>JAQPPZ010001125.1:10000000-14800000 GCA_028583015.1 Wollemia nobilis
CCTCTCACTGCCCTCCCCCCTGTCGTAGGTACCCTACCACCAGGAGGTATCCATTGATCAACTATGTCAACACCTAGCTTCCAACTCTACATCACCCACCAGGAATCAAACTCTAGTGTCATACCTACATTGTCCATCTCTACTATCACCATCGATGGGTCCCTCTCACCAACCTATGGTAAGACTACATGTGGTTGTGCCCTATCGCCCTGCCATCGATAATATACAATAGGTACCTCTGGAAAAAAATGTGGATAAATATGTTTGGATAGGCATGGGAAATAGGTCAATGGTCTAGGTTACTAGTGGAAATGATGATGAAGCTAGCGTGCAATAATTCTTGTTGTCGATAAGGAGAAATAAAAAGATAAAATAAAGGGTAGAGAACTAGTAGAGCAAGATAAACCTCTTCATGTCATTATTATCCATTTAAAAGGCCATTTTGTTAGATTTGATAGTGGCAATGGTACTTTAGAGTGTGGTGAAGGACGATGTGGTGATGACCAAGGTCAGAGTGGGGATGAAAATTTTTAAAGGTACACCATAGGCTTTGGCTCCAAGTTGATGAGAATAATGGTGTATAATGGATAAGAAATGGAAAAATATGGTAAAGGTGTAAAAAAACCCATAATGCTAGAGATAATGCCAAAGAATGAATGCCTTGGGTTTGTAAGTCTGACAAGAAGCAATAGGACTACATTTATGAGATGAGAGAGAATTACAAGGAATGAAGGTTGTAGAATGGGTTGTTGCATTAAGTGTGGAAGATTTGGATATGTAGCAACAAGGTATAGGAACCTCTATCATTGTGGGATTTGTGGACGATGTAATCACTCCACACATAAGTATTGGCACTGAGAGAAAGTTATCAATGAAGTGCATGTTTATCATGGTTGGATGGATGTGTTGTAATGGGACAAGGTTAATGATTGCTTTTGAAGCCTTAATATTGATGCAAAATCACAATATAAATATTATCAAGATCAAATATATGATAGTTGCAATATAGTAAGATCAAGATAATATTGTAACCAGAATAATATGAGCCAACTGATATGTAAAATCAAAGCTTATAATATATCAACTAAAATTATTTAATAAGCATAAATATATGAATGTAATAGTCTAAACCATACATGTACAAATCATGTAGCACAACTTACATATTAGTTTCTCAAATGTGTGCAATTTTTAGTACTCCTCATACAAATGCATCGTAAAACTCTCATACAATAACAATATTTTCTATGTATATAATGTAGACGATGTGGACTATGTGGACGATGTAGGCTATGTAGGTTGTGGAGTAATATATAATCATTGTAGGATGACTATTCTTTTCCTTATTCCAAGTCTCATGACTCTTTTCTTCTCTACTTGACACTTACATACAAATTACTCTATCTTGTATGCACACTTGGACATGACTCTTCACATATGTAAGAACATATGTGCACACTTATATAAGAGACACTGTTGTGACGTTCTTCACAACAACCCCAAAATTGGAGATCCACTTGAAAATTTAAAATTTTATTTCCAAATCATTGCTTGAAATTCATTTTTTGCAGTTACCATCATAAAAATATCAGTTCTCAAAATGGTGTCATAGCAATGTGCATTATCAAAAGGGTTGGTTTCCATTTGGATAGTAAAAAAATACACCGTTGAATTCACCATGTGCTCACCAAGTCTCTTTCATTTATGTTTCCAAAGTCATTTCGAGTAAATTTTGATGTTCATGTATTTGTTTATGGTTATGTTTTAGGGTTTATTATTTATGTTTAAAATGTGGTGTTTATTGGTTAGGTATCATGTGTTATGTGTTTTATTTATCATTTTGTTTTATGTTAGTTTGAATGTGGTATTTTTTTTTTAGGTTATTCATTTATCTAATGATGAGCACGCATAAACATTTTACATACTATTTTATAAATGTTTTGTCATCAAATTTTTGTCTCATTACCTAAGGGTTTCCTAATGTCCTTGTGTTGTTGTGTTGTGATTGATTAAATTCATCATGTTTTATGTGGTTTATATTATGTTGTGTCATAATATAATGTGTTTTGTAGGTTTAATTCTTTTTAGATTATTTTGTTAGTGTATGGTGTTATGTATATGTTTGTTTGTATGTTATGTTTAGTTATGTCATGTTTTAAATTAATTAAATTATAAAGTTTTATAATTTTATAATTTAATTATATTTAATAAGATTATTTCATAAATATTTTATATTCTAATTAAATTTATCGGGTGTGCAAAATTATTAAAGTATATTGAAAAATACTTTATTGATATTAGGGTTTTAAGAATTCATTTTTTTAAATGGATGGAACAGAGCAAACTAATCAAGAGGAACAAATTTCTCAAGTTATAAATGGAGAATTAGAAACCAAAGAGAGGATCAGACAATTTATACAGAGAAGGAGAGGAACGATTGGAAGGAGCAAAGCTACACATTCATTGGAGGAAAATGGAGAAAGCCATTTGCAGAACAAGGGAATTTATTGTAAGATTTTATAAATTGTTTTAAGCATTTTGGATCCAGATTTGTGCATAGACTGTATTTGGAATTAATAAAATATTTATTACAATTTCTTAATAGTTTGTACACCCTAGAAGATTGCATCAATTCATTTGATTTCATTGTGTGAATACTGGTGAACATTGGATTGGTTTTAGAATTTTGTAGATGGAAATCTGATCTATGGATTTTGTCCGAGACATTAAGTTAATTTCTAAAGTTTAAAATCTTTTATTATTATTATTTTTTTATTTCATTCTGAAAACTATATATTATAACCTAGCATAATTTTTATAAAGTGAAATTATATGGTTAGGTTATAAATTAAATTTATTATTCAAATATTACATCAATTAATATTTGAATTAATAAATTTAAGAAGGGATAAATGAATATTCTTATTCTCACCTTAATCTCATAAGGTGGAGAAGTTAGAATTGATATCTTTCAAAAATTTAATTTGGATTTGATTTATAATATAGTTCTATTTATTTTAGAAGTCCAAATTTCAAATCAGAGATCACATTTACTCTTTTGAATATTTAATTTCATAAATATTTCAAAAGATAAATATTATAAGAAAATCTAATTTATAAACTTTATTTTATCATAAAATCCAAAGTTTATAGATTAGTTTCATATTAAGCCCTAATATTTTATCATTGACAAGGTTTTGGAACCTTATAAATTGGGCAAGATATTATTTCATTTATTCACCTCTTCTGGGTTTGATTTATAATTTCATAAGAGAGTTTGAATAAATAAATGCTTTATCAAATAGACATTTGGGAAATGAATTTATTATATTTCAAAGGTTTATTAAATTTATAAAATTTCATTTACTTTGATCTTTATTAAAGTTAAATTGAAATTTAATACAAAATGCTAGATTCTTTTTATGCTAATTTCATTTAAAGCATTTTGAGACATTAAATTGAAGAGAGGAAATAAAATTTAGTATACTTTAACCTAAGATCATAAAACGAATTTTATTTTGTTGAATTGATATCAAAGACATACTCCACATGATGGATTCGAAATCATTTACATGATCCCAGACCCCTTGTTAACAACACTTGCAAGACCCTAGAGTTTTATTCTTAGCACTTATATGATTTTATGCATAAAACATTGAATACAAGAACCTTGGAGATATATATATTTTTCTTTGCAAGAGAGAACTTAAAGTTCTAAGTTGTCGAGTGGTTTTGTGACTTGACAAAATCACACCTCAACAAATTGGCGCTAGAAGGAGGGCATGAAAGGTAAATATTTGATTTTCATTTGAAATCATTCAAATCTCAGTTTTAAAAAAAAATTACAAATTGAAGGGTGTTATTTAATGCCAAGGTTTAATTGATGCATATCTTTTTATTAATTGATTAGTCATTTCATGCTTAGTTGCAAGATATATTTCTTTGACTAATAAGATTGGCATTAAAGTTGTGTTCTTTAAAGTTCACTAATGGCATCACCTACTTCAGTAAAGGAAATGATGGCTTCTTGGATAGGTGATTATTATAGCAGTTTAAACATGCCTATTCATAAAATTCCTGAAGGTGTAGAAGTTTGTTTACCCAGATTTAGGCATGATGTGGATCAAGCCAAGGACCATATTCAGAGATACAAGAGTGTGTTAAGTCATTTGCAGCTCATGCAGGGAGATGTTCCTTGCAGATTATTTTCATACCCATTGGATGAGGTTGCGCTTAAGTGGTACATACAATTACCTATAAGGTATGCTACTTCTTGGGTTAAACTAGAAAAAGCATTTCTCAAACATTTTGGAAGGTTGGATGATCCATTTATGATGTTAAATCAATTTGTTTCTATTCGAAAAATATTTAATGAACCCATGAGATCATTTAATGATAAATTCCATAGGTTGTATACCGAGGTGGGAACACATTATATCATTTTAGAAGAAAGAGCTACTCAAATATACATGGGAGCCTTAGATCATGTTACTTGCTATGTTTTTGAAAGGTCTTAAAATTACATCATTGCCTAGAGCTTACAATGAGGCAGTAACATTTGAACAACAATTGATATCTCAAGGTGTTAATATGGAACAACTATACAATACTTAGACCTAAAACTCATAATCAAAGATCACAAATGAGTCAGGTTGAGATTGATAGTTTAGATGTCACAACTACCTTAGATGTTGAGAATGAGGTGTAGGTTTCAAAGTTAATACCCATCAATGAACATTGTGATGATCAAGTTGATCAAAATGTAGAAACTGACTTAGAGCCATTATTCACAAAAGAGGATTGGGATGATCTTATAAAACAAAATACAGAAATTGATCCCACTGAAGAAACCCTTGTCTTACCAAAAGATGAATCTGAGGAAGATGAATTCTTTGAAATTGAGGAGGATGAATCTGAGAAAGATGAATTTTTTGAAATTAAAGAAAATGAATTTGAAGAATATATAGAAGAAATGATAGATTTTCATCATTTGTTTCAGGAGGATAATGAGTGTGATGTTCAAATAGGTAAATTTAAAGAATTGAATGATCATAGATGTGATTTCATTGAAGATTGCAAGGGATTACAAGAAAATAATACCTCGATGATGATGGTTCAAATGAATGATCCTAAAATCTTATTGCTTGAGGAAGATGAATTGTTTGAAAATGAAGATGAATTCTTTATTGAAGAAGGTGAATTTGAAAATGAATCCAAATATGGTATGAAAGAAAATATGGAATGTCACCAAGTGCTTCAAAAAGATAATGATTTTGTTATTTCAGATCATGAAGAAGAATTATTCACTTTATTCACAATTTCCAAAGAAGTTCTTATCTCATATGATGTGCAAGAAATTGAAAGCCTTGTGTCACTTAAGGATTCTACAATGCTCATACAACAAGAAATCAATAGGTCTTCATCTCAGGTGATTGATAAAGGTGAATTTGAAAAGTAAATTATAGACCTATCCGAAGTTTGCACAAAATATATGGTTGAACCTCACCCTTTAACTATAGAAGATAATTTTTATAATGGTTGGGGAAGATATGATGAATGTTTTTCTTTTATGCCTACTGATAAGAATTTTTCTTCATCTGATATGCAAGATGCTAAAATTGATATCTTACATGAAGAGTCTACAACTCTTGTACAATCAAAGAATCACATGTTTTCTAAAGCCACAATAAAATCGCATCCCTTAGGTTTAGAAGATAATTATTATAATGGATGGGGTATGTATGGTGAATCATTGTTTTCTCATATTTCTACTGATAAAATTTTTGTTTCACTTGATATGTAGGATGTTGAAACTTCTATTTCAAAAGAAGATTTCACAATTCCTACACAATCAGAAAATGACATGCCAATTATAGAAATAGAGAAGGTTCCAAAATTGAATCACTTTGAAGATGAATTTATTGAACACCTTGCTGAAATTGAAAATGAAGAAATGGTAAATTTTTCTTATGACTCATTTGTTAATAATGAGGACGAGGTAAAGTCATATCTTTTACCCATGACTAATAAAAATTTGAGTACAAATTCACATGAATGGTTTGGATTTAATGTTGGTGATGACCTAAAGGAAAATGCTGATCTATCTGAAGTAACTCAGGTGGTTGATCAAGAAAATTTGTTATTTAACACATCTTGTGATCAATCAGATTTGTGGTTTGAAAAGGATGGGCATACATTTAATTGGGTGCCTAATTTTGGTGTCTTTAACAAACAGGTATTTGATGAAGATGAAGAACTACAAGGTGATCATGATGGAGACCATGAAGAAAAGGAAAAAGTGACAAATGCTCATCAAATATTGGTAAATGCTAATAATGATGTGTTGAGTATAGATGACGAGGTAAAATCTTCACCTTTCTCATTGGTTACAAAATTTTCAGGTAATGGGTTGCATGATAAGTTTTTGGATGCTAATGCTATCAATGATGAAATGTCAAATGTTGTTAACAAGAAGTTGGAGATAACTTCTAAATTTTTTGCCATAAATGAAATGAAGGAAAATATGTTTGAAATGCTTAATCAAATTCATGAGCAATCAACTAGTGAATCTAGGGCGCAAATTTTTAATGATCTTCTTATACCAAATGTCCTAGATGCTTGTCAATTCTTGAATGATTGTGATTGCTTTAAAAACTTTGAAAGTGACTTGAATTTGAAATTTTTAGAAATAGGTTCTTATTTGCAAAATATCCTATTTGAAAAGAGGAGCCTAGTTCTAAATTATGAAACAAATTGTGAAATTCACACCTTTTTGAATAAGCAAAGGATAATTGAAAATCATGTTTTCACTTTTAAGTTTAATAAATCAAATCTTAAACATGGAACTACTTATAATTTTGAATCAAATCAGTGGGATGAAATAGGCACAATGAGAATTTCTATTTTTGGCCTAATATTATTTTTATTGGATTCTTATAAAACTTGGCAGGCATATAATCATATATGTCTTCTAAAGTATGCTAATCGTATTTGGGATCCAGGGAAATGATGGCAGAAATTTTGTAGTGTCTTGTACATAATGTATATTTTTGTAAATAGTCTTTTCGATTTTGTTTTCTTGTTTTGTGTTTTGTATAGTTTGTTTTTTTTTTTAGTTTGTTAGTTAGTTTTTTTGTTGATGTTGTTAATGTGTGATGTTGTTGATGTTTTGTTGTTTTTTTTTTGTCATATTTTGTCGTGTTTAGTTGAGTACAACAAATTGACTTTGCCAAATTTTGTGGGAGTTTCATGACTTGGATGTGATCCAAATTGGCACAAATTTTAGGTGAGTATTTCAAAAGTAAGGTATTTGTGATTGAGATATTGTTTAGTTGTTGGTTGTGTCTGATTTTTTATCCTAGACCAAGTAGGATGAAGTTACCTATTCTGAAAACCCATGAAACTTGGAGAAAAAGGAAAATGAGATTGGTTTATGTCCTCATGAATGTGAACTAAGATAAGGCAAATATGAAAAATCAGAATTGTATTGCAAAAGCTCCACGAGTACCACAAAACACATTAAAGTATATTGTTTGAAATTGGGATGCGTGAAGTTGTTGGTTTTGCAAATTAGGGCGAAATATCTTATATACTCTTTTCAACCTTACCTCATCTCTAACCCAGGTGGCAGGTGGATTTGTTGCAAAGTACCATTCTACCGGATGTAAAAAAAGAGTGAGATAAAAGAAAGAGAGATATAAAAAAAAAGTGAGAATGATAAAAAAAAAAGAGAGGAAATAGAGTCAAATCTATTACTAAAAAAAAAAAGATAGTCTTCATCGAAGCTATAGACGCTCGGTTGGCAATGAAGCAAGGTCTAGAGAAAATGTCATGAAGAGCTATAATGATAAATCTATCATCCAAAATATCTGCTTATTGTGGTGCAGTGGTAAATACTTTGGGTGCTGGTAGAGGCCTACCCAGGTTCCATTCCCCTTGTCTCCATCCTACAGATATATGGTATAGTTAGGAATGTCCTATGTGCTGGTAGAGGTCGACAATGCTCCATTCCTCCTATGCCCAACCTGTTGAAAGTGGCACTTCAAAAGGGGTGTTTTCCACTATAAATTAGTTTTGGTGGGTTTTGGGGAGAGGCAACAAGCTAGACGTTTTTCGCAGGACTGCCCAAACTATCGAACTCGTTTTGGCCATATCTCACTCATCCGAACTCGGATTGAGCTAAAATTTTGAGGGTAGATGCCTGAAAAACCCTAGAACGTCTCCACCAATTTTCATATCATTTGGAGCAACACAGATCCTAGCGCATCCCTATGTGTGAACGATATATTTGGCAAGTGGCTATGCGAGGGTTTCATCTGGGTTGAGTGCAAGCAGCTCCAGAGGTTGGTTTTTAGGGCCTTCGGGCCCTAGCGGCCAATATTTTTGTGGTTTATGCTCAATATTTTAGCAAGAAATGTTGCAGGGGATACAATATGGGTTAGAAATTTGTCTTTCAATAGATCATACTATGAACTTGAGTGACAACGGCTTCCAATTTGCTGCTCAAAAGAAAAGTGAAAACCATACCTTTCCACGACGTCTAGGGCAAGGATTAAAGAGATCACAAAACAAGTTTCAAGTAGTTGATCAAAAAATGGCTCATATCTCAAGTGAATCTAGTGCTAAGGTGCACCCACAAAATAATTCTACTATGAAAACCCCCTGTCAAGGGTAAGAATTTTGAAGACTCAGTCCCAAAAATGAATTTTAGGGATGCCCTTCATGGTGGACAGCCTCAGCCCAATGCTAATATCAATATTAGGGCTTCCCATAAACCTCTAAGAATGCCTAAGATTGATCCCAGGAAAATGGAGTCGGGATGTCTTAAAGCAGCTGATGGAACTCCTATTGTTAAGCTTGATATGGGTAACATTCAGATTGGCATTGAAGATTTGGAAAAAAGAGGACTAATTTGTCGGTTCGTGGGTTTTCGTTCGAGTCTATCTGCTTTCAAAGTCTGGGCTGCAAAAAGCTGGAAAACTAAAGGTGAGTTACAAATCTCTATTTATCCAAATGGTTATTTTCTTGTTTTATTTGCTAATAATGAAGATAGAGAGAAAAATTTTCAAGGGGGTCCTTGGTTTTTTGGAAGGGCAGGGCTTTTCATGAAGCCCCGGCATACTAAATTTAAAGCCGAAGAAGAGATGCCTTCTATAGCTCCCGTGTGGGTTAGACTCTTTGGCCTCCCTATTGAATTTTGGAATCCTACTATTTTTTCTTCAATTGGAAACTCTTTAGGAACTTTTATGATGATTGTTGATTGTACTCAAAATTTTGAACATATTATTTATGCTCGAATTTGTGTTTTAATGGATTTTGACAAACCCCTTCCTAAAAATATCACATTACAATTTGGGGAAGACACTTGGGAGCAAGTAGTGGACTATGAGAACATTCCTTTTCGTTGTAGAATTTGCCATGAATATGGTCATTTGGCCAGTGCTTGCCCAAATAAAATTCCTGATCAAAAGAAAGAAGATATAAACTCAACAGGTTTCCAAATACCTAAGAAGAAGAACACTTAGAAAAAAATAGTTATGAAGGATCAATCAAAGTCATTTGCTAATATGTTTGAAATCCTTTCCACAAATGATGTCCCAAGTGAGGAAGAGGAAATAATGGAAACTAAAATCTTAGAAACACAATTTAAATATGAAGGGAAGAACTCAGAGACAAACCAACAAATCAAAGGTTTTCAACATAAAAAAAAGGAGAAAATTTACACAAGAAAAACAATATTTCAAATGTCAAAACTTCAAATAATGCAGGTCCCAATATAGACTCCATTGAACCATCTAGTAAAATTTTGGCTGTGTATGAGCATTCTTCAAGGTTAGAAGCCATCTCAGATTCAATTGGAATAAGTCAAGAAACAGGGAAAAAAAAATTGAAGATGGATTCCAATCAAAAAATAGGTCGCAAGACCAATCAATATCATATGGTAAAAGAAGGTGAAAAGCTTGTAGAGGAAGGTAAGATTAATGCCCTTCCCAACTTTTTTAGCCCTGGTATTAATGAAGATCATCACTTGGAATATTAGAGGACTCAAAGGGAGTCTTTCAAAACAAAATGAAATTAGAAGAATGATTCAGATAAATCATCCACATCTTGTTTTCCTTCAAGAAACAAAGATGTCAATGGAGGATATGGACTTAATTGCCAGTAAAATTTGGCCAGCTAGAAAAGTGGTTTCCCTCGGTTCCCAAGGGACTTCGGGTGGCATTGCTTGTCTTTGGGACCCAAAAGAGGTAGTTATTCACCATATGGTTGGCAGTTGGGGTTTGTTGGCTATAGCTATTCAAAGTAGACATTCCAACCAGATTATGCTCTGCATTACTATTTATGCCCCGACTTCTTTGGAGGAAAAAAGAAGACAGTGGAAGGATATTACTCATATTATCTCTCATTTTCCTAAAGCTTGGATCTTGATCGGAGGAGATTTCAATACCATCCTCTCTCTGGATGAGAAAAGGGGGGGAAATAGAAATTTGGACAAAAGCACTGACCTCATGAGCGAATATATTGCAAACCTCCATCTTGTGGATATCCAACCAGATAATGGCCTTATGACTTGGTCTAATAGAAGGCAAGGCTTAGCTTGTATAATGGAGAGATTGGATAGGTTTTTGCTCTCTAAAAATTTCTTAATCCATGGTCACATTCCTAAAGTGAAGACTCTTAATAATGCTGGTTCGGATCATTGGCCAGTCATGGTGGAAATGTGGAAAACCAATGTGAGTTTCTCTCCTTTTCGTTTTCAATTAATGTGGCTTAGAGACATTTCCTTCAGACCTCGTGTGCAACAATGGTGGAAGGAAGGTAAACCTAGGCATGGGACTAAGATGTTCTGTTTTGCCAAAAGACTCGCAATACATTAAATCCAAAATCAAGACTTGGAACTGGAAAGAGTTTGGGGATGTTCATAAAAAAAAACATGAAGTTATTGCTCATCTTGAAAATTTGAATAAGAAAATCCATTTAGATGGCCTCACAGAGAAGAGAAGTGCAGATGAAATTAAACTCACAACTCAGTTAGAGGAATGGGAAAAAAGAGAAGAAATCTTATGGAAGCAAAAATCTAGAATTCAATGGCTCAAAGAAGGAGATCGAAACACAAATTTCTTTCACAAATCTCTTCTAGCTCGAAGATCTCACAACTTTATTTCTTCCTTAAAATCAGATTCTGGAGATGTTGTTTATACTTGGGATGGCATGAACTCTATTGTTGTTGATTACTTTTCCAATATTTTTGCCGCTACTCCTCTTGACTCAGCTTCTCAACAAAATGTTCTTCAAGCAATCCCTTCTCTTATCACTCTGAGGAGAACTCTATTTTGACTGCTCCTGTTACTATCAATGAGCTTCAACAAGTAGTTTTTAAAATGCAAAAAGGGAAAACCCCAGGTCCCGATGGTTTTCCTATTGAGTTCTACCAAGAGTTCTGGGATATCCTTCATGTTGATTTATTAGAGGTGGTGGAAGAAGCCAGGAAAGCCAAAGAAATTTTGAAGGTTATCAATAAAACTTATATTACTCTTGTTCCAAAAGCTCAAGAGGTTGATCATATCTCAGCTTTTAGACCTATTGCTTTATGTAATGTTCTTCTCAAAATCATTACTAAAATCATGGCAGAAAGGTTGAAGCCTCTTTTGCATAAGATTATTTCCCCAGAGCAAGGGGGATATGTGGAAGGACGTCAAATAGTAGATGAGATAGTTCTTGCTCGAGAAGCCATCCATTCCATGGATATGCAAAATTCTCCTTCTATGTTCATTCGGTTAGACTTATCCAAAGCTTATGACAGAGTGGATTGGCACTTCCTTATCAAAGTTTTGAGGCAATTTGGTTTCTCTAAGGATTGGATGGATTGGATTATGGGATGTATCTCTTTAGTTTCCTACTTAGTTCTTATCAATGGCAGGCCTTCTCAGTCTTTCCCGGCTTCCAGAGGTATTAGGCAAGGTGACCCGCTATCCCCTTATTTATTCATCATTCTTGTTGAATGCTTGGGTAGGACTATAACCAAAAAGAGGGAAAACAAAACCCTTGAGGGAGTTACCATTGCTCATGGAGCTAGACCTATCTCTCATCTTCAATTTGTGGATGACTCTACTCTTTTAGGTAAAGCTACAGTTAAGGAAGCTTCTAATATTAAGCAAATCATTAGCTATTTTTCTAAGGCTATCGGGCAGCTTGATCAATGAAGACAAATCTAAAGTTATTTTCTTTCACCGCTCTGCTAGACAGGAATCCATGGTCTTGGATAAATTAAGATATAAGAAGACCTCTCTTCCAATCACTTATTTAGGTATTCCCATAAATATTCAAAGGCAGAAAAATAAATATTGGAATTGGTTGTTGGACAAAGTCAAGAAGAAAATTGGAAAGTGGACCAACAAGTGGCTTTCTTCTGGGGGTAGAATCACCTTGGTAAAATCAGTCCTTCAAGCTATTCCTATTTATGTTTCTTCCATTTTGAATATCCCAAAGGTTGTTCTTCGAGAATTGGATCAAATCAGTCATCGTTTCCTTTGGAGTGGTACTAAGGAGAAAAGAAAATGGGCCTTGGTGAAATGGGATACTTTATGTCTTCCTAAGAGTGAAGGGGGGTTAGGATTTCGGTCTTCAATTAATAACAACAAAGCTTTAGCTGCTAAATTATATTGGAGGATGTTGCATAACCCCAATGCTCTTTGGGCCAATAATCTCCGTGCTAAATATGCTCGAGAACAAAAGTCCCGAAGACCTTGTTCGCTATCAACTTCCTACCAAAGGTTCTCCCATTTTAGCAGTTCTTAAGACTCGGTGAGGATTTGATAAAGAAAAAATTATTTTGGATCATTCATAATGGTCAACATGCAAATTTTTGGATAGATTCTTGGGATGGTCACAAGCCTTTGATAACTCAGTTTCTCGATTGGAGGCCTTTGATGGAGGAGCTTCACCGAGCTAATTGGATAAAGGTGGCTAATTACTCGTCGGTACCATACTGGTAATTCAAAGGTTAGTAGATATTGGATCCCTATTGAGGAATTTCGGCTTATTCAAATCCCAGAAAGGCAAAGACAAGATATCCAAGGCATCCTTCATATGAGATCCCTCTCTTGGTCCCATGAAAAAGATTGTTTTGGATGGAACAACACTACTAAGGGTGAGTATTCCGTTGCTCAAGGTTATTTGACCTTATGCCATAATAATCCCAACCATTCTTCTGACATATTTTCTCAATTGTGGGCTCAAAAGCTTTGGCCTAAGGTGAGGTTCTTTAATTGGCTTTTATTGCATCGTAGGGTGCTTACCGGTGAGCAACTTATGAAGCGTGGTTTTCATGGCCCTTTTAGATGTGAAATGTGTGAAGAGAATGTAGAAAATATCAACCATATTTTTATTGAGTGTACTTTAGCCTCCGAGCTATGGAGGAGAATGGCCACTTTACTTGGCTTACTAGTGGTCCAATTTTTTTACTTTTGAACAACTTTGGAGGGATTGGCCTAATCAAGAGGGTGTTGATCATTTTATTAGGCAGCTTAGTTTGGATGGGTTCTACCATTCTTCTTTGGAATATTTGGAATGAAAGGAACAACCAAATTTTTAATCAAGATAGGAAGGATATTCACTATATTTGGCAAAAGACCATAGCCAACTTAGTTGAATCAGTCCATCAACTCCTTAATCACCCCCAAAACTCCCACCAAATATGGGATCAAGTGATGCAAATATTGAAGATTAAACCTTCTAAGGGCAACCAACTTAAAGGGAATGTGAGTATTAGTAAGATGGATAGGACTAGAAATTGGCAACCTCCTCCTAAGGATTTTGGAAAAGTCAATACCGATGGAGCCTCTAGAGGGAACCCTGGAAAAGCCAGTGTGGGAGGAATTGGTAGACTTTCGGATGGCTCCCTGGTTTTTACTTTTGCTTGAGAATTTGGGTATTCTTTCCAATAACCTTGCTGAGGGGTATGGTATCCTCGGAGGCCTTCAAGAGGCTACTAAGGTTGGATGGGAAAAGGTGTTAGTTGAGTCCGACTCTCAACTTATGATTAATCTCTTGAAGACTCCTTCTAAGAATCATAAGGTGGATTGGAGAATAAAAAGAATTATTGAGAAGATTCAGTTAATCCAGATGGGATTTTTGAAAGTTGATTACAATCATGTGGTCAGAGATCAAAACAAGAGTGCTGATGCTTTAGCTAATTGGGCTTTGGACAAAGGTGATCTTACTTGTTATGGCCACCCTCCTATATGGTGGGCTTCTCAAATTAGGGAAGCTCTTCTTTCTATCATTTCTTTGGATGGCTCCAGTTCTGAAGGTAC
The DNA here is from genome assembly GCA_028583015.1 of Wollemia nobilis. Taxonomy (NCBI): domain Eukaryota; kingdom Viridiplantae; phylum Streptophyta; class Pinopsida; order Araucariales; family Araucariaceae; genus Wollemia; species Wollemia nobilis. The sequence continues at coordinate 10,014,316 of JAQPPZ010001125.1, forward strand.
CTAGTTTCTTCTTGTTTTTTTTTTTGCTTCTCTTTGGTTCATTCAGTTTTTTTTAGTTCCCTAGCTCATTCTATTCTTTATTTTGTTTCCTCTGTTGATTCTTGCCTTAATAGTCTTCTGGTCTAGATAGGTCATTGTTTTGTTCATTGTTTTTTTTTCTTTTTTCTTCTTTGTTTTTTTTGTTTAGTTTTTTAAGGTGGGTGGGTTCTTTTGTTTTTGTTTTTTTTTTGTGTTCTTTGTGTTGTTTTTTGTTGTTCTTGTGTTTTTGTTGTTGTTTTTGTTTTTTTATTGTTTTTGTTATTGTTCTTGTGTTTTTTTCGTTCTTGTTCTTGGGTTTCTCTTTGTTTGTGTTATTTCGTGTTTTTATGTGTGAGTGTTTTCTATGTTTTTTGTTTTTGTTTATTGTCTCGTTGTTGGTTGTTTTTTATTTTTATTTTTATTTTATTTATTTTTTTTTTAGGTTTTGGTTGTGTTTATTTTTCATGTTTTTTTTGGGTTATGTCTTTGTAGTGTTCTGTTGTTTTTGTCTTGTTTGTGTTTTGTTATGTGGTTCTTGTGTTTTTCTATGTGGTTTGTGTTGTGGTTTCTTTTTTCTTATTGTGCGTGTTTGGTTGTGCTTTTGTTTTTGACACACTCAAGGAGCATGTTTTTTATTTTATTTTATTATTTTTGTTGTTATTTACTTATTTTTAAATTGGTTTTGTGTGTTTGTTTGCTCCTTGAGTATGTCAAAGGTGGTAGGCCAGGTCCGAGTCCTGGGCATTTTTGGCGGAATGGATACCCCTGCCTCCTTGGGTCTTACCCGAAAGTGGCATCCCTTTTGGGATGTTTTCCAAAAAAAAAACTATCATCCAGAACTAAATAATCTTCACCAAAGATATAGACTCTCGGTTTGTAGTGAAACAATGTTTAGAATTAAGAAAATGCAACATCCACCTAATATCTAGCTATTTCAAATAATATCTACCAGAGATATGAACGCTCGGATGGTAGTAGAGCAAGATTTGAAGAGAAGCAGGTGTAGGTTTTACTTTCAAAAAGGAATTATTCAAGGCCTGAAATGTGAAACTGGTGATGGAATATTGAATGGTTTTTGGTGATAAGGAATGAATTACTTCGTACACACTAAGCTGATTGCTGAATAATTCTGGTAATTCATGTTTGAATTGGTCTATTCTCATTCTCGGGATACTTACTGATGCTTGTAATTCTAATATTTAGGTTTTGTTTGTTTTCAGAGTTTGTTGTTTGAATCCAAAATGTCCAGGGACATTTACTAGTAGAGTCGCCAATGTTGTGACGTCCTTCACAACGACCCCAAAATTGGGGACCCACTTGAAAATTTAAAAATTTATTTCCAAATCATTGCTTGAAATTCATTTTTTGCAATTACCATCATAAAAATATTAGTTCTCAAAATGGTGTCATAGCAATGTGCATTATCAAAAGGGTTGGTTTTCATTTGGATAGTAAAAAAATACACCGCTGAATTCACCATGTCCTCACCAAGTCTCTTTCATTTATGTTTCCAAAGTCATTTCGAGTAAATTTTTATGTTCATGTATTTGTTTATGGTTATGTTTTAGGGTTTTTTATTTTTGTTTATAATGTGATGTTTATTGGTTAGGTATCATGTGTTATATGTTTTATTTATCGTTTTGTTTTATGTTAATTTGAATGTGGTATTTGTTTGTTAGGTTATTCATACATCTAATGATGAGCATGCATAAGCATTTTACATACTATTTTATAAATATTTTGTCATCAGATTTTTGTCTCATTACCTAAGGGTTTCCTAATGTCCTTGTGTTGTGTTGTGATTGATTAAATTCATCATGTTTTATGTGGTTTATATTATGTTGTGTCATAATATAATGTGTTTTGTAGGTTTAATTCTTTTTAGATTATTTTGTTAGTGTATGGTGTTATGTATATGTTTATTTGTATGTTATGCTTAGTTATGTCATGTTTTAAATTAAAAAAATAATAAATTTTATAACTTTATAATTTAATATATTTAAAATTGTTCATTGTTTTAAATTAATTAAATTATAAAGTTTTATAACTTTATAATTTAATTATATTTAATAAGGTTATTTCATAAATGTTTTATATTCTAATTAAATTTTTCGGGTGTGCAGGATTATTAAAGTATATTGAAAAAGGCTTTATTGATATTAGGGTTTTAAGAATTCATTTTTTTTTAAACAGACGGAACGAAGCAAACTAATCAAGAGGAGTGAATTTCTCAAGTTATAAATGGAGAATTAGAAACCAAAGAGATGGTCGGACATTTTATACATAGAATGAGAGGAACGATTAGAAGGAGCAAAGCTACACATTCATTGGAGGAAAATGGAGAAAGCCATTTGTAGAACAATGGAATTTATTGTAATATTTTATAAATTGTTTTAAGCATTTTGGATCCAGATTTGTGCACAGACTGTATTTGGAATTAATAAAATGTTTATTACAATTTCCTAATAGTTTGTACACCTTAGAAGATTGCATCAATTCCTTTGATTTCATTGTGTGAATACTGGTGAACATTGGATTGGTTTTAGAATTTTGTAGATGGAAATCTGATCTGTGGATTTTGTCCGAGACATTAAGTTAATTTCTAAAGTTTAAAATCTTTTATTATTATTATTTTTTTTTATTTCATTCTGAAAACTATATATTATAACCTAGCATAATTTTTATAAAGTCAAATTATATGGTTAGGTTATAAATTAAATTTATTATTCAAATATTACATCAATTAATATTTGAATTAATAAATTTAAGAAGGGATAAATGAATATTATATTCCTCACCTTAATTTCATAAGGTTGAGGAACTAGGATTGATATATCTAAAATTTAATTTGGATTTGATTTATAATATAGTTTTATTTATTTCAGAAGTCCAAATTTCAAATCAAAGATCACATTTACTCTTTTGAATATTTAATTTCATAAATATTTCAAAAGATAAATATTATAAGTAAATCTAATTTATAAAATTTATTTTATCATAAAATCCAAAGTTTATAGATTAGTTTCATATTAAGCCCTAAGATTTTATCATTGACAAGGTTTTGGAACCTTATAAATTGGGCAAGATATTATTTCATTTATTCACCTCTTCTGGGTTTGATTTATAATTTCATAAGAGGGTTTGAATAAATAACTGCTTTATCAAATAGACATTTGGGAAATGAATTTATTATAAATTTATTATATTCCAAAGGTTTATTAAATTTATAAAATTTCATTTACTTTGATCTTTATCAAAGTTAAATTGAAATTTAATACAAAATGCTAGATTCTTTTTATGCTAATTTCATTTAAAGCATTTTGAGACATTAAATTGAAGAGAGGAAATAAAATTTGGTATACTTTAACCTAAGATCATAAAACAAATTTTATTTTGTTGAATTGATATCAAAGACATACTCCACATGATGGATTCAAAATTATTTACATGATCCTAGGCCCCTTGTTAACAACACTTGCAAGACCCTAGAGTTTTATTCTTAGCACTTATATGAGTTTATGCATAAAACATTGAATACAAGAACCTTAGAGATATATATATTTTTCTTTGCAAGAGATAACTTAAAGTTCTAAGTTGTCGAGTGGTTTTGTGACTTGAAAAAATCACACCTCAGTAGAAACTTGTGCACATCTACACACATAACACTTGCACACTCATTTACATGACACTTGTGCATTTCCTGCATATTATTACATTACATAAAATTTTAAATATGTACCATGATGGTACATTAGCATGTATCAAATAATATAATATTCTCCAACATTCCCTTGTATTACATTATTTGGTTATTAAATACTTTAGTCTTCAATCAATGTCTTCATCCTTCAATTGAATTTACAATATATGTGACCTTCATCTTGATCAGGTTCTCCTTCTTCTCCTTGCTTGGCCTTGTCTTTGGATTCAACTTCATATTCTCCAGTCTTTGTAGCTTCAAGATTACAAATTTATTGTACTTTCTCATTGACTTCAGATTCTTGCATAAGAATATTTCCTTTGCCTTTGTCCTTATAATCATGGCTCTTTATTTTCTTGTATAGAGACTTTTGAACATTCACTTAAAGCATCATAATAGGATCCTAAGTTAGTGAACTTGGAATATCAATATTGCATGAATAATGAAATAACTTTTTCAAAAATGATTCGTCTACTTTTTCTTTCTTCTTAAGATATTCAATCAACTCCTTTCATTTCATGTTCTCTTCTTTGTGAAACTTGAGTGTAAGCAATGTCATATGCATTATGCTACCAATATCTAAAGGAATTGTAATACCATATTTTCCATTATCAATTGCTTCAACATTCTTTCATGTAAATAGTATTCAAATGTCTCAAAGTTTTCATCTATGGCTTCACTATAGATCAATTTTGAGACTAGATCTATCTTTCCTTTAGATTTTTCAATCAAATTCTTGATTCTGAATTTTATGACATTTACTTTTTCTTTTTGAATCATGAACTCCATATCCATTGAATTCATTGATTCTTTTGAAGTAGACAACCTTGTAACTCCCTAGGTTTAAGGAATTTAAATTTTCTAAATTATAAAACCTATGAAGTAGAATTCCTTATAACTCCCTAATTTTTAGAAACTATGAAAGTAAGAATTTTACAAATTTAATTTTCTAAATTTGAAGTAGAACTCCTTTTGACTCCCAAATTAAATTAATTTGCAAATATTCTATAAATTTTAGATTTCAAAAAACTATTATTATAGTTAAACTTCAAATCAAAAACTTATAACTCCAAAGAAATAATTTCAAACTACTAATCAAATCTAGCACTCTTATCTTTTTTTTTTTTTTAATCGAAAAACCCCTTCCAGAGCCACCTTGGTCTGAGAGACCATGAACAGGGGGTTCTACACCGTCAAAGTCACTCGGGGGTTGCACCCGACCTTGCTCGAACCAACATTATCAATTGGATTTTGGATACCCAATTCAGCTTTTTGGTAGGGTGGAGATTTGAACTTGGGACCTCCCTTGGAGGATTGCCCTCTCCTCTCCAACTCACCTACAGCACCTGGGTGCACTCTTATCTTATATTTAATAACAAGACTTTAATAAATAACTTCCTATTGAATTAGAAATCCTTATTTCTCCATTTAATAGAACCTTATAAAAACTTATAATTCTCAATTTTATTAAATATTCTATAATACTTTAGAAAAATTAATTAATACCTCCACCAATATTTGCATGCTCATGACTCAACTGGTTGTGAATACTTGCTTTGAATTTATTGCTATCAACTCGCGCACTCTTTCTTTAATAACCTGCTTGAATTCAATGAATTTTATACTTCAGGTTGGCATAATATTAGGGTTTCCTTAACATTCCATAAATGCACATTCAGCTTTAGGATGACATTATATTTAGTGCTCAAACATTATACTATCGAATTGATGTCTTTTTCTACCAAACACTACTTCTTCTAACATTACTAATGATGATATTGAACATTACTCTTTTCCCTTTCAACTTCATTTGTACTCAGAATAGACTATTGACCTCGACTATTGCACTTCTTTCTTTGTTGTTTTGCTAGTTATTTAGAGGTGATGGTAAAACTTTTACATATGAATGTTGATGCTTTATGAGCTTTTATGGTGTTGATGTTTTGATGGCATTGATATTTTTGATGGCGTTGGTATTTTTCTGGCATTATAATTTTAACAACATTGATGTTTTGAGGAGAGCTATTTTTGCTCTTCACCTTCCTTCAATGGTCCTTGGACACTGTGCAATTCTACTACGTTTAGCTTTGATGTGTTCTTATGGTCTTAGCTTTAACTCTTTCTTTATACTTATTGTATCAAATTTATAATATGCTTTTCTTATTTTTATATCTCTTTATCTAGCTTAGTGATGAATAACATGAAGTCTTTAATCTTTGCTACTCTATGTAAGATTGTACCTCGTTTGACTTGGCAATGTCTAACATGAAGGCTTTAATTTTTTACCTTGCGTAAGACTAAATTGTTGTACTAAGTTCACTGATAGCTTTTACTTAGAATTTCTCTAATTGAATAGCTTTACCCTTGGTTTCACTTCACAAACTACTTATACACACTTGATTTCTTTTAATTTTTCAGCATTGCCTTTGACTCTTTTCTTAGATGATTTATGCCTTTGTATTTTGCTTATATCTTTGCCTTCTCATGTCTTTTATCATATATTCTACCTTTACACATTTAAATGGTTCTTCATTGGTATTCTTCTTCCTTCTTCTCTGGTATTTTATATTTAGCCTTCTTCTTTGAAATTCTATTTTCTATCTTCGTCTCTGGAATTTTATCTTTTGCTTTCTTCTCTAGAATTTTGCCTTCTCCCTTAGATGATTATATGGCTTCAATGTTGCTTGCTACAATATATATCAATTCATTTTTTCTTGATCATTTTTTTCTTACATTCTTGTCTTTTATGTTGTCCTCTATAACTCGACATATTTTCCTTGAAGGGTCCCTTTTCTAATATTGGCTTCTAGTCTCTTTCTCTATTTCTATGCAAACTACATCTCATATATTCAAGCCTCCTTTATTTCCTATAATATGGGGCTTATATATTATATATGGCCTCTTCTCTTTTCATCAATAAGGACCACAAAACTTTACTAAGGACCTCTTTTTTAGAAGGGTCTCAATCCTTTGATTCTATAAGATTAAATTATTACTTTATACTTCTTTCTTTGAAGAGTCTTTATCATATTAATATTGGCCCCTCTCTTGGACCAATCGTCAAGGTTTATATGACTTGAAATGTTATTTATCTCTAATTTATTGAAACTTGTATATGGCTGCATATATCAAATCAATTATCAAGGTCTATCCTCAAGAATTGTATAATTTTCTCTATCAAGGTATACCTTCAAGACCTTAATCCTTCTCTACCAAGGTCTATCTTCAAGGCATAAATCCATAATATTCTACAATTTAAATCAATCCCCACTTGATGAAATTGAAGAACACAAGCTTATACTGAGAGGGGGGGGTGAACAGTATAAGACCTCTTTTCAATTTTTCCTTTATACTTCAAAACAGTAAAGCAATATACCCAAAGCAATATCAAAACAATGCACAATATCATCCACAAAGTGACACCAATTTTAACGTGGTTCACCCAGAATGCCTGGGCTACGTCCACAAAACTTTTCTCTAAAAGTTATCTCAAAGTTCTTTGGGAAACCTTCCCAATTACAATGTTTATGAGCCTCGGCCCAAAGGAGATACCTTCCCCCAATCTAAATTTATGAGCCTCTGCTCAAAGGAGATACCTTCCCCTCTACTCTGGAAATGATCCCTCAGAAGATCAATTGCCTCTACCTCTTGCCAACACGTGGAACTCCTTTCCACCGAAGACCTCCTGTCCTCAATGCTTAGCCTAAGAGACCTCTACCTTCTATGATCACGTCCACAGCAGCTCAGCAACCTATACCAAACACAGTCAGTCGGTCTAGTACAAGTCTTCCTTTGTCTGTCAGATCTGTCCAACTCTTGAACAAATCAATCCTCTGCACACAAGCCTTCTCAAAGACTTGCCAAATCTGTCCTCAGGTTCTTCTCAAAGAACCAATGCACCTCTGTCCTCAAGTTCTCTGATAGAACTCTCAAACTCAGCTCACAAGTCCTCTGCTAGGACCTATCCAAATCTGCTCACAAGTCCCCACCGGAACCTGTCCAAAACCTGCTCACAAGTCCCCACCGAAACCTGTCCAAAACCTGCTCACAAGTCCCCACCAGAACCTGTCCAAAACCTCAGCAAGCTCACCAAGAAAAACTTGCTTAGCATGAACCCACAAAGAGAATTGTTAGAGACCCAATGTGATTCATAAACCTCATAGAAGCATAAAGAGAATTGTTAGAGACTCAATATGTTCTATACTTAACTCCCAATCTCAATCTCAAATCTCATAGAAACATAAAGAGAATTGTTAGAGACCCAATATGTTCTATACTTAACTCCCAATATCAATCTCAACTCAATCTCAATCTCAAAAGAATAAGATAGATGTAGTATGCTTTTCTCAAGAATATGAAACACAACCCAACAATTGCCAACTATGCAATATCTCATATAACAATGATACTCATATTCTTTTCACCAACAATTAGGGTTTCAACAACAATGCTCATCAAACAAGGTTTAGTCAACCAACACCATTCAACTCAACATCAACCTTGAAGCATTCAACCAATCATCACAAGAAAAGGAAACAAGTAGAAATCCTTTTCCCTCCAAGGATATTTGAACAAAACAGACCACCAACACAATATCACCAAATGCAAAGAATAACTTGCTCAAATCAACTCAATGGAGTAAGCCCAATATCATGTATCAAGTAAAGCACTAACTTGATCAAAACAACCTCTATGGAAGCAACTCAACCATCAATATCAAAACAGCCAACTAAGGGTTTCATCATCTCAATGCAAGTAGCAAGACTTACTAACATAAACCCTAGTGCAAAAAAATGCTTCCTCTTCCTCAACCAGAATTATGCATTCACCCAAAAACTCATCAATGATTTTAATGCATAAACAATCTTCAATATCCAAAAAATAGGATTTACACCAAAAATACCTAGTAGACAACCTTTTCACTCCAAACTCAATTTCAGAAAATATACCATCAACAATATACATGGAAGAAGTTGCCCATACCTTTACTTTGATGAAGAAGGAGAACTCAATATTTGTCACAACACTAACTCTCAATTTGCCACCAATTAGAGTTAGCAACTATACAACAATATACAATAATAAAGATCCAAATTAACACCTTATTTCTCCAACTTAATAAAAACCACCAGAAGTATAATATACATACAAAGTAAAACCTCTTTACACCTTATTACTCCACATAAACATTAAGCATCAATAAAACAATGTCAAAGCAAATATGATACCTTAACCTTATACCTCCAGCGCATTCACGACCACTATCCTTTGCACACCGTGACCAAAATAAAATTACCCACGAAGAGAATCGAACTCGGCACCTCTGCCTTCTAGCGCTTTCGCTTAAACGCCACCGTCATTGGGTCACAAGTGCCCAATGAAGAAATATAGTGTTGCCCTATATTTTATCTTCCTTTGACGCCAAGAATCTAGAAAACGTAAATGTCTTCCACAAGCCACATGCAAACTGGTGAGCATTGTCCAAAATGTAACTTATTGGGCAACATAAATAATCATCCACACAGTGCGAACAAAAAACACAATTCGAGTGCAGATCCAACAATCGTAGGTGAAAGCAATCTACCGGATGTCAAAGCGCAAACTAAAAACGTAATTCGAGTGCAGTCCCAACAATTGTAGGTGAAGCGCAATCTATTGGATGTCAAAGTGCAAACTAAAAACGTAATTCGAGTGCAGTCCCAACAATTGTAGGTGAAGCGCAATCTTTCGGATGTCAAAGCACAAACTGAAAATGCAAGAAATTACTTGGGCAACTCAATATCGATAATCAACTCTCAATGAAATACAACGCTTTCTCGAAGATCACGAGCTACGATTTTCATTACTCGGAGTTACAATCACTTTAGAAAATCATCCCCACTTATATAGCCATTTCTCCTTAACTGTTTGACATCGGCGCTCCTCCAATGATGGCAACACGTCGACGAAAGAAAACTTTATCTGCATCGCTTAAGGGTTAAAAGACCCTTTAATAATAATTAAAAAAATAATTATTATTATTTTATTAATAATAAATTAAACTTAGACCCTTGTCAAAGGTTTGAGTTAATTTAATTATTAATAATAAACATGGACCTTCAAGGTTTTTCAAGAAGTAAAAACCTTTGCATTAAGTTAAGCTTGGTTTTAATAAAAACCCTTAATGAGTCCAAATGGTTTTAAGAAAAACCTTTAACCTTGTCACCATGGTTTTAATAAAAACCCTTTAACATTATGAAGCTTCTCAAGATATTTTTGACATCACACTCTTTTTGATATCAACACAAAAATGCCTTTTGACATCAATGACAACTTATACACTTGAGCAAAGGCAATGTACCCAAAGTACCCAAAATTGCCAACAATCTCCCCCTTTGTCATTGATGGCAAACCTTTACTCGAAAACACTTCTCAAGAGCCAAAACTGAAACCAACTGTGCTAACAACTCGACCAACTATGCCCACAACCGAGAATCTTCCTTTGAAGTTTTGCTCCCCATGACTTGAAGCTTTCCTCTTCACTTTGAAGCTCTCCCCCTTACTCATATCTCTCCCCCTTTGTCATCAATGGCAAAGGGCCACCTTTGGGGCTCGGGACTAAGAATGAGCCTCTTAGCTTAGTCCCTCCCCCACCTTCTGATGAGGTGATTAATTCTGGGGTGGGAGTAAAACTCCCATTAGGCACTGATCATCATCAGCGTCTATAACTTCCTTTTCGGGCCTTCTCTTGAACTCTTTGTCCATATTCCTGTTCTTGTCACTATTCTTGTTCTTGTTCTCATCCCTGTTCTTATCCATGCCTTGATCCTTGGACCTGATCATGCCATTGTTCCTATTCTTGTATCTTGGAATTTTAGCTCTACACTGTCTAGTTGTGTGACCTTCATTGTTGCACTTATAACAAGTAACAATGTTATTTCTTTTAGGCATACCTGTTCTTTGAATCCACCTGTTCTGACTAAACCTGTTCTGACCAAACCTGTTCTGATCAAACCTGTTCCTGATATTTGCCTTGCAATAAACTGCCTTGTGCCCAAACTGTTTACAAGAGTAGCAATACCCTTGAAAGAAATTACCACCTCTAAAACTGTCATTTACCTTCCTTACTTGAGTCATGCAATGTGAAGCCATGTGACCAAACTTGTGACAAGCAAAACATCTCGCCATTAAACTTTCCTGTAAATGGCTTTCTAGGTCCTATAAAATTTCTCCCCTTTTTATGTTTCCTATTTTCTATTTCTGTGCATCTATCATTCAAGGACTCATGATCTGAAATACTTTCCTCATCAGAACTCTCTTCCTTTTGGAGTCTCTTACTAGACTCTCCAACTTGTTCCTTGTGTGGCTTAACAAAACCAAGGCTTGTTTTATCTTTTGTCTTTCTTTGACCTTTGATGAGTGACTTAACCTTTTTGGAGCTATCTTGAAACCTGTGAAGCTTATCCTTGTACTCTTTAGTTTCCTCTTTCAAAGAAGCCATTTTTTGTTCTAACTCACTATACTCAAGAACCTTAGACTCTAACTCATCCTTGAGTTCTTGTGTCTTAGCTATAGAGAAGTCAAGACTTTCTATAAGATCATCTCTCTCCATACAACATTCATCTAACTTATCCTTGAGTCTAGCATTCTTCTTTCTTTCCTTTTTCAAAGCACTAAGAGCACTAATAAGTTCACCTTTAAGATCTACTTCACCTTCCTCTATATGTTTGCTTTTTGAATCATCAAAGCCTTTTTCAGATTTCTTATCACTAGAGGTGCTACCCTTTTCAAAAACCATACATGCATCTTCCTTATAGTTTTCTGAAGCATCCTCATACATACTAGAAACCAAATCATTATTTGTGCAATCATCCTCAAGGTGACCAAAATTTCCACATCTAAGACATTTCATGATAATGAATCTATGTTTTGGTTCTTCCTCTTTTTTTGATATGAACAACATCTCATTTTCATTATCACTTGAAGAACTTTCACTATCACTACTAGAACACTTACTTGCTTTGTCTAGGTAGAAACTCTTCTTGTGCTTGTGAGAATACCTCTTTCCTTGATTGTTGTGCTCATCTTTGTTTTTCCTGTGATGCTTGTGCTTTTCAGAATCCTTGCTCTTATAATCCTGTTTATCTTCATCACTTTCATTCTTGGGAATAGTACAGTCAGTAGCATAATGACCAAACTTTCCACAATTGAAACATCTTATATTTTTCATACTTTTGTGCTTTCTAGAGAACTTGCCTTTCTTGTCGTAATATGCCTCTTCATCACTAGAAGACTCATCACTCTCTTGAAGTTGTTTACCCTTGGATTTCTTGGTAGCCTTGAAAGCTGCCTCTTTCTTGACATCAACCTTCACTTGAGTTCTCAACTCAAATGTTGCAAGTATACTATGGAGCTCATCCTTTTTCAACTTATCCAAATCTTTAGCTTCCTCAATAGCAGAAATCTTTTCACTAAATCTATTAGGAAGAGATCTTAAAATCTTATCACAAACATCATTTTCAGCAAGCTCAAGACCTAAGTCTTTCATGGAGTTAACAACCTCATCCATACGAAGCATGTAGTCACTAATATTTTCATCATCATTCATCTTGAGTTGTTCAAACATACCTTTGAAGTGTCTCAACTTGGCCTTTTTGACATTTGTATCACCTGTATGAACCACCTTCAATTGATTCCACATTTCACTAGTTGTCTTGTAGTGAATCACTTTGGTGAGATCTACTTTCTGTAAGCCTTTCAAGATTGCATTCATTGCTTTTGAATTGTTGTGATGTAGGAGCCTTTCTTCTTTAGTATTAGGACCATGTTCAGGAATAGTGTACTCATCTTCAATCACTTCCCAAACCTCATTCCCAAGTGCCATTAGATGAACCTTCATCCTTGCACTCCAAAGACCAAAATATGACCCATCAAGAATAGGTGTTGCATTGCCACTTGAATGATCCATTGTGTTCTTTACTAGCTTTTCCTTCAAGTTGTTAAACTTTCCGAAGGCACCCGCTCTGATACCAATTGAAGAACACAAGCTTATACTGAGAGGGGGGTGAACAGTATAAGACCTCTTTTCACTTTTTCCTTTATACTTCAAAATAGTAAAGCAATATACCCAAAGCAATATCAAAACAATGCACAATATCATCCACAAAGTGACACCAATTTTAACGTGGTTCACCCAAAATGCCTAGGCTACGTCCACAAAACTTTTCTCTAAAAGTTATCTCAAAGTTCTTTGGGAAACCTTCCCAATTACAATGTTTATGAGCCTCGGCCCAAAGGAGATACCTTCCCCCAATCTGAATTTATGAGCCTTTGCTCAAAGGAGATACCTTCCCATCTGCTCTGGAAATGATCCCTCAAAAGATCAACTGCCTCTACCTCTTGCCAGCACGTGGAACTCCTTTCCACCGAAGACCTCCTGTCCTCAATGCTTAGCCTAAGAGACCTCTACCTTCTATGATCACGTCCACATCAGCTCAGCAACCTGTACCAAACACAGTTAGTCGGTCTAGTACAAGTCTTCCTCTGTCTGTCAGATCTGTCCAACTCTTGAACAAATCAATCCTCTGCACACAAGCCTTCTCAAAGACTTGCCAAATCTGTCCTCAGGTTCTTCTCAAAGAACCAATGCACCTCTGTCCTCAAGTTCTCTGATAGAACTCTCAAACTCAGCTCACAAGTCCTCTACTAGGACCTGTCCAAATCTGCTCACAAGTCCCCATCAAAACTTGTCCAAAACCTGCTCACAAGTCCCCACCGAAACCTATCCAAAACCTGCTCACAAGTCCCCATCGAAACCTGTCCAAAACCTCAACAAGCTCACCAAGAAAAACTTGCTTAGCATGAACCCACAAAGAGAATTGTTAGAGACCCAATGTGATTCATAAACCTCATAGAAGCATAAAGAGAATTGTTAGAGACTCAATATGTTCTATACTTAACTCCCAATCTCAATCTCAAATCTCATAGAAACATAAAGAGAATTGTTAGAGACCCAATATGTTCTATACTTAACTCCCAATATCAATCTCAACTCAATCTCAATCTCAAAAGAATAAGATAGATGTAGTATGCTTTTCTCAAGAATATGAAACACAACCCAACAATTGCCAACTATGCAATATCTCATATAACAATGATACTCATATTCTTTTCACCAACAATTAGGGTTTCAACAACAATGCTCATCAAACAAGGTTTAGTCAACCAACACCATTCAACTCAACATCAACCTTGAAGCATTCAACCAATCATCACAAGAAAAGGAAACAAGTAGAAATCCTTTTCCCTCCAAGGATATTTGAACAAAACAACCACCAACACAATATCACCAAATGCAAAGAATAACTTGCTCAAATCAACTCAATGGAGTAAGCCCAATATCATGTATCAAGTAAAGCACTAACTTGATCAAAACAACCTCTATGGAAGCAACTCAACCATCAATATCAAAACAGCCAACTAAGGGTTTCATCATCTCAATGCAAGTAGCAAGACTTACTAACATAAACCCTAGTGCAAAAAATGCTTCCTCTTCCTCAACCAAAATTATGCATTCACCCAAAAACTCATCAATGATTTTAATGCATAAACAATCTTCAATATCCAGAAAATAGGATTTACACCAAAAATACCTAGTAGACAACCTTTTCACTCCAAACTCAATTTCAAAAAATATACCATCAACAATATACATGGAAGAAGTTGCCCATACCTTTACTTTGATGAAGAAGGAGAACTCAATATCTGTCACAACACTAACTCTCAATTTGCCACCAATTAGAGTTAGCAACTATACAACAATATACAATAATAAAGATCCAAATTAACACCTTATTTCTCCAACTTAATAAAAACCACCAGAAGTATAATATACATACAAAGTAAAACCTCTTTACACCTTATTACTCCACATAAACATTAAGCATCAATAAAACAATGTCAAAGCAAATATGATACCTTAACCTTATACCTCCAACGCATTCACAACCACTATCCTTTGCACACCGTGACCAAAAGAAAATTACCCATGAAGAGAATCGAACTCGACACCTCTGCCTTCTAGCACTTTCGCTTAAACACCACCACCGTTGGGTCACAAGTGCCCAATGAAGAAATACAGTGTTGCCCTATATTTTATCTTCCTTTGACGCCAAGAATCTGGAAAACGTAAATGTCTTCCACAAGCCACATGCAAACTAGTGAGCGCTGTCCAAAACATAACTTATTGGGCAACAAAAATAATCATCCACACAAGTGCGAACAGAAAACACAATTCGAGTGCAGATCCAACAATCGTAGGTGAAAGCAATCTGTCGGATGTCAAAGCGCAAACTGAAAACGTAATTCGAGTGCAGTCCCAACAATTGTAGGTGAAGCGCAATCTGTCGGATGTCAAAGCACAAACTGAAAATGTAATTCGAGTGCAGTCCCAACAATTGTAGGTGAAGTGCAATCTTTTGGATGTCAAAGTGCAAACTGAAAATGCAAGAAATTACTTGGGCAACTCAATATCGATAATCAACTCTCAAAGAAATACAACGCTTTCTTGAAGATCACAGAGCTACGATTTTCATTACTCGGAGTTACAATCACTTTAGAAAATCATCCCCACTTATATAGCCATTTCTCCTTAACTGTTTGACGTCGGCGCTCCTCCAACGATGGCAACACATCGACGAAAGAAAACTTTATCTATGTCGCTTAAGGGTTAAAAGACCCTTTAATAATAATTAAAAAAATAATTATTATTATTTTATTAATAATAAATTAAACTTAGACCCTTGTCAAAGGTTTGAGTTAATTTAATTATTAATAATAAACATGGACCTTCAAGGTTTTTCAAGAAGTAAAAACCTTTGCATTAAGTTAAGCTTGGTTTTAATAAAAACCCTTAATGAGTCCAAATGGTTTTAAGAAAAACCTTTAACCTTGTCACCATGGTTTTAATAAAAACCCTTTAACATTATGAAGCTTCTCAAGATATTTTTGACATCACACTCTTTTTGATATCAACACAAAAATGCCTTTTGACATCAATGACAACTTATACACTTGAGCAAAGGCAATGTACCCAAAGTACCCAAAATTGCCAACAGAAATATATATACCTTCTTCTTGCACTTGAATATGAATGTCTTCTCTATCTTTTGTAGGAAGCTTCTCAAAAAATTTATGACTAACCTTCACTACAACAATATCTTAGGTAAATTTGACCTAAATATTCTTCTATGTCAAGGTGACACAAATTTTCTTGATGCTCCAACCAAGATAGCTTGATTGTACCAACTCCTTCAACTTTCTTCTAAGTGTTGATAGAAATCAGTTGTCAAGAATTTATCTATGTCCCTAAAAATATTTATCAATGTCAGGATTTTCTATTTTCCTAAATAATCAACTATCTTCAAGTTGATTCACCCAAATATGAGTCCTAGTCTTCACTAGTTATTCTTCAACCTAGTGGAAAGACTCTAGTTGAGTCCTAGTCTTCACTAGTTGTTCTACAACTATGGAAAGACTCTAGACTTTCTACTTATTTTGATCTTACAATAGATTCCAGGTCTATCTCCCTTTAAAGTAGACAAACTCTAACCAATTTTGTCACACTAGACAAAAATCAATTTTATATGTAGCTAAACAAATTCACCCTGTGCAAGAAACTTCTTGTTGTAGCTATGATACCATTGATGGATTTTGAAGCCTTAATATTAATGTAAACTCACAAGATAAATATTCACAGGATCAAATATATGATAGACATAATATAGTAATATCAAGATAATATTGTAACTAGAATAATATGAGCCAACTAATATGTAAAATCAAGGCTTATAATATATCAACTAGCATTCATTAATAAGCATAAATATATGAATGTAATAGCCTAAATCATATATGTACAAAGCATGTAGCACAAATTACATATTAGTTTCTCAAATGTATGTAATCTTTATTACTCCTCCTCTTACAAATGTATCATAAAACTCTCATACAATAACAATACTTTCTATGTAGACAATGTAGACTATGTGGACTATGTAGGCTATGTAGGCTATGAAGTAATATATAGCCATTGTAGGATGACTCTTTGGTTACTTGATTTTTCCTTTCCTTATATCAAGTCTCATGAATCTTGGCTTCTCTACTTGACACTTGCATACACATGATTCTATCTTGTATGCACACTTGGATATGACTCTTCACATGACACTTACTAATATAAGGACACATGTGCACACTTACATAAGAGACACTTGTGAATTTCTTACACATTATTAATTTACATAAAATATTTACTCACACTTTAATCTAGGATAAAATCCTAATCTAATATTTACAAGATGTACCATGAGGGTACATTAGCATGTACCAAATAATATAATATTATCCAATAGTGAAACGAATGTTAAGTACGTTATATAAGAAGTGATTTAATCCTTATAGTATGGGTACGATAGGACAACAAAGTTGATCTCGTGTAGATAGCCAAGCTAGAGTGGTAATAGCTTGGAAGAACACTTCATGAGCTGGAGCTCATGAAATATTTTTGTTACCCAACGAGTATGATGCGAGAGCATCCTGATTACCTAATATTGTAAAGTTGAATCATTGTAGAGATGGAAGGCCAATTTCTTGGTCGTTATGTAACTTCTTTCACAAATTATAAATTGTGTGTTTTATATTAGGAAGGAGGTTGGCTCTAGAGAAGAGAGAGAACTGTTAGAAATAGCTTATATTACATTATTTGGGTCATGTAAATGTACCTTCCTTGGTATATACTTAGGAAATTAGATTACTTTAGGGGGAAGTTATCTAGTTACTTCATGCAATGTAATAAATACACAAGTGTCAATGTGCAAGCTATAAATATGCAAGGCATCCCTTGTATAGCTAGGTAGATTGTTAGCCAAGGAAATTATCTTCTTATATAAAGGGCCATAGATAGAGTGTGAAGATATACAAGAAAGCATAGTAGTGTAGGATAGACACAGTATTGTAGAGTGTATGACCTATAAGCTAAAATTTCATTCATTGATCAGTATCTTGTTTCATGGAGTGTTCATTTCCTCCATAGGTACTATTATACTCATTTTCATCATTTCTATTAATAGCACATTTTAGTCATCTCATAGATTTACTTTCTTTCTTATTATTCTGCATCTTGTGAATGTTATCTTCCATTACATGTTGTATCAAAATCTAATAGTGGTATCAAAGCTACAATAGATCAAGCTATAATAGATCAATAGAAAAATCACCATTATCATTGACCTTGAGTTTTTTGTCAACCTGATGCACCATTGGACCAATTACTATCAGAATTTCTTAGAAGAGTCTAGGTGATAGAATTAGGGAGATCCACAAGTGAGGACTGAAAGAAATATTAGTTTTAGAAATTCTAAGATTGCATATGGCTAGATTTTTTCCACAGAGTTGTAGGAAAACTCATGAAGACTAGGACTCAACATATGATCCACTAGTTTGATGAATCAAATAATGAATCTCATTTAAGATATCTAAAAATATTTATATGAAGTTTATTTTATTACAGAGAATTAATTCTTAGATGATTGGGACACCTCCTACAATAGAATTTTTTTTCCAAAGGTCGAAGTACATTCATAGTGTAGAGATTAGTTGTTGCAGAGAGGAAAATACTTTAGAAGAAACTTCTAGAAAAGAATCATAGTGAAGTCAGGAGACAGGAGATCTCCATTGCTAGATTGAAGAACTTCACAAAAATAAAAAGGCCATAGAAGCCCTAATTTAGAATAAAATGCCATAGAAGCCTTGATCAAAAAGAAAATACCATAGAAGCCTTGATCCAGAAGACCACAGAAGCCTATAAAAGGCCATAGAAGCCTTGATATTGAATAAAATGCCATAGAAGCTTTGATATTGAAGAAAAGGCCATAGAAGCTTTAATATTGAATAAAAGGCCATAGAAGCCTTGATATTAAATAAAAGACCATAGAAGCCTTAATATTGAAGAAAATGCCACAAAATACTTGATATTAAAGAAAATGCCATAGAAGCGTTGAAAATACCACAAAAGCCTTGATATTGAAACAGGCCACATAAGCCTTTATCCTGAAGAAGACTCTAGAAGAGAGTATCTAATTTAGAAGCATATTTTAGTACTAATATTTTTGTTGTAGGTAAAGGAGATCCAGTGAGTCAAGAAAGCTTCCTATAAGAAAGTTAGGAAGAGGAGCCTCTTCAGAATCAATCTAGCACCTAAAGAAAAATAGATCAAGAGGAGATCTCATTGAAGAACTTCCAAACAAGGAAGAAGAAAAAAGACTAAGAGAGTCTTGCTTGAATATAGAAGCAGTAGAATCAGAGATCCAAGATAAGTTCTCACCACCTACACTTCTAGAAGTATAAGGTTGAAGATAAAGTCTCAAGGAAGACCAAAAGAAGCTGCAAGATCAAAGACCTTGGTGAGGTCTCAATGAGCATCCAGTAAAATACTAGGAGAGCCTTCCTGAAGAAATCATCAAAGAAGAACTCATTAGAGAAATCCAATACCAAGGAGAAGCCCCTAATAGTGAAGTACTTGGGATAATTATCGCAATCCAACAACAATCCCAAGAGGAGGAGAATTTGGTAAGGAGTGCCAAATCTGAGCAGAAGAAGAATCCAGTGAAGACCTCAAGATATTCAAAAACTTAAGAAGAAAATCCTATTTGAAGTCAAAATTTGAAAAGAAGACTTGAAGACAGAATAAGCTCATCAAATCTAAGAGATTTAAATATTTCCTCCCATAGCAAGAGGGCACTGATTTAGATATACAGACTTCTCCAAATCTACAATAGAAGGAGGAAAGCACAAGAGGAGAACAAAGTCATCAAATCTTAGGTTCATTAAAGAAAGTTTGAGACCATCATTTGGTGAAGAAGGAGTTGTTCAAAATAGTCTACAAAGATCTTCAAGATCTTACTTAAGGTAGCAACTTGATGATCTAAGACACTAAGACCTACATCCTCTACAAAATTGGTAAAGAAGCTACAAAAGCTTTCAAAAAAATGTAAGCAACTATTGGTGCAAGTAGATTCATTAATTGGATTACTTTTTAGATTTTTTAAAGCACCTTAATCCAAATTAAATTTTTAAAAAGGCCATTTGTATTACAGTATTCAAATGTGCAAAAATAATGTTTCTTTTTAAGGTTCATTTGCACATTAGGAGTTGATTAGATTTCAAAATTTTAACTATTTATCAATTGCCTATCATCTACTTTGGAAAGCAAAAGAAGACAATATCTTTCTTATAAGAAATTTGCAGAATAATTCTTGAAGATTAATTTCAAATTATTTTTGATTAGTTGCAGTGAATTGTGTTGGGTGCCAAACACTAGTTAATTTTGTCCTAAACTTTGTCATAACACTCGCATTTAAATTATCAACCCGAGAGCTCGTATAATTTAGAAGTGCCACGATTGAGATTACTCACATTACCATTCTAGAGATGAATCTATTACTATCATTGGGGGTTTTTATAAAACATCAGTTGATTTATCCACACCAAGAAAACTTAGACATAATTAAATCATGTAAAAATAAACACACCACTCAAAAAGCAATTAACACACTTATGTAAAAAGAACACAACTCTAAAATAATTAATTTTAATCTAAGGAATGAATATACAACTTATGCATAATTAAATCTATGAAATAAAATAACTAAGAGATAGGGGAGGAATATTGGCTTGGAGTGAGCCCAAGCTCCAACATATCCCGCCCAACAAATCATAAAAATAATACACAGATGAGAGAACGCTCAAGCTTTATTAACAGTGCAAAAAATATTACATGCAATAATGTTCTAAAATAATGCTTCCCCTGCTACAGAGAAGTCCGTGTGTTTATATACCACACACAAGACTTCTTGTTGTAGTTCTATTACAATAGACATCCTGGTTACAATCTAAACTGATATAGTTCAGCTACTATATCCGACACATGATGATCAGCTTCTTCATCATTTTCTTGCAATCAGGTGATTTTTGTTTCATTACGGTTCTACTTTGGAAGTGGTTGCACGTCCATCCACCTTGATTGGGACAACTCATTCATAAGTAGTTTCCAACTGATGACATGGAACAATGGTCTTCGAGGTCCTTCTCCAGTCGTTTGGCCAACACTCATAATTTTGGCATCCACTTGAGGAAGGTGCCTACTTCAGTGAGGCACCTTCTTCAGTAAGGCACCTACTTCAGTAAGGCATGTACTTGAGTAAGGCATGTACTTTAGTAAGGTGCCTACTTGATTAAGGTGCCTACTTTAGTAAGGTACCTACTTGAGTAAGGCACCTACTTCAGTAAGACACCTACTTCAGTAAGGCACCTACCTTTGTATGCCTTCATATGATTGAGTAGAACCATGCCAAGTCCATGTAGGACCTCGACTGAGCAAAAGATGATAAAATCAAGGAAATAACTACACAAAACACACTTCACACATGGATTATATAATACACATGATTTCATTAAATAAATATATAATGCTTCATAAAAATATACAACTCATGATATATTGCCTTGCAAAAGTCATTAGTACATATACAAAAATATGAGCATATCTAGTGCTCATCATCCCCCCATGCCTAATATGTACCACGCCCTCATGGCACCTAAAATAAGTAAACACCTCCTCTATGTAGGCCACTGTTCTTCATTTCCTTTTCTTATTGATGACCTTGGCTTTATCTTTGTCTTGAGGCTTCTGTTTCTGCTCAGGGTCCCTAGTTTATTGTAGGGCATACTTGGGTTGTGCTACCCTTCGACTATGTTGGATTCCAGCTACGCTAGGCTTACCTACATTCTGTATCGACTTCTTGTTATGCTAGCTACACCTTCCAATTATGCTTGGTCCAGCACCTATGTTGGGTGCTATCATAGTCGTTGCTCCCTTCTAGAAGGTTGCCTCTACTTCCTACCATAAGTCAGCGTGTTGAGGGTGTAGCTCTCTGAAGGGAATTTTGAAGTCATCCATCTTCTGCACAACCACGCTGGCCTTGTATAACCAAAGTTCTTTGGGGGTGAGGTTGATATTTTCTTTCGCAATCACTGTGGCTTCTCCCTCTGGTCCATATACTCCTCATATTGCTAGCCATTTCTTCATCTTAGAGGGCTGACCCTACGACGAATCATAGATTTCCCAAAATTGATCATCGTTAGTAGGGTCTACACAGATGCTTGGCCCTCTTTCTTCCTTTTGGTAGCTTTCCTAGCCACCTTTGCCTCCTCAAACTCTTTATGAAGTTGTTCAAATTTCTCTTTCCTTTTAGTGAAAGCTTGCACACCTGCTTCTCATTCCTCGTCTGAATGGGGGTTTGGTTTCGCAAAAGTTACTTTGTTATTTCTTTTGGCCCTCTTCTACCTTTTTTGCAATGCCTTACCTTTCCTCTTTCTGGTATTACAGTGGCCTGTGTGGGAAGGTCTTACTTTCCCATGGATGTGGCCTCCCTGTTAGATGATCTAGGGATCTGTCCCTCTAATCGAAGGTCTGATGTGGCTATTCCCCCTGTTTCCTGGTCACCTAGAACCTACTCCTCTGGTTCTTCAGGTAGCAGCCCCTCAATTGTAGATCCCTAGTGCTTTGGAGAATCCTCCTTGGTCTTTGGTTTAGGGTTTTTCCCTTGAATCTACACTGAAGGCTCCTCATCATATTCAATGTTGATAATAGAGGTTTTTGTTTGAAAAATATAATTCCCCTGTTCTTCTGTAATTCCTCTATCAGAGGTGCATGAACCTTTTCCAACCTCCAATTCCTCGTTGCAGGCATCTGACCTGATTGCCCTGGATGAGACAACTCTCTCTGGTGAGTTTGGAGAGCTTGTGGGCACTTCAATTGCCTAATCGGTTTGGGTAGAGGTGTCCCGTCTATCGATCACCCTGACTTACAGTTGTTGGTTCTCTACCCTGAGCTGCTGGATCAATTGCTA
The DNA here is from genome assembly GCA_028583015.1 of Wollemia nobilis. Classification (NCBI taxonomy): domain Eukaryota; kingdom Viridiplantae; phylum Streptophyta; class Pinopsida; order Araucariales; family Araucariaceae; genus Wollemia; species Wollemia nobilis. The sequence goes on from JAQPPZ010001125.1 coordinate 10,036,981, forward strand.
GAATTGGGTGATGGTGACCTCCTAACTCTAAATTTTTCTCATAGTCATGTTCTTATATTCATCAAATAGCACCTACATAGTGGATTTCTCACTCTGCTCGATGCGGTTCCCTTCCATTGATACCTTGAACTACTGTTGCAGGCTTGCTGAGGGCTATGGATCTTGCGGGCTGTGAATAGCCAAATTCTATAGGGTTTGGGCCACATATTTGAGCTTTGCATCTTCTTATTCCTCCTTGCTTGAGAGGATTAGGTACTACAATCACCTTCGACCTTGTATGCACTTTGTATGCCATAATATGGGTTCAGGGTTGGAGGATTTTGGACCTTCCTCGCATAATTGAGCAAAGAAATTTACCCTTCTTCTACAACATATGGTGAGAATCAAGGGTGTTCCTCTTTGAATATTCCTCCCAATTCAACATCATCCTCTACCTCTGTCACCACTTGCTCTGATGCATCATAGGGTTCAACCCTAACCTCCTCAGTTGCTCCTCTTAATTTAGCCTCTTATTTTTCTTCGGCCACTACCTGCTCTCACGCATCAAAGTGTTTGGCCCCTATCGCTGATGAGCTTCCCCTGTGCTCCTCTGCATGGCATATCAGGGTTGTAATTAGCCCATGGTGGGCTAGGGCTAAGGAATCCTCTCTCTGATATCATGATGCCTCATCATGTAGGGTATTTTCTAGGTAAAACGGGATGTTAATTTCTCGCTTGTGCACTAGATGGCTCAAGAACTATATGTGGTTCATGTTTAGATATGAATACTTCCTGATGCATATGAACCTGCTCAAAATCTTCCTCAAGTGCATAGGTATTATTTTCTTTGGGAGCTCATGTGGGTTATAGGAGATATTTGTTTGTCCCATAAACATCTCCACGCACTTCTTTGCCATGTCGTCTTTATACGTGCATTCCCCAGTAAGGGGAAGGTCGGTGACATGAGCGAGGTGCTCTAGAGTGACAAGAATTTCTAGTCTACACAATCAGGAAACTCCCCTATTCACAATGGTAGTGAACTCCTTTTCTGCTTCTACGTCCTGGTATTGGTTGACTAGGTAACAATAATTCATCCACCTGGTTGCTTCGAACCGGTTGTGAACTTCTCCCCTAATCCCCTCAATATCGATGGGCTCATTATTTTTGAGCGTATGATTCTTTGATCATCCACCCATGGTGAATTCCCTACTGGTTTCTATTGGTTTGATGCCCTACCCTCAGTAAGGTGTATTTTTATAACTCAGGTGCCTAACTCTAGAAATTGTTTTAGCATTGGGGTTGGCAGGGTACGCCACCCAAATTAATCGTTCAGCATGACGTATTAGGCATGAGGGGTGAATTCAATTCTTGCACTGGCATTATTTTTAGAGAAGCATATTATATGAAAAATTACGTATATATATAAATAAAATCATGCACATAACTAATTGGTCACTTTGTTCTGCGTAGAGTATGCAAAATTGCTATTCGATAATATTTTTTTTCCATGTGTTGATTATGTCGCCTTGGGTACTGCATTTCTAGTTTGCTCGAGGTATTGCTGCTAAAAATGTGATGGATCCTATTGGTTCAGGTTGGTATGCATATATCCTCAACGGTTGGCCTTAGGACATGCAGAAATACTACCCAATTATTTTAAAATATTTTCAGGTGCTTCCAGATTTCTATCACGTGAGATGATGGTGTTGGCTTTGGTTGCTCATCGTACTGCCAAGTCGTGCATGTGTTTTTGAGTATATCAAGGCACATGCTTGAGTAAGGTGCCAGGTTAGGGTGCCTACCTCAGTAAGGCACCTACTTTATTAAGATGCCTACTTCAGTATGGTACCTACTTGAGTAAGGTTCCTACCCCCGTAAGGCATCGCTTGACTATGAATAATGCTTCAGGGTGGTGCCTCATCGATAGAGTAAGGTACCACTCCTTCAAATTAATGCACCAGAGTAAAATGCCTCCTATGGGAGTATATATATATATATATATATTAGAGAGAAAACACTCTGGTGGTGGCACCTTATTGGTAGAGTGAGGCGCCTACCTAAGTAAGGCACCTACTTTAGTAAGGTGCCTACCTCAGTAAGGTGCCTAATGCACCTACCTTAGTAAGGTGCCTAATTTAGTAAGGCACCTTACTCTCAATTAGTAACCATGGATGCCATATCATCACCTTGGGTGGTAGTGGAGTAACTACGTTCCATGGAACTCTGCTCCACAAAGCATGACACAAGTTCCACCTCAGTAAGGCTTACCAACCCTACCTATGTTGAGACGCATGTAGTTACCAACATAGACGATGGTGAACCTGAATAATAAGGTAAACTAGCCAGCATACCAAGTAGAGGGAGAGATGTATTCGATGTATAATATTAGTTGTAATCCTATTCAACTTAGATCAGGTAAGCAGCTAGGAGTAGAGGCACCTCCCCTGGTAGAAGAAGAGGAGGACGTAGGAGATTCCCCTCTTATAGAAGAGGTGGTTGTTGAGAAAATAGAGGCTCCATTTCCTAAATGGTTGCAGTAGCAGAGGAAGCTAACACATTCAGAATTTGATATCCTCTCGAGCTTGAGGAATCTCATGGTCACTATCCCACTATTTCAAGCCATCCGAGATGTGCCCATATACACTAAGGTGATAAAAGAGTTGTGTATAAGAAAACCAGGATGTAATATGGCAAAAATCATTAATTTCATAAAAAAAATGGCTAACTTAATGATGGGGAATACATATCATCCCAAATATGTAGACCCAGGTAGCCCAATACTAATGGTGAAAATAGGAGGATGTTCATTTGTGAACACCTTGGTTGATCTGGGTACAACCATCAACAGGATGTCATTGTTGGACTCTAGAGCATACTTTAGAGTATCTTCCCTAAAGTATATAGGTTCTAAATATTTAAAATTCATTTAAATATAGTTGCACCAACTTTACTATTTGAGAGGAAATCAATTTTGTTGTGAGAGCATTTAGGGAATTGTTTAGAGTGTTTCTAAACATAGTAGAAGCAAGTAATATCTTCATAATAGTATAGATTTCAAACAAATTGGAGTGCTATAAAAGCATTGTAATTTCTTATGATTATTAATCTAATGATCATAAATTCTCATTTTGGTATCAGAGGAGGTTTTCTCAAATGAATCAAAACCTATGGAGAGTGGTGTGAAGAGATCTAAAGCATGCACTTTGTCATAGAAACTCAAGTGGCCAGCACTCAGTAGAGTTACAAGGAAGAGCTCAAGTAAATAATTAATATCTCACGCATATTGAGGTATTTGATTATGAAATTTTTAGGGTTGTTGTATAATTGTATAAAGAGGATTCAGTAAAAATTTCAAGTGATTTGGAGTTAAATTTTTTATTTATTAGCATTTTCAGTTTTTTAATAAAATGGTTGTATAAGGTGGAAGAAATGGTATTTTCTTCTCAATTTTTGGGAGAAATATTATTTATATATCATAATTCAAACAAATTTTCAAGTCTTTTGGATCTAAATTGATTGATTTGTGTAAATATTGATTTTTTCTTCACAAATCCTTGATCCGAAATTGTGATAAAAATGGAAAAAGTAAATGATCACATATTTTTCACCTTTGTAAATTTTCTTCTAATATTTAGAGGGTTTTCATATTATTTTCTCATAAATACATATTTTAATTTTTAGAAATTTTGGAGATCTATGAATTGATTTATGTGAAAAACATTGAGGTTGTCTCAAAAACACTCTAAGATCTAGAAAGGGCAAAAGTAAATTTATCACATATTTCTTATTTATGTGAATTTGCTTCTGAAATTTAGTGGATTTTTAGATAAATATATCAAAATTCTACAGGAAAAATATCAGTTTGTTTCAATCAATATTGGCTGATTTATGATAAATTTGGTGCTTGAGACTTTGGTAAATAAAAAGAAGCATGTATTTTTGCAATTAAAGGTTAATTCTGAAATATTGACTTAACAGGTCGAGTCAATTGAGTAAAAGAAGATATGTTGTTGTTATTTATTGTAAAAAAAATGTATTAGAAGTTATCTACATTATTCCAAAAAAAAATTTATTAGCATCAATGGCTGCCAATAACAATCTTCCCATTCCTGAATTTAATGGGTTAGATTATGAGTATTGGTCCATCAAGATGAGGACCTTACTCATAGGCAAGGGGTTATGGGATATTGTATAATAAGGCTAAAATGAACCTTAATATTGGACCACCTTGAGTGTAGCTAATAGAACCAATAAAAATGATTCCCAAAAGAAAAACTCATTTGCTCTCTACCATCTCCAAGCAGCTTTGGAGAAAAGCATCTTTCCAAGGATTGTTTCTTGTTCAATAGCCCTAGAAGCATGGACAACCTTAGGAGATAGCTATAAATGGAGAAATCAAGTGAAGCAAGTGATGCTTCAAACCTCTAAGAGAGATTTTGAGAATCTCAAGATGCAAGATGATGAAAGAGTGGGAGATTATTGTGTGAGAGTGAAAGTCGTTGTAAACAAAATGCAAACCCTTGGAGAAGACATAAAAACTGAAGTAGTGGTGAAGAAATTGTTGAGAACACTTCTTCATAAATGGAACCATATTGCTATTATTATTGAAGAGTCTAAATATTTGTCTACTCTAAATTTTTATGCTCTAATTGGTTCTTTGATATCTCATGAAGAAATATTGCAGGGTGCTACATATACAAGCTATGGAGGTCATGAGAAAGCATTCTCATACAAAGAAGGTGATAATGCATAAGTAAGAGGACAAGGATAAGTACAATGAAGATGCCAAAGGAGAGGCAAAGTAATAGGACGAGGTATATCAAGAGGTGGCAATCAAGGAAGAGGAGGTGACAAATCAAAGAAATCTTGTTACAATTATGGCAAGGTTGGTCACTTTGCTAGAGATTGTTGGTCCAAGACTTCTCAATATGGGAGAGGTCAATATGGAAACTATGGAGAATAGTAATGAGCTTCTTCAAATATGTTCCTCACCTATGGAAAATTAGATCAAAATATTAATGAAACTTGGATTTTGGATACTGGTTGTTCCAATCACGAGTGGCAAAGAGGAGCTTTTTGCTACAATGGATTCCTCCTACAAATTAAAGATCAAATTGGGAGATGACAAGGCACTACAAGTTGAAGGTATTGGAGCCATGGAGGTTCCAAAAAAAGAAGGCACCAAGAAGGTAAATGACATCTATTACACCCCCAAACTCCAACATAATTTTCTTAGTGTTTGGACAAATGATGGAGAAGAACTATAGGCTTAGTTTTGATGAAGTAAAATGTGTCATTTTTTATAAAAACAATTGTAATAGAGTTATTACACAAGTACCTATGACAAATAATAGGTTGTTTCCTCTTATGTTTGGGTAACAAGGAGGTGCTCAACTTGCTAGTGTAGCTATTGCTAATCCAAGTGTGCTTTGGCACTTGAGATTTGGTCATCTTAATTTTGCAAGGTTGAAGTTGTTGACTTCTCAAGCTATGGTAAGTGGACTTCCAAGAGTTGAATAACACAAGAAGGTGTGTGAAGGATGTGCTTTGGTAAAGCACTCAAGATCAAAGTTTCCAAAGGGACAACCATGGAGAGAAGGCCATCCACTACAATTGGTGCATTCAAACATTTGTGGTCCAATGTAAACCAAAAGCATTGGTAACAACTCTTACTTTCTCATTTTCATTGATGATTTCTCTAGGATGTGTTGGATTTATTTTTTGAAAACTAAAGATGAATCTTTTGATTGTTTCATAGATTTGAAAAATAATGTAGATAATCAAAGTGAGTTTGTTGTAAAAAGTCTCAGGATTGATAGAGGAGGAGAGTATTCTTCAAATGCATTTCTAAAATATTGTAAAGATTATGGAATAAAAAGGCAATTCACAATTGCCTACACCCACAACAAAATGGTGTAGCTGAAATAAATAACCACACTATAGTAGAAATGGCTAGATCAATGCTGCAAACTAAGAATCTAAGTAACATGTATTCGGATGATGTTGTTAGAACTAGTGTTTAAATTTTGAATAGGAGTCCTACTTCTAGTTTAGATGGTATTACTCCTTATGAAGGATGGTATGGCAAAAATCCAAATGTAAAACACTTTAATATTTTTGGTTGTCTTTCATATGCCCACATTCCTGATGAGCAAAGAAAGAAAATTGACCCCAAAATTCAAGTATGTATTTTTGTTGTATATTGTGAGTCTTCCAAAGCATATAGGCTCTACAATACCAAAACACATAAAATTGTACTCTCCAGGGATGTAATTTTTTATGAAGGGGGAGAATGGGGTCATCAAAAAAAAAAAATTGATGATGGATCTCATGATGCAAGTTCCTCTCAAGTGCAGCAAGTGCAGCCCAAAAATAGCAAAGGAAGTCCTCCAAGCCCAAGTATGAGTACTAATTCAAGTACAACAGATGCTACTCCAAGTCCTTATCCACAAATATCAATAATTTCTTCACCTATGGATATTGATTCTCCATATAGAGGTAAAATAACACTTCAACACCATCCATCTTTTCAAATGTTGGATAAGAATTTCTAGAAAAGATACACTAGAAGTCAAGCTAGTGAAATGAATGTAGTTTTGAAAAGACTTGAAAATTTGCATATGTATGGTGATGATGACTCCCAAGAGCCTAAGGGATATGTAGTCAATTATGCTTTAATGACTAGTGTAGAGCTAGAGCCATATAGCTATGAAAAATCAAGTGCTCATGATGTATGGCAACAAGCCATGAAATAGGAAATGACCTCTATAAAAAGGAATGATACTTGGGAGCTAGTGGAGCTTCCTAAGGACAAGAAATATGTTGGATGCAAATTGGTATACAAGACCAAATTCAATGTTGATGGAAGTATTGAAAGACACAAGGCAAGACTTGTAGCAAAAGGGTTCACTCAGAAGTATGGGATTGACTATGAGGAGACCTTTGCTCCTGTTGCTAGACAAGAGACAATCAGATCAGTATTTTCTTTGGCTACCCATAAAGGGTGGAAAATTCAGCACATGGATGTAAAGAGTGCCTTTATCAATGGGTACTTGAATGAAGAGGTTCTTGTGCAACAACTTCAAGGATTTGAAGAACAATGTAAGGAGCACCTTGTCTACAAACTAAATAAAGCATTGTATGGCCTCAAGCAAGCACCAAGAGCATGGTACTCACACATTGATGGCTAATTTCAAAGGTATGGATTCACTAGGAGCAAAAGTGAACCTACCCTCTACTACATGAAACAAGGTAAAGACATTCTCAGTGTATGCTTATATGTGGATGATCTAATATTCATGGGTAGTAGTGCTAAGATGAATGAGGAGTTCAAACACTTCATGATGAAATAATTTTAAATGAAAGATCTAGGTTTAATGCATTACTTCCTAGACATGGAGGTACATCAAACAGATAAATGGATAGTCATATGTCAACACAAATATACTCAAGATATGATCAATAAATTTGCTATGGAGAAATGTAAGCCTGTTGCAACTCCAACGGGTCATGGGATCCAATTAAGCAAAGATGATAGACCACCAAAAGTTGACATGACCACTTATAAGAGCATGGTTGGGAGTCTAATGTTCCTCACCAACATAAGGTTGGATATTTAGTATGTTGTTTCTCTTATTTCAAGGTATATGGATGATCCATCTGAACTTCATTTTCAAGCAACTAAGATAATTTTAAGATATGTAAAGGGTAAATTAGATTTTGGGATCCATTACCATAAATGTAATTCTATAAAAATAGTTGGCTTTAGTGATAGTGATTGGGGTAGCAATATAGATGATAGAAAATCTACTTGAGGGAATTGTTTTAGTCTTGGGTCGGGACTAATTACATGGAGTTCCAAAAATCAGACTATTGTAGCATTGTCATATACTGAGGCTGAGTATATAGCAATCACAAATGCTAGTACTCAATATTTATGGTTGATAAAAGTCCTTGAAGAAATTGGAGAGCAACAAAGTGGTCCTACAAGATTGTATTGTGACAATATGAGTGCCATCCAATTGGCACATAATCCTATCCACCATAGCAGGTCAAAGCACTTTGACATGAAGTGATAGTCCTTATTCATACCATGTAGATATTCATGGGTTTCAAATTCTTTCATCATGGATTTTTTGAACTCCTTATTCATATTAGCACTACTACCCATGAATATTAGATCATCCACATATAAACATATAATGAGAATATCTTTACCTTGTTTCATGTAGTAGAGAGTAGGTTCACTTTTGCTCCTAGTGAATCCATACCTTTGAAAGTAGCCATCAATGCGTGAGTACCATACCCTTGGTTCTTGCTTGAGGCCATACAATGCTTTCTTTAGTTTGTATACAAGGTTCTCCTTACCTTGTTCTTCAAATCCTTGAGGTTGTTGTACAAAAACCTCTTCATTCAAGTACCCATTTAGAAAGGCACTTTTAACATCCATGTGCTGAATTTTCCACCCTTTGTGGGCAGCCAAAGAAAGTATTGATCTAATTGTCTCTTGTCTAGCAATAGGAGCAAAGGTATCCTCATAGTCAATCCCATACTTCTGAGTGAACCCTTTTTCTACAAGTCTTGCCTTGTGTCTTTCAATGCTTCCATCAGCATTGAATTTGATCTTGTAGAATCATTTGTATCCAACACATTTCTTGCCCTTAGGAAGCTCCACTAGCTCCCAAGTATCATTACTTTTTATAGATGTCATTTCCTCTTTCATGGATTATTGCCATACCATACATCATGAGCACTTGCTTTTTCATAGCTAGATGGCTCTAGCTCTACACTAGTCATTAAAGTATAATTGACTACATATCCCTTAGGCTCTTGGGAGTCATAATCACCATACATATGCAGATTTTCAAGTCTTTTCAAAACTACATTCATTTCACTAGCTTGACTTCTAGTGTATATTTTTTGGAAATTCTTATCCAACATTTGAAAATATGGATGGTGTTGAAGTGTTATTTTACCTCTAGATGGAGAATCGGTATATATAGGTGAAGAACTTACTGATATTTGTGGATAACTTGGAGTAGCATCTGTTGTACTTGAAGTAGTACTCATACTTGGGCTTGGAGGACTTCCTTTATTGTTTTTGGGCTGCACTTGCTGCACTTGAGAGGAACTTGCATCATGAGATCCATCATCAACAAAAAAAATTGATGACCCCATTCTCCCCCTTCATCAAAAATTACATCCCTGGAGAGTATAATTTTATGTGTTTTGGGATTGTAGAGCCTATATGCTTTGGAAGACTCACAATATCCAATAAAAATACATGCTTGAATTTTGGGGTCAAGTTTTTTTCTTTGCTCATCAAGAATGTGTGCATATGCAAGACAACCAAAAACCTTAGTGTTTTACATTTGTCTTTTTGCCATACCATCCTTCATAAGGATTAATACCATATAAACTAGAAGTAGGACACCTATTCAAAATGTAAACACTAGTTCTAACTACATCATCCCAATACATGTTACTTAGATGCTTAGTTTACTGCATTGATCTAACCATTTCTACTATAGTGTGGTTCTTTCTTTCAACCACACCATTTTTTTGTGGGGTGTAGGCAATTGCCTTTTTATTCCATAATATTTATAATATTTTAGAAATTCATTTGAAGAATACTCTCCTCATCTATCAATCCTGATACTTTTTACAATAAAATAACTTTGATTCTCTACATTATTTTTGAAATATATGAAACAATAAAAAGCGTCATCTTTAGTTTTCAAAAAATAAATCCAACACATCCTAGAGAAATCATCAATGAAAGTGAGAAAGTAAGAGTTGTTACCAATACTTTTGGTTTACATTGGACCACAAATGTTTGAATGCACCAATTATAGTGGATGGCTTGCTCTCCATGATTGTCCCTTTGGAAACTTTGATCTTGATTGCTTTCCCAAAGCACATCCTTCACACACATCCTTTTTTTCTTCAACTCTTGGAAGTCCACTTACCATAGCTTGAGAATTCAACAACTTCAACCTTGCAAAATTAAGATGACCAAATATCAAGTACGAAAGCACACTTGGATTAGCAATAGCTACACTAGCAAGTTGAGTACCTCCTTGTTCCCCAAACTTAAGAGGAAAAAACCTATTCTTTGTCATAGGTACTTGTGTAATAACTCTATTACAATTTTTTTTATCAAAAATGACACATTTTCCTTCATTTAAAACAAGCCTATAGTTCTTCTCCATCATTTTTCCAACACTAAGCAAATTATATTGGAGTTTGGGGGTGTAATAGATGTCATTTACCTTATTGGTGCCTTCTTTTGTTGGAACCTCCATGGCTCCAATACCTTCAACTTGTAGTGCCTTGTCATATCCCAATTTGATCTTTGATTTGTAGGAGGAATCCATTGTAGCAAAGAGCTCCTCTTTGCCACTCATGTGATTGTAACAACCAGTATCCAAAATCCAAGTTTCATTAAGATTTTCATCTGATTTTCCATAGGTGAGGAATAGATTTGAAGAAACTCCTTCCTCTTCTCCATAGTTTCCATATTGACCTCTCCCATCTTGAGAAGTCTTGGACTAACAATCTCTAGAAAAGTGACCAACCTTACCACAATTGTAACAATATTTCTTTGATTTGTCACCTCCTCTTCATTGATTGCCACCTCTTGATCTACCTCGTCATCTTGCTTTGCCTCTCCTTTGGCATCTTCATTTTACTTGTCCTTTTCCTCTTCCTTGTGCATTATCATCTTCTTTGGATGAGAATGCTTTCTCATCACCTTCATAGCTTGTAGATGTAGCACCCTGCAATATTTCTTCATGAGACATCAAAGAACAAATTAGAGCACTAAAAGTTAGAGTAGACAAATCTTTAGACTCTTCAATAATGATAGCAATATGGTTCCATTTATGAATAAGTGTTCTCAAAACTTTATTCACCACTACTTTAGTTTTTATGTCTTCTCAAAGGGTTTGCATTTTGTTTACAATGGCTTTCACTCTCACACAATAATCTCCCACTCTTTCATCATCTTGCATCTTGATATTCTCAAAATGTCTCTTCAAGGTTTGAAGCCTCACTTGCTTCATTTGATTTATCGATTTATAGCTATCTCTCAAGGATTTCCATGCTTCTAGGGTTGTTTAACAAGAAGTAATCCTTGGAAAGATGCTTTTCTCCAAAGCTTCTTGGAGATGGTAGAGAGCAAATGAGTTTTTCTTTTGGGCATCCTTTTTATTGGTTCTATCAGCTGCACTTAAGGTGTTCCAATATGTAGGTTCATTGTAGCCTTCTTCTACAATATCCCATAACCCCTTTCCTATGAGTAAGGTCCTCATCTTGATGGACCAATACTCATAATCTAACCCATTAAATTCAAGAATGGGAAGATTGTTTTTTGCAGCCATTAATGCTAATAAAAAAACTTTGGAATAATGTAGATAGCTTCTAATACATTTTTTTTGGAATAAATAACAACAGAAGATCTTATTTTACTCAATTTACTCAACCTGTTAATTCAATCTCTCATAATTAACTTCTAATTGCAAAAATACGTGCTTCTTTTTTTTTACCAAAGTCTCAAGCACCAAATTTATAATATATCGGTCAATACTGATTGAAACAAATTGAAATTTTTCCTGTAGACTTATGATATAAGTATCTAAAAATCTAGTAAATTTCAGAAGCAAATTCACACAAATGATAAATATGTGATCAATTTACTTTTGCCCTTTCTAGATCTAGAGTGTTTTTGAGACAACCTCAATGTTTTCACATAAATCAATCCATAAAACTCCAAAAATTTTGAAAATTAAAATTTGTATTCCTGAGAAAATAATATTAAAACCCTCTAAATTTTAGAATAAAATTCACAAAGGTGAAAAATATGTGATCATTTACTTTTTCCCTTTTTATCACAATTTCAGATCTAGGATTTTTGAAAAAAAATCAATATTCACACAAATCGATCAATACAGATCCAAATGACCTGAATTTTTTTTTGAATTATGATTTTATCTAAATAATATTTCTCTTAAAATTTCAAAATCAAATACCCTTCCTTCCACCTTATACAACCATTTTATTTAAAAACTCAAAATGCTAATAAAATCAGAAAATTAGCTCCAAATAATCTAAAATTTTGATTGAATCCACTTTATACAATTATCTAACAACCCTCAAAATTTCATAAGCAAATACCTCAACATGCATGAGATATTAATGATTTACTAGAGCTCTTCCTTGCAAATTTGTTGAGTGTTGGCCACTTGAGTTTCTCTGACAAAGTGTGTGCTTCAGATCTCTTCACACCACTCTTCACAGGTTTTGATCCATCTGAGAAAACCTACTCTAATACCAAAATGAAAAAATATGCTCATTAGATTCATAATCATAAGAAATTACAATGCTTTTATAGCACTCTAATCAGTTTAAAATATCTACTATTATGGAGATCTTACTTGCTCCTACTATGTTTAGAAACACTCTAAACAATTTCCTATATGCTCTCACAACAAAAATGATTTCCTCTCAAATAGTAAATTTGGTGCAACTATATTTAAATTAATTTTAAATATTTATAACCTATATAATTTAGGGAAGATACTCTAAAGTATGCTCTAGATCCCAACAATGGCATCCCATTGATGGCTGCACCCAGATCAACCAAGGTGTTCACCAATGAACATCCTCCTATTTTCACCATTAGTATCAGGCTACTTGGGTCTGCATATTTGGGATGATATGTATTCCCCATCATTAAGTTAGCTAGTTTTCCCATGATATTAATGGTTTGTGCCACCTTACATCCTGGTTTCCTTATACACAACTCTTTTATCACCTTAGTGTATCTGGGGACATCTCGGATGGCTTGAAATAGTCATATAGTAACTGTGAGATTCCTCAAGCTCGAGAGTATATTGAATTTTGACTATGTCGGTTTCCTTTGTTCCTGCAACCATTTAGGAAATGGAACCTCTATTTTCTCAACAACCACCTCTTCTATAATATGGGAATCTCCTACGTATTCCTCCTCTTCTACCAAGGGAGGTGCCTCTACTCCTAGCTGCTTACCTGATCTAAGTTGAATAGGATTACAACTAATATTATACATCGAATACATATCTCCCTCTACTTGGTATGTTGGTTGGTTTACCTTATTATTCAAATTCACCATCGGCTATGTTGGTAACTACGTAGGTCTCACCGCAGGTAGGGTCAGTAAGCCTTGCTAAGGTGGAACCTATGTCATATTTTGTGGAGTGAAGTTCTATGGAATGTGGTTCCTCCACTGCTACCCAAGGTGCTGATATGGCATCCATGGTTGTTTATTGGGAAATGTAGCTCTTGGAGGTATGTTCATCCAAGGTGGTAGTCCCCACCATCCCATATTGGGTGGTTGTGGCTGCCCTTGTGGCTTATATGATCCTCATCTATAGGGTAGCATTCCTGTGGGTATATTCCCAATAGGGGGTTTCTACCAATTTCTTTGATTACCCATGAAATAGGATTCAGTTATGTAAACCTCCTCTTTAGTATTGGGAAGTTGTGGGCACAATTGGATCTTGTGATTCTATTGGTAAACTGCGCATACTTTGACCTTGTTATCTAGACATGCATTCCTTGTGTGCTTTCCCCTACATTTTAGATAGAAATAGGTCAAAACTGCATTGTTATCTTGTTTCTTCTTATCAAACAAGAGCATATCCAATTGCAATGCTAGATAGGACAACATTTCACTCTTTAAATATTCCAACATGTTTCCTATCTCTATTTTTGTGACCGATGCAGTTGCTTTCATGGTTCTAGGATCTATTTTACCTCTCCTTTGCAAGTAATTCAGGCATAGTTATCGGATATCTTCCATGGAATGCTAGTAAACGTCTCCTCCTAAGATAATGTTTAGTGCTTCTAATGACTTGTTGTTGAGTCCTATCAAAAATATGCTTTTGAGAGACTTATCTCCTAGCTTTGTGTGAGGAGATCACTACAGGTTGAAATTGAACCTCTCCAAGTACTCTTCTAGAGACTCGTCATCCTTTTGTGTCATGTTGAGAACTTCCTCTTTGGAATATCGTGCTCTACCAAAGTCCTGGTATCACTCTAGAAAGAGCTTCCTCATCTCTTCCCACGTGGTGATCTGCTTGTTCCCCAACTCGATAAACCATCGTAGATATGATTTATCTAATATCGATGGGAAGAGTTTCAACCTCTGAGCATTGGACTTATAGTCAATAGATCTTCACAACACATCAAATTTGAACAAAAACAAGTCAAGATCTTTGGTTGGGTATCCCCTGAAGGTGGGAAGATGGGCAGGGGATATGTTCTTCATCTTGGTTTCCCCTGCTCCTTCCTCTATTGGGAATATGAATCCGAATGAGACCTCTTCAGCCATTTTTTAAGAAATGTGACCTCTAATGCGGATTCTAGGGCCTTTCGGTCATTCAATTTTTTTTGAATTAGAACTTCTAAGTCAACTGGAATTACAGTCTAATCCTTTATGAATTTTCATAACAGGGCTTCCTCTGAGGATGTTCTTTTAAACAATGGGTTCAAAATGATTCGTTCTTTCCTAGGTTGATGAGACAAGGAGGCAATTTACACAAAGTGAGGATGCTCACTCCATTGTACTGCTAGTGATGAGTTGAGAGAATATAATTCAAATACTAGGCCATTGATTGACGTAGATTTTTGTGATGGATTTTGTCTTATAAAATGATCGTCGGGTCCTCTTTTTCTTGGCGAAATCATACAAGGTCAAGCTAAAGATTTTATGGGGTAATGTAATTAGTCTACTAGTGATGCTTCTTTGAAAATGGCATTAAAATATTGGGTGTCAAACATTGGTTAATTTTATCCTAAACTTTGTCACAGCACTCGCATTTAAATTGTCAACCTGGGAGCTTGTAGACTTTAGAAGTGCCATGATTGAGATTACTCACATTACCATTCTGTATATGAATTTGTTACTATCATGGGTGTTTATAAAACATCAGTTGGTTTATCTGCAACAAGAAAACTTAGACATAATTAAATCACGTAAAAATAAAAACACATCTCAAAAATCAATTAACACACATAAAAAGAACACAACTCTAAAATAATTAACTTTAATCTAAGGAATGAATATACTACTTATGCATAATTAAATCTATGAAAGAAAATAACTAAGATATAGGGGAGGAATACTGGCTTGGAGTGGGCTCGAGCTCCAATAGATCTCGCCAAGCAAATCATGAAAACAATACACAAATGAGAGAACGCTCAAGCTTTATTAACAGTGTAGAAAATATTACATGTGATAATATTCTAAAAGAATGATTCCTCTACTACAGAGAAGTCTGTGTGTTTATATACCACACACAAGGCTTCCTATTGTAGTTTTGTTACAATAGGAATCCTGGTTATAATCTAAATTGGGATAGTTCAGCTATTGTAGCCAGCACGTGATGATCATCTTCTTCGTTGTTTCCTTGCAATTGAGCGATTTTCATTTCATTATGGTTCTACTTCGGAAGTGGTAGCACATCCATCCACCCTGAATGGGGCAACTCATTCATCAATGATTTCCCACTGATGATGTGGAATGGTGGTCATCGGGGTCCTTCTCTAGTTGTTTGGTCAACACTCATAATATGGGCATCCGCTCAAGGAAGGTGCCTACTTTAGTAAGATGCCTTCTTCAATAAGGCACCTACTTCAGTAAGGCACCTATTTGAGTAAGATGCCTACTTCACTAAGATGCCTACTTGAGTAAGGTGTCTACTTCAATAATGCACCTACTTCAATAAGGTGCCTGCTTCAGTAAGGCACCTACCTCCGTATGCCTTCATCTAATTGAGTAGAACCGTTCTAGGTCCATGTAGGACCTTGACTGAGCAAAATATAACAAAATCAATGAAATAACTACACAAAACACACTTTACACATGGATTAGATAATACACATTTTTTCATTAAATAAATACATAATTCTTCATACAAATATACAACTCATGATATATTGCCACGCAAAAATCATTAGTACTATACAAAAATATGAGCATATCTGGTGCTCATAAAATTGATTAAGTGCATTTTATTGAGAGTATATTGGAGTGATAAGGTGTAATTTTTTAGTGCATTAAAAAGTGAAATTTGTTAGATTCATTTGCACTATTATTACTCTCAAAATAAATTAGTTTTTTGTATTGAAAAAAGGCTACAAAATCTAGTTTGCATCAAGTGTCTAAAGACACTCTTAAAGCACAAAAACCTACAAATATTAGTAGCCAATAGAAGACACCAAAACTGGTGAGTACAAGCAAAGAAAATATAACCAAAAAGAAGCTTCAAATATTGAGACTTGGTGAGTTTCAATTTCAAAGCACTTAGGGGTTAGTGCAACTGAAAAAAAGCTTCTATTTTACAGTGTTTACAAATCTTGGATTCACCATAAAATATCCAATCAAAGAGGATAAGGATTCTACTCAAAATGACATCCTCAAAACTCTCATTTTTGCATTCAAAAATCTGCTACAAAATCTGAAAAAGGTTGTCCAAAAAGGGTGCAAAATAAAATGTATTATTCATAAGGTATTGCACTACATTTTCCATATAAATAAATAATATAGAAGGTATAAATAATATAGAAGGTGTCATTAAAGGCACAAAATTCATAGAGAATCCAGCCAAGAAGGACATACAAAAAGTACTCCATATCTGTGGCATAAGAAGCCATCAAAAAGGCTTATTCCTCACATATCTTGGATGGACAAACTTGCACAACACAAGCACATAGTAGAAGATCAATATCCTACAGTTACATAGGAGAAGAAGGAGCCATACTACAAGAAAATGCATCACTATTATCTCATCCAAATGTGAATGAATAGTGCTACAATTTGCACATCATGAGAACCAAAAGCGAGGAGAAAAGGTGCTAATTGCAAAGGTCTAAAACTTAGTGAAGAAAATCCACCAAAGGCAACATCTTCCACATTATTCAGAGCTCCAATACCATCTCAAGGATCAACTATAAGATAAAATAGTTTGTTTGTGCTTCAAATAACATAGCAAGCAAAGGAAGAGACATAAATAAGAAATTACATTCTCCTTAGAGGTGTTACAGTGATAGATGCCATGTAGAAACTTTGAGTGCCACTTGGAAAAATCTCTCATTAATGCTTAACATCCAATAAACCTTACAAGGAAGGTTACAAGTGCCTACTCAAATTTGAAGCGTTAAAGCAATATTTTGGCACTCATAGACCACATGGAAGAGGAGTTACATTTCTCCATTGGCATTATCATTCAAACAACGCAAGAAGGAAGAAGATGTTTCAAATGTTACACTTGCAATGGACGTCCAAGAAAGCATTGAAGTGTAACTAAAGTGACACTTGTCACTAGGTTGATTGCCTATTAAAGGCTCCTTGGACCAACAATTTCAATGAAGCATTTGAATGCAGCATTTGAACAAGGTATTACAATGCATTTACATCCAAGATGTGGGAGCCATCACAATGTGGAAGCAAGGTATAAAGCATTCAATGGTCTGGTTCGAACATAGTCAAATAAGTTACAGTCAACAAGTGCATCCGTTACACATCTAAAATCAACATTGATTATTACTTGGTATGAGGTAAGGTTCATTCCTATATTTATAAGCTTTCATATTTAGGGAGTTATAAGGTTGAATTTATAGGAATATAATTATTTAAAGCAATACCTCAAAGGGATTATTTAACAAGCTAATATAATATTTGCAATATTAAATTTAGGTCTAATAAGGTTTTCTACTGGCCATTAACCTTAATACTTTTTTTTTTTTTTTGGTGGTGGCCACAAGGGGTAAACAGACTGTGACCACGAGGGAACCATTACATAGCATATCCGCAACATGTGAGGCGAGAGATTTGAACCTGGGCCTCTCAGCAACTAGAGAGGTTTAACTACCCACTTGCTCTCCAACTCCTCTACATGGGCGGATGGCCATTAACCTTAATACTTGCAATTATTATTGTGATCTAATTTTTCCAAAATTAGGGAGTCATAAGGGTTACTACATCAAACTAATTAATTTGGAAATTAGATACACTTAAATTAAATCCTAAAGGGATATTTAAAGAGAGTTTTATCAAAGCATTTTAAAGGTTGAAAATTTATAATATTATTGTCTCAAATCTTCTCAAATCGAGACAAAATATCCAATATTAAAACCTCTTTAAATTTAGGAAAAGTGCTTAGTTAAATAGGAGTAATAAGGATAATAGAAGTTGATTTTGGTATTTACAAAACTTTACAAAATCAACCAAAATTGAACTATAATTTATAAAAGCACTTTATAGCTTATCCTGAACATACTAGGGAGTCATTAGGTGTTCTAAAAAACTTGGTAATATCAACATTTATCAAAATTATCAAGTTGAAATATATAAGCTTTCTACAAAACCTAAAAATCCTTAAGAGTATATATTCTCATACTAGGGAGACATAAGAAAGCCTAAAAAACCAATGATTAATAAATGTTTTATCAAATCAAGCTTATATACTTCTATTAGGTATCATATATCTGAATAAGGAGTCATAATGTAGAATACAAAGAAGATCCTATCTCATTTC
The DNA here is from genome assembly GCA_028583015.1 of Wollemia nobilis. NCBI lineage: Eukaryota > Viridiplantae > Streptophyta > Pinopsida > Araucariales > Araucariaceae > Wollemia > Wollemia nobilis. The sequence goes on from JAQPPZ010001125.1 coordinate 10,055,538, forward strand.
TTCAAATGGGAAAAAAAAATATCATACAATGAATGTGGAATTTTTTCCAACAAAAACCAGTCTACAAAATATGAAAATATGTGGTACATTGACTTGGGATCCAGTCATCATATGCCAAGAAATATGCAATTGTTCGACTATATTGAAGATACCAAAGGCTACAGACTAAGAATTGCAGATAGCCAAATTTATCCTATACATGGATATGGACGTGTAACACCTAGCATATCATTTCCAAATATTCTACTACAAAAAGTATTGTTTATTCCTGGAGGCTGGATTAACATTCAATCTCATTTCTATAAGAAAGTTGGTAGAAGATAACTATATAATCTACTTTGGATATATGGATGGAATCAATACATGTCTCATCGTGAATCAAGGTGAAATAAAAAAAATGATATCAATCCATGGAAATACATACATCCTGGATTCAATGGAAATATCACAAGATATTGTGATGTTTCAAAATGATACTAACATATTTTCAAAGGAACAGGTTGATGAAAATGAAGAACTAGTACAACACAAAGCCAAACAAAGAAGAATAGAAATAAAGAATATGAGAGGATAAGTGCACCATGCTCTACTCAGCCATCAACATGTAGAACCAAATGAAGATACCTGCAAAGAGACCAATAAAGGTGGCTAGATAGAATATAGTGATGATGAACTTGAAGAAGCCAAAGATCATTTTTAAGAGGAAGATCCAAATTTAAGACTAAAATATTCAATACCCAAATATCTTAATACAGGGGGGTGTTAGAAATAGCTTATATTACATTATTTGGGTCATGTAAATGTACCTTCCTTGGTACATACTTAGAAAATTAGATTACTTTAGGGGAAGTTGTCTAGTTACTTCATGCAATGTAATAAATGCACAAGTTTCAATGTACAAGTTGTAAATGTGTCTGGTGTCCCTTGTACAGCTAGGTAGAGTGTTGGCCAAAGAACTTATCTTCCTATATAAATGGCCATAGATAGAATGTGAAGATATAGAAGAGAGTATAGTAACATAGGATAGACATAGTAGTGTAGAGTGTGTGAGATATAAGCTCAAAGCTCATTCATTGAGCAGTAGCTTGTATCATGAAGTGTTAATTTCCTCCATAGCTACTATTGTACTTATTTCCATCATTTCTATTTATAGCATATTTCAGTGATCTCACAATTTTACTTTCTTTCTTATTATTCTGCATCTTGTGAATGCTATCTCCCATTGCATTTGTATCAAAAGCTAACAAGAATTGGTCTTCTAAATAAATTCTCTACCTTCTATTATTCAAAAATAAGAAATGAATATATTTTTCCAATTAAATTTAAGTATCCATTGTTGAATGTTGTATAATATTTTTTGTAGGCCATGCTTATTATTGTTCAATGTATGTGTGAGTTACAATAAAACACTAGCTTTGGAGAACAAATTAAGAGAGACCAAGGTACAAGGAAGGACTACAAAGAGAAGAAAAGTGTTCGAATTGAGGATGTGGTGGGTATAGAGAAGTGCCATAGAAGTGGGGGAGATTGAAGACACACAAATGTGCCATATAGAATTTATACTTTTTAGGTGTGAATATTTGATTAACACTCCAAAAAAATAAAACTTTATCATATGAATATTTTATTATCGTATAGTGTGAATTGTTGTATGATGGAGTGGCCATACAACTAAAGGGTGGAAGTCACCAAATAAATAAAAAAATCATCGATGAATTTCATTTACCATACAATAGCAAAATTGTACACTGAACGCTAAAATGGTTGTACATTTGTATGATGGAAAATTGATGAGTTCTTGTACAATTGCAATCCAAAGTGGGGTTGTACAAATTCAAGTGTTTTTCTTTTGATAAATTGTTCAAGTGAGGGATCGTACAATTGTATGATTGAATTTTTGGATTGTCATACAAAGAAATTATGGTATTGTACAGTTGTAGAAGTATTTTTATTGTACGATTGCAAGAGCATATTTATTGTATGATTTCAAAAAAACCATGAAAAGAATCAACCATACGATTGCAAGAATCATAGCATGTAGCAAGAAGTTTGTTGTTCGAAGTGTCTATTGTTTCTTAGTGTAGAGTCATGCATTCCATTATCCAAGGGGGCAATTCCACTAATGGAAAGAAAAAAGTATCTTCAATTTTTTATTAATCCAAAAAGAAAGAGCAAGTACAACATAGATCTCATAAAGTGTAGCTTGGATTTGCTCAAGGCCAAAATATGTTTACAATAGATCCTGTGGCTCCTATTTATAGTAAGAATTCACCCCTAAGTTACTTTGGGTGGAAAATTTTAAACATTTTGGGGCATATCCAAACGCTACATACTTCTAAATACATCTTCTTAACTACTTATAAGACTTCCAAAATGCTTGGTGGTGCCACTACTTACCAAAATATCACTTTTCAAAAATATTTCTTGGGATCCATACAACTTTTGCCCTTTTACTTGTCCATGAGAGATTCACTCTAGGAGAAGAATGAATCACTCTTGTCTAGGAGTGCTTCACTTCATTTTGTTAGCACTTCTATCTTGTGTATCAATCATTTCATGTTCCCTAGAAATTTGCTCCTTAAGAGCCAATTGCACCATCTTGAGCATATCACTCCTCATGTCTTCACCTTCCAAAATTAAGTTTTGGAGGTCTTAATTAGTCAATAATATTTTTTTATACATATCTCCAAAATGGGTAAAATACCAAGGTGGTAACCTCTCATAATGTGAAGTTGAAATGAACTTTACCCATATCAAATTTATTTCAAAGAAACACAACTTGGTATTACAATAATTGGTATTAGTCACCTTAAAAATGTTCATATCAATATTTTTTTCATAGGTTAAAATTTGGGGGTATATCGGGTCCACCCTCCCCATAAATTGAACTTGGGTATCCATTAGGAAAATCCAATGCCTTTTGTCATTGTGTTGTCCTTATCAGGACCTAAAAAAAGGTTAAAACCCTAACCACTATGTTATCTTAGAAAAACTTAATAGGGAATTTAACACAACCACACACACACACCATGGTTTGAACTTTGGAACTCCCGAAGAAGAGCCAAAGCTCAAACCATTACGTTGTCCCCCGAGACACATTTATATCAATATTTTTTTTTGAAAAATAATTTGAAAAAACTTGTATTAAAACAAATATCATTTACAAGTTGGGATGAGACTTTTCCCAGCCTTAGTCAGAGAGAACACATGTTTACAACAGTAAAAGAATATTTGCATTGGAGCCAAATCTCTTAAACCATATTTCTACAATGACTGTTCACATGTTTACAACTATAAAAGAAGATCTACATTGAAACATAAATCTCCTAAATAGTATTTTTGGAATGGTTATCCAAATTATCTAAGCACTGGATTTGCTCACCAACCTGCCTAATCATCTCATCCTCAATAGCCATGTCACTGTGCCACTAAACCCCTACCTCCTTCTCAATACCCATATTAGCTAGGAAGTCTACCACTTTATTTATATCTCTACTTACATAAACTGGAATCACATCATCTAATTCCCTCCATAATTCCTTAATTTGAGTGACAAGAATCCTCAACCTCCATGTTTTCAAAGCAAAGTTCCTCATGCAATCTAGAGCTCCAACCATTATTTGAGAATCTGATTCTAGGATTATCCTCCTATGACCTTGTTATACTGCCCAAATAGAAGCATATTTGATAGCTAAGGCTTCTGATTCATTTTTTGTGTCCCTTCCCAAGCCTTGCAGTTCCCAATAGAGCACTTTTCCAACATGATTCTGGCAAACCACTCCAATTCTAGCTCTACCCGAATTGCCTTTTGCAGCTCCATCAGTATTAATTTTAATCCAACCTTCGGGGGTGGTTTCCAACTAGCTCTATCTTGTCCCTCTTGCACTTCAACTTCCTTCTCCATTACCCTAATAACAACCTGAGTTTCCTCTTTAGCATAGACTACCATAGTTTCTGTGACTTTGCTCCAAATGACCTGCCAAACTCCATCTAAAGAAGAAAAAGTTTCTCTAAAAATTCTAGCATTTCTCTCCAACCACACTTGCCACAAAATAAAGTTTAATCCAAGCTCCCAACCAATATAAAGAGCTTTATATTTAAATCTACCCCTCTTCCATCTTTACCAAATATTAATCTGATTCAAATCACCATTAACTTGAATTTTATAATATAAAAACCATCTCTCCCAAATCTGGTGTGTGAATGGGCACTCAAACATCAAGTGATCAGTTGTTTCCTCGCTCTTGTAGCATAAAACACATTGAGATGGACCAATGATTCCCCTGCATCTGAGATTATCAAAAGTAAGAATTCCATTATGCATGAACTTCCAGGGAAAAAAGTTTACTTTCGACCAACCCTTGGACTGCCAAATATTTCTCCAATCCTCAACCTGATATGTATGAGGAGGAGGTTCTGGAAGGATCATATCATATTCGTCCTTCACTGTGTAGAAACCAAGGCTCCCATATCCCAAAGCTAATTCATCCTCCTCGTCTCTACCTATGAGAAATATTTTTGCCAAGATTTTAGTCATGATGGGTGTCAAATCCAGAGGGATTGAAATTGGCCACTCATCCAACTTCTTAAACTGCTTAAACTTATAATCCCCAGTTGAATAGTGTTGAAATAACTTTCAATTTGGACCCATCCCTTGGTTTCTATGGCTATTTTTATTGGTTGCAATTCAAGAAATTCAACAATGATAGGTGGATATTGATCCCATGAATCTATCCAAAATCGTGCCTTCTCCCCTCTTCCCACTTTCCAAAATAATCTATCTTTTACTACCTGAGATCCTAACTTGAGAGTATGCCACACTAAGGATCCATTACCATCCAAAGGGAAACAACCCACCTCATTTGGGTTTACATGTCCCAAATATTTACTAGTTAAGATTCTACTAAATAAAGAAGTTGGTTGGGAAATCCACCTCCAGTAAAGCTTTCCAACCAAAGCTTTATTATTTAACTTTGATCTTCTCAGTCCCAAACCTCCTTTTACCTTGGGCTGGATTACTTTATCCCAACCTACTAAGGCCCATTTCCTCTCTCCTTTTACTCCTTCCCATAAAAATTTTCTAGCCATCTTGTCCAACTCTTTCCATATGGTATGTGGGGCACCAAGGATAGAAAATTTATAAATTGGCATGGCCTAAATGACTGATTGTAAAAAATTTAATCTACCCCCATAGCTTAACCATTTGTGAGACCAATGATTAATTTTGTCCTTGATACAATCCAAAATATTCCTCTAGATATCTATTTTTAGTTTTTTAAAATGCAAAGGGACCCCCAAGTATACCACTGGGAGATAAGTCCTTGTGAATCCCAAGATCTCTAAAATTTTGTCCTGAAGCCTTTGATCAAGATTGAAAAAGACCACTTTGTATTTTTTATCATTGATGACTTGGTTTGTAGCCCTAAGGTAGACATTAAGTGTATCTCTAATCATTCTTGCTTCCCTAAAGCTGACCACTCCCACCAATCATGTGTCATCCACAAACTGTAGGTGAGTCAAAACTTCCTCACCCACCTTGATACCTGTTAGCAAACCTTGTTGTCTTCTCCTCAAGATGATTCTACCCAATCCTTCAGCCAATATGCAAAAAATATAGGGAGAGCAAGGATATCCTTGATGAAGGCCTCGAGTAGCTCCAAACGGTTGCAAGGGAATACCCTTGATTAACACTGAGTATGTCAGAGTAGAAACACAACTCATGACCCATTCTATCCAATCCTGAGAGAAACCAAAGGCTGACATCATCTTTGACAAGAAGATCCACTCCACCCTATCGTAAGCCTTTGACATATCTAATTTTATGAACATTCCTCTATTACCAGATGTTTAAATTGAATGGATTGCCTCCTGAGCTAGAACCACACCATCCAAGATCTTCCTACCCTCTACAAAACCCCCTTGCTCCGAGGAGATAAAGTTATGTAGAATATGTTTTAGCCGCTCAGCCATTACCTTTGTGATTATTTTATATATGACATTGCATAAGGCAATAGGTCTATAATCTAAAATATGTACCCCCTCCTCCCCTTTTGGAATTAAGGTAATGAAAGTATGATTTAATGCTTTAAGCATTCTTTTACTACCTTTGGACTCCTCTATAATAGCCATTATATCCTCCTCCAAGTTATCCCAAAAGGCCTAAAAAACTCAATTGGAAAGCCATCTGGACCTAGTGTTTTTTCGGTGCTCATTCCAAAGACTACATTCTTCAATTCCTCTCTATCAATGGGTTTAAGTAGGGTCTGATTTTCTTCTTCAGAGATAACAGAGGCTATGACAACAATAACTTCTTTTTGAGACTCTTTATCTTGCACCATACTTTCCTTAAATAGTTTAGAAAAATAATCCATTGAATGGAAATGCATATCTGGAATTGTATCAAAGGAGTGTCCGTTCTCATCTTGAAGAGCTTCCATGTTGTTCATCTATCTCCTAGCACAAGTAGTCCAATGGAAAAATTTAGTATTTTTATCACCTTCTAATAACCAAGTGGTTCTTGCTCTCTGTTTCTAGTAGGTCTCCTCTTGGTTGTTAATGTCCTCAACCACTTTACGCAATGCATCATCTTCTTCTTTGAGCTGCTTTGTAATTGTTCCTTCTCTAAAGTTTTTTTGAACCTCATCCCATCTAGCCAACAATGGAGCTCTTTGGACCTGGAAGTCTGTCTTGTTAGCTCGCCTCCATTGTTTCAGTTGATCTTTGACATAATGAAGTTGTTTGTAGAATCTAAACATTGTTGTCCCATATCTTGGCAGTCTTCTTCCCACCACTATGGAATATTCTTTCAAAGTTCCTCTTTTTGTAACGAAAAGTTTTCAAATTTAAATGGTTTGTGATGCTGCATTGTCTTGATCCCTCCTTCCAACAAAATGGGAAAGTGATCAAAACTAGACCCTCCAAAATCTAAAATTTTATATTCCATTTTACAAATGCCTCCTCTGAAACCAAAAAATGGTCTAACTTCACCTTCCTTCTATGTAGCTCCCTCCTCTTATTAGTCCAAGTATAGTTGGTTCTAGGGCATTTAATATCCACCAAGTGTAATGCCTGGACTTGGGCAATCATAAGTCGATCCCCTGGGTCCAAAATTAGGGTTCCCCATTCCTGATATCTATAGGATAATTTAGCATTAAAATACCCAACAATAATCCAGTCTAAATCTTCCCTTGAGACTCTCATGTTATGCATAGCTTTCCATTGATGCATCTGACCATCTAGGTTTTGATCCCCATAAAAATTTGTGATTAAAACATGTTCAGCTGTGACATTATTTCTAAAATGTGATGTGAGAACACCCCTCCAAGCTATATGTTCTATTGCAGTCCATTCAAGAGAGTTCCAAAGAGTAACTATCCCCCTTAAGGAACCTTGGGCAGCCACTTCCATATGACCAACACCCCTCCAAATTTTGTTAATTGTTTTACACATAAGATTTAACGACATTTTTGTCTCCTGGATAAGCAAAAAATCTATTTTACATTTTTCTAAGAGTCTTCGAACAACATATTGATGGGTTCTATTGTTTAAACCCCTAACATTCCATGATTGTATAATCATTGGTTACCTTGAGAGTAGTAAAAATCTATTGGTCTCACCCATCCTCCAGTGATCAGTTTGTCTCCTTGAACTGCTATCAATTCCTTATTTGATTTTCTACCCACTCCTTGAGAGTTGTTATTTTTTTATCTCTTTTCCACCTGAGTTATCCCTAAATTTTGCCTTTCTCTATTCTTTTCTGCTATGCCCATGCTGACATCCTTAATTATTGGTTGCTCTTGGTTATGCACTATCAATGCCCCTGCACTCTCTGACTGCAGTAACTCACTGTACTCAATTACCTACTCTATGATGGGGGGAGATGAAAGAGGAGCTTGAACATGGATGTTATTATTTTCATTATTCCCATCCACTCCTTCCATGAATTGTTCTTCTTGGTCCATTAGTTTCTTAAATATATCATACCTATTGGAGGGCTTGAGTTGGGTTTGCTCTTTACCATATTTTTTCTTTTGCCTTCTCCTTCTTTTGGGTTGTTCAAAACCATCTCCCTGTGCTTCTTTACCCTGAGAAATATTCGTTGGTTCTTTTTTGATTGTTGACTTACCCTCCTTAGGAAGATTTGACATTCCTAGAGGAGCCTCCATTTTTATGTTCATATTATTTGGGCAAGATCGATCTAAATTCCCATATTTGTGGCAAACTTTGCATCTGAAGGGCAATGCCTCATAATCCAGTTGTTGAATCCAAGATAGTCTTGCAAGTTCAAGTTCCACCTCTATCGGTAGAGGTTGGCTAAGATCCATTTCCACACATAATATTGCATAAACAGTTGTGTTTCCTTCTATTGTGTCTTTGGAAACACCCAAATTTCTTCCAAGGGAATTATCGATAATTTCCAATACCTGCTCACTACAAAACTCCATTGGAAGTGTATACAAACGGATCCAAACCAGGACAACAGTGGGTTCAATTCAAGGATCAAATCCCACTCTCCAGGGTTGAACAAATAATCCTGTCGGACCATGATTCCTCTTTTCTGATTTGAAAGCCCTATTTCTATCGACAAGTGAAGAAAAACTAACAATAAAATATCCATTGCTAATAAACCATAAATAATACTCACCAAGAGGCTCCCAATTTTGTTAGACCCAGGAATGCAAAAAATTTAGGATAGGGTGAATACCCATGAATTTACAGATCAAATCATGATTGGCTCTATATAAAATTTTTTCTTCAACCATCCTTTGCTCAATGACAATCTTTGGCCTTGATTTTGACTATGGCAAGTATCCATTAACTTGTTGAGATGTTGATCTATTTCCAGCAGTCGTAAAGAGTATTTTTAATGCAGTTTTTTGTGCTTCTTCAATCTTTGATGGAGATTTATCCTTTAACAAATCTGCAAAAGAACTATGTATCTCTAGAAGAGGATCTAGAGGTGTCCCCATTGGACCCTCTTGGGGCAGCAATCTTGTCTTCAAATCCACAATAACCAGAAATCTCTTCGGCTACCCAACTGATGCCCTAGTTTTTCCCTAGCTCCATCAACATCACATTTATATCAATATTAATTATACTATTATTTACTATTTTAATATAAAAATGTTAAATAACTTTTAAGATGTATATTGTTATTTTTAACAGGTTATATGTTGCTTCTATTGGGGACCACTCCCATTAAAATACCAAAATATTACATCTGCTTCAACATACCTTTTTATCATAGTTTTTCATTTTTTCTCTTAAATGTATTCTTCAACTTCCTCAAAGTGCTATGTTTTTGCAATCAGTTCCTTTACATCATTTTGATTAAGACATAAAATCTCACTTGGCCAGTTGCCTTCTAAATTGTGAATTTCATCGGGATGAAGATCGACATCATAATTCACTAATTTATCTACAACCTTATTTCCTTCTCTATAAATATGCTCACACTGCCAAGATATTACCTCTAGTAATAGATGATGAAAATCAACAATAATATTATTTTATATCCAATCTCCACATCCACTTTTGTTATTAGCATTGATGATAATTTGTGAGTCCCCATCAATTGAAATATATTTCCATCCTTTTCTACTGCAATTATAATCCCTGTAAGAAGTGCCCTAGCCTCTACATAGTTGTTATTTGAATTTACATATGATTCTAAATAAGTGAGGAGAATTTTGCCTTCACTATTTATAAAAACACCACCTCCACTAGATTTTACTAGATTTCCTTTAGAAGAACCATCGAAATCAATTTTGATAAATCCAATTTATAGATATTTACATTTAACATAGATCAAAGTAGATCTTTTGTTTTAATTTTTTTGTCGCAGATGACTCTCCCATGTTATTAGCACCTCTTTTTTTGCAATTGAGACTTCCCATGATGAGCACCATATTTGTAGATATTCTACAAGAGAGGCAATAATACGGTTTCAAACTTGGGCATGATTTTGAGATTTATTTTTAAAAAATTTGTTATTCCTTTTAAGCCATTCCAACAAATAATGGTAGGGTCAATCCTCCAAAAAATACATAATGCTTTAGCTTTGAAATAATTTATCCAAAATTTTATCAACTCTTTCAAATTTGATGGAGCTACCCAATATAATTTCATATTTAAAAAAATCCCAAATGGTGTGAGCAAATGAACAATGAAGAAGTAAATTGTCTGATGTTTCTAAATCCTTCCCATACAAGGCACATTTGAAGGATGCATAATATCCTCATCTTGGTCAACTCTCTCCCGTAAGAATCTTACTTTGAACTGCTAACAAAAAAAATGTTGAGGCCTTAGGGAGAGCCTCTAATGAGAAAATATTCTTCAAAGGAAAATATTTGGGAGAAGGAAATTTTGATTTTCTAAATTATCATATCCCAACTTGATCGAGTATCCACCACCCTCTGATAAATTTCAAACCAACTCATGCTTTCACATAAAAATCAACAAATAAAACTCTTAAAGCATCTTTTAAAGTTTATCTACAATTTGTTTGAGTTCCTCTCCTTCAACCAGGTTACTAAAATAAATCCATGATCTGGAGTTTCTACTCATAATAATATAATCTTTGACCTTTATACCTTTACATGTTAGTTATGCTTGAGCCAATGGTTTCTATTTTGAGTCATACGTAAGAGGATAAGGATTCAACCAAGCATTAAATAAAAAAAATTACATAACTCCCCTCATTGACTGGCCATCTAATATGTGTCTATCAATTGAAAACTCTATGATATGAAGTTCCATGTTTATGATCCTTTGGATGGATTTCTTTTCCTAAATAATTTCATTGCATCAAGAGAACTCATATCTTTTTAAGTAATAGTTTTACCCAATTATTTCCTTGATCTCTAAATAATCTCCACCCAAGCTTTGCTCCTAATACCAAATTTATAAGCCTGCAATTCCACAAGCTTGCTCCTCCAATATTATTTCCTTTACAAACCCTATCCCACTTACAAAGAGAAAACCTGAATTTTTTATTACAACATTTTCATAGAAAGTCTCTTTGAATTTTATCAATTTCTTATGCAATACCTAATGGTAGTATTGAAAGTGATATCATATAAATAAGAATGGATTGCAATGTAGTCTTTATGAGTGGTATTTTTCCTACCATGGTTAAGAACTTACCTTTCCAACCTACCAAGCAAGCTTTCATTCTATCCAAAAAAGAGATCCAAAGCTTCTTTTTATTTCCTTTATTAGACAAAGGAATACCCAAGTAGGTTGATGGAAATTTTTCAATTTTAAACCCTAAAATATTCACAACAATTTGTTGTAAATCTAGGGCAGTATTAATAAAAAAATCTTGGATTTTGAAGTATTTACCTACTATCCAGTAGCCTTCTCATAGCATGATAATATTGATTTAAACTCCATGGCCTCACTAACTCAGGTATGGTCCCAAAAAAATTATCATCAACAAATTGGAGATGAGATTCAAAGTGACCATTTTTTACAACTTGAATACCTTTTATTGTTCCTTCCATTTTTGCCTTTGAAAAGGCTCTCCCTAATACTTTTGCTATAATAATGAATAGATAAGGAGAAAGTGGATCACCTTGATGAAGTCCACAAGATAACTTGAAGTACCCAGTAGGAGAACCATTGATAAAAATAGAAAATTTTACAATGCTATAACAACACTTAATCCACTCACGCCAACTATAATAAAAGCCAAACTTTCTAAGAATAGCATAAAGAAAATTTTAAGAAACCCTATCATATGCTTTGTTCATATCTAATTTCAAAAATATACCTAATTTTTCATAGAATGAAGAGAATGTATGGCCTCTAATGCAATAATTATACCATCAAGAATTTGTGTACCATGAACAAATCCACCTTGTTCCTCTGAGATAAGACGCCCTAAAATGCCCTTCAACCTATTTACCATAAATTTTAAAATGATATTATAATAAATCATATTACAAAGGCTTATTGGATGATAATTATCAATATATTTTGTGTTTCATTTCTTGGAAACTAAGGTAATAAAAGTAGCATTGATCTCACTTAATATAGCCTTCCTTTTTCGGGCTTCTTCAATCACATCTAACATATCATTCTTCAATAAATCCCAAAAAAATTGAAAGAAAATTGCAAGAAACTAGGGGGCCAGGTGCCTTGTTAGAATGGAAAGAGAAAACTACTTCATTGAGCTCCTCCATAGATTTCTTCCTCATCAAGCTTTCATTTTATCCCTGAACGATAACTGATGGAATATTTTGTAGAAGTTTTTCTTGTGTTGTCTTATTATTTGTAGAAGTTTTTCTTGTGTTGTCTTATCTTGCCTAGAATCTGACAAATTATTTTTTAAATAATTAATTGCTTCCTTCCTTATATCTTCTTTGTCCTGGATATTTATTCCATCTGGAGATAGAATATTTTTTATATGATGAACAAAAAAAATTGTTTTTACTATAGCATGAATTTTTGTTTTCTATCTCCTTTATCAAGTCATTTATCTCTAGATTTTTGGAACCAATATGACTCATTTTTCAATGCACTATGATAATCAAAAAGTAATTTTTATTCTTTCACATAAGAATCCTGATCCATTCCATGAATTTCTACCATCTCTTATAAATTTTTGAGCTTGGATTTGTTTTCTTTTTTTTTCTTAAAAATGTTACCAAAATATTTGGTATTACATATCTTCATTTGCTCCTTTAAATATTTCAAAATTTAAACAAACTTGTACATACATGATCATTTAAATTTTTATTCATCCCACCATAACATAACCATATAAAAAAATTAGGGTCTCGGAGCCACATAGACTAGAAGCAAAATGGATTTGGACGACCATTATTAGGTAACTCACAAGTCAAAAGAATGGGTTTGTGATCTGATCCTTCTCACAATAAAATATCTAAAGAAATTGTATACTTTATTTACAACTATTTCTTGGATAGCAAGAATGTATCCAATATTTTTGCTATATGATTTTTCTCAATGCATCTATTATCCCATGTATATAGAAAGTTTGAGAGACTAACATCCCAAAGGTCATTTGAGTTGACAAATGAAGCAAAATCATGCATTTATTTAGACCATCCTAGAATGCCACCCTTCTTTTCCAAATGAGATAGAACGGTATTAAAATCACCCCAAGAATCCATAGATGACAATAAATCATCATTGTATTTAACAAAAATATGCTAAGGTCCTTCCAATATCTTTCACAAGGAGTAATTATATTTGGAGCATATACATTTATAACCCCAACTTTGATATTTTCCTCTTTCCTACAAAATAATCTAGCAACCCAATTACTTTTTACTTCTAATAGTTGTCCCATTTTTATTTATCCTATATTATTGTAATACCGTGTAATACCGCTTGAAGCTCCTATAGAAGAAATTGCTAAACAATCACCTATATTTCAAATATTCTTAAAGATATTCTTACATTCCTCACTCCTTAATTTTGTTTCTTGTATTAAAATAAACTCATGGCTATAACAACCTATTAATTCCTTAATAACTCTTTTTTTAAGGGGTTTTAATCATACCCCTAATATTCCATGATATTATTTTCATCTTCATCACTTTTTATTTTTATTAGTGAGCTTAGCCCCACTTCTTGTTAACACCTATGATATTTTTATTTGGCTTCCCAAATCAATATCCTTTTGAGTTTTGTTTTCTCTTTATTCTTTCTTTGATGGCCTTCATCTCCTTATTCCATTCCCACTAACACTCTCATCTTCATCAATCTCTTCTCTTTTTTTATATTGTACAAAATAAGACTTATGACTTATCTTATATAGATTTATGTTGTCCTAAAGAGCAAGGAATAGCCTCATTAGAATTTTATTTTTTATGTTTCCCTGAAAACTTTAAACTGCATAGATGATCCTCCATAGTCATCACTTTTTATGTTGATCTAAAAACCCTAAATTTCCTTGGATATCATCCATGATATTTTCTTTACTATATTGTTCTTGAAATTCTAAAGTGCAAGAAATACACTTTGTGCTACTTTCATTTTTATTGTAAGGAGAATATTTTAAGCTACTTGAGAATAATAAAGGTGATTTACTTGGATTAAGCTTGATCCCCTTCACCTCATTTGCTTTAAAATTCATCTTCCCATATTCCTTTGTTTTAAAAATTTTCTTCCCCTCTTCCTTTGCACCTTTAACTCCTATATTTGAACTTGCGGATTGTACTTCTTCATCCGGCATATCATTTTTTTATTTTAATGGTTAATTCAAGTGAACTATAATGGCCTTTGCCATCTAATGATGTAAAGGGATTTTTCTAGTCACTTTCTTAGGAATGGAAAATACTTGATTTGACCTAGCTTCTCTTGTGATATGGTCTCCTTGTTTCAAATTGAAGCTACCCTCATGCCCAACCAATTCCATATCTTCCTCCATTTTCACTTCGTAGTCTCTTGCCATGTGCATAGTTTCACGATATTTACGACATCAAAATGAAATGTTTTATAATCCACTTGTTGATCCCTTTCTATTGATTCAAATTTAATCCTAATCAACTAGACTACGGTATAGGTTTAGAATTATCCATGGCAACACATATTCGAGTGTAAACAACATGCCTTATCTCCTTAGTAGTTGGTCCCTTCTGGATGAATTCACCTAGAGTATTACCAATATTCTTCAAAACCTCTTCATTGATGAGTTGATAAGGAAATCCAAAAAACCTAATCCATACCGAAAGTCTTTTAATAGTTTTTGTGTCCACATAAAAATTATCACTCCAAGGTCTTAAATATAATGCATCTTTACCCCTAAACCATGATCCTTCATCCATTATTTTATCCCTTATTTATGAACTAGATAAAATAATGAGGAAAAATCCTTTAGGAAAAAAATTCATGGAGTAATTTAAATTCAATCCCCACTTCCATTTGATCCAATTTTGAATCTTCTAAAAACCTGGTCAATATCCATGAAACTTACATATTAACCCTCTAGTTTTAAGAACCATCATATCATGCTCAATCATCTCATCCTTTTTTTTTTTTTTTTTTTTTTTTTTGTGGTGGCCACAAGGGGTAAACAGACTGTGACCACGAGGGAACCATTACATAACATATCCGCAACATGTGAGGCGAGAGATTTGAACCTGGGCATCTCAGCAACTAGAGAGGTTTAACTACCCACTTGCTCTCCAACTCCTCTACATGGGTGGATAATCAATCATCTCATCCTTGATAATCACTTCTAGTGTAGAATTTGCTACCTGGACTTGGTTTGTCATAGATTCGCTCTCCCTCTTATTGCTAGCTAGGGCACCCATACTTCCAACTTGGCTATTCATACTTTTAGTAAGGACTTTCACAAATGACTTTCTTTTCATGTTACCTAAATTTTCTTCAAATTAATCATTTAAATTATTCTAAGTTCTAGAGCAAGAAGTGGCACATGTTCCTTGATCACTTTCTACTTTCTACTTCCTTGCTCACACTTCCTCCTCAGTCATGGCTCGTGCTTGCACTTGCTTTTGGATGCACTCACTCCCAGATCGTGCTCACACTCCCTTCTAGCTGTACTCACTTCCAAATCATACTGCACTCACTTTCGACTCATGCTCGCACTCGCTTTCGATTGCATTTACTCTCGGTTTGTGCTTGCACTTGCTTCCACTTCCACACTTACTACCACCATACTACATGTACCCAAAGTCTTGTTTCACATTATCATAAATATTATTTTTAAATTTTTAATTATTTAATTGACTACATGAGATTAAAACTCATTATGATATTTCAATATAATACATTATTATATTATCTACCAAGATTTGAATCTCTTTGAAAACCATAATTAAAATTCATATTTTTAATCAATTAAACTAATACTGTGTGATATTACTTTTTTTACTTGGTTGTATAAGATTGAATTTTTTATTTTATTTTTATAATTGATTATTTGATCAATAATCACATTATGATTATATAATAATATTATAATTTTTAAAATATATAATAAAATTAAAACCTAAATCTTTCATCAAAAATAAAAATATTTAATTAATAAAAATTTATATCAATTAAATTTTACTTTTAAAATTATTATTATATTTTTCTCTTACCTAAATTACTAATTAAAGATTCTATGGAACACTGGTAAAGATATTGAACTCTTTTCATAAAAACTCAAATCTAATTCACGGGAAAAATGGCTAAATGTGCTTCTAATGTTTAAAAAAAGAATATATATATATTATTTTGTAAAAATCCTTTCATCATATGCATGTGAAGTTTATAGGTACAAACCACCTTTATCGATTTGAAAGCCTCAAGTAATTTTGAGTACCAAACATGGTGAGTATAAAGGATTGATAATGATGGTAGGCCAATGTTATGCAACTTTATTACTTAGACATTATTATTTGGAATGAAGAACCTCTGATGTGGGGAATGCGAGCACACATATGCAACTTTAAAGCGCAACCATGCTTATTGAATGGAAGTATACGCATGGTATAAGAATGTGAAAGAGTTAATAATTAAAATGTAGTTGAGGTGATTGCCTTTATTTCTAGAAAGTTAGAGATTATATATACACAAGAGATGGGAAAAAATCATAATTACAAGTGTCCAAATATGAGGGAGTCAACATGATTATATGTGCACACTAAGGGAGCAATGTCTCGGTCCCTTGAGAAGAAGATCACTCACTATGATTATATTATTTGCTTCAAAGTTTGGGATGAAATATGGTGATGGTCCTCTACCATTTGCATTAACTTTTATTTTTAGTGATGCTTTTCTAAATTTATTGGTTCCAATTCTAATGAACTTGATAGACATATAGGGTTCAATTATTTCAGAAATACATCTCATCAAGACTTATAGTTGTATAATTTTAAGTTATTAAAAATAAAACTATAATAGTTTTTAATGTTTATAATAATGTAAGTTATATAAAATGATTTTTATAAAAAATATTATTTATTTTGGTTATTGGTTATATGAGATGGTTTTTATAAAGAATATTGTTTATTCTAGTTATTAATAATTTTATTATATTGTATTCAAACTTTAGCATTATGTACAACTATATTATATTCAATTCAAACCTTAGACCTTTTATTTAGAATTTTGAAGTCTTACAATTAAACCTATAAAAAAACATTAAGAGATATGTTTTTTTATTATTTTTAAATGATACACATGTATATGGAATATGAGAGTGTAAAAGATATTATATACGGGATATAAAAGTATAAGAGCTATTATCAAATGTTGAGAAAACTTAAATCCTTAACCTCACTCACCATTTCATTGAGTCATATTATGATTTTTAAGCTTTTTTTTGTCTTAATAAGTTATATGTGGTTTCTATTGGTCTACTCATAAATACCACATGTATATGGAATATGAGAGTATAAGAGATATTGTATATGGGATTAAAATTATAAGAGTTATTATCGAATGTTGAGAAAACTTAAATCCTTAACCTCACTCACCATTCCATTGAGTCATCTTATGATTTTTAAGCTTTTTTTGTCTTAATAAATTATATGTGGCTTCTATTGGTCTACTCATAAAAATACCACATGTATATGGAATATGAGAGTATAAGAGATATTGTATATGGGATATGAAAGTATAAGAGTTATGGTCGAATGTTGAGAAAACTTAAATCCTTAACCTCACTCACCATTCGATTGAGTCATCTTATGATTTTTAAGCTTTTTTTTGTCTTAATAAGTTATATGTGGTTTCTATTGGTCTACTCATAAAAATACCAAAATATTACATTTGTTGTGAGATCAATTAAACCATATCCAACATGCCTTTTTATCACAAATATTTGTCATTTCTCTTTTTATCAAATATATTCATCAAATTTTTTGAAGTGTCATGTTTCCACAACCACCTCCTTGACATCATTTTGATTAAGAGAAAAAATCTTACTTGGCCAGTTTCACCAAGATGAAGATCAACATTATGATTGGCTAAATTATCTGTTATTGACTTCCTTCTTTAATATGCTCATATTTCCAAGAGATTACCTCCAATAATAGATGATGAAAATCAACAATATACTATTTTGTATCCAATCCCCACATCCATTTTGATTATAGCATAAATGATAATTTGTGAATCTCCTTCAACTGGAATACATTTTTATCATTTTTCTATTGCAATTTTAATCCTTGTAAGAAGTGTCTAAGCCTCTCTATAGTTGTTAATTGAAGTTCCATATGATTATGAGTGAGGAGAATTGTGTTTTCATTATTTCAAAAAATACCACCTCCACAAGCTTTTTCCAAATTTATTTTAAAAGAGTCATCAAAAATAATTTTGATAAACCCAATTTTTGGACATTTCTATTTTACCCTGGATGGAAGTAGATCCTTTTGTTCTAATGTCATTATCACAGATGACTTTTCCATGCATGTTAAAATCTTTTAACCAAGTTGTTATCACCTCTTATTCTATGCTTTAGACTTCCCATGATGAGCACCATATCTATAAACATTATGCAAGAGAGACAATAATATGGTTCCAAACTTAGACATTATTTTAAGATTTATTTAAAAAAAATCTATTATTCCTTTCAAGCCATAAATTCCAACAAATAATGTTAGGGTCAAACCTCTATATGATACATAATGCTTTAGCTTTGAAATAATTAATCCAACATTTTATTAACTCTTTCAATATTGATGGAGTTGCTTGATATATTTTCATATTTTTAAAACGTAACCCCAAATGGTGTGAGCAAATGGATAATAAAGAAGTAAATGGTCTTATGTTTCTAAATCCTTCTCATACAAGACACATATGAAAGTTCCATGATATCCTCTTGTTTGTAGACCCTCTCTTGTAAGAATATTACTTTGAATTGCTAACCAAAATAATGTTGAGGCCTTAGAGAGAGCCTCTAGTGACCAAACATTCTTCCAAGGAAAATCTTTGGGAGTAGAAAATTTTGATTGCTCTAAATTCTCATATCCCAACTTGACTAAGTATCCACCATATTTTGATAAATTCCAAACTAACTCATCAAATTGTGTAAAAATCAACAAGTAAAATCTTGAAGTTGTTTTTGGAGTTCATAAACAATTTGTTTGAGTTCTTCTCCTTCAACCAAGTTACTAGTAGAAATCCATGATTTGGAGATGTTACTTATATTAATATACTCTTTGATCTTTGGACTTTTACAATCTCAGCACACCCAAGCCAATGGTTGCCTTTTTGTGTTAGAGATAAAAGGATTAGGTTTCAGCCAAGCATCAAACCAAAAAATTATTTAATTCCCTTATTGATTGACCATCTAATATATTTATTGATCAATTGCAAACTATCTAATATGAAGTTCCATGTTAATAATCCTTTCGGTAGGGTTCCTTTCGTAAATAATTTCTTTTCATCAAGAGAACCTATACATTTTTGAAGTAATATTTGTACCCACGACTTTCCTTGATCTTTGAATAATCTTCACCCAAGCTTTGCCCCTACTGCCAAACTCATAAGTTTGTAATTCTTCAAACCTACTCCTCTAATATTCTTTCCTTTGTAAACCCTATCCCACTTACAAATAGGAAACCTAAATATTTCTTCTTGTCCTTTCCAAAGAAATTATCTTTGAATTTTGTCAAATTTGTATGCTATACCTACTAGCAATCTTGAAAGTGACATCATATAAACATGGATGGATTGCAATATCGTCTTTATGAGTTATAGCCTTCCTTCCATTATTAAGAACTTACCTTTCCAACCTACCAAACAATATTTCATCCTATCCAGACAAGATACCCAAAGCTCATTTTTATTTTCTTTATGAGACAAAGGAAAACCCAAGTAGGTTGATGGAAAATTTTCAAATTCATACCCTAAAATATTCACAAGAATTCATTGTAAACCTAGGGCAATGCTAATGAAAAATCTTGGATTTTGTAGTGTTAAAAAACTATCTAGTACCCTTCTCATAGCATGACAATATTAATTTAAACTACATGGCCTCATTGATGGAGGGATGGCCTAAAAGGAAATTATCGTTAACAAATTGGAGATGAGATTCAGAGAGACTAATTTTTTGCAACCTAAAGACCATTGATTTTTCTTTCTATATTTACATTTTATAAAACTCTCCCTAATGCCTTCACAAGAATAATGAAGAGATAAGGAGATAGTGGATCACCTTGGCAGAGTCAACAAGATGACTTAAAGTAGTCAATAGAAGAACCAATTATCAAAATAGAATATTTCATAGTGTTATAACAACATTTAATCCATTCACATCAACTATAATCAAAACCAAATATTTTGATAATATCATGTAGAGACCTTATCATATGCTTTGTTCATATCTAATTTCATAAGCACACTTGGTTTTCATTGAATGAAAATAATGTATGGCCTCATATGCAATGATTATACCATTAAGAATTTGTTTACCATAAAACCACCTTTTTTCTCAAAGTTAACATAATATAGAATGTCTTTCAACCTATTTACCATAATTTTTGAATCGATCTTATAGATCATATTACAAAGGTTTATGGGACAAAAATTATCATAATATTTTATCCCGCCTTTATTGGGAACCAATGTAATAAAATTGGAATTGATCTTACTTATTTTGGCCTTTATTTTCTAGGCCTCTTCAACCATGACTAATATATCACTCTTCAATAAATACCAATTTTTTTGAAAGAAAATTGCAAGAAATCCATCAAGTCTAGGAGTATTATTAGGATAGAAATAGAAACTACTTCATACAAATTCTCTATAGATATCTTCTTCATTAAGCTTTCATTTTGTCCTTATGTGATATCAATGGAATATTTGCAATAGCTTATCTTGTGTCTCCTTATCTTGACTAGTATCTAGAAAAATATTTTAAAATAATTAATTGCTTCCTTCCTTATATCTTCTTCTTCCTCAATATTTCTTCAATCTTAGAGTTCAAATATTTTTGATGTGAGGAAAACAAAACATTTTGTTGTAGCATGAAAAAATGTATTTATATCTCCTTCCTTGAGCCATTTCTCCCAATATTTCTAGAATCAATATGACTCCTCCTTTTTCAATGCATTATGATAATAAAAAATTAATTGGTTTTTTTCCATTGGAATACTAATTCATTCCATTGATTTCTACTATCTCTTGTAAATTTTTGAGCTTGAAAAAATGTATCAAAAGATTTAGAATTCTAAATTTTCATTTTTTCCTTTAAATATTTCATGTTTTAAAAAACCTATACATAAATGATCCTTCAAAATTTGCTCTCCCACCATAACATAACTATCTAGAAGAAATTAAGGTCTTGGAGGCACATAGTCTGGAATCCAAATGGCTTTGGATGACATTATTGGGTAAATTACAAGACAAAAGAATGGATTTGTGATATGATCTTACTCACAATAAATACTTGAAGAAATTTTATAATCTATTTACAACCATGTGTTGGATAACAAGAATCTATCCAATATTTCTGCTATATGAGTTTATCCAATGTATCTATTATCCCATGTATATTGAAAACTTGAAGGAATAGCATCCCAAAGATCATTTGAATTGACAAATGAAGCAAAATCTTGTTTTGATTTAGACCATTATTGAGCATCACTTTTATTTTTCCAAAGAAGATATAAGAATGTTGAAATCACCCCCAAGAATCCATAGATCACAATTATGAATCATCATTGTGTTTGACAAATATATGCTAAGGTCCTTCCAACATCTTTCATGTGAAGTGGCTATAGTTGGAGCATATGCATTTATAATCTTAATTCTGATATTTTTCTCTTTTCTAGAATATAGTATAACAACCCAATTACTTTTGCTTCTAACAATTGCCCATCCCATTTTCATTTGTCATATATTATTGTGATACTACCTAAAGATCCTATAGAATAAACTTCTAGACAATCATCCATCTTCCAATTTTTTTTAAAAGCATCCTTACATTCCTCACTACTTAATTTTATTTCTTGTGTTAAAATAAACTTAGGACTGTAACAACCTATTAATTCTTTAATAACTCTTTTTTTAGAGGTCTTATTCATACCCTTAATATTCTATGATATCATTTTCATCATCATCACTTTTTATTTATATTAGTGGGCTTAGCTCCACTTGTTTTTTAAATTGGTTATATGGGATTGAAATGGGTCCCAACCCTTTTACATCATGACCACATAGTGGTATTACAATAGTTTGACAATTATGCATGTATTGTTTGGCAAGATTCGAACTTAGGTCTTTTCTTTATAAGTTGAAGAATATAACTAGTTGAGCTAATACCATTTGATTAGCTCCACTTCTTGTTAACACCTGTGATATTTTTATTTGGATACCCAAATAGATATCCCTTTAAGTTTCTTTTTATCTTTGTTCATGTTTTGATGGCATTCCTCTCATTTTTCCATTCCCACCAACACTTTCATCTTCATCAATATTTTCTATTTTTTCATATTGTTCATAATGAGACTTATCTTCTAAAGAAATATGTTGCTTTAAGGAATCTGAAATACAAGGAATGGCCTCATAAACACTTTCTTCTTTGCATTGCCCCAAAAACCCTAAAGTGCAGAATTGATCATTCTTAGTCATTAATTTTTTATGATGTGCTAGAAATCCTAAATTTCCTTAGTTAACTTCCACATGCTTTTCTTTATTATGTTGCTCTTGAAACACTAAGTGCAACAAATACATTTTGTACTACTTTCATTTCTATTGCAAGAAGATGATTTTATGCTACTTGAGGAAAATGAAGATTTACTTAGACTAACCTTGACCTCCTTCACCTCATTTACTTTTTGCCTCCCCATATTCCTTTGCACCTATAACTCCTATATTTGAACATGTGCATTGTACTTCCTCATCCTTTATGTCATTTTTTTCTTCTAATGGATGATTCGAGTAAACTATAATGTCCTTTATCATTTGATAATGCAAAGGGGTTTTTCTTGCCACTTTATTAGGAGTGGAAAATCCTTGATTTGACCTATCTTCTTCTATGATATTATCTCCTTGTTTCATATTGAAGTTTACCTCATGCCTAAATTTTCCATCTCTTTCTCCATCATTTTTACTTTGCAATCTCTTGCCATGTGTTTAGTTTCATGACATTTGTGATATTGGAATACAATGTTTCATAATCCATTTATTGATCTCATTCTCTTGATTCAAATTTAATCTTAATGGATTGTGATAAAGATTTTGAAATATCCATGGCAACACATAATCGAGTGTATACAACATACATTTTCTCCTTAGTAGTTGGTACCTCCTAGATAAACTCACTTATAGTATTGCCAATATCTTTTAAAACCCTATTATGGATGAGTTGATAAAAAATTCCAAAAAACTTAAACCACACTAGAACCCTCTTAATAGTCTTTGTCTCCATAAAAATATTTTCATTGCATTTTACTTTCAAAACACTTACTTCCATTTTACTTTTAAAAATATTAATAAATATATCTTTAAATTTTTTCCATCGTAGAAATCCTTTCATCCATTGTTTTTGAAGACATGCACTGAAAGAGAAAGGCTTTTGGTACAAATCACCTTTATCAATTTGAAACCCTCAATACTGAGAGTACCAACAAGGTGCGCATAGAGGATTGATAATGATGGTAAGCCAATATTATACAACTTTATTGCCTAGACATAACACTTCTATGATGTATTGAATAAACAATAATTTTTTTCGGTTACATTGAATAAACAATTATTACTTTGAATGAAGAACCCCTCTAGTGTGGGGAATGCAAGTACGCATGCAATTTTAAAAACCTTTACATCATTATTGAAAGGGAGATGACGGCCTTTATTTCTAGAAAGTTAGAGATTATATGTGCACCAGAGACGGGGAAGCACTATGATTACAAGTGTCCAAAGGTTGAGGGAGACAACATAATTATATGTGCACAATACAAATGTCTAAATTCCTTGAGGGGAAGATTACGAAAATTAAAATAGTTTTTAATCTATAATATGATTTTTATTAAAAAAATATTATTTATTTAATAAATGTTTAATTATTATTTTTAGTTGTAATATTAAGATATGGGAGTTTTGATGAGGAATCCCCCAATCTGTTACAACAATTCCACCGGGGAGACACACACCCACCCCCTCGCACATTCATCCATGCCACGGTTTGAACCTTGGACCTGCCGAAGAACAACCTCGCACATTCATCCATGTCACGGTTTGAACCTTGGACCTGCCGAAGAATAGCCAAAGCCCAAACCGTTGCGCTGCACCCTCAGGTGCTTTTATTAAGATATGGGGGTTTTGACCAAGAATCCCCCAACCTGTTACAACAACTCCACCAGGGAGACACACACCCACCCCCTCACACACTCACCCATGCCACGGTTTGAACCTTGGACCTCCCAAAGAAGAACCAAAGCCCAAACCGTTGCACTGCACCCAGGTGCATGTTTAACTAAATTTTAGTCATGTATAATTTTATTGTATTGAATTCAAATTTTAGAATTTTTTGTTCCATGACACAATGCAATGTTTGGGGTTTTGGCTTTCTTTGGGAGGTCCAAGGTTCAAACCAGAGCGTAGGCAGAATGTGTGAGGGGAGAAGTGGGTGTGTATGACTGCACATAACAAAAAAAATTAGAATTTTTATTTGAATTATTTAATTGAAAAGCATAAATAAATAAATAAATTTATTTATTTCTTTATTTTTAAATGCTAAATATATATGGAATATGAGAGTATAAGAGATGATGCATGAGATATAAAAGTGCAAGAGATATTATCAAATGTTGAGGGAACTTAAACTATTAACCTCACTCTTTGTTAAGACATCTTATGTTTTTAAAGTTTATATTTTTTTAATGAGTTATACATGGTTTTTATTGGGTTACTCCTATAAAAATATCAAAATATTACATTTGATAATTAAACTATGTTCAACATGTTTTTTTATTATAAATATTTTGTATTTTTTTTTATCAAATATTTTTTTCAACTAGTTCAAATCGTGGCATGGGTTAGTGTGAGAGGGGATGGGTGTGTATGGTTGTGTGTTTAGCCCCTATTAATAAGCTTAGCTCTCGACCTTATGAGGGATCATGGTTGGGATGGAAATGCCTAGCCCTAAGCATCGTAGGGGTTTCTCACACCCTAGCCTATATATATATATATATATATATATATATATATATATATATATATATATATATATGCTAAGTATCTTAAAGTGTTATGATTCCACAATCATCTCCTTGACATCATTTTGATTAAGAGATAAAATCTTACATGGTTATTTGCATTCTAAAATCTGAATTTCACCAAGATGAAGATTAACACCGTGAATGGCTAAGTTATCTGTTACCCAACTTATTTCTCTATAAATATGCTCACATTTCCAAGAGATTGCCTCCAATAATAGTTGATGAACATAAGCAATAATATTATTTTGTATCTAATCCCCACATCCATTTTTCTTAATAGCATTGACAATAATTTGTGAATCCCTCTTATGCAGGAGCATTTACCACCCACATGTAATTAACACGTCTATTGCTTGGAAGAATGGACAAAAGAGAGA
This sequence comes from Wollemia nobilis, assembly GCA_028583015.1. Classification (NCBI taxonomy): domain Eukaryota; kingdom Viridiplantae; phylum Streptophyta; class Pinopsida; order Araucariales; family Araucariaceae; genus Wollemia; species Wollemia nobilis. The sequence continues at coordinate 10,081,069 of JAQPPZ010001125.1, forward strand.
AAAATAAAAGAGGAAGTTGAAAATGGAAGGGCAACACACCTGGAAGAGAAGATGGAATTGTTAAAAAGTAGACAAGATGGTAGGGAGAAGTGGAAGTAGAAATGACAGACAGAATGCAGAGAAAAATAATGAAAGGACAAAAAGGAGAGTAGAGGCTAGAGAAATGGACTAAGACGTCCAAGAAAAAAAAGAAAACAATACATCATAAAGAAAAAGGGAGAACAAATCAAATGGCATTAGCTCAATTTGTTATATTCCTCCTCATTCAAGGAGACCAAGGTTCAAATCTTGCCAAGCGATACATGGATAATATCCAAGCTTTGTTGTAATACCACTATGTGGTGATGATGTAATATGGGTGGGGCTCATTTCAATCCCATATAACCAATTGAAAAAAAAGAGAACAACGTGAGAAAGGGGGCTTGCATAAAGAGGAGGAAGAGAAGGAGAAAGCCATATAGAACGATCAAGGGAGAGGCTGAGTTGTGAGAAGTACACAAGATTGTACTTGTAATCCAATAATATATTCCACAATAAAAATTTGTTATTAAATCCTTGAGACTCCATTATTGTATGTTTGAATTCCATTTATACAATTATATGGTTGCCATTAACTTGTGTGCAAGATGTGGGAAAGGAAGTTCAATTGAAGGGAAAACTTAACAGTTTTTTTGTCGTGCATGAGGAAATTGCAAGCACATAGGAGTGCCATAGGATGTGAAGAATTACAAGCACATAGAAGTGCCATAGGAGGTGAAGAATTGCAGGCACATAGGAGTGCCACAAAAATTATCGGTTTCATCCTATGAGGAGGAATAAGTGATTGTACGGGTCCATGAATGAAACCTTCATATTTATTCCATCCAACAATGAAGAACAATGATTTTTGGTATAAGTATCGTTCAACTTGATGTGCTGGAAAGTAATGAGGTGTGGAAGAGTCACATAAAGATAAATGTTCAATAGTTGTTCAAGTTATTTTAATAACCATACATAGAGGAGATAATCATTCAAAGCCTAGACGTTCAAGTGGAAGTGACATTAGCAATTGGTCTTCATCGTTCAAGTAATTGCTTAGGTCATTCAATTAAGCAAAGAAGACCAAGTTGTACAAAGTGAAATAAGAGTTATTCAAGCACACGATATTACAATCATTCAAAGATGGAATTAACTCCTTGATACTGCATCATCTTAAATTGACATATAATTAAATGATCAAAATATCATATGATCAACTTGTTGTACAAGGAGGGACTTAGGACCATCCAAATGGGCTCTTATATGATCAAACTATCATACAACTATGTCATTGTACAATACGATTGTCGTTCAACCATATTATCGAACAACTGAATGATTGTTGGTTCTTAAAATTTTGTCTACATCATTTGGTATCAGATCCAATAGGTCTTTGAGGAATGATACATGCCTAAGGAAAGATGACATAATAAGGAATAGGAAGACCATGGGGTCCTCAAGCTATGGATATAGTTGAGATTATCAGAGGAATCATTGCTTGACTAGATGCACTTGAAACTACCAAAGGAGATGCTTTCAAGTAGAAGATATAAGTAACAATGAAGATGAGGAAGTAGGTCAGCCATAAGCTTGCAATGAAGGAAAATAAGGATATCCCAAAGAGAAACTAATCTGTTTTTTTTTTAAATGGGTAGGAAACCAAAGTTATAAATCCCATCATATAATGGAATTTTAAACCTTGAGGAACTCATTGATTAGATCACAAATATGGAGAAATATTTTGATTTTGAATCAATAGAAGACTTGAAGAAGGTGAAATTTGCTTGTACAAAAATAAAAGAGAATGCATCCTTGTGGTGGGACCATGTTCAAACAAAGAGATAAAGGAAAGGAAAGGAGAAAATTAAGACATGAGATAAAATGGTCACCAAATTGAAGGCCAAATTCCTCTCATAGGATTACCAATTGGATATTTTTAGGAAACTGCAAAACTTAAGACAAAAGGATATGAGTGTGAAGGATTACACTGAGGAATTCTATAGGCTCACCATTTAGGATGGTCATGTGGAAGATGATGAGGAGAAGGTTTTGAAGTATATCAATGGACTATGATTGTCCATACAATAGAAGTTAGAATGATGAGAATAACTATGGTAGAAGAAGCCTACCAGTATGCCTTAAAGGCAAAGGATAATTTTTCGTGAAGGCAACAAAATAATCAAAGAGGAAGAGAACAATAAAATAATGGTAAAGGGTAGTGTTTACAATAAGGAGAATTCAGTGCTTCTCAAGGCAATTTAAACCAAAATATATAAGAAAATTGTGAATAATCAAGAGTATGAGGTGGATTTGGAAGATGTAGAAGACATACTTTTATTGGAAAGTGTTATAGATGTTTGGAATAACATAGGTTATTTGAGTGTCCTCAAGCATAGTGTATTAGCGGGTATGGAAAGGAAACCCATAATCAAATTGTACAATCATATGAATACAATATTGCTTCATTGAAGCACATGGAATAACTAGAATAAGGAGAATCTCTTATAATAGAAAGGGTATTATTGAAACCTATGAAGGGGGTGTATGATCCTAAGTAGAGAAGGAGCATGTTTAGAATGATTTGTAAATTAGGATGGAAATGTTACAAAGTGATTATGTACAATGGAAGTATGGATAATCTAGTATCTACAAAGATGGTAGAAAAGCTTGGCTTGAAGAGGATTGAACACCCAAATTCATATAAGGTCTCATGGTTGTAGAGGGGACATCAAATTTTGGTGAATGAATGATGTATGGTAGAACTCCAAATTGGTTCTTACAAGGATGATATATTATGTGATTTTATATTGATGGATGTTTGCCATGTCTTGTTGGGACGACCATAGCAGTTTGATAGAAAAACAGTGCATGATGGTAGGGTGAACACCTACACCATTAAGAAATATGGCAAGGAGTATATATTGATTCTATTGAAGAGCAAAGGGAAAGAAGTGGATGGCATTCCTATAGTGTGCATGGGTATAGAAAAAAACTCCTTAAAGAGAATGAAGAAGGAAGTATGGTTTACTTTCATTGCACAAAAGAAGGATAGTGGATAAGATGGATGAAATCCAATATAAAATGAAGGATTTGTTTGAAGAATATGCAAAGATTATTTCAAGATATGGGTTGCCACCCATGAGCAGCATTAGTCATCACATAGATTTTAGTCTTGGATTAAGCTTATGTAATAAGCCAACTTATAAGATGACACAAATGGAGAATGAGAAGGAAAATGTGGACACATGTAAGAGAATAAGAATGAGAAAGAAATAGTTGATCTAGGTCACCAATAGTAGTGATGATGAAGACAATGGTGCAACAATTCTAATTACAAATAAAAAAAAAGAGAGAAAAGAAGTGGCAAAGAGATAGTAGAGGAAGATGAACCTCATTAGGTCATTGATTGCTATGATGAAGGTCATATTTCCAGATTTGATAGCAACAATGATACTCCAAAGTGTGATGAAGGACAATGTGATCAGAGTGGGGATAAAGAGTTTGGGTGCTTTGAAAGGCACACCAAATGCATTGGCTCCAATTTGATGAGAAGAATGGGGTAAAATGGTAAAGGATTGGTAAGATATGGGTAAAGTGTGAAAAAACCCATAATGCCATAAATAAAACTAAATAATGAAGGCCTTGGATATAGAGGTCAAGCGAGAAGTAATACAACCAAATTTGTGCAAAGAGAGAACAATACAAGGAATTAAGGTTCGATAATGGGTTGTTGTAGTCAGTGTGGAATTTTTGGACATATTACAACTAGGTTTTGGAGCCTACATCATTATGAGAGTTTTGGAGGACACAGTCACTCTAAAAGAAGGTGTTGGCACCAAGAAAGGGTAGATAACATGATATGTGTTGATTGTGGTTGAATGAAAGTGATAGAATAGAACAAGGTGAAATGAATGTTGAACACATTATTTAAAAGGATGTTTTGATTCTTAGAGGAGGGTCAAGATAATACAACAAAGTTGATCTTGTGGAGACAACCAAGCTAAATGCTAATGGCTTGGAAGAATAATTCATGTTCATTAGCAAGAGCTCATGGAATATTTCCTCTTACCTAGTGAGTATGCTTTAGGAGCATCTCGATAGTTATGGGAGTAATTGTCCCACAATCCACATGTATTTAATGTATATCTATTGCTTGGAAGAATGGACGGATAAGATAAAAATAGAGGAAGTTGAAAAGAGAAGAACGACATGCATAGAATAAAAGATAGAATGGTGAAAAGGTAGACAAGTTGGTAGGGAGAAGTAGAAATAGAAATAACAGACTAGACAGAGAGAGAAATAGAAAAAGGAAAAAAAAGAGAGTAGAGGTCCAAGAAATAGACTAAAACATCCAAGAAGAAAAAGAAAACATTAAAAATAATTAGAGATAACGTGATAAAGGAGGCTCGAAAAAAGAGAAGGAAAAGAAGGAGAAAATCGTCTAGAATGGTTGAGGGAGAGATTGAGTTGTTAGAAGTACATAGGATTGTACTTGTAATCCAATAAAATATTTTATAATAAAATTATGTTATTAAATCATTGAGACTCCATATTTCATCATTGAATTTTGTTTGTGCAATTGTATGATTGCTATTAACTTGTGTGCAAGATAAGGAAAATGAATTTTGAGCAAAGGGAAAACTCAATAAATTTGTCATTGTGTATGAGGAAATTGTAGGCACATAGGAGTGCCATAGGACGTGAGGAATTGCAGGCACACAAAAGTACCATAAGACGTGAATAATTGCAAGCACATAGGAGTACCATAAAAATTGTTGGTTCCTTCCAACAAGGAGGAACGAGTTATTGTACTAGTCAAGGAATGAAACCTTCAAGATTATTCCCTCCAATTAAGTAAAATAATGATTTTTGGTATAAGGACCATTTGAATTGATGTTCTAGAAAGTAATGAGGTGTAGAAGAGTCACATAAAGATGTGTTCAATAGTTTTTCAAGTTATTTTAATAACCATCTATAGAGGAAACAATCGTTTAAATCCTAGACGTTTAAGTGGAAGTGGCATTAGAAATTGGTGTTCATCATTCAAGTAAGTTTCAAGGTCATTTAATTGAATGGACAAGACTAAGTCATACAAAGTGAAATAAGATTCATTCAAGCACATGATATTGCAATTATTCAAAGATGGAATTAACTCCTTGCTACTGCATCATCTTAAATTGTCATACAATTAATTGATTAAAGTGTCATACGATCAGCTTGTCATACAAAGAGGGACTTAGGACCATACAAATGGGCCATCATATGATCATATTGTTGTACAACTAATTCATCGTATGATACGACTACCATTCAACTAGATTATCAAATAATTGAATGATTGTTGGTTTGTCTTGAAATTTTGTCTACATCACCCTCTCAATTGAAATATATTTTCATCCTTTATTTATTGAAATTTTAATCCCTGAAAGAAGTTCCCTAGCCTCTACATAGTTGTTACTTGAAGTTCCATATGATCCCTAAGTAAATGGGGAGAATTTTACCTTCATTACTCAAAAAATACTACCTCCACTGATTTTTCCCTAACTTCTTTAAAAGCACCATTAAAATTAATTTTGATAAACCCAATTTATGGAAATTTTCATTTTACCCTAGATCAAAGTAGATTATTTGTTTTAATGTCATTATCATCAATGACTCTTCCATGTATGTTCCAATCCTATAACCAAATTGTGACCTATTTTTTCGCACTTGAGACTTTCCTTGATGAGCACCATATTGGTAAACATTCAATAAGAATAACAATAATATGATTCCAAACTTGGGAATTATTTTGATATTTATTTAAATAATTTATATTATTCCTTTCGAGCCATAAATTTCAATAAATAATGGCAAGGTCAATCCTCCAAATAATACATAATGCCTTAGCTTTGAAATAATTGATCCAACATTTCATCAAATTTTTTGATGTTGATTGAGCTACCCAATATATTTTCATATTTTTATAAAAGTAAATCCCAAATGGTGTGAAAAAAGGGACAGTGAAGAAGTAAATGGGCTGATGTTTTTAAATACTTCTCACACAAAAATCATTTGAAATGCCCATGATATCCTCTTATTTATATAATCTCTCCTATAATAATATTACTTTGAACTACTAACCAAAGGATTGTTAAGGCCTTAGGGAAAGCCTCTAGTGACCAAACATTCTTCCATGAAAAATATTTGGGAGTAGAAATTTTTTTTTGCTCTAAATCCTCATATCTCAATTTGACCGAGTATTCATCATCTTTTAATAAATTCCAAACCAACTCATCATTTCATATAAAAATAGGCAAACACAATCTTAAAGCATATTTTGAAGTTTATTTACAATTTTTTTGAGTTCCTCTTCTTCAATTAGGTTACTAATAGAAATCTATGATCTAGAGTTATTGCTCATATTAATATAGACTTTGACCTTTGGACCTTTACAAGCTAGGCATGCCCAAGCCAATGGTTGTCATTTTGAGTTAGAGATAAGAGGATAAGGATTCAACCAAGCATTAGACCAAAATTTTACATAATTCCCCTCATTGAATGACCATCTAATATGTTTCTTGATCAGTTGCAAACTATTTGATATGACATTCCATGTTGATGATCCATTGGGTAGGGTTATTTTCCTAAAGAGTTTCATTACATCAAGAGAACCTATATATTTTGAAGTAAGTTTTTGCCCAATTTTTCCTTGACATTTGAATAGTCTCTGCCCCTACTCCTCCAAGATTGTTTTATTTGCAAACCCTATACCACTTAGAAAGAGGAAATCTAAATTTTCCTTGCATCCTTTCCAAATAAAGTATACTTAAATTTTATCAATTTTTGATAATATACCTACTGGTAATCTTGAAAGTGACATCATATAAACAATGATGTAATACAATGTAGTCTTTATGAGTTGTAACCTTCCCACAGTGGTTAAGAACTTACCTTTCCAACCTACCAAAAAAACTTTCATTCTATCCAAACAAGACACCTAAAGCTTCTTCTATGTTTTATGAGACAAAGGAATACCCTAGAAGATTGATGGAATTTTTTTAATTTTTAACCCTAAAATATTTACAATAATGTGTTGTTTTATCTAGGGTAGTGTTAATGAAAAATCCTTGATTTTGTAGTATTGATCAATTGTCTAGTACTGTTCTCATAGCATGATAATATTGATTTAAACTCTATGGTGTCATTGACTAAGGGATGACCCAAAATAAAAGTATCATGAATAAATAGGAAATGAGATTCAAAGATACCATTTTTTGTAACTTTAAACCTTTGAATTTTCCTTCCATTTTTGCTATTGAAAAAATCCTCCTAATGCCTTAGCAAGAATAATTAATAGTTAAGTAGATAGTGGATGACCTTGGAAAAGTCCACAACATGACTTAAAGTAACCAATAGGAGAACCGTTTATCAAAATAGAATATCTTACAGTGCTATAACAAGGTTTAATCCATTCACATGAACTGTAATCAAAATCAAACATTTTGAGAACATCATGTACAAAACTCCAAGAAACCCTATCATAAGCTTTGTTCATATGTAATTTCATAAGCATACCTAGTTTTTCATTGAATGCAGAGAATATATGGCCTCGTTTGCAATGATTATACCATTAAGAATTTGTTTACCATGAACAAAACCACATTGTTCCTTTGAGATAACATAATATAGAATGTATTTCAACCTATTTGCCATAATTTTTGAAATGGTATTCTAGATCATATTACAAATGCCTATTGGATAAAAAATATCAAATTTTTATGTCTTGCCTTTATTGGCAACCAATGTAATAAAATTGGATTGATCTTACTTATTGTAGCCTTCCTTTTCCAAGCCTCTTCAATCACAACTAGCACATCACTCTTCAATAAATCCCCAAAAAATTAAAAAAAATGGTAGGAAATCCATCAAGACCAGGTGCCTTGATAGGATGGAAAGAGAAAATTGCTTCATGCAACTTCTCCATAGATATATTCTTCATCAAGATTTCATTTTTTCCCTATGTAATATTTGATAGAATATTTTGCAATTGCTTAGTTTGTGCTTCCTTATCTTGCCTAAAATCTAACAAAATATTTTTGAAATAATTAATTTCTTCTTTCTTTATATCTTCTTCTTCTTCAATATGTCTTCTATCTAGAGTTTAGATATTTTTTATGTGAATATTAGCATAGAAACAAATGCATTTCTATCTCCTTCCCTAAGCCATTTCTCCTTAGATTTCTGAAACCGATATGACTCCTCTGTTTTCAATGCATTATGATAATAAAAAAGTAATTGATTTTCTTTCAAATATGTTTCCTGATCTATTTCATTGAATTATACTATATCTTATAAATTTTTTATCTTGTATTATATTGCTTTCTTTTATTTAAAAATATCACCAAAATATTTGGCATTCTAAACTTTCATTTGTTCCTTTAAATATTTTATGTTTTGAACAAACTTGTACATATATGGCCCTTCAAAATATGCTTCATCCCACCATAACATAACCATCTGAAAGAAATTAAGGTCTTGGAGACACATATACTTGAATTCAAATGGATAAGGATGAATATTATTGGGTAAACTACAAGTCCAAAGAATGGGTTTGTGATTCAATCATACTTAAAACAAAATATATGAAGATATTATATGCTCTATTTGCAATTATATGTTAGATAACAAGACTCTATCCAATATTTCTTCTATAAAAGTTTGTAAAGTGTGTCAAATTGAAGGACTAACATACCAAAGGTCATTTTAGTTGACAAATGAAGAAAAATATTTCATTAATTTAGACAATCCTTGAGTATGATCCTTCTTTTCCAAAGGAGATAAAATAGTGTTGACATCACCCCCAAGAATTTGTAGATCACAATTAAGAATTATCATTGTGTTTGACAAAGATATGCCAAGGTCCTTCCAATATATTTCATGGGGAGTGACTATAGTTGGAGCATATACATTTATTATATCAACTTTGATGTTTTCCTCTTTCCAACAAAATAGTCTAACAACCCAATTACTTTTTGCTTCTAACAATTGTCCATCCCATTTGTGTTTGTCCCATATTGTTGCAATACTACTTGAAGCTCCTATAGAAGAAACTGCTAGAAAATCACCCATCTTCCAAATATTATTAAAATCATCCTTACATTCCTCACTACTTAATTATATTTCTTGTTTAAAATAAACTCAAGACTATAGCAATCTATTAGTTCATTAATAACCCTTTTTTTAGGGATCTTATTCATACCCCTAATATTCCATGATATCAATTTCATCATTATTTTTATTTCTACTAGTGGGTTTAGCCTTGTTTCTTATTTTTTGATTGGTTATTGTTAGCTTGTGATACTAAATAATTAATGTAAAATCTACCACAAGGTATAAAATGAGAATGCAATATTAAATAAAAGATAATGGCAATATGCAAAGCATGTAAAACTCATAAAAAACTTATGTAACTACTCATAAAATTGCCATTAATGAAAGCTTATGAAAATAATATCTTCATACAAAATGTGGAGATATCAAATACTCCATAATTCATACAACTTCTACATTGTATCTAACTTGTATTCTACTCTACTCTAAATTCTCCTATGAAATGATAATATGATATTATGATATATCTCTTATGCTCACACAAAGGCCAATATATAATGGGATGTGACTCTTGGCCTTCCATCTTCCTATGACTCTTCACTTTCCTATTCTATGGACTCACGTGCACATGGACTATGATGCACATTTACAATATTGAATACTTTGTACGTTCTAATATTACTTGTACATTTATTACATTGCATAAATTAAATACTCAAACCCTAATCTAAGACACACTTCTAATCTAAAGAAGTACCCAAGGTGGTACATTAGCATGTATCAAATAATGTAATATATTTCAACATCCCTTGACTAAATTCAAACCAGGGCAATAAAAACAAAGGACAATTTAATAATTTAAATAGGGCACCTTTATTTATTTGCACGCAACACCTTCTAATTTTCCATAGCACATGAATGTGCTTTATATAGATGGTGGAGGATAAGTAGATGAGTGATTAAGGTGGAGGGATAAGGTATGTCGTGGAGGAATAAAGGATATGAAGAGGAGGAATAAGGAGCGGGAAAGGTGGCAAGAAAATAGGAAGGGAGGAGAGAATCTAGGGAAGGAGTTTTTTTAAATAACAAATCTTGTCGACAACTAAAATTTTATCGACAAATTACAATTATTTTCACACTGAGGTCAAAAATTTGGATATTTCTGGACCACTTAGTCTTCAACCTCCTTCACACTTGCAACATTATCCCCCTTAAATTTGAGAGGACTGACTATACAGTCTCTCAGCTTTATAAATTGAGCTTTAGCCATCCCTTTGGTGAAGATGTCTGCGACATTCTCCAAAGTGCGGCAAAATTTAAGCTCAACAATTTCATGTTCCACCATATCTCGGATGAAGTGGTACTTCATATCAAAATGCTTCGTTCTACTATGGTGGATCGGATTGTATGCCAATTGAATGGCACTGATGTTGTCACAGTAGATTCTGGTTGGACCACTTTGCTGCTCTCCAATCTCTTCCAATACTTTTCTTAGCCACAAGGCTTGAGTACTAGCATAGGTGACTGCTATATACTCAGATTCTGTAGAGGACAAAGCTACTATAGTTTGCTTTTTGGAACTCCATGTTATTAGTCCTAACCCTAGACTAAAATAGTTCCCTAAAGTTGATTTTCTGTCATCAATGTTGCTGCCCCAATCACTATCACTGAAGCCTACAAGCTTGATAGTGTTACATTTATGGTATTGGATTCCAAAATCCAATGTACCCTTCACATATCTGAGAATTCTCTTAGTTGCCTGCAAATGCAGCTCAGATGGGCTAGCCATAAATCGAGAGACAAGAGAAACAACATACTGAATATCAGGTCTGGTGTTGGCAAGAAACATCAAACTCCCAACCATGCTCCTGAAAGTGGTCACGTCAACTTTTGGTGCTCCATCATCTTTGCTTAATTGGATCCCATGTCCAACTGGAGTTGCAACTGGTTTGCAATGCTCCATAGCAAACTTCTTGATCATGTCCCGAGCATACTTATGTTGACAGATGAAGATCCCTGTATCTGATTGATGAACCTCCATTCCAAGGAAGTAGTGCATTAAGCCGAGATCCTTCATCTCAAACTGCTTCATCATGGAGCGCTTGAACTCCATATTCACTTTTTCATTACTACCCATGAATATGAGATCATCCACATACAAGCAAACTATGAGGATGTCATTACCTTGCTTCAGGTAGTAAAGGGTGGGTTCATTTCTACTTTTGGTGAACCCAAAATCTTTGAAGTACCCATCAATGCATGAGTACCAAGCTCGTGGTGCCTGCTTGAGGCCATAGAGTGTCTTTTTTAGTCTGTAAACAAGGTGCTCCTTACCTTGCTCTTGAAATCCTTGAGGTTGCTCAACATACACTTCCTCTGTCAAGTACCCATTGAGAAAGGCACTCTTCACATCCATGTGTTGAATTTTCCAACCTTTGTGAGCAACTAAAGCAAGAACTGTTCTGATGGTCTCCTGTCTGGCTATAGGAGCAAATGTCTCCTCATAATCAATACCATACTTCTGTGTAAATCCTTTTGCAACCAATATTGCTTTGTGCCTTTCAATGCTTCCATCAGCATTGAATTTGGTCTTGAAGACCCATTTGCATCCAACACATTTCTTTCCTTTAGGAAGCTTTACCAACTCCCAAGTGTCATTGTTTTTTATAGAGGTTATCTCCTCTTTCATGGCATCTTGCCAAATTTTTTGAGTACATGCCTTCTCATAACTAGAAGGTTCAAGTTGTGCACTAGTTAACAAGGCATAGTTAACTATATCTCCCCGAGGTTCTTGGGAGTCATCATCACCATACAAATGCATATTTTCAAGTCTTTGTAAAACAGAACTCATCTCACTAGCTTGACTTCTAGTATACCTTCTTTGAAAATTTTTATCCAACATCTGATAAGATGGATGATGTTGGAGAGTTCTCTTACCTCTGGATGGAGAATCAATATCCATTGGTGAGGAACTGACTGACCTTTGTGGAGAAGGACTTGGTGAAGAAGATGATGAACTTGAAGTAGAATGTCTGCTTGGGCTTGGAGGAGGAGTATCCTTGCCTTTCTTTGGAGCCATCTGCTGCACCTGTGTAGAACCTACATCATGAGATTCAACATCACTGAATATTTGGGGATGTCCCCACTCTCCTCCTTCATCAAAAATCACATCCCTGGAAAGCACAATCTTTCGAGTCCTGGGATTGTAGAGTCTGTAAGCTTTTGTGGTCTCACAGTACCCTACAAAAATGCATGCTTGACTCTTGGGATCAAGCTTCTTCCTCTTCTCATCAAGAATGTGAGAGTAAGCCAGTGAACCAAACACTCTGAAATGCTTGACATTTGGTTTCTTACCATACCATGCTTGGTAAGGAGTTTTCCCTTTCAAACTTGAAGTAGGGCTCCTATTCAAAATATACACACTGGTCCTGGCTGCATCTTACCAATACATATTACTCAAATGCTTCGTCTGAAGCATAGATCTTGCCATCTCTACAATGGTGCGGTTCTTTCTCTCAGCCACACCATTCTACTATGGAGTGTAGGCAGCAGTGAACTGCCTCTTTATTCCATGTTCTTTACAAAAATTCAAAAATTCATTAGAGGAGTATTCTCCTCCTCTATCTGATCTAAGACACTTAACAAAATATCCACTCTCATTTTCAACTCTTGTTTTAAAATCTACGAAGCAATCAAATGCTTCATCCTTATGCTTCAAAAAATATATCCAACACATTCTTGAAAAATCATCAATGAAAAGAAGAAAGTAAGAGTTGTTACCAATGCTCTTGGTCTGCATTGGACCACAGATGTCCGAATGCACTAGTTGGAGTGGATAACTAGCCCGCCATGCTTACCCTTGAGGAAATTTGGACCTAGCGTGCTTGCCCAAGGCACAACCTTCGCAGACTTCCTTATTGTCTTGAACTTTAGGAAGTCCGGTCACCATTGCTTGAGAGGTTAACATCTTCAAACTAGCTGAATTCAGATGACCGTATCTCAAGTGCCACAACACACTTGGATTTGAAATAGCAACATTTGCCAATTGATCTCCCCCTGGCTGGCCAAACTTTAAAGGAAATAACCTGTTCTTTGTCATTGGAACTTGAGTAATGATTCTATCCCTATCACTTTTATCAAAAATGATACATTTACCCTCATCAAATAGCAACTTATAATTTTTCTCCAACATTTGACCAACACTCAAAAGATTATGTTGGAGATGAGGGGTATAATAAATATCATTTACCTGTTTAACGCCCTCTTTTGTTGGAACCTCCATGGCTCCAATGCCTTCAACCGCCAATGACTTGTTGTCCCCCAACTTGATGTTGGATTTGTAGGAAGAATCCAGGGTAGCAAAGAGTTCTTCTTTGCCACTCATATGATTTGAACACCCAGTGTCCAAAATCCAGGTGTCATTTAGGTTTTGATCTGACTAGCCATATGAGAGAAAGATATTTGTGGTCCCTTCCTCTTCTCCAAAATTGCCATACTGAGTGCTCTGGCTGTTGCTGATCCCTTGTGAGGGTTTTGACCAGCAGTCATGAGCATAGTGGCCAAGTTTGCCACAATTGTAGCAAACTTGCTTTGACTTGTCACTTCCTTTTCCTCGGCCTGGATGCTTTCCTCTATTCTGTTGTCCACCTCTATTCTGACCTCCACCTCTGTTTGAAGATCCTCCTCTGCTTGGGGTTCCACCTCGTGGACTGTTCTTGCCTCTTCCTTTGTGTTGACCTCTACCACGACCTCTACCTCTTCCTTCTTGTGAAGTGAAGGCTTTATCATCTCCTCCATGGCTGGTGGAAGGAGAGTCCTACAATCTTTCTTCATGTGAAAGAAGAGAACCAATCAGTGCTTCAAAAGAAAGAGTGGTCAAATATTTTGACTCTTCAATAATGATTGCTACATGATTCCACTTCGGAAGAAGTGTTCGTAACACTTTCTTCACCATAACCTCAGGCTTAACATCTTCACCTAGAGTGACCATTTTATCTACCACGACTTTAACTCACACGCAGTAGTCTCCTACTTTCTCATTTTCCTGCATTCTAAGATTTTCAAAATCTCTCTTTAGTGTTTGAAGTCTGACCTGTTTTACTTGATCACTACCCCGAAAGTTTTCCTCCAAAGCATCCCAAGCATCTTCTGCAGTTACATAGGATGCTATCCTAGGGAAGATACTCTTATCTAGGGTTGTTTGTATATGGTATAGGGTAGAGGAATTATTTTTTTGGGCTTCCTTTTTAGCTCTTTTGTCAGCGGAACTTAAGACTGCCCATTCAGTAGTTGTGGGTTCTGCATACCCTTCTTCTACAATATCCCATAAACCTTTGCCAATCAACATAGTTTTCATCTTTATTGACCAGTATTCATAATCACTACCATTGAATTCAGGAATTGGGAGACTTGTATTTGAGGCCATTTCTACTGCTTAAAAAAAACTTTGATTTGACTAATATAAGCAATAACAAAGCAAAGTAATTACAAGTTCAAATCAAATCTAGATTTTTTAATTCTCTCACTAATTTCTTGTTCTTCTTGTTGTGGATCTCCTAGTACTGGATGCCCAAAATTGTCGACAATGGAATCCTCATCGTCACTGATGACGATGATTTCAGGGGCTGGTTCTGGCTCTGGCTCAATTGGCTCTATCTTTGGCTCTAGCTCCACTGGCTTTGGCTCCACTAGCTCTGGCTCTGACTCCACTGGCTCTGGCTCCACTAGCTCTGGCTCTAGCTCTAGTGAGCATGGGGTATAACTATCACTGGATTGTTCCTCAGGTATGACTTCAACTGAATCGGACTCCTCCACTCATTGTCCGAATATGTTGTCTTTTGAGTCAGCCTCGTAACCAGAATCTGGATTCCTCTGGTGGGCTATAACAACATTTTGTAACTGACTGAACACAACATGCAGTCCATTTCTCCAAACTTGTTCATCAAATGATTCGGTTGTCTCTCTTTGCAGTAGAGAGCATAAAGCATGGTAACATCCGGTTGATCGGATCATCTACTCATCAATGCAAAAAAAACTTCATTAGAGCCTCTAAGGTTAAAATTTTCACTCCTTTACAGTCGTTGAGGCTATTACAAAAATTTTAGCCTTAAACGGGGTTCCAAGGGGCAGCGCCCGTGGAGTCCAAATTTTTTTGGAAGTGCTAAACGGGCGCTCCGGAAGGCTTCCCGTCACTTTTATGCTCCCCTTTTTACAAAGTTTGCCCTTTTAAAGTTTTCAAAAAATCAAGCTTTTCAAGCCCCTTGGGCGATTTACAATGTGCCACAATTTCTCTAAAGTTTACAATTAAATTTTTATAAAGCCCCTTTATAAAAAAAAACTTTAATTTAATAATAAATGATGCTTTAAAAATTATAAAAAATAATTTTTTTTAAATAATTTAAAAAGCAAATATTAATTATTAAATTAAACTTTTAATAAAAGGCTTTTAATAAAAATTAAATGAAAGACAAGGCACTACACCAAAAACCTTTTATTTGAGCGGAGGAGGATCGAACTCTTGATCATGTGCTTCCAAGCAGGATGGCCTAGCCGCTACACCACGCGACACCTTTGGAATGAACAGTGCCCGACCTTAGTCTTGAAACTGCACTAATTGAAGTTAAAAAAAAAATCGCCGCATCCCTGACGGGTTTCCAACCTGGGACCTCTCGTGTATGACGAAACACCTTTGCCGACCACACTACGTCATTCGACGGGTAGCAAAAGAAACTAACTAAAATTTAAATGCACGTCGGGGTTTTACTTTTTTTTTAAATGGGAATTCTAATCCCACATGCGGCAGGATGAGGAAAAATAAATGGTTTATAAGCGCAAACGCAAATGATTTAAAATGATTGCCTTCGGGCAATCGTGTCACCTCAATTTTGCTATGTTTGGCCACTCCCAAGATGCCATGTCACTGCTCTACTTCCTCTGCACCACGTCCACACCTGCCACCTCAATGCCAACTCAGTGCCACTCAGCACCATGTGTTTGGCTCTCTGTCTCCCACGTTTGTGTCTCAAACTACATGCCAATCAATGTCCATGCCAGCACAACCCCCTGCAACCACTTGGGGATCTGTGCCCTCAGATCTGTCTCAAAGTCCATGCCTAGATCTCAGCTCACCACCTCAGACCTCCTGGCGCTCCTCGACCCCTATGCACACTAGCTTTGATACCAGTGACTGTATTCAAACCAGGGCAATAAAGACAAAGGACAATTTAATAATTTAAATAGGGCACCTTTATTTATTTGCATGCAGCACCTTCTAATTTTCCATAGCACATGAATGTGCTTTATATAGATGGTGGAGGATAAGTAGATGAGTGAGTAAGGTGGAGGGATAAGGTATGTCATGGAGGAATAAAGGATATGAAGAGGAGGAATAAGGAGCGAGAAAGGTGGCAAGAAAATAGGAAGGGAGGAGAGAATCTAGGGAAGGAGTTTTTGAAATAACAAATCTTGCCGACAACTAAAATTTTGTTGACAAATTACAATTATTTTCACACTGAGGTCAGAAATTTGGATATTTTTGGACCACTTAGTCTTCAACCTCCTTCACACTTGCAACACCCCTTGTATTACATTATTTTTTTATTGAATAATTTAGTCTGCAATATGGTCTTTGTCCTATTTCTAGAACTTGATTTCTTCTTTTCTGCTTTCTTCATTTTGCTCTTTATCTATATCTTGATCAATTAAATGATTAATATCTTCATTTGGTTCAATATTAATCTTGTCTTTCTTGGTTTGATTTCTTTTCTTGTTTCTTCATCTTCTTCTTTTTCATACCTTTACTAATGGTGAATCTTCAATACAATGAGTTAGTACATCATCACAATAGTATTGACCAGAATTCAATACTTCATTGTTAATATGTTTATCTTCCTTTCGTTTCATCCTTTGAAAGAATTCAAAAGTGATTAATGATAGATATATCATCAAATATTCTTCTAAAGTAAGCATAACTATGTTTTGAGCATTCCACCAAGTCTTGAAAAGTACTTCATGAAGATAACCAATTAATGTCATAAAATTTTCTTCTTTTGCTTCTTTGAGAAACAAAGAAAATCTTTCTTTTAAACTAGTAGACAAATATTTGTATCCATCAAAAGTATCTATTAAGTTTTGTGAATAAAACTTTAGTTCATGAAATAGTTCTTCATCATTAAATGCATTCTTCACTATTTCATCCATTTAATCTTTTAAACCTTTGAAATAGAATTCCTTATTCCACCTTAGTCTTTATATGATAGACTAAGAACACTTTTCAATTTTCAAACAATTATGTTGTAAGCCTTATATCTCCCTATCTTTTAACTTCTAAATTCTAAGTTGAATTTTAGTATATGATCAAATTCTAACTTTCAATTCTTCAAATTTTGTAGTATATCTTGTTTTCCTAATGTTTGGAGAATGATCAAACAATAGTCAAATCTCTAGGTAGAATTCCTTTTATCTCCCTAGTATTTTGAATGTAAAATAGCTTTGGTAAAATACTTAGCTTTCTAAGGTTTCCTTTGAGTTGAATCCCTTTTGTCTCCCTAATGTTCAACTTCTAGTCTTCACCTTATTTCTCCCTATTTTATGAATAGAAAGCTAAAGATAATTTTGATGCAACTTCAATTGATAAAATTTTCTATCTTCAAGAACTTTAAGTTGGATTCCTTATGTCTCATTAATTTGAGCAAGAGACAAATTCCAATGTAGTTTTCCAACTTTCTATCAACTCTATGTTGTGCTTCTTATATCTTTCAATTTTCAATAATATAGTTTCTAAATTTCAAGAACCTATGATGGTGATGAATTCCTTATAACTCCCTAATTTAGAAATTTAGAATATAAGGATATTTGCAAATTTAATATTTCAATTTCTATGTAGAAGTCCTTATTCCTCCAAGTCAAGTTATTTGCAAATATTTCTATGCTTGAATTTCAAATAAAGTAATTCCAATAGCTTTCAAATTAAATCCTTCTTACTTCAAAAAGCTTTCAAATCATTCAATAAATCATCTAAGGTTATAGTTCATCAATGCAATTCCATATACCTTCATTCATTTAATTAATCTCAAGCATAATAGATTAACTAAGCTTAACCTTAGTATTGATATTCCTTATACCTCCTTGACCTTTATGAAAATGCAAATTGATTTGAATATTTTATGTACCTTCTTGAATATGGCATGCTATGTATTCGGTCTGCTTCTCCTGTGACTTCTTTACTTTGCAACTTGCACTCTAATTTAGGCATTGTCCACTTTTTAGACTTCAATGCAAAATAATATCTTTTATCACTGCATTTAATGTTCTTCCTTATGTATGGTGCTCTCTAAGACTTTGATTGTCCTCTTAGTGCTGGTTGGTTTCTCTGACCATCGAATGTGTTGTGCTCCACTCACTTGCATTACCTTCTTATCTCAAGAATATGCTTGTATGACTTGTCCTTCATGCAAAGAAGACATTTCACTTCCCTTACGTTAGTTGGAGTTACCTTCTGCACTATGACACTTGGCAATGTAACTCTTCACTCCTCTTATGAATATATTTTGTCCTTCCAGGTGGTGGCACTTCTCTTCTGCATAACATCTATTCCTCTTCTTTGTAACACTCCTCTACTCTTATTTTCTTGGTAACACACTACTTCTTCCCTACGTAGCATTTTTCCTTTTCTTTGTAACACTCCTTTACTCCTCTTTAGTTGGTAACATACTACTTCTCCTCTACATAGTATTTTCCTTTTCTTTGTAATGCTCCTTTACTCCTCTTCACTTGGTAACACTTGATGCTTCACCTAATTTCCTTTGTTGCGAATGACACTTTGGCTTCACATTGGCAAGCGTTAATGGTGCTCACTTCTCATTAGTGATGTTGTTGGTTGGAACTTTCAATATGGTACTTCATTTTCCATTCTTCAATGGTCGGATAACCTTGGCCCTTCAACTCTTGCACCACTTCACTTTCTAATGGTGCTTTAGTGACTTGTCCTTGTTATTTTGTGGCTCCTTGTTGGCTATTGTTGACTCACGATGCTTGTTGGCTAATGTTCATAGCTCTAGGGAGACACTAGCTCATGGATTTTGAATGCTTGCCCCCCTATACTTTCACTCTTTCTTAAACAATTATTCTTGCTTCCTTGAAATGGTGGCTTTCTTCTCCAATATGGTGGTACCTCCTCTTTTTACCACTCCTCTGGTGGCTCCTCTTCACCAAGACTTGCTGCAACTTTTACCTGTGCTTTATGGTGTCTTTGGACACTCTAACTCTACCTTACTCTTGTGTCCTATTCAGTCTCCTTTAGCTTTAATAATACTACACTCTGTTAGCTTACAAAAAACAACATTCACTATATAACTTCTCCTTATTACTCCTATTTCAAGCAATCTTTTAACTCTATATTTTGTTGTTTGTATTGTGCAGGTTCTAAGATAGCAATGATGCAATCTTCTTCAACTTTGAAGCCTTCCTTTTGCTACTTTAAAAAACTCAAATGTGGTGCTTTTAAAGACTTTATAATAAGCTAATGTGAACGTTCAAATAATAAACTTTTATAGCACCGATATTGCATACCTTTTGGCCTCATTTTGTAGCTAGTCTTCTTGGTGATTTGATTCACCTATTTGCTGCCCCAAATTTGTAAAATTTGTAGCTTCAATTCCTTTTGCTTTGCTGCCCTAAAATCATTAATTTTGTAGCTCTAATTGTTGCCTAAATTTTTTGCCTCTTAGCCTTTAACTTGTTGCCTAAAAATATGATTGTTGTAGCTTCAATTCTCCTTCGAATGTATTCTCTCAACCTCTAAAATTTGCAGCTACAAATGCTGCCTTCTTGCTGTCCAAATATCTTTATAATTTGCAGCAATTATCCTCCTTCAAATGTTGCCAAATCTTCCTATGCTTTGTTGTTCAAAGCTCTCTCAAATCTGCCCTGAACTTCTCCAAATTGCAGCCCTCTTTTCTCCTTCTAATGCTGACCAATTTTGTAGTCCAAATCTCTTAATTTGCTACTCCAAAATTCTGATTTCTTCTCCTTTATCTTGCTATTCAAAAACAACATTCAATTCCTCCAAATTGTTGCCTTCTTTTGTTGTCAAGCCTTCCTTCAATTGGTTATTTAAGGGAACTTCAAAATCTACCCAATTCTTCTTCAATTTGCAGCTCTATGTCACCTTCAATTTTTTGTCCTGTGACCTTTCAACTTCTATTGCAAAAACAACAATCTTCTCCTTTGCAAATCAGCCTTCAAATCCTTTATGGTTATCTTCAAAACTTTCAAATCTGGTGGCTTCTTCTAGCTTCTTTCTCCTCCAATCTTCTTGTCAAATTTTGACTTCAAATCTAGCCTCTTTCCTTGGCCTCTTTCTCAAGAATTTAAATATCTTGAGGTCTTCAAGAATATTTTTCAAAATTTGGCAAACTTCTTGCCAAATCCTTCTTCCTTTTGGGCTTGTTGTCGGATGGTGACAATTGTCCCAAATTCTTCTTTTCAAGAGTCTCTCCTGCTTGCAATATTCTACCTCGAGCTTTCTTCAAATCTTCTCCAATGGCCACTTCTTCAACTTCTTCAAT
Source organism: Wollemia nobilis (assembly GCA_028583015.1). NCBI lineage: Eukaryota > Viridiplantae > Streptophyta > Pinopsida > Araucariales > Araucariaceae > Wollemia > Wollemia nobilis. The sequence goes on from JAQPPZ010001125.1 coordinate 10,101,747, forward strand.
AGGGCTTCTCTAGCCTTCTTCTTCCTCCTTCCAAATTTGCTTGAGACCTCTTCTCTTGGGTCTTCAAATTTTGCAACTCTTCAATTGGACCTTTTCCTTAGTCCTCCTCTATCTTCTTTCTCAAATATTCTATCTTCCAAATCTAGAATTTCTTCAATGGGATATCTTCTCTTGGATATCCTCTTTCTCCAATATTCAATAGGGCTTCCCTTGACCTCTTTCTCTCTTCTCAATCTTCAATAGAGTTGCTTTCTTCTTTCTTCAATCTGGAGTCTTCAATCTTCAAGCTTCTATGGGGACCTTCTTCTTGGGTCTCCTCAATATTCTACCTTCTACTCTTTTGCTGCAACTAGAAACTAATCTCCTACAATAAAACTTAGATAGCAGCAAGCAAATGCATCTAAATCTCTAGATCTCTAAAAATCAATAAACTTCACTAGTTATCCTTCAATCTAGTGGAAAGAGATCTATGTTGAGTCCTAGTCTTCACGAGTTTTCCTGCAACCCTGTGGAAAGACTCTAGCCAAAAAGCAATTTTAAAAATTCTGAAAATGAGATCTCCCTATCTCCTCTCAATCTCTCTTGTGGCTCTCCCTATCTCCTATCAATCTCCCTTGTGGCTCTGATACCACTGTTAGCTTTTGATACTAAATACTTAATGTAAAATCTACCACAAGGTATAAAATGAGCATGCAATATTAAATATAAGATAATGGCAATATGCAAAGCATGTAAAACTCATAAGAAACTTTTGTAACTACTCATAAAACTACCATTAATGAAAGCTCACAAAAATAGTATCTTCATACAAAATGTGGAGATATCAAATACTCCATGCTTCATACAAGTTCTACATTGTATCTAACTTGTATTCTACTCTACTCTACATTCTCCTATGAAATGATAAGATGATCTTATGATATATCTCTTATGCTCACACAAAGGCCAATATATAATGGGATGTGACTCTTGGCCTTCCATCTTCCTATGACTCTTCACTTTCCTATTCTATGGACTCATGTGCACATGGACTATGATGCACATTTACATTATTGAATACTTTGCACATTCTAATATTACTTGTGCATTTATTACATTGCATAAAGTAAATACTCAAACCCTAATCTAAGACACACTCCTAATCTAAAGATGTACCCAAGGTGGTACATTAGCATGTACCAAATAATGTAATATATTCCAATAATTATATGTTATGGAAACGAGCCCTATCTCTTTTACATCATAATTACATAGTGGCACTACGACAATTTGGCAAGGATGCATGTATTGTTTGGTAAGAATTGAACTTAGATCTCCTCCTTGAAATTTGAGGAATATAACCAGATGAACTAGTACCATTTGATTAGCCCCACTTCTTGTTAACATATGATATTTTTATTTGGCTTCCCAAATTGATATCCCTTTAAATTTCTTTTTCTCTTTGTTCATGCTTTGATGGCCTTCCTCTCCTTTTTCCATTTCCACCAATACTTTCATCTTCATCAATCTCTTCTATTTTTTCATATTTTTCATAATGAGACTTATCTTCTAAAGATTTATGTTGCTCTAAAGAATCTAAAATGCAAGGAATGACCTCATAAACCCTTTCTTCTTTATATTACCCCCAAAAGCTTAAAGTGTACATATGATCCTCCATTGTCATTACTTTCTTATGCTGCCCTAAAAACCCTAAATTTTCTTGGATATCCTTCATATGCTTTTCTTTATTATGCTACTCTTGAAACCCTAAAGTGCAACAAATACACTCTATACTACTTGTATTTTTATTGCAAGGATAAGATTTTATGCTACTTGAGGAAAATGAATATTATTTACCTAGATTAACCTTGACCTCCTTCACCTCATTCACTTTAAAATTTTCCTTCCTATGTTCCTTTGCTTCAAAATTTGCCTCCTCATCTTCATTTGCACCTTTAACTCCTGTATTTGAACTTGTTCATTATACTTCCTCATCTCTTACTGTCTTTTTTTTTTCTAATGTTTGATTTGAGTGAAATATAATGTACTTTTCCATTTTATGATGGAAAAGGGGTTTTATTACCACTTTCTTAGGAGTGGAAAATCCTTGATTTGACCTAGCTTCTCCTATGATATGATCTCTTTGTTTCATATTGAAGTTTACCTCATGCCCAAAATTTTCCATCTCTTTCTCCATTTTTACTTTGCAATCTCTTACCATGTGTCTAATTTCATGATATTTGTGATACTAGAATGTAATTTTTTCATAATCCACTTAATCTTGTTCTCTTGATTTACATTTAATCTTAATGGACTATGGCAAAGGTTTTGAAATATCCATGGCAACACATATTCGAGTGTATACAACATGCCTTCTCTACTTTGTAGTTGGTCCCTCCTAGATGAACTCATCTAAAGTTTTACCAATATTTTTCAAAATCTTTTTATTGATGAGTTGATAAGGAAGTAAAAAAAGCCTAATCTACACTGAAAGCCTTTTAATAGTCTATTTCCATATAAAAATTCTCACTCCACGGTATTAAATATAATACATCTTTACCTCTAAACGAAGGGCCTCCATCCATTATTGTGTCCCTTATTTATGGACTAAAGAAGATAATGTGAAAAATCCTTTTGGAAGAAAAGTCATGGAGTAATTTGAATTAAATTTCAACTTCCACTTGATCCAATTTTGAATCTTAGAAAAGCTTGGCCAATATCCATGGAACTTGCATATTAACCCTGTAGTTTCTCATTCTTAATAATCACTTTTAGTGTCGGATCTCTACTTGGATAAGCTTTGTCATAGATTCACTCTTCCTCTTATCACTAACTAGGACATCCTTACTTCTAATAAAAACTTTCAAAAATGACTTTCCTACCATGTTACCTAAACTTTCTTTACATGAACCCTTTAACTTTTAAGTTTCTCCTAAAATTTAGAACAAAAAATAACACTTACTCTTACTCTTTACTCACAACTTGCTTCCTACTTATACTTCTTATTTCTTGCTCATACCTTACCTAACTTAACCTTACTCCCAACTCATTCTTAACTTGACCTTACTCTCAACTCACATGCCTCACTCTTTTTATGCCTTACATATGTTCCTGGCTTGACCTTACTCCCAACTCACATGCCTCACATTTGTTCCTAACTTGACCTTGCTTTAATTTTACTTTTAAAAATACTAATAAATAATCTTTAAAAGAACTTTCATCTTCCTAGAATTTTTTATTATTTAAGTAATTAATTAGAATAGAGAAGTCCTTTCATAGACATGCACGCGAAGGAGATGAAGGTTTTTGATATAAATCAGCTTTATCAATTTGAAACCCTCAAGTAAACGTCAGCACCAAACAAGGTGAGCATTGAGGATTGAGAATGATAGTAGGCCAGTATTTTATTGCTTAGACATAACAGTACTATGATGTATTGAATAAACAATTATTATTTTGACTGAAGAACCTCACATGTGGGGAATGCAAATACACATGCAACTTTAAATTGCAACCTTTATATCATTATTGAAAGGAAGCAGCAGCCTGGAATATCAGAATATCATGGAAGAGTTAGAAATTAAAGTGCAGTGGAGATGATGGCCTTTAGGTATCATACATGCACAAGAGATGGGAAAACAACATGATTACTAGTGTCCAAAGGGAGACAACATGATTATATGTGCAGAGTAATAGGAAAAAATGTCTCATTCCCTTGAGATGAAGATCAATATGATTCCATTTTTTATTCAATGTTTGGGCTGAAAGATGGTCCAAGGGAACAAACGTCTCATTCCCTTGAGGGGAAGATCAATATGATTCCATTTTTTATTCAATGTTTGGGCTGAAAGATGGTCCTCCTCTTCTGCCTTTTGCACTAGCTTTCATGGTGGTCCTCCTCTGCCATTTGCACTAGCTTTTATGATGGTCCTCCTCTGAAATTTATTGGTCCCAACTTGAAATTTATTGGTCCCAACTACAGTGAACTTGCTAAAAATATAGGGTTCAATTATTTAGAAAATGCATATCAACATGGTCCATAGTTGTACAATATAATGCCGCAAGACAGATATACCACTAATTTTTTTTTTTTAATCACAAATATATATATTTTTTTTAAATAAATGGGTAAAAATTTATTGATAAAAAGTCTGGATTACAAAGTACAGCTGAGCCCCCACCCAGGACTCAAATAAGCATCAAGACAGGCTAAATCACCAAACAAGGTCAACTCCCAAAGAATCACAAACACTTTTGTTCATAAATGGGACCTTTGTTCAATATGATATGATACAATGGGACTTTAGTTTTTTAAGGAACCGAATCAAGTAGTCAATTCGTCTGTTCCCGAGTTTAAAGCTTTAACCATAGTAATCAGTCTATTCAATTCTGGTAAGTTGTGGTTTGAACATGAGTTTCCCAAAAAAAACTTAAAGCTCTACCACTACATTGTTCCAATAGAAAAAAATTATAATATATTTATAAAAAATTTAACCGTAATTTAAAAATATTAAAATCATATCACTACAATATTTAAAATATATATATATATATATATATATATATATATATATATATATATATATATATTTTTTTTTTTTAAATTATCTGTTAAAATAATTTATAATACTTTTTAAGTATATCATAGTAAGATTTAAAAACTCTCAAGAAAACTTAATGATGATGTATGTTGAGGTTAATGATAGTTTGTTTAAATATAAATAGTTAAATTTAGAAAAGAAAAAGGTTAACATGCACATATATTTCATAGGAAGCGGGTCCACCAAATACGTTAAAGGTTGTTTTGTATAAGAGGCTTACTAAGACAAAAGATAAAAAAAGTAAGGGATTTAAAAAAAAAATTAAAAAATTAAGTTAGAAATATTAATTATATTTATTAAATTGATTTTATAAAAATAAATTTCATTATTAATAATATAATATAATTGTTTGAATAAGCTGCATTTAGAATTTAATTTTGTATTGATATTAACGCAATATTTTAATAAATTAAATAATTATTTTCATAATTTTTTTTTTATAAATCTTAGTTTATGAGGTAAAGATGAACCTTGATCATCCAAGGAATCAAACTTGGGCAGCCAACACCCAGCTGCTACCAACTAGCCTATCCCTTTTAGGTATGATTCAAGTATTATTAGTTTAATAAGTTATATTCCTCAACTTTAAGGAGCCAAACAATAAATGCATAAATTGTTAAATTGTTGTAATATCATTATAATAAGGGTGAGACCTATTGCAATCCCTTGTATATACATATATAATATTTTAATGAATTATATAATGTTATTTTAACATTTATATTCTTGAATTTTAGAGGTCTTTATATCACCTAAACATTTTTACATCTCTTACTTCAATCTATGAACTTAATATTATCAACATTTATTTATTTAAAAATTTGGAGCCACTTCTATTAACTCTCATTTATTCATTTATTTTTAAAGTTGTGTATCAAAGTTAATTAAACCATACCTAACTTGCTTTGCTATCTAAGATATTTTTCATTTATCTTTCTATCAAAGATATTGGTCATCTTCCTCTAACTGCTAAGTTTTCTCCATCAACTCCTTGATATCACTTTTATTAATCGATAAATCCCCACTCACATAGTTCTTTTTGGAATTTTAATTTTACCAAGATAAATTTATCATTGTGAATGGCTAAAATATTTTTTACTAGGTTTTTAAAGCTATAAATATACTTTCTACACCAACATGACAATTTCTTAATATTTTTTAGGGCCTTATTCATGTCCATAATATTTCAAGTTATCATTTTCATCATCACTTTTTGTTTTTATTTGTTTTTTTTTTTTTTAATTTAGTGAAAAACCTCTTGTGAGATCACAAAACCATGATCAAGGGTTTTACACCATCAAAATCACTCGGAAGTCGCGCCTGGCCCTAACTACACCAGCATAATCAACTGGATTTTGGGTACCCAATGCGCATTTGGTAGGATAGAGATTCGAACTAGGGACCTCCCTTGGAGGATTGCCCTACCCTCTCCAACTCACCTACAACATGTGGGTATTTTTGTTTTTATTTGTTGATTTAGCTTCACTTCTTATTAAGACTTGTGATATTTGTTTTTTTTTCCATATAAATATCCCTTTGAGTTTATTTTTCTCTTTGTTTTTTTATTCTTAGATTTTTCTTTTATTCTTTTTTAATTTTCACCAACATTTTTATCTTCATCAATCTCTTCAATCTTCTCACACTGCTCATAGTAAGACTTATCATCTATAGGTTTGTCTTGCTCTAAAGGATCCAAAGTAAAAGGAATAACCTCAAAAGCACATTCTTCTTTATGTTGTGCAGGAAACCTGAAGTGCAAGGATGTTCTTACATAGCAATTTTTTTGTTGTTGTCCTAAAAACCCAAAATTTCTATGAATTTCCTCCATCCTTATTTTTTTATCATGCCACTCTTGAAACTCTAAAGTGTAATGGATAACCTCTACACCAATTTCATTTTTATTACCATGAGAGGATTCTATACTACTTGAGGAAAATGAAGATGATTTACTTGGAATAAACTTGACCTCTTTTGTCACCTTTGTTTTAAAATTTTCCTCCACATCTTCTTTTGCACCTTTAATTCCTTCTGAACTTAAACTCGCACATTGTACTTTCTCATCTCTCATATCCTTCTTAGTTTTTAGTCTGTTGATCCAAGTGAGCTATGGTGGCCTTTATCATACGATGTTGTCAATATCTTTGTCTCTTCTTTGAGAGTGGAATATCCTTGATGTGATTGAGCTTCTAATACATTATGATTTCCTTGCTTCACCTTGAATTTTATCTCATGACCAAAAAATTTCTTCTTTTTCTTCATAGTTTTTACTTTATAATATTTTGCCATTTGTCCAAACTCAGAATAATTTTGCCATCAATTTGCAATATTTTCATAATCCACTTGTTGATCCCATTCTCTTGATTTAGATTTAATCTTAATGGATTGTGGTAAAGGTTTTGAAATATCCATAGCAACACATATTCTAGTATATATAGAATACTTTCACTCCTTAATAGTTTGTCTCTTCTTGCTAAATTCTCTTAGGTTATTTCCAATATTATTCAAAACTTTCTTATTGATAAGCTGATAAGGAAGTCCAAAAAGCGTAACACACATTGGAATCTTCTTAATAGTTTTAGTCTCAATAGAAAAAATTTCATTCCATGGTCTTAAATAAAGGGCATCACTCCCCCTAAACCATGAGCCAACACCCTTATTTTATCCTCAATTTCCAAACTAGAAAATATGAGAAAAAAATATTTAGGAAGAGAAATCATAGACTAATTTGAATTTATTCCCCACTTCCATTAGATCCAATTTTAAATCTTTAAAATCCTTGATTTGTACCCATTGAAATTACATATTAACCCTCTACTTTTAAGAACCATTATATCATGCTCGATCATCTCATACTTGATAATCACTTTTTGTGTACCATATACTACCTAGATCAAACTTCACCATATGTTTGCTCTTCTACTTATCTTCAACATGGGCATCCATACTTCTAGCTAGGGCATCCTAACTTCCCATTATGGATTTCAAATATGTCTTTCCTTCCATACTACCTGGTGGAGCTCGCTCCCAAATGACACTCAATACTATCAACATTTATATGTATTTTTAATTGGTTATATATAATTGAAAGGTCCTACCCTATTACATATTTTTTTTGGTAGATAAGATACTATAGCATTAATACCGAGTTTTACAGGTTGACCCAAAACCTTTTACAAAAATCAGCCCAGGGTTGTTGATGAACATGTCCTTACTAAGGATCCTATATATGTAAAATCTATATGCCGCTAAAGCCATTACATCTGATAAGGCACATAGCCTGTTATCAAAAAGAAACTTCCCATACAACATTTTGGGTATACCCCGAGAAAACACACCTGCATCATAATTACAAAAAAAACATACACAGATCCCTTCCTTGAAACAGTGAAGAAAAAAAAAGCTGCAAACACACATAGTAGAGTACTGAAATAAACTCCCACAAGCTTTGTATTGACAGTTACTCTTAATAATTCTTTGGTAATTGCTTTCTTCCGTATATGACATTCTTTGGGACCACATCCCGTCTTGGCCAATCAGCCTTGGAGAAGTGAACCTGTTGGCTATATTTATGGCGGTGGCTATCTGGTGGTCCATGTGGCTCTGGTTCGAAGTCTTATATTGTCATTTCTTTCTTGCCCTGTGATTATCAACAAACCTCAAATTACTAAGATGACTAGGAGCCATGTTATCTGACATGTGACTGTCCTCATTAGTTTTTGTGGTATTTCCAAGCAGCATCCACCAAGATTGACAACTCGGATAATTTTTATTGTGAGTCCATTTCAAAAAAGAGATGGGAATACTCATAGCATTCGAACTTACAGTGCCTTCCCTGTTGGTAAATTCGACTATCATTCTTGGCATTCTTGTTGAATAAGCTCATCTACTTCGCTCAAGACATCGTGTTCCCATTTGAAAAGTCCATCACCATCGACACCCAAATTTGCCATCTTGTCAACAAGTTTGTTAGCTTCCTGAAATACATGTTGGGCTTTTCTATCCTGTCTTCCCTGGAAAAGGATCCTAGCCTATTAAAAATTTGTTTTAATCCTCCAAGGAGGTGTTTTCCAATTACCTTGTTACATATTAATCAAATAACAATATTACATATTATTTATTGAAAGTTGAAAATTTAACTAATTAAATTAATGACATTTTTTTAATAAGCTATATGTGGCTTCTATTGGGGGCCACTCCCATTTAGAAAATAAAATATTACATTGCTATCAAATTAAATAAACCATATATAACTTGTCTTTCTATCAAATATACTCTTCATTCGCCTTTCTATGAAAGATATTCTCCATCTTCTTTAAACTATCAAGTTTCCACAATCAACTCCTTAATATCATTTTTATTAAGAGAAAATGTCTCTTATAATAGCCTTTGAAATTTAAAAATTTTCAAGATGAAATTCAACTTTGTGAATGGCTAAAATATTTGTTGCATTATTTCCATATCTATCAATATATTATCTATAACAACTTGGCAATTTCTTAATGCCTTTCTTTTAGGGTTCTTATTTATGCCCCTAATATTCCAAGATACTATTTTCATAGTCATTTTTTATTTTCATTTGTGGGTTTAGCCCTCCTTCTTGTTAACACTTGTGATATTTGCTTGTGTTTTCCTATATCAATATCCCTTTAAGTTTATTTTTCTCTTTGTTTTTGCTTCTTAGGTCTTCTCTTTTTTTATTACAACCAAAACTTTCATCTTTATTAGTCTCTTCAATCTTCTCACACTGCTCATAGTAAGACTTATCATCTATAGGTTTGTCTTACTCTAAAGGATTTGAAGTGTAAGAAATAACCTTGAAAGCACATTCTTATTTATGTTGCTTTGGAAACCCTACTGTGCAAGGATGCTTATGTTGCCCTAAAAAGCCTAAATTGCTAAGTATTAATTTATTATGCTCCTCTTGAAACCCTAAAGTGTAATGGATAACCTCTACACCACTTTCATTTTTATTACTAGGAGAGGATTCTATACTACTTGAGGAAAATGAAGATTACTTACCTCGAATAAATTTGACCTCTTCTATCATCTTTCCTTTAGGATTTTCCTCAATATCTTCCTTTGCACATTTAATTCCTTCTAAACTTGAACTTAAACATTGTACTTTCCCATCCCTTATATCCTTCTTTGTTTCTTCTAATGGTTGATCCAAGTGAGCAATAGTGGCCTTTGCAATATGATGTTGTAGATAGGCTTTATTTATCTCTTCTTTTGAAGTGGAATATTCTGGATTTGATCTTAGATTCTATTATAGCATGATTTTCTTGCTTTATTTTAAAATTTACCTCATGACCAAAATATCCTCTCTTTCTTCATAGTTTTTACTTTGCAGTCTCATGCCATGTGTCTAGTCTCATAAGGATTGTGGCATCAAAATGTGATGTTTTCATAACCTATTTGTTGATCCCCTTCTCTTTATTTAGATTTAACCTTAATGGATTATGGTAAATATTTTGAAATATTCATAACAACACATATTCAGGTATGTATAGTATGTTTTTGCTCCTTAATAGTTAGTCCCTCCTTATCAAGTGGCATTAGCTCAATCGGTTATATTCTTCAACATTTCAAGGAGGAGACCCAAGTTCAAATCTTGTCAAACGATACATAGATAATATCCAAGATTTGTTGTATTACCTCTATGCGGTGAGGATGTAATACGGGTGGGGCTCATTTCAATCCCATATAAACCATTTAAAAAATAGTTAGTCCCTCCTTGATGAATATCCCTAGGGTATATCGAATATTCTTCAAAACATCTTATTGATAAGCTAATATGAAAGTCCAAAAAGATTAACCCACATTGTAAGCTTCTTAAAATGTTTTTGTCTCCATAGAAATTTTTTCACTCCATGGTATTAAATAAAGTGCATCTCTCTCCATAAACCATGGGCACCACCCATTATTTTATCCTTGATTTCTAAACCAGAAAAGATGATGAGGAAAAACCTTTAGGAAGAAAGGTCATTGCAACCATCTTGTCGAGCTAATGAGTTTGGTATATAGCCTTCATTCACATTTTTTGGGGTACCAAAAAATATCATTGTGGGACCTAGCCCATTACGATCACCTTTTCAAGCTGATCATTTTGATATATAACACCCAAACCATTTTTGGGATCCTTAATAAAAATAGTAACCCTTAAAATAAAATTTCCATTTTTAGTATCACCAACAGGTCATAACTCTTAGAACATTGATTTAGGTACTCGGGATCAAAAAAATCAATAATAATTAGAGGCAAAAATTGCTATGCATGTAGATTATTTAGGAAAATAGTTAGGGGTCCAATTAGGTGAAAACTTAAACCAGTTAAAGACAACTCAAAAATTTCTAGGAGTCTATGAATTTTATCACCAAGACACAGAGGGAAATGAAGGTAAAATTAAAAAATAAACTTGAAGAATTTAATAGTCATGTCTCTACTAATCCTCTCCCACATGACTAATTGGGTCATCATTATCAACAAGATGTAGGTAAGATTCACCATCAATGGAATACACCAAATAACAATGGATTTAAGCTACCCAAATTAGACTTCCTGAAATTTGATGGAAAATATCTTGAGGGGTGGATCTATAAGGAATAACGATATTTCACTCTTCATAATATCCCACACTACATGCATTTAACAATTGTTGGACATTTTGAGTCCCTAAGCTAAAAGTTATCATTGATCTCAAAAGGACCTATGTAAGTAAGCACTATGATTTTTCTCCACAAAGAGCTTCATGAGAAGCAAAGGTTTTGATCAAAGGTTCTAGAAGGGATGCATGGCATTTGGTTCCAAAAGGAGCTTCAAGGAAAGCTTAGCAAAATATTTTTATGAAAACCAAGGAAGGCAAGGAAATGTTTTATTTAAAACTATGGATGGCAGATTTGAAATGGGTTTTTCTTAAAACTCAAGTTGGATTTTTGTTTTATCAAAAAAGGTGCCCCGATGATGGAGAAATTTAATTTTAAAGGTTTAGTTTAAAATTTTATTTTAAAATTAAATAAAAGATTTTTCCTGCCATGTCCACCGATGTCATATATTTTATCATGCAAAGGTTTGAATATTTAAAGGGATTGATTTATCAACCAAGGAAGACAAGAAATATTATCCGCATTCGATTATCCCCTCCTTTGCAATTGTTGATTCCCCCATTTCGATTTCGTTTGCGTACTACATGTGGAACAAGGGAGCAAGTTTCAAGGCATAGGTGGAGAGGACAAAAATATAAGTCTCAAAGGCTTAAAGCCTCCACATGGGAGGCCTAGCCCACATGGTGGGCGGACAATGCGCTAAGGTGCACGACGAGGAGGAACGCTGGGTTGAAACCACCCGAAGCCATTTTGCAAGGTATGCCATAATTCGATCATCAAAATTTTTGGGTGCATGAAATATTTTAATTTTTCTAAGGTTGTGTTAAGCGTCGATTTTCACGAAGAGTATAGTGGGTTTAATTTTTGCATATGGCTAAGGTTTGATATTTGATTAATGTGGGATATTGCCTAAGAAGGATTTGTGATTATTTTTAAGTGCAAAAGTGTTGAAAGGAAGGATATAAAATATTTGAGTTATTTTATGGTATAAGTGGTTTTTGGAGTGACAAGGTTATGCAATGTTTTGATTTATTTTATTTTATGGTACAAGTTGTTTTAGGAGTGATAAGGAAGTTGTGCATCAATTATTAAGAAAGTTTTTTAATTAAAAGCCTGATGAATATTATTGTGAAGTGGAGTAATGTTGATTTTTTTGTGATCTTCTAACCGTTGTGAGGATTTGCAAAAGAATATTGTGATTGTGGCAAATTTCCAAAGAGGCTTATTCATCTTCATAAAAGGTATGGGCACATTCTCCTATTGATTGATTATGGTGGTTGATTATAAAATACCTTTGGAGTGAAAATGATTGATTGTGGTTTCCTTTTCGAAAGTGATTGGTTTAATGCTTCAAGGTTTTTTGGATTGAGAGTTGTGATTAAACCTTATTTTATAAGCATTGTTGTTGAAACCATTGGTTGTGCAAAGAACTTGAACTTGAGTTAGAAAAGAACATGAGTATCATTGTTATGTGAGATTTATGGTTGAGCATTGTTGGAAATATTTTGAGTTAGTTGATACATGCTTAGACTAGGGTTTGTGAGAAATGGTTATTCCTTGAGGTGTTTGGTTGAGTAGAGTTGATTGAGCCTAGTCAAGTGGATGCATGTGGTTGTTTAAGTTCCATGAAAGAAACTATTCTATATTCTGGATTTGAGTTGAGATTGAGATTTGAGAATATAACATATTGAGTCTCTAACAATTCTCTTTATGCTTCTATGAGACTGATTTGAGTTGAGATTGGGATTTGAGTATAGAACATATTGAGTCTCTAACAATTCTCTTTATGCTTCTATGAGATTGATTTGAGTTGAGATTGAGATTTCAGTATAGAACATATTGAGTCTCTAACAATTCTCTTTATGGTTCTATGAGATTGAATTGAGATATTGATTAAGCATTGAGTATAGAACATATTGAGTCTCTAACAATTCTCTTTATGATTCTATGAGATTGTACAAGTTCTATGTGAGCTTCTTAAGCAAATTTGAGACAAGTCTTTGAGAAGGCTTGTGGACTGATTTTGAGTAAGATTTTGTGGAATCTTTCTATGCAGATATGAGCAAGTCCTAGAGAGGACTTATTGAGCAGATTTGGACAAGTTCTGAGTGAGCTTGTTGAGCATATTTGGACAAGTTCTGAGTGAGCTTGTTGAGAAGATTTGGACAAGTTCTGAGTGAGCTTGTTGAGCATATTTGAGCAGGTTCTTTGTGGATCTATTGAGCATATTTGAGTAGGTTCTGTGTGGACCTATTGAGCATATTTGAGCAGGTTCTATGTGGACCTATTGAGCAAATTTAAGAAGGTTTTGAGTGAACCTATTGAGCAAAATTGTGCTAGACCGAATGTACTCTATTTAATGCAAAATATTGAGCAGAGATGTGCTAGACTGACTGGACTGTGTTTACTACAATATTGAGATAGAGCTTTGGAGGTTATATAGTACAAAGGACATAGTCTCAATGGATAGAGATCCAGCAACTAGGACAATTGAAGACAGATCTAAGTGAGGAGTCTTCAAGTGGAGAGAGATCCACTAGTCAATGCAGTAGAGAGACAGAGTCTTCTAGAAGATCACTAGCTAGAGCAGAAGGGGAAAGAGTTCTCCTGTGAAAGATATCCATGAACTTGAAATTAGGGGATCAAAATCTTCTTTGGACAGAGGTCCATAAACATTGTATTTGGGAAGGATTCCCAAAAGAGATTGATTGAGAAAATTTTAGTAAAATATTTTCTGTGTGGATTGGCCCACATTGGGTGAACCACATAAATTGTGGTGTCTTTATTATGTATGGTGTTTTATGCATTGCTTTGATTACTGCTATTGATACTGCTATATATAAATTGCATAATATTGAATTGAAAATAAAAGTAAAAAGTGGTCTTATACTGGTCACCCCCCTCTTAGTATAAGCTTGTGTTCTTCAATTGGTATTAGAGTGGGTTCCTTCAGAAGACATTGATAGCTTGAAGGAAAAGTGGTCTAAGAACATAATGGATCAAAAGAATCAAAGATACGGACCCTTCAATAATGCAGTACCAGTATTTGATGGAAGTGACTTATTATATTGGTGTATGCTGATGAGATTTTACTTGCTGGCACTTGGAAATGAAGTTTGGGATGTAGTGGAACTTGGATACGATTCAGTAGTCAATCATCCTAAATATAAGGAATGCAAGCTTCTAATGCATGTAAAATCAAGATCCATGAATGCAATTATAAAAGGATTGCGTAGATCAGAATCTATGAAGGTTATGGATTGGAAAATAGCAAAATAAATGTGGGAACTTTTGCATGAAATATATAATTGAGATAAAGGAGTTAGAATGGATAAGATCAGAAATCTCAAAGGATAATTTGAGAACTTAAGAATGAAGGATGATGAAAACATTCATGACTATCTCAGTAAGATTGATGAACTTGTACATGAGATGGAAGGTCTGGGAATGAAGGTTGATGAATCTAATGCTTGTGATAATATCTTGATAACTCTTCCAAAAAGGTACAGTGAAAAGGTTTCTGCTATAGAAACATTAATTGATAGTGATTCTTTGACAAGTAATTCTTTTCTTGGCATGCTTACTACTTTTGAGATAAGAACAAAAGATCTCGTTCCTCCGAAAGAAACTGATTTCAAAATAGAGAAAAATAAAAATGGGAAGAAGATAGAATCGAGCAGTGAATCATCTAGTGATGAAGAATCAAATTATGGCAAAATAAATAGAGGTTCTAGAAGACCCATAGATCTAAGATCTATAAAATGTTTCAATTGTGAAAAATATGGACACTATGCAACAAAATTCAAAGAGTGAAAAGGCAACAATGATGAAGACAAATAGGATCATAAATACAGGGATTCGGAAAGATACATGTACCAGAAGAAAAGCAAGGATGGACAAAGCAGACAAGGAAAGAAGTTATTCTAGAGACAAAAGAGAAGCTACTATGCAAAAAATGCAAGTAAGTACTCAATTGATAGTGATGCTAGTTTTTCAGACAATGATAGAGATGAAGTCCTATTTATAGTTAAAGAGAAATATCCAGTTAATAAAAGGACTCCAATTATTCTCAAGTATTTTAGATGTGGTAAATTTGGACATCTTGAAGATGATTGCACTAGGGATGGTTATAGTTTTAGTGATGATGATTTTGAAGATGCACTTGAAAGACCAGATGAGAATCTTCTAATGGCTTTGGAAGATAAAGAAGATGATCCTATAGAAGACAAGCCAAAAGGAAGTAATGATATGAACAAAGGCAAACAAATAGAGGAATATTCAACAGAGAATGACTATGATCTCAATGGAGAACTTATCTATGCCCTTGACACAATAAATAAGGTTAGAAAGCAACACTCTAAGATTGAAAATCAGTTTCAAGAATGTGATGAAGAAATATTATTGCTCATAGAGGATTTAGAAAAATCAAAGGATAAGTCAAGCAAGTTCAAGGATAAGTTAGAAGCACAGATTTTGGAATGTGAGAAGTTACCACAAGAAGTGGCTACTATAAAAGAAGATTTAAATGACTCCAAGATCAAGATGAAGAGTTTCACAAATAGCTCTAAGAACTTGGATAAGTTCATCTATGGACAACAACAAACATCATGTTCAACAGGTCTTGGCTTTGGAAATGCTCAAAAGAAATAGGAAAAAGAATCTACTTCAAGTCTTAATGAAGAAGAAACTTTAGAAGAAGATAGCTTAAGTGTAAGTGGGACATCAGAGGATGAGTTGGACAACGAAGAGTTCAACAAAGAGAAGAACAATACACAAAGAAGATATAGATGGAACAACAATCAGAACAAAAGACCAATGAGGTGAAGACAAGGAGGCTTCAATGGAAGATGCTATTCATGTCATAGGTTTGGACACATGGCTTCACAGTGCAAGACTCATGAAAGACAAGTATATGGAAAAGAACAACTTTTCCAAGGTTATTGCTACTCATGCAATGGTTTTTATCACAAGGCAATGAATTGCAGTATTAATGATAGAAGAGGATATGGCTTCACTAGGAGAAATCCTAAGATAGTTGCACATCCAAGGAATAATAACATTAAGTGTTATAAGTGCAATAATGATGGTCACATAGCAATATGGTGTAGAGCAAATATTTCATAAATAAGTATGAACAAAAATAGGAACAAGGATGAGAATCAAAACAGGAACAGAAACATAGATGAGAATAAGAACAGGAACAAGAACAGAAGTGATAACAGGAATAGGGATGATAACTTGGAAAGAAACAGTGAGAGGATTTAGAAAACTCATAGAGGAAGAGAGAAATATAAAGGTACAGATCTATGCTTTCGAGGAGTAGAAATACTCCCACCCCAGAATTAACCACCTCATGTGAAGGTGGGGGAGGGGCTAAGCTAAGAGGCTCATTATTAGACCCGAGCCCCAAAGGTGACCCTTTGCCATTGAGATTTGATATTTGAGAGAGCATTGAGCCAGGGGGAGAAAAGACCCAAGGAGAGCAGAAAAGAAGGTCAGGTTTCAGTAAAATGAATATGGGTTGCCATTAATGAAAAAGGGGGAGATTTTTGGACATTTTGAGTCCCTAAGTTAAAAGTTGTCATTGATGTCAAAAGGACCTATGTAAGTAAGCACTATGATTTTGCTCCACAAAGAGCTTCATGAGAAGCAAAGGTTTTATCAAAGGTTCTAGAAGGGATGCATGGCATTTGGTTCCAAAAGGAGCTTCAAGGGAAGCTTAGCAAAATATTTTTATGAAAACCAAGGAAGGCAAGGAAATATTTTATTTAAAACCATGGATGGCAGATTTGAAATGGGTTTTTCTTAAAATCCAAGTTGGCTTTTCGTTTCATCGAAAAATGTGCCTTGGTGATGGAGAAATTTAATTTTAAAGGTTTAGTTTAAATTTAAATTTATTTAAAATTTAAATTTAAATTTTAAAATTAAATAAAAGAGTTTTCCCGCCATGTCCGTCGACGTCATATATTTTATCATGCAAAGGTTCAAATATTTAAAGGGGTTGATTTTATCAACCAAGGAAGACAAGAAATATTGTCCGCATTCGATTATCCCCTCCTTCGCAATTTTCGATTCTCCCCTTTTGATTTCGTTTACGCACTACACATGGAACAAGGGAGCAAGTTTCAAGGCATAGGTGGAGAGGACGAAAATATAAGTCTCAAAGGCTTAAAGCCTCCACGTGGGATGCCTATCCCACACGATGGGTGGAGAATGTACTAAGGCGCACGAGGCAGAGGAACACAGGGTCAAAACCACCTGAAGCCATTTTGCAAGGTATGCCATAATTCGATCATCGAAATTTTCGGGTGCATGAAATATTTTGAATTTTCTAAGGTTGTGTTAAGCATCGATTTTCACTTAGAGTATAGTGGATTTAATTTTTGCATATGGCTAAGGTTTGATATTTTATTAATCTGGCATATTGCCTAAGAAGGCTTTGTGATTATTTTTTAAGTGCCAAAGTGTTGAAAGGAAGGATATAAAATATTTGAGTTATTTTATGGTATAAGTAGTTTTTGGAGTGACAAGGTTATGCAATGTTTTGATTTATTTTATTTTATGGTACAAGTGGTTTTAGGAGTGATAAGGAAGTTGTGCATCAATTCTTAAGAAGGTTTTTTAATTAAAAGCCTTGGTGAATATTATTGTGAAGTGGAGTAATGTTGATTATTTTGTGATCTTCTAATCCTTGTGAGGATTGGCAAAAGAATATTGTGATTGTGGCAGATTTCCAAAGAGGCTTCTTCATCTTCATAAAAGGTATGGGCACATTATCCTATTGATTGATTATGGTGGTTGATTATAAAATACCTTTGGAGTGAAAAGGATTGATTGTGGTTTCCTTTTCGAAAGTGATTGGTTTAATGCTTCAAGGTTTTCTGGATTGAGAGTTGTGATTAAACCTTGTTTTATAAGCATTGTTTTTTAATCCATTGGTTGTGCAAAGAACTTGAACTTGAGTTAGAAAAGAACATAAGTATCATTGTTATATGATATTTGTGGTTGAGCATTTTTGGAAACATTTTGAGTTAGTTGATACATGCTTGTACTAGGGTTTGTGAGAAAGGGTTGTTCCTTTAGGTGTTTGTTTAAGTAGAGTTGATTGAGCCTAATCAAGTGGATTCATGTGGTTGTTCAAGTTCCATGAAACAAACTATTCTATATTCTAGATTTGAGTTGAGATTGAGATTTGAAAATAGAACATATTGAGTCTCTAACAATTCTCTTTATGCTTCTATGATATTGATTTGAGTTGAGATTGGGATTTGAGTATAGAATATATTGAGTCTCTAACAATTATCTTTATGCTTCTATGAGATTGATTTGATTTGAGATTGGGATTTGAGCATATAACATATTGAGTCTCTAACAATTCTCTTTATGCTTCTATGAGATTGAATTGAGATATTGATTAAGCATTGAGTATAGAACATATTGAGTCTCTAACAATTCTCTTTATGATTCTATGAGATTGGACAAGTTTTGTGTGAGCTTGTTAAGCAGATTTGAGACAAGTCTTTAAGAAGTCTTGTGGACTAATTTTGAGTAAGCTTTTGTGGAAGCTTGCTATGCAGATTTGAGCAAGTCCTAGAGAGGACTTATTGAGCAGATTTGGACAAGTTCTGAGTGAGCTTGTTGAGTAGATTTGAAAAAGTTCTGAGTGAGCATGTTAAGTAGATTTGGACAAGTTTTGAGTGAGCTTGTTGAGCATATTTGGTCAAGTTCTGAGTGAGCTTGTTGAGCATATTTGAGAAGGTTCTGTGTGGAACTATTGAGAAGATTTGAGCAAGTTCTATGTGGACCTGTTGAGCAGATTTGAGCAAGTTCTGTGTGGACCTGTTGAGAAAATTTGAGCAAGTTCTGTGTGGACCTATTGAGCAGATTTGAGAAGATTCTGAGTGGACCTATTGAGCAGAATTGTACTAGACCGAATGTATTGTGTTTAGTGCAAGATATTAAGCAGAGTTGTGCTAGACTGACTAGACTATGTTTAGTATAGTATTAAGACAGAGCTTTGTAGGTGATAGATTATAGAGGATAAAGTCTTAGAGGATAGAGATCCAGAAGCCAAGACAATTAAAGACATATCTGAGTGAGAAGTCTTCAAGTGGAGAGATATCCACCAGTCAGTGCAGCAAAGAGATAGCGTCTTCTAAAAGATCACTAGCCAGAGCAGAAGGGGAAAGAGTTCTCCTGTGAAGGAGATCCATGAACTTGAAATTAGGGGATCAACATCTCCTTTGGACAGAGGTCCATAAACATTGTAATTGGGAAGGATTCCCAAAAGAGATTGATTGAGGAAATTTTAGTAAAATATTTTCTCCGTGTAGTAGCCCACATTGGGTGAACTGTGTAAATTGTAGTGTCTCTATTGTGTATGGTTTTTTGTGCATTGCTTTGATTACTACTATTAATAATGCTATCTATACACTGCATAATATTGAATTGGAAATAAAACTAAATAGTGGTCTTATACTATTCACCCCCCTCTCAGTATAAGCTTGTGTTCTTCAATAATTACCTCTTTTAATTTTGAATTAGATGCACTACATTGGTTTTAGTGGCTTAAGAATACCAAATCTGATCTTTCTTGGAATGAATTTGAGCAACACATACTCACTTTGGTCCTAGTGAGTTTGAAGATTTTATAGGAGCCCTTTCTAAAATTAGAAAAACTTCAATCATTCGAGAGTATCAAACTTAGTTTGAAAAATTGGCCAATCATACTACTAATTTAAATGTTGACTTCTTTCAAAGTTTTATGAGTGATTTGAAGATGACATTAAGGTTGAGGTTAAAAAAATAGGAAATAAGTTTGGCTAGATTGGTAAACGATAAATTCAAGGCTCAAGGATGCACCTCTAAATCTCCTTAATATCGACCATCTTTTTCATCCAAGCCTATGCCAAATCCTACCACTAAATCTCCAACCATAAAAAATTGACTCATGAAGAGATGGAGAACAGAAGGGCCCAAGGGCTATGTTATAATTGTGATGAAAAGTATTCCCAAGGGCACAAGTGTGTATGTCAAAAATTGTATCTACTTGATATGGATGAGGAGCCAACCGCAGAATCTTCAGAGGAATAATACGATCCCTAAGAGGACAAAACCATGGAATAGATAAAAGTTCCAGAGGAGTCCCAACCAAAAATATTAGTGCATGCTTTAGCAAGAGTATCAAATCCCCAAATGATGAAAGTAATAAAAAATCAAGGGACAAAGGATCATTATTCTTTCTGACTCTAGTAGTACATATAACTATATTGATCCACATGTGGCCAAATAGGGAAATTGTTACATCACTACATGTAATTTCCTTGAAGTTATGATTTCTAATGGAGGCACCCTACCATGCAAAGGAAAATGGCATAATGTCAAACTCCAAATTGGGGAATATAATCTCAAGATAAACATGTTTGCCCTACCATTAGGTGGGTGTGATATAGTTTTAGGAGCACAATGGTTGCAGATGTTAGGTTCAATTTTATGGGATTTTTCTAAGTTGTGGATGAAGTTTAGTCAATAGGGGACAAAATATACTTTACATGGCATGAAAGCTGGTGTGGCTTAGTTTATTTCTACCCATAATATGGAAAATTTATTAAAAAATTCCTCTCATGGAGTGGTGGCACAAAATTTTACTATCGATGCTTTCAAAAAAATGGAAAGGGACCATCCAGTGCAATTGCAAGGTTTATTGAAAAAATATGCTCAAGTTTTTGAGGAACATAAGGGAATACCTTATCATCACTCTCATGACCATGGAATTCATATTTTTCTTGGTAGTATTTCCCCAAATTTTCATCCCTATAGGTATCCTTATGCTCAAAAATATAAAATTGAGAAAATATTTCAAGAGCTTCATGTTGACGGGGTAAACTATTCTAGTGTTAGTCTCTATTATTCTCTAGTGTTATTAGTATGGAAAAAGGATGGAACATGGCACTTGTGCATGTATTATCAGAACCTTAATAAAATCAATAATAAATATAAATTCCCTATTCTAGTGATGGATGAATTACTTTATGAGTTGTACTGGGGCTTAATACTTTTCCAAGTTGGAATTTGTAGTCAGGGTATCATCAAATTCGAATTAAAGATAAGGACATTCCCAAAATGAATTTTAGAACTCATGAAGGGTATTATGAATTCTTGGTTATACCATTTGGATTAACCAATGCACCTTCCACCTTATAGAGTTTTATAAACTCCATTTTTTGTCATTTCCTTCACAAATTCATTTGTTTTTTTTATTATATATTGATTTACAGTCATTCATGGAAAGATCATCTTCAGCACTTGGATCAAGCACTCCAAATTTTTCTAACAATAAAATCTATGCAAAGTGTCCCAAATGTTCTTTTATACAACAAAAGGTTGAATACTTGGATCATATTATCACTAAGTATGGAGTTCACATTTATCCCAACAAGATTCAGGTTATTCAAGGCTAGCTTAAGCCTCATACCATAAAAGGAATTTGTGGATTTTTGGGATTCACTAGATGTTATACGAAATTTATGAAGAATTATGGAAATATAGTAGCTCCCTTGATAACTATGTTGAGGAAGAATTTATTTATGTAGAAAAAACTGATAGAGAAAGATTTTGTAAAGTTGAAGCATGCCATGTGTAGCGACCTCGGGACGCATGCACCGCTCTTTTTACACTACTTGCAATGTATTAAAAACCCAAAATGAAATGGAAGACAATGAAAAATATATAACCCAAAAATAACAAATATGGATATCTTTATTTGTATTGAAACCCGGTTACATGTCGGTCCCTCTTAGGGATACCCATTTTGATACAATAAGGTTACAAATAGGCAAAGAGTGCCCCTTTCACAAAGAGGTGGTGCGCTTTCAAAAGCTTCCCAATTCCACACATAGAAATATATGAGGGCTTATAGATGCCTCCTTCTCCAGGCCTATTTCCTAGAGGGATCCCTTTTGCTCTCGTATGTTGTAGATTTCGTTCGATGAACCTGTGGCCCTGTAAGCAATGAAACAACAACACATGCTTAGATGTCTAAGAATACCTCCCCAAATGAGGTTGTTAGCAATGAATATAACAAATGACAACAAGTGCAAATTATACTAATGCTATGAATGCAAATAAATGAAATGATGTTATGCTAATGATATGCTAAACAAAATAATGAATCTAATGTCTAAAAGCCTAAGCTAAGTCTACGGGCCACTGTCCAAGATAGCAATCGCTAAAGTGACTCTCGTCCTCTTTGCTCCAAAGCTCTGGATCAAATATTGTATCCGATGTTGAAATAATGATTGCTATGCTCTCCAATTTATCAGGGCTTTGTCGTAAATGTGATCTCCAAGGGAACTCTCCAAGTATCGAAAGCTCTCCTCAATGACCCATCCTAATAAATTCAAGATAAATTATCTGGATAAATATCTCCAGATAAAAGATCAGATGATTCAAATATCAATGGATCCTTGGTGCTCTTAGGCTTGCCCCTTTTATAGTGTGAAACCCTAGGTCTATGTCCAAGCCCTAGGAATGAATTCCTCATGTGTAGTGAGAGTTAACATGAGAAGCTTTTTGTATTTTCTATGTTTAAAGACCAGTTAACTAAAGTCTAAATGTAAACTTAAGTCTCCTATGTGAACTGGTCATGAAAGGGAATGCAAAGTTACTCCCACTCACCTTTATTACATGCATACTGCCACTTCCACCTGTGATTAGGCCTGTTTATCGACAAAACTGCTTTTATGGTTTAGTCGCTGTCATCTATAGTGACTAATATCTAAGCGTTGTCATCTGCAGCAGCTAAGGTCTGACCACTCTAGGCCTGAGTGGCTAGGATATGGTTGCTCTAGGCTTGAGCGAATAGGCTTAGATGGCTTGAAAATGCCCCAAATGAGTGGTGAGAACCACTATTGATGCTTGGAAAGTCTAAGATTATGTCATATGATCTTATGAATGTGTTTATGTGAGTAGCTCCCCTATGCATGACATGTTTTAGGTGTCTACAGATGCCTCTTTTTGTGATGCGTTGTGTGGAAAACACAACTCTGATAAAAAATGTAGACTGGTCTATTTGTAGGGTGTATGGTGATCAATCATCTGATCAACGTTGGATGGCCTAATCATGCAATATGATGTGCATAATTTGAATAATTGCCTCAAAGTTAGAAGGACTTAGATTAGTGGCTTGGGCATGTTAAATTGCACTCATTCCTCAAACTCAATCGGGTAGCTTCAACTGCTACAATAGTTTCGATCGGTAGGAGAGCTACAATTGAATATGTCATGTTTGCTTACGTTCCCAGCAAACAAGGGAAATTTGTGATTGTTGTATGCAATGATTCATAGGACAAACATGATTTTGTTATGATCGAGTGATATTTTGTTGATTTGATTATGATTATGTTGAATTTTTGTACTTTCTCACACAATGGATTGGTGAAGAAATGACAATGAATGAAGCGACAAGTCGCTTGACCAATATGACTAATCTGGTTCCTTTCTTAGCATTTGTTGCTTTTAATGGGCAATCCCACATCCAAGTGTGATTCCAATTGTTTATGATAATCATCCATCCCTATCTCGAGGAGTGGTCTAGCTATCAATAGCCTTCTTAGGGAGTTAGGATGAGTGATTCTATTTATGTTCATATTGTATCACTTTGGTGTAATATTTTTGGTATCATAGAGGAATTAGGATGATCCTTTCGCACCCGTGGAGTAGTTCGACCATCTTGGTAGTCTTCAGGATTGAAGGGTGGCACATCATAATTCCAAAATAAAATGTTTTTTTCCCAAGTGGCCTTATGGTAGCCTACTCATCTCATCAAAATTCATGGAGTGTGAATCGTTGCAATCACCGAGTGGATAGAGTAAGTAAAAGTGTATGAGGCCTACTTGAGATTATGCTTTTATGTGATTTTTTTTTTATTTTGGTCATTAAGATGACTTCAATTCATAAAAATGTGTTTATTTAATGTTTTTGTTATCCCCCATGGAAGAAATTTTCTTGTATTTTTATTTGTGGAGCAGGCCGCTGTCAGGTCCAGTGGCCTCTAAGTCTCTGCCTATAACCGTTGTTGCCTTGAGCGGCCATGAATTTTGGGCCGCTGACATCAGTAGCGACCAAGGCATAATTTGAAAACATATAAAATGCACTTTTAGGGTTTTGACCTGTCACTTTCGTTTGTTGTCAATTCACTTTTTAGAGCTTTGGTGAGATAGCGATAGTTTGCGATTTTTGAAGATACCTACGTCGAGGACATGGCTGCATAGGGTGAGGCATCAGATGTGGGAGGATCTGAAGCTTCTTAGGTATTCTTTAAAACCCTAACCTCTTTTCCTTTTCTAGGTAAAATTAAACCTCACTAAGTAACTGGTAAATGAACCTCACTAAACCTATTGGTAATGAACGAAATCCGTAGCTAGGCTTAGTATAGGTTTTTAAGTGGTGGGTTGGTCCTAATTTTTTTTTTTTATCAATTTTTTTGTATTTTACGGCCTAGGGTTCATGGGTTTGCCATGTTACCTTTCAGCCGCTATCGCTTAAAGCAGTGGAAATTTGGCCACTATCGCTCAGAGCGACTAGGTTTGAACCCCAATGGTCAAAAATTTGACCATTGGGATTTGGCTACTATTGTCTCTAGTGGCCATATTTCGGCCACTAAGGTGACAACGGCTAATACCTTAGCCAATTTTGCACAATTTTTTGCTTTTTATTGGATTTTCTGAGATAGTTTAATAATTTTTTGAAATTTTGAACTACTCTTTAGCATGTGTTGCACACCTGGGTGCATTTATTTCCCCTTATTTGCTCATATTTAGGAGAGTGTCAAATTTTTTATGTTTTATTAGGATTTATGCCTTAGATGCACTGTAGTTATGTTTCATCTTTCTTTTGCTTTGCTTAGATCCTTACTACTCGGTATCGAGACCCGAGGCTCATCAATGAACTTCTACCTCTTTTGGATGACATAGATTGGAGGTGGCTTAAGGCTCATGGGCTCCAGTATGTTACCAGAATAACTCATATTATGTTGAATTAGGATTACCTTACGACTTTGGCCCATCGTTGGTATCCTTGGACTAACACCTTCCACCTCCCAATCGATGAGATGACCATTACGCCAGAGGATGTGTACAGGATCTTTCGGATCCCTTTTGATGGAATGGCGATTGTTTATTTTGCCACTAATAATCAGGTGGCTATCTTCACTCGGGTTTTTGGAGGGTGCTTTGAGGATGCTCTCAAGGATACCAATTCTAGAGGAGTTTCTATCATCTACTGGTATCGGGATCATGTTTTCACAATGAGGCATGCAATGTTGTTAATGGTCATCAACAACATCCTTATCCTAGGCTGTTAAGGCTTGAGGTTCCCTTGGAACCTCCTTGTTATGGTTCAAGACCTGATGGACATCGATGCACCCATCATCTATGCATGAATTAGGTCTCTATTGGCTTAGTTTTACAATGAGCTATACCACATCCATTAGAGGGGTCATGTCAGCATCGCCTGTAGTTGGCTCTTACAAATCTGGGGATGGGAGCACATTAGGGTAGATCTCCCTAAGGGCCTTCCTATTAAGATCACAACTATGGATAGGTGGATGCAGTGCTATGGTGCTAGATGGGCTAGAGGGAGCGAGGAGTGCAAAAGTCACACTTTTGTAGGGTAGTTGCCTCATTATATTGATACTTTCACTAGACTCTAATCTAGAGATGTCATATGGCACCCGTATCATGAGTGTCCTGCTTGGGATGACCCAAATAGTTTTATTTCTAGGACACGATGTGAGTTATGGCTCATCGAATGTAAGGTTAGCATCTAGGATCACTTCTTATACTATTGGGTTCTTCATTAGTACAAATTGTAGTAGGATGTGCCACTAGTACCATTTTTGTATAGGCACATCGAAGCAGAGAGAGACCTCCCTCCTCGATAGGTTACAAAGTTAGCTGATGAGGAGGATGCCCCAACTATTGATCTTGGAGTGGTTGGGGGAGTCATAGATGCATTTATGCAATGGTGGGGTGACCTTATGTGGCATGATAAGGGTATTTTGGGCCAATAGGATGATGGTAAAGATGGGGTAGATCCATTGGAGTGTAGGGTTCATGCTAGGACTGCGATGTGGTGCCAGTAAGCAGAGTAGGTGGCAGTGGAGGAGCAGGAGGCTCCTGAGGAGGTGGAGGAGGAGATGGAACCTGAGGGGAGAGATTCTCCTCTCAGGGCACATCTACATGATGTGGATTCTAAGCTCTAATCAACCAAGATATAGGTACAATAGCATGATGCCATCATAGATCATAGGAATACTACTATAGCATAGTTGTCAGACTAGATACAGGATTTGCAGGTATCTCGAGGTAGATCATGAGGCTAGGAGCCATCCCTCGAGAGAGAGGAACCATAGGTGGGTCACAGGACAGCAATATCTCTACAGTAGGACAATATTCCGTTCAGCCCGATCATGGGGCCCAAACTCGTATTGAGAGACCAGCAAGGTCTAGCTCGCACCATTCTCCTAGAGATACATCCACAAGGGGCGGTGTTGTAGGGGGTGCATGCCCATCATTTTATTGATGGTTCACTTAATTTCAATTCAGTTTTGAGGTCGTTTGACCTATATGACTATAGCCCATGGGCATTTTTGTATATCCATGGACTTGATACACATACTTTTATTATATCTTTGCATTATGACTCATTATGTGTTTTATTTATTGCTCATGTTTTTGTTGTTATTTTGTTTTATGATGTGATGTGATGATGGCATTATTATGATTTGATGTATATGTTAGCTGATAGATGATATTATAGATGCTTATATGGATGTGTAGATGCTTATATGATTTGATGATGAATGATGAATTCATGATTGTATGCAAATGGATATTGCCTATATGTTTTATGATGTGCTTTATGATATAATGATGGGTGATTTGTTTTTTATGTTTATGGATACGATGTTATTATTAAATGCATGTTTAATTTTGCTTTAATTGTATGCATCTAACTTATGTGATGGGATGGTATAAATGAACTTGTATGCTCTAATCACTTAAAACATAAGGAATGCATATGACATTGACAATCTTAATGGGTGATACCACAGAAAGTAAAAAAATAATCATGAATTTAAATAATAACTCTTATCATAAGAATTGATTAAGTATTCATATATGAGATGTAATGGTGTGAAATGCATTTTATTTATAAGTTTCTATAAATTAAAATATATAAAGTAGTCATTGGTCATCTATATACTGTTTCTAATATATATCGGTATCTGTCCTACTATGTTGATACCCCCTAATTTATAGAATCTTATAAAGTGATGGTGTGAAATATGATATGATTTGTTGCTATGTAATAATTTTTGGGGCTTTCCGGAGATTCAAACACTCTAGTTAGCCTATCAATGATTATGTACTGATCATTTAAGGATTTTGAAAATTAGGCTTTCATCATGGTCCTAGATACTCATTCTCCCTATGTGTGCAAATGAATATTTTTATATAGAACCCATGCATTTCCTCTGATGTCAAGCAGGATTCTTTCAACCCATTTCTAAGATCGAGGATCCTCAAGTGTTCATATTTTCCTTATGTTGGACTTAGTTGGACTATACCACTAGGTAGTTTTGAGTTACCTAAGCTAGCTCATCCACATTCAAACATTGGTCTATACAAATTCCAGGAGCTTTTGTGATAGACATATTATCATGTGTAAGGATTTCTCCTTCCAATTTTGTGTAATGCTGAGAATTCCAAGGATTCATGTTCTATTCCCTTTTTTTCTTCATTCAGTTGGGATACTTACTCATACTTAGTGATGAAAATCACTATTTATTTTGACTGATTTTTTTTTTCTTTTCAGTAAGGGATTTTTGTAGTGATGATAATCACTATTTTTTTTGCTTTTGATATTTTGAACTTTAAGTTTGGGCATTGATGTTTGAATTTTGAATAATTTGAACTTTCGATTTTGAGATTTGAATTTGGCTTTGTTTCAAGATTTTGCTTGTTTTATGAAAGCAAGGGATGTATGCAGTGATGATAATCACTAATTTTTGGGTAGGGCAGTCCTTTTGCCAATTTTTAGCACCTTTAAATCGGTTGCATAGGGGGATAAGCAAGGAAGTTCCTTTTTGCTTTTGGTAACCTAGACCACTTTGTAGTTTTCATCTTCCCATGTACCAACTAGAATTTAGTGTTGTAATTAGTGGTGGGATCTTGAGATATGCTAGGCTTTGTCACCACTAGACCTTATTCTCTACTAACCAATATGTTTTTCCACAAAAGTTGATAAGATCACTAGGTGTGGTTGAATAATTGAAAAAACCTTAGTATATTATGTATAGCAACTATAGAACCCTAAAATTGGCATGATTAAAACCTTAGTAAAAAGATAAAATATTAAAATTTGAATTTCAACCCCAAACTGCCCGTTAAACCACCTTTTACCCTCTTTCCCTATTTTTTGTGCCATTTTTTGGATTTGTTTTGACCATTGGATGATATCATCGTAGATTAGACGAAGTCATCCCTGATCTAACAAATTCGTCTGGAATAGAATGTCCAGATGATTTTGTCCCAAAACCGAATTTTCATAATTAGCTTCTGTTTCAACAGCCTCTCCAACTCGGGTAGAAGCGTGTCTGCATAGTTGGAGATTTCCCTATTGGAGATCTCCTAGATTGGGATGATCCCCAACCTCCCAAACCTCTTTTTAATCCTATATAAACTAGGATTTTTCTAGTTTATCCTCCTACCTCCCTGCCTAATTCTTGTTGATTCTCCCTAAACTCCCAACCCCTTTGTTTATAGGATTTCATTACAGAGTTAGCTCTTTATTCCTTTGTATTATTGCTTGCATATGGTATTTTTGCATTTTTATTTACAGGAACTCTACTATTTTTCAGTCGAAGCTAGCTTGGATCATCGCAGACGATCTCGGATGATTGCATACGATTGGAGGCGATCCTGACTGTAGTCCAGATTGGGGGCAGTTCGAGTTTAGAGTTTGCATTCTCTTAAGTTTTTTTGCATTTTTCATAATATATCTCTGCACTATTTTAGGTTATTATGTTTTATGCATCTTGGAGTTCACCTCATTTAGCATAGTTGCATGATAAAGGTAAAATCAATCATTAAATTTACTACATTTCCTCATTTGTTATTAGACACTATTATTTAGGCATGTTTGCTGTTATTTCTATCATTATCCCTTGCTTCTACATTTGCATATTTGGTATTTTGTGTCTGTTTATGTGATTGTAGGTTTCTAACGGATTCGTCTGACGAATTCATCTAATTTTAGGTGATTCTGTCCTATTTCAGATGACCTTCTGTGATTTGAGACGATCCCAAGAAATGTCAGATGATAATGTGCAAACTAAGACAATCTGAACTGCTAAAAGACTCAAAATCTCCATCAAACATCTGAAATTAGGTATGAATTCTTCTGGTTAGCATATTCTCTATAATTTGCATCTATTTCTATTTTCTGTATTCATTGAAATCCGCATTGGCATATAGAATAGTTTAGATTCATATCGGCCAAACCTAGGAGTTGAATGATCAAGCATAAAAATGAACACATCAAACACACTATCAACCTAGGCGTAGAAACTGCCATTCAAAAGTTTCTTGGTGAACCCACCATCCATAAAAAATTCACCCTTATACACCTCCCCCGAGAGGCGGGACCTTCAAAGGGCCTCTCAGTCTGAGGTATTGTCCCATCCTTTTCACATCCCCCTTCCAGGCATGGATCCTATAGCCTGAAGGTAAGGGTGCAAAAAATTTGGAGCGATACATTTTGGTGAACCCGACGTGAAAACTAAAAACCTTTTGAAAATAATTCAATCCAAAAAAAAAACAAAACATAAATGCATTTAGAATCAAAGATTGCATGTCATATTTAGATGGTAGATTATAATAAAAGACGAGTTGTCACCATTAATGTTGAAAATCAATTAGCAGCTATAGAGATTACTTCTGTGCTTAGAGTACCTCAAACAAATAGGGTTCAACCTTTGTGGGATGAACTTCATAGGAGATTAGATCTCATTTCATCTAGAGCAATTGAACTTAGGCAAATCAAGAGGTTTGTCCTAGATAGAATCTTGGATCCCGATCAAGTGATTTTGTACCATGAACTTCAGAGAGCTTGCCATAGGTGGTTAGCAGATAAAAGAGCCCTTGTGTCTTCTGAGTTGTATACCTTTGAGGAATACCTTGATAATGCAGCTGTAGTACATAAATTTTTGTCTCATATAGAAGATCAAGAGGTCGTTCTTACGGATAGAAAAATATGGTATAGAGTTCCCAGAGCTGTGTTATATCGAGAATATTGCCATGAGATTTATTTTTACAAAAAAATCTGAAACAGATAATATCACCATAGCACACTTTGTTGACTTCTTGAAAAACAATTTCCAATTTGAAGAGGAGCACTTTATGACTCTTGATGAACTTGATCCTATCAATGACATCTATAAACTATTTATAGAAAACTAAGTTATTATTTTATTATTGTTGTTTCTTGTATTTAGTGTGCTTTTTATTGTCTTTATAAAAATAATAATAATAATAAAAACAAAAACAAAATAAAATTATCATAAAAAAAAAAAAAAAAAATCAAAACATTTTCTTTTAAGTATTATAGTAGGTATATAATTAAAATATATACCTCCCAAGATCTGTTGCAAATATATTAATATATATTTGCTAAAACCTAAATTTAGACATAATGACTAGACTCAGGAATGGAAAACAAATTGAAGTAGAAGAAGATTGGTTAGGAAAAACCAATAAACCATATGCCCTTCTTGAAGAACCAATTCAAGAAGAAGTAACCTTAAACCAACAAGAAGAAGAATTTGTGGACGCAAATGAACAAAAAGAAAATGATAGAGAGGAAGGATCCTTATCTCCTAAAATAACTCCAGACGGAGCTGTTACTTTTGAAAACATGGAACATTTTTTGGAAATTTCTCCATACCAATATTGGCACCCTTAATAGAGAAGTTCATATGGATAAAGATCAAATTAGTGACACTCAAGCAACCCTAGAAGATATATATCACACACGCACTAATCCTTTGTCCTTTATTGATCAAGAGAGTGATCAAGCTGGACCGTCCAATTTGGACATGGCTGCTATAATCCAGAACATGCAACAACAACAGGTTACCCAACCACCTAGAGTGCCTATTACCAAACCAAGGGTTATTCCCACACAAAAGAAACCTTCATTCACTACTCTATTTCTCCAAGCTATTGATCAATATACCTCAAATCAACAAAAGCCTAAAACAAAACCAAATGTTAATTTCCAACAATCTAGGATACAACATAATGCTACCACAAATCTTCTTCATAATACTCTTCCTACCAATCATTTGCATAATAGTAACATAGCATCGAATCCTTATGTTCCGCCTTCTTACGCTCACAAATCCCATGCTCATGTACCACCAAACCAATATGGTGGGCAATCTGGCAATCTGGAAGCCATGGTGAAAT
Source organism: Wollemia nobilis (assembly GCA_028583015.1). Lineage (NCBI taxonomy): Eukaryota > Viridiplantae > Streptophyta > Pinopsida > Araucariales > Araucariaceae > Wollemia > Wollemia nobilis. The sequence goes on from JAQPPZ010001125.1 coordinate 10,133,460, forward strand.
AGTTAACCTCTCGTATGGACCAAATAGATCCCTACCGTCCCTCGTACAATTATCGAGAGATGTGTAGTCAACCTCTAGATCCTATAGTTGTAGCACAACCATATCCCAAACACTTTCCTATGCCTATCCTACCTATATATAAAGGAACCGAAGATCCCATAGAGCATCTTCGTATGTTTAGGATAGCATGTCATGACATATCACATGATGATTTGCTATTACTAAAAATGTTCCCGAAAAGCTTAGGGGGGATGGCATTGGAGTGGTATTATCAACTACCCACTCATTCTTTGAGAAATTTTGAAGAGACCGCTGAGTCTTTTGTGCATCAATTTAGTGCCTATATCGAAAGGCATGTAACCATTAAATATTTGTACAACCTAAAACAAGACAAAGATGAGTGTTTTGCTGACTTCTTAGCTCGATGGAGACAGTTGATAGGAAAACTACACTTTGTGTTACCTTATTGGGAGATGTTGGATATTTTTATCAATAATTTACAAGAACAACTATCCTATGAATTATCAACTACTACCTTGACCACCTTCGATCAAGCTATAGACTTAGCTCGAAGGGTGGAAGATGCTCTCATTAGAAGAGGTCAGCTCAAAAAGAAAGATGATGAGAAAACATCCAGAAATCAGTATAAAAATAAACAAGTTGTGGGTGACGGAGTCACTGATAGTAGAAACATTGCTAATGTTAATACTATGAAAACAACGGAGAAGTTTATATTGAAACCTCTTGATAAACCACCCCGAGAATTTACTAGGTTAAATCAACCTTTATCAACCATTCTCCCCCAATTACTAGCACGAGGCTTGATCCAATTACCAGCTATCCGAGAACCTGATCCAACTATACCCGGATACAGAGCTGATTTACATTGTGATTTTCATAGAGGACCTGGACATGCTACAAACTCTTGTAAAATATTAAAACATAAAATACAAGATCTGATTGATAATAATGAGATGGAGGTGCAAGCCTTCCAACCTAAACAAAATGCTTCTAATAACGCTCAAAAGAACACCCCTCAAAGTCAGAATCGGAATGCCAATCAATCATTGGACATATTTCAACATCCTTTACCAAAGCATGGTAAAGAGGTGGCTAATCAAATCGAACATCATAATGTTCCCCCTCCTACCCGATATGTAGGAGCCATTAGTGGGCATTTACCTATTCACGATCTAGAAATATTTGACACAACTTTATCCATGGTTACGTCCAAACCCCTATATAATACTCAAACATCGGATCTTAGTGATGTAGAATCGGATACTGAAAGTGAAATAGACATCACCTCAAATCAATTGAATAGTTCTGAAAACGAATCAGATCCTATTCAACCTATCACAGATTCTATGGTTCCGAAAGAACCATTTCCTAGAAGAGTTACTACTCGACCCTCTTCTCATCAGTTCCTTTCTAATGAACAAGCCATAAACACTAGACCGAGACCAATTCATCGTCTTCAACATAACATTGTAGGTACCATCGAAGTCGTTACCAGACAATAGGCTCAAAATTCTCAACAAGATCAAACTCAGAATGATGGATCAGCTCCATTTATTTTGAAAAATCCCAATAAAGGGAATCATATGTCTAATGTTCAACCTAAGCCTCCATATAATATTAATGAACAATTATCCAACACTACAACTAGAATTTCCCTTTTGGACTTGTTAAGATCTTCTCCTACCCATAGGGATGAATTAATGCTCACATTAAGCCAAATGATGGTACCTCAAAATATTCAACCTGAAGCCATGACCAATACTATCATCACTCGAGAAGTCGATTGTATTGACTTTCGAGATAGAGATATCCCACAACATAGTTTACATAAGGATAACCCCTTATATATTACTGCCCTAATTGGAGATGTAGTTGTTAAACGAGTCTTGATTGATAATGGTTCATCTTTAAACATATGCACTTTTGACTTCTACCAAATATTTGGCTTTAGGAGTGACAAAATGAAAAGAATGGATATGATTATCAAAGCCTTCAATGACGAGACACAAGAAACGTGTGGAGTCATTACTATACCCTTGCAAGTTGGTCCTAGAACCCTAGATACGACCGTGTTTATTGTACATTGCCCTGCATCGTACAATATACTTTTGGGTCGCCCTTGGATCAATGCGATGCGAGCGGTTCCCTCCACTTTACATCAGTGTGTTAAATTCAAATTTAAAAACTAGTTGGTTACCATTCATGGTGATCCTAGACCCTTTGATATGTGTGCTTTGGTAGAACCTGTTGGAGTGCAATTTTTCCCCGCCCTGTCATCCACACATCCTAATTCTTATCATCCGTCCAAACGTGTGAAACACACACCCATAACATCATCTACTCTTTCAACTACACCTATACATTTAGCTCAACCATCTTCTAAACAAACCACATTAGGACCTCAAAAAGAGCCTAAACCTACACCCAATGCTTCATGTTTTACTCCTATATCTTCCATACCTCTAGATTCACCCGTCAATATCCCTATGACATCTACATCCACTAATAGCATCTTTTCTACACCCGACGATGTAGGAAATGTTCCTTATACCTCTTATGCTCTTACTGATGAGCTCTTACCCGATTTATCTAAAATTCTTATATCATAAGAGATCAAAATTTCCATGCAGACTTCCCTCCTTTTAAATAAACTCCCACCTTCTCCTCGTACCTTGGGCCTCCCACAACCTATGGGAAGTATCTACCAAGTCAAAAGTTGTGCTTTTGTTTATAAGGGATATGATTGGGGAAGAATACCCCGAAACATCAAGACACATTGTGATGGATATGCTCGATGCTATTTTGCTAATGAATATATTAAAGCTAAGCCCATAATGCTTAAATTGGGATATAAAGGGAAAGGTTTGGGACCTTTCCAAAATGGTATGAAAGAACCTTTCGAGGTAGAACCGTGGCCTGCCCGTTGTGGTGTGGGCCTATTTTCTAGTAAAGGTCAGCCCTTTCCATTTGAGGATGATGACCATCTCGTATGTTATCAAGATTATCTAGATAAACAAGATTCTTTGTATCCAAAGAATAATTCTTCTACCTGCAATATGCTATCCATAGCCTATCCTGAAATGATTGTCGAATTTGACGACGAGTTGGAGGGAGATATCTTTCATGATATTTCCATTGAGGAATTGTTATATAATGAATTTTATTTTGATGGCTCTATACCTAGTATAGCCCGACTTGAGGCCTCGACTCCTCAAAAAGAATTATCCAAGCTAACCTTGGAAGAATTACAAGAATTGGGTGTTTCACCCACCCCACCTAATTTTGAGAGAGATTTACATATGGAAGTTGAAAACGTTATAAAAATTAACATTGGAACCGAACATAACCCTCACATAATCAATATTGGATTAGAATTAAGTCAAGAAAAACAAGATAAATACATTTCATTTCTTAAAGACTATGAAGATTTCTTTGCTTGGACATATGAAGACATGCCAGGTTTGGACCCTTCTGTAGTCATGCATCATCTAGTAGTCCATCCATATGCTAAACCTGTTAAACAAAAACTCAGAAAAATGCATCCCAAAGTGGCCTTACTAGTCAAAGGAGAACTAGAAAAACTGTTGAAAGTCATTTTTATACAAGCCATTGACTATGCCGAATGGATCTCAAATGTAGTTCTAGTAACTAAGAAAGAAGCCACTAAAGTTAGGGTTTGCACCGATTTCAGAGACATTAATGCTGCATGCCCTAAAGATGATTTTCCTCTTCCCAACATGGATCAGATCATTGACCTTACTGCTAGAAGTGGAATGATATCCTTAATGGATGGATTTTTTGGTTATAATCAGATCAGGATAGCTCCTGAAGATTAGGCCAAAACAACCTTTATTACCCCTTGGGGAACCTTTTGTTGGAAAGTGATGCCATTTGGCTTAAAGAATGTAGGTGCAACCTATCAATGAGCTATGACTTATATTTTTCACGACATGATGCATGATATCCTACATGATTATGTAGATGATATCATAGCTCATTCCATCAAAGAAGATGATCATTTAAATGACTTAAGGAAAGTATTTGATCGGTTAAGGGAATATCTTATCTGACTAAATCCTGCTAAATGCATATTCGAAGTTAAGTCCGGTAAATTATTAGGGGTTATAGTTTCTTTATGTGGAATTGAAATTGACCCTCTCAAGATTGCGGCTATCACAGATATGCCCGCACCCACAAATATATCAAAATTACGAAGTTTACAAGGTAAGCTTCAAGCTATTCGCCGCTTCATCGACAAGTTGGCAGACAAAATTGGACCCTTTCTTAAGCTTCTTAAGAAAGATGTCTCTTTTCATTGGGACGATGAATGCCAAGAAGCATTTGAACTCCTTAAGCATTATCTCCTCAAACCTCCAGTGCTTTCCCACCTAGATCTGATCGTCCTTTTATCTTGTACATTTTTTATTCGATTATCGCCTTAGGAGCTATGTTAGCTCAGCTTGATGATGAGAAGAAAGAACGTGCTAATTATTACATTAGCAAAACCTTAATCAGTTATGAAACTCGTTATACCATCTTAGAGAAATTATGTCTAGCAGTCATATTTTCTACATAGAAACTATGACATTATATGCTCAGTCAGAAAATGTATGTTATTGCCAAATTTGACCCTTTGTGATATCTCATGATTCGATCGTATTTATCTGGTCACACAGCAAAGTGGGTTCTTGCGCTAAGTGAATTTGAACTCACCTTCATAGGAAAAAAGTCTGTTAAAGGTCAAATCATAGCAAATCAATTAGCTACTGCACCCTTAGAATCTACTCATCCCCTCATCATTGAGTTTCTTGATGAATGCCTTAAACTAGAGGCAGACCATTTAGAGCAATGGTCCTTATACTTTGACGAACCTGATGCATGATTGGGTTGGTGCAGGTATTATTTTAATATCTCTACAAAAACATCTTATTCCTCTGTCCTTCAAATTAACATTTGCTTGCACCAATAACACTGCTAAATTATCTACCTTAGATGGTAAAGAACTTAAAGAACCTATGAACATTATGCATATTAAACGTTACAATGCGTAAAAATTGGTCATTTCATCATTGTATATATTTGTTTAAAACATTTCAAAAAACCACTATCTTGTATTTCTTTCAATTCATAAACTTAAAATATAAAAACACCAAAAACATCCAAATCATCAAAATCTTCAAAACCGTCTTTTATCTTTGTACCTCTCAATTTATGAACTATTGTAGTTATATTTTTAGTTATTTTGGATAAATTAGTATTTATTTGGAATCCCACACTTTCACGTTCACATGAATAAATCTCTTGATTTTATTTGTTATGATTATTCATCTCTCTTATATCAAAGCCCACAGTTGAATTAAATAAAGTTTTGAGCATAGAGAACTGATCTTGTTATTTACTTGAACCAAGTATATCTCTTCACATTAAAATGATTTCATTGCACATTCGATATGATGCTACATAGTAGAAATGGTTTCCTGAGCGAAAAGTTTCCCCTGCTATCCTATCATGCACATGGTCTAGAATCTTTGAGAATTGACAAAAGGACAAGCTCACCCCTACCCAAAATAAAAATCCCTTGCTCTACAGCTAATCCAAGCAAGTATCCCTAGCATAGGAAGAAAAGAAAATTTCAAGAAAAAGAGAAAAAAAAAAGGTTATTTTGAATCATCACAACAATATTTCAGCATTATCTCAAATATCAAGCAAAAATACAAAAGTACAAAAAAAAAAAAAAAAGAAAAGCAAAAGCAAAATACAATAAACTCCTTTCCCTACCCCTTGAAAAGAAAAGAAGGGTGAATGAGCTTGAATCCCTAGAATTCTCAATTATTCGAAAACTGTGAGGTAAGCCCCATAACAGGTGGTTTGTGCCCAACCCGCTTGGCCTTGGGTAAATCCTAGCGTGGCGATATGTCTGTCACATTAGCGACCTTATTTTGTATAGACCTCTATCAAATTACGGATTAGCTAGCTCTTGATAAACCTAACTTACATAGTAGTTCTGGTATGGTTACATGCATATAAATCATGGTCAATGAACATTCATTTGGTTAAGGCAAATTACTTGTATCAAATTATCTTGCTCAAAATTGGTGAATGAACAATACAATCGCACACACATTTGTATTTGAGAGATTTTGTATCATTATGATAAATCAAGATCGGTAATGAACTCACATTTGCACATGAGGATTCCTTATAAATCTACATTTCTCTTTGAGATAATTTAAAATATTTCTATAACTCTTTTCGGAATAATTTTATCCTTTTATTTCAGAATTCTTGTTTTGTATAAAAGCAATTACATACATCTTCTCACAAAATCTCAAAAATAATTTCAAACAAAATTTTCATATCATTATTTTTTTTTTTTATCAAAAGTCAACAATCTATTTTCTTCTTTGGATTTTGCGATGATGGTATAAGTCTATACCTATAATTCTATGCCTAGCGCAAACCATCGTTCTAATTTTCTTTTCCATTTATTTTAAAACAAAATTCATCAAAACATGTGACTTGCATCATTATGTTACACAATTATGCTTTACAAACAAACAAACACCTATTCTATTTCATGACATTATGTTCAAATTCAGTTTTTGCAACCATGGTATAAATTCTAAGGAATTGTTCAAAATTTTATCACACTTAGGAATTTATGCCTAGCAAAATCATATTTCTTTTCATATTTCATGCATACTATTTTTATGAAAATCTGAAAACAAATCATCAAACCATCATTATCTCCATCATTACAACACAAAGTCTTAAGACAGTCTCTTAAGCACTCTTTTACTTTTAACAATATTTCTATACTGGGATTAGCTTGACGACCGAGTGAGTGGCGACTCCATGAAATGGTCTATAATAGCGACAATGTCCTTTGAAATTATTGTTAGAAGTCCCTTTTATTTTTTATCAAATCACACCACAACCACCAATTGTTTACATTAGATTATTTCATTTAAAATCTTACAGCATGACATCAAAATTATAATATTTCAAAACAACATAATTACATGAATCCTCAATCCAATAAGCAAACAATTCAAACATTAAAGCATCATAAAAACATATGAACAAGTCATATCATCAGAAACAAGATCATATATATATATATATATATAAATAATATATATATATATATCCAAAAATTATTTACATCATATCAAAACTGGATTGGTATGCCACAATCTATACCCTGGCATACTCAATCCTCTCAACAATCTCTACAAAATCTATAGTCCATAGAAACCTAGCCTCGAGAAGCCCTCGAGCTCTCAGCCTCATCTCCTCCCCCACCCTAACGTGGAGGAGGTGGTCCCATAGAGGTTCGAGTTGTATCTCGGGTCCTCATCGTCGATCGTGAGGATGTCCTCGCCAATCCCATCATGACCGGCTTTGCAATAGGGGCTGGCAGTGGTACCTTCTGGTTCTTTGGAACCATGTGATAGTATAACCCCTGGTAGAATGTGGTCTGAGAAATAGACCATGATAGATCATCCTTGTTCACCCCTTCGCATCGAGCTCTGAGCCGTGTAGCCTCATCTTATAGTTTTTGCACCTAAGCCTAGAGGCGGGCAACCTCAGCCCAAAGAGCCATTGTCTCACTGCTCTCCCCTACGTCAACACCCTTGCCCTTATCAGGCGATGGTGGTCTCTCCCTCTACTATGAAGGGAGCCTCTCCTCCCTCCGCTCTGTCTCCCATGGCCTCTGTGGAGCCCGTGCCATCCTCTGGCATCTCTCCTATGGGATCCGTCGCTACTCTCTCCCCTTGTGACCCCATGCTACCTCAATAGCAGCCTGCCGCTGCCTCCCCATATGATGCACCACAATGTGTATTGGACCCTACACCCTCGTCATCCAAGGAGGGTGAATGCCTGTGTACCAAGCATCGTAGCCATTAGTAGCCTCGACATCATCACCATCCATTGGTTGGATGGGGGCATCGTCCGTGTCCTGACTCCAGAATCGCTGCATATCTGGAGCCCCGCTTAGTGTAGTATTATCCCAAATAGTCTAGGAGTACTCATAATCCATGAGAGAAGGGATCCCCTACTGTAGACCAAACTTTCATAGTACCCAATCATAGCAGTGGAGCTCTACCTCTCCTCACTCCATCCTCAGCCAGCAGACTTGCCTGATGCGAGCTAGCTCCTGCCCATCCTCTGTCCACCTGGGTTGCTCTCACCACGGCCTCCAGTTGATCTGGTCTGGGATGAGGTCGTCTAGCAACCTTTGAGACATCGACAGATCTATCTACCACTGTGAACCCCTCTACAACCACTAGTAGAAAACCCGAGGTCTCTCCCAATCAACACTTGTCAATGGGAGCCCTACCGACCTCCACACCGCAATGTGCTCCTAGCACCAAACCTGTAGCAATGATGTCAAGACCAGACATCGACCTCCCTTGTATACGACCCCATGCAGGATCCTATACAAGTGATAGAGTACAAAGCTCCCCCATGCAAATCTATACCCGTGGTCTCTCATGTCATAGACTATGTCTAAGAGCACCCACGATAGTCTGCATCCGCTCTGGTGGCATAGCAGTAAGCCACCGACAACCCCTGCCAAAACTTGTGTTAGCCTAGATGCCCCAGGCATCTATCATAGCGACTCGATGTTCACTCCGCCCTTCTCCAGGGTGAAGCTCGGGTCTCCAGTGAACCTCATCATTGCCTAGCCCTAATTTGCCATAGGCATCATCAGTCGTCCTTGTATGGGGATCCTCATGATCCTCCATACGTCCTCTAGAGTGGGAGCCATCTCCCCTATCGATAACCAAAAGCAGGATGACCCCGGATACCACCTCTCTGCTAGGGTTGTCAATAGCCCTATGTCAGTCGATACTTGTGGCATCTTTGCCACATGCTATAGGCCGACCAGTCCAAGTCGGTCATGCTCTGCCTAGTCAAGCATAGCTATGTCATCCCTTAGCCCATCGTATTTCCATTCTCGGCTCTTTAGTAATCCCTTCTGCAAAAAAAATAATAAAACAACAAAATCATTAATAAATCAAGCATGCAAATTAAACAACTTAAAATCAAGTTTAAAATAATATTGTCCACCATTGGATGATATCGTCCCAAATTGGGCAAAATCGTCCTTTGTGAGGACAAAATCATCTCTAATTTCACAACTTGGGAATCACCCTTGTTGGATGAAATCGTCCCTAATTCACCGATTTCCCCGTTAGACGAAATCGACGCTCTAGGGACGATTTTGTCCCGATGACGTCGACGGCCTAAAAACGGTCACGATGCCCCAAACAATCAAATTTAAATCAAAACAACTTGCATAAAGTTACATTAAACCTAATCTACTAGGATTAGATCCTTACCCGTAGCCCGCGTCGGACCTCTGTCGCTCTGTGTGCTGTCTCCACCATTTTATTTTTCTGCAGAACTCTAGAACAGTCAAAGTGAATAGTACAAATGAATTAGGGTTTTTTCCTATTTTCTTTAATTTATTTAAAAATCAACATTTTAAAATTTTAATTTTTGCTTTTCCGCGTTTTTTCCTCAAACGTTCGATTTGGGTAAAAACACGGAGGGGGCACCATAGTCAACATTTGTACGATTCGACCAAGAATCGTCGTCTAAAAAATTGAGTATATTTTTGCTTTCTCGTAAAATGGGAAAAACTCGTCTTTAACGCATTTTCTTCAAAAAATTCGCTAAAGAGGGGGCAAAATGTAGCACCCTAAAATTGGCACGGTTAAAACCTTAGTAAAAAGATAAAATATTAAAATTTGAATTTCAACCCCAAACTGCCCGTTAAACCGCATTTTACCCGTTTTCCCTATTTTTTGTGCCATTTTTAGGATTTGTTTTGCTCATTGGATGATATCGTCGTAGATTAGACGAAGTCGTCCCTGATCTGATGAATTCATCTGGAATAGAACGTCCAGACGATTTCGTCCCAAAACCAAATTTTCATAATTAGCTTCTATTTCAACAGCCTCTCCAACTCGGGCAGAAGCGTGTCTATGTAGTTGGAGATTTCCTTGTTGGAGATCTCCCAGATTGGGATGATCCCCAACCTCCCAAACCTCTTTTTAATCCTATATAAACTAGGATTTTTCTAGTTTATCCTCCTGCCTCCCTGCCTAATTCTTGCTGATTCTCCCTAAACTCCCAACCCCTTTGTTTACAGGATTTCATTGTAGAGTTAGCTCTTTATTCCTTCGTATTATTGCTTGCATTTGGTATTTTTGCATTTTTATTTGTAGGAACTCTACTATTTTTCAGTCGAAGCTAGCTTGGATCATCGTAGATGATCTCGAACGATTGCGGATGATTATGTACGATTGGAGGTGATCCTGACTGTAGTCCAGATTGGGGCAATCCGAGTTTAGAGTTTGCATTCTATTAAGTTTTTTTGCACTTTTCATAATATATCTCTGCACTATTTTAGGTTATTATGTTTTATGCATCTTGGAGTTCACCTCATTTAGCATAGTTGCATGATAAAGGTAAAATCAATCATTAAATTTACTGCATTTCCTCATTTATTATTAGACACTATTATTTAGGCATGTTTGTTGTTATTTCTATCATTATCCCTTCCTTCTGCATTTGCATATTTGGTATTTTGTGTCTGTTTATGTGATTGCAGGTTTCTGATGAATTCGTCAAATTTCAAGTGATTTTGTCCTATTTCAGATGACCTTCTGTGATTTGAGACGATCCCGAGAAATGTCAGACGATAATGTGCAAACTGAGACGATCTAAACTGCTACAAGACTCAGAATCTCCATCAGACATCCGAAATCAGGTATGAATTCTTTTGGTTAGCATATTCTCTGTAATTTGCATCTATTTCTATTTTTTGTATTCATTGAAATCCGCATTGGCATATAGAATAGTTTAGATTCATATCGGCAAAACCTAGGAGTTGAATGATCAAGCATAAAAATGAACACATCAAACACACTATCAACCTAGGCGTGGAAACTGCCATTCAAAAGTTTCTTGGTGAACCCACCATTCGTTAAAAATTCACCCTTATACACCTCCCCCAAGAGGCGGGACCTTCAAAGGGCCTCTCAATTCGAGGTATTGTCCCATCCTTTTCACATCCCCCTTCCGGGCACAAATCCTATAGCTTGAAGGTAAGGGTGCAAAAAATTTGGAGTGATACAGCAATAGATAATGGTTGTGTTGAAAAACACAATTACACACGTGTTGATGGAGGTATGGATTTGAATGATTTGTGAGACAAACTGTGGCATCACTTTTAAGGCTCTCATGACATATGCAATTCTAATTGTTTCGAAAATGCAATGCAATTATGTGGATGCAAGATATGAGATGCAATTATTTTTGTATTTTTTATTTTTATGTTGTTTTTGTATTTTTTCTTAATTTTACCAAAGGGCTTATTTGTGCCTTTGGGGCTTTTTGGTTTTTGACCAAGTAGCATGAAGTATCCTTGGAGCTTTTTTATTTTGACCAAGTAGCATGAAGTACCCTTGAAGCGTTTTGATTTGGATTTGACCAAGTGGTTTGTATACCCTTGGAGCATTTTGAATTGATTTTGACCAAGCGGCTTGGATGCCCTTGGAGCATTTTGATTTGATTTTGACCAAGCGGCTTGAATGTCCTTGGAGCATTTTGAATTTGATTTTGACCAAGCGGCTTGGATGTCCTTGGAGCATTTTTGATTGAATTTGACCAAAAGGCTTGAATATTCTTGGAGTATTTTTTATTTGATTTTGACCAAGCGGCTTGGATGTCCTTGGAGCATTTTTGATTGAATTTGATTTTTTATGTTTTTATGATTTGTTTGTATTTTTGACATATTTGAATTTTTTTGTATTTTTGACATATTTGAATGTTTTTGTATTTTTGACATATTTGAATGTTTTTGTATTTTATGTGTAGAATGCCTTCAAGTGAATGATATTGAGAGGTTCAGGCTCCTCAACACCATCTAATGATATAAGGTGATATGCTCCAGGCCCAACTCTTTATGAAATCATGTACGGGCCAATCTAGTTTACCATGAACTTGTCTCGCAGGTGCGATGGCAGATTCAAATTATGCTGGTTTTATTTGAGCACTAGATCTCCAACCTTGAATTCCCTTAAGTGAAATTTACTATTGTAAGCTCGCGCAAGGCGATCTTGGTAGACGCAAAGATGCTCTAAAGCATTGACTCAGCATTAATAAAGAAGCATGAGCTGATCAAGGTGACCTTGTCGCGCGACATTATCATCTATGAAGTCCTTTAATGCTATGCTTAGAGTTGGAATTTCCAACTCTAGTGGCATGATGGCCTTAGTGCCATATACTAGTGAAAATGGTGTAGCCCCAGTGGGCATCTGTATACTAGTCCTGTATGCCCATAGTGTAAGAGGCAACTACATGTGCCAATCCTTGTGATTGTCTTGCATCGTCTTCCTCAAGATGGAGACTATTGTTTTGTTTGAGGCTTCTGCTTGCCCGTTTTCCTGTGGATAATAAGGCATTGAAAAATTGTGTTGAATATGGTATTTTTTCATTAAAGCGCATTTCTCGAAATATGGCCCATTATTCGATATTATCTTCAAAGGGGTCCCAAAATGACTTATGATATTATGGAGTATAAACTCCATAATCCTTGGTCCAATTATTGATGTTAAGGGGATCGCTTCAATCCATTTAGTGAAGTATTCAGTGGCTATTATGATGAATGTGTGTCAGCCTGAGGACGGGGGTGAGATCTTCCCAATCAAGTCTAGTCCCCACTGCGAGAATGGCCATGCTGCTTGGATGGGTTGCAAGGCTTGCGATGGTAAGTGCATTAGATTTACATGATGTTGGCACTTAATGCATTTCTTGACATACTCGGAGCAGTCCTTTTCGATGGTGGGCCAATAGTAATCCATTCTCAAGATGTGCTTAACGATGGCCATGCCACTGAAGTGATCGCCACATGTGTCATCGTGAGCTTATGAAATTGCCGAGGATGCTTCCTGGAGCTCAAGACAATGGATTAATACTCCATCATATCCTCATCTATAGAGGATTTCTCCTAGCAAGATGTATCTTGTTGTTGTCTGTTTGAATGTTTGCCTTTCATTATGCGACAAACCTTGAGGTACTATTCCATGTTTTAGGAAGTCCCACAGTTGGGAAAGCCAATCCTGATAAGCCCCAACTTCTATATAAAATATGGTTTGCTTTTCCTAAATTCCCAAGTTGGTGAACACATATTGAGGAACAACTCTATGGTGTATGGTTGTGCCACGCTCCATAGGTCCTTGGGAGATCATAGATCTCCAAGGTTCCATTTTTAAGAAATATTTGGCTGTGAAGGACCAATCCTAATTTGGTTTGATGTTGATCATGTTGAATGATTCTTGATTATCCAAAGCTCCACGACGTATTTTTGAGTGTGAAAGCACTTTCACATGAATGGTTTTAAAATCAATAGATGTATTCTGAGGGATTAAATATCCCAAAGAGGCCATGGTTTTTGCAAATCTATTTGACGTACGAGGGATTGCATCGATGTCGTACCATTCCAACTGGGCTAGGTAGGTGTCAACAAGTTCCTTGTAAGACTTCAGGAGTGGGCATTTGCATTGAAATAGTCCTTTGACCTGGTTTACTATGAGAAAGGATTCACCAAAGATATTCAATATTTTAATACCTATTTCTACGACTGTTTGGAGTCCCAAGATCAATGCCTCATATTCTATGTTTTTGTTTGTGCACGAGAAGTATGGTTTGAATGATAAAGAAAATCCCTGTGGTGTGATAAATACAATCCCTGCTCCACCCCCTTGTTCACACTTCAAATCATCAAATAATAATGACATGTCTCTTTCTCTCTTAGGCTCTTCGAGTTCTGGCAGATCTGATAATGCAAAGACCTCATCATCAGGCAATTCTATGGTGAAAGGCTTGTTATCCTGAAGAGGCGCCTCTACTAATTGATCTTATATGACTTATCCCTTGATGGAATTTTGGCTTATGAACTATAGATAAAAAAATTTCAATAGCATGATCCACTTTGCGGTACGTGTATTATGATATGTCTTGCTCATAATGTACTGCAAAGGATTTTTTTTTTATATGACGTAGGTCGTATGGCTCAACATGTAGTGTCACAACTTTTGAGTTTCAAAGACCACTACTAAATACAATTTTGACATACGCATATCCTAGCTCATAACTCACCAATGTGCAACTAATGTAATATATGGCTTGCTCTTTATCTTGTGCATTCTTTTGGGCTAACATGGTGCCCAATGTGAAATCAGTAGCTGATATATATAGTAAAAACGGTATGTTTGGCCTTGGTGGAGCCAACACTGGCAGAGTTTCTAGGTAAGTTTTGATCTCTGCAAAGGCTTGATGGCATTCTTCATCCCAATGAAAGGGAACCTCCTTGCATAGCAACCGATTCATAGGTCAACATTTGTCTGATAATTTTGCGATGAATATTTTGATGGATGCTATCTTGCCTTGTAGGCTCCTTAGCTCCATAATGTTGGTAGGGGTAGCCATTTCCAATATAGCCTTTACCTTTGCAAGGATCAACTTCAATGCATCTCTTGGATATGATGAATCCCAAAAGCTTACCATAAGTTACACCAAATACGAACTTCTTAGGATTCAATCAGACATTGTGTTCAATGAGGCAGTCAAAGACTTTTCTAAGGACTTCAACATGCTCTTGTTGCAACAGGGACTTGGCTAGTAAGTCATCCATGTAATCCTCTAATATCTTATGCATATAATCATGGAATATGTATGTCATGGCCCGTTGATATGTGGCACCAACATTTTTAAGACCAAATGACATCACTTTGTAATATAATGTTCCACATGGAGTAATGAAAGTAGTTTTATGTTGATCTTCGGGCTTAATCCGGATCTGGTTGTATCCAGAAAAACCATCCATTAGGTAGAGCATCTCATGACCTACAGTTGCATCTACAAGAGCATCTATGTTTGGTAAAGGGAATAAATCTTTTGGTGTTGCCTTATTTAAATCTCTGAAGTCTGTGTAGATATGGACTATTCCGTCGAGCTTCCCCATGGGTACCATGTTTGACACCCACTCAGGGTAGTCGATAGAAACTATGAACACTACATCTAGTAGTTTTTGCAATTCGTTCTTCACCATCAAAGTGATGGTTGGATGCATTTTCCTTAGCTTTTCTTGACTGGCTTCTTCATGGGATCCATTGAAAGGTTGTGAACGACTAACTTTGGATCTATCCTTGGCATGTCTTTGTAAGTCCAAGAAAAAATATTTGGCCTCTCTTTGAGGAGAGGAATTAGGATGGCTTGTTCCTTTGGAGATAGACTTTCTCTAAACTTGACTTTTCTTGGTTGGGTAGGATCATCATTGATGTCCACCTCAAAATTCATTTCTATAGCCATATGTGACCCATCCTCTAGTTGATGAGGCATGGGTATCAAATGAATGTCATTGACGGGATTCACAGGACCTACTGACTCAGGATCCAAACCAACATGGAAGACATCATACACACAACCTAATACAAAATGGAATAGATGTAACATCTCTTTGTTGAGGAAGAGGTCTTCAGGATCTATGGGCAAATCAGCATGATCCCAATCAATAGCCTCTACATCAAGATGCAATGATTTGGCAAGATCTACTGGATTATGAAGTGGAGTGGCCATATCAATGGAGATCATGTTGACAGATGGGATGAAATATTCAGGACCACATGGGTGTAATCTTGCTTTAGGGCTTTCCCTTCCATACTTGCGATAAGGTTCTGGTATTTTGGGGATGAATGGGTCCTCCCTATGCAACATGTGAGTGGTTGGATTCTCTCTATGCATATACTATAGAATGGGGTCATTTTGCTCAAGGATATCTCAAAATGCGGGTGGAGGGGGATTGACCATGCGGTGAATAGCCCCTAGTTCAACAGGTCTTTCAAGGAACCTTAATCCAGGATCTACAGCATGCAGTGCCACCTCTCTTTCTACTAGATTTTTGACTTATCGTAAGTGGTGAGGCCCAAGATAAGCCATCTCGATTTCATCCTCAAAGTCATCATCACTTATCCAAAAACCGTTAGCATTGGTATGCGGCCCTAGAACAGAATATTCATGTCTTGGCCCCAGGTAGACTGTCTTTGTTTCATCTTCATATTATTTTTCACTTATGAAGAATCCATTTGCATTTGTCTCTTGCCCCAAAGTTAGGGGTTGATGGCTTAGGCCTACGTAGGCTCTTTTTGTTGAGTATTCTAATTCATAGTCACTTTCATCCGATATGTACCCACTCTCATTATGGATGTACCATGTGAATATTTATAAATAGTGAGGCCCATGGTAGGTTAAGCCAAGTTGTGCCTCATCATCACTTGCTTCATGTCCATTCTCCTCATCCCATGAGTTGTACCTTGTTAGCATGTAATCAATTGAGATGTTTGGATGATAAATTTTTTGTGGCAATACATTCACTATGGCCACTTGTATGTTTCTCAAATTTACTGTTCTTAGGGGGTGATAAGGAATGAAACTGATGTCTTCTCCTAACCCTAAGCTTAATATGTCCAATTCTGCTTCAAGAGAGTCATCTCGACCTCCAATATAATAGCCTAAACCAAATCTGCCAGAGGGAAGCTGATATTGTGGCTCGTATGGCCACCTGCGCCCCTGCTCATATATACCAAGGCCATAGCCATGCCAATGGCAATGCTTAAAGTATCTTAGAGAAAAATTAGTATTAGAGAGATAATGAACATTAACTATGAATAATTTATCATAATCCTCTTCTACGTCTGAATACTTATGGGTATAGTCCAGACCAGCATAGAAAAATTTGGTTTGGTTGGGAGGGATTCCAAGTGGAACCACTATTTCCACTGGTGGTCTCAAGTCCTTAGGTCTTCCCATGTCTTGTGCAGACTCAATGATAGGCGTAAATATAATGTTCTGCACAAGATACTCCCCTATGCCTATGCTTGCCAAGTGTATTTATGCATGCGATGTGGATGACCCTACGGATGACACTAGCAAAGCAGGATGGTAATCACTATCTTCATCTTGATATTGAAGATCTCCTTATTCCATAGGACTTGGCATTTTAGCAATGGTTATAGTTGGCACTTCCTTGGGCCTTTCTTCCTTGACTAAGGCTACCTTTAGCTTTTGATTGTCTTTTGTTTTTGATGTTGACAGTACTTTGGAAGCATTGACTATTTTAAGTGCACCAGGATGTGTTGATGTGCATGGGTCTTTTCTTACCCTTTTGTCTTTGTTATCCAATTGTGTGGTTGGAGATGAAGGTGCTATGCACAAGTGGGTAGAAGGAATTACAAATTCTCCTAGAATGTCCACCTTATGGATTTATTTAAAAGTCTCTTCATCGGCCATGACCACATAGACTTTGTTTTCGTGCACATACTTGACACACTGATGCAATATCGAAGGAACACACTTCATGGCCCTTATCCAAGGACACCCTAGGAGGATGTTGTATTGCATAGCTCCTTCCAAGACATGACACATCACAAGTATGGTCTTGTGCCCCACCTTTATGGGTAGGATTTTCATTCCCACAGTATTGCATAGATCATCATTAAAAGCTCTCAATGTGTAAGCTCCTAGAACGATATTGGACTTAGGGATCTTGAGGTGCTCTATTGTTGTTGTTATAATGATGTTTATTGATGAACCTGTATTTACCAAGACCCTCTTTAAATGCAAGTCATTTATTGCTACCACAATGTTCAGCAGAGGGTCTGGTAAGGCAGTAGACATTGTCTTAATCTCATAATCATATAATCAAATTACAAGTTCCTGGTATTCTTGTACTTGTACCACAAAATGAGTGAATGCATTCGCATCTTGTGGTTGGAGCTCAATTGTCCTTAAAATTTCTATTAAATTCTCCCTATGCTTTGGGTACTATTGTATGAGCTCATAGATGGATAACTTAGCTGGGGTCATATATAGGTTCTACTCCAATCTATTTTGGATAGTTACCATAGGTCATGTTGGTGGACCTGGAAGGTTGTCTTTTCTCTATCGAGGTGTGGTTGGGACATTCATGGGAGTTGTAGGAGGTTGCAGTTGACCATACTATCTAGTCCTTGTTGCTATGTTAACAATCTCAACCATCCCAATGCATTCATGGATAGGTATATCAGCTCATACCTGATTGACTTGGGCCCCTTGCTCCCTAGGGATCTCATGATTGGGCAATGGATTTCTGTATATGCCCATGTCTCGATTATCGGGAGCTAGTGGGTTGTCAACTTTGAGTTCTCATACCTCAATCATGTTTTGCACTTGATGCTTAAAACCAACACAATATCATGCCCTGGTATCCTATGATAAGGGCAAAAGTTATCTTCCCTATATCCTTTTGGCTTAGGATGGTTGGGATATATAAGAGATATATCAAGAAATCTGATCCTCCTGGACTCGCTTAGCTGATTAAATATTGATTGCATTGATTCTGTCAGAGGCATGAAATAGCGAGGTGGATTGCATTCTCTATTTTGCCCCTAATTTTTCCTTTGATCGTAATTGGCTAGCGGGGGATGTGCTTGATAGTTTTGGGGTTGTTGTGCACCCCCATCCTTAGGTGTATCCAATATGACTTGATTGACTAAAGCAGGGTTTCCCTACTTCTGCTTGTACTTGTCATTCTTACCATTCTTATTCCACTCCTTTTTTTTTTGGAGTTTCATGGTTCCCTCATCTACTTTTATGTCTTCAATGATTTTGGCACATGCCAAAGCTTCCTCAAATGAAGGATACTACTAAATTTTTAGCAAGAGGGAGATGTGTTTAGAACAACTTTTGATGAACATGCAAATGATCTCCTCTATAGGAATGGAGAATGATAATTTTACCATGACTTTTCTCCATCTATTCCCATAATCCATTACTGGATCATCATCACACTGTTTCAAGTTAACCAGGTCTGAAAGGTTCACCTTCTTCTTAGCACCAAAGGAGAAACGCTTTAAGAATGTGTTTACTAGTTTTTCAAAGTTGGTTATGCTATGCTTTAGTTGGTTGAACCATTGAGTGGCAACACCTAAAAATGTCATTATGAATGTTCTTAGCATGAGAGCGTCATTGTATTCAATATGAAAACATGCCTTCATAAAATTGGTGACGTGCTCTTGTGCATCCTCTTCACCCTTAAATTTTTCTAACATAGGAATCTCAAAGTGCTTAGGATATGGAGGGCTAGGGATTAATGGGCACAATGGTTGGTTATGTATTTTACTTAACGTTGGCGATTTTCCAACTACTTCTTGTTTCTCAAAGGCTTTTATCTTTTCAGCAATTTATTGAAATACCTTTGATGCATGAATTTACTCCTCTTGTAGGCCTACTCATAATGGCAATGGAGGTAACTCTCTATCCATTTGATTTGTTCTATTTTCCTCCCTCCTATGAGAGGACTCAGGATTGTGATCCTAGTTTGTTATGTTTGCCCTTTCTCCACTAGTCGAGTATCATTTATGGTTTGGTGGGTGGTTTCATTGTGGGCTATCTTGTCTAGTGTGCCTCTCCTTAGGTGAGCCAGTGCGTCTAGTTCTTTGGTGGTCACCACCATATTTCTATAAATTGATAAGAGCTAACCGCTCAGCTTGCTCTCTTAAGCACTACTTATGTTGGTGCAAGAGTATTTCTCTTTATTTATCATGTTCAAAAGCTTACACTAGCTCTCACTCCTTACATAATGAATTTTCTAACCATCTCACATGATTAGTTTGCACTATCATAGAAGACTCATGTTTATATGACTTTGTTCTTATCATCTTGACTCGTAGATTCCTCGAGGAGGTTTATGTTGAACCTGTACTCTTGCTAGCTAATGTGACTTGTTCAGTGTACTGTTGAGTATCCCTATGATCATAATTCATATGTCTACTATGGGATCACTCTGAGGTACCCCTAGACTAAGAGATGTACTTAGAAGTCATAGCTCATGAGCTTCCAAATGTAGAGTTCTTAGTAGCTATAGTTCTTTGAGTTGGTCACGTAGGAAACTAATCCAACCCGTCTAGCTATCTTGTTTTCCATGGCTAGTCCCGTGGGGTTTCATTCACTCCTATGAGGTCATAGTCTATGGGAATATTTTCTTTTGTGTGAAGTGTCTCTTCTATCTGATTCCCATGACTAGATGTAGCTCTAGTCTCCTGCCCTTTAGTGGGTAGACCTGTTTCATATGTTTCTTATGAATCTTGAGGTGTTGCAACTCTTGCTTGCCTTGTTGATGAAGAGGGCTTTGTGGTGACATGTTTTCTCCATGTGGATGCAGATGTAGTAATCTCGTCATCCCTATGTGAAGAATGAGTTTTATAACCTTCTTTATGTCAATGTGAGGAGGAAGCCCTTGAAGATTCCTCATGTCTTTGAGATGTTTTTGTGTGTTTAGAGGAGGCCCTCGAGGTCTCCTCATGTCTCCTTGATGAGGATGGTTGTGAAGCCTCTTTTTGTTTATGTGAATTTGTTCCATGATGTGGTTCCCTACTTGGGTTTTCTTGAGGAGATCCCCCAAGGGTTGAGTTACCACCCCTTAGGCTCACGGAGCTACGTCCCATGGTCTTATGGGTAGGTCATTTAATGTTACTACGACTCCGCCTATGGGTATGAATTGCTTCAGTCTCTCCCTCGGTATCAAACAAAGGGTGTTTACTTCTTATTTTGACCATTTCATCTATGAATTGGTCATTTGAGTTGTAATTTAGGAATATCCACACAATACCAAACAAATATTTATCTTGTTTATCAATTTAAGTGTGCCCTAAACTATTTGGTGTGTTTTGATGTGTTGATATTTTTATTTCTTGCTTTTTTTTCTCAGATTAAGAATGAAAAGACTCATCCATAGTGACAATCAAGTACACCCATGCCAAACATGATTTTCTCAAAAGAAGCTAGGGCACACCACTGAAGTCCCAGTGGAGGGTTCGCCTAGCTCTTCCACTTTGAACCAATGATTGTTCTAACAATGGGAGCCAGTTTGAGCACAAGTAACTTAGTATCACTATAAGATTCTCAATCCATTTCTAGGAAACTCTAGGGGGTAAACCAGTGGAAGGAGATGAATTCCAATGTCACCGAACTGAATTAAGGGTTTGTGATGAAATCCAACTTACCAATGTTTAAATGATACGTGCGTGTGTGATGTTCATTTTAAGCTTGCATAACATAAAGTGCATCATATAGCAGCAATGAGTCTTTCCTATATGCCTAAGTATAAAAATACGTTTCAATATTCAGAAAGATGCATGAAATACTATGATTTGTATGAGCGCACTTTATTTTGTGTATCTATGGCCTCTAGCGGGGCCTCAAAAGAAGCAAACAACATACAATGTCTAGAAAATTGGATTCTAGGGCAAAATTTTTAGGCATAAGCCATTGTTCCTAGCAACGCCTAGTAGAAATCTAAAAGAAGATATGAGATATGCAAAATGCTTAATTCTTTCTCCTTTTATTCTTTTAATTTCCAAACATAAATGTGCTTTAAGTTCTCTATTTTAGACACACAGATGCAAACAAAAAACTGTAAAATATCAGAGTGGTTGTACCAACCTTTGATCCAGCTCAGAGAGTCGATGTTTTGACCTCTACTACACTCCAATACTGGTCACTTTTGACTAGAGCAGCTGGTTACTGACCACTGTTAGTAGGAGTGGCTAAAGCTCTATTGATCACTGTAACTCAGAGTAGTTAATTTTTTGTCATTGTAGCTCAAAGCGGCTAGACCTACACATAAAACTAAGTTAGTATTTAGGAAAAAAATTAAAAATTTAGTGGACGTCCCACCATGATCGCCATCTGTAACGACCTCGAGACCCATGCACCACTCTTTTTATGCTACTTACAATGTATTAAAAACCCAAAATGAAATGGAAGATAATGAAAAGCATATAACCTAGAAATAACAAAGATGGATCTCTTTATTTGTATTGAAACTCGGTTACATGTCGATCCCTCTTAGGGATATCCATTTCGATACAATAAGGTTACAAATAGGCAAAAAGTGTCCCTTTCGCAAAGAGGTGGTGTGCTTTCAAAAGCTTCTCTAGGCATGTTTCCTAGAGGGATCCCTTTTGCTCTCATATGTTGTAGATTTTATCCGATGAACTTGTGGCCCCGTAAGCAATGAAACAACAACACACGCTTAGATGTCCGATAATACCTCCCTGGATGAGGTTGTTAGCAATGAATATAACAAATCAAAGCAAGTGCAAATTAGACTAATTCTATGAGTACAAATAAATGAAATTATGTTATGCTAATGATATGCTGAACAAAATAATGAATCTAATGTCTAAAACCCTAAGCTAAGCCCGTGGGCCACTGTCCAAGACAGTGGCCGCTAAAGTGACTCTCATCCTCTTTGCTCTAAAGCTATGGATCAAAGCTTGTATCCGATGTTGAAATAATGGTTGCTATGCTCTCCAATTTGTCAGGGCTTCACCATAAATGTGATCTCCAAGGGAACTCTCCAAGTCTTGAAAACTCTCCTAAATGACTCATCCTAATAAATTCAAAATAAATTGTTTGGATAAAGATCTCCAGATAAAAGATCATATTATTCAAAGATCGATGGATCCTAGGTGCTCTTAGGATTACACCTTTTATAGTGTGAAACCCTAGGTCTATGTCCAAGCCCTAGGAATGAATTCCTCATGCGTAGTGAGAGTTAGCATGAGATTTTTTTGTCTTTTCTATGTTTAAAGACCAGTTAACTAAAGTCTAAATGCAAACTTAAGTCTCCTATGTGAACTGGTCATGAAATGGAATGCAAAATTACTCCCGCTCACCTTTATTACATGCATACTGCCACTTCCACCTGCGATTAGACCTGTTTGTCAGTAAAACTACTTTTATGGTTTAGTCGATGTTGTATGCAACGACTAATATCTGGACACTATCGTCTATAGTGGCTAAGGTATGGAAACTCTAGGCCTGAGCAGCTAGGATCTGGTTGCTCTAGGCTTGAGCGGCTAGGTTTGGATGGCTTGAAAAGGCCCAAAATGAGTGGTGAGAACCATTGTTGATGCTTGGAAAGTCTAATATTATGTCATATGATCTTATGAATGTGTCTATGTGAGTATCTACCTTACGCATGACACATTTTAGGTTTCTACACCATGACCACTACTCTTGTGTTAGCAATAATTGATTTCTCTAAATATTTTATCATTAAAATTGATGCATCTAGAAATGGTATTGGGGTGGTTTTAACATAAGAAGGTAGACCTTTGGACTTCATGAGTCGAGCACTCTCAGGAAAGAATCTTGGTAAGTCTACTTATGATAAGGAAATGCTTTCCATTTTACATGTTGTAAGTCATTGGTGACCAAATCTCATTAGAAGATATTTTTCCATCAAGACTGATTATTAGAGTCTTAAATGCTTTTTAGAATAAAGGGTGACCAGCCTAGAACAACAAAAATAGGTTTCTAAATTGTTGGGTTATGACTATGAAATCACCTATAAGAGGGGTAAGGAGAATATTGTGGCAAATACCTTGTCTCAACTTCATGAAGAATATGAAATACTCCATGCTAAATCCATGTCTCTTTAAAAATGGATTCATCATCTCTAGGAAGAACTTATCAAGGAACCCTCCTGTAAATTTTAATCCATAAAAGTAAAGCCAATCCTCATTCATATCCTAGCTATACTTGGGATGTTCAAGATTTATGGTATTATGACCATATTTTATGCCCCAACATTCACAAATAAATGACCTCATCCTATAGGAGATGTATGCTTCCTCAATAGCTGGCCATTCATGGTTTCTCAAAACATTTATAAGGACCAAGTGCACATTTTTTTAGAAGGGAATGAAAATGATATTCATACTTTTATGGATGAATGCGATTGCTACCAATGTATGAAAGGTGAAAATGTGTGTTCCCTTTGTACCCTTCAACCATTTCCAATTCTTGAACACATCTGGACATATATCTCTATGGACTTCATTGAAGTAATTACCTGAATCTAGAGGAAAATCAATTATTCTGGTGGTAATGGATCATCTATGTTCCCTATCCCACCCTTCCACCACCTCCATTGTTGTTAAAATCTTCCTAGGTCCCACCTTTTGTCTACATCGAATTATTAAATCCAATGTTTGTGATAGGGATCTTACCTTCATTAGTCATTTTTGGTAGGAATTGTTCAAGTTGCAGGGAACCCAACTCAATATGAGTTTGGCCTATCATCCTAAAATTGATGGTCAAACTAAAATTGTGAATAAATGCCTAGAAATATACCTTTTTTGCTTCACCTCTAAACATCCTACACAATGGTCCAAATGTATTCCTTTGGCCAAATGGTGGTATAATACAACATATCACACTGCTACTAAGGTGAACCCATTTGAAGTAGTCTATGGTCATCCTCCATTAGCACCATGTTATTTTATTCTAGAAAATTCCAAGTTTTAAGATATGGATTCCACTCTCCACCAATGTTATTTCATTCTTTGCTTACTCAAGATCAATCTGGACTTGGCTCCGAATCGTATGAAACAAGTTGATCACCACCACACTGAACATAGATTTAAATTCAAGGACATGGTTTTTCTTTTCTTACAACCATACAAACAGTTCTCTCTCCAGCTTTGTGGGTGTCAAAAACTTGATACAAAATATTATGGTCCATATTAGGTATTACAAAGGATCGAGTAAACCACCTACAAATTGGACCTTTCGACTACTTCCAAAATTCATCTAGTCTTCCATGTTTCCTCTCTCAAGTAGGTTGTTGACAACAAAGTCTAGGTGCAATTCATAATACCAAAGTTGTATGATGGAGGCTTCATCATTCTTGAACCTGAATGTATTCTATACTGCATATTATATACACTTCATCGATGTTCTTTTCCAATATCATGACTTACAACCTAAAGATGCTATGTGGGAATCCCTTAAACAACTTTAGCAATAAATTTCTCATCTTTAGCTTTGAGGATAAAGTTTTGTAAAGGTGAAATGCATGTGAGGATCCCATCCTAATACTATGATGTAATAACCCTTACTTAATGGGGGACATTCATGATAATATTTTGTAATAGTTTATGGTATTAGAAGCACCTAGACAAGTGGTGCCATTATATGTAACTATTATCAAGAATGTAATTGTTTTGTTAGTAGAAGATTCTAGCTTGGGTGGCATTTTGCATGTAAGATAACCTTGATTGTTAGGTAGAGAGATGAAGTTTTTAAAACTACAAGGGGTGGGAATGAATGTTTCATTTTTGCATAATTGAATGAAAGTATTGAATGAGGTTGCCTCCTCGAAGTGGCTTGCGATTTTGTGTTACTTTGTGAGACTGTTTCATTTTTGCACTTATATTTCATGTTGTAATATCTTGTGTTTCATGTATTTATGTTTTATTGTAGTATTTTTGTGAATGTGTTTATTTTAATGAAAAATGTTCCTAACAAAAACCTTCTTTGTCCACACCTTATGAGCTCTTCTTTATCATTTTCAACGTATTACTAAAAATAAAGGAATTCAAATAAGAGGTTCCATACATTAATCTCAACCTCACAATTCTATATAAGGCTTATGATTTTTTTACATGCTATTATGGATTATTTAAAAAGGATGATGATTTTATTTTATTTTTATTTTTTCTACAAGCTTACTTTCACATACACCATGCTCCACCATGGTTAGAACTTGGGTCTTTTGAAAGAGAGTCCAAAAACCTAACCATTATAAAGTAGAAGGTAAATTTATTAGCTATAGATATTTATTTATTTTTTAAATAGCCTTATTATAGTCTAGTTTACTATTACCTTGATGAGGGATGTATTAAACTAGCTTAGGTGTTCAAAAATTATATAAGCGGTAAGGATTGAGTGTGTTGGAAATTATGATATTACATCATATAAAAAATAGAGTCTATTGGAAATTGTTATATTAAATGAGACAAAAAATTGAAGAGAAAAAATAATGTAGGATACGAATAAGACAACAATACAATATAATATAGAACGTCCCTACAAGGACACCCTAGTTGTGCCACCCATTGTACTTTGTATTATTTCAACAAAAAAAAAGATAGAATTACAATTGCAAGTGATTTTCTTTTCTTTTTGAAAATAGATTAAATGGGATTGAAATGAGCCCCACCCATATCACATCTTGATCAAAAAAATGGTATTACAATAACTTGGCAATTATGCATTTATCTCTTGCAAAAATTTGAACCAGAGTCTCCTTTAAAGTTAAGGAATTTGACCTATTGAGCTAATACCATTTGATGAATTGAAAGTGAAAATTAAAAAAGGAAAAATGAAATATTCTCACCAAGATTTAGAGAGAATGTGAAGCACCAAGAGGCTCTTGATACAACCAAGATACCTCCTACTATATGTATATAAGTATAAGGTATTTTATTGAAGTTGAACGTGCAAATCTAAATATTGATGAAGTGTTTATTGAAGGATTTTTGTGCAATTTTATTTTTTATTAATTTACTTCTTTCTATGTTGTATCAATATTTGTTTTAGAGTACCAAGACATGAACATCTCATATACATGTATCAAATCTTATAAATTGGAGATTGGAGAAGTGGATAACTTGAATATTTAATTCTCTTTAATTCAAGAATTCAAAATTCAAGTTTGTGGATTGAAACTTCATACACTATTGGTGTAACTATCATGGCCCATTGTAATGCTTCATTATCCATCCCAAAATTTAAAGGATAAAATTATGATTATTAGTGCATAAATATGAGGACTTTGTTAATTGCCAATGAATTTTTTATGTTATAGAAAATGAATACGAGGAACCTATAGATTGACGTATTTTACCATCCACAAAAAATAGAATATAGAGGTGTAGACACCAAAATCTAGCCGCTTGTCATCCATCCACATCATCCAATCACATCTGTCCATTATTTACCTATATATGCATATTTTATTCATTTTTTATATATAAATAAAAATAAATTATATATTTATATTTATATATTTAATATAAATATATAAAAATATAAATATAAATATATGTGTGTGTATGAATAAATCACAGCCATTCATCATGAATTAATCTCAGCCTTCCATCTAACTTGATCCATGTCACACATCAAAGTTATAATCTTAGCCATCCATTATGTTTTAATCTTGATCACACGTTGGTGTTGTTGAAACCCTAGCATATGGAAGGCAGGTTATAAAAGAGCATTCACTTTTGTGAATAAGGTTAAGCGGTCATTCCAAGGTTAAGCACTTTTGATAAGTGATATTTTAAATGGTGAAGGTTTGAAAACCCTTGCATCCATCCCCATATAAAACCCTAACATCTCACTATCATCCTCTCATCTCGTTGCCTCCATATCCTTCGTTTTCGTCACCCGTAACCCCTATGAACCAGATCTGGTTTCATAGTACTCTCCTCAGAAATCCCTAAACACTGTTGAGCATTTTTTGAATGTTTTTGAACATTTCAAGAATGCTACCGGGTGTTCATAGCCCTTCTAGAATGCTCCTATTCATTTCCCAACCTTCTAGTTTGTCATCAACAAATCCTTGAATGCTTTCGAGCATTTGCACACCTTCAAATCACAGAAACAAAAGAGTGGATCAAAAAAATTAGGTATTCTTAGAAAAGGTAAAAGTTTTATTGATTTACAACTTAGATTTTTTTTATTCTGCTTGTATTCTATTATAATTATAATTAGGGTTTTAATAGATATGTTTTTTTGAGGGTCTCACATAGTGGAGCCCTCACATAGGCTATTTACCTATTTTTTGTTGTGATCTATGTGCAGGTACCAGAAATTGTTGGAAATATTGAGTTATCATTGATGTCAAAGGCTTGATGTCAAAAAGAGCATTGGTATAAATGGCAGAATATTCTTCAAAAGGGATGAGTTTACAAGGTTGGTAAATCAAAAGCAAGCCAAATATGTTTAAGGATTATAATATTTAAATATTATATTTCAATATTATAAAGAGAGTTTATAAAGGCCTAAGGACAAAGTTTTATAAAAGGAAGGCCAAAGGTTTTCAAAGGAAGGACAAAGGTTTATTCAGATTAAATCAAGGTTGGGCCACTAAAGGTTTTAATCATTGCAAGGTTTTAAAAAGGAGTTAACCTTATAATATTTAAATTAAAAATTTAAATATTATAACCATGCATTTTGGCACCAACGTTCAAATGAAAGTGTTAAAGTTTCAAAGTGTCGACGTCGTCTAAAACCAAGGAGTGCTTATATATACATAATATTTTATCCACCTTTAATTAATGGAATGAATTGCATGCACCATCGGGAATAATATTTGTGTAAGTGAATAGCAGAAGTGAAGGCAACAAATTTTTTTTATGAGAGAAAATCAAGATAAATCCTTCGAAGTTCCTTTTTGAGTCACGCCTACTGGTGTAGCCCAACTGGTCATTGGATTTGTGTGAGGACGTTGCGTGAGAGAAGGTTCATGGTTCAATTTTTGTCGATGCCAGTTTTGACGTGTTTAATTCTGGGAAGCACGACAAAAAAGAAGATAAATATATTAATGCGCATTTGAATTTCATCCGCCTGGTTATCCCAAGCGATCATGATCCACGTTTGGGTGCTAGAGGTCAGAGGATCAATTCTCATCCGTGCCAGCAAAATTTTTATGTGAGGTATTTATAAAGTTATTTTTTATTTTTTGCAAATAGGAGTCATAAGGGGCGTGTGTTATAAAGTATTTTTTTACAAATAGGAGTTATAAGGGTGTATGTTATGAAGACTTTTATTTTGCAAATATTATAAAGAGGAAATATAAGGGATATTTTTGCATGTGAGAAAAGGGGATATAAGGTGTATTGTGGATTGTTTTGAAATTGTAATTGTTGCATTTTAGAAAGGAGACATAAGGTGTATTGTGGCTTATTGTTTAATTGTATTTTGTATGATAAATAGGGAAGATTGTAAGAGTTTAAAAGCTTTATTTTATGAGATTAAAAAGGAGTTATAGAGTATTACTTTCAGGTATTATTGTGCACATATTTTGAGAAGGATTTTCAATGTATGAAGAAGAGATTTGCTAACCAATTTTTCAAGTGGTAAAAGAAATAAAATTATTTTTTATATAGGTTTTGAGGGCACATCTTCATCAATGTAGTTTTGAGATATTTGTGCATTGTGATTGGTTTTTAAGTGAAGATGGAAATCAACAATTACTAGATCAGTTATCTAGTGCTAGACTAGAATATCCTTTTGAATGCAATGAATGTGAGACATGTGAAAGCGATAGACTTAATAAATATAAGAAGAGCATATTGAGTATTTGTAATGCATATCATTCTCTACATGTTCATAAAGAAAAATAATTTTGGGTAGAATATGTTTGAATTACTTTAGTCAAAGAAAGCACTTTTTGGAAAGATATATGCAATTGTTTGTATGCAAGCTTTGAGCATGTTTTGGTGAGCAGATTTGAGAAATCCTTGTGTATAGGCTTGAAGCATATTTGAGAAAAATTATGAGTAGGCTTGGAGTAGATTTGACCAGAGTTGTGATCAAGCCTTGTGTGTAGGCTTAGAGCATATTTGAGCAAGCCTTGTGTGTAGGCTTAGAGCATATTTGAGCAAACCTTGTGTGTAGGCTTAGAGAAAATTTGAGCAAGCCTTGTGTTTAGGTTTGGAGAATAATTAAGCAAAGTATATTGGTGTCTCCTGTGGATAGAGGTCCACAAACTAGAAAATAGGGGATTGGTGTCTCCTATGATAGAGTTCCATGAATCATAGTAGAGGGGATTGGTGTCTCATGTGGATAGAGGTTCACGAACTTGAGCATAAGGGATTGGTGTCTCCTTTGGGTTTGTGCCTATAAATATTGTAATATGGATTTGATTCCCAAGATATTTGTTGAGAAAATTTATAAGAAATATTTTCTCCGTGGACATAGCCCACATTGGGTGAACCATGTTAAATTTGTGTCTCTTATGTGCATTGATTCATTATTGCAATTGATAATATTGGATAATACTACTTTGAAAAGAAAAGTAAAAAAAATTATATTAAACTATTCACCCCCCCTCTCAGTATAAGCTTGTGTTCTTTATAAACTACATTTTTTATGACTGTTGTAGCTTAGGTGGTCCCATAGGGATACTCAAGCCCACCTACAACTTATTTGGAGTAAAAGATGACACATAAGACACCTAATATTCTTTGTAAAAAAGGGTTTTAAAAACCCTTTGATCGTAACTATTGTATCAATATACATTATATAGTAACATTGGAGGTCAAGGCTCCCATAATATTAATACAAATTTATCTCTTCATTGTGCAATATATTTTTTGTGTTGATTTTTTTACTTCTATCTAGGTGTTGTCGATTTTTGCTTTACAAAATGGTGATCATGGTTGGCCACCCAAAGGGTTTCTTATTTTAATATACCTTGTCAAATTTTGATCTACTTTTTTTTGTTTTTGTTGTAGGTTTTTAGATATTTGATCACACAAAAATCACAAAACTAGGGTTTCTAGGAGTAGCAAGATTCGATCTATGGTCACGCGGATACCTTATAACATTCGAGGGATGCCCTAACTACATCTAACATATGCCTTAGCATCCAGGATACTCTGCACTATGTCTATGAGAGTTGGGGAGAAATATGTAGGCTTTCTTGTAAGTCTTGATCAAACCCCACCTCCATTTTTGCTTTTTAAAGAGAAATTGAAAAAAGGAAATATCTATTTTATGTTTAAAAAGCAACTCATTTTGTATCTTAGGTATTTACAAATATTGCTTCATATAGTTTGCACATAGGTTAGATCTACATTTGTGCATCCATATTAGCTACATTAAAATATTCATCACATTAAATTTAAGTTTTTTTATTTGTGGTGTTTTTACCTTTCACTTTGAATGTTGCTTGCAATAAAATAAAAAGGCATAAGTAGCTACATTCTAGGCTAAAGTATCCCACATTTTATTCTTTTAAGTTGGAACAAGTCACTAGTATTCGAGCATACTCCTACTATTGGAATCACTTGATGATTCGGGGTGGAAGAACTAGGTGAAACCTCCTCTATTGGAATCACTTGATGATTCAGGGTGGATCTTAAGCGGTATACCCTAAGTTTTTTTAAGGAATTCGATATTAATGTTCTTTGTTACTAGATTTACTGGATAAAAGAGGGTTTCTTGGCATTGTGTGAACACCATAGACAATAGAAACTTTGAAAATAATCACACACAATTGCACACATCACTTTAAACATCATTGAGTTGGACTTCATCACCAGCCATTGATAAATACTAGTGATGGTGGGTTTCATCCCCATCCGTTGTCTTGCCCCATATACACCTTAGCAACCCGTGAGTAATTTTTTTGGATTTCATCACCAAAAAAGTTATCATTTCCCATCCACATTAGAAATCCACCCTTCATAGTAGTTTAGGCTTAGGAATACATCAAAACACACCAACTACAAATAAAATAAAATAAAAAACTATTGCAAGACATATGATTCAATTGTTTGTTTGATTATGTGTGCTTTTTCATTGTCATTATATCATTTTACACACATTCTTCACATTCACAACCCCTACCTTGATTATAGATTATGGTTTTGACCAAAAATAAAGCTATAACTATGAGCCAAGCACCAACCTCATCCATGGAGTGTTCCACATCTTCTCCAATCACTTTTATGGCTAACCCTTCTAGCACAACATAGACAAGCTATTTTGGTTTATTTGTAGGACCCTCACACACAGTATTCACTTTGAATACTGATGTGATGCATAGAGCTATTCATACTTCCATTCCAGAGATAAAGACATCTAAAACCATAGATAACTGCACCACCTACATAGACATGGAAAAATTTGGCACTTATCTAAGACCAACCAAGCCTATATTAGAAAAACTCAACATCCTACATAGCCAAGTTCCTTATTCTTAGCTAGAACTTGCCCATCCATACTCCCACAACTTCAACCAAGTCTACACAACCCTCTTTTTGAGGCATCATCCACACCTTCACATCACATGTCTCCATCACAACATAGCTAAATAACCTCCATCCCATATACCTATACCACCACCTATACCAATCCACTCTATGAAGCACATGTCAATGTAGCTTTACAAATTCCATCTACCATTCCATCCACTATACCTCATTCAGTTGCAATCTCTTTTACAACTTACCCTCCACCAACTTCCACCAACATGACCAACATTCACATCTCACCTCCATCCATGTCCACCACACCATATGCTTCAAATATTGCCATATAGAAATAATGACAACACCTTAACCAATTGCTCATGGGCCATCAAGATGCTAATCCCCAACAACAAACATAGGTGGTATATTTTAAACCCCATTCCATACCAATCCAACACACCTACTTCACCTCAAATCCATATTGGGTATCACAACCTTCTCAGGTTGCTATCCCCACACCCCCATTCACCCATACCAACTACACTTCGACAACCCAAAACATTCACATTACCTAAACCTCACCTCCATTTTACCAATAATAATCATTCCATCACCAAGTCCAACCACATGCCCAACATAACCAAACACCCTTCAATATATCTAGTCATCAACACCACATTCCCTCATAATAATTCACCACTTCATACAACACCCCACCTTCACGTGATCATCAATCAATCTAGGGATTTCACACACAAGGGGAAGATCCTAAAATCCTAGCAATACAATAGGATATTGATAGTTTATTTTAGTATACTCCTGGTATGATGTACTAGAATCCTACCTTAAGACAACTAGTCAATAAACCTATCCATTTTTTTGTACCATCATTGCCATATCCGACAGACTTTATAGTACCAAAATTTGACAAACTTAAAGGGACTGAGGACCCTTGTGAGAACATCAGTACCTTCATTCATGCATGCTTTTAGATCCAATATCAAGATGCATTGATGCTCAAAATGTTTCCTCAAACATTGGGGAAGATGCTCAAGATTGGTACAATCATCTGCCTCATCACAACATTTTTACATTTGAACAATTGGAAAATATATTTTTGGAGAGATTTTTCCTCAATGTTCATAAGAAAACCACATTGATTGACCTATACAACCTTAGACAATTCAAAGAAAATTCAATCTATGATTTTGGAAATAGTTGGAGGGCAATTATTACCAAGTTGTCATTTTCCTACCAATGGAAGAACTAACCCGAATATTCACAAAGGAGTTTATTGAAACCCATTTCCTTGTTGTTGCAACTTCAACAATATAGAACATTTTATGAGGCTCTCGCTCAGGCTCGTGTCATTGAAGAGATTAAAATCCAATAGGGCAAGATAAATCCTAAGAAAAAAGAATGGCAAAATAAGGGCCAATCCAAAGGAAATTATTTTGTCCAGTCAAAGCTAAATTAAGTAAATCAATTGGTCCTGAGTTAACCAACAATGAATCAACAACAACAACAACTAGTGCAACAACAACTACAAAAAATCAATTATCAAGTCGTTCCCCCACCTCGCAAACCTCATGCCATAGTGCCAACTATAGAAAATCACCAACATCGACAATCTGTTCGACAATATTGCATCTTCACACCTTTGCCTAAATCGTATGCCTTCCTCTTACACAGACTATATGACACCAATTTTATTGCCTTGCTCAAAATCATACCTAAATATCAAGTTAAATGTGGCAAGGGCTATAGGAAGCACTTATTTTGTCCTTTCCATTGATATAAAGGACATGAAATTAACAATTGATGGTCGTTTAAACACATAGTGCAAGATTTGATAGAGCTAGGGGCCATCAAGTTTGATAGTCCTTTAACCCAATAAAATTAAAACCTTGATATATACCAAACACCACTTCCTCATCATGAGGAACAATAATAGGTAATAGGGGAGTTAAACATCAATACGCCTCCTAATAAAGTTAACCATGTGCAACAATATAAAGGTTTTATGGGGGCTATTCAGTCACCCGAGGACAAAGAAGCACCAATAGACAAAATGAACAACAATAGGTAGTTAAACCTCCTACAACACCTCAAGAAGGTGTGTCTCAACAACCTGCCAATTCATTATCACCCATATATTTCTCCACCAGTTCATCCCAACCTATCTACCTTCCAAGTCATCCATCATAACCAATTCATCCTCCAAACCATTTACAATGATCCATTATCTCATTGAGCAACCTACTAACAACTAGCCTCAAAATGGCTTTAGCAAAACAATCTATCTATGAGCTAATACAACAATCTCCCCCACATCGCGAGGCATTAATAGAAATTTTATAGTCCATTGAACTCCAATCCCAAGACACTAATGCCTTCAATAATTTTTTGGGAAGCATTAAAATATGCATGGAGCCTTCCATCACATTCTATGATTTTGGAGTAAAATAAATTTTATTAGAATTGGTGGACCCTCCACTACATATTATGGCTTAAGTTGATAGGAAGCCATTTAAACGAGTGCTTATTAACACTAGCTCCTCCATCAACATCATAACCATATTTATCCTCCAACATCTCAACCTTCCCACATAACCAAATCCACCTTCACCATAAGAGCATTCAATGATGCTCTTTGTTCCACAATTGACACTATTATTTTACCCATAGAAGGGTGGATAAAAATATTGCTTACCATGTTCCATATTCTAGAAGGGTCCATGACCTACAATGTACTCATTAGATGCCCTTGGATTAGGGATATGAGATGTGTCCCTTCTATTTTACATCAATGCTTAAAATATGTGCATGAAGTACAAGTCCATTGCATACCAATGGATATTGAACCATTTAAGTATTGAAATTTTATCTCAAATCCCCATGAATCCATAATTCCATCCACTCATCTATTCCTCACCCCATAAACTACACCATCCACCATCTCTTCATCCAAATATCCTATACTTAAGGGGCTCCCCATAACTACCCCACATCAAACCTCCAATTACACACCACCACCTTCATCACAGTTGGCTACATGTACATGTGGTCGAACCCAATCCACACTATCCACATCATCAAAATAAAAATGCACTACAATTCCATCCACATCATAAACATAAAAATCCAATTCCATTCCATCCACATCATCAACATCAACATCCACTACCATTCCATCCACTTCCATTCCATCCACATCAGCATCATCAACCGACCACCAAACCCTTCAACCAAATCCATATTCATCTTCACTAGCTAAGTACTCACAATTTGATTTAATAAATTGTGAGATGTCATTCTAGCACACATCTCTCCCATTATTTGAGTCACAATTCATCCACAAGCCTTCCACTTCCACATCCACCTCCACATACTCACAAGTTGCAATCCACATTACCAATCCTAGCATTGGTGAATTTGTGGACCAAATTGTCCAAGTTACACTGTTAAGTATCCAAACTATCAGGGACTATGGTCACCCATGCAACCCACCCTTACCCATAGGAGTGGTATACACCATGGGTTTAGCACCTAATCAAATCAATTTCATATATGGAGGGTCAATTACTCATTCGATACTCCTCCCCTAGATGAACCCAAAATACTAACCCTTGCTAATATAGAACACATGTATGGATTTCCATCCCAATACTTTCATCAAGTCAATTGGCATTATTATGGCCTAGGATAGCATGAACAAGGCATGAACAAAATCATTAAAACTCCATATAGAGAAACACATGATCGTTCAGGTTTAGGCTATAATTCTCATCCTACCACTTCATAATTTGAACAAGCTTTTCAAAACCTTCATTTAAATTTAGAAGAGGAAACCAAACACAATGATGACTTTGAGGAGGATTCTTATGAATAATATAACATTATATCGATAGCTTCTAATGAATCTGAAGAAGAATCAACACCCATCATTCCATTCACTAAACAGGATGAGAATTACCTCATAATGTTCCCCATCCATCATTCTATTTTTCATTTACTTCTTCCAAGAGGGTGAGTTGGGCCAACCAATGAACCACCACCTCCACTTCATTGATCCACATCACCAGAATATTTTGTAACATATGTACATAATTAAAAAAAAATTAAAAAACAAAAAAAAGAATTTGCATGGTATTTTCATTTGTGTTTTATAAGTGTTACTTGTTGCTATTCAGGTTTGTTGTTGCCATTTCACAACATACCCCAATTTGGGGATCCATTTCAAGTTTTTAATGTTTGTGAGATTTTTGGTTTGCGGTATTCAATTTCAAAAGCGAAAGTGTTTATATAAAAATGTTTGCTTTCTTTAATAATTCTTTTATTAGCCCACTAACTTGTCTTTTGTCTTGTCCTTTCAAAATCTGTTTAAGACAAGTTATGAAAGCAAGTATCATACTTTTTGGGTTGGATTTATTTCGAAAAGAGCAATAAGTTGATAATAAAATGTTTAAACTTATGAGTGAATTTGTCTCACCCTCAAAGATTGGTCTAAAGTGATAATACAATTAAACTGAGGAGGTATAACATGATAATAAATTGTTCCAATAAATAGTTTCTTATGGTATTTCCTTTGATTTTGTTTTGTTTGATTTATTTCACTTGGATTTTATTGTGATTTCAAGGTGGATTATTTAATATTCTTCATAAACGGTGATTTCTAAATTTTCTATACATTTTCCATTTGCATGTGGGACCTTCTGTGATGACTCCCAATGAAATAACATTGTGTCCAATCTCTCGATGACGTGTGGATGAAAATTATGCATTGGAGGTGGTAAATCTAGTTCTCATACGAAGTCCAATGCCATGGTTGTGTTTGAATAGGTGCAGTCCATAGTGAAGATATTTCATTTTCTTAGTGTCAGTGTTTATAATTTGTAATGACATAGCACATTATATGGAAGCAGATTCATAGCCACAGAGCCACAGTCCAACATTCAGTGTATCTGGTGTATATCAGGATTCCAATACTCCTTGCATGGGAAATATATGAGCAGATAGTGATGTTTTTTTTTGCTTGTTAATTCCAAAATATGAGTAAAATAACCTTGAGATTTATTATGTATTGATTTTGGCACATGAAAGGATAGGTGATTTGCTACGAAGACAAGTCCAAAATATTTAATATTAACAATGTGTTGACCTAGAAAGAAAGGACCATTTTTCTTTAGATTTCACATATGTTACACCTCCAAGGAATCATCGACCCAACATTACCTCCCTTAATTTTGCGTATGTTTCTACTTTAGCAACGATTAATATTTTGGAAATTAATAAAATTTTGATTTACAT
Organism: Wollemia nobilis; assembly: GCA_028583015.1. Taxonomy (NCBI): domain Eukaryota; kingdom Viridiplantae; phylum Streptophyta; class Pinopsida; order Araucariales; family Araucariaceae; genus Wollemia; species Wollemia nobilis. Next base: position 10,170,686 of record JAQPPZ010001125.1, read on the forward strand.
GGCTATGTATTATCGGATTTGAACATCAGTCATGACGTCTTATGATATGGTTTGGTGACTTGATATCAGAATGGAGAATTTAGAAATATTAAGGATAGTAACACTGGGATAGGGTTGGCTTCCTGAGACAAATATAAAAGGTGGGAACCTCCAAATATACTTCCATGTTTGATGTCCATGACATTATTCCTTGATATGGTGTTGTCCATGGTAGATAGCATAGACAACAAAGATGAATTCATCTTTTGTTAAATCACAAGCTACCTACAGAGTGCAATATGGTTGTAACTATTCAAATGAGACATTGGAAAGCATAGTGGTTCACATCATCGCTCCAAAATCTGAGTATGTAGCAATTATACAAGATTACTATGTTCTCCTATAAAAACATCAAATAGTTGGATTGGTGTAGTGTGGTTTATATATAATTGGAACCGAGTGTGTTGATTCTCAAATATCAAAGTTTTATGTAGAAATATGACCCGATCATGGAGAAAAATTGATCTCTTGACATGATATAAACCTTCATAGTAAAATATTGATGACTTACTGAGGTCATAGTGGTGTGGTTTCTGAATAACAATATGGGGTAAATGGCTACCTTATGTTGGGATGCTGACAATGTAAAATATGATGTGTGAAGCAGCATTGATGGTGACAAACATATCGCCCATGTCATGGTAATTCTAGGGTTGACACAATCCAAAATAAATGGATAAGGACTTAAGTTTAATGATATACATGTATTCAGGAGAAGCATAATTTGATGAGAGTACTTCAATGGGAGGTGTCAAAGCATGAATTATAAAAGATACGATTTCAACATGGTGAACGATGAAGTTAATTAAACCCTATAATTATTAATGAATGTTTTAAATGTTTCAAAGTGCTTGAAAATAAAGTAATTCAAAAGCTTTATGAAGTAGAATAGATTTTTTGTTAAGGGAAATAGTTATCAAATTTTAATTCAGAACAGTTGTGTTCTTGAACGAATTGACAACTGAATAAACTAAAATTATTGAAATTATAAATAAATCCATAGAAGCCAAGAAGAGATGTCAGAAGAATTTGGAGCGAGCAGAAGAGAATATAGAAGTTTACCATCACAAAAGGTTTCCTCCTAGGTTGCTTGTTAGAGAAGATTTCATCTTTGTAATTGATGTGAGGTATTTTGAAGTTTGTATTAATTGAAGATCTTTGTAACAATATCATTGAATTATTTAATGAGACATATGCATGTTGATGGTAGTTTCATTATTAATAATTTGGTATATTGATTGTTTCCTTTTGAAGATTGCATCGGATCTAATTTGGATTGTGTGAATACTGGTCAGATTAGATTAGGTTAAGTTTTGGAATATTTCCTTCTGCAGATTTAGGATGGGGATTTCATAAGTTGTTGTAACCTGTGTTTTATTTTCATTTTATTTTATTTTATTTTTCTAACCTTAAGCCTTTTTATTTTATTTTATTTCATCGCACAAGAAAAATCAAAACCCTAAATTTTATGCAAAGTTTTAATTTTTCATATTAGGGTAAATGTTTATTTCATTTTAATAAGTTCTCGACATTACACATTTGAAATAAACATTAGGATTTTAATTAATTAAATTTTCCAAATAATAATAATTAAATTTCAAACATTAATTATTTGGATAAATTTAATTAAAATCATTTTCTAAGGTTAAAATTTAAATATTTGCATTCAACAAGTTTTATTATTTGCAATATTTATTTATTAATCGTACATTTTGGCAATTAATCTCATGAACAACAATATTTTCACAATTTAAATCAAATACTAAACTACAGGCCCTTTGTTAATAGTTACTTGTACCTCTAAGGTATTCAACAACATTTTCATATTTTACAAGCATACAAGCACATTTTAAGAAATTAAGCAAACAAAACCTTGGAGAAACTATTTCTTTGCAAGAGAGGATAACTTTGATAGGATCCTAAATGTGTGCGTGTTTTCGTAATCAGGAGAAAATATCACTCAACAAAATTAATGCTAGGAGGGCCTAAAGGTAACAAATTTGATTTTTTGAAGTTGTTCAAATTAACATAAAAAAAAAAAATTGAAATGTTTCGATTTATGTTGCATTAGTTTTGATTTGCTATAATTTTGAAAATATGGTTATGGTTAAATTGTTGAGAAATTTTCATACGTAGCTCTACATGTTAAATTTGGAACTATTTATTACTTATGACATAAATGGCAGGAATGAAACCTGGATAGGTGGTTACTATAGCCCTTTAAACATTCCTAGAATACCCCATAAAATTCTTGAAAAAAAAAAAAAAAATTACCCAAGTATAGACATGATGGAATGAAATCGGTTAATGAACATATTCAGGCATACAGAGACATTATAATTCATTTACAAATTGTGAACGAAGATGCTATCTATAGAATTTTTTCATACACATTAGATGAATTTGCTTATGATTGGTATATCAATTTACCTATAGGTTCTATCACTTCTTGGGCTCAACTAGAAGCAATATTTCTCAGTCATTTTGGAAAATTGGTTGATCCAATTATGATATTAAATTAGTTGATCTCTATTCGTAAATAACCTAACAAATCCATGATACTATTCAATGATAGGCTCCATATGTGGTATACCTAACTAGTGATACATTACATCCTTTCAGAAGAACAAGCCATTCAAATATACATGGGATTCTTAGACCCATTTACTTCTATATTTCTAGGGAGACTTCTTAAAATTACATCCTTACCCAAAGCCTACAATGAGGCAATAACATTAGAACAATGGTGGATTTTGAAAGGTATTAATGTGGGTCAATTATTATTGCTTAGACCTAAAGCTCATAACTAGATACCACAAATGAGTTAGGCTGATGCACAACCTGCTCCCATGAGAAATTGTGTTCTAGGAGTTATAGATCCCAACCAATATCAACCTTCCAATTTAGCACCCTTGAATCAAATTATGTCTAATGTGAACAATCAACAAGGTAAAATTGATTGTATAGATGTTACAACTACCTTAGATATCATTCAAAATGGGGTGAAAGTTTCAGATTCAATATCTGTCAATGAGGATTGTGGTAATCAAGTTAATCAAAATGCAAAGTTTGATTCAGTTTTAGAAATATATGAACCTTTAGAAATGGAGGAAGATGAATTTGAAGAAGGTTATAGCCTAAATGATATTTAATCTGAATATTACATAGAAGAAATGATAGATTTTCATCATTTGTTCCAGGAATATAATGAGTATGATTTTAAAATATGGAAAGCTCCAAAACTGAATGATCTTGGATATGATTTCATTGAATACTGCAATGAACTATAGGAAAAGAGTACCTCAATGAAGATAGCTCAAATGATTGATCATAAAAGCTTATTGCTTGAGGAAGATGAACTTTTAGAAATTGAGGAAGATGAATCAATAGATGAATCTAAATATTATGCAGAAGACATGATAGAATTTCATCCCTTAATTTTACAAGATAATTATTATAATGGTTGGGGAAGGTATGAAGAATCATTGGTTTCTCACACTTCTACTGATGAAATTTCTATTTCACTTGATATATAGGATGCTAAAAAATCTATCTCACATGAAGATCTTGTAATTCTTGTACAATCAAAAAATGGTGGGCCACTTGCAGAAATAGAGAAGGTTCCAAAATTCAATCACTTTGAATATGAGTTTATTGAACACCTTATTATAATTAAAAATTAAGAAATGGTAAATTTTTCTTATGACTCATTTGTTATGGATGAGGAAGAGGTAAAATCTTCTCTTTTACCCTTGACTACTAAAAATTTGGGTACAAATTCACATGATTGTCTTGGAGATTCAAATAAAGAAATATCATTGGTGGTTAAAAAGGAATTAGAATCAACTTCTACTCATCCAAATTATAATATGTTGCTCTATTTGAGATGACATAGGTAGTTAATAAGGGAGATTTATTATTTAACACATCCCTTGACCAACAAGAGCTATGGTTTGAAAAGGATGGGCATATGTTTAATTGGGTGACTAATTTTGGTGTTTTTGAAAAATAGGTGATCCATGAAGATGAAGGGCTACAATATTATGATGATGAAGACCATGAGGAAAAAGAAGAAATCACAAAGGCTCATCAAGTCTTGGCAAATGGAAATACACAAAAGGTAGAATCTCAACCTTTCTATTTAGTCATTCGAACTCTAGGTAAAATTTTACATAATTTTATGTTGGATTCAAATGTTGTTGATAATAAAATGTCATTTGTGGTCAATAAAGAATTAGAACTAATTCCTGCTCATACCAATATTAAGGTTTCTATGTTGAACAAGACAGAGGTAGATGTTTTTGAAGTTTTGAATCAATTTCACCAACAATTGACTATTGAACTTGAGATACAAAGTCATAATGATCCTCATTTGTTAGATACCCTAGATGCTTGTAAATTATTGCATAGTTATGATTGGTCTGAAACTATGAACAATGGTTTAGCAATCAAATTTTTAGAAATAGGGTCAAGCTTGGAAAAGATCATGTCTATTCATAAAAGTGAGGATAGTATTTGGAGCAAGGAGTGGATAATGGGAACTCACACAATGCCGAGAGAAACTATAATAAACATCCCACATAGTAAACACAAAATAATTTGAAACCATTTGTGGACTCATGAGTTTAATAGGTCAAATTTCAAATATGGTAGTGATGGGATTGAATCAAATTGGTGGGGTGAGAGAGGTAAAATAAAGGCCATTGAGATTTCAGACCTAATTTTACTATGGCCTAATACCTATAAGGCCTGGCATGCCTATCATGATAAATATCTATTAAATAGTGGTAATTGTGTTTGGGATCCAGGAAAATAATATGTTGAATTCATCATCATTTGTACATTCTTGTATATAGATTTTTTTATTTTCATGCTTTTGTACATAAATTTTCTTTTTTGCACTTTTATACATAATATTTTGTTTTTCAATACTTTAATATTTTATTTCTTGTCAATGTTTTCAAGTTTAGGAAGCAGGTTCTCACTTGCTTGTCAGTTTTCACAATTTTGGTTTGCTTCCATTTTGAGTTTTCCATATTTTGCATCTTCATGTTTTGGGTTGGTTCCTCTGATTGAGGTATTGTTTTGTGATAGCTACAAAATTTTGGTCTCTTTGTTGTATATGTCCCTTTGTCATGTAGGATGGATTGCCTGTTTTGAAATCAGATAAAATTAAGGAAAAGAAAATGAGATTGTTTAGCATTCATTCTTATGATTTTGGGCTAAGATAGTGAACTTTGGAACAAAGAGATATTTCACTGAAGCTCCACATGTAGCATATCATATTAAATGGCATGTTTTGAAATACTGAATAACGAAATCATTTTGGTTTACAAATTAAGGTAAAAATTCAATACACTCAATATTTAGCCTTAAGTGGTCTCTAACCCAGGTGACAAGTAAATTTTGCAAAGTAATACAATGTTTGATAATAAAAAAAAAACTAAATCAATCAAAAGGTTTAGATGATCTTAACTAGGGCTATGGATGCATGACCGATAGTGGAGCAATATCTAAATGAAATAAAAGAAAATAAGTAAATATAAAATTAATCTAATACTTGGGTGATTCGGATAATCTCTACCAGGGCTATAGACACTTGGTAGATAGTAGAGCAAGGTCTAGAAAAGATCAAGGTCATATCCATCGAAGCTATGGATGCTTGACTGGCAGTGGAGCAATGTAGAGGCACATCTTAATGAGTGACATTTTATAGCCTAAATGCAAAACAAATGATGGAATCTAAATTGTTTCAATAATGTAAAATGAATCATAATTTGCACACGAAGCAAAGGCAAATATATCATTTGTTTTCATTTGAAGTTGTTTAATCCCATCTTCTCTAGATGTTGCTAGGTAGTTTTATTTTTTTATTATTGGTTTTATTAGATTTAGATCGGGTTCTTCATCCAAAATACTCAGGAGTATTTTCCAGCAAAATTGTCATTTCACAACATACCCCAATTTGGGGACCCATTTCAAGATTTTAATGTTTGTGTGATTTTTGGTTTGTGGTCTTCAATTTCAAAAGTGGAAGTGTTTATATCAAAATATTTGCTTTCTTTGATAAATTTTTTATTAGCCCACTAACTTGTCTTTTGTCTTGTCCTTTAAAAATTTGTTTAAGACAAATTATGAAAGCAATATCATACTTTTGGATTGGATTTATTTCAAAAATAGTAATAAGTTGAGAATAAAATATTTAAATTTATGAGTGAATTTGTCTCACCCTCAAAGATTGGTCTAAAGTGATAATAAAATTAAATTAAGGAGGTATAACATGATAATAAAGTGTTCCAATAAATATTTTCTTATGGTATTGTTGTGGAAATATTTGAATATCCTTACAAACTGTCAAGTTATTCAAATCCTTGGAGGCCCACAAGTAGATATGTGAGCTCTAGTTGACTCACCACTTTATCCTAGGATAACTTGGAAGTTAAACAGGCTAGGTTTGGACACCCTAATATGATCTTTTGTAGTGTTTGTCAGAAAATCAGCTCAACCAAATAAAAATAAGCAATGAAATATTATTGGCCAAGCATATGATACAAACATTTGTTATTAAATGTAGACCAGTGTATTATCCATTTGGGTATCGTAGCAATTTTAATATTTCATATGATAGAGAACAAAAAGAGAAATAAATACTAATAAATATATGCCTGTTAAAATATCGTAATAAACACAAACTTTTAATCAATGAAGAAACATTATCTACATGTTCAAATAATGCAAGATATAAACAAGATAACAAACACACATTGTATAATTTTTTTCCAAAAAGAGAGAACCAGATAATTTTATATTATATTCAAAATGAACTATTTATAATGAATGGACCTAGTAGGATGCCTAGGTTTTTTTGAATAATACAATACATTGGTCATCCTGTTTGAATGACGTAACAGGGGACTGATATCAATTGTACTAAAAGTAGTGATATATAGAATCTAGTTCTCTAGAATAGCTTCTAGAAATCATCTTAGATAGACTTCCTCACTTTTAGCAACACCTGCACAAGGGTGGGATGAACTTGAGAATATGACTAAAAAAAAGAAAGATAGAGAAGATATGAAAGCCTATAAAAAACACTCAAAATACCTCACATAAGCTTGCTATGAATTTTTCTTAATGATGAAGCCTGGCTACTGTTGGGGACCGAAATGTCATCAAGCTTTACTTGACACTGCAACTATCTATCTTCCAAGTTTCTATCTAGGCATACACCCGATAATCACAGCTTGGAACTCAAGCATTGGATGGACCAAAGACAACTTCAATCCAACCTCCAGAGTAGGTTGGTTCCTTGTCAACTTAAAATGGTGTTGACTCAATTAAAGCTCCAATAGGATTTTGAGATAAGGGTTTAGAAAATGTTTAGGGTTAGAAATATTATAAATAAATAGTGTTTGGATAGGCTAACAACATAGGCAACTACAACAAAAGGCTCCCACAAGCTATTTCTAGTGTCCCATCACTCAAGATTAACATTACCTAAATTAATGAAACCTTCACACATTAAAGCATAAACAGAGATATATTGCAGAAAGCAATTCCAACATCCAATATTGATAATCCAAATAGCAGAATAGACCAATAGTTAGATTTTATAGAAATAAACTTCCTAACAATACAAATCTAATCAAGAATAGATTTCAACTACTCTCACAACTAGTAATCCAAAAGTTAGAATGAACTAACCATTCAAGTATTAACATAAATGCAACTCAAGACTTCGAACCTCTTTGCACAAGATAATGAAGATGACAAATTTGAGTCGAACAATCAGAGTAATGCTCCTTCCATTAGCTCACAAGAATATTTATAGTAGGGCAAGCAAACGCACTAGAGCCGACCCTAAAAAATGAGGGTTCGGCCTCTATTTATAGTTTGTAAATGAAAGAATATTTTTAGGAGACATTACAAATATTGTATATTTACAGCTCAATAGAGAGTTTGCTAGCATCATCTTACTAGCTAGAGGAGCTCCAGGAAATTTGTTGTGAGAAATCCTCCATGGCAGCATACCTCTGCAACTTGTTGGTTCGTTGGTGGCAGTTGGAGTTCTAACAGTTGGACACCGCATCTCATCCACTCGATCATTCTTGGAGGCTCGACTCCACCATAGATCTGCAATTGCATCTGGTTCTTGTTCTTGGAAATCCTCGATGCTTCGTCTTCCTACCCTCCAACTAACTATGCTCTGATCCGGTGAGAAAATACTTTTAAATACCTTATCAATGTTAGCAAGTTCTCAACCATTGATCTTCATCATGGATGACTATGATTAAAACCTCCCGAGACACTCTGCAAATTGGTAGGGAGAACTCAAGTGCCATTCCACACTTTTAAGTTGCTGACATCATCACTATAACCTTGATCCTATAAAATAAAATTCTAGAATAAAATGAACTAAGAGATGAGCAGGATGCAATCCACTCATTACCCTTCCTTTTCTCTTCTTTGGCTTCAAAGCTTCTGAAATCTGCACCTTAAAGCGTGTTGACATCACCTTTGCTAAAAAAATATGTGAAATCTAGAATCCACACTTGGACAAGTGTAAATCATCCTTTATCTCCATTCCACTTTGGGCATAGTGTAAAACAACTTCTTATCGCCAATCCACATCGAAGTTAGTGTAAACTTACTCTTTGTCTCCAATCCACACATTATACAGTGCTTTCCACACTTTGTCATCAATCCACACCAAAATAGTCTTGAGACTCGATGGATTTAGCCTTACCAACACTTAGCCGCTCGGAGCATGCAAGAAATTACTCTTGATCTCTAATCCACACTTTTATTTGTGCTGATATCATCATTGCCAAAAACTTTTGCAAAATCGAGACCCATCGCCAATCCGCACCATTTTACGTTATAAACCCAATAGAATCGCTCAAGGCAAAAATGTGCTAAGTGTTGGGTGGATTAAGAAATGAATGTAGCGGATCCGCTCCAAAATACACTAAAAAGTGTGCGAAATGGAACTTACATACCTTAGAATTAAATTTTCAATGTTTTCCAAGGATGTGGCCATTTTGGGCCTACATTCTAGTGCCTCTCGGGTGGATTTGCTCGCAAAGCCATCAAACTCAGAGTCTTATCCATTGGGCATCAGGAGTTAAAAATGCTTATCTTCAAAAATTACTTTAAAGAATAACTTCCATATGAACACTACCCTCTAAAAACTGAACACCTTAGAGGATAAACATTCATATCAAGACTATGCTCCATGCATCCTAGAGGATAAAGGTTCATATAGAGACTATGCCATAAGCATTAATCTCTATGCCATTCCAGCAAAACTGCTTCACTGCTCCATCAAAATGCAGCTATGTTCTCCTTTTAAACCTTCTTATAATACATGATATAAATGCCTTCACACAAAAACTATTGTTTTCTATGTCTCTCTAGACTCATGCTTTTATTGTTTCTTTTTTACTATGTCAGAGTAAAAATAAATCAGATAAAAATACAAAACTTATGACTATATATGTACAAAATAAAAAAAATTGCTAAGATTGTGCCCCTTCAGGGTCCGCAACATCTCTATTTGGCTCTTCTTCTTGCTGGACCTCCTCCTCAACATTATCCTCTTCTTGCTCAGCATCTTCCTAAGCTTCTTCCTTTGGAGAAGATTGCTCCTTATTTTACTCTGCTACACTATCACCAAATAGCTGCACCATCAGTTTCAAGGTTTGTAGGGCTTGTTTCTAGGTTGTTTATGAGGGATTGGAAGTCTCTTTTAGCTACTTGTAAATGTACTGGAGTTCACCAATATCTTCATAGTAAGCAACACTTCCTTTGTTTACCAGGTCCTCCATGAGGTCTCTGAGCTTGGTGAAATCAATGATCATTTGTGAAGCTTTCTCTTGGTCAATTGGTTCCTCTAGAACATCAATTTTTAGATTCATATTGTAAGCTCTCTCCAGTACTTTTCTTGATTTCTTCAACTGACAGCAAGCTGTGATATTCCATCCATAACCCTCTGAAACCAATTTGGATCATTTCCTTGTTAACATCCACTACATCCTTGATTACTCCTTCAACTTTGTCATACAATAACTAAGCCTTTTGGATTGCTCTGTGCTTATTTACTACAATTCTAGCAACAACCCTAGCAATGTTCCACTCCTTATTAGGAATTGGCTTAGCAGAATCAATGAGTCTACTATCCACCAGCCTATGAATTTGCTCAGCTGGAATCACCATAGGTTGTAGCTCTCCAGTGATTTTGTCCAAATCCTTCTGAATACTTTGGAGTAGTCAATAATAAGCTACAACCCTGAGAATTTCTCTAGCACTTCAGAAAGCAATTCCTTTCTCACTTTATTGAGTCTAGCTTTGGAAAAACCAGAGGATTTAGCCTCTATTGCTTCAAACTTTGTATCTCCTTAGCTTGCTCCTCATTCTTTTTCTGGTGTTCTACAATCTGCTCCTTGAGCTTATTAGCTTCTTGAAACTTCTCTTGCTAGCTTTTAGCTTCTTTTCTCAGAGCTTTCTCCACTTATTTCTGATTGCTGATAGTTTTCTAAAGCTTTTCAATTTGCTTCTCCAACTTACCCACCTTTTATTTGAATATATCATTTTTCACATAAAAAGTTTCTAAGTGGGCTTTGGCTATTACCAATTCATCTTCATCAGGAAGTTTCTCAATATCTTTTGTATGCTCTTCTATATGATAATCTTGAGCTATCATCTTAGTTTTAGGCTTGCTCACCAGGGGAATCATGGACCTAGAAGTCCTTTGCCTTGAAACTGGATCAAAAAATATACTTTTTCTTTTGGTAGCCATCCTATTAGAAGGCTTAGAAAACTTTTCTGCCCAGAAATCATTGATTTTCTATGTAGCTTCTTGCTCCTTCTGTAAACTTGCCTGGGTAGGGTAACTTGTAGCAAGAGGAGAGGAAGACACCAAGAATGTAATAGTAGAATCAACATTTGATATCAATTGTACAAAAGAATTTACAATGGAATATGTGACCATAGTGGAATCTCTGACCACTACTATTGTTGCAATTGGTAAACTCATGAAGACTGAAGTAAGACTCATAGATGGGTGAAGGGGTGTCCTGAAAATAGTTTATTTATCAGATGATGGTGGTGGTGGTAATGGTGAAGTTGTAACTATGGGAGATGATGAGAGGGGAATCTCAACTGATGAATGTGGAACTTCAGATGATGAAGATGGAATCTTAGATAATGAAACAGGGACTTGGGGTGATGAAGAAGGAATTTGTGATGACCTTGGGGGAGATGGATTGGTTTGTACCTCAATGGTGACCGATGAAGTAGGAGGTGAACTATGAGGTGGAGAAGGTACCTTTGTTACAACTTCTTGTTCAGAAAGAGAGGGAGATTTCCTTGGGGAATCTGGAGGAGGAAGAGGAGAAGAGGGATTAGAGACTATACCTTCGCCTAATGATGTAGGGTTTTTTGGAGTTGTCTCTATGATTTGCTATTGTTCTTGCTATATTAATTCTTCAACAACTAAAATAGTTGTTTTCTCAACTATATCCTCTTTATCCAGCCTCTATTTCTTTGAAATATATTTCTTAGCTCTTTCTGGGGCCCTTTTGGCTTTTCTCTGAAAAATTGAAAGGTAACTTTCTCACTTTCTATCTCTTCCTCAGAGAGCCCTTCCTGTACTATTTCCTCCAGCAATACCTACTCAAAAATAGGATTCAATTCCACTGTTGTTGTAGTGGTGAATATCAGAGGTGTAAACCTAAAGTTCTCATCCTTCTCTTTCTAGTTTATATATGTATTTAGAGGTTTTCCACCTAGGGATAGGTGCTTAGGCCTATTTACTATCTCTATAATTGGTGCACTTATAGTCCTCTCATTAGAATAGTGCATTTTACTCATCAATCCTTCCCCCTTTGGAAATTGTTCTATCTTCTAAGTTGAAGGTTGAAAAGGCTTCAAGACTTTGGCAACAGTCAATGGAGCATCAGTTTCTTCTTCCTGGACTTCTTATTTTGGAGGTGGGGATGGGAAACTAGACTCGGTTTGTGTCATTTTGTATATTAACACTATATTCCTTATATCTTTGGGCCTCCAAGTTTTGATATATTTATCATACCTTTTAGAGAATTCAACATCCATTTTAATCCCAAATTTGGATTTTGTTTTACTAGTCTCAATTCTCATCCTCCACCAATCTGATATCTTGGCCTCATTCCATTTCCCTTTATTCTCTATCTTTTCATCATCAGGTTCTTGAGACTGAGGTTCCTCTTTCTTTTCTATTTTTTCCTCAATATATTTAATGGTAGATTCCTTCAACTGATGTTTTACATTGTTGTCTGGGTCAAAATCCATAATTTGCTCATAAAAGTCCAACCATGGAGGGAGTTGATCCATTTTAGAAACATTCCATTCTAAAATATCAGTTTCTTTGTTATTTCTGCCTTGTTCAAAATGGGGCCTAGATCTCTTTTCATATTTGTAGGTCTTCTCTCCATTTACGGCTATATTTCTTTTATAGAATATGTCATCTGGATCATAACTCCATCTCTGAGGAATATAGAATAGACCCAACCTATCTAGGTATTGGTCAATTTTTTTACCCTACCACTTCTTTGTAATAGTTATATCACTAACATTTTGGTAGGTCAACATAGACTTCCTCTTTCTCCTAGAGCCATAGTTCAAATCTATATATTATGCTTACCTTAAATGTTCTAAGGCAAATAGCCTCTTTGTGACAAAGTGGGGCAATAGAAAAGGCTTGTCCATAAAGCCATACAGTCTAATGATTGTGCCCTCTATTAAGAGATACCAGTCTCCTTCCTCTGCACCTTCTGCTCTCAATATTTTCTCAACCAAAAGTGGTATCCTAGGGCAAAATCCATACATTATTTTCAATGTTGGCCCTAAGAATTCCAAATTGAATTTGTAAAAAGGCTCAGTACTTCTGAGATGCTTAGTCTAGTAATAAATTAGCAGGGGTTCTCCTTCACTGGTCTTGTTCTTAATTGGAATCCAAGGCATCATATCTCTCACAGTAGTGAAAAACATCCAGACCAGGCTTGAACAATATCAAAAACAAGGTGCATCAGAGCTTCTTTTCAATGCTACTAACTACTCATATATTATCTAGGAAAGGAAAGCCGACCATTCAAAATAGATAACCCTAATACCCTTTTCAACTGTGTCTTCCTCATACATCCTCTCATTGGAAATGCAATATGCAGCGACTATTTGTCAACCCTACACCATTTTATCAAAATCTAGACCATCCATACAGACTAACATGGAGTAAAGCTCTGAGTGTTCAAAATGTTCAATGGAAATTGGGACCTGAGGTAATCCTTTTCTAGGCCTCTCATTTTCTTTGAGTTGTATATGAACCCACTTTCTGAAAGACTCACCATCATTAGCTCTCTTCTCCAGGGAGTAATACGCATAAGCCTAGGTAATTGTTTATCAAACTCCTTTGGTTTTGATGGTGGGTTCGCTTCTATGGCAAAAATAATTTATTGCGACTTTGGTAATGGTGCTAATAGGGTCTTGCCTTTAGCAGTCTTTACTACTTTTGCCATTGGGTCATAAAACTTAATGATGGCCGCTATTAATTTAGGGCAAGGATGGATGAAATCACAAATGTAAAAATAGGAAGGATCAGGGCACACCATCTACCTTCAGCTGATATGGTCACTCCTTCGTGTCTATACTCATGATTGCTTCTTAATAAGGTCCTTCTTACTTTGGTCATTACCATGTCTGCCAATCACCTTGTTTTGTCGATATAATGGTCCACTATCTTGTTCATCAATTTTCTAGCTTCTTGGGAATCTTCAAAAGCCATCTTCGTCTGTAATGACTTAGATTTTCTTTGTAGAATTTGTAGGTAATGTTTTTGCTATCGTTATGCTCTTCTTCGCTCAATGAACACTACTCTTGTCAAATGAAAATAATTTTGTGCTTTTATCTTTTAATTAATATTTCATGTACATCTTCCACCATTAATGTGGCTACTACATGACTTACCCATTGGCATGCTTCTCAACTAGCACTCTATCCCTTTTGGTGGCTTAGAGGTGGTATTCTAACCTCTGATTGGTCAAAATTCAAATGTGCTTCAACCTTACGGCCTCTTGCTTTATCCTTTCTCTTTTGAGCATAGGAAAATTAGTATTTATTGCAGACCTTTTACCTTTTGGAAGTGATACAATGCAGAATTGCTATCTCGCTCAAAAGTAGACTTGAAAATGGTAGATTGGTGACACTTCCCTATTCTGCACAACTTAACTCTAAATTATGGTGGATTAGGACCTTCCTCATTCCACACATCATAAGTCTCGAAACCCAATGGATTAGAACCCGCTCATCATTCTGCTAGCATCATGGTCCATCCGAGTGCGAAAAATAGTGCATGTTACATTCTATTGCCAATGTAGTTTATTTAGGTCCGGATTGGAACCCAATCGCTATTCCACTCGTATGATGGTTCATTTGAGTGTGGATTGGAGCACAATGATATTCCACATAGCACTTAGTGTATTTGAGTGTGGAAAAGGAACTGCTGCATCCTATGGGAACACTTAGCCGATTTATTTGCAAAATTGTCTCTTTCTTTTTTCTCTTTTTTATATTTTGCACAATATGTTGTTAAAATAAAACTTGATACAAAGTGTAGAAAGAAAGGAAATATGATACAATGTATATACATATATTACAATGAGCTTATATTTCAATCAAAGTAGAGTTTAAGATGAAAACCATTAACCGAAATTGGTTGTATGTTTCCCTCTAGATCTTCAAGTTGGAAAACATTGGTCTCCTTGACTTCTACTATCTTGAAAGGGCCATCCCAGAAGGAGTCAAACTTCTGATGGTGACCTGGTTTTGCTCTTTCAATATTCCACCTGAGAACTGAATCTCCAACCTAGAATTTTTTGAACCTTACCTTTTTATCGAACCATGCCTTGATGTCCACATAATGCTTTTGAAAGTTCTCATAGGCCTGAGCTCTTTTCTCTTCCAACTATAGTAGGTGTGTTAGCCTTGTTTCCACTAGATTTTCCTCTGATTCTTCTTATGTATTTATCAGTTTGAGTGCTGGAATTTCCAAATGGATAGGTAACACTACCTCCTTGCCATATACCAAAGCATAAGGGGAAGTCTTGATGGACTTCTTGATAGTAATCTTGTCTACCCATAAAGCTTAGTCAAATATTAGGTGCCAACTTATTTTATTTCCTTCTAGTGATCTCCTCAAAATCCTTAGCAGATTTTTATTGGTAGAATCTGCAAGTCCATTCCCTTGAGGGTAATAATTTTAAGTATTCTTAATGGTTATGCCATACTTGCTAGAAAATTCAATATATTTGGCTCCTATAAAGGCTGGCCCATTATCACTCACCAAGGCTTCTAGAACTCCAAACCTTGAAATTAAACTTTCCATAAAATTAATCACAACTTCCTGATCTGATTTATTTGTAGGGATCGCTTCTACCCATCTTGTGAGGTAGTTTGTGGTAGTTAGAATATACTTGTGCTTAGCTAAATAATTTGGATTGATGACACCTATGAAGTCCAACCCCCATTGCTGAAATGGTTCTTCTACCTGTATTAGCCTGAGGGAGAATGAAGCAATTCTTGTCCTCCCTACATGCCTTTGACATTTGTCACAGGCTCTAGTGATGTTGAAGGTGTCAGAAAATATAGTAGGCCAATAATAGCCTACTCTTATGATATTCAAAGTTGTAACTCTGCCTGATAAATGTCCTCCAGATGGTCCTCCATGGAACTCCTCAATGACCTTTTGTTGTTGATCATATTTTAAACACTTAAGGAGGACTCCATAAAGGTTCCTTTTGTATAGCCCTTCTAGTAGTAAGACATACTTCAAAGCTTGAAGTCTATATATTATTCTTTGTGATGCATTAATATTAGGAGGACATACTTAAGTTTAAAAGTAATTTATCATCTGGTCTACCCAATCAGAGTTTCCTGGTTGTACCCCTTCAATCTGATCATCTTCTGATGCCTGACAAGTTGTTATTTCTACTGATGTTGCTACCTCTGTTAAACCTTGGCATAAGGCCCTACCTCTTACCAACTTGGTGGGGTGTATATCCACATCATATTCCTAGATCTTGGTGATCCATCCAACTCTCTTATCTCCTAGTTCACCTTGTAGAATAAAGCTTCTCACATCTGGGTGAACAACATATACCAAGGACTTACCTTGAACCAAATACTGCCTGAACTTCTTCAATGATTTCATCATAGCAAATACTTGTTTCTCAATAAAATTATACTTGACCTAGTAATCATGGAGAGTCTAACTCTAGAAGAATATGGGATGTTCCTCACCTTGCTCATTCTTTTGAGTAAGTACTGAGGCATAACTTTCTTCAGCTCCATAAGCGTAAAGAATAAAATCTTTACTAAAATTTGGATTTACTAGCATTAGAGTTGTGGCAATGGACTGCTTGATTATCTCAAAGGCTTATTTCCTTACTTCAGTCCATTTGAACTCTGCATATTTCTTCAATAGCTCAGATATAGGCCTTACCTTCTGTGCAAAGTTAGAAATGAACTTCCTGATAAAGTTTATTTGATCGAAGAAGGACTGTAAGGTTTTCTTGTTTACGGGAAGTGGAAGAGCTAGAATGGACTGTATTATGTCTATATCTATGGCCATACCTTATTTTGAGACCACATGACCTAGAACTTTTCCCTCATGCACTGCAAAAAATGTTTTCTTAGGATTGAGGGAAATGCCAAATTATCTGCACTTTTGAAAAACTTGCTCAAGGTGTGCTAAGTGATCATGCTTGTTATAGGAGAAAACAATCATATCATCCAAATAGATCAGAATGACCTTATTGATAAGCTCCCCAAAGACATAGTCCATGGCTCTCTAAAATGTGGCTCATGCATTAGACAGCCCAAAAGGTATTCTTTGGTAGGCAAATGTGCTCCATTTTGTGGTGAATGCTATTTTATACTGATCTTCATTTTTCAGCCAGATTAGATTGTATCCAGAGAAGCCATCCAATAGTGAGAACCTCTCTACCCCATGCCACTATCTATAATATCTGATCAATATATGGAAGGGGGTAGTGATCCTTAAGAGATGTTTGGTTAAGATTTTTGAAATATACACACAAGCGAATATTGCCATTCTTTTTTCTCACAGGTACCAAGTTGGCTACCCAGGTGGAATGTTTTATGGGATATATGATCTTAGCCTTTAACAACTTTAAGAGCTCTTATCTCATTATGGCTTCGATCCTTGGATTTATAGGCCTTTGCTTCTTCCTAAAAGGCTTTGCATTAGGCTCTAGATAATGGTATTTTGGATAATCCTTTTGTCATATACCTTGAGGTCTTCATATGACCAAGCCACAATGTCTTAGTACTTTATGCATAAAGTTCTAATATCCTCTTCTTACTCTAGAGAACATTGTATTCCAACCTTGAGCCTTTTTCCTTTTTCTATTTCAACTTCTTTGTATATTTTGTCATTTACTTCCATAGATTTGATCCTTCTCCTATCTTCATTGTCAAACAGGCTCTCTAGGGTGACCAACCCTCTAGGTATATGATTATTTCTAAGCTAAATAATTTCCTTTTGATAAATTTCCTCTAGATTTTCTTTTGGTACAATGGAGAGGTAGGCTTATCTTACCAAAAAATCAATGATCTATTCATAACTTTCAAAGACCTATCAGAAAATCTGCTTATCGAGCACTGCAGGCCTAAAAATCATTTTGATTCCCTTGTCTTTCTTGACTCCAATATCTGTAGAAGGGTTGAAGTTAGCTCCCCTCGCTACTAAAGAGTCTTCCAAAGTATTCTTTTCTCTGGGAATAAAATTTATATTTAGGGCATCAAAGGATTCCATCAGATCCCATACCCTATTTCTATATACTTTTAGGTAATGGTGCTTGCTATTGCACCTTTCTCTTACCTGATGGACGATTAACTTAGAGTCGCCATATATGTTTAGGACCTTAATGCCCATATTTTTTGCTTGCATCAGTCCAAGGCATAGAGCCTCATACTCTACAACATTATTGGTGCATGACCATGTTAACCTGTAGGTAAAACTCTTTGTCCCTTCTGATTGGGATTGTAGTGCCTCACCAGCACCAGCTCCATTTCTGCATCTAGCACCGTCAAAGTGCATGGTCCATACCTCTATCTCTCTCAAATATTGATTAGATATAGCAAGAATTTTCTTCTCTGATTCTATAGAAATACTATATGTGCCCATGCCTATCCCAAACTGACTGTAATCCTCTCTAAAAGGTAATTCATCTTCCAGTTCCAGTTCCTCAAATTTATCCACAATTTCAAATTCTTCAAGAGGAGTGATGTTGCACATGTCTTCCTCAATTTTTTCTATGTGATAAGACATAGGATTTTTAGGTGTTATCCTTATCCTCTTCCCTTTGAAGGGAATGACCATGCTAGAATAATCCATGTACATGCATCCACCTAATTTTGTAGTGAACTCCCTTGAGAGGCATAAACCAAAGTAGGGCTCTAGGTCAACCACTATTATTTCTTGTACTATTGTTACCTCAGGGGCTCTATGTAACCTCATTAGAACATCCTTTATTATTCCCACCATTTTTACAGGTGTTCCATCTAGTTACAGTACTCCAAGGCAAGATAGGGTATATTCCATACCCATATCTTCACAGATCGCTTTAGGCATAATTGTATTTGATTCTCCTGAATCTATCATACAATTTCGGACTACCCAACGTTCCATTATTAAAGAGATATAGAAAATAGGGGGTTTATTCTTTAAAGTAGCAGGGGATATTTCTTTCTTTTCTAAGGGTATGCTAAGGATTGTGGTGGCCTGCCTATCCTGTGGATACTTGTTGAGAGAAGCTTTAAGCAAGTCAATCTAGCAAGGAATGAAAAGGGTATCATATAAACTAGATTTTGATGGAATCCTTTTCATCTCTTCTACAATGTTGTATTCAGACTTAGCCAAAGTTGAAAATAGAGACACCACAATTTACGTGGTTCACCCAATGTGGGCTACTCCATGAAGAAAATATTTCACTAAAATTTTCTCAATAAATATCTTGGGAATCCTTTCCCTATTACAATTTTTATGGACCTCTGTCCAAATGAGACACCAATCCCCTAATTCAAGTTCATGTATCTCTATCCATAGGAGAACTCCTCCTTTGATCTGGTTGGTGATCCTCTAGAAGACTATTGCCTCCACTGCACTGGCTTATAGATCTCTCTCCACTAAAGACTTTTATTCCCACTCAAAAGACCTATCCTCACTACCTTTGCTAATGGATCTCTATCCACTAGAGACTATTATCCTCTTTTCTCTGTAACCTCCAAAGCTTTGTCTCAAATCTGCACTAAACATAGTCCTTTGGTCTAGTACAACTCTCCTCAATATCTATCTCTGGTCTAGCACAAACCTATCCTCAAATCTGCACCAAAATTTTCTCTCAAATCTACACTAAACATAGTCCTTCGGTCTAGCACAAATTTGTCCTTGATCTTTGTCCTCAAGCCTTAACTCAAGGCTTGACTCAACTCTGTTGGATCTGCCCTAAACCTTAACTCAAGGTTTGAACAAATCAATCAACTCTACTCTCAATTCTTATCAAAGACTTGTCTCAAATTTACCTTTTAAGCTTCCACAAAATATCATTATAATTTGTCCACAAGTCCTTTCTAGAACTTCCTCAAATATGCTCTACAAGTCCTCTTTAGAACTTGCTCAAATCTGCTCTATAAATCCTCTCTAGAACTTGTTCAAATCTACTCTACAAGTCATCTCTAGAACTTGCCCTCTCTAGAACTTGCTCAAATCTGCTCAACAAGTCCTCTCAAGAACTTATCCAAATTTGTATTGTAAGCTTCCACAAAATCTCACACAAAATTAGTCCATAATTCTCCTCAAAGACTTGCCTCAAATCTACTCAACAAGTCCATACAGAACTTGTCCAATCTCATAGAAACATAAAGAGAATTATTAGAGACTCAATATGTTCTATACTAATCACAATGTTCAATCACTTTCAATCACTCTCTTAGAAACATAAGGAAAATTATTAGAGACTCAATATGCTTCAAACTCAACTCAATGCTCAATCACTTTCTCAACTCAATTCAGAATATAGAATAGTTTATTTTATGGAACTTGAACAATCACTTCACACATCCACTTGACTAGGCTCAACCAAATCTACTCAACCAATCACTCAATGAAATAATCCTTGCTCACAAACCCTAGTCCAAGCATATAAACATCAACTCAAAATATTTCCAATAATGCTCACATAACAATGATACTCATGTTCTTTTCAAACCCTAGTTCAAGTTCTTTGCTCAACAACTCACTTCAAAAACAATGCTTATAAAATAATCCTCACATAGCAATGATACTCAAACCCTAGTTCAAGTTATTTGCTCAACAACTCACTTCAACAACAATGCTTATAAAACAATCCTCACATAGCAATGATACTCAAACCCTAGTTCAAGTTCTTCTCTCAACCAATGGCTTCAACAACAATGCTTATAAAACAAGGTTCACATAACAACTCTTTAACCCATAAAACCTTGAAGCATTAACTCAAACACACTCAATAAGGAAGCCCTAATCAAATCCTTTTCACTCCAAACTTATTTTTAGAAAATCAATCAATCAACTCAACTATGTAAGAATGTGCTCATACCTTTTTCTTGATGATTAAGGGATCTCATAAATCTGCCACAACCACAACCACTTCTATGCCAAACTCAAAGAGTTTAGAAGATAAATATTTATCACAATGTAATACAAAAACTCAATTACACCTTATCACTCCATCTATAAAAACAACCATCAACATACATAAAATATTTTCCAATAACATCTTATAATCTCCCAATTAAAATAAATTTAACAACACCCAGGTGTTGTAGGTGAGTTGGAGAGGAGAGGGCAATCCTCCAAGGGAGGTCCCAGGTTCAAATCTCCACCCTGCCAAAAAGTTGAATTGGGTATCCAAAATCCAATTGATAATGTTGGTGTGGGTAGGGTCAGGTGCGACCCCCGAGTGATTTTGATGGTGTAGAACCCCATGTTCATGGTCTCTCAGACCAAGGCGGCTCCATAAGGGGTTTTCGCTTAAAAAAATCAATTTAACATCCACAAAAATTTAACTCAAAAACCTCTTTAATTAAATTTATTTTTTTATTATTTGTGGAAAACATCCCAAAAGGGATGCCACTTTCGGGTAAGACCCAAGGAGGCAGGGGTACTCTTTAATTAAATTTTAATAGCAATAACTTTGGCAAAAATCAAATCCACTTTCCTTATAACTCCAATAACATAAATCAATTACCAAACAAGAAACTTTTCATTCTACCCTTATAACTCCCTTTTTACCTTAGGAAATACATTAGGCAAATAAAAATTTATTTAACAAAAATACCTTTGCCACTTATGAGATTCAAACCCCCAATATCTGCCTCCTCATGCACCCTAGCCATGGGCTAGACCACCACATGTGCTAGATGCATGCTTGGAATATTAAGAGCACCTTGTACTCTTTATTCTAAGCCTGGCACTCAAACGAGCATGTGCCAAAAAAATTTCCTCTATAGCGCTCAAGACAAACACACCAACAACCTCCACGCAAATCGATCGTGGTCACTTCCACTCCCAACGCTCTCAAAAAATGCATGATTCCAATGGACCACCATGTCCAATGGGAGTGAGGCCTTAAGCCCTCCCATTTCATCTTCTTCCTTACGCTAAAAGACAACACAAAATTTATCTACTTCCTCAACAATTGCATGAATTACTATTTTCTCTGTCGCATGAATATTAATCAATGAAGGGTAAGTTTAATGCCCCTTTGGCATAGCTTTTATATATGAATTTCACCTTTTGACATAGACATTGACACTCCACTAAATTTATGATATCGACACTTTTTAAAACCTTTATAATTTATAAATTATTTAAATTCTAAAAGAATTTAAATTTTATAAATTATTTTTATAAACCTTTGACTTTAATAAAAATTAAAGCCTTCTTGAGATAAACTTTAAACCTTTCTTTGTACTCCACTGATTTTATGTAAATTATTCTACCACCATGGTTTTAATAAAAACCTTAATTCTGCCATCACAATGTTTAAGGAAGCCTTTATATCCTTATAATGATTTTAATAAAAACCTTTTAATTTTCACCATGGTTTTAACACAAACCCTTATAAAATAATATTTTGATAACTTTTCTTCAACTCTTTGCATTGTTCTTGGTGGCAGTAATGGTGTACTCCATGGTATTAATAACAACTTCAAATGTTCACTTTGGCATCAATGACAATTTCTCATCTTGACATCAATGACAACTAAATGAGCTCAAAATATTCAATAAAAGTGGTCCTCTTAGGCCTTCTTTCTAGCTCACTATATTTTCTTTTATATTGTTGAGTGGCTTCTATTCTGTCTTTTGGTAATATAAGGGAATCTAAGCCTCTCTTGAGCCTCATCCTTAGACTTCATTTTGTCTCCCTTAGTTTTCTTTTTAAATATCTTAGGGAGACTGTCTATCTTCTATTTCCCTTTATCCTATGGAATAGGAAAAGTATCACTACTTTGGGGGAGTGGGTCATTCCTTTTCTAAGAAGGAACCTAGAATTGTCCCATTTTTTGTGGGTCCACTTGCAAGGTTTTCTTCCAGACCTTGTCATAACAACAATTGGGCCATCTTCATCCAGCTCTTTTCCAACCATGATTTGGTCAGGCTACCATAACATATTTACTCTTCCCTTTTGATTTCTCTTAGCTTGATCCATAGCTTGCTAAACATGGTGGTGGTACATAACACAAGATTATGAATCATGGGGATCATTACATACCAAAAACCAAACATTCACTAGACTTGTTTTCGAAGAACACTTAGGTTCTTCATATGTTGCATTTACTTTAACCCTAGTACTATTACTAGGACTAGGTCTTTGATATTTGTTCACATATGGAAATATCCTCTGTTGAGATATCTCCTGATCCCTTTTTTCCATTGATTTCATTCTATTACTAAGAGTTTTCAGAGTATTTTGTATATCAAGAATGGCAAAAAACTCTTAAGAGGTTTGATAAGGAAAATGAGGGAAAGGAACTGTAGTAGATGATGCTTTCGACTGAGGAATGGGATTCATTTGTAGATATGGAGATGATAAGGAAATAGGATCCTTGTAATATGAGTTTGTATCTTGGCTCTAGCTATTAGTGGTTTTTGAACTATAAGATAACATAGTTTTGGGAGGTAACCTCCCCATATTTATTAGGATATTCTCTATATGAAATATTGCATTATAAACTTGAGGAAAGGTTTCCACTCCATATTGTTTGGTTTTTAAGCCTAGCTCTGATCCAAGAGCTTTGATATAATACATATAATCCAAGCATACAACTAGTCTAGCTATAGTGGAAATTCTCTTCCATGTTCTTCTAAACCTCAAATTGAAATTTGATATAGTCTCTTGTTGAGATTTTTGCATGGATGTAAAATTATTAAGCAAGGAGAAAGGGTTAGAAGATTCATTAAATTCTTCCACAAAAGGCTCATCCAATTTTTCCCATGAAGTGATGGTGTTGTCCTCAAGAGTCCTAAACCAATGCAAAATATTTCCTCTGAAGGATAGGGCTAGGATTCTCATAATAACATCCTTCTTCTTTATGTTCTGGATTACTATCAGATTCAAAATGTCTTGATAGTGCTCATATGTTATCTTTCCATATCTATAATAAGTGGGAATGGCCTTGGACACAGCCTAGGGAATGTTATTCATATGGGCTAATCTAAGGGTACCAAATGTGTTCCGTCTAGGATATTTCTATAATGGTTAATTTGGGGGTATATTTCCTTGATTTGCTACTGCATTTCTAGCCATATTTCCAGTTGTGGGTCATGTTGTAGAAGTTGATGAATTAACTGTAGGACTTTCCTCGAGAAGCTCTTCTTTTGAGAGGAAATATTTATTCAAACTTTTGATAACAATAGAGCCTCTATAAGGTAGCTTACAATGAAAATAAGAGTTAGGGTTATTCATTTTGAAAGACCTGGTATACATGAAAGGACACTGGTCTATAGGGGTAATTCTTTTTTGGGTCTAAAGACCAGGGAGTTACCAGGTGAATTTGCTAATCTCTACTTAACAAGGTCAAGACAATTCATCAAATATTGATTCCTCTAGGTAGAGATAAAATAATAACTCATATGATGGTTTTTGTGTTTCTTGTGAACTGGTCCCATCGGATGTGCCAAAAATTATTGGGCACCAAAATGTCATCAAGCTTTACTTGATACTGCAACTATCTATCTTCCAATTTTTTGTTTAAAAATGTACCTGATAGTCACAGCTCAACACTCAAGCATTATATGGACCAAAGAAAACTTCAATCCAACCTCCATAGTAGGTTGGTTCCTTGTCAACTTAAAATGGTGTTGACTCAATTAAAGCTCCAATAGGGTTTTGAGATAAGGGTTTAGAAAAGATTTAGGGTTAGAAATATTATGAAAATAGTGGCTAGATAGGCTAACAACATAGGAAACTATAGCAAAAGGCTCCCACAAGCTATTTCCAATGTCCCATCACTCAAGATTAACATTACCTAAATTAATGAAACCTTCACACATTAAAACATAAACAAAGATATATTGCAGAAAGCAATTCCAACATCCAATATTGATAATCCAAATAGCAAAATAGACCAATAGTTATATTTTACAAAAATAAACTTCCTAACAATATATATCTAATCAAGAACAAATTTCAACTACTCTCACAACTAGTAATCCAAAAGTTGGAATGAACTAACCATTCAAGTATTAATAGAAATGTAGCTCAAGACTTCGAACCTCTTGCACAAGATAATGAAGATGAAAAATTTGAGTTAAAAAATCAGAATAATGTTCTTTCCATTAGCTCACAAGAATATTTATAGTAGGGCAAGGAAACGCACTAGAGCTAATACTAAAAAATGAGGGTTCGACCTCTATTTATAGTTTGTAAATAAATGAATATTTTTAGGAGATATTACAAAGATTGTATATTTACAGCTCAGTAAAGAGTTTTTTGGCATCATCTTACTAGTTATGGAGCTCCAATAAATCCACTATGGTAAGTCTACCATGGTAGCATACCTCTGCAACTTGTTGATTTGTTGGTGGCAATTGGAGTTCTAACAATTGGACATTGCATCTCATCCATTGATCATTATTGGAAGCTCGACTCCACTATAGATCTACAACTGCATCAAGTTCTTATTCTTTAAAAACCTTGATGCTTCATCTTCCTACCCTCCAACTAACTGTGCTCTGGTATGGTGAGAAAATACCTTTAAATACCTTATTAGTGTTAGCAAGTTATCAACCATTGATCTTCATCATGGACGGTTATGATTAAAACCTCCCAAGATACTCTACAAATTGGTGGGGAGAACTCAGGTGCCATTCCACACTTTAAAGTTGTTGATATCATCACTATAACCTTGATCCTGTGGAATTTCATTTTGACATAAAATGAACTAAGAGGTGAGCGGGATGCAATCCACTCATTACCCTTCCTTTTCTTCTTCTTCAACTTCAAAGCTTTTGAAATCGACACCTTAAAGTGTGCTAACATCACCTTTGCTAAATACTTTTGTGAAATCAAGAATCCACACTTGGGCAAGTGTAAATCATCCTTTGTCTCCAATTTGCACTAGTCGTAGTGTAAAATGACTTTTTTCCTCATTCTACATTGGAGCTAGTGTAAACTTACCCTTTATTTCCAATCCATGCTTTATACAATGTAAAAGTGCTTTTATCATTAATCCGCACTTTATTGTCAGTCTACACCAAAATACATTATAAATACGATAGAGTTTACTTTACTGAAACTTTTTCTCTCATAGCATGCAATAAATTGCTCTCGGTCTCCATTCTACACTTTATTTTGCACCGATATCATCATTGCCAAAACCTTTTGTAGAATTAGGAGCCATTGCCAATCCACACCATTTTATGTTATAAACCTAGCAGAATCACTCAAGTCAAAAATTGCACTAAGTGTTGGTGAATTAGGAAACTAATGTAATGGATCTGCTTCAAAATACACTAAAAACATGCAAAATGGAACTTACATACCTTAGAATGAAATTTGCAATGTTTTCTAAGGATGTGGCCATTTTGGACCTACATCTACTTTGGCTCCTTTTATAACTGGGCTGTCCAAAATTAGTTATAAATGCTTGGTGCAGAGGTTTCCACTTGGAATAGTTTCATGGTCAGGTGTCATTTCGACTTCCTGATTTTGTTACAATAACTAGTTTATGCCAATTGCCAATGATCTTTTCCAGGCTACTTATTTTTTTAAAAAAAATACTCTGTCTGTTATTGAGACTTATTTTTTTAGCTTTTGATTTTAAGGGGGCTCTTTAATAGTGGTGGGCCAAGCCTTTGAATATACTATTAAATTTATACAAAATGTTAATATGAGTGTATTCCTTTAAATTCTTGTTATCCTAGTCATCTACCTTCTTATCTTCAGGCACTCTTTGACTAGGACTGATGTAGGTGTAGGCCCAAAATGGCCACATCCTTAGAAAGCATTAAATATTTTATTCTAAGATATGAAGTTTCCATTCTGCACATTTCCTAATGTATTTTGCAACAGATTCCAAATGAGATTTTCCCAATCCGCTCAACACTTAGTGCATTTTTGCCTTGAGCAATTTAATTCCATTCTGCTCAGTTTATAGTGTATTTGGAAGTGGATTCCAGATGAGTCTTGATTCCTTAATAGTTTTGGGTAATGATGATGTCAGTGCAAGAAGAAGTACATAATGGAAATTGTGTGTATTTTTTGCATGCTTCGAGCAGCTAAGTATTAGTAAGATCAATTTTACTGAGTCTCAAGAGTATTTTGTTGCGGATTGATGACATAAAGGTAGAAAGAACTACATTTGGTGTGGAATGACAACAAATAGTATTTTACACCAACTCTAGAGAGGAATGGTGACAAATTCAATTTTACACTGCAAAGGGTGTGGATTGGCGATGAAGTATTATTTGCACTAGCTTTGGTGTAGATTGGTGATTCCTCATTTTGACCAAGGTGAAGATGATATCAATATACTCAGTTGTGCAGATTATGTTTTGTTTGAATCCAAAGAAGAGAAAAGGAGAGCTAGCAAGAATATTGATAGTGGAATGCATCCCGCTTGCTCTTTAACGCATTTTATACCATAAGTCAATTCTCATTGAATTGAAGCCACAAAATATGATATCAGCAATTAAAAGTGCAAAATGGTGCTTTGGTATTTCCTCACCCATTTGAAGAGTTTTAATCACATCCATTCATGATGAATATCGATGTTCAAGAGTTTGCTAACATTATTGAAGTATTTAAAAGTAATTTCTCATCATATCAGAGTGTAGTCAATTAGAGGGCAAGAAGATGAAGCGTCAAAGGGTTTCAAGAACAAGAACTAGAAGTAGTTGCATATCGATGGTGGATCAGAGCATTCAAGAATGATCCATGAATTAGATGCAGTCTCTAATAGCCTGAATACCAACTACCATCAATGAACCAGCAAATTACAGAGATCCAAGCTGCCATGGTGGATTACTCACAGTAGATTTACTAGAGGTCATCAACCAGTAAGATAATACCAATAAAATTCTTTGTTGAGCTATAAATATGTAATCTTTGTAATGTCTCCTTAATATTATTTCATTTACAAACTATAAATAGAGTTCAAACCCTCATTTTCAAGGGTAATATCTAGTGTGTTTGCTTGACCTACTATAAATATACTTGTGAGCTAATGGAAGGAGCATTACTCTGATTTTTGACTCAAATTTATCATCTTCATCATCTTTTGCAAAAGGTTCAAAGCCTTGAGCTGCATTTTTGTCAATACTTGAAATGGTTAGTTCATTCCAACTTATTGAATTAATAGTTGTGAGAGTAGTTGAAATTTGTTTATGGTTAGATCTGCATTGTTAGAAATTTTATTTCTATTAATTCTAACTATTGGTCTATTTTTCTAATTTGGATTATCAATATTGGATGTTGGAATTACTTTCTGCAATATATATCTATTTATGCTTTAATGTGTGAAAATTTGAGTTATGGGACACTAGAAATAGCTTGTGGGAGCTTTTTATCGTAGTTGCCTATGTTGTTAGCCTATCTGACCACTATTTTTTATAATACCTCTAACCCTTTATCTCAAAACCCTATTTGAGCTTTAATTGTGTCAACACCATTTTAAGTTGACAAGGAACTAGCCTACTCTAGAGGTTGGATTGAAGTTATCTTTGGTCCATCCAATGATTGAGTACCGAGATGCAACTATCGAGTGCATGCCTGGATAGAAAATTAGAATATAGACAATTGCAGTGTCAAGTAAAACTTGATGTCAATTCGATGCCCAATAGTTTTTGGCATGCCCGATGGGACCAGTTCACAAGGAATACGAAAACCCATAATATGAGTTCTTGTTTTATCTCTACCTATAGGAATCAAGATTTGGTGAATTGTCTTAACCTTGCTAAGCAAAGAATAACAAATTCACCTGGCGACTCTCTCATATTTAAACCCAAAAAAAAATTACCCTTGTAGACCAGTGTCCTTTTCTGTATACCAGGTCTTTCAAAAGAAATAACCCTGACTCATATTTTTATTGTGAGCTACCTTATAGAGGGTTTGCTATCATTAGAAATTTGAATCAAGATATCCATTTAGAAGAAGAACCTCCTGAGGAATATCCTGTAGTTAATCCAACAACTCCTTCAATAGGACCTACACCTAGAAACATAGTAGGAAATGTAGCCCTAAATCAGGGAAATGTACCTGTTGGTCCAAAATCTGCCATAGGAAAGGATTTTACAAATGCACCCTAGACCTGGCCAACATTGAAAGGCTGGAAGCAAGAAATGGCTCCCAGACCAATCTCCAGAGTGGGCTGGTTCCCTTTACTAATCTAAATTTTTGTTTGAAGATAAGGGTTGCTGGAAAGAAATTAAAAGTTGCAGAAAGAAATGGAAATATGGCCGTAGGCCGGAGTTATGGGATCGGAAGAACAACGACGAGAAAACTTAAAGTGCGAGCAACAACAAGCAACAGAAGATAATGACTCAACTCTCACACAACTGTATGCATAAAATCTCTCCAAGATTACACTCCAGGAATCATATCCTTACAAGCAGGATTCAAATCCAATATGCAGAATTTGAATGTAACGGCACTTAAGGAATATAAATTCGATTAGAAATGCAAAAGGAACAGAAAAGACAATCACCCAAACAACTGCTTGAAAAATCTGAAGCCAATACTTTATTCTCGCAAATGCACTTCCAGTTTTTAGCAAAACTTCCAACCTTTCGAAATGAGAATTACATTAGTTTTTATAGAGGTCTATCCTCTTTGCAGCATTAAATATTTTAAACCAACCTTCTTGAGATCTACAATTATGCGAAGGAAACGAGGAACATGATCCCCTTAATTGCAGTCTCGAAGAAACAAAAATTTAAATGCAATGAAACGTTTGCGGTCCTTCATTAAATTCGATTCTTCGAACATGTGCATGAAAACCGTTGAATTAATCCACGAACAGCAGCTTTGAACCAATAAATCCTTCAATTTTGGTGGCCTGGGTGCTTCTTCGACCTTGACTGCCTTGGAAATCCGTGAATCATTTAATTCGGGGCAGCATTAAATCATCGAAAACCAAAAATATCTCCTCGGCCGTTCATACTGCACTTGGCGGGAAAACAGTTGCAGGTCGCGAAAACGTGACGGGTCACGAAATCGCGACGTCTTTTATGTCGTACACCCTGGCCGCTTTTAACCCACAAAAATGGGACCTGTAGCGATATCGCTACGTCTTCGGCTTCCTCTTCTCCATCGCAAGCTTGTTCCGCAAAAACGGAACATGTAGCAATTTCGCTACATGTTTCTGTCACCTTGTACGGCCTTATGGATGGGTCGCAAAAATGTGACGCCTTTTGCTTTTCGCATGCCTTCGACTTTTCCTTGTCGCAATTTTGCTGCATATTGTCTTGCTTGGTCTTATCATCAAAATTTGTAGCGAATCGCTACAACTTTTATGTTACTGCCCTTTAGACCGTAGCGACCGCGATTTTAAGACATGTAGCGATATCGCTACTGCCTCTTCTCTCCGTACCAATAACCATTTTCCATCGTGATTCGCGGACATGTCAGTGACGCGCTACAAGTTTTCAACTTTGTGCCTTTGAAGCCGACAGTGTCACGATTCGCTGACATGTCAGCGACGCGCTGCAAGTTTTTCGACTTTGTGCCTTTGAAGCCGACCGACCCGTGATTTCGGAACACGTCGCGATATCGCGACGGTTCCGCCCAACCTGCCTGCGTTGACTGCGTTGACCGCGATTCTGCAACATGTCAGCGCATCGCTGCAGTTTTTTGACTTAACCATTTTTTGCTCAATTTTTCTCCTTTTTTCGCCCAAGCTGCATCAAAGCTGATATCAAAGGTCAAATTTCCAACAATACACTAATGCATTAATCAATGAGAATCAATGTGGCAAAAATGCCAACATTCTTGGTGGCTCACGGGGTATACAGCTCGCTGTATGCAAGAATCCAGGCCTTAGTCCATTGGGCACAGAGTCATATTGGAACTGTAAACTAGCTGCGGTGGTACATGTCAGGGGACTGCTGCAAAACTTCTTCTGCTGCTGAAAACTAGAACCGGAAGAACCTGCATAGAAGCGGTTATAAACTGAAGAAATGGAATGTGATGGTGGAGTGAGCTCCTGCGATTGCACATGAAGTGACTGCAATGGAGTGATGTGGAAGTAAGCAAGTGATGTGATAGACATAACAACATCATGTTGATACACTACCAGTGGCAATAGATGGAATGAACGAATGGATGGAACAGAAGTGGAAGTTTTGAAGCGTGAAATGAAAATGAACTAAGTTGGAAAATAAATGCTTTTTAAAACAAAAACAAACTGAGAAGAAAGGGATAAGAAGAAATGGGAAAAATAGAAAAGGGGAGAAGAAACAACAGCTGTGGCTTATTCTTTTTGTTTTTTTATATTGCAGGAAGAAAGAAACAAAATAAGGAAGAGGAAGATGAAGAAAGGAAATAGAAAGCGGGGAGGGAAAAGAAGAATTTTTTGGAAGCCACAAACTGCCAGGAAAGGAAGGACAAAAGGGAACAAACACCTACAGCCCACAAGCAACAAGAGCCAAGGTGACAACAAAAGGCAACACATATATACATACTCTTTTCTTCTTCTTCACTTCCTCTTTTATATATATATATATATATATATATATATATATATATATATATATATATATATATATTTTTTTTTTTTTTTTTGTTTTTTTTTTTATATTATATACAAACTCAAATTGAACTTGCGAAGTCATGAAAAGTAGGCTTTCAAATGAAAGCCATTAACTGAAATTGGAAGTGGGCTACCATCCATATCTTCCAAATAGAAAGAATTAGTTGCACCAGTGCTGGAAATACGGAACGGACCCTCCCAGAATGCATCAAACTTCTTATGATTGCCAGGTTTAGCTTTATTCTCATTCCATTTCAGCACCAAATCTCCTGTCTTGAATGGACGGGCTGTAGAATGCTTATAAAACCACTTCAAAATCCCTTGTATGTTCTTGTCAAATTCATTATATGCTTTGGAACGCTGCTCCTCTAATTCCAACAACTGTGCTATTCGCAGATCCAAGGAACTCAGGTCTGTCTCATCATCTTGAAAAGACTGCAACTGCTGTAATACTGGCAACTCAAGATGAACTGACAACCTTGCTTCTTTGCCATAGACTAGGGCATATGGTGAGGTTTTAATGGACTTCTTGACGGAAATCTTGTCTGCCCATAACGCCTGATTCAATAACAAGTGCCATTATCTTTTGTTCTCTCCCAATGACCTCTTCAAAATTCTGAGCAAATTTTTGTTCGTTGACTCTGCCAAGCCATTTCCCTGTGGATAGTAATTGGAAGACGTCTTAAGGAAAATGCCAAACTTGTTAGCAAACTCAGCCAGTTCAGCTCCAATGAATGGAGTTCCATTATCTGTAATGATGGCGTCTGGAACACCAAAACGTGTAATCAAACTCTCAACAAAAGAAATCACTACAGATTGATTGGCCATCTTTGTGGGTATGGCTTCAGACCACCTGGTGAAATAATCTGTAGCTGTTAAGATGTATCTGTGACCAACTGAGGAATTAGGATCAATTATTCCAATAAAATCCAACCCCCATTGCTGAAAGGGTGCTTCAACTTGAATTGGATGCAAAGGCAGAGCTGCATTCCTTACTCTTCCTGCATATCTTTGACACTTATCACAGGCTTGTGCAACCTTGAAAGAATCTGAGAACAGGGTCGGCCAGTAGTAACCAGCTCGGATGATTTTCAAGGCCATCGGTCTTCCTGCAAAATGTCCTCCTGATAGACCGGAATGGAACTCTTCCAAGATCCTATCCTTGTCTGCTTTTTTAACACACTTCAAAAGAACACCATCAATATTTTTAAAAAATAAACCATCTGAAAACAAAACATATCGCAGAGCTTGCAACCGAAATCTCCTCCTCTGAGAAGCAGCCAATTGTGATGGACATTTTCCAGTTGTGAAGTAATCAATCAGGTCCTCTGTCCAATCTTTTTCCAGAATTAAGAAATTCATTAAATTTTCATTACCAGCAAGAGCCTCTCCCTGATCTTCGCATACATCAAATGCTGCCATCTTTGCTAACTGTTGGCACAGAGCTTTACCACGCACTAATTTAGTTGGGTGAATTTCTACATCAAATTCCTGGATCTTGGTGACCCACCAAGCACGTTTATCACCCAACTATCCTTGAAGAATGAAATTTCTCACATCTGGGTGAAGCACATAAACAAATGTCCTGCTTTGGGAAATAAAATGTTTGAATTTCTTCAAGGATTTCATCACAGCATATACCTGTTTCTCAATAAAATTGTACTTTGCTTCGTGAGGTAAAATGACTTGGCTCAGAAAAGCAATGGGCCTTTCATTCCCATCATCTCCCTTTTGCATCAAAACTGTAGCATAACTGTCATCTTCTCCAACTGCATATAAGATGAAATCCTTGGAGTAGTCAGGATTAATCAGGACAGGGGCCTGCACTATTCTTTCCTTGATCTCCTGAAATGCGTCCTTTCTTTGAGCTGTCCATTGGAAAACTACATTTTTCTTCAACAATTCAGTCATTGGTTTAACAACCTGAGCAAAATCGGCAATGAATTTTCTAATGAAATTTATCTGTCCAAAGAAAGATTGAAGTTCCTTCTTGTTTGCAGGGAGTGACAATTTCTTCAGGGCTTCAACACGGGCTGGATCAATTGCTAATCCATCTTCGGAAATCACATGACCCAGAAGCTTACCTTATTTTACAGACAAACACGAGACTTCTTTGGATTAATGGAGATTCCGAATTCTCTGCATTTCTCAAAAATCAGCCTCAGGTGAGAACAATGGTCTTCCCTTCTATGTGAAAAGACTGTCATGTCGTCAAGGTATATTACAATGATCTTGTTCAACAAATCCTTGAAAGCAATGTCCATAGCTCTTTGGAAGGTAGCTCCAGCATTTGACAGTCCAAAGGGCATTCGCTGATATGCAAAAGTACCCCACTTCATGGTGAATGTTGTCTTAAACTGATCTTCATCTTTTACCCAGATCTGGTTATACCCAAAAAATCCATCCAGCAAAGAAAAACGTTGTGCACCAGCCACAACATGCAATATTTGATCTATTCTTGGCAAAGGATAATGATCCTTTAATGAAGCACGGTTCAAATTCCTGAAATCAATGCACAATCTAATATCTCCATTCTTCTTACGTACGGGGACCAGATTGGCGACCCATGTGGAATGCTTGACCGGATAGATGATCTTAGCTTGCAGCATTTTAACAAGCTCAGCCTTCATCAATGCCTCAATCTTTGGGTTTACAGGTCTCTGTTTCTGCCGAAAAGGCCTAACTCCTTCTTCCAGTTCAATTGTATGCTGTATAATCTGCTTGTTGTAACCCTTCAAGTCTTTATAGCTCCAAGCTATAATATCAGAAAACTCTTTACAGAGCTGCCTGATTTTTTGTAGTTCTTCTGGGGTTGAGTCAGTACCAACCTTAATCACTTTGTCAGGCTGAAGCTCTAACTCCATGAATTCCTTTCTATCAATCTTCATTCAAGGCTTTCTGGAATGATCATGTTGGTCAAACAAGCTCTCCAAAGTTATTAGACCCTTTGTAATATGGTTATTCCTTAATTGAATAAGACCTTCGGCTTCCTCATCTTCCAAAGTTTTGCCTTCAACAGCTGCAGCTTCATGTATCAGGAAATTAACAATCTGCTCATTGGTTTCAAAGACCTGCCATAAATTTTCCTTATCTGGCACACTGGGTCTGTATACCATTCTCACTGTCTTGGGCTTGTTCACAACTTGATCAGCAGGAGAA
This sequence comes from Wollemia nobilis, assembly GCA_028583015.1. Taxonomy (NCBI): domain Eukaryota; kingdom Viridiplantae; phylum Streptophyta; class Pinopsida; order Araucariales; family Araucariaceae; genus Wollemia; species Wollemia nobilis. The sequence continues at coordinate 10,205,228 of JAQPPZ010001125.1, forward strand.
AAGTTCGCTCCAAGAGATGCTAATAAGTCAGCATGTTTATTCATCTCTCTGGAAACAGCTTGAATATTAAGCGCAGTGAAAAGTTCAAACAAATCCCAAACCTGATTACGATATGATTTCAGATAATGCTGCTTTGAGATGCATCTATTTGTGACCTGATTTACAATAAGCTCGGAATCACCAAAAATATTGAGCTATTCTATTCCTAACTTCTTTGCTTTTTTCAGACCCAAGCACAATGCTTCATATTCAGCAGCATTATTAGTACAACTCCATGTAAGCCGATATGAATAAGTTCTCTGTACACCAAAAGGAGAAATTAACACAATACCTGCTCCGGCACCATTCCTGCATCTAGCTCCATCGAAATACAGTTGCCATAACTGATCTGTAACCTTAGTCTGATCAACTGGGTTAGACAATTCCTGCTTTGTTTCAGTCTCAGGTTTTCGAATGGCATAGTAGCCAATCTTTGTCTCCATCATGGCATTGAAGTTAAGCATTGAAAACTGGTCTTCCAACTGAAGATTGTTTAAAACTTCACTCATTAAAACAACATCTTCAGACTCTTCGATGAGCATATGGACCGACTGCATGTCTTTTCCAACATCTTCCAACTTCTCAATGTGAAAAGGGGAAGGCTTTTCATTCTGTATTCTGAGACGTCTATTCTTAAAATGAATTTCCAGATGGGAATAATCTAATGCCAGATAACCCCCTAATTTTGTGGTAAATTCCCTAGATAAACACATGCTAAAATAGGGCTCTAAATCTACTACAACAATTTCTTGAATAACAGTGATTTGGGGCATTGTATGCAGGACAATGGGTACATCTTTAATGACACCTACTATTTTTATAGGCGTACCATCCAATTGCAGAACTCCAGGACTACTCCGGGTATACTCCATTCCCATAGCTTCATAGACTCCCTTGGGCATGACAGTGGTTGCAGCTCCAGAATCAATCATACAATTGTGTACAACCCAACCTTCTATTTGCAATGACAAGTAAAAAGGAGGAGGTCTGTTCTTACCAGTAACAGAGGTGGTTAAATTTTGGGCATAGACGGTCTGGGTAGGCCCTTTTTCACTCTCCTTCATAGATTTCAATGACTCTTGTAATAAATCTACTTGACCAGGTAATTGCAAAGCGTCATAAAGGCTTACCTTAGCAGGGGTCTTTTTAAGATCATCAACAATGTTGTATGAAACTGCAGCAGAATTTTTCATCTCAGCAGGTTGCTCAAATCTGGTTCTGTACTGTTGTGTAGCTTCCACTCTTAACCTCTTGGTCAGTGATGGATACTTCAATTTTTCACGTGCCTGCTCCTCTACTTCTGACCTCACTGGTGCAGCTGCTGCCTTTTCTTGAACTCTGTTAAAAGTTGGATCTTTGGGCAAAGGCTTTGGAGCTAGCACAGGAGCTTTCACTGGCCTTTTCACTTCAGCCGGTACTCTTAACGGCTCTAAGTCAGCAGGATCAACATTCATAGGCTTCTTTCCAGTCCTTGTTAGAACTGAAACTTGATCTTCCACTGCAGTCATCAAATTATAACCAGCTTCTGAGATCATATTAACATGGTCACCTGAAGAGCTGGCCGCCAAGGTCTGCACATAATTTAAGTGAACCATACATGTATCCTCTCCGTGAGGATCATTACAAGTTGAGCACCAATATACTCCATATGCATGGGCTGCATCTTCATTTGCTAGAACAGCTAAGCCCTTTTCAGGTGCTTTGCTTGTGGAGGCAGCTTGATCTCTAGTAATTTGAGGAGGTTGAAATCTCCTTGGCTAGAAATCTCTCTCAGCCTACTTCCTCTCAATGAGTGTGATCTTATTTCCCATGGCTCTAATGGTAGAATTTGCAGACTTAACCTCTTGCAATAATGTTGTATATGGATCAGGGTTTGCAGGTGCAGGAGGTGCTGGTAAGGGCAAAGGAGCTGGTGGTGCTGGCAAAGCTGGAAATGCAGTGGAAACGGGAGATGGTTGAATGTTGGGTGCAGGGAGCGGTAAAGGAGTTAAAGCAGGCAATTGAGGAGCTGGAACAGTTGCAACCTGAGGTGCTTTAGAACTCCATGATGGTGTAGGATACATAGTTGGCATGGGGTGTGGTTGTGAACCATATAAATATTGAGGCAAATCCGGAATAAGAGGCATAGTTACCTTTGGAGGCAGTCTTCCTACAAGCAACCAGATCAGCTTCTGCTTTAATTGCTTGTTCAAAGATTTCTGGAAACGTTACCACATTAGACTGCCGAACCACCCAGCCGATATCTGAGTGAAACACTCTGAGGTAGTACATCGTAGCTAATTCATCAGCAGGCCGAATACCATCAGGAATCCTTTGCCAAGTTCTGGTAAACCGGACATTAAAATCAGGTATCTCTTCTTGTGGATGTCTCTGTATGACAGTAAACTAATTTAACAATGAGAAAGGGTCAGCCTGTTCATGAAAATGTTTCACCAGCAAATCACCAAACTGATCCCATGATGTTATGGTGCCGGGAGGCAGAGTTCTGTACCAAAACAGCAGTTTACCTCTCAAAGAACACACTAACAATTTGATCATTACATCTTCATCAGTAATGTCATGGATAGCAGCCAGAGAAGCCACATCATTTATGTGCTCATAGGCTGTTTTACCAGTACCATCGTAAGTGGGCAAAGCCTTCAGTGCAGCCTGTGGTACTGGATTCTGAGCCTGCAGATTCAAGGCTCCAGTGCTGTTCCATGCCAAGAATTTTTTGGGTGGAGGAAATTGTGCCATTGGTGGAACTTGTAGGGGTGCAACACTAGCAACAATACTGGGTATTTGTACAATAGAAGATGGAAGGGACGAGGAAACTAATCTAGAATGCTCACCACTTCTCGAACTATCAAGCTCAAAAACCGAACAAGATCGCCAAATTTCTTTGACTGTGATCTTGTGATCATGAAGTATTTCTGGGTTCAGCAGGGTTACCACAAACAACAGAGTCACCAAATGCTCTAATTTACAGTCTGAAGGTGAACATTAAACCTTCGACCCTATGGGATCTTTTAGAGACAAATAAAATCTGTCCCACCGGGCGTGCCAAAAACTGTTGGCACCGGTGGGTTTATCACTTTGGAAAATTATGCTTATCCCACCGATTATGAATTCTTGGAGACAGAAACAGTCTGTCCCATCGGGCGTGCCAAAAACTGTTGGTCCAAAATCTGCCACAGGAAAGGATTTTACAAATGCACCCTAGACCTGGCCAACATTGAAAGGCTGGAAGCAAGAAATGGCTCCCAGACCAATCTCCAGAGTGGGCTGGTTCCCTTTACTAATCTAAATTTTTGTTTGAAGATAAGGGTTGCTGGAAAGAAATTAAAAGTTGTAGAAAGAAATGGAAATATGGCCGCAGGCCGGAGTTATGGGATCGGAAGAACAACAGCAAAAAACTTAAAGTGCAGCAACAGCAAGCAACAGAAGATAATGACTCAACTCTCACACAACTGTATGCAGAAAATCTCTCCAAGATTACACTCCAGGAATCATATCCTTACAAGCAGGATTCAAATCCAATATGCAGAATTTGAATGTAACGGCACTTAAGGAATATAAATTCGATTAGAAATGCAAAAGGAACAGAAAAGACAATCACCCAAACAACTGCTTGAAAAATCTGAAGCCAATACTTTATTCTTGCAAATGCACTTCCAGTTTTTAGCAAAACTTCCAACATTTCGAAATGAGAATTACATTGGTTTTTATAGAGGTCCGTCCTCTTTGCAGCATTAAATATTTTAAACCGACCTTCTTGAGATCTACAATTATGTGAAGGAAACGAGGAACATGATCCCCTTAATTGCAGTCTCGAAGAAACAAAAATTTAAATGCAATGAAACGTTCGCGGTCCTTCATTAAATTCGATTCTTCGAACATGTGCATGAAAACCGTTGAATTAATCCACGAACAGCAGCTTTGAACCAATAAATCCTTCAATTTTGGTGGCCTGGGCGCTTCTTCGACCTTGACTACCTTGGAAATCCGTGAATCATTTAATTCGGGGCAGCATTAAATCATTGAAAACCAAAAATATCTCCTCGACCGTTCATACTGCACTTGGCAGGAAAACAGTTGCAGGTCGTGAAAACGCGACGGGTCACGAAATCGCGACGTCTTTTACGTCGTACACCCTGGCCGCTTTTAACCCGCGAAAATGGGACCTGTAGCGATATCGCTATGTCTTCGGCTTCCTCTTCTCCATCGCAAGCTTGTTCCACGAAAACGAAACATGTAGCGATTTCGCTACATGTTTCTGTCACCTTGTACGGCCTTATGGATGGGTCATGAAAATGTGACGCCTTTTTCTTTTCGCATGCCTTCGACTTTTCCTTGTCGTAATTTTGCTGCATATTGTCTTGCTTGGTCTTATCATCAAAATTTGCAATGAATCGCTACAACTTTTATGTTACTGCCCTTTAGACCGTAGCGACCGCGATTTTAAGACATGTAGCGATATCGCTACTACCTCTTCTCTCCGTACCAATCGCCATTTTTTGTCACGATTCGCTGACATGTCAGCGACGCACTGCAAGTTTTCAACTTTGTGCCTTTGAAGCCGCCAGTGTCGCGATTCGCTGACATGTCAGCGACGCGCTGCAAGTTTTTGACTTTGTGCCTTTGAAGCCGACCGACCCACAATTCTGGAACACGTCGCGATATCGCGACGGTTCCGCCCAACCTGCCTGCGTTGACTACGTTGACCGCGATTCTACAACATGTCAGCGCATCGCTGTAGTTTTTTTACTTAACCATTTTTTGCTCAATTTTTCTCCTTTTTTCGCCCAAGCTGCATCAAAGCTAATATCAAAGGTCAGATTTCCAACAATACACTAATGCATTAATCAATGAGAATCAATGTGGCAAAAATGCCAACAAGACCCCCCAAATTAGCCTTTAAAAAAATACCCCGGCTGGAACACAACTGGTCCCCTTAGATTAGCCCATATGAATACCATTCCCTAGGTCGTGTCCAAGGCTATCCCCACTTATGATGGATCTAGGAAGATGGCATATGAGCACTGTCAGGATATTTTGAATATGGAATTAATCAACAACATAAAGGATGAGGATTTTATTATGCGGATCCTAGCCCTGTCCTTTAGAGGGAAGATTTTGCATTGGTTTAGGACTCTTGAAGGTAACACCATCACTTCATGGGTAGCATTGGCTGAGCCTTTTGTGAAAGAATTTAATGAATCTATTGACTCTTTCTCCTTGCTTAATCAGTTCACATCCATGTAGAAACATCAGCAAGATATTGTCCCAGATTTTAATTTGAGGTTTAGCAGAACATGAAAGAGAATTCCCCCTACAACTAGACCAGTTGCATGCCTTGATTATATGTATTATATCAGAGCTCTTGTATTAGATCTAGACTTGCAAACCCAACAATATGGGGTGAAAAAATTTCCACAAGTTTATAATGTAGTAGTTCATGCCAAAAATATCCTAATTAATGTGGGAATATTACCTCCCAAATTTGTACTACCCTACAATCTAGAAACCACTAATGTCCAAATACAAGCTACTACTTCATATTATATGGAACCCCTTTCATTATCATCCTCATATCTGTAAATAAATCTCCACCTTCCATTGTCATTCCTTTCCCCCCACTTCCTACTTAGAATTCCTAAGAATATTTTGTTCTCCTAGATATACATAATACTTTGAAAACTTTGAGTAACAGAATAAATTCAATGGAAAATAGAGATATGGAGATATCTCAACAAAGAAAATTTCCATATGTGAACAAAGATCAAAGACCTAGTCCTAGTAATAGTACTAGGGTCAGATTAAATGCAGCATATGAAGAGCTTGAGTGTTCTTCAAAAATAATTCTAGTAGGTATTTGGTATGTAATGACCCTCATGATTCACAATCTTGTGTTATGTACCAACATCATGTTCAACAAGCTATGGATCAAGCAGAAAGAAATCAAAATGGAAGGGTAAATATGCTATGGTATGCTGACCAAATTATGGTTGAGAAAGAGTTGGATGAATATGGCCCAATTGCTGTTATAAAAAGGTCATAGAAGAAAACCCTACAAGTAGATCCACAGAAGATGGGACAATTCTAGGTTCCTTCTCAAAAAAAGAATGACCCACCTCCCCAAAGTAGTGATACTTTTCCTATTCCCCAAGCTAAATGGAAAGAGAAGATAGATAGTCTCCCCAAGAGATTTGAGAAAGAAAATTAGGGAGATAGAATGAGGTCTAAGGATGAGGCTCAAGAGAGGCTTAGATTCCCTTCTATTACCAAAAGATAAAGAATAGAAGCCACTCAATAATATAAGAGAAAATATGGGGAGCCAAAAAGAAGGCCTAAAATGACTACCTTGGCTAGGTCTGAATACAATATTGTGGAATATATGAAGATGATACCATCAAAAACTAGTTTATATGATACTCTTTTCATTCCTGGCCAGATAGACTTGATTAAAGATTCTCTCAACAAGTATCCATAGGATATGCAGACCACCACAATCCTTAGTATACCCTCAGAAAAGAAATAAATATCCCATGCTATATTAAAGAATAAACCCCCTCCTTTCTATATCTCTCTAAGGATGGAATGTTGGGTAGTCTAAAATTGTATGATAGACTCAGGAGCATCAACTACAGTTATGCCTAAAGCAGACTGTGAAGAGATGAGTATGGAGTATATCCGATCCTACCCTGGAGTACTACAATTGGAAGGAACACCTATGAAAATAGTGGAAGTAATAAAGGATGTTCTAATGATATTACATAGAGCACCTGAGGTGACAATAGTAAAATAAATAGTAGTGGTTGATCAAGAGTCCTACTTTGGTTTATGCCTCTTAAGAGAGTTCACTACAAAATTAGGTGGATGCATGTATATGGATTATTCTAGCATGGTCATTCCCTTTAAAGGAAAGAGGATAAGGATAACACCTGAAAAGCATGTGTCTTACCACATAGAAAAAATTGAAGAAGACATGTGCAACCTCACTCCTCTTGAAGAATTTGAAATTTTGGATAAATTTGAAGAACTGGAACTAGAAGATGAATTACCTTTTAGGGAGGATTATAGTTAGTTTGGGATAGGCATGGGTACATAGAGTATTTCTGCATAATCAAAGAAGAAAATTCCTACTATATATAATCAGTCTCTAAGAGATACAGAGGTATGGACCATGCACTTTGATAGTTCCAGATGTAGAAATCGAGCTGGTGTTGGTGTGGTACTATAGTACCATTCATAAGAGACAAAGATTTTTATCGACAAATTAACATGGTCATGCACCAATAACACTGTAGAATATGAGGCCCTATGCCTTGGACTAATGCAAGCTAAAAATATGGACATTAAGGTCCTAAACATATATGGTGACTTTGATTTAATCGTCCATAAGGTAATAGAAAGGTGCAACAGTAAGCACCATTACCTAAAATTATACAGAAATAGGGTATGAGATTTGATGGAATCCTTTGATGCCCTAAATATAAACTTTATTCCTAGATAAAATAATACTTTAGCAGACTCCTTATCAGTAAGGGGATCTAACTTCAACCCTTATACAAACATTAGAGTCAAGAAATACAAGGGAATCAAAATTATTTTCAGGCCTGCGGTGCCAGATAAGTAGATTTTTTGGCAGGTTTTTGAAAGTGATGAACAAATCATTAACTTTTTGGTAAGAGAAGTTTATCTCTCCACTGTCCAAGAAGAAAATCTAGAGGAAATTTATCAATAGAATGTTATTCAACTTAAGAATAATCATATACCTAGAGGTTTGGTTACTCTAGAGATCATGTTTGACAATGAAGACAGGAAAAGGATCAAATCCATGGAAGTCAATGAAAAAATATATAAAGAAGTTGAAATAAAAAAAGAAAAGAAGCTCAAGGTTGGAATCTGATGTTCACCAAAGGAATAATAGGATATTAAAGCTTTATGTATGAAGTACCAAGACATTATGTCTTGGTCATATGAAGACCTCAAAGTATATGATAAAAGGATTATCCAACACACCATTGAGCTAGAGCCTAATTCCAAGACATTTGGGTAGAAGCAAAGGCTTGTAAATCCAAGGATTGAAGCCATAATGATAGAAGAGATATTAAAGTTATTAAAGGCTAAGATCATCTATCCAATAAAATATTCAACATGGGTAGCCAACTTGGTACCTATGAGAGGAAGGAATGGTGATATTCGCTTGTGTGTGGATTTCAAAAATCTTAACCAAGCATCTCTTAAGGATCACTACCCCCTTCCACAGATTGATCAAATCTTATGCATAGTGGTAGGGGTAGAAAGGTTCTCACTATCAGATGGATTCTCTGGATATAATTAGATTTAGGTGAAGAATGAAGATCAGTACAAAACAACGTTCACCACAAAATGGGGTACATTTACCTACCAAATAATACCTTTTGGGTTGTCCAATTTGGGAGCCACATTTTAGAGAGCCATGAATTATGCCTTTGGGGAACTTAGTAATAAAGTCATTATGATCTATTTATATGACATGATTATGTTTTCCCACAACAAGCATGACCGCTTAGCATACCTTGAGCAAGTTTTTCAAAAGTGCAAAGAATTTGGCATTTCCCTCAATCCTAAGAAATTATTTTTTGTAGTACATGAGGGAAAGTTGCTAGGGAGAGTTGGTTAGATCACCAAGATCCAAGAATATGATGTGGAGATACATCCCACCAAACTAGTGAGATATAGGGCCCTATACCAAGGTCTAATAGAGGTAGTAGTATTAACTAAAATAATAGCTTGTTAGGCAACAAAAGATGAACAAATTGAAGGAATACGACCAAGTGACTCTAACTAGGTAGACCATATGATCGAGTACTTTCAAACTAGAGTATGCCCTCCTGATCTTAATGCATCACAAAGAAGAAGATATAGACTTCAATATTTGAAGTATGTCTTATTGCTAGAAGGGCTATACAAAATAAACCTTTATGGAGTTCTCTTTAAGTGCTTAAAATATGATCAACAACAAAAGGCCATTGTGGAGTTCCATGGAGGGTCATCTAGAGGATATTTATTAGGTAGAGTTACAGCTTTGAAAATCATAAGGGCAAGCTATTATTGGCCTACTATATTTGCTAAAACCTTCAAAGTCACTATATTCTATGACAAATGTTAGCAGCATGTAGGGAGGACAATGAATGCTTCATTCCCCCTCAAGCCAATACAAGTTGAAGAGCCCTTTCAAAAATGGGATCTAGACCTTATATGGGTCATAAAACCTCATTCTTTAGTAGAGCACAAGTATATTCTAGCTACCATAGACTACCTCAACATATGGGTAGAGGCTATTCCTACCAAGAAATCAAACCAAGAAGTTGTGATCAATTTTATGGAAAGTTTTATTTCAAGGTTTGGTGTTTTGAAGCCTTGGTGAGTGACAATGGACCAACCTTTATAGGAGCAAAATATATTGATTTTACTAGCAAGTATGGAATCACCATTAAGAATACTTCAAATTATTACCCTCAAGGGAATGGACTTGTAGAGTCTACCAACAAAAACCTATTAAGGATTTTGAGGAGATTACTAGAGGGGAATAAAAGAAGTTGGCACCTAATGCTAGAGCAAGCTTTGTGGGTAGATAGAATTACTATTAAAAATTCCATCAAGAATTCTCCTTATGCTTTGGTATATGGCAAGGAGGCAGTGTTACCTATCCATTTAGAAATCCCAGCACTCAAAATGATAAATACAAAAGAGGAATCAAAGTAAAATCTAGTGGAAACAAGGCTGACACACCTAATACAATTGGAAGATAAAAGAGCTCAGGCCTATGAGAACTTTTAGAAACATTCTATGGACATAAAGGTATGGTTTGATAAAAAGGTAAGGTTCAAAAATTTTAGGTTGGAGACTCAGTTCTTAGGTGGAATTTCGAAAGAGCAAAATTAGGACATCATTAGAAGTTTAACTCCTAGGATGGCCCTTTCAAGATAGTATAGGTTAAAGAGACCAATGTTTTCTAGCTTGAATATCTAGAGGGAAACATACAACCAATTTCGGTTAATGGTTTTCATCTTAAACTCTATTTTGTTTGAAATATCATATCATTGTAATATATGTACATACTTTGTATCATACTTCTTTTTTTTGCACTTTGTATCAAGTTTTGTTTTGACAAACATGTATATATATAAAAAAAAAAGAGAAAATAAAAAATACAAAATTGGCTAAGTGTTTCCAAGGATACAGAAAGTTCCTATTCTACACTCAAATACACTAATAGCAAAGTGGAATGACGAGCAAACTCCAATCCACACCTAAATGAACTACATTTTCATTGGAATGCAACATGTGTTATTTTCCATTCACTCAAGAAAACTAAGTGGCAGCAGAATAACGTGGAATGCTAATCCGTAAAATTTTGAGACTATTATTATGCAAAACAAGGAAGTTTCTAATCCATCATAATTCAGAGTTATATTGAGTAGAATAAAGAAGGTTGTAATCCACTAGTTTCAAGTCTACTTTTGAGCGAAGAAGAAATTTTACATCTTACCACTTTGTAAAAGGCAAAAGGTTCACAATAAATGCTAAAATTTCCCATGCTCAAGAGGGAGAAAATAAAAAGCGACATCGTGAGGGTATGAAACATGTTTGAATTTTGGACAAGAAAAAAATAGAATGCCACCTCTAAGCTACCAAAAGGGAATGAGTGTGATTTGAGAAGCATGCCAGTAGATAATACATGCAGTAGCTACATTAATGGTGGAGGACGTACATGCAGTAGAAATTAAAAGTGCTGAAGCACAAAATTCCACTCATTTAACAAAGAGCAACGTTCATTGAGTGAAGAAAAGTGGAAACGATAGTTGAATATTTTTTGTGATTTCCAGAGAGAATTAAAAATTATTTGTGGAAAATAGCTCCAAAGAAAAGGCTTATAGAAGTACAAAAAATAGGAGTAGAGCTGGATATCCATGTAGAACAGACCAAGTGGTTGGCAGACATAGTAATGACCTAGGTGAGGATAACCTTCATGAGAAGGGATTTAAAATTTAGATACTTTGATAGGAGACCGATTTGACCACAAGGTATCATATCTATAAAATCCTTTTTTTCTTACATTTGTGATTCTGTTCACCATTGCCCTGAGTTGGTTTCTGCAATGATTAAACTTTATGACCCTAAGAAGAGAGTAGTGAAAAATCCCAATGGTATTCCACTATTCACTATTACCAAAGAGTTTTGTTGCGAGTTGTCTATCATAGGGGTAGGCCCACCTTCAGAGCCTAAACCATTTGATGTAGCAAAACAAGCTAGGATTTATACCTCATTAATGGATTCAAAAGAAAATAAATTCAAAGATATATGGCTTCATTTCCAATTCAGAAGGATAAGAGAGCAGGATGAAATACCTAAAGTTCCAATACCCATCAAAGAATTCGCTAAACCATAGCTATTTTTAACGTTAGCCTATATGGAGGGTTTGGACTCTGATAAAATGGTGCATGATTGGCAAATAGTCGTTGTGTATTGAATTTATAATGAAAATATGTATGAGTAAGGTGTAGAGAAGAAGGGTATTAGGGTTATTTATTTTGACTGGCCATCTTTCCTCGCTTAGAGAATGCATGAGCAATTAGTAAGAATGAAAATAAGCTCTGATGCACCTTGTTTTCAGCATTGCTCAAGCCTGGTCTGGATGTTTTATGTTGATGTAAGAGACATGATGCCCTGGATTCTAATAAAGAACAAGACTAGCGAAGGATAACCCATTATGGTTTATTATTGGACTAACCATCTAATAAGCACTAAGTTTTTTTACAAATTTAACTTGGAATTCTTAGGGCTAGCATTGAAAATAATGTATGGGGAATGCCCTAGGCTACCACCTCTGGCCAAGAAAATATTGAAAACAAAAGGTGCAAAGGAAGAATATTGGTATCTCCTAATAAAGGGCACAGTCATTAGACTATATGCTTTATGGGTAAGCCTTTTATGCTGCCACATTTTCTCACATATAGATTATTTGCCTTAGAATACTTGAGGCAAGTAGAATTCCTAGATTTGAACTATAGCTCTAGGATAAAAAGGAGATGTATGTTGACCTACTACAATTTTGATGATATAAATATTACTAAGAAGTGGTAGGGTGAACAAATTGACCAATACCTGGATAGGTTGGGTTTGTTTTACAATCCCCGGATATGGAGTTATGATCAAGATGATATATTCTATAAAATGGAATATTTTGAAGATATTGTAAAGTTTTTACTTTGATTTTATGAGATTACTAACACCATTAGAGGCCTAGGATTTGAGATGAAATAATTAGAAGTTACTCAAAATGTTTTGATATCACTTCCCATGAAGTATGATGTAAAGGTTTTAGCAATAGAAGAAATAATGGATATCAACAAGCTAACAATGGAAGAACTAAAAGGAACTCTTATAGCTTATTAGATGAGGGTGAGTAAGCATCAGGTTCCAATAAAAGAGATTGCATTCAAGGCTTCAGATAAAAATAAAGGAAAATTTTTAGAGACAGATAGAGATTCAGATAATTATGATGAAGCTAACTTCATCAAAAGGAAAAGGGACATAAGAAATTTCAAGGATATGAAGAAAGTCAAATGCTACAAGTGTGGTGATTTTGATCACTATGCACACAAGTGTCCACATGAAGAAAATAGTGATGATGAAAAATAGGGTCATAGAAGAAAATAATATGGAAAGCATAAGCATGACAAAGATGACAGATTCAAGCAAAACAAGTATGAGAAGAAGAAAAGTTTTCATAAGACAAAGAAAACTTACTACATTGCAGAAGCAAGTGATAGCTCAGATCACAGTGATAGTGACAAGTCAAACAATGAAAATGAATAACATTTATTCCTTGGAATAGAAGGTGAAAGAGAACAGTGCTTTGTGTGTGGTCAAAGAGATCACAGATCAGGATATTGCAATGGTTTCAGTGATAGTGAAGATGAGATGACACATCAAGGAAACAGGCACGGTCAAAGAAATAATTAGAGTTTGTTTGCTATAGAAGATAATAATGATCTCAATGATAGTGAAGATGAAGAAGTCTCACTTTGGTAATATAAAAAGAAGAGGATGAGCCAATAAAATAAAAAACATAAGTCAAAAGGCTAAAAGAAGAAATTGGGAATCTTGAAAACAAGATTCGAACAGATGTAAAAATCAGAAAAGAACAACTTCATACAATTAGTGATCTAAGAGATGAGCTTCAAAATGCAAAAAGGATAGAGGAAAGGATGAATGAAGAACTAAGGGTAATAACAGGAAGACATGACACATTATAAGAAAAGGTTCAAAAAGGAGTGGAAACTTATTTTAAAGTTGTATCTTATTTCCAAGAAAAGTCACACTCAAAAGGAAAGGAAGTTCTAAAAGATGAAAGCAAGGAAGCACCTAAGTTTTATGAAGAAAGTTCCAAAGTTTCTATGGCTTAAAACATTCAGTTTGGATCTTGTTTTGAGATAGGTGAATCAAGTTCAAAAGGAAAAGAAATTATTGAAGAGGAAAGCAAGGAAGAAACTAAGGAAGAGGATTTAGATACTACAAAGAAGGTTCAAGGATACAATGCATAAAATAATCACAAATATAATGGTCAAGAAAGGTATGAGGAACCAAGGCATGAACAAAGGAATTTTCAAGGACATTGTTTTTCTTGTAATGAATTTGGACACAGGGCTATACACTGTAGGATCCATAGATCAAAGAAGTTTGATTTGGCTAGAAGAAACTTCAAAGGAAGAAGGTATGGTTTTCAGGGACATTGCTTCTTATGAAACAGGATTGGTCATAGAGATTCTCAATGCAAATAAAATGAGCAACATGGTTTTAGTTTTAGAGATACACAAATCAGAAGTCATGGTCATAATGGTCATGAAAACAAAACTTCACAATACAGGGTTCAGGAAAGGAATGGATATGGAAATTATTTCAAGAAATAATTCAGGATATGGGCACCATACAAAGGCTACAATATCAAGTGTTTTAATTGCAATAACTTTGGACATATTGCAAAATGGTGTAGGACTCAATTCCAAACAAGTTCAAGACAAGAAGGTCAAACAAGTTCAAGAAAAGAAGGTCAAACAGGTTCAAGACAAGAAGATCAAGTAATTCATAAAAATAAGGATATCAAAAAAATATGGAAGGAAGTTGAAAGAGGAAAGAAACAATGTAATATGGGAGTAAAAGTACTCCCACCCTAAAATTAATCACCTCAAGAGAGAATATGGTGAGAGGGTTAATCTTAAGAGTTATATATTTTAGCCCCATAGGTGTCCCTTTTGCCATTGATGTCAAAGGGGGAGATATTTTAGTAAGGGGGAGAGAATTAAGTTAGGGGGATAATCCTCCAAAGAGAGCATTGATTTAGGGGGAGCAGCCTCCAAAGAGAGCATTGAGTTAGGGGGAGCAACCTTCATAGAGAGTATTGAGTCAGGGGGAGCAACTTTGATTCTCAGAGATGGTTTTTGCAGTGATTGTCGTTTGTACATTAGAGGTGTTGCCATAAATTACAAATGGGTATATTGTTGGCAATTTGAGTTATTTTATGTTGTCATTGATGTCACATGGATCACATTGAGTTTTGGTGGCCAAAGCATTTCATAAATAAGCATTTATGATATTTTGGAGAGCATGGATATATATAGGAGTTTTGTGAAAACCAAGGTAGGAAAAATAAAAGGTTTTATTTAAAACTATGGATGGCATATTTGAAATGGGTTTTTCTTAAAACCCAGGTTGGCTTTTTGTTTCGTTGAAAAATGTGCCCCGGTGATGGAGATATTTAATTTTAAATATTTAGTTTAAATTTTAAATTATTCAAAATTTAAATATTAATTTTAGCATCGACTAAAGAAAGGAGGAAAGGCTATATTAATTTATAGCACCTACGTCTAGAGAAAGAGTAAAGGCATATATATATGCCAACAAAAGCTTAGACTTTATGACCCCCAGCGCTTATTTTTCGAATGCCTTAGATTGGGGAACAAATTGCAAAAAGAGAGAGAAGTGTGACTTTGGTCTATTGAAAAATCATTCATGAAGTTTAATAAGATGCATAGGCATATTTGGACTAGTGTTTCATGTGTTGTGTGTTATGCAGGAGGTCCTACGATCGAGTCTCGTCGTGGTTATTTGCTTTGTTGAAGCGCTCAAAGCGCTATTAAGTTGTTCGTGTCCCTTTGGACACGTGACGGCATGTGGCCCAATGGTAGGCTGACTATGGTTAAAGTGCTGAGCAAGGATATATCACGAGATCGAATCCCGTTAGGGACAGAAGCAAGTTAATAATTTTTTAACATATTTTATTTTTCTTAAGTTGCCCTAGGAGGAATAAGGGTTGTGATGCATGTTTAGAAAAAGAGAGATTTTTGGTGTTTCTCCTTTTGAAAGTATATCATATTATATATCATTAGAAATCTTATTTCGAGGGCTATTTTATTAGCTTGCTTAGAGGGAGAAATAAGGTGTATGTAAAGAGATATTTCTGTTTTTGTAAAAAGTTTCAAAAGTGAAGGTTTTTTTGTTCTTTTTCAAAGGTGATTAATTCTTTCATGAGGGGACATGTTGTATCTTATTGAGTAGGAGTGATAAGGTGTTATTTGGATATTATTGTTGTGATATTAATAATGATCTCTAACCCTTGTTGAAAGTTGAAAAAGAATTTTTTTGAGTGTGGAATATTTAGTGGACATCCAATAAGGCATCAAAAGGTATAAGCAATATTCTCCATTGACTTTGTTTATGGTGGTTGATTTCTGAAATATCATTGGAGAGAAAAGGATTGATTGTGGTTTCCTTTTTAAAAGTGGTTTGTTTTATGCTTCAAGGTTTTTTGGTTTGAGAATTGTATTCAAACCTTGTTTTATAAGCATAGTTATTGAAGCCCATTGGTTATGCAAAGAACTTGAGTTAGAAAAGAACATGAGTATCATTGTTATGTGAGATTTGTGGTTAAGCATTGTTGGAAACATTTGAGTTGGTTGATACATGCTTGGACTATGGTTTTGTGAGAAAGAGTTGTCCCTTGTGGTTATTGGTTGAGTTGAGTTGATTGAGCCTAGTCAAGTTATTGTGTGAGGTGATTGTTCAAGTCCCATGAAACAAAAATTCTATAATTCTGATTTGGGTTTAGATTGAGTTTTGATATTAGAACATATTGAGTCTCTAACAATTCTCTTTATGCTTCTATAATATTTGAGTTGAGTTAATATTGACTTGATTTGAGTTGATATTGATTTGAGTTGAGATCATTGTGGATCATTGTTGTCATCCATTATAGAGTGCATTGCCATTCATTGTTGAATTCATCATTGAACCTTACCTTCATAGATTTGTGGATGAGATTTGAGTGCTACTTGAGCATGATTGGTTGAGCCTTTGAGAAGACTTTTGGGATAGATTTGTGGACATATTTTTGGCCATTTTATGGATGGTTGATTGAGCCTTTGAGAAGACTTTTGGGATAGATTTGTGGATAGATTTGGGACAACATTTGAGCAAGTTCTTGGTGAGATTGTTGAGTAGATTTTGAGCAAGTTCTTAGTGAGCTTGTTGAGTATATTTTGAGCAAGTTCTTGGTGAGCTTGATGAGCAGATTTTGAGCAAGTTCTTAGTGAGCTTGTTGAGAAGTTTTGAGCAAGTTCTTAGTGAGCTTGTTGAGCATATTTTGAGCAAGTTCTTGGTGAGCTTGTTGAGCATATTTTGAGCAAGTTATTGGTGAGCTTGTTGAGCATATTTTGAGCAAGTTCTTGGTGAGCTTGCTGAAGCAATTTTGGGCAAGTTCTTAGTGAGCTTGCTAGAGTAGTTTTGGGCAAGTTCTTGGTGAGCTTGTTGAAGCAGTTTTGGGCAAGTTCTTAGTGAGATTGCTAGAGCATATTTTGAGCAAGTTCTTGGTGAGCTTGTTGAAGCAGTTTTGGGCAAGTTCTTAGTGAGCTTGCTAGAGCAAATTTGGGCAAGTTCTTAGTGAGCTTGCTAGAGAAGTTTTGGGAAGTTCTTGGTGAGCTTGCTAAAGCACATCAGTGGATTGCCTACCTGAGTAGATTAGTGTATTGCCTAGCTTTGGGCAGATCAAAGTAATCATTTGCATTGGGATAAGGTTCCTTATTTTTGTGTGAAATATTATAAGGATATTATATTGTGGAGTACCCCACATTGGGGGAACCATGTTAAATCTTGTGTCTTAATTATGTGTGGTGATTTGTACACTTGTTTACTATTGCTATCTATGTCATCAATGCACACTGCTATATTTGGTTATTTTAATTAAGGACACTAATTGATATTGGTTTGGAAAGAAAGTAAAAAGTGGGTGTTATACTGTTCACCATATCCTCTCAGTATAAGTTTGTGTTCTCCAGTACTTTTCAAACACATGTTTAATATGTAGACTATGTTCCTCCCTGTTATGAGAAAAAATGGTCATGTCATCCAAATAAATAACAATAATACGATTCAACAATTCATCGAAGGGTACATCCATTGCTCTCTAAAAATTTGCACCAGCGTTTGAGAGGCCAAACAACATTCTCTGATAAGCAAAATTTCTCCACTTCATAGTTAACAACATCTTATATTGGTCCTCATACTTAACCTAAATTTAGTTATAGCCAGAGAATCCATTTAACAAAGATAATATTTGAGCACCAGCAACCACATGAAGAATCTAATCAATTTGTGGTAGTGGATAGTTATCCTTCAGATATTCCTGGTTTAAATTTTAAAAATCAATGCACAGGAAAATATCTCCATTTTTCTTTTTGATGAGGACCAGGTTTGCTACCCAAGTAGAATGCTTAATAGGGTAGATTATTTTGACTTCCAGCATCGTCAGGAGTCATGCTTTCATCAAGGTTTCAATCTTGGGCTTAATCAGTCTTTGTTTTTGCCTAAAGGGTTTCACTCCTCCCTGCAACTTGATGGTATGCTAGATCACATATTTGTTGTAGTCTTTCAAATATTGGTAGCTCCAAGAAATAATGTTTGGGTACTCATGATACAGCTCTTTAATCTACTTCAACTCTTCTTGAGTGCAATCAATGCTAACTTTGATTGACTTCTTGGGTTCCATATGCAGTTTAGTATACTCCTTTTTGTCCACGTTGATCCTATGCCTTTTTGCTCTATCATTTTGATCAAAGAGACTCTAAAGTATAATAAACCCCTTTGGGATATGATTATTCCACAACTGAATCAAATTCTTGACTTCTTCCTCATCAATTTTTCTCTCTCCCACATCACTAGCTTCTCTTATCAAGAAATTAACAATCTATTCATCACTTTTGAACACTTTCTAGTGGATATTTTTGTCAAATACTGAAGGTTTTTATATCAACCTCATAGTATTAGGCTTCCTCACCACATGCTCCACTGGAGGAAAATTAGCGTCAAGGAATGCAAGGATATCGACATGCTTGTTTTGATCCCATGAGATTACTTGGATTTTCAATGTTGTATAAGCTTTGAAAAGATCCCAAACTTTATTTTGGTATGCTTTCAAGTAGTGTTTCTTGAAAACACACTTATTGGTCACCTGGTTGATGATTAGCTCATAATATCTAAATATTTGTAGTTGTTTGATCCTAAGATTTTCTATCTTTTTTAGACCTAAGCATAGTGCTTCATACTCAGCAGCATTGTTAGTACAACTCCAGGTCAATCGATAAGAGTATATCTTTTGTATTCCATATGGAGGAATGAGAATGATCCCAACTCCTACGTCATTCTTACATCTAGCACCATCAAAATACAGCTTCCATAGTTTATCAGGAATAGGATCTTCATCATCCATCACCTTCACTTCAGGCTTAGTGATAGTGTAGTAGCCAATTTTGGTTTCCATCATGGCATTAAAATTGAGCATTGAAAAATCATCTTCTGTTTGAAGCTCATCTATAACTTCTTCCATCAAGTCTAACTCCTCTAATTATTTGGTCATAAAGTTGACAGAATTCATGGGTTTGTCTTGTTCTTCAATATTTTCTATGTGATCAGTTTAAGGCTTCTCATTATAAATTTAGATTCTTCTCCCTTTTATAGGAATTTCCAAATGAGAATAGTCAAGATAAAGGTCTCCTTCCAACTTGGTAGTAAACTCTCATGATAGGCACATGCTAAAGTATGGCTCCAGATCAACCACAACCACCTCTTGGATAATGGTGTGAGGTATTTATATAGCATGATAGGGATATCTTTGATGACCCCTATAGTCCTGATAGGGGTTCTGTCCAATTGCAATATTCTCGGGCTATTCCTTATGTATTCCATACCCATGATGTCACAAACTACCTTTCGCATGACAGTCATTGCAGTATTGGACTCAATCATGCAATTATGCACAATCCAACCTTCCATCCTAAGAGACAAGTAGAAAGGAGGTGGTCTATTCTTTCCAGTGGTAGAAGTTGTTAGCGTTTGAGCTAACATTGTCTAAGTTGGATTTTTCCCCTTATCTTTCACAAATTTTAGTGATTCTTACAACAAGTCCACTTGTCCATGCAATTGCAGTGCATCATAAAGACTCACCTTGGCTATAATCCTCTTCAACTCTTCGTTGATGTTATATTTGGATGCACAAGACTCCTTTCCTTCATTGGCAGTCTCATATCTACTTTGATACTGTTATGTAGCTTCTACCCTCTAATGTTTTGTCAAGGATGGGTACTTGAGCTTTTCTCTAGCTTGCTCTTCTATTTTATCTCTTGTCTATGAAGTTGAGCTTTTTCATGCACTCTTTTTTTTACTCGTGGAGGCAAAATATCTTTCAACAGGACAGGTGCATCTGGCTTGTATGCCAGAATAGTTGCATTTGCTTACACTAGTTTCTTCTTATTTTATGCCTTTGAGTCAGTAGGTACCTTCAAGGGCTCCAACTCAATTGGTTCCATAGTAAAAGGTCTTATTCCAGCTCTCATGAACACTGAGCCTTGTTCTTCAAAAGAGACCATGAAATTATGATCAACTTCTGTGATCATGTTGATTTGACTAGCAGAGAAACTTTTTGACAATGTTTGCACATATTTCAGGTGGACCATGTATATTTCCTCACCATATGGATCATTGTACATATATCACCACTATGCTTTATCTGATGTGCCAGCTTCTTCGTTTATCAACACCATCAAATTTCTCTTAGGTACCTTGTTGGTCAGTGTTGCTTACTCCCTGGTGATCATCGATGGTTGAAATCTCCTAGGATGGAAATATTTTTTGGCCTACTTCCTTTTTATCATCATGATTTCATTACCCATCACTCTTATGGCCGAGTTCATGGACTGCAAATCTTTCAGCACATTTTATTATGGATTAGGGTTTGAGGGTGCTAAAGGAGCTTGTAATGGTAGTGGGATAGGTGGAGATGGTAGTGCTAGGAATGGAACTAGAGTGGGTAACTACAGAATGGTTGGAGTGAGAAGTTGTAGGATATAAACTATTGTCATGGTCTAAGATGTACTTGAATTCCATGAAGGGATTGGATACATAGGAGACATGGGTAAAGGTTTAGAAGATGCATTAGTGTACAAATACTGTGGAAGATCGAGAAAAATAAGCATGGTTATTTTTTATGGAAGCTTACCGATAGCAATCAGGTCAACCTTAGATTTTTATGTAGTAGAGTACAAATTAGAAAATGTATTAACATTAGACTATTGGATGGCCATACTAGTATCAGATTTGAAAGCTCAAAGGTAATAAAATATTGCTTGCTCAGGAATCAACCGGAGACCATCAGGAACTCTATGCTAAGTTTGGTCAAACCTGACATTGAAGTCCACAATTTCCTCCTACGGATGCCTCTGAATGGTAGTAAACTAATGTAGTAGAGAGAATGGATCCACTTATTTATTGAGGACTTTGATTAGTAATTCAGCCAACTAGTCCCAGGTAGTAATGGTGGTAAGCTGTAACGATCGGTACCAATAAAGCAACTTACCTCTAAGAGAGAGCACGAGCAATATTACCATTATATCCTTGTTTGTGATGCTATGGATTGTCACCAAGGAAATTATGTTAAATTCTCATAATTCATCTTTCCTATACCATCATAGGTAGGTAAAGCCTTCATCATTACTTGCAAAATTAGGTTCTGAGCTTGCAGATTCAAACATTCGAAGTGTTTCCATGTTGGGAACTACCTTGGTGGCTATGGTGGTGGATTTTTGGCCATGTGTACTGGAGTGTGTGGTTGGGGAGGTGGAAAACTAGTGGTTGTGCTAGAAGGACTCGAAGGAACAGAGAACACATCAACTAACTGTGACGATGTTACAGTTGATGGGCTAGCCAGAGTGACTAACCTACGATGTTCTCCTAGCACTTAGGTGTCAAGTTTATAAAACTCAACGATATATTCTAGATTTTTGGCCTTCAATATTGTGATCATAAAGAAAAGCTTTCACTTACTTCACATTCGAAAGCTTATGGGTAAAGCTGATTTGCTAGATGTTCTAATAATATAGTACAAAATGTAAAAATCAAAACTTAATACTGCTCAAAGTGTGCTAGAACTATTGGCATTGGTGGTGATTTTACCAGTTAAATGCAATCTAAAGATTCACCAACTCGAGCTCCTTTAAACTATAGAGACTATTGGTCCCACCAAGCATGCCAAGAATTGTTGGTCACGAATCTACCTAAGTATAAAATATTATTATTTATGCTCCCTAGACTTGGCAAAATTTGAAATGTTGAATGAAAGAGAAGTACTTCAGGCCAATCTCTAGAGAGGTTTGGTTCCCATACTAAAACTAATTATTGATTTAAAGCTTAGGGTAACAGGAAAGAAATGGGAAATGATAGAAAGGAAAGGTAAATATGGCTATAAGTTGGAAATATCAGGTGGGGGTAAACTAACAACAAAAATTCACAAGAAGCATTGATTAGCATATAACCGAAAGCAAGGCATAGGAGCCACTCACAGTTTTGTAGAGATAACTTCCAAGAAGCATTCCAGTATTCACTCCCTCACAAGCAGTAATTAAATCCAGATGCAGAATTTAAAATCAGCAAATAATAGACATGAACTTAATTAGAAATGACAAGCAAAAATAAATCAAACACAATACTATTGGAGGAACCAGAAGTTGAATATATTTCTATTTATGCATAAACTTAAAGTGTTTTTCTACAAAGTGTCTATCCTCCTAATTACATTGAAATACTTGGTATTTATAGAGGATTTCACCTCTATCATTAAATGCACAACACAAAAAAATGTTGGTTGGTCAAAAATTAGTAGCAACAATTCTCTCCTTGATAATGTTGATGCTTGAATCAGATCATTCTTTGGAGAAAAACGATCTGATTTTCATGGAGCACACCTAGAAAATTGGCAAATATGAATGGTCGAAAAAGTGTTCCAAACATCGTTGCATCAAAACTATGCAACGTCACAAGGAAAATAGGAGCTTGGATTATTAAATTTTGGGCACCATTCCTTTCCTTTATTCTTTTGGAATCTAACCCTTTCCAATGGAGACCAACAAAATTTAATTATGCTTTGAAAAAGAATGAGATTCATGGAGGGCAACTTAAAAATATTGGGATCATTTTGGATTTTGGGGTGTAGCATTTAATACTTGTATATTTTTAGCCAAAATTCTGGATCACTCCTACCCCAAGCATTAAATTTTGTCAATCTTTGTTCTTTCCCAAAAATATTTGCGGTTATGGCACTTGATTTCACCCTTGTAATGGGGTGAAAGGTATTTTCATAGTAGGTAGGGGTGAAAATGATTTTCTACGTTGATGTTTGCCTTTAAATCTAGAATTCTACCTTATTTTTTTATTGATTTCACTCCATTATGTCTTATTTTTTAAATCATAGGCAAACATGGGAGTTTTGCCCCTCAACATACTTTTACCTCTTTCTTGGGTAATTTCACCTAAAAATGATAAAAAAAAATCTTCTGCAAGGAAGGAGGCAAAAATAATTTATTTCGCCCCTGAGGGGAGCGATAATGATTTTCACCCTAGCCCAAGGATGACGTTGACTTTGATCGGTAGGAAAAGCTACTTTTTTTGGGACTTTCGCCTCAAGATGTTTTCATTTGGAAATTTGCCCCAAAGGAGGGTGAAAATTATTTTTGCCCCTCCTTAGGGGTGCCTTTGACTTTGACCTTTTAATATTTCCTGGATGACGTCCTCTTATTGTTTGCACTTTGAAAACATCTTTTACTAGAGTTTCACCCCAAGGATGGGTGAAAGGGATTTTCGCCCCTCCTAAGGGGCAACTTTGACTTTAACCATGCCTAGCATACTCTTCATTCTATTTTCACCCTCAGGATGCTTTTAATTGGAATTTTACCCTAAAGAGGGGCAAAAATCATTTTCACCCCCTTCCAAGGGTGCTTTTGACTTTGACATTTTTCCATTACTTATAAAAAAAATTTCCTCTTTCTTTGTTTGGCCAAAATTTTCCATCAAGGTAGTTTCACCCCAAAGGAAGGGCACAAAGGATTTTTGCCCCTTCCTGGGGCAAAAACGTCTTTCCTTCCTCTTTACTGACACCTTCACTTAAAATAAAAACTACCAAAGTCGTGATTCATTTTCCATTAATTTATCTATCCCGAAATGTTCATTGTATTGATCTTTCTCCTTTTATGTTTCACCCATGAGTGCCATTAATTTTTACCAGCAAAATTTACTGTGCATCTTTAAAAAAAAAAAATACTTACAGGAAAGAAACAAAAAATATTATATTAAAATAGTGAAACCAACACAACTGCATCATTTATCTTCTTTTTTTCAAAATTTTACAAATAAAATTCAATGTGGCAAAATTGCCAACAGTTCCATGGAAGTATCTTTAGGTTTGCATTTTGTTATTTTGTACTTTTCAAGTAATGTTCTTGCATGTTGAGTCTGAGTCAATGTGATTTATTTATTTTGATAAATATCTAGACCAAGAGAATAGTGTAGGAGCCCCAAATCTATCATTTCAAAATATTTTTTCAAATCATTTTTCATATTATTTATTAGTGTTTTCAAAATTTCTATAATTACTAGATTATCAACATATACTACAAGAACTATTATTTATAAAATTTTAATAGATCATCAATAATTTTAATATACCATTCTCTAAGGGCTTGTTTCACACCATATAGTGATTTTTTTTATTTACAAATTTTTGTTCCTATCCCTCACAAAAAATCTTTTTGGTTGAATCATGTACACTTCCTCTTCAATATCACCATTAAGAAATACACTCTTAACATCCATTTGATGTATTTTCCAACCAAACTAAGTTACTAGTGCACAAATAGTATGAATATTAGTGATTTTCACTATAGGTGCAATTGTGTTGATTACTTTTGTTTGGTAATAACCTTTTGCAACTTATTGTATATTATGCTTATTAAGAGAATCATATGCCTTGTAATTTATCTTGAAAATCCATTTATGTTTTTTTTCCTTCGAGTAGATCAACTAAAATCCCATGTTTTGTTCTTTATTAGTGTTGTATATTTTGAATCCATTGTTGATTTTCATTATGGTTGTCTTATTACATCGTGTATTGATGTTGGTTTTGTTGTTGAGCTCATTAGTCCCATATTTGTTCTTTCTTTTGTCATACTTCAAGTTTGAGGTCTTGTAGTGGTAATATTTAGTAGTTTTTCTAGTTTTGAGTCTTTAAGAGTGGTTGTATGTCATTTTACCTCTTTTTCTCTGATGAGGCTATGACTTATAAGTCCTCAATTGGTTCATTAAATATTTTTTATTCTTATTTTAAAGATTCTTCTTTATCTGGTGTAATATCAAAGATAGTATTGTCTTTTGGATGTTCAATATTTGCTTTGTATTCTTCATCAAATATCACAACTCTGATCACACCAATTTTTTTGTGACTAGATCAATTATTCTATAACCTTTTGAGGCATCAACATATCCAAGAAATATTCCCCACAAAGTTTTTCTATCTAATTTTATTCTTTTTTATTTTGGAATATGCATGTATGCTTTACATCCAAAAATTCTTAGGTGTGATATTGAAGGTTTATGTCCTAACCAAGCTTCTTCAAAAGTAATATTTCTAAGAATTCTTATGGGAGATCTATTTTTAATGTTTATTGCAATACTAACAACCTCTACCCAATAATGATGATCAAGATTTACTCCTTTAAGCATACAATGTACCATTTCCAGATTGTAATGATTTTTTTCATTATGTTATACCATTTGTTGTGGTGTATAAGTTGTAAGTTACCTTTTTATAATATTTTGTATTACAAATTATTCAAATTATTTAGATAAATATTCACCACCCATATCTAATTGAATATTTGTTATTGATCATCCAATTCTCTAAGTTTTTTGAACTGTTTAAAATATATAAAGGCTTCAAATTTAAATTTCAAGAAGTAAACCCACATTTTTCAAGAATAGTCATCAACAAATAGCTAAAAATATTTGTGATATCTGAGACTAGTTGCCATTGGTCCACATAAGTTTGTATGTACTAATTCTAGTGGCTCCTTGACTTTGTGTAGGCTTAATTTAAATGGTATTCTATGTTTTTTTCTTGCTAAGCATTTTGGAAAAATTATATGTTGACATGTTAGATTAGGTAAACTTGTGATATCTATTCAATTAATTTAAGCATGACACTTATATTCCCTAAACTCTTATGCCAAATATCTCTTTTAATTTTTATGCTCTTACTGATAGAGCAATATTTGATGAAGTATCAAGTGCAAGTAGACCATTTATGGGGGATCCAATAGCTATAAATTTACCTTGTTTGGTGATGACACATTTTTTTTTGTTTTCAACAATTTTGAATTAACCATTATATTTTGGTCTAACATTTAAGATATTGATAGTAGATTAATAGCTAAACCTAGTACCTATAATACATTTTTTATCATACATTTCCCATAAAATAAGTTAATTGACATATTTCCTATACCTTTGACCTCATATATTTTATCATTTACAATTGCGACTGGTTTTTCATATTTTCCTTGAAGGGAACTAAACCATTGTTTGTTTCTAGTCATATTTTACTTGCCCCTAAATTAATGTACCAATAGTTATCTTCTATTTTTCTTATGTCATATACTTTTTCAAAGTTTTATTTTGAATTAACTTTCTCATTTTTCTATCGAAAGAATGCAATAGCTTGATCCATTTGACCATGTTATTTTCTATGACAACAACCTTCAAACATGTGAGATATTGTAGAAGAGATTGTCATGATTTATATAGACCTTGATCTTTTTTTTTTGTCAGTAAAGTGAAATTGCATTAATAGAAGGGTTTTGGAAGGGACCCCAAAACCTTAATACATCCAAAATAAAATTGAAGTACATCAGGCATAATAACCAACACAGTGAAATATGTCAAAAGTAATGGGCAACCCATAAGACAAAAACCATAAAATTTGCTGGATAGAGGGGATGATCCCATCCTAGAGCTCGATATCGAGGGGACCCACATCCTGGGCCAAGAACTCAATTGCCATCAGGGTGGTGTGGGGATCCTATGCATCCTTGAAAATAATACTGAGTTATGCATGGGCAGCACCAAGATCTTTGACCACCTACTGGAAGACAGTCCACTAGAACTTGATATTTTCAGCAATTATGTAGAAGGTAGCCACCGAGTTGGCCAGATGATTGAGAACTGCATTGTAGAGAGCAACCTTTATACTGAATTATGGAAAAAATGTGCACCAAATTATTTGGAATGATAAGCGTATCTACCCCATCTCGCTAATGAGCATCAAAAAGGAAGCATGCATGCAAAAGGAAATAATGCCAAACAAAAGGAAATGAATCAAAGCAAGTCTCTTCTCATTAATTTGTTGGATCCAATCCAAGATTACAGTATTCCCCTTGAGGGCTTAAAAATATGATGCAATTGTTACAATATTGGGTGCCCAAAGATGGTGGATAACAGATCTAGCACAAGACAGAAAACAAAAATAACAAGAGCCAAATTTCTTATTCAGTAGCTTCAGAAAGATTTTACAGAGAATATACAGCAATCTGCCATTTTGCCAACCCCTTCTCATTACAATCCTTGGGTTTTTATCGAGGTCCCACTCCTTTGTGTTTTCAAACTTCCCACGATCTGCAATTGCCACTTGGAACAATACTAGAAAGTTACATTGATGAGACTCTGGGTGAGGTGCATAACTGGCTACAGTACCCAACGGGATCTTCTTCTCGAACTGCTGCTTCCCTGTTAGTTGCTATAAATGTGTCTCTAGATATCCTGTGCAAGTGGCCAACATGCTTGTTGGAATCTTCCTCTGAAATTGTTGCTTCACTGCCGCTAACTTGTCGTGCACGAAGGGACGCCTTTATGAAAGCCTAGAGTGCATGTTTTTCTTTTGGTCACGATATCACGACATGTCGCGATATCGCAACAATTCCTTTCTATGCTTTCTCTCTCCTATTTCGGTCACGATATCATGACATGTCGCAATATCACGACATTCCTTCCTCCATGCCTTCTCGCTTTCACTTTGGTCGTGATATCACGACCTGTCGCGATATCGTGCCATTTTTCTATCATGCCTTTGTTCTTTAGTTTCGGTCATGAAATCATGACATGTCATGATTTTGCAACCTTCCATCCTCTGTGCCCTTGCTCCCTGTGTTTGTCACGAAATCATGACATGTCACGATTTTGTGACCTTCGATCCTCTGTGCCTTTGCTTCCCTGCTTTGGTTGTGATTTCGTGACATGTTGTGAAATCATTACATGTTAGGATTTTGCAACCTTGTGTCTTCTGCGCCTTTTCTTCCCTGCTTTGGTCATGATTTTGTGACCTTGTGTCTTCCGTGCCTTTGCTTACCTGCTTTGGTCACAATTTCATGACCTTATGTCCTCCATGCCTTGCTTCCATGCTTTGGTCGTGATTTTGCGACCTTCTCTCCATTGCTTCTCTATATCCTATTTTGGTCGTGATATCATGACACTTTTTGTGTCACGATATCGCGACACATATTTTTCTTTGCAAAATACTTAGAAAATTTTGGTTGATGCTAGATTGCTTTGCTGCCCTCGGATGCTCCTGCATCAGACACTTGGGGTGGATTGAGAAGTGATCCTCACTTTTGATTTTTTAGAGGAAGACCCAGGCATTCAACCTCTATTTTTGATAGCCAAGTTGCATCTTCTACAGGTCTGCCCTTCCACTTGATCAAATATTCAGAATACTGTTTGTTCCTTGTGCTTCTACCTTCACGAGTACCTAATATTTCCTCTATCTCATTTGTGGTTGGTTTAGATGCTGGAATGCTCCACAATTCTGTACTTGGTGGCTCTGTACTATTTCCTTCATGGTATTCCACTAAATTTGATATGTCAAAAATAGGTGAAATGTCAAGCCCACTTGGCAATTCCACTTCATATGCATTGCCTGAGTCCCGTTTTTCCAGTATTCTACATGGCCCAAACTTCTTCATCTTCAACTTGTTATAATTTTTGGCTGGAAATCTTTATTTTTTGAGATGGACCATGACTTCATCTCCCACTTCGAACTCTTTGAACCACCGCTTTTGGTCTGCTCTTATTTTATACTGAGTATTCATTTTTGCAATTTGTTTCTTCACTTCTTCATGCAGGCTTTTCATCTGTTTCGCAAATTCTTCAGCCTCGGCATTGCACTTTTCCCCTTTCTCTAATTTCCTCAGCTCAGAAACATTTCTTGGGTTGTTTCCATATATGACTTGGAATGGGGACTTGTTTGTACTCTTGTTGACAGAATTATTGTATGCAAATTCTGCCTGCAACAAAACCAAATCCCATCCCTTGGGTTTATCTGCTATCAAGCATCTTAATAAATTACCCAGACTTCTATTTACTACCTCTCGTCTCATCCATCGGTCTATGGGTGGTATGCGAACCGAACTTCAGGTCTGTCTTCAACTTCTTCCACAATGTTCTCCGGAAATAACCAACAAACTTTGTATCTCTGTCAGAAACTATGCTTTTTGGTAGACCGTGAAGTCGTACCACTTCCTTGAAAAATAACCCTGCAATGTGAACCGCGTCACTTGTTTTTTGGCAGGGAATAAAATGTGCCATCTTAGAGAATCTGTCAACCACCACAAATATGGATTCATTTCCCCTCTGTGTTCTCGGCAACCCAAGAATGAAATCCATGTTGATGTCCTCCCATGGCCTCTCAGGTATAGGTAACGGCTAATATAATCCTGTGTTCTGCCTCATGCCTTTTTCCATTTGGCATATTCTGCAACTTTGCACAAACCTTTTCACATCTTTCTACAGTTGTGGCCAGTAATAGTTCTCACTCACTAGGGCAATGGTCTTATCCCGACAAAAATGTCCAGCCAGTCCCCCGC
The DNA here is from genome assembly GCA_028583015.1 of Wollemia nobilis. NCBI lineage: Eukaryota > Viridiplantae > Streptophyta > Pinopsida > Araucariales > Araucariaceae > Wollemia > Wollemia nobilis. The sequence continues at coordinate 10,234,585 of JAQPPZ010001125.1, forward strand.
TATGCTTCTCCTTGATTAAGTTCTCCCGCATGGAACTCCTTGGAATGCATAATTTACTTCCCCTGAACAACATTCCATATTGGATTAGAAAATCCAACCACTTTGTCCTATCCACAGTATGAGTGCCAAGCAAGTCGTCCAGGCCTCTGCAAAATCAGGATCATCAGGGTATAGACCCTTTAGTTCTTCGAATCCTACCACTTCCACTGTCATTTCAATCAACAAATTTTGCCTTCTACTTAAGGTGTCTACAACTCTGTTTGATTTTTTGCTTTTGTGCTTTAACACAAAGGTATAGCTTTGGAGAAACTCAACCCACTTCAAGTGCCTCTGATTTAGTTTTGTTTGGTTGTTAATGTACTATAAGGCCTGATGATCAGTGAATAGAACAAACTCTTTTGGCAACAAATAATGCCTCCACTTCTTTAGAGCTTGAACTATTGCATAAAATTCCTAATCATAAACTAAATACTTTTTTCGAGCATCATTGAGTTTCTCACTAAAGTAGGCAACAGGCCTGCCTTCCTGACTCAGTACATCTCCTATTGCACTACCACTGGCATCACAATCTACCTGAAATACCTTGTTAAATTTTGGGAGTGCCAAAATAGGTTGTTCTGTGACCTTCTTCTTTAACAGATCAAAGCTCCTATCTACTCCTAAGGTCCACTTAAACTCTTTCTTATCTCCTCTCATTGTTTCTGTGAGGGGTGCACAAATGCTGCTGAAATTTCTAATGAATTTTCTATAGAAGCTGGCTAGACCATGAAATGATCTTACCTCTATTGTGCTTCTTGGGGTAGGCCATTCGATGATAGCTCTCACATTTTCTAGGTCCATTTTTAGACCTTCTACTGAGATGACAAATCCCAGGTACACTAACTCCTTCTTTACAAAATTACACTTTTTCAGATTGATTAATAACTGCTCCTCTCGTAGCTTCTCAAAAACCCTTCTGATATGCATCAGGTGTTCCTCCAAGGTTTTGCTAAATATTAATATATTATCTAAATAGACAATGAAAAATTTTCCTAAAAACTCTTTGAGTACTCATTCATCAGCCGCATGAAGGTACTTGGTGCATTGGACAGCCCAAATGGCATGACCAACCATTCATACAAACCCTCTCTGGTCTTGAAGGCTGTCTTCCACTCATCTCCTTCTCTAACACAGATCTTATGGTAACCACTCTTGAGGTCAATCTTGGTGAAGTACTTGGCTCCACTCAAATAGTCCATTATGTCATCCATTCTTGGCAATGGAAATCTGTATTTTATTGTGATCTTGTTGATGGCTCGAGAGTCTGTACACATTCTCCACTCTCCATATTTCTTTGGTGCTAGCACTACAGGTACTGCACATGGACTTTAGCTTTCCCGAATCAGTCCCTTCTCCAGCAACTCCTAGACCTTCCTGTTTAGCTCTTCAATTTCTACAAGCGTCATTCTATGTGCAGCTTTATTAGGCAACCTTGATCCTGGCACCAAATCGATATGGTGACTGATCTTCCTTACTGGGGGTGAACCCTCAGGCACATTATCAGATATAATATCTAGAAATTCCTCCAATAGATCTAGGACTTCTACTGGGGTATCTTTGCATTCTGTATCCCTGACTCTAGGAATTAATGCATAACACATATGTTCATGCTTTAAATCATTTAAAAAATTTCTCCCATCAACCAAGCAAATTTTGGCACTGCCACATACTTTTTCTTCCACCTCCTTCAGGGGTTTCATTTTATGACACATTCCATTCTTTGTCACGAAATAGGTGTTGGCATGGCCATCATGAACCACACACCTATCAAACTGCATGGTCTTCCCAACAGCAAATGGCACGCATCCATGGACAGAATGTCGCACAGGACCTCATCACGGTAATTTCCAATACTAAATTTTACTAGGCACTATTCACTGACCAAAACCTTATGGTCTTTCTATAACCACGTGATCTGATATGGATGTGGGTATCTCTTCCTCTCCAGTTGTAGCTTTGTAACCATTCCCTCTAAAACTAGGTTATTTGTGCTACCGTTGTCAATAATAATATTGCAAATCTTACCAGTGCATTTACACCTTGTGTGGAATAAGCTTTTCCTTTGATCTGTGGACCCCTCTTCATTTAGCAGGACTCTCCTCATGATCATGACTTCTCCTCTCTCTGCTTCTTTAGAATGCTTAGACCCAGCATCTTCATCAGCAATCATGGCTCTGGCATTTCCTTTCGGCCTCCTATTATTCCTTTCTCGTTGTTGTGGACACTCGTATTGGTGATGTCCCTCTTCTCCACACTGGAAACAAGTTCCACAGAATCTTCCTCTTCCCTGGCCACATCCAGCTCTACCCCTTCCCCCTTGGTAATCATTATTTTTATTACGAGGGCGGTAGGTATTTTCTCTCCTTTGTTCCTGATTACTGCTACCTTCTCCATTCTTCTGAGAATCTTCATTTCTTCTTCCATCGGTCCTTCCATTGATTCTTTCGTCGTGACATCTTCCTCTTTGCTTGTTCTCAAACCTTCTATTGAGCTTTTCTTCAACCTTTAGGGCAAATTGATAAGCGTCCTCTATGGTGGTCATCCGTACTAGACTTAATTCTTCTTGAATACTTGCTCATAACCCATTAATGTAACGGGCTACCTTCTCCTTGTTGGCCTCTGAGTGGCCTGTTCTGATCATAATTTTATGAAACTCTTCTGTGTATTCTTTTACAGACTTACTTGATTGCCTCAACCCTTGCATTTTCTTTAGCAGGTCTAACTTATAATCACCAGGGATGAACTGCCTCTTCAGCTTTTTTGCCATCCGTTCCCATTTTGTTATTCTCTCTTTTCCCCTCTTATTTTGCTCCAGCTGCACTCCCTTCCACCAAATGCTAGCATGACCTTTCAGTTTGGCCTTAGCGAATCTGACCCTATCAAGATCTTCAACCTCCTCATACTCAAAGTACTCTTCCAGATCATTGATCCAGTCGATCAATTCCTCTAGATCAAGGTTCCCGAAATACGTGGAAACCTCCATCTTTGGCCTCTTCCCAATCTAGGATATGGCTTTGTATAGTCTAGCTTGAGCAAGATCTACTACTTCTTCTTCTTCCTCAGGTTGGCCTTCTTCTTCCTCATCTTCCTCTTCACTACCTTCATCTCTTCTTGGCTCCAATCTTCTACGCATTTCTTCTTGCAGGGTTTGCATTTGTCACTGCAAAGCTCGAACATCTTTCACTACCGCCATGCCTCTCCCACCAACAGGGTTTCTTCTTGGAGGCATTCTGCTCACTCAATCACAAGCCCTCCCATAGATCCTGGTGTAACTACCTCACGTCCGGCGATCTATTACACACTCAAGAACTTTTGGCTCTGATACCACTTGGTGGAGAACAGATCTAGCACAAGATAGAAAACAAAAATAACAAGAGCCAAATTTCTTATTCAGTAGCTTCAGAAAGATTTTACAGAGAATATACAACAATCTACCATTTTGCCAACCCCTTCTCATTACAATCCTTGGGTTTTTATCAAGGTCTCGATCCTCTATGTTTTCAAACTTCCCACGATCTGCAATTGCCACTTGGAACAATACTGGAAAGTTGCATTGATGAGACTCTGGGTGAGGTGCACGATTGGCTGCCATACCCAACGGGATCTTCTTCTCGAACTGCTGCTTCACTGTTAGTTGTTATAAATGCATCTCTAGATATCCTATGTGATTGGCCAACATGCTTGTTGGAATCTTCCTCTAAAACTACTGCTTCACTTCTGCTAACTTGTCGTGCACGAAGGGACGCCTTTATGAAAGCCTGGAGTGCGTGTTTTTCTTTTGGTCGTGATATCGTGACATGTCACGATATCGTGACAATTCCTTTTTGTGCTTTCTCTCTCCTATTTCAGTTGTGATATCATGACATGTCATGATATCATGACATTCCTTCCTCCATGCCTTCTCACTTTCGCTTTGGCCACGATATCGTGACTTGTCATGATATTGCGCCATTTTTCTATCGCGCCTCCATTCTTCAGTTTCGATCACGAAATCACGACATGTCACGATTTCACAACCTTTCGTCCTCTATGCCCTTGCTCCCTGCATTGGTCATGAAATCATGACATGTCATGATTTTGTGACCTTCGGTCCTCCATGCCTTTGCTTCCCTACTTTGGTCATGATTTCGCGACCTTGTGTCTTCCGCGCCTTTGCTTCCCTACTTTGGTCGCAATTTCATGACCTTGTGTCTTTCACACCTTTGCTTCCCTGCTTTGGTCACAATTTCATGACATGTCATGATTTTGTGACCTTGTGTCCTCTGCGCCTTGCTTCCCTACTTTGGTCGCAATTTTGCAACCTTCTGTTTGCTGCTTCTCTATCTCTTGTTTTGGTCGCGATATCGCGACACTTTTTGTGTCACGATATCGCGACACATATTTTTCTTTGCAAAATACTTAGAAAAATCTGGTTGATGCTAGATTGCTCTACTGCCCTTAGATGCTCCTACATCAAAAGACCAAGTCTTTCACGGAATTTGGGTGCACATCCAATGTTTCTCCACATACCCACAATCGATGCGGGCGATCCAATGCCACTGCTGCTTACATATAAGTTCTATGATGTCTTATATTGCTTCCCAAATCCTTATGATGACCTGTACCTACACAAAAGGAAGCAAAAAGGGGTCAAATAGCAAGGGTGTATGGTGAAAACATGCAATCCCCACAAGGGGAAAATGGCATATGAATTAAAAATGCATCAAATAATATCCAAATGACTTGAAAATTTGTAGAGATGTGAAAGAGGATGTTTTGGGAGGTTATCACCCAAAATATATTGTAAATTGCACCCGTAGACCCCTCGATTTAGTGTCACCCGCATGTAACCTACGAAAATGAGGACAACAAAAAAATGAACCTGCACTCATCCAAAACTCATGAAATTTGGTCAGTATACATAAATTTAAAGACAACCCATATGATCATATTTTCAAATTGGATCCCAGATACACCTACATCAAACTGGGGTGCCTGGATGGGCCCTATGAGCCTGCAAAAACTTAAAAATAGCATAAATCCTTCATTTTAACTCCAAATGACCTAAAATTTGAATTGTGGCATCATGGTATAATTTAGGAAATAAATAATTAAAAATAGTAAAGAAATTTCTTAAGAATTTACCCTCGTATTGGGGGGGCGATGGTGACTGCAACTATTTGGGGGGCACCCTAGGAGGGGATACCCACAAAATCTAGCTACTTTTTATTACCAAACCACTAAAAGATGTTCCTAAACAACATAAGGTGTATTTTAATCAAATTTGATGAAGAAATTCACCTGGATGGAAAAGTTACGCTCGGATTACCTTCTTGAAGTCACCCGGTAACCTCCTTGGAAAAATGGAGATTTCGAGGGCAAAAAGGTGGAATAATATGAGGGGAAATCTTGGTAGCACTCCATTGCATATCCTAGAACTTCTCTCCCTAATTTTGTGTGGATATGGAACCCATTTTATAGCCCACAGGGGCTCATGTGCAAAAAGGCATGCAAGGGCATGCATGGCAGGAGGTGCCACTTGTCAAATGGGAGGCATGCACAGGGTGTGGAAGATAATCTCCAAATTTGGCCCTCATCAAGATGGATGTCATAAGGATTCCCTATCCTCTACCTCACATGCTCTTTTTGGGTGGTCAAATGGCAATTTCTAGGTGTCATTTGGCCAAATTTTGACTTTTTATGGGTCAAACTTCACCATCGTCCCACCTTGGGATGAGGGCTCACCACCGTCCCAGGGTGGTACGATGGGAATCTACCATCATCCCATGGTGGGATGGTGGTGAATTTTGGACCAAATCTGACCAAAATTGGGTCGGTAGCCTCCAAAACCCTTTCTGGAGTGGCTAGAACCACTGTGAGCCTCCTGAGGGCTGCCCAAGGGGCCATATTATGTCAATTTGATCACTGCTTGTGGATGCTTAATTGGGTTTACCATATTTTAGTGTCTACATATACCATCCTCATTTTTTGGTCATGGAGCTCTAATGCTATCTATCTTCACCTCCATCTGAATAGAATTCTTAACCACTTTGCTAGACTTAGCAAGGGAAGAGTCGATCTTTTTGTCCAACTCATTATTTTTAGTAGGGGATACCGAGTTAGTTTTAAGATTCTTCAACCATAGAGAGACTCATGTGCAAGAAAGGCTAGGATTTTTAAGGATCTTGGATGTAGACCACTTGACCGTTCTCGACTTATGCTCAGATTCATCATGAGGCTTATATTTGATCATGGGGGTAGTAGGGGAGAGGAAATCAGGGTCTGAGTCATCTCTAGGGACCTCCTGGATGTGGGTTTCATTACTAGAACTACTAGAATACTAGGCAAGGGTGGGGTAGGTAGGGGTATAGGAGGGGGAAGGTGAAGAGATGGATGGTTGGGGGTTGGGTGGGGCAAGCTGAGAGGGATCAAGGGTAGAGTGAGGGGTACCAAGGGAGGTATGGTTGGAGGGACTGGGGGGAGAGAAGCGAAGGGGACAATGGTGGAGGCAAGGGGAGCAGAGGAGGTAGCAAAAATAAAGGCTCTTCTGGAAAAAGCATCAAGGGTGTGCTTGTATAAGATGTAGTGTAGGCCCTTATGGATAGTGTAGTGGGTGTTCCCAGAGCGAATGTTAGTGACTGAGAGTTCAATAGACCTATAAAGGTAATTAGGGATATTGATTTTTATGTTGCCTCTTAGGTGATTCAAAAATGTAATATGGAAACTACGTAATGTAGAGTTGATTTTATCAACAGTAAAATACTAAATAACATGAATCATTACTCGATTCCAAGGACCAGGGAGTTTGGTTCTCTCAATGTCCCCATCAGTGGTGAGGAGGTCCTTACCTTTCTCTGGGAAGAACTCAAGCTCCACTGCCATCGAATACTTGTTTTAGTGAATGCTCCTCCCATTAGTAGGTAGACCCATCACTTCCATGAGTAGTTGCACATTAGTGGTAAACTCGAGGTCCTAAAAAAAACACAACCATCCTCCCAAGTTCTAACAATGGTGTTGGTAATGTCCTCCTCATTACTAGCAAACATTTTCAAAAAATAGAGGTAATTATGGCTATTCAAGATATCCTCAATCACAGAGTCGAGGTTCAAGACCGAAGGTTCAATAATTTCCATTGGGGATCTGGGCCAAGGGATTTTGAACTTGGGATGCATGAGATATGAATGAGGATGATTGAAATGAAAAGTGCTTAGACACAAGCTAAATTTAATAAGCCAATCATAATACATACTAAAGAGGGTAGGATTCGAGGTGCACTGGAGTGACGCAGGGTGTAGCAGGTAATATTTTATGGGATGTGAGTCAGTCAGTGAAGCCCAAGAGCTATGTAGAGGAGTATCAATGGAGTGGTTATTTTCATCGATACGATGGATAATCATGGTATGGAAATTTGTAACATCTAGATTGATATATTTTCTTGGATTTCCAAAGGTGGCATAAATATGAATGCTATGGAAATCAAGCTTGAGATTAGTAATACACATATGAAGAGGCATGGTTCTAAGGTTCACATGGTGCTGATTGGATAGGGCTCATGGATCAAGATCATGAGAATTAATTCACGTAACCAAGGTAAGAAAATGCATCATGAATCTGGTACCCAATATGATACAAATTTTGGGACTAGACACAAAGAGAAAATAGGGTTGATGATGGATGATCGATGGTGATCGATGGGGTGGGGTGGATAGGGTACACATGGAAAAGTGAGGGAATGGGAGTATAGGTGTGGTGTGGAGTGGAGTGCCAACTAAGGGTGAGCCAAAAATAATGACATGTAGACGGTGAGGGCGGGACACTGACCAAAAGGCCCAACACCTAGGATGAGGGTCAGGTATCATAAAGGTCTATGGTAATCTTGGGATACAATTTTGAGAAGATCTATAGGGAAAGCATCATACCAAACACTGAGGGACCTTTGAGAGTGGCCTAGATTGGCCAAAGAATATGTAGCTTTATTATCTTCTCTAAACACGTGTTGCACAACTATCTTTGGATGATTAAGAAGGAGCCACCTAACTTTAGAAATAATGTTCTTGACCCTCCAACTAGGGTTCTTGTTAGTTTTGGAGTAGTTGATAATGTTTAGCAAGTCTCCTTCAACCACTAACTTACATTGAATATCACTTGTGATTGATAATCCTTGATGGAGAGCTTTGGATTTCATAGCATGATTGGTTAGGGTACCAAGATTCTTAGCATAGGCTAGAATTATTCCTCCTTCATGCTTTCTAATAATTCCTCCACTACCAACTAGTCTAATATTTCTTCTAGAGGAGCCATCAAAGTTTAGCTTAAGCCAAACTTTGGGGGGTGGGGTCCATTTTTAATTATCTCTTAGATTGGGGTGCAAAAGTAGGTTTATGGAGTCCATCAAAAGATGGAGATAAGAGGTAATGGAGGCTTTGATCCCATGGCTTGGGGGTTTGGAGCACAGGAACAAGGATGTATTTTCAATGGTAAAGTTGAGGACCCTATTGAAAACTAATGAAGTATCCCTACGGGAATTAGAGAAAGTATGGTTGCTATGCTCAAGCCATATTTACCACAAGAAATGATGGAGGAACATTGACCAAGGTATTTGACTCTAGGGTTCTTAAAGGGGTTGTGCCATTGGTTGAAGAGGTCAATCAAAGTGTGGGGGCAGGTCCAAGCAATGTTAAAAATAGTAAATATTGAGCTTAGGATTGAGTCAAAAAAATAACACTCAAGGAAAATGTGACTCATTGATTCCCACTCAGACATGCAGAGGTAGCATTGGTTGGGTAGCTGGAGCCCTCGGATTAAGAGGTTGTCCAGGGTTAGAATTTTATTTCAAGCAACTAACTAGGAAAAGAACCCAATTTTAGGAATAAGGTTCTTGAGCAGGGTTATGCATAAGCGTGAAATATCATAAATTGGCTTTGTTTAGGATTTTTAAACTTTTGAAAAGTCTAATTTTGGATCCTTTCACTAGGGCCCATTGGCCCAAAAATTATGGGATGAAATTTTTTTGGGGTAAATTCGCCTGCCGTTGAAAATAATTAAAATATTTTTATTTTAATTTGTCGACCTCAAATTATAAATGATTTTGATTTTCTTGCCCAATTCGCCTTCAAATTATAAATGATTTTAATTTTCCCACCCAAATCGCCTCATATACTACCTATATATATATATATATATTGTAGTGGGTACCAATAAACATACATCACTCTGAAACAACAAAAAACTTGACAAGGTTGAATAGGAGTGTCTGTTGACATAAGTTGATCGGTTGCAGAGGAGTGTTAATCGATGTAAGACGATCAACATAAGTCAATCAGTTGCAAAGCCATATCTATTGGCATAATATGATCAGTTGCAGAGCCATGTTAGTCAGTTGCAGATGTGTCAATCGGTTGCAGAGGTGTCAATTTGTATTCATCAATCATTGTAGGGATGTGTCTATCAGCATAAGTCAATCGATTTTAGAGGTGTCAATCAGCATTCATCAATCGGTTGCAGAGACGTGTCTATCGGCATAATCCGATCGGTTGTAGAGTAAAATTTATGCCTCCTAGAAGTTTCCCTACAAAAGTGCACCTCTGTAACCGATCGACATATGTCGATCGATTGCAGAGGTGCACTTTTGTAGGGAAAATTCTAGGAGGCATAAATTTTTCTCCAAAGCTCCATTTTTAATTTTTTTAAACCACCTAGATCGATGAGATCTACTCAAAAATCTAAGTGAAATCCTTAAAAAAAATCTGAAACCGATCGACATATCTTCAACCGACAGACACATCTGCAACTCGATCAATTTTAGATTTTTTTTTGAGGATTTCACTTAGTTTTTTGAGTAGATCTTGTCGAGCTAGGTGGTTTAAAAAAAAATTAAAATGGAGCTCCGAAGCAAAATTTATGCCTCCTAGAAGTTTCCCTGCAAAAGTGCACCTCTGCAACCGATCGGCATATGTCGATCGGTTGCAAAGGTGCACTTTTGCAGGGAAACTTCTAGGAGGCATAACTTTTGCTCTAGAGCTCCATTTTCAATTTTTAAAAAAAAACCACCTAGATCGACGAGATCTACTCAAAAAATAAGTGAAATCCTCAAAAAAACATATGAAATTGATCAATATATCTGCAACCAACTAACACATCTACAACCGATCAATTGCAGACATGTCGATCGATTTCTGATAATTTTTTTATTATTTCACTTAGTTTTTTGAGTATATCTCATTGAGCTAGGTGATTTAAAAAAAAAATGAAAATGGAGCTCCGAACTAAAACTTATGCCTCCTAGAAGTTTCCTTTCAAAAGTGCACCTCTGCAATCGATTGGCATATGCCGATCGGTTGTAGAAAATTTTTGAAAATGAAGCTCCGAAGCAAAAGTTATGCCTCCTAGAATATCATCATGACTACAACCGATCGGCATTTTTACAGCTGATCAACATGGCTACAACCGATCGGCATGTTTATAGTTGATTAGAATCTCTACAACTGATCGGCATATCTATAGTCGATCGGCATGCCTGCAACCGATCAAATTTTACATCTCATACCGATCGTCATAAATCATAAAGGCTAAAAGCCTTTCTTTTTGGCCTAAATCCTTTAATTTTGCCATACATTTTTAGAGTTTGCAAACCGATATTCATGGCCCCAAACACAAAAAAAATCACCATAGTTTGAAAATTTTTGGAGAAAAATAATTGCAATTCGCCACGGTTTGAAATTTTTTGGAGAAAAATAATTGGAATTCACCATGTATACTTCTACATATTTCTTCGGTATTCCAAGACAATTCACCTTAAATTTATAAATATATTTCGGGGTAACCCTTATGCATAACCCTATTATTTAGCCAAATGGACTTAATGTAGATGTTGAATTCGATGGATTGGTGAATTAAGAGATAGGCAGATTTAATTGCAAATTGATCATCATCACATTCTTTCCAAATGAGAATGTTAGGGGAGTCACCAAGGATGGGGATGATGAAGTATTGGAGAATTGAGGTAAGGGTGGAGGCGGTGTTGGAGAGGTTGGGTGGTAGGGAAGAGGTGGGGATGGCTTTCCAAATGGGTCTTCCTGAGGAGAAATATATGAAGTTGGCAACCTTGCATCCGAAGAGGGTGTCTATGAAAGGCTTAAGAGGGGTAAGGGTGGGATCAGGGATGAGGGGTTGGTCATGGATCCAGGGGTCAAGTCGAAGTTCAATGGTCTACCCATTGAAGAACTAACATCTAGTGCCTCTAGAGATGATATCTTTGGTTTTTACTATTGGGTTCTAAAAAGCAAAACCGATAGGGGGTTCATCTTCCATGATATTGAAATGTTGCATGTACTTCATTTTAACAATGGATATCCATTCTAATTCTGCATTGGTCATTATTTTCCATGCCTATTTTTCAATAAGGGTAAGGTTCATTTTTCTAATTCTTCTTAAACTAAGCCCTGCTTGAGATTTGGGCCTACAGACTCTATCCCAAGCAACAAGGTGAAACCTTTTTTTGTCTTCCAGTCCTACCCAAAGAAACTTTTTTGAATTTGTTTGATTTTAGAATAAATTAATGATGATAATTTTAATATGGATGGTAAATATATAGGGATGCTTTGAAGACATGCATTTACCAGAGTGGCTTTAGCATCTTGTCTAAGAAGGGCCCCTTTCCATCCTGCAAGTTTTTTAAGGAATCCGTCCACAAAATTATTCCACATGCTATCAGTAGGGTTGCCCACAAAGAGGGGAAGGCCAAGGTAATATGTGGGCATATTACCAATGGGTTAGTGGAGGACTTGGGAAATCTGATTTTGGTATGTAGGGGGCGTGTTGATGAAGAATTTTCTTTTTGGAGTAATTTACCTATTGACTCGTTGCATCCTCATAGAGATCGAGAATTTATTTGATAGTTTAGCTTCTGTAACCAAGGCCAAGGTAGCTAAAATAGTATCATCAATGAATTTATGGTGGGTGATCGATTTTATATGGGAAGTAGGTTTGATTCCAGAGATGGTCCCACTAGCACGAACAGCTTTGAGAGTTTTTCTCAGGGCCTCGGCTATAATGATGAATAGGCATGGTGATAGGGGATCTCCCTGTCTGACCCCTCTGCTACTTTTGAAGTATCATGTTGTAGACCCATTGAGACCTTGATCTATTTTGGTTCTTTGAGTTTTCTATAATTAATTTCCTTCATTGTTGAAATCATTTTAACTCCAAAATTAATATTTACAATTTCTTCTTCCTTCAATAATTCTTCTATATTGTTTAAATATTTTTTTCTTTCAATCTTCAATTTAATATTCTTATTCTTGATATAATATTTCTTCTTCAAATGTATTTAATCTCTTTCTTCAACTTTTATATTCTTCTTCAATAATCTTTCAAATTCCAATTAATAATATATTTTTCCTTCAAATATATTAATAATATTTTTTTAATCAAAAATTCTTTCTTTCTTTTAATATTCTTCTCCAAATATTTATTCTTCACTTTAATAATTTCAATCTTCAATTAATTATCTTCTTATAACTTCCTCCAAAATAATCTTCAATAATAGTAATTTGCTTTTCCTTTTAAAAATTCAATCTTTCACCAAATGTCTTTGTAAATTTAAATAAATCAAAGGTTAATGTTTTGTACCTTTGTAAACCCTAGCTCCCAAATTTACATTGCATGTACTCCTTTCTTCATTGATGCTCTCTCTTCCATATTCTCATTGCACTATAATGTATGAACAAGTGTTATTCTCCTCCTATTGTATTTCTTCTACAACAAGGATGTCTTTAATGTTTGAAACTACCATAATTCTATCACTCTATTTCCCTTACTGCTATTTTTTTTTGGACTCTATTATGCATTAGATGTTTTACTTTTTTCTTATTTCCATCCAACTCTAACATTGGATCTCTCATCTTCTAATTGCTTGGTTTTCCAGAATTATACTCTGAATTTTTTCCTATGTGATGATGGCTCTTTCGTTTTATCTCCAATTGTATCTTTTGTTTCAACTTGGTTATTACACCTTCTTTTTTATTTTTCATCTTTGCTCACCATATTCTTCAACCAAAAATGCTTCTCCTATTTTTCTTGAGATGTCTTTTTTCCACTATCAATAGGTTGAATGTTATATATAATTTGTATACTTCTCATTAGATTAAAAGGATGTTATCTCTCTTGGATAAAAACCTCACTACTCACACTAGCACACTTGGATTTAATATCTCTTGGGAAAATAATGTATCACATTAATGGACTTAGATGAATTCTCTCTGCTAAAACAATAGACTTCACTCAATATGTGGCTTCTCTCAACTTTGGACTTCAAACAATGTTTCTCTCAACCCTAGACATCTAAAAAATATGACTATGATACTGCTATTAGAAATCCAACTACATTCTCCATAGGATCAATATAAAATGTTCACACAATTCAATAACAAACTCACAAAATATATATTATTGATAAATGCAAATATATGAACTCAAGTAATGCAAATACAATGTATTTGCAAGCTTCTTCTATATCTTATTACAATACTTTATCTTCAATATATACACATATGGATATGAGACTCTTCACATTCACAATCCTTGACCTTTCTACTTACACAAACTTTTCATATCCTCATACACACGAAATATCCTCATGTTTCTCATGAGATAAATACCACATAATAATAAAGTTATTATTGGCTCTACATATCCACATAAGGACACAAATTCTAATTATTTCCCATACTAAATGACAAACTCTTACTTACATAAATCCACACTTACATGACACCTCATTTACATAACTTCTCTTACTTATATGACATCTATTGTATACTCAAATATTAATCACATTATAAACTAAACTATTTATATGGCACTTGCATTAATCTTGTAAGATTCCAAATAAGTAAATACTTCCAACACATCTGCTTCAACCCATAGACATATTTTATGAGCTTGCATACCTTGTTCTCCTAACCAAGTATGAAAAATCCCTCTAGTTGTGTCATGTAGAATTCTTTGTTAATATCACCATTGAGAAATGCACTATTCACATCCACTTGATGGAACTTCCATTCAAAGTATGTAATCGTTATAAAAACCATTTGAATGGTCTTGATCTTCATAGTTGGTGTAAAAGTTTTATCATAGTCAATTTCTTTCTTCTATGCATATCCCTTCACAACAAGCATTTTTTATTAGCAATTTAACTCTATTCTCATAGGATTTAGTAATATAAAATATTCATACAATTGCATACATTCAATAAAAAACTTACTAAATAATATTATTGATGAATATTTCAACACAAGCAATGCAAATTCAATGTATTGCATAGCTTGTTCTCACTATCTCACATATTACAATACTTTATCTTAAATATATACACAACATGGATATGAGACTCTTCATATTCATAACTCTTGACCTTTCTACTTACACTAACTCTTCATCTCCTCAAACACACAAGAGATCTAACTCTTCATATTTTTCATGGGAGAAATATATTTTATTGACTCCACATAATAACAAACCTATAATTATTACACACACTAAAAGGAAAATATTTACATAACTCCACACTTACATGACACCTACTGTAGACTCAAAAATTTACATAAATTAAACTAAATTATGTACATGGTACTTATGATATAGTTGCAAGGTACCAAATAAAGTAATGCTTCCAACATTGCTTTCTATTTTTCAATGCTCCTATCAAATTTGTATTTGGTCTTGAGTGCCCACTTGCAACCAATGGGATTTTTGCTAAGTGGAAGTTCAATAAGCTATTATGTAGTGTTATTCATCATTACTTGATATTTGATGTTTATTGCATCCTTGCACTCCTTCAATCCAAGAGGTTCATGAACTATTGAAGGTTCATATATTTACAACACAATGCTCATCAAGGCTCACTTGACCTTATTTCAAACTCTGCTCCAACTTTTCTATCCAAAACTAGATGTATCTTGAACATGATCTAATTTTACATCATGAATTATACTAAGATACCACTTGGGCTTGTGAGTGATACTCAAAGTGGATGGTCCTAGGTCATCATCTCCATCAAGAACATCTCTTTCATCATCATGAAAATTAACATCCTCTCTCTAAGGCTTTGTCATCATTATCAGATATAAAAACATGTGCCTTCTCAAGAGTACATGTCTTAGAAGAATAAGTACACTCAATTTCATCAAACGCAATATATTTTCTAATATACAATTTCTTGGTGTCAGGATCCATGAGACGGTATCACTTCAACTCACTATTACATCCAATGAAGATACATTACTTGGATTTCTCCTCCAACTTTATCTACTTTTGCTTTGAAATATGCATGAATTTAGTGCATTCAAACATGCAAATATATGGCATGGAAGGTTTGTTTCCCATTTATAACTCTTTAGGTGTGACACCATTCAATGAAATTTTGGGTGCATGGTTCAACAAGTATTATATATTATGAATATATTATGCCCTAAATGTTATATCCAAATTAGCATCACTCAGCATGCATCACACCATATTTTAAATAGTATAATTTCACCTCTTCATAACTCTATTTTATTGAGGTGTGTAGGCATTTTTCAACTATCATTTGATAACATGTTACTCTAGAAAAGTAAAAATTTGATTATTGGTGTACTCTCCCCTTGATCTAAGTAGAGTATATGAGTGGGATGATTAAAAATATTCTCTACACAAGCTTTAAACTCTTGTATATAGTGGAAATATTCATCCTTGGTCTTTAGGAAATAATCACACATTCATCATGTATGATCATCAATGAATAGTTGAAAATATATATAACCCTTGAAACTTATATTGATGGGTCCACAAAGATTAGTATACACTAGGTTGATTGGACTATTTGCTTATGACTGCTTGAGTGAAATCAAGCTTGGTGTTGCTTTTTAGCCATAAAAATCATACAAAGATCATGAAGCTTCATCAAATATGGAATTCCAAATACCATATCATGATGTAGGAATGTAGATGTGCAAATTTTTTGTACCATAATGAGGCAACTTTATTTGCTTTTGTTTCCAATATTGATTGTATTGTATTACAACCACAAGCTAAAACATCTTGACTATACTAGTAGCATAAGCAATGATTGTTAGACCTTTAGAATTATCTTAAATTATACAAGATTTCTTTGATCTAGTTTTCAAACATTCAACATGCAAATTGTGAGCAAGTGATTGATTTATAGGTATGCTCTCCAATATGTGAAAAAACATCATCGACTCTAGCAATTATGTATGTCGAATTGTTACCAAGCATTATTTTCCCTTGGTAAGATGAATGGTCAATGCTCACAAATCATTTCTTCTAGCCTATCATATGTTTGGTAGCTCTTGAATTAATGTACCAAACTAGGCTCGATTTTGAAACACCATTAGGAGGTTGTTAGGATCCTATACTAACACAGCTATTACTATGTACTTGTCTAGTATTAGTGTATTTTTATGCTATGGGTGCCTAGTGTGCATGGGCCCATTATGATTTAACCTTTACTTTTATTGTAAGTGGGAGTTAATAGCTTGAATCACCTTTTTCATGTGGTCTAACCCTTGAGCATTAGGCTTTATATAAGGACATAGATTTGGAGTAGAAGGTATATCATATTTTTTCTCATATTGTATCAAAGCTTTGATTCCAAGGAGGTTTCCCCTTCGAATAGGCCTATGATATCTGTTTTACTTGATTAAAATAAGTTTATTGTTATTTTTATCCAATTATTTTTCATGAGAAATTATGTTACTTTATTTTTCATGGTTATTTGGTTTGTGATAATTTCCATTAATTCATGCATTACTTATTTTATTACGATTATTTTTATATAAAGGTTCCTCATATAGATTGAACTGAATAAACATAGTCTTGACTTTATTCATTACAATCAACATCCTCACCTACATTTCTATGTTGGCATTGAGATGCATTCCTCCTTTACTAATGAGAACTCTTTAGATTACCTCCTAATAAATTCTTTTATTTATTCTAGGATGAACCTTGTGAGAAATTTTTGTACTAGTATTCCTGAAGGACGTGTCTTGGTTTCTCATATATTAAACATGTGATGTTTCTTTGTCCTTGATGTTGCTACTCTTTTTTCCCTTTATATTTTTATTGGTTTTGGTGCTTTTTTGAGGTCTACCAAATTTCTTTGACTATATTGAATTCTTTCCTTTTTAACGCATGAACAAAACACGTTCATCTTTAGCCTTCATCTCTCGTATCTCTTCCTCTTATTGAAGCAAATTCATAAGAGTATCAAAAATAGGACTCTTATTTTTCAAGTTCAAAATTGTTATCAAAGCACTAAATGGTAGTGGTAGTGCATGTAGCACTAATGGAATAAGCATAATATCATTGATGGTTTCACCTAATACTTGTTGCAAGGCTTGTAAATCAACAATCAATCATAAAAATCCTTCCATCTTCTCACCACTCTTCATCTTCAAGCAATTCATTTTATGTTAGCTTTTGATGTTATATATTTAAGGAAATGCAACCACAAGAACTAAAATGAGCATGCAATATTAACTATATGATAATGGCAATATAATAAGCAGGAAAAACTTATAAGAAACTTTTGCAATAACTCATAAAATTACCATTAATGAAATTTCTTGAAAATAGTACAATGTTATATAATGCAGTCTCAGACACTCCATAATTCATACATGTTCTACATTGTATCTACTTTATCTACTCCTCTATATTCTCTACTATTATCTATGCTCCTCTCTATTTCTCTCTATTATTATCACTCTATCAAATGCCTATATATAAAGATATATGTCTCTTGGACTTTCACCTCCCTATTACTCTTCATATTCCTATTCTATGACTCATGTACACATGGAATACATGCACATTTACATCATCAATTACTATGCACATTCTAGCACTTTTGCATTTATTACATTGCATAAAGTAAATACTAAACAAACTCCTAATCTAAAAATGCACCCAAGGTGGTACATTGGCATGTACCAAATATTGTAATATATTCCAACACCTCCATATATTAAATTATTTGGTTATTGAATATTTTTAGTCTTCAATATGGTCTTCATCCTGGTTCTGGAACTTGAGATCTTTTTTTTTCCTTTCTTCATTGTGTTTTTTGTCTGTATCCTGATCAAGTAAATAATTAGTATCTTCATGAAATACTATATTAGCTGAAAAATATTTAACTTCATGTTCATCTATAGATTCTTCAAGTTCCTAAATTTCTTGAATCTCTTGAATTAAATTTCCTTTTTGTTCCCCTTTTCTATATTGAAATTGAGGATGATTGTATTGATTATGATAAGTATATGGATGCTGAAATTATTATTGATGTGAATTATATTGATTCTGATATTGTCTTGGTTGGAATGGCCTATTTGATTGGCTTCCAAAATTTGTTTGATTTCCTTGATATTGATTTCTTAGATTGAATCTACAATAATTTGTACTATGTCCTTTATTTCTACATACTTGATAATATCTATTATTCCATCTTGATCTACCCTTTGAGAATGAAGCAACATTTCCTTGTGGATTATATTTTGAGACTAAGGCATTTTTAGTCATTTCATCTTTCACTAAATTTTCTACCTCATATTCTTGTAATATATTGACTAACTCATCAAATGATGTATCTTTAATTAGAATTTGTAAATATGTGACTAGATGCTTGTAGCTTTTTGGAAGTGCTCTTAGGATTACTTGAACAAGAAACTTGTCTTCAACATTTTCTCCTAAGGTTAATAATTTTTCTTTTATATTTTCTACTCTCCTTAGAAACAATTCTATACTTTCACCACTATTAACTTTTAGAGAATGTAATTGAGTTTGAAGGTTCAAGATAGTGGCTTTATTATTTCCTTCAAATATCTTGGCTAAGGTTTTCCAAGATTTTGTAGAAGTTGTTGTTGAACTAATGTAGGGTTGTATTTCATCTATAATTGTAAATGTTATTATCATGAGTGATTTTGCTTCATATTATTCAAAATTTTGAATCTCTCTATCCTTTGTAGTAGGTTTAGGTTTTGCTCCTTTAACAATATCCCAAAGCTTTTCAACTATCAATATTGACCTCACTTTGTTTTTCCATGAAGAGTAATTAGGTCCTTTAAGAAGTTGGGATTCTATAAGAATGAATTTATTTGTTGTCATGATGATATTTGTAGACTACCTTATATCTCCCTAATCCTTTAATATAATGTGGTCTTGATAAAATGCTTAGCTTTCTTAGTTTTCTTTGAGTTGAATCCCTTTTGTCTCCCTAATGTTCAACTACTATTCTTCACCTTATTTCTCCCTATTTGTGAATAGAAAGCTAGAAATTATTTTAATGCAATTTCAATTTTGATAATATTCTCTATTTTCAAGACCTTTAAGTTGGATTCCTTATGTCTCGTTAATTTGATTAAGAGACTAATTCCAATGTAGTTTTCCAACTTTTCAATAACTTAACATAGTGTTTCAATATTTAATAGTAAGATTTCTAAATTTCAAAATATTTAGTTGGTGTTGAACTCCTTATATCTCCCTAATTAAAAATTTAGAAAATAAAGGATATTTGCAAATTTAATGTTTCACTTTCAATGTAGAAAACCTTATTCCTCTTAGTTAAATTATTTGAAAATATTTCAATACTTGAACTTCAAATAATGTGATTTTCAAAAGTATCTCAAGTTATATTATCCTTACTTCAATAGTCTTTCTAGTCAATCAATAAATCATCTAAGTTTGTAATTTACCAATTTATTTTATTATATATCCATGCATTTAATTTACTAAACTTAACCTTAGAATTGATCAACCTTATGCCTCCTTACCCTTAATGAATATGCAAATAATATTTAAATGTTAATATACCTCCTGGAGATAAGGTGTTACATATTGGTCTACTGCTCCTTTGACTGCAACTTGCACACTAATTTGGGTGATATTCTCCTCTCAGTCTTCAATGGTTGGTAAAGTACTTTCACTGCATTTATTGCTCTTCCTTTTTATGGCACTCTTTTCAACTTTTGATTGTCCTTATCTTACCTCTTCAATGTTCTCTAACCTTGAATGCTTAGTATGCACACTTTGTTAATGGTTTGGGATCTTCATACCTGACTATATTCTTTTTCTTACGTGCCACATGGCACTCAACGTAATATTTGGATGTTACTCCTTGTTGCTCTTCTCTGTTAGGTGGCGTAGGCATTACTTTAGATGTTACTCAAATATTTGGATAGTGTAGGTGTTACTTTATAACATGTGGCCTCCTTTCTCAGTGAGCACTAGTTTGGAATGTTATGAGCATGTACCAATGTTGGCACTCCCTTTTCTTCTGCATCAAGTGGCCTATGAAGTCTTTAACTGATGTGACAAGTGGTGGCTCCACTCCTCTCTTGCATGTAACCTTTCTTTTGGCACTCAATATTCCTTTCTTTTCCTTAACATTCTTTGCCAACTCTTCTTTCTTTCAACATACATTTTTTGGTCTTCCTTTTGTAACTGTTGAGTGCTTCTTGATTTTCAATGTTTGGTGGTGGTTCTTCTCCTTCAATGGATGCTTCTCTTCAATGGTGGTGGCTCCTCCTTTGGTGGTGCTTCAACACTACTTCATTGGTGGTTGTTTCACCATTTTTCTACTAGATATACAAGCCTCTTTACCTAGGTAAAAACTTTTTACTTGCTTTATTTTTCTTCCTTAAGACTTGCACCTTTGTCCTTGCTTTAGCTTTATCCTTATATTATTTTTGTCTTATTTATTTTATTGCATGTTTTGATCCAATGTGGGTATTACCTTATTGGAGTTTTAGTGCCATATTTGGTGTCTTTAGACACCTTGAACTTTGAGCACTTATTCATCTCTTTCTTCTTCACTTTGTGGCTTCTTCTTTTTCACTTGGTGATTCTACCACTAATGGCTACAATGTTGGTTGTGGAGCCTGATTCTCTCTCTAAGTTAGAGGTCTTATTTTTAGTCACATTTGGACCCACTCCACAAAGGGGGGTGTAATGTGGGCTTCCCCCTACTACTATCACTGCCCTTGGTGGGGGTTCAAGAGTAGCACCCCGAAGCAAAAAATAGATGTAGTTTTTCTCTTTGTAAATCTAGACCATTCATTATTAGGTCATAAATCAGATGATAGGATTTTATGCTAGCATTTTTATCCTAAAATGTAACTCTCTTTTGTAAGAGGATTTTGAATGGCAATTGGTGAGGGTAATAGACTATGTGATAGAACAAAGAGGAAGTTACAATGAATGTGTTGTAGGTTGTACTCCTTCCCTTCTTTTTTGGATGGAATAAACAAAGACCTGGATATTTTCTCCATGGATGTAGCCCATATTGGCTGAACCACATATATTTATGTCTTTCTTATATTGTGTTTTGCATTATATTTCTACATTATATTTATTGCTCAAATTTTATTTCTAACAACTGGTATTAGAGCATGGATGATAAACTCACTTGAAATGAGGGTTTCTTAGTTTGAGTAGGAGCAATGGAAGAAGGAAAGTTTAGGGTTGAGAATTTTAACGACCAAAATTACTAGCTATGGAAGATGTAAAAGGAGGACTATCTATATAAGAAGGATATTTACCTACCATTAAGCAGAATAGCAAAGAAACCAGTGACTATGTCAGACAAAGAATGGGAAGTTCTTGATAGAAAGACATTAGGAATAATATGAATTTTCCTGGCAACATCGGTGGCCTTCAACATTTCAAAGGAAAATACAATAGAGGATATAATGAAGGCATTGGCTAAACTATATGAAAAACCTTCAGCTTTTAACAAGGATTTATTATGAAGTATTTATTTAATATGTAGATGTCATAAGGTGGGTTTATTACTAATCATTTAGGGATATTTGATGATAATATTAGGGATATTTTGATCTTGTGCTCATTACCAAAAAA
Organism: Wollemia nobilis; assembly: GCA_028583015.1. Lineage (NCBI taxonomy): Eukaryota > Viridiplantae > Streptophyta > Pinopsida > Araucariales > Araucariaceae > Wollemia > Wollemia nobilis. The sequence continues at coordinate 10,256,521 of JAQPPZ010001125.1, forward strand.
CTATAATGGCTTGGTCATGGTTGTGAGTAATTTTATCTCTGGTTTAAACACTTTAAAGTTTAATGATATTATTGGTGTTATCCTTAGCAAAGAAATACAATGAAAAAGCATAGGTGAGACATCAGGTAATGCTTTGACTATGGAGAATAGGGGGAGATAAAGGAAGAGAGGAAAGAGCCCAAGGAATCATGGAAAATAAAATAAAGGTATATATAAATCTAGAGGGAAATAGCTGGAATGTTGGCATTGTGGGAAGAAAGGACACCTAAAACTAGAATTTTGGTATTGAAAAGAAAAAAGGCAGATCAAAAAATAGGATAATAATCAGGAAGCAAATGTAGTAGGTGATGTGTTGCAAGATTCTTCTTTTTTTAATTATATAATACTACTGATTATTGGTTGCTAGAATCAAGCGCTTCATATTATGCCACATCCTATAGAAAATATTTTCTAGACTATGTTCAAGGTGATCTTGGACAGGTTTATTTGGGTGATGATTGACCATGTAAAATTGTTGGAATGGGTAAGATACAAATAAAATTACCAAATAGAAACAAATGGTTGTTGAAAGAGGTAAGACATATTCTTGATTTGAGAAGAAATATAATTTCAATAGGGCAGTTGGACAACGAAGGTTGTACAGTTATATTCTCAAAAAAATCATGGAAGGTTACTAAAGGATCACTAATATTAGCAAACGAAAAGAAGGTAGCTACATTGTATGTATGTACTGGTAATACTAATCTTTCTATTGCTCTAGATTCTACAAAAGTGGATATAGCTTTATGGTATCATAGGCTTGGGCACATGAGTGAGAAGGGGATGCAAATTCTCTATTTAAGGAATTTGTTGCCAAGTTTGAAGCAGGTTGATTTAAACTTTTGTAAGCACTGTGTTTATGGAAAAGAGAAAAGAGTCAGATTTCTCAGAGTTAGGAAGGAAAAGAAAAGTGAAAATTTAGAGCTTGTGCCTACAGACGTATGGGGACCAAGTCAGGTATCATATCTTGGTGGCTCTTATTATTATGTTACTTTTATTGATGATGCAACTAGAAAAACTTGGGTTTATTGTATTCGAAGAAAATTTGATGTCTTTGATACTTTTAAGAAATGGAAAGCTTTGGTTGAGAATGAGATAGGAAATAATCTGAAGTGTCTCAGATCAGATAATAGAGGCAAATACTGCAACAAGGAGTTTGATAGTTACTTTTCATATTGTGGGATTTACAGAGTGAAGATGGTTTCAAGAACACTACAATAAAATGGTGTGTCAGAAAGGATGAATAGGATAATCATGAAACATGCTAGGTGTATAAGATTACATGCAGGATTGCCCTTACAATTTTGGGTAGATGTTGTGGATATTGTTGCTTACTTAATAAACAGAGGACCTTCAATCTCCTTAGATGGTGGTATTCCATAAGAGGCATTGATAGATAAACCTATTAACTACTCATTTCTAAAGACTTTTGATTGTGAATCATTTGTTCATATTTATAAATAAAATATAAGAAAACTTGAGGTAAAGTCCAAGAAATGTACTTTCATTGGATATAGAGTTAATAATTTTTATTATTATTTTTGGAATTATGAAAATCACAAAATCATTAGAAGTAGAGATGTGGTAATCAATGAGAAGGTCATGTATAAAGATCAGTTGCAAAGAAAGAAACGGAAAAAGAAAAACATAGAATACACAATGCTTGATGAAATCACAAAAAATAAAACTCCAAAGGTTCTATAAAATCAAAATATTCAACAACAACAACAAAAAGCACCTCAAACTCCTACAAGTGTTGTTATAAGATCTATAAGGTTAAGTAGACTCCTGAACATTACTCTCCTTCATTGTATTATGTATTGTTGACTAATTCTGGTGAACCAAAAATATATAAAGAAGCAATGTAGGTAGAAACTAGAAATAAGTGGGATAAATGCATGAAAGAGGAGATGGACTCTTTGGTACATATTCAGACTTGGGATTTGGTTTGGTTACCTACAAGAAAAAGAGCATTGCAAAATAAATGGGTTTACAAGGTGAAGGAAGAAGATGAAGGCAAAAAGAGGTATAAGGCTAGACTTTTTGTAAAGGGGTTTGCATAGAAGAAAGGTATAGATTTTGATGAAATATTTTCTCCTATTGTTAAAATTATTTCAATTAGAACTATTTTAAGCCTAGTGGTTGTAGAATATTTGCATCTTGAACATTTAGATGTAAAAATAGCTTTTCTCCATGGGGATTTGGAGGAAGAGATTTATATATAGCAACCACAGGGGTATGAGGTCAAATGGAAGGAGAAATAAGTATGGAGGTTTAAAAAGAGCTTGTATAGCCTGAAACAAGCTCCAAGGTAGTGGTATCTAAAATTCGACAGTTTTATGATAGAACAAGGTTATAGTAGATGTTATTTCGACCACTATGTTTATTTTAAGAGATTAGATAATTGTAAATATATTATCTTGTTATTGTATGTATATGGCATGCTTGTTGTAGGGTCTAACATGAAGAATATAAATGTGCTCAAAATAAAATTAGCAAATTCATTTGCAATGAAGGATTTGGAAGTTGAAAAGAAAATATTTGGTATGAAAATAACTAGAGATATGAAATATCATAAATTAACATTGTCTCAGGGTGAGTACGTTGAGAAGGTGTTGGAAATATTTAAAATGCAAGATGCAAAATCTATTAGTACACCTTTGGCCAATCATTTCAAACTAACTAGCACATAAAATGATAAATAAATAATAAATAGACCTAAAACTAAAAGAATCGACTTTTGTATTGTTGGGAAGTCCCTTCAATAAATTGTATTATATTTCATATTCATGGATATTGGAATGATAAGTTCTCACAATGTTTTATACCCACTCTAGGGTTATAGGTGAAAGGTTGCAATGCTTCCTAACCCTAATATTATAATAATATAATAATTAATATAATTAATTATTATATTATTTATTATTATATTATTTTATTATTATGACCATAGGATAGAATATATTATTATTATTAATATTATTAATTAATGTTAGGATATGATCCTAACATTCCACCCCTCTTGAAAATAGCTTTGTCCTCAAAGCTGAAAAAATTGAAAAATATGTTGTAGCTTCAATATAGTATTGGATTTATGAAGGTCTTCATCAGCAATATGTCCTGTCTTAGTTGAATCTATCTTCACATTAGAAATACTTTTCACACATAACACATTATAAATACTTTAGACCTCATTGTGCTTGCACTCTTACATGCTCACTCATTATGCATCTTCATTATGCATCCACATATTTTTTTCCTCATACTATTTGTACATCTTCATTTTAGATGTCTTCAGCGATCAATGATACAACTGCATTGGATTTATCAAAAATATCAACAAAATGGAGGATACATATCCTTCTTCCAATCAAATAGTCATTATTAGAACATGGAGCATAGTTCAACCACACTTTAGTTTGGCCTTTCAGAATATGGAACATGTGTACCTGTATCGCTCCAAATTTTTCACACCCTTACGTTCAGGCTATAGGATGCATGCCCAGAAGGGGGATGTGGAAACGATGGCGTGGTACCTCGGACTGAGAGGCCTTGCGAAGGTCCTGCCTCTCGGGGGAGGTGTATTATGGTGATTTTTTGATGGATGGTGGGTTCACCAGGAAACATTTAATGGCAGTTTCCACGCCTATGTTGGGAATGTGTTTGATGTGTTCAGTTTTAGCCTTAAGCATTCAAGTCCTAGGTTTGGCCAAAATGTGTCTAAGCTATTCTATATGAAGATGCATATTAAATGAATACAAAAAATAGAATTAAGACAAAAAATAGAGAAATTAAGCAATATTAAAATAAAATACCTGATCTGGATGTCTGATGAAGATTTTGATTCTTGAAGCAGTCAAGATTGCCTGGAATTCGATAGAATCATCTGAGATCTGACAAGATCGTCTGATATCTGACGAATTCATTAGACGAATTCATCAGAGACCTACAAACAGAGAAATAGGTGCAAAACATAGAAAATACAACAATGATAACAGAGGGAAATAGTATAAAATGACACTAACAATATCAAACTAAGGATTGTAAACAGAAATATGAATGCATTATATTGATTTAATCACAATTATGACTTAATTATGCATTTAAAGTTACATGGGTGAACTCCAAAATGTAGAATAGCATAAAATAATGAATAAGCTAGCTAATTACATAAGAAAACAGCAGAAAAAGAGATGAAAAAATGCAAACTTTAGGCACTAATTGCCTCAATGTTGACTGTAGTCGAAATCGTCTCGCATTGGTACGAAATCGTCTCTGATTCAACAGGATCGCCTCCGATCTAAACAGGATCGTCTGCGATGATGTAAGCTTGCTTCGACTGAAAAACACTAAGGTACCTGCAACAAAAATTGGATAGAACTCATGCAAATAACAATTTGGGATGTCTTAGTGCGTATGAAGTCGAGTTATAGGGAATTTCAGCCAGGGGGGTGCTAAGGGGAGGGCTTAGGATTAAATAGGCTTAGGAGGGAGGTTAGGAGGTTGGAGATCATCCCTATTTGGGAGATCTCCAATGGGGGAGGGTCTCTAACGGTGCAGACATGCTTCTGCCTAGATTAGAGACGTCGTTGGAACATAAGCTAATTGTGAAAAATTAGTTTGGGGACAAGATCGTCTCGACGTCCTAGTCCAGACGAAATCGTCCGATCTGAGGCGATATCGTCTGATCGGCGATGATATCGTCAAATGGTTAAAACAAACTCTAAAAATGGCATGGGAAAGGAGGAAACGGATTACACGGCGGTTAACGGGCGGTTTGGGAGGTTAAAATTTGAATTTAAATTATTTACTAGAGTAAGTGTAATTATTAAGATTTCACTGCACCAATTTTAGGGTGCTACAGTACCATCTTACCACTTAGTTATGTTATAAAAACATAGAGTATGGTATATCATCTTATCATCCAAGGTGATATCAACCAGAGTTTTTTTTTTTTCATTTTTCTTCAACTTTTATTTAAACGATACTATAGGCTTTACTCAGGTGATGTTGTAACTTTTATTTGAACAATACTCTTATTTTTATAGGAATGGTCATTCAATTGGTGCATACATATCAACTTAACAAAATCAACCAAGTCATCAATTATTGCTGCAAAAGTTCTTTTTGCAGGTTTTACTGGGCTTGTTTTCTACTTGGTTTCATAAGGGTCTTTTAAAACATTTACTTGGGCGCTCATGATTTTTAATGCAGTTCATGTTGCATGCACTTATTGACTCAAGGTGGATAATCCAACCAAACATTGAACATGACCTACAAATGGTCATCAATTGTTTTGACTTGTTTGGAATTATTAAAATTGACTGACAGGTGAATGTTAAAAGAGACTCATCATAAAAGCAGGCCATCACCATGGAAACTATGGAGAAAAATGATAGACGATAAGTATATGCACGTGATAAAGTGCCCCTAATCAATGGCTCAATGTTGCTAAATTGCAATGATGTATTTGACATCCAAGCGAAGAAACACTTTTAACGAAAAACACTCACTTCACCAACTAGTAGTTTATCAAAGTCTCTATTTGTCATCCCATCTGCTTAAACTTAGGTCATGCTTTTGGCATCACATTATTGATATTCTTAAACTTCAATTTTAATTAATGTTGCCTTTGTCAAGATATATTTTAGATATGATAGATATTTATTACATTCAGTATATCTTTGGGTACTGTACAATAATTGTAATCACTTATTGAGGTGCATCGTATTTTAGATAGTCGTTTCACAGCAAGTTGTAGGAGAATCATTATCCAAAAATATTAACGGTCAAACCTTATCAAGCATAATGGTTGAAATGGGTGTTTAAGCTCCCTATCATGTTATGTGATATTGTAGTGTTGTGAGAGCTGACAGCTAGAAGCCTGGCGAGTACTCCAACTAGTTAAATAAATCAATTCATATATTTGGTTCAGTGGTGTAGTGTTTGACCTGGGTGATCTTCCCACATATATCCTCCAAAAAAAACTCTCACTATGCTATCTTTGATGAATCTTTGATAATGTCTCATTTGTTATCGGTTTGACCTGGTATCTTTTTATTTTTAGTGAATGGGTAGTGTCACTTCAAAACACATAATAAAATTTAATGCTGGTGGATTAGATATGCCCTCATAAGCATATTTATCTATATTTATTTGATTCTACATAATTTAAACAATAGACATATGTGTACAACTCTTCTGGTTTGTCAAAAAGGAACCAAAGTGATAGAATATTTTGGCGGTATATGCTAGCAGAAGCCTGCTTGCATTGTGTATCCTGCATCGGTGGATGACATAGTGCAATTCTGATGGCCTCACTTTAATGTAGTTGCAGTTATCTAGGAGGCTAACCATGGGTAGCTCTCGGACCATTAAAATATTAAATTTACCAGTATTCCATGATCGTGAAGGCTTGGTTGTGATGCTGGAGTATTCCATTGTTTGTGGAATTTTATCCTTCGAGGTAACTCACTGCTTCGTACTCAAAGGTTACGCATAAATGGTGAAGGTAATACCTATGGTGGTCATTGTTTACCAGAATTGGTGAGTACCAGTCCATATTTATAAGGATTTGAACTATGATATCCATCAATGGTGAAAAGTCCAACAGGATATTTCCTTTATTTCTACGAAGAATGGAGTCCACCATTACATCTAGGATTCGTTTTGTATGCTTGCAGATTGTAGTAGAATAGATGTCATTAATATTTTGCACTGTTCATCATTACTTATCATCTAATTTATTTTATAACTATGAGTGAAATTCTCCTACCGATATGGGAATACTCCATTTTTTGATGAATGCCTCTAATGATCAAAATTTCATGGTGTCTACATTCGTCTTTGATAATACTTGTTTATCATCAGAAGTGGTACCCTTCGATGCAGGCTTACAACACATTAGTTTTAGAGGGTATTGTTCACTTAGATGCTCACCACATTTATTTTGGTTCTCTATTTTCATCGAACACCTGCAACACAAACTTGAAAGAAGTGAAACAGGAGCACAAGATGAATTATTGCAATTCTGCTATATTGATGTTGTGGATTCTGACTTGCTAACCGATTTGATCCTCCTACCAACACTGACATAAACATGTTGGATGAAAACTCCTTTATATTTACAAGCTTTCGACAAGTTGGACGGCCATCTGGTAACTCCACATTTAAAGCCAGCAAAGCTAGTGTGGTGGAATTTGCCAAGGAAACATTGATCTATGAACATTTTCTGCATTTTTTTTCTCCATCCATAGAACATGAGATCTAATTTTATGGATGATACTTCAGTACAAGAATATCCAGATAAAAATTTGATCTTTCTAGATCCAATTTCTATTATCAAAATGATATATGGTGTATTCTACGACAACAACAATATGGTTTGCAATTTTACTGTGCACTTATCCATTATCTAATGTGCACTTCTCTATTATCTTCTGGATTTTAAGCGGCCTATGCATAGGGGTAAGAAAGAATAGTGTAAAATTTCTGCCAAGACCTACTCCTTTGCCCAACATTGGAAATTTCCATCTATCGAAATAATCTCCATGACCTTGCTATGAAATATGGTCCTATTATGTTTATCAAACTCGATCTATTCATGAAAATGGTGGTTTTAGTCCATCATGGGTGAGCGAAAGAGGAGGTGGCCATGGAGGCGGTCTTGTAGAAGATAGGAAATAATATTTTAATTTAAATGAGGCGAATAGGATACTTTTTTTATGTCTCATTTCGAATTGACAAGAGTGTGTAGATCTAGAATTTGATCCTGCTTGATTAGGTAAAATGTTCCCAGTTCCACTAGAATGTGTATGGGATAAACAATGTTTCTCATGGGATGATCTAAAATAATTATTTTTATGTAACCTTTTGTAGTGATGCTGGCCAGTTTCTAAAGAGAAAGCTCTTGGGTGATTTTTTGAATTTGATTTGGATTTATTTGCAGATTTTGAAAATGTTTTTGGAGCAGCACAATAATTCCATGCAAAATGTATATTTTTGTTGGAAAAAATATTTACATTTCTAGAAATATTTTCTATGGGAAAGCTATCATTCTCTTCTTCATGTGTTTTTTTTTTAAATATATTTTTAAGGTTTGAAATATTTTTCTCTATATTGGGGAGTGTAATGGGTACCACCCGGGATTCGTCGGCTATGGGTTCTTCCTCCACCTGGGATTCTATGGCTATGGGTTCTTCCTCATCTACCAAATATTCCATGGCTAGGGTCTCCTCCTCTTGCATTTCCATTAAATAGTGTATAATACGATCAGAACGTTCCATTTGTTTTTTTGTTTTTGTTCAATCATTCTTCTAATTTCTGCAATGTCATTTTTTATTTCCTTGACCAATATGGTTGGATCCATAAGGCTCTGATACCATATGGTAGGAACCTAGGGTTCCTAGCACATAAAATGATAAATAAATAATAAATAGACCTAAAACTAAAAGAATCATCTTTTGTATTGTCGGGAAGTCCCTTCAATAAATTGTATTATATTTCATATTCATGGATATTGGAATGATAAGTTCTCACAATGTTTTATACCCACTCTAAGGTTATAAGTGAAAGGTTGCAATGCTTCCTAACCCTAATATTATAATAATATAATAATTAATATAATTAATTATTATATTATTTATTATTATATTATTTTATTATTATATTATTTTATTATTATGACCATAGGATAGAATATATTATTATTATTAAAATTATTAATTAATGTTAGGATATGATCCTAACAGAAAGCAGAGTATGTTGTTGCTACAAATGCTAGTAAAGAGATGATTTGGTTACAGAGGTTTATGGAGGAATTGGAAAAGAATCAAGAGAATAGTATATTATATAGTGATATTCAGAGTACCATTCATCTTGTAAATAACTCAACCTTCCATTCTAGGACCAAATATATACATCTTAGGTACCATTTCATACAATCAATTTTGGAAGATGGACAGTTGATGCTAAAAAAGATACACACTATCCAGAATCCTACATACATGTTAACAAAGGTAGTAACCAAGGAGAAACTAATTTATTGCTCAATTTTAGTTGATATTCAAACATGATAGTAAATGTGAGAAACTTTCTAGGTCCAAATTTGAAGCATAGTCCAGTAGGTGTAGTAGCGATGGAGTTATTGTGATCAGTCTTCAAGTGGGAAATTTTGGTTGTGGAGCCTGATTCTCTCTTTAATTCAAAGGTCTTATTTTCAGTTGCACTTGGACCCACTCCATGAAGGGTAGTTTGGGAGGGATGTGACAACCCTTTCAAGTACACCAATTAGCCTGCTTGTTTTATCCATAAGAATATGGTACTGCTGATGATTTGGTGGATGCAAGTATAGGTAGAACTGCTTAAATGATCAAACAAGTGAATCAGACACATCCTCTTGATAGCAGAATAAGAGCAGAGGTAAAGGTAATTTGGGGATGCATGATGAGCGGCTAGGTATTTGCAAATATAGGATGAAAGATCCTATCGATAATGCACCTGTCCAGTGGTCCATATAGGTGCATACATGTAGTTGCATTTAGGGGTTTGTGATCATTTGCATAAATAATTTTTTTTATATATTCTAAAAATAAATAAATTAATTAAATAAATATATATTATAACTTTAAAAATAAAAAATAAAAATAAACCATACGAATACTTAGATGAGAATTATATAAATTAAATTAAAAGAAAAGCATAATTAATTATGGTCGCACCACCTAGAAGACCAATTAGAAGAGATACCATAAAATCCTCACAGGTGTCAAGTGTGGAGCCACATTTCGCATCTATAAAAGAATTAGGAGGATTCGTCTTGGATCATCTGGTTTTTCTGAGACTGCACGGTTGGAGTGTTGAAAAAAGAGAGTTGGAAAAGGAAATGCATTTCTTTGGTGAGTTTTAAAATATTAATTCAAGTCATGTTATGGGATGCTTATTGATGTATTTTTGTATTGCAATTTCCTTTTGTCATAAGTAATCTTGTGCGCAATTACAAGTAAATATTTGTAGTATGGAAATGAATTTTTATGATTGGAATGGTGTGAATTAGTCATGTTCTGCACCAATTGTATGCATATTAAAGTAGGAATGCATTCATTGGATTTAAGACCGCTCTGAATCCTCTTGCTTATGACCTCTAGCTCTTTGTGTTTGCTAATATCATTGCCACTGATGTCACTTATGACAGTTTTTGGTAGTTACCTTCAAGAGTTGCAGCATCGAGTAATAGTCTGGTTACGGATATGTTGCCTTTAGAATATGTTATATGTTCTATGTTTTGGCATAACCAACAAATCTTCGTCAACCCTGGGTGTATAAAAAAAAACATGCTATTATTATCTGTCTAGAAGAAATGAGAATTTTCAACTGAGTTTCTAATTGAACTGTGTTATGTGTTCATTGTGCTGAGTAAACATCGTTTTATAGGGATAACTAGTCAATTAATGGTTGCTCTTATTTTTGCTATATTGCCAAAGCAAATATAAATTATATATTCTGCTCATGTGAATAGAAGCATGACTCCTTAGAGATTCGCAGTAAAAGTAATAAAGTATTAAAAGGCAATTATTTATTGTGTTAATTTAATTAAAATGTTGATGAAAGAGTGATGTTGTGGTAATAGCTTTATACATCTATTAAATGGGTTAAACATTATTATTATGATGTAAATATACAGTATAGCCTCATTATAAAATTTATTTTCCATGCCTTTCCTGAAAGTATAGTTTGCGTGTTTATGTGTGGTGATAGTATTTCGAAATCAAATGTATTGAAAATCGGATTAGTTTTAATATTACAGGAAAATTTATAAATACTGGAAAATATATTTAGGTAATATTAGTTTGTACAACTCTTAAATGGGCATCCTTTAATGTTATAAACTAGCTAGCTAATTAGTCTGGTGCCAAGCCCTGAAACTCCAAAGTATAAATAATAAAAAAAATGTATAGGAAGCCCTTGTTAAATAATGACTTTTTGGATTAAACACATCAAATCTTCTCTCACACAGTAAAATGAGTACTACTGTTGAAACATTTCATTGGCTGTGAGTTGAAATAGATAGTATGTCGATCTATCAATATATTTCATCACGTTGGGATATATTTAGGGTAAACTAAAGCAAATGATATAAGTAGTAGATTTAATTTTGCATATAAACAATAGAACTTGTGAGTAGTGCAAAAAGGGTTTCATCCAAGCAAAGTGGGAGTATCTCACAGCAACAAGTCATATCATGTAATGGGTAAAAATAATAATAGGATATCTCCTCTTGAGTGTGGACTACCAGTAAGCATATCACTTGTAATATTGGTGCAAAAAGGATTTCAGCCAAGCAAAGTGGGAGTATCTCACAGCAGCAAGTCGTATCATGTAATGGGTAAAAATAAGAATAGGATATCTTCCCTTGAGTTTGGACTACCAGTAAGCATATCACTTGTAATATCGATGATGTGACCCATCCAATCTCCATGAAGGATGTGTATAAGTATTACTCAAAAAAAAAAAAAGTGATGGTATTTTTGGTTGTAAAACCTATGTTGTTAAACTGTTGAACAACACAATTAAAACATTAGCAAATATAGCCAAGAATGTTTTATTAGTTAATAAAATAAATGGTTTAAAATTGAAAATATTCAAATTAGAATAGGGTGATGAAATTGGTTTCTAAAAACTTTAGACATCCACCTTAGAAGTCACACAAGAAAAAGAAGAGGATTTTAAAGTGGAATGAAATTCCAACATGGGAAATGTTATTCCCCAAACAAATCTGTAATGTATGAATTGAAAATAAAGTCACTAAAGATGTAATAAGTTATCAGGATGTATATTGATAGGTGCCAAATCATTAAAACATCACAATAGTACAACAAATAACCTTACATATCGAAACACGAATCAAGTTTAAACAAAACTTTAATTAATCAATAAATTTAAGCAAATTGGAAGGAGGAAACCCGTCATAGTAGTTAGAGTTCACCAAAAATGAGAAATTTAGTCTATGGTTGAGATATCTAAGCTTCGCATTGAATTACAATATCATCTTAGATTGAAGTGGGAATTTGTTTATCATAGATAGCTTATTTCGAGAACTTATACTGGTTTTACTTACACCTTTATATCTTCTTAAACGGGTTGAGAAGGTTCGTAAACCTAGCATATTGGTGTTTGGATAATTATTGGACCAAAGCATAGATTATTAAAATATGAGTTCACACTGTACAACTAACCTTATAGGAGGTTGTGAAACGTGTATGATTTGAATACTATGAAAGACCCTTTAAAAACCGAATGAAATGGTGACACCACCTATCAAGATATAAATGACATCTGTATAAAGCAAATTCATCTTTATTTATATTTATATTTAGACTGAAGATATGAACAGTCATTATTTATAAGAACCCTAGTTGCAATATCATCTATTAGAAGATATATATATATATAATTTGAGAACTAATTGATACCAATTTAAACTTAGGATTAGAAGTAATACAATATTACTTTGAAATAAATATATGATTTGTAGAAAACGAATTTTCCGATAAAAATAGATATTAGATTGATAGTTCAAGGTAGTGGTTTATGAATAATAATGGTTCTTATTAAGAAGTTAATTATAGACAATATGAGAAACTTTCACATAACATGAGAAACATTCATACTAACTCCCAGATTCCCATAAATAAACCTGTTTTAGTTTAGCATAGCAAAATAATAGGACAAATTAAAAATCAAGTTAATTAAATTATGTTTTTTTTTTAATAGAAGCAAACTTTAAAGATAGGAATGGTAGTATTAGAAACTTCATGTGCAATAGAATTATTTAAATAGTTATAGTGGAATATAGTGTTATCTATAGAATAGGAATAGACTTATCATATGAAATGTGGTTGAAATAATATTGATCTTTTTATCAAGAAAAGTAAATCGGTCACATGACTATCTAAGAGAAATTAAACAATAGAACTTAAGATCACTCAAAGAGGTATTGAAAATCCATGGAGGATGACTTGAACAAAATGATACCCAACATCGATGTAGCTGGGAGAGCATACATTGAGAATCGTATTCAGTCACTTTCAGGCATTCAACCCATGACAAGTTTGGTCCTAATGCCTTGAACATGTGACGAGAAGTGGAATGGGACACTTCCTCTAGACTGATATGTGAGTGGTACGTGAGGGTTTCTCTTGATCTAAACTCAAGTGAAGAATAATTACCAAACAACTGATAAGTTCAAGAGAAGTTGAACTCCCAAAGCTAAAAATTCTAGCGAGTGTTGGAATGGGATAACACTTCTATGAAACCGAATTGCTCATTAATCAAATAATTGAAAATACAAAGCTTATATACTTAGGGAAATAATCATTAAGCTATTGTTGGAGAGAATAAAGGAGAGGAAGAGAAATTAAAATTGATTTGAACTTTGCACTTGTCGACCACTCCTGCCATCCTCCTTGTCGTCCACCTTACCATCGATATAGGTAGGTTAAATGCCAACATTCTCCCCCTTAAAGTTGAGAGGACTGACAATACAGTCTCTCAGCTTTATATATTGAGCTTTAGCCATGCCTTTGGTGAAGATGTCTACAATGTTGTCCGAAGTGCTACAATGTTTAAGCTCAACAATCTGGTGCTCCACCATGTCTCCGATGAAGTGATACTTCATATCAAAATATTTTGATCTCCTATGGTGGATAATATTATATGCCAACTGAATGGCACTCATGTTATCACAATACAATCTGGTAGGACCACTTTGCCTTTCTCCAATCTCTTCAAGGACTTTTCTCAACCATAGAGCTTGAGTACTAGCATATGTGATGGCTATATACTTAGCCTCAGTCAATGACAATGCTACAACAGTATGCTTTTTAGAACTTCATGTAATTAGTCCTGACCCAAGACTAAAATAGTTCCCTGATGTAGATTTCCTATCATCTATATTGCTACCCCAATCACTATCACTGAAGCCAACTAACTTGACAGAATTACACTTGTGGTAATGGATTCCAAAATCCAATGTACCCTTTACATATCTTAGAATTCTTTTAGTTGCTTGTAAATGCAGCTCGGATGGATTAGCCATAAACCTTGAAACAAGAGAAACAAAGCATACTGAATATCAAGTCTTGTGTTGGTGAGAAACATCAAACTCTCAACCATGCTTCTGTAAGTGGTCATGTCAACCTTTGATGCTCCATCATCTTTGCTCAATTGGATCCCATGACCCATTGGAGTTGCAACTGATTTGCAATGCTCCATGGAAAATTTCTTGATCATGTCTTGAGCATACTTGTGTTGACATATGAAGATCCCTCTATTTTTTTGATGAACTTCCATGCCTAGGAATTAATGCATTAAGCCCAGATATTTCATCTCAAATTGTTTCATCATGGAGTGTTTAAACTCCATATTCATCTTATCATTACTACCCATAAATATGATATCATCCACATATAAACAAACTATGAGAATGTATGTACCTTACTTTAGGTAGTAGAGAGTAGGTTCACTTTTCCTTCGAGTGAATCCATACTCCTTGAAATAACCATCAATGTGATAGTACCATGCTCTTGGTGCTTGCTTAAGGCCATATAAGGCTTTTTATAGTTTGTAAACAAGGTTCTCCTTACCCTGTTCTTGAAAGCCTTGAGGTTGTTGAACATAAACCTCCTCAGTTAAGTATCCATTGAGAAAGGCACTTTTTACATCCATGTGTTGAATATTCTATCCTTTGTGGGCAGATAAGGAAAGTACTGATCTGATTATTTCATGTCTAGCAACAGGAGCAAAGGTTTTCTCATAGTCAATGCCATATTTCTGAGTGAAACCTTTTGCTACAAGTCTTGCCTTGTGTCTTTCAATGTTGCCATTAGCATTGAATTTGGTCTTGTAGACCCATTTACATCCAACACATTTTTTTCATTTAGGAAGATTTACTAGCTCCCAAGTATCATTATTTTTTATAGAGGTTATTTCCTCTTTCATGGTTTCCTACCATACATTATGAGTACATGCCTTCTCATAGCTAGATGGTTCTAGCTGTGCACTATTCAATAAAGCATAATTGACTACATCTCCCTTAGGGTCTTGGGAGTCATCATATCCATACATTAAAAAATGAATTCATTTCACTATCTTGGCTTCTAGTGTATCTTTTTTAGAAATTTTGATCCAACATTTGAAAATATGGATGATGCTATAATTTTATTTTACCTCTTGATGGAGAATCAATATCCATAGGTGAAGAACTTACTGATATCTATGGAGAAGAACTTGGAGTAGTTGTTGATGTACTCAAAGTAGTACTCATGCTTGGGCTTTGAGGATGTGTGTCTTTGCTCTTCTTGGTCTGCACTTGTTGTACTTGATAAGAACTTGCATCATGGGATTCATCATCAACACAAACTTTTTTATGACCCCATTCTCCCCCTTCATCAAAAATCACATCCTTGGATAGTATAATTTTATGCATTTTTGTATTGTAGAACCTATATGCTTTGGTAGACTCACAATATCCTACAAAAATACATGTTTCACTCTTGGGATCAAGATTTTTTTATTTTTTCATCAGGAATGTGTGCATATGCTAAAGAACCAAAAACTTTGAAATATTTTACAGTCAGCTTCTTGCCATACCATCCTTGTAAGGAGTGATCCCATCTAAACTAGAAGTAGGACTCCTATTTAGAATGTAAACACTGGTTCTAACAGCATCAGCCCAATACATGTTATAGAGATGCTTCGATTGAAGAATTGATCTGGTCATTTCTACTATGGTGTGGTTCTTTCTTTATGCTACACCATTCTATTATGGAGTATAGGCAGTGGTGAATTGTCTCTTATTCCACATTCTTTACAATATTTTAGAAATGCCTTTGAAGAGTACTTTCCTCCTCGATATGTCCTTGGACATTGTACAATGAACTCACTTTGTTTCTCTACATTATTCTTGAAATTTATGAAGCAATCAAAAGCTTCATCTTTGGTTTTCAATAAATAGATCCAACACATTCTAGAGAAATCATCTATAAAAGTGAGAAAATAAGAATTATTACCTATGCTTTTTATCTACATTGGACCACAGATGTATGAATGCACTAATTTAAGTGGATGATTGGCCCTCCACGCTTGTCCTTTTGGAAATTTGGACATGGACCTGGAGTGCTTTCCCAAAGAACACCCTTCACAGACCTCTTTGTGTTCATTAATTTTAGGAATTCTTGTCACCATACCTTTTTTCTATGCAAATCCCTTTACAAAAAGTCTAGCCTTATACCTATTTTTGCTTCCATCTTCTTATTTCACCTTGTAAACCCATTTATTCTACAATTCTATTTTTACTGTAGGGAACCGAACCAAATCCCAAGTTTGGTTATGTACCAAAGAGTATATCCCCTCTTTCATGCCTTGCTCCCACTTCTTTCTAGTTTCTACCTTCATTACTTCTTCATATGTTTTTGGTTCACTATAATCAGTAAACAATACATAATACAATGATCGAGAGTAACGTTCAGGGGGTCTACTTAAAATGGTAGATCTTCTAACAACACTTACAGGAGTTTCAGGTTCTTGCTACTGTTGTTATTGAATATTTTTATTTTCTAGCACCTTTGGAGTTTTATTTTCTAGTGATTCCATCAAGCACTATATATTCTATGTTTACCTTTTCCTATTTGTTTCTTTGCAACTGATATTTATACATGACCTCATTGAATGCCACATCTCTACTAATGATTTTGTGATTTTCATAATCCAAAGCGATAACAAAAATTATTAACTCCATATCCAATGAAAGTACACTTCTTGGACTTTACCTCAAGTTTTTTCTAATTTCTTTAGTAATATGAACAAATGCTTCACAACTAAAAGTCTTTAGAAATGATTAGTTAGCAGGTTTACCTATTCATACCTCTTCTAGAATACCACCATACAAAGAACTTGAAGGTCCTCTATTTATTAAGTAAACAATAATATCCACATCTATCCAAAATTTTAAGGGTAATCTTGCATGTAATCTTATACACCTAGCACGTTCCATGATTGTCCTGTTCATCCTTTCTGATACACCATTTTCTTATGGTGTTCTTGGAACCATCTTCACTCTATGAATCCCATGGTATGAAAAGTAACTATCAAACTTCTTATGGTAGTATTCACCTCCATTATTTGATCCAAGACACTTCAACTTATTTCCTATCTCATTCTCAACCAAAGCTTTCCATTTCTTAAAAGTATAAAAGACATCATATTTTCTTTGAATATAATAAACCTAAGTTTTTCTAGTTGCATCATCAATAAAAGTAGCATAATAATAAGAGTCACCAAGATACGATACCTAAGCTGGTCTCCATATGTCTGTATACACAAGATATAACTTTTCACTCTTCTTTTCCTGTGCAACTCTAATAAATATGACTCTTTTTATTTTCCATAAACACAGTGCTCACAAAAGTCCAAATCAACCTGCTTCAAACTTGGCAACAAATTCCTTGAGTGGAGAATCTACATCCCCTTCTCATTCATGTTCCCAAGCCTATGATGCCATAAATCTATATTTGCTCCTATAGAAGCTAGAGAAATAGAAAGATTAGTATTATTAGTACATACATACAATGTACCTAACTTCTTTCCAATTGCTAATACTAGTTATCCTTTAGTAACCTTCCACAAATTTTCTAAGAATGTAACTATACAACCTTCGTTGTCCAAATGCCTTGTTGAAATTAGTTTTCTTATTAAATCAAGAATATGTCTTGCCTCTTTTATCACCCATTTGTTTCTATTTGGTAATTTTATTTGTATCTTACCCATTCCAATAATTTTACATGGTCGATCATCACACAAATAAACCTATCCAATATCACCTTGAATATAGTCTAGAAAATATTTTCTATGTGGTGTGGCATGGTATGAATCACCTTGAATATAGTCTAGAAAATATTTTCTATGTGGTGTGGCATGATATGAAGCCCCTGAATCAAGCACCCAACAATCAGTAATATTATCTAATGAAAGGATTAAAACATCTTGCAACACATCACCTACTACATTTGCTTCCTAATTATTATTCTATTTTTCATCTCTTTTTTTTTCTTTTTGAGACCAACATTCTCTTTTTAGGTGTCCTTTCTTCCCACAATGTGAGCATTCCAACTGCTTCTCTCTAGATTTGGATATGCCTTTCTTTAACTTTCCATGATTATCTAGGATTTTTCCTCTCTATCTTTGTCTCCCTTTGTTATGCATAATCAAAGCATTACCTGATGTCTCACCTATGCTTTTTCATTGCATTTCCTCACTAAGGATAACACCAATAACATCATAAAACTTTCAAGTGTTTGAACTAGAGATAGAATTAATCATAGCCATGACCAAGTCATTCTAGATTTTTGATAATGAGTACAATATCAAAACATCACTAACCTCATCATCAAAGTTTACTCCTACATAACTTAACTGATTGGTGACCATGTTAAACTCATTTAAAATATTAGTAACAGACCCACCATATGAAATTTGTATATTAAATAAATGCTTCATAAGAAATATCTTGTTAGAAGCTGAGGGTTTTTCATATAGTTTAACCAATTCCTTCATTATATCCTCTGTTGTATTTTTCTTTGAAATGTTGAAGGCCACTGATGCTACCAAGCACAGTTGTATTGTTCCTAATGTATTTCTATAAAGAACTTCACATTCTTTGTCTAACATAGTAGTTGGTTCTTTTCTATTCTGCTTAATGATATGTACATATCCTTCTAATATAGGTAGTCCTCCATTTGCATCTTCCATAGCTAGTAATTATTGGTCATCAGATTTGCCTAGGAAAGGATTTTGGGTAAATGTATGCGCCCTAGACCTGGACCAACATTGAAAGGCCGAAGGGAAGAGATGCCCCTCGTGCCAATCTTCGGAGAAAGGTCGGCTCCTATGCTAAAATACTTTGGTGTTTTGATATAAGGGATGCAGGAAAGAGATAAATAGAGTAAGGGTGCAGGAAAGAGATAAAAAGAGTTAGGGTTAGAGGAAGAAATAAAAAGGGGTAAGGGAAGAGAGATCAATGATTTAAAGTGGGAGAGAACAGGAAGCATGATCACTAACTAACAACTTGAATAGCAGCAAAGAACACCAATAATAAACAAAAGAAATGCCACATTAACCTTCCTATGTATCCTCTAGGAGAGCTCCAGGATTCTCCTTCTCCATTTCATCAAAATTCAGGGTTCAGAGTAATGATGATTAGGACAAGTGAATATAATAGAAACCACAACCCACCAGGCAGCATAAAATAAAACCAATATAGCATTTTTCTCAGGCAAATTTTAGGGTTCAATCCCCAATCGCACACCAAATTTAGGATTCAAATTTATAGTATGCAAATGAATAAAGACAAAAGAAATAAACACAGAAGGCAGCATAAAAGAAATAAATTGAGCCCAAAGCTATTTAGTATTAATCACAGGACATCAAGTTACAGCAGCTTTCTAGCAGAAAGTTCCCCCCCTCTTGCATTACAATGCCTAGGTTTTTATAGAGGACCCAACCCTCTGAGTCATTATTACATAGAATGGCGAAGTATACTCTTGAGATCTAAGAATTCGGCTCCTCATGGCCCTCATTACTGAGCTCTCAAATCCATTACCAGAACTGGCAACTATGATCGAGTCAATCATGAAAACATGCATTCATGATCCGTCTGAGTGTCCTTGGTTTCTGGGGGCAATGCTTCAATGGCCACCATGCTTGCCGGGCTCTCCTTCAGAGACTGATACTTCACTTCCAATTGCCAAAAATGAGCAACGAGCTTATCGGGTAAGTAAAAATGCATTTATGAGGCACTTGATCATCTCAAGAAAATACCTGGCTTAGAGTGCGTGCCCCTTTTGAATCATGAAAAAGCAACATGTCATGATATCATGATATTTCTATGTCTTCAGCTTGGTTCTTCTTCTTGCATCGTGAAAATACGACATGTCATGATATTGCGACACTTTTCCTCTTTTGGTCATGAGAATGCAACATGTCGCGATATCATGACGCTTTTCCTCTTTTGGTCGCGAGAATGCAACATGTCATGATATCGCAACACTTTTCCTATTTTGGTCGCGAGAATGCAATATGTCATGATATCGCGACGCTTTTCCTCTTTTTGTTGCGAGAATGCAACATGTCACGATATCGCGACGCTTTTCCTCTTTTTGTCATGAGAATGCAACATGTCATGATATTGCAACATTTTTCCTCTTTTGGTCGCGAGAATGCAACATGTCGCGATATCGCAACACTTTTCCTCTTTTGGTCGTGAGAATGCAACATGTCACGATATCGTGACACTTTTTCTTTCTTGCTCTTTCTCCTTGCTTTGAGCCACGAAAATGCAACATGTCGTGATATCACGACACTTTTTCTTTCTTGCTCCCTCTTGTCGCTCTGAGCCGCGAAAATGCAACATGTCGCAATATCGCGACACTTTTTCTTTCTTGCTTCCTCTTGTCGCTCTAAGCCGTGAAAATGCAACATGTCGCGATATCATGACACTTTTTCCTTCTTTTGGTGAGGCTATATTATTTGGATTATTCGGCAGTGAAGCTCTTCTTCTTCATTTTATGTACAAGGGGGTGGCATTGAAAGCCAAAATTGCTGCAACACTTACAAAAAACTTTTGAAGCAACAAAAAACACTTTACAAAGAGAATTTTTTTGATTTTTTTCTACCCCTCTATGCAATGTGACAAAATTGTCAATATTCTTGGCAGCTCATGGGGCATTTAGCTCATCTAAATGCAGAGATCCCAGGCCTTTATCCATTGGGCAACAGAGTCATTCCCATTGTCCTCTTCTCTGACTATCCACTGACGGCAATTTTTTTTTTTTGTGCCTAAGCTCCTAAGAAACACTTAGCACCTTCGGCACTTATTTACTAGCCGGGCTATTTATAGTATTTACATAAAATTTTGTGACATGATTGGCATGCTGCCACCATAAACCCAGCTTCAGGTGCCTATCCGATGAACCTGCAATGTCCGAACCAGATATGATTGAACTTTAGTTGATCTTTGAAGTTTAGCTGGCCTCTTCCTGAAGTTGTCCATGTTGCGAATAGGGAGCAACGCAGTGAGTTGTCACTCCTTCTAGTACCCATACTATTGATGAAATATGTGGTGAAGGAGTTCATCGCATGGGGGGCCTCTTGGGGTACTGGTCATAGTGGTGGTTGGAACCAATACCAGAATATCAAAGAATCTACTAACTGTGGGCTGGGTACAGGTTCTTCCACCCTCCTGATGCAGTAACAGGGCTCCTCCAACAAAGAGTAATCTTTCAGGATCTCTTCAAGTTTGGCTTGATGAGACATGCTTAATGGGCTTTGGCTGAATACTTGTGTGCCATCCCCTGGGATACAAAAAGGGTGCAAAAATGTGCCCTCTTTGTTCTCAGGTTCTACCACTTGAGTTCGTTTCTCTCCTTGGCCCATCCTCTGATGGATACTGCAACCAACCATATTGTTCATTTTTGGGGCAAAGCTTGCATATTCCCATCATTGGCCTTGGACGAAATTTGCCCCTTGAGCTCCAAACAACTGCATCTCAGGTCTCTGCTCAGTATGAGGAATCTTCCATGGTGAATACTGTGTAGGATAGACAAAAGCAGCCAATATTGGAGAAAGTGATGGATTTTCCCCCCACTGCCACTTTCCATATAGGAGCAAGAGTTGCTCTACTCGTAATGCTTCCTCAAATATTTGATGAAATCTTTGTTCACCTAATTTCAGTAAGAGGAGGCTCATGTTTGGGTGAAAGGCCCGAACATAGAAGAGGTGGGCTTGGGCGGGCGTCGGTTGGATATCCCCTGGAATTCTCTTCCAACTTTTGCAGAATTGGATATTAAAGTTTGTGATGCTCTCCAAAGGTGCTTTTGTGATGGTGAAGAGGTACATCAAAAGCTAGAAGGGATCCTGAGAGCCATCAAATGTTTTGACAAGCGCTCCCGCTAAGTCATCCCATGAGCAGATGCTTTTACGCTTGAGTAGTCTGTACCACTGCAATGCCCTTCCTTCCAAAGATAGAACCAGAAGTCTAATCATGACATCCTCATGGATTATGTCATGGAGGGGCGCTAAAGCAGCAACATCTTCAAGGTGTTCTTGGGCCATTCCCTTAGTGCCATTGTATTTTGTCACTGTCTTCAAGGCGCTTTCAAGAATTTCATGGTAACTTTGGAGATTTAGAGGGCCATGATCATCCCAGCTATGATAGCATACCCTCTCCATTATAGCAGTGGCCTGTAGAGATCACGGTTCTTGCCACTAAATTGGAGTCGCCAGGTGAACATACTTTTCTCCACTTGTGAGGTCAAGGCTGCTCACCGAACCTTGATTCCTCTGGGGTGTCTTCTTTCAGATTTAAAAGGTGCCTACGATCTAGAAATCTAGATATTCAGCTCAGTTAGAGTCGCTAGGTGATTTTGCTAGATGAAGGCAAGACAGAGATTCACCAAACTTAGACTTCTTTAAAACATGGGGACTATTCATCCCACTGGATGTGCCAAAAATTGTTGGCCCCTGTGGAGACGGATTAGAGATTCACGCTCTTAAAATATGGGACCTTGGTCCCACCAAGCGTACCAAAAATTTTTGGTCATCATATTTGCCTAGGAAAGGATTTTGGGTAAATGTATGCACCCTAGACCTAGACCAACATTGAAAGGCCGAAGGGAAGAGATGCCCCTCGTTCCAATATTCGAAGAAATACTGGTTCCTATGCTAAACTACTTTGGAGTTTTGAGATAATGGATGCAGGAAAGAGATAAACAGAGTAAGGGTGCAGGAAAGAGATAAAAAGAGTTAGGGTTAGAGGAAGAAATAAAAAGAGGTAAGGGAAGAGAGATCATGATTTAAAGTGGAAGAGAACAGGAAGCATGATCACTAACTAACAACTTGAATAGCAGCAAAGAACACCAAGAATAAACGAAAGAAATGCCACATTAACCTTCCTATGTATCCTCTAGGAGAGCTCCAGGATTCTCCTTCTCCCTTTCATCAAAATTTAGGGTTCAGAGTAACAATGATTAGGACAAGTGAATATAATAGAAACCACAACCCACCAGGTAGCATAAAAGAAAATCAATATAGCGTTTTTCCTTTCCTATGTATCCTTCGGGAAAATTTTAGGGTATAGTCCCCAATCGCACACTGAATTCAAGATTCAGGGTTACAGTATGCAAATGAAGAAAGACAAAAGAAATAAACACAGAAGGCAGCATAAAAGAAATAAATTGAGCCCAAAGCTCTTTAGTATTAATCGCAGGACATCAAGTTACAGCAGCTTTCTAGCATAAATTTCCCCCCTCTTACATTACAATGCCTGGGTTTTTATAGAGAACCCGATCCTCTGAGTCATTATTACATATAATGGCAAAGTATACTCTTGAGATCTGAGAATTCGGCTCCTCAAGGCCCTCGTGACTGAGCTCTTAAATCCATTACCATAACTGGCAACTATGATCGAGTCAATCGTGGAAACATGCATTGATGAGTCATATGAGTGTCCTTGGTTTCTAGGTGCAATGCTCGAGTGGTCGCCATGCTTTTTGGGCTCTCCTTCAAAGACTGATACTTTGCTTCCAATTTCCAAAAATGAGCAACGAGCTTATCGAGCAAGTAAAAATGCATTTATGAGGCACTTGATCATCTCAATAAAATACCCGACTTGGAGCGTGTGCCCCTTTTGAGTCACGAAAAAGCAACATGTCACGATATCATGACATTTCTATGTCTTCAGCTTGGTTCTTCTTCTTGCATTGTGAAAATACGACATGTCGCGATATCGCAACACTTTTCCTCTTTTGTCGCAAGAATGCAACATGTCGCGATATCGTGACACTTTTCCTCTTTTGGTCGCGAGAATGCAACATGTCGCGATATCGTGACACTTTTCCTCTTTTGGTCACAAGAATGCAACATGTCGCGATATCGCGACACTTTTTCCTTCTTGCTCTTTCTCCTTGCTTTTAGCTATGAAAATGCAACATGTCGCGATATCGTGACACTTTTTATTTCTTGCTCCCTCTTGTCGCTCTGAGTCGCAAAAATGCAACATGTCGCGATATCGCGACACTTTCTCTTTCTTACTGCCTCTTGTCACTCTGAGCCATGAAAATGCAACATGTCATGATATTGCGACACTTTTTCCTTCTTTTAGCGAGGCTATCTTCTTTGGCTTGTTCGGCAGTGAAGCTCTTCTTCTTCATTTTATGTACAAGGGGGTAGCATTGAAAGCCAAAATTGTTGCAACACTTACAAAAAACTTTCAAAGCAACAAAAAACATTTTACAAAGAGAAATTTTTTTATTTTTTTCTACCCCTCTATGAAATGTGACAAAATTTTCAACAGTAATTTTATCCATTAAACTTCTCAATCCTAAACTTGCCTTCTTCTACCATTACTCCCACCCGAACCAGGAACCCCCCTCTAAAGTGATTTTATCAAACCTCAATTTGATACTATTTGTTAGGAATAAAAAGCGAGCAATTAATAAAACATAGAAATTTAACGTAGAAGAACAAAATACAAGAGAGACACATATATACGTGGTTCACCCAATATGGGCTACATCCACGAAGAAAATAACCATACATTTTTTTATTCCATCTAGCAAAGAGCGAAAGGGATACAACCTACAACACATTCGTTGTAACTTCCTCTTTGTTCTATCACATAGTATGTTACACTCACCAGTTGAAATTCAAAAATATCTTACAAAAGAGAGTTACATTTTAGGGCAAAAAATGCCAACATAAAATAATATCGTCTGATATGTGACCTAATAATGAATGGTCCAAATTTACAAAGAGAAAAAATACATCTATTTTTGGCTTTTGGGGTGCTACCTCTGAACCGCTGTTGGGGGAAATGATAGTAGTAGGGAGGCAAGCCCCTCCTACACCTCCCTTCATGGAGTGTGTCCAAGTGCAACTAAAAATAAGACCTCAAAATTAGACCTTGAAAGTTTCTCATATTTACTATCATGCTTTAATATCAACTAAAACTAAGCAATAACTCAATTTCTCCTTGGTTGCTACCTTTGTTAACATGTCTGTAGGATTATGGCTAGTGTGTATCTTTTCCAGCTTCAATTGTCCATCTTCCAAAATTGATCGTATGAAATGGTACATGAGTTGTATATGTTTACTCCTAGAATAGAAGGATAAGTTCTTTGCAAGATGAATGGTACTCTAACTGTCACTATATAATATGCTATTCTCCTACTGCTTTCCCAATTCCTCCATAAACCTCTATAACCAAATAATCTCTTTACTAACCTTTGTAGTAGCAACATACTCTGCTTTCGTTGTTGAAAGTGCAACAACCTTTTGTAATTTTGAAATCTAACTTACTGCAATTCCACCCATAGTAAAGACATACCCTGTGGTGCTCCTTCTGTTATCTATATCACTTGCCATGTCTAAATCAACATATCCCTATATAATGGTGTTAGAAACTCCAAAACATAATGCTTGAGTGATAGTACCTCTTAAATACCTAAGAATCCACTTCATTGCCTCCTAATACCCTTTTCCTAGGTTGTTCATAAACCTACTCACAACTCCCACTGTATGTGTTATAGCTGGCCTTGTGTACACCATCACATACATTAAACTACCAATTGTTGATGAATAAGGAACCTTGGTATGTAGTCTATCTCCTTCTATATCTTAGGACACCTCTTTAGATAGTTTGAAATGATTGGCCAAATATGTACTAACAGGTTTTGCATACTGCATTTTAAATCTTTCCAACACCTTATCAATGTACTCATCCTGAGATAATGTTAATTTATGATTTTTCCTGTCTCTAGTTATTCTCATACCAAGGATTTACTTTGCAACACCCAAATCCTTCATTGCAAATGAATTTGATAATTTTATATTGAACACATTTTATTTTGTATGTTAGACCTTGCAACAAGCATGTCATCTATATACAATAAGAATATAATATAGTTACCATTATCTAATAGCTTAAAATAAACATAGTGGTCTAAATAACATCTATTATAAGCTTGTTCTATCATAAACCTATCAAATTTGAGATACCACTACCTTGGAGCTTTTTTCAGGCCATACAAGCTCTTTTAAACCTGCATACTAATTTCTTCTTTTCTTTGACCCCATACCCCTGTGGATGCTGCATATAAATCTCTTCCTCCAAATCCCAATGGAGAAAATATATTTTTACATCTAGTTGTTCAAGATGCAAATCTTCTACAACCACTAGGCTTAAAATAGTTATAATTAAAGTCATTTTAACAATAGGAGAAAATATTTAATCAAAATCTATACCTTTCTTCTATGCAAACCCCTTTACAACAAGTCTAGCCTTATACCTATTTTTGTCTCCATATTCTTCCTTCACCTTGTAAACCCATTTATTCTGCAATGCTCTTTTTTATGCAGGCAATTGAACCAAATTCTAAGTCTGGTTATGTACCAAAGATTCCATCTCCTCTTTCATGTCTTGCTCCCACTTCTTTCTCATTTCTACCTGCATTGCTTCTTCATATGTTTCTGGTTCACCAAAATTATTCAACAATACATAATACAATAAAGGAGAGAAACGTGTAGAAGGTATACTTAACCTGGCAGATCTTCCTACTGTACTTTCAAGAATTTGAGGTGCTTGTTGTTGTTGTTGTTGTTGAATATTTTGATTTTCTAGCACCTTTGGAGTTTTATTTTCTATGATTTCATCAAGCATTGTGTATTCTATGTTTACCTTTTCTTGTTTCTTTCTTTGCAACTGATCTTTATACATGAAATTCTCATTGAATACCACATCTCTACTCCTAATGATTTTATTATTTTTATAATCCCAAAAGCGATAACCAAAATCATTAACTCCTAATGATTTTATTATTTTCATAATCCCAAAATTGATAACCAAATTTATTAACTCCATAACCAATGAAAGTACACTTCTTGGACTTTACATCAAGTAATGCTTCACAACTGAAAGCCTTCAGAAATGAGTAGTTAACAGGTTTACCTATCCATACCTCTTCTAGAATACCACCATCTAGGTAACTTGAATGTCATATATTTATTAAGTAAATAATAGTATCCACAACATCTACCCAAAACTATAAGGGAAATCTTGCATGTAATCTTATACACCTGGCATGTTTCATAATTTTCTTGTTCATCCTTTCTAATACCATTTTTTTATGGTGTTCTTGGAACCATATTCACTCTATGAACCCCATGGTATTAACAATAACTATCAAACTCCTTGCTACAATATTTACCTCCATTATATGATCTAAGACACTTCAACTTATTTCCTGTTTCATTCTCAACCGAATATTTCCATTTCTTAAAAGTATCAAAGACATCAAATTCTATTTGAATACAAAAAACCCAAGATTTTCTAGTCGTATCAACAATAAAAGTAATATAATAATAAAAGCCACCAAGATATGATACTTGAGCTGGTCTCCATACGTGTGTATGCACACAAGCTCTAACTTTTCACTCTTCTTTTCCTTCCCAACTATTAAAAATCTAACTTTTTTCTATTTTCCATAAACACTATGCTCACAAAATTCCAAATCAACCTACTTCAAACCTAGCAAGAATTTCTTTGAGTGGAGAATCTGTATCCCCTTCTCACTCATGTGCCTAAGCCTATGATGCCAAAAAGCTATATCCTCTCCTATAGAAGCTAGAGTAATATAAATATTAGTATTACTAGTACATACATACAACATACCTACCTTCTTTTATTTTACTAATATCAGTGATCCTTTAGTAACCTTCCACAATTGTTTTGAGAATGTAACTGTATAGCCTTCACTATCCAACTGCCCTTTTGAAATTAGATTTCTTCTCAAATCAGGAACATGCCTTAAATTTTTTAGCAACCATTTGTTTCCATTTGGTAATTTTAGTTGTATCTTATCCATTCTAACAATTTTACATGGTTGATCATCACCCAAATAAACCTGTCCAAAATCACCTTGACATAGTCTAGAAAATATTTTCTATGAGGTGTGGCATGATATGAAGCCCGTGAGTCTAGCACCCAACAATCAGTAATATCTAATGAAAGCATTTTTGCATCCTACAACACATCACCTACTACATTTGCTTTCTGATTATTATCCTATTTTTCATCTCCATTTTTTTTTATTTTCAAGACCAACATTCTATTTTTAGGTATTCTTTCTGCCCTTAATGCCAGCATGCCAATTGCTTCCCTCTATATTTGAATCTACCTTTCTTTGAATTTTCATGATTCCTTGGGCTCTTTCCTCTCTTCCTTTATCTCCCCCTATTATCCACATTCAAAGCATTACATGATGTTTCACCTATAGTTTTCTATCATATTTCCTCGCTAAGGATAACATCAATAATATCATCAAACTTTAAAGTGTTTGAACCAGAGATATAATTACTCACAGCCATGACCAAGCCATTCTAGTTTTCTACTAATGAGCACAATATCAAAAGAGCCCTAACCTCATCATCAAAATTTAATCCTACAAAACTCAACTAATTGATGATCATGTTAAACTCATTTAAATGATCAGTAATTGACCCACCTTCTAACATTTGCATATAAAATAAATACTTCATAAGAAATGTCTTGTTAGAAGCTAAAAGTGTTTCATATATTTTAGACAATGCCTTCATTAGATGCTCCATTGTCTACTGATGCTTCCAAGCACAATCATATTTTTCCTAATGTCTTTCTATCAAGAACTTTCTATTCTTCATCTGACATAGTCATCGACTTCTTTGCTACTCCGCTTAATGGTAGGTAAATATCCTTATGATATAGATAGTCCTCCATTTGCATATTCTATAGCTGGTGATTTTGGTCATTAAACTTCTCAAACCTAAACTTGCCTTCTTCTCATTAGGAAAACCCTCCTATCAAGTGAGTTTATCAATCTTGCTCTAATACCAGTTGTTAGGAATAAAAAGCAAGCAATAAAAAAAATGCAAAAATATAACATAAAAATATAATGTAGAAGAACACTACAAGAGAGACATATATATATATATATATATGGTTCACCCAATATGGGCTACATCCACGAATAAAATAACCAAACCTTTCTTTATTCCATACAATAAAGAGGGAAATGGATACAACCTATAGCACATTCATTATAACTTCCTTTTGTTCTATAACATAGTCTATTACACTCACCAACCACCATTCAAAATCCTCTTACAAAAGAGAGTTACATTTTAGGACAAAAACACCAACATAAAATCCTATCATCCGACCTATGACCTAATAATGAATGGTTCAGATTTACAAAGAGAAATAATACATATATTTTTCGCTTCGAGGGTGCTGCCCCCAAACCCCCACTAGGTGTGATGATAGTGGTAGGGGGGGAAAGCTCCCCTTACACCCCCTTCGTGGAGTGGGTCCAAGTGTGACTGAAAACAATACCTCCAAATTAGATAGAGTATTAGACTCCACAACCAATAATCTTCCACTTGGAGACTGATCATAGTAACTCCACCACTATTGCACCTGTAGGACTATGCATAAAATTTGAACCTGAAAATTTTCTTACCTTTACTATAATTCTTGAGGACCAACTAAAACTAAGCAAGAAATTAGTTTCTCCTTGGTTACTTCCTTTGTTAACATGTTTGCAAGATTTTTGCTAGTGTGTATCTTTTCCAGCTTCAACTGTCGATCTTCCAAAACTGATCGTATGAAATGGTACTTAAGTTGTATATGTTTAGTTTTGGAATGGAAGGCTGATTTTTTTGCAAAATGAATGGCACTTTGATTGTCACTATATAATATTCTATTCTCCTAATTCTTTTCCAATTCCTCCATAAACCTTTGTAACCAAATCATATCTTTACTAGCCTCTGTAGCAACAACATACTTTGCTTTCATTGTTGAAAGTGCAACAACATTTTGTAATTTTGAAATCCAACTTATTTTAGTTCCACCAAAAGTAAAGGCATACCCTATGGTTCTCCTTCTGCTATCTATATCACCTGCCATGTTTAAATCAACATATCCTTGTAAAACAGTGTTAGAACCTCCAAAATATAATGCCTAAGTGGAATTACCTCTTAAATACCTGAGAATCCACTTCACTGTCTCCCAATACCCTTTTCCTAGATTATTCATAAACCTGCTCACAACTCCCACTACATGTGATATATTTGACCTTGTGCACACCATCACATACATCAAAATGCCAACTACTTATGAATAAGAAACCTTGGACATGTAGTCTATCTCCTCCTGTCTTGGGACACATCTCTTTAGTTAGTTTGAAATGATTGGCCAAAGGTGTACTAATAGGTTTTGCATCATGCATTTTAAATCTTTCCAACACCTTCTCAATGTACTCACCCTGAGACAATATTAATTTATGATTTTTTCTATATCTAGTTATTCTCATACCAAGAATTTACTTTGCAACACCCAAATCCTTCATTGCGAATGAATTTGCTACTTTTCTTTTGAGCACATTTATATCCCGCATGTTAAACCCTATTATAACCTTGAGAACATTTATAAACAAGTGGTCAAAATAACATCTACTATAACCTTGTTCTGTCATAAACCTGTCGAATTTCAGATACCACTACCTTGGATCTTGTTTTAGGTCATACAAGCTCTTTTTCAACCTACATACTAATTTATCCTTCCCTTTGACCTCATATCCCTGTGGTTGCTACATATAAATATCTTCCTCCAAATATCCATAGAAAAAATTGTTTTTACATCTAACTATTCAAGATGCAAGTCGTCTACAACCACTAGGCTTAAAATACTTCTAATTGAAGTCATTTTAACAACAGTAGAAAATATTTCATCAAAATATATACCTTTATTCTATGCAAACCCTTTACAACAAGTCTAGCCTTATACCTCTTTTTACCTCTATCTTCTTCCTTCACCCTGTAAACCCATTTATTATGCAAGCAACCGAACCAAATACCAAGTTTGGTAATGTACCAAAGATTCCATCTCCTCTTTCATGTCTTACTCCCACTTCTTTCTGGTTTCTACCTGCATTGATTTTTCATATGTTTCTGTTTCACCAGAATAAATCAACAATACATAATATAATGAAAGAGAGTAACGTTCAGGGGATCTACTTAAATTGGTAGATATTTTAACACTTGCAAAAGTTTGAGGTCTTTTAACACTTGCAAAAGTTTGAGGTGCTTGCTGTTGTTTTTGTTGAATATTTTGATTTTCTAATACCTTTAGAGTTTCATTTTTTGTAATTTCATCAAGAACTATGTATTTTGTGTTTGCCTTTTCCTATTTATTTCTCTACAACTGATATTTATACATGACCTTCTCATTGAATACTACATCTTTACTCCTAATAATTTTTTGATTTTCATAATCCAAAGCGATAACAAAAATTATTAACTCCATATCCAATGAAAGTACACTTCTAATACCACCATCTAAGGAACTTGAAGGTCCTCTGGAATACCACCATCCAAGGAACTTGAAGGTTCTTTTGGAATACCACCATCTAGGGAACTTGAAGGTCCTCTATTTATTAAGTAAATAGCAGTATCCAAATCATCTGCCCAAAATTGTAAGGATAATCCTGCATGTAATCTTATACACCCAACACGTTTCATGATTGTCCTATTCATCCTTTTTGACACACCATTTTATTATGGTGTTCTTGGAACTGTCTTCACTCTATGAATCCCATGGTATAAAAAGTAACGATCAAACTCCTTGTTAAAATATTCACCTCTATTATCCGATCTAAGACACTTTAACTCATTTCCTATCTCATTCTCAACCAAATATTTCCATTTATTAAAAGTATCAAAGACATCCTATTTTATTCAAATACAATAAACCCAAGTTTTTTCAGTTGTATCATCATTAAAAGTAACATAATAATAAGATCCTCCAAGATATAATACCTGAGTTGGTCCCCATAAGTCTGTATGCACAAGCTCTAAATTTTCACTTTTCTTTTCCTTCCTAACTCTAAGAAATCTGAATCTTTTCTATTTTCTATACACAGTGCTCACAAAAGTCCAAATCAACCTACTTCAAACCTGGAAACAAATTCCTTAAGTGGAGAATTTGCATCCCCTTATCATTTATGTACCCAAGCCTATGATGCCATAAAGCTATATCTGCTCTTGTAGAAGCTAGAGCAATAGAAAGATTAGTATTATCAGTACATACATACAATATACTTGCCTTCTTTCCATTTGCTAATATCAGTGATCCTTTAGTAACCTTCCACGAATTTTTTGAGAATGTAACTATATAGCCTTTTTTGTCCAACTGCCTTGTTGAAATTAGATTTCTTCTCAAATTAGGAATATGCTTTACCTCTTTTAGAAACCATTTGTTTTAATTTGGTAATTTTATTTGTATATTATCCATTCCAACAATTTTACATGGTCAATCATCACCTAAATAAACCTGTCTAAGATCACCTTGAACATAGTCTAGAAAATATTTTCTATGGGGTGTGGCATGATATGAAGCTCTTGAGTCTAGCACCCAATAATCAGTAATATTATCTAATGAAAGGATTAAAGCATCTTGCAACACATCACCTGCTACATTGTCTTCCTGATTATTATCCTATTTTTCATCTCCTTTTTTTTTATTTTTGAGACCAACATTCTCTTTTCAGGTGTCCTTTCTTCCCATAATACCAACATTCTAGTTGCTTCCCTTTTGATTTGGATCTGCCTTTCTTTGAATTTCTATGATTTCTTGGGCTCTTTTCTCTCTTCCTTTATCTCCCCCTGTTCTAGCTGCTGCCATTTGGATTTGGATCTACCTTTCTTTGAATTTCTATGATTTCTTGGGCTCTTTTCTCTCTTCCTTTATCTCCCCATGTTCTCCATAGTCAAAGCATTACCTGATGTCTCACCTGTGCTTTTCTATCACATTTCCTCACTAAAGATAACACTATAAACATCATCAAACTTTAAAGAATTTGAACCCAAGAAAAATTTACTACCAACCATGACCAATCCATTTCATATTTTTGGTAATTATCACAAGATAAAAATATCCCTAACCTCATTATCAAAGTTTACTCCTAAATAACTTACTTATTGGTGATCGTGTTAAACTCATTTAAATGATGAGTAACAGATCCACCTTCTGACATCTACATATTAAATAAACACTTCATAAGAAATACCTTGTTAGAAGATGAGGGTTATTTATATAGTTTAGTAAATGCCTTCATTAGATCCTCCTTTGTATTTTCTTTGAAATGTTGAAGGCCACCAATTATGCCAGGCACAATCGTATAATGTCTTTCTATAAAGAACTTCCCATTCTTCGTCTGACATAGTCATTGAATTCTTTGTTATTTTTCCTAAATGGTAGGTAGACCTTTTGATATAGATAGTCCTCCATTTACATCTTCTATAGCTGGTAATTTTAGCTATTAAACTTCTCAACCCTAAACTTACCTTCTTCTACCATTGCTCCCACTCAAACCAGGAAACCCTCCTTTCAAGTGAGTTTATCAACCTCACTCTGATACCAGTTGATAGGTTTAAAAAGTGATAAATAAATAAAATGTAGAAATATATTGTAGAAGAACACAGTACAAGAGAGACACAGATATATGTGGTTCACCTAATATGGGCTACATCCATAGAGAAAATAACCAAACCCTTATTTATTCTATCCAAAATTTAGAGGAAGTGATACAACTTACAACATGTTCACTGTAACTTCCTCTTTGTTTTATCACATAGTCTATTACATTTACCAGTTGCCATTCAAAATCCTCTTACAAAAGAGAGTTACATTTTAGGGCAAAAAATGCCAGTATAAAATCCTACCATTTGATCTGTGACCTAATAATGTATGGTCCAAATTTACAAAGAGAAAAAATACAGCTATTTTTGGCTTTGGGGTGCTACCTCTGAACCCCCATCGGGGGCAACGATAGTAGTAAGGGAGAAATCCCCTGTAACAACCCAGGTCTACCCACCTGGTTGTCCAAAATTTTACAAACACAATTTTTTATTATTCAAGAGAATTTACATTACACCCAATATAATAATTGCTACATAGGCATTGCATATTCGTTTCAAGGTAATTGACTGCTGCATATAGTCCCTTAAATGTTCGAGACTGGCCAAGTCTCGCATTAGGTGCTATCATGTGAAAACATTCATCTCCATAACCAGAGGTCTATGTTCACATCATGGGGTTGTCCTTTCAGAGCCCATTTCATCTAAAAGGATGGAGGCTTACTTCCCCACCCATAGCATGTTTAGTTTTGGAACATCCTTCTATTACATGAGCGTGATACATGCTATGGTTTAGCGTGTATATGCCAAGTGCTTAACTGAACATCCACTATCCCAAGTTCCAGTTAAGGTCCACCACTTCTCTAGTTTTAGGACCAGGTAACTCTGACCTCACTATAAGTGACGAATTTGTTGGCATTTAACCCACCTATGTGGATGGCAAGGTGAATGACAAGGAGGACGACAGGAGTGGTTGGTAGAGTGGTCGGCAAGTGCAAAGTTCAAATAAATTTTAATTTCTCTTCCTCTCCTTTATTCTCTCCAATAATAGCTTAGCAATTATTTCCCTAAGTATATAAGCTATGTATTTTAAATTATTTGATTAATGAGCAATTCAATTTCATACCTGGTATTAGAGCGAGAGTAGATCGATGAGGTCGAGGGTCCATAAGAGGACAACGTGGATTCTAAGGCAAGGGTGAGAGTGGCCCATAGAGTGAGCACACATCCTGAGGTGAGGTCAAGGAGGCCCATAGAGCATGAAACCTGAGGTGAGGTGAGGAGGCTTGTAGAGCAGACCCAAAAAAAATCTGACATGGTAGACCAGGCTGACATGGTGGGCAGACCCAAACCAAAAGCTGACATGGCAGACCAGGCTGACGTGGCAGGCAGACCAAGACCAGAGTTGACGTGGCAGACCAGGGCTGACGTGGTGAACCAAAGAATGTTGACGTGGCAGCAAGGCAACATGGCAGTAGGGCAACGTGGCAAGGAGAGTGATGTGGTGTGTAAGGAGGTGGCAAAAGTGGCAAGGTGGATTAGCCAAAGGCAATCGATTCAACATTGGCTCATCGAGGCTTTTAAACCCCTTATACTCCCACATTATAGTGAATGTGGGATATTGAAATCCTAATTGTTTTTAAAAAAAAGGAAAGTGCCTTGTGTTTAAATAGAAGTCATTCTATTACGACTTCATAGCCCGACTGGCTCGAGGAGCCAGTCTTAGGGCCTTTGCCTTTCACCTGGTTGCAGGTTTGAAACCCGACGGCAACTAAAAGTTTTTTTTTTAATATTTTTTATATGCTTTGGTAAGTTTAAAAGTTTTTTATTTTTTGCAAAGAATAAAAATTAGTTAATAATTTAATAAAAATATTAATTAAAATACATTTTTAATGTTTTTTAATTGATATTTTATTTTATTATTAATTAATATAGTTAATAAAGTTTTTTTTTATTTATTTATTTTTTGCAACATTTAAAAGAAAGGGAAGCAGAGAGTGGACATTTCCTAAGGAAAAAATTTTGCAAATTTTTTTCATCATTTCCTAAGAGGAAATTATTGTACAAGTCTAAGAGACTTTAAAAGTAAATTTTTTGTGTAAAAGCCTAAAAGGCTTGAAAGGTGAAATTCCTTGTAATAGTCTGAGAGACTTGAAGGCTGAAAAATTGTGTAATAGCCTAAGTGGTTTTAAGGGGGGATAATTTACATCGAAGGGTAGAAATTTTGTAATCATTCATGATACGATCTACAGGTTGCTATCAAGCCCTTTGTTCTCTTTTAGTAAGAGAAAACCCCGAATATTTTGATGAAAAAGTTTGCACATATGGATTGCATACTGTATTTAGTCAATTACAAAATGTAGTAATAGCCCATCAAAGACAACCAGGATATGAAGCAAATTCAGAAGATAGTTCCTTTGGCAGCATATTTGAAGAGTCAAAATCTGTAGGAGTTTCACCATAGGAGTCAGAGAATCCACATCTCAATAATAGTGACTCAGTTGAAATACTAGAGCCAGAACCATATTCACCAGAAATAATTCTTATAAGTGACGATGAATATTCAGTTGTAGACAACTTTGTGAATCCAGTGATAGAAGAACCTCAACAAGTAGAACAGGCCATAAGCGAGAGAGTAGATCAAGTTAGATTTGATTTAAATCTATAACTTTTTCTTTTTAAAATCAAAGTGTAATTGAGAAATAAAAGTGTGTTTTTAGTTTATTTCCAATAACTATGGCATCCAATTCTAATCTACCCATTCCAAAATTTAATGGGTATGATTATGAGTATTGGTCCATCAAAATGAGGACCTTACTCATAGGAAAGGGACTATGGGACATAGTAGAATAAGGTTACACAGAACCTGCAGATTGGACTATGTTAAATGCAACAGATAAGAAAACAAAGAAAGAAGCACAAAAGAGCAACTCCTCTACTCTTTATCATCTCCAAGCAGCATTGGATAAAAGTATTTTTCCTAGAATTACCTCTTGTTTAACTGCCCAAGATGCATGGAAAGCCTTGAAATAAGGTTTCCAAGGAAGCGATCAGGTGAAGCAAGTAAGGCTTCAGACCCTGAAACAAGATTTTGAGAATCTCAAAATGAATGAAGATAAAAAAGTTGGTGACTACTGCATAAGAGTTAAAGCAGTTGTCAACAAGATGGTAACACTTGGTGAAGAAATCAAACGTGAAACTATTGTGAAGAAAGTATTGAGAACATTTCTTCAAAAATGGAATCACATAGCTATAATCATTGAAGAATAAAAAGACCTTTCCACTCTAACTTTTGATGCATTAATCGGTTCATTGATGTCTCATGAAGAGAGATTACATGGATCTCATTCAACAAGTTATGGAGGTGATGATAAAGCCTTCACATCCAATGAGGGTGTTGGAAGAGGACAAGGCAGAGGTCAAGGTAGAGGACAAAGAAGAGGTAGAGGTAGAAGCAGCTACAAAGGAGGAAATCCCAGCAAAGGTGGAAATCATAACAGAGGCAAAAATCAAAACAAAGGTGGAAATCAAGGCTGAAATGGCAATCAAGGACGAGGAGGTGAGAAATCCAAAAAGGCGTATTTTAATTGTGGTAAACTAGGTCACTTTGCTCGTGACTGTTGGTCCAAGTCTTCTCAAGGAAGCAGCAGTTAATATGGAAATTATGGTGAGAAATATGGAACATCTAATCTATTTTTTTCTTATTGGCAATCAGATTAAAATCTGAATGAAAATTGGATTTTGGATATTGGTTGTTCCAACTATATGAGTGGCAAAGAAGACCTTTTTTCTACAATGAATTCCACCTATAAATCCCAAATCAAGTTGGGGGATGTTAGGACCCTCCTAACATATTGTAATTATATTTATCAGGGGTGCGTCTTTCCAATCGCACCCCATCCTTCATATTTATGGTACATCACCATATTCATTTTAAAACAGCAAATCAATACAATTTATATATATCAATATTGCAGGTTTAAACCCAATATTCCAAAAACGATACATTAATTTCTATTCTGCAATCCATTTTATACTATGGTATCCTAACATCTAGATCAGAGCTTCAGATTTCACCTTCCGCTGTCATAAAAAAAAAAATTATACCAAAAAAATCAAAGGCGTATTATTAATTTAAATGAATATCGGACAGAAAACACGACAAAATATTATAAACTGAAGGTTATAATATAAAGTTTAATCGATCAAATTTTCACCGATTGACTGGACACCAATCACGACGCCGAAACGAGGGACGTCGATCACATTTTTCGTTGACATGAAAGCGCAAGTTATAAAATATTTTTATTTTTGCAGTAAATTTTTTATCCCACATAGCGGGTGCAAGAGTTTTTGCTTACCTTATAAGGTGGGCAGCATGCTTATTAAAGCGTGACTTCGGTCATGCCCTCCCTTGACCAACCCTCATGCGTACCCACTGCCGCTTGTCGATAATTGGATTGTGTTGACCGCCCTCTCGTCGCTCTGTGCATTCTGCCTCCTTCGTCGTCACCCTTGTCGCCTGCTCTCTCGCCCTTTGTCACCTCTGTCAGTTCTGCATGCCACTGTCACCTATGTCAATCAGTTCATCCCGCCTGCTAGTCTGTCGTTGTCACCTCTGTCAGTCAGTTTGTCCCGCCTACTAGCCTGTTGCCTCAGTCAGTCAGTTCGTCCTACCTGCCACCTACTGTCGCCTCTGTCAGTCCTGCCACCTACTATCGTCTTTCTCGGCCACAAACCGTTGTGCGCTCTCGGGGGGCCAAAATAAAAAAGTTGATAGGGCATTGCCCACTAAATTTAAAAAAAAAAAAAATGGAAACAAACAATTCTCGCTGACAAAATGTTGACACCAATTTTGTCGATTTTTGCTGCAACATTTGACGAAAATTGCTGACGATAAAATTTTGGATGACAATTTCTGACGACAAGTTTTTATGACGATTTTTAGCAATTTAATAACAACTTCCAATGACAATTACAAAAAATGACCGACGACAGAATATCTCATGACCCCAACCTACTTTTGCTGCTTAATCTCACCCACCTACGTCAAGTCACATCAGTGCATGTATATAAAATTCAATTCCAGGATATCGTTAATTGCATCACAGGGTTGGACGAATCAGTCCTCATAAGTGGGTTCATCAATGGATTGAAAGAAGAAATTAGAGTGAAGATCATGATGTACACTCCTCGCACCCTATAGGAAGCCATTGGATTAGCCTTGTTAGTCGACGATACATTCAATGTTCAACGTCAACATGGGGAGCAACCTATTGATAAATCGACATTCACACACACTATTCCAAAACACAAACCCTTGCCAGTTAAGTACCTTAGCCTACAAAAAATGGAGAAGCGATGAGTGAAAGACCTCTGCTATACTTGTGATGAGCAATTTGGGCCCCTTCATTGTTGTGCTACACAAACATTGTATTTATTGCATAAATTTGATCCCTGTCTCTCCATAGAGCAAGCAGATGAGGTAGTTGTGTCCAAAGCGACCAGTGCACCTACTCACATCAATGAAGAAGGCGAGGAAGATGTGCATGACATGACCAAAGCACCTGACCATAAAAATGAAGGAAATGAGGTCGATTTGCCGAAAGTGCTCGATGCACCATGAAATGATGAGGTAGACATCCATGCAGTAAATAATGAAGGCGAGACATACACTCTCAATGAACTACACACAAGTTCATCACCAATAGTGAGTTCTCATCGTATAGGCAGCCTGATTCAGAAAGGAGGCAAAATAGTGAGTGCACCTTTATTTTCCCTTCATTCTACATAGGAAGAATCGGCTAAAGCGAAAGCCTACCGTCATCACAATTCTCCTAAGGAAAATTTTACTATTTTTCTTGGAAATCCCCCACTAACACTTTGACCTTCACGATATCCTTGCCTTCGGAAAAGTGACATCAAGATAGTACAAGAAATTGCGCAAATTCAACTTGGAAAACAAGCAACGAAGCTCCTTACTTTGAGCTTTGAGGACAAAGCTCTTTTAAGGAGGGTGGCATGTTAGGACCCTCCTAACATATTGTAATTATATTTATCAGGGGTGCGTCTTTCCAATCGCACCCCATCCTTCATATTTATGTACATCACCATATTCATTTTAAAACAGCAAATCAATACATTTTATATATATCAATATTGCAGGTTTAAACCCAATATTCCAAAAGCGATTCATATCATCAAGCGATACATTAATTTCTATTCTGCAATCCATTTTATACTGTGGTATCCTAACAGGGGATGATAAAGCTTTGCAATTTGAAGGCATTTGAGCCATGGAGGTTCCAATGAAAGAAGGCATAAAGAAGGTGAATGACATCTACTATACTCCGAAGCTCCAACATAATCTGCTAAGTGTTGGACAAATGATGGAGAAAAATTACAAACTTGTTTTTGATGAAGGCAAATGTGTAATTTTTGACAAAAACAATTGTAATAGAGTCATCACACAAGTACCTATGACCAAAAATAGGTTATTTCCCCTTAATTTTGGAGAACTAGGGGGTGCTCAACTTGCAAATATTGCTATTGAAAATCCAAGTGTGCTTTGGCACTTGAGATATGGTCACCTAAATTCTGCTAGCTTGAAATTTTTTGATGAAATATTTTCTTCTATTGTTAAAATGACTTTAATTAGAATTATTTTAAGCTTAGTGGATGTAGAAGATTTGCATCTTGAATAATTAGATATAAAAATAGCTTTTCTCCATGGGGATTTGGAGGAAGATATTTATATGCAATAGCCATAGGGGTATGAGGTCAAAGGGAAGGATAAATTAGTATGCAAGTTGAAAAAGATCTTGTATGGCCTGAAACAAGCTCCAAGGTAGTGGTATCTCAAATTTGATAGGTTTATGATAGAACAAGGTTATAGTAGATGTTATTTAGACCACTGTGTTTATTTTAAGAGATTAGATAATGGTAACTATATTATATTGTTATTGTATGTAGATGAAATGCTTGTTGCAAGGTCTAACATATAGAATAAAATGTGCTCAAAATAAAATTAGCAAATTCATTTGCAATGAAGGATTTGGGTGTTGCAAAGAAAATCCTTGGTATGAGAATAACAAGAGATAGGAAAAATCATAAATTAACATTATCTCAGGGTGAGTACATTGAGAAGGTGTTGGAAATATTTAAAATGTAGGATGCAAAACTTGTTTTTACATCTTTGTCCAATCATTTCAAACTAACTAAATATGTGTCCTAATACATAAGAGGAGATAGACTACATGTCCAAGGTTCCTTATTCATTGAAAATTGATATTTTGATGTATGTGATGGTTTGCACAAGGCTAGATATAGCATATGCAATGGGAGTTGTGAGCAGGTTTATTAACAACCTAGAAAAAGGGCATTGGGAGGCAGTGAAGTGGATTCTTAGGTATTTAAGAGTAACTGTCACTCAGGCATTATGTTTTGTAGGTTCTAACACCTTTCTATAGGGATATGTTGATTTAGACATGGCAAGTGATATAGATAATATAAGGAGCACCATAGGGCATGTCTTTACTATGGGTGGAACTGTAGTAAGTTGGACTTCAAAATTACAAAATGTTGTTGCACTTTCAACAATGAAAGTAGAGTATGTTGCTACTACAAAGGTTAGTAAAGAGATGATTTGGTTATAGATATTTATGGAGGAATTGGGAAAGAAGTAGAAGAATAGTAGATTATATAGTGACAGTCAGAGT
This sequence comes from Wollemia nobilis, assembly GCA_028583015.1. Classification (NCBI taxonomy): domain Eukaryota; kingdom Viridiplantae; phylum Streptophyta; class Pinopsida; order Araucariales; family Araucariaceae; genus Wollemia; species Wollemia nobilis. The sequence continues at coordinate 10,297,836 of JAQPPZ010001125.1, forward strand.
GTCATTCATCTTGTAAAGAACTTAGCCTTCCATTCTAGGACTAAACATATACATCTCAGGTACCATTTCATACAATTAGTTTTGGAAGATGGATAGTGTAAGTTGGAAAAGATACACACTAGCTATAATCCTGCAAATATGTTAACAAAGGTAGTAACCAAGGAGAAACTGAGTTATTTCTCAGTTTAGTTGGTCTTCAAGCATGATATTAAAGGTGAGAAACTTTGCAGGTCCAAAGTTGAAGCATAGTCCAACTAGTGTAGTAGCAATGGAGTTACTATGATCAATCTCCAAGTTGAAGATTGTTGGTTGTGGAGCTTAATTCTCTCTCTTATTCGAAGATATTATTTTTAGTTACACTTGGACCTACTCCATGAAGGGAGGTGTAGGATGGATTTCCCCCATACTATTATCATTTCCCCCAATAAGGTTTCGAGGGCAGCGCCCCCGAAGACAAATATAGATATGTTTTTTTCTCTTTGTAAATTTGGACCATTCATTATTAGGTCACAAATTGGACGGTAGGATTTTATGCTGGTATTTTTTTCCCTACAATGTAACTCTCTTTTGTAAGAGGATTTTGAATGGTGGCTGGTGAGTGTAATAGACTGTGTGATAGAACAAAGAGTAAGTTACAACGAATGTGTTGTAGATTGTATCCCCTTCCCTCTTTATTGGATGGAATAAACAAAGGCCTAGTTATTTCCTCTATGGATATAGCCCATATTGGGTGAACCATGTGTATATGTGTCTCTTGTATTTTTTTCTTGTACATTATATTTATTTCTCTTTTTTATTCTTATCAACTAGTATCAGAGCGAGGTTCCAAAATCATCCTTTTGAATGTGTTTGTAAACTGCAACTACACAGATGTTGTATCATAGTGAAAAAAATCATATGATCATCGTTCATGTCTTCAAAACCAATTTGTAGGAGGCATGGGAAACAAATTTGTGGGAACTTTTATCCCACATGCACAACACAAGATACAAAGGATGATTTAAAAATAAAATGGTATCCTATGGTTTATGACCACCATACAGTAGTCAAGACCTTCATACTAACCTTAGCCAAACCACCACGTAGCTTGTCTCATTATCCCCACTTCACTTTAGCCTCTATGTCTCTGATTTTTTTCCTAGTCTGTAATATTACTTCATCTGTTGATCTACGATTTTTTTATCACTTCGTTTAGGTCCCATCTCTAGTGAGCTCTTTTTGGAATGTTGTGTTGTCCAATGGTCAAAATTGTAATGGCTAATTTTAGTTGTTCACCATCACCAATGGTAAGTTGATCGTACGATCATCATCTCCTAGTGCCATCGATTTGTTGAACTTTTTGATCCACCAACGATAGACATTCATGGTCCATATTTTGAACAAAATTTAAGACCACATAAAATTTGCCCAACAAACTTGCTGCTAACCAAACAAATTGACAACACTAATGGAAAAATTATTGCCAAATGGATGAAATCCAAATGGGAAATTGAAATTCAAAATAAAATTCAATCACTATTGAGCATAGGTCGCAATATCATGTTCTGATACCAGTGCAAAGGAAATAAATCCAAACAAGAAATTTATTAAATTGTTATGCTTAAATAGGCCAATCAATGCCTAAATTACAAATCATATGCCTAATTTGTGTAACAACATGCCTAAAGAGTGTAGGAGAAAAAATAGGGAGGAAATAAATCAAAAATATGCTAACTATGCCTAAAGCTCGCTAACAACTAACAAGCATGAGCTAAGGCCAACTAATGGCTAAACATAGCCAACTAACAACCTACATGAGGGTGAAGCTCATGTGGCAAGTGGTAACAATAAAAATAAAACCTAGGAATAATGAAAAATTATATATGCCTTGCTAATGGAATGTGATGCCTTCATCATACATGGTGCAATGTTTTTCTCCAAGTTGGATCTTCGCTCAAGATATCATCAGATAAGGCTCAAGGAGGAGGATATTTCTAAAAAAATATTTCAAACTCATGAGGGCCATTATGAATTTATGGTTATGCCATTTGGCCTAATGAATGCACCATCCACATTTCAAAGCCTCATGAATAATGTCTTTTGCCCATTCCTTTGCAAATTTATTTTAGTTTTCTTTGATAATATTTTGATTTATAGTCACTCTTGGGAGGAACACCTCAGACATTTGGATCAGATTCTATAGATTTTGTCTTAGAATAAAATGTATATTAAGAGGTCTAAGTGTTCTTTTGGGATGGTATAAGTGGATTACTTGGGACATATTATCACCAAATATGGAGTCATATTTGACGTTAAAAATATTCAATATGTTCAAGATTAATCAAATTCTCTCAAGGGACTTCGAGGATTTTTGGACCTCACAGGGTATTACCATAAATTTATCAAAAACTATGAAAACATCATAGCTCCTTAAATAGATATGTTAAAAAATAATTGTTTTACTTGGTTAAACCCAGCTGAGAAGCCTTTCTTTGACTTAAAGCACACCATGACAACCACCCCCATATTAGCCATGCCTAATTTTTCTAAACCTTTTATAATTGAAAGTGATGCTTCGATAAATGGCATAGGGGTCATGTTAATGCAAGAGGGAAGACCATTGGCCTTCACCAATAAAGCACTTTTAGACCCAAATTTGGGCAAAACTACTTATGCAAAGGATATGGTAGCTATTTTGCATGCGGTTAATCACTGGAGACCCTATCTCATTGGTCATCATTTTTCCATCAAAATAGACCACCAAAGTCTCAAGTTCTTCCTAGAAAAATGGGTCACCATATATGAACAATAAAAAGTGGATCTCTAAATTAATGGGCTATGACTATGAGATTACATATAAAATAGAAAGGAAAACATCGTGGTTGATGCACTCTCTTGATAGTTTGAGGATTATAGTATGTTAAATGCTATCTCTTCTCCCATATCTCAATGGATTAATTCTCTTAGAGAGGACATAATCAAATACTTAGGCTTGCAAACTTTGATCTCCAAACTTAAAAAAGAGCCCAACTCATTCCTGGGATACACTTGGAATAAAAAATATTTAAAATACCGTGATCGCCTTATTATTCCTTAAATTTCACAACTATGAGAACACATCCTGAAGGAAATGCATACCTCACCAACAATGGGACATTTTGGGTTCCTCGAGACTTATGAAAGGATTAAGTGTACTTTCTTCTATAAGGGAATGAAGAAGGATATTTAAAATATTGTGGCTAAATGTGACATGTGCTAGAGAATGAAAGGAGAAATAGTGCATTCCCCTAGAACTCTTTAGCCCTTGCCCATTATAAAACAAGTATGGATAGATATTTCCATGGATTTTATTAAATGGTTACCTAAGCTAGAAGGCAAAACAACTATTTTGGTGGTGGTGGATAATCTCATAAATTATGCTCATTTTGTGTCGCTCTCCCATCCCTACATAGCCTCAATAGTAACCCAAATCTTTCTAGACTCTATTTTTTGCCTTCATGGCATGCCCACATCTATCATGTCCAATAGAGACCCTACCTTCACTAGTCATTTTTGGTAGGAACTATTTAAGATCCGTGGAACTCAACTCAAAATGATTTCAGCCTATCATCCACAAATAGATGGCCAAATAGAAATTGTTAACAAATGCTTGGAGACCTACCTTCTTGATTTGCCTTTAAACATCCTACATAGTGGGCGAAGTTCTTTCCCTTGGTCAAATAGTGGTATAATACTTCATATCACACTACAACCAAGGCTACTTCTTTTGATGTAGTTTATGGTCATCCTCCATGAACACCCTCTTACATTCTAGGAAGCTCTAAGGTTCAGGTTGTTGATACTACACTCAACCAACATGTTGCAGTCCTCTGTCAACTAAAGATGAATCTAGAATTGGCCCAAAATCACATAAGCTAACAATTTGATCATCACCATTCTAAGTGTAGCTTTGAAGTAGAATATGTGGTTTTTATCTACCTATAGCCTTATAAATAGTCAGCAGTCTACCTACAAAAATACCAAAACTACCTACCAAATACTATGGACCCTACCATGTATTAAAGTGGATTGGTGTAATGGCCTACAAATTGGCCCTTTTGGATATGTTAAATCTCCATCCATATTTTCATATCTCCTCTCTCAAGAAGGTTGTGGATAATAAGGTACAGGTTCATCCACTTTACCATAACTAGATGAAGAGGGTCTTATCTTGCTCGAGCCTCAACCAATTTTGGACCAGAGATCGCATACTCTTTGAAAATATTTCATCACTGAGGTTCATATTCAATGGCTTGGATTACAACCAAAATATGCCACTTGGGAGTCTCTCCAATAGCTACAACACCAATTCCCTCATCTCTAGCTTTGAGGACAAATATTTTTGAAGGATAAGGGTATGTTAGGACCCCATCCTAACATTATGATGTATTTATCATATTATTATGTAATAACTCCTTTCCAACGTGAGGACTCCATTATAATGAAATTTTGTAATATTTTGTAATGGTATGTGGTAATTAAGGCACCTAGACAAGTGGGACCATTTCATGTAACTGATATCAGGAATACAACTATTGTTTCATAGAAGATTCTAGATCAAGTGGCATGTTGCATGTAAGCCAACTCTTGAGCATTAGGTTAGGGTAGAATGAAGTGTATCTTTAAAATAAAATAGCTCATAAATGAATGTATATTTTGCACATTAAATGAAATTATTGGAGGTTACCCCCTCAAAGAGGCCTACGATTTTATGTTGTGATTTTTGATATTAACTTATTTTTGCATTTACATTTCGTATTGCAATATTTATGTGAATGTACTAATTTTAATTAGAAGGTTCTTAACAAACATGGATCTCCTTGGAATTGATGTGGTATTTAGGTGGACAAAAAACAATCGATTTTTTTTTTTTCTTATGACAATCAAAAGTAATAATTTATTAACATTTGATTTACTCACTTATAAAAATGCTAATATTTAATTGGTGTAGGGGTACAAACGAATATCTCCAAGTAGTATTTCATCAGTTATTAGAGGAAAATATTTTTAAAATAAATTTTTTTTTAAACATCACTTTGGGGCTAATTTAGGGGTAAAGTTTTAAAGGTCATATTTTCTTCATGCAAAAGAAAAATATTTTTTCCAAATTACATATTTTGTTGAGCTATATACATTGGTTTTGATTTTGAAGTTTTGGGAGGCTTCTAACTTCATCATTTGGTAGTCAAGACCCCTAAATTCACTTCATTTAGCATTCAAGGCTATGACTACTAAATGAAGTGAAGTCTAAAGATCAATCATCTAGGAGTTTCTATCCCTCACTAATTTTTTGCAACCAATTAGAGGGTATCAAACACCTCGTTTGGCTTTGTCCCAAGGTGCAAGATGCTTGGAAATGGATTCATTCATCCGTTGAACCCTTCATGCCTAGTTGGTTTACCTAGCAACATATATATATATATAATATATATATATATATATATATATATATATATATATATATATATATATATATATATATATATATATATATATATATATATATATATATATATATATATATATATATATAATTTTATTCGAGTTAAAACATTATCGCAATCTGCGATGGAGCGTGCTAGCTCGATCCGACGCCAGAATCCACCCGATCCAGATTGAACCATCTCTCGGATAAGTTCTCTTGAATTCGAGATTGTTTGATTCAAGCCAATTGGGGGTCCTTGTTCTCCCCACCCCTCTTACTAGCAACACCACGTTGTTTTTACAAGTTCTTTCTCGCTCGGCCTTTTGTTTGGGATAGACTTCAAGAGGGATTTGTCGTTCATACTATCGAGGTTTCTGATCAACAAGATTGGTACACACCCATTCGATATTACCTCAAGCTAGGTAATCTCCCACTTGGATTGACACAAGCCACGAAAAGATCATTCAAATAGAAAGCGGCAAAGCATGTCTTGTTAGGAGACATTTTGTATCATCGAAATTATGAAGGAATCCTCCTTCGTTGTTTGGACCAGCAAGAGTCCGCTTGGGTGATCATCCAAGCTCACGATGGTACATGTGGTGGCCACTTCAGCGGTATGGCCATCGCAAAGCGCATTCTTCACATGGGTTATTATTGGCCATATTTAGAGCGAGATTGTTGTGCATATGTGAAGAAGTGCATGAAGTGTCAGCACCATGCTAATTTGACACACATACCTTCTTAGGCCTTGTAACCGATTCAATCGGTTTGGCCTTTTTCACAGTGGGGCTTTGATCTAATTGGAAAGATCTCCCCTGCGTCGTCTAGTCGTCACACATTTATTTTAACGGCCATAGAGTACTTTACCAAATGGGTGGAAGCAATTCCGCTAACCACTACGACTGGAGCCCGCATTACGGAGTTTATTTTGCATAACATCATATTTCATTTTGGTATTCCATCCAAGATCCTATCAGATAATGGGACACCATTCAAGAATAAAGATGTGCATGCTTTGACCACAAAGTACAAGATTCAACACAGCTTTTCAACACCCTATTATTCGCAGGCAAATGGGCAAGCAGAGGCATCAAACAAAATGCTAGTCGCCATTCTCAAAAAGACAAGCTAGGACAATCATAAGGACTGGCACATTCAGATCCCACATGCCCTATGGGCTTATCGCACAAACATTCGAACGATTGAAAGCACGAGATTTCAGAAACAAAAAGGATAAACTAAAAATGCAATGTAAATGAAACTAAAATAACGCTTAAATCCTATTTTATTAAAAAATGCGTAAAAAGAAAGAACATGAACACAAGATATTAAAGCAATATAAAAATCGGCCCTTTTATTGATATGCTTTTCAAATTTGTGTTACAATGCGTCTCCTTCCTTTTTAAGGGATAGGAGCATTAAATGTTGGTCTTTTACAACTTTGTTTCAGAATTCCTTCTTTCGCGTGCCCACATGTAAGATGGGTGAACCAAAACGTTGTCACCGCTTGCGTTGGTAAAGGTAGATTCCTCGCTTCTCCTCTAATGCTACAAATCTGCGTGCAAAGAAACAAACAAAGAATCAGTAGCACCTGTTTATGAAAAATAAAAGATAAATCTAATGATGGTTAAAATGAGTCTAAATAAACTAAAAACTTGACAAAAGCACAAACATGAAACTAGCTAAATACTACAAAAGAAATAGTCACCAAAGGCAATAATGCGAGGGGTGCCCGAAGGCAAACCACCCATGGGTGAAACTTTGCTTCGACACCAATCCGCTTGGGATGGGTCCGAAACCTGATGTGATGTGTTGTCGACAAATTGGTAGAATATTGTGGTCAGAAAAATCGGTGTTGGTTCTTGATTCGTGCCTTCAAAAGCCACCCAATAATCTCTCTTTCGATTAAGAGATTATGGATGTTGAAAGCACAAATCGCAAGTGAATTAGCAGCACTTCGTTGCTCAAAATGCTCCTTCTCTGTATATCTTTTTGGGTGAGGAAGCTCACCATTTTATAGACCCAAGGGGTCTCTTTGAATTAACATGCAAAAGTGTTTCTCTGCATGAATGATTTTTTTTGTGAAGAGAAGACTTTTTCTTGATCAAGGGCTTCTTAACTGCCTCTGTGCATGTCTTTGTATGTTTATAAAAACTCACTCGCACTCCCATGCAATGAAGGGATAGCTAAGTGGCAAATTTGAGTTGTCATGAAAAAGCCTGCTCTCACTCCCATGCAGTGAATGGAGAGTCAATTGGCAGATATGAGTTGTCAAAAGAACTCACTCGCACTCCTATGCCATGCAGGGAAAGCTAAGTGGCAGTTCTGAGTTGTCATGCGCCGAGGTCTGACTTTTTGCTGGTCAAACCTGGCGTTTGTCCCACCCAAAAGCGAGCACTAGTAATCATCCCTAGGTGAAACGAGTACAAATCCATACTCATCCCTGGGTGAAACGAGTACCAGTCCGCACTCATCCCTGGGTGGAGCGAATAAGAAGCAGAGTGTCTAAAAGGTGCCAAATTGATTTTTGACTTGTAAAACTATTGTGTGAGTGGTTAGAACCACTGTTTTAACCTCTGGGGCTGCCCTAGGGGCTATGTGTGTTAGTGCGATCAGTGCTTGTTGTCACGTAATCGGATTGGTGCTGTTTTGGTGTCTACAATATATATATATTATTTATTTTTATTTTATTTTTTTAAAGGTTGAAAAGTTGGGGGTACATCAAGGGCCACCCTCCTCGTGAATTGAACTTGGATCTTCATTAGAAGATCCCAATACCTTTTGCCATTCTGGTGTCCCTGACAAGACTACCTAATAGCATATGTTACTTAGGGACCACCTAACTCTTCTAAAATATTTGTTAGCAACATGACACATTTTCAAAATTATCATATTATTTTTATTATAGAAATTTAGAAATGATGTTATATTTACTTAGAGTAATTCTATTAGAAAAATTTTATAAAAGTGAAAATTATCTTTAATGTTTTTCTCTATATTGTTGTTCAAGCTAACAAAGTGGCCATGGAGGTGGTGCATCTACAAACTCTAATTGAACATTGGAGGAATGCACCTTATGTTATCAACCATATTTCTCATGAGTGGTTGCCCAATTAATAACATTGACCTAAGTCTTGTCACCATTCAAATCTACCAAAAGGTCTAGTTATACTCTTGACCTCAATATTTTTGGGGCATTTCATAGTGGGGAGGCTTTGATAAGATTCCCTCTCTATTCTAGTGATTTGTTTGAGTAGAAGGTACAAAGAAAATGTTGACTAGGAGGCTCGACCTCAATATCTATCAATGGATTACAGGTTGGGATGGGTTACCTAGGCTCAGTCAAAACCATAATGGATTGGTTGGCCCTGTGACTAGGTGTCAAATGGGCAACTTGGCAAATTCTAGATGAGAGGTTTCTATGATGTAGGAGGATATCCTAGGCTAGGATGAAAGTCTTTTGGAGATGATGACGATTTACCTATTCCTAGTATGCTACCAGTGATGGTATAACTATTTTAATTTCTCACCCATGTCTAGCTGATAATAATATTTATTAAATTCAAACTTGAATGTCCCTAAGGCCTTTTAATTTTCCCTTGTAATGTGTTTCATTCATAACATTTTTATTTTATTGCTAGGATGATTCTTTGGGGTGTGATTTTGTCCATCCATCCTTTTTTTAAATAACTTGATTTAATATTAATATATTGCTTACTATTCAACAAAAAAAATATTAAAAATATAACACCATAAATGTATACTTTGTTAATGTGATATCCTAAAATAGATTTTTGATATTTAAATTTGACAATTTTTCTTAAAAAGTCACAAGGTTTGACAAAATTGGGTCACCAAAATATTTGCGGGAAGATATTGAATTATATTACTCCTTTTTTAGGGAGTTGGGATGAGGTTTTTAAAGGGTTTTGAAAAAATTGCAAGAAAAATATAAAGGGACCTATTGGGCCTAGCAGCCAGCAAGAATATTTCAACTTGGATGATTACAGTAAGAAAAAGACGTAGCTGAAGGAAATGTAGTGGACTCAAAATACAATAGGCAATCATTTTTTACAAGCCACTCAGAGCGAGGGAAAAAACAACAGCACTTTCAATTTACAATACAAAAAGAGATGAGAGATCACAGTCTACCATGAAAACGAAGCCTAGGGTTAAACAGAACAAGGAACATAATACATGGAGTAAACCAGAAGGTGTTGATTGTACCAATGCCCAATATGGGAAAGGAATTGGGGGAGCTACTCCCAAAAATGAATTTTAGGGATGCTTTTCATTGGGAATAAGCCTCAGTTTGATGCAATCAATAACTTGAGAGCACCACAGAGATCTCTGAGGATGCCTACGCTAGATCCCAATAAAACTAAGACAAGATATGTAAAGGTAGTAGATGGTTTCCCAATAGTGAATGTGGACATGGAGTACATTCAAAATTTAATAAAAGCCATGGAGAAGAGAGGGTTGATATATCGATTTATGGGGTTCAGACTGATTCTATCAGCATTTAAATTGTGGCCTTCTAGACAATGAAAAAACAAAAGGTGAATTCCAAATCTATGCTTACCCCAATGCTTATTTTCTTATTATTTTTACTAATAAATAAGATAGGTAACAAATATTCCAAAGGGGAACATGGTTTTTTTGGAAGGGCATGTCTCTTTATGAAACCATGACATACTAAATTCAAAACAGAGGAAGAGATGCCATCTACAAAACGAGTTTAGGTGAGACTTTTTGGCCTGTAAACAGAATTTTAGAATCCAACAATATTTACAATAATCAAAAATACCCTAAAAATGTACATGATGATTGTTGATAGTACTTATAGATTTGAACAAATTATTTATGCTTGGATATGTGTCCTAATAGGATTTAAAAATCTCTCCCAAAAAAGATCACACTCCAAATTGGGGAGGAAACATGGGAGCAAGAGGTTAATTATGAGAACATACATTTTCATTGCATAATATACCATGAATATAGTCATTTAGCAACGGACTACGTGCATAAGATACAAAAGCAAGGAAAAGAGGAAATGGGTCCTAAGGGATTCTAAGCACCCAAAAAAAGAATATCAAAAAGAAATATATTGTGAAGGAATAGGCGGTAGTGTCAAACAATATGTTTGGTAATCTCTCCATTTGGTGTTCTTTGGATGATGAGGATACTATGGAGACATAATCCCCACATACAGTTTCAAAGTTGAAGGAATTCGTTGTAGAAGAGATAAATAGAATCCTTGACATCATTCTAGTCCTATAGAGCAACAAACGAGTAAACTAACCAACAACAGACTACCAACAAAAAAACAAATAGGAAAAATAAGAATAAGAGTAATAAACTATTAAAGGCATGAACCACAAAGTACCTAGAGCCTAGGTTAGACCTCCTCAGATACACCAACAATACCCTAATGGTATACACACATACACCAAGGTTGGTGTTATTCCATAATCTGTAGGGGTGAGCCAAGAGACAAGTAAGAAGATGAAAATGGACACTATTCAAAAGGTAGGACCCAAAACCAATCAACACCATGCGAAAAAAAAAAAAGAGAAAAGCTAATAGCAAAAGGTAATATCAATGTCCTTACCCACGTCTTTAGCCCCTAGTACTGATGAAGATCATCTCTTGGAATAATAGAGGACTCACAAGAAGTCCCTCAAAATAGAATGAACCTTGAAGAATGACATAGACAAGTCAACCACAACTTATCTTCCTTCAAGAGATGGAGACAATTGCAAGGAAAGTATGGTCTACTGGAAGAGTAAAATCCTCAACTCCTAAGAGGCATCAAGATGCATCGCATGCCTTTAGGACCCTAAAGAGGTAGTTATCCACCAAGTAATGGGTAGTTGGGGTGTATTGGCAGTAGCAGCATAAAGTAGGCAATCATACCAAGTTATTCTTTGCATGAATGTCTATACACCTACTACCCTGGAAAAGAAATGGAGACACTTGAAGAACATAAACTATATTATTACTACCCTGGAAAAGAAATGAAGGTATTGGAAGAACATAAACTATATTATTACCTAATTCCCTAAAGCATGGCCTTGGGAGGAGGAAATTTTAATACCATCCTTTCCTTAGAAGAGAAACTTAGTGAAAATGGTAGCTTTAGACATGAGCACAAACCTCATGAAGGAATACATCGAGAACCTCCACCTTGTGGATGTCATGCCAAACAATGGTCTGACTGACCTAGTCTAACAAGAGGTAGGGCTATGATTATATTCTAGAAATATTATATAGGTTTTTGTTATCATACAATTATTTTATTCATGGACATATTCCTAGGATGAAGATCCTAAACAATGCAAGCTCAGATCATTGGTCAATCATGACAAAACTATGGAAATCCAAGGACATACATTCTCCATTCAGATTCCAACTAATGTGGCTCAGAGATAGCTTTTTTAGGCATAGAGTACATCATGGTTAAAAACTTACCTTTCTATCCTACCAAACAATATTTAATTTTATCAAAAATCAAATCCCAAAGCTCCTCCTTCCCATTATAAGATAAAGGAATACCCAAATATATTGATACAAATTTTCCAATTTAAACCCTAAAATATCCATAATAATTTGAGGCAATATTAATCAAAAATCCCTAGATATGCAATATTACCCATTTATCCAAGAACCTTCTCATAGTACATTAATATTGATTTTAAATTCCATTGTCTTGCTGAAAGAGATAACCCAAAAGAAAAGTATAATCAATAAATTGAAAATGAGATTCAAAAGGACCATTTATTACAACCTAAATACCCTTTATTTATTTTTTCTTTTTACCTTTGAGAAACTCTTCCTAATGCCTAGATAAGGAGATAATGGTTCACCTTAGCAAAGTTCCAAAGATGATTCAAAGTACCCAACAAGGCTCAAAACCAATTGTCTAAGAATATCATGTAGAAAACTCTAACCAACCCTATATTCTTTGTTCATATATAATTTTATGACCATTTTTCTAATGAATCTATTATCCCATGTATATTGAGGTTGAAGGAACGACATCCTCATATCCGTCTAAAAGCATCCCCAAGTCCATCTAAATTGATAAATTAAGTTAAAGGAGATAGAACTATATTAAAGTCCCCCTAAGAATCCATAGATCACATAATGAACCATCATTGTTTATTGAAAAAATATGTTGAGGTCCTTCCAACATATTTCATAAGAAGTAACTATAATTGGACCATATACATTTGTACCCTGAATTTGATGCTTTTCTATAAAATAGACTAGAAACCCAATTACTTTTTGCTTCTAACAATTATCCATCCCATTTAAATTGGTCCCATATTATCCCAAGGGACAGTGCAACTATTCAATCTTTGGCTCTTCTTCGGAAGGTCCAAGGTTCAAACCACAGTGTGGACAAGTATGTGAGAGGATGGGGTGTGTGTATGGTTGTGTGTTTGATTCCAAGCAAAAATGAAACATGACGTGGCAGTCTTCAAAAAATGAAAACTAGTTTCTAATTCACCGGATCTCTTATACGCAAGTGAAGAGCATACTACTATTGTTGGAGGCTTTATGGTTCACCATATCGCGTTACGTGGCAAGTGAAGAGAATAATACCAACAGCAAAAGCATGGCATAAAATAAAAAGAAAAAGATTAAATTTTATAAAAAAACACGACTTAGGAAAGGAACAAAAGACATGAGATTAAATTTTATTCTGATAAGAATTAATACATCAAAATTCCGAATGCGTTTCGACCTATAGGTCTCATCAGCGGAGTATGAGCTTTGAAGAGGTACAACCCCTTATTATAACTCCTAACTCTAAGGGGGAGCCGAAGAGTAATGCATGTGGGATAAAATAACACCCAAGCATTTAATACAAGTCGCAGGTTTATAGACCAAGATGGTAAAATAAATTTTTGAAGCCCAAACTCAACCCCCAATAAAAAGACTCACCCCAAGAAAAGTAAAAATGAATTAAAAAATGTGAAAGTACAAGGTGGGAAAGAGAGTCCCTTAAACAATTTTGTTTTTACACAGATAATATTTGAGAGGTTTCTAATTCCTCCAACAAATGATGCCACGAGCAATGTGTTTGAGCTCCCTATCTTTTCTTCATCTTTCGAACATTGGAGAGATAATATATGTGCTAATGCGGAGGTCTCTGGCAAAGCTACAATTGTCCAATTTCAAAAGAATAATTGTTTTTATTTTTGAACCATGTTTGTGTGTTGCTCGCTCCAAAATTCTAGCCAATAATGAGGGCCTGTCGTCAAATTTGACTTTCTCAAACAGAGGAAGGAGAAAGTTAATTTGATATTCCTTTGCTTTGAGTCTGTTAAAAAAATTATTTTTAACATATATAAATCCTTCCCTGAAACTTTCTCTAACCAAGAACCTATTGAGTTCACTTAAGATGAAGGTCTTATTTTGGTGAACAGGATGATGGGAGGAAGTAGGGATATACTGGTAAGCATTCATCAGTTTTTGGAATAATTTAGTGCAGAGAACTCCAGTCTGAGCAAAATTAGGCCCCTTGAAAAACACAGTGTCCAAGAGAGTCACCTCAGAGTCAGAAATAGAGGCACTAATTTTGATGCTTGAATGGAAGGAACAATAAGTAGTAAGAAAAACATCAAGATCTTTTCTAGGGCCATGCCAAACTCTAATGGCATCATCGATATATATTTTATAAAATAAAAGACAATCCACAACTTTATCAAATACCTGTTTTTCCAAATGACAGAGGAATAAGCAAACATACACCACAGAAAAATTACTTCCCATGGTTGTCCTCCTTATCTACCTATATGTTTTATCCTTGAATTCCAAATAGTGTTGGGTTAACACCATTTCTGCAAGTCTCACCACAAAATTGGTTTTAGTTGAGTCAAATTCATATTCCAAAAAATGACGAAGAGCGGCCAATCCTTGAGAAGTGGGGATACTAGGATAGAGGCTTTCCACATCGAAGGAAAAGAAGAATAATATCTTGAGGAAACGAGCGGCCATGCAGATCTTTGATAAGGGGGATAGAATCCAAAATATGGTTTTCCTGCTTAAGCAAAATGGGCATGAGTAAATGGTGGAGCCATTTGGAGGCTGGTTCAAGCATAAACCCAAAATAAGAGCAGATGGGTCGACCAACAAGCTTAGGCTTATGGATTTTGGGAAGCAAGTAAAAAACACAGACTTTGGCAAGGGAAGAAGTAATTTGAAGCATGAAATTTTTGTGGTTTTTTGAAAGCAAACCCCACCTAACAACATGGCCAAGTAGGTTCTAGAGTTGAGAAAAAATATCCATCCAAGGAACCTTGTCAAATTCCATGTAAACATTATAATATGAAAGCTAGGAGAGGCCTTTGGACGCATACCAATCCATAGGTAAAACACAGACACCCAAATTTTTATCTACAAGTCTAATGGCAATTGATTATCATTAGCAAGGGAGCGAATGGCAAACCAAATATGGGGTGAGAAAGCATTATGGAGAAAAGGGTTGGAAGAAGATAAATTTTTATTGAGAAATCTCTCTCATACCAATAATATCTTTCAAAGGCTTGTAAAATTGCGAAGGATTGTAACCAAGGTTGGGAACACGAAAAGGGTCTATGGGCTTTGGAGGGTTAGGAAGGCTACCTTTAGATCCAAAAAACCACTCAAGACGAAGTCGTCTGCAAAAGGTAGAAAATTATTGTTTAATAGCTTCCTTGGCCATGGGAGGTGGAACAGGGAGGAACTTTAAACCCAGGCTGAGGGCCTCAATTTCATTCTGGGTAAATTCTTTGGAAGATAAATTGTGGACGGCAAGATTTGTAATATTACTGTCAATAGCCCAAACATGACTCTTGTATAAAAATCGACGGCCATAGTCTTGAGGGCTGAAAATTGCTGCCCAAGAGGTTATTTTTTGTTTCCGCCGCAATTTTGGCAACGGAAGTACCCTTGTCCTTGCTACTTCTACACAAATGGGACAAAATCCTATCTTTGATTTTCGAAAACAAATTTTTGGAAATTTCTCCATTGTTCTGTTGCGATTGCTGCTACGTAGAGAAAGTGCGGTTTTGAAATTTTCTCCTTTTCTTTCATCTTTTTGGAGAAGGACCTTGGTAGTTTAAATTATGACAATGGTGTTGTGGTTCCTTTTGTTTATTTCTTTGTTGCAGTTGTTATGGTGGTTGTATGTTTGTGCGTGGTTGAGACTGGTGCTGTGTACGCTACTTTTGCATTTATGAAGCCATGCAATTAGGCCCTTTGCTATGACTTCTATTCCTGTTACGTTGTGCAAAGGTATTTTATTTCATACCCATGATAAGTTTCTCCAAACGGTCCATTTGTTGCTTAATTTCTTTTTTGACCAAGTTAGCCACACTTTTTGTAGCCTCTACCATGTTGACTTCTAAGACTTCTTGGGCAACATTGTAGATGCGTCACTTCTTTTTTCAGAATAAAAATTCAATAAAATGTTTTTTGTTCTTTTCCTAACTCGTCTCTTTCTTTAAGTTTATAATCCCTTGTTTTTCTTCCTTCTGTTTTCTAATACAATTTTGTTGTCGATATTATGCTCTTCACTTGCATGTAATGTGATCTGGTGAACCACAAAGCTTGCAGCACTAGGAGTATGCTCTTCATTTGCATATTTGTGATCTAGTGAATCAAAAACTAGTTTACATTTTTAGAGTATTGCTTCGCCATGTTTTTTTCATTAATGAGTTTACCCATTAATGGTGCACGTTGCTCTACCAGTTATTGACCTTTCAGATTTTGAATCCTCTCCCATAGTTCCCGATAGTCCCCCTAGTTCCCCTGTTTGTCTTCCTCACAAGCGTCTATGGCAAGAGGGTTCACGGCAACAAATTTGGGAGCTTGAAGAATGGGTCTTCGACATAGATAAAATGGAAGAGTTTTGTAGAGGTCTAATAGAAACAGAAGTTTTTGCTCAAAACGGAAGAGTTCCTTCTACACAGGATAGAAGGACCTTCATAGATGGAATCGGTGCAATGCGCGGCGTTCCTCCACAACCAGAGTCTTTGGACAAGTTGTTGGAAACAAGGTTCGAAGAATTCAAGATTCTTAGCATAAAGGTAGAAAAATGTCATTCCAAGCTAGCCCAGCTTGAAGAGAATCTGGGCAAAGGCATTGTTCCCCATAGCCTACGAATGGAAAAACCATGCCTTCAACTTCCAGACGAAGATATTAATAAACAATTTTCCCGATGAGTCGGAGGCACTCACAAAAAAATTTTGCTTGGAAATGGCTAAATTGTACATCTGTAATTTCAAAAATATACATAGATAAATTAGCTACTCAGGCCAATGATTATATTCCTAACATTTTATTGCCTGTAGTTAAGGAAATTCTTGCAGATTCCATAAATAAACATAAGACAATTTCTCAGGAAATTGCTTTGGAATGGGAATCCCATATTAAAGAGCTTTTTGAGGGAAAGCTCCAGGCCTGGAGAGTTGAAATGCAGATCCAAAAAGATATACAAGAGAAAGCCAAAGTTGCTCAAGAGAATGTTGCTTCAGAAGTCCCAGAAGTTAATATGTCAGAAGCTACAAAAAGCGTAGCCGACTTGGTTAAAAGAGAAATCAAGCAGCAAATTGATCGTCTGGAAAAACTAATCACAGGTGCACAAAAGAACTTTCTGACACAACACAACAAGAATAGAAGTCGCAATAGAGGGCCAAACCAGAGAGCCTCTACTACACAGAAAAGGCAATCACAACAACATCCACAACATAGAAATAAACAACAACGACAACCACAACAAAGGAATAAACAACCAAAACAACAACAACAACAAAGGCAGCAACAACAACAGGGGCATAATTTAAACTTTCGGGGCCCTTCTCCAAGAAGACGAAAGAAGGGGAGAAACTTCCAAAACCACACTTCCTATGTGCAACAACAATTGCAACAGGACAATGGAAGAAATTTCCGCAACTCTGGTTTTGAGAATCCGAGAAAGGGTTTTGCCCCATCTATTCAGAAGCAGCAAGGGTAGGGGTTCTTCCGTCACCAAAATGGTGGCGGAAACCAAAAATAACCCCTTGGTCCGCAATTTTTAGCCCACAAGATTTTGGTCGTCGGTATTTTTATAGGAGTCATGTTTGGGCTATGGATGGCAAAATCACAAATCTTGTCGTCCATAATTTTTCCTCCAGAAAACTTACCCAGAATGAAATTGAGGCCCTCAGCCTGGGTTTAAAGTTCCTCCTTGTTCCTCCTCCCATGGCCAAAGAGGTTCTAAAACAAGAGTTTTCAACCTTTTGTAGATGTCTTCATCTCGAATGGTTCTTTGGACCAAGAGGTGGCCCTCCAAAACCGCCTAAGCCCATTGATCATTTTCGTGTTTCCAACCCAAGTTTTAATCCCTCACAGTTTTACAAGCCTTTGGAAGAAATTATTGGCATGGGTGAAAGATTCCTCAATAACAAATTATCTGCTGCCAATCCCACCCGCCAACGTGCCTTTCCACCCCACATCTGGTCTGCCATTTGTTCCCTTGCCAATGACAAATCCATTGTCATTAGGCCCGTAGATAAAAACTTGGGTGTTTGTGTTTTGTCCATGGACTGGTACATTTCAGAAGGCTTTTCCCAGCTTTCAGATCAAAATGTGTACTCTGAAGTGAACATAGTCCCCTGGTAGGATATTTTTTATCAGCTCCAAGACTTGCTTGGTTGGGCTTTTAGGAGGAATCTGCTTTCAGAAAACCACAGGAAATTTATGCTCCAGGTAACACCATCCTCTACCAGAGTGTGTGTCTTTTACCTGCTCCCCAAAATCCACAAGCCCAGGCTTTCCGGTCGACCCATTTGTTCCTACTATGGTTTCATGCTCGAACCTGCCTCCAAATGGCTTCATCATCTGCTCTTGCCAATTTTGTTGAAGCAAAAAAATCATCTCTTGGATTCCATATCTCTAATTAAAGATCTGCATGGTCATACTTTTCCTCAAGACATCATTCTTTTCTCTTTTGATGTTGAGAGCCTCTATCCCAACATCCCCACCTCTCAAGGATTGGCAACCCTCCATCATTTTTTGAGGAACGAATTTGATCCAGCCAAGACAAACTTTGTGGTAAGGCTTGCAGAGATAGTGTTAACACAACACTACTTGGAATTCAAAGGGAAAACATACAGGCAAATAAGAGGAACAACCATGGGAAGTAATTTTGCTGTGGTTTATGCTTGTTTATTTCTCTGTCATCTAGAGGAACAAGTATTTAATAATGTTGTTGTGGAAAATCTTTTATTTTATAAAAGATACATTGATGATGCCATTGGAGTTTGGCATGGCCCTAAGGAGGATCTTAATGGTTTTCTTGCTGCCTACGGTTCCTTCTATGAAAGTATTAAAATTACTTCCTTTGTTTCTGATTCTGAAGTAACACTTCTAGATACTATGTTTTTTAAGGGGCCTGATTTTTCTCAGACTGGAATTCTTTGCACCAAATTATTTTAGAAGTCGATGAATGCCTACCAATACATCCCTGCTTCCTCCCATCATCCAGTTCATCAAAAAAAGGCCTTTATCATGAGTGAACTCAACAGATTTTTGGTTAGAGAAAGCTCCAGGGATGGATTTATTTCTGTTAAAAATAATTTTTTAACAAACTCAAAGCTAGGGGATATCAAATTAATTTTCTCCTGCCTTTGTTTGAGAAAGTTAAATTTGATGATAGGCCTTCACTTTTGGCTAGAGTTTTGGAGCGAGCAGCACGCAGACATGGAACCAAAATAAAAACAATTCCTCTTATTTTGAAGCTGGACAACTGCAATTTTGTCAAAGATCTTCGAATCGACACAAATATTATTTCTCCAATGTTTGAAAAATGGAGAAAAGATAGAGAGCTCAAGCACATTGCTCGAGGCATCATTTGTTGGAGGAACCAAAAACCTCTTTGATCTTATCTTTGTAAAAATAAAATTGTTTGAGGGACTCTTTCCCACCTTGTATTTTCGCATTTTTTAATGTGTTTCTTCTCTTTTGTGGGTGGGTGTTTTTTTTGGGGGTTGAGCTTGGGACTTCTCTTCTTTTTACCGTCTTGGTCTATAAACCTACGGTTTGTAACAATGCTTGGGTGTTTTTATCCCACATGCATTACTCTTCAGCTCCCCCTAGAGTTAGGTCTTTATAAAGAGAGGTTGTACCTCTTCGAAGCTCACTCCGCTGATGAGACCTATAGGTCAAAACGCATTTGGAGTTTTGTAAATGTATCACTTCTTTTTTTCGAATAAAAATTCAATCAAATGTTTTTTGTTCCTTTCTTTAAGTTTATAATCCCTCGTTTTTCTTCCTTCTGTTTTCTAATATGTTTTTGCTGCCGATATTATGCTCTTCACTTGCACGTAATGTGATCTAGTGAACCAAAAAGCTTGCAACACTAGGAGTATGCTCTTCACTTGCACATCTGTGATCTAGTGAATCAAAAACTAGTTTACGTTTTTAGAGTATTGCTTCGCCATGTTTCTTTTTTCATTAATAAGCTCATCTCTACCCTTTCCAAGAAGTCATGGTGGGACGGGACCGGGGCATCCATAGAAGTTTCTCACACTAACCAAATCAAAGAAAAAAAGTCTCATATTATCACAAATACCTCCAAATGCTCCCATACAAGAAACTAACAAACAATCTCATCTTCCACATCCTACCATAAACTAGTAATTCCTTATTAAGACTTTCTTTTTTGGTCTTATTCATCGCTTCTTATTTTTAATTGTGGGATTAGTTATTTGTGGGTTAGCCCTTCTTGTCAACAACTATTGATAATTTGTTTTTTTTTTTTTAAACAATATTCCTTCTTGTTAGCATTATTATATGTACAACATCCAACTTGAGTATATTTTTGGTTACTTAAAAAACACAACCCATCATAATTATTATGAAAATGTGCTTTCATTATCAACTAGTGAACCTATAGTGTTTTTCACTTCCATAATTAAATTTTTTGAAGTCCCCTATGTAGAGAAAATTCCAACAAAGTTAGTCATAAGTTCTCTTATTTTGTTCTTCTTGAGAGAAAATTCCAACAAAATTAGTCATAAGTTTTCTCTTCTTTTCTTCTTCTTGAGAGAAGATTTTAAGAGGCTTTTTTCCCAAATTTTGAGGGATCTTTTTTCTAATTAAATTAAATAAAATAAAAAACTCTTAACTAAAATTGGAAAGATCTTAGATAGATATTTAGATTTTTTTAAACTCCACTCAATTTGTAGAAATAACTCTGTCAATTGATGTTTGGCTCGTTCAAGGACAACTCAACCCCTTTGACCCACAAGGTTTAACACCAGGATGGAAAAGCCCATAACCAGCTAAATGATGATGATCATATGTCACACAGCAGCAGTAGCGTCTCCATGGCTTGCTGGAATCACAATGATGATGTGTGTAAGTCCCATGTAGTATTGGTAGTGTCTCCATCACTTGTTCAGACTGCAACGGTCCAGATTGATCATCTTAGGGTTTTCTCCATGATATGGTCTCGTTTATTTTTACACATGAGACACCTCAATCAGAGGTCCCAATGGTTGTTTTTAATCATGGGTGATATTCGTTGCCTCAAACAAACAGTGTAAGTACATGTGGTTCCACCAATTCCTGTAGAAGAATCTGCAGCACATGTTCATTGTTCTACATTCACTAGAAATAGAAATAGAAACAGATCTTCAAAATATAATTTGTGAAGTTAACAGATACATATCCTCCACACCACACTAGCAAATCCCCCCGGTAATTATTCCTTGACACAATTGACAGAAAGTTAAATATATGTAATATATGGAGTGTAGGAAATGGATTCAGATACTGATGAAATGCATATCAAGATGTTACACTGCAAGACAACCCTAAGTGAATCTGGCCCTCACACAATTACAAATGATTTTGATCAACCGGCAATAGGTCAACAGATCACCAAATCTTTCTTGATGCCAACAAGTTTCCCCAACATAGCTGTTTGTTCCCAGATTTAAAAACCAAAAATACATGAAAAACAAACCAGGAAACTGAATTTAAATAGGTTGGGGGTATAAAACATCATTCAAAGGCAAGTTATTTTTCCATTCACTTAAAAATTTACGACATAAAAATGAATACATTAAGCTTCCTATGCGGAAGAACATAACAACAAAGAAAGACCACAAAAATCACGTCCATAATCAATTATATAATCACAAACATCCCTCCTTCCAAACGAACAGCAATTTGTAATATTGTGAAGTATATGATACAATTAGTGTCTGGCCCGACTCCAAACCCTGAAACACCAAAACAGAGATCAGCTATGTAATGGCACATGAATAACCCAAGAAATAGCTCCCAAGAGACACAGCCGTTTACAAACGAACCTCCTACCTTGGTGACCGAGAACGACCATAATGTCTTCTTGGACTCCTGCTTCTACTATGACGATACCTGCAGTATACAAAAAGATCTATCATTTACAACATCAAAAGATCCAGACAAAAACATTACCTGCTCAAGCACAATATTTAGTAACTACTGATATGACGAAAATTTAAAATTACGGCTCATGGAGAAATTTTAGCAGAAACCAAAAGTAGAAAAATGCTCGACAATTTTAAGTCAGGTCACTGATTGAACATTTGATCAAATACAGCTTTATTTGCTATGTTTAACAAGATGAATCCATTTGAGAAAAACAGTGAGGCCTCTGCAGCACTTCTGTGATGTTCATCAATCAATTTAATAAATCCAAGGAGCCCAAAAAGGTTGTACAAAAGCCCGTCTTTGAAAATACCACCCACCCACCCACAGATATCATAAGACCTCGGCTTGTAAGACAACTTTTCTCTAAAACTATCTTTACAGGCTGAGCCATTATCTTGGGATAGATTACCATGACAAAGGACACTGTCATTGAACATCATATGTCGGGATTGAGCTCTATACATTTTAAGGTATGGTGCTTTTGTACAAATAAAAATACGAAATTTATATCTTTTAATTTTTATGTACATTTGAATGACAAGCATAGTTATCAAAAAATTGAACATTTTGCATAGAAATGGACAGCCTTCATATATAGTATATTACCCTAAACTCATGTACAACAATACAAATCTATCCATTGAATGTTTTCGAATGTTTAATTCTTTTGTTATATGCATCAAATCTTTGTTATACAGGATTGAAACGGGTCCCACCCATATTACATCATAACCATGTTATAACAGTATACAACATCTTAACAATTACACATATATCACTCGGCAAGTTCTGAACCCTGGTCTCCACCTTGAAAGTTGATGTATATAACCAGCTGAGCTCCTTCCATTTGATTTATAATCACCAAAGTTATTCCCAAGTGAACTTAGTATTTATTATTTAGCTTCAACTAATCTTTGATTTATGTTTATTGAGTGAACTTCTCATGGAAAGAGCAATAATGGATTTTTGGTCAAGTTTGGATAATTTTCTGTGGCCAAGTTAATTTCTACAGATCACGCAAGTTGATCAGGAGTCCCCAGTTATAATTTTTTCTCAGATCAAAACAAAGATACAGCCTTAAGCAAAATACAGACTCAAGACCAGAGACTATGTTTTATAATATGTCAGTGGTAATAGAGCAAGTTGCTCTGTAATTCACCTCTACTATCTGGAAACATTCATTATTGCCATTAGAGATAAATAGGAGAGGATAGTGATATTTTTTAGGTCACAGCCAAGCCTCTTGGGCATATGAGATGTCCCTTCTATAAGGGAAAGTTTTCACTCCACCTTACGATATTAGTTCAATTGTGCACCTCTTTGGATTTCAACTTTGACCAAGCTCACTGTAAATCAAGTCATAACATATCATAAATGCCCCAGGTAATCTGTCTAAGCCCAAAAAGCTATAATGAGCAGCCAGTTCTCCATTATTAAACAATGAGCAGTCTCAAAATGGCCGTGCTTGCTTATGAAGTGCATCAACATTCCTAATTGCAGAAAAACAGCCGCGATATGCTGCAGTACCGCATGGGCATAAAGCTTGACAGTTCCACAAGAATGTAACAAATAGTGTGATCCTGCATCATTTGCCCCCATCTAGAGCCAGCATGGCATTAAATGTTTTGGTTCTTCCAAGGTTGACTAATCCTAAACCATGGAACCTTGATTCTTGAAGATAAAAGCCTATACTACAATTTCCTGTTAAAAAATTTCTTTGGAAATCCCATTTAGAGTCCTCGATTTGGTTCTTGAGACTCCATAGATATTGCTAAGGTCACAGTCACTGTCCGGTAAACATTTCAGTTTAGGTGGTTTGCCTCTTTGAAAACTGCTGTGTTGATTATTACTAGCATATAACATTAATTGCATACTGAACCCATAATTTATACAAATCGATCTTCCTCCATAATGATCGCTTTCAAGGAGCCTAATCATTCACTTCAAATATCATAATGTCCAAAAGGACAAACAAATCATTAACAACCTGTAAAACGTTTTTTCCAATTTCTTGGGGCATTAGTTCTTGATGATTTATCTCTGCAAGGCCAATGATGATTCCAAAACATTGAACTACCTTTCTTCAGAAGAGCAATAGTGATCAATATACGAGTTTTACCAGACAATCATGCATTTACTTTTATAATCCATATCATTGGTTCTTATGTAACCCCTAATCCATGTCTTTAAAAGTACAGAACTGTTGATACATATTTGAACATAAAATGGACACTGCGGAAGATTTTGCTACTAGATATGAGTCATTGGATTAAATTACTAATAAGTATAAGACAACCTCAAATATGCAAGTTTCATGGCATGTCCGTTCAGATTGACGCTGGTTAGTTCATACCTTACAGGTGAGCGACTTCGGCTTCGGCTGTAACTGTGACTGCGACTGCGACTGTGGCTACGACGTCTGTACCTGGCAATTCTATTTGTCTCAGCAAGCTTCTCCTGCCTCTGCCTCTCTTGTTCGCGTTTCTTTGTCATTTCAACAACAGTGTCCTTTTTAACTGCAATTATAATCCATCACATAACACCAATTTTGACATGTACTTATTTTGCAAAGAGTGTGCCTGCTGTTTATAAAAATAAACAATTGAACAATCATGTTGTATAAAAAACTTGCCCACACATAAAGACCATACTTTGTTTGTTCAGCTGCTTGCTCATTATCCTCTTAAGGCGTTCCTGGGGGGTTTCCCTTTTCTCACTCTGTTGATGCTTTGATGGTAGACCAGGAGTGGTGGAAGCCTTATTTAACTTGGCTATTGCCGATGAAGTACTGCAATGAAACAATAGCAACATAATAAAATCATTAGGTATAAGAGAATGGCATAATAAGTACTCTTGTAAAAACTTTATTAAGTATCATTACATTTCAGTTAAAGTCTATGATACTTGAGGCATCAGTTTCCTCAACATGACTGTAGCATTAGAATTTGAATGGGAAAGCAATGGTTTAAGAGAGGCTTCTGTTTGAAGCTTATTAGTTGACTGAAATTCTTTCAGTTTGAGATAGCTATAGCAAATTTACAGTCTAATAAGTCATGAGCATTTCTGTTGCCACAAGGCAGGTATGAATTCTTGGACAGCTTTCTTGACAATGCCTCATCAATCTCAACTACCAGAATTGAATGAACTCACATGTCAGAATGCATTTGTAGGCCATGCATGTCTTCCCACAACATCTTCCCATTGATTCATTACTAGGACTACTTTGAACATTGCCAACAAAAGATAATTAACTTATTCAGCTGTGTTTCAAACAAAATGAACAGGACACATATCAAACATTAACTAGAAGTATAAATACTATTGAAAACCCAACCTGAACCCTCTTTTCTTATAGAAACAAAACCTCTTCCCTGACCATCTTTAACCTGCTATTTAAGAGAGAAACAATTCAGCATAGCTCCTGAATTAAATTCACATCCAACAATGATCCAGTGATTAACTCTCAAGATAGTCACTCCACTCCCTATTGGAGATCAATCCAAAGTAGCACCTGTTATCTCTCATATATTTGAAACTATTGAAACTTCAAAGACAAGTATGCACCGGTCTGAATCAAATTATTCAGTGAAGTATTGGTTTTTTGAGACTCTAGAATACATTGCTAACCCCTTTACAATCCCACTAATGTTAATAGCAATTCTACTTTATTTAGGGTGGAGTTCTGTACCTTGGACAGCATGATTGGTTCAAGGTGAACAACAAATCTAAAATAGTTGAAAATAAAATGTTGAAAAGCCTAAGCATTGACACAGATAACTGGTACTGGTATTAAGATGAAAGCCATGCTCCTGGGAAAATAGTGGATGGTACAGAGAAGGAAATACAACTGGTGTCACACAATAAATACTTCACAGTAAGGAGTTCCACTTTTAGTAAATCCAAAGAACATAAAACTAAGAGCAACAATAATCACTCTTTATGTCTTTGCTCCCAGGCCTACAAAGCAAGAACTAGGCAAGGCAATATGCCCTTAAAATATTGGGAAATTTTGTAAAGGAACTGAACAGATAACTATTTACATAGCCTAAGTACCTGGCTGAAGGTTTAGACTCCTTCTGATTCCTTTCCCAGTCAGGAGTAACAGACACAGCTGGATCCATATGAAGAGCCTCAAGAATACGACCAGTTGATGGCCTGCAATATGGAGAAGAACATTAGCTATCACATGCATGCAGAGGTCAAGGGTTCTGTATGCAAGATTCTGGGGATGACATTAGGAATATCATTTACAAGATATCTTAATAATAAACCCATAAGCACGCATCACAAGCATCTATTATGACACAAAGGGCCATTTATTCAGCTCTTGTGACTCCAAAGAGGTAAGAGCCCACAGCTATAAGAATGTCAGCCCTATGCCCAAACCTACATCAACACCACCCAAATTCCTGCCTTAAAGAGGTCAATGGGCAGTATTTAGAATAAGCTGCAGCACAGCAAAATTGAGTCCAAGCTATCGTTGCAGGTCTTAAAGGTGCAGTGCTCCGACCGGTTCAATAAATCAGCTTGGGATGGAGGTGATGGTGGTGGGGCGATTCCTTCAAACTTGCAATCATCTGCATCTGATGTACCCCCGAACTCTGTAATATACTCGATCTTTGAAGTTGATTCTCTCCCCTTGCTCCTCCGTCGTGATTCTCGAGAGTTGTCATCGCGACCACGTTCATAACGCCTAGAATATGGTGGTGAAAGAGACCGTGACCTGGATCTTGATCTGTTCATCAAATCTATTGTTCATGAGCACTAAGCATTCAATAATAGCAAAGTACTGAGAATTTGTCAGACAATGTTCATAATATTGTTCAGCATACATTCGTGAGCGAGGATAAGCTTCATATGTTGGACTTCGACGAGGTTCCCTGCAAGAAGCATGATTATCAGATTCGCATACAAATTCCTGTATAATAACTAAATCAACTCAGACACGTTACACAAAAGAATCTAATCGCATACCTGTAAGGATCATGATAAGAGAGGCGACTCCCTGCCATGCGCGCAGCTTCCTTCTCCCGCTCTCTTTCCTGTTGAGAAGCTTTCCTCCTTTCTTTGCGACTGAGTTTCCTCTGCAAAGATAAATGAATTTAACAAATAAAATTATAAATCACTCAATGCACAGTCAAAAATAATATTAACAGGTTAAGTTTGGTCCACACCATAGCAGGATCACCCTTGGCCACCTCCTTCTGCCGTTTCTCTTCTTCCTTTGCTTTCCGGTCCATATAAACAAGCCAATTGAATCTTTTCACTCCATACTCCTTTGCAATTGCTTCAATTTCATCATCTTCACTGTCATCGGTACTGCTGTCTTTGTCATCTTCATCATCCTCTTCTTCATCGCTCTCTATTAATTGGCAGTCTTCTTTCCCATCTCCTTCATAAGCAAATCCAACTTGTGAGTAGGTACCCTTGGTTGACAAAATCTGTTGCGAGGAATTTGACCTGCTCATGCATAACAATGTAAATATCATTCTCTCAGATGATGCTATGAGACGAATACAAATCAGAAATCAGATACTGTTCCAGCCAGATGCTTTCATTAGTATACGTCCAACTCAGACCATATATCTGTTAGACATGCTAATGATATAAAAGTGATAAAAACTAAATATTTTGACCATGTGATTAATAGACCTTGTTTAAATAACGATTCATCACCTGCTATAAAAAAAAAGTGGGATCTGCAAATTGATAACATAGAAAATGCTTGAAGTTATCAAATTTTTCCATAAAATGCTAGAGTTTTGGAAGTGGACAACAGAGTCAACACTCTCAAGTACATGCAAAAATTTTTGTTTTGAAGTAACAAAACTGTTTTCTTAGGTTAATGATCGTTTATATCATGCATATTTCCAGGTGCATACCCAGTCTACTTTTCACATTCATTTATTTATTGTGACACTGCACGAAGTTACAACAATTTATTGTTGGAAAATATGTCGGTATATCATAAAATATACCAATAACATTTCTGCAAAATGTTTCCACATCTTGGGTCGAGAAAAATGTTTTTATATTTTAAGGTAAACCAATTCCCTTCTAATCAGTTAGTTATCTCTACTTGTACCTTGTCAGTAAAAGCATATACCAAGTGACATCCTTTCATACACTATATGAAGGTTAAGCGAAAAAATGCTTAGTCCATGTTCCAGAACTAAGAATATAAATATCTCCATGGTCTCAGATAATCCCCAAAAAAAAATTACAAATGAAGATTCAACGATAACTAATTGTCAAAGCAAGTCAAATGAGAATTTTTCTTCCAACTCCTTTTAGAAGTGTTTAAAAAGCGTCAAAGTGGTTCCCATACAAGCTTAAGGTAAAACAATCGACAAGAATAAATCCTTTAGTACAAGAGGCCAAAATGATAATCAATGTTTACTGGTCAATGATCGTTTATTGTTTCACATCAGATTTTGGTATTTATATCATGCATATTTCCAGGTGCATACCCAGTCTAATTTTCACATTCATTTATTTATTGTCACAACTTTACTGCAGAAAGTTTCAACACTATATGGTTAGAAAATATGTCGGTATATCATAAAATATACCAATACCATTTCTACAAAATGTTTCCACATCTTGGGGTGAGAAAAAATGTTTGTATATTTTATGGTAAACCAATTCCTTTTTACTCAATTAGTTATCTCTACTTGTACCTTGTCAGTAAAAGCATATACCATACTTATAAAACTGGCATCCTTTCATACCCTATATATGAAGGTTAACCTAAAAAATGCTTAGTCCATTCTCCAGAACTAAGAATATAAATATCTCCATGGTCACAGATATTCCAAAAAAAAATTACAAATGAAGATTCAACGATAACTAATTGTCAAAGCAAGTTAAATTAGAATTTCTCTTCCAACTCTTTTTTAGAAGTGTTTGAACGCATCGAAGTGGTTCCCATACAAGCTTAAGGTAAATTTAAAACAATGGACCAGAATAATCCTTTAGTACAAGAAGCCAAAATGATAGTGGTTCCCATACAAGCTTAAGGTAAATTTAAAACAATGGACCAGAATAATCCTTTAGTACAAGAAGCCAAAATGATAACCAATGTTTTGCCTTTCTTGTCTGGCCGGTTTGTCTTAAACAAAACTGAAATCAACATCACAATAATTATTTAAGATTAACGGTTTCCAAGGTTGTACCATTGTGAGGATAAGAAGTTCACAGGCATACATGACAGCCTATAGGCATACCTAAGTGTAGGGAAAAAGGAAAATAAAATTAAAAAAATGAAATCATCAGAACAAAATCATCTAAACCCGTGTACATAATAATAACACACAAATGAATCATTTTTTTTCATTTACATATGTGCCAATAGCAAATACAAAAATAGCACATACAAAAATGGTATTTCAACCTAAGTTAAAACTAGATTAAGCAATTGCTAGCAATAAAAAAATTAGAAGACAGGAAGAGATAAGGACATACGGTTGGATCTTTGTCCTCAAAATAGGTGACAACAAGTTCAAACATTGTCACTGGACATCAGTTCTCAGACAAACTTCAAAAAGTCAATTCTGAGAGGCCATGCCCACTAGACTCTTCTACAAAAATGAGATCAAAGTTTCATACAACAAAATAAAAAGCCCCTTCCTATAGACAACAGTTCTGTGACATCAAACAAAGATTGTTGAGAATAAAAAGTTAAAACAAAGTTTCAAATTCTCTTCAATGTCAAACAGTTTCCTTTCATGATATGCATGAAACCATATGTGCTAAAATTCCTTGCAAGTTCTTTTAATTCTCTACAACGTATGACATTAAATGCTTACAAATCCACAGGATTCTCCTATCTTCATATCAATGAAGAGCAATCAACCACAATCATCTCTGTGGATATATAATGATTTCACATCCAAATACCTTTTTTAATAAGTGCATATGATCTCTACATCACAGCCAGTTCCTTTTCTTCTGTGGGCCGTCTCAGAGACCCATTCTGCTGCCCCATAGGGTAATCCTGACGTCCCAAAAATTGTGCCTATCATCTCACTTTGACCCCATCCCGGAAAATTCATGGAACATTTTCATTCTCCTTGGACTCACTACATAAGCTTCAATATATAGTACTGTGTCAAGGCAAACCATTTTTCATAACAATGGCAGTTCCTTCCATCAACATGCTGTCCCTTTACTGAAAACCCTTCAGCATTTGTTGATGGTATTGGGGATTCCTTCTATTTACAACATTTTCTATCAGCTCACATAGAATCAATGGTCTCATAAGTTTCTCCCTATACAAAAAAAAATTAGGTTTAAAATGTAAATGTCATCATTACCAGACTTGCAGTGGTACCTATAAAACGTACCACGTGTTTGCTAAGCAAAGGGAATGAAAATGAATATGTTCCATGAAATATTCATGGAAAAGATTAAACCGTCAAAGGGTGCAACAATCTTATTATAAAGAGAGTAAAAGACAAGAATAAAGCACCTAAAACTTTCCTTATAGGTGGCATTTTCACCTCATCCCATTTTAATGACTTGCAGCATCAACAAACCCTCTTCTGTTCAAAGGGAATGGACGGTTCTTGTCACCACTATGGAGTGACCCTCCATCAGAGAGTCCAATAGGATGCCCACTGACAAGGCCTACAAATCAGAAACAGAAAGCCTCTTGTTTTAGGTCATGATGGCTGGTTTGTTGAATATCATCTATTTTCTGTTAATGTCGTGAATTGACTTGTGCAAACTGAGGGCCAACATCGATAGCTTGGACTGACATCAATAGAAAACATTTTTCTGGAGGGTTGGCTATGAGGGATTTTAGGGAGCACTTCCACGAGGCATTAGGCGATGGGTTTAAAGCATCG
The DNA here is from genome assembly GCA_028583015.1 of Wollemia nobilis. Classification (NCBI taxonomy): domain Eukaryota; kingdom Viridiplantae; phylum Streptophyta; class Pinopsida; order Araucariales; family Araucariaceae; genus Wollemia; species Wollemia nobilis. Next base: position 10,328,580 of record JAQPPZ010001125.1, read on the forward strand.
GCCCCTCCCCAGGCCAACTGCCCCAAAGATATCAATGAGTGGAAAATGATGGACAACTAGGCAGAGTATGTTTAAAGAAGTCATTAATTCCATCAACGATCACAAGCAATGTATGTTTGGGCAAACGTGGATTCCATTGATGGACACGTGCAGAATACGTTTGGGCAACTGTCGATTCCATCAACAATCATCGGCATATGTTCCAGGCAGCCCTCAATTCAACCAATGGTTGTAACCTTGATGGTGAACACTATAGGCCTGGACGGACACGAGAGTGCACCAGGTTGCAATGAAGTATTTAAGTGGTAAATTTGCACCCAACTTAAATATATTAACTTGTATTGTGAAAATCTTGTCTGTGATTGAAGAAAGTGTGAGAACCTACACGCTTATGATGAAAGTGTGGGAACTTATATATTTTTGCACTATTTCCCATTAATTTTATGTTGAAGTAAGTATTACTTCTATATCTATTAACAAAGCATGGTTGCAGAAAAATTGCAGCATGTTCATTTCCATCAGTATCAGAACGTAATTGCAAACAAACTGGAGCATGCTCAAATTTATGAAAAACAAAATTACATTTATGATTAACTTGCAAGTAAAAAAAGCAGCAGCTTAGAGGGAAAACTATTTTTATTCAATCTCACTTCATGAGAATCATCTAAGATGACTGAAAATAATTTTGGAACAGTAAAGAAGAAGTCCTTTTTCTGCAGGCCTGTAGTGAGTGCCCCTTCAGTTTCTCAAAATGGCCATGCAACAATACCTTTTCTCCAGCTGTTCATTGTATTTTTTAGTTATTACAAGCGCGCCGCAATAGATCATTGTTGTACTTACCGGAGTATTATATCATTGAATGTAAATGTTTTCTAGTGCACATTACATATGTTGGAAAATTTGGAAAATTTGGCATTCGTCCATTTCAAATGTTCACATTCATTTGGAATAGCAAAAAGACAAAAAAGGGGGATAGCAAAAATACAAGAAAGGGCAACTTGATCCTTGTGTTTGCTGAACACCTGGGGTCTCAAACCAACCATTTTGCGGAAGCTAAGGCTCTCTGGAGAGGCCTTGTCCTTCTCAAAGAGGATCCCAGGAGAGCAATCATAGAGGGCGACTCTTTGAACATCATCAGCTATATGAAGAATGATAAGATTTCGTCGTGGAGAGTCTTCAACAGTATCCAAGAATTCAAAAAACTTCTTCAGGATCGCCCGTAGACGACCATCCACCACAACTACAGGGAAGCTAATCAAGTTGCTGACCTTATGGCCAACATGGCAATCTCCTCCAATAGCCTCAAAAGTGTGGCTAGGTAACTTCCCTCAGAACATCACCAATGTTGCAAAACTCAAAAAGCCTAATGATCAAGGTGTCAAGTCCCAATGATAGAAAGTTTGAAGTTAAGCTCCCCAAAGGTCCCCTCTACATCAGTGCTAGAGTTGTCAAACACTCTTCCCCGAATGCGGGTATCTTTCTCCACGGGTGGACTATGGTAATGCAAAATCAAACTGTCATCAATTCTGAAGTAGTGGTTGGCAAGGCGTGGGAAGTTCCTATTTTTCACCACATGCTCAACTTATGGTGGTGTCTTGACTACAAGGCCAATGGCATGCACGCTAGCAAAGCTTTCTTGTTCCACGTGAATGGAGCCATGTACCGCGCCCTTAGCTACGTGGCTAGGCATAGAGAGTCGAGAAGACATCCCTATCTTTGTTCCGTTAATCAAGCTGGAAATCTGCGCCATAATCGGCCTCCCCATGTTGCTGATTGCTCGTCCCAGCATCCCCCGATCTTCCATGCAATGCTTTTTCCGGTTTCTTCCCAGACTATTCACTTGTGTTCCAATCATGCCAATCTTAGGCGCTTCGACGACTATCATTTCAAGCATTGGGGCGATGTCCTGTACCTTCCCAAGCGCTCCCAACCTCCAATCTTTGCCTTGTTACAATGCATCATTACTCAGCCTGCCTCCATCGCTTCCAATCCTTTTAGCTCTCTCCAATTCTTTTTAACCAACAAAGCTCCTGCTTCTTCAGCTCGCGCCCTTTCTGGTGTCAAGACTGGTTCGACTGTGGTGAATTCTGCCCTCAGTCTCCGCCCTATCTTGGTCCTGATCTCTGCTCTTTACCCTAGCCCCCATTCCCTAGCCAAGGACATGGCCTACATTGAGACGGCTCAACTTAACTTGAACCCCACTGCCCAAATTTTCATGGATGCTAAAGGTTTCACCCCCTTCCTGCAGAAGTTTTTTGGGGCCGAGGACCAGATTACTAAGGATTTTTCGATTCTTGGAACCAGAGCGAGGTCAAAGTTCAAGGTGTTCACTTTAAAGTGACCATCGAGATCCTAGCAGAGATCATTGGTCTTCCGCTCAGAGGCCACTTCATTTGCCACGACAAGCACAATTGGGAGGAAGAAATTGACCAGTTCCCTGACAAAGGCAAAAGTTTAGGTTGGGACAAGTCTACTCTCCATTGCTCTTCCCTCCCAGCTCCCTGGAACATCGCTATAGTCCCTATCATGCAGTACATCACCTGTGATGATCCTGAAAAACCCCTTAGGAGCTTTCACCTCGCCTTTGTCAATCACCTTCGGGATGGTAAAGTTGTTTGTGCCCCTGATTACCTCCTTTACTCCATTACCCTGTCCATTGAGAAATGCCAGAAGTCCAATGACAAGCCCCTTCACCAAGGCCTCCTGCCTGTCATTTTCAAGCATGCCTTAGCCACCCGCCCCCCTATCCACAACCTTAAACCCGTGTCTTCCAATCCTCCCAATGACCTCCCTTCCCATTCCCCCAATCGCGGCCCCATTGCGGATGACTCCCCTATTGGCCCTGGTTCAGGTGGTGGTCGCACAAAGCCTTCTCCCCTCAGAAGTGCTAGACGAAGTGACCAAAGGAAGTGTGCGGCTGCAGCAAACACTCCTCCGACGCCCAGATCCTCTGCTAGGCTCAAGAAGCCAAAGATGGAGCATTCATCCTCCTCAACTCATGTCATCTCCGACTCAGAGAGCGATAAAGAGGAACCCTGTTCCCAGATGTTGTTGGAGCTCGTGGTCACGACTATGAATGCAGCCATCAAGTCCCTGGAGGAAGCATCCAAGATTCTAGCATGCTACACTCAAAATGCTACAAGGACCACAACAAGAAAGGCAAATGACAGCAAGAAATGACTAGCATGGGTCCCTCCGTCTGGGCCCTTTGACGCCCCAAGAAGCCCGTGTTTTTGATTGTTTTGCCTGGTTTAGCTTGATCATTTTTGCCTGGTTAAGTTCAGATGATGCGTACGAAGCCGACGTAGGTGTCTTTCGGTATTGTATCTATGTTTGGATGGGGCTTGTTCATTCTAATTTTTGTTCTAGTCACAGTTTCCCTTCTGATTCTAAGAGTGTTTTGGTTATGATTATCTTTTCAGTTGTAAGAGGTCCCTAGCACCTCGTAATTCTTTGTTTTTGCGTCTGGCTAATCGGCCTCTACTGTAATAAGGTTTTGGGTTCCTTTCAAAACCCGTAATGTTTTGGGTTCTTTGCAATATCTTCCCTATTATTTCTCACGAGGGAACTCATTTTTAATATGTTCAAGTTGCCCACATGAAGATGCATCCCTTTATTCCCAACTAAAAAACAGACAAAATGTCCTTAATTGTTCCATCTTTTTTAATCATGAAAACAAATAAAAATTTAATAGTTTACTGACTAAAAATATGAAAAATATTCACAAATTTATTATTTAGTAGTTGTCATAAAAGAAGTGCACCCAAAGGAGAACACAAAAGAATTGAACATGGCTCCTATTATTTGCAATAGTATACACATTATTGTACAATCTTAACTCATGCACAATACATTATATGGACTATAATAATAAGTCAACCCAAAAGTAATGACAACAAATGAAATAGTGTAGAATAAATTCAATCACACATGTTTATCAAGGAGATAGTCGTAACCATTACCGACTATTAAAGTATGTAGTTGATAAAGATTTCACTGGATAAAGTTATTCTATCTTTGCTCAAGAGTTAGTCCATGGCTCTTTTTTCATAAGATTCAATGATATACCATCCACTCTACTTTGGTTGAATATTATTATGGCTCGGAGAAACTCCTTGAAAATAAGAGCGTTTAGCTTTTGCGATCGAAGGGCCAAATGATAAGGATTAAGAATGATACACCTTGCTATAAAAACAAATAGTTACTAAGTATTTGTCCTCCAATAGGCACTCTCCCCAAAACATGGATTTGAGAAGGATGTTACCCCCATATAAATTAGAATCATCATGCTCCTTTGTAAACTTAGACACAAGCTCAAGATGAGAGAAACTATTCTACTGACTTTGCTACACTCCAGCCCCACCAAAATTTCCAAACACCCATGGAGGATTTCCTCTGTTTTGTGGCCTAGTCAAAGCCAATGGTTAACTTTGTCGACCACTATCACCAGAACCCATCCTGCCAACAAAGGGTGTCGTGGTTGGCATTGTTTGCCAACAATGAGTGCAAGCTGCAATGAAGTCTAGAAATATATATAGAAGCCACCTTGGTTTATACATTCACATCATCACTTGTATTTGTATTTAGAGTGGATCCATAACTAGAAGTCTCAGTGAACATTTATATTGAGACTTGGCATGAATTTAAGAGTGAGAGATGTGTTGGTGTTTTCCCTTTTTTATATTAAATATAAAAAGCAACCACATCTCAAAGATATTTTTGAATATATCACTTGTACATATGTAAGCACAGGCCCAAATTCCTACATTAGAAAAAAGGCATCTACATGCCACATCTGCTATTCCAATTTACAAACAAAATTATGTACATATATATAGACAACAAAATGAAATTAACAGAATATGCTCTTCAATGAGCAGCTAAAGTCGTAGCCCCCTATTAGTTCCATATCCTCATTTTGCTACCCCAAGAAGACATGAAACTATTTCATGATCTTCTAATCAACTCAAACCTCTAAGCTTCCCACAAAGTATCATTGTTAGTGTTCATTACTAACCTTCCCTCACCATAGCATAAAACCAATTTGTGTAATCATAATCCTGACAAAGAACAAGGTCCAATAGCTCCTCGAAAGGCTCCCAAATTTTAATTGACATTGTAGTGGAATTGGTCTATCCCTACGAAGACATAATCAACGTGCAAACTAGAGCTGCCCAACAAAACTCTCCCGTCGAGCAACAAGTTGGTGATTGGGGATGCATGTGGCTGCCAAAACGAAGAAACATTGTCCGATAGTTGCATTGGGCCTATAGAGGTAGAGTCGAGATTTGTGTGGTGGCCATGTCACAACCAGCCACGCCATTCTATGCTCTATTGATGATGATGCTTTCTCTGTTGGAAAGAATGAGCATGTCTAACATGGCTCTACGATCCAACATGTCCTCCATGCTCCACCTAAGATTGGAGTCTGTGATGACCATCTTTTCGCCCCTACACAACGCATTGATGAATTATTATCTTTGGCAACAACAAAGTCATTGTTGAGGCATCCCCTACACATGAGGACTTCCACCATGAAGAACCCCATCAAAGGAGGGTGGCAACATCATAAAGAAGCCTATCGATGGGCAGTTCTAGGGCCCATCCCCTAGCATCCTTGGGCAACACGTTGTTTTAATGCATACCACAACAGACTTGTTGCATATGCACATTTGTAGCTAGTGTAGCATTCACTAGATGCATGATCATAAACATGAAGGAAGGTCATTCACATGTTCCTTTGATCCAATTGAGAACTTGCTTTGATGTGACTCAAGCTTAGGATAGATTCAAACCGAAGAAAGATATGAAATGAATGAAATATTATTAGTATTTAACACCTATTTGCAAGCTGGCCATTATTCTTCAACAATGCCTATTTGCTATGCAACATATTGCCATTGCTATTAACATGACCGCCTCTTGTGAATGCCAACAACATGGCCACCTCCTATTAAGGAGGACATCTTGAGTGAATGCCAACAATATGTTGTTTGGAAGAAGCATTTCCAATTTTTATTGCTTACACCATAAAATCGAAATATTTGTTACCTCCATCAAATGCAATTGTCCTGAATATTTTTCCAATGGTCGTGAAATGCAATTGTCCTGAGTATTTTTCCAGCGATCATGAAATGCAATTGTCTTGTTATAGGATGACAATAGCGTGAGATAGCCTTCCCTTAGAATCACCTCAAACAAAATAACCAATAGATACCTATTGATCATGGCATAGGATGCTTGAAACACAGATTTAATATGCAAATAATTTCCCCTCTATGACATGAATTGGGGCTCATCACAAATGTATATTTTAATCATAAACTATAAGTGTAGATACCCAAAATTGGATCACTCAATTTGCCAGACTACGTACCAAGCATGTGAATGACAAAATTCAATTTTTCGCTTTAGTTTCTAAGTTTTCTACCTACTCAGGCAGAGTCCTTAGTTACAATTGGAAGCAACGATTTTGCACCAGGAAACTTTCCCACTCGATTTTCGAGACACAATCCTTCTTACCGCCTAACCGACCTGCAACAATTAAATCGTCGATATCTCGAGCTCAGAATAGCTGGCAATGATAACACGGCCCCAAGGTGAGATTTGCAAATCTCAAATCCTTCACCTCATCGAGCCCTATGCCATTTATGTCACCATTCCTCGAATACATGCCATCTCTTTGCGTCCTCCAAAGCTGCCATTTTAGGATTTAGCTCCTCATGTGTCAAAGATTGAGAATTTGAAATTTTTCCCTTGCCACCTCATCAATACAAATGTTTCAAGCTCCTTCACCAAGGCCATTAGATCTATAAATTAAGGGCCTTGGGTACCCTCCACAACAAGCATCCAAAAGCTAGAGAAACTCTGGCATTTTTTATCACTCAATTGCTCTAAGTGCTCTAAGAATTCCATCATTTGCTTGGGAGATTCATCCTTGGAGGCTCATACTTGGGGGAAAGGGAGGGAAGCCTATCATCTCCCTTTTGGTTGTCGTCTCCTCCTCTTGAATTCTCCTTGTAATTTATTTTATTTTTGCTCATTTTGTTTCATTATTTCGTTACTAACACTTTGTTTGGCTATGATTTTGTTGCCTTTTAGTTACTTCTTATTCTAACTAGCTAATTTACCTAAAGTTTTAGTGTTTCCTCGTCATCTTGTAGCCTCAGCAAAAGCTTTTCCTCAACCATTTGGTTTCTAGGCATCCCTCAACATCCTTGTCAGTTGCATTTTAATTTTTGGCCCTAACATCCTTTTTGTGCAAATTCTCAAGGATGCACCTTAGCCTATTCAAGGTGCAATTTTGCCAACCTACTGCTTGTGGATAAAATTTTACCCCTCCTTTTGGGTATCTAGGCTCCTTCACCTCTTTGTTGTTCCCCTTACACTTCAATAACCTCTCCTGCTTGCTTTGACATAGATATTTTGCCCTTACTTCCTTTTATTTAACCTCCCAAGGAAGAAATGCCCCTAGGCCTATTCAAGCTCGAATTCTGCAACCTACAACATTTGGTCAAAAACAAGCCCTGTCCTCTGATCATCTTGTGAAGCTTGACCTTTCTATCGTTCCTCCTAGATCCTAGCATCACCCTACCAGCTTGCCACGAGCTACTTCACCCTTTAACTCTTTTCGTCTAAACTCTCAAGGCGAAAACACACACCCTATCCTATCTAGGATGTGATTTTGCATGTTGTCTTGGTCCAAATTATCGTCTTACATAATCTCTTTCATAGCTTAGTTACAGTCCTAGATAGACATAACCCCTCTGTCCTTTGTATTAGGCATTGAAAGGTTAAATTGCATGTAGATTTGCGTTAGGCTACTCTTGTTTGTGCATTCTCTTGGACCCTTGCTTAAAAAAAAAAAAAAAAGGTTTACTTTCTTGCAATTAGGTGTAGTCTTCTTTAAAACAAAAATTACATAGGTTATCTCTTGTTTGCATGCATTCTTCTTTGATGCATTTTAGTTTTAAATAATTTTGTAATTAGCTAAGAACTTAGCCTTCAACCAAACTTAGGTGTTTTCAAATGAACACATCAAACTTAGACCTTTAGAATTCCAAACAACATCCTTTTTACATTAAGAGTAGGCTCCATGCAAGATTTGCCCACACATCCTTAATATGGCGTGCCCACATCTTTGGTGAACCCAAGATGAACACCTCCTTAACCTTAATCTTGAACCTAATTAAATATAAAATTTATTTGATCTTTAAACAAGGCCATTTAATTTTGTTTGCTTAGATTAGCTCACATTAATTAACATTAACAAAAGAAAACCTTTTTTACCCCCTCACATATCATTTCGTGGCTCGTATCTAGGTGTGGTTGATTCTCGTATCATTTTTTATCCACATACCCCAAGGTCCGCCCTCACTTATGGCCACGTATTTCTACCACATTCTGATGAGTATATCAGGAGAGCAAGTATATCGGGTAGGTTCAGGTATATTGGCTGGCTTGGTATATAGAGAGGAGGTAGACTTGTGCAAGCATTTTCTACTCTCTTTTAGCCGACTTGTTTCCCTTGTAAGCAAACACTAAAATTAAGTAATTTTAAACCTTATTCAATGGCCATCTCCCTAAACCTAAGAAACTTATTGAAATTCATTTTTTCCCTTTCCAAATCCTTTTAGAATCCAAAAAATGCCCTGCAACTCAAAAGGTAACACGTCAACTAGCTACCCATCCAAAACTTTTGGTAGAAATTTATGAATAACCTTCCACCCACAAAAACCTTAATTCCAATAATGAAAATAAGGGTGCTACCCCTTTTGACCATCTAATTGCCTCAAATGCTGATATTAATCATATAATATCCTCTTTGCAAGAACATGAAGACATTATCATGAATTCGTTAATAAATTTCTTAAAAAAAATCGAGAGAATAACCCCCAAGACGCTTGGTCATACGATGTCCTCCTAACAATAATATGAAATCCTTAATAATGATAAAAGAGAACAGCTCCTAGCTCAATCATATGTCAACCCTTTCGCAAGAACATGAAGATATCATCCATGAATTTCCTAATAATATTACAAACGAACCAAATATTCCCCCAAGGAAAGACTCCCTTAAGGATTGTCCTTCAAAATTTTATTTCTATCAATTACCCTCTTGTTCTACTCTCATTGTTATCAAAAACGATAACAATAAACCAAACATGCCCTTAAGGAAAGATCCCCCTAGGGATTAACCCCTCACACTCTAATCCCAATCACTCACAAGTAACCATAAATTTTAAGGCTCCATAACCTAATCTTGCTTCTCTTATCAATAATGTTCCCAAAAACATTAGAATCCAAGATACTCAACCATCGATACACCATCATTTGATACCTCGTGATCAACTACTAAGAGGCGACATAAGTTGCCCCTTGTTTCATCAAGCCAGCATGATATACGTCCCTAACTTGTGTGTATCTCCTAGTGTTCTAATCTCTCATCCTTTCATTAACACTTCTTAATCCTATTAGTGCCAATAGTGGTTTTGCTCAAACTCTATTCCTTTCGCCACTTGTCCTAAATCCATCAAACCTTTTTATCCAAATAATTTGGGAAGAATCCACATGATGCCATCATCAATTGCATTTGCCCCAACATATCAACCATGTTCTCACATCAACTATCAAAATCTTCCTATTCCATCACACCTATCTCATGTTCCATCTAGTTCCACATCTTCTAAACTTCAATCTCTAACATTGCAATTGGAGCAACTAGGCCAACAAATAGCTTCTAGTGATAAATCCTCCTCCCATTGCAAGTACTCTTATGAAGACTTGTGCAATCAAACCCTAGACGCCATTATAGTTAGTCATCCCATTCCTCTCACTTTAGAACCCCTAAGTTTCAAATGTATAGCAAGAAAGAAGATCCTATTAATCATCTTAGACTATTTAGGGCAACATGTAGTGACATCACCTATGATGAAACATTGCCACTCAAGACCTTTCCCAAAAGCCATAGCACCCCTGCCTTGGAGTGGTATTAACGAATACCAACGCATTCCCTCAAAAGCTTCAAAGGCCTTGTCAAAATGTTCATCGAACACTTCTCTATCTACATCGAAGAAAGGCCCACAATTAAAAACCCTGAGCTCAAACAAGCAAGAGACGAGAACTTTATCAAATTCCTGACAAGGTGGCAAGTCTTGGTGGGGAGGCTCCAATACGTCCCCCCACCAAAAGAACTTCTACATATCTTTATCAAAAACATTAATGAACAACTATCCTTTCCCCTAGAGAAGTCCTAAGTGTCTTCCTTTAAGGATGCCATAGCAAGGGCCAAGAGGGTAGAAATCGCTCTCCGTAGAAGGGAGCTATTGAAAACTAAAACTCCTAAAGAGGAGAAATCTTCCTCACAACCAAAGAGTGGAATAAGAATAAGCACCTTATAGATGATAGGGTCACTAACTCCCACCACATCAACAATGTCAATACTACTACAATCCTTTAAAAGATTGTTGTACAACAAAATTTCACTAAATTAGATTAATCCTCTACCGCTATCCTAGCACAACTTCTTGAAGACAAGATGGTAGGGCTTCCACCTATCAATCCCACAAACCCCAAAAAATGGCAAGCCCATTCGATCCGTCTTGATGAATATTGAGCTTTCCATAAAATTAGTGGCCATGCAACCAATAACTACAGGAGCCTTAGGAACTTAATCCTAGACTTGATAGATAATAGCCAACTTGTCTTTAATAGTTTTGCTTCCCAACCTTCCTTGGATTAAGATCCTAGACCTTTCCAACATCCATCACCCGCCCATAGCCGAAGGGTAGCAAACCGTGTTTGCTACAAGAATGTTCCACCTCCATACTAAGGTTTGGTGGAAACACCATAATTCATTTGATCAACCTTTACAATGAAATCTTTTATCTCTATTCTATTATCTCTTTTACAAATCAATGGTCCATTTAGGACTTTTAACCTTGAGTGTTCATCTCAACCAATTTGATAGGATAGGGATGTTGTGGGATAGAAATGTCCCCGGTAGTAGTATGCTTCTTCCTGCTTCACTCTCGTCCAACCATGATGATGAAACCAATTTTTTGGATCCCATAGTTGTACCATTCCTATAAACAGATTGGATTGAGATGAAATAGCTCAACCTTCGCTTCTTCTATTTCATTACCCCTTTCTATCCATATATCTTGATGAATATCTTAACTTCATCTCCCCATAAGACATCTTAATCTGCATGAGTCCACATTGATTGTCTGATCCTATGACTATTTGCATTGGCTACTTGCTTGCATGCACGTGCTTGGCTCTACTTGGATTGCTTGTTGCATATCGAGTAAGGAGATCCACCAAGATGCAATGATGATCCTAGTCAAGGAGCATGCATTGCACTTGCACTAGGTAACTGATGCTAGTGGATCCTCCTAGTCCCATACTTGCAAGACAAATCATGCTTCACCCAACCATCTCTTCATCAACCTAATCCAACTTATCAACCTAATTTGGCTATCATATTTCTATTCACCTCTACCCACCCAAACATCTCTATCGTTCCGTCAATCTGATCATTGGTCTCTAGCAATCTAGATCGTCAATCGCTATCATTACTTTTAGCACATCTTTTGAACTACAAAACTCTCTCTACTATACGAGGAATACATCAATCTTACCTTCTTTTTCCTCATCAACAACTATAGGGTTGCTACCGCGATAGCCTTATCATACCTCATTCCTCTATTTCCTCCTTACAAATAGGGGCATGTATCAAAACACATTGCTATTATGATTCACCAATAAATCACCCTTTAATGGATACATCAAACATGCATATCTCATATCTATTGTAGCAATATATCCTTTTGACCCTTGTTTGGGAGCAAAACAAACATCTCAAAGTATCACTTAGGCATTTATCTAAGGATGACTCGCTTGGCATCCTTTGAAGCACTTTATCATGACTTGCAACACCATTTAAGCATTCCTTGATGCAGTGCAATCAATGAAAGTCCCACGTGGGTACACCATCATAAGAGACCCCCTTTTGGGGCAATAAGGACAACCAAAGCCCCATTTGGGCAAATTACTTAACTAAGTTTTGTATATACTATACATATTTGTCTTGTACCATAGCAACTTTTGACACACCCCTCACGAGTGAGCACTTAAACGCAACTTAGGTACTTGCTTAAGAGTGAATCATTGTACATATTTTATCTTGAAGCATTTTCCAAGTGTTGTCAACCATTTGTACATATTTTTCATCTTGGACAGGTGATTTGTACATATTTTGTATCATATCAAAGCTATCATAAGTAGTCCAGGCAATGCTAACTAAGTCCTCTGAGCAGATGCCAACCGAGTCCTTCGAGCACTGCTAACTAAGTCCTCCAAGCAAATGATAGCCAATTCCTCTGGGCACTACTAAGTCCTCCGAGCAACTCTCAACAAAAATACCCTTTAGATCTTTGCCTAAAGGATAATCATTTGAAACACCATTGTACATAATTTTGTCAATTATTCAACTTCTAGGCCTTAATTGGTCATTGTTCATCTAGGCCTTGATTGGTCATTGTCCATCTAGGCCTTAACCAGTCGCTTTTCATATAGGCCTTAACTGGTCGTTGTTCAATATAGGCCTTAACTGGTTGTTCAATATCGGCCTTAACTGGTTGCACTGTTCAACATCAGCCTTAATTCGTTGTTGTTCATAGAAGCTTTAATTGGTCACTATTCAAAATAGGCCTTAACTAGTCGATGTTCAATATCGGCCTTAACTAGTCATTGCTACTTTAGGCCTTAACTAGTTGTCGTTCATATAGGCCTTAATTGGTCGTCGTTCACATAGGCCTTAACTAGCCACCATTCACACTTGTTCAATTTAGGCCTTAATTGACCACTATTCAAATAAGGCCTTAAATGGCCGCTATTCATTTAGGCCGTAATTAACCGCTATTCAATCTTCTAGGCCTTAACCGGTTATCATTCATTTAGGCCTTAACTGGTCATCGTTCAATCTTCTAGGCCTTCCTTAACTAGCCAAACTTCCCAATTTGACACATCACATTTGCTTAGACACTTGACCAATAATCATGCTACAAGGCCACCCCTTGAGGATGAATCACCTATGTGACCTTAAATGAACCAATCTACACATATTACCATGACTAGGGAAACTTATCAAACATTTAGCATGACCCCCACAATTGAGGGCATCAAAATCACTTCCAAAAATAATCCAATAAAGTACTCGAACATAAATCTAGTCAATTCTTATCATTCCCCTTTATCCACTCACCTTTCCTTCAATATTAGCTTTTAACCCTCAAAGCTTAACCTAGTCTTTAATCAATCCAATCAAACCTAATCCCTTCCCAATCTTAATCAAGGCACCTTCCTTCATCTATCTTCCCAATCCCCACTTGCCTATGGATTAAAGCCTACTCGAATTTCGTCGGTTCAACTTGTTGGCATCAGCGCAATGCTCCATAAAGAGGCGAATTTTTCACAATGCATGAAAACGCACGATTTTCACATTGTTTTCTCTTTATCCTAACAATTGCCAAGAAGTAGTCTCTCCTCAAAACTGGGGGCATCTACTGTTGTTTTTGATGCATGTATTATACAAAAAATACATCAAAAAGGGGGCAAATGTAGATAACCAAAATTAGATCACTCAATTTGACAAGCTATCTATCAAGCATGTAAATGAGAAAATTCAATTTTTTTTACTTCAATTTCTAAGTTTTCTACCTGCTCAAGCGGAATCGTTGGTTAAGATTGGAAGCAATTCATTGAAGACTTGACACTTCAAGGTTCATAGGGCTCCACCTTGGCATTCAGCTGATATACAGTTTCAGCTTGATGGTAGTTGCATATCAAAAATTGGATCCTCCAAAAATAGGTAATACATACAACAACCAAATTCAAACTTCCAAAGTCCTTCATGGCATTCATCTTTAAATGAGGGAGTACAACACATATGCTGCTTCTTGTTTACACAAAGAAAACCTACACATTTATAAACAAGAATTATGCCCATAATAGCCTAAAAACAATAGAGAGGAAAATTCTATACATTGCCTTCGTCTATAATTGGAGGAAGGATCAGCCAGTGATGAGCTCTCCATCGCATGTGAAAATACATGCCTATGACCTAACATTGATGTGCACTGTTAGAGGTTGGCTGGTGGGGTAGATATGACTCCATTTAAAGAGAAGAATAACGTTGACTGAATTTGGAGATGATGATGTGCCCTTTTTGGTCCCCGACTACCCTTTTTGGTCCCCAACTAAACATGCACTTCATTGCCTATTTTCTTTCCTTGGAGATGATGATGCCTGACTGAATAATGTTGACTGCATGCACTTCATTGCCTATTTTCTTTCCTTGGAGATGATGATGCCTGACTGCATGCACTTCATTGCATATTTTCTTTCCTTGGAGATGATGATGCCTGACTGAATAATGTTGACTGCATGCATTCATTGCCTATTTTCTTTCCTTGGAGATGATGATGCCTCCTTTTTGGTCCCCAACCGAAAATGACGAGCAGCACACTCACACTTGGCTCTCTTATAGGCTCAAAACTGGAGTCTCTATCATATCTATAATTCCTTGGCTACGTGGCACCAAGGTGGGTGGGGTGTGCTTTATAAAGCCCAATTTCACCACTTATGGCCACATTTTACATTATTTTCATTTCCAAGATGAAAGGCTTAGATAGTGGATTCTTTTAAAGAAATGCCTTTGAAAAACTTCATTCAAAATGATATGGTTGTGTTAGGGGGCATATGTATAACAAAGGACACAAAGTATGTTCCTAGAAATACCCCAAATTACTTTTTCTAAAATTTTCTAGAGAACATGTCCGCAATTTTAGACAGGGTCTAGGTCACAAAAATTGGAATACCTACATGGTTGTGGTGGTTTGAAGATGGGATACTGTTACACCTGTTGTGCTGGATACCATTGTTTTATCATCAGATACATGCCTATTGAGCATGACAAGATCAAGCAAGTGTTGATGGCCCTAGCAAACACCAACATGAGCCCATTAAATTGTGTAGAAGATATGGTCGTTCACTTGAAAGATTAACAAGGTTGTTTTCGACCTGGCTAAGAGAATGTTGTTCAGCATGTAAAGAGTCATACTGAAGGTGTTAGTCTTACTAAATGCATCCACAAAACCGGGCATTGAATATGGTAGGATCCTTGATTTGCAATATGGGAAATGTACCTATCATCAGGTGAGGCACCATTGGTTCAAGTTCTGCCGGTTCAAATATGTTTTCCTTTTGCTCTTTCTTTTGGTTTTGGTTTTTAGTGGTCCACAATATAATGTATAATCTTGTGTTTGAAGTCCTGAATTTTTTGATATATAAAGGTTTCTCCAAATTATGGAATTTGGTCATGGCCTAGAAGACCACCTGATTTTTTGAGGTAAGAACTTCCTCTGAAGCCTGATTAGAAAGCGTAAATTGTAAAATTTGCAAATATCAATGAAATACTTTTTATATACCCAAAACAAGGTCAACATATCTATTATGAGCATCATTTAACCACTTGCTATGTATCTGCAAATAGGATTTTTGCACTTTTGCTTTCCCCTTATCCAAAAGAAAAAAAAGAAGTAAAAAAAGGGGGAAAGTTCCTCACATCTTGAGGTTTTCTACGTTTTATGTTTCTCATTCACAACATGCGCTAGTAAAGAAGTCTGCTATGTTGAAATGAATTAAGAAACAAGTTATAAAATTGGGTTCTTGCTCCCCCCAAACTATTGACAAACTATGATTTGTATCTTGATGAAGCATATAGCTAGTACCTCTGGTGCTTTAAGGATTAAGAAGTAATAACACTGGTTCAAATTTTAGCATCAACTTTAACATCCAATTTTATTTTAATTATCACAAATTTAAAATCATTGTCACAAGACATACATCCAAATTAATACCATCCAACAATAAATGTGCATTCATTTCTCCCTTAATACGATATTCCTTTGCTTATTAGTCACTTGCTCTTCATAATTCCATCAGATCATTGCATCATGGAAAGTCAAGTTCTCTTCACTTTTAGGCATCATAGCCGCATTAGCATAAAAAAAATACTTGCCTGCCATGACCACAACCAGAAATATTGCATCATGGAAAGTCAAGTTCTCTTCACTTTTAGGTATCATAGCTGCGTTAGCATAAAAAAATACTTGCCTGCCATGACCACAACCAGAAATATTGCAACACAATTCTTTTGCAACACCTACAACAAGAATTGTGTAATTTAATGGCATGAGCTCAACCAATGTAAATACCTGGACTTTCAGGAAGAAGAGCCAGGTTCGAATCTTGCCAAGCAATACATGCATAGTTGCCTAGCTGTTGTGATGCCACTATGTGGTCACCATGTAATATGGGAGAAGAAAAACAAGAATTGTGTAACAATATCATTAGGGGATGTATGCATCCATTTTAGAAGACAGTGGTAGGAAAAAAATGTTCAATAAATGCATTTTCGTCACAAATACAAGCAAAACCCCACAAAGCCTGCTGTGAGCCATTTGATTGCTTCCTATCATCATAGCCAACTAGTTTTGAATTGTGTATCCTCGATCTTCATTTATGTTAATGCATGTTAGGCTGTTAAATGCATGTGATAGATCATATTGCACAATAAGATAGAAAGATGTAAAGAAAGCAAATTCATGGTCCCAGCCCACTATGGGTCATGTTGGGACATTTAATCATATCACTAATAAATAAATAGTGCACATAATTTAGGAAGAGAAATGTAGATTAAATTTGTTAATTATAATATAAAGAATTCATCACCGTCATGCATACCTTTTTAGCAGGATATGGTTTAAATAATGTTATTGTTAGAGTGATGGACTCTACACGACATATATTGGCTAATTACTTGAAAAAATCACTCAACCAGCTTAATCTTTAAAAATGAATCTCTCTCCAATTTCAAAATATATTTGATTCTGCTACAAGTCCTTTATTATGGTGTTAAACATTTGTGTTTCATTAATTTGATCCTTGATGTCATTCTTAAATTGCAGTTCTACATTCCCACCTTGTTGTCTTCCCTATCCCTTTCTTTATCCTTCTCCTCCTTTATCCCACAAAGCAAGAAGAAAAACCATAAACTCTTGCATATCGCAAAGTAAGCTTTGGTCAACATTTAGAGGAGGCAGAAAAGTGCTCTCATGAGACATCAAAAAGTTGAGATGTTAATTTTTGTCACAGTTAGTCATATCTCGTATGGAAATAACTAATCATAAATAACAAAACCATCAAGGATATTGTCGTTTCTCTCAAGGACCCCATAACATACCGTTTTATATTTGCCCAAAGAAGCTACACCCTAAGCAAAAATGGAAAATAGGCTTCTACTCATCAGGCTGGATAAGGCCAAACTTCTACATAGTCTGACAATCAAAAGTGAAGTTGAGTGTTATTTGTTTCCTACCCCACAAAGAATTTGCATATCTTGTAAATATACTGATATTCATCATTCATGCACAAAAACTTTCATCTTAAAACATTATTTTAGAAGAGTCCCAACTACTGAAATGCTGATAAATTTTATTTGTTTCCTACCTCAAAATACAATTTCATATCATCAAATTTTACCAATTTTCATGTGAAATAGCCTTTTAAGGGATAAAGAAATTCTTAAGTTAAATTTGTAAAACTAATTGATAGCTAGATATAGAAATGGGTAGAGAATCAAAACATTCACACTTGTTGTTATAGTTTATGCTAATGAATGATTAACTGTATAATTGCAAAAACAGGAATGAAGAAAGGTAAAGATTGACCTGTCTAATGCAAGTGGTGCAACAGCTCTCGCCTCTAGCTCCTGATCAACACTCTCCAGTCCCTCTTCATCATTGACTGGAAGAAAGACTATGATGAGCATGAGAAAAGCCATTGATGGAATGGCTAACAAAAGCTACAGTATGAACCAATTTCTAACCGTAGTTTTTACACTGAAGCACAGATAATCTCATACAGTAGGGACTTGAAAACAGTGACCGAGAAGTTCAGCGCAAAAGGCAATGATGACAAAAACAGGGAATGAATCAAAAACTACCGACATCCTCTACGTCGATGCTTAATTAAATCCCGATAACGCTCAAAATTCACAAATTCCTCAAGTTCTTCTTCTTCCTCAGTTTTCTCTCGAGACCGGTATAATTTTGGATCAGGCTCTCGAATAAAATCTAGAAGTGCTCGACCATCAAATCTGCGAGACAGGATATGACACATTATTACACGTATCTTTTTATAAAAAGAAAAAACACAAAAATAAATGATAACCCCATAAGCTCTGAAGAATGTGAATTTCATTCAACACATACCTGTCAATGAGAATATTCTGTTTCCCATTCCATGGAATTCTGCAAGAACAGAAATATGATTACTAGTAAATAATCATAAATTTAAATGAAGAAAGATAAATGAATATGTACAATTAAGCTATTAATCTGTTGACATAAGCCTTGAAAGAAAAGAATTTAAAGCTTCTGATAGGTTACACACCCTACTGGTCTTGTGTGGAAAGTTAATAGAGATTTTTAGGTAATCTTTTTAATCTGTCGAAATAGACGTTAAGTCTGGGGGATGTTACAAGCCCATCTGGACTTCTGTGGACAATAAATATAGATTAACAATTCAGCTATTAATCTGTTGAAATAGGCCTGGAAAGAAAAGAATTTGAAGTCCGAGAGATCTATGGTCTTGTATTAAGAGATCCTACAAGCTCTGCTGGTCTTGTCTTGAGTACAAGATAAATTAGATATAAAGGATATATATCTAAAAACGCAGAGAGTTATCAATCCCGAGGTGCCTATCTTGGAGATCACACCCCCAAGAGATGAGATAGGCACCTCGGGACTGCTTCTGTAAAGGTTTGAACAATGATATAGAGTTACATTCACCAGCGTTATTTAGTTGGGCAGGTGCAAAGATGTAATCCTGCAGATGGTGCCAGGTAGCATAATTGGAAATTCTTCAACAGTTGGTTAGTCGGCTGTTTTAGTTTAAATATTTTAAATGTTTGCAACAGTTGGTTAGTTGGCTGTTTTAGTTTAAATATTTTAAATGTTTTTGTTAATGTCGGCTTTTTTAATAAAAAAAAATTGTTTACGGCATGACATGTATGACCTCTTTGCCTCCCACCTGTCTGCCATTGTAGGAACGCCTCTCGGCGTAATAAAGATTTATAATTAAGCTATTAACATGTTCAAATAGGGCATGAAAGAAAAAGAATTTAAAGCCTGTGAAATTTTACAAGCTATTAATCTGTTAAAATAGGCCTTGAAATAAAATAATTTGAAGTCTAAGAAACCTTACATGCCCTGCTGGTCTTGCGTGGAAGGTAAATACAGATTTACAGTTACGTTAATAAACTATTGAAATATGCCTTGGAAGAAAAGAATTTAAAACCTGAGAAAATTAAAGATAATCTTTTAATCCATTGAAATAGGCCTCAAAAGTCTGAGAGATCTTACAAACCCTGCTGGTCTTTTGACAATAAATATAGATTAACAGTTCAGCTATTAATCTGTTGAAATAGGCCTGGAAAGAAAAGAATTTGAAGTCCGAGAGATCTATGGTCTTGTATTAAGAGATCCTACAAGCTCTGCTGGTCTTGTCTTAAGTACAAGATAATAAAGATTTATAATTAAGCTATTAACATGTTCAAAGGGCATGAAAGAAAAAGAATTTAAAGCCTGTGAAATTTTACAAGCTATTAATCTGTTAAAATAGGCCTTCAAATAAAAGAATTTGAAGTCTAAGAAACCTTACATGCCCTGCTGGTCTTGCGAGGAAGGTAAATACAGATTTACAGTTACGTTAATAAACTATTGAAATATGCCTTGGAAGAAAAGAATTTAAAACCTAAGAAATTTAAAGATAATCTTTTAATCCATTGAAATAAGCCTCAAAAGTCTGAGAGATCTTACAAACCCTGCTGGTCTTGCGTGAAAGAGAAATATAGATTTACCCATGGGATTATAGATCTATTAATCTCAAGTGAAGAGTTTCACACATAAAACTAAGGTTCAAATCTCACGGGTGACCCTTAACTTTTAACTTTTGCCCATGAGGTCTAGAGTAACTGGTGGGGAATGAAGAATTTCATATCCTTAACCAAGGTTCAAATCTCATGGGTCAACCTTAACATTCACCAATTAAAATCAGAACAGATAAGATCTGGACCTATCTCAGAAGATATTCTGAATCAAGAAGAGAGCCTGCTGAAAATGGAAGAGGCATTAGATCAGAAAGAAGAAACATTCTGGAAGCAGAGACCAAGCATAACCTGGTTGAAAGAAGGAGACAAGAACACAAAGTTCTTTCGCCACTCGGCCACAGCGAGGAGCCTCCACGACAGACTTAATGCCCTCTCAAATGGCCAAGGAATCAGACATACCTCAACCTCATGTATGCAAGAATTAGCAAACAACTATTTTATGATCTTATTCATTGCAGATACACATCTATCCTCCTACCATCAGCAGGAAATTCTGGACAGTATACCAAAGTTGATAGGTCAGAAGCAGAATGAGGAGCTTCTCGAAGAACTCAAAGCGGAAGAAGTCAAAGCAACTGTGTTTGGTATGCAGACAGGAAATTCTCCAGGACCAGATGGGCTTCCTGTAGAATTTTACAGAGCCTTATGGGACATAATAGCAGAGGATCTGACTGCAGCAATGGTGGAAGCCAGAACCAGTGGAAGAATCTTCAAGGCATTTAACCCATACCCTACTGGCCCTTCATAACGAAAGGAGAAGAAGCGGAAGAAATTTCCAACTACAGACCCATAGCATTATGCAACATGGTCTACAAGATAATGACCAAGTGAATGGGAGACCGACTAAAAAGCTCCTTCCAGAAGTGATTTCTCCAGAACAAGGAAGCTTTGTACAGGGGAGATAGATCCTGGATGGGATTGTTGTGGCCCATGAAACTTTTCACATGCTCAAATAAAGGCATGTTTCTCAAACTAGATCTATCCAAGGCATATGATCGAGTCAGTTGGGAGTTTCTAGCGAAGATTCTAGGAAAATTTGGCTTTCAGAATGGCTAGATAACATGGGTCATGGAATGTATCTCCTCGGTATCCTTCTCAGTTCTCATCAATGGAGAACCCTCAACTATTCCGCGCCTCCAGAGGCATCAGGCAAGGGGACCCATTATCCCCTTATCTGTTTATTCTGTATCCAGAGAGCTTGGGGAGGCTAATAAAGAAAAGAAAAGCAGAAAACACCCTAACAGGAATAAGAATGGGCCCTGAGATGAACCTGACTCACCTTCAATTTGTTGATGATATAGGGATGTAGGGAGCAGCATCACTAAGAGAAGCAACAAGTATAAGAAATCGTCTAGACTGCTACATAGCGGCATCAGGTCAACTGCTGAATGAAGCAAAATCCAAGGTATTATTCTTCAATGTGACAAAAGAGTAAGAGATAGAATCACTCAAATACTCGGATTTTCAGAGGCTTCTCTTCCAAAAGAATATTTGAGCATACCTCTCACAGCTAAAAGTTTAAAGAGTAAAGAATGGAGAGTAATCAAGGATAAACTGCATGATAAGCTATCACACTAGACAAATCATTGGTTGAGTTTTGGAGGTAGATTGACCCTGCTAAAATCAGTCCTCCAAGCAATGCCAATCTACAAGTTCTCGGTTCTGGCAGTCCCAAAAAGTGTACTGATGGACTTGGACAAGAATATGAGAAAATTCGTGTGGTCCGGGTTAAGGGAGAGCAGAAAAGGTCACTGGTCAGCTGGGACAGAATATACCAGCCAAGGAAAAAGGAGGATTGAGGATTGGTGCAGCAGCTGATAATAATCAGGCCCTAAATGGAAAATTGTACTGGAGATGGATAACGAACCCAAACCAAATGTGGAGCAAAATACTACCCAATGCATACAAGTGAAGATATCCCTCGCCTTCCAGTCTTAGGGGAGGGATCTGAAATCTGGAAAGCTATGAAGAGAGGAGCTAGTATTATAAAGCAGGGCCCTTTTTGGAGAGTGGGGAATGGAAAAAGCGCAAGAGTTTGGGAAGATCTTGGGACGACTTCCCACTCATAGTTTCTCTTTACCCCCATCTAGCCGACCTGATCTCAGATTTAAGCAGGAAAGGATGGTCCCATATCTGTCACTACATTAAATCATCTACAAAGCAGGGAATGGAGAGTGGGGAATGGAAAAAGCACAAGAATTTGGGAAGATTCTTGGGACCATTTCCCACCCATAGTTTCTCTTTACCCACTACATTAAATCATCCACACAGCAGGGAATGGAGAGTGGGGAATGGAAAAAGCGCAAGAGTTTGGGAAGATTCTTGGGACCACTTCCCACCCATAGTTTCTCTTTACCCCCATCTAGCAGACCTGATCTCATATTTAAGCAGGGAAGGATGGACCCATATCTGTCACTACATTAAATCATCTACATAGCAGGATTCAAATAGCCAGCAATGGTGCCCCATGGAGGATTGGTCAGTTGATGGCAAGGAAGAACAGAAACAAGAGCTAATGGTAATATTGAACAGCAGAACATGTTTGAAAAAAGATGAACCAAATAAATTAGGATGGGGTAAAGGCAGTGAAAGAAGGTTTCAAAACAAACATCCCCCAAGTGAGGCAACCAAGGAAAGTCCCTCAATTAAAAATATGGCAACCCAAAGGATGGACAAAGGTAAATTGCTTTTCCAGGCTGGTGGCACACAATAGCATTCTTACTCAGGATAAGATACGCAGACGACGGTTCATAGGACCTAATAGACGTATAATGTGTAATCAGGATGAGGAATCAGTGTCCCACCTCCTCCTTGAATGTCCTTTTGCACAAAGCATATGAAGTTTATGGCATGGCATCTTCGACCCTGGAGAGAGATCAATCCTCACCATGGACTCCTCCTGGGACGATTGGAACATTCAAAAATTCAAATCCAAATATTTAAAGACTGTGTGGGCATTAGGTCCAGGTTTCATATGGTGGCAAATATGGCTAGAGGGGAGTGGTCGCATTTTCAAGGAAGAATACAAACCAATGGAATGGACCTCGCACACAGCAAAAAGGAAGCTGGTTGAAACAGTGGTTTCTAAAAACCCAGAGGAAAACCATATGTCAGAAGATGAATCTGGAATATGGAGAAAACTGGAGAGTATAAATTTTGGGGACTATCAAAAGAATGCAACCTCAGATGAACAGTAAATGGATGGTACGGTTGACCCTAAGGAATTACTGGAAGAGGACAACGAGAAATAAAAGGAAGCGAGGATGGAGACCAGAGAGACAAAGCAGAGAGAAGGATAGACGTGACAAATTTCTGAAGAGGCATCTAGCAGCACCTGAGAGTTTAGTGAGCCGTTATGGAAAAGAAAGGAAGTTGACTTGCAAGACACCAATGTGTAATCAGTTTTTTCCTCATAATTAAATTTTAGCCGTTTATCTCATAAAAAGCATTCACCAATTAAAATCAAACAACATGAGCTCATCGGATAAATTGCTAGAAATTGCTAGGCTTTCAAGGAGAAGACCAAGGCTCGAGAGTCCTATTATTGTAATAACACTATCTGGGCAAGATGTAATAAGGTTGAGACTGTTTCAATCTCATATAACCAATTTTTTTTACGTCTGCTGAAATATGCAGTCAAATAATCAAATGTCATAACCAATTTTTTTTACGTCTGCTGAAATATGCAGTCAAATAATCAAATGTCATGAGCACAATTAAATTCCTCAACTTTCAAGACACAGGTTGCAAATGATATAGTTGCAAATGATACATGTATAATTCCTAAGCTGTAATACCACCATGTCGTCACATCGCATTGCCAAGCTGTAATACCACTATGTGATCACATCTTAATACAGGTAGGGCCTTCTCAATCCTTACAAAAAAAACAAATAGGCCAGGAAATAAAAGAATCTAAGGCGAGATAAACCTTACACGCGCTGTGGATGCTGCATGGAAGGTAAATAAAAATCTGCAGTTCAAGCTCTTAATCCGTTGAAATAGGGTATTAATAAGGAAAAAAAAAATTAAAGCCTGATCTGATCTTACAAGTCCTCATGGTCTTGCGTGGAAGATACGTACAGACTAGCAGTTAGGCTTTTAATTTAAATCGTGAGAAAACTTACACGCCCTGGTAGTCTTGCGTGGAAGATACGTACAGACTCGCAGTTAAGCTTTTAATTTAAATCGTGAGAAAAAAACCTTGAAAGAAAATAATTTAAAGTCTGAGAGATCCTACTTACAAACCCTGATGCTCTTGGCCGGAAGATGAATAAAGATTTACAGTTAATCTTTTAATCTGTTGAAATAGGCCTTGAAAGAAAATCATTTAAAGCCTGATAAATTTCAAGTTAAATTTTTTTCTGTTGAATTAGACATTGAAACAAAAGCATATAAAGTCTGAGAGCTCCTACTTACAAACCCTGCTGGTCTCGTGCGGAAGGTAAATAATGAGTTAACATTTTACGGAGAACAGATTAGAAAATTACGGTGCCTTACAATATGTTTAATGGTCTAACTCAGTGTTATATGTTTAATGGTCAAGATGTTATAGTACCCTGGTAACGCCGCTAATCGGGCCGTTTCAAACCCTATATAAACAATTAAAAAATTAAACTAAATAAACAAAAAAAAATTAAAGTGGAGAGCTCTTACAAGCCTTGTTGGTCTTGCGCGGCCTGGTAAAGGGCGGCGTCGTGGTGCAGACGACAGCGGGTGCCCGTAATCATTAGGGTTTGCTGGGGATCCCCACGCCGTTTCGCGAGAAAGACCGCCCGGCGTTGCGCGCGCCGGCGGGCGGCGTCCATCATGTCGTGGACTTTCCTTTCGGATCTCCTCGCCTCATGCCACATCGCGAGACTCGAGCCCGCGAACTCGATGAGGTCACACAGTCAAAATTAATTTTCACAGTTAATTGTGAGACTCGAAACCTCGACCTGCACGAGGGAAAACAGGGCAAAACAGAGATGGCGTAGGAAGACAGGAGCGAAGAATTCGATCTGGGGTCTGAGGGGAAAGCAGATGAAGGTCTGGGAGGTTTTCGAGGGTTCCGTGCTAACCTTTGCAGGCGTCGGAGAGGAGAAGCAATAGAATAATGAGATACATTATTGGGAATGACGTATTTTAAGGATCAGAATGGGTAGAAAGAGTGATAAAAAAATTATGTTATAGTTTTTTTTTTTTTTTAATATGTGGATTTACTATTTTGATTAATTCCCTTTCTAAGTATTGTATTTTTTTGGTTGGTTACGACTAAAAATATTTTTAGTAATTAATATGTGAATGGTTCAAATCACATTATTTTAGTAATTGACAAAGCAAGGTTCAAACCACACATATTGCTCTATCAAATCTATTTCATTTTGTTATTGTTGACTTGGTGTGAAAATGACCATCGGTCGCTCGAGATTTGTACCATCATCGTTAGTGAAGAGGACCATTGGTTATTTGGGAATCATATCGTCATTGTCGGTCTGGCATGCACTCAGAGGATTCAGATTAGACTACCTTTGCAAACAGGCTACCCCTCAGTCGAGATTCGTATCGTCATCGTCAATGAAGAGGACCATCAGTTACTTAAGATTCGTATCGTCAATCTGTGCATGTTGATGGTGGTTGCACTTAATCGATTTCATCGTCTATTTCTTCTTTGAAGGTCCCCTCATACTAAAGGGGGTTTGAACCTTGGACCTCTCAAAGAGAGGTTAAAGCCCTTACCACTACAGTGAAATTAACGTGGGAATGAATACAATATTAATTATTTGTAAAAAAAGAGGTCAGGTATTGTATAAATAGGGGCTTACTAATAAGATATAAGGGTTGAAAAACATCCAATAACTACCCCTTAGTTTGTTTTTTTTCTTATTTGTTGGATGAAATTTCTAAACCAAGCTTATTAGTGTTTTGAGCATTGTTCTTATAATCCATCAAAGAGGACAAATTTGAAGCAAATTTAGTCCATGATTAACTTTATAATGCAAGGCTTGTTAAAGTTTTCATGTTGCACATGTTGATGGTGGTTGCACTTAGTCGATTTCATAGTCTATTTCTTCTATGAAGATTGTGCCATCTTGGATCTCAAATTATGTGAATATTGGTCGGGTCATGGTTGGTTTTAAATCGAAATTGTTGCTTTACTGAATCATAATTGGATTTTTAGAGTAAATATGCTTGTTTAGTTTTTCTTTCTTTTCTCTTTTTTTAATGAGTTTACACAAGTTTTTAAGGGGTCTTGATCCCCTCATACTAAGGGGGGTTTGAACCTTGGACCTATCAAAGAGAGGCCAAAGCCCTTACCACTAAAGTGAAATTAATATGGAAATGAATATAGTAGTAATTATTTTAAAAAAAAAAGGTTAGGTATTGTATAAATAGGGGTTTACTAATAAGATACCAACGTTGAAAAACATCCACTAACTAGCCCTTAGTCTTAGTTTGTTTTCTTTCTTATTTGTTGGATGAAATTTCTAAACCAAGCTTATTAATGCTTTGAGCATTGTTCTTATAATCCGTCAAAGAAGGCAAATTTGAAGCAAATGTAGTCCATGATTATCTTTATAATGCAAGGCTTGTGAAAGTTTTCATGTTTCAATCTACGCATGTTGATGGTGGTTGCACTTAGTCAATTTTATAGTCTATTTCTTCTCTAAAGATTGCATCGTCTTAGATCTCAAACTGTGTGAATACTGGTCAGGTTATGGTTGGTTTTAAATCGAAATTGTTGTTTTACTAGATCAAAATTGGATTTTAGAGTAATATATGCTTGTTTAGTTTTTCTTTTTTTATGAGTTTACATAGGTTTTTATGAGGGGTCCTTGTCCCCTCATACTAAGGGGGGTTTGAACCTTGGACCTCTTGAAGAGAGGCCAAAGCCCTTATAATTGCAGTAAGCTTGCAACTTAAAATTTCAATGAGTTTGAGCGCCTGTTGGTGCCTTTGTGGCCGTGTTGGGTTTTCCTGTCGCGATTTCGCGACATGTCGCGGTTTCGCGACCTGTTGCTGTTTCGTGCCTTCCGTTCTCTGTGCCTTGCGGTTCTTTGCCTTGCCTTGGTGCGCATTCCTTGTTGTTTTGCTTGTGGCTCAGGCTCGGGATGTGTTCTCTCCCGCTTGTATCTGGTTCTTGTTTTAATACAAGTTTTTCATTTTTTCAAAAAAAAAAAAAAAAAAATTTCAATGAGTTTGCACAAGTTTTTATGAGGGATCTCAATCCCCTCATACTGAGTGGGGTTTGAACCTTGGACATCCCAAAGAGAGGCCAAAGCCCTTATCATTGCAATAAGTTTTTTTTCTCTTACCCTTAAACCTTTGATGTTTTTTTTAAGTTTGCTTAGATTAAGAATAAACTAGCTTAGATATAAAGGATATATATCTAAAAACGCCGAGAGTTATCAATCTCGAAGCACCTATCTCATTTCTTGGGGGTGTGATCTCCAAGATAGGCACCTCGGGATTGATATCTCTCATTGTTTTAGTTTAAATATTTTAAATGTTTTAGTTAATGTTGGCTTTTTTAATAAAAAAAAAAATTGTTTACGGCGTGACATGTATGACCTCTTTGCTTCCCACCCCCTCTGTCTGCCATTGTAGGAACGCCTCTCGACGTAATTAATTTCCGTTTAAAAGCATTAAACGTTTTTTTGCTATGTAATTGAAAATATTAAATATTTGCAAATAAATCATTGTTGTGAAATTAAAAAAATTATTTATTTGCAAATAAATCATTAATGTGCAGTTTAAAATTTCATATATTTGCAAATGAATCATTGTTGTGCAATTAAAATTTTCATATATTTACAAATGAATCACTAATGTGCAATTTAAAATCTCATATATTTACAAATGAATCTTTGCCATGCAATTGAAAAAAATCATACACTTTGTAAATGAATCATTGATGTGCAATTACTTTTTTTATATATTTGAAAATGAATTATTGATGTGCAAAATAAACTTTCATATTTTTTGCAAATGAATCATTATTGTGCAAATATATTAAAATAATAATAATAGGTTGAAAATTTGAGGGCATATCGAGGCCACCCTTCCCATGAATTGAACTTGGGTCTCCATTAGGAAAGCCCAATGCATTTTTCCATTGTGGTGTCCTTGTGAGGACATAAATGAAGCATTTATGTGCAACTAAAAATTTCACATATTTACAAAGGAATCATTGAGGTACAATCAAAACTTTTATATGTTTGTAATTGAAAATTACTATGAAATTTAAAACCTCGTATATTTGCAAATGAATCATTGTAATGCAATTTAAAAAAATTATATATTTACAAATAAATCATTGATGTGCAATCAAAACTTTCATGTTTTAAAATTGAAAATTACTACGCAATTTAAAACCTCATATATTTGCAAATGAAACATTGTAATGCAATTAAATTTTTTCATATATTTACAAGTGAATCATTGTCATGCAATTTAAAATCTCATATATTTGCAAGTGAATCATTGTTGTTATATGCATAAAATATGAGTGCAATATATATAGATTGGGCAACTATAGTTTGCATGGTTTAAAATTTATCTTTCTCTTGCCTAGTTATAATTTCGCTCAGCTCACATATGTTGTAATATCCATATAGTGGAATTGTTTTTAGACAATTAAGCATTTGATTTTAAAATATTGTGCCTAGGAATTTATTTCTTTCAGTCATACCAGCAAAGGCCCCTTGAAGGAACAACAAGGTGGGTGAAAGTAGTCTCAGTTAAGACTACCAATCAAGAAACTATGATACAATTGCTTAAAGACATTATCACCACGTACAAGGTGCCTTTAGTAGTAATCATAATGTCAAGGTGTTCATAGGAGCAAAGTTGACTCAATCTAGGTTAGAATGTGGGTTTGTATTAAAAACTTCTTCAAATTATCCAAAGAAATGGTATGGCAAAATAAATTAATAAGAATATGGTATGGATATTGAAAAGAAAATTTGTTGAGTTACAAAGAGATTGATATATATATATATATATATATATATATATATATATATATATAACATTATGGGCAAATAAAGTAACCCTGGAGACATTTATACGCAATTTGTGATATAATTTTTTGTTTGGGAAAGAAGCATTGCTGCCAATAAATCTAGAGATCTTTTTCCTCTAAGTGGGAAAACAATTAGAGCTTGAGGATACTAACATTATGACAATGTGAGCAAGACTAAAGGTGTTGTTATTTCTTGAAGAAGAATATAAAAGTCATTCAACAAGATTTTCAAGAATCAAGTAGGGGTTAAATGATGGCTTGACAAAAAAGCAATATAGGTCGAGCTCAAGGAAGATGACGTTGGACTAAAATGAGATAAATATCAAGCTAAGCCAAGTAAGCATCTCAAGTTTGACTATCTTTGGAGTGTCCCCTAATTAAAGCGTAAAGAGTTCACACTTATGGGTGAACCACTTTTAATTGTGAGGAATGGTATGTTCCTATAAATAGGTAGTGCTTGAGACATCTTTAATCGATTTAATGTTGTCACCAAACTTCTCTCTCTCTCTCTCTCTCTCTCTCTCTATATATATATATATATATATATATATAAACACCCAAACACATAGATTTTCTTCCTTCTTTTTTCAATTAGTTTACACGAGTTTTTATGAGGGGTCACAATCCCCTCATACTGAGTGGGATCAAAGGGAGGCCAAAGCCCTTACCACTACATTAAACTTGCA
Organism: Wollemia nobilis; assembly: GCA_028583015.1. Taxonomy (NCBI): domain Eukaryota; kingdom Viridiplantae; phylum Streptophyta; class Pinopsida; order Araucariales; family Araucariaceae; genus Wollemia; species Wollemia nobilis. The sequence continues at coordinate 10,358,287 of JAQPPZ010001125.1, forward strand.
ACTATAGGTTTTCTTCCTTCTTGTGAACTTCCCACTTTTTATTTTTCTTGTCTATTTGTAAAAAGAACAAGAAAAATAAAATAAAAGATGATAAAATAAAATAAAATAAAAAGTAATGATAATCTTTTTCCATCTTTCTTGAGTGAGAATATTGAAGAGACACTTGTGTTTCCCACTTTCCTTTTATTCTTTTTTGCAGGGTTGGATCAAATTTTCCTCGAAATGGCTAAGCTGAGCAGAAGATTGAAAAAACTTTGAAAGTTTGGTTAAGCATAGGCCAAAGTGATTTGCTCTCATTGCCAAAGTGCATTCCACTTCCTAAGTATAATTTAAAATAAACAAAAGCAAAACAAAACATGCTAAATCATAAAGGGTGTGATTCACTCCCTCCAATGACGTGTTATATATATATATATATATATATATATATATATATATATATATATATATCATGGATGTTAAAAGCATTATATTCTATTCTAAACCTTAATTTTCCTTTCATTCAAACTCCTATGGTAGATTTATAACAAATGTGTGTGTGTGTGAGAGAGAGGGGTTTGGAGACAACCTTAAATTGTTTAAAGATGCCTCATGTGCTACTTGTTTACATAATGGACAAGTACTCACCATTTTAAGTGGTTAACCCATAAGTGAGAACTCCTTACACTTTAACTATTTTTTAGGGGACACTCCAAAGATAGTCAAACTTTAGATGCTTACCTAGCTTAGTTTGATAGTTGTCCCATTTTAGTCCAAAATAATATTTCTTGAATTCAATCTTTATTGCTTTTCGTCAAGCCATCATTTAACCCCTACTTGATGCTAGAAAATATTGTTGAATAACTTTTACATTCTTTTTAAAGAAATAACAATGCCCAATATCAATCTCTAATGTGATTTTACTCTACTGCGCTGATGATCCTCTACATTTTTTCTTCAACTAATATCCAATACATAATTATCTCCTCACTAGTCCTTCCCTTCAAAACCTTCTCTTCCATCTCCATGCTCTTCCCACGCTACTGTCTAGTTTGACGTCTTCTCTTAGTCTTCCAACATTTGTTCCAGCATTACAAACATAGTTTTTCTTTCAATTTGGACCACCAATCTGTTATTTCACCCTCTAAAGAGCAAAAGGCCCTGATAAACTAAATATAGAAAAATAATAAATATAGAATCAAAGGAAAAAATAAAATAATAGATACACACATTACACATTATTTCACCTAGGAAACCCTTACAAGAAAAAACCTAGCACAGTAATATCTTCTTATTGTATAAACTTAATCATCTCCAATATAATAATGTTCATATCTCACCTCTCTTCAAACCCTGATGCAAGTGCAATTAAATAACAACATAAGAACGAATTTTACAATACCATGTATGAAAAACCATGGGTTCAAATAATTAACCCTAAACAACCCATATGGGTCTAAAAATAGCTTAAGAAACCCTAAAACTTTTGTTGGGGGCCACCACCCCTAAACCCCTACTTGGGACCCGACCCAACCCCACACATTGGTGATGATACATGGAGAGTGCCCAGTACCCTTTAGAGTTAACCCCGCCAAAATAACATGAAAAATATTCAACATATTTTCAACATTCTCCCACTTGTTGAATACTTTTCATAGGGGCTAAAACTGCCATTATCAATTATCAAGGGCAACCATGCCCATAGATATTCTACACCAAGAAATTTTTTGAGCAAGTACAACCTTTGTTAATGAATCAACAACATTATTCTTTGTATCAACTTTCTCTAGCATCACCCAATTCCCTTCAACTATCTCTCTCACAAAATGGTACTTGATATCAATATATTTTGACGGATCATGAAAACCATGATTTTTGGCCAAAAATATTGCACTCTGACTATCATTGTCAATTCTCACGACCTTTTGCTTAAGACTAAATGTTGAACACAACCTCTGTAGCCACACTTTTTCTTTATAGGCATTGTTGGAATTTACTCTACCTTTATTATGGACAAAGAAACCATTGATTGCTTTTTACTCATCCAACTTATTGCCCCTCCAAATAGTTTGAACATATAAGCACTCATGGATCTTCTCTTGTCTAGATCTCCAACCTAGTCAACATCTACAAAACCTTGTAGATTTATAATATTACTATCTCTAGATTTTCCTTGCTAACAGATAACATAGTTTAAAGTTTTACGCAAATATTTGAAGCGTCTTCATAGCAGTCCAAAGTTCCTTTCCTGGATTGGACATATATCTTCTAACTACTCCCACTTCATGTGCAATATTAGGTCTAGTACAGACCATTGCATACATTAGACTACCAACAACGCTAGCATAAAGAACATGATGCATTTCTTCAATTTCTTCATCTATTTTAGGACATTGAACAATAGATAACTTTTGACCAATAGGATATGGATTACATATTGGTTGATAATCATGCATCCTAAACCTCTGTAGTATCAAATCAATATTTTTCTTTTGATTTAACCACAAATTTTTATTTGCACAATCCCTTATTATTTCCATACCCAAAATAAATTTTGCAGTACCCAAATCCTTCATGTCAAATTCAGAAGATAACTGAGATTTTAGTAACTTTATCATCTCCTTGTTGTTACCAATTAACATGTCATACACATACAAAACAATAATAACAAAATTTTTACCTTCTTGTTTAAAATATACACATGGATCTACTTTGTTTTTTCCAAGCCCAAGTGTCAAAACAAACCTATCAAAATTTTGGTTCCACATTCTTGGAGATTGCTTTAAGTCGTAAAGAGACTTTTTCAACTTGCATACCCAGTCCTCCTTACCTTTTACCCTAAAGCATTATGGTTGTGACATATATATGTCTTCATCAACTTCATCATGTAGAAATATTGCCTTTACATCCATTTGTTCTATTTCAAGATCAAAAGCATCAGAAATAGTCAACATAAATCTAATTGAAGTTAGTTTAGTCAAAGGAGAAAAAATCTCACCAAAGTCAATTCCCTCAACTTGAGAAAATACTTTTGCTACCATGCAAGCCTTATACTTCTCCAACTTTCCTTCTACATTGTACTTCTTCTTGAATACCCACTTACAACCAACAAGTTTTCTTCGAAAGGGTAATTTCACCAAGTCCCACGTCTTATTTGTATCCAAGGACTTCATTTATTCCTCTATAGCCCTTTTCCAAGACTTATTCTCACTTGACTAAAGTGCCTCCTTTATAGTCTTGGATTCTTCATCAGTAACTGATATATTAAATGTAGAACAAAGATTTGAAGGGCTATATATTTTTGGGAATCTTCTCACTCGATTTGATCTCCTCAGACTTGGAGCTTCAGGTTTTGCATCTTCAGCTTCCTCCTCACCTTCTTCCTCTGAATTTTCCTCTTCATACTCTCTCTGTAGTTCATCTTCTTCTGTAGCACTAGGTTCTTCCTCCTGTTCCAATTTTACTTGAACTATTTTAGGTTCTTTGCTTGGTTGCATTTCACATTATGTCTGTAAACAATATTTTGTGTTTCTGGGTTCCATAATTTATATCTTTTAACACCAATGATATAACCCACAAATATGTATTTTTCAGATTTATAGTCTAGCTTAGTTTGTTTCTCTTTTGGGACATACATATAAACATTGCAACCAAAAACCCTTATATGACTTAGAGAGGGTTTCTTACCAGTCCACACTTCTTGTGGAGTCTTGTCCACTAAAGTCGAGGTAGGAGATCTATTGATGAGGTAACAAGCAATTAACACGACTTCTACCAAAAATTTATTTCTAACCTTGGACCACTTGGCATGCTTCTGGCCTTATCCATCAATTTTTTGTTCATTCGTTTTGCAACTCCATTCTATTGTGGAGTGTAACAACTCTAATATAGCCTATTCGGCTATATTTCCAAATTAATTATTTTCTCATTGACTTCATTTATAAATAGGAGTAGAGTATTTTGGTTTTATTATCATCGAAAATACAATTGGTTTTGCGTACATTCGCAATAGACTACGCCCTCTTCGAGTGGTCGATGAGCCACAAAATTGCTCATTTTTTGTACTCTTTTCCCCATAATGTGCGGCATATATTCTTGTAGATATAAATGTTTTATGGAAATTATATATATAATTGATAATTTATTTTGCATGTTTTCTAATATTTGTCTTTAAGTGTAATTTGTGTAGATTTAGTGGAAATCGTTGCATTTTGGCATGTTTTCGTCAAGGTCCAACTCGGACCTGGCACTTGCAAATTAATGAAGGGAAAACATCTACAGAGTATCGGTAAAAGGCACGAAGTCAAGCACCAAGTCCTTTGAAGCGCCTGACTTCCTTTCGGCATCTAACTTTTAGGCGCCTGATTTCCGTTAAGCACCTGCTTCTCGTTACACGACGGAAGGCACCTGCTTCCCATTATACGACGGAAGGCACCTACTTCCCATCATGCGAACGAAAGGCACCTGCTTTCCGACTTCTTCAACCGTGGTGCCTGATTCCCGTTAGCATCAAACTTCAGCACGACTCTGTGGTCGGTAGAACAGAGCGAACGCATCGACAACCAACTTGAAAGGATTTTTAGCATCATAACTGAATAAGGGATAATGTCAAAGGTGATTCGTCACCTATGTTGCAATTGTTACGTAAATTTATTTTGTAAATCGGGCAAATCAAATATCAGCATATTCTGGAAACAAAATATGCTGAGATATTCTGATATTTTACCCGATTCAAGCAAACAACTGTAACAACGAATCATGCATTGATTCATTCTGAAATTGTAATAGGACTGGCTACATACTTTATAAATATGCAAGCCACCCCTGAAGAAGACCCCTGGACTTGTTATGTAATTTCCCAGTTGCAAACTGTTAATAAAAATCCTTGCATTTCTCTTGTAAAAAGTATTCTCTAAGCGTCCGATGAACATTCTACCACGGGCAGAACCTACTGGAAGCGTGGGCCCACTTGCAACAGAGTTCTTCCCTATTTCCCTATTTTTCTATAATTATTTTCATAGATTAATTTATTTCCAGCATTTTCCCTATTTTCTGTAATTTCTAGCAAAGTAGTTATTTAGATTTTTTATGTTTTCAGTCCTGTTTCTTAGACTTAGCATAGGATTATGGGTTTAAACATAAACTTCAACGAACATTAAACACCCCCCAAACCATAATCCAAGGGACTCATCTCCGAAGGAGGAATTGCAAGCATAGATTTTGCATGGCTGCTCACAAGACTACGAGCTACCCCGGGTTGACAATTAAATGGAGGCAATTAATTGAACCATAGAAAAACTAACCAATGTTTTGCCCAACATTTTGGCGCCATTGTCGGGGAGTAGCCATTGTAATTTCTTGTTCTAAAGAAAGCTTAGTTACAGTAGTTTAGAGTGTTTTCTTCAGAAACCTTCATCTGAAACTTTGTATGAGTCCACCTAAGAACAGGGGACCAGATGGTCATTTTGTCAAAAACAAATAAGTTGTTTCTAAAAATCCTTCCACTTTAGTAGAACCTCAACCTGAGACTGAACTCTCACCATCTCAATCTCCACCTGTGCATTGGCGGCAACACCCACTATTTGCATAGGATCCTTCTGAAACAATTCAGCAGAATCCTAGAGAAGGATCAGAGATAAGTAGAGTTCAATATGAGGAGGATCTACTGAATGTTGAACGTTGGAAAGCAGTGTTAGACGAAACTATCTCAAACGCTGACTTATCCCTCCTTCTGAAGGATAAAAGAAATGAATTAGAAGCATTGACAACTACTTTGAACGAAGCAGGGGTAGAAACACCAGTAGTAGGCAGAATGGCAGAAAATCTAGAGGAAACATCTACTAGTTTTAGTTTTCCAATAGGAGAGGCAGGAGGAGATCACAAGATGAAACACATCTCTCCTGCCCACCTTCCAACTTTTAGAGGACTACCAACAGAAGATCCATACCTGTTTTTGTTTAAATTTGATGTTTTATGCAGATCTGTGGATTACACCACAGATCCTCAAAAACTAAAATTATTCCCTTCCACCTTAGATGATTCAGCTTTGCGTTGGTTCATCAACCTTGGGGATAAACGGATAACTATCTGGGAATAGTTGAAGAAAATTTTCCTAGATCAGTATCAGGATTTTGGTAGAGCAAGAGATGCAAGAGAGGAAGTCCTAGACATGACCCAAAAGGAAGGGGAGTCCGTGGAAGAATACTGGGATAGGTTTAGCTTCAATTTGCAAAGATCACCCCATTCAAGACTAGGAGATAGGTCCCTAAGAAGTATTTTTCTGAAAGGATTGACAAATGAATCCTTGGAAGCTTTGAACATGATCTCTGGGGGAGACATTTACCAACACCAAATGGATGATATTCGGTAGTTGTGTCAAAATTTCTCAAGAAGAAAGGGTAAATTAACCTCTAGAAATGTTAAGCAATCAGCCACTGTCACTAAAACAGAAATAGGCAACATGTTAGAAGACCTTAAGAGCGAGATGTTATCATCTCTGGCTCTTCAAATGGATACTCTTCTGCTTCAGAGAAAGAAGTAGGAGAATGAGGCAGCATTGGCCTACTTCTGTCCTAAATGCAGAGGCAAACACCCCAGAAATGAGTGCCCAGAAAACAAAGTTCGTGTATGTGTTGTTTGTAAGAAGGATCATAAAACGAAGTTGTGTCCACAATTAATGAAATCAAAAGAGGAACCTGAAGTAGCCGAGGCATACTTCATGGGTAATAGGAGGAACTGGCAACAATCTCCTATGGGTAATAATATGCAATCAGGAATGTCATCCTATGGGGGTAATAATTACCAGAATCAAGGTCAAAACCAGCCACCCAACATGGGTTGGTATGGTCAACAACCTTGGAATCCATTTCCCCAAGGAGCAAATCCTTACAACCCTTATCCTTGGAACCAATATCAGCAACCTGGGCAGCAGTGGAGAAATCAGAATTCTTGGAATCAGTATCCACAGCATACTGCTCCAGCTCCACTACAGCCAAGTCTGCCAACTTTACCTGCTCCAAGGACTCCTCAGTTACCAGCACAACCAACAACAAACCCAAACAACAAGCAACCAACCTATCATATGGAAAATGAGATGTACCCTATGTATAATATAAAGGTAGATTGCGATCCTATCCAGTTAAGGTCAGGAAAGAAATTAGGTGTAGAAGTCACTCCTCTTGTAGAAGAAGAGGAACCAGTAGAAATAGAGAAAGGGGAATCACCCCTTATAGAAGAGGTAGAAGAAGAATCAACACCTATACATAACAAAGAGGAGGTTCCACCTTTTCCACAAAGGTTGCAGGAACCCAAGAAACCAATACAAATAGAGTTTGATATCCTCTCCAATTTAAAGAACTTAACAGTCACAATTCCTCTCTTTCAGGCCATAAGAGACATACCTATTTACGGGAAGGCCATAAGAGAGTTGTGCCTCAAGAAACCAGGGAGGAAACCAGCTAAATCAATCAGTTTGGTAGGTCAGTTATCTGACCTTATGCTAGGAAATACCTACAGCCAGAAGTATTCAGATCCAGGAAGCCCTATGCTGACTATAAAAATAGAAGGTTGTATTTTACCCAACACACTAGTAGATTTGGGGGCTGCCATCAATGTCATGCCCTAGGAAACCATGCAAAAACTGAAATTGACCAACCTGAAGCCCACTAAAATTGTGTTGTAGTTGGCAGATAGGTCTATAGTACTTCCTGATGGAATACTGGAAGATATCACTATTGTAGTAGATGCATGGGAGTATCCAACAGATTTTTTAGTATTGCAATCTAAGTCTGGACTAGGTGGATACCCATTAATCTTAGGAAGACCTTGGCTGGCAACAACTAATGCCTACATAAGTTGCAGAGATGGGCAAATGACCATTTCAGATGATCAGAATATAAAGAAACTGATCATACATCCACCTGCACAGTCTGCAGATTTGTTGGGAGAACCAGAAAATGAAAATCAAAATGTTGATGGTCTATCAATGCTCCAACCTGTGATGACACTTGAAGAGTTGGAAGATGAAAATGATGAGGATAGGATGATCTCCCACTTTTTTAGGGAGAACCTTCTTGTCCTCCTCCTGAGTTGCCATTAGTAGGAGTGAAAGACCACCATATTCAGCAAATAGAAGTTGCACCTGGTAGAATGTTGAATGTAGATAACAAGTTGACAACCGAACAACAGACCAAACTGAAACAAACATTGGAAAAACATCAAGATGCCTTTGCTTGGGAGTATTCTAACATGAGAGGAATAACTCTTGAGACTTGTACACATAGAATATATCTGGAAGACCAAGTCAGACCAGTAAGACAACCTCAGAGGAGAATGAATCCAACCATGAAAGAAATTGTTAAAACAGAGTTACAAAAAATCCTCATAGTTGGATTCATCTACCCCATTTCAGATAGTGAGTGGGTATCACCATTAGTGGTGGTGCCCAAGAAAAATGGAAAGTGGAGAATTTGCATTGATTATAGGTTGTTGAACAAAGCAACCAAAAAGGACCACTTCCCCTTACCATTTATAGATCAGGTCCTTGATACCTTAGTAGGCAAGAAGTACTTTTATTTCCTAGATGGGTTCAATGGATACAATCAGATCCAAATAGGGGAGGCATATCAAGACAAAACCACATTCACTTGTCCATGGGGGACATTTGCTTACCGATTCTTACCATTTGGCCTATGTAATGCACCTACCACCTTTCAGAGGGCAGTTCTTAGCATTTTTTTAGATATGATTGGAGATACTGTGGAAGTATACATGGATGATTTCACTGTATATGGTGAGACTTTTGAAATTGCCACAAAAATCTGGAAAAAACACTTAAACGTTGTGAGGAAACTAACTTGTCCTTAAGTAATGAGAAATGCTATATGTTGATGCAGGAAGGGATAGTTTTAGGACATCACCTTTCTATAGATGAGATCAAAGTAGATAAAAAGAAAATTGAAGTCATCCAAACTGTGCCTACTCCCAAAACACAAAAGGACATTCGTAGTTTCCTAGGATCAACTGGTTACTATAGGAGGTTTATATCAGACTTTAGCAAAATTGCTAAACCTCTTACCACATTGTTAACAAAAGATGCAGAGTTTGTCTGGACTGAAGAATGTGAACAAGCTTTCAACACCCTGAAGGAAAAACTAATTACTACTCGTGTCTTGAGAGGTCTAAATTGGACCATAACTTTTCACATATATGCTAATGCATCTAACAATGTAATATGATCAGTATTGGGACAAAAAGATGGTGATGATTTTTATGCCATCTATTATGTTAGCAAGAACCTTATAGGTGCTGAATTGAATTATACTATCATAAAGAAATAATTTCTTGCAATAATACATGCTCTTAACAAATTTCGTCATTATATTACAGGTTATCAGGTATTTGTGCACACTGACCATTCAACAATCAGATACTTGACAAACAAACCTGGGATTAGTGGTAGAATTATTAGATGGTTGTTGCTCTTGCAGGAATTTGATGTGACAATAGTAGACAAGCTAAGAAAAGATAATGTGGTAGTTGATTTCTTGTCCAAATTGACACCTCCAAACTATGCAGCTACAAAAGACCAATTTCCAGATGAGCATTTGTTTGCTCTAAATGATCAGATACCTTGGTACGCAAATATGGCTAATTATTTAGCCATTGGTAGAGTATCCCCTGCACTTTTACCTCATGAAAAATAGACTTTAATTGAGAAAAGTGCAGATTTCTCATGGATTGATGGGTGCCTATTTAAGATAGGACCTGATCAAATCATGAGCAGATATGTTGTTGGAGAAGAAATAATTGAAATTCTAAAGGCTTGCCATAATGAACCTTGTGGTGACCATTTTACAGGAAAAAAGACTGCATATAAAGTGTTGCAGGCTAGTTATTACTGGTCTTCACTATTCAAAGATGTAGCCAAGCATGTGAGTCAGTGTGATCAATGTCAGAGGATGGGCAGACCTACTCTTAGAGATGAGATGCCACTCCAACCACATGTTCACATTGAACCATTTGATAAATGGGGGATGGACTTTGTAGGACCTATTAATCCATAGTCAAGAGGTAAGAGGTATATTATAGTTTGTACTAATTATGTGACAAAATAGGTTGAAGTACAGGCTTTGCATGATTCAAAGAAGAAAAATGTAGCAAACTTCTTGTATTCAACAATTTTTACAAGATTTGGGGTCCCAAGGGAGATCACAACAAATCAAAGGCCTCATTTTACTTCAAGGATTATCCAAGAACTCATGTAATAATACAAAATCAGGCATAACAAAACCACTCCCTACCATCCACAAGAAAATGGGCAAGTTGAGGTGACTAATAGAGAATTAGAGAATATCTTGACAAAGATAGTGCATCAACACAAGAAGGACCGGGCTACTAGATTATCAGAAGCAGTGTGGACCTACAGGACTGTTAGCGTACTTAATCTATTTTGTCTTTATTTAATTATTTAGACATGCTGTTACACTGTTACAACTCCTGTAACAGTTCAGTTCAACCGGTGACTATTCCCGGCAATTGTAACCTATTTAAACTTTGCTGAATAATAAACAGAAGTTTGTTTTCATAACATGGTATCAGAGCTGTTCTGATTTTTTGGGCGAGGTAACTACAGATGAGGAGCACAGCGTGATTTTTTTCCCAGCCTGTGCGCTATCTCCTCTCGCCATGCAGCCGTGCGAGTAAAAAAAAAAAAGGAGGAATTTTTTTTTTGTCACGCGTAGACGCGCGACATTCATCGCGCGACTGTGGAGAGGGCGGAGGCCCTTGTTGAACGCGCGCAGCGTCCAAGATTTTTTTTGGGAAAAAAAAAAAAGACGCGCATCGCGCGTCCTTGGCTGACGCACAGGATGTAGGAGGACGTTCGCGTCGCGACGCACAGGACGTACGTCCGCGCGCAGACGCGTCCAGTCTGTAGTCTGCGCAGAGCGCAGACGCCCTACAGCCTACTTAGAGCGCAGATGTCAGCTGCGGCGCAGACGCGTCTAGTCTGCAGTCTGCGGTCTGCGCAGAGCACATACGCGTCCAAAACGGACGTCCTGCGCTTTGGACGGGGCTGAGGTTGACCCTCCCCACGTTCAGCGTTGGTCGGCGTGCTGCGTCGTGGGAGTGCCCAGACCCCTCCCCATCGCGCGACGTACAGGAGGGACCGCGACGCGCAGGCCCCCCCCTGTTGAAGGCAAAACGCGGGGCGAAATTTTTTTATAAAAAAAAAAAGCAGAGCGCCTGCGGAGCCGCGAAGCAGCAACGGCGCGACCAAGCAACAGGAGGCCGCAGCAGAGGAGGAGGAGCATCCGGGTGTTGAAAAAAAAGGAGCTCCACTAATCCTTTCGGATCAGCCCGCTGGCTCACATGGTCGTGAGCTGTGCGGTAAGGGTCTAGGAGCCTGCAGGTCGGGGGTTCAAATCTCGCCGACTCCCCCCTTGCAAAGGTATATATTTTTTCAAAGGTTTTATTTAATTATTATTTTTTAGTTAAAATTTTTAATTTTAATTTATTTTTTTATAGTTTTTTAAAACTTTATAAATTAAAATTTAATTTTAATTTATTTTTTTATAAGTTTTTAAAAAACTATATAAATTAAAATTATTTATTTTAACTTTAAATATATAATAATTATTAAAATGCTTTGTTAAAGAGATTTTTTTTAAGGGGGATATTTTTTCAAAAAATCAAAGGGGGGATAGAGAGTAATTTTTTGAAAAATAGCAATTTGGCGAATTGTAAAAGGTGCATTTTCGGCTGCGCCCGACACCTAGTGGGTTATTCCTGTGGGCATTTTTTTTGTTGTATGTTGCATATTTGTTTTTTGCACTATAACATTAAAATTTAAAAAAATCAAATTCACTCCCTAAGTCCCCGGAATAATTAAAACCCATCCGTGCAATTTATTGCACTGCAGCGTTCGGTATTTGTGATACCTCTGGCCAGCACTTACAAGTAAAGCTGTCGTGATTGTGCTACTGTATCCGCCGCCTAATATAGCTACTACAACGACGTCTGAGCTTGTTCTCTATAAATCGTCGGGGAGAGATAAGTTTGCCAATTTTGCATTTTTTTACTCCATCCACTACCCTTAATCGCTCTTGTGTTTATGCATAAATCCTGACGAAGTATTCTTCATAGTGTTTAGGGGAAGTTACACCCCACGCATGAGAAGAATCTTCTATGGTAGGTGACATCAACAAGGCGATTCCCTTCAGCATCGCTTATGTTCCACGTATCGTATGATCTCTAAAACTCACCTATAGTCTCCCTGTGGCGGGTGATTTTTTTTGATTTTTTTACCTATAGTTTCCCTCACGTAAGGGCGGGTATTTTGTACGGTATAACGGCCTAGCAAAAGGTATATTGAAAGGGGGACCAATTGGTGTTATAAGGAACCTTCATCATGTCTCGCAAAGCTAATGACCGATTCTCATCAATTGTTGAAAGGTCCAAATTACACACCATGGAAAAATAAGATGAAGGCCATCCTAGCAATGGATGATTTATGGGATGTTGTATCCGGAGCAACAACTAGGCCTTCACCAACAACGGGATCCACAGTCCTATCTAATGCTCAGAGAGATTTTGATAAGAAAGATAGTAAAGCAAAGGTGCTCATCTTGCTTGTTGTGTCTCGATGAAGTCCAACCCCATATTGTCGACAGTGCAACTAGTAAAGCGGCATGGGATGCCCTTAATACCATCTATGAGGGAAAGAATGATTCCACCATTCTATTTCTTCAATCTCAACTTCATAACTCGAGCATGAGGCAGGGTGAGACAGTTTAACTCTTTCTTTGTAGAGTGTCTGAATTGAAAGAAAAGTTTAATTCTTTAGGAGAACCGTTGAAGACAAGCTCCTTATTTCAGTTGTATTGAGAGCTTTACCTATTCTTCATTTGAGATGTTGATTACTTCCCTCCATGTATCACAACGGAAAGTTACTTTTGTAGAATTGGTTAATATGCTTCAAGAGGAGGAAGCACGCCAACTCACGAGAGAGATGATTCTTCCAATACCGCTCTCTACACCAACGAGCAGGGTTCAGGAAGAAAGGTAATGGGCAAAAAGGAGGTAATTTTTAGAAGGGAGGGAATTCACAAAAGGATTCAAAAGGGAAACAAACTCAACAACCTCAATAGAAAAAGAGGTGTTGCAAGATCTATGAGAAAGAAGGTCATGACACAAACAGATGTTGGCATAAGAATAAGCAATCAAAACAAAAAGGCCGAAACAAACCACAAAAGAAACAAACAACAAGTGAATGTTGTCGTTGAAAAATCCGACACGGATTCCGAGAGAGCTCACAAGGTTCTCATGACTACCATAGATTCCACACAGACGGATCCTATATGGTATGTTGATTCTAGAGCTAGCAAACATATGATCGGTGACAAATTGTGGTTTGAATCTTTTGAGGCCAAAGAGGGCAAACCTGTCACTATTGTCGATGACAAAACCTACAAGGTTCGGGGAGAGGGAACTGCTTCGGTCACTCTTCCCGATGGCAAGTGTCGATTGATAAAGTCCTCTATGTTTCGGGATTGGCAAACAATTTGTTGTCAATCACACAAATCTCGGACAAATATATGGTTGTGAACTTTAGTGTTGAGGGAGGCAAGAAGTGTTGTTCTATTACCAGGAAGAGTAAGAACATTGCAACCGCTTCATATAAGCATGGCTTATTTGCCTTAGATACTATCTCTACTCCACATGTTGCCATGACTGTCTCTACAAAGGAGGCAACTTCCCTATGGCACAAGAGATATGGACATTTGAGTTCGGTTACTTACTTGAGCTTAGTAAGTATGATATGGTTAAGGGTCTTCCTTCCCTTTCTACCACTTTACCAATGTGCTCGACCGCTTGGCGAGAAAGCAAGATAGAGTGCCTTTTGAAAAGATCTCTACTAGAGCAAAGAAACCTTTGGAGTTGGTTCACACCGATCTATGCGGTCCCTTCACTCCCAACAGCTGTGGGGGTAAGAGGTATTTTCAGTTATTTGTGGATGATTACTCACGAAAGATGTGGGTATTCTTTCTTCAACTAAAATTTGAAGCATTTGGCTTCTTTCAACAATTCAAGAAATTCGTTGAGAAGGAGTCGAGAGCTTCTATAAAGACCCTCCGCTCGGATCGATGGGGGGAGTTCACCTCTAAATAATTTTCTGCATTCTTAGAAAGAAAATGGGATCACAGAGACAGTTAACAATCGCTTATACTCCTCAACAAAATGGAGTTGCTGAGAGGAGGAATCGTTCCATCATGGAAATGGTTCGTTGCATGCTCACAGGAGCTAGACTTGAGCAACTATATTGGGTAGAAGCTATCACCACAGCAGTATATCCGTTGAATAGGGCACCCACAAAGGCCCTACAAGGAATGACTCCACAGGAAGCATGGAGTGGTAGGAAACCCTCCATTTCTCATCTATGCATTTTTGGGTGTCAAGCTTTCATGCACATACCAAAAGAGAAAAGGAAGAAGCTAGATGAGAAGTCATTGAAGTGTATTCTTCTTGGGTATGATGAGCACTCTAAGGGTTATCGTTTGATTGATCCCTTAACCAAGAAGATTCACATAAGTAGAGATGTTGTTTTTGATGAGGCTTTCACATCAGCAGAACACATCAAATGTATACCTAGACCTCGTGGAAACTAAGGAAGTTAACATCTCCTTCATCAAAGGTTGGAGGTTCTTATAGATCTTCTTCAACACCTAAGAAGAAGAATCCAAAGTGGTGTACAAATACAATCAAAGACTCTAAATCTATCTACTCCTCCCAATTTGACTTTGGATAGGCCTCGTACACGCAGAGATGGCTCGACAAGGAGAAAGAAGCCAACAGAAACTAGTGGGGTTGATGATCTTTGTCAATCTTTTGAAGAACTTTCCGTAGATCCAAGTAAGAGAGTAGAGGATATGGATATTGATAGTGATAAGGTGTTTATGTCTTCCATAGACGATCTTGAACCTACATCAATGCAAGTTGCTCTCGGTGAGCCTCGGTGGAAGGCCGCTATGGATACGAGTATAAGTCTTTGATGAAAAACAAAACTTGGAAGCTTGTCGATCTGTCGCATGGAAAGAAACCCATTGGCTGCAAATGGGTGTATAAAGTCAAGTACAAAGCTAGATGGGACAATTGATAAGCATAAGGCCCGTCTTGTTGCAAAGGGCTATGCTCAAAAGGAAGGCATTGACTACGAGGAAACTTTTGCACCTACTGCTCGGATGACAACAATTCGAGTTATTTGTGCTATGGCAGCACAATTTGGGTGGAAAGTTCATCATATGGATGTCAAAAGTGCCTTTCTAAATGGTGATCTCCAATAAGAAGTCTATATGACTCAGCCAAAAGGATTTGCAGTGGAAGGCCAACAACAGAAAGTTTGCAAATTGGTCAAATCCTTATATGGTCTGAAACAAGCTCCTCGAGCTTGGTATATAAAAATGGACAATCACCTCTTGCAACATGGTTTTAAGAGATGTCCGTCAGATGCAAACCTCTATTTCAAGAAATAGGGTTCTGAGATAGTGTTGCTTGTACTCTATGTTGATGATCTGCTCATTACAGGGAGTTCAAAAACTATGATCTCTACTGTCAAAAGAGACTTGTGTCAATCTTTTGAGATGTCAGATCTCGGACTTCTCCATTACTGTCTTGGTCCGGAATTCAGCCGAAAGGAGCACTCCATCAAAGTGTCTCAGAAAAAATATGCCAAGACATTGCTGAAAAATATCGCATGACTGATTGCAAGCCAATGGCAACTTCGATGGAGACTGGACTTCAGTTATCGTGATATGATGATTCACCTCAGGTAGATGGTACTCTCTATCGACAGTTGATTGGGAGTCTCATATATCCGACCAATACTAGGCCAGATCTCATATTTGCTGTCAACTATCTTTCGAGGTTCATGCAGGAACCTAAGACCACTCATTGGAAAACAACAAAACGTGTTCTTCACTATGTCCGTGGCACAATGGAATATGGCCTAGAATACAAGAGGAACAACAAATTCTTCTTGCAAGGATACATGGACTCCGACTATGCCGGATCATTTGATGATCGCAAGTCAACTTCATGATATATTTTTCATCTTGGATCCGGTCCTGTCTCTTGGCACAACAAGAAGCAACAAGTGGTTGCTATTTCATCAACAGAGGCAGAGTATCGCACCGCACGTGAAGTTGTGTGCGAAGTGATATGGTTGCATCACATTCTGACAAGTATGGGTCATCCATCCAAATCTCCAATACACTTGTTTTGCGACAATCAGGGTGTTATGAACCTAGTCAAGAATCCAGTCCATCATGAAAGAACAAAACACATTGACACACAATGTCATTTCATTCGAGATGAAGTTTCGAGGCACCGAATTCAACTTCAAAACATTCCCACCGATGCTCAAGTTGCAGACATTTTCACTAAGGCACTTGCACGTGTCAAATTTGAATTGTTTCGTAGCTCTCTTTGTATTGCAAAATGATGTAATCAGGGGGGATGTTAGTATAGCTAATAGTTATATCATTACCAAAATAATGTAATAAAGGGGGATGTTAGCGTATATATTTGTTAGTATATTTGTTATTTCATTATATTAATTAGGCTGAACTTGTTATTTGTTATAACAGGTTCTATTTCAGCCTCGGATGGTTTCGTAACCTCCGGGCTATTATAGTCCTGAAATTGTATTATTTAAACCATCCCGGACATGAATAAAGTTGCTGCTTTATCTAACAATCCTGACAAAGACAATGTAGTAACATAGGAAGGGGGACAAAGGAGGGGACCACGGACCACCTGGAAGACTACTATTGGTTTCACATCATTTCAGCTAGTCTATGGAAAAACAAACATGATGCCTATAGAGTTTGAAGTTAAAACACTTAGGACTACTGTAGAATTGAATATCAATCTGGATGATGCACAAAAATATAGAATTCAATAGCTTAATCAGTTGGATGAATACCGCCTTGAAGCTCTACAGAAAACAAAGATCATTCAGAAACAAAGGGCCAAGTGGCATGACTACCACACCAAGAAAAAGCAACTTAAAGTGGGAGAATGGACATTACTTTATGATTCCCAGTTTTAAAAAAGGAAGGGTAAGCTCATGCAACATTGGATGGGACCATTTGAAGTAATTGAAATCATCAATAATAGAGTTGTGAGAGTTAGAACAATAGATGGCAGCAACATTACATTAATAGTCAATGGCCATCGCCTGCGTCCATACTATGTGTTTGAAGCATACATGATTGAGTCTAGATTAAGCATGGAGGAGACCCTAGTTGATTCTAATTTTATCTTGAGTCAGTGATATGTGGACCTAATCCACATAGTCCCAAATACAATTATTCTTTTAAATTTTTCTTTTTTTTAGTTGTGTTTTTTTTTTGCAGGAACAATGCCCTTTGTGTAACTGTTAGGCAGCCTGGGAGACCTAGGCCTAGCAAGCACAAGATCCATGAACCTGTGCTTTCCAAGATTTCTAGGAGAATTTGCTTGGAGTAGGAGTAGTTAATCCCCATTTAGAAAGGGGAATACTAAACCTGAACCTGCACAAGAGTGTTTAGATTGGTCTTTTTGGACAATAAAACACTCAAATGCTGGTTCAAGGGAAGATGTCGATCTTATACCTTTTTTTAATCAGAAGCATTAAAAATGCCTGATAAACTTGACAGCGCATATACAAGGACAAATCAGTACTTGTTGAATATAATAAAAGTGCCATATGTTTGTAATTGATGGGCCTACTTCCAATTATTAGAAAAGGTGTCTGCTTCCCGTTGTATGGTGGAAGGTGTCTGCTTCCCGTTGTATAGTGGAAGGCACCTGCTTTCCATTGTACGACAGAAGGCACCTACTTTTCATTGTACGATGGAAGGCACCTACTTCCCATTGTACACTTCATGGCGTCTAACTCCCAATATGTTACGAAGATGACGCTTGCGTCCCGTTTGCTGACAATTCAATGCTTGACTCTCGATTTTTTAGGAGAATGACCGATTGCCAATTTTTGGGAAACTGACACCAAATATTCTTAGCATACATGTAAAAAAAAGGTTTGTATAAATTTTATTTTATATGTACGACACCTGACAGTTAGCAATAAGGCATCTGCTTCCCATGATAGACATAAGCACCTGATTGCTAAGGTGCCTGCTTCTCGTGTTAAGTAGAGCGCTTGACTGCTAAGGCGTCTGCTTCCCATGTAAGTAAAGCGCCTAATTCCAACAGTGCTTGTTTCCATTTTGCAAGGTACTTGCACACCGTAACTCGAAAAGAAGGTGCCTGATTTCCATACGAAAAAGGTTCCTAATTTTTGTTTACAACGACTGCTTTCTTTGCCTTGGTAGAATAATACATCAGCCTTGGGATGTGGCCTGAGCCACATAAGTACCCCCTACACGTGTAAAGTCAATTCCACCATGGACAAAATTAAAAGTTTACGTCAACCAATTTTCAAGGAGGGGACGTTTGTCAGCCCAAGACGCTATGTTTTACTAATTTTGTTTTTAATTTTTATAGGTTTTCTTGAGTAACCCATAGTGCAGCTACCAAGAAAATATCACGTCCAAAGAAATTCATTGTGTGGGAACTATGGCCATCATTATCTTTTGTGGTTTACCCCATCATCAAACGCCAGCCAATAACGATGCACCATGAACATTTACACATGCACCCATGAAACAAATTTAGGTGCATGTTTAAATTTTTTGTTTCTTGTCTATATTATTTTCATGAACATGTGTGTCTATGGAAATGTACCGACATAACCCCCCATTATTACCTTAACCACTTGAAAAATCTACCTGGCATAGTGTTGTATGTCACGCCTCTGATTGGTTGACAATTTATGGTTATCATCTCCGCACAATCAGACACATGCTCGAAGGAAATTTACTACGAATAACCATAATAACTGTTGATTACGGTAATTAATCGCCTGTGTGCATAAATACAATTGTTTTAAAAATTTGTTTACCAGCTACTGTGCAACCAACTTCAGTAAGAAAAACACAGAACAATGAGGCACAATGGTAATTCAAAGGGGAGACAGTAAAATTGTTGAGTGAATTGTGAATCAAAGGCAAAGCATAGGGGGAAAGTCGAAAAATCATGACCTTAAGAAGAGTGAGTCGATCGATTACTCGGGCATTTTTGCAGACATCCAAATACAGTTGGATGCTACAAAATGGATGGACTACTATCGATTGGTTAGTCAGGGCCAGGATGCAGTAGTAGCAAATGAATTTGTGACGTCGATGAGCGAGGAGGTCATGTGCATGTGAGGGCTGGAGATCCCAGTCATGGAGAACTACATCACCAAAGTTATGAGCCTCCCTCTTACAGGGGATCACACATACAAGGAGGATAACCTAACCCTATATGCACAGAGATTTTTTGGGGTACCAAAAAAGTACCTGACACACACTGGCTTGTTGAAACAACACATTCCCGAGCTCTAGAGGGTCATTTTTGAATAGATCACCCATTTCTTCACATGCTCTAGTAGGTACTCCCACCTGAATGTCAATCACATTTGTTTCCTCAATCATATTCTGCATGGGAAAAAAATCAACGTCCCCCACTACCTTACATGCACCTTGAAATATGAGGCTAGGTGGTACCAGGCAGGCACCATCTCTGCCCTGGCTCACCATGGCCTGATTATTGCCTTGGTGAGAGATGCAAAGTCACATAAAAATGTGATAATTGAGGAAGCTATGGGCACTAGTGTAGCATCAGGGGCACAAGTAGAGGAGGAGGTACCCATTCAAACTGAACAATCGACCCAGGAGGTGACAGAACGAGAAACGATGGTGCTTGTGTTCCAGCCTACAGGAAATACAAGGGAAGCATGATAGATCTTGTTCTCTTATTTTATCCAATTTGAGGAGGAAACAGGTCAGGGTTCATCCCCTTTTGCACCCCAATTCGAGGATGAGGTAGTGCAGGATTCCATGTCTATCTCTACTTGGATGAGAAGCAAAAGGAGGTCGTTGAGGGTGGTTTCAATCCCATATGACAATAAGACACCCATCGATGAGTTCAACAGGTAGGAATATATGGACCATATTTTATAGGACATTTTCTGTGGGCCAACTCCTCAACAGGAGGCGACCATGGTAGATGTACCACCAAAGAGCCAGGTAGAGGATCTATAGCATCAGCTGCAGGTTCTGAAAGAGTAGGCTTCCACTTGGAAAGTGAAATTAAAAGAGGAGCGAGATCTGTTTGAAGAGTTCAGAAAGGAGGCCACCCTAAAAATGCACAAATTGTATCAAACAATTTGGCAACTACAAAGATAATTGTAGTTGCAGGGCAAACCAAAAATAGTCGAGCAGCTGACTAGAGTTGATGTAGCAGTGCAAACTAATGGGACAACAGAAGTGCCCCTTGTTGATAAGAAAATAAAATAGGGAGATGTTTCTTCAATGGAAGTAGAGCAACCCTGCTCTATGTCCCCCTCTACAGAGTAGGTAATTCATGAGGATGAGGTCAAAATTAAAGAACCTCCAAATATAGACCAGCCTGAAAAGGGGGAGAAGATGGAGAAAATAAGATGGAGGTCGAAGAGCCTCAAATTACAAACACAAAGGAAGGGGCATAACACTCCCAAATTAATATAAGGGTAGCTCAGCCTAAAGAAGAAGAGTAGTCCCTGATATGCGGCAAGTAGTTGTAGAGGACTAGGAGGCTCAACAACTTGCATTCCCTATACACCAGGAAATACCAATTGCACCATCATACCTTAGGGTATAGAGTATCAAGCTGAGATCAAAACAAAAAGTTGTAAGGCCATCTCAGCACCGACCCAGAACCAGAGCAAGAGTTGCAGAGTTGAAGGTCCTAGGCCTTGAATCTGACAAGGAATCAGAGCTAGATTTCAATGAAGAATGGGAGGCAACAAAGAACCAGTTTGTTGCCCAAAAATAGAATTTTGAGGAGATCAAGGAGGAAATCAAGGTAGATAATAAAAATTGGAAGAAGGCCTCCAAGAAAACCCTCAAGGAAGCTGAAAAGGAGGCCAAAAAACAATCTGGCTGACCTTGAAAGAATATTCTAGTTGCTCAACCTGAGCAGTTCTAGCATTTGTATGGGTCAAAATATGGAAAGCCCTCGAGGATGTAGGCGTATTTTAAGAAGATGGGATTTCTAGGCCCTGTACAGAAAGAGGATCTGGCATCAAGCAATAGAACTCCCCCTATGCCAAAAATAGAGGTTGAAGCTAAACCTGAGCTTGACCCAACACGGGGAGATTTTCCCACAACCAGGGTTGCTAAGGAATCCAGCATCCCATTTGGAGATAAGGAATCAGTGCATGTGGGTGAGAAGTTACCACTTCACCACGATTAATGGAAAATGGTTGAGCCTGCATTCCAGAAGGATGCCACCAACTTCACTGGTTTTTATATGAATTTTGATAAGGGCAAGGTGGCCTGGACCAAAGAACCACCCAAGAAGAGGGTAGGGCCAAGTGAACCACTTTGACGTAGCAAACGCCAAAAGTAGTAGGGACAAGAGATAGCAGCTCCCACAACACCAAAGGGGTGAAAGCCCCGGGATAAAGAGAAATCCAAGGTCACTAAGAGAAAGAGGACACGGGCCAATCGGGCCTATTGAGATGAGGTGAACATAACTGGTAATTACCAGTTCAAAGTTGCATAGGGACGTGCCACCCCTTAAGCATGGGGGGATGATGAGCCATAGAATTGCTCATTTTTTGTACTCTTTTCCCCATAATATGCGGCATATATTCTTTTAGATATAAATTTTTTATGGAAATTATATATATAATTGACCGTTTATTTTGCATGTTTTCTAATATTTGTCTTTAAGTGTAATTTGTGTAGATTTGGTGTAAATCATTGCATTTTGGCATGTTTTCGTCGAGGTCCAACTCAGACCTGGCACTTATAAATAAATGAAGGGAAAACATTTGCAGAATATCGATAAAGAGGCACGAAGTCAAGCGCCCAAGTCCTTTGAAGTGCCTGACTTCCGTTCAGCACCTAATTATTAGGCACCTAATTTCTGTTAGGCGCCTGCTTCCCGTTGTATGGTAGAAGGCGCATGCTTCCCATTGTATGGGGGAAAGTGCCTACTTTTAATTATGCAAATGAAAGGCACCTACTTCCTGACTTCTTCAACCGCGATGCCTGATTCCCGTTAGCATCAAACTTCAGCATGGCTCTGTGATAGGTAGAACAGAGCGAATATGTTGGCAACCTGTATAAAAGGATTTCTACCATCATAACCGAACATGGGATAATGTCAAAGGTGATTTATCACCTATTTTGCAGCTGTTACGTAAATTAATTCTATAAGTCGGGCAAATAAAAAATCAGCATATTCTGGAAACTAAATACACTGAAAACTCATGATATTTTACCCGATTCAAGCAACCAGTTGTAACAACGAATCACATGTTGATTCGTTATGAAAATTATAACAAGGTTGGCTGCATACTTTATAAATATGCAAGCCACCCTTGAAGAAGACCCTCCTGGACTTGTTATGTAATTTTCTCAGTTGCAAACAGTTAATAAAAATCCTTGCATTTCTCTTGTAAAAAGTATTCTCTAAGCGTCCGGTGAACATTCTACCATGGGCAAAACCTGCTGGAAGCATGGGCCCACTTGCAACAAAGTTCTTCCCTATTTTCCTTATTTTTCTATAATTATTTTAATAGATTAATTTATTTTCAACACTTTCCTTGTTTTCTATAATTTTCAGCAAGGTAGTTATTTAGAGTTTTAATGTTTTCAGTCCTGTTTCTTAGACTTAGCATAGGATTATTGGTTTAAACATAAACTTCAATGAACATTAAACACCCCCTAAACCATAATATAAGGGACTCATATTTGAAGGAGAAATTACAAACATAGATTTTGCACGACTACTCACAAGACTACAAGCTACCCCAGGTTGACAATTAAATAGAGGTAATTAATTGAATCGTAGAAAAAATATCCAATGTTTTTGCCCAACAGTGGCTACGAGACTTCACCCTCTCTAAGTGGATAAATTCATTTGGTTTACACTCTATCTCAAATTTTATTATATTTCAACTAATATTCACTTAAATATAAGAAGTTTCGCTTCAAGTGGTCTCAAAGCATGATTTTGGAAGTGAGATTGGTGCCTTCCCTCCATTGATTGCTATCGTAGTTCAGTCACATTTGCATTAGAGTCCATTCCAGGCTTCGTAGACGCAAACATAAGCTTTAGATGCTTCGGTAGATTTTTGTATAATAGGAAATCTATTCTGCCATTCAGGCACCACATCTTCTGTCAGGTCCATCTAGACGTAGGCATTCACGAGGTTCACAGACAACAAATAAATGGATCGCATAAGAGAATTAAGCGTTCACTAGTTGACATTCACAATATTTGTAAAAAAATTTAAAACCTTCTCCTAAGGTTTTAAAATGGATGAATTAGGTGTGTTCTTTAAACCCTAAGAGCTCTCTTATTCGCGGTGTGACAAGTGACTATTTTGGAGGAGTTCTAAAATTTTCAAACATCAATTACTATGTCAACGTGGCATTTGTTGTTCACATTTTCGATGAACATCCTATTGAGTTCAAAGTTCTGATGACCGCTTATGGGAGAATTTCATGTTCCTAGGACTGGACTGCAAAGGTTCAAATCGATAATTTTTTGCTATATTTTTTTTATTTCATCCAATCAGAACGCATTGTCAAAAATCCTATCGAGCATACGTGGCATATCCAAATATATTCTTACACGTGTCAGGTTCAGTGGTTATCCAATTAAACTATCAATGAGTAGTAATTCTAACAGACTTTCCAAAGCAGCGTAGCGCATGGCAGTATTTTGTGGACACTTTACCTTTGACACTTGGTGCGTATTTAACAAGGTTTGTTCATTAGAAATTGCATTGAAGGTTTGAAGGTTTCAACAAATTTTTGTACTTGTTTTCATATCTATTGGGACTTTAGTCCCACATTGATGTGACGAAAACTATTAAACCCTCTATAAACTCCTACACACACTTAGTACTTCGACGAGTTGTTCACCACTTTGTTTGCACTCGTGTGGGTGGACACCATTATAAAATTGGAAAATTGTTTACCTTTTACTCTAACCTGGTGGCATTGACCTTGGTGATGATCGGCGAAAAACAAATTGTTGTTTGACCTGAAAATAAACCATTGAAAACCATTTTTTGGTGCCAATTACTTTATTTTTTATTTTTTGACTATTGGAGTAAATTTGAATTCAATTTTTTTTGTTTGAATCCATTAGCACATTTGAATTCAATTTTTTTAAAATTTCAAATCAAATTTGGTGCCAACAAGTGCATGAGTGAACCTTGTGAGTGGAATCGAGTAGACGGATGATTGCAACGTAATTCCCCATTGAATGATGTGTCTATAAGTAGAAAGAAGCACCCACATCGAAATCAAGGAACACATCATAATACTCCCAACAACATCAATAGTTTTGACCAACACCTTTACACTACCCTAAATTCTATGGCTCCATCTTCATCTAACCATTCAGGTCCTCCCTCTCCACCATCCAATAACCCTCCTCCTAGCCCATCTATCCCAATTTCCAATAGTGTTGATCCTAACCTTCGTCAATATCTTACACAACAAGAAGGAAAGATTGACAATATTTGTACTATGCTACAAAATATTCAAGCCACCATATCAAATTCTACACCCCCTCATACCCCCAGATCACAACATTTTCTCCAACCCGAACCCTTAAACATTCATCAAGAACAAGTGGTTGCTTCTAACCAACGCTTTGCCAATGATTTAGACCCAATGGTAGGTAATGCTTCCAGCTTTTTGGAATGGCCTCATGATGTTCAAGTCCCTCGAATTGACATACCCACATTTGAAGGAGCTGACCCTCGAGGATGGTTGGCAAAAATGGATGGTCTTATCCAATTATACCATATTTTGAAAATAGGTCATGTTGCGTTAGCAACTTCTAAGCTGGGTACCCAGGCGTATCAATGGTTGTTATGGCAACTTCGTCAACATGGTCACCCTCTTTTATGGCCTCAATTCAAGGAACAATTTCTTAGAAGATTTGATAAGGGATCCTTGACATCTTATGTGGTACATCTTATGGATGTTAGGCAAACAGGCTCAGTGGAAGATTATATCTCTGAATTCACAAGTCTACTCACATATACACAAGAATTGAGTCCAATGGTGGTGGTTTCTGCTTTTTGCAATGGTATTAAGGATAGGATTTGAAAGGAAGTTGACATGCATGATCCTTATACCATCGATGATGCACAACATATAATACTAGTAGTAGAACAAAAATTACAAAATGTGGCTCCTTATAAACATGATTTTAATGCTCATCATCCTCGATACAAGTTTGAGCATCCCCAAGGATTTCTCTACTTCAAATACCGTTCTCATCATCCAAGAGATCAAGCTTGTGTTGAACATCAAAAATTTCACTTAGAATATGATGATGCATTAGTTGTGGAGGAGGAAGATCTAACTCAACCTGAGCCATCCATAGAACTAGCAAATGAAGAAACACAAGAGGATGATACAGTGGCTCTTTCAGTTCATGCACTTATGGGTCTTCAAGCTCATCATACTATCAAGGTACAAGGATTCATTAAACACCAGTGTGTTAATGTGTTGATTGATTCAGAAAGTACACATAACTTTATCGATTTTAAGATAGCAAAATATTTGGGCTTGTATATCAATACTTCACCTCAAGATAAATTTCCAGTTCTAATTGCAAATGGAGGTAATGCTCAATGTGTGGGTCGGACATCTAGGATTACTATCCAAATGGGGAATTATTCATGGATGGGTACTCTCTTTATTATGAACCTAGGAAGCTCAAACATCATTTTAGGAGCACAATGGTTATCTCAACTAGGTGATGTCACTATTAATCTACAAAAATTATACATCAAATGGATGGATAATAAAAAGGTAATTTGTCTTCAAGGAATTCAACCTCCTCCTTCCAAGATAGTGAGTTCACACAACATGGAGAAGTTATTGAAGAAATATGGTAATGGTTTTATTGCCCAAATAAATTCCATCAAAGCTCAATCCTTGGATTCATCTCCTACAACTCTTCCAAGGGATCTTCAAGATATTGTGGATAATTATGAAGAAGTCTTTAGTGAACCTAGGGGTCTACCTCCTAAGCGATCACATGATCATGCCATACATATTCTTCCTAGAAGTCTTCCTCCTAATGTGGGTCCTTATTGCTATCGACAACCCCAAAAGTTAGAAATTGAGAAGTTGGTACAAGAAGTGTTAGAGCATGGAATCATCTATCCAAGCATCAATCCTTATTCATCTCTAGTAGTGATGGTATGTCGTAAAGATAACTCATGATGCATGTGTCCCGATTCTTGTCCTCTCAACAAGATCACTATCAAAGATAAGTTTCTTATCCCTATCATTGATGACTTATTGGATGAGTTACATGGTGCTAGTTATTTCACTAAACTTGGCCTATGCTCAGGCTTTCACCAAATTCAAGTTAGAGAAGAGGATATCCCTAAAACAATTTTTCGTACTCATGAAGGTTATTATGAGTTTCTAGTCATGCCCTTCAGTATCGCTAATGCTCCATCAAATTTTCAAAGCCTCATGAACCATGTCTTTAGGCCTTATCTTCATAATTTTGTCCTAGTTTTCTTTGATAATATTTTAATTTACGACAAATCTTGGAAGGATCACCTAGTTCATGTTGATAAAGTCCTTCATCTATTACAAAAGGAGAAAATCTTTGTTAAAAGATTCAAATGTGTATTTGGAGTACAAGAGGTGGAATATTTGGGACATATAGTATCTCATGAAGAATTCAAAGTAGATCCTCATAAAATCCAAGCTATTCAAGATTGGCCTCTACAAAAATCGCTCAAAAAACTTCATGGTTTTCTCAGACTCATAGGATATTATAGAAATTTTGTTCGCAACTATGGTAAGATTGAGTCACCTCTCACTGCTCTTACCAAAAAGGATGCTTTTATTTGGAATGAAGCTACTTCTCAGGCCTTCAAAGCCCTCAAAGAGGCTATGTGTTCCACTCCAATTTTGGCTACTATTGATTTTAGCAAGCCCTTTGTCATTGAGTGTGATGCTTTTGGCACAGGTATTGGAGCTGTTTTAATGGAAGAAGGACATCCATTGGCTTTTGAAAGTAAGCAACTTTCAAGAAAGAATTTGGGACGATCCACTTATGAAAAGGAAATGCTAGCTATTCTATATGCTATAGAGTAATGGAGAAATTATTTATTAAGTAGTCATTTCATCATTAAAACTAACCATAGTAGCCTTAAGCATTTATTAGAACAACGTCTTTCATGTCTTAAACAAAATAAATGGCTGACCAAACTCTTGGGTTATGATTTTGTCATTGAGTACAAGAAAGGTAAAGAAAATGTGGTAGTTGATGCTTTGTCTCACAAATAAGAAGTTGATGTGACTATAAATGCCATCTCAGATCCTTATCCACAATGGCTTTCCCAAATTTAAGAAGAATTATTAGTTGATTTAGACACTGCTCAAATCATTCAAGATATCAAAATAGGATCATCCTTGTATTCTTACTTCTCTTATTCAGATTGAGTACTTCACAAGAAAAATCGTATTTACCTTCCTCAATATTCCACTATTAAATCAATGGTTCTCCAAGAACTGCATGCATCTCCTCTTGCAGGACATTCCAGATTCTTGAAAATATACCAACAGGTGAAGCAATTATTTTCCTAGAAAGGCTTAAAATCGAATGTCAAAATATTTGTGGCTGAGTATGAGATATGTCAATGTAACAAAGGGGAAACAATTAAATTTCATGGATTATTACAACCTTTACCTATCCCTAATTGCCAGTGGGAGCATATTTCCATGGACTTCACTGAGGAGCTTCCCAAATCAGAGGGTATGAAAAGGATTGAAAATCCAGCTAAGTGTTCTATTATTTACAATTCAATTTATAGGCTCTAATGGCCCAAAATACATAACCAAACCCATCAAATCATGGATTTGATCCAAAATGCTTAACCATAAGCTACAAAAGTGCAAAGGAGAATGCATGTAACTTTCTAAGCTAGGAGAAAGGAATAATGCTAACTATAAGATCCTTTTTAGCTATCTTGAAGTACACACTTCCTACTTTGAGTTCACACTTCCTAACTAACACTCCTAAATGACAACTAGAAGATAACTAGTGCCCACAAGCGCATGTGAGAAAGAGACTCACTTACAATATTAATTTGCAAGAAATAAACTATGCAAAACTAACTAGAAATTACTAGAGGGGTCATATGAGTGATCAAACATCAATCCTCATCATGCCTCCCCACAATAGAAGCATTGGACTCCAATGCTTTTAGAAGAGTAGGAAAGTCATGGGACATCTGATGAAAAGAAATCCAACGAGCCTAATGCGACAACTGTCCTCATCGAGCCACAAGATATGAGGTGGTAGACCCTTGGCGAGTCTGTCGAATCTTTGTGTCATAGATCTGATCAGAATCCAATGGTAATCGAGAATCGGGAACCACGTTCACCAGGATGACTGATAGCTGGTGCTTTCTCCAATGTAGAGTCAAAATACAACTTCAAAAGATCTACATTGACGACGTCATGAATTCCCAAGTGTGCGGGAAGATCAAGGCGAAAAGCATTCTCAAACACCTGTTGAAGAATAGTATAAGGCCCATAGCGAATCGGTTTGATTTTACTATGAGTCTTATCAGAAAAACGTCGCTTGTCAAGATGCAACCAAACTTTGTCACCAATCTGAAATGGATGAGGAATTCGATGTCGATCCATGGCCTTTTTCTACTACTGCTGTGTCTTTTGCAAAATCTCAACCACCTTTGATTATAGATTGTGCAAATGTTGAATAAATGAGTGTGCTTTGTCTTGATCCTTCTGAAGATGTGAAGTGACAGGAGAAGGCAAAGACAAAGGTAACTCATAAGGTGCCAAGGGTTGAAATCCCAAACAAACCTCAAAGGGTGAATGACCTGTAGAAGAATGTAGGGCCCTATTGTAGGCATGTTCAATATGAGTGAGACTCAAGTCCCACTTTGCTGGTGAAGCGTGATGATAGATTCATAAACTTTGCACAAGGGTACGGTTTACCACTTCAGTCTGCCCATCTCACTGCGGATGATAGGCGATGGAAAAGTTAAGGGAAACTCCCAAAATTTTCCATAAAGAACGCCAAAAGTGACCCACAAAGCATGAATCATGATCCGATATAATGCTGGTAGGTAGACCAAAGGAACGCCAAATGCTATCAAAGAAAAATTGGGCTAAGTCTGCTGCAGAACTTGTCTTGCGACATGGAATAAACTTAGACATTTTACCGAATCTATCAACCACCACGAACACACAATCATGTTGTTGCACTGTCATAGGAAAACCACTAACCAAATCCATGGAAATGCTTTCCCAAGGATGGGAAGGAATGGGCAAAGGCATGCCTAAGCCAAACTTCTTGTTAGCTGGTTTTGAGCGACAAAAAACTACACACTGTTTGAGAAATCTCAACACATCCCTCTGCATTTTAGGCCAATAGAAAAATATTTTCAAGTGATGAAGTGTTTTGTGCTTCCCAAAGTGACCACCATAAAGTGTAGAATGAGCTTCCTTAAGAAGTGACACTCTAGGCTCACAAGGAACACAAACCTTGTCCAATTTGTAAAGAAGTCCTTCTTTGATGTAAAAATCTTGGAAAGGACACAAATTGGAAGAAGAAGGCTTACTCGCTCAAATATTTTCCCAAAATCAGGATCCTGTGAATACTGATTAGGCCAAGTCCTAAATCCCAAGTGTGAAGTGGACATAACTGTTAAGGCAAGAGCGGCAGGAGGCCTACTCAAACAATCAGCAACAATATTACTCTTCCCCTTTTTGTACTTGATCACCAAGTGAAATTGTTGGAGGTAAGAGGCCCACTTCATATATCTTGATTCTTCAATTTTACTTTGAGATTGTAAAAACTTGAGAGGCATATGATCAGTGTGTACTACTGTATATTTTCCCAAAAGATAATGTCTCTAGTACTTAATAGCTTGAACTAATGCATACAACTCCTTGTTATATGTAGAATAGTTCAACTTAGCAGCAAAAAAAGTTTTTGAATGATAGTTCAAAAGGTTGAGAGAGGTCGGGTAAAGTTAACACAGGTGCTGTACAAAGTTTCTTTTTGAGTTTCTCAAAGGCAATCTCTTGGCTTTTCTCCCAATGAAATGGAACTTTAGACTTAGTGAGATAATGCAAAGGAGTTGCAAGGGTGGAATATTGAGGAATGAACTTGCGATAAAAATTCGCAAGTCCTAGAAAAATCCTTAACTCAGTGAGAGTTGTAGGAGGGGACCACTTAAGTAAAACATCAACTTTTTTGGGATCTACCTGAATTCCACTTTCACTAATCACATAACCAAGGTAAGAAACTGAAGTATTGCCAAAAGAACACTTGGAAGAATTGGCATATAATTGATTCTTCGCAAGAAGATCAAGTGTATGATGGATATGCCTAAGGTTTTCCTCCCAAGTCTTTGAGAATATCAATATATCATCAAGATATATTATTACAAATTTGTCAAGTACATCACGAAATACATCATTCATCAACCTCATGAAGGTTGCAGGAGCATTAGTAAGACCGAAGGGTATGACCAACCATTCAAAAAGGCCCATCTTCGTCTTAAAAGTTGTCTTCCATGTATCCTCAGCTTGGATACGCACTTGATGATATCCACTTTTGAGATCTATTTTTGAAAAGAACTTAGCTCCTTGTATTTGATCTAATAAATCATCAATGCATGGTAGTGGATATCTATTCTTTATAGAAATTCTGTTCAAAGCATGAAAATCAATGCACAATCTCCAAGTGCCATATTTTTTAAGAACCAACAAAATAGGTGAAGCACAAGCATAAGTACTTTCCTTAATGAAACCTTTAGACAACAAATATTCTATTTGCCTTTTTATTTCTTCATTTTGCAAAATAGATTGTCTATACATGGGAGCATTAGGAAGTGAAGAACCAGGAATGATTTCAATGCTGTGATTAATTGTGCGAATTGGAGGAAGAGACTTTGGCTCCTGGAATATGTGTGAGTAACTTTGCAATATTTTATCCATTGAAGAGTGTTGCTTTGGAATGGATGTGGATGTAGAAGTGTTTTGAGAGTGAATGAAAATTAGAGCAACATCACCACCTTTTTTAATTACTCTTTTTGTTTGCTTGGAACTTAGAATGATGTTAGGAGTGTTGGTGCTTTTAATGACAAAAATCTTACCATCTTTTTGAAGTGTGTAGGTTCTTTTGAAAGCATCATAAACAACTCTCCTATCATACTGAAAAGGTTGTCCAAGCAAAATCCCACAATAATCCATAGGAGTCACATCACAAGTGACTTGATCTATGAAATGTGGGCCAAGTGCAAATTTTAATGTGTAAGTGTGAGTGATTTTCGAGCCTCTTCCACTATCCTTCCAACCCAAAGAATAAGGTTGAGGATGAGGCTCCATAGGTAACTTCAAACGCTCGACAATGGACCTCGCAATTAGATTTTTCTGCGTGCCATTATCCACTATACAATCTATTGCAAAATTATGGAGCAAATGAGCTCGAGTGATGAACAAAGCATCACGAGCGCCCTCTGATGAAATTACATTTACCAAGGTAACTTCATTGAGCTTACCTCGTAATTCCGTGTATACTCTACTCTCTCCTACTGACTCAAGGGGACCTTTGGTAGCATCCTCCTCTTGAGTAGTAATGACTAAACTCTTCTTTTTAAGCTTAAAACAATCAGCTTTTTCATGACCTTTCTTCTTACAATAGTTACAAAACTTTTTAGAAGAAGAAGAAGAAGAAGGTTTAGAAGAAGAAGGAGTAGAAGCGGAAGGGGAAGGAGAAGAAGGAGATGGAGAAGAAACATTCTTCTTTTGAGAAAAATTATTCTTTTGTGAGAAAGAATTATTCCCTTTTGATGAGTTTGCAACCACTTGAGTAACAGGTGCGCGGAATGCTTGCGAATGCGCCTTAAAATTGTCCTTCGCAAGTTGCGCTTGGTTGAAAACTGAATCCAATGTTTCCAAAGAAACAAACATAATTTCTCTGTACAAGTGCTCTAACAAGCCACTTTGAAATTTGAGAATCAAAGCTGGAACATCATCCTCCACATTCACAAGTATCCTGTACCTGTTGAACTGAAAAATATATTCCTGTATAGTCATATTAGTTCCTTGCCTAAACCAAAACCACCTAATTACCAAATCCTTAGAATAATTGGAAGGATAAAAATTGGTTTTCAGACAGTCTACAAGTTCATCCCAAGTAGTGAGTTCATCATGACCTCTTTTTCTTTCTACAAGGACTTTAGCTAAACCAGAAATTTTTAGCTTAGCATAAGGAACCACATCTTCATCTGAAAGTTGAGAGTAAGACAACCAAGAACTCATGTCAAGAATCCAACTATTCAAGACATCACGGTTCCTGGATCCATCATAAAATGGAACTTCACAATGAACTCTCAGGCGAGAATCATGAGCATAAGTTGAAGCATTATGTACAGAAATGTCATTTACCTTCATTACAAGGTTACCAAGAACTTCTACCATGGTAGTATCATTAGCCTTATCTGCTAAAGCATTTACAACATGTGCAGTTGGCACAAATTTTCGTGCCATAAATTTTCTTGCCACAAATTTTCGTGCACAATCTCCCGTCAGCTTGGCCTGAACGGTTCCAAGCCCGACAAGCTGCCACGATAGCGGGTTGTCCACTCGTGGATAGCCGTAGTCGCCCTTGGCATAGACTATCGTAGGCCTTGGAGCTGTTGGTCGTAGGCCCTGCAGACGCCTGACAGCACTGTCAGGCACTACTATGGTGGTTCTGCGATGCAACAGGTCCTGTAGTCGCCTGACAGTCTTGTCAGATGCTGCATAGTAGCTCTACGACATAGCAAGCCTACAGTCGCCTGACAATATTGTCAGGTGCTATGATGGCCGAGTTGTCGCACTGGTGTCAACGCCTGATAAGATATTAGGTTGTCAGGCCGGTGGGCAGTGCAGTCTATCGTCGGCTCGACACCGGGCGGTGCTGCCGTGGCCTGCGTTGTAGGCGTTGTCGACTGACAGTGTCTGCCGCAGGACTGATGCCTGAAAAAATGTCAGGCTGTCAGGTCGCAGGCAGTAAGGTCGGGTGCGTAAGCACTTTGACTAGCCGCGACTGTCGACCATGCACCCTTGGTGCTGGCGCGGTAGCTGAAAAGGCCAGAAAAACCTTAGGCCCCTAAATTTTTTTTTTTTTTTACAATAAAAAAATCTAAATTAATATTTAAAAAAATATATATTAATTTAAAATTTAATTTTTTTTAAAAATAATGAAATTTTTAAAATTAACCAGGGAGGCTAATTATTAAAAATAATGAAAACTTAAACTATTAAAAATATGAGCAATCAGATCCCTTCAGTAGCTCTCCTTTCAAGATCTAGTCGACACATGACCAGCGTTTGAAAGGCAACCAAACCCAAGTTGACACACGACCTGGTATAGAACTCCTCCAGCTTCAAGACTCCTCGATGGCAGGAACAAATGGCTCCCTAATACGCATCTCTCCGTAGGAGTAGTCCAAACCTGCCAAGGGATTTTTGTAAGAAAGGAAACAAGGTAAACTTCTCCTATACTCCTTGAGCATACGGAGAAAGTTGGAACGAGGATTTTGACGCCTAAGGAACTTCCTTCTGTGTATGGTTTTCAAGCTCCCCTTGAGCTTGAACCGAGTCCTCAATGAGAAAATATTTCTCATAAAAAAAAATTATCTCCTATCCTCTCACCTCACAAGCCCTAGTGCAAACATGAACCTAGCTCTGATACCAATGAAAAGGATTGAAAATCCAACTAAGTGTTCTATTATTTACAATTCAATTTATAGGCTCTAACGGCCCAAAATACATAACCAAACCCATCAAATCATGGATTTGATCCAAAATGCTTAACCATAAGCTACAAAAGTGCAAAGGAGAATGCATGTAACTTTCTAAGCTAGGAGAAAGGAATAATGCTAACTATAAGATCCTTTTTAGCTATCTTGAAGTACACACTTCCTACTTTGAGTTCACACTTCCTAACACTCCTAAATGACAACTAGAAGATAACTAGTGCCCACAAGTGCATGTGAGAAAGAGACTCACTTACAATATTAATTTGCAAGAAATAAACTATGCAAAACTAACTAGAAATTACTAGAGGAGTCATATGAGTGATCAAACATCAATCCTCATCAGGGTAAAATGGTGATCTCGGTGGTAGTAGATCATATTTCTAGATATACCTATTTTTGTGCCCTATAACATCCCTATTCTTCAAGTAAGGTGGCCAAGGTATTCCTTGATTCTATTTTCAAAATACACGGTATACCCAAAACCATAGTGAGTGATCATGATCATATATTCACTAGTAACTTTTGGAAGGAACTGTTTTGCCTTAGTGGTACCAAGTTGAGTATGTATTTTGCAGATCACCCTAGTCAAACGGTCAAACTGAGATCGTTAACAAATGTTTGGGTACTTACCTTCGTTGTTTTGCTCAAGATAAACAATATCATTGGATTCAATGACTTTCCTTAGCATAATTGTGGTATAATACTTCTTACCATTTTCCCCTTAAGATGTATCCATTCGAAGCCTTATATGGCCAGAAGCCACCAACAATCGCAGACTATGTTCTTGGCAATTCAAAGGTAGCCTAGGTAGATGATTTGTTACAACAACATTAGACGATGCTTAAACTTCTTAAAGATAATTTGATCCAAGCACATAATCATATGAAGCAACAATAGGACCTACATCGTTCAAAATGACAATTCAACATCGAAGATATTATATTTTGCGTTTACAACCTTATAAGCAGTTGTACTTGAAGATTAAGTCTAAGCAGAAGTTGAACCCTCAATATTATGGGCCCTAAAAAGTAGTTTGTTGCATTGGTGAAGCAACATATCAATTAGAGTTTCCTCCTTCATCTCGCATCCATCCAGTTTTCCATGTATCTTGCCTCAAAAAAGTTATTGGTCAAAAGGTGCAATCCTAGATAGAGCTTCCACTAATTGATGAAGAAGGTCGTATAACTCTCCAACCAGAAGTAGTACTGCAATATAGAGTGCATCATATATGATCATGCCAAATTCAAGAGTTCCTAATTAAGTGGCAAGACCTTCCTCAAGAAGATGCTACATGGGAGCCTGAGAGTATTTTCCAGTATTTTCTAGCTTTGAGGATAAATCTTTCTGGGGGAAGCCATGTAACGACCCTAATATAGCCTAGTCAGCTATATTTACAAATTAATTATTTTTTCATTGACTTCATTTATAAATAGTAGTAGAGTATTTTGGTTTTATTATCATCAAGAATACAATTGGTTTTACATACATTCACAAGAGACTATGCCCTCTTCGAGTGGCTACGAGACTTCACCCTCTCTAAGTGGCTAGATTCATTTGGTTTACACTCTATCTCATATTTGATTTATATTTCAATTAATATTTGCTTAAATATAAGAAGTTTTGCTTCATGGAGTATATGGAGTTGTTTTCTATCTTTATATTCCACAGTCTTTGCAAAATTGCTCAAATTCATTAGAGCAATACTCACCACCATTGTCACTTCTCAAAACCTTTATATTTTTCTCTATCTAATTTTCTACAAGATCCTTAAACTCTTTAAATTTATTGAAAATATCATATTTTTTATGTAAAAAATATACCTAAGTTTGTCTTGAAAAGTCATTTATAAATGTAACAAAATATATAGATTTACCTAACGATGGTAGTTTTGTAGGTCCAAACACAACATTGTGAACTAGATGCAAAATTCCTTCAGATCCTATAGCACTACTAGGAAACTTAACTTGGGTTTGCTTTCCAAAAACACAATGCTCACAAAAATCAAAATTTAATGGGTAATCATAAATTCCTTCAGCCATACCTTTCATTTTTAATGTTCAAAGGCCTTTCTCACCAATATGTTGGAATTATGTTGAATACTTTCCATGTTATTCTTGAGGGGTTAACTCTGAAAGGTATTGGATGTTAACTTTAAAAGGTACTGGTAATTCGTAGGTCTTGTTTTCAGTCACACTTGGACCCACTTCACGAAGAGGGGTGCCCCCTACTTGTGCCCCAGCCAAAAATAGATGTGTTTTTATCTATGTAAATATGGACCATTTATTATTAGGTCACAGATTGAGTGGTAGAATTTAGGCTGGCATTTTTGCCCTAAATTATAAAATTTGTGCTTGTGCGTTTGTTATTTATATCACACTTGCATTAGGGTTTGAGACATAAAAAAGATAGCATGATAGAAGGCATATATTATTGTATTGGATATGGTGAAGTTAATGCAATAAGAAGATAAAATTGTGTTGGTTTTTCCTGGTTAAGGGTTTCCAAGATAAATATTGTGTTATGTGTGTTTCTACGATCTTCTTATGATTCTATGATTACTACTTTTATCCATTTTAATTATCGGGGCTCTTTATTTCTCTTCATAATATGCCCCATGCATTGATGCCACAACATTGTCTTCGCTATAGGAATACTCAAAGCCACTTCTATCATATTATTCTCCTCTATAACTAAAGAGTTATTGCAATCAATACATATAGTGCTAGCCTCAAGTATAAATAGAGTTCCTATATGAAATCCCCTTGCCAACACCAAGACTCCATGAACCATCTTGCAACTATCCTTATTTAATACCACAATCATACCTGCATCATTCATCTAACTCACGAATATGAGATTCCTCACCAAACCCAAAATATGCAACACATCGAAAAGGGTTTTAATTCTTCCTTATTTTAACCTCAACTTAAATCTTCCTTGATCTATTATTTTATATGTCGAATTTTCTCCCAAGAATACTTCACCTCCATTTATCTTTTCATATTCACAAAACCCCTTCGTATGAGGAGTCATATGAAAGAAAGCACCTAAGTCAATCAACCATGAGTCATGGCATTCACTTGAGCATGCTATAGTTAAGAATAAGTCCCTTGAGTATTCATTTATGCAAAATTTCATTAGATGATCAACTATTATCATCTTTTTTAGATCTACAATCTCTTTTATAATGCCCTATTTTACCACACTTCCAACATTTTTTCATTTTTGGAGCAACAAATTTAACCCTAGATATCGATTTTATTTCTCTTGATTTCTTTTTGCTTATTTCCTAAGAACCTTCTCCATCCTTCTAATGATAATCCTCAGGAGATTTTCATCTTCTTTCCTCAGATAACAATGTTCCTACTATATCCTCTAGTTTCAATGTAGAAGTAATATTGGTGATAGCCATAACTAGGTTATCCCATGAATCAAGTAATGCAAAAAGTAAAGTAATACACTTTTCATCTTCATCTATTTTTACTTCAATAGAGTTTAATTAATTGACCATAGTATTAAAAACATTCAAATGTTCAACCACAGAGTCATCATCATTCATCTAAAGTGAATACAACTTCTTTTGAAGAAAGAGTTTATTTACTAGTGAATTTATCTAATACAAAGTTCTCAAATTATCCCATAACGACTTTGTCGTGGTCTCTGTTGATACATTCAACAATACCGAATTAGATAAACACAATATAATATAACTCATTATCTTCTTATTGATCTTTAGCCAATCCTCATCTTTCGTTGATGTTGGTTTTATTCCCGAGACCACAATCCACTGATCCCTATCAACCAATAGATCCTTCATCTTGAGTTTCCATAACTCAAAATTCTATACATTATTTTTTTCAATCTCTACTTGTGTTCTTCCTATAATTTTTCTTTGCCCAAATTCTTTCACATACGACTCCCACTCAAGAATTAATTTATCATAGGGTTGAAACCCTTACTCCTTGAACAAAGCTAAAAAACCTCTCTGATACCAAATGAAGAGTAAAAGGCCTCGATAAACTAAATCTAGAAAAACAGTAATTACAAAATCAAAGGAAAAAGAAGAAGATAACATATACACACATAACATAGTATTTCACCTAGGAAACCCTTACGAGAAAAACCCCAGCATAATAATATCTCCTTATTGTATAAACTTAATCATCTCCAATACAATAATGTTTATCTCTCATCTCTCTTCAAATCCTAATGCAAGTGCAATTAAATAACAATAGCACAAGAATAAATTTTACAATACCATGGGCAAAAAACCATGGGTTCAAATAATTAACCCTAAATAGCCCATATGGGCCTAAAAATAACTTAAGAAACCCTAAAAATTCCATAGAGGGCGAAACCTCGATGAAGATACATGGAGAGTGTCCAATACCTTTTATAGTTAACCCCACCATAATAACATGAAAAATATTTAACATATTTCCAACATAATTTCAAGTTAGACCACCAGTCCATAGCCTCTCCTTCAATGCTTCCTCAAAGTCACTCCAATGCTTCTATTCCAATAATCTTTTTACTCCAAATAGCTTCTCCAATTATTTCTCCTCAACAATATTCTTCTCCTCACTCTTCCAAATAGACTTTGGTGCTAGCTATTATCCACTCTTTCTTCAATATCCTTTTGTAATATCTTCCTCTTTCTCCACCCTAGATAGATCCTACCAAAGTAGCTTTGATACCACTATTGGAAAATGGGCCCAAATATCATAGGTCTATATTTCCTAGGATTATATAATCATATGCATTCAATATTAACACCAATATTACACACTGTATAATTGTCTCCTCATTAGTCCTTCCCTTCAAAACCTTCTCTTCAATATCCATGCTCTTCCTATGCTACTGTCTAGATCTATGTCTTCTCTTAGTCTTCCAACATTCCAAATGTAGTTTTTTATTCAATTCAAACCACCAGTCCATTCTTTCACTCTCAAGTCAGACCACCAATCCATAGCCTCTCCTTCAACGCTTCCTCAAATTCACTCCAATGCTTCTATTCCAACAATCCTTTTACTCCAACAAATATCTTCTCCAATTATTTCTCTTCAATAATATTCTTCTCCTCACTCCTCTAAATTCACACTAGATTTTTGTGCTAGCTATTCTCCACTCCTTTAATCTCCTTTTGCAATATCTTCCTATTTCTCCTCCCTAGATAGAGCCTACCAAAGTAGCTTTGATACCATTTTTGGAAAATGAGCCCAAATATCAGAGGTCTATATTTCCTAGGATCGTATAATCACATGCATTCAATAATAACACCAATATTGCACAAAATAAAAAGCTTTATTGATAATCTCAATCATTCATCTTCTTCATTCATTGCACAGAGCTTTGTGATTAATATATAATATTATATAAGACTCTTTAATACTCCTAAATTTTGTTCTCCTCAAACTCATGAGAGATGCAACCTTTCATATGCTTTTCTTACATAATGATAAAGTCTCTCATGATTACATAACTTTCTACTTCTAATCTTGACACATCATACATGACTCTTCACTTACACACATAACACCTTTCACTCATAACTCACACTTGCACACATGGCACCTTTCACTTATAACTCACATTTGCGTACATGATAACTTTCACTCATAACTCACACTTGATTACATGACACACAAACACTCTTCACAACCTAAACATACTAAATAGGAAACTCCCATCCTAATCTACATATTTATAATGATACTCAAGGTACCAAATAATTTAATACCACCAATAATCAACGTGATATATTGACAACATAGAACCAAAGGTGCAATTAATATTGTTATCAAAGTGGCACAACAAACACATGGAACCAAAGAAGAACCAATGGATATCATAGTGGCACAACAACAACACAGTATCTTAGAAGAGCATCACCAGTCAAGATTTCACTTGGATGAATTAATAATTAATATTGGTACTAGTTGTGAGTAATACTTAAAAGATAATATTTTTAAGTGGATGGAATGTTATGATACCTAGGGATAGGTATGGGATATAATATTATATCGTATATGGGTATTATGGATAGTTGGCATAGGCCACACATAATCCAAGGTTTAATAAATTGTAATATTGTATTATAATAATGACTTTGATAGGGGTTTAGGATTCAACCAACGTTAGGGTTATAACTTGTCTAAAGTAGCATTAGATGATGGGTATATAAATAAGGAATATTGTCACTGTAAGGAATTATGGATCATATCAATATTCTTTATAACCGTCTTTCTCCATGAAGTGGTTTATGAAAGTTTACACTCTAAGTGACACTCTCATATTGGGAGATCTTGTGGAGTTAGTAATTTCTTAAGGATTATTATTAGTGTTGCTCTACCTTAAGGGTATTATCTATCTCTTTCTCATTGTATTTGATATTTTAATATATATTTTATTATTTGTATTTATGAGAATAAAGCTTTGTACCATATTATAACAAAAAATAGTGGATGATTTTCATGCTTGAAAAAAGGAGATAGGATATGCCATATAGTTGTTTAAGTTTTGAGATGCAATATCACGATCCAAAGTGTTTAACTCATAGGTATCACTTTACACAACACAATATTTGGCTAAGGTATATTGCATTATATTAAGAGGATGGAGGAATGGTCACAATTTAAAGTAGCAAGGGAGGTAGGACATGTTTTATTTCAAAGATAAAATAAGGATGTGGTAGTTAAGAAATACAAATTTAAATAAAACCAAGCCAAGAAATACAATGAGAAGCATAAGAAATGGGGACCTTGAGGATTTGTGTATGGAATATCAATTTCTAAATATATAATTTTGGTTTATTTCTTTGCCTATGCACTTAGAAAAATGAAGCTAAAGAAATACTTGATATACCTAGACTTTATAAACAATCAGTTTGGAACTCAAAGGATAATGTTTAAGGTAGGCCTTTTAGCAACATGGCTTGTTATATTCATAATTTCTACTAAAAATTTATATATGTCATCAAATTTGATGTTAACAAAAATATTTATGGATTGAATTGAATAAGGACAAAATATGATCCATATAGTAGCTTGCTACTTTTCTTCTCTTAAATTTTCATTGTACAAAATGCCAAATCTATTTGTTAAAGATCCATTTATGTTTCGAGCAAAATATATTTCAAAATTTTATAACTAGACAAAATCATTTTAGCTGATGAATTGAATGCCATGATAAATAATTGTCAAGAAAGCATGTATATAGAAGGCATTGATCCTTTATGGATGGAAGAAATTTAAAATGAATATATATTGTTTGTGGAAAACATCCCAGAAGGGATACCACTTTTAGGTAAGACCCAAGGAGGCAAGGGTATCTCTTCCTTCAAAATCACCTAGGGCTCGCACCTGGCCTAC
The DNA here is from genome assembly GCA_028583015.1 of Wollemia nobilis. Lineage (NCBI taxonomy): Eukaryota > Viridiplantae > Streptophyta > Pinopsida > Araucariales > Araucariaceae > Wollemia > Wollemia nobilis. Next base: position 10,399,609 of record JAQPPZ010001125.1, read on the forward strand.
CACCTTCGACACACTCAAGGAGAATGCTTAAAACAATAAAAAAAAGAACACACAAACACATCGACTCAAACAAATACAAAAAATACAACCAAACACAACCCAAAAAACACACACCCAAACAATAAAAGACAAAAAAAAACAAAAAACATAAACAACAACAAAACATGAAACACATAGAAAAACCACAAAAACAACATAATGATACAAAGACACAACAAACAAAAACATGAAAAACAAAAACAACAAAAACAAAAAAAAAATACAACAACAAACAACAACAAAAAACACAGCAAATACACACACCAAAACACAAAAAACACCAAAACACCAAAAAACACAAACATAAAAAAAAAAAACAATAACTAAAAAAACACTAACAAACACAAAAACACCCAAAACAAGATAAGACATTGGAGCTATTGACTATTTAGACAAAACCCCCTAACAATCTCTATTAATTATGGTAATGAAGAAATGCATCAAAACAAAAAATATCAAAATAATTTGCATAAACACAGTACGGATCTGAAATGTTACACCAAAAGGAATCTGCCATCCATACATCCTACCATTGAAGATTTGACTATTGAGACAAAATCCTCTAACATCCTTTATCATGAATAGTATTGAATATTTTTTTTGGGAAGTTTGGAATACGTCATGAAAAAAGCTCAGCACTGCTTATCAATTTAAACATAGTTCCTGGATTGCCATCAAGAGACTAAACAGGGAGAAAATTATTTTTAATTTGTTTTGGCCACCACCTAGGAGGATAACCATAACACTTAAAATCTCCTTTGTCAAGAGCCCAATTTGCGATAACATCTGTCACTTTGTTCTGTTCTCTAGGCATATGATTGAAAACAACCTCCTAGAAATTGTTTATGATTAATCTAATCTTATCTATAATATTTTGGATTCTCCAATCCACCTTCTTAGACCCTGAAGTTGATTTTAGATAATTGATCATAACTTGAGAGTCTGACATAGCAATCACCCTTATCCATACTTCCTTCAGAGCCTCCTGCAAACCTCTTAAATACCTTGCCCTTCAACTAAGTTATTGGATATAATTCCTAATTGTTTTGCAAAAGTAAAAATTGGAGTACCATCCTTCAATCTACCTATCCCTCCTATACTAGCTCTTCCAGGATTTCCTCTGGATGCTCCATTAGTATTGATTTATATGAAGTTATTTATAGGGGGCTTCCATTGCTGAGTTCTATCCATCATTTGACCAACCCATTTCTTCTATTTGTGTTGGGCTAATCCATTTATTATCTTTAATTAAACCATCATTTGTTCCCATAGTTGATTTGAATTGTGTGGATAAGTTAATAAATACTAGATATTCTCTCTCACATTTTCTTGGTCTTTAGCCATACATAGTGGAAGTCCCCACTTTCTTGATGAAATATTCACTTTTTTCACTTCTTTCAATTGTTCCATGGAAGAATAGTCATATCTATCCATACTATTTGGTTCACATGTATTTTCCTTCTTGTTTGCTCTAATATCTCCATAGTTGTTCTATGGATTGTTCATTGGACCATCTTAAATTTAGAAGGGAAGCCATCTTCTTCCATAATGTTGCAACTATGGGGTATTATATGAACAAATGGTTAAAAGTTTCATTGTTATCCCAACACATTACACATTGAAAGAGTCCATTAAAGCCTTTCTTCATAAGTTGCTCCCCTGTGAGAACCCTTTTATGGAGCAACAACCAACTGAAAAATTTAACTTTTAGCCATAACTTTTGAGCCCATAACTACTTGAAAAGATCCTGACCCTTATGGGGATTAATAGGGCTTAAGGTTAAGTAACATTGAGCAACAATGTACTCACCGTGCCCTAAACTATTCTATTCAATACAATCCTCAACTTGTGCCCATGAAGGTGTTCTCATTTGAAGGATTATGCGAATAATCTTTTTTGAGCTTCATAAAGTTGGATTGGACAATATTCTATTGGGATCCAACATCTTCCCACCTATGCATTTATTGTTTGATCTGTATGATATTTGGAAACTTTTATCGAATTCATCCTACGCATTTTCTCCATTATAGGCCTCAATTTTGGATATTGGATTGACAAAAAAAGGTGTCCATCCTAAGATTCTGTCCAAAAATTTATCTTTTGACCATTTTGTACTATCCAAAAGAGCTTTTTCTTTATCAAATCCTCTCCAATTTTTAGGACCTTTAAAATTGGGGATCCTCTCGCAGGTAGTTGATGATGAATTCAGTCAGACGGATCTTTATTTTATGCATACTTGGCTCTACGATTTTTGGCCCATAAGGCATTGGGGTGGCTAATCCATCTCCAATATAATTTTATTGCTAAAGCCTTATTATTATTTACTATCGATCTAAGACCTAAACCCCTTCATAAGTCGGCAAACATAGAGTCTCCCACTTTACCAAGGTCCATTTCTTCTCCATTTTTGAACCTCTCCAGAGAAATCTATGACTAATTTTGTTTAGTTCATTAAGCATGACTAGGGGATGTTCAAAGCTACTGAAACAAAGTTAGGCATAGACTGAAGAACATATTTGATAAGAGTTATTTGAACTCTTGATGAAAGCCATATGTTGGTCCAACTGCCAATTATGTTCTTCACTTTCTCTAATAACTAGCTTCAATGCTCTTTTTTTTGGCTACCTAGATTAATTGGAACACCCAAATATTTAATTGGAAGAGAAGTTTTTTTGGCTACCATTATCAAAAACTTTTTTTTGGGTGAGCAATGAAAAAAGTGCTTTTGATTTATCTTCATTAATTCGTTGTCGTGAAACTCTAGTGAAATAGTGAAGAATTTGCTTTATTGAGGTTGCTTCATTTATTGTTGCCTTCCCCAAAAGGGTGAAATCATCAACAAATTGTAAATGAGTGATAGTTCTGACTCCTTTAGCTATAATGACTCCTAACCTCTGATAATATTGATTCTTAGTAAAATTCCTTCCCAAACATTCTGCTAGGATGATAAAAAGATAAGGAGAAAGAGGGTCTCCTTGTTTGATGCCTCTAGAAGTTGAGAACCAATGAGTAGGACAACCATTAATAATAATTGAATAAGAAACTTGATAAGGATTGAAATGCTAAGAATTGGAAGATAAAATTCTAGATTTCAGATTCCTATTTCATTAACAAAATAAATACATTTATAGGCATTAGATACCATTACAAATACCATGGAATTTGGAATACCAATGGCAAAACAAGATACACATGAATTTAATGTTGTACATTATTGAATGATGGTAGTTATTGATCCCTATCATTCCTCCCCACTAAGAAAGAATTGGTTCCCAATGCGTACAAGGGTGGAAGAGAAAAAGGGAATGCAAAGGACTATTGGGTACAACCGAAAATGCACTCTTATTACAAAAATATGAAGATCAAATGATGAACTAGAGCAGGTCTTTAGAAAACCAAAAACTGACACTAGCATTGAGTCGATCGTGAAAAATGCTCTCCAACGATTATAAACATTGCTATATCGACGAACAACTGAATGGGTCCTAAGATTCGACAAAAGAAAATATCATTGGTTGCTGAAAGCACGAGATTCCAGAAACAAAAAGGATAAACTAAAAATGCAATGTAAATGAAACTAAAATAACGCTTAAACCCTATGTTATTGAAAAATGCGTAAAAAGAAAGAACATGAACACAAGATATTAAAGCAATATAAAAATCGGCCCTTTTATTGATATGCTTTTCAAATTTGTGTTACAATGCGTCTCCTTCCTTTTTAGGGGATAGGAGCGTTAAATGTTGGTCTTTTACAACTTGTTTCAGAATTCCTTCTTTCGCGTGCCCACATGTAAGATGGGCGAACCAAAACGTTGTCGTCGCTTGCGTTGGTAAAGGTAGATTCCTCGCTGCTCCTCCAATGCTGCAAATCTGCGTTCAAAGAAACAAACAAAGAATCAGTAGCACCTGTGTATGAAAAATAAAAGATGAATCTAACGATGGTTAAAATGAATCTAAATAAAATGAAAACTTGACAAAAGCATAAACATGAAACTAGCTAAATACTACAAAAGAAATAAAGCAGGGGGTGCCCGAAGGCAAACCACCCGTGGGTGAAACTTTGCTTCGACACCAATCCGCTTAGGATGGGTCCGAAACCTGATGTGATGTGTTGTCGGCAAATTGGTAGGATATTGTGGTCAGAAAAATCGGTGTTGGTTCTTGATTCGTGCCTTCAAAAGTCACCCAATAACCTCTCTTTCGATTAAGAGATTATGGATGTTGAAAGCACAAATCGCAAGTAAGTGAATTAGAAGCACTTCGTCGCTCAAAATGCTCCTTCTCTGTATATCTTTTGGGTGAGGAAACTCACCATTTTATAGACCCAAGGGGTCTCTTTGAATTAACATGCAAAAGTGTTTCTTTGCATGAATGCTTTTTGTGTGAAGAGAAGACTTCTTCTTGATCAAGGGCTTCTTAACTGTCTCTGTGCATGTCTTTGTATGTTTTAGAAAAGCTCACTCTCATTCCCATGCAGTGAAGGGAGAGTCAATTGGCAGATATGAGTTGTCAAAAGAACTCACTCGCACTCCTATGCCATGCAAGAAAAGCTAAGTGGCGGTTCTGAGTTGTCATGCGTCGAGATCTGACTTTTTGTTGGTCAAACCTAGCGTTCGTCCCACCCCGAAGCGAGCGCTGGTAATCGTCTCCGGGTGAGACGAGTATCAATCCGCACTCGTCCCTGGGTGGGACGAGTACAAATCCGCACTCGTCCCTGGGTGGGACGAATAAGCAGTAGAGTGTCTAAAAGGTGCCAAATTGATCCCTGACTTGTAAAACTATTGTGTGAGTGGTTAGAACCACTGTTTTAACCTCTGGGGCTGCCCTGGGGGCTATGTGTGTTAGTGCGATCAGTGCTTGTTGTCACATAATCGGATTGGTGCTGTTTTGGTGTCTACAGATGCCCCTTTTTGGGAAGCGTTGCACATGGTGCAGTGCTGAGCAAAAATAGATAACCAAAGCACTAATGATTAGGGTTTCTCAGTAACCTAACCAACTCTTGATGCCCCAAGTATGGAAAGGGCATGCATTCTTGAATCCTTGCTTCTGACGAGCTAAGGAACTTGATTTCAAGTATTAACCTGTTTCGGTGAGGTGTGACTTGAGCTTGGTCATTGATCAGTCATGAATAGGCAAAGGGCGCAACCTTTTATCCATGGGGGAACCTTGTGTTCATGATTCACGAATGCCAAGTGTTTGATCAATTAGTGATTATTGCTTGTTTGCTGCCCCAAGCGGGAGCGTGATTGTCTTTGTCAATGATTCTTTGAATGCATGCCATTGCCTTGATTGGGTGTGTGTTTGTTGATTGGTGACTTAAGTGTGACTACCCCCTCAAGCGACGAATCGATGAAGGAATGACTGCCATGAGAAAAGCGACGAGTCGCTTGACCCAAGATGACTTAAGTGAGGGTGCCTTCAGATGTTATCCAGTGCATGCTCGAGCAGTTTCTCGATTGTTTTGACCTATTTTTGGTGGGTGTGAACCCATTTTGGGATGCCATTTGGGGGTAACATTGGCAAAAATCCGTCTTCCCGTGGAGCGGTCCGGCTATGGTAGCCTTCTTGGGGAGTAGGATAACGACAAGGTAAACCCCGACATCAGTTTTCTTATGCCAAGAGGTTAAGTGCAAGAGCACTTTTGTCCGGCAATTTTTAGTGGTTTTGTTGGCATTTGTCATTTTTATAGTTTGGTTGTTTTGTTGTGTTTGTTTTTATTGTTTTTGTTGTGGTGTGTTTTTATGTATGTGTTTGATGTATGCAGAGGCGATTATTAATGTGATGTTTCTAATTTGTATGATGTATGCATATGAAATGAATGAGATGAGTTGTTGATGATGTGTCGATGCACCATAGACTGTACAAGATTTGACTGACTTGCGATACTAATGGGATGACTTTGCATGTGAAAACTTTGTTTTTGTATTTTGCATATATTTTGATGGTGATGTACGGAATAAAATGTGACAGTTGTTTTTAAAATGTAGTTAAGCTTTTCTGAGATTCAGATATTTTAACTAACTAGCCAAGACTGTACATTTATCTCGCAAGACTTTTGAACAAGGTCTAAATCCGACTTGAATTTAACCAAGTTATTTCACATCCCTGTGTGTGCAATTGAGTTCGTTTATGTGTTATTCATCGGGATACCGCCGATGCCGGATGGGCTTTCAACCGAACTCGCATCGAGGATCACCTAATTAGCTCCACTAACTCCTTTATTGTATTTAGTCAGATTTGTCCGCGATGCTATCTAGGATACCATAAGCTAGCTCATCCACATGCAAACATTGATCTGTACACAAGTTAATGTGACAGATATATCGTCATGCGGGAGGTTTACCGCTAGTGACCGATAGGCTATCAACCAAACCGATAATCGAAGCTTGCCTCATGACCTGTCGAAATGTTGAGAGTTCCAAGGATTCAAGTTCGACTCCCTTCTTTTCTTCAATTGTATTGGGATACTTGCTCCTTTGTAGTGATAAAATCACTGTTTATTTTTGTTTTATTTGTTTGTTTTTTTTTTTTTTGAGCAAGGGATTTGGATATGGAGTGACGAGAATCACTATTGTTTGTGCCTTTTGATGTGTGCACTGTAGGATGTCAAATTTTAGTGTTTTGACGTTTTGCAAATTTTTGATGTTTTGCAACTTTTGAGAACTTGGGATTCTTGGGGAATTGGGTAGGGAGGATGCTTGTCCTTTTGCCAACTCTCAGCATTCCTGGGGTCATTCGCACAGGGGGATGAGCAAGATAGCCGTTTCGCTTATGGTGACCTGGATTACCCGTGCGGGTTTCATCTTTCGTTCACACAACTTAGGAATTTATTTTTATGTGTGTTAATTTGTGTTGGGATGCTACGTAACAAGGCGTGATCCAAGTAAAAATTTTCCTGTGTAAAATCTGTTTAACTATGTACAGTTTTGGCTAGAAATTTAAAGACAACTGAATGACGAAAACCCTATATACATTAGGAGACAACTGACGATGCTAAAAATGAAGATGGTGATATGATGGATGTATGCATTTATGAAAATGGATTTGATGTGGAAAATGATGGAATTGCCAAGTAATGACAGTCTATGGTGCTTTTGACTTGTATGACCTAGCGAAGTATGCAATGTATGGATGCGATGCCGAATGCAACCTATATTTTTGTATTTTGAGTTTTTTTTATGAGAATGCATGGAATTGAAATGCAATTGGTTTTGGGATTTTTGATTTTTATATGAGTATGCATGGAATGGAAATGCAAATGTTGTTGTGATTTTGATTTTTTTTATGAGTATGCATGGAATGGAAATGCAAATGTTTTGGTGATTTTGATTTTTGTGTTGTTTTTGTTGATTTTTGAATATGTATTTTGACCAAGCAGTTATGGTAACGCTTGGAGCGTTTGGTGTTGACCAAAGGGTTTATAAATACCTTTGGGGCATTTAGGGTTGACCAAGCGATTATGATAATCCTTGGAGCTATTGGGGTTGACCAAGAGATTGCGATAATCCTTGGAGCTTTTTGGGATGACCAAGCGATTGCGATAATCCTTGGAGCTTTTGGGGTTGACCAAGAGATTGCGATAATCCTTGGAGCTTTTGGGATGACCAAGAGATTGCGATAATCCTTGGAGCTTTTGGGATGACCAAGAGATTGCGATAATCCTTGGAGCTTTTTGGGATGACCAAGCGATTGCGATAATCCTTGGAGCTTTTTGGGATGACCAAGCGATTGCGATAATCCTTGGAGCTTTTGGGATGACCAAGCGATTGCGATAATCCTTGGAGCTTTTGGTTTGACCAAAGGGTTTATGGACACCTTTGGAGCATTTGGTGTAACCCACTGGCTCTTCAGGGAATAGAGGTACCCCCGACTTGATGATCTGTGTGCACCGGATCTGGCTCTGGTAGGAATTGGCACGAATGGATCGGCCTTATGCACGGATAGGAGGATAGGGTCTGCCTTCGGCACTGATGGTGCTATGATATCTCTGGGTGGAAGTGGCTCACGATCTTCCCAAAGGAGCGGAATCAACATGTGATGCCAGTGGGCCGGGTCTATGCGCCACTCATGCCCTAGTCTTATGCCTAGTTGGGCCATTAGTTCATCATGGGTTACAGGGTGATTGTGCCGTCGTGCATGATTGAGATATTCCATCTCAGTTTCATCTTCGTAATCATTGTCGATGATCCAAAGGCCCTCGTTGGCCCCGATAGCTATCTGCGACATGCTAGGCTCTTCTTGTTCGAGCAGATTGATGTGGTCCTCATGGGGTTGTTCCGCTCGTTGCGGGGGGACCTGATTTTCTTGCAATGGCACGGGCTCGATGGGAGCCTCCAAAGGGAATAAGGTTAAGAGACTTTGGTGATGATCACCCATGGGGACCACCTGTGAATTAGTGCTGTCGGACACGAACGGGTCCCATGGTGCTATTGCATATGCTGACTCGTCTTTGGCGAGAGAGTCAGGCTCATCAGAATCTGGTGATTCTGAGATATGGAAGACCTCGTCATCAGGTAGCTCTACAACTAGGGGTTGATCCTCTTTGAGAGGAGTTTCACGTAAGTTGGGCTTTTGGGGCCCCAAAATCTTGGTCTCTATCGACTCTAAGTGCTCTAATGCATTGCTTGTATCGGGGGATTTGAGCTCCTCCTCTTTGATTTGTTCCCATTGCAGGTTGTGGGGAACTTGGGGCCTTGGGAGGGGTGGCCGGATAGCACCCCCCATGCCTTGGTAGGGCATTTCATCCCGCTCTTCTTCACGCTCAGGTTCCTTAGAGGCTTTTGGAAGAATTTTTGAGGGTGGCCCAGGAACCTGGGTGGGCGCCTGAAGAAGGCACCCGTCATTGGTCTTAGGATTGGCCTCCCGCTCAAGTCTAGGAGGCGTCGAGGGCAACGTTTGATAAGGTCGTAGAGACCTGTCTTGCACCCAGTTGTGTCTCTCATAATGTTCTGTCTTATGCGTGTGAGGGGTTGGAGTCTTCACCGCATAGTGTGTTGTAACAACTCATCCTCCTGGCGCTGAAGGCACTCTTGATTTAAAAGATACTGTTGCTCTAACTGTTGTTGTTCTAGCTCAAGTAGCGTGAGTTGCATCCGGCGTGCAATATGCTTGGCAGATTCTAAGATAGTTGGTCCTACCGTCTCATGTCTAGAAGGCCTAGATGCCTCTCCTAGATATCTATCCCGGTCATGGTGATCCGAGATCTCTATAGGCCGCCTCCCTCTGTTGGGGGTAGCAACATTCCCCCGAGGCTTTGGCCTCAGTAGGTGATCCTGATAGCTAGCAGTTGCGGAGGCGTATTGCTCTCGCGATGTATATTGTTCTTGAGGAAGGTAAGGGTTTTCCTCGTGCTCTCTTTCGTAAGTGAAAAAGGAACGGGCGGAGTTGGCTCGCCCCTCCTGAGGAGCCTTGTGCTCTGGATTTGTCCTTGTAGTCCTGACAACTAGAGGGGGTGAAGGAGGGATAGTGTAATCATGTGGTTCCTCCCGTCGAACCCTATGTTGACCTAGCGCTTCATCGCGTGGTGACCACTCATAGCGAGCATCTAAGGGAGCTCTCCTACGGATGTACCCCTCATGGGAGGGTGTGTGTTGGGTGCTATGTTGAACAGGAGTGCCCCTAGAAGAGGTACCCCTATAGTCCCTTTTCGTTAAGGTGTGTAGGGGACTGCCTTGTGTGTTAGGTCGCCAAGGTGGTATGACCAAATCTTGGGGACTATAACGGATGTGACTCGTGCCTCCTTGGACATTCTCCACAGCATCTGCCCGTGAGTGGGCTTGACTACGGGTGAGCACCATGACGATGTCTCTCTAAAAACCCTAAAAATTGAAATGAGTCAGATGGGGCCCAAAATTGGGGTGCGCATCCCTCTTACCATAGATAAGCCATAAATAGAGTTTCAAGTCCTAACTCTAAATACATTAGGAGATATTGACCTCCGAACAGCTCAAAAAGCGTAAAAAATTAGGTTATCAATTTTAAAACCTAATTTTGGGGCACTAGATGATGGAATTTGGCCCCGAAAACTGACTTTTCTGGGCAAATAGGACTCTAAAGAGTCATATTTGTTTAAAATTATCCCAACTAACTCCCTGTAAAATTTCACGTCAATCGGAGCTACGGTTGAGAAGTTATGGCCCCGACAAGATGCACTAAAATTTAGGGAAAAATATAAAATTTCCCATATTTTGTTGGATGCTCTTGCATCACTTATGGGCACCTTCAGGGTGCTTTTGGGTTGACCAAAGGGTTCATGGACACCTTTGGGGCATTTTGGAGTGACCAAGCGATTGCGGGAATCCTTGGAGCTTTTTGGAGCGAGTGACAAAATGCGTATATTTTTATCTTTTTGTTTATGATTTTTTTTATTTTTTTTTGTTACACTAAGCATAAATGAACACACACATACACAAACGGTGATTATCTCTTTTAAAGATTAATGGTGTGTCCTAAACTGGTTTTAGTGCATTTTGATGATTTTGTTTTGTTTTTGCAAGTTTTGAAGAATGTTTAAATGCAGAATGTTGGCTCATATGACTCCCATAAATGGTCGCCCCTTCAATATACCATTGTCGGACCGATATACCAACCTCTCTATATACCCGCCCTTACGTGAGGGAGACTATAGGTACGTGAGAGCAGATGATACGTGGAACATAGGCGGTACGGAAGGGGAATCGCTCTGTTTATGACACCTACCATAGAAGACTTATCCTCATGCGCTAGGAATCACCCTAGCTACACTCGGTCGGCTTTCATCAGGATTTACGTCTAGCAACAATCGCGATCGAGGTAATGGATGCAATATCTCAAGCCAAAGTGATAATGGAATCCACCTTTGGTCTTGCTCAAGGGTTGGGGTTTTACGACCAACGCCTTGGTTTAAAATACCACGTGATGTGTGGGGTTCATTTTAATTTGCAAAAATTGAAACAGGCAAAAAAAAAAGAAATCTTTCCCTAAGCCATACAAAACTGAAAACCAGAAAACAAAAAACAAAAATTTGATAGAAGCTTTAAAAAAAAACCCCTACCTCTTCTCTGCCCAACAGGATGTTTCTGATTTGCTCTAAAAAATGCATAGAACTATACTCGTCCCTGGGTGAGGCGAATATCAGAACAGTAATCGTTCCGAGGTGAGACGAATAGTTTATTCATCCCGGGGTGAAACGAATACCAATTCTGTAATCGTCACTAGTAGAGACGAATAACAGTCTGATGTTGAAAAATAGGTACCTGTAAAAAAAACAAGCAATTTTAGATCAGTAATTTAACCTAAAAAAAACAGAGGACAGAGGTCCCACCGTGATCGCCATTGAAAGCACGAGATTTCGAAAACAAAAAGGATAAACTAAAAATGCAATGTAAATGAAACTAAAATAACGCTTAAACCCTATGTTATTGAAAAATGCGTAAAAAGAAAGAACATGAACACAAGATATTAAAGCAATATAAAAAGACGGCCCTTTTATTGATATGCTTTTCAAATTTGTGTTACAATGCGTCTCCTTCCTTTTTAGGGGATAGGAGCGTTAAATGTTGGTCTTTTACAACTTGTTTCAGAATTCCTTCTTCCGCGTGCCCACATATAAGATGGGCGAACCAAAACGTTGTCGTCGCTTGCGTTGGTAAAGGTAGATTCCTCGCTGCTTCTTCCAATGTCTGCAAATCTACGTTCAAAGAAACAAACAAAGAATCAGTAGCACCTGTGTATGAAAAATAAAAGATGAATCTAACGATGGTTAAAATGAATCTAAATAAAATGAAAACTTGACAAAAGCATAAACATGAAACTAGCTAAATACTACAAAAGAAATAAAGCGGGGGGTGCCCGAAGGCAAACCACCCGTGGGTGAAACTTTGCTTCGACACCAATCCGCTTAGGATGGGTCCGAAACCTGATGTGATGTGTTGTCGGCAAATTGGTAGGATATTGTGGTCAAAAAAATCGATGTTGGTTCTTGATTCGTGCCTTCAAAAGTCACCCAATAACCTCTCTTTCGATTAAGAGATTATGGATGTTGAAAACACAAATCGCAAGTAAGTGAATTAGCAGCACTTCGTCGCTCAAAATGCTCCTTCTCTGGTATATCTTTTGGGTGAGGAAACTCACCATTTTATAGACCCAAGGGGTCTCTTTGAATTAACATGCAAAAGTGTTTCTTTGCATGAATGCTTTTTGTGTGAAGAGAAGACTTCTTCTTGATCAAGGGCTTCTTAACTCCCTCTGTGCATGTCTTTGTATGTTTTAGAAAAGCTCACTTGCACTCCCATGCAATGAAGGGATAGCTAAGTGGCAAATCTGAGTTGTCTTAAAAAGCTCACTCTCATTCCCATGCAGTGAAGGGAAAGTCAATTGGCAGATATGAGTTGTCAAAAGAACTCACTCGCACTCCTATGTCATGCAAGAAAAGCTAAGTGGCGGTTCTGAGTTGTCATGCGCCGAGATCCGACTTTTTGTCGGTCAAACTCGGCGTTCGTCCCACCCCGAAGCGAGCGCTGGTAATCGTCTCTGGGTGAGACGAGTATAAATCCGCACTCGTCCCTGGGTAGGACGAGTAAAAACTCGCACTCGTCCCCGGGTGGGACGAATAAGCAATAAAGTGTCTAAAAGGTGCCAAATTGATCCTTGACTTGCAAAATTGCTGTGTGAGTGGTTAGAACCACTTTTTATCCTCTGGGGGCTGCCTTGGGGGTTGTGTGTGTTAGTGTGATCAGTGCTTGTTGTCACATAATCAGAATGGTGCTGTTTTGGTGTCTACAGTTGCATAGTGAAGATGCTGAAGAAAATTCCTCGAAAGATGCTCCAAAAGATGCCAAGAGAAAATTAAAATTTGATTTAATTTTTAGTTGTATGAAATTATGGTTTTAATTGGCAAACAAATGCATTAATGAAATGTAACAGTTGTAAAAAATTAAGAAAAGGTGTACATTAATGGGGAGTTAATGATGATTAATGACATTGAATAGTTTGTGCATGCACTGAAGAGGTGGACACACATTAAATGGTTTGGGTGCTCATTGAAGAGGTGGACGCGCATTAAAAATTAGTGGAACAATTCTGTAATGGCTACGAGAAAATGTGATACGAAATGCAAGCAACGATCGGTTGATATGGGTAAAAGGCTGATGTGGTATGGAATACAAAGCTGACACAGTTGACTAACATAGGTTGACATGGGTGCACGGAAGACACAAGATGATGGCAGTAGTGAGACATGCGAGACATGATAGTGCATAGGTAAACTAATGTGAACAGTGGCAACCAACAAACATAGCAAAATACATCATGACAACAGGATGTGGAATGACATGAACAGATAGGACACATGATAGGATAGCAAGGCTGACTCGACAGGTGGTAGGGTATGCAACCTAAGGTTAGATAGGATATAGGAGATGATGGTTGTGAATAATTAGCAAGGTGTGGATTGTGAGACAGACACAAATTTCTAGGGCATACGAAAGGTGTCATAGGAAACTTCAACAGAGTTAACGATGGTGAGAGGGTAAGTGTTGACGGGTAGGACAGGATATGTGGCAATGGTGAACAACAAGTTGACAACGGATGTGGGAGGGTGCACGAAAGAGTTTGGTATAGCCAGTGAGAGCTGGCTATCAAACTATATGTGAAGCATCATAGATAAACAGTTGAATGGCAAATACATCGTGTATGAGGGATAAACCCACTACAATTATTTTTTGTAAAATAAAATATGCACGCTTATCGAAATAGTCGAAAAACGAAGAATGATGTCGATAACAAAAAAATACATCGAAAACACCAAATACTCATCAAAAAATGGGAAACCTTAGAAATTTTTTAATTTTTGGTGCCAAACAATTAAAAAGTTGTTAGAACATGTTGTAGCTACCAAAAAACGCTAAAATTGGCTAGAAAATCGAAGAACAACATTGATAAGTAGCAAACCTTAGAAAATATTTTGATTTTTGGCATCGAGGTTCTTGTTGTCATTGGAAAACACATTCAAAGGTGAAAAACGATGGATCAACATATGCAATGGCTAGATCGATGGTCGAAATGTGGTGGAGGTGTGGCTGATCGTGGATGACACTTAAAAAGTGTAAATATGTGTGCAATGTGAGTGGGGAGGCGATGATCTTTGATCGTGAGAGCGACAATGATCGACAAGGCAAGCATCGAGTGTCCAAGGATGGCCAATGAACATTTTATGGGTGCGATAGTGATGAGATCGACGGATCATGACCACTGGTTTGAACAGGTGATGGTGGCCATGGTGGAATGTGAGCGGTGGTGTGATCCATCAAAAAATATCGAAGTGACGTAAATGCACCAAGGGTGATAAAATGTGCATGGACCATAGTGAAGGATACCCAAAAAATGTAGGTATGGTGGGACGTTAATGTGTGGTGAGCGACAAAGTGATGCGATGCAATGAACAGTGATGACAATGGATCAACACTAAAAAAAAAGAGATCAGAAATCTAAGGGCACTAAGATGCTATGTGAGGTTGAGAAGACATCAAGGCAATGCAAGTCAACAAAAAGCAACAATAGTGATAGTGCAAAGGAGCGATGCAACACGTAGCAACAATATCGATGAAGGAAATCCGAATCGGGTGAGAGGTTGTAGAGCAACCTTGTGTAAAGTTGAGTAACGAGAACTACGATGTCGATGGTGGTAGAAGTGCAATCTCTACATCATTGTGGAGGGGTGCTAGAAGATCACTTATGGGAAAAAAGTGGAGTGGCAGAACACTATATTCTAGAGTGGAAACATGATATCCAAAAAAATAATCACCTTGAGCTCTAGAAAGAGAAGAGGCAAGACCTTCTTCTTAAAAGAGATGCTAAAATTTTTCATCATGTTCATCTTCGATGAGATCAACAACAGAAAAAATTGCAACATCATTAGCAACATCGTCTAAAGGCAAGACGATGGATATTTCACCCATAAATCTTGGTTTGAATCTAGGTGTTGCTACAAGATCTGGAACAGGTTCTTCGTCAACGAGAAGAACTTCTATAACAATGACCATTTTGATGAGCATTGTAGCTCAAATTTGCTAAATTTCGATGGTAAGATCTCTAAGTCAATGAGAGACCTCATCGATCGAAAGCTTCAAATTCTATAGCATGGTGTTGAACACAAAAGAAGCGTAGACAAGAGAAAAATCCATAGAGGATCTCTAATACCAAACTGATAAGGATTGAAATGCTAAGAATTCAAATATAAAATTCTAGATTCTAGATTCCTATTTCATTAACAAAACAAGTACATTTATAGGTATTAGATGCCATTACAAATACCATGGTATTCGAAATATCAATGGAAAAACAAGATACACAAGCATTTAATGTCGTACATTATTGAATGATGGTAGTTATTGATCTCTATAAAAATTGAAGATATGTAACCTTTGATCCATTTTGCCCATTCTTGAGAGAATTCAAAATTTTCCAAAACTTGGCTGAGAAAGTACCAATCCACTCTATCATATGATATGGAAAAATCCAATCAAATAAACATGGAGGGGGATTTTTGAGCTTTCATAGAGTGAATTGCTTCTTGGGCTAACACTATCTCATTCACTATTTGTCACCCTTCAACAAATCCCCCTTGTTCTGGAGATATGATCTTGTGAAGCAAAGGTTTTAGTTGAGCCTTTCTACCATAATATTTGAAATGATTTTTAGAAAAACATTACATAAAGCAATTGGTCTATATCCAATAATGTTATCTACTTCTTGAGCTTTTGGAATTAGAGCTATAAAAGTCTTGTTGATATTTTTGAGGATATCTTTTGCCTTTCTAGCCTCTTCTACCACCTCTAGAATGTCATCCTGTAAAACATCCCAAAATTCATGATAAAATTTAGTAGGGAAACCATATGGACCTGGGGTTTTCCTTTTTTTCATTTTGAAAACTACCTTTTTAGTTCCTTCTTAGTTATAGGAGTAGTTAGAGCCACATTCTCCTAATAAAAAATAAGAACAAGTATCGCCTGTAAAATTTCTTGTTGAGCTTTTGGATCAAGCAATTGGGTTGTAAAGAGGTTTGAAAAATGATTCACAACTAATGAAGACATGCCTTCCCAAGTGTGGACTATATATCCTAATTCATTCTTCAATGAGGGGATAAAGTTATGAGTTCTTTAGGCTAGGAGAGACTTATGGAAGAAACTTGTGTTCTAGTCTCCTTCTTGTAGCCATTGAATCCTTGAATTTTATTTCTATATTAGTTCTTCTATTCTATCCCATTCCTTCACCTGGGCTAAAAGATTAATTTTTGTCTTAACCCTATTTTCTATGAGTCCCTCAAAACGAATTTTCTCATTTAGCTCCTCAAGTCGGGTTTGAGGTTCCCTTTTATTTTCCCTAACATCTCCAAATTCCTCCTAATTCTAAGTCTTTATTTTATATTTATTATACTACAACCTTTGATGGGTTTGAGCTTCCATTTTCTTTTCCCTAACATCTCCAAATTCCTCCTAATTCCAAGTATTTATTTTATATTTATTATACTACAACCTTTGACAAAACAATACATATTAATACCATGTATTGGCTTGCCTTCTTGCCACCACTACCGTATCCTTGATTTGAGAGGTTCATCTCTGAGCCACATTAACTAAAAATGAAAAGGTATTGGCTTACCCTTGGATCTCCAAACTTTAATTAAAATTGGCCAATGATCAGATCCAACATTGTTTAAGATTTTCACTTTTGGGATGTGTCCTTGTATCAAAAAATTGTATGAAAGAAAGAACCTATCTAGCATTTCAAGAATGCATGCTGAGCCTTGTCTTCTATTGGACCAAGTCATCAAACCATTGGTTGGCTTGATATCTACTAGATGAAGGTTGGCAATGTATTCACTCATGAGTTCTGAACTCCCATCCAACTTCCTACTTCCTTCCATTTTTTCTTCTAAAGAAATTATAGAGTTGAAATATCCTCCTATCAAAGCCCAAGCTTTAGGAAATTGAGACGTGATAAAAGCTATATTTCTCCATACTGTTCATTTTTTCTATGGTACATGGAACATAGACATTTATATAAAGTATAACTTGATCTAAATCTCTATTTTGGGCAACCATTGCTAGTAATCCCTTTCTTCCCAACATGCACTGTACTGTAATTTCCTTTGATTCCCAAAGACATGCCACTCCTCTTGAGGCCCCTTGGGTGCTGAGGGACACTACTTTACTGGATGGCCACATGTTTTTTGCTATTATTTCTATTTCTTCAAATGAAACCTTTGTCTCCTGAAGAAAGAGAAGTTGAGGCTGATTTGTTTGAATCATTCTTCTAATTTTTGATTTTTTAGGACTTCCTTTAAGTCCCCTAATATTTCAAGTGATAATATTCATAATTAACCTTATTTGAATAACTGGGTGAGAACTATTATTTTACCTTCCTCAATTAACTTTTGACCTTCCTTTACCAAATGATGTTGGTTGGATTTATGCCTACCTTTTGGTTCATATCCATCCTCATATTTTTATTTGTTTCTTGCTTCATTCATGTAAGGGTTATAGAATGATTACTTATAACCAAGACACTGTTCTTGGGATATATATGATATTTTTGAGGAAATAACTTGTTTGTTGTTTGACTTTGGCTTTTAGTTTTGCACTTACTTAAAATTTCTATGTTGTTCTTTTTCTTGAAGGTCCATTGTTGTATGAGATGGCTCTCGGTTATTTTTCAAAATTAGGGTAGTTTATTTTATTTCAATTTCATCATCCATTCCTTCATGTTCCTTCTCTTCATCAAATTATGTTTCCTTAATCACTATTTCCATTTTTTCAGCCTCATCATCTAATTGCTCATCTGTAGAGCGAATTTCAAAGGTGTTAGGTGAAATTATTATTTGTTGGCATTTTTGCCACATTGTTTTTGTTGTTGCTATTCATGCAAAAGAATGCTCAAATTGCAGAGATACTCACTCCTCTGTTTGTAAGTGAAAAGATAAAATTGTCGTGATATCGCGACCTGTTGCAGTTTTGCGGCATCCAAATGTAGAAATCAGCTAAGTATGGAAAATGTCGCGATATCACGACATGTTGCGTTTTCGCGGCTAAAAGCGGCCAAAGGAAGCAAGGAAGGAAAACTGTCGCGATATCGCGACATGTTGGATTTTTGCGCTAGGAGAAACAAAAGGAAGCAGTAACGAAAAAGTTGTCGTGATATTGCGACATGTCGCGTTTTTGCAACTTGCAATGACAACAGAACAGAGTGATGGGAAAATGTCATGATATCGCGACATACAGCAGCAAAGAAGAGCGCCAGAGAAACTTGTCGCGATATCGCGACAGAAAAATAGAAAAGAAGTAAATGGTACGGAATGGCATGATATCGTGACATGTCGCATTATTGCGAAAGAGCTGAAGATAAACACAAGGCGGATGAACGATATCACGATATCACATTTTTTGGAAACGAAGCCAAGCAAGAGAAACTTGTCATAATATCGCGACAGAAAGCGGTAACCAAGGAGAAAACAAGAAATTGTCACGATTTCATGACATGTTGAGGTGGAAGGGCAAAGCGCAAAGAAATGTCCCGATTTCACGACATGACGAATTTTCATGGCCAAAAAGCAAGAAAGTGCAAGAAGACAGAAAATGTTGTGATTTCGCGACATGTTGAAGATGAAAGGACAAAACGGAGAAAACATCGCGATATCGCAACATGTCGCATTTTCGCGACCTATCATGTTTTCGTGGAACACAAGCTGAAAAGTACAAGGCAGTGAGAAATTGTCACGATTTTGCGAAATGTCACGTGTTTGTGATGATAAAGCAGACAAACCAGCATCGAGTGAAAGATGTCGTGATTTCGTGACATGTTTCATTTTCGTGATAAGGAGTAGCGAAGAAGCAAAAATAGAGGAGAATGTAGTGATTTCGTGACATGTCATGGAGACAAAGCTGAACAGAGGAAAATGTCGCGATTTCATGACATGTCGCATTTTCACGACTAGTGGCAGAAACAGGAAGCAGTAAGGTAAAAGTGTCGTGATATCGCGACATGTCGCATTTTCACGACCTGTATCATTTTCACGACAGAAGCAACAACAAAGGCCTGATACAGTTCTATCTGCATAGGAGAAGGTGAGGAGAAGATAAGTATCAAATAAAAGCTCTCCAACTGATTTTGAGATCATGGGCAAAGAGGCTCCAAGATTAAATGTTGCTGATTACCTATGTGCGCAAGATGGAAGAACATGAGGCAGTTTTTGAAGCCACCAAAATTAAAGACGCCTCCAGTATTAAAAGCTCCTGTTCGTGATCTCCTAACAACTTTTGGCTTGCCCCGATAATGGTCATTTAATGAAGAAATATGGTCCCGTTGGTCACGAATCTGCCACAGGAAAGGATTTTTACAATTGCGCCCTAGACCCGGCCAACATTGAAAGGCTGGAAGCAAGAAATGGCTCCCAGACCAATCTCCGGAGTGGGTTGGTTCCCTCTACTATTCTAAAATTGGGTTTAAGATAGGGTTGCTGGAAAGAGATTTAAAAGGTTGCAGAAAGAAATGGGAAATATGGCCACAGGCCGAAGTGATGGGATCAGAAAAACAACAGTAGGAAACTACAAACGCAACAACAGCAAGTAACATAAGAAATCAGCTTCATCCTCGCATAATCACATGCCGCAAATCCCTCCAAACCCACATTCCAGGAATTGTACCTCGACCGCGATATTTAAATCCAAGTATGCAGAATTTAAATGTAATAGCAATGCAGAGTACGAATGCTATTAGAAATGCAGAAAACAGAAAGCAAATTCATCCATGCGACGCTTGAAAAATTAGAAGTCGATCCTTGTATTCCCGCAGATACAATTCCAGTTTCTAGCAGCAAGTTTTTCCAACCCTTGTAAATGAGAATTACATTGGTTTTTATAGAGGTCCATCCTCTTTGCAGCATTAAAAAATTAAAAACAACTTCCTCGTGATCCACAACCGTCACTTGGAAATCAGGAACACGACCCCTTAATAGCGACCTCGAGGAAATACAAATTAAATACCATGAAACGTTCGCGGCCCTTCATTAAATTCGTTTTTTCAAACATGTGCATGAAGCCGTTAAAATAATCCACGAACCGTAGCTTTGAACCAATAAATCCTTTAATTTTGGTGGCCTGGGCACTCTTCGACCTTAACCGCATCGGAAATCCGCAAATTATTTAATTTGGGTCAGCATTAAATCATCGAAAATCGGAAAAACCCTCTCGGCCGTTCATACTGCACTTGGCGGGAAAACTGCGCAGGTCGCGAAAATGCGACGGGTCGCGAAATCGCGACGTGTTTTTCCGTCGTACGCTTCGCTGCTGAAGACCCACGAAAATGGAACATGTAGCGATTTCGCTACATGTTTCCGTCGTTGGCTCCTCCCTGCGCTCTGCCTCGCGATTTCGGAACATGTAGCGATTTCGCTACATGTTTCCGTCGCCGCATCAATCGCCATTTTGGGTCGCGATTCGCTGACATGTCAGCGAATCGCTGCATGTTTTCAACTTAATGCTTTTTTGCCCGCCGACCCGCGATTTTGGAACACGTCGCGATATCGCGACGGTTCCGCCAACCTGCCTGCGTTGACTGAGTTGACCGCGATTCTGAAACATGTCAGCGCGTCGCTGCAGTTTTCAGACTTAACCATTTTTTGCTCAATTTTTCTCCTTTTTTTGCCCAAGCTGCATCAATCAAAGGTCAGATCCCCAACAATACATCAATGCATTCATCAATGAGAATCAATGTGGCAAAAATGCCAACATTCTTGGCGGCTCGCGGGGTATACAGCCTTGTTGTATGCAAGAATCCGAGCCTTAGTCCATTGGGCATAGAGTCATATCCGAACGAAGTCGGTTGCTACAATACATGTCGTCGCTGAAAAATTGAAACTGAAAAAAACCTGCATATAACTGATTATGAAATGACTAATGGAACGCGATGATGGAGTGAGCTCTTGCGGTTGCGCAAGCGGTGACTGCAATGGAATGATGAAATGAAAATGAACGAAGTTATGGAGTGGGAATGGAACTAGGAAAGCTGTGAAATGAAATGAACTAGACTGTTAGCAAATGCGTAAAAGACTAAACTTAGAGGAAAGGGATAAGAAGGAACGGGGAAAAACAGAAAAGGGAAAAGAAACAACAGCTGTGGCTTATTTTGTTTTAATGCAGAAGAAAAAGAAGGAAGAAGATGAAGAAAGGAAAGAGAGGAAACGGGGAAGGGAAAAGAAGAAAGTGCTATAAAGCCACCAAACTGTTGGGAGGAGAAAAACAAAGGAAAAAACAAGCATCTACGGCTCGCAGGCAACAAGAGCCGAGATGAACAAATAAAAACAATACCAGTTTTTTTTTTTTCTTCTTCTTTTTTTATTTTTTTTTTGTTTTTTTCAAAATACTATATACAATAATGCACGACATGATTGGCATGTCGCCACCAGACACCCAATCTCAGAATGTTATCCGGTAAATTTGCAATGTCCCGACCAGATCTGATCATACTTAAGTCGGTCCTTGAAATTGGGCTGGCTCCTTCCTAAAGTTCTCCATGGTGCTGATAGGATGCAATTCAGCAGATTATCCTTCTTACTAGTACCCCCATGGAAGACTTCTTCAGGTACTGGATGTAGTGGCTGGAACCAACACCACCACTTTGCAGACTTTACTGGTTGTGGGCTGAGTACAGGCTCCTCTAACTCCTTGATGTGATCACAGGGCTCTTCAAGTGAGAACTCGGATTCTGGGATCTCCTCAGGCTCTGAAATTTGCACTTGTTCTTCTACTTGGCCCATCTCTTGCTGAAAACTGCAAGCAACCATATTGTTCATTGCTGGAAAAGTGCTTGCATGTTCCAATCCTTGACTTTGGACGAGATCTGTCCCTTGAACTCCACATGACTGCATCTCAGGGATCTGCTCAGTATAAGGGATCTGGCATGAAAAGTACTGTGCAGGGTAGACAGGAGTAGCAACCACCGGAGAAGGTAATGGAGTTTCTCGCCACGGTAATTTTCCTGATAAGAGCAACAGCTGTTCCGCTCGCACTGCTTCCTCAAAGATTTGTGGGAACCGTTGTTCACCTGATCGCAAAGAAAAGAGACCTATGTCAGAGTTCAAAGCTCGAACATAAAAGAGGTGGGCTTGGGTGGGTGATGGACGAATCTTCTTTGGAATTCTCTTCCAACTTATCAAGAATCGGACATTGAAGTCCGTGATGCTTTCTTGAGGTGCTCTCTTGATGTACATGAAAAATTGGTAGAGATCCAAAGAACTGTAGAAAGGATCTTCGTCAAATCTTTTGATCAGTGCTCTCGCTAGATCGTCCCATGAGCTGATGCTTTGACATTTGAGAAATCTGTACCACTGCAATGCTCTTCCTTCCAAAGACTGAACCAAAAGTCGGATCATAACATCTTTGTGTTCTATGACATGGATCATGGACAGAATAGCAATATCTTCAACATGTGTCAGAGCCATGCCTTCGGTACCATCATATTTTGCCAGGTTCTTCAGGGCACCTTCGGGAATTTCATGTCGAACTTGGAGATTCAAAGGGCCAGGATCATCCCATCTAGAAAAAACCCTCGCCTTTGTGGCAGTGGTCTGCGGGATCACGGCTATCGCCATTAAGTCAGAGTCGCCAGATGAACATTCTTTGAAATTTTTTTTTTTTTTTTTTTAAACAAAAACAGGCGTCCACGAACAGATCTTCAACTCAGCAAAGTCGCCAGATGAACTTAAAAATCTCCGCTGTGAGGCCAAGACAGCTCATCAAATCTTGAGACCTCCGGGTGTTAAAAGCGTGCCAAAACTATTGGCACCGATGGGGTTATCACTTTGGAAAATTATGCGTATCCCACCGATTATGAATTCTTGGAGACAGAAACAGTCTGTCCCACCGGGCGTGCCAAAAACTGTTGGTCACGAATCTGCCACAGGAAGGGATTTTTACAATTGCGCCCTAGACCCGGCCAACATTGAAAGGTCGGAAGCAAGAAATGGCTCCCGCACCAATCTCCGAGTGGGTTGGTTCCCTCTACTATTCTAAAATTGGGTTTAAGATAGGGTTGCTGGAAAGAGATTTAAAAGGTTGCAGAAAGAAATGGGAAATATGGCCACAGGCCGAAGTGATGGGATCAAAAAAACAACAGCAGGAAACTACAAACGCAACAACAGCAAGTAACATAAGAAATTAGCTTCATCCTCGCACAATCACATGCCGCAAATCCCTCCAAACCCACATTCCAGGAATTGTACCCTGACCGCAGTATTTAAATCCAGTATGCAGAATTTAAATGTAATAGCAATGCGGGAGTACGAATGCTATTAGAAATGCAGAAAACAGAAAGCAAATTCATCCATGCGACGCTTGAAAAATTAGAAGTCGATCCTTGTATTCCCGCAGATACAATTCCAGTTTCTAGCAGCAAGTTTTTCCAACCCTTGTAAATGAGAATTACATTGGTTTTTATAGAGGTCCATCCTCTTTGCAACATTAAAAATTTAAAAACAACTTCCTCGTGATCCACAACCGTCACTTGGAAATCGAGAACACGACCCCTTAATAGCGGCCTCGAGGAAATACAAATTAAATACCATGAAACGTTCGCGGCCCTTCATTAAATTTGTTTTTTCAAACATGTGCATGAAGCCGTTAAAATAATCCACGAACCGCAGCTTTGAACCAATAAATCCTTTAATTTTGGTGGCCTGGGCACTCTTCGACCTTAACCGCATCGGAAATCCGCAAATTATTTAATTCGGGTCAGCATTAAATCATCGGAAATCGGAAAAACCCTCTCGGCCGTTCATACTGCACTTGGCGGGAAACTCGCGCAGGTCGCGAAAATGCGACGGGTCGCGAAATCGCGACGTGTTTTTCCGCCGTACGCTTCGCTGCTGAAGACCCGCGAAAATGGAACATGTAGCGATTTCGCTACATGTTTCCGCCGTTGGCTCCTCCCTGCGCTCTGCCCCGCGATTTCGGAACATGTAGCGATTTCGCTACATGTTTCCGTCGTCGCATCAATCGCCATTTTCGGTCGCGATTCGCTGACATGTCAGCGAATCGCTGCATGTTTTCAACTTAATGCTTTTTTGCCCGTCGACCCGCGATTTCGAAACACGTCGCGATATCGCGACGGTTCCGCCAACCTGCCTGCGTTGACTGAGTTGACCGCGATTCTGAAACATGTCAGCGCGTCGCTGCAGTTTTCAGTCTTAACCATTTTTTGCTCAATTTTTCTCATTTTTTTGCCCAAGCTGCATCAATCAAAGGTCAGATCCCCAACAATACATCAATGCATTCATCAATGAGAATCAATGTGGCAAAAATGCCAACAGGTCCCTTGTTTCTATTTAATTTTTAGTTTTGATCCATGAAAATAGGGACTGTCATTTCTCCGAGGCAGATTAAGGGGGATTGTTTCTTCAAAATCTGTTTCATGTATTAAATGTTGTAATACGAAAGAAAGAGGAAAGACCTCTATAAATACCAATGTAAAATCTCAAGCAAAGGGAGGAGGACCTTCTTGCAAAAATTGAAGCAAAAATCCTAGATGCATTTTGCTCTATTCTTAGTGTCTCTTGAGTTGGTGATCCAAACTGTTGTTCAGTTTTGCTTTCTGTCTGATTTATTTTTGTTTAGTCCAGTATTAAAATATAAGTTGAATTTTGTTGTTCTAAATTTGACTATATTTTTATTTGAACGTTTGAAGTATAATTGAAAGCGAACTTATGGCTAATGCTTGATCTAATTTCTGTATATGCATCCTAAGAATCTGTTGTCGCTTATCTTAGAGATCTGGTTTGAGATTATTTGCTATCTAAGGTTGTTCTCCCCATCAACTATCGGCTTCGGCCATATTTCCATCTCTTTCTATTATTTCCCTTTCTTTCTACATTTTCCCATTTCTTTCCTACATCCTTATCTTGAAACCAGTTTAGATTAGTTTGGGAGCCAACCCTCTCTAGAGATTGGCCCGAGAGACTTCTCTTTCTCTTAGCATTTCAATGTTGGTCGAGTCTAGGGCGCACAAGTGATGAAATCTTGTACTTAGGCAGATTTGTGACCAATAGTTTTTGGCATGCCCGATGGGACATACTATTTTTGTCTTAGAAAGATCCATAATCGGTGGGACAAATATTATTCCAAATTGACAAACCCACCTGTGCCAACAGTTTTTGGCATGCCCAGTGGGACAGACTATTTCTATCTCAGAAAGATCCATAATCGAGGACTCACAAGTCCCATTTTTTGACACCCAAAGAAATCAAGATTTTGATGAACTGTCTTGACCTCAAAGCGGAGATTGTAAGTTCATCTGGTGACTCTGTTGAAGGTGACTGTTTAGTACCTAGAAATTTCTAATCGTGAAGCTGGTGAAAATTTTTGCATCTTTGCTTCATGATCATGAGATCAAGTGCCAAAGAATCAGAAGATCCAGTTGAATTCTTTGAGATCGATGTTCAGAACTGGAGGAAGCGCTCAAGATTGGTAAGTCCTGTGAACCCGTCATTTGTTGTTTCTTTGCAGGTAGCGAGTCAGTTTGTGCCATCTCCGAATCCTCCCAGTACTGCTACAAGCTTACTAGTAGATCCAAATCCTGTAGTGCAAATGGCTGGTCAACAACCTCTGCCATGGCGAGTTCCTGCTTGGAACGATTTGGGAGCGTTGGACCTGCCTTTTCAAAATCCAGTTCCTACTGTAGCAATAAAAGCCTTGCCTACATACGATGGTACTGGAAAGACAATGTACGAGCATGTGTCAGATGTGGCAACCTTGGCTTCAATTCATAATATTACAAACGAAGATGTCATGATCAAATTGCTCGTCCTATCACTCCGAGGTAAGTTGTGCTGGTATAGATCCTTGTCTCCCAACTCCATAAATTCATGGGATCAATTAGCAGAGATGTTAATTCAAGGGTTCAATGAGCAAGCAGACCCATTTTCTTTAGTGCATCAATTTAATAATATCAAGAGGCATCCTCAAGAGGAGATAGTGGATTTCAATGTTAGGTTTGCCCAAACTTGGCAGAGAGTTCCTGACGGTCTTTGCCCTACTCATGAACAAGCAACATTGTACTTTCTTAGGGCTTTCCATTCAGATATTGGTATGAACATTAGGATGTTCGATGTTCAAACCTTTCCTACACTCTATGCCCAGGCACAGAAGGTTGAGGCTGATCTGATTGCCATTGGGAAATTACCTTCAAAAATGACTATGCCTATTTTTCTCGAGCTTCCACAATACCATCATACAGGTGCAGCCTCTACATCTTACACTGCTCCATCCATATACCCTTCATCTTCATGGAATCCTCCCATACCATCGGTACCTATGATTCCCATTCCACAATTAACCTCTCCACTTCCAACTCCTGCATTACCTTCTCCCCCAGTTCCACTACCTCTGCCTGCATCGCCTGTGTCCTCAAGCCCAGATCCTTAATTGGTTGTTTTGCAAGAAATTCAGTCGACCATGAGAGCTCTTACTAACAAGGTGACATCTTTGGAATGAAGAGAGGTGAAAAGGAACTATCGGCCATGAAGATTTGTTTCGACGGTAACAAGAGAGCAAGTTGCTCCTAGCAAGGCTATAGAGAAAGTACATGAGAGGACCTCAACGATCCTGGTAAGTGAAGAGGCTGGCCCTTCTGAAGTTTCACATGAGCCTTCTTACTAGTGTTCTTCATGCAATGATCCACATGATGAGTCCACTTGCATGGTCCACCAAAATTATTTGCAAGTTCTTACGGGGAGCCATGTAAACATGATTTGAGAGGTGGATCTTAATTCCGTGATGTCTCTTGAGGAACACATAGCAGTCTTGACACGCAACAGCAAGAAACCAATGTTGGTAGATCCGACTAAGATGGAGCCATTGAAAGTGTCTCCTGCATAAGCAACAAAGTAGTAAATACCTACAAAGACTCATGATTCTCCAGCTCTGCAATAAGATCCACCTATTTTGTCGAAGGATCCCTACAAGCAAAAGAGAAGGAACAAGCTTCTGTCTCTTAGCCGCAAGCGAAAACAAAGGAACAAGCTAGATAAACGTTGCGGTATCCATCATTGACTAAACGACAGCGAGTGGAGTCCACCCAACAATATAGAAGCAAATTTGAATCTGCGAGTGGAGGGAAAGGGCCAATCTCGATGGAGTACAACATCGTTGAAGAACTCAAACGAATACCAGCTAAGGTAAGTTTGTATGACACCTTGCAACTACTTGGACAAGTAGATCTCTTACAGGAATCCCTAAAGACCATACAAAGTAAGGGGAAGGCTCCAGACCAAGTAGTTATGTCTCAAACTCTGACCTCTTCAATCACTGGAAAAAATAGACCACCCCCATTTTATTTGTCACTCAGGATGGAGGGTTGGATAGTGCACAACTGCATGATTGATTCTGGTGCTGCGACAACTTTCATGCCAAAGGCAATTTGTGAAGCCATGGGTATGGAGTATACAAGAAGTAGCCCTGGTGTCTTGTAGTTGGACAGGACTCCCATGAAAATAGTGGGTGTAATCAAGGATGTTCCTATTGCTCTACATATTATGCCTCAAATTACAGTAATTCAGGAGGTAGTTGTGGTTGATTTGGAACCATTTTTCAGTATGTGTTTGTCGAGAGAATTCACTGCCAAGATGGGAGGCTACCTTTCTCTAGATTATTCTAACTTGGAGATTCCTTTCAAAGGAAGAAGAATCCGTATTTACAATAAGAAGCCTTCTACTTTTCATATAGAGAAGATGGGAGAAGAAAAGTCCACACATTTTGTCAACATGATAACTGAGGAATTGGAAAATCCTGATTTGATGGATGAAGTCCTGGATGATCTTCACTTAGAGGATGAGTTTTCAATGCTCAATTTTAATGCCATGATAGAAACCGACTTGGGGTGTTATTCCATTCTCAAGCTTGAAAAGGCTCAAGAAAAGAATGATGGAAGTCAAGATCAGCTCTATTTCGATGGAGCACGATGCAAAAATGGCACTGGAACTGGGACTGTTCTAATATTACCTTCTGGACCTTCTAGAATTCAACGATCTTCTTCATACCAGTTGACCTGGAGCTACACAAATAATATAGCAAAATATGAGGCTTTATGCCTAGGTCTCAAGAAGGCTGAGAAACTTGGAGCACGACTGTTGTAATCACAATGACACTGAGAGGGGGGGTGAATCAGTGTGTTCTTTAAAATTTCTAAAACATATGATTTTAAAACCAACAGCAGTTTAAAGCAGATAAAAGAGATACTAAATGCATCAAGAAAGCATCACACATAACACAACATTTTAACGAGGTTCACCAATGTGGCTACTCCTCAAAAAGACCGCTTGGACTACCATCCAAATCCAGTCAATGCAAAGCTACAACTTTACATAATCCTTTACCAAAGACCAACCGGAAGGAGCACCAACCCCTTAACTTTATCTCGCTTCAACTGAATGGAGCACCAACTCCTATTTTACCAAGCACCTACCGGAAAGAGGCACCAACCCCTTAATCCAAGCAACAACTTGGAAGACAATAATAAAAATTACAGAATAAAACTTTCACCTCAATTTTCACGGTCTCGCTATTTTTCTTGCATTCTCGTCGCTTCTGC
This sequence comes from Wollemia nobilis, assembly GCA_028583015.1. Classification (NCBI taxonomy): domain Eukaryota; kingdom Viridiplantae; phylum Streptophyta; class Pinopsida; order Araucariales; family Araucariaceae; genus Wollemia; species Wollemia nobilis. Next base: position 10,428,262 of record JAQPPZ010001125.1, read on the forward strand.
GCAAAATGAGTCGCACTATTCCACCTCTTCTCTCGTACTTCTTTGCACTCTCTCGCCGCATTCGGATGATCAATCACTTCTATAAACTGTGCACCGTCACTTCAGACTTAGAACACAACTTCTCGCACATCGCGCTCTTATCTTCGCACAAGTCACTCTACTCGCTCTTCGCACATTATCTCATCGCAACGCACACCTTACCGCAACTCCAAAGAACTATCACTTCGCTCTCATTCCGAATCGAAACGACTTGCTCTCTCGCTCAACACGAACTTCACTTTCACAAACACTATGCTCGCATTTGCACTTTATCTTAACACCCCATCTTTCAAACTCGAAGAAGCCCTCCTTTTATAGAAGAAATTTTAGGAACAAACCCTAGAAGAACGTCGACTGAGAAACCCTAGAATTTGTCACCGCCAAACCCTAAAATCCGTCGACAGTAACCCTAAGAATGTCGGCTGCAAAACCCTAGAAATTGTCGGCTGCCAAACCCTAAAATCCGTCGGCCTGCATTTAACTTTGTCGGCCTCAAACTCTTCTCCACCTTCGTCACCTTCCCGTAGCTTATTGCCGCGAAATAGTAACACGTCGGCCCTTTTAATTTAATTTAATATTTTAATTTAAATTTTAAATAAAATAAAATTTAAACTAAATATTTAAAATTAAATATCTTCATCACCGGGCATCTTTTTCAACGAAACGAAGAGCCAACTTGGGTTTTAAGAAAAACCCATTTCAAATCGTTATCCATGATTTTAAATAAAACTTTTTATTTTGACTCGCCTATTTAAATATCTTCATCACCGGGCATCTTTTTCAACGAAACGAAGAGCCAACTTGGGTTTTAAGAAAAACCCATTTCAAATCATGTTATCCATGATTTTAAATAAAACTTTTTATTTTGACCGCCTTGGTTTTCACAAAAACCTTTTCGCTTCTTGACATCTCAGTGTTCGAAGACTTCTTCTTCTCATTCCGAATTATGTTTTCTGTTTCGTGCATCTATCATTTAAGGACTCATGATCCGACTAACTTTTGAACTTTATCCTCTCGCATCCGAGTGACTTCCGAACTACCCGTCCATTGCATCATTAGATCTAACCGACCGTATTGACAACAATGACAATCCTCCCGCAACACCTTGCTCAACACCGAACTCCTATCCATTGTACTTTGGCTGCACCTTGTCTGTTCAATAAACTCTTGTCCATTGCATCAATAAATCTGTCTGACCGTGTTGACAACAATGACAATATCGTTTGCCGCACTTTGCTCAACAATCTCCCCTTTGGAATTGTTGGCAACACATGTGCAATTTTCCTCGTAAATCTTCTCCCCTTTGACAATAATACCAAAGGGTCGCTGCAGACTCCCCCGAGTCTATGCACAATATTCTTAGACACAAATTATTACAATTAGCAAATATTCCAAGCATGAACAAGAAGAAAAACAAATACACAAATGCTCCCCCGAGTCCAAGACCACTTCATTTCACTGATTGACAACATCATGATAAGCATAATAGGCATCAATAAAATCAACAATGTGAATAGCAACAATAACCAATGAATGACACCATCACCGTCAACTTCACCAATATAACATGTGTAAGAACATGACTCGGACCACTGCCTTCCGTGCAACTACCCTCTCGTTGCTTTGCAAACTCAAACTTGTCCACCGTTAGTGAAGGCATACAATAATCTTATATAGCCAACTTTTTGTTCTCGCAATGCCGAGAACATCTCGCATACAACTTCACCATGCATCTTGGATATATTCTCAACAAGCTTGAACCCAATGACAACTGTTTGTCTCTCTCTACAGTGAGAATCCAACAAGCTACCTCAATCCACTTTCAACTCTATGCAAGTACCAAACACTGTACCACAAAGACAACCAACATCTTTTTTTCTCAACCAATTAGGGCTTTAGCAACAATGCTTATAGACAAGGTTTAACCAACATCATTCAACTCAAGATTAACCTTGAAGCATTCAACCAATCACTACATGAAAAGGAAACTAGTAGACATCCTTTTCCTTCCAAAGGTATTTGAACAAGACAACCACCAACATAAATCACCAAGGCAAAGAATAACTTGCTCAAATCAAACTCAATGGAGTAAGCCCAAATCATGTATCAAGAAAAGCATTAACTTGATCAAAACAACCACTATGAAAGCAACTCAACTATTCATCACCAGGCTGGAAATCATCTCGTCGCTCATTAAAAAACTTTTTCTTCAATCTTCCCATTCAACATGCCGATTTCACTTTTGTCAACGTAATTGACAAGTGACTCACATCTGTACCAATTTTTGTCCAAAGACTCGCAATTTTATCGCCAACTCTTACTTTCAACTATGCATGTCGAAGAAGACATTTTGTCAAACACTTTATGGCCAACCGTAGTGCACCTTACTCACCTCAAGCTTCTTATCCTTGGACCGGCATTAAATCAATAGTTAAAACAAAACTGTCTCGTGAATTAAATATATTCACCAAGGTGTCATGAAAGATCTGGCAATCTTCACATCAAAGAGTAAAAACAAATACATGCTGCTCGAAACACAAATACACAGATAGGGCAAGCATTCTTTCGTTGAGCAAATTATCCGGACTATTATGATTCGTAATTTTGAACAGTGGTATTAAGAATCATCAACAATACAACAGTGATATATCTCAAAACTACCAATGGTGACAAATCTCAAATTAAACACCACACTTCACGGCATTTCCACAAACCACTATATAAACTGAAAAACACACTTTAACAACTATACAACATTAACCCGACTGCTTACCTTTCATCCTCATATACCTAGACAAATACATAGGAGCATTAAAATAAAACTTTAATATTGCTCCTCCTGAGGATGTGCCACCTGGAGTTGCTTAGAGCAATGGCAGAGTAGCCTCCTTCAGTCCAAGGAGACACAATTTCCTTTCTTCTCGTCTTTCTCCGCACTTTCCCGAACTTGGGCTTGGATTTTTCAACAACATCCCTATTTTGCTCCCTGTTCGTGAACTTGAACATTTCTCTTGTGGGGTTGTCTCTTGTGCATTCTTGATGGATGATTATTTTCTTTTCTTTTATGCACATGATATGTTCCTTGTCGGTGTTGTCCTCTTTGTGTCCGATGAAATCTAGGGTTTTGCCTTAGATTAGATATAGAAGTGCTTGGACAGAACCTTGCTATGTGCCCTTGACCGTTGCATTTAAAACATTGCACATGTTTTATTCCCTGTCTCGTATTGCATTCTATGTGTATGATGAAATCTATGGTATTGCCTTAGATTGGATACGGAAGTGCTTGAACAAAACCTTGCTATGTGCCCATGGCCATTACATTTAAAACATTGCACGTGGTGTTCACTCAAAAAAATAGAAGTATTTTTATCAAAGATAACTCTTTGATCTATTGTTCACTCCACAATAAATTGCCTTGTGACCAAAGTGGTTGCATTTAGAACAATAGCCATAAAAAGCATTATTATTAAAAGAGTGAGAGTGAGAGAACCTCTTTTGCCGTGGTTGCTTTGTTGTAGGTCTTCTTTGATATTTTCTTCCTTTTGAGGATTCAGCTTCAGACTTTTCTTGTTTCAATCCTTCAACCGAGGACTTCTTCTTCTCTGCATATTTGGAGGATGAAGGTTGTTCAGCTTCATATCCAAGACCAAACTTAGCTGTGGGGCTTCTTTGTTGATTTATCATTGTATCTAGCAACTCTGTGCTCTTCTCAAATTTGAGATTTATATTGGCCTCTTTTAGTTGTTTCTTCAATGAAACAATCTCTTCTTCTTGTTGGCAAGATACAGCCTCTTTCTCATTGATCTGAGACCTAAGAATATTTTCAATCCTTTTGTTCTGTTCTACTTGCAGCTTTAGATCAACAATAACCTTTTTATATTCCTCTTCACTTGTGTCGTATACATCATTCTTATTATCCAGGTGTGTCTTCAAGGCTTCTTGTTGATTTCTTGGCCTTTTGAACTTGTAGGAAGAGATCTTCAATCTCATCCTCATATTCTTCTAACTTCTTGGACAGTATTTTGTTCTTTTTCTTTTCTATACTCCACTCTTCAAGTGCAGATATCAACTCTCCTTCAAAATCTACTTCAGCCTCAAGATTTTCATCACAGACTTCAGGATTCACTTCTTCTACCTTTTTCGGTTCAAATTTCTCTTCTACAGGAACTGAAACTGACTGGGATGCCTTTTTGGATGAGGATCTATTCTTCTTAGCCATTGTGTACTAATCCAAGATCAACCCTGACTGATTTAGCCAAAATTGGGAACCTGGCTCTGATACCAATTGTTGTAATCACAATGACACTGAGAGGGGGGGTGAATCAGTGTGTTCTTTAAAATTTCTAAAACATATGATTTTAAAACCAACAGCAGTTTAAAGCAGATAAAAGAGATACTAAATGCATCAAGAAAGCATCACACATAACACAACATTTTAACGAGGTTCACCAATGTGGCTACTCCTCAAAAAGACTGCTTGGACTACCATCCAAATCCACCAATGCAAAGCTACAACTTTACATAATCCTTTACCAAGACCAACCTGGAAGGAGCACCAACCCCTTAACTTTATCTCGCTTCAACGAATGGAGCACCAACTCCTATTTTACCAAAGCACCTACCGGAAAGAGGCACCAACCCCTTAATCCAAGCAACAACTTGGAAGACAATAATAAAAATTACAGAATAAAACTTTCACCTCAATTTTCACGGTCTGCTATTTTTCTCGCATTCTCGTCGCTTCTGCGCAAAATGAGTCGCACTATTCCACCTCTTCTCTCGTACTTCTTTGCACTCTCCGCCGCATTCGGATGATCAATCACTTCTATAAACCGTGCACTCGTCACTTCGGACTTAGAACACAACTTCTGCACATCTCGCTCTTATCTTCGCACAAGTCACTCTACTCGCTCTTCGCACATTATCTCATCGCAACGCACACCTTACCGCAACTCCAAAGAACTATCACTTCGCTCTCATTCCGAATCGAAACGACTTGCTCTCTGCTCAACACGAACTTCACTTTCACAAACACTATGCTCGCATTTGCACTTTATCTTAACACCCCATCTTTCAAACTCGAAGAAGCCCTCCTTTTATAGAAGAAATTTTAGGAACAAACCCTAGAAGAACGTCGACTGAGAAACCCTAGAATTTGTCAGCTGCCAAACCCTAAAATCCATCGACCATAACCCTAAGAATGTCGGCCGCAAAACCCTAGAAATTGTCGATCGCCAAACCCTAAAATCCGTCGGCCCGGATTTAACTTTGTCGGCCTCAAACTCTTCTCCACCTTCGTCACCTTCCCGTAGCTTATTGCCGCGAAATAGTAACACGTCGGCCCTTTTAATTTAATTTAATATTTTAATTTAAATTTTAAATAAAATAAAATTTAAACTAAATATTTAAAATTAAATATCTTCATCACCGGGGCATCTTTTTCAACGAAACGAAGAGCCAACTTGGGTTTTAAGAAAAACCCATTTCAAATCTGTTATCCATGATTTTAAATAAAACTTTTTATTTTGACTGCCTATTTAAATATCTTCATCACCGGGGCATCTTTTTCAACGAAACGAAGAGCCAACTTGGGTTTTAAGAAAAACCCATTTCAAATCTGTTATCCATGATTTTAAATAAAACTTTTTATTTTGACTGCCTTGGTTTTCACAAAAAACCTTTCCGCTTCTTGACATCTCAAGTTCTGAAGACTTCTTCTTCTCATTCTGAATTATGTTTTTTGTTTCTGTGCATCTATCATTTAAGGACTCATGATCCGACTAACTTTTGAACTTTATCCTCTCGCATCCGAGTGACTTCGAACTACCCGTCCATTGCATCATTAGATCTAACCGACCGTATTGACAACAATGACAATCCTCCCCGCAACACCTTGCTCAACACCGAACTCCTATCCATTGTACTTTGGCTACACCTTGCTGTTCAATAAACTCTTGTCCATTGCATCAATAAATCTGTTTGACTGTGTTGACAACAATGACAATACTGTTTGCTGCACTTTGCTCAACAACGACAGTCGCAAATCTTTGGTGACTCCAAGCTGATTATCAATCAGGAGATCAATAAGTGTGTGTTCAAGGTTTGGGATCTAGGAGATCATAGAGCCATGTTTTGGTATGTGTCTCTCCTAAGAGTTCACAGCTAAACTCGGGGGTTCCCTTGTACATAATAAAAAGAAGCAAATAATTTTTTTTTTTTTTTAGCTTCGGCTCCTTTTGCACGAGAGCCCGCAGGTATGTTTATTTCTCTTTCTTTTTCTTTTCATTTTCCTTCCCAGCGGTTAGTGGCTTCCCCTCTACTCCATTCCCTTCCTCTCCCACTCCTTCTTCCACTATAAATAATCAAGCCACTACTGTTGTTTCTATTCCCCTCTCTGATGTTCCATTTTCTTCACTTCCCCTTTCTTCTCATCCTTTGTCTTTTGGCCATTTCTCCACACTTCCCACCACCTCCTCCATTCCATCCATTTCCATTTCATTCTCTGTTTTCATCAAAACCCAGCAGCTGGTAGCCCAACATCACCCTCTTTAGTTGTTGTATCTATGACTTCTACTCCTCCATCTTCCACCATTCCATCATTCACCATTCCCGTTCCATGGCCTGCACATCTGCTAGTCATCACTCCATTCATTTTTGTTTTTACAACTCAGGTGCTTCTCACTACTACCATGGAGATCCTTGCACACCACCTGGTGATTACCCAGCTCAACCGATCTAGGAAAAATGCAGTTGTTCTAGAAATAAGGGAAGTTCTGCTATTCCATAAATTTTTGCTGAAGGTCCTTTTTGAGCTTGTTACAGCAGCCCGCAGAGACGTCCAGCATCAACCAGCACTCACTTTTTTTGCCCCTCCAGCTTTTTGACTCTGTTGCCCAATGGATAAAGGCCTGAGGTTTGTGCATACAAGAAAACTGTATACCCCGCGAGCCACCAAGAATGTTGGCATTTTTGCCACATTGTTTTTGTTGTTGCTATTCATGCAAAAGAATGCTCAAATTGCAGAGATACTCACTCCTTTGTTTGTAAGTGAAAAGGTAAAACTGTCGCGATATTGTGACATGTCACGATATCGTGACTTGTTGCAGTTTTGCAGCGTCCAAATGCAAAAATCAGATAAGTATGGAAAATGTCGCGATATCGCGACATGTCGCATTTTTGTGACCTATTGCGTTTTTGTGGCTAAAAGCGGCCAAAGGAAGCAAGGAAGGAAAACTGTCACGATATCGCGACATGTTGGATTTTCACGCTAGGAGCAACAAAAGGAAGCAGTAACGGCAAAGTTGTCACGATATTGCAACATGTCGCATTTTCGTGACTTGCAATGACAATAGAGCAGAGTGATGGGAAAATGTCGCGATATCGCGACATACAACAACAAAGAAGAGCGCCAAAGAAACTTGTCGCGATATCATGACAGAAAAATAGAAAAGAAGCAAATGGTACGGAATGGCGCGATATCACGACATGTCACGTTATTGCGAAAGAGCTAAAGATAAACACAAGGCGGATGAACAATGTCGTGATATTGCGACATTTTTTGGAAATGAAGCCAAGCAAGAGAAACTTGTCGTGATATCGTGACAGAAAGCGACAACCAAGGAGAAAACAAGAAATTGTCGTGATTTCATGACATGTTGGGGCGAAAGGGCAAAGTGCAGAGAAAAGTCACGATTTCACAACATGACGAATTTTTGTGGCCAAAAATAAGCAAAGTGCAAGAAGACAGAAAATGTCACGATTTCGCGACATGTTGAAGATGAAAGGACAAAATGGAGAAAACATTGCGATATTGCGACATGTCGCATTTTTGCAACTTGTCGCGTTTTTGCAAAACATAGGCTAAAAAGTACAAGGTAGCAAGAAATTGTTACAATTTTACGACATGTCACGTTTTCACGGTGATAAAGCAGACAAACCAGCGTCGAGTGAAAGATGTCGCGATTTCGCGACATGTTTCATTTTCACGATAAGGAGTAGCGAAGAAGCCAAAATAGAGGAGAATGTCATGATTTCGTGACATGTCATGGAGACAAAGCTAAACAGAGGAAAATGTCACGATTTCATGACATGTCACATTTTTGCGACTGGTGGCAGAAACAGGAAGCAGTAAGGTAAAAGTGCCGCGATATCGCGACATGTCGCATTTTCGTGACCTGTCTCATTTTTGTGACAGAAGCAATAACAAAGGCCCGATACAGTTCTATCTACATAGGAGAACGTGAGGAGAAGATAAGGATCAAATAAAAGCTCTCCAACTGATTTTGAGATCGTGGGCAAAGAGGCTCCAAGATTAAATGTTGCTGATTACCTATGTGCGCAAGATGGAAGAACATGAGGCAGTTTTCAAAGCCACCAAAATTAAAGACGCCTCCAGTATTAAAAGCTCCTATTCATGATCTCCTAACAACTTCCAGCTTGCCCCGATAATGGTCATTTAATGAAGAAATATGGTCCCTTGTTTCTGTTTAATTTTTAGTTTTGATCCATGAAAACAGGGACTATCATTTCTTCGAGGCAGATTAAGGGGGATTGTTTCTTCAAAATTTGTTTCATGTATTAAATGCTGTAATACGAAAGAAAGAGGAAAGACCTCTATAAATACCAATGTAAAATCTCAAGCAAAGGGAGGAGGACCTTCTTGCAAAAATTGAAGCAGAAATCCTAGATGCATTTTGTTCCATTCTTAGTGTCTCTTGAGTTGGTGATCCAAACTGTTGTTCAGTTTTGCTTTTCGTCTGATTTATTTCTGTTTAGTCCAGTGTTAAAATATAAGTTGAATTCTGCTATTTTGAATTTGGCTGTATTTTCATTTGAACGTTTGAAGTATAATTGAAGGTGAACTTATGGCTAATGCTTGATCCAATTTCTGTATATGCATCCTAAGAATCTATTGACATTTATCTTAGAGATCTGGTTTGAGATTATTTTCTTTCTGAGGTTGTTCTCCCCGTAAACTATCGACTTCGGCCATATTTCAGTCTCTTTATGTTATTTCCCTTTCTTTATGCATTTTCCCATTTCTTTCCTGCATCCTTATCTTGAAACCAGTTTAGATTAGTTTGGGAGCCAACCCTCTCTGGAGATTGGCCCGGGAGACTTTTCTTTCTCTCGACATTTCAATGTTGGTCGAGTCTAGGGCGCACAAGTGATGAAATCTTATACTTAGGCAGATTTGTGACCAACATTATTTTATCTTTTGGTGTAGTTGTTTTTTTTAATATTCTTTTGTTTGAGGATTTGAAACCCTGCTAAGTCCCCACTCTCTTTCTCTTTATTATGGATCTTATGAAGACAATCCTTGGCTAGATGGCCATGTTTGTGATATATTATACATCTAAAAGGGATATTTTCATAGTCTACTTACTGGTCCCATAATTCTTCCCCATATTGTAAGGTGACCCTCTCTAGAAGTGGTTTGTCCAAGTCAATTAGAACACAAATCCTTGCATAAATCATATGATCCAACTATTGAGTGCTATAAGTTATTATTATAAAAACTCCTAAAGAATTCCCAATTGTTGCTAATACATTTGGATTCTGATATTCTTCTAGGAGGTCAAATAAATGGACCCAAACAGGTGCAGCTAATGACATTTATTCCTTAGCTTTGAAGTTTGTATACCAGGGCTTCATAAAAAGCCCTTCCTTACCTAAGAACCATGATCCCCCTTAAAAAATATCCTCGCTATATTTTACAATGGCAAACATAGCAAGGAAATAACCATTAGGGTAAGGAAAGATTTGAATCTCACCTTTAGTTCTCTAGTTTTTGTAGCCCATTGCTTGATGGTAGCAAGATTCGATTGAAATTCCATGAACCGGTAAATTAGTCCTATCCTCTCCATAGTGTCTATTTTCTCTTGGATATCCTCCATTGCCAAATTCACTAATGGGAATTTGTTAGTTGCTTTGATGCAGCCCATCTCTATTTTCCTTGGATCGGTTTTCAACATCCTCAATGGTTTCCTTGGCAGTCATTGGTTATTTTTCCCTCTTATTTGGGGTGGTCCTATATTGATTGCTTCTTTAAAATTTAGTTTTGGAGGGAGGTTCTTGTGCTCCATCTCTTCAAATTATGATTGGTTATTTTTATTGTGTGCCCTGATCTAGTTGTATATTTATCGAGATCTAAATCTATCATCAACATGTTATCTCCCTTTATTTGATTCATCTCTTGAATCATTTTTTTTTTTTTAATATTTTAGCGCTTGTCTATACTTTTGAAGAGGATACCCTTCCTCCTTATTTTGCACTATGAATTGAAAAGGATGAATAATTTTGTTCAATACCTATTCATTATGTTGGATTTGTTGATCCACATGCATGAAGGAATATTGGATATTACTTTTCCCTGTTTGCCTTGCTTGCTACTCACTTGATTCAATGCCTTGAAGATTATCCCTATTGAACATAATATTTGTTTTATCATATTGGATTATTGAAAACCCTCCAAGAGGCCCACATACCCCTTGAATCTTTGGACCCAAAGGACCTTTTTCATTGTTCTCCACTGCTTGTGCTCAAATAACTCAACCTCCACACTACCTAAGAAGTGATGATTGATAGTCATAAAAAATTATAGTTTACCCTTTGCTAAAACCCTCATTCTCTGCAATACAAAACCCTAGCTCTCATTTAAAAATAATATATTAGGAATGACGAGTGGTCAAGGATTTCATCCGATGTAGGTGACATCATGACAATGGAAAAACAATTATTATAATTATGTGGATGTTTCAATATTTTTATTTATAATGGGAGTTCTCATTTCATAAGGAAATTAGGAAATACTTGCTAAATTGCAGAAGGATCTACTGTGGTTGACTACTTAAGAACAAAATAAAAAAGTATCACATAGATAGGGTATTTTAGGATTGGAACTAAAATTTTAGAATCTCATCATTTGTGTATTTTCTTCTTAATTAATAATATTTTAAAACATTAATATACAAAGATATTAATTGAATACCATTGTGAAGTGTAGAGACGAAGCCACAAAATAACTAATATTTTTGTATAACAACTAGACAGTAAAATTAATAATATATTATGGCCTCAAAACCTCGAAGAAAACATTAAAACCCTAATAATAATTTTATTGAAAGTGAATGGATAACTCTCTTTCATTTGAAAAATAAAATCCAATCAAAGGCCATGTAGTAGATGGTTTGATGCTAAATTTAAACTAGATTGAAAAATAATATTAAGTGAAAAAAATACAAAACAATTTTGCATAGAAAGAAGATAATCTTACTTAAGAAAAGGCAAGAAAATTTAATTAAAAACTAAATATAAAATCCTTGGAATCTTTTGAAGTAATTACACTCACAAAACATACAATCAAGGAAGAAGAGAGAAAAGAAAATAATCAAAAGATGATTTTCCTATGAATAACATAGATCTTATTTTAAAATATTATGTCAAGATAGATATTAAGCATATTACGAATGGAAAATCACATGATCCATGCACTTTTATAGTTGAGATGATTAATTGGAGAGATCCTTCTTTATTAAATGCAGGACATCAAATGATATTTTCTCAATAGGTTCCTCAACTTTCAAAGAGAAAACACAATTTCAAATCTTGCCAGGTGATGTATGTATAATTACCAAGTTGTAATACCACTATGTGTTATGATGTGATACAAGTGGGGCTTGTTTCAATCCCATATAACCCATTGAAAAATTATATTATAAAGAACATGTATAATCAAGCAATATGGTATGGGTTTCCTCCAAACTGACAAGTCAACAAAGTCATTGATATCTATAAAAATAAGGACATAAATAATGTAGGAAACTACATAATGATATTGATGAAAAACCTCTTTGCCAAGTTATTTGGTACCATTTTAAAGAAGAACATTTGTAAATGAGAAGAAGAAAAATTGGGTAAGGGTTCCTTCGCAAGGTGGTTTTCAGCCTAAATGTTCAATGATTGACCATTTGGTTATTCTTAGGACTATTGCTAATAAAACCTAAGAAAAGAATAATACTACTTTGCTTTATAGATTATGAGAAGGTTTTTGATATAGTGCCAAGAATAAAACTATGAGAAAATAAAATGTCCCAACTAAATGGAGGCACACAACACTATGCTTATATAAAAAGGTTATAGTAGAATTAGTAAAACCAATAAATGGTAACAATAATTAGTATCTAGAGGGGAGGGAGGTGGGAGGTCTCCCGCTCTGGGCAGATACCACCTCTCTATTCTTCTTGATCACTCCCCTACTCCTCTAGTGGTGATCCTGGATAGAGCCTAGTTTCCTTAGAGGTGCCTTCAAGCGAATTACCTCCTTATCCATATTTTTTGTGTTAGTTGAGCTGAGCTGGTGTGTGAGGTTGTCTTAGTTGCAGATCAACATTACCTCCTTGGTGGTCAGTTTATCCATTGCTTGTCCAATGCACAAGATGGTTTGGTTAGTTCCTTTCCATGTTGTTGGGAGGTCTTCAATGGGAGACTAGGTGCTTCTTTCCATGGAAGAGGGATTTATCGAACTATTTTCTAATCTAGTATGGTGGAAAAAGGGTTTGTGACTTGTACAATATTCTTGAGAGGCATCTTGTTGGACCTCTTTCTCCATGGCTCTTTGTGGTATGAGCAAAGACCAGGGGTTTTATTGTGATCTACGAAGGAGGGGTTTCAGAGTTCCCCCTTTGTATTTAAAGCCTTAGCCCTTTGCCTATGGTGTGGTATGCTGCTTGTTCGATGCGAGAGATGGTCTGATAAGTTTTTTTTGTCATATTTTTGGTGGTCTTTGAAGGAGCGATCAGGTGCTTTCTTGTCATGGAGGAGGAATTTTTTGGATGGTTTCTTGATCTAGTAGCGGAGGATAGGGTTATGCGGCCTTTGTAGTTAGCTTGCGAGGTGCGTTGATAGACCTCTTCCTTCGTGGCTCTTTGTGGTCTTGGCTGGGGACTTGTTTCCCATGAAAGAGGGGTTTAAAGACCCCTTTGATTCGATAGCTTTGGTCTTATGGACTTTAGTGTGGAAGTCTTAGTGAACCTATATCTATGTTTTTTTTGGTCTCACTGAGAGGAGACCTCATGCTTTCATGATGGCCTCAGTTGAGGGGTTTCAATGTTGGATTCCAAGGCTTACCTTGGGTGGTTGGGGTTTTCTTCATATTTTAAAAAGGAGCCTATTTCTCTAAACTCTTTTTTTTACAGCTATTTAAGGTCTTGGGAAGGGGATCTGTTCTTTCACGATGGCTATAGAGGAGGTTTCAATGTTTGGCTTCTTTGTCGGTAGGTTGGAGAGGCCCGATGAGTGGTGGTATTGGTGGTCTACATCTTCTCAATACTGTCTCTGCATTTAGCTATGTTGCCAGCTACCTCTTTTTCATTGGCTCAGTTCCTCTGGTCTAGCTGGTTGGTGTAGGGTTTCCATTGTGTGGAACCTCTCTCCATGTTTGAGTTGTAGGAGTTGGTTTCCCTAAGTGAAAAATATTTTTCAAATTTTTGTTGCGTTCCTTTTTATTGAGAAGTGATTCAGACTTGTTTGAATTTGAGTAGTTCCCTTGAGTAGGAACTTAGTTTCAAATTGCAATTCAAGTGAGAAGGTGGTTGTTTAGTTTTAATTTTTAAGCCTTCTTTACTACTTTTATTGTTAAAACCATCCTGTGTAACCCCTTGGTAGTTTTATTTTCAAATTTTAAGATACGCGCGGTCGTTTCCTATTTTATTGGAAAAATCACCTTTCTGTTGTTGTGCCTGTCTAGAGATGATTTCAGGGAGATTGTCTCCTATTTTTTATGCTTGCCTAGAGATGGTTTTAGGGAGACTGTCTCCTATTTTAATTGTCTTCTTCAGTGATCATCTCCTTGTTCTTGCTTTGTTTAATCTTTGGGAGGCTGTATCACTTGTTTTTTCCTCATTGTAAAAGGTTTGGGGACCAATTCAAAACCCCTTCTACTAATTAAAAAAAACAATAAAACCAAGAAGGATACTATCAATAGTAATATTGGTGTAAAGCAAGATTTTCCTCTCTCACCCACATTTTTTGGTTTATTCATAGATGTATTAGAAAAGATGGGGGAGGAGGTGTATGGATCATAGTGTATGGTATGCTATTGTTGATTAGATGATTTTGTGGTAATAGAAAAATATAAATATAACTTGAAAAGACATTTATAAACTTTAGACAAATTCTATAACTACTATAAAATGAAAGTTAATATAATAAAAATGAAGATAATGGTTATTGATTCTTGAAATAAAGACATAAATATCACAATTAAGGGTGATAAGCAGCTATAAGCTTATTACAGTGGTAAGGGATTTGGCCTCTCTTTGAGAGGTCTAAGGTTCAAACCCCACTCAGTATGAGGGAATTGGGACCCCTCATAAAAACCTATGTAAACTCATTGAAAAAGAAAAGGGTGAGAAGTAGAAGGCAGTTCCTTCATACAAGTACTTGGAACTAGAATTTAATTCTAGATATAATCTGTATGCTTGTCTAAAAAAACACATAAGAAGAGGGTTGAAATTTCTTTATGACATGTTAAATAATTATAGATAAATTAGTTATTAAATTAAAAATTACAAAATTTCCTTTCAAAAACATTAATAGAAATAGTGATTGTATATGGTTGTCCTAGTTGGGGTCCTAGCCTATCAAAAGGACTTTGGAAAAAGGTTGAGTGTCCAAAAATAATTTTTGCTTAAAGAACTCAAACTTATTACCCTTTGATATTAGCATTAATAAGGATGATACCATTAGAAGGAGAAGCATTGTGTTAGTTTATTATAAATATAATCAAAATAAAGCATATCAATAATAGTAAATCACCACATCAAATGATGCTTGGAACTCAAGAGAAAGGTTGGTATCAAGACAAATGAAATAGATAAAAAATATGGAATTGATGGTGTGATTTACCAAAGACTTGTCAAGAATTCAAGATTTCATAAAACCAAAAGTGATAGATATTGTTTAGTAGGAGAATATTGAATATAAATATATAGTATCAACCAATTTATACTAAGTTCTCATCACCTTGAAATTGAAATAGGAAAATGAAAATGTTATTATTATTATTATTATTTTTTCAGTTGGAAGAAGGGGTTTTGAAAGGGACCCTGAATCTTTACATAAGATCAAATAAAATAGGCATCAAGGCACTAAAAGAGATCACAAAAATACATAACACCAATCCAATATATGGAGCACCCCAAATCAAACACTACTAGCAATAGAGAAACTAACTAGCAATCATCCAAGCAAAGACACAACAACCTAAGAAACACAACAACAAAATGGAACAAATGAAGGAGGATTAAGTATGATCTAGGATTAAGAAACACAACAACAAATGAAACACATCAATCTATGTGATACTTTTTTATTTTGTTATTAAGTATGAACAAAATGGGATCAAGTGATGCAAATATTGAAGATTAAATCTGCTAAGGGAAACCATCTTAAAGGGAATGTGAGTATTTGTAATATGGATAGGACAAGAAATTGGCAACCTCCTCCTAAGGATTTTGGTAAAGTCAATACTTATGGAACCTCTAGAGGGAACCCTGGAAAAGCTAGTGCAGGAGGTATTGGTAGACTTTCAGATGGCTCCCTGGTTTTAACTTTTGCTGAGAATTTGGGTGTTCTTTCCAATAACCTTGCTGAGGGGTATGGTATCCTCAGAGGCCTTCAAGAGGCTACTAAGGTTGGATGGGAAAAGGTGTTAGTGGAGTTTGACTCTCAACTCATGATTTATCTTTTGAAGAATTCTTCTAATAATCATAAGGTTGATTGGAGAATAAAAAGAATTATTGAGAAGATTCAATTAATCTAGAGGGGATTTTTGAAAGTTGATTACAATCATGTGGTTAGAAATCAAAACAAGAGTGTTGATGCTTTAGCTAATTGGGCTTTGGACAAAGGTGATCTTATTTGTTATGGCCACCCTCCTAGATGGTGGACTTCACAAATAAGGGAAGCTCCTATTTCTATCATTTCTTTGGAAGGCTCCAGTTCTGAAGGTACCTAGTTTCTTGCTTTATTTTTGCTTCTCTTTTTTTGAGGTTTTTTGTTTTGTTTTGTTTTTTGTTGTTCTTGTGTTTATGTATGTTTATGTTATTTTGTGTTTTTTGTGTGTAAGTGTTTTCTATGTTTTTTGTTTTTGTTTACTATTTGTTGTTGGTTGTTTTTTATTTTTATTTTTATTTATTTATTTTGTAGGTTTTGTTTGTTTGTGTTTTTCATGTTTTTGTTGGTTATGTCTTTGTAGTGGTCTGTTGTTTTTGTCATGTTTGTGTTTTGGTATGTTGTTCTTGTGTTTTTTCTATGTGGTTCGTGTTGTGTTTTCTTATTATCTTATTTTCTTTGTTATTGGTTGTGCTTTATATTTTTGACACACTCAAGGAGCATGTTTTTCTTATTCTTATTTTTATTTATTTATTTATTTTATATCTTATTATGTGTTTGTTAGCTCCTTGAGTATGTCAAAGATGGTAGGCCAGGATCGTGCCCTGGGCGATTTTTGCAGAATGGATACCCCTGCCTCCTTCGGTCTTACCCGAAAGTGGCATCCCTTTTGGGATGTTTTCCATAAAAAAAAGTATGATATAAGGTGTTCCATCCATTGTCCATTAGCTCCTATTGTAAGCTTAAGCAAAGGATCCTCTTGCTCATATCTTCAATATGGCTTTCATCCTCCTCCACATTACGAGCCAAACTTTGGGTTAGTCTCTTTGTTGATTCATTAAGGTCTTTAAAAAATACATAATATTTTTTTAAGGCATACAACACATGATTCATCAAGGTTTTTCCTACCAAATATTTTTATGCTTCCATCCCAAACCGCTTGTGATTACTTTTATGGAGATTTCCACTCATTGGTGGAGAAGACAACTTTGACAATTTCTTTCTAACATGTCCCTACTAGCTTAATTCATCCTCCTTCCCATCTTGATAAGACATGTCTTCCATCCATCTCCCTTGGATAAAAGGAGATGAAGAGGGTAATTGCATGAGGGACTCATGAATCTTCATCATAGATTTAGGTGAGGGCATACACATATATAAGTAAAACACCTATGGGATGTCACAAGAAATATAAGGTCTTGTCCAAGTGATCTCTAACCATACTGTCTCAGGACTTGGTAGTGTCATCCAAGCCAAATTCGCTCTTGTCATGAGTTCCAAATCCAACCTGTACCTCACAAAAATGAAATTAGAAACAACAAAAACTAATAATAAAATAGGATCTCCACTTCTTGTATTCCCACTCTCTTCCCTAGACCTAGAGCAATCACTATAAAATATTCTACGATTCTCATGAGTCTCAAGAACTTGCAGGACTCCTTGTGATTGGGAGCTTGAAGCTCCTAAAATCCTAGTACTGTAGATCTCAACCTCCTTATGATTCCAAGATATTTCTCTCAAGAAACCTTCAATATTTCTATGTTTGCTTAGATTTATCCCCTTCCTGTGCCACCTTTCACCAAATTTATTGAGTCAACATGGGTCCCAACCCAGTTGGGCCTTCTATCCTATCTAGAGAAGGCATTGATTCCTCCAATAACGATTCGTTATCTCCTTAAGATAATTTGAAAATGACTAAGAGGATGCCAACCTAAGAACATCTAACTTCCTAATAAAAATAGAGATTCGACTATGGAGTATCACCATACTAGGATTATCAAGGGGATAACTCTTTGGCTATATCTAGAGATAAATTCCTATTTTACCAAATAAGATCCCATCTCACTAACATTTTCTTCCAAAGTCCCCTTGCAGTTGGTATATGCATCTAGCTGGCTAACCTGAAAGCCTATAACAACCCAAAACTACAAACCCATTTTTATTTTATTTAAGGAATGTTAGGATCTCATCCTAACCCTTAATGTAATAACTTCCTTGATGTAATAATTCCTAGTGAACGTGGGTAGTACCCATGATTAATATTTTGTAATGTTCTAAGTTTTAGCTTAGGTAGTGCCTATGACAAATGACACCCTTTTCTATGTAACACATGGTAGATAGGTTAGGTAAGGTGGCCTTGTGCATGTAATTTGAGTGGCATTGTGCATGTAATTCATGTGGCATTATGCATGTAATTCGAGTGGCATTGTGCATGTAATTCAAAGTGGCACTATGCATGTAATTCGGGTGGCATTATGCATGTAATCTAGGTGGCATTTTGCATGTAAGCCAACCTTGGAAGGAAACTCTTTAAATACCCGAAAAGGCACCAATGTAATCATATTTTTGCAAATTAATGAAGTGTTGAAGGAGGTTGCCCCCTCGAAGAGGCCTATGATTCTATCTATTGTGAGATTATTTCTTTTAAGTAATTTCTGTTATCATATGCATTTAATTTTGAATACTGTTATAATGTTTCTGTGAGTTTATTTCCAAGCAAATGTGTGAGAGTGTGTTTATTTGAGTTGAGAGTGTGTTGTTTAGTATATTTTATAGTAGGATCCAAACAAGTGGTATCAGAGCGCTTTCCAGGGCCAAGTTCTGCTGTAACTACAACGATTCTTGCCATCCAATCCGCCTGTTAGGTATAAATTCTGTGTTTTTTTCATTCCTGTTTTCTTTTAAAAAAATCCAAAAAATACAGTGCATTTTTTTTTCCATACAAAAAACAAAAATATTTTTAGTTGAGTAGGTAGAAACCCTGTGCCGGGGGTTTTAAAATATCACGAAGGATTTGTCATTGTTGGCTAAGCTAGATAGCCCATAAAGCGTCTAGTGAAGTGAGGGGCGATCAGGCTCCAATACCCAGGCCTCAGACAGAACTCGTGCACGGACTTGAGCTCCCACATATCTTCGGGTATATCGGGAGACCATCTAGGTTTAAATAAAATTTTAGCCATTAGGAAGCTTTTCGGCCTTGTATTACTCATAGTCTACGAGACACAACATCCTGGATGATTACCCTCCCGTATTGTCAAAGAGGCAGGTAGTGCCCTCAAGGGTATGTGTGGAATCCTCCTTGAGTAATGGCATGAAATATTGGTCCGAGCACTATTGTTCGTCACTGTCGGTATAATAGAGGGCCTATGGGTGGTACATACTCCTCTACCTAACATTCCCTGGTTCTGTTAAAACTTCAACCTCGTAAAAAAAAAAAAAAAAAAACTCCCTATTCGTAAACCTGCATTTCAAATCCCTAAAAGTGAGCATATGAGGAAGGAGTCCTCTACTAAAAAAATAATAGAAAGTACATGCATTCAAGATAGACCATGAGGGTGACATTTATGCTAACAGTCTGGAGAATAACAATCAAATTTATAGTGGTCATCACGATCAGAGTCGGAGAGGTCAAGACACGATCAGGTCAAAATTTATAGTTTTCAGGGTCATAACAGAACTGTCATAACAGTCACCTGTAGAATATAGAGAATCTTGGGGCTAGTGAGGTCAGTAGTGCTCCAGTACCCAAATTTTGCTCTGTAGCTCAGAATAAAAAACTATAAACACCGTTAGACTCAGTAAAATAGGAGATAAAAAATGGCTCATAGATATAGCTCATTGTGACGACCTCTTCGAGCTGATTGTTTTGATATATAGCACCCAAGCACTTTTTTGGGCACTTACTAAAAATAGTAAGTCCTAAAAACTTAATTCTATTTTTAGTAACTGGTCACAAAAGGTTTCAAAATGGCCCAGGGTACCCATGGACATCAAAAAGAACTAGACCACTTGGAATCCTTAACAAAAGCCATTGAGAACTTGCACTCGGCTTTTCACTCCATAAGGGAAGAAGTCCAAGGTCTTCGCATAGAACATGAGGCCACTAGTAACCGCTTACAAGAAGCATTGATAGAAGTCAACAACAAACTAAAAAGAGGACCACCCAAAATAGAACACCAAGCTGAGGGTTCTGCAAGGAATCTTGACCATGATCCATCCTTTAAAATGCCCAAATTGGACTTTCCCAAATTTAGTGGGAAGGATGTTGATGGGTGGCTATGTAGGGTTGATCAATTATTTAGACTTCATAATGTCCCCATATTTCATCGAGTCTAGATGGCTTCCTTTAACCTGGAATATGAGGCTCTACACTGGTTTCAATGGTTATGTATTGCCAACCCAAATCTCTCTTGGGAGAATTTTGAATCCCAACTACTCACTTGATTTGGTCCTAGTGAGTATGAGGAATTTACAGGGACCTTGACCAAACTACAACAAACAGGTCAGTCCGTGAATACCAAGCTCAATTTGAAAAGTTGGCCAATAAGACAAGAGGATTGAATGAAGGGTTCTTCCAGAGTTGTTATATCAGTGGGTTGAAGGGGGAACTCCAAGCGCAAGTAAGAATGGATGGAAGCTATCAGTTTGGCCCATTTGGTCGAATCTAAACTCTTAGCCTAAAGGTGCCCATCAAAGTTTCCTCAAAATAGACCTTCATTTCCTTCTCGATCCCAACACCCAGTTGATAATAAATCTGCTGCACCCAAGCAACTAACCATAGAAGAGGTGGATGCACGTCGTGCCCAAGGATTATGCTACAATTATGATGAAAGTTTTTTAAAGGGCGTAAGTGTGCACACAAAAAATTGTTCTTGATAGATGTTGAAGAACCTGATAACTCCGACCAGAGTGATGAGGATGAGGACCCTACAAAAACACCTTCTCCACAAGAAGAAGTAAAAAAGGAACCCGAGACAGTAATTACAGTCCATGCTCTTGCAGGCATTACTACTCCACAAACCATGAAGGTTGCGGGATTTTTCAAGGGCCAACGTCTTTCCATCCTTATGGATTCAGGAAGCATGCACAACTTCATTGACCCTAGAGTTGCTCAGTAGGAAAATTGCTATATCCACACTTGTAATTCTTTTGAGGTCATGGTAGCCAATGGGGGAACCTTACCTTGTAAAGGAAAATGTCGCAATGTTAAAATCAAGATAGGGGACTATGAACTCAAATAGGACATGTTTGCCCTCCAATTGGGCGGATGTGATATTTTTTTGGGATCTCAATGGTTGAGTATGTTGAGCACTATCAATTGGAACTTTGTCGAACTCTGGATGCAGTTCTCCCAAAACGGCCAAACACACATCATCAAGGGCTCCCCAACAGGAACACCTCAAATTATTAGTTCAAATGGCATGGAGAAATTGCTAAAGAAATCATCACATGGGGTCATTACACAACTATTCTCCATCCAACCATCCACCTCTCAAATGGGTGAAACCCCATCATACCTACAACAGATTCTCCACAAACATGAGGCCATCTTTGTGGAACCAACTACACTACCATCGTATCGCTCTCATGACCATGCCATTCCATTATTTTTGGATAGTGCACCTCCCAATATCAGACCATACAGGTACCCTCATGCCATGAAGTCAGAGATTGAGACAATGATAGAGGAATTACTCAAGGCAGTTATCATTCGGCCTAGTACTAGTCCCTACTCTGCACCAGTCTTATTGGTCCTCAAGAAGGATGGCTCTTGGTGACTGTGTATTGACTACCGGGAACTCAACAAGATAACTGTCAAGGATAAATTTCCTATCCCTATGTTTGATGAATTACTAGATTAATTACATGGGACCATGACCTTCGCTTTGGGTACCATCAGATCCGGCTCAGGGATGAAGATATTCCTAAAACTGCTTTTCGCACTCATGAAGGTCATTATGAATTCTTGGTAATGCCATTTGGTCTCACAAATGCTCCTTCCACATTTCAAATCCTGATGAACAACATCTTTTGCCCTTTTTTGCGAAAGTTCATCCTTGTGTTCTTTGATGACATCTTGATTTACAGTCACACATGGGAAGAGCATCTCAAGCATGTAGATCAAACCCTACAACTATTGGCCAACCATCAACTGTTTGCAAAAGGGTCCAAGTGTTCCTTTGGTTTGACTAAAGTGGAGTATCTGGGACACATTGTATCAAAGGATGGTGTCAAGGTTGACCCTAAGAAGATCCAAGCAGTCCAAGAATGGCCGAAACCTCACACTCTCAAGGGACTTCGAGGATTTTTAGGGCTTACAGGCTATTACCATAAATTTATCTGTAATTATGGAAATATAGCCGCCCCCCTCACCTCCATGTTGAAGAAGGATTATTTTACTTGGACAGGGCCAACTGAGTAAGCATTCCTGGAACTCAAGCATGCCATGACCACCACTCTAGTTTTAGCCATGCCAGACTTCTCTAAAAAAATTGTCATTGAAAGTAACTCTTCTGGTCATGGTATTGGGGCGGTAATGATGCAAGAAGGACGCCCTTTGGCCTTCACCAGAAAAGCCCTATCTGATCATAGTTTAGGGAAATCCACATATGCCAAGGAAATGTTGACAATATTGCATGCAGTCTTGCATTGGCGACCTTACCTCATTGGGCACCATTTCTCCATCAAAACTGACCACCAGAGTCTGAAATACTTTCTAGAACAATAGGTTGCCACCCCCGAGCAACAAAAGTGGGTATCAAAACTCATGGGCTATGATTATGACATCACATACAAAAAAGGAAAGGAGAATCTTGTGGCGGATGCTCTCTCTTGCCAATTTGAGACCCTTAGTATGTTGTGTGCCATTTCTGCACCATTGCCCCAATGTATTGAGCCCTTACGTCAAGAAATACTTCAGGATGCAGATTTGAAAGACTTGGTTGCTTCACTTATGGACGATCTAGAGTCTACACTAGGATATAGTTGGGATGACCAGGATCTGCGTTACCATCAATGCTTGGTTCTTCCTCCTAAGTCCCCACTTCGAGAGCTCCTCATGAAGGAATCACATGCTACTCCATCTACTGGCCATTCAGGGTTCCTAAAAACTTATGAGCGACTCAAGAGCACCTCCTTTTGGAAAGGTATGAAACAGGACATTCACTCTTTTGTAGCTGACTGCGACACATGTCAAAGGATGAAAGGGGAAACAATGCGCTCTCCAGGCACTCTTCAACCATTGTCGATCCCAGAGCAGGTGTGGAATGACATCTCCATGGACTTCATAGAAGGGCTACCTAAATCTGGAGGCAAGTCAATTATTTTTGTGGTAGTGGACCGCCTTTCAAAGTATGCTCACTTTTGTGCCCTAACCCATCCTTACACAACATCCACTATTGCCCAAATTTTTCTTGACTCCATATTTCGCCTTCATGGCATGCCATCCTCCATTGTATCTAATCGTGATCCCACCTTTACTAGCAATTTTTGGCAAGAGTTGTTTAAGTTGCAGGGGACTCAGCTCAAAATGAGTTCAACCTACCATCCGCAAATAGATGGTCAAACAAAGGTTGTTAATAAATGCTTGGAAATCTACCTTCGCTGCTTTGCCTCTGATCATCCTACTCATTGGGCAAAATGGCTTTCCTTGGCCAAATGGTGGTACAACACTTCCTATCATACTGCCACCAAACTCACACCGTTTGAGGCAATTTACGGGTGCCCTCCACTCACGCCTTCCTCCTACATTTTGGGCAGCTCCAAGGTCCAGGCCGTTGATAATGCTCTGAGTCAACACACCGAGGTCCTCCGCCAACTCAAGCAAAATTTGAACATGGCCCAAAATCGGATGCGCCAACAAGCTGATCAACATCGTTTTGAGTGTAATTTTGATGTGGGTGATATGGTCTTCCTTCGCTTGCATCCATACAAACAATCTTCCCTACAACTTCATAGGTGTCAGAAGCTCGCTCCAAAATTCTATGGTCCTTATCAGGTTCTACAATGGATTGGCCCTATAGCTTACAAATTGGCTCTTCCCCCCACTTCCAAGCTCCACCCTATTTTTCATGTTTCCCTTCTCAAGAAAGTTGTGGGCACAAAGGTACAGGTTCAATCAACACTCCCCGAATTGGATGAATAAGGATCCATCTTACTTGCACCTGAGTAGCTGCTGGATCATCGAACTTGCACTCTGCACAACTGTACCATTACAGAGGTCCTTGTTCAGTGGCATGGGCTTCAACCTGAGGATGCTACATGGGAGTCTCTCCATCAACTCCAGCAACAGTTTCTTCATTTTTAGCTTTGGGGACAAAGATTCTTCAAGGAGAAGGGCATGTTAGGATCTCATACTAACCCTTAATGTAATAAATTCCTTGATGTAATAATTCCTAGTGAATGTGGGTAGTACCCATGATTAATATTTTATAATGTTCTAAGTTTTAGCTTAGGTAGTGCCTATGACAAATGGCACCCTTTTCTATGTAACACATGGTAGATAGGTTAGGTAAGGTGGCCTTGTGCATGTAATTCGAGTGGCATTGTGCATGTAATTCGTGTGGCATTATGCATGTAATTCGAGTGGCATTGTGAATGTAATTCAAAGTGGCACTATGCATGTAATTCGGGTGGCATTATGCATGTAATCCAAGTGGCATTTTGCATGTAAGCCAACCTTGGAAGGAAACTCTTTAAATACCCGAAAAGGCACCAATGTAATCATATTTTTGTAAATTAATGAAGTGTTGAAGGAGGTTGCCCCCTCGAAGAGGCCTGTGATTCTATCTATTGTGAGATTGTTCCTTTTAAGTAATTTCTGTTATCATATGCATTTAATTCTGAATACTGTTATAATGTTTCTGTGAGTTTATTTCCAAGCAAATGTGTGAGAGTGTGTTTATTTGAGTTGAGAGTGTGTTTTTTAGTATATTTTATAGTAGGATCCTAAAAAGGAATGATTACAAGCAAAGTTTTACATGAAAAAATCCCTTCTTTTAACTTTTCAGCTTACAAGGCTTCACCACATTTGAGTTCTAGTCACTACAATGATACTTATTGGATAGGAGTGACCAAATCCCATAGTTTTTTTGGGTTCATCTTGCTAAAACTATATGTTTAGAAGGATACCAAAGTGGTACCCCCACCTTTCCCATACCCTCACTAGCATAGGACAACATGACCATGGTGTAGGATTATCCTCTAAGACCCATAACTCATAAAGGGGATGCCTATTCCCTAACCTTACTCTAAGTCCATATAGGTAGATTAATCAAGTTTAGGGGCTTGGTGCTTAGTTACCACACCTTCGTGGGCTAACTAAGGCCACTACCACTTCACTGGTAATGAACATGATCACTCGATCCTTCATGTTCAAGGTATCACCACTGCTTCCTTATGAACGATTCCACAAATCATAGTTGGGATACACCCGATCCCACTCGTTCAAGGTGTAATGATCACAATAAACCTGACTATTGTATTCACACAAATCCTTCTAGGTTCATGAGTTATTATCTATTGCATTGTCATGACTCCTTCTAAGTCTCATATTTACCTGGTTATTGCATTCATGCAACTCCTCCTAGGATTGGGGCTTTATTTTGACTTAGGTTCACAAGAGGATTCTAACCACCCCCAAGGATTCTAACCACCCCCAAGGTAATATTACTTAAACATAATTTTAAAGTAAAGCAACATACATCACATCATATCAAAAGCACTTTAAATCAAATCATAATCTATTTAATCTAAAGTGCTATAGAAGATAAACAAGGATACCTCTTAATTAAGCCACATTTTTCTTAACTCAAATGCTTGACATAAAGCTTCATAAGATGCATTCCTTTAACATAAATGCTATAACATAATAAACCAAGCATTAACATAAATATGCATTCCAACAATTGATATAACTTAATACTAACTATAAATAAAAGATTGCTAAAATACTTTAATGTACAAAACCCAAGGAAACATTAAAACAACATAATATTTCAATTTGTACAATATTCAAGTTTACAAAATTCTTTGAACAAAACATTCTTTACATAGCCTTTGCTTTTCCATAACTTTTATACATTTCCAAGAATTAAGATGTCATCTGCCAAGGATCTTCAAGCCCTCTATAAAACTACCAACTCCTTCATGATAGGGAACCCTCCATAGCTTATGAGGGATACTTAGGGATCAAGACAACTCTAAATGCAATGCAACTTAATCATGCCTTTTTCTACTATGCAAGTTACCATGCATGAACACAATAAAAACAAGCCACAAGAAGATAATTCATATTTCTCTTTATAATGATACCTTAACCCACAAAAGTATCAAGAATCACTATAATAGTTTCTCTTTCAAAACATACATTAATCCATATAAAATAGAATCCCATACTTCTCTTTATAATGATCCCTTAATCTACAAAAGTCTCAAGAATCATTATAATAGTTTCTCTTTCAAAACCAACATACAATAATCCATATAAAAGAGAATCCCATACTTCTCTTTATAATGATCCCTTAATCTACAAAAGTCTTAGGAATCATTATAATAGTTTCTCTTTCAAAACCAACATACAATAATCCATATAAAAGATAATCTCATACTTCTCTTTATAATGATCCCTTAATCTACAAAAGTATCAGGAATCATTATAATAGTTTCTCTTTCAAAACCCACATACAATAATCTAATTATAAGGAAACCATTACCATAGAGGAAACATTCTCAACAACCAAGCTACAACATGTAATTAAGAGAGTTATTTTCCTATAATATCCAACTATAGTTTTACAACCAACAACATTTTCCTTACTAAAAATAAAGGACCTTTCTCCTCAATAATTTTCCAATGACAAGTTTATAACAAGAAGCTAAAGCATTTAGAGTAAACAAACCTAAACACATATCTTCTTTAGCAAATTAAATAGCATCAAAACAAATCTCTTTTCAAGCTATAACTTCTCTAATACTAAAAATATTACCATTATAAAAGAGTGACATAACCAAAAGAAGATTCCACCATTCTGAACATTGCACTCAAAGATTCTCACCTAAACACCATGATTACACCACAACCACTTGAGAATAAAATCTAAAGACCGCACATAGACCAACCTAAGAGAAGAAGTGGTATAGGCAGCTATGAGAGAAACATAGTCACACTACTACTATAGGTAAGGATGATCACGATCCAAACCAAGATGAACCGTGAATACAAGGGTATCGAGCTACCAAAAAGGTCTACTCAGGTTATTCAACACAAGATAAGAGGTGGTGATGCACAAGTTGATAATAACACTAACCAACATGACAGTAAGGAGAAATTTTGATTCTATGGGTAGATAGCCAATCCCATAAGCGTCAAATAATAATGCACATAAAAAACATTCCTTCAATCTCCAAACAACAACCAAATCTTAGCATGGAAGGAAAGAAAAAGCTAAATAGCAACATGGAATCTACTAGATGAATGTAGCTAGACTTGGATCAAGCTCAAGAAACACACAGAAAAGGTAATGATATTGTAGACACTTGAAAATCACACACTACCCTTCATCCCATCATTATGACTGATCAATTTGCAAATCCCACAAAATTTGCATATATTAGATTTAAAACACTATTCATTTATCAAAACCACTATTCATAAGCCCTCTTTGGCCACTTAAGCCCTTTTCTATGCTTAACCCTTGGTCCCCATGTGACCATCATTCTAGCCTAACCTTGGTTAATCTCTAACCTTGGTCAAAATCCACCTCATAGTCAAACTCCACCCCATGGTTAATCTGACCTTGGTCAACCTAACCAATGGATACATCATCTAGTCTACTCTTTGACTAGTCTATCCTCCACCTTAATCATTTGACCTCAATTAAACCTATGGTCAACCTATTCAGGGTCAACTTTAACCCTTGATCCACACATCCCCCCATGCACATTAAACTTCATAAATGAAATTTGGAGACTTTTATGTTCCAAAGCATGGGAGGCATGGTGAGTCACCCTCCACCTCACCCAAAAGTCAACATCTAACCTAGGGTCAACCTAACCCTAGTAAGACTTAACCCTTGCTCCATTTCAAATCCCCATGTGCATTTAGAGCCTTAAATGACATTTGAATACTTTTATCTTTCAAAGCATGGGAGACATGGTGAGTCATATTCCACCTCACTCAAGTCAACACTAAACCCATGGTTAATCCTACTATGATTAGTACTTAACCCTTACTCCACTCCACATCCCCATGCTCATTTATGACATGTAGATGGATGAGGGATTCTATCACCCAAGGCCACTTTATGAGGCATGGTACCCATGCCACCTTAAGGGATACCTTGCAAGATACCTCATGGGACACCTAAGCCATCCTAACCTTGCCAAATTCTATAAATAGAGGCTTATTTCCTCCATTTAAATCAATCCACCATTTTCATGCCCAGACTTTCCCAAAATCCATATGGACTATACTACACTCCAACACTCACTTTGCCATCAATCTCCATCAATCACCATACAAAGAATATTTTTTCACCATTTTTGTATCTCAAATTGCTCTTTGTTGTAGGTTTTGAAGGTGATAAAATGAGGATAGGAGCTCCAACAACAGTAGAAGACTCATTTTAACAACCCAAAATTATGTTGGGATATCACAGTCCCAATTGCAAGGTAACCTATGATCCAATGGTCGCACCTTAAGGTGTGATCCTTTTCAAGGGTTGTTTCAGCCATCAGAAGGATAGAAAACCCTCCAAACAGGTAAGTGTCACTACCCAAACCAATTTTGTCATTGTTTTCAATACTTTGGTAATGAATTAGCTACGATTACTTAGTCTTTTGTTTGTAAATACGAGGGGTCTGATTGAGACAGACCCCCAAATGTTCTAAATTTTTTTTGTAGGGTCATGCAGGTTTAGAGGATTGGTTTGACTAACAGTGGCCCACGAGCAATAAGCCCACTCCTTTTGAGGACCTCTTGGAAGACATTTGGTGTTGTTGAACCATTCATTGGAAGAGGGTTTTCACCTCCAAAAACCCATTTTGTAGCCTTCTAAGGCACTTTTGTAAAAAGGATATCTTGTAATCCTCTTTTGAAATTATCAATTGCAAACAAAACCATTTTCCATAAGTTTATTTTTGCACACCCGGTGGGACCTCCACCATTTTGTTTGTTTTTAGCTAATATTTTAGTGCTCTAATTGATATTTTACCATCTTGTTTTGCCATAGGTGCCACAAAACTAGCATAGGACCTTAAAAAATTCTTGAAAAACAACTCAGACCCAAGGTAGAAGACTTTTTATTCTATGAGATAGAGTCATAAGGTAAGGTTCAACCATTTCAATCGTAAGGTACCTCACAACCGAACAAAGCGCTTCAAAAACTACTTCAGATACCAGTTTCTACACAACCAACAACTCCATAGTTGTAGGTAAGTTTGGGGAACTAATTTACCCTTGGCATAGATTACTATATACCTTGCTATCATGCCTTCTTAGGCCAAACCACCCAATGACAACGTCATCCCCGCAGGTGTAATCGATCACCTTTTCTTTGCTTTTAACTTTTGTAATACTTAGTCTCTCACCATTTTGCAAATTTTACTTATGCTTTCATTTCTTTTGTGTAGTGAGTTTTTATAGATAAAACTAATATTCTGCTTTTGGTTATTGTAGGTACTTGTACACAAACCACCTATCATACCCCATAGACTCTCAAAAAACCCAAATTTTGCAAACATCTATACTATGATTTGGGTCACAAGGTAAGGTGTGACCATTTTAGTCACAGGGTAACTTGTGACTAGATATGTGTTAGCTTTAGATGAATAACCACTCAACAATATGACCACTAAATTAACAATACTTAACTCAATATGAAGGAAATAATAATGCTAAGCAAATAAGCTTATATTTAGAATATGAAATAACTCCAATATTGCTAATGGCAAATGCTAAAAAATATAATAAACTCTTATTGAATAAAAGACCTCAAATACATCATATTACATCACCTTCCATTGATCCATGGGTGATTTCCCATCTCCTGATCTTCCCTTTGTGATACTATTCTATTACAATTGCACATCCATATATTTTATGGAATGTGATTCTTCATATGAAGTTTCTTGGCCTACACTCTTCCTACGACTCTTCATATTTCTATTCTAATGACACATGTACATAGGGACAACCATGCACATTTACACTGCCAAAATATCATTGCACACTTGTATATATATTACATTACATAAAGTAAATAATTTCATCCTAATCTAAGATACTCTTTCCTAATCTATCCTAATCTATAGATATACCCATGATGGTACATTGTCATGTACCAAATAATGTAATATATTCCACCCCCCTGTATTACATTAATTGGTTCTTGAGAACTTTAATCTTCAATATGGATCTTCTTCTTCTTCTTTCTTGACATTGTGCTCTTCTTTGTCATTTTATTTAATTTGCTTGATGTATGTATCTTGATCAATCAACTTATTAGTATTTTCATAAAATACTGCATTTGCTAAAAGAGCTTTAGATTCATGTAATTTTGTATCATATTTTGGTTCTTGTATCTCATGTATATCTTGAGCTAGATGTACCTTTTGATTTCCTTCTCTGTATTGTGGATGGTGTTGGTACTGTTGCTGTGATGATTTGTATTGGTTATGATTTTTTCGAGGTTGAGACAACCTATTTGGTTGGCCTCCTGAATTAGTTTGGTATATGTGATATTGATTCCTTGGATTGAATCTATAGTAGCTGGTACTATGTCCTCCTCTCTTGCAAATTTGAAAATACCTGTCATTCCACTTTCCTTTGCTTCTTAGAAATGAAGCAACATTCCTTTGTGAGTTGTCTTTTGAGACTAATGCATTATTACTCATTTCATCCTGTATTGAATTTTCCACTTCGTATTCTTGTAAAATATTCACTATATCATCAAAATAAGTTTTCTTACTTAGAAGTTGAAAGGATGTTACTAGATGCTTGTAATTCTCTAGAAGTGCCCTCAATATGACTTGAACAAGATATTTGTCCTCTACTTTTTCTCCTAGGGTTAATAACTTCCCTTTTATGTCTACTACCCTTCTTAGAAATAGTTCAATAGTTTCTCCACTTTTGACCTTCAAAGAATGCAATTGTGTTTGTAGATTTAAGATGGTAGCTTTATTTTTCCCTTCAAATATTTTTGCTCAGGTATCCCATGCATCTGTGGATGTTTCTGCTAAACTGATATATGGTTGTATGTCATATGAAATTACAAAATTTATGATCATAAGGGATTTTGCTTCATCCTCCTCATATTTTTGTATATCTCTTTCTTCAGTAGGTTTGGTCTTTGCTCCCTTAACTATATCCCAAATATTTTCTACTATTAAGATTTATCTTACTTTATTTTTTCATGTGGTATAGTTAGAGCATTTGAGCAATTGGGATTCAGATAGAAAAAATTGTTTGTAGTTGTGATGAGTAGACTACCTTGTGACTCCCTAATGTTGGAAATAGAATGCAATTCCAATCCTTTACAAATCTTCAAATGATCTATCAAATGTAGTCCTAGGTAGAATCCCTTTTATCTCCCAAAATTGTGGATAAAATTTTTAATTCTAAATTTCATATACTATTTTTGATGTAGAAATCCAAATACCTCCAAAATTAGAAATAAAAAAAAAATAATATTTGCAATATTTTGTAATTCTAAATTGATGTAGAATCCTTATTTCTCCAACCTTATTTAAATTTGCAAATATTTAATTGGTTTTGTAAACTATGGTATGCAATTTTACAAAACTCCAATATAGCCTTCAAATTCAGAAAATGCTCTTCAAAAATATAATTATAGGCTTCACAATAATAATTTGATTTTCTAAGGTTATAAAATGCTTATCACTCCAATTTTAATTTTAATAAACTTTGACCTTAGAATATATTCCCTTATTATTCCTTCTATCAATATAAAACTTTAATTTATGATAAAATGCTATGATAAATACCTCAATTATTCATGCGCTTTTTGTTGGTCTTGCTGGGCACTTTTATCTCTAGTCAAAATTTGCTTGGAATGCTCCATATGACTCTTCAAAGATGCTTTGATTTTATTTAATGCTTATCCTCTTGTATTTGATTTGTAAGGTACTGGAAAAACTGCTATATTAATACTTCTACAACTATATGAGCACTTCACCTTTCTTTGGATGTGTGCCACGTGGTGTAGATGTTATTTTAATCCTTGTATTCCTTCTTGGTGGTGCTAACGTTCATGAATAGAATAAAGTGGACACTTGTCACTTTCTTTCTTGCAACTTGGGAGTTACACAATATTCTTGAGCGCTTGGATAATAATGAAGAATGTTTGAATGTTTGAGTGCTCTTTTCTCATGAAGAGTTACGTTCAACCTTATGCACCAATTTCTATATTTAGTGCCAAGTGGAGATATTCCCTTCTTTTGGAAGATACAAGTTTAATCAACACTTTGTACATGCACTCTTTTTCTAAATGTATGGATTGTAAGTCTTTTGAATGCCTTTGCTCTTCCCAAAATTATTCTTGATCCTTGTAAAACATATTCTAGCTTATTTTCTTGGTAATTAAGGGTCATTTCATTAATACCGAGTTTTAAATGTTAACCCAAAACCTATTACAAAATACAACCTTAAGCTGATATGGATCCTTGCCTTGTTAAGGACTACCTGTCCTTTGCTATTCCTTGCCTTTCTAAGCCCTAGAAATGAGTGGGCTCGATACCCCTTACCCATACTAATAGCCCAACCATCAAGCTGACAGCATACCGTAAGAACACTATAGACCCCCAGACATATTTCAAGACAATCTAAAGAGCTATTAAGAATGATATCCCCATGAAGGACCCTTTCCTCAGTACATACAAAAAACCAAAATTTCTCACGGATTAGAATAGAACAGGGTTGACAAGCCAAAATTCCTCTGTATCGGGCGACTGGATGGAGGAAGCTAAGTTTCCTCCTCATCATCATCCTCGAGCTTCTTGAGCTCCTCATACTCCTCGTATTCATCCTAGTCTTGGACAAGTTTAGCCGACTTTCCAACCTGATATCCTTCATTAAAAAATAGATTTGTGAGGGCTCCATGGAGCTCATTCATGTGCTGAATTATGTTGCCCGTAGTGTTCCCACCTTAGACTTCATTGGTGGTCATTTTGCATTGCTTCTTCCACGTCACTGGGGACCCCTTGCTCCCACGTGACAAGTCCATCAACGTCCACCCCTAAGTTGGCCAACTTATCCATTGTTTTATTGCCTTCCCGAAACATGTGTTGTGCCAACCTATCATTCCTAGCTTCAAAAATGATCCTTGCCTCTTCTACGACTGATTTGATCCACCATGAAGGTTTTTTCCCATTGGTTAGGAGGTTTATAATGTTCATTGAGTCCCCTTCAACTATTAGTTTACCTTCGATCTCTTGGGACATCTGCAACCCTCTCCATAGGGCTCTTGCTTCCGCCTCATTGTTGGTCTTTCTTCCAAGCTATTCAAAAAATGCTAGCACCAAGTTTCCTTGGTGGTCGTGAACCACTCCTCCAACACCTACTCTTCCAGGATTGTCCTTAGTTGTGCCATCAAAATTGAGCTTGAACCAACCAACCGGGGGTGGGGTCCACTTCACACCTATTATGGGATTGGGATTAATGACCAAGGGTTCCTCTTCCAAGGTAATATGTAGGGATTGAGCAAGCTATTTTTCCCAGGGATGGTTATACTAAGCTTCATAGGGGATGATACTGACATTTTCATGAGCAAAGGCAAGGATCTTGTTGGTAATGGTTACGAGATCATGGCTAGAACCCTTAAAGGCTCTGTGGTTTCTTTCTAACTAGACCTGCCACAGGAAATGGTGAAGGGAAATATTCCACATGAACCTGAGCCTAAGGTTAGTAAAGGGGTTAGGCCATTGCTGGAAGAGGTCAATGATGGAGGCCGGTCTGACCCACGAAATTCTAAAAGCTTGGAAAACCCCACCTAGAATATCATCTGCAATCGGACATTCAAGGAAGATATGGAGGGTGGATTCCTAGTTAGCCCTGCACAGATAACAATGATTAGCAATTATCATACCTTTCCTTAACATATTATCAATGGTGAGTATCCTCCCTTGGATCACCAACCATGAAAAAAATGAGATTTTGGGGATGAGATTTTTGACCCACACCAACGTGGGGGGGATCCTCAGGATCAATCATAAGCTTATAGGCAAATTTGACAGTGAAATACCCGCTCTCGGTTGTAGCCCATGTTACATGGTCCTCTCCACTTCTCATGGGAATGAATTGTTGGTGCAAGATATTTTTGATCTCTTTTGACTCAGCTTCAAATCTTGATATCCTGATTTGTTTCCATCTAAACCTTCCCCTATTCTGCATCATAAAATCAACCACTTTCCTTCCTATGAACTGATCAGTATAATCCTTGACCCTAGCTAGGTGTGGCAATTGAGAGAGAGCCTCCTCCCTGGCCCACCTATCATCCCAAAAGCTAATATTTTGCCCATTCCCTAAGATCCATCTCAACCCTTTATTGATGACATTTTTGCTGGTCAAGATTGCCTTCCAAAAAGCCGATCCTCTATTTAGGATATTGTCCTTTAGAAAATCAATGCCTTGGAGGTATTTTCTTTTAATAATGGCAGTCCATTGGTTCTCCTCGTTGGTTATGAGATGCCATGCTTGCTTAGCTAGCAGTGTTGTGTTCAACTGAGATACTCTTCTCAGGCCTAACCCCCCATTCTCCTTAGGTCTGCATACCTTACTCCACCCAACTAGGTGTATTCTCTATTTTTCCTTCGACCCTGACTAGAGGAAGTTCTTTTGGAGCTGTTCAATATTTTGGTATACCTTAGTTGGGGCCTTAAAAATGGATAAAAAATACATGGGGATGCTCTGAAGGGAGGCCATAGTGAGGGTAGCTTTACCTTCCTGAGATAGAAAGAGCCCTTTCCAACCAACCAATTTCTTTTGAATTCTTTCTACCACATTGTCCCACATTGATTTTCCTAGGGAGCCTGTAAATAGGGGAAGACCTAGGTAAGAAGTAGGGAGAGTAGCAATTGAACATCCCAAAATCCTAGCTATCCTGACCTACCTTGGAATGGGGGTGTTGAGGAAGTAAATTTTGCTCTTGAAGAAGTTCACCTTCTGCCCAATCACCTCCTCATAAATCTTTAGAATGCACTTTATCCTTCTAGCTTCAACTATTGACACTTGGGTCAACATAAGGGTATCATCAACAAACTGTTGGTGGGTTACCGGATTGGTAAGGGAGGTGGCTTTAATCCCAGAGATCAGACCTACATTGCAGGCCACTTTGATAGTTCTTCCTAGAGCCTCCGCCACAATAATGAACATATCATTGGACTGATCGGATCCCCTTGTCTGAGGCCTCTAAGGCTTTGGAAATACCCTACTATTGTACCTTTTATAAGGACAGAGAACCAAGGCTTGAGAATACATCCTTTGATAAGTATTACCCATTGAGGATGGAAACCAAATTTCAAAAGAACTACAATCAAGAAATCCTAGCTGATGCAGTCAAAGGCTTTATTCATGTCAAGCTTTAGGGCAAAGGTTGCCTTCTTAGTTTGGCTTGCAGTGTGAAGGGCTTCATGGACTGTAATCACCCCATCAAGAATTGATCTTCCTTGAACCGAGCTCCCTTGAAAAGGATCAATCATAAGGGGTAAGATTCCTTTCATCCTATTAGCTATGGCTTTAGTAAGGATTTTGTAGGACACATTGCATAGACTGATTGGTCTGAAATCTGCCATCATTTCGGGGGTTGGGCCCTTAGGAATCAATGTAATGAAAGTAGAATTAAACCCTCTAGGGATGTGTTTTGAAGCCTGGAACTCCTTGACCATCGAGATTACATCCTCCCCAACAATGTCCCAAAAAACCTAGTAGAAACGAGGAGGGAATCCATCAGGACCTGGGGCCTTATCAAGTTCCATGCTGAACAAAGCATTTCTGATTTCCTCCTATGTGAAGGGAGCTAGAAGTTTGGCATTAGTGGCCCCATCTATGACACTAGGTATGAATTGGAGGAGAGTCTCCTTGGCTTCCTATTGGCATTGGGTTTCATCCCCGAGGAGGGAGCTGAAATAACTAACAACTTCTTCTCTGATCTCAATTAAGTCCTGAGTTTTGGATCCATCAACTCTAGTCAGCTCTCTGATCTTATTATTACTTCTATTTCTTAGGGTAGTGATATGAATTTTTTTTGAATTCGAGTCGCCATCCTTCAACCATAAAGCCCTGGATTTCTGCCTCCAATAGGTTTCCTCACAAGCCAAAATATTATGATATTTCGAAAGCTTAATTTGCTCCTTTGTTCTTATTGTTTCATCATAAGTACCATTTTGAATCCTGTTGTCAATAGCCTTCAGAATTTCTCCCACTTGTTTCTTGTTCTCAAACAGGTTCCCAAAAACATCCTTATTCCAGATTCTCAGGTTTTCCTTCACTGATTTCAACTTTTGGGCTAACTTAAAAGCTGAGCTGTCCTGAATGGGTTGTTGCCACTAGCTTTTGATTCTTTCCTTCAGGTTGGATGTTTGATCCACATTGATTGAAAGTGAAAGGGTTTCTTAAAGGAGTTAGCTTGCGGGACCTCCAATAAAATGGGATTATGATCTGATGCAATTTTGGGAAGAGCTTGCAGAGTGGAGTCTCCAAAAATTGTGACAACTTATTTTGATAGAAAGAACCTGTCTAACCTTTCCTGAATAATCTAGCTTCCTATCCTATGGTTGCTCCAAGTAAACTTAGCCCCTCTTAGCCTCACATCCATCAGCTCGTTAGAATTGATAAACTCATTAAATTCTTCCATGCTCCTTGTTGGAAGCCCAGCCCCACCCTTTTTGTCTGAAGGGTATAAGGGAGTATTGAAATCTCCTGCTACCATCCAGGGAATATCATGAAAGACTACATTCAAGTGGCTCAGATATTCCCACAATGAGGTTCTTCCTTGAACTGAATTGGGTGCATACACATTTGACACAATCCATGATCTATTCTTATCAATGTCATGAAAAAACACACTTAACACCCTGTCATCATCCTGAATAATGTTGCCTTCCACACTCCTAGAATCCCATAGCACCATGAGTCCTCTTGAAGCTCCTCTTGCCTGCTTGAAAACCAAATCTCCTTGACTCCATATTTTTTTTGCTGCTATTTTCGACTGGGCTTCATCTATTTTTGTTTCTTGTAAGAGAATAATGGTTGGGTTATATTGCCTTCTTATTGAACTGACCACCCTATGGGTCGGTGGGCCATTTAGGCCTCTCACATTCCATGAGAGTACCTTCATTTAGACTGTTTGGGATTTTTTCCCCTCCCCCTTCCTTGGGGAGGTTTGCCTAATTTGTTATCATCTTGACCTGGGATAACCTGTTGTATCAGTGTTTTTTGTTTTCCACTTGCCACTTCGTTGTCAGTCCTCAATCTATTTTGTTCAACATTAGACATCCTTCCCCTCTTTTTCTCACTACCGTAATCAATTGGGGATTTTGTTGTGCTTCTAGTCTATTTTGGGCTAAAATTAGGAGGTACAATCTATTGAAGGACTGGACTAGAACACTCTTCTGGCCTATTTGTTCCTACCATTTTAGTCCTTGATTCTAACTCTTCCATCCTTATCCTATATTCTCCATAATTCTGATGTGAACCTTCCTGAAATTTTGCAGGGCTTTTGGTTATGATATTGGAAGGACCCGATTCCTTTGATCCTATCTCCTCCATCCTTTTCCTATATTCCTCAGGGGTGTGCTTTAATCCTTCCTGATGGTTTGGGAGTCTTTTAGTTTTGATGTTGGAAGGACCCGATATGGATGGGGATTCTAAAGTTTCTGGTAATTCAACCTGAAGGATTTCATCCTCACCCATCTCCCCTTCTACCGTCAGGTCAACAAGAACTTTAAACTTATTTGAACTCGAGATTCTAGGGCTTACCTGATTTTCCTTCTCGTTAGTGATTTGTTGCTTTCCTTTCTCCTGGGGTTGAGCCTGGTTGTCCTACTCCTGGTAAATATTGTTGTTCTTGGCTAGCCTGAACCCTCCTCTACCTACTAGTCCTCTCATGGATTGGTTCTTGGGGAATGCTTTTCCATTTTTCCTTTTGCCTTCTATCCTCTGATATTCTCTACTAGCTGCTAGACTTGGACATTGATTTCGTAGGTGACCTTGAGTTTTGCATTCTATGCAAAATGCTGGCTTATTTTCATATTCCATAGACTATTTTCTTAGATAATATCCATAGCCCAGTTCTACGAAGGTTGGCAGTTTGAAATCTAAGTCTACGTTGACATAGATCCTTGCATGCGTCATCCTTGTCCTTGCCAGGGTTGAATGGTCAATGGCAACCAACTCCCCAATGGCTCTGGCAATCCCTTGCAACTAGTACTCATTAAAAAAATAAGCGGGAAGGTTTGGCAGGCAGACCCAGATGGGAGCTATATTAATATTTTATTTTTCGGGGTCAAAGTCCTCCCCCCATTTTCTGAGAAACAAGCTACGTTTTCCTAAAAACCATGGTCTACCTGTTAGAATACGATTTGCATCCTCCTTGTTATTGAATCTTAAGATGAAAAAGCCCCTGGATAAAGCAACAATCTCCAGGTTCCCAACTGTTCTCCATTTGGATAACGCCCAGGAGCATATAGTTTCTATATCCAACCTTCCACCCAGAAACTTGCCTACTAGTGAAAAATCCTCCAAGGATAAAAATGGACCCATAGCATTTGCATGTGCCATAATCCGGTTGTTCTCAGGTATGAGTTACGGGAGTGAATGAAAATCACTCTTTTTGCCTTTTAGGGTTTCTACAAAGGATAGACCTCTTCTGGGACCCATAGTACTCTACTGGGTCCATTTGTCCGGGTCTTTGTCAGGGGGTTTGGGTCCTCGTACCTTGTCAACTTGCTCATGGATGGGCCCTTGTCCCCTTCCAGAGATAGTCGACCTACCTGCCTCTGGATCCTCACCTGCTACCTGCTCGAGGTTCTCGCTCAAAACCTTTGAACCTCCTTCTCTGCCTTCACTGTTTCCACTGCTTCACTGCTCCATCGCCTCACGCAGGTAATTTAATTTATTTTTTGATATTATATTACATATTCTAGCTTATTGAAAATGTATTATTGCTGGAGTTTCTCCTTCCTTTGGATGATGGTGGACTTGCTCACGGATAGCTTCAACCAAAGACCTTCTTGTATGCTTCAATGGTGGCCCTATGGTAATCACTATGGTAGTTTCATTTTCTTCTTTGATAATGCACCTTGTATTTTCTTTCTCTTGTAATGTGCACTATTTTGAATGACTATAATAGTACTTTTGTAGGTTGTGGATGACGTTCTCTACTTTCTTGGGTTGGCCAAAAACTTGAGCCTAATTGCTTCTTTTCCTTATGCTCTTTTGCTAGTACTTTTTCCTGCAAGTGGGTGGTTTTCACTACTTCCTTGGTGGTTTCCTATACCACTCCCAACTATAAATTTGGTGTTTTAAACACCTAAAATCTGCCCAAATTTGTGTTAGCGTACTGTTCATTAGTTTCGTCTGTATTACATTATTGGACTGCTGTTACAACTACGTAACAGTTTAGTTACGCCGGATGGGCTATTCCCGGCTACTGATGTACTATTTAATCCCTGTTTGATAATGCAAACATTAATTCGCATTCTTAACATGGCATTAGAGCCACTCGGTTATCTGGCGAGGTGATTGCAGGAAATGCTGGGAGAAGACTGCTATTTTTTTTTTGAGTGCGTTTTTAATCATGCAATCGTGATTAATTAAAAAAAAAAAAAAAAAAATACGTAGGACAGCCTGCTGCGTCCCTGCTTTGGACGTAGAAAAGACGCAACCCCCCCGAGCGCAGCGCAAACGCTGTGCGCAGAGAAGGGAGCGAAGCAGTCCATGGCAACCCCCCGCCGCTGGAGAAAGGTGACGCATCCAGCCACTGCTGGGAACGCACTCGCGTCCTAGGAAGCAGGGCCCTGCACACAACGCGTCCAGCCTCACTGCTGGAAACGCGTTCGCTCAGCTCTACGCGACGCGTCCAGCCTCACCGCTGGAAAAGCCAGCCCTGCGCGGGACGCGTCCGGGTTGGAGGATGCAAGGACGCACCCGACCTGCCCCCCCAAAGGCGCACACGCTGACGCACGCAGCGAGGAGGGAGTCCCCCCCGATCGACACACGAGGAATTAAAAATTCCCCGACGGCCACCACCCCCTCCTCGGCCGACGCACGAGGAATTGAAAATTCCCCGATGGCCCCTCCCCCCCCCGGCCGACGCTGCGTGGGAGTTTAAAATTCTCGCCCAGCGTGCGGTGGGGTATGAACCCCCCCCCCCCGCGTTTTTGCAGGTGCACGAAACGTGCTCTCCCCCCCCCCCACCGCGAATTTAAAAAAAAAAATAAAAAAAGGAAAGAGGAGGGAAAACAAGACGCAGCGCAGGAGAAGAAGCAGAGAGGCTGCGGGGAGGAGAAGCAGAGAGGAGGGAAGCTCGCGGAGGTGGCAGAGGCAGCCGGTTTTAAGCTTGATCGGGCTTTCTCTTCCTAGATCAGCCCACGGGCTCACTGGCAAGTGAGCTGCGTGGTGGGTTCCGGGAACCCAGTAGTCGGGGGTTCGAATCCCACCGACTCCCCCCTAAGGTATATTATTTTTTTTTGCAAAGTCTTTTTTAATTATTATTTTTTAATTAAAATTTTTAATTTTAATTTTTTTATAGTTTTGTAAACTTTATAAATTAAAATTTAATTTTAATTTATTTTTTATAAGTTTTAAAACTATATATTAAAATTATTTATTTTAATTTTAAAAGTATAATAATTATTAAAATGCTTTGTTAAAGAAAGTTTTTTTAAGGGGGGATATTTTTTCAAAAAATCAAAGGGGGATAGTGAGTAATTTTTTTGAAAAATAGCAATTTGGCATTGTAAAAGGTGCATTTTCGGCTGTGACCGACACCTTGTGGGTTATTCTTGTGGGCAATTTTTTTTGTTGTATGTTGCATATTTCATTTTTGCACTATAACATTAAAAATTAAAATCAAACACTCCCTAAGTGCCCGGAATATAAAACCCATCTATGCAATTTATTGCACCGCAGCGTTCGGTAAAAACGATACCTCTGGCCCAAACTTACAGGTAAAGCTGTCGTGCTTTGGGCTACTGTATCTATCGCCTAATATAGCTGCAACAACGACGTCTGAGCTTGTTCTCTATAAATCGTCGGGGAGGAATAAGTACGCCATTTTTGCATTTTTTTACTCCATCCACTACCCTTTATCGCACTTGTGTTTAGGCGTAAATCCTGACGAAGTATTCTTCATAGTTTTTAGGGGAAGTTACGCCCCACGCATGAGAAGAATCTTCAATGGTAGGTGCCATCAACAAGGCGATTCCCTTTCAGTACCGCTTATGTTCCACGTATCGTATGATCTCTAAAACTCACCTATAGTCTCCCTCACGTAAGGGCGGGTTATTTTTGTTGATCTTTCTAAATACCTATAGTTTCCCTCACGTAAGGGCGGGTATTTTGTACGATATATTGGCCTAGCAAAAGGTATATCGAAAGGGGGGCCAATTGGTGATATAAGGAA
The DNA here is from genome assembly GCA_028583015.1 of Wollemia nobilis. Classification (NCBI taxonomy): domain Eukaryota; kingdom Viridiplantae; phylum Streptophyta; class Pinopsida; order Araucariales; family Araucariaceae; genus Wollemia; species Wollemia nobilis. The sequence goes on from JAQPPZ010001125.1 coordinate 10,469,613, forward strand.
CCTTCACTATGGCCGCTGTTGCAAAATTGATGACTGATCCGCATCAGTTATTGAAAGGTCCAAATTATACACCATGGAAACATAAGATGAAGGCTATTCTCCAAATGGAAGATTTATGGGATATTGTTACTGGAGTAGCAACCAGGCCTTCACCAACAGCAGGATCCATAGGTCCTTCAGCAGATCAGATAGATTTTGACAAGAAAGACAGTCGAGCAAAGGTGCTCATTTTGTTTGCTATTTCAGATGAAGTGCAACCTCATATAGCTAATAAAGCAAGTGGTAAAGAGGCATGGGATGCCCTTAGAACCATCTATGAGGGGAAGAATGAATCCATCATTCTTCATCTTCAACAACAACTTCATAACCTGAGTTTGAGATAGGGTGAAACAGTTGAACTCTTTCTGTGCAGAGTGTCTGAGTTGAAAGAGAAATTGAGTTCTCTCGGAGATACTATGGACGAAAAGCTGCTCATTTCACTTGTGATGAGAGCTTTACCTTCTTCATTTGACATGTTGATAACCTCCATCCAGGTGTCCCAATGACAAATTACCTACATCGAGTTGGTCAATCTGCTTCAACAACAGGAGGCACGCCAACTTCACAAGGATGATTCTTCCAATACAGCCCTATACACCAACAAGCAGGGTTCTAGGAAGAAAGGTAATGGGCAAAAAGGAGGCAACTTTTAGAAAGGAGGAAATTCTCAACAGGATACGAAAGGAAAAGGCAAACAACCTCAATAGAAGAAGAGGTGGTGCAAGATCTGTGAGAAAGACAACCATGACACCAACAGGTGTTGGCATAAGAACAAGCAAAAAGGCCAAAACAAACCACAAAATAAGAACAAGCAACCCCAGGTGAATGTTGCTGTTAAAGAATCTGACTCAGATTCTGAATGGGCACACAAGGTGCTCATGACTACCATAGATTCCACTCAGAGGGATCCTATTTGGTATGTCGATTCTGGAGCTAGCAAACATATGACTGGCAACAGATCGTGGTTTGAATCATTTGAGGCCAAAGAGGGCAAACCTGTCACCATTGCTGATGATAAAACCTACAGGGATCAGGGAGAGGGTACAGTTTCAGTCACTCTTCTTGATGGCAAGTGTCAGATTGACAAAGTCCTCTATGTTTCGGGATTGGCTAACAATTTGCTGTCAGTGACACAAATCCTGGACAAAAATATGGTTTCGTGTTGAGAATGGAAAGAAGTGTTGTACTATTACCAGGAAGGGTAAGCAGATTGCAACAACTTCATATAAGCATGACTTATTTGCACTAGATGCTATCTCTACTCCACATGTTGCCATGACTGTCTCTACCAAGGAGGCAACTTCCCTATGGCACAAGAGATATGGGCATCTTAGTTCTTGCTACTTACTTGATCTCAACAAGTATGAGATGGTAAAGGGTCTTCCTTCCCTTTCTGCCACATTGCCAGTGTGCTCTGACTGCTTGGCAGGAAAGCAAGATAGAGTACCATTTGAGAAGAGCTCTACAAGAGCACGAAAACCTCTGGAGCTAATTCACACTGATCTATGTGGTCCTTTCACACCCAACAGTGTTGGAGGGAAGAGGTACTTTCAGTTATTCGTAGATGACTACTCATGAAATATGTGGGTTTTCTTTCTCAAACTGAAATCTGAAGCTTTTGCATTCTTCTAGCAGTTCAAGAAATCCGTTGAGGAGTCAGGGGCTTCTATCAAAACCCTCCGCTCAGATCGAGGGGGAGAGTTTACCTCTAATGAATTTTTTGCATTCCTAGATAAGCATGAGATCAAGAGACAGTTAACAACTGCCTATACTCCTCAACAAAATGGAGTTGCTGAGAGAAGGAACCGTTCAATCATGGAAATGGTTCGTTGTATTCTCACAGGAGCCACTCTTGGGCAACAATATTGGGCAGAAGCTGTCACCACTGTAGTGTATCTGTTGAATAGGGCACCCACAAAGGCCCTAAAAGGAATGACTCCATAAGAAGCATGGAGTGGTCGAAAACCCTCCATATCTCATCTACGTATTTTCGGGTGTCAAGCTTTCATGCACATACCGAAAGAGAAAAGGAAGAAGCTAGATGAGAAAACACTGAGATGTATTTTTCTTGGTTATTCTGAGCACTCAAAAGGATATCGATTGATAGATCCTTTGACCAAGAAAATTCATATCAATAGAGATGTTTTCTTTGATGAAGCTTTCACATCACAGAGCACATCTACAGTACACCAAGATATTGTGGAACCTAAGGAAGAGAAGATTCCTTCGTCAACAGAGACAGGAGGTCCTTCTACATCTTCTTCACCACCACCGAAGAAGAATCCTAAATGGTGTACAAATACAATCAGAGACACAAATTTATCCACTCCTCCCAATTTGAATTTGGATAGACCTCGTACACGCAGTATGGCTCAAAAGGAAAGAGAAGCCAGAGAAACTAGTGAGGTTGATGATCTTTGTCAATATTTTGAGGAACTTTCTGTGACTCCAAGTATAGAAGTTGAGGATATGGATATTGATGATGATAGGGCATTCATGTCTACCATAGATAGTCTTGAACTCGCATCAGTGCAAGATGCTCTCAGTGAGCCTCAGTGGAAGGCCGCTATGGATACAGAGTATGAGTCTCTGATGAAGAATAAAACTTGGAAGCTTGTTGATCTATCGCATGGAAAGAAACCCATTGGCTGCAAATGGGTATATAAAGTCAAGTACAAGGCAGATGGAACAATTGATAAGCATAAGGCCTGTCTTGTTGCGAAGGGCTATGCTCAAAAGGAAGGCATCGACTATGAAGAAACTTTTGCACCTACTGCTCGGATGACCACAATTCGGGTTATGTGTGCTATGGCAACACAATATGGGTGGAAAGTTCACCAGATGGATGTCAAAAGTGCCTTTATTAATGGTGATCTCCAAGAAGAAGTCTATATGACTCAGCCTGAAGGATTTGAAGTGGAAGGCCAAAAGCAGAAAGTTTGCAAATTGGTCAAATCCTTGTATGGTCTGAAACAAGCTCCTCAAGCTTGGTATATAAAAATGGACAATCACCTTATGCAGCATGGATTTAAGAGATGTCCGTCAGATGCAAACCTCTATTTCAAGAAACAGGGTTCTGAGATAGTGTTGCTTGTACTCTATGTGGATGATCTGCTCATAACAGGGAGTTCAAAAAATATGATCTCTACTGTCAAAAGAAACTTGTGCAAATCTTTTGAGATGATAGATCTCGGAATTCTCCATTACTGTCTTGGTCTAGAATTCAGCCAGAAGGAGCACTCCATCAAAGTGTCTCAGAAAAAGTATGCCAAGACATTGCTGGATAAATATCGCATGACTGACTGCAAGCCAATGGCAACTCCAATGGAGAATGGACTTCAGTTATCGTGATATGATGAATCACCTTAGGTAGATGGTACTCTCTATCGACAGTTGATTGGGAGTCTCATATATCTGACCAATACTAGGCCAGATCTCGTATTTGCTGTCAACTATCTTTTGAGGTTCATGCAGGAGCCTAAGACCACTCATTGGAAAGCAGCAAAACGTGTTCTTCACTATGTTCGTGGTACTATGGAATATGGCCTAGAATACAAGAGGAACAACAAATTCTTCTTGCAAGGATACACGGACTCCGACTATGCCGGATCATTTGATGATCGCAAGTCAACTTCTGGATACATTTTTCATCTGGGATCCGGTCCTGTCTCTTGGCACAACAAGAAGCAACAGGTGGTTGCTATTCCTTTTCAAAATTTGTTGTACTTTGAGGGTTATTTTCCTTCACAAACATAGAATATTCTACTTCTTCTTTCACTTTAAAATTCAGCATATAATAACACTTATAACTCCTTTAATAAATCAATCTAATGCTGCTATAATATTTCAACTTTATCAGATAATAAAGTGGTTCTATCCCGCTAATCAATGTTAAATAAATCTAATTTTCTCTTATTAAAAAAATAGCATATAATCAACTTCTTATCACTCCAATTAAACTTGTAATTTTTTTGTTATAATATGAAATTTTTCTATAAAATAAATGGTGTGAAATAGTGTCCTTTCTTAGCTTAATGACACCTTAAATATTCTTCTTGGATAGCTCTAAATGGCTCCAAAATTAGATGCTTTAAAACTCCTAATAAAATCACTTAAAAAATTATGTAATAGTAATCTATATGGCATCAAATTTACACACCTTTTTGTAGCTTCTTCCTTCGTAGCTTACTGTCTTGTATTTGCTAGATTTTCACCCTTAAATTTGCAACAATAATGGCTGCCTCAAAGCTTGCTTTATTTTCCTTTAAACAAGTGCTTTCTTCTCCTGCAAACAAGTGCTATCTTCTTCTTTAATCAGGTGCTTTCGAAATTTAATTTTTACATCTTCAAATGCTGTCCAAAGGCACTCCAAATATGCAATAAACCTCCTTCATATGTGATGCTACTAATACTTATGCTTTTCTATCCAAATCTATGTCAAATCTTCCCCAAATCTTCTTTAAAATGCAGCTAATTTTGTTCTTATAATGCTGCCCAAAAATGTAGCTTAAACACCTTGTAATTGTTATTCCACAATCTGATTTGATGAAGTTTACTAACCTTCAAATTTTCTACTCTCTTTGCTATCAAGCCTTATCTTAGTTGGTTGTCCAAATATTCATTGAAAGTTTTTCCAAAGCTTTTCAATCTACAACTTTCTACTTCTACTTTTTGCAGTCCTTTTCCTTTCAACTTTTCTTCTAAAAATCAGCAACTTGTGATTTTACAAATTAGCCTACAAATATTGTGTGGATATCTTCAAATTTCTCAAATTTATGGATTTTGCAGTCTTCTTGCTTTCTTTTGACTTCTTGCTAAATTTTATCTTCAAATCTAACCTCTTTATCTGTCTTCTTTCTCAAGAATCTGAATGTCTTGAGTTCTTCAAAATCTTCTTCAAATTTGACAAACTTCTTTCCAAATCCTTTTCCTTGTGGGCTTGTTGTCAGATGACGATAATCATCCTAATTTCTTTTGGTGAGGTACTCTTTCTACTTGCAATATTGTGTCACAAACTATGCTTCAAATATCCTTCAATAATGGCTGCTTCATCTTCTGCAATAAGGCTTTTTATTAGCCTTCTTTTCTTCTTCAAAATATTCTTTAGACCTCTATTATTGGGTCTTCTAATTCTGCAACATTCAAATCTATTTTCAATGAAACCTTACCTTGGTTTCTTCAATTTTCCACTATGGTAAATTCTTCAATGAGATCTCTTTCTAGATCTCCAAAATCTGTAATAGGACTTTCAATAGTCCTTCTATATTTAGTCTTAAATATTTAATTTGCTGCTTCAATCTGCAATAGGACTTTCAATAGTCCTTCTATCTTTAATCTTCAATCTACTGCTTCAATTTATAATAGGAATTTTAATAGTCCTTCAATATTCAATCTGCTACTTCAATTTGCAATGGGACTTTCAATAGTCCTTCAATATTCAATTTGCAATAGGACTTTCTATAGTCCTTCTATCTTCTATCTTCAATATTCCAATCTTGGAAGTTCTTAAATATGACCTCTGTTAGGGTCTCTTCAATCAACAGTATTACAATGAGAACCTCTCCTTGGTTATTCTAAATATTCAATTGGGCCCTTCTTATTGGACCTCCTTCAATGTCTATTTTTTGCAATATAACTTGAGCAACAATAATATATTCAAATTTCCAAAAATAATAATCTTCAGTAGCTATAACTAGTGGAATCAAATCATTGTTGAATCCTAGTCTTCACAGGTGTTTCTTCAACCTTGTGGAAATATTCTAGCCACTCAATAATATGGAATATATATTCTTTCTATTAATAAAATTTATCAATAGGACCTCTTCTAAGGGTCTCTAAATCTTCAATATCAAGGTCTGTCTTTAAGACCTGTAAATTTTCTTCTATTCTTATTTTGCTCTTGAAATAGACAAATCCTTAACTTTCATTGGTTTTCTTTCAACCTAGTGAGAAATGCTATCTTCTCTGGTTTTCTTTTCTAGAGGTAATTATTTTATCTTCTTTGGATTCTCTTTCCAGAGGTAATATCCTTTATCTTCTTTGGTTTCTCTTTCTAGAGGTAATTTTTCTTTATCTTCTCTGGTTTGTATTTTTAGAGGTAATTTCCTTTATCTTCTTTGGTTTCTCTTTCCAGAGGTAATTTCCTTTATCTTTAGTGGTCTCTTAACCAGTATAAATATCCTTCCTTCCAATCTATATAATAACTTCTATCAAATAATCTCAAAGCCAACAACTTGTGCAAGGGACAGGTCCAAAGGTGCGTCTGGTTTGCAAAAATGCAACAATGAAATTTAATGATGAAAAACTAGAATAATTTCTAGTGTCTCTCTCAATTCCTATCTAGAACTATTATGGCTAGATTTACCGTGACTCTGATACCACTGTTATCTATTTATGAATAACCACTCAATAATATGGCCACTAAATCAATAATACTCAACTCAATATGAAGGAAATAATAATGCTAAGCAAATAAGCTTATATTCATAATATGAAATAACTCCAATATTGCTAATGGAAAATGCTGAAAAATACAATAACTCTTATTGAATAAAAGACCTAAAATACATCATACTACATCACCTTTCATTGCTCCATGGGTGATGTCCCATATCATGACCTTCCATTTGTGATACTATTCTATTACAATTGCACATCCATATATAGGATGGAATGTGACTCTTCATATGGTTTTTCTTGACCTACACTCTTCCTATGAATCTTCATATTCCTATTCTAATAACACATGTACATAGGGATAACTATGCGCATTTACATTGCCAAAATATCATTGCGAACTTGTGCATTTATTACATTGCATAAAGTAAATACTTTTATCCAAATCTAAGACACTCTTTCCTAATCTATAATTGTACCCATTGTGGTACATTGTCATGTACCAAATGATGTAATATATTCCAACAATATGAGACACTATTCAGACCCAAAAAATCACTCATGAAGAATTCCAAAAGTTGGAGACCATAGGTAAAGTCTAAAAACCTTGTATATCTAGTGCAAAAACAACAAAATTTAGTTTAAAGTCTTCATATATTTCACTTTTACAAAATTCCCAATTAGCTTTGGGCAGTTTATAAAACACATCTCTTTTACCTTTTAAATTTACAAAATGCATCAAATTGCTTTGGTCACCTTTAATTTTGCTTGTTAATTACATAAAATACTCCAATTTGCTTTGGTCTCTTTTAAATTTGCTTTTCTTGTTATACAAAAGGCTCCAAATTGCTTTGGTCAAGTTGTAAATCTATTTTCTTTGCTTCCATAGGTGTTAGCTAAATACTTGCATTATCTAGAATTAAAACATTTGCATAAGGTTTGAAGAGGCCTTCTAACCTCTTCATCTTCATGAGCTGAGACAAATCTCAATTTGTCTCATACATAAGGCTCTAAAAGACATCTAGCCATAACCTTAATAGGTATATCTTGGCTAGTGTAAAAATATTTGCGCCTAAGCAAGTCTTAGAATAGGTTGCTGAAATTAAGTGACTTTTCTTGTTTCTCATTGGCATTAAGTTTTTCTTTCACAAAATACAATATGCATTGCTTGTACTGCATACTTTTTATTTTAAAAGGGTATTTTATTCCTCGAAAACAAAAAAGGTATTATTTTCTTAGATTAGTTTCCTTTTGGTATTTTAGTTTTCCTAGTAACATACACACACTTTCACGTATCACATATTGGTAAGGTTGGATTTCATCACCAACCTCCAATCAAGATCAGTGATGTTGGAATTCATCTCCTTCCGTTGGATCACCCCTAGACACCATAGTATCCCCCTCAAGTGATTTTTTGGACTTCATCACCAAAGAATCCCCTACCATTGAGATATCCTCGGGATAGGTTAGGATTAGATACCCCTGCTCACAGGGATTTATAAAATTCACGTGTACAATTGTTGTTTTTGACAAATCCCAATTTAGGGTGAAGCGAAAGCCCAATTGGGCCAATAGTAGGTCTTAGACAATGCTACCTCTTTCATAAGAGGTTCTATATATCTCCATTTTTTCTTACCTGAGCCATTACATTTATTAGAAGTTCTTCATCTGTTTGTGTACAATTACTCCCTGCATACCTTTGGGTATAATGAGAAACTATGGGTGAACATACCTCCTTAGGTCATACTCATCACCCTTATTTTTTTGTTTTAGAATTTGCTACAAAATCACAAACACACCTTGGCACAAAACTCACTTGTTGATTGATTTTATGGTTAAATAGAATGATTTTTGTTGTAAAATTCATTACACAACTTCAAAAATAGGCTTTTAAATAGCTCCAAAAATTGTCCAGGCAATTGTTTTGCCTTTGTAACTAATCATAGGTTAACTTGCAACCCAAACCTTTGTTTTATAGATAGGTTTAATTACCATAGAGATACATTCAAAGTTGTTGCCTTTGCTTGAAATTGACAAAAACTTGGTTCATTATCCTACTATCTACCAAAAAATGGTCGTTACTCATAGTTAAGTGTGAGATCAAGCATGACTTGTGATGGAAGCCACCCGTGCGAACCCCTCTCCATTTTTTAGTCCTTCTATAGAAGTTGGCACCAATGTTGTTCTAAATTTAGCTACCGATACTTATGGCCAATACCAAACAATCATATCATCATCTACAACATTGAGTGCCGCTCAAGACATAACTCAACACGCCATTGCTACCTGTTGAGTGGTATTTTCACCCGATTGTGAAAACACACTCTCCGATAGGATTTGGGTTCAAAATCCTCTCTTGCAAAGAAATCAAACAAATGACTTCTCCAAGGTCTCCGCTATATTAGCATTTTACATCTGTATATTAGTAATCTCAAATAAAGATATTCAATTAAAATGCTTGGAACACCTTAGTGGTTGCAAGTAACTGAAAACAAGGGGCAATGCTGGTTTATTTTACTGTGAAACTTTAATGATTGTTCGTTGAACCCGAATAAAGCAAATATGATTTAGTCCCTATATGACCATGCTGTACCTTCAAAGTGGAAATTGACAAAATGCCATAAATGGTGGAACTATTTTTGGATTTTGAAGTTTTTTAATTTTTATTTTATTTTAATGCCTGAGAATTAAAATAAAGTTAGAACTTCTAAAAAATAAAGTGCAGAAAAAAGAAATAAAATGCAAAAGGAAAACTGAAAATGAAATTGCATTCAGTTTGATGCTATCCTGTTTCAACAAAACCGAAGATGTGAGTTTCCATGCATGCAACCTAACCTATTGGACCTGCATGACATGCATAATCCCCATAGACTAAGTGCTAGTTCCTAGGGTACAAAATAAAGTTTAGATTTCAAATATTCGACTAATGTAACCCACAAAGATGGTATTTAACATTATCTATAAATCCGAAATCTAAAAGAAAGTGAAAGAATAAACATTAAATCCATAGCATGCACAGAAGATCTCCTTCTTTCTTGCCCACAAGATGCAAATTTTTGAATACTTTTGCATTAAAAATATGTCATTTTACAATAGCAGAATGTCTGGTTTTTCCAAACCAGTCTGTGGAAGAGAAACAGCTCAAACAAGGCCCAGAATAGCCTATCAACTTCAGCTCTGCAACCCTGTTCGCAGCGGTTTTCGACCAATCCATGTGGAAGGAAAATATCCAAGAAAAACCTAGTGTCAAGGCCTTGCCTTCATTCCTGCAATATTCTCTGAACAGTTTTTGACCCCTGTATCTGTCCTCGGATTTTGCTTTTAAACCCTCTGGGAATGCTCTCTATTTCACCCTGTGATGCTTCGCTTCATCTCCCAGATCGCTTCGTTTCACCTTCCCCGCCTCTTCGTTGCTTTTGACTTTCTGCTTCGACATCGAGACGCTTGATCTTCTCTGTGAAATGTAATGCTTCTGTAGCCCTTACACCTGTATGCCACGTGTTCCGTGTTTCTCTGCATGTTCCATAACGGCCCCTGTAAATCATGACCAAAAATAGCATGTCGCGATATCGTGACATTTTTATGTATGTAGCTTAACTTTTCTTCTTTCATCGCGAAAATGAGACATGTCGCGATATCGTGACATTTTCTTGTCAACAGCCTTGTTCATCCTCATGCATCGCAAAAATGATACATGTCGCGATATCGTGACATTTTTCTACTTCGGCCGTCTCGCTGCTTTCTGTTGCGAAATCGTGATGCTTTTCTCTTTTGCACCATCTGGATACAACTTGTCATGAAATCGTGACGTTTTCTCTTCGCTATCTCTCTACAACTTGTCTGCAATCTGACATTTTCCACAATTCTACCTATCTGAAATCATGACGCTTTTCTATTTTGAGCTGTGTAGATGCAATCTGTCATGAAATCGTGACACTTTTTCATTCGGCATCATCTCACTGCTTTCTGTCACGAAATCGTGACACCTTTTCATTCCGTACACTTTTCGCTTCTACCGTCATCGAAATCACGACATTTTTTCATCTACGCTTCATCTTGGCCGCTCCAGGTCGTGAAATGCGACATGTCGCGAAATCGTGACAATTTTGCCTTGACTCTTCTCTTCCTTGCACCGCTGTTTCACAACATGTCATGAAATCATGACATTTTCTCTTCATGATGCATTATGTTGCTCTTAACCATGAAAACGTGACATGTCACGAAATCATGACATTTTTGTCCCACATCTTGCTCGAAATCATACACTTTCATTTTTCACCACTCTGAAATCGTGACAACTTTCATTTCTCATGCAACATCGTAATGTACAACTTTTCATTTTCCCGCAACATGTCGCGATATCGTGACAACTTTTCATTTTTAGCTGATAGCAACATGTCGCGATATCGTGACAACTTTTCATTTTTGGCCGTGAAGGAGCAACATGTCGCGATATCGTGACAATTTTTCATTTTCTGTTGTGATGGAGCAACATGTCGCGATATCGTGACACTTTTTCATTTTCTGTCGTGATGGAGCAACATGTCGCGATATCGTGACACTTTTCATTTTTTTGCTTTTTTCTTTGATTTTTTAGCATCTAGGCCACTCGTAGTCTTCTTTGAAAGCATGCAAAAAAGGTGGGTCCCCAATTTTGGGGTGTGTTGTGGATCAGCCACAACAAATGGTGACTCTGTTGTCAAATGCTCCTGAGCATTTTGGTGAGAACCCAACCTGAAATATACAAGCTTAGATACAAGCGTTAGCACATAAAATATAAACAAATACCGATAGATCAGAAATACATGAAACATCAAAATCATTAAGTATCAGCTCGATGTGTGCAATGTGTTTTCATTCCCTATCGCTTGAACTTGATCAACATTCCATTGTCAGTTTCATTTATGATTTGTATGCAAGGCTATGAATGATTTGTGCAGGATTTGATGTATGATGAAGATGCTAGAGATATAACAACCTGCATTGCAAAGGCTCAAACCTTCTAATATCATGAACAAACATATCAAAACTGTCAAACCCTCTTAGGACCAAATATATGTATACTGAATTAATTTACTAGATCCCAAAGTTGGTTATGTGTCACTACCATCTTGAACCCATGTGCAAGTGTAAGTGAAATCAGAACTTTGGGGAATAGGATTCCCAACCTAAGCGAGATGGGAATTTAACCCTATCCTTACTATTCTGATTTGGAGTTCATTACCTCATCTTGAACAAAATGATTTAACCTCGTTATGGATGAAATGGTCGAGCTAGTCTATCCATATGAGCAATCAGTGGTCTTGCTTTTAGACAAGACATGTTGCCACGCATGAGCATACTTAACCCCATAATCCATGACTTGGCTTCATTCATTCTTTTTCTTTTATTTCTTGGACCTTTGGGATGACTACCCATCCTTGCTAGGGACATGTAGTACGATCCTTCCAATCCAATATTAAGACAAAATGGGAAATATTAGTTAATTTTATTACTTGGACCTTTGGGATGACTACCCATCCTTTGCGAAGGACATGTAGTACGATCCTTCCAATCCAAGCTTTATGATGAAATGGGAAAAAATGGAAGCTTTGGGGAATCGGATTCTCAACCTAGGCGAGATGAGAATTATGTCCTATCCTTACTACTCCATGTAGGTCAAATCAGAGCTTTGGGGAGTTGGATCCTCAACCTAAGTTCGATGAGGATTTAACCCTATCCTTACTACTCTGATTTTAGGCTTTAAGCATTATGGGAGTGGTAAAAACCACTATTTTAAGGATTATGTTGCATGATAGGACAGACATGAAATATTCTTTTCGCCTCACCTTTTCTTCCAAGTATGGTTTTGATCATTTTGCTCAAGATTCCTTTTAATGTGTATAGAATGTGCTTGGTTCAAGATAGTTCGGGCATCATTTCCCAACCTTAGGATTTTTTATGTGTTTCATGTTATAGAATAACCCTAAGAGGATTCGACACCTTCTCAATGATTGTACATGACATGAAGATGCAACTGAGATGAAATATATATATATGCAATGCGGAATGTAACATGAGATATGAATGCATTGCTTCTTTTGAAATGCGGATGGAATATATCACCTACTTTACCATAATGTGAAAAACTGACAACTTCATGCATCACAAGTTCCAAACGATATTCTTTAATGTGTTTGCAATATTCGTGGAGCTTTCTACAATACAATTCCGATGTTTCATATACTCCAAGTCTAAGACATAAGTTAACATCTCAAAACAATTTTTTTTCATCATTTTTTTTTTTATAAACAAACCAAACATGTCCAAAGGATCCACACACAACTCTAAATCCAAATCCAAATAGCAATCCCAAAACGAAACTTGAAAACACAAACCCAAAACCAAAAACCAAAATCTATATACAAATGCACAATATAATACAAGATGATGCAAAGCTTGGATTATCACTTTCCCGGATCCCAAACCTGATTAGAATTCTTTAGAAGATATATGACATGATACACATACCAAGTTTTGCAAGAAACCATCAAAAACAAGATCAAACCAAACAAAGAAACAAACCTCCACTTGCCCCTCTCACCATACCAATTTGATTTAATTTCATTAATAATCTTATGGTGGAGCTTCAAGTTTTCAAACTGATTAGACAATGATTGATGCTCAATTATTTTATGTCTATTCTTTAAGATGTTCACTCCGCACTTTGATTCATGCTGTAGAAATAAGCTTTCATTTTCATTCAATAAAGCCATAACATTAATAATATTTGGATCAAACCACCCATTAGGCAAACCTTCATTCGAATTTTGCATGGTGAAACCGAAACGGTGAGATTTTACCTTTGGCACGCTTTCGTTTGACCTTACTTGAAAAGGCTTTGAAAATTCCTCTTTTCTCTCATGACATTCATCATCCTGTAGCACTTGCTCTTTCTCCACGACTTGTTTATCAAAAGCACCAAACTTAGGTACCCAATCGAAAATACGTCCATCCCTTTCAAACCATAAATCTTGTCTATCTAGGGGTGGGTTAACTAACACATTTTCGTGATCAATCACTTGGGTTGTTTTGGGTAACGTGAGATTTTCAATCGGATCATCAATGATATCAAACCCAAATGATTTAGGTTTTGTAATTTTCTCATTTTGAAATAGCGTAATCATTGTAGCGCAGTTACGTGGATCAATGTTTTCAATTTCTTTTCCTTCAAAGGGATCTAACGCAAGCGACTCTCTTTCGTGGTTTCGGGTCGTAGAATCCTCATCATGCTCCAAAATTTGATGAGATTCTGATTCCTCTTCCGAAACTTTCTCAAATTGTACAGGATTTACAGTATCCTCATGTGAGGAAGCAATTGAGTTATCCTGCATATTAATTGACACAACAAGTTTGTTAGAAGATTCAGATTGATAATATTCTTCCCATTTCTTCCACGAATCATAGTAATCATCTTCCAAGTTCAAGTTGTGACGTTCAAGTATTTCTTCTTCATCGTCTGATTCATCAACTTGTCTCTCATCCAACTCATCTTCACCTTCCTTAGATGGTCCCGTTATTTCCAAAAGTGGGTTATTTCTTGAATTCAAATTGGTAAATCTATCATAATCCAAATTTGTAACCCATGATTCAACTTTATCACAATTTGGAAGGTGTGGATCCTCTTGGTCATCACTCTCGAGAGCATCATCCTCAGTGTCTTTTGAGAACAAGTGGTGAAAATCGATCATGTCTTCAACTTCATTTGTTGATTTTATTTCAAATTTATTTTCAGCCACTTGTAATGACTTAGGCGCTTCTACAATGGGATCGATTTTTGAATTCTGTGTCATATAGCTGCTCCAATCCTTTGCAAGTACATCTGCCCAAATCATATCCACACAAGTTTGTTCATCCAAATCCTCCTTTTTGGGTAATGATTCTGGATATTTATTTTCCAAAACAGGATGGTGATTATTTGGTTCCAACTTCTTGTTACCCATCCATAGAATTTCTTCACCAAAATCTTCATGCTCTTCAAGACATTTCGAATAGGTATTCACTTCAACGTGAGTCACCTCAAAATCTCTTGTATCATTTGAAGAGGCATAACATGAAATATCATTAAGATCAGCATTATGAATTTTCTTCCTAGGATGATTTGGATGCATACATTGATGTGCTCGTTTTTGCGGTGGAACACGCCTACATACCTTCTTAACCACTTTCTGTTGCTCTTTTACTTTCGATACGAACTCTTTGGGCTGAGTGGTAGAAGTAGTAGGATTAGTTGGATTGATATCCACGGAATGAGCTTGAACATTTGTTGCGATAGTTCCCTGAGTGACCACATGATTCTCTAATTGAGGCATAGTTGGATGGATGGAAGTACTTGTATAAGCACAAGTGGGAGCATAAGTCGGCATGGTAGGATAAAGTTGATTGTAGGGAAAAACATTTAATATCGAATTTTGTTGTGCCCATGCTTGATTTACCATCGAGGTTTGATTGCAAGCCCCTAGTTGTCCTACCATAGTTGATTGCTCCATTCCATAACCTTGCGGCCTTAATTGTTGATCTACAGTCATAGCTTCTGCGTAGGCCGATGCCAGATCAGTAACCAAGGGATTCATCCTAACGAACATGGCAAATAATGGATCTAATGCTCAAAAATATATTTGAAGAGCACCACTATCCTCAATAGTATAGGGAGAAATTAATCTCGCATAAAGCTTTCGAAACCTCAAGTTGAAACTTCTCACTGGCTCATTAGGTTCTCTTTTGCAAGAAGCAAATTGTTGAAATATCGTGAGAGGATCAATGAACAACCTAAATTGATTGATAAATTCATCTTTCAATTGCGTCCAAGATGTAATAGAACCAGTGGGTAAATTGATGTACCAATCATATGCCACCTCATCCAGGGTTCCAGGAAACATTCTACATGCCACATCCTCATGTTCGACATTCCATCTAATTAGGATATCCACATAGGCTTGAATATGTTCCTCGGCTGATGTTGGACCATTGTGCTTAAATTTGGGCAAATGTTTTTCTACGTTCTTGGGTAAATCATGAAAATCTCCACTAATGTTCAAAGGATTAGCATGTATCCCATACCACGTTCCTGCAGTTGTAGCCATTAATGAAACTCAAAGAAAAATTTCAAAACCAATTTGTTAGTCATGAATGAAAGAAGGAACCATGACAAAGTTGTATTCCAAAACAATGCATAATCAAAACACCTTATTCCAAACATCTTATTCCTGTATGAATAATCAAAAAGCGTTAGAACAATGAAATAAACCGTTCAGGCCCTCCTTCTAGCGCCAATCTGTTGAGTGGTATTTTCACCCGATTGTGAAAACACACTCTCCGATAGGATTTGGGTTCAAAATCCTCTCTTGCAAAGAAATCAAACAAATGACTTCTCCAAGGTCTCCGCTATATTAGCATTTTACATCTGTATATTAGTAATCTCAAATAAAGATATTCAATTAAAATGCTTGGAACACCTTAGTGGTTGCAAGTAACTGAAAACAAGGGGCAATGCTGGTTTATTTTACTGTGAAACTTTAATGATTGTTCGTTGAACCCGAATAAAGCAAATATGATTTAGTCCCTATATGACCATGCTGTACCTTCAAAGTGGAAATTGACAAAATGCCATAAATGGTGGAACTATTTTTGGATTTTGAAGTTTTTTAATTTTTATTTTATTTTAATGCCTGAGAATTAAAATAAAGTTAGAACTTCTGAAAAATAAAGTGCAGAAAAAAGAAATAAAATGCAAAAGGAAAACTGAAAATGAAATTGCATTCAGTTTGATGCTATCCTGTTTCAACAAAACCGAAGATGTGAGTTTCCATGCATGCAACCTAACCTATTGGACCTGCATGACATGCATAATCCCCATAGACTAAGTGCTAGTTCCTAGGGTACAAAATAAAGTTTAGATTTCAAATATTCGACTAATGTAACCCACAAAGATGGTATTTAACATTATCTATAAATCCAAAATCTAAAAGAAAGTGAAAGAATAAACATTAAATCCATAGCATGCACAGAAGATCTCCTTCTTTCTTGCCCACAAGATGCAAATTTTTGAATACTTCTGCATTAAAAATATGTCATTTTACAATAGCAGAATGTCTGGTTTTTCCAAACCAGTCTGTGGAAGAGAAACAGCTCAAACAGCAGGCCCAGAATAGCCTATCAACTTCAACTCTGCAACCCTTGCAGCGGTTTTCGACCAGTCCATGTGGAAGGAAAATATCCAGGAAAGACCCAGTGTCAAGGCCTTGCCTTCATTCCTGCAATATTCTCTGAACAGTTTTCGACCCCTGTATCTGTCCTCGGCTTTTGCTTTTAAACCCTCTGGCAATGCTCTCTGTTTCGCCCTGTGACGCTTCGCTTCATCTCCCAGATCGCTTCGTTTCACCTTCCCGCCTTTTCGTTGCTTTTGACTTTGTGCTCGACATTGAGACGCTTGATCTTCTCTATGAACTGTAATGCTTCTGTAGCCCTTACACCTGTATGCCACGTGTTCCGTGCTTCTCTGCATGTTCCATAACGGCCCCTGTAAATCGTGACCAAAAATAGCATGTCGCGATATCGCGACGTTTTTATGTATGTAGCTTAACTTTTCTTCTTTCATCACGAAAATGAGACATGTCGTGATATCGCGACATTTTCTTGTCAATAGCCTTGTCCACCTTCATGCGCCATGAAAATGAGACATGTCACGATATCACGACATTTTTTTCTTTGGGCCGTCTCACTGCTTTCTGTCGTGAAATCATGACACTTTTTTCATTCGACATCATCTCGCTGCTTCCTGTCACGAAATCGTGACACCTTCTCACTCCGTACACTTTGGCTGCTTTCTATCACGATATCGTGACAACTTTTCATTTCGTACACTTTGGCTGCTTGGAGCCGCAAAAACGTGACCTATCATGATATCGTGACATTTTTTCCTCTACATTCATTTTGGCTGCTCCAGGTCATGAAACTCTGACATGTCGCGATATCATGACATCTTCTGCCTTGACTCTTCTCTTGCCACCTTCGACCGTGATTTCATAACACGTCGTGATATCGTGACATTTTCTCTTCATGATGCATTCTGCTGCTCTTAGCCATGAAAACATGACATGTCACGAAATCGTGACACCTTTTCGTTCCACTGCACTTTGCTTGTCTGAGCCGTGACAGAGCAACACATCGCGAAATCGTGACAACTTTCATTTTTGAGCCACGACAGAGCAACACGTCGCGAAATCGCGACAACTTTCATTTTTGAGCAGCGATAGCGCAACATGTTGTGAAATCATGACATATTTCGAGCAGTGACAGCACAACACGTCGTGAAATCACAACAACTTTCATTTTTGAGCAGCGATGGCGCAACACGTCGCAAAATCGCGACAACTTTTCATTTTTGGCCGTGAAGGAGCGACATGTCGCGATATCGCGACACTTTTTCATTTTTTGCCACGATGGAGCAACATGTCGCGATATCGCGACACTTTTTCATTTTCTGCCGCGATGGAGCAACATGTCGCGATATCGCGACACTTTTCATTTTTTTGCTATTTTTCTTTGATTTTGAGCATCTGGGCCACTGCAGTTTTCTTGGAAAGCATGCAAAAAAGGTGGGTCCCCAATTTTGGGGTGTGTTGTGGATCAGCCACAACACTACCTCACCACCTCGATCTTCTAAAGAATCAATCCATTCAATAATGTATTTTCTAGGGGTTGTCTACTTTGCACCTGGAGAATTCAAACCTGAGATCACCTATAATGATGAGCCTTCGCATCCTTATCTTATACATCCATTTCTACAACGACCATCTCAACACCTCTTGGATGGTGATGAAACTCTTCTTCATACTCACTAAGACACTAAATCTACCATTCAAACTATAGCTATGGTCTTTTCCACCTTCACTCCTCCTAACACTCAGGGGGCTTCTTCTTCCAATTTACTTTCCTCTTCACAACAACATATACAAATCCTCCTTCATCTACATTCATCAATTTTGACCTCTTCTTCAACACACACATAGAGGTTCCTTCTCATTCTATTTTGTTAGTATCACCTACTATCTCCTATCTCACCAATCCTCCACTTAAAGTCATTTTTCTTAATATCCTTCCATCTCCTTTTAATTTTCCTCTTCATGACTTATTCCACGTAAGTACAAATGTCCCTTCTTCTTCTGGTTATACATAGATATCAGTCTATTTTCAAATTTCTCAATATTGTCTACCTATTCTTCTTATCCACAAACTTCATATCAACATATTCAACATAATATTCTTACCTATTATTAGGTAAGTGCCTATACCACTTACCCTTCATATCAAAATTCTACACCCACTTCCATACCTCTTTCAGACCAAAGTGGCTTCTTTACTTCACCGCCAACATGGACTTCAACTGTACCTACAACATTATCTTTTCATCATTTTCTACCATATCAATATGAGTGGCCTTCAATGCATAATCAGATGCCAACCCAAGAATAGGTTCAATAGATAAATCAAGACTATATTTAGCATCCATATCACCCACCTGTTCAAGTATCCAACCAAAATCTTCAACAAATTTTGACTTAGGTGTATCAACAAGTGTCTTATGAAGCACAACATCAAGTCCCTAAAAATCCAAATCAGCCTCCCATGGCTCCAACACATCAATGGACTAACTACCACCAACAATAACTTCATCAACAATAGCTTCATAAGCAACAAATCCATAGACAACAACAACTTCATTAACAACAAATCCATAAACAACAACAATAGTAATTTCCTCTTTCTTTGTCTCAAATCAAGCCCACATCATATCATACTCAACCTTTGCCTATTTATTACACACATCCACTACCACACCATTATAATGGTGCCAACAATTATTATTCTGAACAACCTATTGGGGAACAAACCATTATCCCCACTCATACATAATAGGCACCCCCCACTAAAATGCAAATCATGAGAGAACAAATCAAGAACTTGGAGTTAGGAGTTATGGGCTACAAAATCCCACCTACAACCAGATCTACAATGATCCCATTCATCCATCAGTAGCCCTCCATTAGTATCCATGCAAATATTAGATGCCAAAGTTCAAAAAAATCAAGGGCAAAGAGGATCCTCAGGAGTGTTTATGCAATTATCAATACGCTTGCCACCTTCTTCAAGGTAGCGATGCACTTATGCTTCACACATTTCCCTTATATCTTGGTGGTCAGGATTTAGATTGGTTTAATAAATTTCCTCAACATAGCTTATTTAACTTTGAGCAAGTATCCAACACATTTCTTGAGCATTTATCTTTTAACATAAAAAATAAGACATCACTTCTAGATCTCTACAGTCTACGACAACTTGATTATGAGCTAGTTAACGATTATGTTCCTCATTGGCATGGGTTCATTCATAATTTAATATTTTTTTTCCACCCTCGAAGTTAGCAAAAATGTTTTCAAAACATTATGCCAAACACATATTTGCAACACTCCAAATACAACAACATTGTTCCTTTGAGGATGTTATTGCTCAAGCTAATATAATTGAAGATATAGAGATGTAGGATGACAAAGTTAAGCTTTGCAAGAAAATTGGATACACTTCCACCACCAAATTTAGTAGAGGTAGCTCAAATATAAACCTTTAAAAATCATCACAAACAAATTAGGTCATGCTAAATTCAACACTTGCCCCATTAACACAACAATCTCAACAATACCAACAAGGGTATCAACAATCTAGGGTTTCTCTCCCACCAAATCAAACCCTTAATTGACAACAATGTTAACAACATTCACCTCAAAATTGGACCCATTTATCAAAGCCATTGCACAACATATTCCAAAAGTAATATGACATTGGACATATTGCTCTATCGGACATAAGGTCTAAGGATCCAAATTGACCAAAACCCAAAAACTATAATGAGCATGCATTTTGTGAATATCATAGGCAACGGGGACACGACATCAACAATTACCACACATTTTACCACTTGGTAAAATATCTCATTAATATTAGGGCTATACATACTAAAAATAATTTAGCTCCCCAAAATCAAATTTTAGAAATCTACAAAACCCTCTGCCAAAACATGGGATGCCACAAATGTAAAATAATGCTTCCACATCTCAAGCTAGACATCGATAGTTTAATCATGTGAATGACAATCCATATCAACAAGGTTTTATGGGCATGATCAATGTTACCATGCACAACCAATGGTACCCTCGATGCTTTGATCCACAACAAAATCCTCCTACCATACCAAACTTTGCTAACTTGTCATCAATACCGAATGCCTCTCCTACGACACCACATAACATCATTACTATGTGTAATAGTCTCATGCATCAACTCCACATAACCCCTACATAGTTGTTCATATATGACCTCTTGCAAAAATCGTAGCCTCATCACAAGGCTTTAAATGATATTCTATGAACTATCAATTTGGAAGAAAGCAACGCTAACACTTTTATCAATTTTGTTGACAACGTACAAACATGTATGCAACCATCTATCATTTTCTATGATCATGAGATCACCACTCTCAAAGGCAATGGGGTTGATACCTTATGCATATCATGGCCTGTATTAATGATGTCACCTATAAGCATGTCCTAATCAACATTATTTAATTAATAAGTATCATTTCTATAGTAGCCCTTCATTATTTGAACATTCCACCCACTCATCTTGCTACTTCCACCCTTAATTTATGGGCTTTCGATGGCTCTATGTGTGCCACAATAGGATCTATCATTCTACCTATTTAGGTAGGCATCAAGATCATATCTACATTATGCCATGCTATAGAAGGGGAGATGCAATACAACATTCTCCTAGGGTGACCATGAATTAGGTACATGCAATGTGTTCCTTCTATGTTACACCATTGCTTGAAGTATCTTCATAATGACCAAGTGCATCACATTTCGACTGATGATGATAATTTTCAATTATACAATATGGTAACCCTTCCACCAAGTCCACCCTTATCTTCTACCCACTTTGCACCTACCACAATCCAACCTACTGCATCCCATCATTCATCACCTTCATTCGCCAATCAATCAAGCATTCCAATGAACAACTCTTCAACATCCCATAACACATCATCCAACCTTCATAATTGCTTGCAACACGTTCAAACCCATCAACAAGATCTTCTTCTTCTTATTCTCTTACACATCCTCCACCTCCATATTCATAACTAGATTCCCCACAACGACAATCTCTTCCTTATCCCAACTCCGTTGCTAACATTCCCATCCCACCCACTCCAAATAATCCTCCCAATTGTACACAACCATTTTGAGATTTCTCTCACACTAACCTTCATTTTTGTGAACCTACTTCTCAACCCACTTCACAATTCCCACATGTAAACCATCTCATTTTATCCACTCCTATAGAATTCCATTCTTAGGAGCAACGTGCTGCTTGACTCGACACCCAAATCACATAGTTTGATCCATCTATTTTTCTCTCCTTGTTCAAGTTCCTCAAGAATCATAATTGTCCGCCTCATCACACCAAGGGTTGTCATACCAACAAGCACATCACAACATACCTCATGTTTCTATACTCATGAAAATTATTGGTCTATAAGAGTATAACGATCATAACACTTGCATGTTACCTCCTAGTATACAATCCATTTGACTCTAGTTTTCCTCATAATGCACCCTTGAATATTGGTGTCGTCATTCCTCTTGGGTGTGAGGAACCTCCTATTATAAATAAGATCACTCACACAAAATACTAAAATTAAACAAATATTCATGCAATAACATAATATCACAATGCAAAAATTAAATACAAAAATAAACACTCACAATAAACACAAAATCATAGGCCTCTTTGAGGGGGCAACCTCCTTCAATATTTCATTAATTGGCAAAAAGATACATTCATACATGGCTCCATGTATTTTAAAGAAAAAATTCATGCAACCCTAACCTAAAGCTCAAGAGTTGGCTTACATGCAAAATGTCACTCGAGCTAGAATCTTCTACCAAACATCAATTACATTCTTGATAACAGTTACATGAAATGGCCCCACTTGTCTAAGCGCATTACTTGCCACCTACCATTACTAAGTGTTACAAAATAAAATTATAAATGGGATCCCCATGTTGGAAGTGGGTCATTACATAATCAAATGAGAATTACAAAAATAATGTTAGTATGGGGTCCTAAAGTGTCCTTCCCCTTCAAAAAGCTTTGTTCTCAAAGTCGTAGATGAGGAAACTGGTGCTAGAGTTGTTGGAGAGATTCCCATGTGGCATCTTCTGGCTGTAGACCATGCCACTGAACAAGGACCTTAGTAATGGCTCGGTTGTGAAGAGTGTGAGTTTGATGATCCAAAAATTGTTTTGGCTCGAGCAAGATAGAACCTTCTTCATCTAATTTTGGGAGGGCATATTGAATCAGTACCTAATTTTCCACAACCTTCTTAAGAGAGGATACATGAAAAATGCATGGAGCTTGGATGTAGATGAGAGGGCAATTTGTAGGTCGTGGCACCAACCTATTGTAAAACCTGGTAGGCCCCATAGTATTTGGAAATGATTTTTTAGCACCTGTGAAGCTGGAGGGATGATTGTTTGTATGGATACAAGCAAAGGAAGACCATATCACCAACATCAAATCTATGCTTGAAATTATTTTTATCAGCTTGTTGGCACATTTAGTTTTGGGCTACTTCCAAATTTATCTTTAGTTGATGGAGGACACTAACATGTTGGTTGAGTGTAGTGTCAATTGCATGGACCTTGGAGTTGTGTAGAATTTTGAAGGAGGGTGTGAATTGTTGTGGCTGATCCACAACACACCCCAAAATTGGGGACCCACCTTTTTTGCATGCTTTCAAAGAAAACTGCGATAGCCCAGATGCTAAAAAAATCAAGAAAAAAGCAAAAATTTCACTAAGGAGAAAAAGTGTCGCGATATCGCGACATGTCGCTCCGTCGTGGCCAAAAGTTGTCGCGATATCGCGACATGTCGTAAAAAGTATATGCGACATGTTCTCCGTCGCTGAAAAAGAAAAGTTGTCGCGATATCGCGACATGTCGCTCCGTCACTGCCGAAATGAAAAAGTGTCGCGATATCGCGACATGTTGCTCCGTCGCTGGCAGAAATGAAAAAGTGTCGCGATATCGCGACATGTCGCGTTTTCGCGGCCTAGGCAAGCAGGAAGAGGCATTGATCAAAAATTGTCATGATTTCGTGACGTGTTGTGAAATCGCGGTCCAGAGAGGAGAGAGAAAGACAGAATGGAAAATTGTCGCGAAATCGCGACATGTCACAAAATCGTGGTCAAACCAGTCAAACAGGGCAAGGCGCTAAAAGCGTCGCGATTTCGTGACAAAAAGCAGCAAAGGGGCACGAAGCGAAAAAGCGTCGCGATTTCGCGACAGGAAATAGCAAAGGGGCCCGAAATGGAAAAGCGTCACGATTTCGCGACAGAAAGCCGCAAGATAGCTCCAAGTGAAAAAGCATCGCGATTTTGCGACGAAGCAGCGAAGTTGTACGAAAGGAAAATATGTCACGATTTCGTGACATGTCGTATTTCGCGGCCAAATGCAGCAAGACAGCCTGAAACAGAAAAACGTCACGATTTCACGACAGGAAGCAACGAGACAACCCGAAAGAGAAAAGCGTCACGATTTCGTGACAGGTTGCATCCACGCGGCCCGAAGCAAAAAAATGTCGCGATATCGTGACATGTATCATTTTCGCGATGCATGATGAGAAACAAAGTTGTTGACAGAAAAACGTCGCGATATCGCGACATGTCTCATTTTCGCTATGCATGAAGGTGGACAAGGCTGTTGGCAAGAAAATGTCGCGATATCGTGACATGTCGCGTTTTCGTGATGAAAGTAAAGGAGCAAAGCTACATGCTATTTTTGGTCATGATTTACATGGGGCCGTTACAGAACATGCAGAAAAGTGTGGAACACGTGGCGTACATGTGTAAGGGCTGCAGAGGCATTACAGTTCACAGAGAAGATCTTCGAGCATAAAATCAAAAGCAATGGAAAGGCGAGGAAGGTGAAACGATACAATCTAGGAGGTGAAACGAAGCATCGTAGAATGAAGCAGAGAACCATACTAGCAAGTATAAAATGCAGAGGCATAGATTGATACAGGGGTCAAAAACCGCTGCGAGCGGGTTGTAGAGTTGATGGTGATTAGCCGTTTTGAGCCTGCTATGGAGTGCTTTTCTTCCACTTTTGCTGGTTTTGAGAAAAACCAGAGATTCTGCTATTGTAACAAGACACATTTTTTAATGCAGAATTGTTCAAAAATTTGCATTTTATGGGCAAGAAAGGATGAGAAATTTTTTGCATGCTTCATTTTAACTGTTCTATTTTTCTCCTTTCAGATTTCAGATTTATAAATGAAATTCATGCCATTGTTTTGGGTTATTTCATGTGAATGTCTCGCAATCTGGAAATTATTTTAAACCCTAGGAGCTAGCACCTAGTTTACTTTGATTGTGTTTGTTTTGCAGGTCAAATAGGCTAGGTTGCATGTACGAAACTCTCACATATTCGGTTTTGTCGGAATAGGATAGCATCAGACTGAACGTGTTCTACTTTTAATTTTTTGTATTTCTTTTTTGTTCATTTTATTTTATTTTCCAGAAGGTTTAATGAACATTTAAAAAATTACAAAATCTAAAAAAATAAAATAATGAACAATCACTAAAGTTTCATGGTGAAATAAACCAACATTGCCCCTTGTTTACAGTTACTTGCAATCACTAAGGTGTTCCAAGCATTTAAATTGAATATCTTTATTTGAGATTACTAATACACAGTTGCAAATGCTAATACAACGGAGACCTTGGAGAAGTTGGTTGTTTAACTTCTTTGCAAGAGGGGATTTGGAGCCCAAATCCTAAGGAAGAGTGTAATTTCACAAGTGTGTGAAAATACCACTCAACATTTTGGCGCTAGAAGGAGGGCCTGAACCGGTTTATTTCAGATTGATTTAAATGCTATAGGGATTTAAATTTTGAATATTTCATGCCCTATTGATTATTATCTTTAGCCCTCTTTTAACAATACAACTTTGTACTCGTTAAAAGGAGGACATGAATTGCTATGCATTGTTCTAACGCTTTGATTGTTCATACAGGAATAATGTGATTTAATTTAATTTAAAAAAAAAAATAATAAATAAATAAATAAATAAAAAAATAATTTTTTGGGTATTAAAGTTATATTCTTTAAGATTCACTAATGGCTATGTTTTCACCGTGGATGACAGGTAGCCCATTGAACATACCAGGAGTTCAACATTATTTGCCCGTTGGTTTTGAGAGATGTCTTCCTCGATTTTTGTCTAACGGGACAAATACTCGCAGGAGAACACATTCAAGCATTCAAATTTGTTGTGAATCACTTAACAATTTGGCATGATGATGTTGTTTGTAAAATGTTCCCTTACACCTTGGACAAAGTGGCATTTGATTGGTTTACAAGTCTGCCTTTAGGGTCTATCACTTCTTGGGCTCAACTAGAGGCAGCATTTCTTAATCAATTCAACAAAAAGCAAGTTGACCCAATCCGCATGTATGAGCAGTTTTTCACTATTAAAAAAGGACCAAGTGAAAATGTGAAGTCATTTTCTGAAAGATTCTTTGGATTATATGCTCAATTAGTGACATTTTATGCTCTTCAAGAAGAAATGGCTCTCCAAATATATGTAAATGCTCTTGACCCACTCATTTCCACATATTTGCGAGGGATGCCTCAAATCACATCTTTGTCACAAGCCTATACTCAAGCAATGGCAATTGAGCAACAATTGAGTTGTCAAAATTATGGTGTGGGTTTTGGATCGTATAATCTTCAATCATTTAATACATCCTTTACCCATCCAATGATTTATCCACCTCAACCAAATTCAAGTGTGAATCAATTTCAGAATCAACAATCATTCCCAAGCTTCAATCAATTTCAAAATCCTCAACCTACTATGCAAGATCAACCATCTTTCTTAAGTATGAATCAACTTCAAAATACTCATCTTGATTCAAAGGATATTTCTAAAATCAATTTTAATGATTTTCATAAGAATATGATTTTAGGCAAGGGAGGAGTACTAGATCCAACTAGTATTGAAACATGTGACAAATTGGAAACCCTTGACTCACCAAAAGATGAATTCTATGAGGATGAATCTGTTTCGGATGACATTGTTGAAAATGATGACCAAGAGGATCCACACCTTCCAAATTGTGATAAAATTGAATCATGGGTTACAAATTTGGATTATGATAGCCTTATCAATTTGAATACAAGCAATAACCCAATTTTGGAAGTAATTGAACCATCTAAGGAAGGTGAAGATAAATTTGATGAGAAACATGTTGATGAATTAAAAGATGAAGAAGAAATAGTTGAGCATCACAATTTGATTTTGAAAGATGATCATTATGATTCTTGGGAAGAGTATGCTCACTCCAAACCTTCTAATGAAATTTGTGTGCCTATTGATATGCAGGATAATACAATTGCCCTTTCATATGAGGATATTACAAGTCCTGTACAATCTAAGAATGTTTTGGAAGAAGGGTTGGAATCTCATCAAAGGTTGGAGAAGGATAATGATTTTACTACCATGGATGAAGAAGGAGAATCAATTGTTTTTGTTCCCCTTGAGGGGCAAGAAATCAAAAATCTTGATCCACCTATTGTTTCTACAATGTCTATGCCATCTCAAAATGATGAAATTACAAAGCCTAAGTGGTGTGGGTTTGATACTATTGATGATCCTAATGAAAATATGGATTTTGAGGCAACTCAAGCCATTGATCATGGAAAGGTGTCACGTGACACATATCTTGAAAAATTAGGCTCTTGTTTTGAAAAATATGGATGCATGTTTGATTGGGTGCCTAACTTTGGTGTTTTTGAACAGGTGTTGGATGATGAAGAAGACAATGAAGAAAAAGAAAAAGCTACTAACACTCATCAAGTTGTGATAAATTCTAATCATGATGGGTTGAGTATGGGTGACAAAGTGAAATCTTTACCTTTGGTAGTAGCCACAAAAATTTTAAGTGATGGGTTACATGATGTCCCTTTGGATGCTAATGTCATTGATGATGAAATGTCAAATCTTGGTGATGTTTGTCAAGTTTTGATTGATTTTGATTGCTTTAAAATCTTGAAAAATAATTTGAATTCAAGACTTTTAGAAATAGGCTCTTGTTTGCAATATCTCACATTTGAAAAGGAAAGCCTACTTCTAAATCATGAATGGAATGATGAAACTTGCACTTTAAAGAATAGACAAAATAAAATTGAATACCAACCATTGTCTAATCAATTTGATTTGAATCTCACCTATGATGTTGCTAATAGAACTAAATCAAATTGGTATGGTGAGCATGGCAAGTTGAAATTTGTTGCATTGCTTGGTTTGATCTTATTGTTGTTGGATTCCTACAACATTTGGCATGTGTATTGTGACATATGTCTTTTGAAATGTTCTAATCATGTTTGGGATCCAGGAAAGTAATAGTCCAAGCTTGGCATCATCTTGTACTATATTGTATATAAATTTTGGTTTTGGTTTGAGTTTGTGTTTTCAAGTTTCATTTTGGGATTGCTATTTGGATTAGGATTTAAGTTGTGTGTTTGATTTCATTTGACATGTTTGGTTTGTTTTGATAAAAAAAAAAAAAAAAAAGAAGAAGAAAATTTGAGATGTCAACTTATGCCTAAAATCAGGAGAATATGAAACATTGGAATTATGTTGTAGAAAGCTCCACAAGTAACACAAACATTTAAATATTATCGTTTGGATCTTGTGATGCATGAAGTTGTCAGTTTTGCACATTATGGTAAAATAGATGATATATTCCAAAAGAAGCAGTGCATTCATATCTCATGTCATATTCCACATTGCATATACATGTCATCTGAGTTACATTTTCATTCCATGGGCAATTATTGAGAAGGTGTTGAATCCTCTTAGGATTATTACATAACATATATTAAAAGGATCCTAAGGTTGGGAACTGCTGCCCAAGCTATCTTGAACCAAGCACATTCCATGCACATTAAAGGGAGTCTTGAGCAAAATGGTTAAAACCATACTTGGATGAAAAGGTGAGGTGAAAAGAATATTTCATGTTTGTCCTATCATGCAACATAATCCTTAAAACAATGGTTTTTACCATTTCCATCAAGCTTAAAGCCTAAAACCGAGTAGTAAGGATAGGGTTAAATCCTCATCGAACTTAGGTTGAGGATCCAACTCCCCAAAGCTCTGATTTGACCTACATGGAGTAGTAAGGATAGGACTTAATTCTCATCTCGCTTAGGTTGAGAATCCGATTCCCCAAAGCTTCCATTTTTCCCATTTCATCATAAAGCTTGGATTGGAAGGATCGTACTACATGTCCTCTGCAAAGGATGGGTAGTCATCCCAAAGGTCCAAGCAATAAAAGTAAAACTAATTTTTTCCATTTCATCTCAATCTTGGATTGAAAGGATTGTACTACGTGTCCTCTGCAAAGGATGGGTAGTCATCCCCAAGGTCCAAGAGATAAAAGATAATATTTTCCATTTCATCTTAATATTGGATTGGAGGGATCGTACTACATGTCCCTAGCAAGGATGGGTAGTCATCCCAAAGGTCCAAAGAAAAAAGAGAGAAAAGAATGAATGAAAGCCAAGTCATGGATTATGGGGTTAAGTATGCTCATGCGTGGCAACATGTCTTGCCTAAAAGCAAGACCACTGATTGCTCATATGGATAGACTAGCCTGACCATTTCATCCATAACAAAGTTAAATTATTTTGTTCAAGATGAGGTAATGAACTCCAAATCAGAATAGTAAGGATAGGGTTAAATTCCCATCTCGCTTAGGTTGGGAATCCTATTCCCCAAAGTTCTGATTTCACTCACACTTGCACATGGGTTCAAGATGGTAGTGACACATAACCAACTTTGGGATCTAGTAAATTTAATTCAAGTATACATATTATTTGGTCCTAAGAGGGTTTGACATCTTTAATATGTTTGTCCATGATATAAGAAGGTTTGAGCATTTATAAAGCAGGTTGTTACATCTCTAGCATCTTCATCATGCATCAAATCCTGCACAAATCATTCATAGCCTTGCATACAAATCATAAGTGAAACTGACAATGGAATGTTGAACAAGTTCAAATGATAGGGAATGAAGCACATTGCACACACCGAGCTGATACTTAATGATTCTGATGTTTCATGTATTTTTGATCTGTCGGTATTTGTTTATCTTCTATGTGCTGACGCTCGTATCTAAGCTTGTATGTTTCAGGTTGGGTTCTCACCAAAATGCTCAAGAGCATTTGACAAGAGAGTCACCATTTGTTGTGGCTGATCCACAACACACCCCAAAATTGGGGACCCACCTTTTTTGCATGCTTTCAAAGAAAACTGCAGTAGCCCAGATGCTAAAAAAATCAAGAAAAAAGCAAAAATTTCACTAAGGAGAAAAAGTGTCACGATATCGCGACATGTCGCTCTATCACGACCGAAAGTTGTCACGATATCACGACATGTCGCTCCATCAAAAAAAAATCAAAAAAAAAAGTGTCACGATATCACGACATGTCGCTCCGTCGCTGCCAAAATGAAAAAGTGTCGCGATATCACGACATGTTGCTCCATCACTGGCAGAAATGAAAAAGTGTCACGATATCGCGACATGTCACGTTTTCGCGACCCAGGCAAGCAGGAAGAGGCATTGATCAAAAATTGTCATGATTTCACGACGTGTTGTGAAATCACGATCCAGAGAGGAGAGAGAAAGATAGAATGGAAAATTGTCGCGAAATCGTGACATGTCACAAAATCGTGGTCAAACAAGTCAAACAGGGCAAGGCGCTAAAAGCGTCGCGATTTCGCGACAAAAAGCAGCAAAGGGGCACGAAGCGGAAAAGCGTCACGATTTCGCGACAGGAAACAACAAAGGGGCCCAAAATAGAAAAGCGTCGCGATTTCACGACAAAAGCCGCAAGATAGCTCCAAGTGAAAAAGCATCACGATTTCGCGACAAGAAGCAGCGAAGTTGTACGAAAGGAAAATATGTCACGATTTCACGACATGTCACGTTTTTACGGCCAAATGCAGCAAGACACGAAACAAAAAAACGTCATGATTTCACGACAAGAAGCAGCGAGACAGCCCAAAAGAGAAAAGCGTCACGATTTCATGACAGGTTGCATCCACGCGGCCCAAAGCAAAAAAATGTCGCGATATCGCGACATGTATCATTTTCGCGATGCATGAGGAGAAACAAAGCTGCTGATAGAAAAACGTCGCGATATCGTGACATGTCTCATTTTTGCTATGCATGAAGGCGGACAAGGCTGTTGGCAGGAAAATGTCGCGATATCGTGACATGTCGCATTTTCATGATGAAAGTAAAGGAGCAAAGCTACATGCTATTTTTGGTCATGATTTACATGGGGCCATTACAGAACATGCAAAAAAGTGTGGAACACATGGCGTACATGTGTAAGGGCTGCAGAGGCGTTACAGTTCACAGAGAAGATCTCGAGCATAAAATCAAAAGCAATGGAAAGGCGAGGAAGGTGAAATGAAGCAATCTGGAAGATGAAACGAACCATCGTAGAAGGAAGCAGAGAACCGTACCAGCAAGTATAAAATGCAGAGGCACAGATTGATACAGGGGTCAAAAACCGCTACGAGCGGGTTGCAGAGTTGATGGTGATTAGCCGTTCTGAGCCTGTTGTGGAGTGCTTTTCTTCCACTTTTGCTGGTTTTGAGAAAAACCAGAGATTCTGCTATTGTAACAGGACACATTTTTTTAATGCAGAATTGTTCAAAAATTTGCATTTTATGGGCAAGAAAGGATGAGAAATTTTTTGCATGCTTCATTTTAATTGTTCTATTTTTCTCCTTTCAGATTTCAGATTTGTAAATGAAATTCATGCCATTGTTTTGGGTTATTTCATGTGAATGTCTACAATCTAGAAATTATTTTAAACCCTAGGAGCTAGCACCTAGTTTACTTTGATTGTGTTTGTTTTGCAGGTCAAATAGGCTAGGTTGCATGTACGAAACTCTCACGTATTCGGTTTTGTCGGAATAGGATAGCATCAGACTGAACGTGTTCTACTTTTAATTTTTTGTATTTCTTTTTGTTCATTTTATTTTATTTTCCAAAAGGTTTAAAATGAACATTTAAAAAATTACAAAATCTAAAAAAATAAAATAATGAACAATCACTAAAGTTTCATGGTGAAATAAACCAACA
Source organism: Wollemia nobilis (assembly GCA_028583015.1). Classification (NCBI taxonomy): domain Eukaryota; kingdom Viridiplantae; phylum Streptophyta; class Pinopsida; order Araucariales; family Araucariaceae; genus Wollemia; species Wollemia nobilis. The sequence continues at coordinate 10,501,369 of JAQPPZ010001125.1, forward strand.
TTGCCCCTTGTTTACAGTTACTTGCAATCACTAAGGTGTTCCAAGCATTTAAATTGATTATCTTTATTTGAGATTACTAATACACAGTTGCAAATGCTAATACAAATGGAGACCTTGGAGAAGTTGGTTGTTTAACTTCTTTGCAAGAGGGGATTTGGAGCCCAAATCCTAAGGAAGAGTGTAATTTCACAAGTGTGTGAAAATACCACTCAACATGAATGAAGGTCATACATAAACTAAAAGGGGTGACCTTGGTCACCATGTGATAGGAAGTATTATACCATCGCTTGACTAAGGAAAGCCACTTTATCCATTGTGCAGGATGATCAGAGGTAAATCAATTAAAGTAGGTCTCCAAAAATTTGTTGACAATCTTGGTCTGGCCATCCGTTTGCAGATGATAAGCTAAAATTATTTTGAGTTGAGTTCCCTACAACTTAAATAATTCTTGCCAAAAATTACTAGTGAAGGTCGGGTCACAGTCAGACACAATGGATGCAGGCATACCCATAAGGCAAAAGATAGAATAGAGGAAAATTTGGGTAACTATGGAGGCCTTTTAAGGATGGGGGAGGAAAAAAATGAGCATACTTTGAACGACAATCCACTACCATGAAATTAATAGTTCTGCCATCGAACTTAGGTAACCCTTCAATAAAGTCCATAGAAATATCTGTTCAAACCTATTCAGGAATAGGCAAGGGTTGTAGAGTTCCTAGAGAATGCATTATTTCACCTTTCATCCATTTTTCACCTTTCATTTTTTGACAAGTGTCAAATGCGACCATAAAATTTTAAATGTACTTCATACCTTTCCAAAAAAAGGTACGCTTAATCCTTTCATATGTTTCGAGGAACCTAGAAGGGCCTACAGAGAGTGAGTCATGCAATTTCTTCATGAGAAGTTTACAGAGTGGAGATGTGTGAGCAATAATAAGGTGCTTGTTGTAGCATAAATATTGTTCATACAAAGTGTATTTGGGATATAAGGTAGGCTTTGTTTGAAGAGAGACAACTAAAGTTTGCAAGTTTGAATCCTTAAGTACCACCTCACATAGAGAATTTATCCATTATGGAATTAGGAGACTATGAGCCTCAAATTGGTGAGATAGGGAATCCACCATAATGTTCTCCTTACCTTTTTATGAGTAATATCATAATCATAGCCCAGGATATTGGAGACCCATTTTTATTTTTCGAGGGTGGCAACCCGTTGCTCTAGAAAATATTTGATACTGATGATCTATTTTAATTGAGAAATGACACCTAATGAGATAAGTTCGCCAATGGGTGAATGCATGTAAAATTGTAAGCCTTTCCTTAGCATAAGTTTATTTGCCTAGATTATGACTAGAGAGTGCTTTACTAGTGAAATCCAAGGGTTACCCTTTATGTATCAACACCATGCCAATACCACTACCTAGAGCATCACTTTCAATGACAAAAGGCTTCGAAAAATTAGGCATGGCTAAGACCAACATGGTTGTCATAGTGTGATTCAACTTGTTGAAAATTTGAGTTATTTTATGTTGTCATTGATGTCACATGGATCATTGATGTCACATGGATCACATTGAGTTTTGGTGGCCAAAGCATTTCATAAATAAGCATTTATGATATTTTGGAGAGCATAAATATATATGGATTTTGTGAAAACCAAGGTAGGCAAAATAAAAGGTTTTATTTAAAACCATGGATGGCAGATTTGAAATGGGTTTTTCTTAAAACCCAGGTTGGCATTTCATTTTGTCGAAAAAGGTGCCCCGGTGATGGAGATATTTATTTTTAAATATTTAGTTTAAATTTTAAATTATTTTAAATTATTTAAATTTAAATTTAAATTTTAAAATTAAATATATTAATTTTAGCATCGACTAAAGAAAGAAGGAAATGCTATAATAATTTATAGCACAAAGGTATAAAGAAATAGGAAAGGCATATATATATGCCAACAAAAGCTTAGACTTCATTATCCCAACACTTATTTTTTGAATGCCTTCGATTGGGGAACAAATTGCAAAAAGAGAGAGAAGTGTGACATTGGTCTATTGAAAAATTGTTCGTGGAGTTTAATAAGATGCATAGGCATCTTTGGCCTAGAGGTTCATGCACTGTGTGTTACGCAAGAGGTCCTGCGATCGAGTCCCACCGTGGTTATTTGCTTTGTTGAAGCGCTCAAAGCACTGTTAAGTTTTTCAAAGGGTGCAGATGTTTATGGTATAAGTTTTTGTTCATGTCCCTTTGGACACGTGAGGGCGTGTGGCCCAAAGACAGGTTGGATGTGGTTAAAGCACTAAGAAAGGAGACATCACGAGATCGAATCCCATCAAGGATAGAGGCAAGTTAATAATTTTTAATATATTTTATTTTTTCTAAAGTTGCCCTAGGAGGAATAAGGGTTGTGATGCATGTTTAGAAAAAGAGAGATTTCTGGTGTTTCTCCTTTTGAAAGTATATCATATTATATATCGTTGGAAAGCTTATTTCAAGGGCTATTTGATTAACTTACTTAGAGGGAGAAATAAGGTGTATGTAAAGATATATTTCTATTTTTGTAAAGGGTTTCAAAAGTGAAGGTTGTTTTGATTCTTTTTCAAAGGTGATTAATTCTTTCATGAGGGGACATATTGTATCTTATTGAGTAGGAGTGATAAGGTGTTATTTGGATATTATTGTTGTGATATTAATAATGATCTATAACCCTTGTTGAAAGTTGAAAAAGAAGTTTGTTGAGTGTGGCATATTTAGTGGACATCCAATAAGGTATCAAAAGGTATGAGCAATATTCTCCATTGACTTTGTTTATGGTGGTTGATTTCTGAAATATCATTGGAGAGAAAAGGATTGATTGTGGTTTCCTTTTCGAAAGTGGTTGGTTGAATGCTTCAAGGTTTTTTGGTTTGAGAGTTGTGTTTAAACCTTATTTTATAAGTATAGTTGTTGAAGCCCATTGGTTATGCAAAAGAATTTGAGTTAACAAAGAACATGAGTATCATTGTTATGTGAGATTTGTGGTTGAGCATTGTTGAAAACATTTGAGTTGGTTGATATATGCTTGGACTAGGATTTTGTGAGAAATAATTATCCCTTGTAGTGATTGGTTGAGTTGAGTTGATTGAGCCTAGTCAAGTGATTGTGTGAGGTGATTGTTCAAGTCCCATGAAACAAACAATTCTATAATTCTTATTTGGGTTGAGATTGATCTTTGAGATTAGAACATATTGAGTCTCTAACAATTCTATTTATGCTTCTATAATATTTGAGTTCAGTTAATATTGAATTGAGTTGAGTTGAGATTGAATTGATTTGAGATAATTGTGGATCATTGTTGTCATCCATTATAGAGTGCATTGCCATTCATTTCATCATTGAGCCTTGACTTCATAGATTTGTGGACAAATTTGTGGTAGTTTTTATACATGATTGGTTGAGCCTTTGAGAAGGCTTTTGGGATAGATTTGTAGATAGATTTGTGGTAGTTTTTGTGTATGATTGATTGAGCCTTTGAGAAGGCTTTTGGGATAGATTTATGGATAGATTTGGGACAACATTTGAGCAAGTTCTTGGTGAGCAGTTTTGAGCAAGTTCTTGGTGAGCTTGTTGAGCAGATTTTGAGCAAGTTTTTAGTGAGCTTGTTGAGAATATTTGAGCAAGTTATTGGTGAGCTTATTGAGTAGATTTTGAGCAAGTTCCTAGTGAGCTTGTTGAGCATATTTGAGCAAGTTCTTGGTAAGCTTGTTGAGTAGATTTTGAGCAAGTTCTTGGTGAGCTTATTGAGCATATTTTGAGCAAGTTCTTAGTGAGTTTATTGAGTAGATTTGAGCAAGTTCTTGGTGAGCTTGTTGAGTAGATTTTGAGCAAGTTCTTGGTGAGCTTGTTGAGCAAATTTTGGGCAAGTTCTTGGTGAGCTTGCTAAAGCAGTTTTGGGCAAGTTCTTAGTGATATTGCTAGAGCAGTTTTGGGCAAGTTATTAGTGATCTTGCTAGAGTAGTCTTGGGCAAGTTCTTGGTGAGCTTGCTAAATAAGATTAGTGGATTGCCTACCTGAGCAGATCAGTGTATTGCCTAGCTTTGAGCAGATCAAAGTAATCATTTGTATTGGGATAAGGATCCTTATTTATGTGTGAAATATTATAAGGAGATTATCTTGTGGAGTACCCCACACTGGGGGAACCACATTAAATCTTATCTCAATTGTGCATGGTGATTTGTGCACTTGTTTGCTATTGCTATCTATGCTATTAATGCACACTACTATATTTGGTTATTATAATTAAGGACACTAATTGATATTGGTTTGGAAAGAAAGTAAAAAGTGGGCATTATATTGTTCACCCCCCTTCTCAATATAAGCTTGTGTTCTTCAATTGGTATCAGAGCGGGTTCCTTTGGAAAGGCTAACAACTTGAGGGTATATTCTACAAGAACACAGATGGCTTCATAGAATGGATTATCTACAAATAAGGCTCCACTATTTTATGGTAATAATTATACTTTCTAGAGCATGATAATGAAGAAATACTTGATATTACAAGGATATGAAGTATGGCAGATGGTTGAAAAAGAGTATAAGGTTGAAGGTGATCTTGAGGCAGATAAGACTATCAAGAAATTGGTTGATATCAATGCAAGGGAAATGAATTGTATTTTGAGTGGGCTACATGAAATAAAATTTGCAAAGGTCATGGTATGTAATTTAGCTAATGAAATGTGGACCAAGTTGTAGAATACTTATGAAGGAGATTCAAAGGTAAAGTTTGCAAAACTACAAACTTATAGAAAAATATTTGAGGAATTGAAAATGGAATATTCTGAAGATATTGCAAAGTTTTTACTTCGAGTTGATGAGATTACTAACACCATGAGAGGCCTAGGATTTGAGATGAAAGAATAAAAAGTTACTCAAAAAGTTTTGAGATCACTTCCCATGAAGTATGATGCAAAGGTTTCAGCAATAGAAGAAACAATGGATATCAACAAGCTAACAATGGAAGAACTACAAGGAACTCTCACAACTTATGAGATGAGGGTGAGTAAGCATTAGGTTCCAATAAAAGAGATTTCATTCAAGGCTTCAAAGAAAAATAAAGGGAAATTTCCAGAGACAAATAGAGTGTTAGCGTACTTAACAATAATATATTGTTTGTACTTCCTATTTAGCATTTTCTCTGTTACACTGTTACAACGTAACAGTTCAGTTACGTCGGATGGGCTATTCCCGGCTACTGGTGTACTATTTAAGATTTGATTGATAATGCAAATGCTAGTTCGTCATTTTACATGGCATCAGAGCCAGTCAAAAACTGTGGGCGAGATAATTGCAGAGGAGCGGGTGAGCGATTTTAAGAAAAAAAAAATAAAAATAAAAATATATTTTTTTGTGTCGCTATCGCGCGCTGTCTCAGCGAAACGACTTTGGAAGCTGTGGGAACGCAGGTTGCCAGCGCTCAGGGAAAGACACGCAGGGCCAAGGGCGAGCGGACATCTGTCCGCCCCCATCCCACGTCCAGGCACGCGGACGACCCTGCTCGGCGCGTTGCATCGCGGGAGCCGCCGCCACCCCCCACCACTCGAGGGAGCAGCAGCGAGGCGTCTGATGCCTAACGTAGGACGTCAGACCATGCCAGACCATGCACCGTAGACATCTGATGCAGGACGTCAGACCGCATGAGACTGCGCGGCGCAGACGTCTGACGTAGGACGTCAGAGCACGCCAGACTACGCGCTGCAGAGCGCAGACGTCTGACGCGTCTGCGGCTGGCGGTGCAAGGGGGGACCCCCCCGGGAAGGAGGAGGGATGCGGCCTGCGTCACCACCCCCCCTGCTTTAATTTAAAAAAAAAAAAAAAAAAAATTAGAAGCGCCCCCCCCCGTGAGCGGGAAATGAAAATTTAAAATTCCGCCCGGAGAGTATAAACCCCCCCCAACCAATCTTGCGCAGCGTGAATTGCGCGCTGCGCGTGCTCTTCCCAAAATCGCCCCACCCCGGTTCGAAGAAAAAAAAAAAAAAAGAGCTGTGGATTTTTTTCGGAAAATAGAGCGAGTGGGGGAATTTCGGAAAAGCAGCACGGATTCGAGTTTTTTTTTTTTTTTTTTTCGAAAAACCAGAGTGCAGGGAGCTTCGCGTCGTTGAAGTGGCAGCGTCCAAGCAACTAGGCAAGAAAGGTAATGGGAAAAAAGGAGGCAACTTTCAGAAAGGAGGAAATTCTCAATAGGATACGAAAGGAAAAGGCAAACAACCTCAACAGAAGAAGAGGTGGTGCAAGATTTGTGAGAAAGAAAACCATGACACCAACAGGTGTTGGCATAAGAACAAGCAGAAGGGCCAAAACAAACCACAAAATAAGAACAAGCAACCCCAGGTGAATGTTGCTGTTGAAGAATCTGACTTAGATTCTGAATGGGCACACAAGGTGCTCATGACTACCACGCATTCCACACGTAGGGATCCTGTTTGGTATGTCGATTCCGGAGCTAGCAAACATATTATCGGCGATAGATCATGGTTTGAATCATTTGTGGCCAAAGAGGGCAAACCCGTCACCATTGTCGATGATAAAACTTACAGGGTTCAGGGAGAGGGTACAGTTTCAGTCACTCTTCCTGATGGCAAGTGTCAGATTGACAAAGTACTCTATGTTCCGGGATTGGCTAACAATTTGTTGTCAGTCACACAAATCTTGGACAGAAATATGGTTGTCAACTTTCATGTTGAGAATGGAAAGAAGTGTTGTACCATTACCAAGAAGGGTAAACAGATTACAACAGCTTCATATAAGCATGGCTTATTTGCACTAGATGCTATCTCTACTCCACATGTTGCCATGACTATCTATACCAAGGAGGCAACTTCCCTATGGCACAAGAGATATGGGCATCTTAGTTCTGGCTACTTACTTGAGCTCAGCAAGTATGAGATGGTAAAGGGTCTTCCTTCCCTTTCTGCCACATTGCCAGTGTGCTCGACCGCTGGCAGGAAAGCAACATAGAGTACCATTTGAGAAGAGCTCTACAAGAGCACGAAAACCTCCGGAGCTAATTCACACCGATCTATGCGGTCCTTTCACACCCAACAAGTTGTGGAGGGAAGAGGTACTTTCAGTTATTCGTAGATGACTACTCACGAAAGATGTGGGTTTTCTTTCTCAAACTGAAATCTGAAGCTTTCGCATTCTTCCAACAGTTCAAGAAATCCGTTGAGAAGGAGTTAGGAGCTTCTATCAAAACCCTTCGCTCAGATCAAGAGGGAGAGTTTACCTCTAATGAATTTTCTGCATTCCTAGATAAGCATGGGATCAAGAGACAGTTAACAACTGCCTATACTCCTCAGAAAAATGGAGTTGCTGAGAGAAGGAACCGTTCAATCATGGAAATGGTTCGTTGTATGCGCACAGGAGCTACTCTTGGGCAACAATATTGGGAAGAAGCTGTCACCACTGTAGTGTATCTGTTGAATAGGGCACCCACAAAGGCCCTAAAAGGAATGACTCCATAGGAAGCATGGAGTGGTCGAAAACCCTCCATATCTCATCTACGTATTTTTGGGTGTCAAGCTTTCATGCACATACCGAAAGAGAAAAGGAAGAAGCTAGATGAGAAAACACTGAGATGTATTTTTCTTGGTTATTCTGAGCACTCTAAAGGATATCGGTTTATAGATCCTTTGACCAAGAAAATTCATATTAGCAGAGATGTTGTCTTTGATGAAGCTTTCACATCATAGAGCACATCTACAGTACACCAGGATATTATGGAAACTAAGGAAGAGATGATTCCTTCGTCAGCACAGACAGGAGGTCCTTCTACATCTTCTTCAACTCCATCGAAGAAGAATCCTAAATGGTGTACAAATACAATCAGAGATACAAATTTATCCACTCCTCCCAATTTGAATTTGGATAGACCTCGTACACGCAGTATGGCTCAAAAGGAAAGAGAAGCCGAGAAACTGGTGAGGTTGATGATCTTTGTCAATCTTTTGAGGAAATTTCTGTGACTCCAAGTAGAGAAGTTGAGGATATGGATATTGATGATGACAGGGCATTCATGTCTACCATAGATAGTCTTGAACTTGCATCGATGCAAGATGCTCTCAGTGAGCCTCGATGGAAGGCCGCTATGGATACAGAGTATGAGTCTCTGATGAAGAATAAAACTTGGAAGCTTGTTGATCTGCCGCATGGAAAGAAACCTATTGGATGCAAATGGGTATACAAAGTCAAGTACAAGGCAGATGGAAAAATTGATAAGCATAAGGCCCGACTTGTTGCAAAGGGCTATGCTCAAAAGGAAGGCATCGACTATGAGGAAACTTTTGCACCTACTGCTCGGATGACCACAATTCGGGTTATGTGTGCTATGGCAGCATAATATGGGTGGAAAGTTCACCAGATGGATGTCAAAAGTGCCTTTATTAATGGTGATCTCCAAGAAGAAGTCTATATGACTCAGCCTGAAGGATTTGAAGTGGAAGGCCAACAACAGAAAGTTTGCAAATTGGTCAAATCCTTGTATGGTCTGAAACAAGCTCCTCGAGCTTGGTATATAAAAATGGACAATCACCTTATGCAGCATGGATTTAAGAGATGTCCATCAGATGCAAACCTCTATTTCAAGAAACAGGGTTCTGAGATAGTGTTGCTTGTACTCTATGTGGATGATCTCGCTCATTACAGGGAGTTCGGAAGATATGATCTCTACTGTCAAAAGAAACTTGTGCAAATATTTTGAGATGATAGATCTTGGACTTCTCCATTACTGTCTTGGTCTGGAATTCAGCCAGAAGGAGCACTCCATCAAAGTGTCTCAGAAAAAGTATGCCAAGACATTGCTGGATAAATATCGCATGACTGACTGCAAGCCAATGGCAACTCCTATGGAGAATGGACTTCGGTTATCGCGATATGATGACTCACCTCGTGTAGATGGTACTCTCTATCGACAACTGATTGAGAGTCTCATATATCCGACCAATACTAGGCCAGATATCGTTTTTGCTGTCAACTATCTTTCGAGGTTCATGCAGGAGCCTAAGACCACTCATTGGAAAGTAGCAAAACGTGTTCTTCACTATGTCCGTGGTACTATGGAATATGGCCTAGAATGCAAGAGGAACAACAAATTCTTCTTGCAAGGATACAAGGACTCCGACTATGCCGGATCATTTGATGATCGCAAGTCAACTTCTAGATACATTTTTCATCTGGGATCCGGTCCTGTCTCTTGGCACATCAAGAAGCAACATGTGATTGCTATTTCTTCAACAGAGGCAAAATATCATGCCGCACGTGAAGCTGTGTGCGAAGTGATATGGTTACGTCGCATTCTGACAAGTATGGGCCATCCATAAAAATCTCCAATACACTTGTTTTGCGACAATCAGGGTGTTCTAAACCTCATCAAGAATCCAGTCCATCATGAAAAAACAAAGCACATTGACACACAATGTCATTTCATTCGAGAGGAAGTTCCAAATCACCGAATTCAGCTTCAGCACATTCCCACCGATGCTCAAGTTGCAGACATTTTCACTAAGGCACTTGGACGTGTCAAATTTGAATTGTTTCGCAGCTCACTTTGTATTGCAAAATAATGTAAGGGGATGTTAGTATAGCTATTAGTTATTACATTACCCAAATAATGTAATAAAGGGGGATGTTAGCGTACTTAACAATAATATATTGTTTGTACTTCCTATTTAGCGTTTTCTCTGTTACACTGTTACAACGTAACAGTTCAGTTACGCCGGATGGGCTATTCCCGGCTACTGGTGTACTATTTAAGATTTGATTGATAATGCAAATGCTAGTTCGTCGTTTTACATAGAGATTCAGATAATGATGAGGAAGCTAACTTCATCAAAATAAAAAATGACTTAAGAAATTATAGGTATATGAAGAAAGTCAAATGCTACAAGTGTGGTAATTTTGATCACTATGCACACAAGTGTCCACATGAAGAAAACAGTGATGATGAAAAGCAGGGTCACAAAAGAAAAGAAGATGGAAAAGCATAAGCATGACAAAGATGATAGATACAAGCAAAACAAGTATGGGAAGAAGAAAAGTTTTTTTAAGACGAAGAAAACTTTCTACATTGAAGAAGCAAGTGATGGTTTAGTTCACATCAGTGAAGGCCAATCAGATGAAGAAGAATGTACATTCTTTGGAATAATTGAAGAAAGGCAAGAACAAATATTCCTAGATATTGAAGTTAAAGAAGAGGATATATCTATTGAAGAAAGACATGAAGAGCTTGCCATAACCATTGAGCAAGAAAATAGGTACAAGAAGGGTCTAAGAATACTAAAATGCTTCATATGCAAATAGTTTGGACATATAGATGATGATTGCAAATACTACAACAATTGGAACAAGGAAAGTTTGTTTGTTGAAAAAGAAAGCAACAGTTCCAACAATAGTTCTAACAACAATTCTAGTGAAAATTCTAGCAGTAGTGATGATGAAGAAGAGGAATCCACAAAACAAGAGAATAAAATCAGGATATTGGAAAGGAAAATCAAAAGGCTTGAAAATAAGGTTCATGAAAATGAAAAGGTCAAAATGATGCTTAATCAACACATTCAAGATTTGGAAAAAGAGCTTCAAGAAAAAAAATATCTTGGCATCACTATTTCTAAGCAATTGAAGGAGCATAAAGAAATATGTAATCAGTTAGAAGAAGAAGATAAAAAATGTTTGGGGACCTATTGTGGCTGATCCACAACACACCCCAAAATTGGGGACCCACCTTTTTTGCATGCTTTCAAAGAAGACCGCAGTGGCCCAGATGCTAAAAAATCAAAGGAAGAGCAAAATATAGCAAGAAAAAGAAAGTGTCGCGATATCGCGACATGTTGCTCCGTCGCGACCAGAAATGAAAAGTTGTCGCGATATCGCGACATGTTGCTCCGTCGCGGCCGAAAATGAAAAGTTGTCACGATATCGCGACATGTTGCTCCGTCGCGGCTAGAAATGAAAAGTTGTCACGATTTCGTGACATGTTGCTCCGTCGTGGCTAGAAATGAAAAGTTGTCACGATTTCGCGACATGTCACGTTTTCGTGGCTAAGAGCAGCAGAATGCATCATGAAGAGAAAATGTCGCGATATCGCGACGTGTTGTGAAATCACGGTGCAAGACAAAGAACCAAATTAAAGACTCAAAATGTCGCGATATCGCGACATGTCATGAAATCACGGTTCATAGAGGAGAGAGAAAGACAAAATGAAAATGTCATGATATCGTGACTTGTCATGAAATCATGGTCAAAGGCAGCAAGAGAAGAGTCAATGCAGAAGTTGTCGCGATATCGTGACATGTCACGTTTTCGTGACCTAAAGTAACCAAAATGAACGTAGAGGAAAAACGTCGCGATATCGCGATAGGTCACGTTTTCGTAGCTCCAAGCAACGAGATGGTACGGAAGGAAAATATGTCACGATTTCACGACAGAAAGCAACGAGACAACCAGAAAGAGAAAAGCATCATGATTTCGAGAGAAAGAAAGAGATTTCACGAGAGTTGCATTTGCTCGGTCCAAAATAGAAAAATGTCATGATATCATGACATGTCTCATTTTTGTGATGCGTGATGATGAACAAGGTTGTTGACAGAAAAATGTCGTGATATCGTGACATGTCTCATTTTCGCGGTATAGGTAGAGGAGCAAAGCTGCATACATAAAAACGTCGCGATATCGCGACATGCTATTTTTTGTCATGATTCATGAAGGGCCATTATGGAACATGCAGGGAAACGCTGAACACGTGGCGTAAAGGTGTAAGGGTTACAGGAAGGCTACAGTTAGCAAAGAAGATCAAACGTTTCGATGCTCGAACAACAACCAAAAATAATGAAAAGTCGGGGAAGACGAAATGAAAAGATCTGGGAAATGAAATGAAGCGTCACAGAGCGAAATAGAGAGCCGCACTAGAGGGTTTAAAAGCAGAAGCACAGATTGGTACAAGGGTCGAAAACCGCTGCGAGCAGAGTTGCAGAGCTGAGGGTGAGATAGCCATTTTGGGCCTGCTTTGGAGTGTTTTTCTTCCCCTTTTTCTGGTTTTGAGAAAACTAGAGACTTCTGTTATTGTAAAATGATCAATTTTTAATACAAAAAATTTAGAGAGTTGCACCTCATTGACAAGAAAGAAGGAGTTATTTTTTGCATGCAAGATTTAATGTCTATTTTTCCCTTTTCAGATTTTTAGGCTTATAGGTGGAGTTTAATGCAAGTTATCTTGGTTGCTCCAAGCGAATGTCTAAATCTGAAAACCTAATTCAAAACCCTAGGAACTAGCACTTAGCTTATTAGGATTGTGCATGTTTTGTAGGTCCAATAGGTTAGGTTGTATGCAGGAAACCTCATATCTTCGATTTTGTCGAATAGGATCGTAGCACTCTGAATGCATTTTAGTTTCAGTTTCTACATTTCATTTTTTATTTTCTACTTTTTATATTTTTCCATAAGCTTTAACTTTCAAGGCATTAAAATAAACATCTAAAAAATATCAAAATTTAAAAAGCAATGAACAATCACTAAAGTTTCATGGTGAAATAAATCAACATTGCCCCTTGTTTACAGTTACTTGCAATCACTAAGGTGTTCCAAGCATTTAAATTAAATATCTTTATTTGAGATCATTAATAGTACAGATGCAAATGCTAATATAGTGGAGACCTTGGAGAAATTATTTATTTAATTTCTTTGCAAGAGAGGATTTGGAACTCAAATCCTATCGGAGAGTGTGTTTTCACAATCGGGTGAAAATACCACTCAACAGATTGGCGCTAGAAGGAGGGCATGAAACGGTTTATTTCATTATGATTTTAAATGCTACAGGTTTATAATTGTTTGAGAGCTTTACATTGCTAAATATTTCAAGTCCATTTGATTAGCATCTTCGGCCTCCTCTAACACCACTCAATAGATTGGCGCTAGAAGGAGGGCCTGACGGGTTTATTTTAGTGTGATTTAAATTTAAATTTTTGTATATCTCATGCTATATTGATTGTTATCTTTAGTCCTCTAACACTCCAGATTGTTAAAAGGACGGCCTGAATTGGTTTACTTCTTATCTTTTAAGCAATTCAAGTATGTTGTATATTATTCTAACATTTTTTTGATTGTTCATACAGAAATAATGTGATTTGATTTAATTTTGAAAATTTTGGTCTCGACTAACGAAGTGTTGTTTCCATGCAATTAATTTTCATTTGATTGTAATGAATACATCTCTTGGTTGATGCTAACTTGATTTGTTATACATTGCAGGTTGGATATTTGCTAGTCATTTCACGTGGATGTGTCGGGATTCCTTCCTTTTTGACTAACAGATTTTGGTTCTAAAGTTATATTCTGAGTTCACTAATGGCAACATTTGAGGAGCAAATTGTATCCCTAAGAGCTGAAATAGTGTCTCTAAGAGAAAGAATGGTATCTATGATGGAGGATCATTATAAGGGTTTGTCTATACATGTGATACCCCATCAAATTCCTAAACTGCTATTAGAGTTTCTACGATGTTTTAATCAAGAGGTGCCACTAGGATACTTGCAAAAACTGTATGTCTACAAGGATACATTATGTAAATTCCAGATTTTCTATGAGGAGGTGGCTTGTAAGTTATTTGCATACATTTTGGATGATAAACCATTCTTTTGGTATAGCCAACTACCCATGGAGGTTAGGACTTCTTGGATACAACTAGAAGCAGCCTATCTTTATCATTTTGGTAATCAGGTTGACTTAGAAATGTTGAAAAATCAGTTTACCTCCATATGTAAGGAGCCTAATGAATCCTTGAGTCAATTCAATGGAAGATTTCATGAGTTGCACTCCCAAATGTGGGAAAATTTTAACACATTAGAAGAGGAAGCCATGGAAGTATACCCGGGAGCCATACACCCCACACTTGCTTCATTCATTGAGGAAAAAATGGGTGGCTTGTCTCTAGAGAAAATCTATGAGATCCTAGAAGAGGTAGAACGACAAGGTCTTGAAGAAGAAAAGGCACAACATGTTCACATGAGAGATTGTCCTTCTAAAGATATTGATGCCAACCTACACCAACCATCAAATATAGCACCCTCCACTCCAATGATACCTAAGGTAAATGATCAAGGGGATGAATTTGAATATCCAAATGTTACAACCACCTTAGATGTAGTCCAAGAGGAGGTGCAAAGTGCTAAACCAACATCCGCTAGTGAAGATTATGCAGAAATGATCTCATTCATAGAGATACATGATTATTCGGATGAAGGGGTTCTAAATTCAACAATGTTTGATATATGTGATAGGACGGAACCCACCATAGAATTGAATGGAATGGTTGAAAGTGAAATTGGAAGAAAACCAATAAATGAATTTGAAGATATGATAGAATTTCACCACTTGTTCTTGGAAGAAACTCTCGATGAAAAGCTAGGAATTAATGATCAAGAAATTCTTCACCCTCCAAATTGTGATAAAACTGTATCATGGGTTACTAATTTGGACGATGATAGCCTTACAAATTTGAATTCAAGAAATGACCCACTATTGGAAATAATTGAACCATCTAAGGAAGGTGAAGATGAATTTGATGAGAAACACATTGATGAATTGGAGGATGTTGAAGAAGTAGTTGAACGTCACCACTTGATTTTGGAAGATGATTATTACAATGCTTGGAAGAAGTGGGAAGACTACACTCACTCCAAAACTGCTAATGAAACTTGTGTGCCAATTGATATGCAGGACGACATAATTGCCTACTCAAAGGAAGATATTACAACTCCTGTACAATTTGAGGATGTTTTGGAAGAGGGTTTCAAGTCTCATCAAATTTTGAAAGATTATAATGATTCCATTACCAAGGACAAAGAAGAAAAATATTTGATGAATGAATCAAAAGATCATGCCACAAACATCATGGATTTGGATGACAATTTTTACAATGGTTGGGGGAGATATGATAATGCATTTTTTTCTCACACCCCTATAGATGAAACTCATATTTCACTTGATATGCAAGACGTTGAAACTTCTATCTCACATGAAGAGATACCATGGATAGTGAACAAAGAATGGGAACTAAATGACGAAGAGATGGATCAATTGGAAACAACTCAAATGAAGGATCATCAAGATGAGTCATTGGACATACACTTTGACCAAGAATATTTGAAGGTTGAAAAGGATGGCCATGTTTTCAATTGGGTGCCTAATTTTGGTATGTTTGATGAACAAGTAATCAATGAAGAGTATGAAGACCATGAGGTAAAAGAGGGAATTACAAATCCCCATCAAATTTTGGTAAATAAAAATGTTCAAAGGGTAGAATCTAACCTTTTGTGTTCAAGCATCCAAAATTTAGGTGAAAATTTGCATGACCATATTTTGAATTTGAATGATGTTTATGGTGAAATGTCATTAAAGGTGAATGAAAAACAAGGTATGATTTCCAATCACACCTTTGATAACACTTGTTTTAATGAATGAAAAAGAAGTTGATGCACTTGAACTGTTAAATCAAATTCATCAACAATTACTAATTGAATCTAGGGTAAAAACTTTTAATGATCCTAATTTAGTAAATATCCTAGATGCTTGTAAATTGTTGCACAAATTTGATTGGCCTACAAATTTGGAAAATGATTTGGCTTTGAAAATTTTAGAAATAGGCTCTTATTTGCAACATCTCACATTTAAAAAGGAAAGCCTAGTTCTAAATCATGAATGGAATTATAAGATTTATACTTTAAAGAATAGACAAGATAAAATTGAATATCATTTATTGTCTAATCATTTTAGTAACTTGACGCTCACCTATGAGAGTGCTAATGGAATTAAATCTAATTGGTGGGGTGAGCAAGGGAAGTTAAAAGTTGTTGCATGGTGTGGTCTAATATTGTTTTTGTTGGATTCCTACAACACTTGGCATGCATATCACATTATATTTTTGTTGAAGTGTTCTAATCATGTTTGGGATCCAGGAAAGTGATAGTCCAAGCTTTGCACCATCTTGTATTATATTGTACATTTGTATATAGATTTTGGTTTTTGGTTTTGGTTTATGTTTTCAAGTTTCATTTTTGGATTGCTAGTCAGGTTTGGATTCAAGTTATGTGTTTATTTGACATGTTTGGTTTGTCTAAAAAAAAAAAAGAGTTTTTTTTGAGATGTCAACTTATGCTTAAAATCAGGAGAATATGAAACATTGGAATTGTATTGCAGAAAGCTCCACAAGTAACGCAAACACATTAAATAATATCGTTTGAAACTTGTGATGCATGAAGTTGTCAGTTTTACAAATTATGGCAACATAGGTGGTATACTCCATCCACAATTCAGAAAAGCAATGCATTCATATTACATTCCATTTTGCATATATATTCCATCTTAGTTGCATATCCATTTCCAATACAATCATTGAAAAATGTCAAATCCTCTTAGGGTTATTCTATAACATAAATAAAAAAAAAAAGATCCTAAGGTTGGGAACTGATGCCCGAACTATCTTGAACCAAGCACATTTCATGCACATTAAAAAGGATCTTGAGCAAAATGATCAAAACCATGCTTGGAAGAAAAGGTCAGGCGAAAGAAGTATTTCATGTCTATCCTATTATGCAACATGATCCTTAAAACAGTGGTTTTTACCACTTCCATAAAGCTTAAAGCCTAAAATCAGAGTAGTAAGGATAGGGTTAAATCCTCATCGAACTTAGGTTGAGGATCCAACTCCCCAAAGCTCTGATTTGACCTACATGGAGTAGTAAGGATAGGGCATAATTCTCATCTCGCTTAGGTTGAGAATCCGATTCCCCAAAGCTTCCATTTTTCCCATTTCATCATAAAGCTTGGATTGGAAGGATCGTACTACATGTCCTCTGCAAAGGATGGGTAGTCATCCCAAAGGTCCAAGCAATAAAAGTAAAATAATTTTTCCCATTTCATCTCAATATTGGATTGGAGGGATCGTACTACATGTCCCTAGCAAGGATGGGTAGTCATCCCAAAGGTCCAAGAAATAAAATTAAACAATATTTCCCATCTTATCTTAATATTGGATTGGAAGGATCGTACTACATGTCCCTAGCAAGGATGGGTAGTCATCCCAAAGGTCCAAGAAATAAAAGAAAAAGAATGAATGAAGCCAAATTATGGATTATGGGGTTAAGTATGCCCATGCGTGGCAGCATGTCTTGTCTAAAAACAAGACCACTGACTGTTCAAACGGATAGACTAGCATGACCATTTCATCCATAACTGGTTAAATTATTTTGCTCAAAGTGAGGTAATGAATTCCAAATCAGAGTAGTAAGGATAGGGTTAAACTCCCATCTCGCTTAGGTTGGGAGTCCGATTCCCCAAAGCTCTGATTTCACTTTCACTTGCACATGGGTTCAAGATAGTAGTGACTCATAACCAACTTTGGGATCTAATAAAGCAATTCATTATACACATAGTTGATCCTAAGAGGGTTTGATAATTTTAATTGTTTGTACATGATATTAGAAGGTTTGAGCCTTTGCAAAGCAGGTTGTTATATCTCTAGCATCTTCATCATACATCAAATCCTGCACAAATCATTCATAGCCTTGCATACAAATCATAAGTGAAACTGACAATGGAATGTTGATCAAGTTCAAGCGATAGGGAATGAAAACACATTGCACACACCGAGCTGATACTTAATGATTCTGATGTTTCATGTATTTCTGATCTATCGGTATTAGTTTATCTTTTATGTGCTGACGCTTGTATCTAAGCTTGTATATTTTAGGTTGGGTTCTCACCAAAATGCTCAGGAGCATTTGACAGTAGAGTCGCCATTTGTTGTGGCTGATCCACAACACACCCCAAAATTGGGGACCCACCTTTTTTGCATGCTTTCAAAGAAGACCGCAGTGGCCCAGATGCTAAAAAATCAAAGGAAGAGCAAAATATAGCAAGAAAAAGAAAGTGTCGCGATATCGCGACATGTTGCTCCGTCATGACCAGAAATGAAAAGTTGTCACGATATCGCGACATGTTGCTCCGTCACGACCAAAAATGAAAAGTTGTCACGATATCATGACATGTTGCTCCATCGTGGCTAGAAATGAAAAGTTGTCACGATATCGCGACATGTTGCTCCGTCGCGGCTAGAAATGAAAAGTTGTCACGATTTCGTGACATGTCACGTTTTCATGGCTAAGAGCATAGAATGCATCATGAAGAGAAAATGTCATGATATCGTGACATGTTGTGAAATCACGGTGCAAGACAAAGAACCAAATTAAAGACTCAAAATGTCACGATATCATGACATGTCATGAAATCGTGGTTCATAGAGAGAGAGAAAGACAAAATGAAAATGTCATGATATCACGACATGTCATGAAATCACGGTCGAAGGCAGCAAGAGAAGAGTCAATGCAGAAGTTGTCATGATATCACGACATGTCATGTTTCACCAAAATGAACATAGAGGAAAAACGTCACGATATCGCGACATGTTTTGCCCAAAGAGATGAAAAGGAAAATATGTCGATGATTTTGAAGAGAAAGCATCATGATTTCACGAAAGAGCTCAGTTTGAGGAGAAAAAGAAAAAGCTGATTTAAAGAGATGGAAAGAAAAAGTGTCACGATTGACATGTCTTGAAAAAAACACAGCGAAGGAAACTTCTGAAAACTCGTTTCACGACAAAAAAGAAAAACGTCATGATTTCACGACAAGTTGCATTTGCTCGGTCCAAAATAGAAAAATGTCATGATATCATGACATGTCTCATTTTTGTGATGCGTGATGACGAACAAGGCTGCTGATAGAAAAATGTCGTGATATCACGACATGTCTCATTTTCGCGATGTAGGTAGAAGAGCAAAGTTGCATACATAAAAACGTCGTGATATCGTGACATGCTATTTTTGGTCACGATTTACAGGGGGCCATTATGGAACATGTAGGGAAGCGCTGAACACGTGGCATAAAGGTGTAAGGGTTATAGGAAGGCTACAGTTAGCAAAGAAGATCAAACGTTTCGACGCTCGAACAACAACAAAAAATAATGAAAAGTTGGGGAAGACGAAACGAAAAGATCTGGGAAATGAAACGAAGCGTCACAGAGCGAAATAGAGAGCCACACCAGAGGGTTTAAAAGCAGAAGCATAGATTGGTACGGGGGTCGAAAACCGCTGCAGGCAGAGTTGCAGAGCTGAGGGCGAGATAGCCATTCTGGGCCTGCTTTGGAGTGTTTTTCTTCCCCTTTTTCTGGTTTTGAGAAAACTAGAGACTTCTGTTATTGTAAAATGATCAATTTTTAATACAAAAAATTTAGAGAGTTGCACCTCATTGACAAGAAAGAAGGAGTTATTTTCTGCATGCAAGATTTAATGTCTATTTTTCCCCTTTTCAGATTTTAGGCTTATAGGTGGAGTTTAATGCAAGTTATCTTGGTTGCTCCAAGCGAATGTCTAAATCTGAAAACCTCATTCAAAACCCTAGGAACTAGCACTTAGCTTATTAGGATTGTGCATGTTTTGCAGGTCCAATAGGTTAGGTTGTATGCAGGAAACCTCATATCTTCGGTTTTGTCGAATAGGATCGTAGCACTCTGAATGCATTTTAGTTTCAGTTTCTGCATTTCATTTTTTATTTTTTGCTTTTTATATTTTTCCAGAAGCTTTAACTTTCAAGGCATTAAAATAAACATCTAAAAAATATCAAAATTTAAAAAGCAATGAACAATCACTAAAGTTTCATGGTGAAATAAATCAACATTGCCCCTTGTTTACAGTTACTTGCAATCACTAAGGTGTTCCAAGCATTTAAATTGAATATCTTTATTTGGGATTATCAATACACACATGTAAATGCTAATACAACGGAGACCTTGGAGAAATTATTCATTTAATTTCTTTGCAAGAGGGGATTTGGAACTCAAATCCTATCGGAGAGTGTGTTTTCACAATCGGGTGAAAATACCACTCAACAGACCTACATAAATGAGTTAGCACGATTTCAAAGGAATTCAAAAACTCTAGATAATTATTTGGATTAACAATGAGATCCATTTATAAAGATAGGGCTTGGTTATGAATAAGGGAAATAAAAAATAAGCCCACAAGAACCTATATTTGTATCATGAGGTCTTGTTTCAGAAATCTATAAGGAAGAACCGGTTCCCAAAGAAAAAGAAGCAACATAAATGGATACTTGCATTTTAGAGGCTATAAAGATGTGTGCCAATTTGCTATTTGACACAAATGAAGAGAAAGAAGAGGAAGGTCCCAAAGCACCAAAGGTCTCATATTTCAGGTTTGGGGAATCACACTCAAAAGGAAAGGAAGTTATAATAGACGAAAGCAAGGAATCACCTAAGTTTTATGAAGAAAGTTCCAAAGTTCCTATGACTCCTAAAATTCAGTTTGGATCTTGTTTTGAGATAGGTGAATCAACTTCAAAAGGAAAAAAAAATTCTTGAAGAGGAAAGCAAGGAAGAAACTAAGGAAGAGGATTTAGATACTACAAAGAAGGTTCAAGGATGCAATGCACAAGTTGAAAATGATCATAAGGATAATGGTCAAGAAAGGTATGAGAAACCAAGGCATGAACAAAGGGCTTTTCAAGGACATTATTTTTCTTGTAATGGATTTGGACACAGGGCTATACATTGCAGGATCCATGGATCAAAGAAGTTTGTTTTTTCTAGAAGAGAATTCAAAGGAAGAATGTATGGTTTTCAGGGACAGTGCTTCTTATGCAACAAGATTGGTCATAGAGCTTCTTAGTGCAAAGAAAATGAGCAACATGGTTTTGGTTTTAGAGCTAGACAAATCAAAAGTTATGGTCATAATGGTCATGAAAACAAAACATCACAATACAGGATTTAGGAAAGGAATGGATATGGAAATTATTTCAAGAAAGAATTCAGGATATGGGCACCATACAAAGGCTACAATATCAAGTGTTTTAATTGCAATAACTTTGGACATATTTCAAAATGGTGTAGGACTCAATTCCAAACAGGTTCAAGGCAAGAAGGTCAAACAGGTTCAAGACAAGAAGATCAAGTAATTCATCAAGAGAAGGATATCAAAAAAATATGGAAGGAAGTTGATAGAGGAAAGAAATAATGTAATATGGGAGTAAAAGTAATCCTCATCCAAAATTAATCACCTCAATAGAGAAGGTGGTGAGGGGGCTAAGCTTAAGAGTCATATCTTTTAGCCCCATAGATGTCCCTTTTGCCATTGATGCCAAAGGGGGAGATATTTGAGTAAGGGGGAGAGCATTGAGTTAGGGGGAGCAACCTCCAAAGAAAGCATTAAGTTAGGGGGAGTAGCATCCAAAGAGAGCATTGAGTTAGGTGGAGCAGCCTCCATAGAGAGTATTGAGTCAGGGGGAGCAACTTTGTTTCTCAGAGATGGTTTTTGCAATGTTTGTGGTTTTCGTATTAGAGGTGTTGCCATCAATGACAAAGGGGGAGATTTTTGGAAATTTGAGTTATTTTATGTTCTCATCGATGTTACATGGATCATTGATGTCACATGGATCACATTGAGTATTGGTGGCCAAAGCATTTCATAAATAAGCATTTATGATATTTTGGAGAGCATGGATATATACAGGGTTTTTGTGAAAACCAAGGCAGGCAAAATAAAAGGTTTTATTTAAAACCATGGATTGCAGATTTGAAATGGGTTTTTCTTAAAACCTAGGTTGAGTTTTTTATTCATCAAAAAAGGTGCCTCGGTGATGGAGATATTTATTTTTAAATATTTAGTTTAAATTTTAAAATTAAATATATTAATTTTAGCGCCGACTAAAGAAAGAAGGAAAGGCTATATTAATTTATAGCACCGATGTCTAAAGACAGAGGAAAGGCATATATATATGCCAAAAAAAGCTTAGACTTCATTATCTCGACGCTTATTTTTTGAATGCCTTCGATTGAGGAATGAATTGCGAAAAGAGAGAAGTGTGACATTGGTCTATTGAAAAATCGTTTGCGGAGTTTAATAAGACACATAGGCATCTTTGGCCTAGCGGTTCATGCATTGTGTGTTACACAAGAGGTCCTGTGATCGAGTCTTGCTGTGGTTATTTGCTTTTTTTAAGCGCTCGAAGTGTTGTTAAGTTTTTTGAAGGGTGCAGAAGTTTATGGTATAAGTTTTTGTTCATGTCCCTTTGGATACGTGAGGGCATGTGGCCCAATGACAGGTTGGCTATGGTTAAAGCGCCGAGCAAGGAGATGTCACGAGATCGAATCCCATTAGGGACAAAGGCAAGTTAATAATTTTTTAATGTATTTTATTTTTTCTAAAGTTGCCCTAGGAGGAATAAAGGTTGTGATGCATGTTTAGAAAAAGAGATTTTTTCGATGTTTCTCATTTTGAAAGTATATCATATTATATATCGTTGGAAAGTTTATTTCGAGGGCTATTTGATTAACTTGCTTAGAGGGAGAAATAAGGTGTATGTAAAGAGATATTTATATTTTTGTAAAGGGTTTCAAAAGTGAAGGTTGTTTTGGTTCTTTTTCAAAGGTGATTAATTCTTTCATGAGGGGACATGTTGTATCTTATTGAGTAGGAGTGATAAGGTGTTATTTGGATATTATTGTTGTGATATTAATCATGATCTCTAACCCTTGTTGAAAGTTGAAAAAGAAGTTTGTTGAGTGTGGCAGATTTAGTGAACATCCAATAAGGTATCAAAAGGTATGAGCAATATTCACCATTGACTTTGTTTATGGTGGTTGATTTCTGAAATATCATTGGAGAGAAAAGAATTGATTGTGGTTTTCTTTTCAAAAGTGGTTGGTTGAATGCTTCAAGGTTTTCTAGGTTGAGAGTTGTATTTAAACATTGTTTTATAAGCATAGTTGTTGAAGCCCATTGGTTATGCAAAAGAACTTGAGTTAGAAAAGAACATGAGTACCATTGTTATGTGAGATTTGTGGTTGATCATTTTTGGAAACATTTGAGTTGGTTAATACATACTTGGACTAGGATTTTGTGAGAAAGAGTTGTCCCTTATGGTGATTGGTTGAGTTGAGTTGATTGAGTCTAGTCAAGTGATTGTGTGAGGTGTTTGTTCAAGTCCCATGAAACAAACAATTCTATAATTCTGATTTGGGTTGATATTGAGCTTTGAGATTATAACATATTGAGTCTCTAACAATTCTATTTATGCTTCTATAAGATTTGAGTTGAGTTAAGATTGACTTGAGTTGAGTTGAGATTGATTTGAGTTGATATCATTGTGGATCATTGTTGTCATCCATTGTAGAGTGCATTGCCTTCATTTCATCATTGAGCCTTGAATTCATAGATTTGTGGACAGATTTGTGGTAATTTTTGTGCATGATTGGTTGAGCCTTTGAGAAGGCTTTTGGGACAGATTTGTGGATAAATTTGTGGTAGTTTTTATGTATGATTGATTGAGCCTTTGAGAAGGATTTTGGGACAGATTTGTGGACAAATTTGGGACAACATTTGAGAAAGTTCTTGGTGAGCTTGTTGAGCAGATTTGAGCAAGTTCTTGGTGAGCTTGTTGAGCAGATTTTGAGCAAGTTCTTAGTGAGCTTGTTGAGCAGATTTGAGAAAGTTCTTAGTGAGCTTGTTGAGAATATTTTGAGCAAGTTCTTTGTGATCTTGTTGAGCAGATTTGAGCAAGTTCTTGGTGAGCTTGTTGAGCAGATTTTGAGCAAGTTCTTGGTGAGCTTGTTGAGCATATTTTGAGCAAGTTCTTAGTGAGCTTGTTGAGAAGATTTGAGCAAGTTCTTGGTGAGCTTGTTGAGAAGATTTTGAGCAAGTTCTTTTTGAGCTTTTTGAGAAAATTTTGGGCAAGTTCTTGGTGAGCTTGCTGAAGTAGTTTTGGGCAAGTTATTAGTGAGCTTGCTAGAGCAGTTTTGGGCAAGTTCTTAGTGAGATTGCTAGAGCAATCTTAGGAAAGTTCTTGGTGAGCTTATTGAAGCAGATCAGTGGATTGCCTACTTGAGTAGATTAGTGTATTTCATAGCTTTGAGCAGATCAAAATAATAATTTGTATTGGGATAAGGATCCTTATTTCTATGTGAAATATTATAAGGATATTATCTTGTGGAGTACCCCACATTAGGGGAACCATGTTAAATCTTGTGTCTCAATTGTGTGTGGTGATTTGTGTATTTGTTTACTATTTCTATCTATGTCATTAATGCACATTGCTATATTTAGTTATTGCAATTAAGGACACTATTTGATATTGATTTGGAAATAAAGTAAAAAGTGGGCGCTATATTGTTCAACCCCCTCTCAGTATAAGCTTGTGTTCTTCACAACTCAAGGAAATCCTATTTAGTTGGTCTAGTCTAAGTAAAATAATCCTTTTGTAACATGGATGTTAAGGGAGCGATAATTTTACCATAATTACAAATAAATATGTGATAATAGCCTGTAAGCCCCAAAAATCTATGAAGACCTTTTAGAGCGTGAGGTTTCAACCACTCTTGAACCGCTTGGATCTTCCTAGGGTCAACTATAACTCCATATTTGGTGATAAAATATCCCAAATATTCCACTTCTATCAACCCAAAAGAACACATGGATCGCTTAGCATAAATTTGGTCTTGTACCAAAAGTTGTAAAGTCTAATCCACATGGACGAGGTGCTCTTCCCATGAGTGATTATAAACCCAAATGTCATCAAAGAAAACTAGGATGAATTTACAAAGAAAAGGATGAAAATTTTTGTTCATGAGGATTTGAAATGTGGAAGGGACATTGGTCAAGCCAAATGACATAACCAAGGACTCATAATGATCCTTATGAGTATGAAATGTGATTTTGGGGATATCTTCATCCTTGAGCTTGATCTAATGGTACCCGAAGCGAAGATCTAATTTGGAGAAAAACATAGTCTCATGCAACTCAGCCAATAATTCATCCACCACAGGAATAGGAAACTTATCCTTACTGGTGAGCTTATTGAGCTCACGAAAATAGATACATAATCACCAAGACCCATCTTTCTTTCACACCAATAAGACCAAAGAAGAGTAAGGATTGTTACTTGAACGAATGACTCCATATTTTAAAATTTCCTATACTAACTTCTCTATCTCTAACTTAAGGGCATGAGGATATCAATACAACCTAATTTTAGGTGGTATACTACCATGTACTAATTGAATAGCATGGTCATGGGAGCAACAGGGTGGCAGGTCTGATGGTTCAACAAAACATGCATTATGCTTTGTCAAAACAAGTTGTAAATATTTGGAAACTTGGTCCACCCATGAAGTGGGTGGTTGGATCACAAATATTTGAGTGATGAATCCATAAGAATATTTTTTCAACAAATTATCCATACGATTTGAGCTGATAATCTAAGGAGGCCTTGTTTGTGAACCTTGAAGAGTATAAGATTACCCATTTTTTGAAAATTACATCTATAGCTCTACAAAGTTCCATGAGATGGTTCCCAATGTACCTAACCATAGGGCTCCAAACACAATATCACATCCCCCTAATTGTAGAGATAATATATATGTTTTGAGCTCATAATCCCCTATTTTCACTTTAACATTTTGACATTTACCTTTGCAAGGCAAAGTCCCTCCATTGGCCACCATAACCTCAAAGGAATTACATATGTGTATGTAACAATTGGTCTTCTTGGAAATTCAAGGATCAATAAAGTTATGTACTACTAGAATCGATAAGAATTGTAAGACATTGGCCCTTAAAAAATCCCACAACTTTCATGGTTTGTGGAATAGTAATCCCAACAAAAGAATGGAATTTTTTTTTTTCCTGTGGTTCTTCATGTATTTCTTCCTCATTTTGCAATGGTTCATTTACTGTTTTCATGTCATCATCACTTTGGTCACTATTGAATGGCTTGTCGACATCTATGAGAAACAACTTCTTTTGGGCACACCAATGTCCTCGAACATATTTTTCATTACAGTTGTAGCAAAAACCTTGAGCACAACGAGCATCCATTTATTTTGTAGTCAAGCGTTTGGGGGGAACCATTTTATTTTCATTTTGAGTTGGGAACTTGGGAGGAAAAGAGGGTCTAGTTTGTAAAAAATTAGATGTCCTCATTTGAGCTAAAAATTTGGATTCGACCAACTGTACCAAGCTTATAACCTACATCATTGTTTGTGGTTTGAAAATCTTGACCTCAACCTAGAGATCATCCTTCCAACCACTGATGAAACAAGTCATAAAAAAATCTTCATTCAATCCCTTAGTTTTAATAGCCAAATTCTCAAATTAAATTTGGTAATCCCAAACTGTAGAGGTTTGTTTCAACTTTGTTAGTGCTCTTGTAAAGTCGTCATATTCACTAGGGCCAAATCAAGTGAGTAGTTAGTACTTAAATTATTCCCAAGAAGGATTAGCAATGGTGTGTTGCAACCATTGGTACTAATGTAAAGCTTTATATTCCAAGTTGAAGGAAGCCATCTGGACCTAATAATATCTAGGGATATTATGGAGTTTAAAAAATTGATCAACACGATATAATCACCCATCTATGTCCTTTCCATTGAACTTAGAAAATTCTAATTTAAGCATATTAAAGATAGTATCATGGTCAAAGAGAGGGTGAGAGTCTCCCCCTTCCTTACCCTTCTCTTGTTTTGATTGTTCAGTATGGTAATCTAACACTTTTGGACCACCTAGAAATTTGAACTCAACCTCGACAAGTTATTCTTCCAAGCTATCAAGGGAGAATTTTATTATTTCAAACATTGAAGTGGTTTATTCGACCTCTTTTTGATGTCTACGAGTGCCACTAGCATTTTTGGGAAGTCTTGAACCTCTTTCACTAAATTACTAAAAATAAAAGTGTGACTGCAAGAGTTACTATTTTTAATAAGAAGTCTAAAAAAGTGCTTGGGTGTTGTATAACAAATTGATTAGCTTGAAAATATGGTCACAATGAGCTATATATCTCAACACTAATTTTGGACACCCTAAATTTTTTTTATCTATTGTTTTGATGAGTCTATTGGTGTGGTCGGTTTTTGCTTTGGAGGTTGAGTTCAAAAGTTGGATACTATGTCAGCTAACTCTACACTATTTGTCTCTAACTACTAACCACTTCAAACACTATACTATGATACTAACACTATTCTAGAATTCCATGTGCTACTAAGTTACTAACACTATCTATTTTATTTCTATCACTGACAACCTTGTAATCACTTACACTATCTATTTTGTTTCTATCATTGTCAACCCTATAATCACTGACTGTTACAAATGATTGTTACTGTCGTTAACAATCCTAACTATTTAGTTTCTAACTTTGAGATTCCTTACACTATTATTGAATGAATACCTAAATTCTATGGACACTTGTAGAATCTGCCTTGACTATTGTTGCATGCATTTTTTTTTGTGATAGGGATGTCTCCTCCATATGCTCACTTTTGTGGGATAAATTTTGGTTGTAAATTACAGATTTAGTAGAATAAGAAGGCTTTGTTTCTTTTTGTAGGTTAAATTTTGATACAACTAGGATGTATTAGGTAAATATGTATGTAATACTCATAGGACTTTTGTTATACTACAATGATGAACAATAGTGCTTAGACCAATATTTTAGGCCACTACTCAAGGAGGATTCCACACATACCCTTGAGCACACTACCTACCTCTCATGATAGTACGAGAGATTAATATTTTGAGATGTTGTGTCTTGTGTACTACGGATAATAAAAGATCAAAAAAAACTTTTTAGGGCTAAAGGTTTGTTTAATCCTAGATGGTCTCCCTAAATACTTGAAGATACAAAGGAGCTCAATTTTGTGTGCGGGTGTTTTCTAAGGCCTGGATATTGAAGCCTAATAACTTTTTCACTTCACTATACACTTTATGGGCTATCTAGCTTAGCCAATAACAACTCTTTCATGATATTTTAAAACCCTTGGAATAGGGTTTCTAACCTACACAACTACTTTAGAAAAATAACGGATTATATTTTTTACTATTTTTTTAATAAAGGATAAACAAAAAATAAAAAATACAGGAAAATTATACCTAACATATGGAATGGATCGACAAGAATTATCATAGTGGCAAAAAAAATCGGCCCTAAAGAGTGCTCTGATACCACTTTTTAGGAACCTACTTTTAAAAATAAGCTCACTCACATAAAATACTAAAATTAAACAAATATTCATGCAATAACACATCACAATGCATAAAGTAAATACAAAAATAAACACTCTTTGAGGGGGCAACCTCCTTCAATATTTCATTAATTAACAAAAAGATACATTTGTACATGGATCCATGTATTTTAAAGAAAAACTTCATGTCACCCTAACCTAAAGCTCAATAGTTGGCTTACATGCAAAATGCCACTCAAGCTAAAATATTCTACCAAACATCGGTTACATTTTTTAAAATGGTTATATGAAATGACCCCACTTGTCTAGGCACCTTACTTGCCACCTACCATTACAAAGAATTACAAAATAACACTATATATGGTATCCCCACATTGGAAGTGGGCCATTACATAATCAAATGAGAATTACAAAAATAATATTAGGATGGGGTCCTAACTTTAATACACTTGCAAATAGAACAAATTTTGTTTATGGAGGTATCGATACGTCTTCTAAAAAACCTGAGCCCAAACAATCTGAAGATAAATTTTATGGTATCCTTGATCACATGTCTAATTCATATTTCATGATGCATTATTTACAATATTTTAATTGACATGGATTCAATTTGGGGTGTTATGAACAAGGATCTAGGGTCCTTATCGATCCACCTTATCAGTGATTGTATCGCTCCAAATTTTTCGCATCCTTACCCTCAGGCTATAGGATCCGCGCCCGAAAGGGGGATGCGAGAAGGATGGGACAATACCTCGGACTGAGAGGCCCTTTGAAGGTCCCGCCTCTCGGGGGAAGGGTATAAGGGTGAATTTTTGATGGATGGTGGGTTCACCAGGAAACTTTTGAGTGGTAGTTTCCACACCTAGGTTGATAGTGAGTTTGATGTGTTCATTTTGTACTTTAATCATTCAACTCCTAGGTTTGGCCAAGATGAATCTAAACTATTCTATATGCCAATGCTGATTTAGATGAATACAAAAAATAGGAATGAATGCTAAACATAGAGAATATGCTAACTAGAACAATACATACCTGATTCCGGATGTCTGATGAAGATTCTGAGTTTTGTAGCAGTCCGAATCATCTCAAACTGCATGTAATCGTCTGATATTTCACATAATCGTCTCAAATCATAGTCGGTCATCTGAGATCAGATGAAATCATCTGAAATCTGATGAATTCGTCAGACGAATTCATCAAAAACCTACAATCACAAAAATAGATACAAAATACCAAATATGCAACTGCAGAAGCAAAGGAGAATGATAGCAATAATAGCAAACATGCCTAAATAATGGATTCAAATAACAAACAAGAGAAATGCAATAGATTTAATGATTGATTTTAACTTTATCATGCGGTTATGCTAAATGAGGTGAACTCCAAGATGCATAAATATAATAACTAAGATAATGTATAAAGAAATGCAGAAAAATGACAAAGAGATGCAAACTCTAGACTCTGATTGCCCCCAAATCTGGACTACATTCGGGATCACCTCCAATCGTACGAGATCATCTGTGCTCCTCGACAAGATCATCCGAAATTGTCTGGGATCGCTTGCGACGATCCGAGCTAGCTTCGATTGAAAAACAGTAAAGTTCCTGCAAGAAAAAATGAAATACCGAATGCAAATGATGGTGTGAGGATGCTCTGAGGTGCGGGGAAGTTCAGGGAGTTTAAGCAGAGTTTCAAGAAAAGAGTCAGGGGGAATCAGGGGGATAAACTGAGAAAATCTCAGTTTATATAGGATTAGGGAGAGGTTAGGAGGTTGGGGATCATCCCAATCTGGGAGATCTCCAACGGGGGAATCTCCAACTGCGTAGATGCGCTTCTGCCCAAGTTGGAGAGGCTATTGAAATAGAAGCTAATTATGAAAATTTGGTTTTGGGACAAAATCATCTGGACGTTCTGTCCATGACGAATTCATCAGATCTGGGATGATTTCGTCTAATCTGCGACGATATCGTCCAACGGTCAAAACAAATCCTAAAAATGGCATGAAAAACGAGGAAAGCGGGTAACGGGTGGTTTGAGGTTAAAATTTGAATTTTTATCTTTTTACTAAGGTTTAACTGTGCCAATTTTAGGGTGCTACATTTTGCCCCCTCTTTAGC
This sequence comes from Wollemia nobilis, assembly GCA_028583015.1. Taxonomy (NCBI): domain Eukaryota; kingdom Viridiplantae; phylum Streptophyta; class Pinopsida; order Araucariales; family Araucariaceae; genus Wollemia; species Wollemia nobilis. Next base: position 10,531,588 of record JAQPPZ010001125.1, read on the forward strand.
AAATTTTTCGAAGAAAATGCGTTAAAGACGAGTTCTTCCCGTTTTACGAGAAAGCAAAAATGTACTCAATTTTTTAGACGACGATTCTTGGTCGAATCGTATGACTGCTGACTATGGTGCCCCCTCCGTGTTTTTACCCAAATCAAACATTTGAGGTAAAAATGTGAAAAAGCAAAAATTAAAAAAAATGTTGTTTTTAAATAAAATTAAGAAAAATAGGGAAAACCCTAATTCATTTTTTTACTATTCATCTTTACTAGAGCTCTGCAGAGAGAAACAATGGTGGAGACAGTGCACAGAGTGACAGAGGTCCGATGCGGGCTACGGGTAAGGATCTAATCCTAGTAGATTAGGTTTGAATTTACTTTGTGCAATTTTTTTTGATTTAAATTTTGATTGTTTGGGGCATCGTGGCCATTTTTAGGCCATCGACGTTGTCGGGATGAAATCGTCCCGATTTCATCGAAATCGTCCCTAGATCGTCGATTTCGTCGGAGGGTGAAATCGACGAACTAGGGGCGATCCCGTTCAACAAGGGGCGATCCCCAAGTTGTGCAAAATCGGAGACGATTTCATCCTAAAAAGGATGATTTTGCCCAATTTGGGACGATATCATCCAATGGTGGACGATATCATCATATTTATGAAATTTAACTTGATTAAAATGTATTTAATTTTATTTTAATGATTGGTTTATTAATGAATTTTATTATTTTATTGTTTGTTTTGCAGAAAGGATTACTAAAGAGCCAGGAATGGAAATACGGTGGGCTGAGAGACGACTTGGCCGCTCTCGACCAGGCAGAGCATGACCAACTAGCACAGGTCGGGCTATGACATGTGGCAGAGATGCCACAAGTATCGACGGACATGGGGCTACTGACAGCCCTAGCAGAGAGGTGGTATCCGGGGTCATCCTGCTTTCGGCTACCGATAGGGGAGATGGCTCCCACTCTAGAGGATGTATGGAGGATCATGAGGATCCCCATACAAGGACGGTTGATGATGCCTACGGCCAATCAGGGCCAAGCGATGATGAGATTGACTGGAGACCCGAGCTTCGCCCTGGAGAAGGGCGGGGTGAACATCGAGTCTCTAAGGCAGATGCCTGGGGCATCCAGGCTGACTCGGGTTTTGGTAGGGGTGGTAGGTGGCTTACTATTGTGCCACCAGAGTGGGTGCAGGCTACCATGGCTCCTATCAGATGTGGTCTGTGACATGAGAGACCACGGGTACAGGTTTGCATGGGGTAGCTTTGTACTATGCCGCTTGTATAGGATCCTGCATGGGGTCGTATACAAGGGAGGTCGATGTCTGGTCTTGACATCATTGCTACAGGTTTGGTGCTGGGAGCACATCATGGTGCGAAGGCCGATAGGGCTCCCATTGATAGGGGTTGACCGAGAGAGGCCCCAAGTTTTCTACTGGTGGCTACAGAGGGGTCACAACGACGGATAGATCTGTCGATGTCACAGAGGTTGTTGGATGACCTCATCCCTGACCAGATCACCTGGAGGCCATGGTGAGAGCACCTCGGGTGGGAAGAGGATGGGCAAGAGCTGGCTCACATCAGGCGAGTCTGCTGGCTAAGGATGGAGCGGGGAGAGGTAGAGCTCCACCGCTACGATCGGGTGCTACGATAGTTTGGTCTACAGTAGGGGATCCCTTCTCTCAGGGATTACGAGTACTCCTGGAATATTTGAGATAGTACCACACTGAGCGGGGCTCCAGACATGCAGCGGTTCTGGAGTCAGGACACGGATGATGCCCCCATCCAGCTAGTGGATGGTGATGATGCTGGGGTCACGGACGGATATGATGCCTGGTACGCAGGCATCCGCCCTCCTCGGATGACGAGGGCATAGGGTCCAGTGCATGCCGTGGTGCGTCGGATGGGGAGGTAGTGCCAGGCTGCTATTGAGGTAGTACGGGGTCACGGTGGGAGAGAGCAATGACGGTCTCCATAGGAGAGATGCCAAAGGATGGCACGGGCTCCCCAGAGACCATAACATCCAGGGAGGAGGGAGGAGGGGCTTCCTTCTCAGTAGGGGGAGAGGCCACCATCACTCGATAAGGGCAAGGGTGTCGAGGTAGGGGAGAGCAACGAGACAGAGGCTCTTCGGGCTGAGGTTGCCTACCTTTGGGCTTAGGTGTAGACACTATAGGATGAGGCTACATGGCTTAGAGCTCGAGGTGGAGGAGCGAGCACTCAGGATCTGGCGTGGTCTATTGCTCAGACCACATTCTACTAGGGGTTATACTATCACGTGGTCCCAGAGGGACAGAGGATACCATTGCCAACCCCCATTGTAGAGCCGATCAGGATGGGGTCATCGAGGACATCCTCATGATCGATGATGAGGACCCGAGACACAGCCCGAACCTCTATGGGGCCTCCTCCTCCACCTCGGGTGGGGGAGGAGATGAGGTTGAGAGCTCGAGGGCTTCTCGAGGCTAGCTGCTGCAGAGTGCAGATTGTATTATTATTATTTTTGAGGGGATTGAGTATGCCAGGGTATTGATTGTGGCATACCAATCCAGATGATGTACATAATTCATTGATATATATAGATTGTCTTTTTGATGATATGACTTGTGTATATGTTGTATTATGATGCTTTAAGTTTTGAATTGTTGATTCATGTAATTATGTCATTTTAGAAATATTATAATTTTATGTCATGTTGTAAAATTTAAATGAAATAATTTTATGTAAACAATTGGTTGTTTTGGGGGTGTGATTTGATAAAAAATAAAAGGGACTTCTAACAATAATTTCAAAGGACATTGTCGTTGTTATAGACCATTTCATGGAGTCGCCGCTCGCTAGGTCGTCAAGCTAATCCCAGTATAGAAATATTGCTAAAAGTAAAAGAATGCTTAAGAGATTGTCTTAAGACTTTGTGTTGTGATGATGGAAATGATGATGGTGGATTTGTTTTCAGATTTTCATAAAAAATATTATGCATGACATATTAAAGAAATATGATTTTTTCTAGGCATAAATTCCTAAGTGTGATAAAATTTTGAATAAGTCCTTAGAAATTATACCATGGTTGCAAAATTGAATGTTGACATAATGACATGAAATAGAAAAAGTGTTCGTTCTTTTTAAAGCACAATTGTGTAACATAATGATGTAAGCCATATGTTTTTATGATTTAAAATGAATGGGAAAATAAAATTAGAACAATGGTTTGCGCTAGGCATAGAATTATAGGTATAGACTTATACCATCATCACGAAATCCAAAGAAGAAATTGATATTTTAGTTTTATTGCATGATTGATTTTTGATAAACAGAAAATAATAATATGAACTTGACTTTATTTGCTAGATTTTGTAATATGTTTTTTAAAAGAATTTTGGATTTTTTGAAAACAATGTATGTAATTGTTTTTATACTAAACAGATGTTCTAAAATAAGAATAAAATTTATTCCAAAAGAGTTGCAAAAATATTTTAAATTATCTCAAAGACAAATGTAGATTTGTAAGGAACCCTCATGTGCATATGTGAGTTCATTGCCGATCTTGATTTATCATAATGATAGAGAATCTCTCAAATACAAATGTGTGTGCAATTGTATTGTTCATTCACCAATTTTGAGCAAGATAATTTGATACAAGTAATTTGACTTAACCAAATGAATGTTCGTTGACCATGATTTATATGCATGTAACCGTACCAGACTACTGTGTAAGTTAGGTTATCAAGAGCTAGCTAATCCATAAGCCGACATAGGTCTATACAAAAGAAGGTCGCTAATGTGACAGACATATCACCACGCTAGGGATTACCCAAGGCCAAGCGGGTTGGGCACAAACCACCTGTTATGGGGCTTACCTCACAGTTTTCGAATAATTGAGAATTCTAGGGATTCAAGCTCATTCACCCTTCTTTTCTTTTCAAGGGGTAGGGAAAGGATTTTATTGCATTTTGCTTTTGCTTTTCTCTCTTTTCTCTCTTTTTTTTTTTTTTGTATTTTTGCTTGATATTTGAGATAATGCTGAAATATTGCTGTGATGATACAAAATAATATTTTTCTTTTTCTCTTTTTCTTGAACTTTTCTTTTTCTTCCTATGCTAGGGATACTTGCTCGGATTAGCTGTAGAGCAAGGGATTTTTATTCTGGGTAGGGGTGAGCTTGTCCTTTTGTCAATTCTCAAAGATTCTAGACCATGTGCATGATAGGATAGCAGGGGAAACTTTTCGCTCAAGAAACCATTTCTACTATGTAGCATCATATTGAATTTGCAATGAAATCATTTTAATGTGAAAAGATATACTTGGTTCAAGTAAATAACAAGATCAATTCTCTATGCTCAAAACTTTATTTAATTCAACTGTGGACTTTGATATAAGAGAGATTAATAATCAAAAATAAAATCAAGATATTTATTCATGTGAATGTGAAAGTGCGGGATTCCAAATAAATGCTAATTTATCCAAAATAATTGAAAATATAACCGCAACACTTCAAGAATTGACAAGTATGAAAATAAAATATGTTTTTTGAAGATTTTGACGATTTTGATGTTTTTATATTTTGATTTTGATTGATGAATTGCAAGAAGAAATACTATTACTATTCTTGAAAAATATTTTTATAGAAATGGCTAAAATGAAACAATATGCAAAATACAATATATACAAATGATGAAATGACCCAATGTTATGCATAATAACGCTTAAGATGCATAATGTTCATAGGTTCTTTAAGATATTTACCATCTAAGGTAGCTAATCGATATGCTCTCGATCCAAATTTAGCAGTGATGACATATGGTCCAAGCCAGTTGGGCTCAAATTTACCTTTAAGGTCTTTAGTTGCATTAGTATTTTTATGATTTTCTTTTAAGACAAGGTCGCCGATCTCAAAGGATCGCGGATGAACTTTCTTGAGGTATGCTCTCTTAAGCTTGTTTTGGTAGGCACGAAGATGCTCCAAAGCATTGATGCACTTTTCATCTAGGAGTTCTAGTTGACTAAGTCTGCCAGCATGATATTCATCTCCTACTTCAGTATCTTGAAGTAGAAGAGCTAAAGAAGGAACTTCTAATTCAAAGGGAAAATGGCTTCAGCACCATAAATCTCCTCAAAACAAAGGGGGAAGTGCGTGGGAGTACGAACGCTAGTTCTTGATAAGTCCCACAAAGCTAGATATAATTGGATGTGCCATCATCTCAACATTTATTGACCAATATTTTGAGGATTTTGATTAATGTTTTATAAGAGCTCCTGGCCATCTACCTCGAGGATAATAGGGAGTGGACCAACGATGTTGAATTTTATAGCTTTGACATAATCTTTTACAATCTTTATTTTGGAAACAAGTTCCATCATTCGAAATGAGAGCAGGATCTAACCTACAAATAATTTGATTAAAAATAAACTTGGAAAGGTCCCAAACCTTTCCCTTTATATCCCAATTTAAGCATTATGGGCTTAGCTTTAATATACTCATTAGAAAAATAGCATCTAGCATATCCATCACAATGTGTCTTGATGTTTCTAGGTATTCTTCCCCAGTAATATCCCTTATAAATAAAAGCACAACTCCCGACTTGGTAGATACTTCCCATAGGCTATGGGAGGCCCAAGGTACGAGGAGAGGGTGGGAGTTTATTTAAAATAAGGGCATCTTGCATGGCAGTGTTGGTTTCTTCTGATATAAGAATTTTAGATAAATCGGGTAAGAGCTCATCAGTAAGAGCATAAGAGGTAGAAGGAACATTTCCTACATCGTCGGATGTGGAAAGGATGCCTGTAGTGGATGTAGATGTTATAGAGATATCGATGGGTGAGTCTATAGGTATGGAAGTTATAGGAGTAAAACAAGAAGCATTGGTTGTAGTTTTAGGATCTTTTCGAGGTCCTAATGTGGTTTGTTCGGAAGATGGTTGAGCTATATGTAGAGGTGTAGTTGATGGGGAAAAAGTAGATGATGTTATGGGTGTGTGTTTCACATGTTTAGATGGTTGATGAGAATTAGGATGTGTGGATGACAGAGCAGGGCAAAATTGAACTCCAACAGGTTTTGCCAAAGCACACATATCAAAGGGTCTAGGATCACCATGAATGGTAACCAACTGATTTTTAAATTCGAATTTAACACACTGATGTAAAGTTGAGGGAACATCTCGCATTGCGTTGATCCAAGGGTGACCCAAAAGTATATTGTATGATGCAGGGCAATGTACAATAAACACGGTCGTGTCTAAGGTTCTAGGACCAACTTGCAAGGGGATAGTAATAACTCCACATATTTCTTGTGTTTCGTCATTGAAGGCTTTTATGATCATATCAGTTCTTTTCATTTCATCACTTCTAAACCCAAATCTTTGGTAGAAGTCAAAAGTGCATATGTTTAAAGATGAACCATTATCAATCAAGACTCGTTTAACTACTACATCCCCAATTAGGGTAGTAATATATAAGGGGTTATCCTTATGTAAACTATGTTGTGGTATATCTCTATCCCGAAAGTCAATACAATCGACTTCTCGAGTTATGATAGTATTGGACATGGCTTCAGGTTGAATATTTTGTGGTACCATCATTTGGCTTAATGTGAGCATTAATTCATCCCTATGGGTAGGAGAAGATCTTAAAAGGTCCAAAAGGGAAATTCTAGTTGTAGTATTTGATAATTGTTCATTAATATTATAAGGAGGCTTAGGTTGAACATTAGGCGCATAATTCCCTTTATTGGGATTTTTCAAAACAAATGGAGCTGATCCATCATTCTGAGTTTGATCCTGTTGAGAGTTTTGAGCCTGTTGTCTGGTAACGGCTCCGATGGTACCTACAATATTATTTTGAGGATGATGAATGGGCCTTGGTCTAGCATTTATGGCTTGTTCATTAGAAAGTAATTGGTGAGAAGATGGTCTAGTAGTGACTCTTCTAGGAAATGGTTCTTCTGGAACCATAAAACTTGTGATAGGTTGAATAGGATCTGATTCATCTTCAGAGCTATTTGATTGATTTGAGGTGATTTCCATGTCACTTTCAGTCTCATATTCAGTATCACTAAGATCAAGGGTCCGAATATTATATAGAGGTCTGGTCGTAACCATGGATAAAGTTGTGTCAAATACTTCCACATCATGAGTAGGTGAATGTCCACTAATAGTTCCTACATATCGGGTAGGAGGGGGAACATTATGATGCTCAATTTGATTAGCCACCTCTTTACCATGCTTTGGTAAAGGATGTTGAAATATGTCCAATGACTGATTGGCATTCTGATTCTGATTTTGGGGGATGTTATTTTGAGCATTATTAGAAGGATTTTGTTTAGGTTGAAAGGCTTGCACCTCCATCTCATTGTTATCAATCAGGTCTTGTATTTTATGTTTTAATATTTTACAAGAGTTGGTAGCATGTCCAGGTCCTCTATGGAAATCACAATGTAAATCAGCTCTGTATCCGGGTATAGTTGGATCAGGTTCCCGGATATTTGGTAATTGAATCAAACCTCGTGCTAATAGTTGCGGGAGAATGGTTGATAAAGGTTGATTTAACCTAGTAAATTCTTGGGGTGGTTTATCAGGAGGTTTCAATATGAACTTCTCTGTTGTTTTTGCAGTATTAACATTGGCAATGTTTCTGCTATCAATGACTCCATCACCCACAACTTGTTTATTTTTATATTGATTTCTGGATGTTTTCTCATCATCTTTCTTTTTGAGTTGACCTCTTCTAATGAGAGCATCTTCCACCCTTCGAGCTAAATCTATAGCTTGATCGAAGGTGGTCAAGGTAGTAGTTGATAATTCATAGGATAGTTGTTCTTGTAAATTATTGATAAAAATATCCAACATTTCTCGATAAGGTAACACAAAGTGTAATTTTCCTATCAACTGCCTCCATCGAGCTAAGAAGTCAGCAAAACACTCATCTTTGTCTTGTTTTAGGTTGTACAAATATTTAATGGTTACATGCCTTTCAATATAGGCACTAAATTGATGCACAAAAGACTCGACGGTCTCTTCGAAATTCCTCAAAGAATGAGTGGGTAATTGATAATACCACTCCAATGCCATCCCTCCTAAACTTTTTGGGAACATCTTTAGTAATAACAAGTCATCATGTGATATATCATGACATGCTATCCTAAACATACGAAGATGCTCTATGGGATCTTCAGTTCCTTTGTATATAGGTAGGACAGGCATAGGAAAGTGTTTGGGATATGGTTGTGCTACAACTATAGGATCTAGAGGCTGACTACACATCTCTCGATAATTGTACGAGGGACGATAGGGATCTATCTGGTCCATGCGGGAGACTAACTATTTCACCATGGCTTCCAGATTACCAGTTTGTCCACCATATTGGTTCGGTGGTACATGAGTATGGGATTTGTGAGCGTAGGATGGCGTGACATAAGGATTAGATGCTATATTGCTGTTATGCAAATGGTTGGTAGGAAGAGTATTATGAAGAAGATTTGTTGTAGCATTATGTTGTATCCCGATTGTTGGAAATTGGTATTTGGTTTTGTTTTAGGCTTTTGTTGATTTGAGGTATATTGATCAATAGCTTGGCAAAATAGAGTAGTGAATGAAGGTTTCTTTTGTGTGGGAATAACCCTAGGCTTAGTAACAGGCACTCTAGGTGGTTGGGTAATCTGTTGTTGTTGCATGTTTTGAATTATAGCGGCCATATCCAAATTGGATGGTCCAGCTTGATCACTTTCTTGATCAACGAAGGACAAGGGATTAGTGCGTGTGTGATATATGTCTTCTAGGGTTGCTTGAGTGTCACTAATTTGATCTTTGTCCATATGGACTGCTCTATTAAGAGTGCCAATATTAGTATTGAGGAACTTCCAAAAATGTTCCATGTTCTCAAAAGTAATAGCTCCTTCTGGAGATATTTTAGGGGATGAGGATCCTTCCTCTCTATCATTTTCTTTTTGTTCATTTCCTACAACAAATTCTTCTTCTTGTTGGTCGAAGGTTCCTTCTTCCTGAATTGGGTCTTCAGGAAGGACATCTCGGGTTATTTTCTGGTTTTCTTAACCAATCTTCTTCTACTTCAGTTTGTTTTCCATTCCTGAGTCTAGTCATTATGTCTAAATTTAGATTTTAGCAAATATATATTAATATATTTGCAACAAATTTGGGAGGTATATATTTTAATTATATACCTACTATAATACTTAAAATAAAATGTTTTGATTTTTGTTATGATTTTGTTTTGTTTTTATTTTTTATTTTTTTATTTATGCTTTATAAAGACAATAAACAACACACCGAATGCAAGAAATAACAATAATAAAAGAATAGCTTAGTTTTCTATAAATAGTTTATAGATGTCATTGATAGGATCAAGTTCATCGGGAGTCATGAAATGCTCCTCTTCAAATTGGAAATGGTTTTTCAAGAACTTGATAAAATGTGCTATAGTGATATTATCTGTTTCATACCTTAACTTGGTAGAAATAAAGTTCATGGCAATACTCTCGATATAACACAGCTCTAGGAACTCTATTCCATATTTTTCTATCCATAAGAACGACCTCTTGATCCTCTATATGAGATAGAAATTTATGTACTACAACCGCATTCTCAAGGTATTCCTCAAAGGTGTACAACTCTGAAGACACATGGGCTCTTTTATCTGCTAACCACCTATGGCAAGCTCTCTGAAGTTCATGATATAAGGTCACTTGATCAGGATCCAGGATTCTATCTAGGACAAACCTCTTAATTTGCCTAAGTTCTGTTGCCCTAGATCCAATGATACCCAATCTCCTATCAAGTTCATCCCACAAAGGTTGAACCCTATTTGTTTGAGGTACTCTAAGCATAGAAGTAATCTCTATAGCTGCTAATTGATTCTCAACATTAATGGTGACAACTCGTATTTTATTATAATCTACCATCTAAATATGATATGCAATCTTTGATTCTAAATGCATTTATGTTTTGTTTTTTTGGATTGTTTTCAAAAGGTTTTTAGTTTTCACGTCGGGTTCACCAAAATGTATCGCTCCAAATTTTTCGCATCCTTACCCTTAGGCTATAGGATCCACGCCCGAAAGGGGGATGCGAGAAGGATGGGACAATACCTCGGATTGAGAGGCCCTTTGAAGGTCCCGCCTCTCGGGGGAGGGGTATAAGGGTGAATTTTCGACGGATGGTGGGTTCACCAGGAAACTTTTGAGTGGCATTTTCCACACCTAGGTTGATAGTGAGTTTGATGTGTTCATTTTGTACTTTAATCATTCAACTCCTAGGTTTGGCCAAGATGAATCTAAACTATTCTATATGCCAATGCTGATTTAGATGAATACAAAAAATAGGAATGAATGCTAAACACAAAGAATATGCTAACTAGAATAGTACATACCTGATTTCGGATGTCTGATGAAGATTCTGAGTTTTGTAGCAATCCAAATCATCTCAAACTACACGTAATCATCTGATATTTCACATAATCGTCTCAAATCACAATCGGTCATCTGAGATCAGACGAAATCATCTGAAATCTGACGAATTCGTCAAAACCTGCAATCACAAAAATAGATACAAAATACCAAATATGCAACTGCAGAAGCAAAGGAGAATGATAGCAATAACAACAAACATGCCTAAATAATGGATTCAAATAACAAATAAGAGAAATGCAATAGATTTAATGATTGATTTTAACTTTATCATGCGGTTATGCTAAATGAGGTGAACTCCAAGATGCATAAATATAATAACTAAGATAATGTATAAATAAATGCAAAAAAATGATAAAGAGATGAAAACTCTAAAATTTGATTGCCCCCAAATTTAGACTACAGTCAGGATCACCTCCAATCATACGAGATCGTCTGCGCTCCTCGACAAGATCGCCCAAAATCGTTCGGAATCGCTTGCGACGATCCGAGCTAGCTTCGACTAAAAAATAGTAAAGTTCCTGCAAGAAAACATGAAATATCGAATGCAAATAATGGTGTGAGGATGCTCTGAGGTGCGTGGAAGTTCAGGGGGGTTTAAGTAGAGTTTTAGGCAAAGATTCAGGGGGAATCAGGGGGATAAACTGAGAAAATATCAGTTTATATAGGATTAGGGAGAGGTTAGGAGGTTGGGGATCATCCCAATCTGGGAGATCTCCAATGGGGGAATCTCCAACTACGCAGACACGCTTCTGCCCAAGTTGGAGAGGCTATTGAAACAGAAGCTAATTATGAAAATTTGGTTTTGGGACAAAATCGTCTAGACGTTCTGTCCATGATGAATTCGTCAGATCTGGGACGATCTCGTCTAATCTGCGATGATATCGTCCAATGATAAAAACAAATCCTAAAAATGGCACGAAAAACGAGGAAAGCGGGTAATGGGCGATTTGAGGTTAAAATTTGAATTTTTATCTTTTTACTAAGGTTTAACTGTGCCAATTTTAGGGTGCTACAAAGTAGCCTAATGACAAATTTGGCTTAGTCTATCATCGTTATCATATTGATATTCTAGAATATGAACTCCATCACCTTACTCCAAACCCCCTAGAGGATAATTTTACCATCAAGTTGGAGTGTGATATTCATAATGATTGTCTATCTCCTCATTCCATGGTCAACATCCCTACTCATTTCTTTTAGGAATCCTTACAATGTGCCACTATTTTTGCCTATACTATAGATGATCTCATTAAGGACTTTGCAGTGCTATCACTTACATCTTCTACATTGAACGGTGTCCTCATTCCCATTTTGCTACTACCCATCAACCCATACGAACACTTATAGAATATAAGATGAGTTTGACCATATTCACTCATCCTCGCTCTCCATCAATGGTTTTATGCCCCTACTTAAACCCATTATCTTCATCATCCTCAGATGTTTCTTCTATTGGTTCTACATCCTCTCTTTCCTTAACTACATGAATAAATATGATCTTTGTAGATCTATTTTCCCCACTTTGCTATAATGATCATCCAGATCGAATCATATTTACTAATCCTAATTACATTGACTTCAATCACATCTCTTTTGAGCCTTCTCCATGTGATTTTCTCCCATCAAAACAATTGCTATACTTAGCTAGTGCTCCCCCTTTCTCAATTCCACCTCATGCTCCTTTCGTTCATTGCACATAAGTCTCTCACGATGATAAGGTTACTATCCCTAACATCATCAATGACTTACATCTTATTACCATTCTCACTCAACTCGAGGATGGCTCCCACATGCTTGTGGAGGGTACCATTGATGTTGACATTGACGATGATTCTTGATGCAGGAGCCTAAATTATGGAGGGCATAAATTTTGATCCGACTGTTGGATCAACTTGAAATTTTATGGGAATTTAGATAAAGAGGTGAATTTCTTGTTCTAACCTCTTACAGCTAGATTTACACCAATTCTATAAAAATACATATCATTAAAATAGATAAAGTTCTTTTTAAAGAAAGGTAGAACTTTACCACATGGCTTAAATAATACAAAAAGGTCTTTGCATGGCTTTATAATGACATGTATGGTCTTGACCCATATTTGGTCATTCACAATATTACACTCGATGATAGCACTAAATCCATTAAGCAAAAGCTTTGAAATATACACCCTATAATTACTTTAGTTGTAAAAGAGGAGTTACAAAAACTCTTGGATGCAGGATTCATTCAAGGAATCAATTACCCTAAATGGGTCTTTAACATGGTCTCCATTGCACAGCCAAACGATGGAATTTAGATATGTACCAACTTAAAATATTTTAATCGTGCATGCCCTAAAGATAATTTCTCCTTGTCAAATATTGACACACTAGTCGACTCCATAGTAGGTCATGAAATGTTGTCCCTCATGGATGGGTTTTCAAGATATAACCAAATTTGGGTTAACCCTAACGACCAACATAAAAAATTCTTTACCACTCCTTGGGGAAATTTTTTCTACAAGGTCATGTCATTTTGTCTTAAGAATGCAGGTTCCACATATCAACATGCCATGACCTATATTTTCCATGATTACATGCACAAAATTGTGGAAGATTACATGGATGATTTACTAGCAAAATCTATGAAAAGTCATCAACACATTGATGACTTGCACAAAATATTCGATCATTTCCTCAAATAAAATATTTGCCTAAATCCAAAAAAGTGTCTTTGGTGTCACCTTAGGTAAACTATTGGATTCATAATTTCCCAACAAGGCATCGAAGTCAACCCAAAAAAGGTCAAGGCCATGATTGATATACCTCCCCCTATAAATTTGAAACAATTACGTAGCCTATAGGGTAAAATTTAAGCGATTCATCATTTTATCGTCAAAATATCAGATAAGTGTAAGTTGTTCAACCATATTTTATAGAAAGGGGTTGCATTTAACTGGGGCCACGAATGTCAAGCCACGTTTGATGCCATCAAGACCTATCTCACCTCACCACCAGTACTATCGTCACCTCACCCTGAATTTCATTTTTACCTATATATATCGACCACTAATTTTGCTCTGGATACATTGTTAGCCCAAAAGAATGAGGCTAGCCACAAACAAGCCATATACTACATTAATCACACACTAGTGAGCTATGATATGTGATACACCTACATGGAATTTTTTTATCTAGCAATAGTTTTTTCTACAAAGAATTTGCATCACTATATACTAAACCATACAACTTATATTGTAGCTCAAGAGAACCTGCTATGATACATGATGGGCATAACATACAATAACAACCAAACTAAATGGATTATTTTGTTAACTAAATTTGATTTTGAGTTCATCAGTGAAAAATCTATAAAAGGCTAGGTCATTGTTGATTAGCTCGTAGAGGCTCTCCTAAATGATGATTAAACCACTTCTCATTGAGTTTCTTGATGATTCAGTGTTCTACACTACTAAAACTAAAAAATCCATCGAACCTAAAATGCAGGCAGACTTGACCCTCTTCTTTGGCGGCTCTTGATGTGAACAAGGGGGAGGCATAGGAATTGTCTTCTTTACATCTCAAGGGGCACTACTCCTCTTTTATTTCAAATTAGACTTTCTTTGTATGAACAATAACATTGAGTAAGAAGCACTCATCCTCGACCTTAAAACTGTGCTTGCCATGTGCATCAAACGACTGTAAATATTTGGTGATTCTTTTATAATTATCAATTAAATAAAGGGAATTTATCAGTGTCTATTCCCTATTCTTAAAAAATACAAGCAAGTCATTGATCAATTGCTCTCTCAATTTGAGTGGTATGACATAAACACTTCTTCATGCTCTACAATTTATTTTACAAATACTACCTCCTCTCTCAGTTTCCTTATACTACAAAATTCACATGATAAAAATACTCACATATATGTACAAATGCTACATAAATCTTCTATATCCCCACAAACATCCCCTGATGATGCAGATATCAATTTTGTCCAAGCTAAAATTTGTGATCCTTGGTTTTCTCAAATCAAGGACTATATCAAGCTAGGTATTCTTCCCCTAGATTTACCTCATGCCCATAAACACACATTCAAATAGAAGGTAATTTGGTATACATTATTTGGGGATATTATTTACAAATGTAGTTATGATGACATCCTCCTGCATTGCTTAGAGCCACACAAAGCCAACCATGTCCTCATAGTCATCCATGATGGTACATGTGGTGGCAATTTTAGTGGCATAGCCTTTACCAAGTGCATTCTATGTATGGGTTATTATTTGCCCACCATGGGGTGCGATTGTTGTACCTATATTAAGAAATGCATCAAATATCAACAACACACTAATCTCACCCACCTACCATCTTAAGCATTACAACCTATTCAATCCATGTGGTCATTTTTATAATGGGGCTTGGATCTCATCGATAAAATCACCCTAGCCTCATAAAGTAATCATAAATTCATTATTACAATTACAAATTATTTTACAAAATAGGTTAAGGCAGTTTTGAAGAACACAAGCTTATACTGAGAGGGGGGTGAAAAGTATAAGATAAAAATTTTCTCTTTTATTTCCAAAGTAATAACTTCAAATAATATCAATGTAATAATGAAATAATGCACAAATCACCATACACATAAGAGACAAATATTTTACATGTAAACACCCTCTCTCGAGAAAACCATGACAAAATATTGCTTATATTTTCTTCAATAAATTTTGTGGGCACCAAACCATAGGAGACACCAATCCCCTGTACAAGTTTATGGACACCAATTTAAAGGATACACCAATCCCCTATACAAGTTCATGGACATCAATCCATAGGAGACACCAATCCCCTCAGTTCATGGGCACCAACCCACAGGAGATACCAATCCCCTTAGTTCATGGACACAAACCTATAGAAGACACTGATCCCCTTAGATTGTGGGCACAAACCCATAGGAGACACCAATCAGCTCAGTTCAAGGGCACCAACCCATAGGTGACACCAATCCCCTCAGTTCATGGGCACCAACCCACAAGAGACACCAATCCCCTTAGTTCATGGGTACCTATCCATAGGAGACACCAATCCCCTTGCTCAAGTTGTGGACACCAATCCACAGTAGACACCGATATCCTTACTCAAATCTTCTCCAAAACCTGCTCATAAATACTGCTCAAATATGCTTCAAAACCTACTCAAATATGCTTCAAAAATTGCTCACAAATACCTGCTCAAATCTGCTCCAAAAATTGCTCACAAACACTACTCAAATCTGCTCCAAAACTTGCTCATAAACACTGCTCAAATATGCTCTAAAATTTGATCAATAATGGCATCAAGTTCTTCATATTTTCTTGAGTTTGCTTTCTTCAACTAAAAGCAATACAAACATATTCTACCCATAATTCTTTCAACTTCAAGAATATATAGAGGATGATATGCACTAATGTAGTAAGCTTCAAATGGCCAATATGTTCTTCATATTCATTAAGTCTGTCACTTCCACATATCTCACATTTATTACATTTAAAAGGTAGCTCAAGTCTAGCATCGCATAACTTACTTTTGTGTTGACTTGGAGATGCTAATACCTTGCTCTTCTTCCACTATCATGTGCACCTTTTCTTCTTCTTAAAATGGCTGAATTGTCCTTTCTTGTCAATTGAATGCTTGGGTGAATATGTGGACTTAATCCTCTTACTGTATGACACTTCCAAATATACCTCAACAAAAATATGATATTTCTTTTGTATTTGCACTCCAAATCTATTATATAATTTTCTTTTTGTTTCTTTATCTAAATTTCAAATCAATCACTCTTTATAAAATATAACCTTTATTAAAAACAAAATGACTCGTTATATCTCTCACTTTATCAACAATTATAATAATACCACATTAAAAATTATTATCTTACTATACCTCAATGGTTGCCAAAGTCAAACAAACCTGTCACCTTTAAAATCTCTATTGCCACTCTTTTAAAAAAAATAATGCACGAGACTTGAACCTAGGTCTCTCAAATGCTTCCCTTATCAACGAAAAGTGAACCACCTCAGATACACCATCCGATGGGAATTAGTTTCACAACCTTCAATTTAAAGTCACAACCATCACCATGTTTACAAAAATAACCAAGCCAAAATTCATATCCCCTATGGTTAGCTGGATTCGAACTAAAGACATCCAACGAGATAGACCTAACACTTTTGGTGGTGACCATCTGACCTGGAGCGATCGACATAACAAAAAAGGGCAAGATGATTTATTTGTACATTTTATTTCTTGTGCTCACGTGTTTTACAAATCTCACAAACACTTTTGCTTTCACACAGCTACCACTTCTGCTATTACCATTGCTCGTTGCTTTAGGGATTCAACATATTTGCATCCAAAATTAATGCCTTCATGCCCTTCAACATCTCTTCTTCCTTTAGCACCAGTGCCAACACTTCCTCTGCATGTCAATAAATACAATGTCTTTGCAAATAGTTGAAATAGTATAATTCCTTTATATTTCTTCTATTACTATGCAAAAGTAATATCTCTTAGGCAGATGTTTGATGTAGCTAATGATTTTAACTCAACATTGGTTATCCTTGATGAATTCCTCCTTATTCACTACCTCAAGTTCTACCTCCTCCACATGGTTTTCACTTCAAAGATATTCGAATTGCTTGCTTCACAAATATATCCCTTTGCTGCCTATAGATTGTGCGATCAAGTGATGCTTTTCGTACAATCATTGCTTGACATCTCTTTGGTGCCCACTATCCTAAAAACAAGGCTCTATGCTCTCCTCTGACAAGTATAGGATGAACCTACTAGCCCAAAAATCCTTTGTGCTTGACTTCTATCAAAATGGCTTCAGGCACTTTAGATTTGCAACTACTATCTCTTATTATTCTTTGTTCATTTCAGACCCTTCATGCATTCTTGTTGTATCTTGAATGCTCTCATGCTCCTTCGATGAAGAACCATCCACATTCTATCTCTCCTTTCCTATCGAGGACACAAAGTGTAGCAACCCAACTATTGTATTATTTATTTTTGTCTATTTCTCTTTAAGGGAAAGGTACTGCTAATGTCAATTTGGATGCAGGTTAAGGTATTGCTTATTCAAAACAACTCGAAGCCGGGATTTCTTCTATCAAAAAGGGTAATTGGCTCTAGGTAAGTCTAGGGAATGATGAGCGGTGGATCATATGCCATAATTTGGATCTGAGTATCCATGAGGTAATGCGCCACCAAGCGGTTCATGTAGTCACATATCATATAGATGCATTTATAGGTTGCGTGTTAAATAATAATAATAATAAATAAATATATATAATATGTTAATATAAATGGATTTATATATATATATATATATATATATATATATATATATATATATATATATATATATATATAAATATATATATATATATTGAAGAATTAAAATTATTTGATGAATATATATATATATATATATATAATTAAAGATAATTAATTAATAATTATAGATAATTAAATATAGTTAATTAATAATTAATTAAAATATAAATTGTAAATTAAAAGAAACATGGTATCGAAAATATGTCAAAAGTAAAATATAAAATATTTTCCATACAAACAAAGACATCATAAACATTAAAGTAAATGTAAATAATAATAAAAATGAATGTAATAGTAAATTATATAATTTATGAATTAAGGGTAGAGGGTAAGCAAAGCCATTTACGAATATTGAAATATAATATGGGAGGCTTATGCAAGCGAACATGGCCTCATTCCACCACTTGACAAGTAAATAGAGGACGTCGCCATGCAAGCATAATAGTTGTTCAACTTCATGTAAGATTTTTCTCATTTAAAAGAAGAAAAAGAAAAGGTAAGGGATTATCGAGGAGGTGGTGGAGTGAAGACATGAAAACTTGCTGAGTAGCCAGTAAGGATTCAGGGAGCAAGACAACAGTAAGTTCACTCGTAACTTCTAATTTGGTTGGATGGGATAATGATTCTGCTAAAAAAAAAAACAAAAAATAATGCATGGAGTACATTATTTATTTAATAAGAATCTGAAGAATGCATGGTTACTATCTTTGAGTCTGGAAGTTTATAATTTTTTTTTTGCAATATATATTGTACTGTAAAAACCCAAGTTCAACCCGCTTGGTTTCAAGTATATAAAAAAATGGTAATGAAAAATTTATTTGTTTAAATCCAGCCATTTAACATCTAGGTAAGCATGCTTTAATCTTAACGGTTGCCATTCTACTGCAGACAAAATATCCAAGAAGATAATATTGGCCAGATACTAGATTTGGTTGCCTTGACATACTTCCACTCCTTCTCGAGTAACCAAGTATTGGCAGCGGCTTTCCTACTCAAGGGCCCATATCACCTAGAGCGTGAACGCTTATTTCCCCTATATCTACAGTGAGATAATAGCGTGTGCATGCTTGGGCTGATTACAATTCACTTCCCTGAATTACATTATGAGTTTACTTCCTTGTTAGCACTTCGAAAGTCTTATTTATGTATAAGCCCATATCATTACACAAATTTCCATAAGACTTCCTGGCCGGTTTCTAGATGGATTAGTCTACAATTTATGCCCATATCATAAATCTTATTACTCTCCTCACATTCCCAGAGTTTGACTTAACCAGAACAGAATGAGAGCTCCGCTCCTCATCTCAGGCTGGAAACATGAATGCCTTCCCACATTCAAGGTCGATAGGTTGTCTGCCCACAACCTTCACGATAAATTGGTTGTCTTTGCACAACCAATATGTTATCTTCCCACAACTATCATGTTATTTATCCATAATTTTTATGATGTCTTGGTTGATCAACTAACGCTGCATTCCAAGTTTATACGTTTTTTTTTTTTAAAAGAAATTCCTATAACACAGTTGGGTTCTAATCAAGTAATACCATTCTCTTAAAATATAAAATTTCTTAAATACAACCTAAATATAAAACAAACCTATCTTCAATAATTTAAAGTAAAACTAACTTATTAAATAAAAAACTTTTCTTTTATATATATATATATATATATATATAACCTAACCTTTTAGTTTAAATTAAATATAACTTTTTAATCATTAAGTATTATAATATGATAAATCATTATGAAATATTAGATGTACCTCATCATCTTGAAAACATAATTTAATATTAAGCCCTAATATAGACCCAGATATAATTTATGGATTTACTGTTAAACTCACACCTAAATTCCACTCTAATATGTCACTAAGTCAACCACTTCTTATAACTATTTTTTTTTAAAGAGAAAACCAAGCTTCAACTCAATACATAGCTTTGCTCAAGCAAGGGCTATCCAAATTTTAGAATAACAATAATAATTATTTTATTTACATTTTCGGCCAAGCTTCCACTACTTAGCATTACATTGTGATGCTTTCCCTATAATGTTATATGTCTCCCTATGTTAAATGCAAGCTCCGACAAAACATAATATACATAGGATACACTTCTATCCAAAACTAATAATTTCATTACACCCACACCATTCAAAGTCTGCCCTAAAAACATACTTATAATTTTCCTTTAATTTTCCACATTTCTATCTGCGTTTGCAAACTATGAGAATTAATGTTTATTCTAAACAATATCCAACATTCTTTGAAAACCAGGGATTGGTTCTTCAGATGGCTGACCTCATCCTGCTCAGTTTTAAAGATCGATTCTGTACATTGATTCTTAGTATACATAGTTTATTAAATCCCTTTATAAATCTGCCTTTCAAAGTTTGTTTATTTGATAGTTTAATAATATTTAATGCTCCACCTGAGTTCTAGGTATTTGGACTATCAACATAATAGAGTATATAGTATGTTAGATAGTTTCCCCTATGCTCATATGCTTCAAGCATTAACCCCATAATATTACAAGCTTAGGTCTTTCTAAGTCATCAAAAATATCACACCCATAATATATTTGACGACAACGCTACTTAAAAGAAATTTAAAACAATATCAAAGAGTACTCCTAAATAATTTTATTAACAGCTAAGGAGTCTCAAAGTAAAACATAGTATAGTCCATTAAAAATCCAATAATCATTATATAAACCATCTAATCCCTATAATTGATTACCAGAGTTTCGTTCAACTGAATTGACTTAATTTCTCTTTAGATATGAAATCTAAGTAATCATCCTCTGCAAACTTAAGCTAAAGTAAATCATGACAAAAGCAAAAAAAACTAAATGCTAGCTGAGGTACACCATTTGATAGTCATTTAATTTCAACCATAGATAAATATAAATATATTTATGTTTCTAACAAAACATATAAACTTATAAACTTGGAATGCAACATTAGTTGATCAACCAAGACATCATGAAAATTATGGGTAAATAACATGATAGTTGTGGGAAGATAACATATTGGTTGTGAAAAGACAACCAATTTATCATGAAGGTTGTGGGTAGACAACCTATCGACCTTGAATGTGGGAAGGCATTCATGTTTCTAGCCTGAGATGAGGAGCGGAGCTCTCATTCTGTTCTGGTTAAGTCAAACTTTGAGAATGTGAGGAGAGTAATAATATTTATGATATGGGCATAAATCTTAGACTAACCCATCTAGAAACTGGGCAGGAAGTCTTATGGAAATCTGTGTAATGATATGGGCTTATACAAAAATAAGACTTTCGAAGTTCTAATAGGGAAGTAAACTCATAATGCAATTCAGGGAAGTGAATTGTAATCAACCCAAGCATGCACACACTATTATATCACTGTAGAGATAGGGGAAATAAGCGTTCACGCTCTAGGTGATATGGGCCCTGGAGTAGGAAAGCCCTTACCAATACTTGGTTACTCGAGAATGAGTGGAAGTATGTCAAGGCAACCAAAGCTGGGATCTAGCCAATCTTATCTTTTCAGATATTCTGTCTACATTAGAATGGCAACCGTTAAGATTAAAGCATGCTTACCTAGATGTTAAATGGCTGGATTTAAACAAAGAAATTTTTCATTACCTTTTTTTATATACTTGAAACCAAGTGGGTTGAACTTGGGTTTTTACAGTTGGTATCAGAGCCACATGAATTCTTAGATAACAAAACCATTAGTTTATAACAATTAGATTACATAAAAAAATTAAATCAAGATTAACAAAGCTCTTCTCTGCTAACAGGCAATGGCATCCGGACTAAGAGCTAGTTCCTCAAAAATATCGATGACAACGACTCAATGGGAAGGGCTGATCGAGAACCCAAAATGAGTCCTTAGAAAGGTCGTAAGGACAAGTGCTACTGAGGAAATAACTGAACCCCCTCGGGTAATAAGGAGGGAGAAGGAGCCTATGGCCAAGGAGGATAAGATGACTCGAATGATCCAATTGATGCAAGAGAAAATGAGTCAGTAGAGAGAGCAGATGGAACAACAAAAAGCCCAGATGCTAGAGCATATGGCTCAACAAAAGGCTCAAATGCTAGAACATATGGAACAACAAAAGTTCCAGTTAACCCAGCAATAGGATATGATTACACAACAACAAAAGATAATTGAAAATTTATCAAAGGGAAAAGAAACAATGGTCATTGGGGATGAAACATCTGTAGACCCTGGAAGGAGGCAAGTAGGGTCTGAACTTGATAAAGATATGCATAAAATTGACATAGCTAAGTTTGATGGCAAAGGAAATGGTGAAGAGGCTGAGAGGTGGCTAAATAGTTTGGAAGCATACTTTGTCATCAGAACTTTGTCCTCCAAGTCTAAAACTTCTTATGTAGTCTTTCGTTTGATAGGAGCTGCAGCAGACTGGTGGGACACTTACAGGAAAACACATAATGTTGAAGTTGCTGATGTGCCTTGGGAGGATTTTGTGATTGTATTTAAAGAAAGATATTTATCCCCTCAATTTTATCTTGAGAGAACCACAGAGTTTTCCAGACTGACTCAAGGTAACATGACAGTCACCGAGTATTACCAACGGTTTGTCCAGTTGCTAAAATACATGCCAGAATATGAGCAAAGAACCAAGGTCAAAGTCCAAAATTTTTTGTTAGGACTCCATCCGAAATATAGTGACCTACTACTCATGCTTAAGCCAACATCATTAACAGCTGCCTGGGATTTGGCAAAACAGTATGAAGAAAATCATAAGGCCAAAAAGGCTTATTACCAAAAAACCTCTGATAGGGAGGAACTATCAAAGAAAAAGAATGATGGACCAACCAGATGGGAAAAGAACAAGGGAAATAAGGGTCGGTATGAAAACAAAAATAGAAATGAAAAGGGCAAGAATAGATTCCAGGGGAATAGGAATCAGGGCAATCGGGGAGGTCAATTTAAAGGAAACTTCAACAGATATGAGCAAAAGGCTAAGGATGATGCACAGGGTGGTAACAATGGGGAAAAGAGGGAAAAGGCACCCCGAACTGGATGTTGGATCTATCAACAACCGCATTATGCTGATAAATGTCCCATGAGAGCTGACAAGAGGCAAGAGCCAGTAGAGCCAACCCATAAAATCTATGCTGCAATAGGTAACTCTAAACTTAGTGGTCAAGCTACTCCTTTTTTGTTAGAAGGCAAAATTTACAATAAGAATATAAGGATTCTAATAGATTCAGGAGCCACTGATAGTTTTATTTCACCAAATATATTGAGAGACATACCAGAAAGACCTGGGTTTATGGCTAGAGGATGGAAGGTTGAGTACGGCTCTGGGCAAACCTATATAGTAGAACAATGTCTGTTTGATCCTCAGATAACCTTACCCTAGGGAAGAACTAGTTGGCCACTTTATGTAGCACCTTTACATGCCTTTGATGTGATATTAGGAGTCGACTGGCTCAAAGCCCATAAGGCACTATTAAACTTTGAAGAAAGATGGATGGATTTCACTGACGACTCCAAACAGAGAATTCGAATTTATTGTGAACGTAAGTTAGTAGAACCCCACCTTCTGTCAGCAATGCAAGTCAAAAGGGCTATCAAGAAAAGAAGTAGGGTGTTTGTAGTTAAACTTAATAAGAAAGAAGAAGTAGAGTTGAAAACAAGCCTTTTCCAGACCTATCCAGTGTTAAATGATTTTCGGGATGTTTTTCCTGAGGATTTACCCGGCCTACCACCCAAACGAGAATTTGACTTCTCAATAGAACTGCTTCCTGGAGCTACACCCATAGCTCGAGCACCGTACAAAATGACTACTATTGAATTACAAGAGCTTAAAACTCAGCTTCAGGATCTACTAGAAAAGGGACATATTAAGCCAAGTGTTTCACCATGGGGTGCACCGGTTTTGTTTGTGAAAAAGAAATATGGGACCCTAAGACTCTGCATTGATTATAGGATGCTGAACAAGATGACTATCAAGAACAAATATTCCTTGCCCAGAATAGATGATTTGTTTGACCAGTTGAAGGGAGCTACAATCTTCTCAAAAATTGACCTTAGGTTGGGATATCATTAGTTAAGAATTTGAGAGGAAGATACTCATAAAACAACTTTCCGCACTAGATATGGGCACTATGAATTCACAGTCCTACCTTTTGGATTAACTAATGCCCCAACAGCATTCATGAATCTCATGAACAGTGTCTTTCGGGAACAACTGGATCGATTTGTGTTAATTTTCCTGGATGATATATTGATATACTCTAAAACCAGGGAAGAGCATGATCAACATATGAGGGTTGTACTTGAAGTTCTAAGGAAAAATCAGTTATATGGAAAATTATCCAAGTGTGAGTTTTATACTCCTCAGGTACAATATTTAGGACATGTGATTTCAGCTGAAGGGGTGTCCATAGATCCAAAGAAAATAGAAGCTATCATTGGATGGCCTGCTCCAACAAATGTCTCTGAAGTGCGAAGTTTTATGGGAATGGTTGGGTATTACCGACGTTTTGTCAAGAATTTCTCCAAAGTAGCTTATCCCATAACCAATTTGCAAAAAAAGGGAAAGACATTCAAATGGACAGAACGATGTGAGGAGGCTTTTAGAACACTCAAAGAAAAGTTAACCACAACACCAATTCTCAGGATACCAGATCCAAATCTTCCATTTATTATTTGCATCGATGCATCTATTGAGGGATTAGGTGGAATACTCATGCAGGAGGAAGGAGTAATAGCCTATGAGTCCCGAAAACTTAAGAAGCATGAACTGAATTATGCCACACATGACCTGGAATTAGTAGTAGTGGTGCATGCTCTTAAGATGTGGCATCACTATTTATTGGGTAAACCATTTGAGTTACGAACTGATCACCAAAGCCTGAGATACATCTTTACTCAACCAATGCTCAATGCCAGGCAAAGGCATTGGATGGAATTTCTAGCAGAATATGATTTTGGCATTGAATATATTAAAGGAAAAGAAAATAAGCTAGTCGATGCACTGAGTAGAAGAAGACATATTTTTGCTATGTCACAATGTCAATTTGATTTAGTTGAACAGATAAGAACCCTACAACTTCAGGATGAATTCTCCCAAAAATGTTGTAAGTTGGTGCAAGAAGGATCTGAAAAAGCCAAGGAGTTTCAAATCAAGGAGAATACCCTGTTTTTCCAAAATCGGTTAGTGGTACCTAATGATCAGAATCTTAAAGGTAAAATATTGCAGGAAGCACATTATGCTCCATATTTCGCCCATCCTGGTTATGTAAAGATGCATGAAAATATTAGAAAAGATTATTACTAGCCAGGGATGAAAAGGGATGTGGCTGAATTTGTGGTAAAGTGTTTAGAGTGTCAAAAAGTGAAGGCGGAACATTTGCATCCCGTAGGACATTTGCAACCACATACAATTCCGGAGTATAAATGGCAAGTGGTAACTATGGATTTCATAGTCGGGTTGCCTAAAAATCACTTCCAACATGATGCTATCCTAGTAGTGGTTGACAAGTTGACTAAGGTAGCACATTTTATACCCGGGAATGTAAAGGACGGAGCACCTGTTGTAGCCCAAAAATTTTCCAGGGAAGTGGTACGGCTACATGGTTTTCCTGAAACCATTATATCAGACAGAGATTCCCGATTTACATCCAAGTTTTGGAGAGCATTGCATCAAGCATGGGGAACAAAACTTAACATCAGTACTGCATATCACCTCGAGACTGATGGACAAACTGAAAGGGTTAACCAAGTTTTGGAGGACATGTTGCGGATGTATTGCATGGATCATCAAACCAAGTGGGAAGACTACTTGTATCTGGTAGAATTTACCTATAACAATGGATATCATGCTTCACTTAAAATGGCACCTTTTGAAGCTCTATACGGAAGAAGGTGTAGGACACCTTTGTCTTGGAGCAATCCGAAGGATCGGGTGATGATCAGACCGAAAATGTTAAAGGAAATGGAAGAGCAGTTAAATGAAATTCGATCTAGGCTCAAGGAGGCCTCTGATCGACAGAAGAGCTATGCTGATCTGAAACGAACTCCAAGGGAATTCGTTGTGGGAGACAGAGTATTCCTGAGAGTTAAACCTTCAAAAAGCTCCATTAAATCCACCAAGCTTAGCCCAAGATTTGTAGGACCATTTGCCATTACTGATAAAATTAGCCCAGTAGCCTACAAACTGGCCTTACCCCCTAATCTATCCAAAATCCATGATACTTTCCATGTGTCTCTCCTTAAGAAATATATACCAGATCCTTCTCATATTTTGAATGTTGATCAATTGCAGATGACAGATCCCTTGCACATTGAGGTGCGCCCAGTCAGGATACTTGGTTATAGAACAAAGCAACTATGAAAAATAAATATTAGTCAGTGTAGGGTCCAGTGGGACCAATACTCGAAAAACAATGCCACATGGGAAGATGTGGACATTATGAAAAGACAATTTCCATTTTTATTTGAACCATGATAAAATATAAATATGTATTTTCTTTTGTGCATCAAAGTTTTTTGGTAAACTATACTGCAATTAATTGTGTTTGTATTTGTTGCTACAACTATGTGAATTAATAAAAGTTAATAATAATTTTTTTTTTGCTATATATATTGTAAACAAAAGGACTGTGTTTAATCTTAGGGGGTGAGTATGTAACAAATCAACTATTGTATTATTTATTTTTGTCTATTTCTCTTTAAGGGTAAGGTATTGCTAATGTCAATTTGGATGCAGGTTCAGGTATTGCTTATTCAAAATAGCTCGAAGCTAGGATTTCTTCTATCAAAAGGGTAATCGGCTCCAGGTAAGTCTAGGGAATGATGAGCGGTGGAGCATATGCCATAATTTGGATATGAGTATCCATGAGGTAATGAGCCACCAAGCGGTTCATGTAGTGACATATCATATAGATGCATTTATAGGTTGCATATTAAAAAAACTAAAATAATAAATATATATATATATATATATATATATATATATATATATATATATATATATATATATATATATAATATATATGTAATATATATATATATATATATATATATATATATATATATATATATATATATATATATATATATATATATAATTAAAGATAATTAATTAATAATTATAGATAATTAAATATAGTTAATTAATAATTAATTAAAATATAAATTGTAAATTAAAAGAAACATGGTATCGAAAATATGTCAAAAGTAAAATATAAAATATTTTCCATACAAACAAAGACATCATAAACATTAAAGTAAATGTAAATAATAATAAAAATGAATGTAATAGTAAATAATATAATTTATAAATTAAGGGTAGAGGGTAAGCAAAGCCATTTACGAATATTGAAATATAATATGGGAGGCTTATGCAAGCGAACATGGCCTCATTCCACCACCTGGCAAGTAAATAGAGAACGTCGCCATGCAAGCATAACAGTTGTTCAACTTCATGTAAGATTTTTCTCCTTTAAAAGAAGAAAAGAAAAATGTAAGGGGATTATCAGGGAGGTGGTGGAGTGAAGACGTGAAAATTGTTGAGCAGCCAGTAAGGATTCAGGGAGCAAGACAACGGTAAGTTCATTCGTAACTTCTAATTTGGTTGGATGGGATAATGATTCTGCTAAAAAAAAAAACAAAAAATAATGCATGGAGTACATTATTTATTTAATAAGAATCTGAAGAATGCATGGTTACTATCTTTGAGTCTGGAAGTTTATAATTTTTTTTTTTTTTAGATGGGCGCCTGTAAATTTCTTCTAGGTGTAGGTGTAGTGTAAAGAGGCATATAAGATATAGACTGCATTCATTGATTATAAGCCGCTTTGACTCTAGAACAATATCAAGAGCCTTTGGAATAAATTTTACATACCACTGTGTGCGTAGTTTCCTTTTTCGGACTCGAAACAGAGAGAAATAAAGAAAGAATATTATTTAAGATTATGTTGCTGTATATCTCACAACTATTAGAAGACGTGAGGTTGAATGTATTTAGCAGAACAATAAATAAAAAAATATAGGAATATGATATTCCATTTCTCCATTTTAGTTGCATTGCCAGACCTAAAAAACATATATAGGAGAAGATAGTAACTCAACTCTCAGATGAACGTTCTTCTATGATAATCATGGAGTTTACCTGACAGAGAAGTCTATTTTAAAAAAATAAATAAATATATTTATGTTTATCTATGGTTGAAATTAAATGACTATCAAATGGTGTACCTCAGCTAGTGTGCAGTTTTGTTTACTTTTGTCATGATTTACTTTAGCTTAAGTTTGCGGAGGATGATTACTTAGATTTCATATCTAAAGAGAAATTAAGTCAATTCAGCTGAACGAAACTCTGGTAATCAATTATAGGGATTAGATGGTTTATATAATGATTATTAGATTTTTAATGGACTGTACTATGTTTTACTTTGAGATTCCCTAGCTGTTAATAAAATTATTTAGGAGTACTCTTTGATATTGTTTTAAATTTATTTTAAGTAGCGCTGCTATCAAATATATTATGGGTGTGATATTTTTTATGACTTAGAAAGACCTAAGCTTGTAATCTTACAGAGTTAATGCTTGAAACATATGAGAATAGGGGAAACTATCTAACATAATATATACTCTATTATGTTGATAGTCCAAATACCTAGAACTCAAGTGGAGCATTAAATATGATTAAACTATCAAATAAACAAACTTTGAAAGACAGATTTATAAAGGGATTTAATAAACTATGTATACTAAGAATCAATGTACATAATTGATCTTTAAAATTGAGCAGGATGAGGGTAGCCATCTGAAGAACCAATCCCTGGTTTTCAAAGAATGTTGGATATTGTTTAGAATAAACATTAATGCTCATAGTTTGCAAATGCAGATAGAAATGTGGAAAATTAAAGGAAAATTATAAGTATGTTTTTAGGGCAGACTTTGAATGGTGTGGGTATAATGAAATTATTAGTTTTGGATAGAAGTGTATCCTATTTATATTATGTTTTTCCGAAGGTTGCATTTAACATAGGGAGACATATAACATTATGGGGAAAGCATCACAATGTAATGCTAAGTAGTGGAAGCTTGACCAAAAATGTAAATAAAATAATTATTGTTGTTATTCTAAAATTTGGATAGCCCTTGCTTGAGCAAAGCTATGTATTGAGTTGAAGCTTGGTTTTTTCTTAAAAAAAAGTTATAAGAAGTGGTTGACTTAGTGACATATTAGAGTGGAATTTAGGTGTGAGTTTAACAGTAAATCCATAAATTATATCTGGGTCTATATTAGGGCTTAATATTAAATTGTGTTTTTAGGATGATTAGGTACATCTAATATCTCATAATGATTTATCATATTATAATAATTAATGATTAAAAAGTTATATTTACTTTAAACTAAAAGGTTAGGTTATATATATATATATATAAAAGAAAATTTTATTATTTAATAAGTTATTTCAAGTTAGTTTTACTTTAAATTATTTTTTTTGAAAAAATTGAAAAAAACTTGTATTAAAACAAATAACAGTTACAAGTGGGAGAGAAGACATCCCAACCGAAAGCAAAGAATCCAGAAGACAACAGGCCGCAAAAATGCGACATGTCGCGAAAACGTGACATGTCGCGAAATCGCGACATGTCGCGAAATCGCGGCAAAACAACGCCGAGGCCGCAAAACCCAAAAGGAGTCGCGAGATCGCGACGACACAACACCAAAGCTCCCAGACGCCAGAATCGTCGCGAAATCGCGACGAGAAAGCCAGAAGGCACCTGATCTCCAGAATTGTCGCGAAATCGCGACAAGGTCTCCCTTTGACACCAACATTGCAAAAGTGTCGCGATATCGCGACGTTTTTTCCTCATGGCTCCAGTTGGCCGGAAGTGTCACGATTTCGCGACGAGAAGACCTTTGGGCGACCCTTCAACAAAGGTGTCGCGAAATCGCGACGTGTTCTCCCCGCGGTGCCCTTTTCTCAAACGAGTCACGATATCGCGACGATTTTCCCTCCTGAAGCTTGTTCTCCAAAACTGTCATGAAAACGCGACGAGTTTTCCCTTGAGCACCCTTTCCTCAAAAGTGTCGTGAAATCATGACAGATTCTCACCTTGAAGCCCGCACTTCAAAAGTGTCGCGATATCGCGACGACTTTGCCTCTTAGTGCTATTGCTGCCAAACTGTCGCGAATCGCGACGGTTTTTCCCCGAGAGTCCATTCGGCAGAAGTGTCACAAAATCACGACGAATTTTCCCTTGGGCACCTTTTCACCAAAAGTGTCGCGATATCGCGACAGATTCTTTCCTTGGGCATCCTTTCCTCAAAAAGGTCACGAAATCGCGACAGATTCTCACCTTGATGCCCGAACTTCAAAAGTGTCGCGATATCGCGACGACTTTTCCTCTTAGTGCCATTGCTGCAAAAATGTCACGAAATCACGACGGTTTCTCCCCCGAGAGCCCAATCAGCAGAAATGTCACGATATCGCGACGAACTTTTCCTTGGGCATCTTATCACCAAAAATGTCACGATATCGCGACAATTTTTCCCCTTAACGCACTTTTTCCAAAAACGTCACGAAATCGCGACGACTTCCATCCAACGACTGCAGCAGCAAAACAGGTCGCGAAATCGTGACACCTGCTCATCAGGGGCCGCGACGGTGCAACAAGTCGCGATATCACGACAAAAACCAACCTTAGCCATTTTTGTGCTCATTGATGCAGGGATCATTCCAGACCACGCCGAATCTCTTCATCAATCAGGGGCATATCACTGTGCAGCTGTACCCCTGCCTCTTTCTCAGCCCCCATCTTCGCAAGGAAGTCAGCAACCGTGTTCAAATTTTTGCTGACATAAACAGGGATCACATCATCTAATTCCTTCCATAACTCCTTGATTTGGGATAACAAAATCCGCAGTCTCCAAGCTTTCAAAGAGAAATTCCGCAAGCAATCAAGAGCGCCGATCAGGACTTGAGAGTCTGATTCGAGAATTACCCTTCGGTAACCCTGCTTAACAGCCCATATAGAAGCTGATTTGATGGCTATGGCTTCAGCTTCATTATTGGTGGCTCGGCCCAAGCCCTGCAGCTCCCAGAAAAGCACCGTACCAGAATGATCTCGACAGACAACACCAATACCCGCACTGCCCGGGTTGCCTTTTGCAGCTCCATCAGTATTGATCTTTACCCAGCCTACTGGGGGAGGTATCCAGCATACTCTGCCATGCCCCTCTTGTCCCTCAACCCCCTCTTCTAGATGCCCAAGATCAGCCTGAATCTCTTCTTTAACATTGATGGCAACAGTTTCAGTGACTTTACTCCAAATGACCTGCCAAACACCGTCTATCGAGGAGAAAGTATCTCTGAAGATCCAGGCATTTCTCTCTAGCCAAACTTGCCACCAAATGAAGAGAAAGCCTAACTCCCGACCAATTCGGAGGGCTGTAGATTTGAATCTGCCCCTTTTCCACTTTTCCAAAATATTGGCACGATTTAAAACACCATTAGCCTGGAATTTAAATTGGGAGAACCAGCGCTCCCAAATCTGATGAGTAAAAGGACACTCAAACATCAGGTGATCAGCAGATTCCTCATGTTTTTGGCATAATGCACATTGAGAGGGGCCACTGATTCCCCTACTTCTTAGATTGTCAAAAGTAAGAATTCCATTGTGCATAAGCTGCCAGGCAAAGAAATTCACTTTCGGCCAGCCCTTAGAATGCCAAATCCTTCTCCAATCCTGAATCGAAAATGAGTGCAGGGGAGGCTCAGGGAGGATCTTTTCATACCCAGCCTTCACTGAATAGACCCCAAGGCTCCCACAGCCCCAAGCTAATTCATCATCCTCATCCCTCCCTGTGAGGAACCTTTCTGACAAGATTTTGTGCAAGATGGGCGCCAGCTCCGGAGGGATAGTAATTGGCCACTCCTGCCACCTCTTAAAATTTTTGAATTTATACTCCCCCAATTGGCTGGTGTGAAAATAGTTATCAATATGTATCCAACCCTGGGCTTCTAAGGCAGCCTTGATTGGTTGAAGCTCAGGAAACATGGCAATGATGGGCGGATGTTGGTCCCAAGAATCAGTCCAAAAATGTGCCTTATCCCCTCTCCCCACTTTCCAAAATAATTGGTCTTTGACAATCTGAGATCCAAGCTTAAGAGTCTGCCACACTAAGGAACCAGTGCCTTCCAGGGGAAAGCGGCCCACCTCATTGGGAAGAACATGCCCCAAATATTTGCTAGAAAGGATTCTGCTGAAGAGGGAGGTTGGCTGGGAAATCCACCTCCAGTACAGTTTTCCAGCCAAGGCTCTGTTATTAAGCTTGGAACTTCTCAGGCCCAGCCCTCCGTTGTCCTTAGGCTGGGAAACTTTATCCCACCCAACCAAAGCCCATTTTTTCTTCCCTTTTGCACCTTCCCATAAAAATATTCTAGCCATTTTGTCCAACTCTTTCCAGATGGTATGAGGGGCAGCCAGGATAGAGAATTTATAGATTGGCAAAGCCTGTATAACTGACTGCAGGAAGGTTAACCTACCCCCATAGCTTAACCATTTATGTGACCAGTGATTCATTCGGTCTTTGATGCCTTCCAACAGATTCTTCCAGATATCTATTTTTAATTTTTTGAAATGCAGGGGAACGCCCAGGTAAACTATTGGAAGAGAAGTTCTAGTGAAACCCAGGATCTCAATAGCCCTCTCCTGCAGCCGTTGATCAAGATTGAAAAAGACAACTTTGGACTTCCTGTCATTGAGGACCTGATTTGAAGCCCTAAGGTAGACATTCAGAGTATCTCTGATTCCTCTAGCTTCCCTAAGACTGGCCACACCAACCAGTCCAGTATCGTCCACAAATTGCAAGTGAGTCAAAGTTTCCTCCCCAACCTTGATACCAGTTAGCAGGCCTTGTTGTCTTCTCCTCAAGAACAGTCTACCTAATCCCTCAGCCAAAATGAGGAAAAGATAGGGAGAGCAAGGGTCTCCTTGGCGAAGACCATGAGTGGCACCAAAAGGATGCGAGGGTAGACCCTTAATGAGAACAGAATAAGAGGGTGTAGAAACACAGCTCATAACCCAATCAATCCAATCCTGGGAGAAGCCAAAAGCTGCCATCATTTTTGACAAGAAGCTCCACTCCACCCGGTCATAAGCCTTGGACATATCCAGTTTAATGAACATTCCTTTATTGCCCGAAGTTTGCATTGAGTGGATAGCCTCCTGAGCAAGAACCACCCCATCCAAGATTTGTCTTCCCTCAACGAAGCCCCCTTGTTCTGAAGAAATGATATTATGAAGAAGGGGTTTGAGCCGCTCAACCATTATCTTAGTGATGATTTTATAAATCACATTGCATAAAGCTATAGGCCTGAAATCAGAGATATGAGTCCCCTCCTCCCCTTTTGGAATTAAAGAGATGAAGGTGTGATTGATCGCCCTGAGCATTCTTCTATTGGATCTGGATTCCTCTGTGACAGCCAAAACATCCTCCCCCAAAGTGTCCCAAAAGGCCTGAAAAAACTCAATAGGAAAGCCATCTGGACCAGGAGATTTTCCAGTATTCATACCAAAGACCACGTTTCTCAATTCATCACTTTCAATGGGTCTAAGCAGGGCCTGATTGTCTTCTTCAGAGATAATAGAAGGAATAACATTAAGAACTTCATTCTGAGCCTCAACATCCTGCTCCATACTTTCCTTAAAAAGTTTAGAAAAGTAATCAATTGAGTGGGAGTGCATACCGGGAAGAGTATCGAAGGCATGTCCATTCTCATCTTTAAGGACTTCCATGCTATTCATCTGACGCCTAGCGCAAGCTGACCGATGGAAAAATTTGGTATTTCTGTCCCCTTCTAATAACCAAGTATTTCTTGCCCTTTGTTTCCAGTATATCTCCTCTTGGTTGTCAATGGCCTCAACCGCTTTACGTAGTGCATCATCTTCAGATTTGAGTTGCTCAGTAATTGATCCTTCCCTAAAGAGTTTCTGTACCTCCTCCCATCTGGCCACCAAGGGGGCCCTTTGGGTCTGGAAATCCGACTTATTTTCTTTCCTCCATTGTTTCAGTTGAAGTTTGACAAAGTGGAGCTGTTTATGCAATTTGAACATTGTTGTCCCAAAAGGTGGACGGCCTTCTGCCCACCATTGTGGAATTTTCTGTCGAAGGTCCTCCTTTTGTAACCAAAAATTCTCAAATTTAAAAGGCCTATGATGCTGCCCTACCGAAGTCCCTCCCTCCAGCAAAATGGGAAAATGATCAGAAACAGGGCCCTCCAAAATCTGGAACTTAGAAGTCCATTTTACAAAAGCCTCCTCCGAGACCAGAAAGCGATCTAACTTGACCTTCCTGCTGTGTGGCTCCTTCCTCTTATTTGTCCAAGTAAAAAAGGGTCCAGGGCCTTGAACGTCCACTAATTGAAAGGCCTGAACTTGGGCAATCAGAAGCCGGTCCCCAGGATCCAAAATTGGGGTGCCACCTTCCTGGTCACGAGCAGATAATTTTGCATTAAAATCCCCTGCAATAATCCAGTCAAAACATTCCCTGGATGACCTCATGTTTTGAACAGCTCTCCATTGGAGCCTCTGGCCATCAAGGTCTTGGGCCCCATAAAAGTTGGTGATTAAAACATGTTCTGCTGTGAAGTTATTTTTGAAATGAGATGTGAGAACACCTCTCCAAGCTATATGTTCTAATGCAGTCCATTCCAGAGGGTTCCAAAGAGTAACAATCCCCCCTGAAGCACCTTGGGCAGCCATAGCCATATGACCAGCACCCCGCCAGATTCTATTAACTGTTTTACTCATAATATCTAAAGACATTTTTGTCTCCTGAATAAGCAAAAAGTCTGTTTTACATTTTTCTAAGAGTCTTTGAATAGCAGATTGATGGGTTCTACTGTTTAAACCCCTAACGTTCCAAGATTGAATGATCATTGAAAACCTTGAGAGCAGTAAGAATCAATAGTCCTCACCGATCCTCCATTGATCAGTTTATCTCCTTGAGCTGCAATCAAGTCCTTGTTTGACTTTCTGCCCGCTCCTTGAGTGTTGCTATTTTTGGATCTCTTTTCTACCTGAGAGATACCCAGGGCTGGCCTTTCTCAATTTTTTTTAGCAATTCCCATGCTAACATCTTTAATTACTGGCGACTCTGGGGGTTGCACTGTCATTGCCCCTGCAATTTCTGGTGGCAATACCTCAATTGGCTCAAGCACCTGGTCTAAGACAGGAGAAGATGAAGGAGAAACATGAGTTTGAGGGTTAAGGGCCTCAATATTCCCATCCACACCTTCCATATCCTGGTCCTCCTGATCTACTAGAGACTTAAAAATTTTGTATCTGTTGGCTGGCTTGGATTGAAATTGCTCCTTACCAGTTTTCTTCTGCTTTCTCCTTCTCTTGACTTGTTCAAAGCCATCTTTCTGACCCTCATTAGCTTGAGGCGAATTGGATGTTTCTTTGGCAGAGCTGGCCTTATTCTCTTTGGAGCGGTTTGGCATACTATGCTGGGCTTCCATTTTGGAGTCCAGGAGAGTTGGGCAGAACCGGGCCAAATGCCCATGCTTGTGGCAGACTCTGCATCGAAAAGGCAAAGCCTCATAGTCTAACTGTTGGATCCAGGAAACTCCGGCCAGTTCCAGTTCCACCTCTGCTGGTAGAGGCTGGCTGATATCCATTTCCACACAGATTCTAGCATAGACACCCGAGTTACCTTCAATAGTATCCTTGGAGACACCCAGGTATCTACCCAGAGAGTTACCTATCATTTCCAAGACCTGCTCCCCCCAAAACTCCATTGGGAGAGCGTACAGCCGAATCCAGACCGGGACAGCCGTGGGTTCAATGCGGGGATCGAAACCCACTCTCCAGGGTTGAACAAATAGCCCCGTCGGACCGTGGTTTCTTTTTTCGGATTCAAACGCTCTGTTCCTATCAGCTAAAGAAGAAAAGCTAACGATGAAATACCCATTGCTAATAAACCACAGGGAGTACTCACCATGGGGCTCCCAGTTCTGTCGGACCCAAGTGTGCAAGAAATTTAGGGTAGGTCGGATACCCATGAATTTGCAAATCAAATCATGATCGGCTTTGTATAGAATTGTATCTTCCACCAGCTTTGGTTCGATTACAATCTTAGGCCTCGAAGCGGATTGAGGGAGACATCCGTTGACACGATGTCTTTGTGGAACCCCTACCAACATTCTTAAGCATCATATTCAGGTTGTTTCTCTGCACTTCACCGTTAGAAGACGAGGGAGTGTCTTTGAGCATTTATGCATAAGAGCCCTTTCTCCCAGAGAGAGGGATTGGAGGGGACCCCATTGGGCCCACCTGGAACTGCACACGATCCTTCAGATCCGCAAAGACAAAACAGAGCAGGAAGCCACCTGATGTCCTGGATTAACCTTCACCCCACCGATCCAAGAGCATCGCCCGTAGCCTATGCAGAGAGTTTCCCACCAAAACGCCAAATTGCCAGAGCTCAAAAAAAAAAACTCTTCTTAGGTGACATTCATATCATAACCATCAGTTTTACTTTAAATTATTGAAGATAGGTTTGTTTTATATTTAGGTTGTATTTAAGAAATTTTATATTTTAAGAGAATGGTATTACTTGATTAGAACCCAACTGTGTTATAGGAATTTCTTTCAAATAAAAAAAAAAAAAAAAAAAAAAAAAACGTATAAACTTGGAATGCAACATTTGTTGATCAACCAAGACATCATGAAAATTATGGGTAAATAACATGATAGTTGTGGGAAGATAACATATTGGTTGTGAAAAGACAACCAATTTATTGTGAAGGTTGTGGCAGACAACCTATCAACCTTGAATGTGGGAAGGCATTCATGTTTCCAGCATGAGATGAGGAGCGGAGCTCTCATTCTATTTCGGTTAAGTCAAACTCCAGGAATGTGAGGAGAGTAATAAGATTTATGATATGGGCATAAATCTTAGACTAACCCATATAGAAATCGACCAGGAAGTCTTATGGAAATCTGTGTAATGATATGGGCTTATACAAAAATAAAACTTCTGGAGTGCTAACATGGAAGTAAACTCATAATGCAATTCAGGGAAGTGAATTGTAATCAGCCCAAGCATGCACACGCTATTATATCGCTATAGAGATAGGGGAAATATGCGTTCACGCTCTAGGTGATATGAGCCCTGGAGTAGGAAAGCCCCTACCAATACTTGGTTAATCGAGGAGTGGAAGTATGTCAAGACAACCAAAGATGGGATCTGGCCAATATTATCTTCTCAGATATTCTATCTATAGCAGAATGGCAACCGTTAAGATTAAAGCATGCTTACCTAGATGTTAAATGGCTGGCTTTAAACAAATTTTTTTTTCATTACCCTTTTTTTTATATACTTGAAACCAAGTGGGTTGAACTTGAGTTTTTACACAAAGGAAATCAAAACACTATGATATCAATAATCTTACCACCATATTCCTTTTTGCTGTTGTGATGTTTTCGGTGCCTGTCAGCTTCTTTTTTAAAGATCTTCAAGCTCAATACCTTTCACTATTGTGAAATTTTGTCCACTCTTCCAGATATCGAGGATGCACCCCAAAAAAACATCTTCCAAAATGGATGCTAGCCTTGTATTTATACACTTTCATTTTATAGCTTTTGTGCCCAAGATGAAGTCGGCCCATACACTTTATCTTTCAATATTATTTCAATGAACTTCAACCTTACTTTCAATCTTGCTTGGTGCCCAAGAGGTCGGTGCTCTCACAATTTCAAACTTCAACTCCATATAAATATTTAAACCATTACTTTATAATACTTAAATTTAATATTTAAATATTATAAGGTTTAACTTTATAATATTTTTATAACTTTAATATTTAAATTTCCAATTTAAATATTAAAGCATATACTTGTAATTCAAATCATCTTTGAATATATTTCTACCTTTAACATCAATGACAATTCAACATTTCATCCTTGAAGATATTTCTGCCTTTGACATCAATGACAACTCAATATTTCTAACAAGTTTCTCTTATCTAAACAATGCATTCCAAATTTTTTTGACTTTATCACACAACACATTATTTTTCATTTTGTCATTCCTTCAAAGATCACCTCTAATAACAATATACCTTTCAAAAATAAGAATGTTCATGCATTATGTGACAAATAAAACATTCAACACAACTTCTCAACTCCAAACTACCCCTAGGGTAATGGTCAAGCAGAAGCTACCAATAAAATCATTTGCACCATTCTTAACAAAATCATTGTAGAATCTCATCATGATTGGCACAATAAAATGACTTTAGCACTTTGGGCTTATAGAAATAGTATCATAACACCCACTAGAGCAACACCATTTTATTTAGTCTATGGCATATAGACCATCATGCCCTTAGAGCTCAAAATCCCCTCTTTGAGAATCTCACTACAAGAGTTCATTGATGATGATATTGCTCACCAATCAATATTAGACCAACTTACGCTTCTAGATGAGTGTTGCATAAATGTTATCAAACATACACATGTTTATCAAGACCATATTTAGCATGCAAAAAACAAGAAGGTTCATCAAAGAGAGTTCCAAATCGAACATCTGGTCCTAAAATAAAATCAACAAAATATAAGCCAATCACATCCTTTGTGTGATAAATTTGCACCAAATTGGTTAGAACCATATATCATTATGCATAAATTTGGTTTTGGGGCCTATCGCCTTGCCAATATTGAAGGAATTGAGGAATCTGAACCCCTCAACATCATCCACATCTACTATTAACGTCTATCAAGGTTCTTAGCTTTCTGTAGATTCGATTTCTACTATTACAAAAATACAAACTCTAAGAACAATAACAACAATAATAAAAACAAAAATGCAACCAGAACCATCCATATGTGGTGTATCTTGCACCTCATATTTTGTTGTATTCATTTATTAAATTTTTTTCTTTCTTTCTTCTTCTTTGATTCCCTATCAATGTTGTATGCTCATGCTTCGAGTGACTACTTACCTTTGATTTGGTTCTCTTTCTTCTCTTCTTTTCTTTCAAATTATTTTGTTATTTGTTAATATTGTATGGTCATGCTTTAAGTGGCTATATACATTTGATTTAATCCTATTTTTCTTTTTTCTTCTTCTCCTTACCTCTTTTGTTCCCTATCAGTGTTGTATGGTCACACTTTGAGTGGCTACGTATCTTTGATTGGTTATATTTCTTCCTTATTTTTACCTTTATTTTACTTTTTCTCCCCTTCTCACCACTTTTCATCCATTTCACACTCTTAATTGCGATGCTTTTCTATCACAATGTGCACTCATCATTCATATTGATACCGCTAAACATTGGACATCAATTCGTTCCTCACACACATACATACATGTCATACACATCCTAATGTGTAGATTGGATCAAACTTTTGGATGCATGAATTCATGTTAACCTATATCACTTGGTTTTCTTAATCAATGATACATTGGTCACATGTTAGTCTGCATTCAGAGACATTCCATTATTTCACCTACCTATGCATATCGTTATACTACATTGTCATGTCAATCCGCTTGTACATATGCACAAATCAGTTTGCATACACCACACCAATGAAAGGTTAAACATACACTTGTTAGTGCAATTATCATGATGTCCAACCCTATTCTTGGTTGCTTGGTAACAAAAAACTCTTATGTTTTTCAACCATTCATAGTTAGTCCAATCAACCTTTATCGAATGTCATCAAATTTTTAAGTACTTCAAAAGCTTCCCCTGGCTGACTTGAGTTTCATGGATCAATCACACATCTCACACACTAGGCAAATTTTGAGCATATAGGAAATACAACACCTTAAGTATGCTGGCCACATAGTGAAAGTTACCTTCCTCATCATATCATTTTAATGATCCAAACCTGAGGATCAAATAAACAAAAAGATAAGTTGCAAAAAATTTAGCAAAGCAAAGCAAAAAGAGCACCAAACCTACAAAAGCAAAAAAAAAAGAGCACTGTCAAAAAAATTGAATCCTTAATGTCCTTAGGTCCATAGATCATGGGGCTAATCTCCATCGAGGCTATAGATGCTTGACTGACAATGAAGCATGCCTTACAAGTGGTGACATGTCTACACATTAAGAACCTTATTTTTGTACAAACCACTATGCGCTTGTGGATGGTTTACAAGTGGTTAAGTCCATCCTCACTTAAAATGGATAAATGAACATCATGTGCACACATGGGTCCATGATAGTCTAAATATCAGTCAACATAGTCAAGATTTTTGTATGATATTGATGTTCAAACTATGGTGTTTGACTTTCTAGGAATTCTTCTAAACATCCAACAATCCTAAGAACAAGGGGTGAACAACATCATCGCTCGTGTCGCATATAACAAGTGTTCTTTTCATTAGCCTTGTATATTGTCCAAACTATGTACAATCATTAGATCCATACTCAAAACATCACTTAAAAGACCTACATAGGTTCATTTTGAGTTGTATTCATCATACACATTGCACGTTTGCTTATTTCATGTTAGGATAAACAATCCATGCGACTATTTATTTTTTCTTGATTAATTAAACCATTTAACATGGTCAAAAACTAAAAATGTATTTTCAAAAGAATGACCACATACACACATCTCAATTATACATACAATAAATTTCTCAAATCCATACATTTATTACATTTCAAGCTAGTCAAATTAATGCTACATTTCATGTACTATCTATCCAATACATCATTAATGCATACTCACATGTATTAAATCTCCACACACACATCATACACAATAAATACATGTTACATCACTATGCATAATCAAAGCACTTGTCGTATATCATATAAAAATATGGTCTATACATAGTCAACATTACCTGTAAGCTACAACACACACACACACACATATATATATCATGCTATACATCACTACATATACAACTATCACGCTATACAAAAATGGTGGCACACTCACCACACCAAAAAGAATAATCTCAACTCTACTACCCATGGGGAGTCTCTCCACTCCCCTCACATTTATCGAGAGGTCCCTCTACACTCCCTCTTTACTCTATTTTGGGGCAGATCCCTCTACCTATGATGCTAACTACTCCACTATCCAAGATACTATTAGAACTACTAACTGTGTGCTCCTATTGCTCTAATGAAACTAGGACTCAAACTATTAATATATTAAAATATCTATCCCTTGAGTCACTAGCTATACCTCAAACCTATGCACCCTCTTACTCTCTCGAAAGAAGAGACTCAAAATTATCCTTCACTCATCGTTGATAATCAAGGTCAATCTACAAAGTAGACATTTACCTTTATATCCTTTGTTGTTCTACCTCCTCTCGTAACCTGGTCATATTAGCCACCATAACCTCTCTCTCACTTTGTTGCCCCTATGCCTCTATTGTGGCTCTCTCTAATACCACTATCATTACATCTCTCTCGATTGTGATAGCATCACCCTATCGTTAAAACTCATCCCCCTATCCTCTAAGTATCTCCACCCCCTCTCTCCACATCATCTCCCTATCACAACTACATATCTCTTAGCTAGCACTCAATCCATATCCAACATTGAGGTAACCCTCTCTAGGGTCCAAGTCGATCACTCAACCTCTAACCTCATCCTCTCCTACATCCAAGATACCTCTCGCTCTATCATCATTGCCTCTACTTGGCACACTCTATCCCAAAACATGTGGATCTCATCTAATGCATCCATCATAATATGTAAACTGATACTCAAATCTACCTTAGGTGTCCCAACATCACTTATCACATAAGTTTCTACTATCATATCTACTATACCCCATACATCCGCCTTGGATGAGCTTGCTCCACTAAGTGCTACCTCACGCATTGCACAATATTTGCTTCTGACTCCTCATTATTCTCATTTGGACCAATTTTGGGCCCACTTGTTTCTACCCTCAGGCTACTAGCCTTGCTGCCTACTCCTATTGAACTGCTAGCTACTCCTACTATACCCCTCATAGCCCACTCTAAGCCCCTAAATGTTGTTGTTGTTACCTCTATTGATCTATCCACCACTTCTCTACCAGGCTCCCACCTCTACATAGCCCACTAGACATTGTACTTAGACATCATCCCTACATCATATACATTAGGAACAACAATATCCTTGTACAATACTATATCCAAAGGCCCCACCTATGATCGTGTTCCATTGTCTCCCTTGACCCTCTAGATCACCACTAGAAGATTAGGTAATCTCTGCAGCAACCCAAACTACCTTAACACCTAAGAAAATGGGAAATAATATATCTATGCTACCTCTTATCTGGTTACCCATCATATGACTCACTCAAAATAACTCTCACACAATATTATCCCATTATGATTCTCCTCTCTAGGGATACCAAGTAATATCCTATGGCCTCATGCTATCAAATACCTCTCTATAATAGAGTGGTTGTCCCTCATGCGGTCTCCTCAAACATACCTCCATATCAATGTGTATGGCACATCAATCCCCATCAACTCATGAGTTCTATAAGGTAGACCCTTTGGCCTCAATATTGTTGTGCTCCAAACCCTAAACCTATAGCAACAAACTCCTGCCCAATCTTATCTATCTCATCATACACACAACATGTAGCTCACTGATTTCTATGCTAATAGGGCTAGTGCCCATGCAAATTAGTGCTCTCACTCCACCATATCACATACAACACCCATCCTCCTCCATGAGAACCTACATCTATATGTATCCAAAAAAATATAACTAAAAATGAGGACCATTGCTAAAAAATACCTCAAAGATAACTCTCTATTCTTCCATAACTCCTCATATGCTAAAATCACACTACTCACTCTCACTCCCTCCCATTTGTCTCTAAATTTTATCATAATATTGCACTTATCTGGCCCCTCCTTGGGGCTATCACCATCAATCCCTTAATTAGTAGTTGATATATACGATATATATCCTCTAGAGTAATCGTAATTTCCCCTATCGAGAAATGAAAGGTTTTTTGGTTATGATCCCACCACTCACATAAAGCAGATAAATAGAAGTGGTCACATTGAATCATCACCATTTCCACCACTCCATCAAATCCCATATCTCTCAGCCACTACTTATTACCAGTCCCCCAAATCTTCTTTAGATCCTCAAGTAATGGCTAAAATCAATGTCTCAGCTCTACATCCTTGACCTATTCAAAGCATATATTACATCATTTTAAAAAATAAAAATAAATTCGTACATTACCTACATTCCATACAATAAAAAAATATACATATGTATAGTTGCAATTTACCCTACGATCGTATAGTCACAAGGTAACCTATGACCGTATATATGCGAGTATAATTGACTACCCATTTCCCTCATTTCCATATATTTTTCAAG
Source organism: Wollemia nobilis (assembly GCA_028583015.1). Taxonomy (NCBI): domain Eukaryota; kingdom Viridiplantae; phylum Streptophyta; class Pinopsida; order Araucariales; family Araucariaceae; genus Wollemia; species Wollemia nobilis. Next base: position 10,574,718 of record JAQPPZ010001125.1, read on the forward strand.
AAAATTAAAAAAATTACACAAAAGGTACAAAAATACATAAAAAAACACACATACATGCATGCACATCAAAATATGTGCCACAAAATATACAAAAGCATGCAAACATATGCATACATGTCGCCTCCCACTTTAATTTATATTTTTTCCCACACATTACCTACATTACAATTTCATTTCACTAAAAAGAGTCCTATGGTTCCTTTATTCCTCGAAATCCACAAATATGGGATACATGACCAACTTACCAAAACTGCACACCCTCCAATGCCTACTTGCACTGCATCCTTGGTCATATCTTTTACCTTGTTCTCCACTTTGGTAGCACTTCACTTCAAAATCTCACTCACACTCTCCTTAACTTGTGATTCTCCTCCTTCAAAAGTCACAAAATGAATCGTGTGCCTTGCAATTTCCCCTTTATAGATGCATGCCTCAGGTTGTAAGTTAACTTACAACTATATGGGTGCAAGGTACCTTGCAATTTATTAGGTTGTAGGTTACCTTATGACCAAAGCCAAACTCCATAAAAATCTACTACCAAGCATAAAATGATGATTTTCATCTATCTTACATGATTAATTTTCATCATCATTTAGTTCTCATGCTTTGTGTCGATTCTATTATGCCAATGACCATGTTGTCAGGTGTTTTACCATTACTTTGAATTTCATTCTCCCATCGTCTCATCGCTTGATGAGGTAGACATCAAACAACAAAAGCCACCTACCATGTGATCAATACTCAAACACTCAATCTTGAAATTTACGTTTATCCAAAAACCTTTGCCTAAGACTATCATAAGCCCTAATTTTTTGGGGTAAATAAAAGCATAATTTCTCTTCTCAATCAAAAATCCAATTCAAAAATATAAATTTGGTAGGTTTTTCGTTAGGAACTACAAGTTTACTCATGTGTATATGCTTCATCTAGGTGGCCAATCTAGACCATTGAAGCAATCATGAGTATCCCTACATATGGCTGACTAGTCTACCGACCCAAATGATATCAATCTATTAAAGGTAAAGTTTCAAAAACATTTACTGCTTCCACAATTGGGGCATTTTACATTGATCATGATAGTAAAGCAATATCATGTATACTCTTCCAATAATTATCATGGTGCAACAAAGGTTGTAATCATTCTTCAATAATTAATCACAATTTCTTCTTCTTCAAAATCAAACCACCAACTTGGTGTCATAATTTTTTGCATTGCATCATGTTTTCACACAATATAGTACAAAAATGGGTAAATGTAGACACCTAAAAATCACACATTGCCCTTCATCCCATCATCACGATTGATCAATTTGAAAAACCCATAAAATTTGCATATATTAGCCTCAAAATACTATTCATTTATCAAAACCACTATTCATGCACTATTCATAAGCCCTCTTTGGCCACTTAAGCCCTTTTCTATGCTTAACCCTTGGTCCCCATGCAACCATCATTCTAGCCTAACCTTGGTTAATCTCTAACCTTGATCAAAATCCACCTCATAGTCAAAATCCACCCCATGGTTAACCTAACCTTGGTCAACCTAACCAATGGACACATCACCTAGTCTACTCTTTGACTAGCCTAGCCTCCACCTCACCCATTTGATCTCAAATAAATCTATGGTCAACCTATTCAGGGTCAACTTTAACCCTTGATCGACACATCCCCCCATGCACATTAAACTTCATAAATGAAATTTGGAGACTTTTATTTTCCAAAGCATGGGAGGTATGGTGAGTCACCCTCCACCTCACCCAAAAATCAACATCTAACCTAGGGTCAACCTAACCCTAATAAGACTTAACCCTTGCTCCATTTCAAATCCCCATGTGCATTTAGAGCCTTAAATGATATTTGAAGACTTTTGTCTTTCAAAGCATGGGAGACATGGTGAGTCATCTTCCACCTCACTCAAGTCAACACTAAACCCATGGTTAATCCTACTACGGTTAGGACTTAACCCTTACTCCACTCCACATCCCCATGCTCATTTATGACATGTAGATGGGTGAGGTATTATCTCACCCAAGGCCACTTATGAGGCATGGCATGCATACCACCTCAAGGGACACCTTGCAGGACACCTCAGGGGATACCTCAACCCCCTAACCTTACCAAATTCTATAAATAGAGGTTCATTTCCTCTATTTCAATAAATCCACCATGTGCATACTCAAAATTTTACCAAATCTATCTAGACTACACAACACTTCAACACTCACTTTGACATCAATCTCCATCAATCACCATACAAATAATCATTTTGCACCCTTTTTGTGTCCCAAATTACTCTTTGTTACAGGTTTTGAAGGTGAACAGATGAGGATAGGAGCTCCAACAACAATAGAAGACTTATTTTGATAACCTAGAATTCTATTGGGATATCACAATCCCGATCACAAGGTAACTTGTGACCCAAATAGTCACACCTTAAGGTGCGACCCTTTTCAAGGGTTAGTTTCAAGCATCAGAAGAACATAAAACCTCCAAACAGGTAAGTGTCACTGCCCAAACCAGTTTTGTAACTATTTTCAATGCTTTGGTAATGAATTAGCTGCATTTACTTAGTGTCTTTTATCTGTAAACACGAGGGTTATTATTGAGACAAGCCCCTAAATGTTCTAACAAGTTTTTGTAGTCATGTAGGTTTAGAGGATCAGTTTGACTAACAGTGACCCATGAGCAATAAGCCCACTCCTTTTGAGGACCTCTTGGAAGACATTTGGTGTTGTTGAACCATTCACTAGAAGAGGGTTTTCACCTCCAAAATCCTATTTTGTAGCCTTCTAAGGCACTTTTGTAAAAAAAATATCTTGTAATCCCATTTTAAATTATCAATTGCAAACAATTTCATTTTCCATAAGTCTAGATATAAATAACATCTACCAAAGATAACCATTATTCAAAGGAAGGTTTAAGCTATAACAAGGCACAAATCAAATAAACATAAAAAATAAGAACTCAAACAAGCTTCCAATGTTCTCTTCTTGATGTCGTGTTGTTCCGAGTTTATTCTTTCTAAATCCATCCCCCAAAAAATAGTTCTCTTTTCTCTCTTTCTCGAAAGTGCTCTCTCTCATTCAAATAGAATGAGGTGCTTTTCTTGCAAGGAGGAAGTGGTGTTTCTTACAAGTACAAGAAGACATTACTAAAATTCAATGCCACATTTTTGCTCATAAAGGTGTCGTCTAAGCAATGCCATAATAAAAAGAACTAAACTAAATTTTGCAAGCCAATCAATTTTTATTCCAAACACTAGAGGAATAATACCATAATGAAAGTATCATCAATAATTAATTCACTTTTTCAATTTCTAATATTAGATTTTAATATGGACATTAGTTTTTCCAAACATTAATGTCACCAATCTAATTAATACTTTCCTAACCTAAAGTATTAAAGTCATCATTCAATTAATAATTTTCCAAAGTATTAATGTTACTATTTAATTAACACTTAACAAAATCTATGCATACCTCAAACAAACATAGATTCACACCAACCATATTACACACCATTGTTTTATCCTTAAGTAGGTTATCTCATTTAATATAGTTTAATCCTATTGCCAAACTAGTATGGAGACTCATTGCACAAACAACTTCTTGTCCCAATGGTGTGAACATGAAAACAATAAAAATGCAAACACATCTACATGAAAGGGTATTTTGTTACCCTGAGTTGTCAATGAGCAAGTCATTACCATCACTTTCCAAATATCTCTCTTTGTAGGTGGTTCACCCATATAATCCCACTAGAGAGAGAACCTAGTCCTGCACCCACAAATACATCAGCAATACCATATTCCAAGATCAAAAGAATGAAATCATCCCATCATAAAGACATCATAAAATGAAGCTATGCCATTAAATATTCACACCAAAATATAGTTCATTGTCCATAAATAAGTCTGCCAAGTTGGGCTATTAAAAAGCCTCCCTCTAAAAATACAATAATGCTCCACCAAAAAAAACATAAAGACCCTCAAAGCATAGCTAGCCTCTATTCTCAAATTTACCACCATCTCTGGTTTCCTCGTCAATGAGCTCCTAGACTTGGTTAGAAAAGCTTGTCTCTCAGCTCTGAAATCCTTTGAATTGCACTCCTATATTTGGTAAGTGGTCTGCTACACCATTGGCCTCTCTATAAAAATGGATGAAATGAATATCGTCAAGAAGTTTTGTTTTGATTTTAGCCTTTGCTACCATGTTTGCTATATTCCAACTAGGAGGATGTCTTCCATTCAAGATATTAATGTTCAATAATCAAATTCTTTGCGTTCAAACTATCTATGAAATACTGTAGGTCTAAAATTTGCACACTCCTTTCCTTCAGGCTAATGGATCTGCGCCATGAAGGGGAATGGGAGAATAATAGATCTACACCTCAGAGAGAGACACTTGATTGTGCCTTCTTATGGTGATTTTTTGACGAATTGTTTAGGGTTCAGCAGGAAATATTTTATGGTAGTTTCCATGCCTAGTTTTTTTTGGAGTTTATTTTGATGTGTTCCTTTGATCAAATCTCACATACACATAGATTTTGGCTGATATGCAACTAAGCTAATTTATATGCAATTTTGATTTATATGCAAACAGAAAACAATAGAAACATATCTTACATGAATAATGCAATGCGTAAAAGTGATTTAACACTTTGACCTATATCCGAAAGTCTGATGAAGATTCTAATTTTTGATGCAAGCAAGATCATATGCAACAAGGTCAATATCATATTACGATTTGTAAAATCGTATTATGATCGCAAGATCGTACCCTACCGATTAGAGACCAAAAGCTTCGATTTTGATAAAAACCTGCAATTTCATGGGTAGAGTGCAGAGAATAGAAAATAAAATGTGCTAGAGACTTTATTGGACAAATATTAGCTCATATATGACTTAATGAATGCAATACTAATAGGAAATAACATGTATATGCTTTGAATTATGTGAAATATGCAAGTAGATGTGATTTGGTGAACTCCAAGGATGCAAATGATTAAATCTAACTTTATATGCAATGGAAAATAAAGAATTAAATAATAAACATAAAAATAAGGTGCTAGAAAATGCAAACCAGAGCTTGGGGTTGCCCCCAAGTGAGCTGCAAGCAAGATCGTATCACACAGGGTGAGATCGTACGTAGAATAAGCAAGATCGTATTACGATTGCAAGATCATATCGATTTGATATCACCTGTATCCTCTGATTCTGCAGACAACAACAAAATAACCAAAGCTAAAATGTAAAATTCTATCGATGTGTTAGGAGTGCCAGGAGGAATTTGAGGGGAAGGGTGTTTGATTAAATAGGATAAGCAAGCTGATGAAATTGGGCTAGAAAACAAAGTGGGTTGCAACCTCCTCCAAGATGGGCTGATTGACGAATCTGATCCCGTACCTACCGTACGGTTGCATAGGTAAAGACAAAAAACATTGTAACTGGTTTGTCATTTTATCTAAATGAGTTTTTTTGGTTTTTTAGCAAGATCATATTACGATCATAGAGATCATACACAAAATCGTACACAAGGTCGTAATACAATTTTGTAGATCATAGTACGATCTCATCAGCCTAATTTGATTTCATCAACAAAGAACAAAAATCAAGGTAATAAATGCAACTGTTATCACTTTTGATCAATTTTTAAATATTTTTATCTTTTTATGTAAATGGGTCAATTTTAGGGTGTTACATTTTACCCCCTCTTTAGCTTATTTTTGAAAAATATGTTAAAGAAAAAACTAACACACTTTACAAGAAGGTAAAAAATTATTATAGATTTTGTTGATGGTTTCAAGTTTTAATGCAAGTTATTTTAAGGTATGATACCCCCTTCGAGAGTTTACACCAAATTCCACGTTTGGGTAAAAACTCAATTTTTTTTGTTTTTAGGGTGAAATAGAAAATAAAGTTACAACTTAATTCATTTGTCACTTTATCTTTTGTTATTCTGGAGCTCTGGAGAAAACATGGCAAGAGCTTCCCATCGTGCCAATTTTATCTGAGCTGGAGACGAAGCACTCATGGTAAGCATTTCTCACTCATTTAACTTAAAATTTTCATGTTTTTCTTGTTAATTAAATTTAAATTTGGATTTTTAGGGCACGACTACCGTCACATAGCCCTAACTATAAAATTGTAATGATTTCGCAAAATTATAACGATTTCATGATATTATCGATACAATATCGATGAAATCGACCAAATTTTGCGATATCATATCATATGATATCAACGAAATCGACCTAATCGAGGTCGATATCAGATCGATTTTGACGATCGTAATGTACAATATCACAAAACCGATACGATATCACCCGATCGATATGATCTTAGAGGTTAATACGATTTTAAAAAATTTTATACAATTTTGCTGATCATCTAATTACAATTTTATTATTTTGCTGTTGTTGATAGATGGCTGAATTAAAGAATCGAGAGTGGAGACATGCCACTCTCCAGGAAGACTTGGAAACTCTCTCAATTATTGAGAGGACATGTGGTGAAGATGCCACATATACTAGTGGATATGAGATTACTGACGGCTTTGGCAGAGAGGTGGTATCCGGAGTCATCATGTTTTTGATTACCAACAGGGGAGATGAGTCCTACTCTAGAGGATGTTTGGAGGATCTTAAGGTTACCATTAAGGGGGGTACACATAGCTGCATCTAGAAACCAAGGCCAGAAAATGAGGAGGTTGATAGGAGACCCTAAATTCATATTGAAGAAGGGTGGGGTTAGTATTGATAGGCTTAGGGGGACAGAGGGAGTCTCTCACTTGATAATTTTTTTGAGTGGCATCATAGGAGGTCTAATATTATGCCATCTCAGCGGATACCACCTGTTGTGGACCTTAGCAGAGGTGGTCTACGATAAGAGAGATCAGAGTGTGCATTTTTATTGGGGTCCATTCCTTCTCTACTGTTTGTACATATTTTTGCACAGGGTCATTTACAGGGCAGGGAAGGGTTTAGTCTTGACCTATTTTCTATAGATGTGGTGCTAGGAGCACATAGCTATCTGATGACCTATAGGAATTCCTCTAGTTTGAGTGGTATATGTCCAAATCGACGTAGAGGATGATAGACTGAGGGTCTTTTACTGGGCTATATAAGGAGGTCATAGGATACAGGCTAGCCTCGATGTCATGAGGCAACTCATAGATGAGTTACTGGTAGAGGATATTACATGGAGGTCTTGGAAAGAGCTACCAGGGTGGGGGGAATATGCATTCGAGCTGGCCTGCATCAGGCAGACCATTTGGTTATGGATGGACTAGGAAGAGGTGGAGTTGCACCACTTTGATTGGGTGCAATGATAGTTTGGGTTACAACAGGATATTCCTTAGCATAGGAATATCACCTTTGCTAGATCTACTTGGGATCCCACCACTATTAGTGGGACTCCCAACCTAGCTTAGTTTTTGGATCCTCAGCTTGATGATGATCCAGTACAAACAATATATGGGGATGATGTCAGGGTGATATATCAGTATCAATAGTGGTATGCTGGCATCAGGCCTGCCCGATTGATGCTATGGAGGATCACAGTGTAGCAAGCGGTTGATCAAATTTTTAGGTAATAACATGCAACCAACCAGTGACAACAGTCAAATACACATATATCCTCAAGGGGACCGAGTCCTCGTACTAGGGATAGACATCAGCCTAGGAGGAGGCCAGGGAAGGAGGAGAGGAGATCATCTCCTCAATAGCAAGAGAGAGGAACATCACATCAGTAGGAGAGAGGGATGTCGCCTCAACAAGAGAGGAAACCTAACCTGATCGAGAAGGGCAAGGGATTTATGGAGGAGGGGGAGAGCAGCGATATGGTTGCTCTATGGGTAGAGGTTACTAGTTTGAGGGAGTAGAATACCTCTCAGAAGACTAAGATTAAGACTTTAGAGGCATAAGATGCAGGATTAGGAGTGAATATTTAGTCTCTAAAGAGGGATTTGGCATAGGCTAGGGCTCAGGTAGGATAGGGGTTGGGACCAGTGTTTTTCTTAACGACGAATATTCACAATTTGGGCGAAGATTAACATTTTTGAAAATGTAAATTTGTGATTTTTGGTGGACCCTTGACTTCGAACCTTCGCATAAAATTTTTGGATCAATTTTTTTTATAAGTATCTATTCGCCGTGCATTGATGATAGTATTATGTATTATCTTTTAAATTTGTTGGCACTCCCGCCTAAGCCGTGGAGTATTTTCGTAAAAAAAATTTAAAATTTTGAAATTATCCTGCCAAATTTGCTAACTATGCCACTCTATAAGTAACAACCTAGAGATAGTTTTCATTTGTAACATTCAAAAAATACTCTAATGCAAAAAGTGTGCTCAGATTCAGTATTCAGAGTTCTGTAACTGGATTGACAAGACATATTTCTCCACCCGACCTGACGACAGGAACTTATATCTCCTAGAATTTAGCTTCCAACTAGGCCGTTTGCCGCACTAAATCTCCACCTGGATCGGTGACATGAAATTATATCTCCCAGAAGGTCATTTCCACCTGAGATGTATGTCGTACTGAATCTCCACCCGAACTGGCTGCTAGAGTAAAAACTCCACCCAAACTGACTGCTAGACTGAAAAGTCCACCCAGATTGACTGCCGCACTAAATCTCCACCTGGAATGACTGCTAGACTAAAAAGTCCACCCGAATCGACTGCCATATTAAAAAATCCACCTAGATCGACTATGGCAAATCTTTTCACCCAGATCGTTACCGACTTATACTTTTACCCGGACCACAAGAAGTTTAGACCGTTCGCCCAAACCGACTATCGATCCTCCGGGTCTCTTTTCATATGGACCTTTTCCTACAACAAGTACTCTGTTTCTCTCCAGAAATTTAAATTTGTGATCCTATTTTTTTGTCGTGTAATATCTGGTTTTTATTTTCCTTTTTTTTACCATTTACTGAAAATAAGTCAATTAGATTCACCCCTTTTATGTTACTAGATTTTTAAATAGACAAATACTTTGGTTCTCTATGTACATTGTGATGCTCTACTTGTCCATTTTGTACAAGAATTTTATTTTTTTCAACATTTGTATCTCTGATTAAATTTTGCATAAACAAAAAAAATTCTTATAATTTTTTCAAATTTTATATTGATTGGTTTTTTGCACTTATTAGTTACACTACTATCTCCAGAAAATAGAGTATCTAAATACTCTAAAAATATCACAATAAATAATAACTGGAAACATGTATCTATTTTCTACCAACCATCTATATGTTCATTCTAAATACAATATTGTGTTCAACATTTTATTACTTTTCTAAATTGAATTTTTTTTCTTTACAAGTAAAATTTCACCTACTGGCGATGAAAAGAAAGGGGCCAAATCTGAAAAGGGTATCCTGAATTATTTTAACCATATGTTGAAATCAAGTGAGCCATCGACATGATTTTTGACTACTTAATAGTTAGGTGTATTTGTTAATTTAAATAATGCATTCTTCCTCAAATTGTTAGTGTACCTCTATCCATATTGCATGCATCATGATGATGTAAATTATATTTCTGTTTGTTAGTTTATTTTGTTAAATTAAAAAATAATTAAGAATATTACTGTATGCTACTATGCAGAAAACCTTGTGGACCCTGATATGCCTTCGCTTGAAGATATTCATCCCCAAGAGATGACTTCTATTGAAAATTCTCTTAACAATGACATCCAACAAGCACTTGAATATAATCCTCAAAATACCATAGTTAAAAATGAGAGCGATAAATAAAATACATTACTATCTTCTTTTTAATCTACAAGCAAAAAAAATAAAAAGCGGAAGGCATATTACTGGGCTATTGGAAGGGTATTTAAGAATGAATGGGCAAAATAATTTCCATAGATAGAGCCCATCCTAACTAATGACAACCAACCTAATGTTAAAGTATGTAGATGCAAAATTTGTAGTTGGAAACTGGGCAAGGAGCACAGGTTGCAAAATAAGATAGATATAATAGAAAAACATGCTGACAAATTTTATGTAAAAGTTAAATGAAGTGATGGAGAAATTATTAGAACAGTTAGGTGGAAGGATGCATCAGAATGTATGCATGTTGGATATTCAATAGAATATGAAAATCACTTTAAGGAACAACAATATCTTGTTGAGAAAGGTGCAACAATTGAAGCCCATTCTCAAAAAATAGAAAAGATCACCTTAGGGGTAAAAGGATTACAGTTTGCTATTGTATTTAGTATTCTCAAGAAGGGTAGACCCATGTCTGATTTTATTGATTACAAGAACCTCTTTCAGCTAGTTGGTTTGCAAAAAATTTTGAGTTGCCATTGGTCTGATCGAAGTGGTTGGGAAATGGTAAAATGTCTATCATTAGTAGAAAAGGAGGACCTGAAGGAAAAAGTAAAACATTACAAATTCATTGCACTATCTATTGATGAGGTGATGGCTATGGAAAACACATCCTAGATTTGTATGCATGTGTATACTTTCCAAAACAATGTCAGGCAACTTAGTTTGCTAGGATTACATAAGATGGTGAAAAATTCAAATGCAAAAAACATTTATAATATTGTTGTGACTAGTTTAAAGGATATTGTGGGAATGAATGACATGGACATAACCACAAAGTTAATATGCATTGGAGTTGATGGAGATGCTATTATGCAAGGGCATAGGAGCGGTCTTTGTGTTCGACTGCAAACCATAATTACACCATTTATGATACCCATTCATTGCATGGATCATAGAATCAATCTTGCATATAAAATCGTGAGCACTTTTGAAAATGTTGCGAGAGTGGAAGACCTCATTCATGAAATACATTCTTATTTTTCTTGCAGTTCAAAAAGGTTTTTAGTGTTTCAATAGTTTGCACTAGGAGTTACAGAAGGAAATAAAATGTTAAAATATGTAGATACAAGGTGGATTTCATTGTATAAACCTCCACACAGAGTTCTTATAGAATATCAATTATTAACAGGGTTTATGTACTCAAGTAGTCACAGAGTTGATAAGGCAAAATATTTGTTGTTTTGTTTGACTAACTTTGAAACCCTACTGACGTTATGTGGTATTCTTCCAATGTTACAAGAAATGAATAGATTGATTAAATTTGTATAAGAGAGATCCATCTATATTGTTGATTTCATAAGGATGAGAAAACAAATATGTCTTGTTATTGAAAATTTATGTGTTCAAAGAAGATTTTAAAGATCCATTGTTTCATAGTTGGAATACATTAACAAACATGAACGATCCAGGAAGCTATTTGAATTTTGACGTCAATGATCATCCTTGTATTAACAACTGTGGAAATTTGATACCTCTTTATTATTTTGAAAGGAAATCAAGTATAGGTATAGACAGTATTGAAAAAGTTCCTATAACACACAATAGATTTCATGTTGTTTTACAGAAAATTAGAATAAACTTGTCCAATATAGCAAAATATTTGACAAGTGACATAAGAGATCAATTTTAGAGAGATGAGTTGCTTGAGGAGATGAGTGTGGTTAAACCCATATTTTGGGCTTCTAATAGTGACTTCGATACTACAAATGAGTTTTTTGTTAAATATATGATGATACTTATTCATCATTTTAGTAAAATTGTGGAAATCAAGGGTGTTATAATCAATGGTATACTGAACAATTTTTTTTTGAAAGAACAATCAACACATTTTGGAAGAACAATGGTTAGTCAAACAACATTATTGAATGACATCAATGAGACTGGTTCCATTGCACATTTGTGGCAAATATTGTATCCAAGTACTATCCTACAAGATACTATAAGTGAATACTTCTATTTATATGAATTATGTCAAACATTGATTCTGGGATCAGAGGGTTTTCAGTGCATTATCTTTTGTGAAATCAAAGCTTCGCAATAGGCTGGACAAAAATTTGGAAAATTGTTTGAGAATTTATGTATCATCTTATCAGTTGGAAAATTTTACCTATGATAGGGCAATTGTATTATAGAATTCCCTTGCAGATAGAAGGAGCATGTTGAATATGACCGATATGGAAGATAATGATGCGCGTAGTGATCAAAATGCAGAGACACAACTCTCCAATATGCTGTATATTGATGCTGAACAATCAAAAAATTATTTGTTTAAGCTTCCTGATTTGTGATTTTTTTCACAAGTTGAATTCATTTCACAACAAATATGATAGCTAAGCATTGTATGTTTCAGCTACTTGATTTGGGTTTTTACCAGTTTTGTGATTTTTCCAGTAATTTACAATAAACTAGATTTGATTTGATATCAAATTTTACAATATTGTATCAGATTTGTTAGATTTCACAAAATTTGATTATGAAGAAGTTTTCATGTTCTGTCCTTTGTTGGTTTTGAAATGGTTTTAATTTCTTGATAAATTAGTATTTGTTTGTTTCAATTACATGAATTGTGAGTTTTTTACAAGTATTTACAACATTGATCAATATGTATTTGTTAGTTATCATATTCGTTTTCAATATGAATTTCTGGTTGTTTGTTATCACAAGTGTTTCATCTATATGAATTGTAACTATGATTTATTACACAACATTGTCTTTCAAATTATATTTTTTATGATTTTTAACATAGCATTGTCTTTCATAACCGATTATAAATGTATGAGCATTGTTGTTTTTGAATTGATTTGAACTGCATTCATATTCATATTGAGATTATAAATAGTTAAATCCATTTAAAAAACAAGAAGTGCATTCATATTAACACAAGAAGAACATTTATATTGATTTTATATAAAACAAGAAGAGCATTCATATTGAGACAAGCACAACATTCATATTTATCATTTTGCACAAGAATATAATTCATTCTAATTTTAACTACATTCATATTTATTCTAACTGCATTCATATTCATATTGAGGTTATAAACAATTAAAATCATTTCAAATACAAGAAGTGCATTCATATTGACATAAGAAAAGCATTCATATTGATTTTATCTGAAACAAGGTGAGCATTCATATTGACACAAGCACAACATTCATATTTATCATTTTGCACAAGAATAGCATTCATACTAATTTTAACTACATTCATATTGATTCTAACTGCATTCATATTCATATTGAGGTTATAAACAGTTAAATCATTTCAAATACAAGAAGTGCATTCATATTGACTTCTGTTCTTCCACAATGTGAACAATATAGGTCAATGTCCATAATGGAAGTTCTGTTCTTCCAAACAAAAATATTCTTGCTTGGAAGTACTCAATAATGGCTTTCAAATCTTTATTTGCAATGGAGGAGATTGTTAAGCCTCTCTTGGACTTAGCCACAGAAGTTGCATAAAAAAAACTAGAAAAATAAAAAATGTAAAATTTGAAACAATAACAAAAATAATTGACATGAATATTACCTTCAACAACTTTCCAGGAAAGGTCAAACTCATCCTCCAAGTATTTTTTGTCATGCTTAGCCATTGAGAACTTCGTAGACACGACAGGGAAATGCTTGTGTGGAAGTTTTGTTAACCTCTGTATGTTGGTAGGTGTGATGGTGAATGACACTTGTTTATTCCAAAATAGGACATTCATTGTTGCATGGTCATGGTCGTAACCATAAATGATACATTGCAACAGGTGCTTATCCGTCCTAAACTGTGATATTGTAAGCAAGTTCTGCAAACCTGATGCAGATAGCCACGTATTGTCATAACCAGGGGAGGTTGACAAATCTATCATCGCAGTGCAAGTAGGATTCTTGAAAACCAAATTTCCTATTGCAGTGTGTGTACCAGTAGAGGTGGCCATTGTTGATTAAGTAAAATGAGAAACTTAAAGTGTGGGGAGATAGTGTAATGGGAAGTGGAAGAGCAAACACAAAAATGTAACCAAAAAAATGACTTCACAATGTCTATTTATAGATAGAAATGGTAGGATTTGGACATGTGGCAGAAAGTCATTCGACATGCACTATTGCTGAAGCATCGCCTGACACGTGGCATAGTACAAATTGGTCCAGTGATGAATCTTGCTTTCCACCTGGTCAAGCCTCGTAAATGATTTCCACCCGGTCTATTAGCTGGATGATGGTTACCAATCGGGATGTCTTTGGAAATGGTTTCCACCCGAATTCATGTTCAACCTATGATTTACACCCAATTCATTAACCAGACTTAAATTCCACCCGACCCATTGGCCTGATGATTATTACCACTCGGTACGCCTACAACCTTATGGTTTCCACTCGATTCGTTGGTTGGCCAATGAATTCCACCCAGCCTGCCACTCAGACATTTTTTTCACATGGACAGTTATGGTTTTACACCCGGACCGTTAACCGGTCATAGTTTTCACCCGAACCGTTAACCGATGATTTTTTTCACCTGGACGGTCATAGTTTTACATCCAAACCATTTATCGCATACAAATTTCACCTGGACCATTACCCGATCCTTGATTTCTACCTTGTCCACTACCATGTCCTTGATTTCCACCCTAGATGCTACCAGGTCCTCGATTTCCACCCTGGCCATTACCCTATCCTCGATTATCACCATTTTTTCAATTTTTTTTCAAAAATTAAGATAATTCGCCATATCCTCCTACAAGAGGTTGACCTGGATTCTCCAGGGATTCGCAACGGATTCACAAATTTTTTACAAGGATATTTTGGGTCTGAACCCTTATGCATAACCATGGTTGGGACTTAGGGAGCTATAGTTCCAACCCCAACATCTTCACAGACAAGGAGCAACTCAAGGGATGAGTTGGCTAGGGCTATTGGGCGGGCAACTTTCTACCAGGCCCTATACTTTATAGCAGTTCCTGAGGGACAGAGACAACCACTGCCTACGATGTACGAGCCTCCGACTCCTTTGAGTCACTCGAGATCGCACTCGACCACCAGGACAACCACTACTACCGGAGTAAGAGGATTCCAAGCACCACGACCCCCTGGTGGAGACGATGATGCCCAAAGCTCTAGAGGTTCTAGGGGGTGACCTTAGAAATTTTGTGACACTTTTTTCTTAGTGACTGAGTATGCCAATTTTTGAGGATTGTGGCATACCAGTCGATGTCATTTTGTATATAGACTTTTGAGATATATATATATATATATATATATATATATATATATATATATATATATATTGATCTTCTTATTTTATGTGATTTTGTATGATTTGGCTATATTTGATTGAATTTTTATGGTGTTTAAATTTCTTATAATCATGCTTTTTATTTGAGTGTTTTGATCATGCTTAAAATGAAGAATGATTTTGATTTTTGTAAATGTGTTTTTGAAAAAGATGTTTTTGTAAAATGATGAAATAAATGGATTAGCAATGTTCCTCGGAGGATGTTGTGATGTTATATGACCGTTGGTGGAGATCTGTGCTCGCTAGGTCATGAAGCGGATCTTGTTGTGAGGAATTTTGTATTGCTAATAATATGAATGTTTTTGTGGTGCTCAAGTATATTCTTGAGGCTTATGATGAGAAAAGGAGATGTTTGATTTTGTTTGTGATAAAATTTGATTTTTGTAAAAAATATTTTGATATTGTTTGTGAAGATAATGGGATTTAAGCATGAAAATTTGGGAAGAATGACTTGCGCTAGGCATAAAGTTCTTAGTATGAAATTTTTGAGGACAATAGGTATTAAGAATTATACCATCATCGCGAAGTCGAAATGCAATGCATGATAATATACAATTGTTTATTCTTTTAAACTTCAATTAATATGAAGCAAATCATCATATCACATATTTAAGAATATTAATAAATATGGAATGTTTTAGACCTAAAAATTAAGAAAGATGACTTGTGCTAGGCATAGAATTCCTAGTGTGAAATTTGAGAAGAATAATTCCTAGGAATTATACCATCATCGCGAAGTCAAAATGCAATGTATGATAAATGATTTTGGACTATAAGTTCTTTTGGAGATAAATTATTTTGAATATTTTGAAATTTTTTTGAAAATGAACTAATGTTGTCTAACAAACTTCAAAGGAATATTTTATCTTATTTCTAAGACAAGATCAAATTTATCAAGAACTAGTGTGTGATAAGTGAATTTATTATCCATCTTGATTTGACACAATGATACAAAATCTCTCAAGGATCAAATGTGTGTGCTTTGTGAAGTTAATTTACCGATTTTGAGTAAGGTAGTGATACAAGCAAACTTTTATGAACCAATGTGTGTGCAAGTGAAATGTTCATTAACCATGATTTTGTGCATGCCATTGTATTGAACTACTATGTAAGTCAAGTTACCAAAAGCTAGCTAATCCACAAGCGGACATTGGTCTGTACAAAATAAGGTCGCTAATGTGATAGACATGTCGCCATGCGAAAGGGATTACCCAAGGCCAAGCGGGTTGGGCACAAACCACCTGTTATGGGGCTTACCTCATGGTTTTCAAATAACTGAGGAATTCTAAGGATTCAAGCTCACTACCCCCTTATTTTCTTAAAATTTTTGGAGTAGGGATTTCTTGCCCATTTTTGAACAAGGGGATTTTATTGTTTTTGCTTTTCTTCTTTTATTTTATTTTTATTTTTCTTTGCTTTTTCTTTCTATTTTTTTGGGATACTTGCCCAGATTAGACGTAGGGCAAGGAATTTTATTTGGTTGAGGGGAAGCTTGTCCTTTTGCCAATTCTTAGTATTCTAGACCATGCACATAATAGGATAGCAAGGGAAAATTTTCACTTAAGGAACTAAGACTACTATGTAGTATCCTTTTTGAATTTTGCAACAAATCATATTTAAGATGTGAGAATGTGTTCTTGGTTCAAGAAGTAGCAAGATCAATTCCCAAAACTCAAAATTTTATTTAATGAAGTAGTCATGCTTTTTGGTACAAGAGAGATTTATAATCATAGTGTCAAAATCAAAATTTTAGTAAAGATATGAATTAAGTGCATGGTTCAAGATAACTTTTGAATTTATCTAAAATAAAATAAAATATAACTTGAATTTTGGAAAACAACACACACTGCTGCAAAAAACATTTTGAAATATTTTTGGAAATTTGTATGTTTTCTTGATTTTTTTGGTATTTTGATAATATAAGGGTTGCATATTAAATGATGAAGAAGTTATTTACAAGTATGTACAGAAATGGAACTTTTATTTTATGCATAATAATTTTTGAGATGCATAATATTCATTGGCTCCTTAAGTTATTTTCCCTCTAAGGTAGCCAAGCGATATGCACCTGATCCAAATTTAGTAGTGATAACATATGGCCCAAGCCAATTAGGTTGAAATTTACCTTTTAAGTCTTTTCTAGAATTTGTGTTCTTTTTATTTTCTTTAAGTACTAAATCACCAATTTCAAAAGATCGACTATGAAATTTTTTAGCATATGATCTTTTGAGTTTGTCTTGGTAAGAGCGAAGATGCTCTAGAGCATGAATACATTTTTCATCTAGAAGTTCTAACTGACTTAGTCTGCCAACACGATATTCATCCCCTACTTCAACATCCTGAAGTAAGAGAGCTAGAGAAGGAACTTCTAATTCAAATGGAAAAATCACTTTAGCACCATAAACCAAGACAAAAGGTGAGGCACCTGTAGGAGTACGAACACTAGTTCGATAGGCCCACAAGGCGGGATATAATTGCATGTGCTAGTCATGACCTATTTAATTAACTAATCTTTTCAGTATTTTAATTAAGGTTTTATTTGAAGCTTCAGCCTGGCCATTTCCTTGTGGATAATAAGGAGTAGACCATATATGTTGAATTTTATATTTTTGACATAATTTCTTAACATATTTGTTCTTGAAACATGTTCCATTATCTGAGATGAGAGTTGATGGGATTCCAAATCCTCATATGATTTGATTAAAGATAAATTTAGAAACTTGGACTCCCGTGCAAGAAGCTAATGGCATAACTTCTACCCACTTTGTGAAATATTTTGTTGCTGTTATTATAAATTTGTGACCATCAAATGAGATAGGATTGATTTTACCAATAATGTCTAAACCCCATTTAGAGAAAGGCCAAGGAGATGCAATGGCTTGAAGTTCCTGAGCAGGAGCATGAATGAGGTCTACATGTCTTTGACACTTGTCACAATAACACACATAATCATTAGCATATTTTTCCATGGAAGGCCAAAAATACCCCATTCGAAGGAGTTTCTTAGCAATGGCACTTCCACTAAAGTGTCCTCCATAGGATCCATTATGGGCTTCACTTAAGGCTTTCTTAGACTCTTCTAAATTAAGACATCTTAGTAAGATACCTTCAAAGGATATTTTTTATAAGGTATTACCAACAATTACGAAGTGAACATCTTGCTTACGAAATAACCTACATTGGTTCCTATCTAATCCTTTTAGGAAGGTTCCATTTTGGAGGAAATTGAAGATATCTAGATACCAAGGTTCTGGGGTTGTTTCATTAATCAAAAATACATCTAATGGCTCTAGACATGACTTAGAGGAAGCAGGTTCTTGAAGTTGGTGAATGATGATAGTAGCATACTCATCATTCAACTCCAAAGGTAACAAAGAAGCACCTACGGCCATGGCATCAACGACACGGTTGCTAGTACGAGGAATGGCCTCTAAAGTTACTTTTTCAAACAATGAAATAAGTTTAAGAACATATTCCTTATAAGGATGAAGCTTCTCATCTCGTGTTTGGTAAAATTCATTGATTTGATTTATAACAAGCTGAGAATATCCAAAGACTAATAATATTTTGATTCTTAAGGCTAAAGTGGCTCGTAACCCTAGGATTAGAGCCTCATACTCTGCAGTATTGTTAGTGCAAGCAAATTGTAATTTGAAAGACAAAGGGATAAGGTGCTTTTGTGGAGATATTAATATAATACCAACACCTGCACCACTCATGCATCTAGCTCCATCAAAATACAAAGACCATGACTCAGATAGATCTTCTTCTAAATTAAGGCACTCATCATGAAATTCTATAATTATAGGGTGAGTAGACTCTAAAGGTGCAAAAACTAACTAATCAGCTATAACTTGGCCTTTAATATATTTTTGGTCGATGAATGTAAGGTCAAACTCACTTAGATCAAGGACCCACTTAGCTGTGCGGCTTGACAAGTAAGGTCTACTCATCAAGTACCTTAATGGATCAAATTTAGCTATAACAAATATTTTCTGACTAAGCATATAATGACGCAACTTTTGAGTAGAAAACACAACTGCCAAACAAAGTTTTTCTAGTGGTGTATATCTAGTTTCATAGCTTATTAATGTTTGACTTATATAATATGTGGCTCATTCTTTCTTTTCATCATCAATTTGAGCCAACATAGCTCCAAGTGCAAGTTCCAAAGCAAAAATATATAAGATAAAAGGATGATCAGGTGTAGGAGAAACAAGCACTAGAGGAGTAAGAAGATACTGTTTAAGATTTTCAAAATCTTCTTGATATTCATCATCCCATTGAAATGGGATATTTTTCTTAAGTAATTTAAGAAAAGGTCCTGTTTTATCCGCTAATTTATCAATGAAATGGTGGATAGATTGTAATTTACCTTGTAAACTTCTTAACTTTGATATGTTTTTAGGTGGTGGCATATCAAGGATAGCTTTAATTTTGAGAGGATCTACTTCTATACCACGCATAGAAACAATAACCCCCAGTAATTTTCCTGATTTAACTCCAAATACACATTTGTCAGGATTTAATCGAATTAAATATTCTCTTAATCTATCAAACACTTTTCTTAAATCATTTATATGCTCTTCCTCTTTAGCTGAACGAGCTATAATATCATCTACATAATCATGTAAAATATCATACATCATGTCATGAAATATGTATGTCATAGCTCTTTGATATGTTGCTCCTACATTCTTTAAGCCAAAAGGCATTACTTTCCAACAAAATGTACCCCAAGGTGTAATAAAAGTTGTTTTGGGTTGATCTTTAGGAGCTATTCTAATTTGATTGTATCCTGAAAAACCATCCATGAGGGATAACATCCCACTCTTGACTGTAAAATCTATGATTTGATCCATATTAGGGAGAGGGAAGTCATCCTTAGGGCATGCATCATTAATGTCTCTAAAATCAGTGCAAACCCTAACTTTAGTGGCTTATTTTTTAGCTACTGGGACAACATTTGATATCCACTCAACATAGTCAATAGCTTGGATGAAAGTTACATTCAAAAGTTTTTCTAACTTATTTTTAACTAGTAGCGCTACTTTGGGATGCATTTTCCTAAGTTTTTGCTTTATAGGTTTTGCATCAGGGCGCACTACTAAATGGTGCATTACTATAGAAGGATCTAGGCCTGGCATATCTGCATATGTCCAAGCAAAGACATCAACATATTATGTGAGAAATGTTATATATTCTTTCTGTCTTTCTTCACTTAATTCTGCTCCAATTTTGACCATGCGAGGATTTTCCTCTGTCCCAATATTAACTTGTAGAACATTTTCTATCACAATATTTGATTCTCTTTCAAATTTGGGTGGTGTCGGTGACACCCCCATTTCTTGTAATTCTTCTAAATTTAATTTTGCTAACTCTTCTTGAGGGGTAGTTGCTTCTACATGAGCTATACATGGGATAGACCCATCAAAATAGAATTTATTCTTTAAAACTTCATCAACAAAAATATCATGAAAAATATCTCCCTCCAAATATTCATCTGGTTCAACAATCATATCTGGGTATGCTATGGATAACATATTACAAGAAGATATCCATTTTCTTGATTTGAACAATTCCTTTTGTGCTAAATATTCTTCATATGTTATAAGGTGATCATCATCCTTATATGGGAATGGTTGGGTCTTTGTAGGAATGTAACCAATGCCACATCGGGCAGGCCATTCCCCAACTTCCAAAGGCTCTTGTATTCCATTTTCAAGAGGTCCTAAACCTTTACCTTTGTAACCCATATCACACATCATTTTTTTTGATTTTATATATCCATTAGAAAAGTAACATTTAGCAAAACCATTTTTGTCAATTGTGATACTCCCAATATTAATTTTGCCATAATCATATCCTACGTAGACAAAGGCACAACTCCCAACATGATAGATACTTCCTAGTGGTCGTGGTAAGCCCATAGTTCGGGGAGAGGGTGGTAACTTAGCTAGAATTAGGGAATATTGAGTGGGAAAATCATTACTTTATCTTGAAGTTGTGAGTATCGAAGATAAATCTGGTAAAATTTCATTCGAAGTAGGATATGAGGTAGAGGGACTATCTTATTTAATTATAGATTTAGATGATGTAGTTTTTAATGGTGATGGTGTTGATGATAGAGGTGTTGATGATGATGTTAGTTGCGATGATGATGTAGGTTTTGGTGATGAAGTAGATTTTGGTGATGAAGTTGTTGAGGATGGAGGTGGACTAGGATATGTTGATGACATAGCCAAAAAAATGGAACTCCTATCGATTCTGCCATAGCACACATATCAAATGGTCTGGGATCACCATGTATAGTAACTAGTTGATTTTTGAATTCAAACTTAACACATTGATGTAATGTAGAGGGTACCACTCACATTGCGTTGATCCAAGGTCAACCCAAAAGTATGTTATACGATGCAAGGCAATGTACAACAAATATGATCATATCCAAAATCCTTGGACCAACTTGTAATGGAATCGATAACACTCCACATGTTTCTTGAGTCTCATCATTAAATACTTTTATAATCATTTTAGTCCTTTTTAGATCTTCATTCCTAAATCTAAATCTTTAGAAAAATTCATGTGTGTATATTCAGAGATGATCCATTATCAATTAGAACTCTTTTAACACCTACATATCCAATTAATGATGTGATGTACAGAGGATTATATCTATGCATGCTTTGAGGAGGGATATCCTTATCTAAAAAATATTTGTAATTTATTCCATTGGAAGTTATAGCATTAACTGCAACATCAAGTTCTATATTTTGTGGTACCATCATCTTACTTAAGGTACTCATTAGTTTTTCTCTATGGATAGATGAAGTCCTCAAAATATCCAAGAGAGAGATTCTTGCTATGATATTTTCTAGTTGTTCATTAATATCATATGGAGGTTTTTGTTGTGAACTTGATATATTATTCTCTTTTGTTGGTGGCTTTAATACAAATGGAGTTGTTTTTTTATTTTGAGTTTGAGATTGCTGTCTAGTAATGGCTCTAATAGTACCTACAATATTATTATTATTATTATTTGGTAAGGTACAAATTCATTACAACCAAGTTTTACAGGTTGACCCAAAACCTATTACAACAACAACACAAAGCTGAATCGGAACAAGGCCTCAATAGAGACAATCTGGCCTTAGCCCCCTACTGAGGTAACACCGCCAACAAAGAGCAACACCCTTACAAAAGATGACCCACACCTCAGAACACAGGCGGATGACACATTCGCCTCCTAAAACTTTCTGTTCTCTTTTGGTCGCGAAACTGCGACATGTCGCGATATCGTGACACTTTTCCTTCCTCCTCTTTCTTTTCTCATTTAGTCGCTAAAAAGTGACATGTCGCAATATCGCAACACTTTTCCATCCCGCTCTTTCTCTTCTCTTTCGGTCACAAAAATCTGACATGTCATGATATCGCGACATATTTTCCTCTTGCTTATTCTCTTCACTTTTGGTCGCGAAACAACGACATATCGCGAAATCGCTACACCCTTCCACATGTCACAAAATCGTGACACTTTTTCTTTCCTCCTCTTTCTCTTCTCTTTTGGTCATGACAATGCGACATGTAGCAATATCACAACACATTTCCTTCTAGCTCTTTCTCTTCTCTTTTGGTCACGATAGGATGACATATCGCGAAATCGTGACCCTTTTTCCATCTTGCTCTTTCTCTTCTCTTTTGGTCACGATAAACCGACATGTCACGAAATCGTGACACTTTTTCCTTCTTGCTCTTCTCTTCTCTTTTGGCTACAAAAATCTGACATGTCATGAAAATGTGACACTTTTCCATTCAAGCTCAACACCTCACCAAACAACGACACTATTTCCTTCTTGCTCACCATGTCACGAAATCACAACACTCTTTCAAGCATGTCGCGATATCACAACACTTTTTATTTCTTGCTCTTTCTCTTTTATTTTGGTCGTGAAAATGCGACATGTTGCGATATCGTGATACTTTTTCCATGTCACGATATCGTGACACTTTTTATTTCATCAACATGTCGCGAAATCGTGACACTTTTTCCTTCCTCCTCTTTCACTTCTTTTTCAATATTATTATGACCAAAGCAAAACCTAGCACTTTTTGCTTGTTGATTTGAAAGCATTTGTTGAGATGAGGGTCGAGTGGTTACTCTTCTAGGGAATGGTTCTTCTAGAATTGATAAATATATAATAGGATTAATTCGATCTTATTCATACTCAAAACTATTTGAGGCAATCTCTAGGTTCATTTATTGTTTCACTTTCTATGTCACTTTTAGTATCTTCTAAAGATGAATTTTGAAAATATTGTATGGGTCTAGTTGTGACCATAGATAAAGTAGGTACATAGGAGGTTTGTAAATATTGTTATGGTAAAAAGACACTAATTGTTCCCACATACCGAGTTGGATGAGGAACATTGTGATGATCTACTTGATTTATTGCTTCTTTACCATGTTTAGGTAAGGGATGTTGAAAAATATCTAGATTTTGATTTGCATTTTGATTTGTTTGTTTTTGGGTATTATTTTGGGTGTTATTATTATTAGGAAATTGTTGAACTTCCATATTACCTTTATCAATCAAGTCTTGTATCATGTGTTTCAACCTTTTACAAGAATTTTTAGAATGTCCATCTACTTGGTGAAAATTACAATGTAAATCAGCCCTAAATCTAGCTACAGTTGTATCTGGTTGTCTTAACTCAGGTAACCGTATCAAGCCTTGTTCCAATAATTGAGGTAAAACAATAGTTAAGGGTTGATTTAATCTTGTAAATTATCTTGGTGGCTTATCAAGGATTTTCAATACAAATTTCTTTATGGTTTTAGCAAGATTAATATTTGAGTTGTTTCTGCTATCAGTGACCCCATCACCCACTACTTGCTTATTCTTATATTGATTTTTAGGAGTCTTATATTCATATTTCTTCTTAAATTGTCCTCTCCTAATGAGAGCATCTTCTACCCTCCTAGCTAGATCAATGGCTTGATCAAAGGAGGTTATTGTGGCAGTATAAAGCTCATAAGATAGCTATTCTTGAAAATTACAAATAAATATATCCAACATTTCATGATGTTGTAATACAAAATATAGTTTGCATAAGAGTTGTCTCCACTTAGTAAAAAATTTGGCAAAACTCTCATTTTTACCATGTTTCATATTGTATAAATTCTTAATTGTTAAATGCCTCTCTATATAGGCACTAAATTGATGGACAAACATCTCTGCTATTTTTTTAAAGTTTCTTAAAGAGTATGTAGGTAGTTGATAGTACCATTCTATAGCCATACCTTTGAGACTTTTAGGTAACATTTTTAGCAACAACAAGTCATCATGATAAATATCATGACATGCTATCCTAAACATGTGAAGATGATCAATAGGATCTTCGGTTCCTTTATATATCATGAGGAAAGATATAGGGAAATGTTTTGGGTATGGTTGGGCAACCACAATAGGATATAAAGGTTTGTGACACATCTCTCTATAGCTATATGAGGGATGGTAAGGATCTATTTGATCTAGTATTGAAGCTAATTGTTTAACTAAGTCTTCAAGGCCCTATGATTGTCCACCAAACTGATTTTGTTGCACCATGTTGTTGTATATTTGATAAGTTGATGTTGTTGTGTATGGATTTCCAATTGAAACACTGTTGTGTAAAGTCTGTGTGGGAACATTATTATGGAGTTTAGGAGGAATTGTGTTTTGTTAAAATTTCTATTGATAATGATTGGTATTTGGCACTTGTTTATCTTTTTGTTGATTTGACATTTTTTGATTAAGAGCTTGAGTGGATGGTTGTCTTTGTTGTTTAGGATTTGTTTTATGGTTGCCAACGGTAATCTTGGATGATTGTGCCATTGGTTTTTGAACATTTTTATTTAAAGGTATCATATTTTGATTAGATGGTCCTGCTTGATTATTATCTAGGTCTATTGAATTTATGTATGATAATGGATTTGTATGTATCCAAAATGTAGATGCCAAGGCTGATTCCATATCACCTTCTCCTGAATTATCAATATGTATTGCTTGATTAAAATCTTCTATGTGGTTTTTTTATTTTATCATCTAATGTAGGTTTATCAGGATCTTCCATTTCATCCTCTCCATTGTCACCTTCATCTTGTTCTGAAGATACATAATCTTCAATGAGTATTCTATCATCAATGTTTTCTTGGTCTTGTTCTTCCATGTGACCAGATTCTACTTGTTTACCACTTCTTAATTTAGGCATTTTTATCTTGCAAATATATATATATATATATATATATATATATATATATATATATATATATATATATATATATATATATATATATATATATATATATATATATATATATATATGTATGCTTAAAATTTTGGGGTATATATGTTATATATATATACCTAAATAACTAAGTATGCAAAGATGTAAATATTTTTAATTTTTTAATTTTTTTTTTTAAATAAAGCAGAAAATAGAAATTATAATATCCTAAATATTATATCTTAATCTTCTTGAAAGAGTCTATAGATATCATTAATGGGTTCAAGTTCTTTTGGGGTCATATAGTGTTCTTCCTCAAATTGACATTTAAGAACTTAACAAAGTGGGCTATGGTGATATTGTCAGTTTTATATTCTGGAATACAAAAGTGTAGTTCATGACAATACTCACGGTAGTGTACTGCCCTAGGAGTTCTGTAGAATCTTGTTCTATTGTCCAAGACTATTTCTTGATATTCTATGTGTGCTAAGAATTTGTGCATTGTTATAGCATTCTCAAGGTAGTCATCAAAGGTGTAAATGGTTGAAGAGATGCTAGCTCTTTTATCTGCCAACCACCTCTCACATGCCCTTTGAATGTCAAAGTAGCGAGAAGTGGTTTCAGGATCCAGGATTCTAGCTAAGTCAAACCTTATGATTTGATTAAGTCTTGGTTTGTGATATTTTATGATGTCTAATCTTCTCCAAAGTTTGTTCCACTATTCCAAGGATAAAATATTGGAGTTTCCAAGTGTTTGAGAAATTTCTTGTGTATCTAACAATGCTCTAACGTTTATGAGTACGAATATTCTAATGTTGTGATCTAACATTTATGAAATTCACTAAAGATGTG
The DNA here is from genome assembly GCA_028583015.1 of Wollemia nobilis. NCBI lineage: Eukaryota > Viridiplantae > Streptophyta > Pinopsida > Araucariales > Araucariaceae > Wollemia > Wollemia nobilis. The sequence continues at coordinate 10,600,959 of JAQPPZ010001125.1, forward strand.
CAAATTTGACTAATGGCTTTGATTTTTGTAAATTTTATGTTTTTTGTGTTTTATAAATCAGAAATATGCCTATGTTTTTCATGTTGGATTCACCAAAGAATGTAGGTCAAAAATTTGCATACTCCTTTCCTTCAGGCTAATGGATCCGTGCCTCGAAGGGGAATGGGAGAATAGTATATCTACACCTTAGAGAAAGACACTTGATCGTACCTTCTTATGGTGATTTTTTGATGAATTGTTTAGGGTTCACCAGGAAACATTTTATGGCAGTTTCCATGCCTAGGTTTTTGGAGTTTGTTTTGATGTGTTCCTTTTATCAAATCTCACATACACCTAGTTTTTGGCCAATATGCAACTAAGCTAATTTATATGCAATTTTGATTTATATGCAAACAACAAACAACAAAAATAGATCTTACATGAACAATGCAATGCCTAAAAAGTGATTTAACACTCTGACCTATATTCAGAAGTTTGATGAAGATTCTGATTTTTGATGCAAGAAATATCGTACGTAGTAGGGTCAATATCGTATTACGATTTGCAAAATCGTATTACGATCACAAGATCGTACCCTCCCAATCAGAGACCAAAAATTTTGATTTTGATAGAAACCTTTAATTTCATAAGTAGAGTGCAGAGAACAGAAAAAAGAATATGCTAGAGACTTTATTGGATAAATATTAGCTCATATATGACAATGAAAGTAATTCTAATAGGGAATGACCTGTATATGCTTTGAAATATGTGAAATAAGAAAGTAACTACAATTTGGTGAGCTCCAAGGATGCAAATGATTAAATATAACTTTATATGCAATGGAAAATAAATAATTAAATAACGAACATACAAATAAGGTGCCAAAAAATGCAAACCAGAGCTTGGGGTTGCCCCAAAGTGAGCTACAAGCAAGATCGTATCACCCAGGGTGAGATTGTATGCAGACTGAGCAAGATCGTATCGATTCGATATTGCCTGTATCCCTTGATCCTGCAGACAACAGTAAAATAACTAGAGCTAAAATGTAAAATTCTATCGATGTGTTAGGAGTGCCAGGAGGAATTCGAGGGGAAGGGTGTCTGATTAAATAGGATAAGTAAGCTGATAAAATTGGGCTAGAAAACAAAGTGGGTTGCAACCTCCTCCAATCTAGACTAATCGGTAGATTCGATACCATACCTGTCGTACGGTTGCACAGGTAAAGACAAAAAATATTGTAACTACTTTGTCATTTTATCTAAATGAGTTTTTTTAATTTTTGAGCAAGATCATATTACTATCATAGAGATCATACACAAAATCGTACATAAGGTCATGAGGTCATGTTGAGCGTTAATTTGTCATATTACAAATAATAACACGCAACTTAGAGTCTCGAACAAAGACTCTTTCTTGCAAAGAAATAATTTATTTTATTTTCCTTCCTTTTATTATTTCTCCAAGTTTCTTTGTGAAACAGCTTTTACATATATAAAAAAATGAATTCAATTTAATACATGCAACTGATATATCCCAGAATAACTCAAAATCCTGCAGATAGCTGTTAACAAGGGGCCTTTGTTGATTCTTAATGAACTTTGTAATCTTGACTTGTTTGATTAATCAAAAAAAATAAACAAAAATCCTTTTTATGTTCTAATATTCACAATTTATTCTAAGGTTAACTTGTTCGTTTTATCTATATTCAATAGTTATGTTATTTCAGTGTTAGTCTCTGACATGAAATTAAGCATATCAAGGAATAAAACAAAAGCTCGTTATTTTGAATCGGTTGGAAAATAATGAAGGATATTAAAATGGTTCACGATCTCCTCCTCGCAAAATCCCAAGTTAAGAGATGAAATCCCCAAAACAACCCAACCGATCAGATCTGTACTAACACACAATCTAATCGGATCAGATGCAAGACTCTAAGGAAAAGAATATAATCGCATCATTCTACCATTCACCTATCGTAACCCATCCCATGGCGTAAACGAAATAGATACAAGACAAAATGATGCAATGAAAAGATTGACAGTAAAACAATAGTTTTGGCTTCGATCTCCTTTTGATTTTACACACAAAAGTCGTGTTACCAAAGAAAAATCCTTTATTTCAATAAGTAATGCTTTTTTGTTACAATCTCCAGCCTCTGTATCCATCTACACTTCTGCTATTTAACCTTTATGTCGCGCGTTCTCGGCTGCTCCATGACGCCTTCGTTTCGACTCCGGGACCCTTCGCTTCAATTCCCGCCTTTTGGTATTCTAACCCTTGCATGCAATCGTAACGCTCGATCTCTGCGGCCAGTAACTGTTGTTATGAAACGTTACTCTGGTTCTGTCATTTCTGCCACGTGTCCTGCGTCTCCTGCACCTTTCGTAACGCTTTCCCGTGGAAATCCCGGCAGAATTTGCATTTGGCCTCTTCTGTTTCCTAGCCGCGATAACGCGACATGTCGCGAAATCGTGACATGTCGCGATATCGCGACGTGTTCTTGGTCCGTACGCCCGTCGTAGCTCGTTGTAGCGATATCGCTACCGACTTTGCTTTGCCTTCTTTTCAAAAAAGTGGTAGCGATATCGCTACCACTTTGGTTCCGAGCCTTCCTTTCAAAAAGTGGTAGCGATATCGCTACCACTTTGGTTCCGAGCATTCCTTCGATGAAGTGGTAGCGATATCGCTACCACTTTGGTTCCGAGCCTTTGTCTTTGCGAAGTGGTAGCGATTCGCTACCACTTTTCCTTCGGGCCTCTGCTTCACGAAGTGGTAGCGATTCGCTACCACTTTTCCTTCGAGAAGTGGTAGCGATATCGCTACCACTTTGCTCCAGCCTTCCTGAAGTGGTAGCGATTCGCTACCACTTTCCTTCGAGCCTCCGCTTCACGAAGTGGTAGCGATTCGCTACAACTTTTCCTTCGAGCCTCCGCTTCACGAAGTGGTAGCGATTCGCTACCACTTTTCCTTCGAGCCTCTGCTTCACGAAGTGGTAGCGATTCGCTACCACTTTTCCTTCGAGCCTCCGCTTCACGAAGTGGTAGCGATTCGCTACCACCTTCAACCTTGTGCTTCCTCTCGGCAACTCGTAGCGATGGAGAGACAGGTCATGATTTCGCGACATGTCGCGATATCGTGACATGTCACGATTTTGTGACCCTTTCAACTTTCCGTACGCTTCCAAAAAACGCGTCGCGATTTCGTGACATCCCCTTTTTCTTTGCCGTCGACACGTCGCGATTTCGCGACATCCTTTCTATCCTGCTGCCGACACGTCGCGATTTCGTGACAGATTTTCTGTCCTGCTATCGACACGTCGTGATTTCGTGACATCTTTTCTGTCCTGCTGCCGACACGTCGTGATTTCGTGACAGATTTCAAATTTTTTGCAGCGATGGAGAGACAGGTCGCGATTTCGTGACATGTCCCATTCGCGATTCACGTCTGATTTCGTGACCCTTTCAACACTTAGGCATTTTTCTTCTTTTCTTCATTTTTAGCATCCGGGTCTTTGAGATCTTCCCTAAAACCTGCAAAAACAAAGGTGGGTCCCCACTCCGGGGTGTGTTGTGGATGAACCACAACAAATGGCGACTCTGTTTGTCAAATGCTCTTGAGCATTTTAGTAAGAACCCAACCTAACATAAATCACAAATTTGAAAACATGGGTTAGCCCATAATCAATATAACTAATGCCCAAAATCAGAAGTACATGAATTATTAGAATCATCAAGTATTAGCTCGGTGTGTGCAATGAATTCCTTTCCTTATCATTTGAATTTGATCCACATTCCATCATCGGTTTTGCATGAATGCATATGCGAAATTGTGAATGATTTGTGTATCCTACTGAATATGCCATGAGAAAATGCATAGTCACTCTTGTAGTATTATGTGCAAACATTCAAGACTGCCAAACCCTCTTAGGATCCACTAGTGAACGGTTCATTATATCCCAAAGTTGGTTATGAGTCCCTACTATCTTGAACCCATGTGCAAGTGGATGTGAAATCAGAACTTTGGGGAATCAGACTCCCAACCAACCGAGATGAGAGTTTAACCCTATCCTTACTATTCTGATTTAGAATTCTTTACCTCACTTTGAGCAAAATAACTAAACCAATTATGGAAGAAATGGTCATGCTAGTCTAACCCTCTAGACAATCAGTGGTCTTACTTTTTAGGCAAGACATGATGTCATGCATGGGCCTATCTAACCCCATAATCCAAAACTTATCTCCATTTCTTTGGACCTTGGGGATGACTACCCATCCCTTGCAGAGGACAAGTAGTACGATCCTTACAATCCAATATAAGGATGAGATGGAAAAAATTTATTTATTTTACTTCTTGGACCTTGGGGATGACTACCCATCCTGGTTAGGGACAAATAGTACGATCCTTACAACCCAAGATTTTAAATGTAAATGGAAAATATTAATCTTGTTACTTAAACCTTGGGGATGACTACCCATCCTTTGCAGAGGACAAATAGTACGATCCTTACAATCTAAGATTTAATACGAAATGAAATATAAGAGCTTTGGGGAATCAGATTCTCAACCAACCGAGATGAGAATTTATGCCCTATCCTTACTACTCCATGTGGGTCCAATCAAAGCTTTGGGGAATTAGATTCTCAACCAACCGAGATGAGAATTTAACCCTATCCTTACTACTATGATTTTAGGCTTTAAGCTCTATGGAAGTGGTCAAAACCACTATTTTTAGGATCATGTTGCATAATAGGATAGACATGAAAACCATTTTCGCCCAACCTTTTCCTCCAAGTTAGGTTTTGATCATTTTGCTCAAGATCCTTTTTAATGTATGAAACGTGCTTGGTCCTAGATACTTCAAGACTCAGTTTCCAACCTTAGGATTTACTTAAATTTATGTTATAACATAACCCTAAGAGGATTCAACATACTCAAATGAATTGCACCTAAGATGCATATGCCACTACGGTGAAAATGTATGGAAAGTGAGATGGAACATGAATGCATTATTTCGTGAATTGCAAATGAGATGATTTGTCATGCAAAACCGACCTTTTCATGCATCACAAGCTTCAAATGATCTAAATTAACTTTTTGTATTACATGTGGAGCTCTTACAACATGATTCCAATGTTTCATATTCTCCCAATCTTAGGCATGTGTTCAACATCAAGCTTTTATTCCCTTTTTTTTTATTTATATTTTTTTTTTTTTTTTTAAAAGCAATGAAAAGGAAATCAAAGGAACACCACCGCCTAAATGTCCAACCTGCACACAAACGCAAAAACCCAACATTAATACAAGAAAAACCTGAAACAAAAATGAATAGATACTAACATATCAAATCTGCACATCAAAAAAAACTAAATTACAGCATTAACACAAAACTAGATATCTCTTGAAACACACACTTAAGTATCAAATCTGCACACAAAGAAACAGATCACAACATTAATATAAAGCTTAGACATGTCAAAGAAAAGAATAATACACACCTAAACATGAAAAATGAAAGCAAGAAATTACAGCGTTATTACATATAATACAAAGCCCAACTACCTCATGCTTGAAAGTAATGCTTCAAGTGCAACCCATTGATAGGTAGTGCCAAATCCTTTCCATCCAAGGTTTTTAGTCTAAAACTATTTTCCCCTAGGATCTCTGAAATCTGGTAGGGACCTAACCAAAGGTAATCAAATTTATCATGTTCCCCCTTCTTCTCATGTCTTTTGTCCCATAACGACACTAAATCTGAAATTTTAAACGCCTTGGCCTTAGACCTTTTGTCAAACCATCTTTTTACAATGTCTTGGTGTTTACTAAAATGAAGCATAGCTTCATCCCTTTTTTCATCCAAGCGCATTAATTGCGTTAGTCTAGACTCAAGTTTATCATTAGTTCCAAAATAATCTTTCATGAAGTGCAGCGTTTGTAATCTGAGATTTGCGGGAAAAATGGGATCTTGTCCATAAACCAGATGGTAAGGAGATGTCCCTATTGCTTCTTTGACTTCGATTCTGTCAGCCCAAAGGGCCAACTTAAGCTTATTGTGCCGGTCCCGCGGATTCCTTTCCAACAATTTTTTTATGACGGTCAACAGATTCTTATTGGATGACTCGGCCAATCCGTTACCCTGTGGGTAATAATTGGAGGAGAACTTTAAACTCACGTTGTTATCAAATGCCCAATTAGCAAACTCCAGAGAGGAAAAGGCCGAACCATTATCACTTACGATGGAGTTAGGCATCCCGAATCTAGTGACAATGTTATCTTCTAAAAATCTAATGACCACCTCTGCAGTAGCATTCTTTGTGGGGATAGCTTCGGTCCATCTCGTGCAATAGTCCGTAGCCGTCAGAATATATTTGTGAGTATCGGAGGAATTGGGGCTGATAATCCCAATAAAATCCAGGCCCCATTGCGTGAAAGGTCTGGACTCGATTACGAACTGTAAAGGCATGGCAGCGTTTCTATCCCTATTGGCTGCAGTTTGACATATGTGACATGACCTCACATGAGAATGGGCATCCTTGAATAGTTGAGGCCAATAATAACCGGCTCTGAGGATTTGATGGGCTGTGGCATTAGCAGACCCATGCCCTGTCCCATGTTTACCATGAAACTCTTCGAGTATTCGCACTGCCTCCTCTTGATCAACGCAACGAAGGTAAATACCTTCATGGTTCTTTCTGTATAATGTGCCAGATCTTACCAGAAAATTAGCAGACTTCAAACGCAAGGCTCTGTGCTGAGTAGCATTCAAAAGTGATGGACACCTACCATTTAGTAGATAGTACACCACATCTGCATACCACTCCTCCTTGGTTACATCAGCGACTTCATAATGTTGACAAGGAATTGCGAGATCTTGTTCTGCGATTGCCTTGGCTAACCCTTGCCCCCGCACTATCTTCATCGATTGAATCTCCAGATCAAATTCCTGCAAAGTTGAAACCCACTTACCACGCTTCTCACCTAATTCATTATGAACGAACATGGCTTTGACAGCAGGATGCGGGACGATAGCAAAGACCCTATTGTGGACTATGTAGTGCACTGAACTTTTTTACGGTCTTAACCAGCGCATACATTTGCTTGTCTAGGGTAGAATATCTCGGTTTCGCATCTTTGAGAGGACTACTCAGGAAAGCAATGTGATTTTCAATGTTGCCTTCACTCTTCTGAGTTAAAACACTCGCAAAGGAGTGATATGAAGCAAATGTGTAGATATAGAAAGGCTTCGTATAATCGGGACTCACCAAAATCGGGGCTTTAGAAATCGCATCCTTGATATTATCAAAAGCCTCTATCCTTTCATCTGTCCAAATGATCTGGACCTCTTTCTTTAGCATGTCGTTCAAAGGTCTTGCTATCTCTGCAAAATCTGCTATAAATTTTTTGACAAAATTGATCTTTCCGAAGAATGATCTCAACCCCTTCTTGCTATTGGGACGAGGAATTTGTTGTATGGCTTCTATTCTCTCAAGGTCAATGGAAATTCCATCTTTAGATATTATATGTCCCAACAGTTTTCCTTCTGTTACCCCGAAGATGCACTTCTTTGGGTTGAGAGATATACCATGTTCCCTGCATCTTTGAAAGACTTTCTTAAGATCCTTGACATGGCTTTCCATGTTCTTAGAAAATACGGGAATGTCATCGACGTAGACAATGATGCACTTACCAATAAGCCCCTTAAAAGCAAAATCCATAGCTCACTGGAAAGTGGCACCTGCGTTCAATAGTCCGAAGGGCATTCTCCTGTATGCAAAGGTGCCCCATTTTGTCGTAAAAGCAGTCTTCATCCTATCACTAGGATGGATAAGGACCTGATTATATCCCGAATAACCATCCAGGAATGACATCATCTCCGACCCGTTTACCTTTTGGAGTATTTCATCGATGGTGGGTAACGGGTAGTTGTCCTTTTGGGATGCCTTGTTGAGATTTCTGAAATCAATGCACAACCTTATTTCTCCACTCTTTTTCCTCACGGGGACTAGGTTAGCAACCCACGTGGAATGCCTAACAGGAAAGATGATCTTAGCTTCTAACGGTCACTTCACCTCTTTCTCTATCAAGGGCTCTAATAATGGATTAACTCGCCTTTGTCTTTGCACGAAGGGCTTGGACTACGGCTTCGGTGGAATCGTGTGCATTATGACATTACGATCATAGGTTTTCAACTCCTTATAACTCCAAGCAATGCAATCTATGTATTCTTTTAATGCATCTGCTATGGAATCCTTCTCCTGCTTGGTACATGCTTTTGCTATGAATACCTCCCGGGGATTTTCTGCACTTCCAATGTTAACCAAATCACCGGCCTCTCCAGGAGATGGAACCCTTTTACCTTTTCTTGGTTTGCTTCCGATATCAAAGATTTTTTCTAATGAAGCTATCTCATCAGGCATCCGGTTGTTTTTTACAGGATTTTTATCTTTCGAAACTACCTCCTCTACGTCCCTTTCTTCTTCATCTATGTACTGCTTTTCAAATATACCAGAATTAGTGACAAAATGAAATATGTGCCTGTCACTATCAAATACTTGGAAGTTCGTAACATTATCTGGTATAGAGGGACAAGGGACCAACTCTATAGAGAACTTCTTGCATTTCTTATGGTCCACTGGCTTCAACATACTTGCTGCTACAGCTAGGGAGTCTGCCAGACGATTGCCCTTTCTCGAGATCAGAGAAATGTTAAAGGCGTCGAACTCATCTATTAAATCTCTGACCCTTGTTCGGTAAAGCCTGAGCCGCCTATCCTTGCATATGTATTGTCCCCTCACTTGTTTCACCACCAGTTCCGAATCACCAAGGACTTTGATATATTTAATTTTCTTTCGAATGGCCAGCTGTAGTCCAAGAATCAAAGCCTCATATTCTGCCATATTGTTGGTGGCAGGGAACTGCAGTCTGTATGCAGCGAATATAGGCTCCTGGTCCGAACATGACAATTCAACACCGGCTCCTGCTCCTTGTCTGGACCTGGATCCATCAAATCTTAAGGTCCAAATGTCTTGATGTCCTTCAGTGGAGTTGTGCCCCATCCTTTCATCATGGGTATTTTTGAGTGCTTCTATGTCCAAACAGTATGCTCCCAACTCAGCTTCAATGTACTTGATCTCGTTCGGCTTGTTGTAATCTGTGATCATCTCTTTGAGTCGGGGTTCACTGTCAATTCGAATTTGATTGGCCACTCCCCTCCAAGGTAGCCACATGTGTGAAGAGTCTGTCACAATGTAACCGTTTAGGTTCTTACTCCAATCTCTTCCCAATACCATGCCATATTTGATAGGAATATCGAGCACCAAAATGTCTATGCGTTGTTGAATTCTGGGTTCGAATTGACTTGAATATGCACATCACCCAGCTCTCCCTATCGCCTCCATGGTTGACTTGTCCAACTGCACCACCCTGCTCCTAGAAGGCTTTGGTGTAAGTCCCAATATTTTACAGATTTCTAAGGGCATGATAGTAGCCGAGGCCCCTGAGTCTATTAAACAATTGTGCAAGTTTTTACCTGCAATTCTAATGGTTACCAAAAAGGGAGGTATATCTCGTTTTTCTTTTTGTACAACCACTTGGGACTCAGGCACTTTTAGCTTCATGAACTTGTGCGAATGGATTTAATCCTTTTGGTGAACTCACTTCTTGGCCTAATAATCGGGCCATGTCATACATCGATACATTGGCCCTATTCTTCTTCATATCTTCCACCAAATCGTAAGTGAGCTTTTTTGGATTTGGCAAGTTTTGCATCATCTTAGACTTTTCGACCTTCGATGGAGGAGGGGGATTGACATCTCCTTTAGGGTCGGGGAGGGAGTAATTGATTATTAGGAGGAGCGGAGGAAGTTTTGGGCTCTTTAGAACTCCTAGTGTAATATTTGTGATTTGCTTTCCCAAAACGTTTATTTGTATGAACTTCCAAAGCTTCTTCATCTTCGCTTCCAAAAAATTCTACATCCTCCTCTTCTTCATTTTCATGGGAATGTATGACCTCCGTTAGCATAGACTCCGGTTTCACGTGGCCACAGTGCGGGCAATCATTATCACAAGATCCTGCATCTCCACAGTCTTCCGAAATGTCTACCTGGTTGGCAACGGGATTGGGTACCCGCCCGTTGTTAGGTTGCGTGTTATACATTCCTTTTCCTCTATGATTGTGAGGTCGGTTATGGCCCATGGCCTGATCAACTTTTTTATTGACATTCCCCACTTTTACCAACACCTTGGCCAACGTTTCTTTCATATTTTCTATGGCTGCTTCGGACCCTTGTGGTTGAGGCACTGCAATTGCAGGTCCAATTGTGTTGGCTGCATTAGCCACCTCTGGACTGGGTACAATGGCTTGGGTTTGGGCAGGTGGATTCCATCCCGGATTCACACTTTGAATGGGAGTGATTGTTGGATAAGTTGCTGAGCTTGGCGTGTTAATTGGAGCAAACCCCGACATGGTCAACAGATTATTGCCCATACCGAACCCATGCAAACCCATTGAGTTATTTTGAATCAAACTACGTGCTTGAACAACGGCATTCGGATAACATGACAATGGCGTAACTTGGGTGGGTGTTTGGAAGTTGTTCAACATCGGAGCCTGTGGTGCTACTACCGGTTCATCATGGCAAATTGGTGTATGGGCCATATTGTCCCATCCCGATCAATTGAGACAATCCTGCGCTGGCGAGGTTCATCTGCTTGTTCGAGAGTCATTGTTTTGCATAAGCCAAAGGAAGGGTTGTAACATGAGGGTTCCTTCTAGTCAACAAAGATGTTAAAGGATCTAAGGCTCCGAAGTATAGGCTGCAAGGCAATTGCGGGGTCTACCGCAAAGTGACGAGTCACATTCGTATATAGCTTTTGAAATCTATGATTGAACGCTCGAATGGGTTCATTGGTTTGTCTTTTGCAAGATACGAAGAAATTGTATGTCATGGAGGGATCTACTAAGCTGTCCGAATTGACCTATGAATGCGGTTTCTAGCTGGGCCCATGAAGTTATGGACCCTGTTGGCAAATTTCGATACCATTCGTTAGCAATGTGGTCTAGACTAGCAGGGAAAACTCGACAGGCAACATCCTCGTGAGTAACCCCCTGCCTAAACATGTAATCTTTATAGATTTGGACATGATCTTCTACTTTTGTTGGACCATCATGAATGAATTTGGGTAATCCCCTTTCAATGTTTCTAGGCAAGTCGTGGACTGCCCGGGAATATCTAAAGGGGAACTACGAGCACCATACCAAAGGGCGGTGGGCTGTTGTTGTTGTTGTTGCTGGGCCATGTTAATCAAAGGTGTCAACCCTGTGGGAACAATTGGAACTCCTGGAACTGTGGAGACAGATACAACTGGTGTTACTATCCCACTTGAACTTAAGGGTTCAGGCCCACTAAAGGCACTTGAGTCCAAAGAAATCCCTAACTCAAGTATCCTTGGGTGGTATTTCAACTTCTAATGTTTTGTTTTTCGGCCTCCTAGCAGTGGGAGAAAGACTTTGGAAGATAGTTTCCCCTGTGGTTTTAGACCTAGTAGCAATGTACTCAGGTTGGGCCAGCTTGGAAACTCTAGGACTCTAAAAGATTTCTCAACTCTGCTTCCAGATAAAATGTCTAAATGTTATACCTGCAAGCACAATAGGTGGAAACAAAACTACCCACGTTAATTGTTAGAACAAATCAAAATTGCAAAGCAATACAGAAGGCCCTCCTTCTAGCGCCAAAATGTTGAGCGTTAATTTGTCATATTACAAATAATAACACGCAACTTAGAGTCTCGAACAAAGACTCTTTCTTGCAAAGAAATAATTTATTTTATTTTCCTTCCTTTTATTATTTCTCCAAGTTTCTTTGTGAAACAACTTTTACATATATAAAAAAATGAATTCAATTTAATACATGCAATTGATATATCCCAGAATAACTCAAAATCCTGCAGATAGCTGTTAACAAGGGGCCTTTGTTGATTCTTAATGAACTTTGTAATCTTGACTTGTTTGATTAATCAAAAAAAATAAACAAAAATCCTTTTTATGTTCTAATATTCACAATTTATTCTAAGGTTAACTTGTTCGTTTTATCTATATTCAATAGTTCTGTTATTTCAGTGTTAGTCTCTGACATGAAATTAAGCATATCAAGGAATAAAACAAAAACTGTTATTTTGAATCAGCTGGAAAATAATGAAGGATATTAAAATGGTTCACGATCTCCTCCCTGCAAAATCCCAAGTTAAGAGATGAAATCCCCAAAACAACCCAACCGATCAGATCTGTACTAACACACAATCTAATCAGATCAGATGCAAGACTCTAAGGAAAAGAATATAACTGCATCATTCTACCATTCACCTATCGTAACCCATCCCATGGCGTAAACGAAATAGATACAAGACAAAATGATGCAACGGAAAGATTGACGGTAAAACAATAGTTTTGGCTTCGATCTCCTTTTGATTTTACACACAAAAGTCGTGTTACCAAAGAAAAATCCTTTATTTCAATAAGTAATGCTTTTTTGTTACAATCTCCGACCCTTGTATCCATCTACACTTCGCTATTTAACCTTTACGTCGCGCGTTCTCGGCTGCTCCATGACGCTTCGTTTCGACTCCGGGACCCTTCGCTTCAATTCCCGCCTTTTGGTATTCTAACCCTTGCATGCAATCGTAACGCTCGATCTCTGCGGCCAGTAACTATTGTTATGAAACGTTACTCTGGTTCTATCATTTATGCCACGTGTCCTGCGTCTCCTGCACCTTTCGTAACGCTTTCCCGTGGAAATCCCGACAGAATTTGCATTTGGCCTCTTCTATTTCCTAGCCGCGATAACGCGACATGTCGCGAAATCATGACATGTCGCGATATCACGACGTGTTCTTGGTCCGTACGCCCGTCGTAGCTCATTGTAGCGATATCGCTACCGACTTTGCTTTGCCTTCTTTTCAAAAAAGTGGTAGCGATATCGCTACCACTTTGGTTCTGAGCCTTCCTTTCAAAAAGTGGTAGCGATATCGCTACCACTTTGGTTCTGAGCATTCCTTCGATGAAGTGGTAGCGATATCGCTACCACTTTGGCTCCGAGCCTTTGTCTTTGCGAAGTGGTAGCGATTCGCTACCACTTTCCTTCGGGCCTCCGCTTCACGAAGTGGTAGCGATTCGCTACCACTTTTCCTTCGATAAGGAGTTATACCTTCCTTAAAGAAGTAGAATCGCTACCACTTTCCTTCGAGCCTCCGCTTCACGAAGTGGTAGCGATTCGCTACCACTTTTCCTTCGGGCCTCCGCTTCACGAAGTGGTAGCGATTCGCTACCACTTTTCCTTCGAGCCTCCGCTTCATGAAGTGGTAGCGATTCGCTACCACCTTCAACCTTGTGCTTCCTCTCGGCAACTCGTAGCGATGGAGAGACAGGTCGCGATTTCGTGACATGTCGCGATATCGCGACATGTCACGATTTCGTGACCCTTTCAACTTTTCGTACGCTTCCAAAAAATGCGTCGCGATTTCGCGACATCCTTTTTTTCTTTGCCGCCGACACGTCGCGATTTCGTGACATCCTTTCTGTCCTGCTGCCGACACGTCACGATTTCACGACAGATTTTCTGTCCTGCTGCCGACACGTCGCGATTTCGTGACATCTTTTTGTCCTGCTGCCGACACGTCGCGATTTCGCGACAGATTTCAATTTTTTTTGCAGCGATGGAGAGACAGGTCACGATTTCAGACATGCAGCCGCGGACAGGCGCAGGAAGATGTCGCGATTTCGTGACATGTCGCGATATCGCGACATGTCGCGATTTCGCGACCCTTTCAACACTTAGGCATTTTTCTTCTTTTCTTCATTTTTAGCATCCGGGTCTTTGAGATCTTCCCTAAAACCTGCAAAAACAAAGGTGGGTCCCCACTTCTGGGGTGTGTTGTGGATGAACCACAACAGGTCATAATATTATTTCATAGATCATAGTACGATCTCATAATCCTAATCCGATTTCATTAGCAAAGAATGAAAATTGAGATAATAAATGCAACTGTTATCACTTTTGATCAATTTTTAAATATTTTTGTCTTTTTACGCAAATGGGTCAATTTTAGGGTGTTACAAATAGATACCCATGAATGCTACCTTGGAATCAGCAAAATGACATGTTTGGTCCCCTAGGGGTTCAACATAGGCCAAACTTGCCCTACCTAAATGGTCGTGAAAGATTCCTCTTGCTCCAACATGCCTAGAATTCCCCTTTGCTACTCCAAAATTTAATTTAACTCAACTACGAGGCAACATCCATCTTGAATGAATCCTTGGGTTAATTAAGGGTTGGGAAAGACTACGAGCTCTAAAATATAATCTCCAACCACTCACAATCTCATTCTCCCAATATAACTCCCAATAATTTTTTAACTTTATTATATTAAGGTTTTCCATCACAACACTTGAGATTCTGATTTCAATTAAAAAATAGTCTTTTATCCTATCTTTGAAAATTTGATAGTTTCATTCTTTCTATACTCCCAAAAGAGCATGGTGGAGGATTATTATCCATAGCATTTTTAGTCTTTGGATGTTGAAAGGGGACTTCCATTGGAGATAGATGTTAGGGAGTGACTTGGGAAGGACCCAAGCTACCTAAATATTATGAAGGATCTTGTTTAGAAATTCAATAGTGGAAGGACATTTAGAGAATAGGTGTTTTGTATCTTCCTCACACACTTGTTTGAAAAGATAAAACCTCTTTTGTGCAGATTGTCCAAGGTTAAAACCTCACACCATTTGGGGTTACTTTTTTTAAAATATGAAATTATATTGGGTAGCTCCATCAACATTGAAAGAGTTGATAAAATGTTGAATTATTTATTTCAAAGCTAAAGAATTATGTATTATATGGAGTATTGGCCCTCCCATTATTTGTTGGAATTTATGGCTTGAAATAAATAATAGAATTAAAAAAAAAAAATCTCAAAATCATGTCCAAGTTTGGAACCATATTATTGTCTCTATTGTAGAATATCTACAAATATGGTTCTCAACATAGGAAGTCTCAAGTGCATAAAAAGAGGTTCTAATAACTTGGCTACAGGATTTAAACATACATGGAAGAGTCATATACGACAATGTTTTTAAAACAAAGGATCTACTTTGATCTAGGGTAAAATATAAATGTCCAAAAATTGGGTTTATAATTTTTATGGTGCTTTTAAAGAAAATCTAGGAAATTGGTGGAGGTGGTGTTTTAGAAATAGTGAAGGAAAAATTCTCCTCACTTGGAATCATATGGAACTTCAACTAACAACTATACAAAGGCTAGGGTACTTCTTAAAAGGATTAAAATTATAATAGAAAATGGATGGAAATATATTTCAATTGAAAGGGATTCACAAATTATAATCAATGCTATCAACAAAAATAGATGTGTATAATAGATTAAGAAATCATATTATTGTTTATGTTCATAACTTATTACTAGAGACAATATCTAGTGTGAGCATATAAATAGAGAAGGAAATTGGGTAGCAAATAATTTAGCCAATTGTGGTGTTGATATTTATCTTGGTGAAATTCAATTTTTAGGAGGTAATTGGCCAAGTGAGATTTTATCTCTTAGTTTAAATGATGCCAAACAATTGATTATGGAAACATAGCACTGTAGGAAGTTGAATAATATATTTAATAGAAAAAGAAATGAAAAAATTATGATAAAAGGCATGTTGGACATTGTTTAATTGACATAATAATAAATTTAATATTTTGGTATTTTGATAGAAGTGGTACCTAAGAGAAGCCGCATGTAACTTATTTAAAAACATGTAATATAAATGAGACACATTCACATCCCCTCAATTGAAATATATATATATATTTTTTCTATTGCAAATTTGATCCCTATAACAAGTTCCCTAGCATTTATATAGTTGTTAGTTGAAGTTTCATATGATTCTAAGTAAGTGAGGAGAATTTTTTCTTCATTGTGTAGACACCAAAACAACACCAATCTGATTATGTGACTACAAGCACTGATCGAATTGGCATACATACCCCCTAGGGAAGCCTCCAGAGGTTAAATAATGGTCCTAACCACTCCCAAAGCAGTTTTGGAAGGTTAGAGGTCAATTTGGCACATTTTAAACACTTTGCTCCCTATTCGTCCCACCCTAGGACAATTAGAATCCTATTCATCTCACCCAAGACGATTAGCAGCAATCGTTCCAGGGTGGGACAATTAGCAGGTTTGACTGGCAAAAAGTCAAGCCTTGACAAATGGCAGCCCAGATCCGCCACCCAACTTTGCCTTCAAGGCATGCAATTATGAGGAATGGTTTCAAATCAGAGAGAGGGACTTTAGTCAAGCATGCCCTGATCATGGAGGCCTCATTCAAGGAGGCCCTAAATTAGGGAGGAATCTTCTCTCCCTCATAGAAAGGCATGGTGAGCCAAGTGGCGCCCTCGCATTTGCATTCAAAGGAGACCCTTAGGTCTATAAAAAGGTGAGCCCCCTCACCCTAAGAAAAGAATAGATCTAGAGCATTTGGAGCAACGAAGTGCTACCAAACTATACCTCCATTCCTCTTCATGCTTCCTACATCCCTAATTTCTCTTTTGGAAGAGAGGTTATCGGGTGAACACTAGGAATGCAATCCAAAACCAAAACCTAAGAAATTGGCCACAATACCACATCAAACTCATCAAAACAACTCCCTATGAGGTTTTGGACCCATCCCAATTGGATTGGTGTCAAAACTAGGCCCTAAACAGTGGGCATCCCACCCTTGGGTGCCCCCCAAACTACTGTAGTCCTAATCACCCCACCTCAGAGCGATTAGAAATATGTGCATGATTTATTTACTATTATTTTTGAATTCTCATTTATTTAATGTACTTATGCTGATGTCTAAGTTTCATTGCTTTCTGACATGATTTGACTTGGTTTCTGTCATTTTTATGCGTTTACTAAACTATAGGGAGCACCGTCAGATACAAGATGACTGGGGTAGAATCTACCAAATATGACCTTCTGGGTCATCTCAAAATGTTATTTTTAGTCTAACCACAAGTTTGTAGGAGTTTTGGAGGCCTCTAGATGGGACATTTGTAGGGTCACTTTTTGCAATTTTTGCTGCAGTCCCCAGCGTCCCACCCCGAGGCGATTAGAAATTTGTGCATGGTTTCCTTACTGTTATTTTTGCAATAGGTACCTGATGATATCCTAATGCCTCTATTAAAGTTTCATTACATTATAACATCATTGATCGTAGTTTTATCATTTTTTACGTGTTGACTAGCTCGTAGGGTGCCCCTATCACATACAGGAACCCGACGTTCCCAACGTAGATCTAAATTTAATGAATGATATCCACATAATTCCAACTCCACACCAATTGGAGGATGGATCCCACATGTCAGTTGAAGAGACGATTGACGTAGACATTGGTTCTAATCCAAGGAATCTGTAAATCATCAAGCTGGGGGTAAGTCTATCCCCCGAAGAGCAAGCTGATTACATTACCCTTCTCAAAGAGAAGAAGGAGGTTTTTTCATGGTCCTACAAATACATGCCAGGGATAGACCCGTAGCTAGTCACACATAATTTAACACTTGATCCGAAAATCAAGCCTGTTAAGCAAAAGCTACGTAAGATGCACCCAATAGTGGCCTTAATGGTAAAAGACGAGCTACAAAAGTTGTTGGATACATAGTTTGTCATCTGTGTAGATTACCCACCATGGCTGTCCAACATGATACCCATAAAAAATCCTGATGGGAGGATTCACATATACATCGATTTTTGAGATTTAAACAAAGTGAGTCCCAAGGATTATTTCCCATTGCCTAGCATCGACACATTGGTAGACGCTATAGCAGGCCACAAAATGCTTTCCCTCATGGATGGTTTCTTGGGATACAACCAGATTCATATCAATCTCGATGATCAACTAAAAATGGTGTTCACAATGCCTTGGGGGAAATTTTATTATAAGGTCATGCCCTTTGGCCTTAAAAATACTGGCGCCACTTACCAACGTGCTATGACATACATATTCCACGATCACATGCATAAAAATTTGGAAGATTATATGGATGATTTATTGGCCAAATATCTTTTGCACCAAAATCATCTCGATGACCTATGCAAGATCCTTGATCGCCTCATCGAACACAAGGTTAGGCTAAACCCCAAGAAGTGTGTATTTGGCATCACATATGGAAAAATCTTGGGTTTCATAGTCTCAAAATGAGGCATCAAGGTAGATCCAAACAAAGTCAAGGCAATCCTTAAAATGCTTTCCTCAACCACCATCAGGTAGCTCAGAAGCTTGCAGGGTAAGGTTGCGTCGATCAAACGCTTCATAGCGCAGTTATCTGACAAGTGCCGACCCATGAATAAATTATTACATAAGGGGGTAGCATTTCATTGGGATGACGAGTGCCAGTCAGCCTTCGATGACATCAAATAATACTTGGCTTTGATGCTAGTATTGGCACCACCTAGACCAGGAGTGTCGTTCTACTTATACATCTTAGCTACTGAGGTGGCACCGGGTGCTATGTTAGCCCAAAAAAATGAATTACATAAAGAACAGGATAATTATTATCTTAGTCGCACCCTGGTCAGTTATGAACTTAACTATGCATACGTTGAGAAGCTATGCTTGGTGGTGGTATTTGCCACCAAAAAGCTATGCCATTACATGCTGAGAAATACAATGTATGTTGTGTCTAAGGAGAATCCATTGCGGTACATGATGAGTCATACTTATCATAGTAGTCACACAGCGAAATGAGTCATATTATTGACAAAATTTGACATCGAATTCATTTGACAAAATTTCATCAAAGGTCAAGTCATCGTCGATCAATTAGCAAAGGCTCCTCTCAAATATGATCAACCTCTGATCATAGAGCTACCTGATGATGGGGTCTTACATGTCTCAAAATTGTCAAATTTTGATAAGCCTGAGTCATAAGCTGACATAACCTTATTTTTTGATGGTTCTAAATGTGAGCAAGGGGGTGGCGCAGGAATCATATTTTTCACACCACAAGGGGATCCAATGCCTTTATCATTTAAACTTGATTTCCCATGCATCAATAACAATGCTGAATACGAAGCCTTGCTCATAGGTCTTCAGACAACCATCACCATGAACATCAAATGCTTGAATATCTTTGGTGATTCACTGTTAATTGTCAACCAAGTGAAAGGGGTATTCTAATGTAAATGCCCAGTTCTACAGGCCTACAAAGCCCTTGTGGATAAATTCCTATCAAAGCTTGAATGGTACGACATCGAGGCACTCCCTCGATCATCGAATCACTTTGCGAACACTATGGCCTCTTTGGGGTCACTGATCCTGCAAGACATTTCTGGTGAGATGACAACCATTCAAGTCAAAATGGTATCGCAATCCATGATGGAGCATGCAAGCTCTGACATAATGCAAGGAATCCACCTGATCCAAATTGAACCATCTAAGAATAGGTTCTCTCAAATCCATGATAGTCTGAATCATGTCAACTAGGGGTCTTTGTTCCCCCCAACCCCTCTTAATAGCAATGCAACGCTATTTTTACAAGTTCTTTCCTGCTCAGCTTTTGATAGGGATGAACTTCAAGAGGGATCAATCATTCATACCATCGAGGTTTCTGATTAGCAGGATTGGTACACACCCATAAGAGACTATCTCAAGTTAGGTAGCCTCTCACTTGGATTGTCGCACGTTGTGAAAAGATCATTCAAACAGAAAGTGGCAAAACATGTCTTGCTAGGAGAAATTTTGTGTCATCAGAGCTACGAAGGGATCCTCCTCCATTGCTTAGACCAGCAGGAGTCCACTTGGGCGATCATCAAAGTGCATGATGGTGCATACGGTGGCCACTTCAACGGTATGGCCATCACAAAGCGCATTCTTTACATGGGCTATTATTGGACATATTTAGAGCGAGATTGTTGCGCATATGTGCGAAAGTGCGTGAAGTGTCAACACCATGCTAACTTGATAGCCGTACCTTCTCAGGCCTTGCAGTTGATCCAATCGACTTGGCCATTTTTGCAGTGGGGCTTAGATCTCATCGAAAATATCTCCCCTGTGTCGTCAGGTCATCACACGTTTATCATAATGACCACAAAGTACTTCACTAAGTGGGTGGAAGCAATTTCGCTTACCTCTATGACTGGGCCCTGCATTGCGAAAAGTTTATTTTACATAACATCATATGTCATTTTGATATTCCATCCAATATCATCTCAGATAACAGGACATCATTTAATAACAAAGATGTGCGTGCCTTGACAACAAAGTACAAAATTCAACACAATTTTTTGACACCTTATTATCCGTAGGCAAATGGGCAAGCAGAGGCATCAAACAAAATGATAGTTGCCATCCTTAAAAAGATGGTCATGGATAGTCATAAGGATTGGAACATCCAAATACCACTTGCCCTATGGGCTTATCAAACTAGCATTCAGACGCCCACTGGGGAAACTCCATTTTCACTAGTGTATGGCTCTGAGGCAATCATGCCTCTCGAGTTAGAAATACCCTCCTTGCGCATATCAATGCAAGAGTTCATTGATGATGACATTACATGGCAGGCTTGGTTAGACTAGCTTACATTACTCGATGAACGATGCGTCAATGCTCTTGAGCATTTACGTATCTATCAAGAGTGACTTAAGAAAGCATACAACATGAAAGTTCACCTAAGGGACTTTCAGGTTGGTGACTTGGTCTTAAAAGAGAACCAACAAAATTCTAACTTGCTGCCCCATTTAAGGGACAAGTTCATGGCAAATTGGTTATGTCCCTATGTAATCGACAGTAAAATAGGACCTGGAACATACCGAATCACCTCTCTTGAAGGAATCAAGAAACTAGAACCCTTGAACATCAGTCATTTGAGGCCATTCAACATTTAGAGAGCCATCGCCCACTCCAAAAGCTCCAAGGGTTCTCACACTTGCTTGGTCAACCAAAAATGTCCCAAAGGTATCCATAATCACTTTGGTCAAACCAAAAGCTCCAAGGGTTCCCACAATTGCTTGGTCAACCCCAAAACGCCCCAAAGGTATCCATAATACCTTTTGTCAAACAAAAAGCTCCAAGGGTTCCCACAATCGCTTGGTCAACCCCAAAATGCCCCAAAGGTATCCATAATCCCTTTGGTCAAACCAAAAGCTCCAAAATTCCCCAAAGATGTCTATAATCCCTTTGGTTAAACCAAAATCTCTAAGAGTTCCCACAATCGCTTGGTCAACCCCAAAATGCCCCAAAGGTATCCATAATACCTTTGGTCAAACCAAAAGCTCCAAGGGTTCCCACAATTGCTTGGTCAACCCCAAAATTCCCCAAAGGTATCCATAATTCCTTTGGTCAAACCAAAAGCTCCAAGGGTTCCCACAATCACTTGGTCAACCCAAAAACACCCCAAAGGTATCCATAATCCCTTTGGTCAAACCAAAAGCTCCAAGGGTTCCCACAATCGCTTGGTCAACCCCAAAATGCCCCAAAGGTATCCATAATCCCTTTGGTCAAACCAAAAGCTCCAAGGGTTCCCACAATCACTTGGTCAACCAAAAACACCCCAAAGGTGTCTATAATCCCTTTGGTCAAACCAAAATCTCCAAGGGTTCTTGCAATCGCTTGGTCAACCAAAAATGCCCCAAAGGTATCCATAATCCCTTTGGTCAACCCAAAAGCTCCAAGGGTTCCCATAATCGCTTGGTCAACCAAAAATGCCCCAAAGGTATCTATAATCCCTTTGGTCAAACCAAAAGCTCCAAGGGTTCCCACAATCGCTTGGTCACCCAAAACGCCCCAAAGGTATCTATAATCCCTTTGGTCAAAACCTCCAAGGATCCGTAAGAATCACTTGGTCTACACCCATTCGGGTTAAACCTTCCATAACGAATATTAAAAAACAACAGATAATAAAAATAACAAAAAATTGCATCTCACTTTCATGCATAATCTTAAAAGTCAAAAAAAAAAAGAGCTGCATTAGGCATCGCATACATACATTGCATATTTGCTGGTCATACATGTCAAACGCACCATAGACTGTAATTACTCAGCAATTCCATCATTTTCCACATTCAGTTCATTTTGTAAAAGATCCATCAAGAATAACGCTCTTCTCATTTTCACCATATCATAGTCAATTGTCTTCTAATGTCTTTAGGGTTTTCGTCATTCAGCTGTCTTTAGATTTCTAGTCAAGTGTTGTACAAAGTCAGACCGATTTTTACAAGGTAGAGTTTTACTTGAACCATGCCTTGTTACATAGTATCCCAACACAAGATTAAAACACATAAATACTTCCCAAGTTGTGTGAATGAAAGAAGAAACCTACAAAGTGGTCTAGGTTACCTTAAGCAAAAATTTTATCCTGCTCATCCCCCTATGCGAATGGTTCAAGAATGCTAAGAATTGAAAAAAGGACAAGATCTTCCCCATCCAATTCCCCATAATAAATAGTGGTTTTCACCACTATAAAAAATCCCAAACACCCTTGATCCCCAAATTCATAAGGATTCGTACTACACGTCCTTGAGAAGGATGGGTGGTCATCCCCAAGGCCTAAAGGATCAATGCCATTCTCGAAGAAAAATCCCAAAAGTTCACTATCAAAAATCTCAAACACCTTTGATCCCCAAAGTCGTAAGGATTCGTACTACATGCCCCTGAGAAGGATGGGTAGTCATCCCCAAGGCCTAAATTATCAATGCCATTCACAAGCCCAAATCCCACAAGCTCAACTTTGAAATCAAAATTCAAAATCTAAATTCTCAAAAGGCAACAATAAAAAATAGCAGTGGTTATCACCACTACTCAAACCCCTTGCTCAAGAGAAAAAAAAGAAAAAAAAGAGAGAAAAATAAACAGTGATTTTCATCACTATATATGAGAGCAAGTATCCAAACAAATTGAACAACCGAAAGACGTTTGAGCTTGAATCCTTGGAATTCTTAGCATTTGAAAAACCATTTAGGTGATCCTCATTACGAGTTTGGTGGATAGCCTACTTGGCAATGGCGGTATCCTAAACACATGATGATATGTCTATCACATTAGCTTTGCGTGTGTGTAGACCAATGTTTGCATGTGGATGAGCTGGCTTATGGTATCCTAGATTGCATCGCAGATTAATCCTACTAAATACAACAAAGGAGTTAGTGGAGCTAATTAGGTGATCCTCAGTATAGATTTGGTGGACATCCTACTTGGCACTGACAGTATCCTTATGAATACCACATAAACGAAATCAATCGCACACACAAGGATGTGAAATAACTTGGTCAAACTCAAGTCTGATTCGTACCTTGTTCGAAAGTCTTGTAAGATAATGTATAGTCTTGAATAGTTAGTTAAAGCATCCGAGTCTCAAAAAAATCTTAACTACATTCTAAAATTACTTACATCACCATCAAAAAATACAAAACAAAAATTACAAATGCAAAGTTATTTCATAAAGCAATCACATAAGTACAGAAAGCCAGTAAATCTTGTATAGTCTATGGTGCCACCGCCTGTATACCAAAAAATCATTCCATCCATTCCATATGCATACATCAACATACATAAATGTGCATAAAGAACAATAAACCATGACAAGCATATAATCAAACCAAAAAAGAGTCATGCATATATATCCAGTCAAAATGCCCTCAGGCTACAATAAGAAGGTCCTCTAACCTCACAAAAAACCAAAAACTTAAAATCCCCAAAGCCTAGGGAGTCAACCACCATGATCACATAGGATCTGTGTGACTGGTACTACCCCCAATAGCATGGGTCCTATGGGACCTCTCAGGACGGCTGCTGCCAGCCCCTACACCCTGCCCACCAACACTACCCTCACCTAGTCGCCTACAATGAGATGATGTAGATTGCTTTGTCTCACTACCTCTTGTATGGCGCGATGGCCCACCTCCATCAAGCACAGGAAACTATCCATCGAGATAGACAACCTCCATCTCTAACTCTACCCAGTATCGACCCCACTCTAGATCTCGTTGGTGATACACAACCAATGTGCTCTCCTGCTATGCAAATTGAGTCTGTAGGAGATCCCTCTCCTGTGTTACCTCCACCAAAGCATATCTATGCTCCTCCTCTTGTATCCATAGGGGACCCTCAAATTGTGCTATCTTAGCATGAAGCCCAGCCTCCACATCCCCTAAGATAGCCTGAGACATGGGCACCTCTAGGACGACCTGTTGCTCTGGCACCCACTACTCTCAGACATCTTGTACATCCGGCTGCTTTGGAACCCCCAAATCGTCTCCATCACTAGTGAAGTCATCGACCTCCACCATGTCAACATCATCAAGTAGAGCCCCCCAACCCTCCACCAGTGCCTCTGCACCCCCACCTCCTATTGCTATCATATCCATACCTCCTAAAGACCCCTCACCCCACCATCATCGCATAATCCACCATCGATCATACTCTACAGTTACCCTGACATCGTCCATGTTGGGTACATCAATAACTGCATCATACCCCTTGCCCAATGGCTTAATGATAGTATAGACTAGGGTCCTCTCATCATCATGACATTGATAGATCAAGGGATCACCAGGAAATCCCTGGCATACCCCAAACTTCCACATCACCTAGACATATGGGAAGTACTCCT
Organism: Wollemia nobilis; assembly: GCA_028583015.1. Classification (NCBI taxonomy): domain Eukaryota; kingdom Viridiplantae; phylum Streptophyta; class Pinopsida; order Araucariales; family Araucariaceae; genus Wollemia; species Wollemia nobilis. The sequence continues at coordinate 10,625,580 of JAQPPZ010001125.1, forward strand.
GCTTTGTCTCGTGTCACCCAATCAACCATCTACCCCTGCACACACGTTGGAGCCACTCTCTAGCCTCATGCTAGGCTAGAAAGTCAAGATACAACTGCTAGAACACCTACCCTGACATTAGATGAGAGAAGGCATTAGTATAGTGACATACGTCACCTGCCCACCGTCGACTCTATCCATGCTCCTCTTACTGCTGCAATATATTAGGCATATCCAATATCTTGATCCACCATCTCACCTTGGGTGGTCCAAGTCAAACCCTATGGTCACTCCACAACTATGTGCTACCACCCCCAAAACTGCAAGAGATAGCTGCACTCGATCCCCTTTTGATTTTGGCAACGAACCTCATACAACTCATTGTATAGCTATGCCAATAACGTCTGACCCCATCTCATAATAAGTGGAGCTGATGTAGGACACTCCACCAATGTGAAAACCAACAGGTTCCAAGGGAACCTCACACTTGAGGATTCAGGAAGCAGCATATTGGAAATGAGGGCCATGAGCAAAGAATGTCTCACCCCTAATACGCCCTTCTCTAGCCACCATCACACTAGAATACCACCTATCTGGCAGTCAGCCTTTGCCCTCTCCATAGTCCTCTCCACCCCCCTCTCCCCCACCTGACCAAAACATCGTGTCAATACCACTATCCGTTGGTCTCGGTGGGTCATCCAAATAGGAAGTCCATCTATCAAAATTCGTAGAATCTGATACACATCCTCCAAATTCACAGTCATATCCCCTATTAGAAGATGAAAAGTGTTGGTGTAGGGATACCACAAATTGATCAGGGCAGTCAAATATGTCTAATCCCCCACCATAGGCTCCAGCTGTTTCACGTGCTTGAGCCCAAGGGCATCAAGCCATTCCCAATCCCCAACTGTCAGGGCATCCCGGGTATCAGAGAAAACAGTTGGCTGGCGATACCGACTCTTCACCACATGAAACAACAAAATAAAATAAAACAAAAAGGGATATTAAGTAAATACTTAATATAAACAAGATCATTAAAATAAAACTGTATAGAAAGACAACAAGCTACAATTTACAATTGTACAACAAAAGTACATAAAAATTAAAATAAAACTGTACAAAAAAACAAGCTAGAATTTACAATTGTACAATAAAAGTATAGAAACATTAAAATAAAACTGTACAACAAAAAATGAAAATCACTATACAATCAACAAAAAACAAAACCAAACAAACAAAATCATACTAGGGTTTCAACCTTAATGTAAAAAAAAAACAAAAACAAAAACAAAATAAACCAAAAAATCATACTAAGGTTTCAGCCTTAATGTGAACAAAATAAAACAAAAAATCGTACTAAGGTTTCAGCCTTAATGTGATAAAAAAAAAACAAAAACAACAAAAATATAAAAATTAATATTAGGGTTTCAACCTTAATATTAATGCAAAACAAAACAAAAAAATAATAAAAAAATCATATATTAGGTTTTCAACTTGATATACGAATAAAAATAAAATAATGCAAACAAACATTTATATGTGAGTTTTTAACTTCATATAAAACAAAAATGAATAATAGGTAGGGAGAAGGAACATCATACTGGTCTTGCCTCGACTCCTCCACTTGAAGATCCAGTTCTCACACTCATGATGTCCATGAAATTTTAGCAACGCTCCGCTACGCACACTCGCACTCCTCCTCACTGCTCCAAATTGCCAAGAAAAAAAATGTTGCAAATGAGCCCAAAACCTAGTTTTGGTCCTTTTATAGGTTGTTAGGCCTGTAATCGTTCTACCCTAGGATGAACGCTGTAGTTGGCACTCATCCCAACTTGGGACGATTACAAAATTGGTATTCGTCACACCTTGGGATGATTACAAAGCAAGAAATAAAGCAACAAAAACTGCATCCAAAAAATGCACCAAAAACAACAAAAAATATGCCGAACAAAGGTGCCTTTGCATGTGACATTCATGGCATGAAAAACCACCGTCAAGGTCACAAATACTCACTATCCTACTCCCTAAGAAGGCTAGCATAGCTGGACTGCTCCACAGGAAGGAGGATTTTTGTTAATTTCTACCCCAATTGGCATCACAAAGGGTCAAAACCCACCAAAAATAGGTTTGATTGTTGGAAAGCTGCAATAAGCATTCAACGAAAACCACTGAAGGCACCCTTACAAATGTCATCTTGGGTCAAGCGACTCATCGTTTTTCTCATTTTTTGGTCATTCCCTCATCGATTCATCGCTTGAGGGGGTAGTCACACTTAGTCACCAATCAACAAATACACACCCAATCAAGAAAATGACATGCATTCAAAGAATCGTTGACAAAGACAATCACGCTCCTGCTTGGGGCAGCAAACAAGCAATAATCACAAGCTAAAAAAACACTTGGCATTCTAGAGGCATGAAGACAAGGTTCCTTGAACAAAAGGTTGAGCCCTTTGCCTATTCATGATTGAACAATGTCCAAGATCAAGTACACCTCACTGAAAAAGGTCACACTTGAGTTAAGCTCCTTAGCTCGTTAGAAGCAAGGATTCAAGAATGCGTGCCCTTCCCATACTTGGGGCATAAAAAGTTAGTTAGGTTACTGAGAAACCCTAATCATTAAAGTGCTTTGGTTATGTTGTGGCTAATCCACAACACACCCCAAAATTGGGGACCCACCTTTTTTGCATGCTTTCAAAGAAGAAAACAGTGACCCAGATGCTAAAAATCAAGAAAAAATCAAAGGAAGAGCAAAATATCACAAAAGGAAGAAGTGTCGCGATATCGCGACATGTCGCTCCATCGCGGATAGAAAAGAAAAGTTGTGATATCGCGACATGTTGCTCCGTCGTGGCCGAAAAAGAAAAGTTGTCACGATATCACGACATGTCGCTCCGTCGCTGCCCAGAAATGAAAGTTGTCACGATTTCGTGACATGTTGCTCCATCGCGGCCAAAAAATAAAAGTTGTCACGATTTCGCGACGTGTTGCACTGTCGTTGATAAAAAATGAAAAGTGTCGCGATTTCACGACATGTTGCCCAGTTGCTGATAAAAAATGAAAAGTGTCGCGATATCGCGACATGTTGCTCCGTCGCGGCCAAGAAGTGAAAAGTGTCACGATATCGTGACATGTTGCTCCGTCACTGTTGAAAATGAAAATATGTCACGATTTCACAATAGGAAGCAGCAAAGGGGTATGAAGCAGAAAAACGTCGCGATATCGCGACAGGTCGCGTTTTCGCGGCTCCAAGCAGTGAAATGGTATGGAAGGAAAATATGTCGTGATTTCGTGACATGTCGCATTTTTGCGGCCAAATATAGCAAGAGCAGCCCGAAATAGAAAAGCATCGCGATTTCACGATAGAAAGCCGCAAGACAGTTCCAAATGAAAAGTGTCGCGATTTCGCGACAGAAAGCAACGAGACAGTCCGAAAGAGAAAAGTGTCACGATTTTGCGATAAAAAGTAGCCAAGTGGTACGGAATGAAAAATTGTCGTGATTTCATGACGAAAAGCAGACAATGGTGCAAAAGAGAAAAGTATCACGATTTCACATGTCGTGTTTTCACTGTGCATGATGGCGAACAAGGCTGTTGGTCGAAAAACATCGCGATTTCATGACATGTCTCATTTTCACTGTGCAAGCAGAGGAACAGAGTTGCATGCAGAAAAACATCGCGATATCGTGACATGCTATTTTTTGTCACGATTTACAAGGAGGCAGTTACGAAACATGCAGAGAAGCACGAAACATGTGGTGTACATGTGTAAGGGCGATAAAGGCGTTACAATTAGTAATAAAATCAAATGTTTCGGCATTAAACATAAAGTCAAAAGCAAACGAAAAGGTGGGGAATACAAAATGATACAATCTAGGAGGTGAAACGAAGCATCACAGAGCGAAGCAGAGAACCATACCAAAAAGTATAAAAGTAGAGGCACAGATTGATATGAGGGTCAAAAACCGCTACGAGCGGGGTTGCAAAGTTGAGGGTGATTAGCCATTCTGGGCCTGCTGTGGAGTGTTTTTCTTCCCCTTTTGCTGGTTTTGAGAAAAACTAGAGATTCTGCTATTGTAACAGGACGTATTTTTAATGCATAATTGTTCAAAAATTTGCATTTTATGGGCAAGAAAGGAGTCATTTTTTGCATGCAAGATTAAATGTCTATTTTCCCTTTTCAGATTTTAGGCTTATAAATGTAGTTGATGCAAGTATTTTCTTGGTTGCTGCATGCGAATGCTTAAATTTGAAAACCTCATTCAAATACTTAGGAGCCAGCACTTAGCTTATTCGGATTGTGCTTATTTTGCAAGTCCAATAGGTTAGGTTGCATGCATGAAAACCTCATATCTTCGGTTTTGTCGAAATAGGATAGCATCAGACTGAATGTGTTCTATTTTTAATTTTCTGCATTTCTTTTTCATTTTATTTTATTTTTCCCGAAGGTTTAATTTATTTAAAATGAACATTTAAAAATTACAAAATCTAAAAAAAGAAAAACAACAATGAACAATCACTAAAGTTTCATGGTGAAATAAACCAACATTGCCCCTTGTTTACAGTTACTTGCAATCACTATGGTGTTCCAAGCATTTAAATTGATTATCTTTATTTGAGATTACTAATACACAGTTGCAAATGCTAATACAACGGAGATATTGGAGAAGTTGTTTATTTGAATTCTTTGCAAGAGGGTATTTGGAGTCCAAATCCTAAAGGAGAGTGTACTTTCACAAGTGTGTGAAAATACCACTCAACATTTTGGCACTAGAAGGAGGGCCTGAACCGGTTTATTTTAGATTGATTTAAATGCTATAGGGATTTAAATTTTGAATATTTCATGCCCTATTGATTATTATCTTTAGCCCTATTTTAACAATACAACTTTGTACTATTAAAAGGAGGACATGAATTGCTATGCACTTTCCTAACGCTTTGATTATTCATACAAGAATAATGTGATTTGATTTGATTTTAAAAAAAAAAGTAATAAAAAAAAAAAAATTTGTTTTTTTGGGTATTAAAGTTATATTCTTTAAGATTCACTAATGGCTATGTTTTCACCATGGATGACAGGTAGCCCATTGAACATACCAAGAGTTCAACATTATTTGCCCGTTGGTTTTGAGAGATGTCTTCCTCAATTTTTGTCTAACGGGACAAATATTGCAGGAGAACACATTCAAGCATTCAAATTTGTTGTGAATCACTTAACAATTTGGTATGATGATGTGGTTTGTAAAATGTTCCCTTACACCTTGGACAAAGTGGCATATTATTGGTTTACAAGTCTACCTTTAGGATCTATCACTTCTTGGGCTCAACTAGAGGCAACATTTCTTAATCAATTCAACAAAAAGCAAGTTGACCCAATCCGCATGTATGAGTAGTTTTTCACTATTAAAAAAGGACCAAGTGAAAATGTGAAGTCATTTTCTAAAAGGTTCTTTGGATTATATGCTCAATTAGTGACATTTTATGCTCTTCAAGAAGAAATGGCTCTCCAAATATATGTAAATGCTCTTGACCCACTCATTTCCACATATTTGCGAGGGATGCCTCAAATCACATCTTTGTCACAAGCCTATACTCAAGCAATGGCAATTGAGCAACAATTGAGTTGTCAAAATTATGGTGTGGGTTTTGGATCATATAATTTTCAATAATTTAATGCCTCATTTACCCACCTAATGATTTATCCACCTCAAGTGTGAATCAATTTTAGAATCAACAATCATTCCCAAGCTTCAATCAATTTCAAAATCCTCAACCTACTATTTAAGATCAACCATCTTTCTTAAGTATGAATCAACTTCAAAATACTCATCTTGATTCAAAGGATATTTCTAGAATCAATTTAATGATTTTCATAAGAATATGATTTTAGGCAAGGGAGGAGTACTAGATCCAACTAGTATTGAAACATGTGACAAATTGGAAACCCTTGACTCACCAAAAGATGAATTCTATGAGGATGAATCTGTTTCGGATGACATTGTTGAAAATGATGGCCAACAAAATTCACACCTTACAAATTATGTTAAACGTGAATCATGGGTTACACATGTGGATTATGATAGCCTTATCAATTTGAATACAAGCAATAACCCAATTTTGGAAGTAATTGAACCATCTAAGGAAGGCGAAGATAAATTTGATGAGAAACATGTTGATGAATTAAAATATGAAGAAGAAATAGTTGAGCATCACAATTTGATTTTGAAAGATGATCATTATGATTCTTGGGAAGAGTATGCTCACTCCAAGCCTTTTGATGAATTTTGTGTGCCTATTGATATGCAGGATGATACAATTGCCCTTTCACATGAGGATATTACAAGTCCTGTACAATCTGAGAATGTTTTGGAAGAAGGGTTGGAATCTCATCAAAGGTTAGAGAAGGATAATGATTTTACTACCATGGATCAAGAAGGAGAATCAATTGTTTTTGTTCCCCTTGAGGGGCAAGAAATAGAAAATCTTGATCCACCTATTGTTTCTACAATGTCTATGCCATCTCAAAATGATGAAATCACAAAACCTAAGTGGTGTGGGTTTGATACTATTGATGATCCTAATGAAAATATGGATTTTGAGGTAACTCAATCCATTGATCAGGGAAAGGTGTCACGTGACACATATCTTGAAAAATTAGGCTCTTGTTTTGAAAAATATGGACGCATGTTTGATTGGGTGCCTAACTTTGGTGTTTTTGAACAGGTGTTGGATGATGAAGAAGACAATGAGGAAGAAGAAAAAGCTACTGACACCCATCAAGTTGTGGTAAATTCTAATCATGATGGGTTGAGTATGGGTGACAAGGTGAAATATTTACCTTTGGTGATAGCTACAAAAATTTCAAGTGATGGGTTACATGATGTCCCTTTGGATGCTAATGTCATTGATGATGAAATGTCAAATCTTGGTGATGTTTGCCAAGCTTTGATTGAGTTTGATGGTTTTAAAATCTCAAAAAATAATTTGAATTCAGGACTTTTAGAAATAGGCTCTTGTTTGCAATATCTCACATTTGAAAAGGAAAGCTTACTTCTAAATCATGAATGGAATGATGAAAATTGCACTTTAAAGAATAGACAAAATAAAATTGAATACCAACCATTGTCTAATCAATTTGATTTGAATCTCACCTATGATGTTGCTAATAGAACTAAATCAAATTGGTATGGTGAGCATGGCAAGTTGAAATTTGTTGCATTGCTTGGTTTGATATTATTGTGGTTGGATTCCTACAACGTTTGGCATGTGTATTGTGACATATGTCTTTTGAAATGTTCTAATCATGTTTGGGATCTAGGAAAGTAATAGTCCAAGCTTGGCATCATCTTGTACTATATTGTATATAGATTTTGGTTTTGGTTTGGGTTTGTGCTTTCAAGTTTCATTTTGGGATTGCTATTTGGATTAGGATTTAAGTTGTGTGGTTGATTTCATTTGACATGTTTAGTTTGTTTTGATAAAAAAATAAAAATAAAAATAAAAAAAATAAAAAAAAAGGAAGAAAATTTGAGATGTCAACTTATGCCTAAAATCAGGAGAATATGAAACATTGGAATTGTGTTGTAGAAATCTCCACAAGTAACACAAACATTTAAATAATATCGTTTGAATCTTGTGATGCATGAAGTTGTCAGTTTTGCACATTATGGTAAAATAGATGATATATTCCAAAAGAAGCAGTGCATTCATACCTCATGTCATATTCCACATTGCATATACATGTCATCTGAGTTACATTTTCATTCCATGGGCAATTATTGAGAAGGTGTTGAATCCTCTTAGGATTATTACATAACATATATTAAAAGGATCCTAAGGTTGGGAACTGCTGCCCAAACTATCTTGAACCAAGCACATTCCATGCACATTAAAAAGAATCTTGAGCAAAATGGTCAAAACCATACTTGGATGAAAAGGTGATGTGAAAAGAATATTTCATGTCTGTCCTATCATGCAACATAATCCTTAAAACGATGGTTTTTACCACTTCCATAATGCTTAAAGCCTAAAATCAAAGTAGTAAGGATAGGGTTAAATCCTCATCTCGCTTAGGTTGAGGATCCAATTCCCCAAAGCTCTGATTTGACCTTCATGGAGTAGTAAGGATAGGGCATAATTCTCATATTACCTAGGTTGAGAATCCGATTCCCCAAAGCTTCCATTTTTCCCATTTCATCATAAAGTTTGGATTGGAAGGATCGTACTACATGTCCTCTGCAAAGGATGGGTAGTCATCCCGAATTTCCAAGCAATAAAAGTAAAACTAATGTTTTCCATTTCATCTCAATCTTGGATTGGAAGGATTGTGCTACGTGTCCTTTGTAAAGGATGGGTAGTCATCCCCAAGGTCCAAGAGATAAAAGATAATATTTTCCATTTCATCTTAATATTGGATTGGAGGGATCATACTACATGTCCCTAGCAAGGATGGGTAGTCATCCCAAAGGTCCAAAGAAAAAAGAGAGAAAAGAATGAATGAAAGCCAAGTCATGGATTATGGGGTTAAGTATGCTCATGCGTGGCATCATGTCTTGTTTAAAAGCAAGACCACTAACTGCTCATATGGATAGACTAGCTTGACAATTTCATCCATAACTGGTTAAATCATTTTGTTCAAGATGAGGTAATGAAATCCAAATCAGAATATTAAGGATAGGGTTAAATTCCCATCTCGCTTAGGTTGGGAATCCTATTCTCCAAAATTTTGATTTCACTCACACTTGCACATGGGTTCAAGATGGTAGTGACACATAACCAACTTTGGGATCTAGTAAATTAATTTAGTATACATATATTTGGTTCTAAGAGGGTTTGACAGCTTGAATATGTTTGTTCATGATATTAGAAGGTTTGAGCCCTTTGTAAAGCAAGTTGTTATGTCTCTAGCATCTTCATCATGCATCAAATCCTACACAAATCATTCATAGCCTTGCATACAAATCATAAGTAAAACTGACAATGGAATGTTGATCAAGTTCAAATGATAGGGAATGAAACACATTGCACACACCGAGCTGATACTTATGATTCTGATGTTTCATGTATTTTTGATATATCGGTATTTGTTTATATTTATATGCTGACGCTTGTATCTAAGCTTGTATATTTTAGGTTGGGTTCTCACCAAAATGCTCAGGAGCATTTGACAGCAGAGTCACCATTTGTTGTGGTTGATCCACAACACACCCCAAAATTGGGGACCCACCTTTTTTGCATGCTTTCAAAGAAGAAAACAGTGACCCAGATGCTAAAAATCAAGAAAAAATCAAAGGAAGAGCAAAATATCACAAAAGGAAGTGTCGCGATATCATGACATGTCGCTCCATCGCGAATAAAAAAGAAAAGTTGTCACGATATTGTGACATGTTGCTCCATCACAGCTGAAAAAGAAAAGTTGTCACGATATCATGACATGTCGCTCCATCGCTGCCCAAAAATGAAAGTTGTCATGATTTCGTGACATGTTGCTCCATCACGGCTAGAAAAGAAAAGTTGTCATGATTTTACGACGTGTTGTGCTGTCTCTGATAAAAAATAAAAAGTGTCACGATTTCACGACGTGTTGCCCAGTCGCTGATCAAAAATGAAAAGTGTCACGATATCACGACATGTTGATCTGTCATAGCCAAAAAGTGAAAAGTGTCATGATATCATGACATGTTGCTCCGTCGCTGTCGAAAATGAAAAGACATCATGATTTTGCGACAGGAAGCAGCAAAGGGGTACGAAGTAGAAAAATGTCATGATATCGTGATAGGTCACGTTTTCGTAGCTCCAAGCAGTGAAATGGTACAGAAGGAAAATATGTCGTGATTTCATGACATGTCACGCCACGAAAATGGAACATGTAGCGATATCGCTACATGTTTTAGGCACATTGTACGGCCTTGAAGACGGTCCGTGAAAACATAACACCTTTTGCACTTGAATGTCTACAATTCTTCCTTGTCTCCATTTCGCTATCAATTTGAGCACTTAACCATTTTCATGCTTTTTATCAATTTTCATCCCTTGCATGATTTCGCTGCATATTCATGTCAGTTGGCTTTATTGTTGATATTGCGGCGAATCGCTACAACTTTCTGCTCCTTTGCTTCTTGGACCAAAATGGCCACGATTTTGAAGCATGTAGCGATATCGCTACGTTTTGCTCCTTCCGTACCAATTGCCATTTTGCCATCGCAAAAATGCTACAGGTAGCGCGTCGTTGCAAATTTTAACCTTGGGTCTTCTCTGCCAAACACCGCACGAAAACGGAACATGTAGCGATATTGCTACATGTTTCGGGTACTTTATCATTGTGGTCAAAACCCGCGATTTCGTTACGGGTAGTGATATCGCTACGCATTTCTTTCTCCGTACCCTTTGCCATTTTCCGTCGCGACGCGCTGCATCTTTGCCTTGGACTCTTCTCCGCTCGAACATGCAGCAAATTGCTGCAAGTTTTGGCACTTGCCCCTTCGAAGCCACCAGTGTCGCGATTCGCTGGCATGTCAGCGACGCGCTGCAAGTTTTCAACTTTGTGTCTTTGAGGCCGACCAACCCGCGATTCTGGAACACGTCGTGATATCACGACGGTTCCGCCCAACCTGCCTGCATTGACTGCGTTGATTGCGATTTCGCGACATGTCAGCGAATCGCTACAGTTTTTAGACTTAGTTATTTTTTGCTCATTTTTTCTTCTTTTTTTGCCAAAGCTGCATCAAAGCTGATATTAAAGGTCAGATTTTCAATAATACACTAATGCATTAATCAATGAGAATCAATGTGGCAAAAATGCCAACATTCTTGGCGGCTCACGGGGTATACAGCTTGCTGTATGCAAGAATCCAGGCCTTAGTCCATTGGGCACAGAGTCATATCAGAACAGTAAGGTTGGCTACTGCAAAACATGTCAGAGGACTGCTGCAAAACTTCTTCTGCTACTGAAAACTAGAACCGAAAGAACCTGCATAGAAGCGGTTATAAACTGAAGAAATGGAATGTGATGGTGAAGTGAGCTCCTGCGATTGCGCAGGCGGTGACTGCAATGGAGTGGTGTGAGTAATAAAATGATGGAGCAAAAGTGATGTAGTAGACATAACAATAGCATGTTTCTACACTACCAGTGACAATAGATGGAATGAACGAATGGATGGAATAGAAATGGAAGTTTTGAAGCGTGAAATGAAAATGAACTAAGCTGGAAAATAAATTCTTTTTAAAACAAAAACCAAACTGAGAAGAAAGGGATAAGAAGAAATGGGAAAAATAGAAAAGGGGAGAAGAAACAACAGTCGTGGCTTATTATTTTTGTTTTTTTATATTGCAAGAAGAAAGAAACAAAAGAAGGAAGAGGAAGATGAAGAAAGGAAATAGAAAGCAGGGGAGGGAAAAGAAGAATTCTTTGGAAGCCACAAACTACCGGGAAAGGAAGGACAAAATGGAAACAAACACCTACAGCCCACAAGCAACAAGAGCCAAGGTGACAACAAAAGGCAAAACCTATATACATACTCTTTTCTTCTTCTTCACTTCCTTTATATATATATATATATATATATATATATATATATATATATATATATATTTATTTATTTATTTATTTTATATTATATACAAACTCAAATTGAACTTGCGAATTCATGAAAAGTAGGCTTTCAAATGAAAGCCATTAACTGAAATTGGAAGTGAGCTACCATCCATGTCTTCCAAATAGAAAGAATTAGCTGCACCTGTGCTGGAAATGCGAAAGGGACCCTCCCAGAATGCATCAAACTTCTTATGATTGCCAGGTTTAGCTTTATTCTCATTCCATTTCAGCACCAAATCTCCTGTCTTGAATGGACGGGCTGCAGAATGCTTATAAAACCACTTCGAAATCCCTTGCATGTGCTTGTCAAATTCATTATACGCTTTGGAACGCTGCTCCTCTAATTCCAACAACTGTGCTATTCGCAGATCCAAGGAACTCAGGTCTGTCTCATCATCTTGAAAAGACTGCAACTGCTGTAATACTGGCAACTCAAGATGAACCGACAACCTTGCTTCTTTGCCATAGACTAGGGCATATGGTGAGGTTTTAATGGACTTCTTGACGAAAATCCTTGCTTCTCTCCCAATGACCTCTTCAACATTCTGAGCAAATTTTTGTTCGTTGACTCTGCTAAGCCATTTCCCTATGGATAGTAATTGGAAGATGTCTTAAGAAAAATGCCAAACTTGTTAGCAAACTCAGCCAGTTCAGCTCCAATGAATGGAGTTCCATTATCTGTAATGATGGCGTCTGGAACACCAAAATGTGTAATCAAACTCTCAACAAAATAAATCACTACAGATTGATTGGCCATCTTTGTAGGTATGGCTTCAGACCACCTGGTGAAATAATCTGTAGCTGTTAAGATGTATCTGTGACCAGCTGAGGAATTAGGATCAATTATTCCAATAAAATCCAAACCCCATTGCTGAAATGGTGCTTCAACCTGAACTGGATGCAAAGGCAGAGCTGCATTCCTTACTCTTCCTGCATATCTTTGACACTTATCACGAGGCTTGTGCAATCTTGAAAGAATCTGAGAACAGGGTCGGCCAGTAGTAACCAGCTCGAATGATTTTCAAGGCCATCGGTCTTCCTACAAAATGTCCTCCTGATAGACCAGAATGGAACTCTTCCAAGATCCTATCCTTGTCTGCTTGTTTAACACACTTCAAAAGAACACCATCAATATTTTTAAAAAATAAATCATCTGAAAACAAAACATACCACAGAGCTTGCAACCGAAATCTCCTCCTCTGAGAAGCAGTCAATTGTGACGGACATCTTCTAGTTGTGAAGTAATCAATCAGGTCCTCTGTCCAATCCTTTTCCAAAATTAAGAAATTCATTAAATTGTCATTACCAGCAAGAGCCTCTCCCTGATCTTCGCATACATCAAATGCTGCCATCTTTGCTAACTGCTGGCATAGAGCTTTACCACGCACTAATTTAGTTGGGTGAATTTCTATATCAAATTCCTGGATCTTGGTGACCCAGCCAGCACGTTTATCACCCAACTCTCCTTGAAGAATGAAATTTCTCACATCTGGGTGAAGCACATAAACAAATGTCCTGCTCTGGGAAATAAAATGTTTGAATTTCTTCAGGGATTTCATCACAAAGATATACCTGTTTCTCAATAAAATTCTACTTTGCTTCGTGAGGTAAAATGACTTGGCTCGGAAAAGCAATGGGCCTTTCATTCCCATCATCTCCCTTTTGCGTCAAAACTGCAACATAACTGTCATCTTCTCCAACTGCATATAAGATGAAATCCTTGGAGTAGTTAGGATTAATCAGGACAGGGGCCTGCACTATTCTTTCCTTGATCTCCTGAAATGCTTCCTTTCTTTGAGTTGTCCATTGGAAAACTGCATCTTTCTTCAACAATTCAGTCATTGGTTTAACAACCTGAGCAAAATCAGCAATGAATTTTCTAATGAAATTTATCTGTCCAAAGAAATATTGAAGTTCCTTCTTGTTTGCAGGGAGTGACAATTTCTTCAAGGCTTCAACACGGGCTGGATCAATTGCTAATCCATCTTCAGAAATCACATGACCCAGAAGCTTACCTTCTTTTACAGCAAACACAGACTTCTTTGGATTAATGGAGATTTCGAATTCTCTGCATTTCTCAAAAATCAGCCTCAGGTGAGAACAATGGTCTTCCCTTCTATGTGAAAAGACTGTCATGTCATCAAGGTATATTACAATGATCTTGTTCAACAAATCTTTGAAAGCAATGTCCATAGCTCTTTGGAAGATAGCTCCAGCATTTGACAGTCCAAAGGGCATTCGCTGATATGCAAAAGTACCCCACTTCATGGTGAATGCTGTCTTAAACTGATCTTCATATTTTACCCAGATCTGGTTATACCCAGAAAATCCATCCAGCAAAGAAAAACATTGTGCACCAGCCACAACATGCAATATTTGATCTATTCTTGGCAAAGGATAATGATCCTTTAATGAAGCACGGTTCAAATTCCTGAAATCAACGCACAATCTAATATCTCCATTCTTCTTATGGACGGGGACCAGATTGGCGACCCATGTGGAGTGCTTGACCGGATAGATGATCTTAGCTTGCAAGCATTTTAACAAGCTCAGCCTTCATCAATGCCTCAATATTTGGGTTTACAGGTCTCTGTTTCTGCCGACAAGGCCTAACTCCTTCCAGTTCAATTGTATGCTGTATAATCTACTTGTTGTAACCTTTCAAGTCTTCATAGCTCCAAGCTATAATATCAGAAAACTCTTTACAGAGCTGCCTGATTTTTTGCAGTTCTTCTAGAGTTGAATCAGTGCCAACCTTAATTACTTTGTCAGGTTGAAGCTCTAACTCCATGTATTTCTTTCTATCAATCTCTATTCGAGGCTTTCTGGAAAAATCATGTCTATCAAACAAGCTCTCCAGAGTTATTAGACCCTTTGGAATATGGTTATTCCTTAATTGAATAAGACCTTCGGCTTCCTCATCTTCCAAAGTTCTACCTTCAATAGCTGCAGCTTCATGTATCAGGAAATTAACAATCTGCTCATCGGTTTCAAAGACCTGCCAGAAAGTTTCCTTATCTGGCACACTGGGTCTGTATACCATTCTCACTGTCTTGGGCTTGTTCACAACTTGATCAACAGGAGAAAAGTTAGCTCCAAGAGATGCTAATAAGTCAGCATGTTTATTCATCTCTCTGGAAACAGCTTGAATATTAAGCGCAGTGAAAAGTTTAAACAAATCCCAAACCTGATTACGATATGCTTTCAGATAATGCTCGCTTTGAGATGCATCTATTTGTGACCTGATTTACAATAAGCTCGGAATCACCAAAAATATTGAGCTGTTCTATTCCTAACTTCTTTGCTTTCTTCAGACCCAAGCACAATGCTTCATATTCAGTAGCATTATTAGTACAACTCCATGTAAGCCGATATGAATAAGTTCTCTATACACCAGAAGGAGAAATTAACACAATACCTGCTCCGGAACCATTCCTACATCTAGCTCCATCGAAATACAATCGCCATAATTGATCTGTAACATCATTCTGATCAACTGGGTTAGACAATTCCTGCTTTGTCTCAGTCTCAGGTTTTCAAATGGCATAGCAGCCAATTTTTGTCTCCAGCATGGCATTGAAGTTAAGCATTGAAAACTGGTCTTCCAACTGAAGATTGTTTAAAACTTCACTCATTAAAATAGCATCTTTAGACTCTTCAGTGAGCATATGGACCGACTGCATGTCTTTTCCAACATCTTCCAACTTCTCAATGTGAAAAGGGGAAGGATTTTCATTCTGTATTCTGAGACGTCTATTCTTAAAAGGAATTTCCAGATGGGAATAATCTAATGCCAGATAACCCCCTAATTTTGCAGTAAATTCCCTGGATAAACACATGCTAAAATAGGGCTCTAAATATACTACAACAATTTCTTGAATAACAGTGATTTGGGGCATTGTATGCAGGACAATGGGTACATCTTTAATGACACCTACTGTTTTTATAGGTGTACCATCCAATTGCAGAACTCTAGGACTACTCCGAGTATACTCCATTCCCATAGCTTCACAGACTCCCTTGGGCATGACAGTGGTTGCAGCTCCAGAATTAATCATACAATTGTGTACAACCCAACCTTCTATTTGTAATGACAAGTAAAAAGGAGGAGGTTTGTTCTTACCAGTAACAAAGGTGGTTAAAGTTTGGGCATAGACGGTCTGGGTAGGCCCTTTTTCACTCTCCTTCACAGATTTCAATGACTCTTGTAATAAATCTACTTGACCAGGTAATTGCAAAGCGTCATAAAGGCTTACCTTAGCAGGGGTCTTTTTAAGATCATCAACAATGTTGTATGAAACTGCAGCAAAATTTTTCGTCTCAGCAGGTTGCTCAAATCTGGTTCTGTACTGTTGTGTAGCTTCCACTCTTAACCTCTTGGTCAGTGATGGATACTTCAATTTTTCATGTGCCTGCTCCTCTGCTTTGATCTTACTGGTGCAGCTGCTGCCTTTTCTTGAACTCTGTTAAAAGTTGGATCTTTGGGCAAAGACTTTGGAGCTAGCACAGGAGCTTTCACTGGCCTCTTCACTTCAACCGATACTCTTAATGGCTCTAAGTCAGCAGGATAAACATTCATAGGCTTCTTTCCAGTCCTTGTTAGAACTGAAACTTGATCTTCCACTGCAGTCATCAAATTATAACCAGCTTCTGAGATCATATTAACATGGTCACCTGAAGAGCTGGCTACCAAGGTCTGCACATAATTTAAGTGAACCATACATGTATCCTCTCTGTGAGGATCATTACAAGTCGAGCACCAATATACTCCATCTGCATGGGCTGCATCTTCATTTGCTAGAACATCTAAGCCCTTTTCAGGTGCTTTGCTTGTGGAGGCAGCTTGATCTCTAGTAATTTGAGGAGGTTGAAATCTCCTTGGTTGGAAATCTCTCTCAGCCTGCTTCCTCTCAATGAGTGTGATCTTATTTCCCATGGCTCTAATGGCAGAATTTGCAGACTTAACCTCTTGCAATAATGCTGTATATGGATCAGGGTTTGCAGGTGCAGGAGGTGCTGGTAAGGGCAAAGGAGCTGGTGGTGCTGGCAAAGCTGGAAATGCAGTGGAAACGGGAGATGGTTGAATGCTGGGTGCAGGGAGCGATAAAGGAGTTAAAGCAGGCAATTGAGGAGCTGGAACAGTTGCAACCTGAGGTGCTTTAGAACTCCATGATGGTGTAGGATACATAGCTGGCATGGGGTGTGGTTGTGAACCATATAAATATTGAGGCAAATCTGGAATAAGAGGCATAGTTACCTTTGGAGGCAGTCTTCCTACAACAACCAGATCAGCTTCTGCTTTAATTGCTTGTTCAAATATTTTTGGAAATGTTACAACATTAGATTGCCAAACCGCCCAGTCGATATCTGAGTGAAACGCTCTAAGGTAGTACATCGCAGCTAATTCATCAGTAGGTCGAATACCATAAGGAATCCTTTGCCAAGTTTTGGTAAACTGGACATTAAAATCAGGTATCTCTTCTTGTGGATGTCTCTGTATGATAGTAAACTGATTTAACAATGAGAAAGGGTCAGCCTGTTCATGAAAATGTTTCACCAGCAAATCACCAAACTGATCCCATGATGTTATGGTGCCGGGAGGCAGATTTCTGTACCAAAACACCAGTTTACCTCTCAAAGAACATACTAACAATTTGATCATCACATCTTCATCGGTAATGTCATGGATAGCAGCCAGGGAAGCCACATCATTTATGTGCTCATAGGTTGTTTTACCAGTACCGTCGTAAGTGGGCAAAGCCTTCAGGTGCAGCCTGAGGTACTGGATTCTGAGCCTGCAGATTCAAGGCTCCAGTGCTATTCCATGCCAAGAATTTTCTGGGTGGAGGAAATTGTGCCATTGGTGGAACTTGTAGGGGTGCAACACTAGCAACAATACTGGGTATTTGTACAACAAAAGATGGAAGGGATGAGGAAACTAATCTAGAATGCTCACCACTTCTTGAACTATCAAGCTCAAAAAACTGAACAAGATCGCCAAATTTCTTTGACTATGATCTTGTGATCATGAAGTATTTATGGGTTCAGCAGGGTCCCAAAAACAACAGAGTCACCAAATGCTCTAATTTACAGTCTGAAGGTGAACATTAAACCTTCAACCCTATGGGATCTTTTAGAGACAAATAAAATCTGTCCCACCGGGCGTGCCAAAAATTGTTGGTCCAAAATCTACCACAGGAAAGGATTTTACAAATGCACCCTAGACCTGGCCAACATTGAAAGGCTGGAAGCAAGAAATGGCTTCCAGACCAATCTCCAGAGTGGGCTGGTTCCCTTCACTATTCTAGACTTGGTTTAAGATAAGGGTTGCAGGAAAGAGATTTAAAAACTGCAGAAAGAAATGGGAAATATGGCCACAGGCCGAAGTTATAAGACCGGGAAAATAGCAGCAGGAAACTTAAAAATGCAACAACAGCAAGTAATAAAAATTATTAACTTAAACCTTCGCACGATGTATGCAGGAAGACCCTCCAAAACTACATTCCAGAAATCATACTCTCACGGCGGTACATAAATCCAACATGCAGAATTTTAATGCAACAGCCATGAAGAAATACAAAGCTATTAGAAATGCAATAGAACAGAAAGGAAATCACCCATACAACCGCTTGACAAATTAGAAGCCAACTCTGTTATTCCTGCAAATGCATCTCCAGTCTCTAGCAGAGAATTTTTCCCAACCTTTTGAAATGAGAATTACATTGGTTTTTATAGAGGTCCGTCCTCTCTACAGCATTAAATGTTTGCCACCATCCTCCTCGTGATCTACAATTGTGCATTGGAAATTACATACACGACCCCTTGATTACAGCCTCGAAGAAACAAAAATTAAATGCAATGAAATGTTCACGGTCCTTCATTAAATTTGATTCTTTGAACATGTGCATGAAACCGTTACGACAATCCACGAACAGCAGCCTCGAATGCATTAAATCTTCAATCTCGGTGGCCTGGGCACGTCTTTTACTTTGACTACCTTGGAAATTCACAAAACATTTAATTTTGGGTCAGCATTAAATCATCGAAAATCCAAAAAAATCTCCTCGGGCGTTCATACTATGTTCTGGAGGGAAACTGTCGCAGGTCGCAAAAACGCGATGGGTCGCGAAATCGCGACGTATTTTCATGCCATACACTTTTGTCACTTACACCCGCAAAAATGCTCCCTATCGCGCTGTCGCTACACCTTCGGCTTTGTCTTCTCTATCGCTAGCTTGTTCCGCGAAAAATGGCACATGTAGCGATATCGCTACGCATTGCGGCCTTTGGCTATTCCTTCCTTCCTGCCCCGTGAAAACGAAACATGCAGCGCATCGCTGCACGTTTCAGCACTTTGTAAGGTCTCCTGGATGGGTCACAAAAATGCGACGCCTTTGCTTTTTGCATGATTCTCTTCGCACTTCGCCTTGTCGCCTAGAACTTGCAGCGAATCGCTGCATTTTTTATACCGTTTGTGAAAACAGTCAGCGCATCGCTGCACTGCACTCGCCTTGTCGCCCAGAACTTGCAGCGAATCGCTGCATTTGTTATGCCTTTTGTGAAAATAGTCAGCGCATCACTGCACTTTTGAACACTGAAACCTTTGAAGCCACACGCCATGAAAATGGAACATGTAGCGATATCGCTACATGTTTCAGGCACCTTGTACGGCCTTGAAGACGGTCCGCAAAAACATAACACCTTTTGCACTTGAATGTCTACAATTCTTCCTTGTCTCCATTTCGCTACCAATTTGAGCACTTAACCATTTTCATGCTTTTTATCAATTTTCATCCCTTGCATGATTTCGCTGCATATTCATGTCAGTTGGCTTTATTGTTGATATTACGACGAATCGCTACAACTTTCTGCTCCTTTGCTTCTTGGACCAAAATGGCCACGATTTTGAAGCATGTAGTGATATCGCTACGTTTTGCTCCTTCCGTACCAATTGCCATTTTGCCATCGTGAAAAGGCTACAGGTAGCGCGTCGTTGCAACTTTTAACCTTGGGTCTTCTCTGCCAAACATCGCGCAAAAACGGAACATGTAGCGATATCGCTACATGTTTTGGGTACTTTATCTTTGTGGTCAAAACCCACGATTTCGTTACGGGTAGTGATATCGCTACAAATTTCTTTCTCCGTACCCTTTGCCATTTTCCGTCGTGATGCACTGCATCTTTGCCTTGGACTCTTCTCCGCTCGAACATGCAGCGAATCGCTGCAAGTTTTGGCACTTGCCCCTTCGAAGCCGCTAGTGTCGCGATTCGCTGACATGTCAGCGACGCACTGCAAGTTTTCAACTTTGTGTCTTTGAGGCCGACCAACCCGCGATTCTGGAACATGTCGCGATATCGCGACGGTTCCGCCCAACCTGCCTGCATTGATTGCGTTGACCGCGATTTCGTGACATGTCAGCGAATCGCTGTAGTTTTTACACTTAGTTATTTTTTGCTCATTTTTTCTTCTTTTTTTGCCAAAGCTGCATCAAAGCTGATATTAAAGGTCAGATTTTCAATAATACACTAATGAATTAATCAATGAGAATCAATGTGGCAAAAATGCCAACACTAAAAAAAGAAAAACAACAATGAACAATCACTAAAGTTTCATGGTGAAATAAACCAACATTGCCCCTTGTTTACAGTTATTTGCAATCACTAAGGTGTTCCAAGCATTTAAATTGATTATATTTATTTGAGATTATTAATACACAGTTGAAAATGCTAATACAACGGAGACCTTGGAGAAGTTGTTTGTTTGACTTCTTTGCAAGAGGGGATTTGGAGTCCAAATCCTAAAGGAGAGTGTACTTTCACAAGTGTGTGAAAATACCACTCAACAGGGTTATCTATTTTTTCTCAGCACTGCGCCACACACATCGCATCCTAAAAAGGGGCATCTATAGACACCAAAACAACACCAATCCGATTATGTGACTACAAGCACTGACCGAATTGGCATACATACCCCCTAGGGCAGCCTCCAGAGGTTAAACAATGGTCCTAACCACTCCCAAATCAGTTTTGGAAGGTCAGAGGTCAATTTGGCACCTTTTAAGCACTTTTCTCCCTATTCGTCCCACCCTGGGATGATTAGAATCCTATTCGCCCCACCCCGGGATGATTAGCAGCAATCGCTCCAGGGTGGGACGATTAGCAGGTTTGACTGGCAAAAAGTCAAGCCTTGACAAATGGCAGCCCAGATCCGCCACCCAACTTCACCTTCAAGGCATGCAATTGTGAGGAACGGTTTCAAATCAGAGAGAGGGACTTCAGTCAAGCATGCCCTGATCATGGAGGCCTCATTCAAGGAGGCCCTAAATCAGGGAGGAATCTTCTCTCCCCCAAAAAAGGCATGGTGAGCCAAGTGGCGCCCTCGCATGCGCATTCAAAGGAGACCCTTAGGTCTATAAAAAGGTGAGCCTCCTCACCCCAAAAAAGGAATAGAGCTGGAGCATTTGGAGCAATGAAGTGCTGCCAAACTATACCCCCATTCCTCTTTGTGCTTCCTACATCCCTAATTTCTCTTTTGGAAGAGAGGTTATCGGGTGAACACTAGGAACGCAATCTAGACCCAAAACCCAAGAAATCGGCCACAATCCCACACCAAACTCATTGACACAACCCCCTAGGAGGTTTTGGACCCATCCCACTTGGATTGGTGCCAAAACTAAGCCCCAAACGGTGGGCGTCCTGCCCTCGGGTGCCCCCCGCACTGCTGCAGTCCTAATCGCCCCACCCCGGAGTGATTAGAAATATGTGCATGATTTCTTTACTATTATTTTTGCATTATGTTGTATCTGATGTACTTATGTTGCTGTCCAAGTTTCATTGCTTTTTGACATGATTTGACCTTGTTTTTATCATTTTATGCGTTTACTAACCTACAGGGAGCGCCTTCAGATACAGGATAATCTGGGTAGAATCTGCCAAATATGACCTTCTGGGTCATCTCAAAATGCCCCTTTTAGTCTAACCCCAAGTTTGCAGGAGTTTTGGAGGCCTCTGGGTAGGACATTTGCAAGGTCGCTCTTGCACATTTTGTGACAGTCCCCAGCGTCCCACCCCGGAGCGATTAGAAATATGTGCATGATTTCCTGACTATTATTTTTGCAATGTGTCCCTGATGATGTCTCCATGCCTCTGTAAAATTTTGAATTCATTATGACATGTTTTGACCATCGTTTCATTCTTTTATATATTAACTAGCCGGAGGCTTTGGGGATTGCATGTTTTCCTATATCCGCATATGCTATTAACTATTTGCTATTTTTCTGTGCATAGGATCTCACCACCAGAAACACCAGAGGGGAAGCAAGGAATGATGAACACATGGACACAAGCGGTGACAACTTTTGGCCCGCCCATTTTGAATGTGGGCATGCGGAAGACACTGGAAGCGTACCATCCATTGATGTAACGAACTGTATCAAACGTTTTGAGCCCTAGAGGGGGGACGTATTGTAACTAGATTAAAAGCAACATTAATAAAAGAGGCCCCACTTTTTTTTTCTTACATCTCATTTCTGCATCATTTCCTTCATGCATTTGTTCATCGCATTCGTAGGACTTAGCATCTATACCATATCAATTTTGTTTGCATCATATCTGGTACGCCGTCCTTCTGCATTCACTTTCAGTGGCGATCATGGTGGGACCCTATCCCCTACTATTAAGATCAAGTTTTTGATCCAAATTTTGTGGTTTTTCTTTGTAGGTGTTACTCATTCGGGCACTGGACTGCTACTCGTGCCACCCCGGGACGAATACATATTCGTCCCACCCTATGACGAATGCAGACTTGCTATTCATCCCACCCTGGGATGATTAGAGCTCTGTGCATTTTCTGAGTAGAAACTCAGAGGCATCTAGTTTAGACAGAGAAGAGGTAGGCCTTCTGAACATCCTCTGTGTTTTTCTACTTTTTGTTTTTGCAAATTTTTGCTTTCTTTGCTTTATTTTTAGACACTTGCATAGAAAGGTTAAGTAGTTTGTTTTCCTTTCTTGCAATAAAAAAAAATAAAAACATAGAGTAAATTAAATGGAAGGAACTTGATTAGGAATGCATTCTTCTCTGGTTTTCTTGCATGATACTTGCACAAATGGCAAGTCCTCATCATAGGTTTCAGTTCTAGGTAGGTTTTGTGATTTCCTTTTTGCTACTAATTGTTTCTGAAAGATAAAACGTACTTTAAAGCATTGCATTAGTGAAAATCATCTTTTGTTGTATGTTTTCTTTCTTTATACAATTAAAAGGAACCACACACACACCACCTAATAAAATTAACATCAAGGAGTTGGTCTTAATACCCCAACACTTGATCAAGACCAACGGTGGATTTCATCACCACCTTGGCTTGGATTTTGCATACATATACCCCGATCGCGATTGTTGCTAGACGTAAATCCTGATGAAAGCTGACCAAGTGTAATGGGGGTGATTCCCCATGCATGAGGATAAGTCTTCTATGGTAGGTGTCAAAAATAGAGTGATCCCCCTTTCATACCGCCTATGTTCCATGTACTATTTTGCTCTCGCGTACCAATAGTTTCCCTCACGTAAGGGCGGGTATATTGAGAGGTTCGGTATAACGGCCTGGCAATGGTATATTGAAGGGGTGACCATTTTGGAGATACAAGAGCCCTCATTATGCATGTATAACAAAGTTTCCTTTACAATATTTACATAACAAAAATCAAACACATCGAACCAGATCTAGGACACACATTTAATCTGTAAACAAGATAATCATTTCTTTGCTTGTGTGGTCCCCTTTTGTTTGGTATAGCATAAAAAATTGTAAAGGAGATAAAAATATACATATCTTTTTAGAAAAACCACCACCATGGTGTATACCCGTAGCCAAGCCCAATCACGGGCAGAAGCTATGAAAAGTATACAAGGAGGCACAAGTCACCTCCGTTACAGCCCCAAGGACTTGGTTATACCACCTTGGCGACCTGACCCACAACATAGTCCACACTATGCCACTACAGAAAAGGACTATAGAGGCACCCCTTTGAGGGGCACTCCCATTCAACACAGACCCTCTCAAGAGGAGTACACACATGGGAAGGCCCCCTTAGACACTCATTATGAGTGGCCACTGCATGATGAAGTGCTAGAGCAACATAGGGTTCATAAGGAGGGCCCACGTGATTATATCATTCCTCCTCCACCCCTCATTACTATTAGAACTAATAGGCCAAATCTAGAGTGCAGGGCTCTTCAGATAGGGTGAGCCAACTCTACCCGTCCCTTTCACATGTACGAAAGGGGGCACGAGGAAAACTAGTATATTCCTCAAGAGCAATACATTGCATGGGAGCAATGCGCCTCCGCACCTGCTGATTATCAAGATCACCTATTGAGGCCAGAGCCTCGGGTGAATGCTGCTAACCTCGATAGAGGAAAGTGACCCATAGAGATCTCGGATCACCACGACCGAGATAGATGTGTAGGGGAGGCATCTAGGCCTCCTAGACCTAGGACGATAGAACAAATCGACTTGGCATTTGCCAAACATGCCGCCCACCAAGCGCAAATCATGTAGCTTAGGCAAGATCAACAATAGTTAGAACAACTGTATCATCTTAACAAAGAGTGCATTCAATGCCAGACAGATGAGTTGCTCCAGAACACTATGCATGAGAGGATTCCAACCCCTCGAATGCATAAGACAGAAATTTATGAGAGGCACAACCCCTTAGTATGAGACAGGTCTCCACGACCTTATCAAGCGTTGCCTCCAAGACCTCCTAGACCTGAGTGGGAGGCCACTCCTAGAACCAATGATGGGCGTCTTCCTCGGGCACCCATCCATGTTTATAGGTCACACCCAGAAACTCCTCAAGAAGCCTATGAGGAATTTGAGTGAGAAGAAGAGCGGGCTGAAACACCCTACCAAGGTAGGGGGCGCTACCCGGCTACCCCTCCATAGGCCTCAAGTTCCTCGTAATTCACAATGAGAACAAACCAAAGAAGAGGAAATCAAATCCTCTGATGCATACAAAGCATTGCTAGAGTGCTTAGAGTCTATGGAGACTAAGACTTCGGGGCCCCAAAAGCCTACCTTACGCTAGCTCCGTAGTCACCCTGTGCATCCTTCAGTTTTGGCACCCCCATACCCCGACCACTTCAAAATGCCTCAATTGGCAATTTTTAGAGGGGATGAGGATGCCCAAGAGCACGTAACAAGGTTCCTGAGTCAATGCTTTGGCATTCAGGACAATGATGCATTGCTTCTGAGAACGTTTATAACCACGTTCGTAGGCCCTGCCTCGGATTGGTTTACCCAGTTGTCGAAGCATAGCATCAATAATCTAGACCAGCTAGTGGATGCGTTCCTTGAACGTTTTGCCTTCAACACCAAGAAGAAGGCATCCTTAAGTGACCTAGCTGGCCTTAAGAAGTATGATGATGAGACCATAGCTACTTATGGGAATCGATGGAGGACATTGCTTTCAAAGCTGCCTTACCTCCCTCCCATGGCCGACATGACTCAAATGTTTTCAAAGAGTTGCATAAGGTCGATCTCCATGCTATTGTAGCTACAACAATATGCCACCCTAGAAGAAGCCCTGGCGCAAGCCAAGATAATTGAGGAGATCAAAATTCAAGACGGTGAGATTGCCAAGCCGCGCAAGAAAGAGTGGACCAAAAATGCCAAAACTGGGCCCATGCAACCGAAACCCATCGTGGTCAATCAGGTTGCCATAACTATACCAAAGCCTGCACAAATGACACAACCCCCAAAGGCTAATTATCAAGAAGTTCCTCTTGATAACTATGAAAAGGAAAATCATAAACAAGAGCAAAATCAGCAGCGTCACCCTAAGCGACAATTCACACAATTCACGGAGTCTAGAGACTCCTTGTTTGACCGCTTGTTCATGGCAAACCTGATAAACTTGTTGAAAAGTCGACCCATAGACCCCAATGCACCAAAACCCAAGGGCTATAGGGAAGACTTATATTGTAGATTTCATCGGTAGAAAGGACACGACATCTTCACTTGTTGGAAATTCAAAAACTTAGTGCAGGACTTGATAGACAACAAAACACTCATGGTAGATAATCCCGTAGCACTGAGCAACCAACAGATGGAAGTCTTCAAAGACCCCCTGCCTGCCCATGAATGTAGGCAAAAACTTTACAAGTGAATGAGGTAACACAAAACTGCCCCATGCAAGGATACATGGGGATGATAAGCATCGTGACATGGAACAAAAGATACCCAAACACGGCTGCACCCGCTGTAGCTACAGGAGATGTTCCATCAACGTCACAACCTCCACAACACCCTACACAACCTCCCCCACCTAGACCAGTGGCCATGATTCGGACTAAGCTTACTCAAAGTTTAAGGACCACGTCGGCTAGGCTCTCCATTTATGAGCTCATCCAACAATCACCGCCCCATCGGGAGGCTCTGATGGAGATACTCAAAGCCATTGAGCTACAACCCCATGAACCCAATTCTTTCAACAACTTTGTGGGACATGTGAGACAATGCACAGAACCGGTCATAACCTTCAGGGAAGATGAACTAAAATTGGTGATTGGTGATATGGTGGATCCACCCCTGCACGTCATCGTGTGGGTCAACGAGATTCCATTCAAGAGGGTGTTGGTGGATACTGGCTCGTCCAACAACATAATCATGACAGCGACATTAAAACATCTTAAGTTGCTAGCATCCCACATTGTGGCATCCACCTACACTCTTCGAGCATTCAACGACGCGTTATGCTCGATGGTTGGCACAATTGTCCTGCCCATCCAAGTAGGACAAAAGACCATTCCTACGTTGTGTCACATCCTTGAGGGTGAGATGGCCTACAATATCTTGCTAGGCCGGCCTTGGATCAGGGACATGAAGTGTGTCCCTTTGATAGCCCATCAATGCCTCAAATACACATACGAAGGGCAAGTACATGTAGTCCCAATGGACCTAGAGCCCTTTAAGTTTTGCAATGCGGTACAACTGATGCCACAATCGACCCTCCCATCGACACATTTGGACTTTCAATTGAATCCATCCACATAGGGTCCGATTCTGCCTACATCCTCACTGTTGAGTCCCTCAACTCACCAACCTAGCCCATCTTCGTCATCTATTCCTTCACCAACAATGCCACCTATGGTGGCCACATCGAAGGACAATGGGAAGAAGCCCCTAGAGGAGGTACCACCATTAGTCTCAACCATCTCTACCGAAGAGGTGCCCAGCCGAATGGAAGTCGAGACACCTGGTTCACCCAACATGGAGTGGACTCGGGGAGAACTCCCATTCCCTCCCCCTCAACCATCGATGATTACCATAGAGATGGCCAATACGGGCCTAGGGGAGTACCTAGTGTGGAACGTTGTGGCAACACCCATGCTCGAATCCATGCAAGACATGGGGAGACCTCGCCTCCCCATCGACACTATCATCCCTTTAGGCTACCCACCAAATCAGACCAACTTTGTATATGGGGGCCTCGAGAATGGCCTTGAACCCTACCTACAAGAGGAAGAGGACGAAGAGCCATTTGCTGAGAATGTTGACTATCTATCCAACCCGGACTTCACCTTGAAATACCTAGACCAATGTAATTGGCATGGATATGGATTGGGCAGATACGAACAAGGAATGCGCACTCTTTGTCAACCGAGATACCAGATGCAATATGATAAATCAGGAGTAGGGTTCAACCACCCTTTGCCCCTCGACATCTTGGTAGAAACCATGCAAGGCTTAGGTCTAGGCAATAGGGATGGGTTGGCACAAGATCCATATGCCAATCCCAACACAACATACACATTGGGGAATTATCTCCCATTGTTAACAACAAACCTTGTTGACCTCAACAACCCCTCCCCTTTGATCGAGGAAGGGGAAAGTTCAAGAAGTAACCTCCAAGAAGGATATGAACAAGATCAAGGGGGGTCTTCTGAAGATGAGTCAGATTATGAGGTAGCACCCTGGGACCCTTTTGAGTCCGATAGCAATCACTCGCAGGTGACACCCATTGATGACTATCAGGAGAACTTCATGGCAATGTTCCCCTTTAATGTTCCAATCGGGCAATTGCTACCTCCAGAGAATCCAGCCCTCCCGTAGAGAGTGGAACAACCTAGAAGGGACCAAATCAACATGCTCAAACAAAATGAGCCTCCCATGCCAACCATAAGGCCAAGTGATCCACCAGAGGAAGAAGATCCAAATATCTTCTTCAACATCGACTACCTGCATGCCAGGTTTCCAATTTTCATAGAGAGTGAGGATAGTGATCAAGGAATGCCTAGTGGGAGGCTATACCAGCCAGAAGAGCACATAGTTGTCAGAGCCAATGAAGGCCTATGGATCTTCGATAGCGACTATGAGGATGAGACTGAGATGGCATATCTCAACCATATGAGGCAACAGGAATACCCCATAGACATCGATGGTATGTTTGAACATCTAAATATGGGACCAAGGCATAGGTGGCATTTAAACCAAGTACAGTTAAACCAAGTGCTTCATCCACCACTTTGGGCATATAGGGAGCACCTCCCACCTAGAGACCCTATAGGGCCATCAGTGCCAAGGGTAGACCCTATCCTTCTATCCACACATAGGGCCGATCCTTTTGTGCCAATACCCATAGAGCCAGATCTGGGGTACAAGGATCACCAAGGATGTCTGAATCAACACCCACATGGTAATGGAGACCAAATTCATTCCATCAACATGATCTCCATTGATTTAACCGCCCCCATCCACAATCCAACCGATCCAACATGACCATTGTATCTAGACCTAGATGCCATAGACTGGGATCGCGCTGACTCACCACCATCCCCATCAGAGTACTGGCCTTGCGGTGAGATGTTTCATTTCACCCTAGGACAGACTCAAGATATCTTCCATGTTGAAGAGGAACCCGATGTTCCCAACGTAGATCTAAATTCAGCGAATGATATCCACCTAATCCCAACTCCACACCAGTTGGAGGATGGATCCCACATGTCAGTCGAAGAGATGATTGATGTAGACATCGGTTCTGATCCAATGAATCCATAAATCATCAAGTTAGGGGTAAGTCTATCCCTCGAAGAGCAAGCCGATTACATTGCCCTTCTCAAAGAGAAGAAGGAGGTTTTTGCATGGTCCTACAAAGACATGTCGGGGCTAGACCCATAGCTAGTCACGCATAATCTAACACTTGATCCGACAGTCAAGCCAATCAAGCAAAAGCTACGTAAGATGCACCCAACAATGGCCTTAATGGTCAAATATGAGCTACAAAAGTTGTTGGATGCACAGTTTGTCATCTGCATAGATTACCCACCATGGCTGTCCAACATGGTACCCATCAAAAATCCTGATGGGAGGATTCGCATATGCACCAATTTTTGAGATTTAAACAAAGCGAGTCCCAAGGATGATTTCCCCTTGCCTAGCATCGATGCATTGGTAGATGCTACAGCAGGCCACGAAATGCTTTCCCTCATGGATGGTTTCTCGGGATACAACCAGATTCGTATCAATCCCGATGATCAACTAAAAATGGTGTTCACGATGCCTTGGGGGACATTTTGTTATAAGGTCATGCCCTTTGGCCTTAAAAATACTGGTGCCACCTACCAACGTGCTATGACATACATCTTCCATGATCACATGCATAAAACTTTGGAAGATTATATGGATGATTTGTTGGCCAAATCTCTTTTGTGCCAAAATCATCTCGATGACTTACGCAAGATCCTTGATCGCCTCATCGAACACAAGGTTAGGCTAAACCCCAAGAAGTGCGTATTTGGCATCACATCTAGAAAACTCTTGGGTTTCATAGTCTCAAAATGAGGCATCGAGGTAGATCCAAATAAAGTCAAGGCAATCCTTGAAATGCTTCCCCCAACCACCATCAGGCAGCTCAGAAGCTTGCAGGGTAAGGTCGCATCGATCAAGCGCTTCATAGCACAGTTATCTGACAAGTGCCGACCCATGAATAAATTATTACACAAGGGGGTAGCATTTCATTGGGATGACGAGTGCCAATCGACCTTCGATGACATCAAACAATACTTGGCTTCACTGCCAGTATTGGCACCACCTAGACCAGGAGTGTCATTCTACTTATACATCTCAGCTACCGAGGTGGCATTGGACGCCATGCTAGCCTAGAGAAATGAATTATGTAAAGAACGAGGCTAATTATTATCTTAGCCGCACCTCAGTCGAGTTATGAACTTAACTATGCATACGTTGAGAAGCTATGCTTGGCGGTGGTATTTGCCACCAAAAAGCTATGCCATTACATGCTGAGCAATACGACGTATGTTGTGTCTAAGGAGAATCCATTGTGGTACATGATGAGTCATACTTATCACAATAGTCACACGATAAAATGGATCATGTTGTTGACGGAGTTTGACATCGAATTCATTGGACAAAAGTCCATCAAAGGTCAAGTCATCGCCGATCAACTAGCAGAGGCTCCTCTCGAAGATGATCAGCCTCTGACCATAGAGCTACCCGATGATGGGGTCTTCCATGTCTCAGAATCGCCAGATTTTGATGAGCCTGAGTCATAGGCCGACATAACCTTATTTTTTGATGGTTCTAAATGTGAGCAAGGGGGTGGCACGAGAATCATGTTTTTCACACCGCAAGGGGCTCCAATGCCTTTATCATTTAAACTTGATTTCCCGTGCACCAATAACAATGCTGAATACGAAGCCTTGCTCATAGGTCTTCAGACAACCATCACCATGAACATCAAATGCTTGAATATCTTTGGTGATTCGTTGTTAATTGTCAACCAAGTGAAAGGGGTATTCCAATGCAAATGCCTAGTTCTACAGGCCTACAAAGCCCTTGTGGATAAATTCCTGGCAAATCTTGAATGGTACGACATCGAGGCACTCCCTCGATCATCGAATCATTTTGCGGACACTATGGCCTCCTTGGGGTCACTAATCCCGCAAGACACTTTTGGTGAGATGACAACCATTCAAGTCAAAACGTTATCGCAATCCATGATGGAGCGTGCAAGCTCTGACATAACGCCAAGAATCCACCTGATCCAGATTGAACCATCTCAGGATAGGTTCTCTCGAATCCATGATAGTCTGAATCATGCCAACTAGGGGTCTTTGTTCTCTCCAACCCCTCTTAATAGCAACACAACGCTATTTTTACAAGTTCTTTCCCGCTCAGCTTTTGCTAGGGATGAACTTCAAGAGGGATCGATCGTTCATACCATCGAGGTTTTTGATCAACAGGATTGGTACACACCCATAAGAGACTATCTCAAGTTAGGTAGCCTCCCACTTGGATTGTCGCACGCCACGAAAAGATCATTCAAACAGAAAGCGGCAAAACATGTCTTGCTAGGAGACATTTTATACCGTCGGAGCTACGAAGGAATCCTCCTCCATTGCTTGGACCAACAGGAGTCCACTTGGGTGATCACCCAAGCGCACGATGGTACATGCGGTGGCCACTTCAGTGGTATGGCCATCGCAAAGCGCATTCTTTGCATGGGCTATTATTGGCCATCTTTAGAGCGAGATTGTTGCGCATATGTGTGAAAGTGCATGAAGTGTCAACACCATGCTAACTTGACACACGTACCTTCTCAAGCCTTGCAGCCGATCCAATCGGCTTGGCCATTTTCATAGTGGGGCTTAGATCTCATCGAAAAGATCTCCCCTGCATCGTCAAGTCATCACACGTTTATCATAATGGCCACAGAGTACTTCACTAAGTGGGTGGAAGCAATTCCGCTTACCTCTACGACTGGGCCCCGCATTGCGGAGTTCATTTTACATAACATCATATGTCATTTTGGTATTCCATCCAAGATCATCTCGGATAATGGGACGTCATTTAAGAACAAATATGTGCGTGCTTTGACAACAAAGTACAAAATTCAGCATAATTTTTTGACACCCTATTATCCGCAGGCAAATGGGCAAGCAGAGGCGTCAAACAAAATGCTAGTTGCCATCCTTAAAAATATGGTCATAGATAATCATAAGGATTGGCACATCCAAATACCACTTGCCCTATGGGCTTATCGCACTAGCATTCGGACGCCCACTGGGGCAACTCCATTTTCGCTAGTGTATGGCTCCGAGGTAGTCATGCCTCTCGAGTTGGAAATACCCTCCCTATGCATATCAATGCAAGAGTTCATCGATGATGACACTGCACGGCAGGCCCGATTAGACCAACTTACGTTACTCGATGAACGACATGTCAATGCTCTCGAGCATTTACGTATCTATCAAGAGCGACTTAAGAAAGCATACAACATGAAAGTTCACCTGAGGGACTTTCAGGTTGGTGACCTGGTCTTAAAAGAGAACCAACAAAATTCTAACTTGCCGCCCCATTTAAGGGACAAGTTCATGGCAAATTGGTTAGGTCCTTATGTAATCGACAGTAAAATAGGACCTGGAACATACCAACTCACCTCTCTTGAAGGAATCAAGGAACTAGAACCCTTGAACATCAGTCATTTGAGGCCATTCAACATTTAGAGAGCCATAGCCCACCCCAAAAGCTCCAAGGATTCCAACAATCGCTTGGTCAACCCAAAACACCCCAAAGGTATCCATAATCCCTTTGGTCAAACCAAAAGCCCCAAGGATTCCCACAATCACTTGGTCAACCAAAAATGCCCCAAAGGTATCAATAATCCCTTTGGTCAAACCAAAAGCTCCAAGGGTTCCCACAATCGCTTGGTCAACCCCAAAATGCCCCAAAGGTATCCATAATCCCTTTGGTCAAACCAAAAGCTCCAAGGGTTCCCATAATCACTTGGTCAACCCAAAAACACCCCAAAGGTATCCATAATCCCTTTGGTCAAACCAAAAGCTCCAAGGGTTCCCATAATCACTTGGTCAACCAAAAATGCCCCAAAGGTATCTATAATCCCTTTGGTCAAACCAAAAGCTCCAAGGGTTCCCACAATCACTTGGTCAACCCAAAAATGCCCCAAAGGTATCCATAATCCCTTTGGTCAAACCAAAAGCTCCAAGGGTTCCCATAATCGCTTGGTCAACCCCAAAACACCCCAAAGGTATCCATAATCCCTTTGGTCAAACCAAAAGCTCCAAGGGTTCCCACAATCGCTTGGTCAACCCCAAAATGCCCCAAAGGTATCCATAATCCCTTTGGTCAAACCAAAAGCTCCAAGGGTTCCCACAATCACTTGGTCAACCCAAAAATGCCCCAAAGGTATCTATAATCCCTTTGGTCAAACCAAAAGCTCCAAGGGTTCCCACAATCGCTTGGTCAACCAAAAATGCCCCAAAGGTATCCATAATCCCTTTGGTCAAACCAAAAGCTCCAAGGGTTCCCACAATCACTTGGTCAACCAAAAATGCCCCAAAGGTATCCATAATCCCTTTGGTCAAACCAAAAGCTCCAAGGGTTCCCACAATCACTTGGTCAACCAAAATGCCCCAAAGGTATCTATAATCCCTTTGGTCAAAACCTCCAAGGATCCATAAGAATCACTTGGTCCACACCCATTCGGGTTAAACCATCCATAACAAATATTCAAAAACAATAGATAATAAAAAATAACAAAAAAATTGCATCTCACTTTCATGCATAATCTTAAAAATCAAAAAAAAAAAAAGAAGCTGCATTAGGCATCACATACATACATTGCATATTTGCTGGTCATACATGTCAAAAGCACCATAGACTATAATTACTCGACAATTCCATCATTTTCCACATTCATCCATTTTGTAAAAGATCCATCAAGAATAACGCCCTTCGCATTTTTGCCATATCATAGTCAGTTGTCTTCTAATGTCTTTAGGGTTTTCATCATTCAATTGTCTTTAGATTTCTAGTCAAATGTTGTACAAAGTCAGACCGATTTTTACAAGGTAGAGTTTTACTTGGATCACGCCTTGTTACATAGCATCCCAACACAAGCTTAAAACACATAAAAATTCCCAAGTTGTGTGAACGAAAGATGAAACCTACAAAGCGATCTAGGGTACCATAAGCAAAAATGTTATCCTACTCATCCCCCTATGCGAATGGTTCAAGAATGCTGAGAATTGACAAAAGGACAAGCTCTTCCCCATCCAATTCCCCAAAATAAATAGTGGTTTTCACCACTATCAAAAATCCCAAACACCTTTGATCCCCAAAGTCGTAAGGATTCGTACTACACGTCCCTGAGAAGGATGGGTAGTCATCCCCAAGGCCTAAAAGGATCAATGCCATTCACAAAGAAAAATCCCAAAAGTTCACTATCAAAAATCCCAAACACCTTTGATCCCCAAAGTCATAAGGATTCATACTACACGCCCTTGAGAAGGATGGGTAGTCATCCCCAAGGCCTAAAAGATCAATGCCATTCACAAACCAAAATCCCACAAGCTCAACTTTGAAATCAAAATTCAAAATCTAAATCCTCAAAAGGCAACAATAAAAAATAACAATGGTTATCACCACTACTCAAACCCCTTGCTCAAGAGAAAAAAAAAAAGAGAAAAATAAACAATGATTTTCATCACTATATATGAGAGCAAGTATCCCAACAAATTGAACAACCGAAAGACGTCTGAGCTTGAATCCCTAGAATTCTCAGCATTTGAAAAACCATTTAGGTGATCCTCATTACGAGTTTGGTGGATAGCCTACCTAGCAATGGCGATATCCTAAACGCATGATGATATGTCTATCACATTAGCTTTGCATGTGTGTAGACCAATGTTTGCATGTGGATGAGCTAGCTTATGGTATCCTAGATTGCGTCATAGATTAATCTTACTAAATACAACAAAGGAGTTAGTGGAGCTAATTAGGTGATCCTCAGTACAGGTTTGGTGGACAGCCTACCTAGCACTGGCGGTATCCTTACGAATACCACATAAACGAACTCAATCGCACACACAGGGATGTGAAATAACTTGGTCAAACTCAAGTCTGATTCGTACCTTGTTCGAAAGTCTTGTAAGATAATGTACAATCTTGACTAGTTAGTTAAAGCATCCGAGTCTCAGAAAAACATTAACTACATTCTAAAACAATTGTTGTACATTTCATTACTTACATCACCATCAAAAAATACAAAACAAAAATTACAAATGCAAAGTTATTTCATAAAGCAATCACATAGTACAAAAAGCCAGTAAATCTTGTACAGTCTATGGTGCCATCGCTAGCATATCAGCAAATCATTCCATCCATTCCACATGCATACATCTATATCATATAGATAAAATCACCCAACATATTAGCATATGCATACATCAACATAAATAAATGTGCATAAAAGAACAATAAACCATGACAAGGATATAATCAAACAAAAAAGAGTCATGTATATATATCAAGTCAAAATGCCCTCAGAGCTACAATAAGAAGGTCCTCTGACCTCACAAAAAACCAAAAATTCAAAATCCCCAAAGCCTAGGGAGTCGGCCACCATGATCACGCAAGATCGGTGTGACTGGAACTACCCCAGTAGTATGGGTCCTATGGGACCTCTCAAGGTGCTCGTCGCTGCCCCTCGCACCCTACCCACCAACACTACCCTCACCTAGCCGCCTACGATGAGATGATGCAGACTGCTCAGTCTCACTACCTCTCGTACGACATGATGACCCACCTCCATCAAGCACAGGAAACTGTCCACCGAGATGGACAACCTTCATCTCTAACTCTACCCGATACCGACCCCACTCTAGATCTCATCGATGATACACAACCAATGCGCTATCCCACTATGCCAACTGAGTCCGTAGGAGATCCCTCTCCTACATTACCTCCACCAAAGCATCTCTATGCTCCTCCTCCCATCTCCGTAGGAGACCCTCCAATCATGCTATCTCAGCATGAAGCCCAGCCTCCACATCCCCTGAGATAGCCTAAGGCATGGGCACCTTCGAGATGGCCTATTGCTCTAGCACCCACTGCTCTAGGACATCCTGTACATCCGACTGCTCCGAAACCCCCAAATCATCTCCATCACCAGTGAAGTCATCGACCTCCACCATGTCAACATCATCAAGAAGAGCACCCCAACCCTCCACCGATGCCTCTGCACCCCCACCTCCTACTACTGTCGTATCCATGCCTCCTAGAGGCCCCTCACCCCGCCATCATCGCATAATCCACCACCGGTCATACTCTGCAGTTACCCCGACATCGTCCACATTGGGTACATCAATAACTACATCAAACCCCTCACCCAATGGCTCAATGATAGGCCAGACTAGGGTCCTCTCATCATCATGATGTCGATAGATCAAGGGATCACCAAGAAATCCCTAGTGCACCCCAAACTGTCGCATCACCCGGACATATAGGAAGTACTCCTGCTCTGTCCCATGCTGCCCAATCAGCCATCTACCCCTGTGCACATGCCGAAGCCACTCTCCAGCCTCAGGCTAGGTTGGACAGTCTCGGTACGACTGCCAGAACACCTACCCTGACATTAGACGAGAGAAGGCATCAGTATAGTGACCTACATCACCTGCCCACCATCGACTCTATCCATGCTCCTATGACCGCCGCCATAAATTGGCATATCCAATCTCTCGATCCACCATCTCACCTCGGGTGGTCCAAGGCAAACCCCTGGCCCCTCCATAGCTATGTGCTGCCACCCCCAACATTGCAAGAGATAGCTGCACCCGATCCCCTTTCGCCCTTGGTAGCAAACCTCGTACAACTCATCATACAACTGTGCCAACAACGTTTGACCCCATCTCATAATAAGTGGAGCTGATGTAGGACACTCCACCAATGTGAAAACCAACTCAAGCAGGTTCTAAGGGAACCTCGCACTCGAGGAGTCAGGAAGTAGCATATTGGAAATGAGGGCCATGAGCAAAGCATGCCTCACCCCTAATACGCCCTTCTCCAGCCACCACCGCACCAGAATACCACCTATCTGGAGTCAGCCTCTGCCCTCTCCATAGCCCTCTCCACCCCCTCTCCCCACCCAACCAAAACACCATGTCAATACCGCTATCCAATGGTCACGATGGGTCATCCGGATAGGCAGTCCATCTATCAAAATCTACAAAATTCGATACACATCCTCTAGAGTCACAGTCATCTCCCCTATTGGAAGATGAAAAGTGTTGGTGTGGGGATCCCACAGATTGATCAGGGTAGTCAAATATGCCCGATCCCCCACCACAGGCTCCAGACGTGTCACATGCTTGAGCCCAAGGGCATCAAGCCACTCCCAATCCCCAACTGTCAGGGCATCCCGAGCATCAGAGAAAATAGTCGATTAGCAGTACCGACTCTTCACCACCTGAAACAACAAAATAAAACAAAAAAAAAAGGATATTAAGTACATACTTAATATAAACAAAAACATTAAAATAAAACTATACAAAAAAACAACAAACTACAATTTACAATTGTACAACAAAAGTATCAAAATAAAACATTAAAATAAACTACAAAAACAAAACTACAATTTACAATTGTACAACAAAAGTACAACAAAAGTATAGAAACATTAAAATAAAGCTGTATAGCAAAAAATGAAAATCACTATACAATCAACAACAAAAAAAACAAAAAACAAAAAAAATCATACTAAGGTTTCAACCTTAATGTGAACAAAACAAAACAAAAAATCATACTAGGGTTTCAACCTTAATGTGAACAAAAACAACAAAAATATAAAAATTAATATTAGGGTTTCAACCTTAATATTAACGCAAAACAATACAAAAATATAAAAATTAATATTAGGGTTTCAACCTTAATATTAATGCAAAAAAAAAAAAAAATCATATATTAGGTTTTCAACTTGATATACGAATAAAAACAAAATAACGCAAACAAACATTTATATGTGAGTTTTTAACTTCATATAAAACAAAAATGAATAACAGGAAGGAGAAGGAACATCATACCGGTCTCACCTCGGCTCCTCCACTCGAAGATCCGGTTCTCGCACTCATGATGTCCACGAAATTTCAGCAGCGCTCCGCTACGCACACTCGCACTCCCCCTCCTCACTGCTCCAAATCGCCAAAAAAAAATGTTGCAAATGAGCCCAAAACCTAGTTTTGGTCCTTATATAGGTTGTTAGGCCTATAATCGTTCCACCCTGGGATGAGCGCTCTAGTTAGCGCTCATCCCACCCTGGGATGATTACAAAATTGGTATTCGTCCCACCCTGGGATGATTACAGAGCAAGAAATAAAGCAACAAAAACTGCATCCAAAAAATGCACCAAAAATAGCAATAAATCTGCCGAACAAAGGTGCCTTTGCACCTGACATTCATGGCATGAAAAACCACCATCGAGGTCACAAATACTCACTATCCTACTCCCTAAGAAGGCTAGCATAGCCGGACCACTCCACGGGAAGGAGGATTTTTGATAATTTCTACCCCAATCGGCATCACAAAAAGGGTCAAAACCCACCAAAAATAGGTCCGATTGTTGGAAAGCTGCAATAAGCGTTCAACGAAAACCACTGAAGGCACCCTTACAAATGTCATCTTGGGTCAAGCGACTCGTCGCTTTTCTCATTTTTTGGTCATTCCCTCATCGATTCGTCGCTTGAGGGGGTAGTCACACTTAGTCACCAATCAACAAATACACACCCAATCAAGGAAATGGCATGCATTCAAAGAATCATTGACAAAGACAATCACGCTCCTGCTTGGGGCAGCAAACAAGCAATAATCACAAGCTAAACAAACACTTGGCATTCTGGAAGCATGAAGACAAGGTTCCTCGGACAAAAGGTTGTGCCCTTTGCCTATTCATGACTGAACAATGTCCAAGATCAAGTACACCTCACTAAAAAAGGTTACACTTGAGTTAAGCTCCTTAGCTCATCAGAAGCAAGGATTCAAGAATGCATGCCCTTTCCATACTTGGGGCATCAAAATTTGGTTAGGTTACTGAGAAACCCTAATCATTAAGTGCTTTGGTCATCTATTTTTTCTCAGCACTGCGCCACACATAGCGCATCCCAAAAAGGGGCATCTGTAGACACCAAAACAACACCAATCCGATTATGTGACTACAAGCACTGATCGAATTGGCATACATACCCCCTAGGGCAGCCTCTAGAGGTTAAACAGTGGTCCTAACCACTCCCAAATCAGTTTTGGAAGGTCAGAGGTCAATTTGGCACCTTTTAAGCACTTTGCTCCCTATTCGTCCCACCCTGGGATGATTAGAATCCTATTCGCCCCACCCCGAGATGATTAGCAAGCAATCGCTCCAGGGTGGGACGATTAGCAAGTTTGATTGGAAAAATGTCAAGCCTTGAAAAATGGCAGCCCAGATCCGCCACCCAACTTCACCTTCAAGGCATGCAATTGCAAGGAACGATTTCAAATCAGAGAGGGACTTCAGTCAAGCATGCCCTGATCATGGAGGCCTCATTCAAGGAGGCCCTAAATCAGGGAGGAATATTCTCTCCCCCAAAGAAAGGCATGGTGAGCCAAGTGGCGCCCTCGCATGCGCATTCAAAGGAGACCCTTAGGTCTATAAAAGGGTGAGCCTCCTCACCCCAAAAAAAGAATAGAGCTGGAGCATTTGGAGCAACGAAGTGTTGCCGAACTATACCCCCATTCCTCTTTGTGCTTCCTACATCCCTAATTTCTCTTTTGGAAGAGAGGTTATCGGGTGAACACTAGGAACGCAATCCAGACCCAAAACCCAAGCAATCGGCCATAATCCCACACCAAACTCATCGACACAACCCCCTAGGAGGTTTTGGACCCATCCCACTTGGATTGGTGCCAAAACTAAGCCCCAAACGGTGGGCGTCCTGCCCTCGGCGCCCCCGGCACTCTCGTAGTCCTAATCGCCCCACCTCGGAGTGATTAGAAATTTGTGCATGATTTCTTTACTATTATTTTTGCATTATGTTGTATCTGATGTACTTATGCTTTTGTCCAAGTTTCATTGCTTTCTGACATGATTTGACCTTGTTTTTATCATTTTATGCGTTTACTAACCTATAGGGAGTGCCTTCAGATATAGGATAATCTGGGTAGAATCTGCCAAATCTGACCTTTTGGGTCATCTCAAAATGCCCCTTTTAGTCTAACCCCAAGTTTGCAGGAGTTTTGGAGGCCTCTGGGCAGGACATTTGCAAGGTCACTCTTGCACGTTTTGTGACAGTCCCCAGCGTCCCACCCCGGAGCGATTAGAAATATGTGCATGATTTCCTAACTGTTATTTTTGCAATGTGTCCCTGATGATGTCTCCATGCCTCTGTCAAAGTTTGAATTCATTATGACATGTTTTGACCATCATTTCATTCTTTTATATATTAACTAGCCGGAGGCTTTGGGGATTGCATGTTTTCCTATATCCGCATATGCTATTAACTATTTGCTATTTTTTTGTGCATAGGATCTCACCGCTAGAAACACCAGAGGGGCAGCAAGGAAATATGAACACATGGACACAAGCGGTGACAAATTTTGGCCCGCCCATTTCGAATGTGGGCATGCGGAAGACACTGGAAGCGTACCATCCATTGATGTAACGAACTGTATCAAACGTTCTGAGCCCTAGAGGGGGGACGTATTGTAACCAGATTAAAAGCAACATTAATAAAATAGGCCCCACTTTGTTTTGCTTACATCTCATTTCTGCATCATTTCCTTCATGCATTTTTTCATCGCATTCGTAGGACTTAGCATCTATACCATATCAATTTTGTTTGCATCATATCTGGTACGCCGTCCTGCATTTTGATTTCACATTGTTTCAAAAAACACCATCTCAACTGATTTTTCCTAAAATTTTCCTTTAGAAGCACCATAAAAATTAATTTTAATAAATCCAATTTCTAGACATTTCCATTATATCCTTGATCAAAACATTTATATATATTTTTCCTCAAAAAAAAGTCAAAACTCTATATTAAGAAAATATGAAATTACAATCTTCATATGCCTCTTTGGCATTTCTTCAAAATTTCAAAAGTGATTTAAAAATCAGGTCATTTGTACATCATAACTAGAAATCTCTATCATGCTAAGTTATATCCTTAGGCACCTTCCCAATTTATCAAAGATCATACTTTAAATCACTAACTTTTGAGTTTTTTGAAAAAGTTGCTTTATTTGTGCTTGCTTTAACTAGAGTGTATTAATTCCCCCAGATAGATATTTGGACCAGCTATAGTGCATTGCCCTCATTGAATTCTTGTACTAAGCACATACCTGGATCAATATGAAGTGCCTCCTTTGAGATTTCACCTGCTTCCCTATTTAGTTCTCTATAAATATGCCAAAAAGTAAAATTTTACTTTGATCCACAACTTTTATTTGAAAGAAGATGGGTTGTAGAATCATGTTTCATACTAAAAACATCAAGCATCCAGTTTATTACCACTTGCAGGTCTCCGTAAATTTGAATTTTTTGTATTCCTTTTGATTCTGCCAATTGAACCAACAATTGGGGGACCATAATTTCAGCATAGGTATTAGAATCTTCTCCCAATCCAACCTTGAATTTAAAATAATAAGAGTAAAAAATATATAGTAATCCTCCTACTACACAAACTCTAGGGACCCTGTGTCTATCCCCATTAAAAAAATCTTATAGTTTTTAGAACTTCCAATGATTTGGGAGGAGACCTACCAAGTAGGCTTCTCTTGATCCTGAAAAATTATTGCATTCCTGGTTAACCATACTCCCTAAGACAAACAATGGGAGAGCTATAAAACCTTTGTAAGAACTATTTTCAAACCAATATTTTAAGAACTCTCCTAAGGAATCTTCTTGCCATCCTATAGGAAGCTTTAACAATGCTGTAACCTATCTCCAAACCTGTCTACTAAAGGAGCAAGCAACTAGTAAATAACCAATTGTTTCATTGTTTGAATTACATAAATGATACCTTCCTAGACCATTCCAATTCTTCTTCTGTAAAACCTCCTATGTTAGAACCTTATTTTTCATGGCAAGCCATAGGAACAGTCTTGTCTTCAATGGGGCTTTCTGCTTCCAAAGTGTCTTCCACTACCATTATGGATTGTGATGAGGCCCAAAAGTGCCTCATTATTGCACAATGTTTGACTACCATATGATAAGTTAATTTCCAAATAGTTGACTAAAATATACTATTTGTTAAGTGTTTACATGATTTTATGTTAAGAATACTATATCTTTGTTTTTGACTACTTTCAGCATTTTGTGACT
The DNA here is from genome assembly GCA_028583015.1 of Wollemia nobilis. Lineage (NCBI taxonomy): Eukaryota > Viridiplantae > Streptophyta > Pinopsida > Araucariales > Araucariaceae > Wollemia > Wollemia nobilis. The sequence goes on from JAQPPZ010001125.1 coordinate 10,667,319, forward strand.
GATTTTGCTTGATTAAGTAGCAAGTAAGAACATACATTTCAATTAACCAAATGTGGCATGCTGATATCCATTAAATTCTCAATGGTTTTTAAATGTTTTCCTGCCCTTAAACTTGTTTCAAATCCACATTGAAGCCAAAAGTTTAGGACTGTCATAAATCTGAAAATCTAAAAAAACAACCATATAAAAATCAGCAAGCTGTTACTTTATAGGAACACCTTGAAGTTATCAAGAAAAGCATGAGGATATGGATGGAATGAGTTCATAAGGACTATAGAAGACATCTGACCTATTTAGAAACATTCCCACATGGTCTAAATAGGCAACAACAGGGTATAACAGAGCAGGGGCAATTGTGCAGCACTGTTGCACTATTTCAGCATGGTTACTTGGTGAATGAAATGTATAAATTAAGTAGCAACTTGATGTACTCCTTTATGTTGATATTTGAATAATTTTTCTATGTTATAATTTGTTTTAACTTGTAAGAAATGCCAATATTTTACAACTATGTAGCAGAACTGAAAAATGCAGTAATTTACCATGTAAACTCCAGCAAGCTACCAATGAATGGCAAGGCATGAAATTCACACGTGGAGAGGAATGAAGGCTATTGCAATATGATCCTAAGGGCTAATACACTTGAGAAATGCAGCTAAAATCATTTGAAGAGCACACAGTTGTTCATTCTAAAGAACTTTAGAATGAACAAGACATCTTCAAAATGAGAAATACAGTCTCTTCGAAATGAGCCACTTATCTTCGAAATGAGAACATAAAAGTGATTTTTGACTTTTTGACTATTTTTGACGATGGAAAAATGGAAATAAGGTTGAAAATATTAAAGGAAAATATCTCCCATCTGACTTTGCCATCCAAAGCCACCATTCATGGAAAAGATCAATTTTGATTCTCTTCTAGGATAAACCCAGAAAAACTATAGCATAATAGAAAGTTGTTTGCAAGATAGAAATGGCATATTATGAAGTGGAGAAAGATGTGTGAGATATTTCTAGACTCCTCTCACATACTTCCACCATTGAAGATGCTTTCTAAGGGCCAATGACTACTACTGCAACACAAACTGTCCAGATTTGCATTTATTTTAGATCCAAAATTATTGGCAAATCATTGTAAAGTAGCACATAAGTTGATTTAAGCATGGGATATGTTGTAAATATTTATATAAATAACACAACTCCCTCCTTGGTTGAGCCAGTTAGGAATTAGAATAGAGTAGAGTTTTCAATAGCAGCAATTAGGACTATATAACAATTTTTTGTAACAGTTTTCAACATGTTCTGTCATCAATAAAAGTGTAGTTATTTTATCATTTTTTGTTTTGAGTGTTAATTAGTTAAGGAGTGCTTTTCACCTCCTTTTAGATCAGGAAGTATGGGCCCAATTTCAGATCTAGAAGGAGGGATTTTATGGTAGGTTTTAATCTATAATTTTGCTACAACATAATTAATATATTGCTTGCCAGATTTCATTTTCTTATTTTTATTTTGTATTAAGTGATTTATGTGTTTCTATTATGTTTGTGTACAACATTTGTGTGTATGTTAGCTGATAAATTATATTAAGCATTTTTCCTTTGCTTTCTATGTTTTCCCTACTTTTTATTTTAGCAACTTTCCATTTTCAGCATATTTCATTTTGCTATCAATTCCTGTAGCAGAAGCTTGATGATCTTTTGTGGCAGGGCATTAACAAGTGTTTCATTTCCAAGCATCACTTCCATTATACAAGAGTAAAATAGGTTTCAATTTTACAAGTGTAACTTAGGATTTCATTTCAGTAACATTTCAATTTAGCAATTTCAATTCTGTCATTTCAATTCTGCAAAAGTAGATTAGATTTCAATTTAGCAATTTCAATTTATGCAATTGTAGTTAATTGTTAAAATCTGCAATTTAGATTTAGTTTTCAATTCCTGTAATTTATTTCAGCTTCCATTCTTCAGACTAGGTTTAGTGTGACACCAAAAGGCTAAACAAAAATCTGCTTCACCAATAAATGCTTGAAATCTTGATGTCTAAATTGTACTCTACCCTAGCCTTCTATCGTAGACAACCTTGGACACCATCCCAGATTGATAAATCATTGAGATTAAATGATGAGACTCAACGAAACTCATCATTTTGGCATCGTTTCTGAGGAACACGATGTTGTTAGAGGGTAAAAGTAGCCCAATAATTTTTAATTATACTAAATTATGAACTTCAGAGTAAAATCTGGATAAATGATTGGTATTAGCAATAGTTTTTGGTAAATTGCATTTCAGTCCATTTAGAAAACAAGCAACCACAAGGAGGTGATCTTCACATCTAGGGGTTAAATTGCTTATGTTTAAAATTCTTGATAAAAATTGAAAGAATTCATCATCCTCATTATCAAGAAACATAATATCTCTTAGAGGAGCCATCTACTAGTACTGTCATTTTTATATCCATATCATCAGGGTAGTATAAACAAATTTGTATTAGGTGTTGGGAAGACATCATGGTAGATATACAAGACTATCCCTTGAACAAAATATCCATATCATCTACCTGTAGCATTTTTTCACAGGGACATATCATTGATGAATGCCATTTGCTTCCATAACTTAGAGATGCAAAATATGTTGCCTAGTCTGAATCCTTCTCAAAGAGAGATCCCAACAACAACAAACAGGGCAAGTAAATCAACCACCACCTTCAGCCCAACTTGTGGCCAATATGAATAATATAGGACAAGCAACCCCTGTCTATGTAAGCTAAAAAAAATCATAAAAACTTTTGCACAATAAAAATAGGAGTTTACAACTTAACGATGATCCTAGAGTTTTCCATTATTACTTAAATATTGTTAGGATTTTACCGTGCTAAACTATAACCTAGCAATTCTTAGCCTACACAGACAATAGTTGATCTTGTTAGAGGTGATCCTACATGACAAGTAGTTGATCTGCTAAAGTTGTACACTTCTTGTCTTATTGTGCAAACCAAAAATATTTCTTTTTTAGCCTAACCTATGATCAGTCTGAATAATACAGGATAGGCAACCCCTGTCTATGTAGCTGAATCTGGTATAAAAAAATAACTTGCAGGAAATGTTATTGATTGTAGCAACATCCAACTGTGCTAAAACAAGAACTTACCTGAGCTTGAAGAGACAAAAATCAATGGAGATACACAAAAAACCTTTAGTCCAAACACACAAAAATTAGCCTTGGATAAAGGAGAAAAACTAGAAAAACTGCACATAGAAAATTTACTTCCATTTTACAAAGGGGTAAATTCTGTCCTCTTAGGAATGAAACAAATTGAAGTGCAGCCAAGAAAATTCTTGAACATTATTAGCTAGTTGACTTATAAACAAAAAGCAAAATTGTTGCTATTTTGAAACAATATTTCAATCCCTTTACATAGAATTACAAGGGTATATCAAGATTTTATCTTGATTTAAGCACTTAACATATTTTGGGAATTGGTATTTAATCGTTTCAAGAACATATTGACAAGATTTTGCAGACTAGGAGGCATGGACAACACTTGATTGAAGAAGTTTTCAGATATGGATCAGTGCTTCTTTCTCCCATTGGTAATTCATGGAGGATGTTAGTGGTGAATGGACATTGCCTTCAGGTATACCATGCACTAAGGAGGAGTTCTTGAAGGAGATTCCATTAGATGTACACATAATGGAAGAGAATTTCTCTTCAATATCATATTTAGAATGATGATAAAAAATTTGATAGAAAGAAAACAAAAGGAAAAAAATACAAGAAAAACAAAAAGAAGAATAGTCTTGTTTGTGAACTTCCTTTTTGGGTACAAGCAAGACAAGAAAAATTGAAAAAAAAGAGGAAAAAATTTGCAGCAAAGGCATGTCCCACAAAATGGGGATACATGAGGACAAACATCAATTTCAGCAAGAAAGAGGAACAATGGAGCCAATACTTCATTTCCAGCAATAAAGAGGCAATTATGATGTAAGAATATTCTTACTGCTTATTTAGAAAGGAAGGTTGCATCAATGTTGTAGGTTTCAACAGAAAGAGATGGTGTTTTCATACAACAATTGACATGTTTTTGCAGAATAAGGATTGTTCTTATCCAAATAAGAGTGAGAGATGTTCTCTCTCATTGAAGCACTTGAAAAAAAAAAAGAGGACAAAAGTTGGTTGAAAACCAGAAATGGCAGCCTCTTCTGATGAAAAAAAAGAGATGAAAAAAAAAAATGAAAAAAAAGAGAAAAAAAAAAAAAAAAAAAAAATATATATATATATATATATATATATATATATGAATAATTCAATAGTGAAAACCTTCTTGGAGGCGCTACTGAGTTGGCTTGCATGAAAACCGATTTTTCGACATGCATTGCCTTGTTGATCTACCCATCATTGTTCCACCATTGTACAAATCTCACACTGCACATGTGTTATGTTTGTTTATGTTTTTAGATAGCCTGCTAACAATCATCAAAAGCAGCTTGTAAGGTGCATGACCAATTTTCAGGACGATAAGGTATGTATTTCTTGCATTTAATTCATAGTAAACATTTAGCATTTAGTGTATGATAGTCGGTATTTGGCATAAACTATTCATACAATAGTGACAAGTTGAAAAAAGGAACATGTTCAAGATTTCAAGAAACACCCCCTTATGCCCTTAATTGCATGGAAATTCCAAAACTATGCAAAAACCTGATTTTGGGACAGACATGGCAAGCAATTCTATTTCAATTTGTAGGGCAAATTTTAGAAGGAGAACTGCAAGTTTATATCTCATAATTGTCTGATAAATTGAAGGAGGATAATCAAAAAAATGCACCCGAAGGTTCTATTTTAGTACTACTAGAATAAAACAACAACATAAAAAACAAAGAATAACGTCTAAACAAAAGGATGAAGAAGGGATTTTTGATGTTATGAAAGGCTTATACACTCTAAAGATGGACCCACAATAGAATCTATAGCTAACTTTTGCATGGGAGGTCATTTCTACATTTTTTTTGAAGATCTTCGAAATGAACAGACATCTTCAAAATGAGAAATACAGTCTCTTTGAAATGAGTAGACATCTTCGGAATGAGAAATACAGTCTCTTCGGAATGAGTAGACATCTTCGGAATGAGAAATACAGTCTCTTCGAAATGAGCAGACATATTCAAAATGAAAAATACAGTCTCTTCGAAATGAGCAGACATCTTCGGAATGAGAAATACAGTCTCTTCAAAATGAGCAGACATCTTCAGAATGAGAAATACAGTCTCTTCGAAATGAGCAGACATCTTCGGAATGAGAAATACAGTCTCTTTGGAATGAGCAGGATATCTTCAGAATGAGTAGAAACTGTAAAAAAATTGTTGAAAATGCTACAGAATAGCAAAAAGAGTAGGGTAAATCAAATATTGAGGTTTATAAGGATCTACCACAAGTAAGTACATCCCTCAAGCATTTCAAATCCAAAATTTTTATCAATTTTGTTCAAAAGGTGCAAATAACATAAATAAGCATTCAGGCTGAAATATTGTTAAGAACAAAAAATTTCATTAGTAGTAGTGCATCTACCAAATATGGTTCCACAATAAGACTATTGCAAGATGAATCACATGATATCAAGCCTTTAAGAGGTACCTTGCAACACTAAAACTTGTAGAAAGATAGAAAAAAGTCATACATGTGCTTAATTGCAAAATACTTGATATAGTGCAGCAAGGAGGAATTTCTCAGTTAGTAGGTAGTAAAGGATGTTATTCACAAGACTAAAACCTACATATTACTATGGCTTACTAAGATGCATGAGGGCATGCATCAGTTCAAGTTGGGGGGGATGATGAGGCCCAAAAGTGCCTCATTATTGCACAATGTTTGACTACCATATGATAAGTTAATTGCCAAATAGTTAACTAAAATATACTATTTGTTAAGTGTTTACATGATTTTATGTTATGAATACTATATCTCTGTTTTTGACTATTTTTAGCATTTTGTGACTGATTTTGCTTGATTAAGTAGCAAGTAAGAACATGCATTTCAACTAACCAAATGTGGTATTTTGATATCCATTAACTTCTCAATGGTTTTTAAATATTTTCCTGCCCTTCAACTTGTTTCAAATCCACATTGAAGCCAAAAGTTTGGGACTGTCATAAATCTAAAAATCTGAAAATATAGCCATATAAAAATCAGCAAGCTGTTACTTTATAGGAACACCTTGAATTTGTCAAGCAAAGCATGAGGATATGGATGGAATGAGTTTAGAAGGACTACATAATACATCTGACCTATTTAGAAACATTCTCACATGGTCTAAATAGGCAGCAACAGGGTATAACAAAGCATGGGCAATTATGCAGCACTGTTGCACTATTTCAGCATGGTTACTTGGTGAATGAAGTGTATGAATTCAGTAGCAACTTGATGTACTCCTTCATGTTGATATTTGAATAATTTTTCCATGTTCTAATTTTTTTGAATTTGCAAGATATGCCAATATTTTACAACTGTGCAGCAGAACTGGAAAATGCAATAATTTACCATGTAAATTCCAACAAGCTACCAATGAATGGCAAGGCATGGAATTCACACATGGAGAGGAATGAAGGCTATTGCAATCTGATCCTAAGGGCTAATCCACTTGAGAAATGTAGCTAAAATCATTTGAAGAGCACACAGTTGTTCATTCCGAAGATCTTCGAAATGAATAAGACATCTTCGGAATGAGAAATACAGTCTCTTCGAAATGAGCCACTTATCTTCTAAATGAGAACATAAAAGTGCTTTTTAAATTTTTGACTATTTTTGACGATGGAAAAATGGAAAGAAGGTTGAAAATATTAAAGAAAAATATCTCCCATCTGACTTTGTTGTCCAAAGCCACCATTCATGGAAAAGATCAATTTTGATTCTCTTCTAGGATAAACCCAAAAAAATTGTAGCATAATAGAAAGTTGTTTGCAAGATAGAAATGACATATTATGAAGTGGAGAAAGATGTGTGAGATATTTCTAGACTCCTCTCACGTACTCCCACCACTGAAGATGCTTTCTAAGGGCCAATGACTACTACTGCAACACAAACCGTCCGGATTTGCATTTATTTCAGATCCAAAATTATTGGCAAATCACTGTAAAGTAGCACATAGGTTGATTTGAGCATGGGATATGTTTTAAATATTTATATAAATAACACAGCTCCCTCCTTGGTTGAGCTAGTTAGGAATTAGAATAGAGTAGAGTTTTCAATAACAGCAATTAGGACTGTACAACAATTTTCTATAATAGTTTTCAGCATGTTCTGTCATCAATAAAAGTGTAGCTATTTTATCATTTTCTATTCTGAGTGTTAATTAGTTAAGGAGTGCTTTTCACCTCCTTCTAGATTAGGAATTATGGGCCCACTTTCATATCTAGAAGGAGGGATTTTATGGCAGGTTTTAATCTATAATTTTGCTTGCAACAGAATTAATAGATTGCTTTCCAGATTTCATTTTCTTGTTTTTATTTTGTATTAAGTGATTTATGTGTTTCTATTATGTTTGTGTACAACATTTGTGTGTATGTTAGCTGATAAATTATATTAAGAATTTTTACTTTGCTTTCCATGTTTTCCCTGCTTTCTATTTTAGCAACTTTCCATTTTCAACATATTTCATTTTGCTGTCAATTCCTGTAGCAGAAGCTTGATGACCTTTTATGCAAGGCATTGATAGGTGTTTCATTTCCAAGCATCACTTCCATTCTACAAGATTAAAATAGGTTTCAATTTTGCAAGTGTAATTTAGGATTTCATTTCAGTAACATTTCAATTTAGCAATTTCAATTCTGTCATTTCAATTCTGCAAAAGTAGATTAGATTTCAATTTAGCAATTTCAATTCATGCAATTGTAGTTAATTGTTAAAATCTGCAATTTAGATTTAGTTTTCAATTCCTGTAATTTATTTTAGTTTCTATTCTTCAGACTAGGTTTAGTGTGACACCAAAAGGCTAAACAAAAATCTGCTTCACCAATAAATGCTTGAAATCTGAATGCCTAAATTGTACTCTACCCTAGCCTTCTATCATAGACAGCCTTGGACACCACCCCGAATCATTGAGATTAAATGATGAGACTCAACGACACTCATAAGATTGTCATTGCTATCTTCCAATAGAGTCTTATACCCCAACTTTGGAGTGTACTCCCCCATAGCTCCATTCTTTGTCCAGACCAATTGATCAATTTCCTCTCGCAACTTGATATGTCCAGCTTTAAGTCTCCCCACATATTCTTCCCACTGGTGTGCCTCTTGGCCCTGAAGCCCTAACATTATTGCTTCCTTCCATCCCTGACTCCAATTTGTAGAAGATTTTGGGTTAGTTTCTTGGGCAATATTTCCAATCCCTTGTGCTCTTAGGGTCTGAATTATATTATTTGGTAGTCTGTGCATATCACCACAACCAATCCAAGGGTCTAATCCTAGTCTTATCCTTGAACCATCCCCTATTTTCCAGGTAAGCCAATCACCAACAATATAAAAGGCCTAAATCATTGCCTTCCAATAGATTGAAACATTATGTGTTTGCTTAATTGGGGCCCTTATCCACTCCTCAACTATGAGTGGCTCTAAATACTTTTCATGTATAATATTATTCCATAAGCCTTCCTTTGATATTATCTTCCAAACACACTTTGTTGCTAGAGCCTTGCTAAATAGGAAGATGTTCTTAAGTCTCCATCCTCCATTTTCCTTGGGCTTGGCTAAGGATTTCCATTTAACCAAGGGAATACCTTCCCTTTCCCTTTTCCCTATCCATAAGAATCTATAGCTTAACTGTCTAATTTTTTCCAAAACTCCTTTTGGTATATGAGCCAAAGATTTCCAATATACTGGTATTACCTCCAACACAGACTTGACCAAAGTCAATATCCCCTCCAAAGAGAGCCATTTGTTGCACCAAATATTAATTCTTCCTTCCACCTTCTTTATCAACCAATTCCAGTCTTGTTTAGTGTAGTCATTGGGTTTCAAAAAGAACCCCAGATATTTAAACCCCTCTTGAAGATCAAATTTGTTAAAGGGGAAAAGTTGACCTATTATTATGGTTTGATTCTGATTCACACAGTTAAAAGAAATGCTTGACTTCTGTGCATTAATCTGCATACCTATTGCTAGACAAAAAATATCTAAAGACTGTTTTAACTTCTTTGCAGCTCTTACTGTTCCATCTGTGAAAAGGAGAACATCATCTACAAAAAGTAGATGGGTGACTTCCATCATTCTACCTATTTTAATTCCCTTTATTGCTCCTTCCCTCTTGGCTTCTATAATACACCTACTTAATCCCTCAACTACCAAAAGAAATAACAATGGTGACAAGGGGTAACCTTGTCTAATACCCCGAGAAGCTTTGAAGAACTGAGAGGTTGACCCATTAACCAAAACTGCAAAAGAAATAAAACAAAGACATCCCATAATCCAGTTCACCATCTGCACACATAACCCAATATGAGTAAGTATCATTCTTAAATATAGCCAATTTACTCTATCAAAAGCCTTGGAGAGATCCAACTTCATCACCATTGTTGGTAGTTTCTTTGATTTTATGGTATGAAGACTTTCCTGAGCAACACCAATTGCTTCATGAATTTGTCTACCATGTAGGAAACCAAATTGCTCAATAGATATAGAAGCAGAGAAGAACCTTTTAATTCTTGAAGCAATTATTTTTGCTATGATTTTATACACACAATTACACAAAGAAATGGGCCTAAAATCATCAAAGGAAGAAGGATTGTCCTTTTTTGGAATAAGAGCAATGAAGGTAGAGTTGAAAACTGCATTTACCCTTCCTTTTAGCCTAGATTCCTCCACAACCTTGAGTAGGTTAGACTCCAAAATGTCATAGAGCCTGAGAAAGAATTCCATAGTCCACCCATCAGGTCCTGGACTCTTATATTTTTGGAAGGAGGTTAAAACAACTTTGAGCTCCTCCTTTGAGACTTCCTTAATCAACTCATCATTGGCTTCCTCATCTATAAATCTGGGAAAGAGAGAAGCTATTTTAACTATTTCAGCTATATTAACTTGACTAGGATCCTTGTACAGTTGACCAAAATGCCTTACACCCATGTCTGTTATTCCTTTAAAGGAGGAGACTTTACTTCCATCTTGTCCCTATAACTCCCAAATTGTATTTTGTTGTTTTCTGTGGTTTGCAAAGCTATGAAAAAATTTAGTGTTCTCATCCCCATTTGCAATCCATAGTGCTCTACTTTTGAGCCTCCATCATGCTTCTCTCTCTACCAACAATCTACTCTTCTCTTGTTCCAAACTTTTATACTTAAGCCTTATTTCCTCATCCATTTATTTTTCAAAGTCATCTGCTAGAAACACTGCAAGCTCCTCCTCAATCTCCCTTAGTTTTTTCTCATCCATCAGTTTTTTTTATGGGCCCACTGAGCCACTGCTGCCTTAACCCTTTTTAAATTTGCTGCAAATTGTATACTAGCATATTCTCTTAGACTAGAATCAAACTTCACCCATTTTGATTTGACTAGAGTTACAAAGTTATCCTCTTTTAGCCACTCAAAATTAAATTTAAAAGGACAATGTGGTTTTTTCTCCTCTTTTGTTAAAAGAAGCATGATAGGGGAGTGATCAGAGTCACCTCCAACTTCAATCTATAAGTGCCATTTACCAAACTCTCTGCTACTAAGAATCTGTCCAGTCTCTTAGAAATTCTATCAACTCCTGTCCTCATGTTTCTCCAAGTTGGGATAGATTTTATAGGCACCAAGTCTACCAACCCCTTGGATTCAAACTTTTGGATGAAGTAATTAGCCAGTGGATCAATTCTAGTAGCAAAACCCCACACTTCACTCCTCGAGAGAGTTAAGTTTAAATCACCTCCTAAAATTAAATTATTAGCTTCTAAAAACTTTTGATCCATAAGCTTATCCCAATACTGCATCCTGTCTTTATAGGGGCCATAAATGTTCACCATTGTCACTGTTTCCCCAAGCTCCACTAAAAAGAATTTGGTCCCTACTCCTGAGTCAAGCAATGCAAATTTGGTTAGCCTAAACTGATTTACCTTCCACCCTGTAGCCACTCCTCCTGAGGCTCCTACAACATCAAGGGCCAAAAAATCCCATCCTTTAAGCAATTTACTGAGATCTTCCATCACTTTCATAGCTAACCCTTTTGTCTCTTGAATTAGCAAAATCTCTGGATTATGAATTTCTACCAACCTGCATAGAGCAACTTTTTTTGCATAGTTGCCCATCCCTCGAATATTAAAGGAAAGTACTTTCATTGATTAACTATGTCTAGGATCATCCCTGCTCTAAGGATCCCTTTTAAGGATGGTTGCTTGCCTTGTTGAACTTCACATAGGCTTTTATTCTTAGCCAATAAAGTAAAAACTATTTTTCCCCTCCTACCAGTAAGACTTCTATCCCCCACATCTTTACTGGGGCCTCCCCCAAATCCTTCTTCTCTTAGTCCTATTCTGCATTTTAGGGATCGTAGGGGATACCTATGAGTTTCTGGGGACACAGAACCTTCCTGACCATAAGAAAATTGAAGAGGGGAAGCAATTTCAAAGAGATTTACTTGTGAAGCATTATTAAAAAATTTACCAGAGTCTAATCCAAGGTCTGGATCTACTTCCTTCAAGGAAGAGGAATTTAAGGGTCCTCCTTGCCCCTCAATTGCACCCTTACCTTCTTCTAGTGGAGACTTTGTATGAGATTTGGTAGTAGATTTGCTTTGAAAGCTTGTATCTGGCTCTAAGAATCCTAGCCTTACTTTAATATGAGATGATTCTGAATCCATCACTTGATCTGGCACAAAAATATTTATCTCCACCTTCTTTGCATTTTTTATTTTTTTCCCTGATTTCTCTAGCTTGTGTTCCTTATGCAATGATTCAATAATATAATCAGACTGTAAGTTATGTGCTTGAAGGGAAAATTGCATTTCATTCTCACCCTTAAAGATCCCTCTATCTTCCTTACGATGCCAAACCTTCCTTGAAAAATTAAGAGAACAATCCCTTGCAATATGCCCATAATTATGACAATGTGCACACCTAAAAGGTACACCAATATAGTCTAGGGTTTGAACATGCATCCCTTTGTTATACTTCAACACAATTTCCCCCACCAATCCATCTCTCCAGTCCACATCAACAAGAATCCTAGCCATTATCCTCATGCATGAGGACTGATACCTCTCATCCACCTCCAAGAAAGAACCAATGCAGTTGCCTATGGCTTGGAAAACATCTCTAGACCAAAATTCTAATGGTAACCCTGGTAACTTTACCCATATAGGGTGAGAAGGTATTCGAGTGGTCCTAGGGTCAAAACAAGGGTCCCATAGTTTGAGAATTAACAAAGCTGACCCCCAAAACCATTTCTCTGACATAATCTTTGCCACATCTTCCTTAGTCCTAAACTGAAATGACAACCATCCTCTTACTAGAAATAAAAAACTAGGCACATACCCTAGAACTTCCATCCATTCCCTGGCCATCCAATCTACCAAGGATTTTTCAGAAATTGCATGCCCATAGAACCTCCCAATAAGCATTTTCTCTGAGAGTTCAATGACTTCCCCCATTTTTACATCTTCTCCTAGAACTAATTTTGCTCTATTACTCTTCCTTCGAATGCACTTGGTTGCCTTTTTACGTGCTTCCAAGGGATTCTTCTTTGGATTTCCTCCTTTCAAATTCTTATGTTATCCCTCATAGCCCTGATCAGAGAGTTGTGGCCTATTTTGAACTTGCTCTAAAGAGGACATATCCCAATCATCACTCTTGTCCAAGAGTTGTGTGTCTTCTTGTAAAATCATCACTAGCTCAGGCCCATTCTTGAATGCTTCTAAAGGAGACTTCCTTCTTTCAAACTTCCTTCCACAATCAAATATGGAGACATCCTCATAAGGATCCATCGAGTAGTCCACTGCTTCTTCTTCATGACCTTGTTCTAGAAAACCCCTAAATATTCCTTCCTTTTCAAAATCTTGCATTCTCCTTATAGCCTCAAGGTTGGGGGACTCTCCATTAGTGTTTGCATTAGCAAAACTAGCCTCGATAGATAATGTCCCATTGTCTTTATCACCCTCTATTTCACTCACCATGGTGGTAGTCTTGTCAAAAAAAAAACTTTGAAAATCTGTCCTCTTAGCCCATGTCTTTACAACCTTAGGGTTAAGATACATGTTGTGTGATGATGACTCCATCCTTAGTGGCCATAGCCCTAGTCTATTCTTCTCATATTTCCCCTCCTCAACCATTGCTCTATTTTGCACTGAACTTGCCAACAAACCCCCTACAAATACCTCCTTCAAACCCTCTAATGAGCTGCTACATCTTGTTGGTGATACATCTTGAAACCAAGGGTTGTGTGATGGATCTGACAGTTGCAATGGTAGTTGTAGTAGTGACCCATATTTCTCCTTGTCCTCTTTGTATCCCCTTGACCCCTTATTCAATCCTAAATTTGAGATCTTAGACATCTCTGACATCCATCTGCACCTTAGTGCAACATCCCATACTATTTTTTTGGTAAAAGTGCAATAGTTTTAAGATATTTAAACATGTTGGATTCTCCTTCAAACTGTTGAAGGCCCTCTTCTAGAACATATTGTTCTTCTATTGTCCATTCATGAGCAAGCCCTGGGTTGTGCTTTAAGACCTATGAAATCCCACTATTGTTCTCCATCTGTATTTCCACTAAGTTCTAACTTGCATAGACTGTCGCCTACCCAAACGACAAGTACTGTGAAGTTTTAACAAATTGAAAATTTATTCTTTTATGGCTACCCAAACCTTTGTGTTTGAAAAACCATAGACACAACTCCAAAAACAACTTTTACTTTTATCTAGAAAAGTAAATAGTAGAGAAAAATACTTGTTAAGACATGTACTAGGGTTTGAAATCCACCACTTGCTTCAAAAAATTGCTATGATTTTTTCCTCGTTTTTTCATGCTAGGGTTTGATCTCCATTGTTTGCTCTAAAAAATCCTCGCTTGCTCCAAAAAATTTGTCGCCTATTTCAAAAAAATGCTTGCTCCAAAAAATCTAACGTCGTTGCTTGCTCCAAAAATTCGTAGTTTGCTTCAAAAAATTGCTTGCTCCAAAATATTCATCACCATCGCTTCCTCTAAACAATTCATCACCACAACTTCTCAAAACATTTATATTACATGTTATTATGGTATTTCAATAAATTACCTAATAATATTTTGATAATTATGTATATTGATATTCTCTTGGGACACTACTCAATAGTTTAGGAACTATGGCAATGGATTCTTAATATGGTGATAAACAAAACAATTGAAGAATGGTTAAAGCAATGGCAAAGAACTTTTAGAAGTGAAACATTATAGAAAATGTAGAATACATTGAAAGATACAATACTTTGGACTATATGGCTAGAAAAGAACAAAATAATATTGAAAGGAAAGAAAAGTAGTTTAGAGGTAATAAAAATGAAGATTTGTTTTTCCATAGAGGAGTCTAAACCAACCCTATCAACTTACCCAATCCCTATTATTGAAGTAGAGAGCCTTGATAGATGGATTAAATTCATCAAGCAAAATTACGATGTTGGATAAAAGAGAAACAAAAAGAGGCAAAAAATATAAAGTGGAAACCAATGGAAGTAGAGTTGGGAAAATTGAATATTGATGGAGCATCTAAAGGAAATCCAAGACTAGTAGGAGGAGGAATAATTAGAATTAATAGGGGCAACATTTTATCACATTACGCTTTCAATAGTGGATTTAAGACAAATAATGAAGCTAAAGCTTGGATGGCTTTAGAAGGATTAAAAATATGCAAACAAATGAAATGGAATAGAGTATGGATGGAAGGAATTTTTTTCTTTTCCTAGAGAACAAGGGGTTGTACTCGGGTCCCCCACCCTTGATAAATAATAACTCTCTTCTTTAGAGCATGAGAGTTTACAGATAAATTCAATTCTCATCTCAATTGAGTTGCTATAGCTAGAAACCTACATCATTTTACATAAAATGTTTGAATTATTGATTTTCATTTTTTGAAACTTTTTCAAATTTATGTGTGAATACAAATATTCTAGAATTTATCATCCTTCTTGAAATTTTTCTATAGCAACCTTCATAATACCAAAACATCACCTCTACAATCTACGCATTGCATCTTAGTAGAGTAATATTTCCAAAAATTTAAGCCCCAAGGCCTAGGTAGATTGGTAATTGTCTGTTTGGCTAGAAACTTACCAAGAAAAGACCTAGGTTCAAACCTTAGGGGCATACCTATTGCAAAGGTAGTAGTATGATATGAATCCTCTGAGTGTGTTTTAGATTAATGGCGATGGTACAAATCAAGAGCAACTGGTGGTCCCCCTCGTGTTAGGTCAATAATAACGAGGTGGTATAGACTTGTTGGGAGTATCCCATTTGGTTTGAACCCTACACTTGGTGGTTACTAAAAATAGTGTGGATGTAACCAACTTCTCTATGTATCCAAAAAAAATTCCAAAACATTGCACTATCATAGCCTGATTTACCAGATTTGGATTGCCAGTTTCCTTCTTGAAGCACAAGTGCAACCACAAAACTATAATAAATACTATATACAAAAGTACATTAATGTTATAAAATAAATCAGATATTACCAAAAAAAAAATGTTAAAGTAAATCTTAATCATTATTTGATTCAGACAATCAACATTTTCTTGTTAGCTTCAATTAAACTTACTACTTTCTCTTACTAAGGAAAAGAGAATTTAATTTCACAATCCTCAATTAAAATCCCTCCATTGGCTAGCTTATCTGCACATTTGTTTCCTTCCCTTAATGTATGTGTAAACCTAATTTCTTCAAACTCTATAGCAAGGTCTTGAATTTCTACAATCTTTTATTGTATGTTCCATAGAGCCTTTGATTTCCTTAAAATTGCATTTATTATTATGAGTGAATAATATTTCATCCACACTTTGTTCCATTTCATTTTTTGTATATTTTTAACCCTTCCAAATTCAAACAAGCTTCAAATTCATTATTTGTCTTAAATCCACTATTGAAAGCATAATGATAAAAAATATATCCTCTATTATTTCTAATTATTCCTCCTCGTGCTAGTCATGTATTTCCTTTAGATGCTCGATCAAAATTTAATTTGACCAACTCCACATTTGGTGGTTTCCACTTTATATTATTTTCCTTATTTTTATTTCTCCAATCTTCAACATAATAATTGTATTTGATGACTTTACTCCATCTATCAAGGCTCTCTACTTCCATATTATGAGTCAGGTGAGTTGATAGGGTTGGTTTACACTTCTCTATGGCTAAAAAAATATTCCTTTTCATTTCCTTTAAATTGATTTCATTTTTTTAAATATTCTTCTATTCCTTTCTAGCCAAAAAATCCAAAGTATTATATCTTTTGATATATCCGATATTGTTTGTAAAGCATCACTTTTAAAAGTGCTTTACCATTGCTTTAACCATTCCTCAATTTTAGCATTCATCACCATGTATTTATCAAACATATTAAGAATCCATTGCCATAGTTTCTAGACTATTGAGTAGTGTCCCAAGATATGGTTTATTCCTTTATTTTACAAAGAACACATTTTGAGGGGTCATGAAAACCCCTTTTCATAATGTTATCCTAGGATAAAATTCTTCTATGACCTACTAGCTAAATAAACATTTTAACTTTAGGAATGCTTGGGCTATCCCAAATATCTCTCCATATTCTTGTGATATTCCTATTTTGATGGTGTTTTATACTATATCCATTTCTTATTATGTATTATCCTGAGCTATTCAACTCCCAAATCAACTTATCCTTGGATCCATTTGATGACTTGACTCCATCTATCAAGGCTCTATACTTCCAGATTAGGGATTGGATGAGTTGATAGATTTGGTTTAGAATTCTCAATGGCTAAACAAATATTCATTTTCATTACCTCTAAATCGCTTTCATTTTCTTTATATATTCTTCTATTCCTTTCTAGCCAAACAGTCTAAAGTATTATATCTTTTGACATATTCTATATTGCTTGCAAAGCATCACTTTTAAAAGTGCTCTGCCATTGCTTTAACCATTTCTCAATTCTACCATTCATCACCATGTATTTACCCAACATATTAACAATCCATTGCCATAGTTTCTAGACTATTGAGTAGTTTCCCAAGATATGGTCTATACTCTCCTCCATTTTACAAAGAACACATTTTGAGGGGCCATGAAAACCCCTTTTCATAATGTTATCCTAGGATATAATTCTTCTATGACCTATTAGCCAAACAAACATTTTAAATTTAGGAATGCTCAAGCTATCCCAAATATCTCTCCATATTATTGTGATATTCTTATTTTGATGGTGCTTTATACTATATCCACTTCTTGTTGTATATTATCCTAAGTTATTCAACTCCAAAATCAACTTATCCTTGGCTCCCCTTAGAATATTCATTGTTGTTATCTTTCTACTCAACCACATCCTAGCATCAATGTCTTGTATACTTGTAAAAAAATATTCTTTCCATTTGTATTTTCCTTCCTAATCCTTGTACAAAATGTTTGAAACCCTATCACCATATTTATCTTGAAGTAATCTCATCCATGGTTTCAAAATTGGATCTATCTTAAGTGGTTTTTTATCACACCAAGTATCCATCCAAATAAAAACAATTCTCCAATTTCCACCACCCATCTTAAACCTTTAATCACTAGATCAATCAATTTTCTTAAACTATTACATAGTGTAGAACCATTTGGTAGAGAGAATTTAGTAAATATTAAGCTTGGATCATTGGTCTTGACATACTTACTTTGAAGAATTCTTGCCCATTGTATTTGACTCTCTTTGTATAATCTCCAAATTACTTTTTCCCTAAGAGCTAAATTCACATCTGTAAGAACTCTTAAACCGTTTGATATTGTTGATGTTATTACTAGCCTTAAGTCCACTTATAAGCCCATATTTGTATGCCTTATCCAAGTTTCTACCCAAAAACTCTGCCATAATAATGAACAAATATGGTGATAATGGATCTCCTTGTCTAAGGCTTCTCTTGGTTTTAAATAGTTTTGTTACTAACACATTGACAAACACTAAATATGAAACTTTATAGAAACAAACTTAAATCCATATGACCCATTTCTTCCCAAATCCAAACATTTTTAATGCTGCAAAAGGAAAATCTCTTTTAACCCTATCATAGGCCTTACTCATATCAAGTTTTAAGAGCATTGCTTTCTCTTTTATTGAAGCTTCTAAATGCATAACTTCATGAGCTATGATCCCATCCAAAATCTGTCTCTTTTACAAATATCTCTTGCTCTTTTGAAATAATTTTGTCTAACAATGGTCTTAACCAATTCACCATCACTTTGGAAATAATATTATATGCCATATTACATAGGCTTATGGGTCAAAATGAATCAAATAATTTTGCATCCTTCTTTTTTGGAATCAGGGTAAGTGTGGGTGAAATTTTACACCCTTCACCCACTCTTCCCTTCAAGAAGTGATTCTCTTCATTCAAAAGGAGTGTGCCTAATTTTGAGGAGCATGGTGGATGGGTGGAAGATATCAAATGATAGTAGTGGATGGATGGGCGAAAGATATCAAATGATAGCAATGGACATTGGGAAGACAAAAGCAGTGGGTGAATAAAGGATGGAAGCAAGGCGGGTGATAGAGTGGGTGGATGATCCACCCTTTGCCTTAGGTGAAACTTTTCAAAAATACCCAATCACTCTTTGGGTGGGCCTTTAAAGTAGCTGGTAAGGGTGAAAAAGTTGGGAAACCCCACACTTGGGAAAACATAAGCTCTCTCCAATATTGGTCAGAAGTTACAAAGCAAAAGTTGGGTGGAACTATGGAAAAATATCCACCCTCTTTCCTGATGCCTCCACGAGTGGAAGGAAAGACAAAAGAAGCACCCACCTGACATACAAAGCTACCACCATTGCTTGAATTTTGAGCCAAAGGATGTACTCACTATTGCAACCATCTAGTACTAGGTGATCATATGCAAAAGTGAGATTTAAGGTGTGATGCTCCCAAGGTGATCGATGCCTATCACTCGCAACCTAGCCAGAGGATCGCCAGTCAAGGAAGAGGATGAGGTAGTTGAGAATTGATGAACTGGGTAGAAATGTTAGAGGATCCAAAGACCCATATTGAACCAGATGCATCTACCTCCTTCTAGAAAGATTTTATCCCAAAGAACAACGTACCAATGCGGAATTTGCCAGCTTCAAGGATTATCTTCCTGTCTATCGCTATTAATGTTCAATTTTGAACTCAATGTAAATATACCTATAAATAGTGGAATGCTAGTCATTCCTAAGGGTGGCTCTTTAGCCATTATAATTTGTATGTAATATTTCACCACTATATAAATATAGATTTATCACTGTTTGGTCTTCAATTTTACCTTAGTGTTCTTTATTGAATGTATGAATGCTTATTTTTGTCTGGTTGTTTGATTTGTCTCATGATATTCTGCAATATAGACTATGTAGGATTTGCTTAAGTAACTTGGGAGTGTGCATTTGTAAACATGGACTGGGGGATTTATTTTTTCTAAAGTTATCCTGGATAGGAGCGTTCAAATTTTGCATCCTAGATTTCATGCACCTATTTACTAATTCTGGAATTCACCCTTCGCCCACCACTTTGAAGAGCTTGAACCAATGTATTTTTTATTTATCTATTAATGTCGCGATTTCATGACAGTTTGGCGTCCCGACTGCGCTTCTTCAAAAATGTCATGATTTCACGACAGTTTGGCGTCCCGATTGCACTACTTTAGAAATGTCGTGATTTCATGATAGTTTGGCATCTCGCCTGCGCTGCTTTAGAAATGTCATGATTTCGTGACAGTTTGGCATCCCGATCGTGCTTTTTCAAAAAAACATCGCGATAGTTTGGCCCGCTGGTGCCCTTCTTCAAAAAGCATCGTGATATTGCGACAGTTTTAGTACTTAAGAAAAAAAACACATTTTGTGTGATGCAAGATTGCAACTTCACCACCGGATGCTCCTGCATCAGACACCCGGGGTGAG
Source organism: Wollemia nobilis (assembly GCA_028583015.1). NCBI lineage: Eukaryota > Viridiplantae > Streptophyta > Pinopsida > Araucariales > Araucariaceae > Wollemia > Wollemia nobilis. The sequence continues at coordinate 10,687,390 of JAQPPZ010001125.1, forward strand.
TTTGAGAAGTGACCTCACTTCTTATCTGTTCGAGGTAGACCCAGGTGATCAACCTCAGCCTTTGATAACCAGGTCACGTCTTCAATGGGTCTGCCCTTCCACTTGACCAAGTACTTCGAGTAACTCCTGTTCCTAGTACTCCGGCCCTCATGCATATCCAGAACTTCTTCTATCTCGTCCACAACTAGGATGGCTGCTGGAATGCTCCACAAATCTGGATTGGGTATCTCACTGCTTTCTCCTTCATGATACTCGACCAAATCTGAGATGTTAAACACGGGGGAGATGTTGAGTTCGCTTGGTAACTCCACCTCGTACGCATTGCCCGAATCTCATTTGCCAATGATCTTACATGGTCCAAATTTCTTCATTTTTAGTTTGTTGTAGGTCTTGGCAGGAAACCGTTCCTTTCGCAGATGGACCATGACCGAATCTCCTACTTGGAACTCCTTAGCTCTGTGTTTTTGATCCGCCCTTGTCTTGTACTGAGCATTCATCTTGGCAATGTGTTTTGTCACTTCCTCATGCACTCACTTCAGGTGTTCAGCAAAGTCTTCTGCTTCAGCACTGCATTTCTCCCTTGTATCTAGCCTTCTTAACTCTGAAGCATTCCTTGGGCTACTCCCATAGATAATATGGAATGGTGACTTGTTGGTACTCTGATTGACCGAGCTGTTATATGCAAACTCAGCTTGCGATAGAATTAGATCCCATCCCTTGGGCTTGTCCCCTACCAAGCATCGTAGTAGGTTGCCCAAACTCCTATTAACCACCTCTGTTTGTCCATATGTTTGGGGGTGGTATGCAGAACTGAACTTTAACTCCATCCTCAGCTTCTTCCATAGGGTCTTCCAAAAATAACCTACAAACTTGGTATCCTTGTCCGACACAATGCTTCTTGGCAGCCCATGAAGGCGTACCACTTCCTTAAAGAACAAACCAACTACATGGACCGCATCGCTAGTCTTCTGGAATGGGATAAAGTGTGCCATTTTCAAAAATCTGTCCACTACCACAAATATGGAATCGTGCCCCCCCTGCGTCCTAGGCAAACCAAGCACAAAATCCATACTAATATCTTCCCATGGCCTTTCGGGTATAAGTAGCGGTTGATACAAACCAGTAGGTTGCCTCATACCCTTTGCCATCTGGCAAATCCTGCAACTCTGCACAAACTTTGCCGCATCCTACTACAATTGTGGCCAATAATAGTTTTCACTAACCAGTGAGATGGTCTTGTCACGACCAAAGTGTCCAGCTAAACCCCCACTGTGCTTTTATTTAATGAGGTTCTCTCTCATTGAGCTCCTCGGAATGCACAATTGATTCCCCCTAAACAACATTCCATCTTGAATCAGGTAATCCAACCATCTAGTCCTATCCAACGCAACAGGCGCAGTGCAGGCTTTCCAAGCTTCTGTGAAATTAGGGTCTACAGGGTATAAGTTCTTGAGCTCAGCAAACCCTACAACCTCCACTCTCATTTATGTCATCAGACATTGCCTCCTACTCAATGCATCTGCCACCCTATTGGATCTTCCACTCTGATGCTTCAGTACAAAGGTATAGCTCTGCAGGAACTCTACCCATTTCAAGTGCCTCTGATTCAATTTGCCTTGATTGTTGATATACTACAGCACTTGATGGTCGGTGTAAATAACAAACTCCTTGGGCAACAAATAATTCCTCCATTTCTTAAGTGCTTGGACTATGGCGTAGAACTCCTGATCATACACCGAATACTTCCTTCTGGAATCACTGAGTTTTTCGCTGAAATATGCAACAGGCCTACCCTCTTGGCTCAATACAGCTCCTATGGCATTGCCACTTGCATCGCAGTCTACCTAAAACACCTTATTGAAATCTAGAAGTGCTAATATGGGTTTCTCAGTGACCTTCTTCTTCAACATAGCAAATATTTTGTCTGCTCCAACTGTCCACTGAAATTCCTTCTTGTTCCCCTTCATTGTCTCTGTAAGAGATGAGCAAATACTACTGAAGCTTCTAATGATTTTTTTGTAGAAATTGGCCAGACCATGAAATGATCTAACCTCGGTCACACTTCTTGGGACAGGCCATTCTAGGATAGCCCTCACCTTTTCGGGGTCCATCTTGAGACCATTTGCTGATATGACAAATCCCAGGTATACCAGCTCCTTCTTCACGAAGTTGCACTTCTTCAGATTGATCAGTAACTGTTCCTCCCACAGTTTCTCAAAAACCTTCCTGATGTGCATCAGGTTCTCCTCTAAGGTTCTGCTAAAAATTATTATATCATCTAAGTAAACAATAACAAGTTTGCCCAAAAATTCCTTTAGAACTTCATTCATTAACCTCATAAAGGTACTAGGTGCATTGGTTAATCCAAATGGCATAACCAACCACTCATACAGCCCCTCTCTGGTTTTAAAAGTTGTCTTCCATTCATCCCCTTCTCTAATGCGGATCTAATGGTATCCACTTTTCGGATCAATTTTTGTGAAGTACTCGGCTCCACCCAGCGAGTCCATGATATCATCCATTCTCGACGGGGGAACCTGTATTTAATGGTGATCTTGTTGATTGCACGAGAGTCGGTGCACATCCTCCATTCTCCATCCTTCTTGGGTGCTAGTACTGCTGGTACAGCACATGGACTAAGACTCTCCCTTATCAGGCCTTTCTTCAACAGATCTTGAACTTGCCGATTTAATTCTTCAGTTTCCACAGGTGTCATTCGATGTGCAGCCTTGTTTGGCAAGCTCGATCCAGGCACCAGATCTATGTGGTGACTAATCTTCCTAACAGGTGGTAAACCTTCAGGAACATTGTCAGAAATGATATCAGGGAATTCTTCTAACAGTCCCATGAATTCCATTGGAATCTCCTTGCATCCTTCTTCCCTAACCCTGGGGATTATAGCATAGCACATATGATTCGGCTTCAGGCCTTCCAAGAATCTTCTGCCATCAACTAGACAAACTCGTGCACTGTTGCATACTTTCTCATCTGCCTCCTTCAGGGGTTTTAACTTATGGCGAACTCCATTCTTTGACAGAGAATATGTGTTGGCTCGAACATCATGAAAAACACTTCGGTAAAACTTCCATGGCCTCCCAAGTAGGGGGTGACATGCATCCATGGGCAAGATGTCACATAACACTTCATATTGGTAAGTTCCAATGTTGAACTTCACCAGACATTGCTCACTCACCAGCACCCGATGGTCCTTTTGCAACCATGCAATTCGATAAGGGTGTGGGTGTTTTCTCCTTTCCAACTGCAGCTTGGCAACCATTTCCTCAGAAACCAAATTATCAGTGCTTTCATTATATATGATGATGTTACATACCTTGCCTGCACACTTGCATCTTGTTCGAAAGAGGTTGTTCCTTTGGCCTCCCTTATTTTCTTCGTTTAATAGGACTCTTCTGATGATCATCACTTCTCCTCTTTCTGCCTCCTCTGAGTGCTCAGATTCTACACCTTCATCTGCTACAACAGCTCGGGCCTGACCCTCAGGTCTTCGATTTGGCCTCTCTTGATGCTGCGGGCAGTTGTATGCCCTGTGTCCTTCCTCTCTGTAGTTGAAGCAGGTTCCTCTAAAAACACCTCTTCCAAACCCTCGCCCAGACCTACCTCTTCCTCTTGGGTAGTTGTTGATCTAATTGCGTGGGCATTGGTCATCCTCCTCTTTCACCTCTTTCTATTTCTGGCTATTGCTAGCTTCACCAGTTTTCCCAAAATCTTTGTATCTTCCACCACTGCCTCTTCCACCAACTCTTCCACCCCTGTCCTTCCCTCTCTACTTGCCATCAAACCTTCTATTTAGTTTCTCTTCCACTTTTAATGCAAACTGATATGCATCCTCCACTGTGCTCATTCTAACCAACCCAAGCTCTTCTTGAATGCTGGTTCGCAATCCATTTATGTAACATGCGACCTTCTCTTTGTTCACCTCTGAATGGCCGATTCTGATAGATATTTGATAGAACTCTTCAGTATATTCCTTGACAGTCTTACTAGCCTGTCGAAGACTCTGCATTTTTTTTAACAAGTCCAACTCATAATCTGTAGGGATGAACTGCCTCTTTAGTTTCTCTACCATCCTATCCCACCTGGTGATCCTTTCCTTTCCCCTCCTGTTCCTTTCCAACTGCACCCCTTTCCACCAGATGCTAGCATGTCCTTTCAACTTGGTTTTTGTGAACCTGATCTGATTTGGATCTGATATCTCTTCATATTCGAAATACTCCTCCATATCGTTGATCCAGTCTATCAACTCCTTAGGGTTGAGGTTCCCAGAGTAAGTGGAGACATCAAATTTTGGCTTCTTCCCGATCTGGGAGATAGCCCGATACAACCTGGCTTCTGTTGGATCCAAGGCCTCTTCCTCATCAGATGGAACTTCTTCTTCCCACACTTCATCTTCGCTGGGTTCTTCCCTTCTCGGCTCGACTCCTCTTCTAATTTCCTCTTGTAGGGCCTCAACTTGCCTCTGCAGGGCTCTTAGATCGACCTCCTCCATTCTTGCTCATCTGTGCCTTATACCACCACGGTCTCTTCACGGAGGTATCTTGCTTCTTCTTCACAACCCCACAACCACGGTCCTAACACAAACTGCCTCTCTGTTCGGCGATCGGTTTGCACTCTCAGAACCAACCTGCTCTGATACCACTTGATATAGAGCTACACACAACACACAGCAAGAATGCAAAAATCAACAATGCATCGGCAAAATTACTTGATATAGAGCTACACACAACACACAGCAAGAATGCAAAAATCAATAATGCACCGGCAAAATTCCAGCAAGCTTCATTAAAACAGAGGTCTCTCCTCGAATACACAGCAATCCCCCAAAAATAAATGGCCAAGAGCCATTCAATACAATGCATGCCCGCCTTTTATCCTCAGTCGCCACCTCCTTCTCCATCATTACGCAAAGTGCGGGCCTTTTTTTATCCCCAGGCCTGACTCTTTTTGGACCATCATTACCTTGAATGCGAGACTCCCCATACCGCCCGCACGAATGCTCTGTTCCGCCTACATGATGCTGCCAGGTGCATAAAAAAAAATCATGGCCTGTAGTGGCGGCATGCCCTGTAGCCACATGTCAATCCTCCGCCAAGTCATCATTCATAAGAATGCACCATGGCCGCTTGCAGTTGATGCCACGTGTCCTACTGTCATGCTCCCTGTAACCGCTTCATACTCTCGAGCCACCTGTAACTTCACACCACGTGTCCCTCTGCACTGGTCTCTATAATCGTCGGCTGGTCAACGTCGTGAGAGCTCTTGTCGCGATATCGCGACATTTTTTCTCTAGTACTTTCTCTCTCCTCTTTGGTCGCGCTATCGCGACGTTTTGGCGTTAGGATTCTCTCTCCTCCTTGGGGCCGCGATTCCGCTACACATCATGAAATCGCGACGTCTAGGCTTTTCTTACTCGCTTTCCTCCCTTGGGCCGCAAAACCGTGACATGTCACGATTTCACGACATCTTTGTGTTCCATACTTGCTACCTCGTTTCGAGCCGCAAAACCGGGACATGTCACGATTTCGTGACATCTTTGCATTTCGTACGTCTTGGCTCGGAAGTGTCATGATTTTGTGACATCTTTGCATTGTGGAACCTTGCCCTCGGATATGTCGCGATTTCGTGACATCTTTGCATCGTGGAACCTTTCCTCCGGATATGTCATGATTTTGCGACATCTTTGAGCTATGCCTTCGAAGGTGTTGTGATATCTTTATGCTTCCAAGTCTTGCCTCCCAGAAGTGTTGAATTTCATGATGTCTTTTAAACTTTATCTTTGAAGGTGTCACAATTTCGCGACGTCCTTTAAGCTTGCCTTCGAAGGTGTCACGATTTCGCGACCATTCTTGTGCCTTAGAACCTTTTTTCCAAAGATGTCCCTGTGCTTTCAAATCCTTCTTTCGAAAGTGTCGCGACTTCGCGACCATTTTGCGTCCAGACCATGTTGCTACAGAAATGTCGTTATTTTGCGACAGTTTGGCGTCCCGACTGCGCTTCTTCAGAAATGTCACAATTTCGTGACAGTTTGGCGTCCCGACTGTGCTGCTTTAGAAATGTCACGATTTCGTGACAGTTTGGCGTCCCGACTGCGCTGCTTTAGAAATGTCACGATTTCGCGATAGTTTGGCATCTCGATCGTGCTTTTTCAAAAAAATGTCACGATATCATGACAATTTGGCCCGCTGGTGCCCTTCTTCAAAAAGCGTGACGATATCGCGACAGTTTTAGTACTTAAGAAAAAAAACACATTTTGGGTGATGCAAGATTGCAACTTTGCCATCGGATGCTCCTGCATCAGTATCACTCCTATTTTGGCAACCCTAATTTTAGAAAATATTTCATCATTAAGTATGATGCTTTTGGAAGAAGTATTGGAGTTGTTTTGATGCAATACAAACACCCATTAGCCTTTGAAAGTAAGGAAATTTTAGGTAATAAACTAGGATGGTCCACTTATGAGAAGAAGATGTTAGTTTTTCTAAATGTCATAGATAAATGGAGGCCTTATTTGTTGGGGCATACCTTCATCATCAAGATCGAACATAACAACTTTAAGCATTTCTTAGAGCGACATCTCTCTTATCTTAAACATAACAAATGGATGACAAAGCTCTTGGGGTATAATTTTTTCATTGAATACAAGAAAATAAAGGAGAATGTGGTGGTTGATGTCTTGTCTTAGTGTTGTTGTTTTTAATGCCATATCAAGTCCTCTTCCACAATGACTTTCATAACTTAAAAAGGATTGGCTTTTTGACTCAAATATTGCATGGATCACCCATGATATGGAGGTAAGCTCATAATTGCATTATTGTTTCTCATATACTGATGGAATTCTTCATAAAAAGGATCACATTTTTCTTCCTTCAACTATTAAGTAAAATGTTATCAAAAAAATGCATGCATCTCTTTTGGATGGTCATTTGGGATTCTTGAATATATACTAGCAATGTCAAGATTAAAAGTAGATGTCAAGATGTTTTTGGTTGAGTGTGAGGTGTGGCAATATAGCAAGGGGAAACCAATTAAATCTCATAAATTGTTGCAACCATTGCCTATTATTGACAACCAATGGGAACACATATCCAGGGATTTCATTAAGGGCCTTCCTAAATCTAAGGGAAAAAATGATCTTTGTGGTAGTAGATTGAATTTCCAAATATTCTCATTTATGTGCATTACAATATCCTTATTCAACAAGTATTTATTGATTCTATTTTTAAATTACATGGTATACCCAAAACCATTGTGAGTGACCATGACCCTATTTTCACTAGTAACATTTGGCAAGAATTATTTTACCTTAGTAATACTAAGTTGAGTATGTCTTATTCTTATCACCCTCAATCAAATGGTTAGATGGAGATTGTTAATAATTATTTTTATGGTTTTTCATATAGGTTATCACAATTTCCAATATTTAGGATCAAGTATAACATTTAGCAAATAAGCAATCAATATAAATGGCCAATGTCAATGAACATAACATTCATGAAAATAACAACAATAATATGAAATAAATGGCCAATATCATTCATGAAATAACATGAAAAAATTTACAATAAGATTGTTCAAACTATATACAAGCTTCTATATTTTGATGCTTGAAATACATATATTTTTTATCGATCATTTGATATAATAATGGATCTTTGTCTCTATTATATAACCTTAGGAAGGTGACTCTTTAATACTTTACTATTGTACTCCTCACATAGCTAGGAGTTGCAACCTTTTCTATTCTATACATAAGATAAATCTTGCATGTTCTCATCTTGCCACTTGTATATATGACTCTTGACTCTCTATCTACTTTCATACTTTATTCTATAACACTTGCGCAATTTCTTACTCTACACATTTGCACACATTGTTACATGACACTTATGCACATCCTATACATAGACATATACATAAAGTGGAAATATAAATCACATTCCTAAACTATAGACTCAAACCCTATTCTAATATATACATATTTACCATTGTACCATAAAGTACATATACAATTCTACCAAAAAACTTAATATTATCTAACACTCCCCTATATTACATTATTTGGTTATTAAAGACTTTAGTCTTCAATATTTGATTCTTGCTTTTGTTCTTTTGCTTTGGTTTTTCCACTGCTCTAAATTTTGGTGCTTATTTGTCTTCTTCTTTCCTACATTTTTTCTTGCTATGTTTCTTTTACCTTTTCTAATCTTCTTCTTATGTTTCTTTAGTATATCATTTTTTGTCTTGGTCTTGATCATGTTTTTTTTGTTTTTCAGAGTTCTTTTTTATTTCTAATATCTTGTTTTCTCCTACTTTTACCTTGTCATCTATATTATTAGTACTATTAGAAATTTTTTGATCATCTTCATTTTATCCTTTTCATAACTATCTTCAATTTTATCTTCAACTATAATTATTGTTGTGAGGGCTCTAATTTCATTTCCTTCTATAGCTTATTCTATCTCTTGAACTTCTTGGACTAAATTTTCATTTTGATTTTCTACTCGTGGTTGTAGTCATTGTTGTTTTTGTCCATATTAGGACTAATATTGGTATTTTCTTGGCTAAATTTTTGGAAAGGTCTATTCATATGATTTCCTTGATTCAAAAAATTATATCTACAAAAAATTGTAGTATGATCCTTTTTCTTGCATATGTGATAGAATCTTTGTTTTCATCTAGGTTGAGACTTTCATGATGTTGCAATGTTACTTGGTACACTTTTCTTAAACATCAAATTATTATTAGTCATTTAATATTTTACTAAATTTTACACCTCATATTATTGAAGAATATTAACCAATTCATCAAAGGTTTTTTTCTTATTTAGTACTTGAAGTGAAGTAACTAAATGTTTGTAACTCTCTGGAAGTGCTCTTAATGTAACTTGGACAAGAAACTTGTCTTCCAATTTTTCTCCTAGAGTCAATAATTTAGCCTTTAAATCTACTATTCTTTGAAGAAATAGTTTTATACTCTTTACATTATTAACCTTTAATGAATATAATTGAGAGTGCAAATTAAATATGGTAGCTTTGTTCTTTCCTTCAAATATTTTACACAAATTCTTCCAAGCAACTGTTGAAGTATTTGCTTCACTTATGTATGGTTATCTCACCAAATATTCCAAATGTAATTAACTAACATAAGTGATTTTGCATCACTTTTTTCAAATTTTTTTTTTCTTTTCATCTTCAATGGACATTTCTTTGTTTCATTCACTATTTCCCAAATATTTTCTACAAAAATAATTGATTTCATTTTGTTTTTCCATGATGCAAAATTAGATCCTTTCAAATGTTGAGATTCAAAAAGGATGACTTTGCTATTTGACATAATGGAACTCATTAAATAAAAACAAATATCAAATTTTCAAAAATAATTCAATTCCTTTGGAGTAGAATACTTTATCTCTCCAAAATTTAGTTTTTCAAATTGCAATTAAGTAAATTCAATTCAATTTCTAATTGTAATAATTATATCTATTTCTTCAAAATAATTTTGGAGTGGAATTCCTTTTGACTCACTAATTAATCAATAAATAATTTTATTCTTTTAAAATTTTCAAAAAACAAGATGGAAGTCAAATCAATTTTAAACTATACTTATCACTCCAATCAATTCTTTAATAACCAAATTAATATTCAAAGAGTGAAAACTTAATTTCAAAAATTTGATATGTGAATGAATGTATGCTCTAATTAAGGTTCCTTTTAACATTATAATTCTCCAATATGTTATAGCACTTAATTTTATGCCCAATATATTATAATTTCCAAAAAATTCAAATTGAACCCCTTACCTCAGTTTACACGTGCTTGGTCATCATGCTTGGAATATTTTAATTTTCATAAAATAAGGTAGATGATTATTAGGGCTCGTTAGGGCATGTGGTAGAGCAAATAAACATCACAAGTAGACATTTTGCATGCAAGATTTTTGAGGGTGTTATATAGGCAAATTTCCTCTATCTCATGCTCCATTTAATATCCCTTCTCTCCTTAAGCAATTCCTTAGGTAAAACCAAAATTTTACAATTGCTTTGATGTCCTCAAGAAGCTCCTTAAGAAAAACCATGATTTTACGACCTTAGGTGATTCCTCAAGATTTTTTAGGCAACGCCAGAATTTAGGTAATGTTTTACTTAGATGATGTCAAGCTCTACTATGATTTTTGGTTCTCTATAGATTTTTTGCTTTGGCTTTTAGGCTCGACTATGTAGTCTTCCAAGCATCAACTCTTAATACTTCATCATGACATTCTCCAGATTTCTACTCACATACTGCATTGCTCTACATCAAATTATTTTGCTCAAACATTTGTTGGTCTTTTTATTCTAATGATTCTTCACTTTGCTATCTACCCTAATTTACAACAATTTATATACTTTCAATTATTATTGCTCCAATATCTTTTTTTTTTAAATATTGTTGCTTCTTATCTATAAGGTTCTATATTGAAGATGGAATCAATTTTGGCTCACGATCTTGTCCTTTGATAAACATCTTCAATTTGGATTCCTTATCAACCCAATCTCTTTTTATAAAATTCACATTGGATTTTTTCTCTAATGCTAGCCTTCAAATATCTCTTCCAATGAATGGATATAGTGTGGTAGCTTTGATACCACCGATGGCTTTTCAACCAGGTTATCATAGGTCTCAATTTTTACGATCAACTATAACATTAAGTAAATAAACAATCAATATAAATGGTCAATGTAAATGATCATATCATTCATGAAAATAACAACAATAATAGGAAATAAATGGACAATATCATTCATGAAATAACATGAAGATAAAATTTACAATTGATGAGCAAGATGCAACCAAAGTATTGTCATTGTTGTCAACACAGTCAGGTTGATCAGTTGATGCAATGGACAAGAGTTCATTGATGAGCAAGGTGCAGCCAAAGTGCAATAAACAGGAGTTCATTGTTGAGCAAGGTGCAGCCAAAGTATTGTCATTGTTGTCAACACAGACAGAGGATCGGTTGATGCAATGGACAGGAGTGCAGAGGTCATTAGATGGATCGGTTGATGAAGTGAACAAGAGTTCAGAGCAGTCAGAGCATGTACAATGAATTTCCAAGAAGACAGAAGTGGCCCAGATTCAAAGGATCAAAGAAAAAGACAAGTAAAACTGTCGCGATATCGCGACATGTTGAGCAGTGAATCTGTCATGATTTCGCGACATATCGAAGGAGAGAGAAAATGCAAGAAAAACTATCACGATTTCGTGACATGTTGGAAGAGAGAGAAAGCGCAAGATAAACTGTCACGATTTCATGACATGTTGAAAGCAAAGAAGGCAAGTAAGAAAACTGTCATGATTTCGTGACATGTTTGAAGAAGAAGCGCATGCAAGAAAAACTATCATGATTTCGTGACATGTTTGGAGAGAATGGTGCAAGCAAAGAAAACTATCATGATTTCATGACATGTTTGGAGAGAATGGCGCAAGCAAAGAAAACTGTTGTGATTTCGTGACATGTTGGAGAGAAGGAGCTAGCAAAGAAAAGTGTCACGATTTCGTGACAATTTGCAAGAGAGGCAGTACGGACGAAAATGTGTCACGATTTCGTGACATGTTTGAGAGAAAGAGCTTGCAAGGAAAAGTGTCACGATTTCATGACAATTTGCAAGAGGAAGCGCTAAGGAGAAAAAGTGTCACGATTTCGTGACATGTCGGGTTTTCGTGATCCGATGAGAAGAAAAGCGCTAAGGAGGAAAAGTGTCACGATTTCATGACATAATGCAAGAGAGAGAGTCCGATAGAAAAAGGTGTCACGATTTCACGACATGCTTCATTTTCATGGTCCAAAGCGAAGAGAAAGAGGAGAGAGAAAAAGGTGTCACGATTTCATGACATGTACTTTCGGATGCCAAAGCAAAGAGAAAGTGCAAGGAGAAAAAAGCAAAAAAAAGAAAATATTTAAGAAGGATGAAGTGTCGCGATTTCACAACAAAAGCAAAATGAAAGAGCATGGAAGTAGAAGCGTTGCGATTTCATGACAAATTCAAGGAGGAAGAGCTCAAAGGGAAAGCATCATGATTTCATGACATGTTCCATTTGGGGAAGCGAAAAAGCACAAGGTAGCGAAAGTGTCACGATTTCACGACATGTCTTTTCATGGTGCATGCAAGAAGAGTGTACGATAGTGAAAGTGTCACGATTTTCGTGACATGTCATGTTTTCAAGTGCAAAGAAGAGTGTAAGGAAAAGTGTCACGATTTTCGCTGACATATGTTTCGAGGTGCATGCCGAGAAGAGGACTAGGAGGAAAAATGTCACGATATCATGACATGTCATGTTTTCACGGTCAAACGCCAAGGAAAATTCAAAGGGGCAAAAATGTCATGATATCGCGACATGTTGTTTCTGCATGACTTAGAGCTAAAAGGAGAACCCAGCCGAAGTAAAGTTAACTGAAGGAAAATGATAGTTACAGATGCATTTGTAGAGGAAATACATGCAGCCAAAATTAGAAGAGTTAACTGAAGTCAGTACAACAGTTACAGGTGCAGTTACAGATAGAAATCATGTAGTTAAATAAGAATAGTGAACTGAAGTAATTACGGCAGTTACAAGGCGATTACAATGATAGAAAAAGTCATTACTACGATTACAGAGCCGTTACAAAGAAATATCATGCAGCATGGTTACCTAAAAGTCATCAGACGAAGACCACGAGTTGGATAGAGAAACGTCTCGAAGCCCAAACAAAGAACCGTTCTATTAATAAGATTGCATGTGAGAATAAAGGAGCCGTTACTATTAACAGGCTGCATGCGTGAATATGGAAGTTAAGAATAGAAACAGAACACAGTTATAAAAGCAGATTTGCATGAAGTAGCAAGGTTGAGCTCAGTGCGGGAAGTGAAAGCAGTGTGTTGCCGAGCAGAGGAAAAGTGCTATGAAAAAGGATGTATAGAAAGCACGGCTAAAATAGAGAAGCATATAGAGTGCAGCAGAGAGAAAGCAGCTAAAAGTTGCTCAGTAGGAAAGAGTGTTGCGGTATAGAGGGACAGTGTTGTGGGCTATTACAAAGCTGGAAGAATGTTGTAAGAAGTACAGAGCTATGAGAGCTGCAAGAGTAAGCCATAAGAAAGGGTTGTAAGTGTGCAGTAAGTAGAGCTGTAAAAGAGTGTATGCTTTGTGGACAAGGAGTTGAGATTGAAAGTTAGAAATAGAATATATTGAGTCTCTAACAATTCTCCTTATGCTTCCATGAGATTGATTTGAGTTAAGTTAGACCAGTGAGGGTCTTGTAACACAGAAGGCATTTTTATGTCAATCAAGATTTAAAATAGAAGTCCAAGTTGGTGCTTGGAATCAAGGGTAGGTGCTCCTTTCTGTTGGTGCAGATAAATCAGGGGTTGGTGCTCCTTCCAGTGGGTGCTGGTAAACTGATTGTGAAGTTGGTGCTTTGCAAAGGCTGGATTTGGATGGGAGTCCAAGCAGTCTATTTTTGAGGAGTAGCCAAAACTGGTGAACCTCGTTAAATCTTGTGTTATGTGTTGCTATCTTGTCACACTTACTGCATCTGGTTTTAAGCATTCATTAGTTCTGAATTAAGAGATGAAGATTTAAGTTTTTAATTAGCTGCACTGATTCACCCCCCCTCTCAGTGCCATTGTAAGACTAACAATTGGTATCAGAGCCAAGTTCCCAGTTTAGGCTAAATCAGTCAGGGTTGATCTTGGATTAGTTCACAATGGGTAAGAAGAATAGATCCTCCTCCAAAAAGGCATCTCAACCAGTTTCAGTTCTTGTGGAAGAGAAAACTGAACTAGAGAAGGTAGAAGAAGTGGATTCTGAAGTATGCAATGAAAACCTAGAGTTTGAAGTAGATCTAGAAGGTGAGTTGGTAGCTGCTCTTGAAGAGTTGAGTATAGAAAAGAAAAAGAACAAAAGAATGTCCAAGAAGTTAGAAGAATATGGGGATGAGATTGAAGATCTCTTCCTACAAGTTCAAAAGGCCAAGAAATCGAAAGAAGCCTTGAAGACACACCTGGATGATGAGGATGATGTATGCAAGCACAAGTGAAAAGGAATCTAACAAAGTTATTGTTGATCTAAAGCTGCAAGTAGAACAGTACAAAAGGATTGAAGATATTCTCAGGTCTCAAATCAATGAGAAAGAGACTCTTTGCTGCCAACAAGAAGAAGAGATTGTTTCATTGAAGAAACAACTAGAAGAGGCCAATGTAAATCTCAAATATGAGAAGAGCACAGAGTTGCTAGATAAAATGATAAAGCAACAAAGAAGCTCCACGACTAAGCTTGGTCTAGGATATGAAGCTGAACAACCTTCATCTTCCAAAAGTGCAGAAAAGAAGAAGTCCACTACTGAAGGATCAAAGCGAGAAAAGTCTGAAGCTGAACAACCCTCATCTTCCAAATATGCAGAGAAGAAGAAGTTCAAGGTTGAAGCTGAATCTTCAAAAGGAAGAAAGCATCAAAGAAGATCTACAACAAAACAACCACAACAAAAGAGGTTCTCTCACTCTCACTCTTTTAATAATAATGCTTTTAATGGCTATTGTTCTAAATGCAATCGCTATGGTCACAAGGCAATTTATTGTGGATCGAACAATAGATCAAAAAGTTATGCTGTTAAAAACACATCTGCTTTCCTGAGTGAACACCCTGTGCAATGTTTTAAATGTAATGGCCATGGGCACATAGCAAGGTTCTGTCCAAACACTTATGTATCTAATCTAAGGCAAAACCATAGATTTCATCAGACTCAAAGAGTGCAACACAGACAGGGAAGAAATCATGTGCATCAAAGAAAGGAAAGTAATCATCCATCAAGGATGTACAAGAGACAACCACCCAAGAGAAATGTTCAAGTTCACGAAAAGGTTCAAACCAGGGATGTAGTTGAAAAACTCAAGCCCAAGTTCAAGAAATCTTGGAGAAAGAAAGAAGAGAGGAAATCGTGTCTCCTTGGACAGAAGGAGATTACTCCTCTATTGCACTAAGCCACTCCAGGTGGTACATCCTCAGGGGGAGCAATCTTAAAGTCTTATTTTAATTCTCCTATGTATGTGTTTGGTTATCTGAGGATGAAAGGAAAGCAGTCGGGTTAGTGTTGAATAGTTGTCAAGTGTGTTGTCAGTTCATGTAGTTGTGTGTGGAAGTGTCGTGAAGGGTGATGATTAAATTGAAGAGCTGTCACCATTGGTAGTTTTGAGATATGTCATTGTTGTACTATTGATGATTCTTCTGCCACTGTTCAAAATTACGGATCATAACAGTTCAGATAATTTGGTTGAGTGGAAAGAATGTTTGCCCTAGCTGCATATATGTGTTTCGATAAAAGCAGCGTGTATTTGTTCTACACTTTGATGTGAAGATTGTTAGATCTTTCATGATGCCTTGGTGAATATATTTAATTCACAGACAGTTTCATTTCAACTGTTGATCAAATGCCAATCCGAGGTTAAGAAGTATGAGGCTGAGCAAGGTGCACTATGGTTGGCCATAAAGTGTTTGACAAAATGTCTTCTCCTGATTTGCACAGTTGAAAGTAAGGTGTGATCTGCAGTAACTGTAGAAAATTCAGATCAGGTTGTAAATATAAAAAGGAATTTGGTTGTGCTATAGTACAGTATTTGATGCTTGGACAGAGTTGAAAGTGGATTGAGGTAGCCTATTGGATTCTCACTATAGAGAGAGACAAACTACTGTCATTAGGTTCAAGCTTGTTGAGAATATCCAAGATGCATGGTGGAGATGTATGCAGATGTTGCTGGCATTGCAGAACAAAAAGTTGGCTATATAAGATCATTGTAAGACTAACAATTGGTTCTTACTGCCACTGTCAAAAGTTAAGGATTATAACAGTTCAAATGATTTGGTTGGTTTTGTGGTACTGTGTTTGATGCTTGCACAGAGTTGGCAGTAAAATTGCAGTGTTGGTACAGCGTTGGACAAAAGTTGGTACAAGTGTGAGTCACTTGTCAATGTTGTTGACAGATGTGAAATCAGCGTTTTGAATGGGAAGATTGAAGGAGAGGTTTATAATGAGCAGCCAGATGGTTTCCAGCCTGGTGATGATTGGTTGAGTTGATTGATTGAGCCTTTGAAGAAGGCCTTTGGGAAATATTTGAGGACAGTGCTGGGACAGATTTCCAGATACATGATTTGGGCTTACTCCATTGAGATTGATTTGAGCAAGTTATTCTTTGCATTGGTGATTTATGTTGGTGGCTGTTTTGTTCAAATACCTTTGGAAGGAAAAGGATGTCTACTAGTTTCCTTTTCATGTAGTGATTGGTTGAATGCTTCAAGGTTAATCTTGAGTTGAATGATGTTGGTTAAACCTTGTCTATAAGCATTGTTGTTAAAGCCCTAATTGGTTGAGAAAAGATATTGGTTGTGGAAAGAACATGAGTATCATTGTTATATGAGTTATTGCATGGTTGGCAATTGTTGGGTTGTGTTTCATGTTCTTGAGAAAAGCATACTACATCTATCTTATTCTTTTGAGATTGAGATTGAGTTGAGATTGAGATTGGGAGTTAAGTATAGAACATATTGAGTCTCTAACAATTCTCTTTATGCTTCTATGAGGTTGATGAATCACATTGGGTCTCTAACAATTCTCTTTGTGGGTTCATGCTAAGCAAGTTTTTCTTGATGAACTTGTGAGCTGATTTGGACAAGTTCTAGTGAAGACTTGTGAGCTGTGGAATTGGACAGGTTCTAGTGAGGACTTGTGAGCTGATTTGGACAAGTTCTATGTGAGCTTGTTAAGCAGGTTCTGTGTGAGCCTATTGACAGAGTACAGAGAACAGAGTCTCAATGGATAGAGATCCAACAACCAACACAGTTGAAGATAGATCTGAGTAATGCCTATTATGCTTATCATGATGTTGTCAAACAGTGAAATGAAGTGGTCACATATTCCCAAGAATAGTCTAAGAATTGACTAGCTATCGAGATCAAATTCTCAAGGGGAGCATTTATGCATCTGTTTATCATATTGCTCATGTTTGCATTGTTACTTTTGCTAACTCGTAATAATTTTTGCCTGAGAATGTTGTGCATGGACTCGGGGGAGTTTTGCAGCCGCCCTTTGGTATTATTGTCAAAGGGGGAGAAGATTTACAGGTAATTGCACACAATTACGTGTGTTGCCAACAATTCCAAAGGGGGAGATTGATGAGCAAGGTGCAACCAAAGTATTGTCATTGTTGTCAACACAGTCAAGTTGATCAGTTGATGCAATGGACAGGAGTTCATTGATGAGCAAGGTGCAACCAAAGTATTGTCATTGTTGTCAACACAGATAGAGGATCGATTGATGCAATGGACAGGAGTGCAGAGGTCATTAGATGGATCGATTGATGAAGTGAACAAGAGTTCAAAGAAGTTAGAGCATGTACAATAAATTTCCAAGAAGACAGAAGTGGCCCAGATTCAAAGGATCAAAGAAAAAGACAAGTAAGAAAACTGTCGCGATATCGCGACATGTTTTCTGTCACGATTTCGTGACATATCGGAGGAGAGAGAAAATGCTGGAAAAGCTATCATGATTTCGTGACATGTTGGAAGAGAGAGAAAGCATAAGATAAACTATCACGATTTCATGACATGTTGAAAGCAAAGAAGGCAAGTAAGAAAACTGTCGCGATTTCATGACATGTTTGAAGAAGAAGCGCATGCAAGAAAAACTATCATGATTTCGTGACATGTTTGGAGAAATGGCGCAAGCAAAGAAAACTGTCACGATTTCATGACATGTTTGGAGAAATGGCGCAAGCAAAGAAAACTGTCATGATTTCGTGACATGTTTGGAGAGAAGGAGCTTGCAAAGAAAAGTGTCATGATTTTCATGACAGTATGGAGAGGGTAGGACAAGAAATGTGTCATGATTTTGTGACATGTTTGAGAGAAAGAGCTTGCAAGGAAAAGTGTCATGATTTCATGACAATTTGCAAGAGGAAGCGCTAAGGAGAAAAAGTGTCATGATTTCGTGACATGTCGGGTTTTCGTGATCCGATGAGAAGAAAAGCGCTAAGGAGGAAAAGTGTCACGATTTCGTGACATAATGCAGGAGAGAGAGTCCGATAGAAAAAGGTGTCGCGATTTCGTGACATGCTTCATTTTCGTGGTCCAAAGTGAAGAGAAAGAGGAGAGAGAAAAAGGTGTCACGATTTCGTGACATGTTGTATTTTCGGAGGCCAAAGCAAAGAGAAAGTGCAAGGAGAAAAAGTGTAGCGATATCGCTACATGTTGTTTTCATGACAAGAGTAAGAGCAAGGAAAAAGTGTCCGATATCGAACATGTCTTTTTTCAGAGGAAGACTCTGAAGGATGAAGTGTCACGATTTCATGATAGAAGCAAAACGAAAGAGCATGGAAGCAGAAGCATCATGATTTCATGACAAATTCAAGGAGGAAGAGCTCAAAGGCGAAAGCGTCATGATTTCGTGACATGTTCCATTTTCACGGGCGTAAGGCAGAGAAAAGCACAAGGCAGCGAAAGTGTCACGATTTCATGACATGTTTCATTTTCGCTAGTGCATGCAAAGAAGAGTGTACGAAAGCAAAAAGTGTCACGATTTCATGACATGTCATGTTTTCGCTAGTGCAAGCAGAGAAGAGTGCAAGGAAGCGAAAAGTGTCACGATTTTGTGACATGTCATGTTTTCATGGGTGCATGTCGAGAAGAGGACTAGGAGGCAAAAAATGTCATGATATCGTGACATGTCATGTTTTCATGGTCAAACGCCAAGGAAAAGTCAAAGGGGCAGAAATGTCACGATATCGTGACATGTTGTTTCTGCATGACTTAGAGCTAAAAGGAGAACCCAGCCGAAGTAAAGTTAACTGAAGGAAAATGATAGTTACAGATGCATTTGCAGAGGAAATACATGCAACCAAAATTAGAAGAGTTAACTGAAGTCAGTACAACAGTTACAGGTGGAGTTATAGAGAGAAATCATGTAGTTAAATAAGAATAGTGAACTGAAGTAATTATGGCAGTTACAGGGGCAGTTACAGTGATAGTAAACAGAAGTCATTACTACAGTTATAGGAGCCGTTACAAAGAAATATCATGCAGTAGTGGTTACTGAAAGTCATCAGACGAAGACCACGAGTTGGACAGAGAAACGTCTCGAAGCCCAAACAAAGAACCGTTCTATTAATAAGATTGCATGTGAGAATAAAGGAGCCGTTACTATTAACAGGCTGCATGCATGAATATGGAAGTTAAGAATAGAAACATAACACAGTTATAAAAGCAGATTTGCATGAAGTAGCAAGGTTGAGCTCCGTGCGGGAAGTGAAAGTAGTGTGTTGCCGAGTAGAGGAAAAGTGCTATGAAAAAGGATGTATAGAAAGCATGGCTAAAATAGAGAAGCATATAGAATGCAGCAGAGAGAAAGCAGCTAAAAGTTTTCAATTAGCTGCATTGATTCACCCCCCCTCTCAGTGCCATTGTAATACTAACAACAATAAGATTTCTCAAATTGTATACAAACTTCTATATTTTGATGCTTGAAATACATATAGTTTTTGTTGATCGTTTGATACAATACATGGTGCTTTGTCTTTATTATGTAACCTTAGGAAGGTAACTCTTCAATACTTGACTATTGCACTTCTCACATATTTTAGAGTTGCAACCTTTCTTATTCCATACATAAGACAAATCACACATGTCCTTTTTTTTTTGGTAGATAAGATACTATAGCATTAATACTGGGTTTTACGGGTTGACCCAAAACCTTTTACAAAAAACAACCCAGTGCTATTGATGAACATATCCTTACTAAGGATCCTATATATGTAAAATCTACATGTCGCCAAAGCCATTACATCCGGTAAGGCACATAGCCTGTTATCAAAAAAAAACTTCCCATACAACATTTTGGGTATACCTCGAGAAAACACACATGCATCACAATTACAAAAAAGAAACATACACGGATCCCTTCCTTGAGACAATGGAGAAACAAAAAGCTGCAAACACACATAGCAGAGTACTAAAAAAAACTCCCACAAGATCTGTATTGATAGTTACTCTTAATAATTCTTTGGTAATTGCTTTCTTTTGTATATGACATGCTTTGGTACCACATACTATCTTGGCCAATTAGCCTTGGAGAAGTGAACCTATTGGCTAGATTTATGGCGGTGGCTATCTAGTGGTCCACGTGGCTTTGGTTCGAAGTCTTATATTGCCATTTATTTCCTTCTCTGTGATTATCAACCAACCTCAAATTACTATTACGACTAGGAGCCATGTTATCTGACATGTGACTATCCCCATTAGTCTTTGTGGTATTTCCAAGCAGCATCCACGAAGACTGATCGCTCAGATAATTTTTATTGTGAGTCCAATTCAAAAAAGAGACGGGAATACTCCTAGCCTTTGAACTTACAGTGCCTTCCTTGTTGGTAAATTTGACTATCATTCTTGGCATTCTTGTTGAATAAGCTCCTCTACTTCACTTGGGACACCGTGTTCCCATTTAAAAAGTTTGTCACCATCGACACCCAAATTGGCCAGCTTATCAGCAACTTATCGCACATGCTCTTTGGCTTCTTATCTTGTGACTTGTATACATGAATCTTGACTCTCTGTCTACTTACATTTTTTATAACACTTGCACACTCCTCCTTGCATAGTTGCACATTTTACTATATGACACTTGTACACTTTCTTACTCTACACATTTGCATACATTGTTATATAAAACTCGTGCACATCCTACACATAAACACATACATATAGGGGAAATATACATCACACTTCTAAACTATAGACTCAAACTCTATTCTAATATTTATATATTTATAATTGTACTATAAGGTACATTTACAATTCTACCAAATAATATAATATTCTCTAACATGTTTGGGTACTCCTATTATTTTGCTCAAAATAAGTAGTATCACTATGTTTATTGGTTTTCAATAGTTGAATGGTGGTACAATATTTTGTACCATATATCCCTCAAGATATCCCCTTTTGAAGCATTATATGGTCAAAAACCTCCATCAATAGCAGACTAAGTTCCAATATCCTCCAAACTTACCCAAGAAGATGATTTTCTACAACAATAATGGCTTGTGCTTCAACTTGTTAAGGATAATTTGATCCAACCACAAAACTGCATGAAGCAACAACATGATTTACACCAATTTGGACAATAATTTTTTGTAGGATATATGGTATTTTTGCACCTGCAACCCTACACGCAATTATCTTTGAAGACCAAAACCAATCAAAAATTGACTCCTCAATTTTTTGGTCCCGACAAGATAGTTTATTGAATTGGTGAAGTGGCATATCAACTGGAGCTTCCTCCCTCATACTACATCCATTATATTTTTCATGTATCTTATCTCAAACATGTTATAGCCTGGAAGGTGTAGTCCTAGACAAAGCTTCTAATACTTGATGAAAAATGTTGAATCACTCTCCAAATTGAAGTAGTGTTGTGGTTCAAAGCTTGTCATCTTCGATCTTGATAAATTCAAGAGTTCTTCATCAAGTGGTAGGACCTTCCAAAAGAAGATGCTACATCAAATACTAAGAGCATTATCCACTCTTTTTCAACTTTGAGGACAAAGATTTCTAAGGGGGGCCATGTAATGACTCATGTAACGACTCCAAAATAACCACATAACCTATCTTTATTTTCATTTAGCTCATGCCCTAGGTTTAGATAGTTGGCCCTTGAGCATTAGGGTTAGGGTAATTATTTATTTAGTCTATAAATAATAAGAGTTAGGTGATATTTGAGATCATTTTTCATATTTAATTCTTAATCACATCTATTGTGCATATGAGACTTTATCCTCTCTAAGTAGCTAAGGGATTTGCATTGATTTAAATCTAGATTTGACATTTGCATATTAGATTTGCTAGCATTTGAATAAGATTTATTGATATAATTGAGTATTTTTAATTTCACATTATTGGGTTGCTACTACTATTGTTGTAATTAGTTGTTTCCTTAACATCTTTGCTATTTAAGGAAAAGTCTCCAAATATTTTTTTTCAATGAGTTTACACAAGTTTTTATGAGGGGTCTTGGTCCCCTGGTATTGAGTGGGGTTTGAACCATAAACCTCTTAAAGAGAGGCCAAAACCCTTACAACTATAATAAGCTTGCAACTCTCCAAACAAAATTCTTATGATGTTTTAGAAATTATATTATTACAAACAACCTTAAAATTAAAATTAAATCCATGAGAATATTTTTTAAAGATTGTTTATTTTTTATTAATTTAAGCTTTATTGTATAATAATTAATTATATATATTTTTTCCAATGATTTTACGTATGGTTTTTATGAGGGGTCCTAGTCCCCTTGTACTGAGTGGGGTTTGAACCTTGGACCTCTCAAAGAAATGCCAAAGCCTTTGGCCTTACCACTGTAGTAAGCTTGCACCTATTATAATAATTAATTAATTGATCCATCAACAACAATGTTTAATATTTAATATTAGATTTATTTTATTTTTAATTGGTTTTATGGGATTGAAACGGGCCCACCCATATTACATCATCACCACATAGTGGTATTATAACAACCTGGATATTATCCATGTGTCGCTTGACAAGATTCAGACTTGGATCTCCTCCTTAAATGTTGAGGAATCTAAGCGGTTAAGCTAATGTTATTTAGTCATTTGTTTTAAACTAAGGTGTGTATATATATATATTATAATTCAATTTTACCTCAAAAAATGAGTGGCTCATTATCTTCATGAAGCATTAGGGTTTTTTTTTTAATGTTTCATCTTTTAGGATCCATATCTTCATGAAGGGTTATCCGATTTAGTTGATTCTTGGACCAATATTAATGAAGATACGACCCTGTAAATTCAACCATTCGGAACAAGGGTAGTGACAATTTTTTAAGTTGTGAAAAACAAAATTGTAAATATTTATCAGCTAGGATTCGGATGATGGGAAGAGCAATGAAGGGCTAGGACTTTTGTAAGGCAAGCCATTCTATTTGGACAAAGAATTTTTCAAATATTTTTTTCCTTTATTTATCTTAGAAATTTTTCATGCAAATTATTATAAATTTTTTATCAATTATTATATTTGTTATCGGGTATTTAGATAAATTTCAATAGTTTTGAGTTTTTAGTTTCCTTTCCATGGACTGATTTATAGTTAAATACTTAGAATCATATCTAGAGGTAGAGGTTAGTGACTGCACCTTATAGAGATCCTCGTTTCTCCAAGATAGGGTAGTTATTGGTAAAATTAATGGGTATTGGCCAGGGGATTCATCCTTGAGAAAATGGATTGATAAGAGTTGGAAGTCTTTATATTTTCTTCTCAAAGGTTTCTTTCTAGATATTTTTTTCTAGATAACAAAGAGAAAAAATCTAAAAGGAGGTCCTTGGTTCATGTGAAGAGTAGGACTCTTCCTTACCCACTGGTATGAAGGCTTTTCACCTGAATATATAAATCTATCCCTAGTATCGGTTTGGTTATGATGTTTGAGTTGGCCATTAAATTTTATGAAATAGATAACTTTAAGTCAATATAAAATACTCTAAAATAATTCCTTGATATTTCGGATACAACAAAATATGGATTATTGGCTATTTATGCTTGTATATTGGTCATGTTTGATATAAGTAAATCTTTACCAGAATCAATCATTCTTAAGTATGGGGATAAGATGTGGATACAAACCATATATTATGAAAACATATCTTTTAGATGTATAATATGTCATGAGGTGGGACATATTGAGAGATCATGCCCTAAGAAGAGCCCAATAGAATCATATGTAGAAAACTACAAGAGAAACTTACAAATGGTTATGGATGAAGATCATTTTAAACTTCCAAAAAATAGATCTAGAAAAATGAAATAAAATAAATAGTGGAGACCACTAAGGAATAATATTGGAAGACATACCAACTATTTTGAGGCTTTAGCCTATGAATAAAAAGTAGATCAAAGCTTAGAGGACACAATGCAACAGTTTCAACATATTAATAAGGAATCATCTATTTAGTATGATCCTAATTTAAGGAATAATATGCTCAATGAACCTAAGGAATGTGTCTCATCAGATTTTAAAGACTATCTTGATGTACCATGCACCATTCAAGGAAAAATGGTAAATAAAATACAGTTTTAGAAGTGAATATGTCTACCATAAATAAGGAAATACTATAAAATGAGTAGGACAAGTTGTGAATATAAAATCAAGCAACACCAAATATAGAATATTGAAATAAACAAGTGATATAAATACACAAATGATTGCACAAGAAAATATATTCTTTTATTAATGTCGATGGATATCCAATATTACAATCAAGAATACCCCAAATATAGGGTTTACAAAGCTTGTTATTTGATACAATTATTACAATACACTAGGGCTGTCTGAAACCCTAGTTAATAAATGATTGTGGTGTCTTCACACCTAATTTTATCCCAACATATTATGGATATTTGTTGTGGTTGATCCACAACACACCCCAAAATTGGGGACCCACCTTTTTGCAGGCTTGCAGAGAAGAATCTCGGTGACCCAGATGCTAAAATTGAAGAAAAGAGGAAAAAATGCATGAGTGTTGAAAGTGTCGCGAAATCGCGACATGTCGCGAAATCGTGACCTGTCGCGCCATCGCTGCCGAAAAATAGAAAAATGTCGCGATATCGCGACATGTCCTGGAAAAAATGAAAAGTGTCACGAAATCGCGACATGTTGCTCCGTCGCTGCCAAAATTGAAAAAATGTCACGATATCGTGACATGTTGCTCCGTCACTACCAAAATGAAAAAGTGTCACGAAATCGCGACGTGTTGTTGCAGAAGTTGTACGGATGAAAATAGCGTAGCGATTTCGTGACATGTTGCTCCGTCGCGGCAGAAAGAGGAGAGAGAAAATGAAGATGAAAAAGTGTCACGAAATCGTGACATGTTGCTCTTGCGGCCCGGGCGGAGAGAGAAAGGCAAAATGGAAAGGTGTAGCGATATCGTGACGCATCGCAAAATCGTGGGTCAAACTGGTCAAAGGGCACAAGCAGGAAAGGGAAAAACGTCGCGATATCACGACAGAAAGAGGTCAAAGAGCACGAAGCAAGAAAACGTCGTGATATCGCGACAGGAACCAGTCAAACAGGGCAAAGGGCCAGAATGGTCGCGATATCGTGATAGAATCAACCGGAAGGCGTGATGCGCAGAAGTGGTCGCGAAATCATGACAGAAGGCAGCCTAGGGGGACGAAGTGAAAAGGCGTCGCGATTTCATGACAGGTTTTGGCAAAATGTACGGAGGGCAAAAGCGGTAGCGATATCGCGACAGTTGGCGGCAAGAAGGTTCGAAGGAGAGAATGGTCGTGATTTCACGATAGATTGCAGCAAAGTAGTACGGACAGAGAAAAGCGTCGCGAAATCGCGACAGGTTGAAGCTCAAGCGTACGAAAGGGAAAAATGTCACGAAATCGCGACAGCATGCAACAAAGGTGCCCGAAGCAGAGAAGCGTCGTGATTTCGCGACAGGGTGCGGCCTAAGGGGTACGAAAACGAAAATGGTCGCGAAATCACGACAGTTTGCGGCATGAAGGTCCGAAGGTGAAAAACGTCGCGATATCGCGACAGAAACGGCCGGAGGCGTACGAACGAGGAAAGCGTCGCGATATCGCGACATGTCACGATTTCGCGACATGTCGCGTTTTCGACATGTCACGTTTTTGTGGCCAGAAAGGTGAGCAGGTTGCATGTTGTTTTGTCACGTTTTGGCATGGGAAGACGTTACAGAAGACGCAGAAAACGTAGGACACGTGGCTTACGAGTGTCAGTATTGCAGAGGCGTTACATGCAGCGGTGGATTTCGAGCGTTTTAGAATCGAGCATTAATCAAAAGCAAGGAAAAGGCGAGAATTTGAAAGGTCAAATGCAGGAAGGTGAAACGAAGCGACACAGGGAGAATCGAAGAGCCATTTCGGTGATTATAAAGTCAAGAGCATGGATTGAAAGAGGGGTTGGAAATTGCTGCTTGCAGAGTTGCAGAGACAAGGGCTTCATGCCATTCTGGGCCTGCACTTGGGCAATTTCCTTCATTTGTTCTGGAATATTTATGCCTGGAACATCCTGTAAATGTAATTGACATATCATTCAAATACAAAAATATAGAAAGTTGGCATCTCATTGATGAGAAAGAAGGAGTCATTTTGTGCATGCATGATTTAATGTTTTATCATTCATTCCAGATTTCTAAGGCTTTTAGGTGAAGTTTAATGCAAGTGTGCTTGGTTGCTTCATGCGAATGCCTAAATCCGGAATTACAGATAGAAACCCTAGAAACCAAGCACCTAATTTATTTGGATTGTGCGAATTTGCGGGTTCATTAGGTTAGGTTGCATGCAGAAAACCTCATTATCTTCGGTTTCATCGAATTGATGACAGAATTCTGACTGTAGTTTAGTTTCATTTTCATTTATTTTGCTTTATTTTTTAAACCCTTAATTTATTTTCTGCAGTTTAATTACTGTATTCAAATAAACAAGCTGAAAATCCATCAGAACTAAAGAGGAGAATAGATATTATTCATTTTGAGTCCACTGTAATTTCAAACTAAATAAACCACAGTGCCCCTTGTTAACATCCACTTGCAAACCCTAAGGTATTCCTAGCATTTCATTTGAACAGCATCATATCAGCATAACAGGAACCTTGGAGAAATTATTTTCTTTGCAAGCAGAGGATTTTGGGACTCAGATCCTACCGGAGAGTGTGCTTTCACAATTGGGTGAAAACACCACTCAACAGATTGGCGCTAGAAGGAGGGCCTGAAAAGGGTTTATTTTATCATGATTTTAGATGCTACGGGTTTTTAATTGTTTAAGAGCTTTACATTGCTAAAAATTTCAAGTCCATTTTATTAGCATATACGGCCTCTAACACCACTCAACGGATTGGTGCTAGGAGGGCCGTACGGGTTTATTTTTAGTGTAATATAATTTTAAATTTTTGTATGCATTAGTCCTCTAACATTCAACGGATTGTAAAAAGGACGGTCTGAATTTATTTACCTGTTCTATTTTAAGCAATTCAGGTATGCTGTATATTTTTCTGATTGTTCATACAAAATTAAAGTGATTTGATTTAATTTTTCAGAATTTTGGTCTCATGCAATTACTTTTCATTTGATTTTAATGAATACATCTCTTAGTTGATGCTAACTTGATTTTTGTTTTATATTGCAGGTTGAATATTCAACAGATTTGGTTCTAAAATTACATTTTAAGTTCACTAATGGCAACACTTGAGGAGCAAAGGGTATCCCTGAGAGCTGAAATAACATCTCTAAGAGAGAGAATGGTATTAATAATAGAGGATCATTATAAGGGTTTGTCTATACCTGTGGTACCATATCATGTTCCTAAAATGTTATTGGATTTTTTACGGTGTTTTAATCAAGAGGTACCACTAGGATACTTGCAAAAGCTGCATGTCTACAAGAATGCATTATGTCAATTCCAGATTTTCTATGAGGAGGTGGCTTGTAAGTTATTTGCATACATTTTGGATGATAGACCATTCTTTTGGTATAGCCAACTACCCATGGAGGTTAGGACTTCT
The DNA here is from genome assembly GCA_028583015.1 of Wollemia nobilis. Classification (NCBI taxonomy): domain Eukaryota; kingdom Viridiplantae; phylum Streptophyta; class Pinopsida; order Araucariales; family Araucariaceae; genus Wollemia; species Wollemia nobilis. The sequence continues at coordinate 10,715,005 of JAQPPZ010001125.1, forward strand.
TGGATACAACTAGAAGCAGCCTATCTTAATCATTTTGGTAATCAAGCTGACTTAGAAATATTGAAAAATCAGTTTACCTCCATATGTAAAGAGTCTAATGAATCCTTGAGTCAATTCAATGAAATATTTCATGAGTTGCACTCCCAAATGTGGGAAAATTTTAACACATTAGAAGAGGAAGCCATGAAAGTATACCTAGGAGCCATACACCCCACACTTGCTTCACTCATTGAGGAAAAACTCAGTGGTTTGTCCCTAGAGAGAATCCATGAGATCTTAGAAGAGATAGAACGACAAGGTCTTGAAGAAGAAAAGGCACAACATATTCACATGAGAGATTGTTCTTTTGATGCCAACCTACACCAACCATCAAACATAGCACCCTCCACTCCAATGATATCTAAGGTAAATGATCAAGGGGATGAATTTGAATACCCAAATTTTATGACCACCTTGGATGTAGTCCACGAGGAGGTGCAAATTGCTAAGACAACATCCACTAGTGAGGATCATGTAGAGATACATGATTATCTAGATGAAGGGGTTCTAAATTCAACAATGTTTGATATATGTGAATGGATGGAACCCACCATAGAATTGAATGAAGTGGTTGAAAGTGAAATGGAAAGAAAATCAATAAATAAATTTGAAGATATGATAGAATTTCACCACTTGTTCTTGGAAGATACTATTGATGAAATGTGTAAAATTAAAGATCAAGAAATTCTTCACCCTCCAAATTATGATAATGAATCATGGGTTACTAATTTGGACAATGATAGCCTTATAAATTTGAATTCAAGAAATAACCCACTTTTGGAAATAATTGAACCATCTAAGGAAGGTGAAGATGAATTTGATGAGAAACACATTGATGAATTGGAAGATGTTGAAGAAATAGTTGAACGTCACCACTTGATTTTGAAAGATGATTATTATGATGCTTGGAAGAAGTGGGAAGACTTCACTCATTCCAAAACTACTAATGAAACTTTTGTGCCAATTGATATACGAGGACAACATAATTGCCTACTCAAAGGAAGATATTACAACTCCTGTACAATTTGAGGATGTTTTGGAAGAGGGTTTCAAATCTCATCAAATTTTGGAAGATTATAATGATCCTATTGCCAAGGACAAAGAAGAAAAAGAATTTATGAATGAATCAAAAGATCATGTCACAAATATCATGGAATTTCATTCTATGGATTTGGATGACGATTTTTACAATGGTTGGGGAAGGTATGGTAATGCATTCTTTTCTCACATCCCTATAGATGAAACTCATATTTTACTTGATATGCAGGATGTTGAACCTTCTACATCATACGAAGACCTCATATTCACAAGATTTGAAAAGGGGACAAAATATAAATTCATTGAAAGTGTGGATGCAAGTTTGCATGATGATTTTGGGGATTCAAATGAAGAGATGCCATGGATAGTGAACAAAGAATTAGAACCAAATGATAAAGAGATGGATCAATTGGAAGCAACTCAAATAAGTGATCATCAAAGCAGATTACTTGACATACACTTTGACCAAGAGTGTTTGAGGATTGAAAAGGATGACCATATTTTGAATTTAAATAATTTGAATGATGAAATGTCACTAAAGGTAAATGAAAAACAAGGTATAATTTTTAATCACACCTTTAATAACATGGTTTTAATGAATGGAAAAGAAGTTGATGCACTTGAATTGTTAAATAAAATTCATCAACAATTACTAATTGAATCTAGGATAAAAACTTTTAATGATCCTAATTTAGTAAATATCTTAGATGCTTGTAAATTGTTACACAAATTTGATTGGCCTACAAATTTGGAAAATGATTTGGCTAAGAAATTTGTAGAAATAGGCTACTACTTACAAAATTGCATATTTGAAAAGGATAGCCTAATTCTAAATCAAGGAGGGAATTATGAAGATTATATTTTAAAGAATAGACATGATAAAATTGAAAATCATTTATTGTCTAATCATTCTAGTAATTTGATGCTCACCTATGGGAGTATTATTGGAACTAAATCAAATTGGTATGGTGAGCATGGCAAGTGGAAATTTGTTGCATTGTTTGGTCTGGTCTTAGATTCCCACAACATTTGGCATGCATATTATGTCATATTTTTGTTGAAATGTTCTAATCATGTGTGGGATCCAGGAAAGTGATAAGCTAAGCTTTGCATCATCTTGTATTATAGTGTACATTTGTATATAAATTTTGGTTTTTGGTTTTTGGTTTGTGTTTTCAAATTTTCATTTTTGGGATTGCAGTTTGGTTTTGGATTGAATAAGTTTTAATTTAAAGATGTGTGTTTATTTGACATGTTTTGTTTGTCTATAAAAAAAAAAAAAAATGATGATGAAAAAGTTGCCTTGAGATGCTAACTTATGTTCTAGATCGGGAGAATATGAAACATTGGAATTGTCTTGTAAAAGCTCCACAAGTAACACAAGCATCTTAAGTTATATTGTTTGATTTTGTGATGCATGAAAGAATCAGTTTTGCATGACAATTCATTCCATTTGTAATTCAAGAAATAATGCATTCATGTTCCATCTCACCTTACATACATCTCATCTTAGTTACATATGCATCTTAGGTACAAGCCATTAAAGTATGTCAAATCCTCTTAGGGTTGTGTTATAACATATATGTAAGTAAATCCTAAGGTTGGAAACTGAGTCTTGAGATATCTAGAACCAAGCACGTCTCATACATTAAAAAGGATCTTGAGCAAAATGATCAAAACCTAACTTGGAGGAAAAGGTTGGGCGAAAGAAGTTATTCATGTCTATCCTATTATGCAACATGATCCTTAAAACAGTGGTTTTGACCACTTCCATAGAGCTTAAAGCCTAAAATCAGAGTAGTAAGGATAGGGTTAAATCCTCATCGAACTTAGGTTGAGGATCCAATTCCCCAAAGCTTTGATTTGACCTACATGGAGTAGTAAGGATAGGGCATAAATTCTCATCTCGCTTAGGTTGAGGATCCAATTCCCCAAAGCTCTTATGTCTCATTTCACAATAAATCTTGGATTGTAAGGATCGTACTATTTGTCCTCTACAAAGGATGGGTAGTCATCCCCAAGGTCTAAGCAACAAAATTAATATTTTCCATTTACACCTAAAGTTTGGATTGTAAGGATCGTACTACATGTCCCTAGCCAGGATGGGTAGTCATCCCCAAGGTCCAAGAAGTAAAAAATAATAATAAATAAATTTTTCCCATCTCATCTTTATTTTGGATTGTAAGGATCGTACTACTTGTCCTCTGCAAAGGATGGGTAGTCATCCCCAAGGTCCAAAGAAATGAAGATAAGTTTTGGATTGTGGGGTTAGATATGCCCATGCATGGCATCATGTCTTGCCTAAAAAACAAGACCACCGATTGTCTAGAGGGTTAGACTAGCATGACCATTTCTTCCATAATTGGTTTAATTATTTTGCTTAAAGTGAGGTAATGAACTCTAAATCAGAATAGTAAGGATAGGGTTAAACTCTCATCTCGGTTGGTTGGGAGTCTGATTCCCCAAAGTTCTGATTTCACATTCACTTGCACATGGGTTCCAGATGGTAGAGACTCATAACCAACTTTGGGATACAATAAGGTAATGAATTAGTGGATCCTAAGAGGGTTTGGCAATCTTGAATGCTTGTACATAATAATAGAAGAATGACCATGCCTTTTATGAAAGCAAAATCTCCTAGCACATTCATTAGGGTACACAAATCATTCACCATCCCACATATGCATTCATGCAAAAGCGATAATGGAGTGTGGATCAATTTCAAATGATAGGGAAAGAAATTCATTGCACACATCGAGCTAATACTTGATGATTCCGATGATTCATGTACTTTGATCTTTGGGCATTTGTTATATTGCTTATGTGCTAACATATGTTTGCGAGTTTGTGATATGTTTCCAGGTTGGGTTCTCACCAAATTCTCAGGAGCATTTGACAGCAAAGTCGCCATTTGTTGTGGTTGATCCACAACACACCCCAAAATTGGGGACCCACCTTTTTGCGGGCTTGCAGAGAAGAATCTCGGTGACCCAGATGCTAAAATTGAAGAAAAGAGGAAAAAATGCATGAGTGTTGAAAGTGTCACGAAATCGTGACATGTCACGAAATCGTGACCTGTCGCGCCATCACTGCCGAAAAATAGAAAAGTGTCACGATATCGTGACATGTCCCCGTCGCGAAAAAAAGAAAAAAGTCACGAAATCACGACATGTCGCTGGAAAAAATGAAAAGGTGTCGCGAAATCGTGACATGTTGCTCGTCAGCGAAATGAAAAGATGTCGTGAAATCGTGACATGTTCCCGTCGAGAATGAAAAAGTGTCACGATTTCATGACGTGTTGCTATAGAAGTTGTACGGATGAAAATAGTGTAGCGATTTCGTGACATGTTGCTCCGTCAGAAAAGAGGAGAGAGAAATGAAGAGAAAAAGTGTCACGAAATCGTGACATGTTGCTTCATCGCGGCCAGGGAGGAGAGAGAAAGGCAAAATGGAAAGGCATAGCGATATCGCGACGCATCGCAAAATCACGAGTCAAGCGGTCAAAGGGCACAAAGGAAAAAACGTCGTGATATCGCGACGAAAGAGGTCAAAGAGCACGAAGCAAGAAAACGTCGCGATATCACGACAGGAACCAGTCAAACAGGGCAAAGGGCCAGAATGGTCGTGATATCGCGACAGAATCAACCGGAAGGCGTGATGCGCAGAAGTGGTTGCAAAATCATGACAGAAGGCAGCCTAGGGGGATGAAGTGAAAAGGCGTCACGATTTCATGACAGGTTTTGGCAAAATGTACGGAGGGAAAAAGCGGTAGCGATATCACGACAGTTTGCGGCAAGAAGGTCCGAAGGAGAGAATGGTCACGATTTCGTGATAGATTGCAGCGAAGTAGTACGGACAGAGAAAAGCATCGCGAAATCGCGACAGGTTGAAGCTCAAGGTACGAAGGTGAAAAATGTCACGATAACGGAAAGCAACAAAGGGAGGAGAAGGCGGCGAAGAAGGGAAGAAAAGGTCACGATATCACGATAGAAAGCGGCATGAAGGTCCGAAGGTGAAAAACGTCGCGATATCACGACAGAAACGGCCGGAGGCGTACGAACGAGGAAAGCGTCGCGATATCGTGACATGTCGCGATTTCGTGACATGTCGCGTTTTCGCGGCCAGAAAGGTGAGCAGGTTGCATGCTATTTTGTCATGTTTTGGCACGGGAAGACGTTATAGAAGACGCAAAAAATGTAGGACACGTGGCTTACAGGTGTCAGTATTGCAGAGGCGTTACATGCAACGGTGGATTTCGAGCGTTTCAGAATCGAGCATTAATCAAAAGCAAGGAAAAGGCGAGAATTTGAAAGGTCAAATGCGGGAAGGTGAAACGAAGCGACACGAGGGAGAATCGAAGAGCCATTTCAGTGATTATAAAGTCAAGAGCGCGGATTGAAAGAGGGGTTGGAAATTGCTGCTTGCAGAGTTGCAGAGACAAGGGCTTCATGCCATTCTGGGCCTGCACTTGGGCAATTTCCTTCATTTGTTCTGGAATATTTATGCCTGGAACATCCTGTAAATGTAATTGACATATCATTCAAATACAGAAATATAGAAAGTTGGCATCTCATTGATGAGAAAGAAGGAGTCATTTTGTGCATGCATGATTTAATGTTTTATCATTCATTCCAGATTTCTAAGGCTTTTAGGTGAAGTTTAATGCAAGTGTGCTTGGTTGCTTCATGCGAATGCCTAAATCTGGAATTACAGTAGAAACCCTAGAAACCAGCACCTAATTTATTTGGATTGTGCGAATTTGCAGGTTCATTAGGTTAGGTTGCATGCAGAAAACCTCATTATCTTCGGTTTCATCGAATTGATGACAGCATTCTGACTGTAGTTTAGTTTCATTTTCATTTATTTTGCTTTATTTTTTAAACCCTTAATTTATTTTCTGCAGTTTAATTATTGTATTCAAATAAACAAGCTGAAAATCCATCAGAACTAAAGAGGAGAATAGATATTATTCATTTTGAGTCCACTGTAATTTCAAACTAAATAAACCACAGTGCCCCTTGTTAACATCCACTTGCAAACCCTAAGGTATTCCTAGCATTTCATTTGAACAGCATCATATCAGCATAACAGGAACCTTGGAGAAATTATTTTCTTTGCAAGCAGAGGATTTTGGGACTCAGATCCTACCGGAGAGTGTGCTTTCACAATTGGGTGAAAACACCACTCAACATATCCTTAACAAGGCCACCCAAGCTTCAACAACCTTCAATGAATACTACTCTCACACCTATATACAACAAACAATGACAAGATTTAATAATACATGTGAGGGCTCCACTATGTGAGACCCTAAAAAATGAGATCACTAACCCTAATATTGCATAAAAGTTGTAAACAAATCATAAGAACATAAAATGATGTGCACAAAAATATATACCTTGTCTTCACTGACTTGTCATTTCTATCTCTGTTGTTGTTGTAGAGGATGATTATGCAGATGTGCCCTAGCTACACCTGAAGACCTTAGGGCTACAGAACTAGGATGGGAAATTCCCACGGGTGCTTGGTGCTAACTAGAAACACCCAAAGACACCTATTAGGATCTGGTGGGCACTCTATAAACTTTGATGGGTGCTCAAGAAGCTCTGAGGAGTGTTTTGCAACTAAGGGAAAGGTCATAGAACCAAATATAATTCACAAGATGGATGGTAATAGATGTGGAGGAGGCGAGACAAAGTAATTGAGGATGGAAGTGGTGAGGATGCTTGGGTGCTTGAGGACTCAAGAAACTCAAGACCTCAAAAAAATGGTAGGGACTCCAAAAACTTAGAAAACTTAGGGGTTGAGTCATCAAAATGACTCCTCTTTATAATATCTCCTTAGGCACATTAGGGTTTCAATGACACAAAATGTGTGGCTGAGATTAAAACATGAGGAAGGGTGGAGATTAAAGTGGGGTAAGTGGCATGGATTAAGGTGGATGGATGGCTAGGATTAGTTCATACATATATACATATATTTATTAAATATATATAAATATAATATATAAAATATTATTATTTAAATATATAAATAATGGATAATGTGATGGGAAAATATGAATGGAGGACAAGTGGCTAGATTCTGGTGTCTACATATGTCCTTTTTTGTACCACATTGTGTGAAACACAATGTGGTGCAAAAATATGAGACACCTAGTTTGGCTTTGATGAAGACGCAACTTACTCTTGTTGGAATGTGAAGATTGACCTTGAAGAAAAAATATTTTTTTGTATGTGTAGCTTACCCCATTAATTGGCGAATGAGTGAAAATGAATCTCATGAGCCAATTGACGGATTTATGCAAATGATTGTGTAAAATGTATGGTGGAATTTTGAATGATGTAAAATGTGATGTTGTTTTTACCCCAACTGTGGAAGGGGGTTGTTGAAAAATTCAAGTGATTGATTCTATTTTGGCCCTAATAGAGAAAATATATTTTTGCCAAGTTTTGATGCCATGATCATATAAGATGTATCCCATCATGGGAGATCAAAATCAAATTGTTGTTCCAAGTTTAGGGTGATTCCATGTTGTTGAAGAAATTGTCGTATGGTGTCATTGAAATGCAAAGTGATGAAGAATGCAAAATATTAGGAACTAGTCACCCTCAAATCAGATGATTGTTAGGAGGCTCCTCCTAATTCCTGATTGTGGTGGAGAATGATGTATTGTAATTTATCCATGTTTCAAGCCCCACGGACAAGGCCATCAATGACAATTGTTGAGCAAATTGGTCTTGGCATAGTTTCACTCGAAAGGTGAAGTACTAAAATTAATTTTTTTTTCAAACAATGATATATTGGATGATGAAAAAATGCCAAGTATCCTTATGATGATTTATTCATATTAACGAATTGCATGGATGCAAATCACTGCAATCGCCAAGAAGATAGAACAAACCACTATATACAAAGTTCACGTGAAATTGTATATGAACTCGACAAATTTGCAAATACAATAATTTGAAAATGATGTGTTAATAAAAATGTGATTATGATAAATGCATTGGTGATTGAATTGATCGATTTTGTGAAATTTTGTATTGATTTGGAGCAATTTGAAGCAATTTTGTGTAATTTTACACCTTTTGAGCGCAAATAAAAGTTAGCCATCCAAATCAATTCTTATTATCATGTAATTGAATGCAGCGATGGAATTGATGATGAGAATGATGAAAATGGTCATTTTTGTGAAAATTTGGACCGTTTTGAAGCATTTTATAACTTGAAATGGGATTTTCCAAATTTTGGTCGCAATAAAAAATTATGAATCCAAATCAATTTTGGTTTTCACAAAACATGATATTATGATAAAATTAATGTATGGATGTAATATGGAATGGTTTTGTTGATGTAAGCTACCTTTTTGATAATTTTTTGTCTATTTTCAACTTTGATAGAAAACGGTGGTGGGTGCCTACTGTATGTGCAAATGCCCACCAGAGTTTGTTGTTTTCCAAACACAAGGAGTTTTAATGTGCCTGGAATCACCCATGGGTGTTTCAATGCACTTGAAACAACTATAAATAGCCCACAGAAGGGAAAACAAGTTCATTTATGTGTTTAAAATTTTTTGAAGTTGTGTTTGATGGAGTGGAGTGAAGTGGAGTGAGTGAGGTGTTGCGAAAGCTATGGCGATGGAGGTGGTAGATGCGACCATGGAAGTAGATGTGTGTTTTGCCAAGGTAAGTACCTTTAAAGCTCTTTGTTTTTATGTAAAGTTTTTTGTGTTGTTTTTTTTAAATTTAATGTTTTGCCTTTATATATTGTGTTGTAGTTGAGGATTTTGGAGGCTCAGCATCGGTTCTCACCTCTCATCCTAGGTATGAGGAAGACAGTGCGGGAGGACCAATGGAAAATTTCAAAGGTTGTGGTACTGGATAGGGTGGCCTAGATAGATGTAGTGAGGACGTATGAGGATTATCTATCTACCTTAATAGAATTATGGGATCCAAATAGAGGGACAAAACTACTCCCTACTATAGATATGATCGTGACACTTGAGGATGTATATCGCATCCTCAAGTTACCAGTGGAGGGGTTATGTATCAAGGTTGGACACGATAAGGGATATGATCTGATCTGGATATTTGAATATGGGTGGTAAGATGTGGATGTGAAGGGTGGATGGATTACATACTTATCCATATACATGAACAAGAAGCTAGATTCCCTTCGTGCTTTGGTGATGTTCATGTTGACCAACGTAGTGGCCCCAAATAGCACTAGATGTCAGTTCCCATGGAACATTATCATTTTGGTGTGTGACATGATTAAAACACCTTGGTTCTATGTATGGGCTCCTACTTTATTGGTATATTTGTATTAATAGTTGTATCAGGTTAGGGGGTAGAGGTAGAAGGGACCGGGATGTAGTTTACTACTACATTGTTGGGGCTAGGAGCACTTTAGTGTGGCTCGATCGATGGGCTTGCTTGCTACAAAATGGAATAGGGAGTAGCCCTATGCCATGAGGTGGTTGGTGGTAGAGGGGGTGTAGTCGATTCATTCTATTTTGATGAGTCAATGGTATAGGGATCTATGGGTTGGATTGATAGTAGCTCATATGGTATGCAGGCCATGATGAGGTGCCATATGGATAGGTTATGAGGAGCATCTATGGTGGGTGGTTGGAAGGTACACAAGTGATATGAATTTGATCCAATTCTCATGAGTGTTGTGATAGTTTGGACTGAGGCCATGGTGAGATACCATATGGATAGGTGATGGGGAGCATCTATGGTGGGTTGGATTGATAGTAGCTCAGGTGGTATGGAGGCCATGGTGAGGTTCCATATGGATAGGTTATGGGAAGCATATATGGTGGGTGTGGTAGGCTAGGTGGGTGGTTGGGAGACACATAAGTGATATGGAGCTGATATAGTTCTCATAGGTGTTACGATAGTTTGGACTGAGGCAAAAAGTTCTTGAGATGCCATTGCTCTACAAGCATTATTAGGATGAAACATGTTTCCCTTATGTTGAGGCATAGAGGATGACTTATTAGGATGATGAGGAGATGGATCTCCCCAATGTGGATGATGCAAGGACTACTAAGGAGTATGATGTATGGCTCACTACACAGTCACCATAGGTACTGAGTCAGATAGTAGATGGTGAAAATGGGGATGGGAATGAGGTCAAGGATACTGATGAGGCTCCTAAGCGCTAGAGATACCTTTGAGATAGTAGTTGAAGGAGGTGGACTAGGATTACGGATGAGTATGCTCTAGAGGGTGGAGATGATGGAGGTGGTATGGAGGATAGGGAGGAGATTTTGGATGGGCCTCTTGGTTAGAGTGAGGAGGATTGAATGAGACTAGAGTAGTTGGTGGTAGAGCAATATGCTATGGTAGCAGCTCAATACATAGAGACATTTCGATTGTAGGATGGGAAGATGGCTCAGGATGTAGATATAGCTTGGTTGTGAACGAAGCTAGAGGTATGATCAACTATAGGTGGAGGTGAGGATAGGATCATGAGGCTCCAAGAAGAGCTTATAGATAAGAGGTACTGATAGAGACATGATGTACAATACCTTCAGGCTCGATATGGATACATCTAGTTATTGGAGGATCGATTGATGGAGCATGACATTGGGCTTCTAGATCCACCCTCCTCTTCCATATATGGGTCTATTAGGCCTAGTGATTCTAGGTATAGCTCTAGGTCTAGGGATCCTTTAAGTTTATAGGGATCCTCTTATAGATGTTAGCTAGTGCTTGAATGCACTTTTTGCATATGAGCCTTGGTGGTCCATTGTATATAGCCTTTGGGCATTCATTGTACATGCAATATTTATACATATATACATGGGTTTGAATTTTGTGTTATGATTTTGTGTGAATGTTTTTGTGTGGATGCTTTTGTATGGATGCATGTGTATATGGATGATTAACACAAGTGATAATGTGTATGGATGCAAATGTTCTAATGATCATTCATAGTTTAGAATTTTCTTGGTTGTGTTTAGCATTGTTTTTAATCAGGGGCACCAAATTGGTGGTATGGAAATGGAAGATTCATGAAATAAAATGGATGTTGACATGGAAGAAGATATGGATGTTGATATGGACAATTGACTATTTTGCAGAGACTTAGACATACTAGTGGTATCAAACAAAATTCACTAAAAATTGCCTAATTTCTTTAAGAGCAAATGTGTGTGTAGTGAATTCATTTACCAAATCATGAGTATGGTAATAACTTGAGGCAATCAAGAACCAATGCGTGTGAAAGTGAGTTCATTAACTCATTTGAGTAAATTGGGTGAAACCTATTATGGAGAAGATCAAAAATTTAACTTGTCCTTATGTGCGGTCAAAGGTCTCTTTAAAAGAGATGTTTCACCATGCATGAGCGTACTCCACTGCGAATCAAGCATCTATAGCTCTAGTGGAGACTAGATCCATAGTCTAAGAATTTGATCTTTAGGATTTAGGGATGACTACCTAACCATATAACTGGGGAATCAAATTCTTAACCTATGTGTGATGAGAATTGTACCCTATCCTTACTACTTTATCTTTTGTTTTGAAATTTATGATAGTGATGAAAACCATGTTGGCAATTTTGGGTACTTTGGGTACATTGCCTTTGCTCAAGTGTATAAGTTTTCATTGATGTCAAGAAGCTTTTGAAGGAATTTGATTTGATGTCAAATAATTTGTTTTGATGAAGGTTACGGCATGACAGTTTCAAAGGTCTTTTGCAAACCCCAAGCTAACAGGTTCGAAAGAAAGTAAGTTGGAAAAGTGTCGCGATATCATGACATGTCACAGTTTCGCAACTCAAAGAGGAGAGAGAATGTTCGGAGTCAGAAATGTCATGATTTTGTGACATATTTTAAGGAAGGTTGAACACACGAAAAAGTGTCACGATTTCGCGACATGTTGCAGGAGAGAGAGTCCGAAAGAAAAAGTGTCATGATTTCACGACATAATGTAGGAGAGAGAGTCCAGGAGAAAAAGTGTCATGATATCACGACATGTCGGGTTTTCATGACCCGAAGAAAAGAAAAGTGCTAAGGATAAAAAGTGTCACGATTTCACGATAAGTCAGAAGACAAAGTGGAAGCAAGATAAAGTGTCACGATTTCGCAACATGCTATAGAACTCGAAGTGAGAACCGTCACGATTTCATGACATGCAGCAAAGGGAAGAGTCTAAAATGAGAAACATTGCAATTTCATGACAGGTTGCAAAGAAGATGTATGGAAGCTGAAAGCATCGCGATTTTGCGACAGGTTGCAAAGAAAGCGTACGGAAAGTTGATAGCGTCGCGATTTCATGACAGGTTGAAGAGAAAGCAAACAGATGTAGAAAGTGTCATGATTTCACGACAGATCGATATGGCAGCGTTCGGTTGGAGAAAGTGTTGTGATTTCGTGACAAAAACAAAAAGGAAGCCTAAGGAAGCAAAAGTGTCACGATTTTGTGATAAAAGTAGAGAGGAAGGCTATGAAGACAGAAGTGTTGCAATTTCACGACAGAAGTGAAGACGAAGTATGCAAAGGTATAAGTGTCACGATTTCACGATAAAAGTAGAAATGAGGTCGACGAAGGGAGAAGTGTCGTGATATCATGACAAAAGCAAAGTTGATGCTGACAAAGACAAAAGTGTCGCGATATCATGACAAGAGCTTAGTTGAAGTCGATAAAGGCTGAAGTGTCACGATATCGTGACAAAAGCCAAAAGAAAGTGTATGGTTGCAAAGGTGTCATGATATCACCACATGTTGTAGTTTCGTGTCAGAAGCTACAGAAGAGTTATAGAGGCAGTGAAGCTGACAAAGTCAAATTTTAGCTGATGAAGATTAGGGCTTGCAATCGACGAATATTAGGGTTTATTTTTGTTATAACAGTCGACTAAGATTAAAGTTTTCATCATGAAAATTTTGTTATAAAAGGAGGGTTGTTTGGAGAGTTGAGGGGTGATTAAAAAATATGGAGTTGAAGTGTGACGTTCGTAGATAGTGCGCAGAGCAAGAAGTTTGATCGTCGAGAGTAGAGTGTGAAATTTGATCATAGTGTGCAGAGTGCATTTCGTCAAATTTCTAAGTGTGAAATATCATAAAGGAAGTAGAGTGTGCGAAGACAGTGTCACTGTAATTGCACAGAGGTGCAAAGGTTGATGTTCGACCAAGTGCGGCTGTGATTGCGAAAAGAGAGCAGAGGGCGTAGAGAGAACAAAGGGAAAAGATGAATGTGGAGTGTTGTTGCTTGAGGACAGAGGTGCATTGGTTCTTTGAGAAGAACCTGAGGACAGATTTGGCAAGTCTTTGAGAAGGCTTGTGTACAGAGGATTTATTTGTTCAAAGTTGGATAGATCTGACAGATAGAGGAAGACTTGTACTATACCGACTGACTGTGTTTGGTATAGGTTGCTAAGTTGTTGTGGACGTGATCATAGAAGGCAGAGGTCTCTTAGGCTAAGCATTGAGGACAGGAGGTCTTCGGTGGAAAGGAGTTCCACGTGCTGGCAAGAGGTAGAGGCAGTTGATCTTCTAAGGGATCATTTCTAGAGTAGAGGGGAAGGTATCTCCTTTGAGTCGAGGCTCATAAACATTGTAATTGGGAAGGATTCCCAAAGAACTTTGAGATAACTTTTAGAAAAAGTTTTGTGGACGTAGCTCGACCCATTCTGGGTGAACCACGTTAAAATTGATGTCACTTTGTGGATGATTTTTGTGCATTGCTTTGATATTGCTTTGGGTATATTTCTTTATTATTTTGAAATATAAAAGAAAAAGTAAAAATATGTCTTATACTATTCACCCCCCTCTCATTATAATCTTGTGTTCTTCAAACCACTATTTTTGTGGACAATGTTGCATAATGGGACAAGCAAGGATTACCATTTTCACTTCAAGGTTCAAACCAAATATGGTGTTATCTCTCTTTGACACAAGATGTTATTAATATGTGTGATTTTGCTTCGTTAAAGAATGTTCAAATTCTATTTCCATAACTCAATTTTTTCTTAGTGAAAATTACATCTTGGTCCTAAAGAAAACTCGACATGTATTTAGAGGTTTCTTAAAACACTAGGAGTGGTTGAGTGAACAAAAGTACCTAGGAATTATGACATGTGATTTTGCAAATGATAATTTGACTTTATGGAATGATGCAATGAAATGGATGATGTTTTGAAGTTGTCCCTGATTAAGGTAAAATGATTTTGTTGGACTAATTGTTATCCGAATTAAGTAAATGATCCTTAATATGAAATGTGAAATGTGTGAAAATGATGGTGCAAATGCAATGAATGAAATGTGAGTTGTGAAATGAAATGTGTGTAAATAAAATGTATGCAAATGAAATGTGTGTAATGTAATTTATGCAATGCAATGTGTGAAATGAAATGTATGAAATGCAATGTTGTTTTTGTGTAATAGCCATGTATATATACATATATAAATCACATTATGAATATAATTTTCTCGAGTGTATAACATTAAGTGGTTCGAGCTCTTCAACTCTTTCTAGACTAGAAAGCCTATAAGTTCCTTTACCCACTTTTGAGTGACAATGTATGGACCTAACTAATTAGCCATGAATTTATCATGAAGATACAGTAATACATTAGTGTTTTATTGATTCTCTTTAAGGACGAGATCTCCTACTTGAAATTTACATAGATGAACTTTGACATTGTAAGAATGCTTTAGGCAGTCTTGATATACTCGTAAATTCTCTAAAGCATTGACTCACCTCTCATCAAGGAGTGTGAGTTGGTCAAGATGTGCTTGTCTAGAAGTGTCATCATCTATGAATTCCTACAATGAAATTTATGAGGGGATCTAAAGCTCAAGATGCATGATTGCTTTGGATCCATAGACCAATGAAAATGGTGTTACCCTAGTAGGCATGCAGATGCTTGTTCGATAAGACCATAATGCCAAGGGAAATTTATGTATGCCAATCTCTATTATTTTCTTTAACAAGTTTCTTGAGAATAGCAATTAAGGTCTTATTCCTAGCTTTAGCTTATCCATTTGCTTGTGGGTAATAAGGAGTCAAGAAACTATGTTGAATATTATATTTCTCGTGAAGTGTTCGAACATCCTTGTTATTGAAAGACTTACCATTGTCAAAGATGATTTTCGAGGGAATACCAAAATGACAAATGATATGATGAAGTATAAACTTCACAATTCTTGGTACTATCATGTTGGTTAGAGGAATTGTCTTAACCCACTTTGTGAAGTATTCAGTGGCTGTGATGATGAATGTATGTTTTCCTGAGGAAGAAGATGAAATTTTGCAAATTAAATCTAGACCCCATTGTAAAAAGAGCCAAAGGATTTGAATAGGCTATAATGCTTGTGATGGCACATGAGTTAAATTACAATGCTCTTAGATATTGCTTACAATGCTTGACATATGTGCAACAATCATGTTCCATGGTGGGCCAATAGTAACCCATGTGTAAAATACACTTTGCAATGGCCATTCCACTAAAATTACCATCACAAGTACCATCATGAGCTTTAGCTATGGCTCTTTGTGCCTTAGCAGACTCGAGATAATGAAGGAGGATTCCATCATAATCAGATATATACAACATGTCCCCCAAGAGAGTAAAATAAGCTACCTTTTACTTGAAAGTGTGTTTAGCAGTCCATGACATATCTGATGGGAGTGTTCCAAACTTGAGAAAGGCTATTATTTGGTTTGACCAAGGCTCATATGGTTCTAAATGGATAAATCAAACATATTTTTCATCTTTAAATTTAGCACAAACAATTGTAAATTTAGAGATCATTGTAATAATGAGTGGTTGTAACTCTCCTAAGGTATCCTTTGGAATCAATGATCTAAGAGAGGCCATTGCATCTGCAAATCTATTAGTCAAACATGGCAAACTATCGATTTCATACCAATTAAACTTAGAAATTTCATTACTACTTCATGGTAGATTCTTTTCATTGGAATTCTCTTGTTATTTGTTTAACATCAAGTTGAGAATCACCAAATATCATGATACGTATAATACCCATAGCTATAGTTGCTTTAAGACCTAAGATTAAGGCTGCATACTCTGCATTGTTTTTTGTGCATTGGAAGTCTAGTTTGAATTATAAGGGGATAGGCACTCCCTAGTGTATGAAACACAACTCCAACACCTTGACCTTTTTTGTGCTTAGAATCATCAAATAATAGTGTGATATCGATGTCTTCCTCCAGAATGACATATTCTTCTTGTTCAATGACAGTGAATACTGAATCATCTGGGAGCTCAATAATCAAGGGTTGATCACTAGGTAGTGGATATTTCACAAGTTGATCAACTATGACCTGATATTTAATGGATTTTTTGCTTATGAACTCAAGATTGAATTTAGTGAGAAGCATTATCCATTTAGCGGTATGAAATATATGGTGTGACTAAGCATGTAATGTCTGATTTTCTTAGTGGTAAAAAACCATTGCTAAGCATAATTTTTCCACCTAAGCGTATCTGGTTTCATAGATTACCAATGTTTAACTAAGGTAATAGACATCTTTCTCTCAATTATTTTTATTCTTTTGTGCAAGCATTGTCCCTAATGCAAAGTCCATTGCTAAAAGATAAAGATGAAAGGGGACCCCCGGATGAGGAGTTAAGATTGGTGGAGAAGTCAGGTATTTATTAATATTATCAAAGTATTTTTGATATTCATATGTCCATGAAAATAGCACCCCCTTTTATAGTAGGTGATTGAATGACCTGCATTTGTCAAAAAGTTGTGCAATGAAACAATGGATTGATTGAATATTTCCTTGTAAACTACGTAATTCCTTTAAGTTTATTGGGGTATGCATCTCCATGATGGCCTTCACTTTTTTGGATCCACCTCAATGTCTCTTTTGGAGATAATGAACCCTAGTAGTTTTTCAAAGGTAACACCAAAGACACATTTCTTGGGGTTCAACCTTACATTATGCTCTAGAAGTTTATTAAAGACTTTTCTAATACACCAATATGTTCTTGTCGAGTTTTAGATTTTGCCAAGATATCATTCACGTAATCTTTGATAATCTTATGCATGTAATCATGGAAAATGTATGTCATGGCACGTTGATAAGTGGCACCTATATTTTTTAGGCCAAAGGGCATCACCTTGTAACAAAAAGTCCCCTAAGGTGTAGTGAATATTTTTTTGTGTTGGTCATCAAGATTTATTCAAATTTGACTGTATCCTAAAAAACCATCCATGAGAGAAATAATTTCATGGCTAGTGCAGGTGTCGATAAGAGTATCAATGTTTGGAAGAGGAAAATCATCCTTAGGATGTGCTTTATTGAGATCTCAAAAATTAGTGCAAATATGTATCGCCCTGTTAGGCTTGTGAATGGGTACCATTTTTGAGAGCCACTTAGGATAGTCAATGACGACAATGAAACCCACATCTAATAGCTTTTGAAGCTATTCTTTGACCAAGAGGTCAATAGTAGGATGCATCCTTCTAAGTTTTTGTTTGAATAGCTTAGCATCATATTTTAAGGTGAGATTATGGATAACCAAATTAGGGTCAATATCGGGCATGTCCTTGTAGGACCATGCAAAAATACTCTTCTTCTTAAGGAGAGCAATTAACTACTCTTGTTCATCTATGGATAAGTTTTTCCAAGTTTGAAAATTTGGGGATTGTCTACGTTTTAACTAAGGTTCACATCGATAGTATATTCAATAGACATGTGAGAACCTTCCTCAAGTTTATGGGATGTTGGGATTAGATGAATGTCATCTATGATATCATCAAACTCTTTTGACTCAACCTTGTCTATGTTTGCCTAGAAAACCTCAGGATTTGAAGGTGAAGGTGAAGGTGGGGGTGATGGAGGAATGTATTTGGATGAAGCCCTTAATAATTCCATGAATAAGACAAACTCATAAATGGATTGTGGTGAGGAAATACGGTCCATATTAATAAGGCTCATGTCAATAGGAATTATCTTTGACAAATCATATGGATTATGGAGGGGAGTGAATAAGTCAATAGGATTCATGTTGACTTAAGGGAAAAATGGATGGTTGGTAAGGTGAATAGATGGGTGCATCCTTTTTAGTAAAACCAATGCTAGAACTCTATTAAACCTAAAAAGTAGCAAGCAATGCAAATAAATACAATGTACATATAATGAAAAATATTTTTGTTTTTTTTTTAATTTTAAAATTTGTTTTTGATTTTTTTTTTTTTAAATTTGAGTTATGTACATATATTAAATTAAATAGCTGATGATGTGGATAAATGAAATGGAGGTGGTGGTTCACCGGTTGGGTCAGCTTGCTCTTATGAAAGAAGTAAGTGAATGATGGGCTGGTGGATGGGGAACATTTTGAGGTAATAGGTAATACTCATCCTGTTTAGTGTGTGGGATGATGGGGTTTGAATCCTCTTTAGATTTATTAGAAGGTATTGACATGAGGTTGAATTCTTCATATATTTCATCTTTGAAGTCATCAATGTGATGGACATCTTCTCCTATATTCAAATTTAAGCTTTGGAAGGCTTGTTCCAGAGAAAAATGAATGAAAGTGGATGATAGCCTAAACCTGAATGATCTTGCATTTCTCGATATGAAACATTGATAATTTTGAGCATTCCTTGTTTGTGTCATCCTAGGCCATGTACTTGCTAATTAACAATATGAAAATATAGGGATGAAAAACTTGACATATGTTGTATATTGGTAGGTGTTGGTGATTTGGGTTCATTTGGGGTAACTAGAAAGGGTGACAAACCAAGCCCTCCATATACAAAATTAATGCTATTAGGCACTAAACCCACATTATATACCGCTCCTATAGATAAGGGTGGGTCACATGGGTGACCATAGTCCTTAGCAGTTTGCATGTTGAGCGGTGTAATTGTGATGTCTTCGACCACATATTCACCAATACCAATATTAGTGAGGTGGTCCTCGACTTAGGATGATGTGTATGGATTGGATGTACATGAAACTTTCTCATGGTTGGTCGATGGTATCTCATAATTCATCATTTTGACTTGTGAGACATTATCTAAAGGGTATGGATATGGATTTGGTTGGGTGGATAATGATGATTTAGAAGGAGTAATTATGGAAGGTGATTATGTTGATGATGTGGCTAATGTATATTGAGTTTGACCACATGTGCATGTAATAAATATTGATAAATATGGAGGTATGGAAGTAGATTTTTGACTTGAAGTGGTGATGGGAAGCTCCTCTGAAATAGGGGCTTTAGATGAAGATATAGATGGGATTGTTGATGAGGTGGTTGATGAAGTGAGGACTAGATGAGTGGAAGGTAACATGGACTCAGAGGTTTGAGATAAAATTACAATACTTGAATGGTTCAACATCCACCGGTATGCAATGTACTTATCCCTTATGTACGTATTTCAAGAATTTATGTAGTATAGAAGGGACACATCTCATTTCCCTCATCTAAGGTCATCCAAGGAGTACATTATACGCCATGGATCCTTCCAATATGTGGAACATAGTATGCAATATTTTTACCCCCACTTCAATGGGCAAAACAACAATACCAACTATAGAGCAGAGAGCATTGTTAAATGCTTTCAAGGTGAAAGTGGATTTGGTAATGTGATCTAGAGGAATCTTGATATGTTGAAGGGTGGATGTGGTGATGATGTTGATAGAGGAGCCGATGTCAATTAAAACTCTTTTGAAAGGATTCTTTTCAATTTGAGCCATAATATGTAATGGGGGTCCACTGATTTTGATGATATTGGTTTGATCTCAAAATCATAGAAAGTGATGGAGGGTTCCATACATGTTTGGATGCTCCCCACAAAATTGCTAAAGGTATTAGGATCTTGGGATTGGAGTTCAATGGATTTTAAAATATCCATTAATGCCTCCCGATGTGGAGGATATTATTGAATGAGCTCATATATAAATAGTTTTTTTGAAGCCATTTTAAGACTTGTGGATAACTGACTACTCAAGGAGATGATTGGCCTTGGAGGGTGATTGATGGGATGAATGGAGGATTTGGATGACTTGAAATATGGTTGGGTTGAGATGTATTTGTGGAAATGTTTATGGGTGATGATGAATATGTAGGTTGAGACACACTTGCTTGTGGAGGTATGGATGGTTAACTAGACTGTTGCTATGCATTTTGTTGATTTGTGTGTTGTTTTTAACCTCAGGTTACTACATGAATAGCACCCACAAAACCTTGGTACTATTGCACATGATTGACTTGATTTGGAGGATTCTTGGTACTATGCATTTTGTTGATTTGTGTGTTGTTTTTAACCTCAGGTTACTACATGAATAGCACCCACAAAACCTTGGTACTATTGCACATGATTGACTTGATTTGGAGGATTCTTGGTGTTAGACCCTCCTATTGTTAGTTGCACTTTTTCATGATGAGGAAGTGGTGTTTTAACGATACCAAGGTTTTGGTTTTATTGAGCTAGGGGGTTATCAAGCTTGATGGCCCCCAATTCAATGATATCTTGCACTCTATCTTTAAATACATGGTAGTTGTTAATATCATACCTATTTTGCCTATGATAAGGGCAAAAATGCTCCTAGTAATATTTACCACATTTATTAGGATCATCTAGTTTAACCTCGAGCAAAGCAAGTTGGTTAGTGCTATATAACCTACGAAATATGGAAGCATAAGATTTGGCTAATGGGGTGTACTGACGAAGTTGTCAAACAGATTATCGATGTGGTCGATTTTCCATAGTTGGCATAATTTTTTGACTTGATTGAGTTTATGAGGGAACCACATGATATTCAATTTTTTGTAGTTGTTTTTGCACAATTTGTTGCTAAGCCATAACCGGTTGGCTCATCACCATTTGATTAACTTGGTTATCTTGATTGGTCGGATTGGCTTGATTGGATTTGGACTGGCCATAATAGTTACTTTTATATTGGCCCTTACTTTACCATTCTTTCTTTTTAGGATTGAGCACTCCTTCTTGGATTTTTATCTCCTCAATTGTGTTGGCTTAGGCAATAGCTTCCTCAAATGATCGGTATTGTTGCAATTGTAACAACCAAGATATGGGTTTTAAACAACTCTTAGTGAACAGTTTAGTAAGTTCTTCCATTGGTAGGGCAAATGGTAATTTGGTGATAATAGCCCTCCAATGGTTTCCAAATTCATAGATAGACTCATCATCATATTTTTTAAACCATATATTGGATAATGATACTTGCTTTCTAACATTAAGGGAAAATATTTCAAGAAATTGGTCAAACAATTGCTCAAAAGTATAAATACTATGGTGAGGCAAATGGATATACCACTCTACAACGTCTCTCCCCAATGTCTGAGGAAATATTCAAAGCATGAGAGCATCATTATTTTGGATTCAAAATCATGAATGGATGAATGTTCTCACATGTTCTTTAGGGTTCTTAGTCCTTTTAAATTTATCAAACTTTGGTACTGTGAAGTCTATCAGATATTTCGGTAACGGTACCAAAGGATGGATAGGTTGATTTATCAGTTGACATAAAGTGGGCTTCTAGTTCATCAAACCAGGAGTATGTTGCATCAGACTATCAATATGTTGTTACATAGTTTAGATCCTAGGGTCTTCCCCTAGAATGTGAAAACCTTGAATCACTTGATGATTCTATGAATATGGGGTGGAAATATGTTGAGGTGCAATAATATTTTGATGATGAGGTGTGTAGACACCTAAAACGCATCATGTCAAGGTGACTACTCATATGGAACATGCTAGAATGCCATATGAAAGACTTTGGACAAATACCAAGGTATAGCAGTGGTTTTAACCACTCATTTAGGCACCTTTGCTTAGTCAGTGCTAACCATTGTTGACACCCATTATTAGTAGATTTGACCACATTTGTTAGTTGTGATCAGGCCTCAAATTCAGTTAGCCTTTTATCAATTCAAAGTTAGTTCCAATGGTCATTTGGTTGTGGATTGGAGCATTTTGAGCGAGGAAGGTTCTATATATTTTTGTCTAATAAACTCAACTGGCCATTATTGATCTTGGCTTTTGAAGCTAGGACATAGCCCTTCAAGGTGCTATAAGACCCCCATATAAAATGGAAAGAGAAGGGAGATGCATAGGATAATTTGAGCAGTGAAGCTCTATCAAATTTAGCATCCACCTAATTGCATAGTGACATTACTTTCTTGCCCCCAATTTGAGATATTGAAATGGAAATTATAGCCATAGAAGTCCTAGGAAGATAAGAGAATCAAGAAGTGCAATTACATCCATTTCACGTGCAATCAGAGTAGTTCAACCACCAAATCTGTTAGAGGACACAATAGGTGACCCTTGACCATAAATTTGATAAGATAATTTAGAGATCTAGCCCTTGGATTTAAGGACAAGCATATTTTAAGCCTCATCATGGCTATCAGTCATTGTTAACAGTACTCATCGTGCCTCAAAGCCGCGGTTAGGGTAGTATCACTGATTTACTTTTTTTCTCATTGTAGGAATTGTTAACAGTAGTAGGATAAGCTGATGCAAGGTAATTCAAATGAAATAATAATCAAATTAACTAACTAAACATTAGGTTTAAGACTAATGTTTATATAATACAATGAAATAGTAAACCTAACTAATTCCCCACTAACCAAGCTAACAAATGCGTTAGGCTAGGTAGAGAGTTAGGTTTAGGATTGACTACCCTAGGATATTTAGGCTAGTTACCATTAGATATTTAGGATAGTAAATATCTATATGGTAGAAAGTAAAACAGTAAATGTAGAAATAAATCCTAAGTAGTGTAATGCAATACACTAGCTTATTTTACCTAGTGGAGTAAATGGTAATTATCCCAAGTAATGGAATATTACTCTAACATCCCTCCTTATTACATTATTTGGGTAATACATACATATCCCTCTATAAAAAAATATTTGGGTGAAGTATATAACTGCCCCAATACAGTGAAGAAAATTTTGATTTGTTGGTTCTTTGCTTTGTCACACTGCTTTGGCTGCTCCTAAGCAAAAAGTGGATCATTCCTCACTATGTCTTTACGCCAACGAATGTCCTTATGGTAATCACATCATCCAACCGAATTTGCATTGGTAATTGGCCGTTGCAATCACTAGGTGTAGTAGAATAGATCACTTCATACAAGGTTCATTCATTTACAATATGAATTTGCAAAAGATAAGGTAGCTAAGGTGTCGGTCGCTACCAAAAATGCACCCTTATAAGTTCCCCCCTTCTTGTTGCAAAACATAGTGTAATTAATTTTTGAAGGAAGTGTGACTAAGGTGTCGGTCAAAGCCGAAAATGCACCCTTATAAGTCATCTTCCCTATTTACAAAAATTAGTGAAGAAAAGAAATGGATATCCCCCCTCAATTGCAAAAAAGTGTTCAACTCAAGAGTGTTGTGCAGGATTTTACAAATATTTCCTCCTAGACAATTTTACATCACAAAAAGTCGCTCCTCTTGTTACAAGTACTTCAAACACCTAGAATTTTCTATTTATGAAGCCTAAAAGAGGTACAAGCACCCCTTATTGCAAGGTCTTCAAACAAAAAACTTATGCTATTTATGAAGCCAAAAAGAGGAGAGAGATAAAATGGTGCTTTTGCCCAAGGGACACATGTGTTTTCTCTCTACAAAACTGTTTTTAGCAATTTAGCACTCCTTGTGCTATATTTGAACCAAAAACAGAATCAGTATGAGACACTTCACTAGAAATATGGCTTCTGTGATGTGCCTTTGCCATTTTAGTTTTGATTGTTTTTGAAACCAACACTGAATGGTGTCTTGGTTTTCATTTTTACAATTTGTGCAAAACTATGCTTTCTAAGCAATTTGATAAAAAAAAAGTTCACCAATTTGTGCTTTCTTATTGTAAGTACTTCAAGCATGATTGCTATTATGAAGTCTAAAAATAAAAGGTTGATGACTTAGACTTTTATGATTGCCTTTACAAGTTTTATTTCCCTTTTATCAAAATCTATGTTTGAAGGAAGAAAGGAATTATCCCCCCGTAGTGCAAAGGATGGCTACTTTGAAGGTTCCTTATTTTCAAAAAACTTGTTCTTTCTTTTGATTACCCTAAGAGAGTATCAAAATATAATTCACTCAATCAGATATTTAATGGCACCTGCCTTAACTCCCTTCAAGAAGGATGAAAATTTGGAGGAAATTAATCCAAACAAATAAGAGTGAATTAGGGGTTTTGTTGATTTAGGAGAGAATATCAAGTAATTGTGGCTTTAAATCTATGTAAGGATTTACACAAATTTGTGAAATTTTGGGTTTTAGTGTGTTCTTGATTCTATGACTTATAATTGCAAAAGAAATAATGCAATAATCAAACAAAAATGCCCACAAAATTCTTATCACCTAGGTGTCGGATGCTACCGAAAATGCACCTAATTTGCCAATAAAGGTGTCGAGTAAAATAAAAAATGCACCTTTTAATTTTTGCAACAAAATGTGTGTTTTGTGTTGTGCAAAAAATGATATTTTTATGTCTCCTACTTTGTTTTCCAATTTTGCAAAAGAAGTACAATGTTGTCTTCTCCCCTGAATTTTGCAAAATTAACAATTTTGAGCACTCCTTCCAAGACAATTCGACACACGACCCGCATTTGAAAGGCTTCCAGAACTAGTTGACATACGACTTAGTTTTTGATGGACCAAAGGTTACAATTACTTCTCAATTTTTTGCAAAAAAGAATGTGCAATTTTATGTCTTATATCCCCCTTTGGAGAAAACAAATGCACACTTTGCCTTTGAATATTACAAAATTTTTGGTCTCCTTGTGTTACAATTTGGCAAAAAAGAATTCATTTTTGAACCTTTATTGTATGCTAAATTAACAAGGTTGAGAAGAGTTTAGGGTTTTCTTATTTGCAAAAAAAATGCTCTTCTATGTCTTATATCCCCTCGTGGAGAAAACAAAAGCTCTTCTTGATTTGTTTGCAAAAAAATCCTTAATCTTCTATTTTAATGCAAAATTTTAATAAATCTAACCATTATTTAATTAATAATAAAATTTAATTTTGTAAAAAATCAATGTAATTTTTAAAACAAATTGATTTTAGACAAAAGATATTAAATTATTAAAAAAAATGATTAAAAATAAAAAAAATTTACAAAAAAAAATAAAAATAAAATTTACCTTTAGTTTATTTCGTGCGACGGGCTCCTCGTGGCAAAAAATATTTTTTCCCCCGACGGGAGTCAAACCCATGACCTCCCGTCGGGTAGCACCTTATCGCTGGCCCCTCCGCCGGTCGAGCTAGCTGGCCCAACGTGAAGGGAAGGGAAGGATGTTCCCTTTCCCTTCACTCCTCGCACAGGCGGGGAAAACTGTGGGATTTATCCCACATCACCCGTGCGGGAAAAATTTGAGGGTATAAAATGGATTTAGAGCCCTTAGGTTAGTGACTACCTTCGGGCAGTCACATCGCCCCCATTTTGGTCATCGCCACGTGGTGCAGCCAGATCGAGTCAGGTGGCACGTGGCCAGTCAGCCACGTGTCAGTCTGCGTCTTGTCCAGGTTTTCGGTCCACGTGTCCATCATCGTCCTGTGGCTATCTGCCACATGTTGTGTTTGGTCCAGTCCAGTTAGCACCTCAAGGTGCATGCTAGGGTTAGTGGTTGTCTGCCACATGTCTGGCCCAGGTTGAGTCCAGTGGCAGTGCCATGTTAGCACCTTGGGATCTATGCCTGAGGTTGTGTTAGCCTGCCACATGTCCTATCTAATGGTAGGTCTGAGTCTATGCCTCAGGATCTGTGCCCAAGCACACGTGGGTCCTAGCTACGATTTGTCCTCAAGATTTATGCCTGAGATGGTCCACAATGTGTAGGGTCTCTGGTCGTCGATCGCCAGGGATCGAAGGGTGTGCCTGCCCTCTTAGATCTCGGTTGCTAGATCTGGCAGTCGGTCGTCGGGGATCGAAGGGCACGCCTGCCCTCTTAGATCTTGGTCGTCAAAGATCTGATAGGGATTTCCCTTATCAGTTGTGGTCTAACAGGGATTTTCCCTGTCAATGGGGGTCAGACTTGAGGGTGCTCCTACCCTCGGGTGTGGGTCTGGTCTCTACCTGGGAGGGCACGCCTGCCCTCCCGAATCTATATGTTGGACCCACAAGGGTAGCACTAGTGGCTATTAGTAACCAAAGGGCCACCTGCCCTCAGGATCTAGGCCCGGTGCTATGGGCTCTGGTTGCCTGTCAGGCCCGACAGGTCAGACAGTAGAGTGTTGTCATAACTGTCAGGGTATGCGGGCCTTCTCCTATGGTCGCCCGATGACGTGGGCCTACGGGCCCTCTCCTGTGGTCACCTGACAATATGGGCCTATGGGCCTTGCTGCCTGGGATCCACCTCAGGATCCTTATAGGTCCTGAGGGCTAGTAGGGCCCTCGAAGACCATGCTAGGTCTAGGTCAGGTGGAATGAGCGAAGCTCGTATTAGGCCACCCGACTGCGATGATACCAATGATGCAAGGTAAGTCAAATGAAATAATAATCAAATTAACTAACTAAACATTAGGTTTAAGACTAATGTTTATATAATACAATGAAATAGTAAACCTAACTAATTCTCCACTAACCAAGCTAACAAACATGTTAGGCTAGGTAGAGAGTTAGGTTTAGGATTGACTACCCTAGGATATTTAGGCTAGTTACTATTAGATATTTAGGACAATAAATATCTATATGGTAGAAAGTAAAATAGTAAATGTAGAAATAAATCCTAAGTAGTGTAATGCAATACACTAGCTTATTTTACTAGTGGAGTAAATGGTAATTATCCCAAGTAATGGAATATTACTCTGACATAAGGATAATTTAGGTTTTACTGCATTTTTAGAGACTTCTTACCGATAGAATTATCTTGTTTAGTTGCTTGCTTTCAATATTTTGACTAGGATACTAATGAATCTTTTTCATGCTTCCATGCTTTCAAGTTGATAATTAGGCCATTAGATAGTTGCATATGCTTTCCCTTCACATGTTTCAAAACCTCTTTTCATGTTTCTCATAGGTTTAATATCTTTCTTGCACTTTCTTTATTATATGCTAATAATGTCATCTTTGTATACACTTTCCTCAAAAAGCCTCATCAAGAGAGGTATCCTTTATCACTAATGCTTCTTGTTGTTTATTGCATGTAGGACTAACGGGGTTTTGACATGCAAGGCAGCAAATACCTCTAATTATGGAGAAGAAGGTCATTGACACCTTGGAGTAGTTTGTGTCATCCTGAAAGGCATTTGGATCGCATCTACCCTTGAGAGGGATTAGATGCTATTGTAACTGATGTATCAAATGGGTATCCCTAAGAGGGATGCATCTGTAATTAAACTCCATTAAAACTAATAAAGGATTACTTGTATTCATTTTATTTCTTGTTATTAATTTATGCATGCCTGTTTGTGTATCTTTCATCAATTGCAATAGTTAGACCAGGTGCAAGCCTTTTTTATGGTTACAGAAGGAGATCACGATAGAAATTTCACATTTTATGCCATAGGATACTAACTTGTGTGGTTTTTTGATGATAAGTGCTAACTATGGTTTATATCCATGGTTAAAAGTTGTTGCCATGACACATACCCATATGCAACAGTATCAGTCGTGCTATAGAGCCTCGATCAGCATCTGACAAGTCATACAATAGGGAGAAAAAGCTTAAATCAAATGAGGATCTGAGGTAGGATCCACTGTTCTCTATTTTCCCTGTTCTCTATCTGTGTCTTTTCCAAAAAAGTCAAAATTACTAGCATAATTAGGGAATGCAACCAAAATATAAAATGCATTGAGTCCCTAGGTCTTTTCGTAGGTTCTACTAGTCACTACTAGGAACAACGGACCTCTGAGTGCAGTTTGCCCTAGTCTCCAACGGTCTAGGCCCTTTTTGTATGATGGTTTTCTTGCATGAGGCCCATCTAGTGGCCACTTCATCATAGTCATTAGTGTGCATTTGTTTTGAAATACATATAGTTAATCATGCATACTTTTGAAAGTTGAAATGTTATTTTTAATTTGCATAACATGTAGAGGAATCATGGATGTTGTTTGATGCATTTACTTTCATGTAAAATAAATGGAACCACCCACATCATGACACAATTAAATTCTAGTGAGTTGGAATTCACATCCAACCACTAGTAAGGTTCAATGACTATGGCAGTGATTTCCATCCATTGGCCCAACTCTCTCGAACCTCTTGTTACTAGACCAATATCAGATCCAAGACACCATCATAGCCCATGGAAAATTTGTATGCATCTCTCTTAGGAGAGGTATATCGCTGACTAAGGGTGAACTGGGTGAGGACTGGGAGGACCTGTGCTTCTTGATCATGTATGGACTTCAGTACCACACATTATAGGTGGTATTACGTGACTTGGAGTTCATATCCAGGTTTTCAAGCTACGAGCATGTAGGTGAAAGCCCTTTAACAATTGAGAAAATCATCAACATATTGTAAAACACGATGAGAGTTCTTTACTAATACAACAAATTGTAAAACACATCAAACAATTTAGGGATCATTTTAAAACTTTAAAAATATATAATCATCATTTTATTCTTTGTATGCTAAAGTTAAATCTAGACATAGGATACACATCATGGTGGTTACATGGAGAGGTCGATCCGAGAATAAACTCGAGATTGAGGTCAAAGCTCCACACAACACACAACAAGTTGTGTAGAGCCCTCAATCATAGAATCCTCCCGAACGTCGTTTGACGAGTATTAGAGGGGATAATTCTATGCATGGGGATCTTGTTGAGAATACCCTAGTTAGAGGAGCCACTAGACACTCCTCCAAGCATAGATTAGATCATGGAGCTTCCCAACATGGGGGTTTCGTACATGTCAACACTTACCATGATTGCACTCCACGTGCATCCATAGGATCTGTTAAAGAGTATATCATCGAGGAATCCAGATTGGTACCCCTTCATCCTGTGTCTAGGGAAAGTTTGAGTCCCTCATCTTCTGATTATATATGAGTTAAGGATCCACCCATTCATGGGAAAGTACATAGGGCCACTTTTGAGCATAGGCCCATGCAGACTCCCAACATAAGTGAGCCTTGTAAGATCACCATAGATATATCTAAAGTAGGAGTTAATAGTACGTCATCTCATGATCCATGGTATAGTAGATAGTTAGATGGTTTAGATAAAGTTTTAGGACAATTAGGCTATAAGCCTACCCCTACACCTTCTCGTCCTGCAAGTGTGCATAGCGGTAGTACCATTAGGACTGTTAGAGGACTTAGAGAGTTCTCCAAGTTTTCTCAAGATATGTATGCTCTTACATCTCATGCAAGCATATATTATGAGTGATAGCTAGACGTGAATGCCATTTTCATAGACAATGGAAAGAGCATGGTAAATCAATCCATTAGGGGACACACCCATAAATTTGCTCGAATAGAGCGCACACACCAGAGGCCTCACATAGCTGATCACATAGATAGACCCCATATGCTGGTGTCTGAGCAGAGATGTCAGATCCTCCAATACCAATTGGAGGATGTTCACACAGAGTTAGAATACCTTGAAAATGAGAATACTCAGAGGTAAAGGTTCATAAGATAGCATTTATATGAACAACGCACGCATAAACAATGCATGCACGAATAATGCATCCTTAATCAGAAGGAGCATTTTGAGAGGGAGGACCAATTGGATAGTATTGGTTAACATCCCCGAGTGTTCATAGGGAGCACATTGATAGATGAGCTATTTCATGACCCAATTTGTACCCTGATCACATAGGCACTCATACTCACCTTATGATCCAACATAAATATTGGTACCTTGTGTCTGAACACCATAGATACAGGCAGTATGAAGAAGTGGGAGAGGAACTAGACCAATAATATCCTAAAATATCCCTAGTCGAAGAGGAGGATGAGCCTAGTCCTTCACTTTGACCAAAGAGGAATCTGCCTCCAAAGGTGCCTCCAAGGCAATCCAGAGAAGAGGAGTTCCTATCTTCACAGGCCTATAAGGCCTTGGAAGAAAAGGTCAAATATATTGAGAAACAAGGGATGGCTTATCAAAAGCCTACCTTGAATAAAATTCATAATGAACCTTTATGCCCATCAGTGCCTATTTTGGCCTATCCTGAGCACTTCAAGATGCCTAGGCTAGAAAAGTTTAAAGGAGAGGAAGACGCACATGAGCATGTTATGGATTTTCTAGACATGTGTTTTGCTATCAAAATTAATGATGCCTTGCTCCTGTGCACCTTCATTACAACCCTCTTGGGCCCAGCCTGAGAGTGGTTCAATCAACTCAAGAGGAACAACATCACAAATTTTAAGTAATTATCTGATGCATTTCTTGAGCGCTTCTCCTTCGTCGTCAAGAAAAAAGTAAACCTATCCAATATGGCTACTTTAATGCAACATGATGATGAGCCAGTTATGGATTACAAAAAAATATGGAGGAAGATGATGGCCAAGCTATTGTTCTCCATCCCTACTTCTGAATTAACTTGAATGTTTATGAAAAGTTGCACCAAGCACATTTTGTTATTATTATAGTTTCAGCAATACCAAACTTTTGAGGAGGCTTCAACATAGGCCAAAGTAATTAAGGATATCAAGATATAGGTAAAGTTAAAGAATTGAATTATCATAGATGTGATTTCATTGAAGATTGTAAGGGATTACAAGAAAATAATACCTCAACGATGATGGTTCAAATGATTGATCCTAAAATATTATTGCTTGAGGAAGATGAATTGTTTGAAATTGAAGATGAATTCTTTATTGAAGAAGGAGAATCTGAAAATGAATATAAATATGGTATGAAATAAAATATGGAATGTCACCAAGTGCTTCAGAAAGAATGATTTTGTTATTTCAAGTCATGAATAAGAATTATTCACTTTATTCACAATTTCCAAAGAAGTTCTTATCTCAAATGATGTGCAGGAAATTGAAAGCCTTGTGTCACTTAAGGATTCTACAATGCTCATACAACAAGAAATCAGTAGGTCTTCATCTCAGGTGATTGATAAAGGTGAATTTGAAAAGGAAATTATAGACCTATCCAAATTTTGCACAAAATATATGGTGGAACCTCACCCTTTAACTATAGAAGATAATTTTTATAATGGTTTGGGAAGGTATGATGAATGTTTTTATTTTATGCCTATTGATAAGAATTTTCTTCATCTGATATGCAAGATGCTAAAATTGATATCTTACATGAAGAGTAACTCCTGTATAGTAAAATAATCACATGTTTTCTAAAGCCACGATAAAATCTCATCCCTTAGCTTTAGAAGATAATTATTATAATGGATGGGGTATGTATGGTGAATCATTGTTTTCTCATACTTCTACTGATAAAATTTCTGTTTCACTTGATATGTAGGATGTTGAAACTTCTATTTCAAAAGAAGATTTCGTAATTCCTACACAATCAGAAAATGACATGCCAATTGCAGAAATAGAGAAGGTTCCAAAATTGAATCACTTTGAAGATGAATTTATTGAACACCTTGCTGAAATTGAAAATGAAGAAATGGTAAATGTTTCTTATGACTCATTTGTTATTAATGAGGACGAGGTAAATTCATCTCTTTTACCCATGACTAATAAAAATTTGAGTACAAATTCACATGAATGGTTTGGATTTAATGTTGGTGATGACCTAAAGGAAAATGCGGATCTATCTGAAGTAACTCAGGTGGTTGATCAAGAAAATTTGTTATTTAACACATCCTGTGATCAGTCAGATTTGTGGTTTGAAAAGGATGGGCATACATTTAATTGGGTGCCTAATTTTGGTGTCTTTAATAAACAAGTATTTGATGAAGATGAAGAACTACAAGGTGATCATGATGGAGACCATGAAGAAAAGGAAAAAGTGACAAATGCTCATCAAATCTTGGTAAATGCTAATAATGATGTGTTGAGTATAGATGACGAGGTAAAATCTTCACCTTTCTCATTGGTTACAAAATTTTCAGGTAATGGGTTGCATGATAAGTTTTTGGATGCTAATGCTATCAATGATGAAATGTCAAATGTTGTTAACAAGAAGTTGGAGACAACTTCTAAAATTTTTACCATAAATGAAATGAAGGAAAACATGTTTGAAATGCTTAATCAAATTCATGAGCAATCAACTAGTGAATCTAGGGTGCAAATTTTTAATGATCTTCTTATACCAAATGTCCTAGATGCTTGTCAATTCTTGAATGATTGTGATTGCTTTAAAAAACTTTGAAAGTGACTTGAATTTGAAATTTTTAGAAATAGGTTCTTATTTGCAAAATATCCTATTTGAAAAGGGGAGCCTAGTTCTAAATTATGAAACAAATTATGAAATTTACACCTTTTTGAATAAGCAAAGGATAATTTAAAATCATGTTTTCACTTTTAAGTTTAATAAATCAAATCTTAAACATGGAACTGCTTATAATTTTGAATCAAATCAGTGGGATGAAATAGGCACAATGAGAATTTCTATTTTTGGCCTAATCTTATTTTTATTGGATTCTTATAAAACTTGTCAAGCATGTAATCATATATGTTTTCTAAAGTATGCTAATCGTATTTGGGATCTAGGGAAATGATGGCAGAAATTTTGTAGTGTCTTGTACATAATGTATATTTTTGTAAATAGTCTTTTGAATTTTTTTTTCTTGTTTTGTGTTTTGTATAGTTTGTTGTTTTGTGAGTTTGTTAGTTAGTTATTTTGTTGATGTGTTAATGTGTGATGTTGTTGATGTTTTGTTGTTTTGTTGTTAAGTGTTGTCACATTTTGTTATGTTTAGTTGAGTACAAAATAAATTGATTTTTTAGTTTTTGAGCTTCATGATTTTAATGTGTGATTAAAGTTGCTATAATTTTGAAGTAGATTTTTCAAAAGTAAGGTAGTTATGATTGAGACGTTGGTCACTTGTTGGTTCTGTTTATGTTTAATCCTGGACTGTATAGGATGAAATTACCTAATTTGAAAACCTGTGAAACCTGGAGAAAAAGAAAATTAAGTTGTTAGTCTATGTCCTCATGAATGTGAACTAAGATAAGGCAAATATGAAAAATTGGAATTGTATTGCAAAAGCTCCATGAATATCACAAAACACATTAACAAATATTGTTTGAAATTTGGATGCATGAAGTTGTTGGTTTAGCAAATTAGGGTGAAATATCTTATATACTCTTTTCAGCCTTACCTCATCTCTAACCCAGGTGGCAGGTGGATTTGTTGCAAAGTACCATTCTACCGGATGTAAATAGAGAGAGATAAGGAGAAAAGAGAGAAAAAACAAAAACAAAAAAAAAAAGAGTTGGAAATAGAGTCAAATCTATTACTAAAAAAATAAGATAGTCTTCACCGGAGCTATAGATGCTCGACTGGTAGTGAAGCAAGGTCTAGAGAAAAGTCATGAAAGAGATATAATGATAAATCTATCATCTAGAACTAAATAATATTCACCGGAGCTATAGACGCTCAGCTGGCAGTGAAGCAATGTTTAGAATCAAGGAAACACAACATCCACCTAATATCTAGGTATTTTAGATAATCTCTACTAGAGCTATGAACGCTCGGTTGGCAGTAGAGCAAGATCTGAAGAGAATCGGGTGTAGGTTTTATCTTTAAAGAGGAATTATTCATAGCCTAAAATGTGGAACTGATGATGGAATGTTGAATGGTTTCAGGTGATAAGGAATGAATCACTTTGCACACACTGAGCTGATGTTGAATGATTTTGGTGGTTCATGTCAAATTGGTCTATTCTCATTCTCTGGATACTTACTGATGCTTGTAATTCTAATATTCGGGTTTTGTGTATTTTCAGAGTTTGGTTTTTAAATCCAAAATGTCCAGGGACATTTACCAGCAGAGTCACCATTGTTGTGATGTCCTTCACAACGACCCCAAAATTTGGGGACCCACTTGAAATTTGAAAGTTGATGCCAAAATATTGCCTGCAATTGAAATTTGGAAGTTGATGCCAATGCATTGCCTACGTTTATAGTTCATATTGTCACCATTGGAATGTCAAGAATATTCATCTTTATGTGTTCTATCTTATAGCAAGTGCATTGTCAAATTTCACCTTGAGATCTAAAATATTTTGAGTTATGTTTGCAGGGTCGTGTTGTAATTTAGTGATTAAAGCCTTAGTTTATCATTGTTACCATTTGAAATATCACAAAATTGGTGTTCCTTAGGAAGGTCATATAGCAGGGTTTAATTCACCAAAAGGTGTGAGAGTTTGGATCTATGCTTTAATTCTAGCACATTGTGGTTCCATCAATTTGGCATGAAGTTAATGTGTTTTGTAGATTTAATTCTTTTTAGATTATTTTGTTAGTGTGTGGTGTTATGTATATGTTTGTTCGTATGTTATGTTTTAAATTATAAATTTTATTAACTTTATAATTTAATATATTTAAAATTGTTTATTGTTTTAAATTAATTAAATTATAAAGTTTTATAACTTTATAATTTAATATAGTTAGAATGGTTATATTATAAATATGTTTTAAATTAATTAAATTATAAAGTTTTATAACTTTATAATTTAATTATATTTAATAAGGTTATTTTATAAATGTTTTATATTCTAATTAATATTTGTCTTGTTGGCAGGATTATTAAAGTATGTTGAAAAGGCGTTGGTGACATTAGGGTTTCATGGACATGTCTTAATTTTAATTTTTGAATGCCAATGAGGAGAAATAATAAATCCTTTGAAAAGGCTTTATTGATATTAGGGTTTCAAGAATTCGTTTTTTAAAAACTGACGGAACGGAGTAAACTAATCAAGAGGAACGAATTTCTCAAGTTATAAATGGAGAATTAGAAACCAAAGAGGGGGTCGGACATTTTGTGCAGAGAAGGAGAGGAAAGGAATTGGAAGGAGCCAAAGCCATCTTTTGAAGAAGCTACAAAGAAGTCCATATTGCAGAGAAGTCAAGCTTATTGTAAGATTTTTTATTATATCAAAATGTTTTAGGGATTCAAATATGCATCATTTTGGTATTTGAATTATAATTAAAATGTTTAATATAATTTTTCAATAATTAATATTCCCCTAAAGATTGCATCATGTCATTGTTCTATTGTGTGAATACTGGTAAACAATGATTTGGTTTAAGTTTCTGTGATTGGTTTTGTCTGTGGCATTTGTCCAAGATAGAAGATTATTTTTTCTTTATAAAACTTTTGATTATTTATTTGATATTCAATTATGTTTGCATAGCCTAGTTCAATGTTCATGAAAATTAAAATTTCATACTAGGTTATTATTAATTTATTATTTAAATATTAAATTGTTTTAATATTTAAATAAATAAATATATAAAAGATAAATGATTACTCTGGTTTCAACTTTGATTTAATAAAGTTGAGAATTAGGGTTGATATCTTTTATTGAAATTTGTTTGGATTTCATGCTTCAAATACCGTTTTATTTATTTACCGATCCAAACCCTACATTGAGAGGATTATATTTGTTATTAAATATTTTATTCCATAAATATTTAATAGGAAAATAATATGAGAAAAACATATTTATGAACTTGATTTTCAAAGTATAAAATTCATAGTTCATAGATCAGTTTTATATTAAAACCCTATGGATTATAATTATAAGATTTGAAAATCTTACAATTTTAGGGTTAAACATTATTACTTTATTTCATTTCCAAATATTTTAATGTTGATTTTATATTTGGGATGAATAAAATGTTTTATAAATAAGTATTCTGGTTCTAACTTTGATTTAATAAGGTTGAGAATTAGAAGTGATTTATTTTATTAAAGTTTGTTTGGATTTCATGTTTTAAGTATAATTTATTTATGCACAAATCCAAACATTACATTGGAATATTATGTTGGTTATTAAATATTTGATTTCATAAATATTTAATAAACAAATATAATAAGTACATTTATGAACTTGATTTTAAATCATAGAACTCACAGTTCATAAATAATATTTATAGCAAACCCTATGAATTTATGATTAATAAGGTTTTTAAAACCTTATGATTTTGGGGTTAAACATTTTTATTTTTTATTCATTATCTCAAATAGTTCAATGTTAATTTTATATTGGAGATGAATAAAATCTATTCATTGATTAAACCGTAGGTTTTAAAGGTGAATATTTATAATCATGGTTTATATCATCATTTTGAAATTTCACATACTTTAATTTTTATTAAGGTAATTGAAATTTCACATTAATTAAAATGCTAAGGCAAATTGTTATTTCAAATTAGTTTTGAAAGCATTTTAATCAATGGTATTGTTAAGTTTGCATCAATAGATCTTAATCATAAGGCAGATTTACTTTATCATTTGGATGATAGAATTTGATGAAAAGCATGTTTTACATGATGAACTTGAAATCATTTACATAATTTCCCAGGCCCCTTGTTAACAGAAACTTGCAAACCCAAGAGTTTATTCAGGCACTTATAAACAACTATGCATGACACATAAATATTAAAGTAAGAACCTTGGAGAAAATAATTTCTTTGCAAGAGAGAATTTAAAATTTTGAATTGTCGAGTGGTTTTGTAAACTGACAAAATCACACCTCGAGTAGGAGGCCTTGGATACGAGAAATGTATTGTGTCCCTTCCATTTTACATCAATGTATTAAATACGTGCATGAGGGACAGGTTCACGTGGTGCCTTCAGATGAAGAACCATTCAAGTACGTGAATCTAGCTGATTTATTGAGGGATTTCGTGCTCCCCTCAATGCACCTGGACATACGACCAGTGACGCCAATCAAAGAGCTAGGAGGTAAAATGAAGGAAGTGTGTGCAAATCCTGCAACGTCCGCATCTCAATGATCGGAGCACATGACAACTGCTTCTACTAGACCATTTGCATCCATGATACATCGGGATGATGAGAAGCTAAAAGCAAATATGGGTAAAAAAGAGATAAAGCAAGCACCCAAACCAGTTGTGATTGAGGTTCCTACTCCCATGGAAGTAGAGGATGCTCAAGGAGAAGTCGAAGAGGTACTTCAGCCTACTTCACCTGCATCTTCAGTAGGGTCATCTGCACCATAGGTGATAGTTCATTTGGTTAACCCCATATTGGGGGAGTACATCATGCAGAATGTGACATTTACACCGATTATCAAAACTACACATGATATGGGCTGACCATGAGCCCATCACCTTCCCATAGGGATTATGGTACCATTAGGGGTGCCCCCTAACCAAACTAATTTCATTTATGGAGGGCTCGACCAGATTACATCTCGCACCCCCATGGATGAAGATGATGATGAGCCATTCGCTGTGAATGTGCATTATCTTTCTAACCTGGAGTATGCCTTATGATATTTTGAGCGTTACCATTGGCATGGTTATGGACTCGGATTATTCGAGTAGGGGCGTAGGAGGTCGTATGAACCACAATATCAGTTGCCTACTGATAGGTTCGGGTTAGGATATTATAGTGGAGGATAGGATGAATTACTTGTGGCATCTTTAGACCGCCTGTACCTCAGTCTGGGGGGTGAAGTCGATTTCAACCCTTATCACCCTAATCCCTCTACCTTTCGAAGGGATAACTAGTTAGTGTCTTATGTCACTATAGAACCACCTGAGACATATCACGAAGACATCTTGGTGGATACCGGTCTAGAGCATATACCAAGAGATAACTTGGGTGAACAAATCCATGAGGCAGCCGATGACATAGGCATGCAGGTTTAGAATGCTAGTTTAGCGATAGATTCCGAGTTAGAGGATCACTCTGATGAGGATACAATAGAGTCCATCTTCGAGATAGGTGGACCAAGTTGCATATATGAGAGTGGTGATGATGATGAGTCCTCAAATAATGAGCAATATGAGGATGAGACTGAGGTGGCCTATCTAGGCCCTCTTAATTTACGTCATCTATTACCTGAGGAGATAGTCATCGAGGATGATCAATCCTTCATGAGCGATAGCAGTTATCGGGTGTGGGCTTACATGGGACCCCATCTTCCTAACCTCCCAATTCCAGTAGGTAGTGGTGAAGGTCTCTATTATGATAGTGACGATGAAGATGAAATAGAGAGAGCCTATTTAGGACCTCCCTACTTGCATCATCATAATGCACCTTACACTATAGAGGATTTGCATAGAGATATAAATCTTCATCCTCACCTCAGAGGAAGACCACCTAATATGGATAGGATTTATCATATGGTCTTCCCTGATCCACCAACATTCAGAGAGCTCCTTGAGCCTAGCGATCCTGTGTTCGAGTCTATCCATAGACCGGATCCAGAGATCCCCATACCCCCATAACCACATCTCAGGGATGGAAGCTATACTAACTTAGTGTCACATGCACGTGGTCCTGGAGATATGATCCATTCCATCAATATGATCTCCATTGATTTGACCACTCCACTTCACAACCCAGTTGATCCTTCCAAGCCATTGCATCTGAATGTAGATGCTATCGATTGGGATCATGCTGACTCACCACTAGAGCCTGAGGATTTCTTCCCTAATGAAGAAATGTTGCAACCTTTTCATTTTGCGCTAGGTTGTGCACATGATGTTTATCATGCTAAGGATGCTTCCAATGTGGAACCCATAAACCCAATAGATGACATCCACTTGATCCCTACACCTCACCAGCTTGAGGAGGGATCCCATATGTCAGTAGAGGAAACCTTCGAAGTGGATATCAGTAATGATCCCACCAATCCAAGGAAGGTTAAATTTGGAGAGACTTTGACTCCTGATGAGCGTGCCAACCTCATCCCTCTACTGAAAGAGAGACCTGATCTCTTTGCTTGGACTTACAAAGACATGTCAGGTCTAGATCCAAAATTGGTTACTCATAACCTTTCGCTAGATCTGTCGAAGAAACCAGTCAAGCAGAAACTTAGGAAGATGCATCCAACAGTAGCCTTAATGGTTAAAGATGAATTGCAGAAGCTATTGGATGTAGAGTTTGTCATTTCCATCGACTATCCAGAATGGGTATCAAACATGGTGCCTGTAGGAAAACCTGATGGAAGGATCCATATTTGTACGAATTTTAGAGACCTCAATAAGGCAACACCAAAAGATTCATTTCCATTGCCAAACATAGATGCTCTCGTAGACGCAACTACGGGTCATGAAATGCTCTCC
Source organism: Wollemia nobilis (assembly GCA_028583015.1). Lineage (NCBI taxonomy): Eukaryota > Viridiplantae > Streptophyta > Pinopsida > Araucariales > Araucariaceae > Wollemia > Wollemia nobilis. Next base: position 10,754,190 of record JAQPPZ010001125.1, read on the forward strand.
TTAATGGATGATTTTTTTGGTTACAACCAAATTCAGATTAAGCCCGAAGACCAACATAAAACCATATTCATAATGCCATGGGGAACATTTTGTTATAAGGTTATGCCATTTGGTCTTAAAAATGTTGGTGCTACATATCAATGGGCTATGACATATATCTTTCATGACTACATGCATAAGATCTTAGAATATTACATCGATGACTTATTGGCAAAGTCATTGCTGCGTTTAGAGCATGTAGAGGTCCTGAGGAAGGTCTTCGATCACCTGATAGAGCATAATGTTAGGTTGAATCCTAAGAAGTGCGTATTTGGTGTAACTTCAAGAAAGCTCTTAGGATTCATCATTTCAAAGTGAGGGATCGAAGTTGACCCAAAAAAGGTCAAGGCTATTTTAGAAATGTGTCCCCCCATGAATATCAAGGAATTAAGAAGCCTTCAGGGCAAAGTAGCATCCATCAAGTGATTCATCACATAGTTATCGGATAAATGTTGACCCATGAATCGACTGCTACACAAGGGGGTCCCATTCAATTGGGATGAGGACTGTCAAGCAGCCTTTGCTGAGATTAAGCAATACCTAGTGATGCCGCTAGTGCTAGCTCCACCAAGGCCAGATGAGCCATTTTTGCTATATATATCGATAATCGACTTTGCATTAGGGACCATGTTAGCCCAAAAGAATGTGCAAAACAAAGAGCAAGCCATATATTACATTAGCCAAACCTTGGTGAGTTACGAGCTAGGATATGCATACGTGGAGAAGTTGTGTTTAGCAGTAGTGTTTGCTACAAAGAAATTGTGACATTATATGTTAAGTCATACGATGTATGTCATATCAAAATAAAATCCTTTGCAATATATGATGAGCAAGACATATCATAATACACGTACTACAAAGTGGATCATGCTATTGATAGAATTCGATTTGGAATTCATTAGCCAAAATTCCATTAAGGGATAGGTCATAGTAGATCAACTGGTTGAGGTGCCTCTCGAAAATAGTAGGCCCCTCACCATAGAGCTTCCTAATGATGCAGTATTTGCCTTATCAGAAGCACCCAAACTCGAAGAGCTAGATAACAAAGCTGATATGACTTTGTTCTTTGATGGTTCAAAGTGTGAGCAAGGGGGTGGTGCAGGAATAGTGTTGTTCATGCTGCAAGGTGCTCCCATGCCCTTGTCATTCAAGTTGGACTTTCCTTGCACTAACAATAATGTTGAATACGAAGCCCTAATTTTGGGCCTCCAAACAGCTATCGCCATGAAGATTAAAAGGTTAAATATCTTTGGTGATTCCCTTCTCATTGTTAACCAGGTGAAGGGACTTTTTCAATGTCATTGTCCTATCCTGAAGTCTTACAAAGATCTTGTTGATAAATATTTAGCTCAGTTGGAATGGTATGACATCGAGGCAATCCCTCATTCATCAAATAGATTTGTAGACACTATGGCATCTTTGGGATCCTTAATCCCTCAGAATCCATCTACTGATTTTACTACCATCCACATAAAAATATTGTCACATGTTGTTGTGCAACGTGAAGCTTTGGATAACAAAGAGTCAATCAACATGATCCAGGTAGAACCAAACCATGAGTGGTTCTACAGAGCCAGAGATTTTCTCAAGAGAGCATCCTGGGGGTCTTTGATCTCATAGGATCCTATGGGGAGTGGTACTACCATTCACCATAAGGTTGTTTCCTAGTCTGCATTTGTGAATGTTGAACCGTAGGGGGAACATGTTGTCTTATCAGTTGAGGCTGAGAGCTATCAGAATTGGATGTCATAAATATACGACTTCCTTAAGCTTGGTATAATCCCTCAAGGATTGTTGCATGCCATGAAGTGCACATTTAAGTAGAAAGTGATAAAATATGTCTTGTTAGGAGACATTCTATATCATCAAAGCTACGATGGAGTTCTCCTTCATTGTCTTGAGCCCCAAGAATCATCTTGGGCAATTTTGCAAGCTCACGATGGTACATGCGATGGCCATTTTAGTGGCATGGCTATCATCAAGTGCATCCTTCACATGGGTTATTATTGGCCCACTATGGAGAAGGATTGCAATGTGTATGTCAGGAAATGCATTAAATGCTAGCATCATGCTAATCTTGCACACCTACCATCACAGGCCTTACAACCCATTCAAGCGGCTTGGCCATTTGCTCAGTGGGGTTTGGATCTCATTGGTAATATCTCCTCCATCATCAGGCTGGCATACATTTATTATTATGGCTACTGAGTATTTTACAAAGTGGGTGGAAGCCATTCCCTTAACAATGACAACTGGAGCACGTATTGTTGAGTTCATACTCACTAATATCATAAGTCATTTTGGGATACCATCCAAGATAATTTTGGATAATGGAACGTCATTCAAAAACAAAACTATGAGAGCTTTGACATTTAAGTACAAGATCAAACATAGTTTTGTGACTCCATATTATCCATAGGCAAATGGGTAAGCTGAAGCTTCAAACAAGATAGTGGTTTCCATATTGAAAAATATGGTACAAGAACACCACAAATATTGGCACATCCAATTACCCCTTGCATTATGGGCTTATAGGACTAGCATTCGGACACCCACTAGGGCAACTCTATTTTCACTAGTATATGGCATTGAGGCCATTATGCCCTTAGAGTTGGAGATTCCAATATTGTGCATCGCATTGAAAGAGTTCATCGATGATGACATTGTGCAACAAGCTCACCTAGATCAATTGATGCTACTTGATGAACATCACGTGAATGCCCTGGAGCATCTCCATGTTTATCAAGAGTACTTAAAATGAGCTTACAATGACAAAGTCCATCTAAGAGACTTTGAGGTTGGTGATCTTGTGCTGAAAGAGAACCAACATAACTCAAATCTACCACCAAAAATGTGAGACAAATTTATAGCTAATTGGTTAGGTCCTTATATCATCTCCGAGAATATTGGACCTAGGACATATCGCTTAACATCATTGGAAGGAGTTGAAGAGCCTGAACCTCTCAATATCCTTCATATTAAAGCATTTTATGCCTAAAACCATCAAAAGGCTCCAAAGGCATCTGTAAGCCCTTTGGTCATTCAATAAAAGGCTCCAAAGGCATCTGTAAGCCCTTTGGTCAAATTAAAAAGTAATAAAATCCAAAAAAATTGGAAAATATCAAAATTCAAAAATAGTGCATTACATTTCATTTGCATCATTGCAAAACATTTGCATCATGCATTTCATTTTCCACATACATTTCATTTTTGCATTGCATTAGGCATATCCATCCACCACATTTGCATTAGAATAAATTGTGTTTACAATCTGACAAATGACACCACGTTTGTGTTTCAATCATGCATCTATGCACTATCATTATCATCCATTCACCCTTGTGAGTAATTGTGTTTTTCAACACAACCCTTCTTGTTGCTATGAAGAATATACTAAGGTTTTCTAGTCATTCAACCATACTTAGTGGTCTTCTCAAGAGTTTGGTAGAAAGCTTGCTTTGCTTTTGTAGATGAGGTCTAGTTTGTATAGCCCTTAGCATATCAGAATCCTATCACTAATCAACAAACTAAACAATCCTAATAAGGACTAGGGGAAGATGAATGCTATAAAGTGGGACCAGGTATCCTGAGGTGAAAATTTTATTCTTGCTTATCCCCCTGTGCGGACGGTTTGAGAAATGTTGATAGTTGGCAAAAGGACAAGCTTGCCCCCTACCCAAATAAATCCCTTGCTTACAAATGAAGGAGCAATATCCCAGAATGATATCCCTGAAAGATATCCCAAAGTGAAACTCCCAAAGTTAAATCCTCAGAAGTCAAATCAAATCAAGATCAAGTTTTATCAAAGAAATCAAATCAGTATCAAATCCCTTGCTCAAAAAGAAAAAAAAAGTACAAAATAAATAGTGATTTTTATCACTATAGTACAAAAATAAATAGTGATTCTTATCACTTTACATGAGCAAGTATCCCAAAAAATTAAAGAAAATAAGGGGGTGAGCTTGAATCCCTAGAATTGTCAGTACTATCGTACCTTACGCATGATGATATGTCTGATACATTAGCATTTCGCTTTTGTGCAGACCAATGTTTGAATGTGGAAGAGCTAGCTTCAGGTGTCATGTATCACCTAGTAGTCTAGTCCAACTGAAATCTAAACCTAGGATTGGATAGACATTTGAGGATCCCCAATCTTAGCAATGGGCTGAAAGAATCCCGCTTGACATCGGGGTATGCTTATGCCTTATCTAAATATACTCATTTGCACACACAGGGATAATGAACAGTTAGGGCCTATCCTAGAGAAAGCCTTATGTTTCAGAAGTCTAGTATGGTTAGTATACAACTTTTGATAAGTCAACTAAGGTGTTTGAGTCTCATGGAAAACCTCAAAAATTCCCAAATAGCAACAAACAATTTTCAATGCAATCATCAAAAATCAAATTTCTTTTATAAGAGTTTGTTTATTAGAGATTATTTATAATATAGGTTAGATACCGGATGGATGTCAAAAATGATATTTAAATGGCCACTGACTATGTTATACATATTATTTTAATTTACAAAAGCTTATGAATAGAAACAATACATCATTGCATCTCACATATGGGTGCCCAATAGATCAAATCATATAATAAGATATAGCAATTACAATCCATGATTGTTATACATTCGATGGTGTCATCCATTAGATTTTTAAAACTCATATTGCATTCATACATGATGTTTTAAGAAATTAAAGCATACATATCCATTTCAGAAAAATATTATCAAAGAAACAAAGAAAAATCATGCAGTACATACATGGCATAGATTATGTCATAGCAGTATAAATTAAATGCATACAAGTACAATAAATCAAACATGTATTTAAACATCATATATCACATTCATATACATTCATCATAAGTAGTCTACCTACACATGTATATCATTGCATCTCAAATCATACATCCATCATCTATCTAATGCATGTCATCCATACATCACATCATATAGCATAAAATAAGCATCACATTTAAACATTGCATCCATATGCATCTCATAAAACATAAAACAATAAAAATAATAAAACTGCACATATAATGAGTCTCAATGTCAGATCATATATATATATATATATTTTTTTTTGTGTGTGTATCAAAATAAATAGTCAACAGTACATCGACATATGTCAAAAATACCCATAGGCTACATATGTGTAGGTCCTCAACCTTACACTAAAAAATGGTACAATAGCATCTAAAATATCTGTACTAGCTAGCACCTGCACCCCCAGACTGAGAGGCTCCACCATCACCTCCACCATCCCTATGAGTCCTCCTCGAGCTAGCACCTGAGGTCCTCTATGATCTATGTGATCTATGACTAGAGCTAGCTAAGGACTATCCTATCATCTGAGTGTGAGTCCTCTAAGATCCTGCAACCTCGAACCTCTCAAGAATCTCACCCTCAAGTAGCATGATCGCTCCTCTCAAAGTAGATATGTATGCAACATCTAAAGCGCTATCTTAGATCTACTACTGAACAAGAGCCATCAATATCCTATTCTCTGATGTCAGGTCCAACCCTACCAATCCCTATACTACTAGAGCTATTGGTACTATTGGAGCAACTGGAGGCACTAGAGCCACCTATGATGATGAGGGAGCTCCACTCCTAGACCTGAGTGCAATAATATATGTCATCATCACATCAACCTAAGACTATAGAAGAGTATGCTACCCTGTAAGCCATTGTATCTCTATATCTATAGATGCAACCTTCACCTCTAAGGTGGTCTTCTCCTCCTTATAGCTACACCATCGAGTCTACCCTACTATCAGTCTAGACTAGAGATCCCCCACATTTACCTCAAGAGTGGCAATGGTGGTATCCCGATGTAGCAGCTACATCTATAGAGAGCCTACCTAAGTCTATAGGTTGGCAATCTAGGCCCTGAGCTACCCAATATCACTATCTAGGGCTACCTCACCCTCCTCAAGAGCATCACCCTCCTCCTCAACTAGTGGTGCCTCCTCTATAGCTCCCTCACCCCATCCACCCTCAGTCCTCTATCGAACTTGGTGCCCATGAGGATCTACCTCTGCACCCTCACTGCCCTCTACTGCATCATCTAGGACCCTACCCAAGGGGCCCTCAAAACCCTACCATACTCGAAGTGTCCACCATGTGTCATAGTCAGGAGTGGTCCCTGCATATATCTACCCTGACTCCTAGAAGTCATCATCCTCCTCACCTAGTGGAGTAATCCTAGGCCAAGTCAAGTCCCTCTCTAGGTGGAGGTGATGGTAGATGGTCGACAACTCTGGTATATCCTATCTGATGTCGAACTATCTCAGGATGTGAGAGTAGTAGAAGAACTCCTATACCTTGGACTTACATTCGAGGAGCCATCTATCCCTACATGCCTGATGTAGCCGATCATCGACCTCCATCCATGGAGGGTAGTCTAAGTAGGGGTGCCACTCGATCTGATTGGCCTACAATGCTGCAAACCATCTAATATAGTGTGTCAGGTCCCCTGCATGTGATATTCTCCTAAATCCCTCCTGCTCGTGAGGCTAGCATGTAGCATAGCACTGACACCTCTTCTCAATGATGTCAATATCTAATGGTAGGTTAGAAGGACACTCGATCTTGATATACTACCATACCTAAAGTTGTAGTAATAAAATGCATCTAATATCGACTCTATTCCTATAGATAATCTGATACAAATCATTATAGAGTTGCGCTAACAATGCACTACCCTAGGATAGGATCAAGGGATGATCTATAGGACTCATGAGGATGTCCAAAGTCCTAGATAGGAGGTTCCAAGGGAACCTCATGCTAGAAGAGTCAGGCAAGATGACCTACATGATCAAGTGCATGAAGATAGTTGCTCGCTCACTAAACACCCATTGTGTATACCAATACTCAATGTGGACCCCTCCATGGTCCGAGTCTCGCTCTGCCTCCTCACTACGATGGCCAAATATCTGAGCGAATACAATCCTCTTCACCTCAGTCGATGAAGATGTGATGGCCTCACCATCCAGAGGGATACGAAAGATGTGGTAGACATCCTCCAAGGTCACTATCATCTCACCTATCGATAGGTGAAAGGTATTGGTCCACGCATCCCAACGTCGGGCCAATGTAGTCATATAGGCCTAGTCGGCCATGATAGTGGGGAGGCATAAAACATAGTCAAATCCCATAGCCTTGAACCACTCCTGGTCCGCTTGAGAGAGGGTGCCATGTAGGTTGCGAAGGATCTCAGACTCCCTCGCCCTCATAGTCAAGGTCTAACATAAAGAATAATAAGGCAAAAATAATTAAAAATCAAACCAAAACAATAAAAAATAATTTAAAAATGACAAACAAAAGTAAAAATCTTGAAAACATAAAAAACAATGGAATAATGCACTTCAAAAAATCAAAAAGATCAATTAATTCTGCTAAAAATAAAAAAAATTAAAATTAAAAAATTATTTCTAAGGTTGTCGAACCGTGGTTCAGACCCGTGATCGGGATGGCGGTCAAAATTTTGACCGTTTGAATTTGAATCTCACCATGGTTGACAGCCATGGTCCCCAAATTGACAATTGGGAACCGCACCTGCCAACCATGGCTAGGAAAAATGACCTTTTTAGGGTCACTTTCCATCCTGAGACACCCCAAAAATTAAAAATCCCTCCCCTCTAAGCTAACCTAAGCTAATCCTAACTAGGGTGAGGTTTATTACCGATAGTTTAATGAGGTTAATTTAGCCCATTACTTAATGAGGTTTATTTTAAAATCTGGTAAAAGCAAATAATGAGCGAAGATGTGTGCTTCTACCTTAATAGCATCGGCTCCTCCAGGTTGGTCTGCCATCGATGTGGATAAGGGTGAGGTCAAAATGTGGTAGCGTTCCATATCAGTTTTGTCTTCTTCCCTCTTAGAGCTCTCAAATTTGCAAATGCTATAGGAAATAATGAAATTTTTAAATTGCGAAAAATCCTTAAATATTTCCAATTTTGGCCCTGACCATGCTTGACAACCGTGGTCCCCAAATTAGGGTTTTTCACCCATGGGTTTGACCCACGGTTAAGAAATTTAAATTTTTTAGCTATTGTTGTCAAACGTGGTTAGAAAACTGTAATAAAAGATCAAAAATCCCACCATGGAGAGCTATTAAATGATGAATTAAAAATACCCACATGACCAAAATTATAAAAAAATCACAAAATAACAAAAAATCAAATAAATCAAAAGCCAAATGCGCCTCGTATCTAGTTATTTACCCTACACACTTGGTGGTTGCAGTGACTTGCACTCCATGCAATCCGACAAGATGAGTAAATTACCATAAGGACATTTGGGGTAAATTCATCATCATAGAATTACTATGCTTCATTTCAATCCCTAAGAAGGCCTAACGATTGGACTGCTCCATGGGAACGAGGTATTCATCTTAATTCTTCTATGATATTTTTAGCAGATCATCGATAAATATGATTCAACACAAGCATAATTGGCATTGCTATCATTTTGATTCCCTAAAAAGGCCATTGAGGCTAGACCGCTCCAGGGGATAGAGATGTACAATTACTATTAATAGTTGCAATCATAGCTGATTAGGCCTAATCAAGTAATCAAATGCTAAATCTTAATTTGTTCAAATCATTCATAGTGGTCAAGTGACTCATCGCTTCATTTAATTGTCATTACCCTCATCGACTCATCGCTTGAGGGGGTAGTCATAATATCATAATCATAATCAAAGTCAACAGAAGATCCCTTGATCGTAGATCTCTTGATCTTGTCAAAATTATGTTCATCTTATGAATCATTGCCAAAGACTATCATAAGCTTACCCTTCTACTAGGGTAAATAGCAAATATGATAGTTAGTTTGTAGCTCTCTTCCTTTCGATTATATAGGCTCGAACTCCTATTATAGCACCAAAGCTACCCGAATGTCTGATGACGAGTGCAAACTCTTTCAAATTTAAGCCTTCCATCTAGTTGGAAGCAATGATTCTAGGATGTGCATCCTTTTTCTAGGACCTAGGGCATCTAATGTTGATCAGACTAATGATCATCATCCAACCTACGACATCATTTTAGGAGGTCTATTTTTGCTCAACGTTGTTCGATCTCATAATGCATCTCAAAAGGGGCATCTGTAGACACCTAAAACATGTCATGTCGAGGTGACTACTCATATGGGACATGCTAGAAGACCATATGGAAGACCTTGGACAAATACCAAGGTATAGCAGTGGTTTTAACCACTCATTTGGGCACCTTTGCCTAGTCAATGCTAACCGTTGTTGACACCCATGGTTAGCAGAGCTGACCGCGCTTGTCAACCACGATTAGGCCTCAAAGTTAGTTGGCCTTTGACCAATTCAAAGTTAGTTCCAATGGTCATTTGGTTGTGGATTGGAGTGGTTTGAGTGAGGAAGGTTCTAGATCTTTCCATCCAACAAACTCAACTGCCCATTCTTGATCTTGGCTTCCTCATGAAGCTAGGACATAGCCCTTCAAGGTGCTATAAGATCCCCATCCAAAATGGGAAGAAGAGAGAGATGCATAGGAGAATTTGAGCAGTGAAGCCCTATCGAATTCAACATCCACCTAATTGCATTGTGACATTACTTTCTTGCCCCCATTTGAGAGATTGAAATGGCAATTCTAGCCATAGAAGTCCTAGGAGGTTAAGAGAATCAAGAAATGCAATTACATCCATTTCACATGCAATCAGAGTAGTTCAACCACCAAATATATTAGAGGACACAGAGGTGACCCTTGACCATCAATTTGGTAAGAGAATTCAGAGATCTAGCCCTTGGATTTGAGGACAAGCATATTTCAAGCCTCACCACAGCTGTCAACCATGGTTAATAGTGCTCACCATGCCTCAGAGCCGCGGTCAGGGTAGTATCACTGATTTCCTTATTTTCTCATCGTAGGAATTGTTAATAGTAGTAGACTAAGCATAATTTAGGTTTTATTGTATTTTTAGAGACTTTTGACCGATAGAATTAACTTGTTTAGTTGTTTGCTTTCAATATGTTGATTAGGATACTAATGGATATTTTTCATGCTTCCATGCTTTCAAGTTGATAATTAGGCTATTAGATAGTTGCATATGCTTTCTCTTCACATGGTTCATAACATATTTTCATGTTTCTCATAGGTTTATTAGCTTTCTTGCACTTTCTTGATTATATGCTAATAATGTCATCTTTGTATACACTTTCCTCAAAAAGCCTCATCAAGAGAGGCATCCTTTATCACTAATGCTTCTTGTTGTTTATTGCACATAGGACTAATAGGGTTTTGACATGCAAGGCAGAAAATACCTCTAATCATGGAGAAGAAGGTCATCGACACCTTGGAGCAGTTTGTGTCATCCTGAAAGGCATTTTGATCGCATCTACCCTTGAGAGGGATTAGACGCTATTGTAATTGATGTATCAAATGGGTATCCCTAAGAGGGATGAATCTATAATTTGACTCCATTGAAATTAATAAAGGATTCCTTGTATTCATTTTATTTCTTGTTGTCAATTTATGCATGCCTATTTGTGTATCTTTCATCAATTGCAATAGTTAGACTAGGTGCGAGCCTTTTTGGTGGTTACAAGGTGAAGTGGATTGAAATTTATGATAATGAGTTTGGTGAAGAAATGATGGTGAATGTTGAAATGGAGATGATGTATGAGGATTGTGATTATAATGATTATTTATGGGAATTGCATGAGTATGGGTTGATGGTGGTGTGGGGATGGAAACCATAGAATATTGTGGTACTCATGATGAACTTTGGGTGATAAAGGTGGGTTGAGTAGAAATAGGTTGAGGCTTAGGATTAACCACCTAAACTTGTTGTTGAGCATTATGTCGCTTCTTAAGAAATTTATTAAGGTGTTCCCATGCTTCATGTATTTTCATATTTGAAGTGGAAGGTATGGATGTGGATGGAATTGATAAGGTGGGTGGATGACAAATTGAAATAGGAAGTACAACTATATTGGTGACATTGGATGATGTGGATGTTGGCATCTGTGATGCAGCACTGACATGTACTTCATACAAAGGATTGACATAGGTATATGTGTAAGATTATGGGATGGATGTGCTTGGAGCACATGATGATTAGAGGATGGACCAATGTCAGGAAGGTGTAGTTTATGCCTCAAAAATGATTGTTGTACACCTGGGTTAGGCTGGAAGGCTAGGAGGAGATAAGTTCCTATCAGAAAGAAGGATCATGCCTAGGTGAGTTATGGACTGAATCTAAGATATAGTTAGCAAATCTCTAAAGAGCTTCTACTTGGGACATATCTATAGGGGTGATGTGGTGATCAAAGGTATGTGAGGATGATTCTACTTGTGGAATGGCCATGTGAAATGACTAAGTGGATGACATAGTGTGTGATGGATCTGCAAATAAATTTGAATGACTTACCTGTATCACACTAGTGGGATTGACCATAGAAGTGATAGAGAGGGATGATGAAATATCCATGGATGTAATGTGTTATGGGATGGAAATTTGATTTAGTGCTTCTTTCTTTTTTTATTTATAGTTAAGACCATAAGCTAAATTAATCAAATATATGCAATGTTCAGTGTAGTAATGTAAATAAAAAATTCACAGAAATCAAGTAAAACAACCCAATTCTAAGTTGTTGCCACACATGTGTCTTACTTTTTGTTCTTTTTTATCTCATTTTAATGTTTTTTTGTGTGTTTTGATTTACTAATCTGAATTATGATGGGTGAAATCTATGGCTTGGAAGGGCAATGATATTCTTCATGGTGATGAAGTCCAAAAAGTATGCTCAGGGGTATCCTAAGGTGGATAAGGGTAGATATTTGTGGATGGAGATGAAGCCCACCATCACCAAATCTCAAGCAATGGTTGGTGATGAAATCCAACACATTATTGTTTAATGTGATACGTGTTGTGTGTGATTCCTTTTAAAATTTCTATTTTTTTATGTTGTACATACAATATCAAAAATATCTAATTTTCCAACTCTAAATCAAAAGCCACCAACAGAGATCAATTTCTTCAAAAAAATTAGAGTACACTGCTTAAGACCACTCTCTAAATAGAAGAAGTTTTGTCTACTCTTCTACCTTGAATCACCAAATGTGAGAATACTTTGATATTCTGATATTGTTCCTACTTGTAGACACCTAAAACGCGTCATTTCGAGGGCGACTACTCATATGGACATGCTACAAGACCATATGGAGGATCTTGGATAGACTCCAAGATAGAGAAGTGGTTCTAACCACTCAATTTAGGCATTTTTTCCTAAGCAGTCAGAACCACAAATCAGACCTGCGGTCTCCAATCTAAACCACGGTTGACACCTGCAGTCTATAGTCTGGACTACAACTGTGACCTACGATATTAACTAAAGTTTAGTTAGGCCTTCCATCTAAGACAAATCGATTGGAATAGCCAAGAGATCTAGAAGGAGGCAATTGAAGGACAAAATATTCCAGAGGTTTCCATCCCAACTGTCCTAACCAACCTTCTTGGTTTTGGCTTCTCCATGAAGCCACCCCTATCCCTAAGGGCATGCTATAAATACTCCTTCCAAATGGGGAGAAAAAGAGAGCAAGCATTGGAGATTTGAGCAGAGAAGCCCTGGCGAATTGTACACTCAAATTGAGTATACTAAGAGATAGAGCTATTGCACTTAATCCTCGACCCTTTTGCCACCATTCATGATGAATTGCATTATGGATGCCCTAGGTTCTTATGAGGATCAAGAAACACAAATCTGGGTAAATGAATGCCCTTCACATCGAATTGATCACCAAATTAGTATGAGGACAATGAATGTGACCCTTGAACATCAATTTGGACAAGGATATTGAGCCCACTACCCCTAATTTTGAGAGCAAACTCAGTAGAGGTCAAACCGTGGCTGTTAGTCACTGTTCATAGTGCAGACTGCTCACTAGAGCTACGGTTTGCAACAGGTAAAAAATCACCTTACTCTTTTATTTTTTGTCTAGCTAGTTAGGTTAGATTAACCATTTTGTTGATTTAATAGTGTTTTAGACGACTTCTGACCGTAGAACTAGGCTTGATTCACATTTTATACTTATGTTTCAAATTAGGACTAGAATGCTTTATTTATGCATGTTTATGCTCCATTTTCTATATTTGATCCATGCATAGTGTAGACGTTATTTTACTTTATGCTATTACATGAATCTTGATTCGCTTTGCATAGTTTAGCCACTTTCTTTATGCTTTCTTGATTATGCATGTTAATGGTGTCATCATACATTTTACCTAAAAGGATCTCATCACAAGATGCTGCCTATATTTTGACATTCTTGTTGTTTCTTGACCACATGAAGGAGAGATAAAGCATCCAACCCCTTCCCCATTGTGAAGAAGATGGTCATCGACACCCTAGAGCAGTTTGTGTCACCCTAAGGGGCATTTTTATCACACCTACCCTTGATAGGGATTAAACACTATTGTAATTAATGTATCAAATGGGTATCCCTAAGAGGGACGAATCTATAATTTGACTTCATCGAAAATAATAAAGAATTCCTTATATTCACATTATTTCTTGTTATCAAATTATGAATGTCTATTTGTGTGTTTCCCTTTGATTGCAATAGTTAGATCGGGTGTGAGCTTCCTTGGTGGTCACAGATGGCGATCACGATGAAACTCCACATTTCTAGCCCCTGAGTACTGACATTTTTGGTTTTTTCATCTCAGGTGCTAACCGCAGCTATGCCTATGGCTGTCACCTACGGTTTACACTGTATCCCGCATACCATAGATGTGATTTGCAACAGAAGCAGCAGACAGCAGAGAAACCACTTGGTAGTAGAGCAGGAGTTGAGGTAGGTTCTATTTCCATCCTCTATTCTATATTTTCTCCTCTGTATTCTTATAGTAAACGGCAAATCAACGATAAATTAGGAACATTAAAGGAAAATGATCAATGAACAAGTCCTAATTTTCTTTCGTATTCTTTTTTTTAGAAAGGCGTTGCTAGGAATAGTGGACCTCTGATTGCAGTCCGCCCTAGAATACAGTGACCTTGATAAAAATTGTGTGGTCATTTGCATGCGTGAGGTCCAATTAGAGGCCATGTCATCGTAATTGCATTGTCATAACGTCATGTAGGACATAGCATGCATACCTTTGTGAATTTGAAACGTTCCTTCTTATGCATATCATGTAGGAATGATCATATGAATGTTCTTTTATGCATTTTTCTTTATGCAAAGTAAAATGAACCACACACACCACGTTTCATTATAAACATCAGTGGCGTTGGACTCTCACATCCAACCCATTTGATTGAGACCAATAGTGGATGTCATTACTGCTTGGTTTGCTCATTTTAAATTGTATTATCAGGACCCGCTCATTGCCAAGGCTGACCCAAGAACTGTCATATCCATGCAAAATAGCACGCACTCATCTTCGAAAGGGTGTATCAATGCGCACGATGTGTTTGGTGAGGGTTGGTAGTACCTATTCTACTTCGTTGAGTATGGAATTCATTACCATATTTGGCTTGTGCGAGTATATAGGTGAAATTCAATTAAACTGAGAATAAAATCCAACGATTTTACAAAACATGTAAGATTTTCTCATACTGATACAACACATCTTGTAACAACATCAAAGAGTTTAGGGCACATTGTAAAATTTAAAAATAAGATAAACATCATTGTATACCTTTTTTGATAGTAAAATATGCATCTAGATATTAGGTACACTATGGTGGATGCATGAGGTGGTCGATAAAGGTGCAATCCCAATCGATTCACAATTACACATGTCTAGTACTCAACCACATGAGCAAACTGAATGATGTTTGATGAACATTAGAGGAGACAACTCGACACAAGGGGATCCCATTGAGCATGCCCCTAATAGACTAGCATCAGTGCATACTATTAGATGTATATTAAAGCATGGGTCTTCTCAGCTTGAGGGTGCTCCACTCGAAAGCCATTACCAAGACCGTAGTGCATGCACATCCACAAGATTAGTGAAAGAGTATGTTGTGTAGGGGACCAGATTGGTACCCATCCGCACTAAGTCTATAGGTTGTACTATACCCCCACCTTATGAGTATAGAAGGAATAGAGGTCTACCCATTCAGGGGCAAGTAGATGGGCTTCCTACTGAGCACAAGTCTACCCATAATCCCATGCATACTATAGCACGCAATATCACCATTGATATTTCAAATGTGGGAGCTAATGGAACACCACCCCATGAGATGTGGAGGTCTAGATAGCTAGACGGTCTAGGTAGTGTGCTAGAGCAGCTAGGCTGCAAGCCTTCGACTCTGCCCACTCGTGCTTCGAGTGAGCATAGCGGGAGCACCATTAGAACTACTAGAGAGCATGGAGAGGCTTCTAAGTGCCCTCATGTCTTGCATCCACCATCCATGCATGGTGGCACATAGCACAAGACAACACGATGTCAATGTCGTCTTCATAGACAAAGGCAAAATCATAGCACATCAGTCCGATGGGTACAGAACCCACAAGGTCGCTCGTACAAAGCAAGCATATCAAAGGCCTTTGACAGCTGACCATGTCAAAAGATCATATCGACTGGCCTTTGAGCAAAAATGCCAACTCCTCCAAGATCAATTGGAGGATGCTCACCTAGAGAGGCAGTGCATAGAAGATGAATATCTTCAAGCACAGAGGCTTACTATACAAAGGTTGTATGAGCAGCGCTTGTGCGAGGAGTGCATCCTCATCCAGAAGGAGCATGTAGAGTAGGAAGATAGGTTAGCTAGGGCCAGCCTATACTCTCAAGATTAGCACAGAGAGTAGGTGCATAGGAAGGCTTTTTTGCAAGTCGACATGCACCATGAGCGCGCAAGCATTCACACTTATATCATTGTCCATCACAGAGAGCAACCACCCTCAGTCAACAATCAGAGGTAGCAACATTATGAGGAGCAAGAGGGGAACAAATGCAACCAAGAGAATCCTGAGAGTTCTCGAGCTGAGGATGAGGAAGAGTAATGCCCTCCACCTTGACCGCCTCCATGCCAACTTAGGGAGGAGTACTTTCTATCTTTTGAGGCTTATAAATCTTTAGCTGAGAAGGTCAAGGTAATTGAGAGACAAGGCACGACTATCCAAAATCTGACACTAAGGAAAATTCACAATGAACCTTTAGAGCCCTCGGTACCTATGCCCCCATACCTGAAGTATTTTGAGATGCCTAGGTTGTAAAAATTTAAGGGTGATGAAGAGGCGCAAGAACATGTCATGGGCTTTTTAGATGCTTGCTTCTAGATAGAGAACAATGATGCATTGTTGTTGCATATGTTTGTCACAACACTCTTTGGGCTAGCTCGAGAGTGGTTTAATCAGCTAAAGAAGCACAACATAACAAATTTTGAGCAATTAGCTAATTACTTTCTTGAATGCTATTCCTTCGACATTAGGAAATAGGCCAACCTTTTTTATTTAGCTGTGCTAGCTTAGCACGACGATGATCCAATAGAACAGTACGGGAAGAGGTGGAGGAGATTAATGGTGAAGTTGACATTCCAAATCCTTGCCATAGAATTAACCCAAATGTTTATAAAGAGTTGTTCCAAGCACATCTCGCTACTATTGCAGCTACAGCAGTACACTACATTCAAAGAAGCTTGGGCACAAACCAAGGTAATTAAGGATATCAAGTTGCAGGAAGGCAAATTGAAGCTAAAAACTAAGAAAGAGGGATATAAGAAGAGTACCTCAAAACAACAGGGCAAGTAGGCCCATGTGAATCAGTTGGTACTGAATCTCAAAAATGAGGATAAGGGGTAAAATAAATAGAATTATCAAGCCCATCCCCCACCTATGCAATATGACCAGTGCAACAATAACTACAAGGGCAAGAATAAAGAGCAACGCCCACCTCACATATTTATGCCATTAACAGAATCAATGACATTGATCTTTCATTAGATCTATGAGGCCAAGGCAATAAGATTGCCCAAAGTCAAAATGGTTGATCCAAATTAGCCCAAGCCCAAATACTATCAGGAAGATTTGTTTTGCATATTTCATAGAGCAAAAGGCCATGATATCAAAGTGTGTTGGTATTTCAAACACATTATGCAAAATATGATAGAGAAGGGAGAGCTTGTAGTACCCAGTAAATCCATAGGCACCAAACAACCAAAACATAGGGATTTTTAAAAATCCATTACCAAACCATGAGGTGCCCCATAACCACACTGACCACGTCAATCAAGTATGAGTCAAACCACCTACCCAAGGGTTCATCAGAATGGTCAATGTTGTTACCAAGAATGGGAGGTACAAACGATCGAATCAACCTCATGCTCCCATTCAAATACAAGCCATGCCCCAACAGTGGCAGGCATAAAATATTCCAAGCCCACCAACGAGACCGATGGTGACCATTAGGAGCAGGTTGGTTCAAAACCTGCATACGACTCCTACAAAGTTGTTGATATATGTGCTTATACAGTAGTCCCCTAGGCATAGGGAGACTCTTATGGACATTTTGAGGTCCATTAAGGTACAATCCCAAGATGCACAGGTGTTCATGAACTTCGTGGGGCACGTACAATAGTGCCAAGAACCAATGATCCATTTCTACGATCATAAAGTGAAAATGGATTCTGCAAGTGTGGTTGACCCGCCACTACATATCATTGCATGTGTTAACCATGTGCCATTTAAAATGGTCTTCATTGACACTGGTTCATCGATCAATATAATCATGACTAAGGCACTATACCATTTGAAATTTCCTAAATCACTCGTTGTACCAACCACATTTACATTGAGAGCGTTTAACGATGCAATATATTGTATGGTTGGCACGATTGTCCTGCCTATTCAAGTGGGACTAAAGACCATTCTTGTAATATGTCACATGATAGAGGGTGCCTTGCAGTATAACATCCTACTAGGGAGGCCTTGGATTCATGAAATGCATTGTGTTCCCTCGATATTACATCAGTGTGTCAAGTATATACACAAGGGACAAGTTCATGTGGTTGCATCAGATGAAGAACCATTCAAGTTCATGAGCTTAGGAGATTTGCCAGGGGGTTTCGTGATCTCGTCAATGCACTGGGACATACGACCCACGTTGTCGATGAGGGTTCCAAGAGGTAAACAGGTGGTTCATGTTCAACCATTGGTATATGTATCAAACAAATCTAAACATACCACTACCACTTCTTTGAGACCGAGTGCATCGACAATGCGTCAGAACGATGAGAAATTAAAGGTAAAATTGTGTAGAAAAGAAGCAAATAACATGCCCGAACCAGTCACCACTGAGGCTGCCACTCCCATGGAGGTGGAGGAAGCCCAGGATCAAATTGAGGAGGCACCTCAACCTACTTCGCCTGCTTCATCAGTAGGGTCATCTGCACCCCAGGTGACTGTTCACCTAGCCAACACAGGTCTAGGTGAATATCTTGTGCAAAATGTGATCTTTGGTCCTATTTTAGAGACTGCATGAGACATGGGCCGATCGATAGCCCATCGATACCTAGTTGGAGATGTAGTACCGTTGGGCGAGCCACCCAACCAAACAAACTTCATTTATGCCGGGTTGGATCAAGTTCCAATGTGGGCACCCATGGAGGTGGATGATGACAAACATTTCATGGTGAACATTCGATATTTATCCAATCTAGAGTATGCCATGTGCATTTTTGAGCTTCATCATTGGCACAGATATGGCCTTGGTATTTTTTAACAAAGATGAATAACCCCTCTTGAATCACGTTATTAGTTGGCAACTGATAGGTTCGTATTGGGATTGCAGATTTAGGGACATGACGATTTACTCACTACATCATTGGATTGTTTGTACCTGGGTCTAGGGGATGACATGGATTTTAATTTGTATCATCCTAACATGTCTAGCCTTCGGGTCAACAACCTAATGGTTTAAGTCATCACTATTGGGATATTGAAGATCGAACATGAAGATTTCTTAGATAAGAACCCCAGAAGCATCTTAGGTCATCAAAATCGTATTACAACTGATGATACCGGTATGTAGGGGCACAACCCCATCATTCTAGGCGATCTCAATTCAGAAGATATTTGCAATGAATATGTAGAGGATTCTACCTCAAAAATGAGCAGACTGAGTTATGATTTAGATGGCGAGTCCTCAAATGATGATAAATCTGAAGAGGGAATTGACTAAGCCTTCGTGGTTCTGGTATTTCTATGCCATTTTCTACCTAGAAAGCAATTATATAAGATACAAGAGCATATCATGGTCAATAGTGACTATGAAGATAAGACAAAGCAGGCCTACTTAAGGCCTCAACCAACTAATCTCCCAATATTCATGGACATGATAGAGTGCCTTGCTCATAGTAGCAATCATAACGATGAGGTTGATATGACCGATCTGAGGCTAGTATACTCGCTACATCTATTGCCTCTGGAGTCGAAGTATATTACAAAAGAGGGTCCTATTAACATAGATCGCTCTGAAGAGGAAGTAGAACCAATTTTTGCATCGATGTCATATATACGATCATTTTATTCGGTCTATCCAGATATTGATGATAGCAACTGTAGAATTAGATACATGGGGTAACATTTGGCAGATCGCCCCTTACATATGGGTGGAAGTGAAAGATTATATTTGTATAGTGATGATGAGGATTCATTGGAGATGGCCTAATTGGGGCCTCATCACCTGCATAATTAGAATCCATCTCGAGGTTTGCCACCTGTTATAGCTATGAGTTTGTATCAATATATTAATCTCTAGCACCACCTTAGGGAAAGAATAAATTTGGAAGAGGAATATCAAAGACTATTTCCCCATCCACCTACTTATGCCGAGCTAATTGAATCAAGAGATCCAATTTTGTAGTTAGTGCATAGAGAGGATCCAATTATTAGGGCATCCCACAAGGAGGACCCTTTCATCCCCATGCCATTCGAGCCAGATCTTGGGTATAGAAGCTACACAGATGATGTAGAGTTCAATCTGTGTGGTCCTAGAGATCAATTTCATTCCATCAACATGGTATCCATTGATTTGACCACTCCACTCTACAATCTAGTAGATCCATCCAAGCCATTGCATCTAAACATGGATGCTATCGATTGGGATCAAGCTGATTCACCAGTAGATCCTGAAGATTTCTTCTCAAACGAAGAGATGCTACAACCATTTTATTTTGGACTAGACTGTGCTTATGATGTCTATCATGCTGAAAATGCTTCCAACAAAGAACATATAAATCCATCTGATGACATCCATTTTATCCCTACACCTCATCAGCTTGAGGAGGGATCCCATATGTTAGTAGAGGAAACCTTCGAAGTGGATATCGGTAATGACCCCACCAATCCAAAGAAGGTCAAATTTGGAATGAGTCTCACTCCAGATGAGCGTGCTAGCATCATCCCTTTGTTGAAAGAGAGACCTAACCTTTTTTCTTGGACATACAAATATATGCCCAGTCTAGACCCAAAGTTGGTTACTCATAACCTTTCGCTAGACCCGTCCAAGAAGCTCGTCAAGCAGAAGCTCAGAAAGATGCATCCAACAGTAGCCTTAATGGTGAAATACAAATTGCAAAAATTTTTGGATGTAGAATTTTTCATTTCTTGCATCTATCCAGAATGGGTATCCAACATGGTGCCTGTAGGAAAACCAGATGGAAGGATCCGTATTTGTACGGATTTTAGAGATCTCAACAAGGCAACACCCAAATATTTATTTTTTTTGCTCAATATTGATGCTCTAGTAGACTCTACTTCTGGTCATGAAATGCTCTCCCTAATGGATGGTTTTTCTAGTTACAATCAAATTCAGATTAAGCTTGAAGACCAACACAAAACTACATTTATAATGCCATGGGGAAAATTTTACTACAAAGTTATGCCATTTGGTCTCAAAAATGCTGGTGCTACATACCAGCGGGCTATGACATACAATTTTCATGACTATATGCACAAAATTTTGGAATATTATATCAATGATTTGCTAGCCAATTCCTTGCCACGAGATGAGCATACGGAGGTCTTGAGAAAAGTCTTCGATCGCCTGATAGAGCACAACGTCAGGCTGAATCCCAAGAAGTGCGTATTTGGCGTAACTTCTAGAAAATTGCTATGGTTCATTGTCTCTAAGAGAGGCATCAAAGTAGACCCAGTGAAGGTTAAGGACATTTTGGAAATACGTCCTCTCACCAATATTAAGGAATTAAGGAGCCTCCAAGGCAACAGCTTCGATAAAGCGATTCATCACCCAACTATTGAATAAATATCGACCCATGAATCGACTACTACATAAGGGTGTCCCATTCAACTGGGATGAGGACTGCAAGGCAGCCTTTGCTGAGATAAAGCAATACTTGGAAATGCTACCAATTTTAGCTCCACCAAGGCCAGAAGAGCCTTTTTTTCTATATATATCGATAACAGACTTTGTGTTAGGGACCATGTTGACCCAAAAGAACGTACAAGGCAAAGAACAAGCCATATATTACATTAGCCGAATCTTGGTGAGTTACGAGCTAGGATATGCATATGTGGAGAAGCTATGTTTAGTAGTATTGTTTGCTACCAAGAAATTATGGCACTACATTTTAAGTCACACGACATATGTGATATCAAAACAAAATCCTTCATAGTATATGATGAGCAAGACATATTATAATACGTGTACTACAAAGTGGATCATGCTATTGATAGAATTCGATCTAGAATTTGTAATCCAGAAGTCCATTTTGGGACAGGTCATAGCAGATCAGTTAGCTGAGGCACCACTATCCAACAATAGGCCTCTAAAAATTGAGCTTTCAGATGATGCAGTTTTTGTAATATCCGAAGCTCCCGAACCTGAAGAACTAGAGAACAATGCTGATATAAATTTGTTCTTTGATGTTTTGAAGTGCGAACAAGGAGTTGGCATAGGGATAGTGTTTTTCACATCGTAAGGAGCTCCAATGCCCTTGTCGTTCAAACTAGACTTCTCGTGCACCAACAATAATGTTGAATATGAAGCCCTACTTTTGGGCCTTCATATAGCCATCACCATGAATATCAATAGACTAAACATATTTGGTGATTCCATGCTCATAATTAACCAAGTGAAGGGACTATTTTAGTGTTGATATCTAGTACTGAAAGCCTATAAAGATCTTATTTCCACATATCTGGCTAAACTGGAATGGTACGACATCAAGGCAATCCCTCATTCGTCAAATAGATTCACGGACACCATGGCTTCTTTGGGATCCTTAATCCCTCAGAATCCATATGCTAACTTCACTACCATCCATATCAAGACACTCTCACATCCTACAGCAGAGCGTGTAGCCTTTGATAAAAAAGAATCAGTCAACATGATTAGTATGAAACCAAAAGCTGATTGGTTCTGCAAAGTTGAAGACTTTCTCAAGAAAGCACCCTAGGGGTCTTTAACCTCCTAGAGTCCTATGGGGAGTGGCACTACCATTCACCACAAGGTTGTCTCCTAGTCTGCATTTGCAAAAGTAAATATGTAGGGGGTACAGGTTGTCTTGGTGATCGAAGCTGAGGCTCATAAGAATTGGATGTCATAGATTCAAGACTTCCTAGGACTTGGTTTTGTCTTGGAGGGACTGTCACATGCCGCAAGACGCACATTTAAATAGAAAGCAACTAAATTTGTCTTGATATGATACATTTTGTACCATTGAAGTTATGATGGAGCTCTCCTTCATTGTCTTGAGCCCCAAGAGTCACCTTGGGCAATTTTAGAAGCTCATGATGATACGTGCGGTGGCCATTTTAGTGGCATGACCATCGTAAAGCGCATCTTTTGAATGGGTTATTATTGGACCACTATGGAGAAGGATTGCAATGTGTATGTCAAGAAGTGCATCAAATGTTAGCATAATGCTAATCTTATGCATCTGCCATCATAGGCCTTACAGCCCATCCAAGTGGCTTGGCCATTTGCTCAGTGGGGGTTTGATCTAATTGGCAAGATCTC
Organism: Wollemia nobilis; assembly: GCA_028583015.1. NCBI lineage: Eukaryota > Viridiplantae > Streptophyta > Pinopsida > Araucariales > Araucariaceae > Wollemia > Wollemia nobilis. The sequence goes on from JAQPPZ010001125.1 coordinate 10,777,200, forward strand.
TCCTCTGTCATTAGTCTGACATACACTCATCATTACGACTACTGAGTATTTGAAAAAGTGGGTGGAATCCATTCCCTTAACAATGACCACGATAACTCATATAGCAAAGTTCATAATGGAGCATATCATAAGTCATTTCGGGGTACCATCCAAAATAGTTTCGAATAATGGAACTTCTTTTAAGAACAAAACTGTGCGAGCCTTAACTTCTAAGTATCACATCAAGTATATTTTTGCATCTCCATATTATCCATAAGAAAATGGGCAAGTTGAGGCCTCAAACAAGATTTTGGTAGCCATATTGAAAAATACAGTGCAATAACACCACAAGGATTGGCATACACAGCTGCCCCTTGAATTATGGGCTTATAGAACTAGCATTCGGACTCCCACTAGGACAACTCTATTTTCACTAGTATATGGCATTGAGGCCATTATACCCTTAGAGTTGGAAATTCCAACGTTGTGTGTTGCATTGAAAGAGTTCATCGATGATGACACCACACGGTAAGCTTATCTAGATCAACTGATGATGCTTTATGAACGTTGCATGAATGCCCTTGAGCATCTCTACATTTATCAAGAGTGACTCAAATGAGCTTACAATATCAAATTCCACCAGAGAGACTTTGAAGTTGGGGATCTTGTGTTAAAATAAAACCAATAGAACTCAAATTTTCTACCCGATATGTGAGACAAATTTGCGAATAATTGGTTAGGACCCTATATCATATCTAAAAATATTGGTCTAGGTACCTATCGCTTGACGTCACTAGGGGGTGTTGAAGAACTTGAGCCTCTCAACATCATCCATCTTAAGGCATTCTATGCTTAGATAGAATAGCATAAAAAGCTCCAAAGGCATCTGTAAGCCCTTTGGTCAGTCAAAAGGCACCAAGGATTTCTAAATATCGCTTGGTCAACCCAAAGGCTCTGAGAGTTCCTCTAACTACTCGGTCATCCCAAAAGGCTCCAAGATCTCATTCAATTAATTTGGTCATGTCATAAAAAGCTCCAAAGGCATCTATAAGCCCTTTGGTTAGTCAAAAGGATCCAAGGATTTCTAAAGATCGCTTGGTCAACCCAAAGGCTCCTAGAGTTCCTATAACTACTCGGTCATCCCAAAAGGCTCTAAGCTCTCATTCGAGTGATTTGATCATGTCAAAAAAAGCTCCAAAGGCATCTGTAAGCCCTTTGGTCAGTAAAAAGGCTCCAAGGATTTCTAAAAATTGCTTGGTCTACCCAAAGGCTTCGAGGGTTCCTATAACTACTCGGTCATCCCAAAAAGACACCAAGGATTTCTAAAAATGGCTTAGTCAACCCAAAGGCTCCAAGGGCTGCTTAAAGCCACTCGATCATCCCAAAAGGCACCAAGGATTTCTAAAAATTGCTTGGTCAACCCAAAGGCTTTGAGGGCTAATTAAAGCCACTCGATCATCCCAAAAGGCACCAAGGATTTCTAAAAATCGCTTGGTCAACCCAAAGGCTCCAAGAGTTCATATAGCTTCTCGGTCATCCTCAAAGTCTCCACGCCCTCTTGCTGAGAGTTTGGTCAACTAAAAGGTTCCAAAGGCGGCTATAAGACCTTTGGTCAATTCAAAAGGCTCCAAGGATTTCTAAAAATTGTTTGGTCAACCCTAAAAAGCTCCAAAGGCATATATACTCATCGTTTGGTCAAATATGAAAGCTCAAAAATCTATAAAAATTTGAAAATATATAAAATTCCAAAAAAATTGGTAAAGCATAAAATCCAAAAGTATTTGCTTTTGCAGTTTGCATTTTCATACATGCATTCACCTCATAATATTGCATTTAGGCATTTGTCATCCGTTGCATTCCATAGTAGAGTGTAGTGTGTCTATCAAAATCTTACAAATGATTGCACGTTTGTGTTTCAATAATGCACCCTTACATTTATCATAATTCATTGCATTCATACACGATACTTGTTGTGGAGAAACATGTATGTATATTAAGTTTTCCAGTCACTCAGCCATACCTAGTGGGTTCTTCAGATATTGTAGAAAGCTTGCTTTGTTTTTATAGACAAGGTCATTAGCTGTGATAGTGCTTCAACATATCAGAATCCCATCACTAAGCAAAACAATATAAAATCTTTCTAAGACAAGAGATGATGAAAGTTACGAAAGCAGTCTTAGGTATTTAGAGAGATGGGTTTCATGACCTACTTATCCTGAAAATAGTCAATTTAGAAAGGTGTTCTTTGGCAAAAGGACAATAATTTCCCCTATAAATCCTAAGGTGACAAAGTTTAAATCCCAAGTTACAAAGTGCAAAAGTACAAATTTCAAGTTCAAAATGTAAAGTGACATAGTGAATCAAAAGCACTATAAAAATCCCTTGCTCAAATAAAACGATAACACGTGGACTAACAATGATTTTCATCACTACATATGAGCAAGTAAGAAGGATGAGAACTTAAATCCCTAGATTATCCACCTTTTGAAATTCATAGAGTGATCCTCGATCACAGTAATGGGTTGGAAGAGTCCCGCATGCAATCATAGGGGTAGTTCTATTGGGTGATCCCCAAACATAGCAATGGGTTGAAAGAGTCCCACCTGCATTTGGAGGGGTAGCCCTAATTAATTTGCAATATGAGCTAGCTCTAGGTACCTAGGATTATCTAATTGTATAAGTCTAAACAAAGCTGATACAAGAATGGTACGATTATATGAGGAACCCTATCTCACATATGGGTTGAATGTTAGGAAAAAGGTTAGAGTGCTAACAAAAATATATTAACCAAATAATAACCTTAACCATTAACCTTAGCATAGGAATAAGCTAGGTATTTATAGGTTACAATATGTAGGATAGATATTAAAATAATATCTAATCTAAGTTATCGCTAACCTACGCGCTTAGAGAAATAAGCGCCAACAACTAACAACTAACCTAGAATATTTAGAAAGTTATCTAGGTTAACCATTAGATATTTTTAACAATAAATATCTACATGGTAAATAGTCAAAGTAGATGTAATAATCTAACTAATGTAGTATAATGCAATATACTACCTCATTTTACCCTAATGGAGTAAATGGTAATTATCCCAAGTAATGGAATATTACTCTAACATCCCCCCTTATTACATTATTTGGGTAATACATACATATCCCTCTATACAACAATATTTGGGTAAAAGTATATAACTGCCCCAATACAGTGAAGAAGATGTTGATCTGCTGGTTCTTTGCTCTGTCACAGTGCTCTGGCTGCTTCTAAGCAAAAAGTGGGTCATTCCTCACTTTGTCTTCACGCCAACAAATGTCCTTATGGTAATCACATCATCCAATCGATTTGCATGGGTAACCAACTGCTGCAATCGCTAGGTGTAGTAGAATAGATCACTTCATACAAGGTTCATTCATTTACAATATGAATTTGCAAAAGATAAGGTAGCTAAGGTGTCGGTCGCTACCGAAAATGCACCCTTATAAGTTCCCCCTTCTTGTTGCAAAACATAGTGTAATTAATTTCTGAAGGAAGTGTGACTAAGGTGTCGGTCAAAGCCGAAAATGCACCCTTATAAGTCATCTTCCCTATTTACAAAAAATTAGTGAAGAAAAGAAATGGATATCCCCCCTCAATTGCATAAAGTGTGCAACTCAAGAGTGTTGTGAAGGATTTTACAAATATTGCCTCCTAGACAATTTTACATCACAAAAAGTCGCTCCTCTTGTTACAAGTACTTCAAACACTTAGAATTTGCTATTTATGAAGCCTAAAAGAGGTACAAGCACCCCTTATTGCAAGGTCTTCAAACAAAATACTTATGCTATTTATGAAGCCTAAAAGAAGAGAGAGAGAATATGGTGCTTTTGCCCAAGGGACACATGTGTTTTCCCTCTACAATACTGTCTTTAGCAATTTTAGCACTCCTTGTGCTATCTTTGAACCAGAAACAGAATCAGAATGAGACACTTCACAAGAAATATGGCTTCTGTGTTGTGCCTTTGCCATTTTAGTTTTGCTTGTTTTGAAACCAACACTGAATGGTGTCTTGGTTTTCATTTTTACAAGTTGTGCAAAACTATGCTTTCTAGGCAATTTGATCAAAAAAGTTCACCAATTTGTCCTTTCTTATTGCAAGTACTTCAAGCATGGTTGTTGTTATGAAGTCTAAAAGAAAAGATATATTTTGTATGATGACTTCTACTTTTCTGAATGCCTTTACAAGTTTTATCTCCCTCTTGTCAAGATCTGTGTTTGAAGGAAGAAAGGAATTATCCCCCCTTAGTGCAAAGGATTGCTACTTTCAAGGTTCCCTAATAAAACTTGTTCTTTCTTTTGATTACCCTAAAAGAGTACCAAAATATAATTCACTCAAACAGATATTTAATGGCACCTGCCTTAACTCCTTTCAAGAAGGATGAAAAGTTGGAGGAAATTAAGCCAAACAAATAAGAGTGAATTAGGGGTTTTGTTGATTTAGGAGAGAATATCAAGTAATTTTGGCTTTAAATCTGTGCAAGGATTTACACAAATTTGTGAAATTTTGGGGTTTAGTGTGTTCTTGATTCTATGACTTATAATTGCAAAAGAAATAATGCAATAATCAAACAAGAATTCCCACAAAATTCTTATCACCTAGGTGTCGGATGCTACCGAAAATGCACCTAATTTGCCAATAAAGGTGTCGAGTAAAATCGAAAATGCACCTTTTAATTTTTGCAACAAAATGTGTGTTTTGTGTTGTGCAAAAAATGATATTTTTATGTCTCCTACTTTGTTTTACAATTTTGCAAAAGAAGTACAATGTTGTCTTCCCCCCTGAATTTTGCAAAATTAACAATTTTGAGCACTCCTTCCAAGACAAGTCGACACACGACCCGCATTTGGAAGGCTTCCAGAACTAGTCGACAAACGACTTAGTTTTTGATGGACCCAAGGTTACAATTTCTTCTCAAATTTTTGCAAAAAAGAATGTGCAATTTTATGTCTTATATCCCCCCTTGGAGAAAACAAATGCACACTTTGCCTTTGAATTTTACAAAAAATTTCAGTCTCCTTGTGTTACAATTTGGCAAAAAAGAATTCAGGTTTGAACCTTTATTGTATGCTAAATTAACAAGGTTTGAGAAGAATTAAGGTTCCCTAATTTTGCAATAAAAAGTTGCTCTTCTATGTCTTATATTCCGTTTTATGGAAAAACAAAAGCACTCATTTGTTTGTGTTGCAAAAAATAGGTTTTTAATTCTCTATTTTAATGCAGAAGTTTAATAAATCTAATCATATTTATTTAATAATAAAATTTAATTTTGGAAAAAATCAATGTAATTTTTGAAAAAAAATTGATTCTAAACAAAAGATATTAAATTATTAAATAAAAAGATTAAAAAAAATATTAAAAATTTACAAAAAAATAAAAAAATTTTAACCTTTTACCTTGTCTTTTCCTCCGTCGCGTTTTAGCAAAAAAAATATACCATTTTTGGAGCCGACGGGGTTTGAACTCCCGACCTCCTGGTCGGGAGACTGGCCGACTGGCTCTCCTACCAGTCGGGCTATGCCACCCGACGGGAAGGGAAGGGAATTCCTTCCCTTTATTCCCGTCGGCCGCGGGAAACCCAAAAAAAATTGGGTTTTCTACCCCGCCGGGAGTCGAACTCCCGACCCCGCGGCGGTAAGCGCCCCGACTGGCGCTCCTGCCAGTCGGGCTACGCCGCCCGACGGGAAGGGAAGGGAATTCCTTCCCTTTATTCCCGTCGGGGTGGGGAAACCCAAAAATGTGGGTTTTAATCCCACATTCATCCCACGAGGGATGAATAAGGCCTTTAAAGGCCTTAACGCGTTCATTAACGCGTGATTGCCTTTGGGCAATCAGGGTCCGAGTGGACCCCTTTTGCTGTCGCCCACGTGGCACGGTCGGAGGGGTCCACGTGTCCGGTGGTCCACGTGGCTCTTCGCCACGTGGCCACCACGTGTCCAGTCAGTCGCGTCAGGTGCCACGTGGCCTATCCGCCATGTGTCACCTTGTGTGTGGTCTGTCCAGCGTCGTCCAGTGGCTGTCCGCCACTTGTCCGATCTAGGTCAGTCTAGTCTGTGTAATCCAGCGACCGTCCGCCACGTCAGCGCCTCGAGATCTATGCCCAAGGTCGAGTCAATGGCTGTCCGCCATGTCAGTGCCTCGGGATTTGTGCTCGAGGTCGCGTGGGTGCCATCAGTTTAGGTCATCGAAGATCGGAGGGCGCTCTTGCCCTTGCAGATCCCGGTCTTCGATTGTCAGAACTGTGTCGATGGTCCTCTATCGACCTGTCAGTCGACCTCGAGATCCGTGCAGCTGGAATGGGATGTCACACCCGCCTTGTCCAGGGCCTGCTTCCTCAAAATACGGGTCCTGTCCAGGGGGTCCCGTGTCGGGATTTGAGCCCCTGGTCCAGCTGGAATGGGATGTTGCCCGCCTTGTCCAGGTCCGCTCCTACGGGCCACCTCGTAAAGCATGTCGATCAGCCTATGGGTCGCCTCGAGAAGCATGTCTGGAGTGTTGCAGGCCACCTCCTCGGGTAGCGTGCCACAAAGTGCTGCGGGCCTCTCCAGCTCCTACTCCAGCGGAATGGCTCTGATACCAATGTTAGGAAAAAGGTTAGAGTGCTAACAAAAATATATTAACCAAATAATAACCTTAACCATTAACCTTAGCATAGGAATAAGCTAGGTATTTATAGGTTACAATATGTAGGATAGATATTAAAATAATATCTAATCTAAGTTATCGCTAACCTACGCGCTTAGAGAAATAAGCGCCAACAACTAACAACTAACCTAGAATATTTAGAAAGTTATCTAGGTTAACCATTAGATATTTTTAACAATAAATATCTACATGGTAAATAGTCAAAGTAGATGTAATAATCTAACTAATGTAGTATAATGCAATATACTACCTCATTTTACCCTAATGGAGTAAATGGTAATTATCCCAAGTAATGGAATATTACTCTAACAAGAGTCCCGACGGACATACGGGGTATGCTTATGATCTATCTAAAAATACTCACATGTACACACAGGGATGATGAATAGTTGGGTCTGTCAAGGCAAAAGCCCTGTCCAATAAAAGCCTCGTACAGTTAGTATGTGATTTTTGGAGAGGTCTACTAGGGTGTTTGAGTCTCATGGAAAACCTCAAAAAAAAAATCTCCAATAGCAACAAACCAAATATCATTAAACATTAGTCATTCATTCATCGAAATACATTTTACAAAGCACAATCAAACATATAGGATAGATACCGCATGAATATCAGAAATGATGTTTAGACGGCCACTGACTATATAGTGCAGAAAAGAAATATACATAATGACATATTCATTCATTAGCATTATACCAATCCATTTCACTTGCATTTCATATATGGGTGATTAATTGATTAAGTTCTTGTAATGAGAATTATTAATTATCTTGCATGATTGTCATACATTCTGTGGTGTCGCAGTTTAAAATTGATATACACAGTTTACATTCATTCTTTATGTTTTAAGTGATTAAAGCATACAAGTTCATTCCCATTAGATTACGATTATGTACATAATGCATTACCATACATCGCATAACATGCCATAACTTCATAAAAATAAATGCATGCCCACAAAGTAAAAATAAATATGCGTTAAAAATAAATACCACATCCATTTGCATTCATTATATATGGCACATATAATCATATAGATCATTGAATAACATCATCATCATAAAATAAATAGCTATCTAGTGCATGTCATCCATACATCGCATCATATCAACATAGCATCACATAAGCATTGCATCCATGTGCATCAAATAAACATTAAATCAAAAATTAAACATCAGATACACATAATGAGTCAAAATGATCAATTCATATATATGTGTGTGTGTGTGTGTGTGTGTGTGTGTGTCCAATAGAGTACATAGGTAGTGCATCAATATGCCTATGGGCTACAAAGCATGTAGGTCCTCGACCTTACACTCAAAATGAGTACATCCTAGCAAAAGTATAGACAGCATCTAGCAGAGCCCAGGTCTAGGCTGCTCCCCTTGTACCAAAACTCTCATTGCCTCCCTTAGCACTATGCTCTAGAGCCTGATATCCTATCTATGCTGGCACCTATGGTGGGTCCTGTTGTGGGTCTTGCATGCCTCCAAATCCTAAGGCACCCAGCACATGAGAAACTGGTAACTACAACAGGCTAGTCCCCTAACTGGCAGCCCTTGAAGACTACCCTATATCCCTAGGTCTAGCACGCGATGTCACCCCATATGTGCTAGAGGACCTATGCATCCTCTAAGTCCTATGAGTCCTGTAACCTGAGCTCGCCATAGACTGCCCCAAGGTCCTAGACCTGGTATGCTACAACTCTGAGGAGAAAGGATCCTTAGGAACTTGTAGCCCGTGCATCTCTATATAATCGACTAGCTGATCAATGCAAGCAAGTCAAGCTGCATGCATGTCATTGGTCCTCATGACCATACTGCATAGTCGCTCTACCTCAGTTGTCAGATCCTATGTATTTTTTGGTGCTATCATTGGTGCTATCAGAGGCCCCATAGTAGCCTGAGGAGGTGGCATCCCTCCTTGACACCCGAAGGAGATCACTCTCTGCCTTTGCTACATTTTGTTGTGCCTGCACTAACTCTAGATCAGTCTATAATCTCTGAGCTTGGTCCTCTACATTGATGGCCTGCATAGTTAGACCCTATATTTGATCTTGCACCTCAGTAAGGTGCCTATCCCTGTCAGCTACTTTCACCTCCATAGTGGCGATAGTAGTGTCTTGCTCTAGCTGTTGTGTGTGGAATCACCCTATCTGACTCTACAAGTTAGCCACCTAAGCTAAGAGTTGACCCTCTATGATGTCAGGAGGGACCTCACCCTCCTTTGGAACCTCCTCATCGGGGTCAACCTTAGGAGCCTCCTTGGTGGTGGCCGCTGCACCCCAGCCACCCTCTGTTTGCTGGCGCACCTTGCGCCCATTAGGATCTACCTCTACCTTTGCCTAGTCTAGCTCCTAGCCCAGAGGCCTTGTGTTGTACCATCTAAACATGGACCACCACCTGTCATACTCTGGAGTGGTCCCATCAGTATCAACTCTAGTCTCTTGGTAGTCATCAACAGCATCTTCCAGAGGCTCCAGAACGATCCACTATAGATCATGCTCTACAACCAAGAATCGATACCTGAGGGGGATATCTAGAATATCCTGCATGAACCCAAACTAACGTAGAACCCAAGAGTAGAACTGTTACTCTTGAATCTCGGTCTTACGGTCGATCAACCATTTGTCATGGTGTGCCTGTCTCAGCCACTGGCCCTCCTCTGGCCACATTAGGCAATCCATATAGAGCCACCATTGAACATCGTTCAGGCCAAGTGTCACAAACTAAGTAATGTAGTGCTAAAAATCACTAGCATGGATCCTACTGTGGGTACCCTCCTCCTCACAATGCCAGCAAACAACATAGCGTTGACGATCATCAGCAATAGTAGTGATCTACAGGGGTAGATCTGAAGGACGCTTGATCTAAATGTGTTGCCATCCCTAGATTTGTAATAGAAGACTACATTTGAGGCCCTTACGGCTATGCTCTATAATCTAGTATAGCTCCTTGTAGAGCTGACATAGTAGGGTGCTCCCCCAAGCTAGAAGTAGAGGTGCCTCTATAGAGCTCTGCAGCACCCTCCAAGTAGTGGACAGGAGGTTCCAGGGAATCCTCACGCTCGAGGAGTTTGGAAGCACAATCTAAACTATGAGGTGCATAAAGAGGGCTTCTCGTGTAGAGAAGACATCCTCATGGTACCACTCACCAATGTGTACCCTATGATCTATCGCATCTTGAGCATCCTCACTTTGGTCGCCCAAGATAGTGTCAAAAACAACCTCCTTTACCCTGTAGGTAGAGGATACGATGGCCTTGCCATCAATAGGGATCATGAAGATCTTATAAACGTCCTCTAGAGTCACAGTCATTTCACTTATAGGTAGGTGAAATGTGTTGGTCCACGTATTCCAGTGCCATGCCAATGTAGTCAGGTAGGCTTGATCTACCCTAATAGTGGGTAGATCCATGACGTATCCGAACCCGACAGCTCAGAACCAATCTCGATCGGCATCGAATAAAGCCTCACGAAGATTCTTTAGAACATCCTATTCTCGGGCTATAGAAGTCAATCTCTGGAATAACAAGTATAATTTAAGACAAAATCTACCTAACTAGAGATTAAAAAAAAAAGCAGTAATAACAAACCACAGCTAAAACATGCGGTCCCCAATTTGCAAATTGGGAACCGCAACTGAAACCTACGGTTCAGGAGTGGCACCCATTGCGGGTACCCTCCTAGACCACTAAGTCATAAAATTAAAATCCTAAAGCTAGTCTAAACTAGTGGGGTTCATTACCAACAGTTTAGTGAGGTTCATTTTTTGCATTACTTAATGTAGTTCATTTTACTGGTATTGAGTGCGTGGTATCGGTTTCAAGTTACCTTGCCCACACCCTATCCCTGGGTAGTATATGGTTGATCAGGATCCACTATCGAGGTCCACTATCAAGGTCGAGGAGTGTAATCAAGGTAGATTGTGGTAGCATTTTCGACCAGGAAGGGTCTTCTCACTCTCAAAGCTCTCATATTGCTAGTGTTTGCTAGGAAATAATGAAAAATTACAAATGGGAATTCAATTTATAGGTTTTCGTAGTCTCAACGAACTGCAGCTGACACCTATGATTTTGAAACTAGGGTTTTCCACCCGTAGGTCTAACCCATGGTTCCCAAAATTTGGAAATATAAATCGTAGACCGTACCTGCGATCCATAACTAGCATTAAATTCACTCATAACCCACCGTGGGAAGGTTTAAAAGAGTAAATTACTGACTTCCACTAGACAAAAATTCAAAATCAATGATTAAAATTGCAAATTTGATGATGTTAAAAGCACCAGGATCAATCAAATAAATGCAAAATTAAAACAAAAAAATCAAATAATTAAAAAACCAAATGTGCCTCGTATTCAATGAATTGTCCTATACACTTGGCAGTTGTAGTGAGTTGTGATCCATGCAATCTGATAAGATGAGTAAATCACCATAAGGACATTTGGGGTAAAATTATCGTTTCTTGTATGACATCTTTCAGCAAATCATGGACAAATATGATTCAACACAAGTCTAATTGCATTTGTATCATTTTGATTCCTTAATATGGATATTGTAGCCTAACTGCTCCAGGGGATATAAATGTGCCAATACTACTAAGAGTTGCAATCATAAGCTGAACTAGGCCTAGCCAAGACATTAAAAGGCTCGAATCTTAATTTTTTCAGGATCATTCATTATGGTCAAGCGATTTTGTTGCTTCATACATTGTCATTACCCTCATCGACTCGTCACTTGAGGGGGTAGTCATAATTTCATAATCATAATCAAAGTCAGCAAAAGATCCCTGAGATCGTAGATCCTTTGATCTTATTAAAATTGTGTTCATTCTTGTGAATCATTGTCAACAGCTATCATAAGCTTTCCCCTTTGCTTAGGGCAAACAGCAAATATGATAATTGGTTTGCAACTCTCATCCTTCAGATTTATGGGTCAGAAGATACCCATACTTGGCATTGGTGCTATCCAAACGTCTGATGACGAGGGCAAACTTGTCAAAATGTAAGCCTTTCACAAGATGGAAGTAATAATTCCAAGATGTGCATCCTTTTTGTTGGACCTGGGGCATCTAATGTTGATTTGACTAATGATCATCATCGAACCTTAGACATCATTTTAGGATGTATATTTTTGCTCAATGTTGTTCAATCTCATAATGCATCTCAAAATGAGCATCTGTAGACACTTAAAATGAATCATATCGAGGGCAACTACTCATATGGACATGCTACAAGACCATATGGAGGATCTTGGACAGACTCCAAGATAGAGCAGTGGTTCTAACCACTCAATTTTGGCATTTTGGCCTAAGCAGTCTGAACCACAGCTCAAACATGCGGTCTCCAGTATAAACTGTGGTTGACACCTATGGTCTGTAGTCTAGACCGCAAATGTGACCTGTGGTCTTAACTAAAGTTCAATTAGGCCTTCCATCTGAGCCAAATTGGTTTGAACGGTCAAGAGATCGAGAAGGAGGTAGTTGAAGGACAGAATATTCCAAAGGCTTCCATCCCAACTATCCTAACCAACCTTCTTGGTCTTGGCTTCTCCATGAAGCCACCCCTAGCCCTAGGGGTATGCTATAAATACCCCTCCAAATGGGGAGAAAAAGAGAGCAAGAATTGGAGATTTAAGTAGCGAAGCCTTGGCAAATTGTACACTTAAATTGAGTATACTAAGAGATAGAGCTATTACACTTAATCCTCGACCCTTTTGTCACCATTCATGATGAATTACATTATGGATGCCCTAGGTGCTTAGGAGGATTAAGAAATGCAAATCCTGGCAAATGAAGGCACTTCACATCAAATTGACCACCAAATCAGTCTGAGGACAATGAAGGCGACCCTTGAACATCAATTTGGACAAGGAGATTGAGCCCGCTACCCCTTATTTTGAGGGTAAACTCATCAGAGGCCAAACTATGGTTATCAGTTACAGTTCATAGTGCAGACCACTCACTAGAGCTGCGATTTGCAACAGGTAATAGATCACCTTACTCTTTTCTTTTTTGTCCAGCTAGTTAGGTTAGATTAGCCATTTTGTTGATTTAATAGTGTTTTAGAAGACTTCTAACCGTAGAACTAGGCTAGATTCATGTTTCAAATTAGGACTAGAATACTTTCTTTATGCATGTTTATGCTCCATTTTCTATATTTGATCCATGCATAGTATAGATGTTATTTTACATGGATTCGCTTTGCATAGTTTAGCCACTTTCTTTATGCTTTCTTGATTATGCATGTTAATGGTGTCATCATACATTTTACCTAAAAGAGCCTCATCATGAGAGGTTGCCTATATTTTGACATTCTTATTTTTTCTTGACCACGAGGAACAGTTCTAAAGGAGAGATAAAGCATCCAACCCCTTCCCCATTGTGAAGAAGAGGGTCATCGACACCCTAGAGCAGTTCATGTCACCCTGAGGGGTATTTTGATCACACCTACCCTTGATAGGGATTAAACACTATTGTAATTAATGTATCAAATGGATATCCCTAAGAGGGACGAATCTATAATTTGACTTCATCAAAAATAATAAATAATTCCTTATATTCACATTATTTCTTGTTATCAAATTATGAATGTCTATTTGTGTGTTTCCCTTCGATTGTGATAGTTAGATCGGGTGTGAGCTTCCTTGGTGGTCACACTACTTAGACAATCAAAAAGAGAGATTCCTAACCCTATAATGTAAACTATATCATGCAATTAACAATTCATATGAAAACATAATGCAAGATTTTAAGTGCACCACACGAGAAAACAATGAAATTTTAATTGGAAATGTAAAATTTGTGATTGAATATGGATGCAAAAATTATTCTAAATGCCTATGATGTAAATTTAATTTGCTTGTTTTTAAAAAATATTTAATGATGTTATTTTTAGCATTTATTTATAAAAATGTAAAAATACACAAAATAGAGAGATTAGGTTTTTAAGGCAGACTTATAGATAGGCCTACGTATTTTTCTTCCTCTCTGTGAAATACCTCTAGGTGCTTCTGAAATGCACCAGGTCACCTTATGAACTTTGGATGGTGCCCCTTGAGTGTCGCAGGGTATCTGTATAACTTATACAACTTCTGCAATTCTTCAAATTCTGTGAAATTCACACGATTCATTTTTCTAAAAACCTGTAAAATGAAAACAGAAAACCACAAGTTAGTGACAAGATAATTTAAAATTTAGAACCCTTTGTGGGTCCCACTATGATCATCATTTGTGAATGTAAAATCAAGTAACACAAAATATAGAATATTGAAATAAACAAGTGATATAAATACACAAATGATTACACAAGGAAATAGATTATTTTATTAATGTTGGTGGATCTCCAATATTATAATAAAGAATACCCCAAATGTGAGGTTTACAAAGCTTTTTATTTGATACAATTATTAAAATACACTAGGGTTCTTTGAAACCCTAATTAACAAATGATTATGGTGTCTTCATGTCTGATTTGATCCCAACGGATTGTGTATGGGCTTTTTATATCCTTGATAGGGCCACCCGAGCTTCAATAATCTTCAATGAATACTACTCCTCACACCTATACACAACAAAAAATGACAAAATTTAATAATACTTATGAGGGCTCCACTATGTGAGACCCTCAGAAATGAGATCACTAACCCTAATATTGCATAAAATCTATAAACAAATGATAAGAACATAAAATGATGTGCACAAAAATATTTACCTTGTCTTTGCTAACTTATCTTTTCTATCTTCGTTGTTATTGTAGAGGATGATTATACAGATATGCCCTAGCGGCACCCAAGGACCATAGGGCTGCAAAACTATGACAAGAAACACCTGCAGGCATTTGGTGCTGACTAGAAACACCTAGAGGTGCCTGGTAGGCTTTTGTGGGTGCTCAAAAAGCTTCAAGTAGTATTTGTAAGTTGAGAGAAAGGTCACAAAACCATATTTGGTTCGTGATATGGACAATGATAGATGCAAATGAGGTAAGATAGAGTGATGTAGGATGGAAGTGGCAAGGATGATTGGGTGCTTGAGGACTTAGAGCATGAGGTCTCAGGGAACTCAAGATCTCAAAAAAATGGTAGGGACTCCAAAAAATCAGAAAACTTAGGAATTGAGTCATCACAATAACTCCTCTTTATAATCTCTCCTTGGGCACATTAGGGTTTCAACGACATGAAATGTGTGGTTGAGATAAAAACATGAGGAAGGGTGGAGATTAAATTAGGGCAAGCGGCATGAATTAGGATGGATGTATGGCTTATTTATTAAATATATATAAATATAATATATGAAATATTATTATTTAAATATATATTAAACAAATATATATAATGGATAATGTGGAGGGAAACCAAGAATGGAGGACAAGTGGCTAGATTTTGGTGTCTACACAAGTCAAAAGCTTCTATAATAGATCCAAGAGAGGATAAGTATGATGAAAAATGAAATTTTGAAAGAATATTAAGGAATTAAATAATAAGACCTAGTCTTGATATAGGCAAGAAAAAAAGAGGAAAACCCTCAAATTATCAAGCAAGAACAAACTTAGAGAAAGGAACACAAAATAAGTTGGTTGAACTTCTCTTTACCAAACAACAAAATGATATTAGTAACATGTAGGCAGGGCCAAAAGTCCCTAATGAGACATGATTATCATCTCATGGAATATAAGGGGTGCTAATGCCACCTCAAAGCAGAGGTGTATTAGGGACCTATTTTTAAGTAATAAGCCTGATATTCTTTGTATCCAAGAAACTAAAAAGATAAAATAAGAAATTTCAAAAACTATGAAAGCAATATGGGCAATATCTGAATGGGATACTATGAATTCTAAAGGAGTGGTAGGGGAAATTCTAACTTGTTGGAATCCTTCTAGAACATCTTGTGTAACCATTTATAAAACTAGGTATTGGTTAGCCTATTTAGTCCCTTGCTACTTTGCATATATTCATTTTATCCTTATCAATCTCTATGGACCTACAACTCAGTTAGGTAGATTAGAAGTTTAGAGTTGGATTGAATCCTTTATGATAATTAAAGACCAAGAAACCCGATTCATGATCATAGGAGATTTTAATGCCATAACCAATCTTGATGAAAATTTAGGGGAATTAGGAAAGTAACCCAAAGTATGAAATATTTCTTAGCTTTTATTCAAAACAATAATCTATGGGAGGTTGAGTTTGAAGAAGACAACTATACTTGTACCAATAATAGAAGAGGCCAGAACCTAATATCAAAACAATTAGACAAATGCATTCTCTCAGATCATTGGCTATATGAAGGAACTTGTGCTAAAATTAATACCTTGACAAGGATTGGTTCATATCACTGGCAAATAAGAGTTAAAATGGTGGTTAGTGAATTAAAAAAATCATATTTTAAATATGAGAAAATTTGGGAAGGCCATCCTTAATTTGTTAATATAATAGCTCAAACATGGAATTCTTCAGGTAATAGTGGGTTGTATGCTCTTCCAAATAAAATTAAACCTATGACATCTAGATTAAAAGAATAGAACAAGAACACTTTTGTAAATATTTTTGAGGAGAAAGAACTACAAGATAAAATTTCAAAACTCCAAAAAGGTGAACATAATAATCCAAGCTCTGAGGAAAGGGATTTGCTTATTGAATATCATAACATTTTGAGTATGAAAGAGAAATTTTGGAGATTAAAATCAAGACAAACTCGGTTAAAAGGAGGTAAAAATACAATTTTTTTCATAGGATGGATATAGTACAGAGATCAACATCCAAAATTAGTATGTTAGGTTCTATTCCTAACATTGATTGATTAATTTACTATTTTATTTAATTACTAATTAGGATACGAATATATGTGTCCTTTAAATTCACACACCCTATGCTTCATATATATAGGCAATTGCATAGGTAAGTTGTAATCATCCAATAATAATATTTATATCTCATTCCTTGTTCGGGTTCTCCCAACATTGAAAAACTATGATTCATTAAAAAAGGTGATTCTAATTTATTTTCTTCTTGCATTCCATTCTATGTAATTATCTGCTAGGAAACCCAAGTTTCCTATCATCTGGATCAGAGCCATTTGTCATCCGCCACCGTCATTTTCATTAATTTTTTTTCCAGTCAAAACCCACCTTTTCCATCGTATCTCACCCTTCTAAGCAGAACTAGTCTCGACGTCAACTAGGAGACTTGCTAAAAATTATTGGTCGCTAAATCATATTATAGTGACGCTGAGGTAGAAGCTGATTAATAAAATTTTGAGCGCTAAAGATACCATAAATCAGACCATCGTTGGGCCAAACAATAGACCCCAAAGAAAATCAAAATACTCATAAACGTCGCGATAGAGTAACTCCGAACCTCCGACGACGTCACATCAAAAGAAAATCAATGAATTTTTTTGGCAAGAGACTATCAAATTTGTTAAAAACAATCACAGATCCTTACCAAATGCGAATACAAGTGGCCCAAAAATTGAAACAGACACAGATCACCAAAAACAAACCAATCAACTATTATCTGCAATATTTTCAACGGGCACAAAATGAAACCGATGAAATTTTTTATTTTATTAAAAGTTTTACTAAGGTTATAAATTTTTTTGACCATCGAAAAAAGGTCTTCGATGTTAGAGATAGCAAGTTTCAAAAAAGAAGCATCAATAAAATCTCACATTCATACGAATATAGGCTCAAAATAATTTAAAAGGGAGATAAGGCAATAGTTTAATACGTGACTTGGGTCACGCTAGACAAGCCATCACGCGACCCAAGCCACCAAACCATACTTTCCACCAAGTTTCAAAAAGCTACTCGATCATGAAATCTCATTGACTCATTCGCGTCACCTCTCTACATCCCTATCGTACCACCTAGCCACCACTGCATTGCCTCTCCTCACCGTGCCACCTCTTGGCCACCACTACACCGCCTCTCCTCATCGCTGCCACATCATCTCTCTACACCACCACCACACCACCTCCTAGCGGCCACTGCACTACCTCTCCTCATCGCCACTGCACCACCTCTCACCGTTGTCTCATTCATAGCTATTCATAGCCTACTCGACTAGATCTTTGCCAAAAAAGTTAACATTTTTTAAAATTTTAAGACAACAAAAACAAAAATCAAACAAATTTGAAAACAAAAAGTTGAAAAGCAACTTTTTGAAAAAAAATTTCCTACACCAAATTTTTGCAATAATTTGGCATTCCTTATCAGAAATTAAAAACTTGCAAATCATAAACTTACCTCAACTCTATTGGCGGATGGGAGAAGATCACAGGATATGGCAAAAGATATTGTAAGAGAAGTATCAAAAGAGATCCTACAAGGAATGACAATTTAGAAAGATACTTTAGAAGATAAGATAGCTACAAAAATAATAGAGTTAACTATAAAAATTGACACCTCCAATACAGAATTATCAACAAAAATGGATGCTACAAATCACTCTATGGACCTAGTATAACAAAAATTGACATTAATGCATGATGGACAACAAAACACAATACCAACACAATAAAAATTACTAGGGGGACCACATACATCAATCCTCCCTTGAACCACAAAATTAGATTTCCCAAAATTTGATGGAGGTGACCCCATAAATTGGATATATAGGGCAGACCAATATTTCTCTTTATATCAAATTTTGGAGATTCAAAAAGTCTGAATCGCATTGTTTCACTTAGAACAAATTGCTAGGCAATGATACCAATGGTACAAAAAAACTAAAGGTACTCCCATATGGACCGAATTTACAAAGAACTTAATGCTGTGATTCGGCCCAAGAAAATTCAAATATTTCACAGGAGCCCTCACAAAACTTCATCAAACATCTACAGTAAGAGAATACCAGGCATAATTCAAGAAATTGGTAAACCTTACATCAGGAATCAATGCATCATTCTTTCAAAGTTGCTTCATCAGTGGCTTGAAAGAAGAAATTCGACTGGAAGTGTGAATACTCAATCCTATCGATATGATGCACACAATGGCATTAGCACAAATGGTGGAAGAGAATATTAATAACCAATGATTAATAGTAATATTCTCAACAAGGAAACCACCAAACACCTATACCAATCAAAAACTGAATAAATTCATGTTGATTAAATGAATTAGCCTAGAAGAAATGAAGGAAAGATGAGAGAAGGACCTTTGTTTCCATTGTGAAAAAAAATTCACCCCTAATCACAAATGCATTTCACCAAAGTTATATATTTTGGACACAATTGCATATATCACTCCCAAAGAAGAGGATGACATTAAAGTTGAAGTAATAACAGATATTCCAGAAGAAAATAATGAGGATAAAACAAAAATTTCCTTTAACGCTCTCGCAAGATGTTCGACCCCACAGACTATGAAATTTAAGGGGTATTTTAAGAAACAAAACCCTATTGTTCTCTTATAATATGGAAGCACTCACAATTTTATAGATCCTAGGTTGGCCAAACAAGCTAATTGTTTTATATACCCTTGTAATAACTTTGAAGTCATGATTGGCAATGGCAAAAAAATTGCATGCAAAGAAAAATGCCAAAATATTAAACTCACTATGGGAGATTATAACATGAAAGGGGATGTGTATGTACTACCATTAGGAGGATGTGACATCATTCTAGAAGTACAATGACTATGAACGTTCGACAAAATTCAATGGGAATTTGAAGAATTATGGATGCAATTCACATAAAAAGACCAAACTTACACAATTAAAGGGTTAAAAATAGGTCCTTCACAAATCGTAAGTTCCCACATAATGGAAACAATTATTTGCAAAGGAGGAAAATGCATGGTTGCCCAATTATTTTCCATGCAAACCATTAATGAAGAACAATCAAAGGCACCTAAATTACAAGAAATCCTAGAAAGACATGATAAAATATTCAACGAACAAAAAGGATTACCTCCACAATGAAGCCATGATCATGCCATTAAATTACTTGCAGGGCACCAACCCCCTAATATTAGACCTTATCAATACCCATATCTACAAAAGATAGAAATAGAAAAATTAGTACAAGACATACTCGGGGCAGGGGTCATTAGACCTAGTGTAAGCCCTTACTCTTCTCCTGTCATATTAGTAAGTGTAATAGCCCCACAGAAGTAATTATTGTTTTGATTATATTAGTTGTAAGTATGATATACTGCTAATGTATTTATGGATGCAAGAATAGATGATCTCTATGGAATAACAACTCAGAGCTGGAACATCTTCCTTCAGATGTTTGAAAAGGTTATTCGGTTTAAAGTAAGTCCAGAGATATGATGAGCGGTGGAGTATTTGCCATAATTTGGATCTAAGAATCCTAGAGGTAATGCATCCACCAATGGTCCATGTAGTTGCATGTCATGTAGATGCATCTCTAGGTTGCTTGACTAAAACATAAATATAAATATATAAATAATATTATAAAATAAATAAGATACATTATAAAAAACTAAGTCAAAATTAGAAATATTTAATTATAGGTTATAATATAAAAATATATATAATATAATAATAATAAATAAAAGTATAAAATTATTATTAATAATATTAATTAAAAGGGTTAAATAAATATAAAGACTAAATAAATGTCATTATGAGGTAATGAAAATGAAATAAATTTAAAAAAAAAAATTATACTATAAATAATTTATTTATTATGAAAAAAAATGAGATTAATATTAATTTGAAAATATTTAAAAAAAAAATGGTGATCTGGCTCTCTCCACTTGGCAAGCTTTCAGCATGATATTTACATGTAAGCTAATAGATGTAATATAGAAGAGATGGCCATTTTTCTATAATAAAAGGAATGAAAGGAAGGGTCGGGGGGAGGAAAAAAGAAGACGACAGGAACAAGAAATTGCGAAAGTAAGTAGCATGTGGAAGCCTTTCTCAGGCGAGACGCTCGAGCCATATTCTGTAAGCTTCTTTACTCTCTAAAAGCTAGGCAAAGAAATTAATTTGAAACCTAAATTATGGGGATAGTTGTTAGATATATGGGAACTTGTACTTGTTTAATAAGTTTTTTTTTTAAGAAAAATTAGCAAAGGAATCTGAAACGTTTATAGTTGTAATTATGATGCTTATGAATACTGCTTAAGAATCGTATAGAAAGTAGATTGAATCCAATCATATTTTGGTTGCTCTGACTCTAGATACATTGAATAACTTTTGAAGATATTCGTCTGGAATATCTGGCCTTCACCTTTGCTTAATTCATGGCAGTGTTAGTGAAGTTCACAATTTTGGTTTTTGTTTTTTTTTAAGATGGT
This sequence comes from Wollemia nobilis, assembly GCA_028583015.1. Lineage (NCBI taxonomy): Eukaryota > Viridiplantae > Streptophyta > Pinopsida > Araucariales > Araucariaceae > Wollemia > Wollemia nobilis. Next base: position 10,798,122 of record JAQPPZ010001125.1, read on the forward strand.
GTCTGGTTATAACCTTTGTTGTAGCTTTTTATATTCCAAAATACGTGTGTGATATATGGCAACTAGAAAAGATTGTGTCTTCGGATTGTGGGAGACAGTTGGAATTTTTAAGAAAAATTGTTAAACATTTGATAGGAAATAAACAATGCTAGGAATAGATGTAAGACTCTGTGATGCAGAATCCCTTTTCAATTTTAATAGAAACAATGTATTCAAATGATTTACCAGGTTTTTTTGGATCCAGCATGTAATTAATTATACTCTGGATAAAGTACACATGTCATATCAAATGTGTTGTGTATAGCTTGGTCTTTCCAATACTTGTTTATTTTCTTATCGAATATAAAACAAAATTGAAGATTGTTCATATGATTACTTCCATTTAGGAATAATATGGTTAATTTTTTTAAACTTAGAGAGCAACAAAAATGAGTTTTCATTCTTCTATTAGCCGTGACAGCAGATAGAAGTTAAGTAATAGTTTAGATTTAAAATTAGTATTGAATGGACGAAAGGTATTTTCTTTCTCCTAATAGTCGTGGTAGCAATTGAAAATTAAGCAAGAGTTTAGGTTTAAAATTTTATTTTGAATGGAAAGTTGAAGCCTGTGGTTACTACAAACAAGGCATGTATGGGATAATAGAATGAGTAATGTTGAATGTTGCTAAAACTTTATTTGGTAAAGAATGAATTATATACAAGAATATGATAGGCTCCAGTAAAGGAAAGAGTATTCCTAAAAACGTATGAGGAGAAACCTTAGCAAGAATTTAGGTATGATTTTAAAAATAGGACCTACAGTTAAAGCACTTGTAGAGGACGTGTGCTTAGCTGGAGTTGTCTATTGGTAAACTTATTCTCCTAAACACCTTCTATGAAAATTTGTTTTAGGGTATCCCCATTACACGGCTTACAATTTTGCTTGAAAATAATGCCTTATGATTTCCTAAATTATACCTTGATTTAAACACTACGAGTATGATTTGGCCTGCGTTCATCGAGTCTTGGTAGTTAGTAGCGACAAATATTAATGGATATAAGAGTTAACCTTTTCATAGAATCCATTCAAAGAACATGAAATATATATAAAATATGTGCATAGTGGAATACCAATAGGATCCGAGATTTGAATATAGAGTAGTTGGACTTCAAAATAATACATTATATAAGTCTTTTATAGTCTTTCGAGTTAGGGACATAGGTGTCGAACTCGTATTGTGAAAACTAATTTATAGTAACTTAGCCTCCTATTGACTATTTTGTCTTACACGAGTGAAAGCATTTTTATGGGAAGTTTAAATATCTAATGTTTTTTTTTAATCTTCTTTGTTAATGATATTCTTTTAATTATTAAGGAATTAATATTTAGTTTTTCAAAAAAATAATAATAATAATAAAAGTAATATTAGAAGATATGTATTTTATAGTGAAGTATAGATAGGTAAACATTATTAAAGACAAACATAGATTGAAAAGTTTGAGTAGTTACTTAGGTTATCCAATAGAAAGCTAAACTTTTTATGGCTTATTTTAATATAGATTTATCACAAGGTAATGAATTATATATAGTTTTTAGTTATGTTATAGTAGATGTCATTTAAAAGTATGAATGAGGCATTGTTTTCCCTGCAACGAATCATTCTGGTTTATATGGGTTGAACTAGATTATGAATAAATATATTTAGAAAGTAATTTAATCTTTTGCAATACTTTATGTGCAAATAAGATAATGAAATAATAGCTTTTTCTTTAGAAAATCATAACGTTGATATTAAATCTTCTTAACTCAATCATTTAACCATGTAACATTTATACGATACTAAAGAGGACTATCATAATAAAACCTTTGTTGTGGGAAGACAACCTAGGACATATGGAATATACCTATGGTTATGGGTAGACAACCTAGGTCATATAGAATGTAGGTAGAATTTCGCTTATCCAATCACCAGGGTGATGCGGGGTAGCCCTCATCCTGCCATGGTTTTCCAAACACTGATTATAGAGCGAGAAGTTATAGGAGTGATAAAATGGGTATCACACCTAGGCAAACCTTACTAGTACATGAGCAAAAGATCTTATAACCCGATAGGTACTTGCATAATGAAATGGGCATTATGTAGATAGGACTTCTAGATATCTACCTGGAAAGTGGTAGAACCCTTGATGTGCTTCAAGGAAGTGAATATGCGTCAACTCAGAGCATGCATATACTAGTATCTCACAACAAGATACAGGGAGGTAAAGTGTACGACTTCTAGGTGAAATGGGCCCTGGAAGTAAAAACCCTTGCCTATACTTGGATTCTCGGGTAAGGAGAGGAAGTAAGAAGGAAAATATACCAAGATCTATCCAATCTCGATCTCACAAATATTTCATCTGCAGCGAAATGGCATCCGTGAAGATTAGGTATGCTTGTACTAGATAGAGTTGGATAAAAATATGAAGAAAAGTTTCTCTTTACGTGCCTTGAAACCAAGTGGGTTGACTTGGGTTATTACAATTTGTATCAGAGCATACGAATTCTTAGATAAACAAACTTTTAGATTATCATAGCAAATTTTCTAAATAGAACTAGAACAAAATTAATTAACAAAGCTCTTTCTAAAAATAGGTAATGGCATCCAAATTAAGGGCTAGTTCCTCAAAAATACCTATGGTGGTACAATGGGAAGGGCTAACCGAGAATCCTAAGTGGGTCCTTAGATGAGTTGTAAGGACAAGAGCAACAAAGGAAACTACAAAGCCCCCTCGAATGATAAGGAGGGAAAAGGAACCAATGCCTAAGGAAGATAAAATAACTTAGATGATGAAACTAATGCAAGAACACATGAGTCATCAGAAGGAACAAATGGCTCAACAGAGGGCACAAATGTTAGAACATATGGAGCAACAAAAATATCAACTGATACAATAATAGGAAATGATATCACAACAACAAAATATAATAGAAAATTTTTCAAATGAAAAAGAAACGATGGATGTTGAAGAAACATCTATGGACCCCGGGAGAAGACAAGTGGGTACTGAATTGGATAAGGACATGCGTAGGATTGACATTGCCAAATTTTATGGTAAAGGGGATGGGGAAGAGGTTGAGAGATGGTTAAATAGCCTAGAAGCATATTTTGTTGTTAGAACCCTTTCCTCCAAATCAAAAACTTCCTACATAGTTTTTCGATTAACTAGAGTAGCTGTTGACTAGTGGGACACGTATAGAAAAACCCACAATGTAGAAGTAGCAGATGTGCCATGGGAAAACTTTGTAATGGTGTTTAAGGAAAGATATTTGTCTCCCCAATTCTATCTTGAGAAAATCGTATAATTTTCTATACTAACTCGGGGCAACATGACTATTATTGAATATTACTAGTGATTCGTACAGTTACTTAAGTATATGCCTGAGTATGAATGGAGGACTGAAATTAAAGTCCAAAAAATTTTGATGGGACTTCATCCAAAAATTGAAAACTTACTTCTTATGCTTAAACCAACATCTTTGACTGTCGCTTGTGATCTAGCTCATCAACATGAAGATAATTACAAGGCTAAAAAGGCTTATTATCATAAGGCCTCTGACAGAGAAGAACTGTAGAAGAAGAGAAATGCAGGCCCAGTTAGACGGGATAAAAACAGGAGTATCTAGGGGCAAAATTAGAATAGGAATAGAATTGACAAAGGTAAGAATAAATTCCAAGGGAATAGAAATCATAACAACCACGGAGGACAGGATAAGGGAAATTACAATATATATGACCAAAAATCTTGGTGGTCAAGAGAGTAATGGTGGGGACAAAAAAGAGAAGGTTGAAGAACACAAGCTTATACTGAGAGGGGGGTGAACAGTATAAGACCACTTTTTACTTTTCTTTTCAATTCAATATTATGCAGTGTATAGATAGCAGTATCAATAGCAGTAATCAAAGCAATGCACAAAACACCATCCACAAAAGTGACACAACAATTTACGTGGTTCACCCAATGCGGGCTACTCCACGGAGAAAATATTTTGCTAAAACTTTCTCAATCAATCTCTTGGGAATCCTTCCCAATTACAATGTTTATGGACCTCTATCCAAAGGAGATGTTGATCCCCTAAATCTCAAGTTCGTGGATCTCTTCCATAGGAGAACTCTTTCCCCTTCTGCTCTAGCTAGTGATCTTCTAGAAGACTTTGTCTCTCTACTGCACTGACTGGTGGATCTCTCTCCACTTGAAGACTCCTCACTCAGATCTATCTTCAATTGTCCTGGCTGTTGGATCTCTATCCACTGAGACTCTATCCTCTATACTCTATCACCTCCAAAGCTCTATCAATAGGTTCACTCAGAACCTCCTCAAATATGCTCAATAGGCTCACTCAGAACCTGCTCAAATATTCTCAATAGGCTCACTCAAACCTCAATTCAATAGGCTCAACTAACCTACTCAAATATACTCAATAGGCTCACTCAAAACCTACTCAAATCTGCTCAATAGGCTCATCTTAAACCCTCATATCAGTCTACTCAATAGGCTCACTCAAAACCTACTCAAATCTCTCAACAAGCTCACACAGAACTTGTCCCAATCTGCTCAATAAGTCCTCTCTAGGACTTGCTCAAATCTGCATAGCAAGCTTTCACAAAATCTTACACAAAAATAGTCCACAAGCCTTCTCAAAGACTTGCCTCAAATCAGCTCAACAAAATCTCAACTCAATCTCATAGAAGCATAAAGAGAATTGTTAGAGACTCAATATGTTCTATACTCAAATCCCAATCTCAATTCAAAGCAATCTCAACTCAACTCAATATTATAGAAGCATAAAGAGAATTTTTAGAGACTCAATATGTTCTATACTCAAATCCCAATCTCAACTCAAACAATCTCAACTCAAACTCAATCTCATAGAAGCATAAAGAGAATTGTTAGAGACTCAATATGTTCTATTCTCAAGGCTCAATCTCAACTCAATCAGAATATAGAATAGTTTGTTTCATGGAACTTGAACAACCACTTCATGCAACCACTTGACTAGGCTCAATCAACTCTACTCAACCAATCACTTCAAGAAACAACTCTTTCTCACAAACCCTAGTCCAAGCATGAATCAACTAACTCAAAATATTTCCAACAATGCTCAACAACAAATCTTACATAACAATGATACTCATGTTCTTTTCTAACTCAAGTTCAAGTTCTTTGCATCACCCATTGGTTTCAACAACAATGCTAATAAGACAAGGTTTTAATCACAACTCTCAATTCAGAAAACCTTGAAGCATAAACTCAAAGTACTTCACTCAACCAATGGTCTAAACAACAATGCTTATCAAACAAGGTTTAATCACAACTCACAATCCAGAAAACCTTGAAGCATTAACTCAACCACTTTTGAAAAGGAAACCACAATCAATCCTTTTCACTCCAATGATATTTCAAAAATCAACCACCCAAATAAAATCAATGGAGAGTATTACTCATACCTTTTTGATGCCTTATGAGTTGTCCACTAAATCTGTCACACTCAACACACTTTCTTTTTCAACTCTTAACAAGGGTTAGAGATCTTGAGTAATAACACAACAATAATATCCAAATAACACCTTATTACTCCTACTTTATTTTAACATCCACCAAAGTTATTTTTAAAAGAAAACCCTTACTCAAAATAACTTTCACTAAAAAGAACTTTATCAAAAACCCTTATTACTCCTAACAATTTCAAAAATCATAATTAAAAATAATTCACAACTCAAACAACCACCATGACCTTATTCCCTAAGGTTACTCAACAAATCAACTAACGAAGCACCTTTACCCCTTATCACTCCACCTTAGGCAATCCAAACAAAATATTAATAAAAACCTTAATACCTACCTCGAGGGGAATCGAACCCTCGTCTTGCCCCAACGTGAATGCCCTAGCCACGGCCAAGCTGCCGCATGAGTTACGGGCTCATTGGTGAAAAAGAAGCACCACCCACTTCTTATCCTTCACCCTCTTCCACCAAGCGAAAAGTATGCGCCTTGGGTGCCTCAACAGAACAAAGCCAAAAATGATGCTTGCGGGAATCGAATGCACAACCTCCTTGTCACCAACACCTTTGCACAATCCAAGCTGCCACTAGGCCATGCTGCCCAATGCATTTTGGGAAGTGGTCGTTGTCTCCCTTTAATGTTCGCTGCATCACTTAAACGAAAAACATGAGCTCTTTTTCTTCGCAAATACCAAGCGCAAATATCAATGAGCAAGGATGAATGAATTAAAAAATTCAATGGCATATTTATATGCCTTCCCTTTGCTTTGGAAACGTCGGCCTTTTTGAAACTTCCTTCATGACGTCGGTGGATAAACTTTTAATTTTAATTTTAAATAAATTAAAATTTAAACTAAATATTTAAAATTAAATATCTCCATCACCGAGGCACCTTTTTCGATGAAACAAAAAGCCAACTTGGGTTTTAAGAAAAACCCATTTCAAATATGCCATCCATGGTTTTAAATAAAAACCTTTTGCAAAGCTTCCCTTGAAGCTCCTTTTGGAACCAAATGCCATGCATCCCTTCTTGAACCTTTGATAAAAAACCTTTGCTTCTCATGAAGCTCTTTGTGAAACACAAACATAGTGCTTACTTACATAGATCCTTTTGACATCAATGACAACTCTTAGCTTAGGGACTCAAAATGTCCAACAATCTCCCCCTTTGTCATTGATGGCAACCCATATCCTTTTACTAAAATCTGACCTTCTTTTATGCTCCCCCAGGACTTTGCTCCCCTAGCTCAAAGCTTTCTCAAATATCAAATCTCTCCCCATATAAAAAACTCTCCTCAATATACACAAATCTCTCCCCCTTTGTCATCAATGGCAAAGGGTCACCTTTGGGGCTCGGGGCTAAGAATGAGCCTCTTAGCTTAGCCCCTCCCCCACCTCCACATGAGGTGGTTAATTCTAGGGTGGGAGTATTTCTACTCCCGAAAGCACTGCTCTTTACCTTTACCTTTCTCTCTTCCTTTCTGAGTTTTCTGAATCCTCTCACTATTTCTTACCAAGTCATCATCCTTTTCATCACTTCTGTTTCCTTCCTGTTCTTTTTCTCATCCATGTTCCTATTTCTATTCTTGTTCTTATTCTTGTTCTCATCCATGTTCCTATTCCTATTCATGCTTGCTTCTGGAATATTTGCTCTACACCATCTTGTTGTGTGACCATCATTATTGCACTTATAACACTTAATGTTATTATTCCTTGGAAGTGCAAATGTCTTAGGATATCTCCTAGTGAAGCCATATCCTCTTCTACCATGAACCCTACAATTCATTGCCTTGTGACCAAACTCATTGCATGAGTAGCAATACCCATGGAAAAGTTGTCCTTTCCCATATTCCTATCTTTTGTATGACCTGCACTGTGAAGCCATGTGCCCAAACCTGTGACATGAGAAGCATCTCCCATTGAAGCTTCCTTGCCTAGACCTCATTGGTCTCCTATTTTGATTGTTGTTCCATCTGTATCTTCTTTGTGCATTGTTTCTATATTTGACCTCTTTGTTGTCCAACTCATCCTCTGATGTCTCATTCCAACTTACACTGTTATTTTCTGAAGTATCTTCTTCTGAAATTCCTTCTTCTTCTAGACTTGAAGTAGACTTTTCTTCCCATTTCTTTTGAGCCTGTTTGGAACCAAGACCTGTCTTGTTTGTTGCTCCTCTTTGTATCTTGATTATTTTGTCTACACTCTTTGCACTGTTCACATATTTGTACAACTTTTTCTTGGAATCCTCTAAATATTCCTTTAGTAGTGCCACTTCTTGTGTTAACTTTTCACACTCCAAAATATTTGCTTCTAACTTATCCTTGAACTTACTTGCCTTAGCCTTTGACTTTTCTAAGTCCTCTATGAGCAATAATCTTTCTTCATCACATTCTTGAAACTGACTTTCAAGCTTAGAGTGTTGCTTTCTTACCTTCTTTACTGTGTCAAGAGCATAGATAAGTTCTCCCTTGAGATCATATCCATTCTCCACTGAATAATCCTCTATTTGTTTGCCTTTGTCCCTATCATTACTTCCTTTTGGCTTGTCTTCTATAGGATCACTTACTTCATCTTCTAATGCCATTAGAAGATTCTCATCTGGTCTTTCAAGTGCATCTTCAAAACCATCATCACTGAAACTATAGCCATCCCTAGTGCAATTATCTTCAAGATGTCCAAATTTACCACATCTAAAACACTTGAGAATAACTGGAGTCCTTTTCTCTCTAACCATAAATAGGACTTCATCTCTATCATTGTCTGAAAAACTAGCATCACTATCATTTGAGTACTTACTTGCATTATCCGCATAGTAGCTTTTCTTTTGCCTTTGAAAGAACTTCTTTCCTTGTCTGTTTTGTCCATCCTTGCCTTTCTTCTTGTACCTGTGTCTTTCTAATTCTTTGTACTTGTGATCCTATTTTTCTTCATCACTATTGTACTTTGGCTCTTTGCACTCTGTCGCATAGTGTCCATACTTTCCACAATTGAAGCACTTAATAGATCTTACATCTATGAATATTTTGGAACCTTTATCTCTTCTACCATAGTTAGCTTCTTCATCACTAGATGACTCACTGCTTGATTCTATCTTTTTACCCTTTTTCTTTTTGTCCACTTTGAATGCAACTTCTTTCGGAGGAATAGGATCTTTTGTTCTTATCTCAAAAGTAGTAAGCATGCCAAGCAAAGAATTCCTTGTCAAAGAATCACTATCAATTGATGTTTCTATAGCAGAAACCTTTTCACTATACCTTTTTGGAAGAGTTCTCAAGATCTTATCACAAGCATCAGATTCATCAACCTTCATTCCAAGACCTCTCATCTCATGTACAAGTTCATCAATCTTACTTGAGATAATCATGAATATTTTCATCATCTCTCATTCTTAAGTTCTCAAATTCTCCTTTGAGATTTCTGATCTTAGCTTTCTTGACACCTTTATCACCCTCATATATGTCATGCAGTAGATCCCACATATCTTTTGTTGTTTTACAATCCATAACCTTCATAGATTCTGATCTACCCAATCCTTTTATAATTGCATTCATAGCTCTTGAATTTGCATGCATTAGAAGCTTACCTTCCTTATCTATAGGAGGATTGACTGTAGAATCATATCCAAGTTCCATTGCATCCCAAACTTCATTTCCAAGTGCCATCAGGTGAAATCTCATCAGCATACACCAATACAAGAAGTCACTTCCATCAAATACTGGTACTACATTATTGAAGGACCCATCCTTTTGATCCTTGTGATCCATTGTGTTCTTAGACCACTTTTCCTTCAAGCTATCAAACTCTTCAGAAGGAACCCACTCTGATACCAATTGAAGAACACAAGCTTATACTGAGAGGGGGGTGAACAGTATAAGACCACTTTTTACTTTTCTTTTCAATTCAATATTATGTAGTGTATAGATAGCAGTATCAATAGCAGTAATCAAAGCAATGCACAAAACACCATCCACAAAAGTGACACAACAATTTACGTGGTTCACCCAATGCGGGCTACTCCATGGAGAAAATATTTTGCTAAAACTTTCTCAATCAATCTCTTGGGAATCCTTCCCAATTACAATGTTTATGGACCTCTATCCAAAGGAGATGTTGATCCCCTAAATCTCAAGTTCATGGATCTCTTCCATAGGAGAACTCTTTCCCCTTCTACTTTGGCTAGTGATCTTCTAGAAGACTTTGTCTCTCTACTGCATTGACTGGTGGATCTCTCTCCACTTGAAGACTCCTCACTCAGATCTATCTTCAATTGTCCTAGCTGTTGGATCTCTATCCACTGAGACTCTATCCTCTATACTCTATCACCTCCAAAGCTCTATCAATAGGTTCACTCAGAACCTCCTCAAATATGCTCAATAGGCTCACTCAAAACCTACTCAAATATGCTCAATAGGCTCACTCAAAACCTACTCAAATATCTCAATAGGCTCACTCAAACCTGCTCAAATCTGCTCAATAGGCTCACTCAAACCTACTCAAATCTACTCAATAGGCTCACTCAGAACCTACTCAAATCTGCTCAATAGGCTCACTCAAAACCTACTCAAATCTGCTCAACAAGCTCACACAGAACTTGTCCCAATCTGCTCAATAAGTCCTCTCTAGGACTTGCTCAAATCTGCATAGCAAGCTTTCACAAAAGCTTACACAAAAATAGTCCACAAGCCTTCTCAAAGACTTACCTCAAATCAGCTCAACAAAATCTCAACTCAATCTCATAGAAGCATAAAGAGAATTGTTAGAGACTCAATATGTTCTATACTCAAATCCCAATCTCAATTCAAAGCAATCTCAACTCAGCTCAATATTATAGAAGCATAAAGAGAATTTTTAGAGACTCAATATGTTCTATACTCAAATCCCAATCTCAACTCAAAGCAATCTCAACTCAGCTCAATATTAACTCAATCTCATAGAAGCATAAAGAGAATTGTTAGAGACTCAATATGTTCTATTCTCAAGGCTCAATCTCAACTCAATCAGAATATAGAATAGTTTGTTTCATGGAACTTGAACAACCACTTCATGCAACCACTTGACTAGGCTCAATCAACTCTACTCAACCAATCACTTCAAGAAACAACTCTTTCTCACAAACCCTAGTCCAAGCATGAATCAACTAACTCAAAATGTTTCCAACAATGCTCAACAACAAATCTTACATAACAATGATACTCATGTTCTTTTCTAACTCAAGTTCAAGTTCTTTGCATCACCCATTGGCTTCAACAACAATGCTAATAAGACAAGGTTTTAATCACAACTCTCAATTCAGAAAACCTTGAAGCATAAACTCAAAGTACTTCACTCAACCAATGGTCTAAACAACAATGCTTATCAAACAAGGTTTAATCACAACTCACAATCCAGAAAACCTTGAAGCATTAACTCAACCACTTTCAAAAAGGAAACCACAATCAATCCTTTTCACTCCAATGATATTTCAAAAATCAACCACCCAAATAAAATCAATGGAGAGTATTACTCATACCTTTTTGATGCCTTATGAGTTGTCCACTAAATCTGTCACACTCAACACACTTTCTTTTTCAACTCTTAACAAGGGTTAGAGATCTTGAGTAATAACACAACAATAATATCCAAATAACACCTTATTACTCCTACTTTATTTTAACATCCACCAAAGTTCTTTTTAAAAGAAAACCCTTACTCAAAATAACTTTCACTAAAAAGAACTTTATCAAAAACCCTTATTACTCCTAACAATTTCAAAAATCACAATTAAAAATAATTCACAACTCAAACAACCACCATGACCTTATTCCCTAAGGTTACTCAACAAATCAACTAACGAAGCACCTTTACCCCTTATCACTCCACCTTAGGCAATCCAAACAAAATATTAATAAAAACCTTAATACCTGCCTCGAGGGGAATCGAACCCTCATCTTGCCCCAACGTGAATGCCCTAGCCATGGCCAAGCTACCGCACGAGCTATGGGCTCATTGGTGAAAAAGAAGCACCACCCACTTCTTATCCTTCACCCTCTTCCGCCAAGCAAAAAGTATGCGCCTTGGGCGCCTCAATAGAACAAAGCCAAAAATGATGCTTGCGGGAATCGAATGCACAACCTCCTTGTCACCAACACCTTTGCACAATCCAAGCTGCCACTAGGCCATGCTGCCCAATGCATTTTGGGAAGTGGTCATTGTCTCCCTTTAATGTTCGCTACGTCACTTAAATGAAAAACACGAGCTCTTTTTCTTCGCAAATACCAAGCGCAAATATCAATGAGCAAGGATGAATGAATTAAAAAATTCAATGGCATATTTATATGCCTTCCCTTTGCTTTGGAAACGTCGGCCTTTTTGAAACTTCCTTCATGACGTCGACGGATAAACTTTTAATTTTAATTTTAAAATTTAAATTTAAATTTTAAATATAAATTTAAACTAAATCTTTAAAATTAAATATCTCCATCATCGGGCACCTTTTTCGATGAAACAAAAAGCCAACTTGGGTTTTAAGAAAAACCCATTTCAAATATGCCATCCATGGTTTTAAATAAAAACCTTTTGCAAAGCTTCCCTTGAAGCTCCTTTTGGAACCAAATGCCATGCATCCCTTCTTGAACCTTTGATCAAAAACCTTTGCTTCTCATGAAGCTCTTTGTGAAACACAAACATAGTGCTTACTTACATAGATCCTTTTGACATCAATGACAACTCTTAGCTTAGGGACTCAAAATGTCCAACAATCTCCCCCTTTGTCATTGATGGCAACCCATATCCTTTTACTAAAATCTGACCTTCTTTTTTGCTCCCCCTAGGACTTTGCTCCCCCTGGCTCAAAGCTTTCTCAAATATCAAATCTCTCCCCATATCAAAAACTCTCCTCAATATACACAAATCTCTCCCCCTTTGTCATCAATGGCAAAGGGTCACCTTTGGGGCTCGGGGCTAAGAATGAGCCTCTTAGCTTAGCCCCTCCCCCACCTCCACATGAGGTGGTTAATTTTGGGGTGGGAGTATTTCTACTCCCGAAAGCACTGCTCTTTACCTTTACCTTTCTCTCTTCCTTTTTGAGTTTTCTGAATCCTCTCACTATTTCTTACCAAGTCATCATCCATGTTCCTATCATCACTTATATTCCTATTCCTATTCTTGTTCTCATCCATGTTCCTATTCTTTTCTTCTATTCTTGTTCTCATCCATGTTTCTATTCTTGTTCATGCTTACTTCTGGAATATTTTCTCTACACCATCTTGTTGTGTGACCATCATTATTGCACTTATAACACTTAATGTTATTATTCCTTGGAAGTGCAAATGTCTTAGGATATCTCCTAGTGAAGCCATATCCTCTTCTACCATGAACCCTACAATTCATTGCCTTGTGACCAAACTCATTGCATGAGTAGCAATACCCATGGAAAAGTTATCCTTTCCCATATTCCTATATTTTGTATGACCTGCACTATGAAGCCATGTGCCCAAACCTATGACATGAGAAGCATCTCCCATTGAAGCTTCCTTGCCTAGACCTCATTGGTCTCCTATTTTGATTGTTGTTCCATCTGTATCTTCTTTGTGCATTGTTTCTATATTTGACCTCTTTGTTGTCCAACTCATCCTCTGATGTCTCATTCCAACTTACACTATTATTTTTTGAAGTATCTTCTTCTAAAATTCCTTCTTCTTCTAGACTTGAAGTAGACTTTTCTTCCCATTTATTTTGAGCCTGTTTGGAACCAAGACCTATCTTGTTTGTTGCTCCTCTTTGTATCTTGATTATTTTGTCTACACTCTTTGCACTGTTCACATATTTGTACAACTTTTTCTTGGAATCCTCTAAATATTCCTTTAGTAGTGCCACTTCTTGTGTTAACTTTTCACACTCCAAAATATTTGCTTCTAACTTATCCTTGAACTTACTTGCCTTAGCCTTTGACTTTTCTAAGTCCTCTATGAGCAATAATATTTCTTCATCACATTCTTGAAACTGACTTTCAAGCTTAGAGTGTTGCTTTCTTACCTTCTTTACTGTGTCAAGAGCATAGATAAGTTCTCCCTTGAGATCATATCCATTCTCCATTGAATAATCCTCTATTTTTTTACCTTTGTCCCTATCATTACTTCCTTTTGGCTTGTCTTCTATAGGATCACTTACTTCATCTTCTAATGCCATTAGAAGATTCTCATCTGGTCTTTCAAGTGCATCTTCAAAACCATCATCACTAAAACTATAGCCATCCCTAGTGCAATTATCTTCAAGATGTCCAAATTTACCACATCTAAAACACTTGAGAATAACTGGAGTCCTTTTCTCTCTAACCATAAATAGGACTTCATCTCTATCATTGTCTGAAAAACTAGCATCACTATCATTTGAGTACTTACTTGCATTATCCGCATAGTAGCTTTTCTTTTGCCTTTGAAAGAACTTCTTTCCTTGTCTGTTTTGTCCATCCTTGCCTTTCTTCTTGTACCTGTGTCTTTCTAATTCTTTGTACTTGTGATCCTATTTTTCTTCATCACTATTGTACTTTGGCTCTTTGCACTCTATCGCATAGTGTCCATACTTTCCACAATTGAAGCACTTAATAGATCTTACATCTATGAATATTTTGGAACCTTTATCTCTTCTACCATAGTTAGCTTCTTCATCACTAGATGACTCACTGCTTGATTCTATCTTTTTACCCTTTTTATTTTTGTCCACTTTGAATGCAGCTTCTTTCGGAGGAATAGGATCTTTTGTTCTTATCTCAAAAGTAGTAAGCATGCCAAGCAAAGAATTCCTTGTCAAAGAATCACTATCAATTGATGTTTCTATAGCAGAAACCTTTTCACTATACCTTTTTGGAAGAGTTCTCAAGATCTTATCACAAGCATCAGATTCATCAACCTTCATTCCAAGACCTCTCATCTCATGTACAAGTTCATCAATCTTACTGAGATAATCATGAATATTTTCATCATCTCTCATTCTTAAGTTCTCAAATTCTCCTTTGAGATTTTTGATCTTAGCTTTCCTGACACCTTTATCACCCTCATATATGTCATGCAGTAGATCCCACATATATTTTGTTATTTTACAATCCATAACCTTCATAGATTCTGATCTACCCAATCCTTTTATAATTGCATTCATAGCTCTTGAATTTGCATGCATTAGAAGCTTACCTTCCTTATCTGTAGGAGGATTGACTATAGAATCATATCCAAGTTCCACTGCATCCCAAACTTCATTTCCAAGTGCCATCAGGTGAAATCTCATCAACATACACCAATACAAGAAGTCACTTCCATCAAATACTGGTACTGCATTATTGAAGGACCCATCCTTTTGATCCTTGTGATCCATTGTGTTCTTAGACCACTTTTCCTTCAAGCTGTCAAACTCTTCAGAAGGAACCCACTCTGATACCAATTGAAGAACACAAGCTTATACTGAGAGGGGGGTGAACAGTATAAGACCACTTTTTACTTTTCTTTTCAATTCAATATTATGCAGTGTATAGATAGCAGTATCAATAGCAGTAATCAAAGCAATGCATAAAACACCATCCACAAAAGTGACACAACAATTTACGTGGTTCACCCAATGCGGGCTACTCCATGGAGAAAATATTTTGCTAAAACTTTCTCAATCAATCTCTTGGGAATCCTTCCCAATTACAATGTTTATGGACCTCTATCCAAAGGAGATGTTGATCCCCTAAATCTCAAGTTCATGGATCTCTTCCATAGGAGAACTCTTTCCCCTTCTGCTCTGGCTAGTGATCTTCTAGAAGACTTTGTCTCTCTGCTGCACTGACTAGTGGATCTCTCTCCACTTGAAGACTCCTCACTCAGATCTATCTTCAATTGTCCTGGCTGTTGGATCTCTATCCACTGAGACTCTATCCTCTATACTCTATCACCTCCAAAGCTCTATCAATAGGTTCACTCAGAACCTCCTCAAATATTCTCAATAGGCTCACTCAAAACCTACTCAAATATACTCAATAGGCTCACTCAAAACCTACTCAAATCTGCTCAATAGGCTCACTCAAAACCTGCTCAAATCTACTCAATAGGCTCACTCAGAACCTGCTCAAATATGCTCAATAGGCTCACTCAAAACCTACTCAAATCTACTCAATAGGCTCACTCAAAACCTGCTCAAATATGCTCAATAGGCTCACTCAAAACCTGCTCAAATATGCTCAACAAGCTCACACAGAACTTGTCCCAATATTCTCAATAAGTCCTCTCTAGGACTTGCTCAAATCTGCATAGCAAGCTTTCACAAAAGCTTACACAAAAATAGTCCACAAGCCTTCTCAAAGACTTACCTCAAATCAGCTCAACAAAATCTCAACTCAATCTCATAGAAGCATAAAGAGAATTGTTAGAGACTCAATATGTTCTATACTCAAATCCCAATCTCAATTCAAAGTAATCTCAACTCAACTCAATATTATAGAAGCATAAAGAGAATTGTTAGAGACTCAATATGTTCTATACTCAAATCCCAATCTCAACTCAAAGCAATCTCAAATCAACTCAATCTCATAGAAGCATAAAGAGAATTTTTAGAGACTCAATATGTTCTATTCTCAAGGCTCAATCTCAACTCAATCAGAATATAGAATAGTTTGTTTCATGGAACTTGAACAACCACTTCATGCAACCACTTGACTAGGCTCAATCAACTCTACTCAACCAATCACTTCAAGAAACAACTCTTTCTCACAAACCCTAGTCCAAGCATGAATCAACTAACTCAAAATATTTCCAACAATGCTCAACAACAAATCTTACATAACAATGATACTCATGTTCTTTTCTAACTCAAGTTCAAGTTCTTTGCATCACCCATTGGCTTCAACAACAATGCTAATAAGACAAGGTTTTAATCACAACTCTCAATTCAGAAAACCTTGAAGCATAAACTCAAAGTACTTCACTCAACCAATGGTCTAAACAACAATGCTTATCAAACAAGGTTTAATCACAACTCACAATCCAGAAAACCTTGAAGCATTAACTCAACCACTTTCGAAAAGGAAACCACAATCAATCCTTTTCACTCCAATGATATTTCAAAAATCAACCACCCAAATAAAATCAATGGAGAGTATTACTCATACCTTTTTGATGCCTTATGAGTTGTCCACTAAATCTGTCACACTCAACACACTTTCTTTTTCAACTCTTAACAAGGGTTAGAGATCTTGAGTAATAACACAACAATAATATCCAAATAACACCTTATTACTCCTACTTTATTTTAACATCCACCAAAGTTCTTTTTAAAAGAAAACCCTTACTCAAAATAACTTTCACTAAAAAGAACTTTATCAAAAACCCTTATTACTCCTAACAATTTCAAAAATCACAATTAAAAATAATTCACAACTCAAACAACCACCATGACCTTATTCCCTAAGGTTACTCAACAAATCAACTAACGAAGCACCTTTACCCCTTATCACTCCACCTTAGGCAATCCAAACAAAAGATTAATAAAAACCTTAATACCTGCCTCGAGGGGAATCGAACCCTCGTCTTGCCCCAACGTGAATGCCCTAGCCGTGGCCAAGCTGCCGCACGAGCTGTGGGCTCATTGGTGAAAAAGAAGCGCCACCCGCTTCTTATCCTTCACCCTCTTCCGCCAAGCGAAAAGTATGCACCTTGGGCGCCTCAACAGAACAAAGCCAAAAATGATGCTTGCGGGAATCGAACGCACAACCTCCTTGTCACCAACACCTTTGCACAATCCAAGCTGCCACTAGGCCATGCTGCCCAATGCATTTTGGGAAGTGGTCATTGTCTCCCTTTAATGTTCGTTGCATCACTTAAACGAAAAACACGAGCTCTTTTTCTTCGCAAATACCAAGCGCAAATATCAATGAGCAAGGATGAATGAATTAAAAAATTCAATGGCATATTTATATGCCTTCCCTTTGCTTTGGAAACGTCGGCCTTTTTGAAACTTCCTTCATGACGTCGGTGGATAAACTTTTAATTTTAATTTTAAAATTTTAATTTAAATTTTAAATAAATTAAAATTTAAACTAAATCTTTAAAATTAAATATCTCCATCATCGGGGCACCTTTTTTGATGAAACAAAAAGCCAACTTGGGTTTTAAGAAAAACCCATTTCAAATCTGCCATCCATGGTTTTAAATAAAAACCTTTTGCAAAGCTTCCCTTGAAGCTCCTTTTGGAACCAAATGCCATGCATCCCTTCTTGAACCTTTGATCAAAAACCTTTGCTTCTCATGAAGCTCTTTGTGAAACACAAACATAGTGCTTACTTACATAGATCCTTTTGACATCAATGACAACTCTTAGCTTAGGGACTCAAAATGTCCAAAAAATGCCCCTCAAATTGGTTGTTGGATCTGTAGGGAGTCTCATTATGCTGACAAGTATCCTATGAGAGAAAATAAGAGGTAAGTACCTGCAAAGCCAGCTCATAAGATCTACGCTGCAACAGGTAACTCTAAACTCTATGGTCAAGCTACACCTTTTATGTTGAAAGAAAAAATTTATAATAAATATGTAAGAATTTTTATTGATTCAGGAGCTACTAATAGTTTTATTTTCCCAAATGTTTTGAGAGACATATTGGAAAAACCTGGATTTATGGCTAATGGGTGGAAGGTTGAGTATGGCTCTAGGCAAACCTATATTGTAGATTAGTGTTTATTTGACCCTCAGATAGTATTACCTCAAGGAAATACTGGTTGGCATCTATATGTAGCCCCATTGCATGCATTTGACATAATCTTGGGAGTTGATTGGCTCAAGGCTCATAAGGCATTACTAAACTTTAAAGAGATATGGATGGATTTCACTGATAACACTAAGCAAAGGAATCAAATATATTGTGGGCGTGAACCATATTACTGACAACTATGCAAGTTAAAAGAGCCATTAGGAAGGGTAGTAGAGTTTATGTTGTCAAGCTTAATAAGAAAGATGAGATTGAGTCTGAAGCAAGTATTTTCAGACCTTTCCAGTGCTAAATTATTTTCGGGATGTTTTTCCTGAAGATTTGCCTAGACTATCACCCAAAAGAGAATTTGAATTCTCAATAGAACTCCTACCTGACACTACACCAATAGCTCGAGCCCCCTACGAAATGACCATAATAGAGTTGCAGGAACTAAAAACTCAACTTCAAGATCTATTTGAAAAAGGGCACATTAGACCAAGTGTCTCTCCATGGGGTGCACCGGTTCTTTTCGTAAAGAAGAAGGATGGAACATTGAAACTTTGTATTGACTATAGGATTCTCAACCAAATGACCGTTAAAATAAATATTCCCTACCAAGGATAGATAATTTTTTTGACCAGTTGAAAGGAGTTATGATATTTTCAAAAATTGATCTTAGATATGGATAACATCAGTTAAGAATTTGAGAAGAATATACCTATAAAACAACTTTTCGGATCAGGTATGGTCACTATGAATTTACAGTACTACCTTTTGGACTAACAAATACCCCAAAAACATTTATAAACCTTATGAATAGTGTTTTTGGACAATAGTTAGATCAGTTTGTGCTGATATTTCTAAATGATATCTTGATTTACTCCAAAACTAGAGAAGAGCATGATCAACATATGAGGATTGTTCTTGATGTGCTGAGAGGAAATCAAATGTATAGAAAATTATCCAAATATGAATTCTATACTTTTTGAGTACAGTATCTAGGTCATATAATTTCAGTTTGAAGGATTGTTTGTAGACCCAAAGAAGATAGAATCCGTTATTGACTGGTCGACCCCTATAAATGTATTTGAGGTACGAAGTTTCATGGGAATGGCTGGGTATTACCGGTGTTTTGTCAAGAACTTTTCTAAAATAGCTTATCCTATAACTAACCTGCAAAAGAAAGGAAAAGCTTTTCAATGGACCGAACGTTGTGAGGAGGCCTTCAGGACACTCAAGGAAATATTAACGATGACACCAATACTTAAAATTCCAGACCCTAAACTTCCATTTACTGTTTGCATTGATGCTTCTATGGAAGGAATTGGCAAAGTTCTCATGCAGGAAGAGAATGTAATAGCTTATGAGTCACGAAAAATTAAGAAACATGAATTGAACTACGCTACACATGATTTGGAGTTGGAAGCGATGGTGCATGCTCTTAATATGTGGCACCATTACCTAATATGTAAACCCTTTGAATTATGAACTGATCATCAAAGCTTGAAGTACATTTTTACTCAGCCAATGCTCAATGCTAGACAGAGGCGTTGGATGGAGTTTTTAGCATAATATGAATTTGGAATTGAATATATTAAAGGGAAGGAGAACAAGTTGGTTGATGCTCTAAGTAGGAGAAGACATATTTTTGCTATGACACAATGTCAATTTGATATAGTTGAACAAATAAGGAATCTACAAATGCAAGATGAATTTTCTCTAAGATGTCGAGAACTGATTCAACAAGGGTCTAAAAAAGCTAAGGAATTTAGTGTCCAAGAAGACACTCTATATTTTCAAAACAGAATGGTGGTACCTAATGATCAAAATTTCAAAAGCAAGTTATTACAGGAGGTACATTATGCCCCATATTCAGCCCACCTAGGCTATGTAAAAATGCATGAAAATTTAAGAAGGGATTATTATTGGCCAGGGATGAAGAGAGATATTGTAGAATTTGTGACAAAATGTCTAGAATGCCAGAAGGTAAATGTGGAACATCTGCATCCCGTAGGACATTTATACTCTCATATAATCCCAAAATATAAATGGCAAGTAGTAACCATGGATTTCATAGTTGGGTTGCCTAAAAACCATTTCCAACATGATGTTATACTGGTAATAGTTGACAAACTAACTAAAGTGGCACATTTTATACCTGGAAACGTTAAATATGGAGCTCATGCTATAGCACAAAAATTCACTAGGGAAGTGGTACGACTGCATGGGTTTCCTAAAACCATTATATCATACAAGGATTCTCGATTCATATCTAAATTTTGATGGGCGTTACACCAAGCATAGGGAACAAAACTTAACATCAGTACTGCATACCATCCTGAAACTGATGGTCAGACAGAAAGGGTTAACCAAGTTCTGGAGGATATGTTGTGAATGTACTGTATGGAACATCAATAATGGGTATCATGCCTCATTAAAAATGACACCTTTTGAGGTATTGTATGGGAGAAGATGCATAACACCTTTATCTTGGAGCAATCTGGAAGATCGGGTAATGATCGGGCCAAACATGGTAAAAGAAATGGAGGAACAACTAAATGAAATTCGACTTAGGCTTAAGGAAGCCTTTGATCGACAGAAAAGTTATGCTGACCTAAAACAAACTCTGAGGGAATTTTTTGTAGGAGACAGTGTATTCTTGAGAGTCAAGCCCACCAAAAGCTCTATCAAATCCTCCAAACTCAGCCCAAGATTTGTAGGACCATTTGCCATTATTGATAAAATCAGCCCAGTAGCTTACAAACTGGCCTTACCTCCCAACTTGTCTAAAATCCATGATACTTTCCATGTGTCTCTCCTAAAGAAATATATACCATATCCTTCTCATGTTTTGAATTTTAATCACTTGCAGATGATTGATCCCCTACACATTAAGGTGAGACCAATCAAAATTCTTGAATACAGGACAAAGCAACCAAGGAAAAGGAGAATTGATCAGTGTAGGGTCCAATGGGACTAATACTCAGAAAACAACACCACATGGGAAGATGTGGATGTGATGAGAAAACAATTTCCATTTTTGTTTGAACAATGATAAGAATATATTTTTTTTGTGAATTAAAAAAAATCTGACGGATAAATTTTGTTGTGTAATGATGTTTAACCACGTTTATTTATATTATCATTAGATATTGTCTTGCATTTTCTTATAAGAGTTACTTTTGATGTTATACACTGCAAACATAGGGATTGTGTTTAGTCTCAGGGGGAACTATGTAACAAACCCACAAAAGTAATTATTTTTTTGCTTATATTAGTTGTAAGAATGAGATATTTGCTAATTTATTTGTGGATGCAGGAATAAGTGATGTCTATGGAATAACAGGTCGGAGCTGGAACATCTTCCTTCAGATGTTTGAAAAGGTTATTCGATTTAAAGTAAGTCCAGAGATATGATGAGAGGTGGAGTATTCGCCATAGTTTGGATCTAAGAATCCTAGAGGTAATGCATCCACCAACGGTCCATGTAGTTGCATGTCATGTAGATGCATCTCTAGGTTGCTTGACTAAAACATAAATATAAATATATAAATAATCTTATAAAATAAATAGGATACATTATAACGAACTAAGTCAAAATTAGAAATATTTAATAATAGGTTATAATATAAAAATATATATAATATAATAATAATAAATAAAAGTATAAAATTATTATTAATAATATTAATTAAAAGGGTTAAATAAATATAAAGACTAAATAAATGTCATTACGAAGTAATGAAAATGAAATAAATTTAAAAAATATATATTATAAATAATTTATCTATTATGAAAAGAAAGGAGATTAATATTAATTCAAAAATATTTAAAAAAAATGTTGATCTGGCTCTCTCTCTCCACTTGGCAAGCTTTCAGCATGAAATTTACATGTAAGCTAATAGATGTAATATAGAAGAGATGACCATTTTTCTATAAGAAAAGGAATGAAAGGAAGGGTTGGGGGAGGAAAAAAGAAGACGGCAGGAACAAGAAATTGTGGAAGTAAGTAGCAAGTGGAAGCCTTTCTCAAGCAAGACGCTCGAGCCATATTCTGTAAGCTTCTTTACTCTCTAAAAGCTAAGCAAATAAATTAATTTGAAATCTAAATGATGGGGATAATTGTTACAGAAATGGGAACTCGCCCTTATTTAATAAGTTTTTTTTTTTAAGAAAAATTGACAAAGGAATCTGAAATGTTTATAGTTGTAATTTTGATGCTTATGAATACCGCTTAAGAATCATATAGAAAGTAGATTGCATCCAATCATAGTTTGGGTGCTCTGACTCTGGATACGCTGAATAAATTTTGAAGATATTCGTCTGGAATATTTGGCCTTCGCCTTTGCTTAATTCATGCTAATGTTAGTGAAGTTCACGATTTTGGTTTTTGTTTTTTTTTTAATATGGTGTCTGGTTATATCCTCTGTTGTAACTTTTTATATCCCAAAATACGTGTGTGATAAATGGCAACCAGAAAATGATTTTGGAACTTTTTTTTGTGCTCTAGAGGACTGGATGGCGGGAGCAGCAGCAGGAGCGACAGCTGGAGCGCAGTTTGGAGCAGAAGCGGATGCAGGGCTGGAATCGGATCCAAAGCAGAGCGTTGGATCCTGGGTGGGCCCAGATCCAGGGGGTTCAGGCACGTCTGAGCCTGGGCTAGGCCTAGGCGGATCCATGGTGATGGCGAACGGGGGTCTCATGCTATGCGATGGGTTTGGTGGGGTCGGGATTCTAGGCCCGCGTCCCCAACCAGGCATTGTCACGTCGGATGGCCTTGGGAAGGCCACCCCCGATCCGGGGCTAGGGCGGGCCCCGAAAGGCCATAAACCCTCCTACCAACAGGTTTTGGCGGGCTCTAGGACCCCTGCGCGGGCCCTGGGTGTCGGGCTTTCCCTCCAAGGCACCCACATTTCCATCCAGGAGGAGGTTTACTCATCCCTGGTTTCTGATTCTTCTTCCTCCTTGGTTGGGAAGTTCCTGGGCGGGCGCCCAAACATGGAGACGATCCGCAAATGGGCGGCCACCAAATGGAAGGTCTCTGGCCATATCCAGCTGGTTGCCCTGTCCAGAGGCTTTTTCATTATCAAACTCAACAACAACGAGGATGCTGAGAAGATCCTGTCGGGCGAGCCCTGGTTCTTGGGTCGCAAGAGCCTTTTTCTCAGGCGTTATGGTGCAGATTTTCACCCCAGCACCCAAAGCATCAACTTTGCCCCGATCTGGGTTCGCCTCCCGGACCTCCCCTTCCATCTGTGGCGCGAAGACGTTCTTAAGCTCATCGCCCAGTCGGTTGGAGATCTGGTGGCTTTTGATCCTGCGACCAAGGTTGGCTCTCGCATGGTCCACGCCAGGTTCTGTGCCAACGCCAACCTCGAATTTGAGCTCCCCTCCTCGGTGACCATCTCTTCTGGGTCCTTCTTCTGGCACCAAACCCTCATCTACGAAAACAAACCCGCCTTCTGCACCTCCTGCAGCTCTCAAGGCCACCTCCCTCACCAGTGCCCAGCTTCCAGAAAGGTGGCAGGCCCTAATCCCAAACCCCCGCCCAGCAGTTGGGCCCCCTCCCAGGATCCTTCTCGTCCCAACCCTAGCACTCCCCTCAAGGAGGTTTCCCCTTCGGGCCCCCAGGTCCTCGAGCCCAGTTCGGAGGGCGTCCCCCCCAGCGACCCCTCCGGGGACCCGATCCCAGATCCCCCCCCGCATCCCATTCTGGCTCCTTCGCAAGCCCCGGCTGCTACCGGGATCCAACCCTCCCCCCCAACCCCTCCTGACCCCGGCCCCCCAGGCATCCTTCCCGAAACCTACCCCCTTGGTGTGTGGGTCAGAGCGATCTAATGATGAGACCGAAGGCAGCTCTCCATCCGAGTCCGACGAAGTCAGCCCCAAAATGACCCGGAGCAGATCCTTTGCCACAGATTTTGGCAACAAAGCTAAACAAGGGCGGCCCACCCTGTGCGAACAACGGTCAAGGATCACCGAGGATGACATTGCTAGCGGTTCCCAGACTACGCTACCTGACGTTGGCACGAGCTTTCGCAAGGCGGACGACGCCCGATCCAAACCTCCCGCCTAGGCTGGAAAGGGGGGCAGGCGACCCCAAAAGGGTGCCAAATGAAGTTAATCTCCTGGAACATCAGGGGACTCAATGGGGTCCCCAAGAAAAGGATCCTCGGCCAACTCCGCAGGGACCACCGCCCGTCCTTCATCCTCCTCCAAGAGACCAAGATAGATGACGCCGCTGCCCGACGAATAGCCCATGCTACCTGGCACAACTACGAACTTCTCTCCACCCCCGCGGCTGGCTCAGCCGGGGGCCTCATGTGTATGTGGGACCCTCGATCTTACGAGGGGAGGCTCATTTCTTCGTCGCCCAGAATCATGAACATTCTGGTCCACTGCCTCAACTCTAAGCGATCGTGGATCCTATCCAACGTCTACGCTCCCAACAGTCCCATTGAGAAAGCAAGGCTCTGGCAGGAAATCAGCTCGATGAGAGAAGCCTTCGCTCCCCTGCCCTGGATCCTGGCCGGGGATTTCAACAGCCCCCTATTTTCCTCTGACAAATGCGGGGGCTCGGAGGTCAGAACCAAAAGCATGGACGACTTTGGGGCCTTTACCGCCCACAATGAGCTCATGGATGTCAGTTTGAAGGGAGCCCGGTTCACGTGGTCCAACAAGAGAGCGGGACCCAACCACATTCAGGTAAGGTTAGATAGAGTGTTCTTGTCTAAGGAAGCCCTCCCCATTTTTGTCGATGCCTCCCTTTTGGCCCTCCCCAAAATCGGGTCCGATCACAGCCCCCTCCTCCTCGAGACTGATCATCGCCCCCCAGGAGACCCTTCCGGTTTGAGTCCATGTGGCTCCACCACCCCGACCTCCGGGCCCGGGTCGGCTGCTGGTGGGCTCCCCACGTCCCTGGCCGCCCCGTCGAACAGGTCTTCCATAAGTTGAGACGCCTCAAGGAGCACCTCAAGACTTGGAACAAAGAAGTGTTCGGTAATATCTTTGAAAGCAAGGAGGCTATCAAAAATAAACTCGAGGAGATTGAGTCCAGATTCCAAGCAGGCTCTCAAGAGCCCGGCCTCAGGGAAGAGGAACACACTGCCCTCAGCGAGTACCACAATATCCTAGCCAGGGAAGAAACCTTTTGGAGGTAGAAGTCGCGTGCACTATGGATCCAAGATGGCGATGCAAACACCAAGTTCTTTCATGCATCGACCCTTCGAAATAGGGGCTCCAATAGAATTGTCGAGCTGGTTGATAGCAATGGCAGTATCATCAACAAGGAAGAGGACATCCAAGCCGAGGCAGTCCACTTCTTCCAAGAGCTCCTGGGCGATGGACCTCCTATGTCCTCGGAGGCGGATGACTCCCTTCTGGATCACATCCCGACGTCCGTCCCGGCCATGGCTAATGCAAAGCTGGTTCAAGCCCTGTCGGACTTAGAAATCCATGCTGCCACCTTTTCCATGAAGGCTGAGGTGGCCCCGGGCCCGGACGGGTTTCCTCCCCGCTTCTTCCAGACTTTTTGGGACATCGTGGGCCTTGATGTGTGCGCTGCCATCCGGGACCTGCAGTTTTCCAGATCCATCCCCAGAGGCATCAACACCACCTTCATAGCCCTGATCCCGAAGACCCAGGCTGCTAGGTCCCTGTCAGACTTTCGCCCCATCAGCTTGTGCAACGTCCTCTATAAAATTCTGACTAAAGCCATGACAACCCGCCTCAAAGACATTCTTCCCCTGATCATCTCCCCCTGCCAGGGAAGCTCCGTCAAAGGCAGGCTAATCACAGACGGGGTCATAATCATGCACGAGGCCATTCACTCAGCTGTCCTATCTAGAAAGGCCCATTTCCTGCTCAAGCTCGATATGAACAAGGCTTTTGATAGGGTCGATTGGAGCTTCCTGTCCAAGGTCCTCCTCAAATTTGGGTTTCACCCCTCCTGGGTCCATCTCATCAACAAGTGCGTGTCCTCCCCCTGGTTCTCTATCCTGGTCAATGGGTCCCCGACCGGGTTCTTCCCTAGTTCCAGAGGTCTCCACCAAGGTGATCCCCTATCCCCGATTCTCTTTATTATCCTGGCCGAGGCCCTGGGATGCACCATTTCGAACGTTGTAACTCGCGGTCTTATCTCGGGCATCAGGCCGGCGCAGGACCTCCCCCCCGTGTCCCATCAGCAGTTTGTGGATGACACCATTCTTGCCTCCTTAGCCTCGGTCCCTCAAGCTAAGGCCCTCAAGAGCATCCTTACCCTGTACGAGGAGGCGGCTGGGCAAAATATTAACCTGCGCAAAAGCAAGATTTACTTCATCAACACCCCCGTGGCTAGGCAAATCAAAATCGGGCGGATCCTAGGCTGCTCCCCCGGCTCCCTCCCTTCCTCCTACCTCGGGCTTCCTCTGTTCACAGGGGCGTCTTCCAAGGTGTTGTGGAATGGGGTGATTGAGCGGATTCAAAGAAAACTCGCCCCCTGGAAAGGCCACCTTCTCTCTCAGGCCGGCAGAGCCACTCTCTTGGCGTCCGTTCTCCAAAGCATCCCAATATACTTCATGTCGGTCTTCAGAATTCTGGCCTCCATTGCTACTCTCATTGAGCAAATTCAGAAACGTTTTCTCTGGTCGGGAGGTGAAGACAAGAAAAGGATTCCCCTGGTCTCCTGGCCCCTGGTCTGCCGCCCCAAAGATGAGGGAGGGATCGGGCTTAGACGGGTGGTTCCCATGAATAAGGCCCTTCTGTCCAAACATGCCTGGAAGGTTCATACCAATACCCCTGATGAATGGGTCTGCATTGTGCGTAGGAAGTACTGCCACAGTCACCCCTTCCTCGGGGATACCCAGCCCCGCGACGGATCTGCCTTCTGGAAGGCCCTGCTTTCCACCAGAGATATTGTTCAACAAGGGACCAGATGGATCCTTGGAGACGGTGCCAAGATTGACTTCTGGGAGGACAGATGGATCCTCGACGAGGCCCTGAGCTCGGACAGAGAACTCCTTCTTCTCAAGCCTGGGCTAGCAGACCGTGGGCCCAGAGTGTCCGACTACATGACCCTGTGTTAGGGGCGGACCACCTGGAAGCCCATCCTGAACCCCAGGTTCCCGCTTCAAGCTGCCAGACTTCAGCGCATCCTCAGTGCGATAGTCATCCCTTCTTTTGGCGACAGTGATAGATGCGTGTGGCATGGCTCTCCCAGCGGCATCTTTTCAGTCAAGTCTGCTTACCATATTCAGAGAACCCCCGGGGCTACCACCTTCCCGACCCAGCTGGTCTGGGCCAAGAAATTGATCCCCAAAATAAGCCATTTCGTTTGGGCGACCGTCCAAAACAAAATCCTCACGATCAAAAATCTGATCAAGCGAGGTTTTCAAATCCCCAACAGATGTTTCCTCTGCTGTGCCGCTTGGGAGTCAACCAACCACCTTTTCTTAAACTGCACCTTCTCTTTCGAAGTTCTGGGCCTCATCCTCTCCCAATTTTTTGTTTAGTGGGCGGCCCCCAATTCCATTTCTGACCTCTTGTCTCAGTGGCCCACCCCCTTTGCCCACCCCTTCCTCCGCTTCCTCTGGAAGGCCTGCCTTCCCCACTTGCTCTGGAAAATTTGGCTCGAGCGTAACCGACGAGCCTTTTCCTCCTCGGCCTGCTCCCCCCAGAGGTTGGCGACCAAAGCAGTCTCCTTTGCCACCGAGAATTCTCGCTTCATCCCCCTTTCTGCGGTACCCAGGCGGTCGAGCGAAGCTTCCCTCCTCTCCTCCCTCGGCTTCCAGATCACCCCCCCTGCTTCCCCTCCCGCCCCTTCCCTCCGATCCCTGATCAGATGGACTCCCCCCCTCGGGTGGCTCAAGCTCAATTTCGACGGCGCTTCCAAAGGCAACCTCGGGCCCTCTGGGGCTGGCGGGGTTATCAGAGACGATTTCGGGAATCTGGTCTCTGCCTTCGCGGTCCCGCTGGGCAGGCAAACTAACAACTTTGCCGAAGCTGTCGGCCTGCTCAGTGGGCTATCGGCTCTCAGGGGCTCCTCCCCGAAAATTATTATCGAAGGCGACTCCCAAGTCATTATCAGAGGCACCAACAAGCCCGAGTCCTGCTCCTGGCGATTCCAGAACTCCATCCGGGAGGCCCTCTTCCTGCTCCAGGGCTTCCCCGATCACACCTTCCAGCATGTTCTCAGAGAAGGCAACAGGGTTGTTGACTTCATGGCTAATCTAGGCATCACCGTTGGAGAATTCACCACCTGGACCTCGCACTTCCCTGCAGGCCTAGTCCAAATTGCATTGCAGGACCACCCCGATCATGATGTTTTCTCGGGCGTCTAGTCTTCCCCGTGGCTGGGCGACGAAGTCCCCCCGGCGTGTGCATCCGCTGTCCAATGCTTCCCGCCCCCGTGTCAACCCGTCGGCACGTCTCCCTGTCCGTGCGAGGATCACCCAGGTCCTCCCCGCAGCGGCCCGCGCCCCCTGCCTTGTCAGCTGCCCGCGCTGGCCAGCTGGCAGCCCTGGCAGCCCCATTTTTTTGTGCATGGCGGACCTCCCCGTTTTCTCGCTTTGATCTCTATGTCGACTGATTCCCGTGCCATGCCCCCCCGATCGAGGTCAACTCCGGCGCGGCTCTCTCCCGGCGTTCCTCCGCTCAGCGTCCGCCAACTGGCGCTTTGGCAGTGGGCCTACCCCATCCTCGCGTGTCAGCAGCTTGGTGCGCCCCCTCACCCCCCTCCCCGTCGTGTCGATCCCAGACGCGTGTGCTACTTTCCAAAGCTGGCGGCGCTTCCCCTTCCCAAGCCCCCGCACGGCCTTTATATTCCCCTCGCTGTCCCATCCCGCTGTCGCATTCTCCTTCCCCTACTCTTTCTTCCTCGACCTGGCATTCTCTGCCCCCTGTGTCCCCACCTTGCCAGCTCATCCCCCATGGCGTCCAAAGCTATTTTTCTGGAGCCCCCTGTCCTCGAGCTGAGCGGTCCTGCTCGCCTTTTCTCCGATGCTAAGAAATTTACGCCATTTTTTAGCAAATTCGTCGGCCATGACGACGAGATCACCCAGGGGTTCCTGGAGACGTGGAACGATGGGGAAGTTACAGTCAAGGGTTTGCACTTCAAAATCTCCAAGGACTTCCTCACAGAAGTCACCAGGCTGCACCACGAGGAGAAAGGCCGAGTTGTCAGACGGGATAAACACAACTGGGAAGAGGAGCTTTCCCGCTTCCCAGACCACCAGTGGGACAAGGCCAACTTGCTCCGCTCCCACCTCCCGACGTCGTTCGACGATGCCATTGTCCCGGTTATGCAGTATATAACCTGTGACGATCCCGAGCAGTGGTTGTATAGCTTCCATCTCAGTTATTTTAACCACCTCCGCGGAGCTACCCTCATCAGCACCCCTCGCTTCCTCCTCTACTCTTTGGGTCTGACCATCGAGCGTGCTCGCAAGAACCATTCCCGACCCTTGCACCAGGGGCTCATGGTTGTCCTCTATAGACATGCCCTGGCCAACCAGCCCCAGCTTCATAGCATTCCCCCCCTTTCTTCTGTCCCGCCCCCCGATACAGACATTTCTCCCCCGGGTTCCCCTGCAACCAAAGGCTCCCCCGCTCCTGACGTTTCTTCTTCCCTGAAGCGCCGCAGGCCCACGCGCAAGTGCAGGGCATCGAGCAAAGGCCCTGACGGGGCCCTTCCTCCAAGTTCAGGCCATAAAAGGGCCTCCCCCGGACCCAGTCGGGCTGCAAAAAGTCCCAAGAATGCCAATCCAGAGAACCCGGAGCCCACTGTGATCAGCTCTGAGTCAGATGATGCGTTGCAGAAGCTGGCTCTCCATGGCCTCCTGGATACTGTGGTCAGTTCTCTCAACACAGCTGCCCATGCCGCGTCTCATGCCGCCAAGGCGTTGTCCGAGCTCCGTCGCATGCTGGAGGAAAGCGCTGCCAAGGGTCAGCGACAGACTGAGCGGGCCGAGGACGGGTCAGGGCCCAGTTAGCTAGGCCCCCTGGCATTTGCCGTTTCAATATGTCTTGTTTTTGGGATTGTTGTTTTGGAGATTCTCGGTTGCGAATGGTTTTTTTGGGCATTTTGTTTTCTGTAGTTTCCAGGGCCCCGAGGCGGGGACCCTATTTCTGTTTTCTGTCTCCTGGGCCCCAGGGCGGGGACGTTAATTTTGTTTTTATGTTTCACTGCTTCGGCCTCTACTGTAATTAAGGTTTTGGGATCCTATTTAAAAAACCCATTGTAAATATACTGTTACCTATCAAAAAAAAAAATGGCAACCAGAAAATATTGTGTCTTCGACTTGTGGGAGACAGTTGGAATTTCTGAGAAATTTTATTAAACATTTTATAGGAAAGAAATAATGCTAGGAATAGATGTAAGACTCTGTGATGCATAATCCCTTTTCAATTTTAATAGAAATAATGTATTCTAATGATTTACCAGGTTTGTTGGAACCAGCATGTAATTAATTATACTCTGGATAAAGTACGCATGTCATATCAAATGTGTTGTGTATAGCTTGGTCTTTCCAATACTTGTTTATTTTCTTATTGGATATAAAACAAAATTGAAGATTTTTCATGTGATTACTTCCATTTAGGAATAATATGGTTTAGTTTTCTTTTAAACTTAGAGAGCAGCAAAAAGGAGTTTTCATTCTTCTATTAGTCATGACAGCATATAGAAGTTAAGTAATAGTTTAGATTTAAAATTAGTATTGAATGGATAAAAGGTATTTTATTTCTCCTAATAGCCGTGGTAGCAATTGGAAATTAAGCAAGAGTTTAGATTTAAAATTTTGTTTTGAATGGAAAGTTGAAGCTTGTGGTTACTACAAACAAGGCATTGATGGGATAATAGAATGAGTAATGTTGAATGTTGCTGAAACTTTATTTGGTAAAGAATAAATTATATCCAAGAAGATGAGAGGTGCCAGTAAAGGAAAGAGTATTCCCAAAAATGTATGAGGAGAAACCTTAGCGAGAATTTAGGTATGATTTTAAAAATAGGATCTGCAGTTAAAGCACTTGTAGAGGACGCATGCTTAGCTGGATTTTTTTGTTGGTAAACTTATTCTCCTAAACACCTTCTATGAAAATTTGTTTTAGGGTATCCCCATTACGCAGCTTATAGTTTTGCTTGAAAATAATGCCTTATAATTTCATAAATTATACCTTGATTTAAACGCTACGAGTATGATTTGGCCTACGTTCATTGACTCCTGGTAGTTAGTAGCGGTAAATATTAATAGATATAAGATTTAACCTTTTCATAGAATCCATTGGAAGAACGTGAAATATATATAAAATATGTACATACTGGAATACCAATAGGATCTGAGATTTGAATATATAGTAGCTGGACTTTAAAATAATACATTATATGAGTCTTTTATAGTCTTTCAAGTTAGGTACATAGGTGTCGAACTCGTATCATGGAAACCAATTTATAGTAATTTAACCTTCTGTTGACTATTCTGTCTTACATGAGTAAAAGTGTTTTTATGGGAAATTTAAATATCTAATGTTTTGTTTTAATCTTCTTTGTTAATGAGATTCTTTTAGTTATTAAGGAATTAATGTTTAGTTTTTCAAAATAATAATAACAATAAAGTAATATTAGAAGACATGTATTATATAGTGAGGTATAGATAGGTAAACATTATTAAATACAAACATAGATTGACAAGTTTGAGTAGCTACTTAGGTTATCCAATAGAAAGCTAAATTTTTTATGGCTTGTTTTAATATAGAGTTATCATGAGGTAATGAATTATATATAGTTTTTAGTTATGTTATAGTATATGTCATTTAAAGTATGAATGAGGCATTGTTTTCCCTGCAACGAATCATGTTGGTTTATATGGTTTGAACTAGATTATGTATAAGTATGTTTAGAAAGTAATTTAAGCTTTTGTAATACTTTATGTGCAAATAAGATAATGAAAATAATAGCTTTTTCTTTAGAAAACCATAACCTTGATATTAAGCCTTCTTAACTCTATCATTTAACCATGTAGCATTTATACGATACTAAAGAGGACTATCATAATAAAACCTTGGTTGTGGGAAGACAACCTAGGACATATGGAATATACCTATGGTTATGGGTAGACAACCTAGGTCTTATAGAATGTAGGTAGACATTCACTTATCCAATCACCAGGGTGATGCGGGGTAGCCTTCATCCTGTCAAGGTTTGCCAAACTCTAATTATAGAGCGGGAAGGTGTAAGAGTGATGATATGGGTATCACACCTAGGCAAACCTTACTAGTACATGAGCAAAAGATCTTATAACCCGAGAGGTACTTGCATAATGAAATGGGCATTATGTAGATAAGACTTTTGGATATCTACCTGGAAAGTGGTAGAACCCTTGATGTGCTTCAGGGAAGTGAACGTGCATCAACTTAGAGCATGCATACGCTAGTATCTCACAAAAAGATACAGGGAGGTAAAGCGTACAACTTCTAGGTGAAATGGGCCCTAGAAGTAAAAACCCCTACCTATACTTGGATTCTCGGGTAAGTAGAAGAAGTAGGAAGGTAAATATATTAAGATATGGCCAATCTCAATCTCACGAATATTTCATCTATAGCGAAATGGCATTTGTGAAGATTAGGCATGCTTGTACTAGATAGAGTTGGATAAAAATGTGAAGAAATTTTTCTCTGTGTCCCTTGAAACCAAGTGGGTTGAATTGTATTATTATAGTAAGAAAAAAGGATGGATCATGGTGCCTATGTGTTGACTTTCATGCCCTCAACAAACTAACTATCAAGAATAAATTTCCTATTCCAGTCATTGATGAATTACTAGATAAACTTCATGGGGCTGCATATTTTTCCAAACTTGATTTACGGTCAAACTACCACCAAATTTGAGTTAAAGAAAGTGATATACCCAAAATGGCCTTTCACACTCATGGTCTTACCAATGCCCCTTCCATATTTCAAAGTCTTATGAACAAGGTATTTCACCCTTTCCTACAAAATTTTATTTTAGTTTTCCTTTATGATATTTTGATTTATAGTAAAACATGGGAAGATCAATTAACACATATAAAGCAAGCACTAAAGACTTTGAATTATAATAAATTATACGCCAAGAGATAAAAATGCTCCTTTGAAAAGCAAGAAATTGAATACCTTGGACATATTGTCTCCAAGGAAGGAGTTAAAGTAGACCCTCGTAAGATTGAAGATGTGGAAAATTGGCCTATTCCAAAAATATTGAAAGGGTTGCTTGGGTTCTTAGGACTAATCGACTATTATCACAAGGTTGTTAAGGATTATGGCAAAATCATGATCCCCTTAACAACACTACTTAAAAAGAATACCTTTTTATGGTCTCCAAAAGCTAATGAAACCTTCATTACTTTAAAAAACGTCATGTGTACCACCCATGTCTTAGCCATGCCAAATTTTTCCAAACAATTTATTATTGAGAGCGATGCTTCAGGATTGGGAATGGGAGTCATACTCATGCAAAATGAAAAATATTTAGCCTTCACTAGCAAAGCATTCTCAAAAAATAATTTAGCATGATCCACATATGAAAAAAAAATGTTAGTCGTTGTTCATGTTATCCAACATTGGAGACCTTATCTTATTGGCAAACATTTCATTATCCGCACCGACCACCATAGTCTGAAGTACTTATTGGAGCAACGCATAACCACACCAACACAATAAAAGTGGGTTACAAAACTACTAGGTTATGATTATGAAATCATATATAAAAAAGGAAAAGATAACATGGTTGCAGATGCACTTTCTAGAAAGTTTGAATAAATTTCCCAATTGCTTTTTCATGCCCTATTTCTAAATGGGTAGACCAAGTCAAAAAAGAGTGGTTTAAGGACCCTACCACACATACCATAATTCAACAAATCCAACAAAATCCCATGAGAAAACCTCACTATTCTTGGAGAGATAACATACTACATTATAAAGAACATCTTGTCCTTTCTCCTACATCCATCTATCGTACAAAGCTTCTTCATGAGCTACATGCTACACCCACTGTAGGACACTATGGATTCCTAAAAACCTATAAAAGAGTGACTAGATATTTTTATTGGATAGGGATGAAAAATGATATCAAGAAATTTGTAAATGAATGTGAGACATGCCAAAGAAATAAGGGTGAAATAATGGCTACACCAGGGCTTCTTCAACCTCTTCCCATTCCAACAAAAACATGGGCTAATATTTCCATGAATTTTATTGAAGGACTTCCAAAATCTGTAAGAAAAACAACCATTCTAGTGGTGGTGGATCGTTTATCTAAATATGCCCATTTTTACCCTGTGACCCACCCTTATACCGCTAGTACCATCGCTCAAATTTTTCTTGATAATATCTTTAAATTACATGGCATGCCTTCCACTATATTTAGCGATCATGACACTTTCACTAGTAAATTTTGTTAGGAATTATTTAAACTCCAAGGCACTCAACTGCATATGATCTCTACTTACCATCCCCAAACGGATGGTTAAACCAAAGTTGTCAATAAATGTTTGGAAACCTACCTCCATTGTTTTGTTTCTACTCAACCCCTTCATTGGATTAAATGGCTTCCGCTAGCCGAATGGTGGTATAACACCTCCTATCATACAACCATTAAAATGATGTCATATGAAGCATTATACGGCCAAACACCACCATCCCCCACCTCTTATATTCTAGGAAGTACAAATGTACCCATAGTGGAAAGGGAACTTTCTACTCGAGATGACATTCTTCGCCTTCTCAAAGAGAATCTACATATCACCCAACACTGTATGAAGCAACAGGCAGACCAACATCGAATAGAGTAAGTTTTCCAAGAAGGTGATATGGTCTTCCTTCGCCTTCAACCATATCACCAAACTTCTATCAAACTCACAGGTTCTCAAAAGTTAGCACCCAAATTTTATGGACCTTATAAATTTCTCAAATGCATTAGACCAGTTGATTATAAACTTGAGTTACCTACGCCTTTCAAAATTCATCCCATATTCCATGTTTCTTGCCTTAAACCAATACTTTGTGCACACATCACTACACAAACTCGACTCCCTAAAGATATCTAGAGAAACTTATTCCAGAAATAATGCAAAAATAAATAACTTAGAAGAAATGACACCACACAATGCACATATGACACATGAGATTTACCCTGGTTCACCCGATGTGGGCTACTCCAACAAAAACAAGAGCCACTCCTCCTTGATATTATTATTTTTTTTTCTTGACCAAAAATGGGACATTACAATAAAATATAAAGGAAGCTCTCACAACTCTAAATCACTATGTGGTATTAGAATACAATGGGCACAATACCGTAGGCTAAACCACCCACACACACCAACCATCCACCAACTGTGGGAATCCCAAAAATCGCTTTGCCAATCGCTCTAGAAAAAGGAGGAAAAAAAATTATGACATTGCCAAAAACTGCCTTCGACGTGGTCAGGGGGGCCCAGACCCCCTCAGCACCCCTACGGAGGGCTTCACCCTCCTCGTGAGGAGCTCTGCTCCTCCTACCCTCTTGTTCCTATCATACAATATTTCCTCGACAAAGGATGAGACACATCCAACATTCTCCCACTTGTTGAATACTTTTCCAAACCCATTTCAACTGTACAAAATCTGAACTTTTCTATGCTAACTGCCTTGGTTAAAGCATCTACAACATTTTCCTTTGTATCCACTTTCTCTAGCAATACTTTCTTCTGTTCAATCATGTCCCTGCTAAAATGGAACTTTGTATCAATGTGCTTCGTTCTAGAATGGTAAGCAGGGTTCTTTGATAGAAATATAGCACTCTGACTATCATAATTTATCTTCACAGCTCCTTGAAAGAACCCAATTTCAGCACATAGTCTTTGTAGCCATATTGCTTCCTTACTACCATCGATGGTTGCCATGTACTCAGCTTTAGTGGTTGAAAGAGAAACAACAGTTTATCTTTTGCTCATCCAACTAATAGCTCCTCCAAACAAATTGAATACATAAGCACTAGTAGATCTTCTATTGTCCAGATCTCCAGCCCAATCTGCATCAACAAACCCTTCTATATCCAAGGATCTATCTTCTTTACCTGTACCCTCATAACAAATTGAAAATTTAGAAGTACCACGTAGATATCTAAAAACCCTTTTCACAACAGTCCAATGCTCTTTACTAGGTTTGGACATATATTTGCTCAAAACTCCCACTACATGGGCAATGTCTAGTCTAGTACATACCATGGCATACATTAAACTACCTATAACATTTGCATAAGGAACATGGGACATTTCTTCTACCTCTTCTTCTATTTTTGGACATTGTTCAACAGATAATTTTTCCCCCAAAGGAATAGGTACCTTCATTGGTTTGCAATCCTGCATATTGAATCTCTTTAATACTGTCTCAACATATTTTTCTGATCCATCCATAGCTTTCTGTTAGAACGATCTCTGTTTATTTTCATGCCCAAAATAAAATTTGTAGGGCCAAGATCTTTCATATCAAACTATGATGCTAACTGAGACTTCACTTCCCTGATCATTTTCTTACTATTTCCAATTAGTAACATGTCATCAACATACAAAACTATAATGACAAGTACATTATCAATTTTCTTTGAATATACACAATGATCAGCATTGCTACGAACAAAATCAATTCCTAAGACATAAGTATCAAATTTTTGATACCACATTCTAGGTGATTGTTTCAATTCGTATAAATATTTCTTTATCTTACATACAAGATCCTCCTTTTCTGCAACAGTGAAACCTTCAGGTTGTGTCATATAGATTTCTTCCTCTAAATATCCATGTAGGAATACAGTTTTTACATCCATTTTCTCTAATTCAAGATCAAAAGCAGCATCAACAGATAACAGAAATCTAATTGAGGTTAGCTTTGCAATAGGAGAAAATACTTCACCATAATCAATTCCCTCTACCTAAGAATAACCTTTAGCCACCAAGCGAGCTTTGTATTTCTCCACTTTACCTTCAACATTCTGCCTCTTCTTGAAAATCCATTTACAACCTATTGCTTTTCTTCCACCAGGTAATTTCACTAAATCCCATGTTTTTTTCTTTTTCAAGGCCATCATTTCCTCATCCATGGCCTCTTCCCAAAGGTTTGCCTCTTTAGAATTTATAGCTTCTCTAACAGTACTAGGATATTCATCAGTAATAGATAATACAAAAGAAGTAGGAAATGCAGATGGACTGTACCTTTCAGGTTGCCTTCTTTCCCATGTTGATCTCCTTACCATAGGTGTATGAACCTCTTTTTCATCCTCATACAAATCCTCATCTAGATCCTCATCTGTTTGCTCCTCTACCAGATCCTCTTTTGTGTGATCTTCTTCCATGAGATCAAATTGGACCTTTTCAGGTTCTTCTTCTGTTACTTCCTTCCTGTGATCACTTTTAGTTTCCCTAAACACCACATCTCTACTGTACACCATTCTTTTAGTTTTTGGATTCCAAATTTTATATCCTTTAACACCATCTTTATAACCAATAAAGATACATTTAACTACCTTATTATCAAGCTTACTTCTTTTCTCCTTTGGAATGTGCATGTATGCATCACATCCAAAAACTCTAAGATGTGAGAGAGGGTTTCTTACCAAACCATGCTTCAAATGGAGTTTGATCTGGCAATGTTGATGTAGGAGATTGATTTTGCAAGTAGCATGCCACACTCACTACCTCAGCCCAGAATTCTTGTGTCAAACCTGCACCACTGAGCATACTCCTAGCATTTTCCATCAGAGATCTGTTCAATCTCTCTACAACTCCATTTTTTTGAGGTGTATATGGAGTAGTCTTATGTCTTGCAATACCACACTACTTACAAAAATCCTCAAATTTATTTGAACAATACTCTCCTCCATTATCAGACCTCAACACCTTAATTCTTTTATCAGTTTGATTTTCAACAAGTGCTTTAAATTCTCTAAATTTATCAAACACTTCATATTTACTCTTAAGAAAATAAATCCATGCATATCTTGAAAAATCATCAACAAAAGAAGCATAATACCATGATTTTCCAAGTGATGGTATAGGGACAAGACCAAATATATCACTATGAATTAGATCTAATATCCTTGTTGCTCTAGCAGCACCATATGGGAAACTCACATGATTCTACTTTCCATAAATGCAGTTTTCATAGAAATAAAAAACCATTGAGAAACTAGGGATACCATGAACCATACCTTTTGTGTGCAGGGTACGTAATCCCTTTTCTCCAATATGTCCCATTCTTTGATGCTTGAGTGTTGAGCTTTTATCTGATTCAACCTCAAAAATAGTTGAGCTATTGCACTCATTTGTCATAGTTCTTCCCAATAGCTTGTACAAAGTTCCAATATGAACTCCTCTTGCTAACACCATTGATCCTCGAACCATTTTGCATGAATCTTTGTTGAAACTAACATTTACTATTACATCAACCATTTTGCTTACAAAAATTAAATTTCTAACAAGGCCTGGAATATGCATCACACCTGGAAGGGTCTTAACCCTACCATCCTGCAATAGTATTTTCACCCTTCCACGACCAATGATCTTAAGTGGTGAATCATCTCCCAATAGTACCTCCCCTCCATCATATCTTTCATATTCATTGAACCACCCCCTATGAGGATTCATATGAAAAGAGGCACCAGTATCGATCAACCAATCATTTTTATCTGATCGTGTGGAGCAAGATGCCAGATATACATCCCCTCCTTCATCAGTAGATTTATGTTTCTCTATGGAAGTGGATTCATCAGACCTCTTTCTAGAATCAACATTCTTTGATCTGCAATCCTTCTTCATGTGACCAGGCTTGCCACACTTCCAACACTTTCTCTCAAACTTTCCACGAGACTTGGATCTACCTCTAGACTTAGATCTATCATCGTATCTTGTTTTATCCTTTTCCTTGGCATGCCCTCTCACTGTTAGGGCTTCCTTTCAAGTGCCCTCCATGGCTTTTCTCCTCATATCCCCTGATATTTGAGATGCCACAATATCTTCAAACTTTAATGTAGATGAAGTTGTACTACCAATTGCTACAACTAGGTTATCCCATGAATCTGGTAAAGAGCATAGCAAGGTAATACATTTATCTTCCTCACTTAACTTAATATCAATAGATGTAAGTTGACTTACCACTATATTGAATGAATTCAGATGATCTGCAACTAAATCTCCTTCATTCATCCTGAGATTGTACAATTTCTTTCGGAGGAACAATTTGTTCACCAGGGACTTAGATTGATACAAAGCCCCTAATTTCTCCTAAATATCCTTTGAAGTAGCTTCTCTAGAAATGTTGATTAGGACTAAATCTGCAAGACACAGTCGAATCAGACTCCTTGCTTTTCGATTCATCTTTTCCCAATCTTCATCGGATGTTCTTGCAGGTTTCGTTTGTTCAAAAATAACATCCCACTGATCTCTATCCACGAGCAGATCCTCCATCTTCAACTTCCATAGCTCAAATATTTTTCCATAAAATTTCTCGATCTCTATCCTTGAATGATTTCCTATCATTTTCCTTCAAGCTCCTTCTGCAAAAAAACTCACACTCCAAAATAGGTTTTCTCTCCCTCCTAGAAACCCTAGAAACCCTTCAAATGAAATGTAACCCTAGCAATAAAGGCGTCCCCCTATGGCTAACAACTTGGCTCTAATACCAAATGAAGAGATCTGGAGAAACTTATTCCATAAATAATGCAAAAATAAATAACTTAGAATAAATGACACCACACAATGCACATATGACACACGAGATTTACCCTGGTTCACCCGATATGGGCTACTCCAACAAAAACAAGAGCCACTCCTCCTTGATATTATTATTTTCCTTTCTTGCCCAAAAATGGGACATTACAATAAAATATAAAGGAAACTCTCACAACCCTAAACCACTATGTGGTATTAGAATACAATGGGCACAATACCGTGGGCTAAACCACCCACACCCACCAACCACCCACCAACCGTGGGAATCCTAGAAATCGCTCCGCCAATCGCTCCAGAAAAAGGGAAGAAATTTTTTTTGGCATTGCCGAAAACCGCCTTCGACATACACCTTCAGCGTGGCCAAGGGGGGCTACCGCCCCCCCCAAGACCCCACTAGCACCCCCACGAAGGGCTTCACCCTCCTCGTGAGGATCTTCGCTCCTCCTACCCTCTCGTTCCTGTCATACAATATTTCCTCGACAAAGGATGAGACACATCCAACATTCTCCCACTTGTTGAATACTTTGCCAAACCCATTTCAACTGTACAAAATCTAAACTTTTCTATGCTAACTACCTTGGTTAAAGCATCTACAACATTTTCCTTTGTATCCACTTTCTCTAGCAACACTTTCTTCTGTTCAATCATGTCCCTACTGAAATGGAACTTTGTATCAATGTGCTTCATTCTGGAATGGTAAGTAGGGTTCTTTGCTAGAAATATAGCACTCTGACTATCACAATTTATCTTCACATCTCCTTGAAAGAACCCAATTTTAGCACATAGTCTTTGTAGCCATATTGCTTCCTTACTGCCATCGGTGGTTGCCATGTACTCAACTTCAGTGGTTGAAAGAGCAACAATAGTTTATCTTTTGCTCATCCAACTAATAGCTCCTCCAAACAAATTGAATACATAAGCACTAGTAGATCTTCTATTGTCCAGATCTCTAGCCCAATCTGCATCAACAAACCCTTCTATATCCAAGGATCTATCTTCTTTACCTGTACCCTCATAACATATTGAAAAATCAGAAGTACCATGCAGATATCTGAAAACCCTTTTCATAGCAGTCCAATGCTCTTTACCAGGTTTGGACATATATCTGCTCAAAACTCCCACTACATGGGCAATGTCTGGTCTAGTACAGACCATGGCATACATTAAACTACCTACAGCATTTGCATAAGGAACATGGGACATTTCTTCTACCTCTTCTTCTATTTTTGGACATTGTTCAACAGATAATTTTTCCCCCAAAGGAATAGGTACCTTCACTGGTTTGCAATCCTGCATATTGAATCTCTTTAATATTGTCTCAACATATTTTTTTGATCCAACCATAGCTTTATGTTAGAATGATCTCTGTTTATTTTCATGCCCAAAATAAAATTTGCAGGGCCAAGATCTTTCATATCAAACTGTGATGCTAACTGAGACTTCACTTCCCTGATCATTTTCTTACTATTTCCAATTAGTAACATGTCATCAACATACAAAACTATAATGACAAGTACATTACCAATTTTCTTTGAATATACACAGTGATCAACATTGCTACGAACAAAATCAATTCCTAAGACATAAGTATCAAATTTTTGATACCACATTCTAGGTGATTGTTTCAGTCCGTACAGAGATTTCTTTAACTTACATACAAGATCCTCCTTTCCTGCAATAGTGAAACCTTCAGGTTGTCTCATATAGATTTCTTCCTCCAAATCTCCATGTAGGAATGCAGTCTTTACATCCATTTGCTCTAATTCAAGATCAAAAGCAGTAGCAACAGATAATAGAAATCTAATTGAGGTTAGCTTTGCAATAGGAGAAAATACTTCACCATAATCAATTCCCTCTACCTGAGAATAACCTTTAGCCACCAAGCGAGCTTTGTATTTCTCCACTTTACCTTCAACATTCTGCTTCTTCTTGAAAATCCATTTACAACCTATTGCTTTTCTTCCACCAGGTAATTTCACTAAATCCCATGTTCTGTTCTTTTTCAAGGCCATCATTTCCTCATCCATGGCCTCTTCCCAAAGGTTTACCTCTTTAAAATTTATAGCTTCTCTAACAGTTCTAGGATCTTCATTAGTAACAAATAATACAAAAGAAGTAGGAAATGTAGATGGATTGTACCTTTCAGGTTGCCTTCTTTCCCATGTTGATCTCCTTACCACAGGTGTATGAACCTCTTGTTCATCCTCATACAAATCCTCATCCAGATCCTCATATTTCTGCTCCTCTACCAGATCCTCTTCTATGTGATCTTCTTCCATGAGATCAAATTGGACCTTTTTTGGTTCTTCTTTTGTTACTTCCTTCTTGTGATCACTTTTAGTTTTCCTAAACACCACATCTCTACTGTACATTGTTATTTTAGTTTTTGAATTCCAAATTTTATATCCTTTAACACCATCTTTATAACCAATAAAGATACATTTAATAACCTTATTATCAAGCTTACTTCTTTTCTCCTTTGGAATGTGCATGTATGCATCACAGCCAAAAACTCTAAGATGTGAGAGAGAGGGTTTCTTACCAAACCATGCTTCAAATGGAGTTTGATCTGGAAATGTTGATGTAGGAGATCGATTTCGCAAGTAGCATGTCGCACTCACTACCTCAACCCAGAATTCCTGTGTCAAACCTACACCACTGAGCATACTCCTAGCCTTTTCCATTAGAGATATGTTCAATCTCTCTACAACTCCATTTTGTTGAGGTGTATATGGAGTAGTATTTTGTCTTGCAATACCACACTGCTTACAAAAATCCTCAAATTTATTTGAACAATACTCTCCTCCATTATCAGACCTCAACACCTTAATTCTTTTATCAGTTTGATTTTCAACAAGTGCTTTAAATTCTCTAAATTTATCAAACACTTCATCTTTACTCTTAAGAAAATAAATCCATGCATATCTTAAAAAATCATCAACAAAAGAAGCATAATACTCATGATTTTCCAAGTGATGGTATAGGGACAAGACCAAATATATCACTATGAATCAGATCTAATATCCTTGTTGCTCTAGTAGCACCAGATGGGAAACTCACACGATTCTGCTTTCCATAAATGCAGTGTTCACATAAATAAAAAACCATTGAGCAATCAGAGATACCATGAACCATACCTTTTGTGTGTAGGGTACGCAATCCCTTTTCTCCAATATATCCCATTCTTTGATGCCAGAGTGTTGAGCTTTTATTTGATTCAACCTCAAAAATAGTTGAGCTATTGCACTCATTTGTCATAGTTCTTCCCAATAGCTTGTACAAAGTTCCAATACAAACTCCTCTTGCTAACACCATTGATCCTCGAACCATTTTGCATGAATCTTTGCTAAAACTAACATTTACTACTGCATCAACCATTTTGCTTATAGAAATTAAATTTCTAACAAGGCCTGGAATATGCATCACACCTGGAAGGGTCTTAACCCTACCATCCTTCAATAGTATTTTCACCCTTCCACGACCAATTATCTTAAGTGGTGAATCATCTCCCAACAATACCTCCCCTCCATCATATCTTTCATATTCACTGAACCACCCCCTATGAGGAGTCATATGAAAAGAGGCACCAATATCGATCAACCAATCATTTTTATCTGATCGTGTGGAGCAGGATGCCAGATATACATCCCCTCCTTCATCAGTAGATTTATGTGTCTCTATGGAAGTGGATTCATCAGACCTCTTTCCAGAATCAACATTCTTTGATCTGCAGTCCTTCTTCATGTGACCAGGCTTGCCACACTTCCAACACTTTCTCTCAAACTTTCCACGAGACTTGGATCTACCTCTAGACTTAGATCTATCATCGTATCTTGTTTTATCCTTTTCCTTGGCATGCCCTCTCATTGTTAGGGCTTCCTTTGAAGTGCCCTCCATGGCTTTTCTCCTCATATCCTCTGATATTAGAGATGCCACAATATCTTCAAACTTCAATGTAGATGAATTTGTACTACCAATTGCTATAACTAGGTTATCCCATGAATCTGGTAAAGAGCATAGCAAGGTAATACATTTATCTTCCTCACTTAACTTAATATCAATAGATGTAAGTTGACTTACCACTATATTGAATGAATTCAGATGATCTGCAACTGAATCTCCTTCATTCATCCTGAGATTGTACAATTTCTTTCGGAGGAACA
This sequence comes from Wollemia nobilis, assembly GCA_028583015.1. Taxonomy (NCBI): domain Eukaryota; kingdom Viridiplantae; phylum Streptophyta; class Pinopsida; order Araucariales; family Araucariaceae; genus Wollemia; species Wollemia nobilis. The sequence continues at coordinate 10,842,211 of JAQPPZ010001125.1, forward strand.
ATTTGTTCACCAGGGACTTAGATTGATACAAAGCCCCTAATTTCTCCCAGAGATCCTTTGTAGTAGCTTCTCCATAAATATTGATTAGGACTGAATCTACAAGACATAGTCGAATCAGACTCCTTGCTTTTTGATTCATCTTTTCCCAATCTTCATCGAATGTTCCTGTAGGTTTTGTTTGTTCAGAAATAACAGCCCAATGATCTCTATCCACGAGCAGATCCTCCATCTTCAACTTCCATACCTCAAATTTTTTTCCATAAAATTTCTTGATCTCTATCCTTGAATGATTTCCTATCATTTTCCTTCAAGCTCCTTCTACGAAAAAACTCACACTTTGAAATAGGTTTTCTCTCCCTCCTAGAAACCCTTCAAAAGAAATGTAACCCTAGCAATAAAGGCATCCCCCTATGGCTAACAACTTGGCTCTGATACCAAATGAAGAGATCTAGAGAAACTTATTCCAAAAATAATGCAAAAATAAATAACTTAGAAGAAATGACACCACACAATGCACATATGACACACGAGATTTACCCTGGTTCACCCGATGTGGGCTACTCCAGCAAAAACAAGAGCCACTCCTCCTTGATATTATTATTTTCCTTTCTTGCCCAAAAATGGGACATTACAATAAAATATAAAGGAAAATCTCACAACCCTAAACCACTATGTGGTATTAGAATACAATGGGCACAATACCGTGGGCTAAACCACCCACACCCACCAACCGTGGGAACCCCGACAATTGCTCCAAAAAAAGGGGGGAAATTTTTTTCGGCGTGGCCGGACCCCCCTAGCACCCCCAGGGAGGGCTTCGCCCTCCTTGTGAGGAGCTCCACTCCTCCTACCCTCTCATGCCTACCGTACAGTAATTCCTCGACAAAGGATGAGACACATCCAACACTCTGAATTTATTGAAGATAGAGCACTCATGGTTGAGCCCGAAGCTATCTTAGATCGTCGATCTCGCCACCTTCATAATTGCCATATCACTGAGGTTTTGATCCAATGGAAAGGTCTACCTTCAGAAGATGCTACATGGAAGACTCTTCACCATATCCAGTAGTAATTTCCTCATTTCCAGCTTTGAGGACAAAGCTCATTGTAAGGGGAGTGGCATGTTAGTTCTATTCCTAACATTGATTGATTAATTATCTATTTTAATTAATTACTAATCAAGATACAAATAAATGTGTCCCTTGATTCACACACCCTATGATTCATATATATAGACAATTGCATAGGTAAGTTGTAATCATCCAAGAATAATATTTATATCTCATTCCTTGTTCGGGTTCTCCCAACATTGAAAAATTGTGATTCATTAAAAAAGGTGATTCTATTTTATTTTCTTCTTGCATTCCATTCTGTGTAATTATCTGCTAGGAAACCCAAGTTTCCTATCATAGTAGAATTAAATCAATAGAAGGGATTTGGATTGAAGACCGGAGTAAAATTAGAAAAGAGGCTAATTATTTTTATGAGAATATTCTAGGACCAGAGGAGACTGAAGTTCTTAATGATAAAATTATTCAAGATTTCCTTCAATTAATATTGAATGAAGACAATAGAAAATTGATGGAGCCTATTATTCCATAAGGAGTTCATCTAGCTCTTTATTATTTTAAAATGGATAAATCCCCAGGTGCATACGGGCTCTCTACAACTTTTTACCAACATAATTGGGATATAGTGAAGGATTCTTTATTGGTGGTAGTGGAACAGTCTATGTAAAATAATACATACCTTATAAAATAAATGCAACATATCTTACCTTAATTCCAAAAAATAAGGATGCTGAATTGTTTGATTCTTTTAGACCCATAAGCCTATGTAATATGGCATATAAGATTATCTACAAAGTCATGGCAAATTGATTAAGGTCATTATTAGACAATTATTTTATAAGAGCAAGGAGGATTTGTGAAAGGGAGACAAATTTTGGATGGGATCATAGTAGCTCATAAAGTTATACATTCAGCAACTTCAAGAAAAGAGAAAGCAATGATATTAAAACTTGATATGAGTAAAACTTACGATAGGGTTAAATGATATTTTCTTTTTATAGTTTTATAAAAGTTTATATTCGGGAAGAAATGGGTTAGATGGATTAAAGTTTGTATCTCTACAGTTTCTTATTCAGTATTGTTCAATGGATTAGTAACATAATATTTTAAAGCTAAGAGAGGCTTTAGACAAGGAGATCCTATATCTACTTATTTGTTCATTATTATGGCAAAGGTTTTGAGTAAAAACTTAATGAAGGCTTATAAATATGGGCTTATAAGTGGACTTAAGGTTAGTAATAACATCGACAACATCATCCATCAATAGTTTGTAGATGATACAACCCTTTTTGAAATGGCAAGGATTAATGAGGCCAAATCTTTGAATAACTTTTTAAAGGAATATGAAAGAGCATCGGGGCAAAAAGTTAATAGGACAAAATCCAAAATTTACTTCCTTAACACTCCTATTAATATCAAAGCAAGAATTTACAGGTTGCTTCAAATGGAGGAGGTAAAGTTACCTACAACTTATATAGGGATGCCTTTATTTGAGGGGAGAATCATGAGAGAATTATGGAATCCAATTATTAGTAAAGTTTAGAATAAACTTATAGCTGGAAAGGTAGATGGTTATCGTTAGCAGGAAGAGTACAGTTAATTAATTCAATCTTTCAGGCCATCCCAACATATTATATGTCATTGTATTCTATGCCAAAATTGGTTGAAAAAAGTTTAATCTATATTATGTGATCCTTTTTGTAGTTAGTTTTACATGATAAAATGAAATTTCCTTTGGTGAAATGGAGTTTGTAATGAAGAACTAGGGGAGGTCTTGGTTTAAGAGTTCTTACAAATGCAAACTTATATATTAAGGGAAAAGTTATCTGGAGATTTAACAAAGAGAGTCAAAGACAATGGGCAATAATTCTTCTAAGTATGTTGATATCAATGACCCAAGTTTAATATTTACTACTTTCTCTCTACCAAATAGTTCTACTCTTTGGAATGGTTTAAAAAATCTATTGATCTTATGATTAAAGGTTTAAGATGGGTGGTGGGAACTGGAGAAAAAAATTCTATTTGGATGGATACTTGGTGTGAAAAAAAACCACTCAATTTAGATCCAATTTTGAAACCTTGGATGAGATCGTTTCAAGACAAATATGGTGATAAGGTTTCAAACATTTTGTACAAATATCAAGAAGGAAGATACAAATAGAAAGAATATTTTTTACAAGTATACAAGATATTGATGTTAGGAGAATACACAACAAGTGTATGTGATTATTTCGAGGGGAGACAAGGATAAATTGATTTGGGAGTTGAATAGCTCGGGAGAATACACAACAAGAAGTGGCTATATCGTGATTTCGCGACATGTGGAAGGGTGTAGCGATATCGCAATTTGTCGTTGTTTCGCGACCAAAGGTGAAGAGAATAAGCAAGAGAAAAATATGTCGCGATATCGCGACATGTCGGATTTTTGTGACCAAAAGAGAAGAAAAAGAGCGGGATGGAAAAGTGTCACGATTTTGCGACATGTCGCTTTTTTATGACCAAAAGAGAAAATAAAGAGGAGGAAGGAAAAGTGTCGCGATATCGCGACATGTCGTAGTTTCGCAACCAAAAGAGAAGAGAAAGTGTTAGGAGGCGAAAGTGTCGTCTGCCTGTGTTCTGAGGTGTGGGTCATCTTTTGTAAGGGTGTTGCTCTTTGTTGGTGGTGTAACCTCAGTAGGGGGCTAAGGCCAGATTGTCCCTATTGAGGCCTTGTTCCGATTCAGCTTTGTGTTGTTGTTGTAATAGGTTTTGGGTCAACCTGTAAAACCCGGTTGTAATGAATTTGTACCTTATTTACCAAAAAAAAGAAGTGGTTATAATGTACAACACCAACAAAATAATAATATCACTAGAATATCGAGAGATATTTGGGATAGCCCAAGCATTCCTAAAGTTAAAATGTTTGTTTGGCTAGTAGGTTATAAAAGAATTTTATCTTGGGATAACCTTATGAAAAGGAGTTTTCATGGCCTCTCATTGTATTTTTTGTAAAAAGGAGGGGGAGAGTATAGATTATCTATGGCAATGGATTCTTAATATATTTGGTAAATGCATGGTGATGAATAGTAGAATTGAAGATTGTTTAAAGCAATGATAGAGCACTTATAAAAGTGAGGCTTTACAAACAATATGAGATATATTTAAAGATAAAATACTTTGGACTGTATGGCTAGAAAGGAATAGAAGAACATTTAAAGGAAAGGAAAGCATTTTATGAAAAGGAAGATATATTTAGCCATAGAAAAGTCTAAACCAACCCTATCAACTCACCCAATCCCTAATCTGGAAGCAAAGAGCCTTGATAGATGGAGTAGTCATTAAATTATATTATGATGTTGGGTACAAGAGAAGCAAAAAGAAGGCAAAGAATATAAAGTGGAAACCACCAGATGTAGAGTGGGTTAAATTAAATTTTGATGGAGCTTTTAAAGGAAATCCAGGACTAGCAGGAGGGGAGGAATAATTAGAACTAATAGAGGAGATATTTTGTCTCATTACGCTTTCAATAGTGGACTTAAGACAAATAATGAAGTTGAAGCTTGGGCAACTTTAGAAGGGTTAAAAATATGCAAAAAAATGAAATGGAGCAAAGTATGGATTGAAGGTGATTCTCTTGTAGTAATAAATGCAATTTCAAGGAAAGCAAAGGCTCCATGGAACATACAAGAGATAATTGTGGAAATTCAAGATCTTGCTAAAGAGTTTGAAGAAATCAAGTTTACACATACATTAAGGGAAGGTAACAAATGTGCAAATAGGCTAGCCAATAGAGGGGTTTTGATTGAGGATCGTGAAGTTAAATTCTCCTTTCCATGGTTAGAGGAAGTAATAAGCTTAGTTGAAACTGACAAGAAAATAGATTGCTTGAATCAATAAATGATTAAGTTTTACTTTAATGTTTTCCATTGGTAATATCTACTTTAATTTGTAATAGTAATGTGTTTTCATGTAGGTTGTTTATTATAATTTTCTTTTTTTGTAATAGTAATGTGTTTTCATATAGACTATTTATTATAATTTTTGTGGTTGCACTTGTGTTTTAGGAAGGAAACTAGCAATTCATATTTGGTAAAGCAGACTATTATAATGCAATGTTTTGGAAATATTATTCTACTAAGATACAAGGCATAGATAGTAGAAGTGAAGTTTTGGCATTGTGAACACTGATATAGGAAAATGTCAAGAAGGATGTTAAATTCTAGAATATTTGTATTCATACAAAAAATTAAAAAGATCCAAAAATAAAATAAAAATCTATAATTTAGACATTTATGTAAAATAATGTAGGTTTCTAGCTATAGCATCTCAATAGAGATGAGAAGATGAGAAGTGTATCTATTTGTAAACTCTCAAGCTCTAAAGAAGAGACTTGTAATTTGTCAAAGGTGGGAGACCCAAGTACAACCCCTTATTATCCAGTAGCAATATATATATTGATAAAAATTAATTATAATATTTTTGATGGAAGTGACCTAATAGAAATCACATATAGCTTATTTTGTGTATATATAAAACTAAGTTAAAGCAAAATCTTAATGTTAAAATAAAATAAAACCCACAAAAATAAACCTTCCTGGGCTTCTTATTAAAATATATATTTAAGCTTACTTTAATGGTAATAATAAGGGCTTTGGTCTCTTTTTAATAGGTTCAAGGTTCAAACTCCACTCACCATGAAGCTCCTCCACCATAAAACTCCTCATAAAAACCTTTGTAAACTCATTGAAAAAACAAGATATAAAAGATATATTTAAGTGTTTAGTTATATTATTAAAATATTTTTAAAAATGAAAATATGCTTGCTTGGATTCGTGGCGGCTACTGATTCCACCATGTAAATTAAAAAAAAAAATTGAAACAAGTTCTATTTTATTATTGTTTTGACAAAATTTAAACTTAAACTTTTTTTGTTTTAATGAAGTACTTTATCCTTTTCTTTAAAAAATTTAAATTCATACCATTTAATAATAAAATTAATATTGATTTTTTTTTTTACATGGTGGAATCGGTAACCGCCACGAATCCGGGCATACTGTCCAGCTTTTTATGGCCGCCACAATATTCTGCGTTGTTCGCCCCAGAAGCCTTGCCACACAAATCTTCGCACAGTCCGCCCCTATAACCACCATGTTACAATCATTTTAAACCTTTTACGCCGCTGAAAGCACCAGGAAAGGGACAAGCGTTCAGTCCGACGAGGCTCGAGATTTAAATTAATATTGATTTTTACTCAAATAAATTTTTTTATTAAAAATTAATATTAATATTTTATAATTATTTTTTAAATAGGTTGAAAAGTTAAGAAACATCTTAAATCATTCTCCTTATAATTAAACTTAGATGTAAAACTTAATACTTTTATGGTTACAATGTCCTTCTAGAAATAATTTTTTTAATTAAAAATAAATTTATTTTTTGGAACGCCATGGCCACCTAATAAAAACCTTAACACCTAAATCTTTGTGTTGTTTGCCCGTAAACAACTGAAAAAATAGAGTTGAAACAGTTACAAAACATTTCATCTAGTCAAAGCTAGTCCCATTCTACTTTTAAAGAGAACATTTTTTAAAATAATTTCTTGTTAAACGACAATCCATTTGATGTATGGAATTATTATTATCATCACTTTAAAATAGTGTTAAAAGAATTATTCAAATCATGTATAATATTAAAAAAAATTAAATTAAATGAGTTTTAGTTGGTATTGTGGAAATTTGAATCTTTGATGTAGGTTATATTATTTATATATCTTAATTGTTGAACCAAACTTTTAGTTGGTAAAATATATTAAAATTGATTGATTCATTATTAATTGTTAATTATCTTTTTATGGGTTATATCAAATTATAATCATTTGTATTATATAATGATGTTAACTTGAGTGCTATTTAACAATTAATTTTATTTTTAGAAATAGCATGTCATTTTAAAATGAGGATAAACTTTTATAATTCACAATTTATTTATTTAAATCAACAATAATAATACATGTTACATATTAAAAAATAATTATGTTCCTATCAAAACATTAAGTTAGTATATTTTTAGGTTCTAATTACTTAGACCCGAATTCAAATCATAGGAAGTGTGGCTTGTTGTGCCCAATTGTACTTTTTATCTTACTTCAACAAAAAAATAAAAATAAATATTACTAATATTTTTTTAAATTAATGTAAAATTTTAAAGTTAAATTTAATAAATTAGGTCGGTATTGGATAGTATATTTAATCACATGCTACTTTGCATATATTTGTTTCATCCTTATCAAGGTTTATGGACCTACAACTTAATCAAGTAGATTAGAACTTTGGAGTAAGATTTAAGCCTTAATGAGAAGTAAAGACCAAGAAACTCGATTCATGATCATAGGATATTTTAATGTTATAGTTAAGTTGGATGAAAAATTTGGAGGAATTAGAAAATTAACCCAAAGTATGAGAGATTTTTCCATTTTTATTCAAAATAATAATCTATGAGAGGTTGAGTTTGAAGAAGACAACTATACATGGACTAACAATTAGAGAGACCAAAATCTAATAGCAGAAAAATTAGACAGATGCATACTCTCGGATCATTGGTTGGATGAAGGGATTTATGCTAAAATTAATACCTTAACAAGGATTGGTTCAGATCATTGGTCAATAAAAGTTTAAATGGTGGTAGGTAAATTCAAAAAACAATCATATTTTAAATATGAGCAATATGGGAAGACCATCCTCAATTTGTTGATATGAAAAGGATTGTAAATCCAACTAAGTTCATATTATTTACAAGCTCATTATATAGGCTCTAATGGCCCAAAATACATAACCAAACCCACTAAATCATGGATTTGATCCCAAATCCTCAACCATAAGCTACAAAAGTGCAAGAGAAGAATGCACGTAACTTCTAAGCTAGGAAAGAAGGGAAAAATGCTAACTAGAAGATCCTTTAGCTAACTTGAAGTTCACTCTTCCTACTTTGAGTTCACACTTCCTAACTAACACTCCTAAATGACAACTAGAAGACAACTAGTGCCCACAAGTGTATGTGAGAAGGAGACTCACTTACAATATTAATTTGCAAGAAATAAACTATGCAAACCTAGCTAGGAACTACTAGAGGGGTCATATGAGTGATCAAACATCAATCCTCATCATGCCTCCCCATAATAGAAGCATTGGCCTCCAATGCTTTCAGAAGAGTAGAAAAGTCATGGGACATCTAATGAAAAGAAATCCAACGAGCCTGATGCGACAGCTGTCCTTGTCGAGCCACAAGATATGAGGTGGTAGACCCCTGGCAAGTCTGTCGAGTCTTCGTGTCATAGATCTGATCGGAATCCAATGGTAACTGAGAATCAAGAACCACATCCACAGGATGATTGATAGCTGGTATGGTCTCCAATGTAGAGTCAAAGTACAACTTCAAAAGATCTACATTGACGACGTCATGAATCCCCAAGTGTGTGGGAAGATCAAGGCAAAAAGCATTCTCGAACACCTGCTGAAGAATAGTATAAGGCCCATAGCGAACTAGTTTGATTTTACTATGAGTCTTATCAGTAAAACGTTGCTTGTCAAGATGTAACCAAACTTTGTCACCAACCTGAAATGGATGAGGAATTTGATGTCGATCCATGGCCTTTTTCTGTTGTTGTTGTGTCTTTTGCAAAATCTCAATCACCTTTGATTAAATATTGTGCAAGTGCTGAATGAATGAGTGTGTCTTGTCTTACTCCTTCTGAATATGTGAAGTGATAGGAGAAGGCAAAGACAAAGGTAACTCATAAGGTGCCAAGGGCTGAAATCCCATACAAACCTCAAAAGGCGAGTGACCTGTAGAAGAATGTAGTGCCCTATTGTAGGCATGTTCAATATGAGTGAGACTTAAGTCCCACTTTGCTGGTGAAGTGTGATGATAGATTTGTAAACTTTGCACAAGTGTACGGTTTACCACTTCAGTCTGCTCATCAGATTGTGGATGATAGGCGATGGAAAAATTAAGGGAAACTCCTAAAATTTTCCACAAAGAACGCCAAAAGTGACCCACAAAGCATGAATCACGATCCGAGATGATGCTGGTAGGTAGACCAAAGGATCGCCAAATGCTATCAAAGAACAATTGGGCTAAGTCTGCTGCAGAACTTGTCTTGCGACATGGAATAAACTTAGTCATTTTACTGAATCTGTCAACCACCACGAACACACAATCATGTTGTTGCACTGTCATGGTAAAACCACTAAATCCATGGAAATGCTTTCCCAAGGACGGGAAGGAATGGGCAAAGACATGCCTAAGCCAAACTTCCTATTGGTTGGTTTTGAGTGACAACAAACTACACACTATTTGAGAAATCTCAACACATCCCTCTGCATTTTAGGCCAGTAGAAAAATCTTTGCAAGTGATGAAGTGTTTTGTGCTTCCCAAAGTGACCACCATAAAGTGTAGAATGAGATTCCTTAAGAAGTGACACTCTAGGCTCACAAGGAACACAAACCTTGTCCAATTTATAAAGAAGTCCTTCTTTGATGTAGAAATCTTGGAAAGGACGCAAATTGGAAGAAGAAGGCTTACTAACTTGCTCAAATATTTTCCCAAAATCAGGATCCTGTGAATACTGATTAGGCCAAGTCTGAAATCCCAAGTGTGAAGTGGACATAACTGTTAAGGCAAGAGCATTAGGAGGCCTACTCAAACAATTTGCAATAGTATTACTCTTCCCCTTTTTGTACTTGATCACCAAGTGAAATTGTTGGAGGTAAGAGGCCCACTTCATATGTCTTGATTCTTCAATTTTACTTTGAGATTGTAAAAACTTGAGAGGCATGTGATCAGTGTGTACTACTGTATCTTTTCCCAAAAGATAATGTCTCTAGTATTTGATAGCTTGAACTAATGCATACAACTCCTTGTCATATGTAGAATAGTTCAACTTAGCAACAGAAAATTTTTTTGAATGATAAGCAATTGGATGACCATTTTGTTTGAGCACAGCTCCTAAGGCAACTTTAGAGGCATCCGTTTCAATCTCAAAAGGTTGAGAGAGGTCAGATAAAGTTAACACAGGTACTGTACAAAGTTGTTTTTTTAGTTTCTCAAAGGCAATCTCTTGGCTTTTCTCCCAATGAAATGGAACTTTAGACTTAATGAGATAATGCAATGGAGCTATAAGAGTGGAATATTGAGGAATGAACTTGCCATAAAAATTTGCAAGTCCTAGGAAACTCCTTAACTCGGTGAATGTTAGGATTCTACTCCTAACCACCATACTAATCACATTATTAGTTAATTATTTAATCACTCTCTCTTTCACAAAGGTTGTGACCTTTGATCACACCTTCACACTCGTAGAAATAGGCATTTCATTTGGTATAGTTGAGGCATCGAAGAATATAATTATTAATTAATTGTTGGGTTCCCCATACAATACAACAACGATTCCTTAATAAAAATGATTCTTTTTTATTATTCTAGCATTATAATCAATCTTTCTCTATTGGGTTCACTACATCTGGATCAAAGCTAGTTCAATCCAATTTTTTTTTTCCCCACAAAGCCACCATCTCCACTTTATGTGTCATCTTGTCATAAGTGAGTACGGGTCTGCCTCACAGCACCGTATTCCTCTGTGATAACACAGACTGATAGCGGAATAAAAAATAGAGCTCCACCATAATATAAATTGTTGACATCGGCTGTGAGTTCTGACGCAACGATAGTGCAATAAGCGGACATAAACTCCAGAATTTTTTTTTTACAGTGAACGAACATGCTATCTGTTGGCAATTTTGGGTACATTGGGTACATTGCCTTTGCTCAAGTGTTGATGTTGTCATTGATGTCAAGAAGCGGAAGGGTTTTTGTGAAAACCAAGGCAGTCAAAATAAAAGGTTTTTATTTAAAACCATGGATAACAGAATTGAAATGGGTTTTTCTTAAAACCCAAGTTGGCTCTTCGTTTCATTGAAAAAGGTGCCCCGGTGATGAAGATATTTAATTTTAAATATTTAGTTTAAATTTTATTTAAAATTTAAATTAATATTTCAAAATTAAATTAAGGTATTTGTCGACGTATTTGGTAATGCATCAAAGTGCATATAAATCAAGGAAAATAATTTCATTCATAAGATGGGATGATTTGATATTAATCGGTGCGCATTTTTCGTTTTCGTCATAAAAGCCGTTGTGCCAGCAAAGGAGGAAATCGAGCGTTATGTGGTCAAAGATGTTCATACTTTAGAAGGCAAGCGATTGGTTGGTTCGAAGCTTTAGGGTGATATTCGAAAGGCACTCGTTCGATGAAATAATCGAAGAAGGATATAAGATCGCACGCCAGTCAAAAGGGAGAAGGAATTAAGTGATTGATGAAGTGTGATTAAATATAATAAGAGTGAGCACTTCGAGGACGAATACGCAGTGACAGCAAAATTTCCTTGGAATAAAATCGAGCATGTGTTTGAATATCCAACGACGCGGAAGCGAATGAAAGGTCATGCAAAATTCCAAGATTAATATGATACGACAACACCTGGGAATTGAAGAATGAACATGAGATTCGATTTTCTTCTGACGATGCGGCAGTATTTAAAATGTGAGCAATTTCGAGAGAAAAATAAATATATGATCATCTCCTTTCGACCGCTTCTGACAGTTTGAGGAGTCGGTTGCTAGTCCGAGCGAAGGCGCTATGAACCTCGTAAGGTCTGGAGGTTTATGTTTGTTCGAAACGAAGGGGACTTTGGTAAAAGGTATGCTCCATTTTTAATATTGTTTATAGTTGATGTTCAGGGATGCAAGCTGTGACAACATGGGAGTTATAAGGTTTATGGTATGAAAATATAAAGGAGAGTTTTTAATATTGCTTAGAGTCAAGTGGGGTGCTAGCCCACGTGGTTGACCCTCTCAAGATAGGGTGCAGGCTAGCGTAAGATGTAGGTTCAATTTCCTGCGGTGACGGCAGCGAACTTCGGGTAAGCCTTTTTGGTTTAAATTAAAATAGTTCTTATTCTAAAGCTTAGGGAGACATAAGGGCTTGAAAGGCTAAATATTTTAATTTAAATTTTGTTTGAATTATTAGAATTCGGGGAGTTATAAGGGTTTAGATATTTGTGAGATTAAAAGGTATTATATGTAAAAAATAATTAGAGAGGTGTAATAAGTTGTTGAAATAAATTTATTATAATTTAGTTTATGGTACAAGTGGTTTTAGGAGAGATAAGGAAGTTGTGCAATTAGAGACCTTGGTGATGATTATTGAAAAGTGGAGTAATGTTGATTATGTTGTGATCTACTAACCCTTGTGAAGATTGGCAAAAGAACTTTGTGATTGTGGCAGATTTCCAAAGGGGTTCCTTCACTTCAATAAGGTATGGGCACATTCTTCTTATGAGTATGATTGGTGTATGTTTTCCTAAAATAATATTGGAGTGAAAAGGTATTCAACTAAGTTTCCTTTGGTTGGGTGTAAATCCTAGTTTCTGGTTTGTTGAAGACTACTTATGCATTGTTATCATTGATGGTGGAGTTGCTTCCATAGAGTTTGTTTGATCAAGTTATTGCTTCTACTTGATTCATGATATTGGGCTTACTCCATTGAGTTGATTTGAACAAGTTATTCATTGCATTTGGTGATATTGTGTTGGTGGTTGTTTTGTTCAAATATCTTTGGAGGGAAAAGGATTTCTACTTGTTTCCTTTTCTAGTGATGGTTGGTTGAATGCTTCAAGGTTAATGTTGAGTTGAATGATGTTGGTTAAACCTTGTCTTTGAGCATTGTTGTTGAAGCCCTAATTGGTTGAGAAAAGATATTGGTTGTTGGAAAGAACATGAGTATCATTGTTATATGACATATTGCTTGGTTGGCAATTGTTGGGTTGTGTTTCATGTTCTTGAGAAAAGCATACTTCATCTATCTTATTCTTTTGAGATTTGAGATTGAGTTGAGATTGAGATTGGGAGTTAAGTATAGAACATATTGAGTCTCTAACAATTCTCTTTATGCTTCTATGAGGTTGATGAATCACATTGGGTCTCTAACAATTCTCTCTGTGGGTTCATGCCAAGCAAGCTTTACTTGATGAACTTGTGAGCAGGTTTAGGACAGAGGTGCATTGGTTCTATGAGAAGAACCTAAGGACAGATTTGTGCCAGATCGAAGGACTATGTTTGGTGCTGATCAAAGACAGAGGACGAGGACATTTATGCTAGATCGAAGGACTGTGTTTAGTGCAAATTCGAGGACTAGCTTTGAGGTGATAGAGTTGAAGACAGAGGTCTCCAGCCATAGTAGGGAAGACAGGTGTCTTCTATGGATAGAGTTCCATTTTCTAAGGGTAGCAGAGGCAGAGGTCTTCTAGAGGATCACCAGCCAGAGCAGAGGTAGGGGAAGATATCTCCTTTGAGCAGAGGCTCATAAATTCAGATTGGGGGAAGGTTTCTCCTTTGAGTCGAGGCTCATAAACATTGTAATTGGGAAGGTTTCCCAAAGAACTTTGAGATAACTTTTAGAGAAAAGTTTTGTGGATGAACCATGTGAATTGTTGTGTCACTTTGTGGATGGTTTTGTGCATTGCTTTGATATTGCTTTGGATATATTGCTTTATTGTTTTGAAGTATAAATGAAAAAGTAAAAAGAGTTCTTATACTATTCACCCCCCCCTCTCAGTATAAGCTTGTGTTCTTCAATTGGTATCAGAGTCGGTTCCTTCGAAAAGTTTAATAGCTTGAAGGAAAAGCTAGTAAAGAACACAATGGATCATTCAAGTGGCAATGCAACACCTATTCTTGATGGATCAGATTTTGGTCTTTGGAGTGCAAGGATGAAGGTTCATCTAATGGCACTTGGGAATGAGGTTTGGGAAGTGATTGAATATGAGTACACTATTCCCGTACATGGTCCTAATACTAAAGAAGAAAGGCTCCTACATCATAGCAATTCAAAAGCAATGAATGCAATCTTGAAAGGCTTATAGAAAGCGGATCTCACCAAAGTAATTCACTGCAAGACGACTAGTGAAATGTGGAATCGATTGAAGGTGGTTCATACGGGTGATACAAATGTCAGAAAGGCCAAGTTGAGACACTTCAAAGGTATGTTTGAACAACTCAAAATGAATGATGATGAAAATATTAGTGACTACATGCTTCGTATGGATGAAGTTGTTAACTCCATGAAAGACTTAGGTTTTGAGCTTGCTGAAAATGATGTTTGTGATAAGATTTTAAGATCTCTTCCTAATAGATTTAGTGAAAATATTTCTGCTATTGAGGAAGTTAAAGATTTGGATAAGTTGAAAAATGATGAGCTCCATAGTATACTTGCAGCATTTGAGTTGAGAACTCAAGTGAAGGTTGATGTCAAGAAAGAGGCAGCTTTCAAGGCTACTAAGAATTCCAAGGGTAAACAACTTCAAGATAGTGATGAGTGAGTCATCTAGTGATGAAGAGGTATATTACAGCAAGAAAGGCAAGTTCTCTAGAAAGCACAAAAGTATGAAGAATGTAAGGTGTTTCAATTGTGGAAAGTTTGGTCATTATGCTACTAACTGTACTGTTGCCAAGGATGAAAGTGATGAAGATAAACATGATTGTAAGAGCAAGGATTCTGAAAGGCATAGGCATAAAAGGAAGAACAAAGATGATCACAGCAATAAAGGAAAGAGGTATTCTCACAAACATAAGAAGAGCTTCTACCTAGACAAAGCAAGTAAGTGTTCTAGTAGTGATAGTGAAAGTTCTTCAAGTGATAATGAAAATGAGATGTTTATATAAAAAAAAGAGGAAGAACCAAAACATAGATTCATTATCATGAAATGTTTTAGATGTGGAAATTTTGGTCACCTTGAGGATGATTGCACAAATGATGATTTGGTTGCTAGTATGTATGAGGAAGCTTCAGAAAATGATAAGGAAGATGCATGTATGGTTTTTGAAAAGGGTAGCATCTCTAGTAATAAGAAATCTAAAAAAGGCCTTGATGATTCAAAAAGCAAACATATAGAGGAAAGTGAAGTAGATCTTAAAGGTGAACTTATTAGTGCTCTTAGTGCTTTGAAAAATGAAAGAAAGAAGAATGCTAGAATCAAGGATAAGTTAGATGATGTTGTATGGAGAGAGATGATCTTATAGAAAGCCTTGACGTCTCTATGGCTAAGGCACAAGAACTCAAGAATGAGTTAGAATCTAAGGTGCTTGAGTATAGTGAATTAGAACAAAAAATGGCTTCGTTGGAAGAGGAAAATAAAGAATACAAGGATAAGCTGTACAGGTTTCAAGAAAGCTCCAAAAAGGTGAAGTCTCTCATCCAAAGTCAAAGAAATCCAACAAATAAAATAGGTCTTGGTTTTGTTAAGCCTCACAAGAAACAAGTTGGAGAGTCTAGTAAGAGATTCCAAAAGGAAGAGAGTTCTAATGAGGAAAGTATTTCAGATCATGAGTCCTTGAATGATAGATGCATAGAAACAGAAAACAGATTTTGAAATGAGAAGAAGGAGAAGTTTTCAGGACCTAAGAAGTCAAATAAAGGGAATTTTCAAGGCAGATGTTTTGCTTGTCACAGATTTGGTCACATAGCTGTACATTGCATGGCTTAAGTGAAGAAGGTAAATGACAGTTTCAGAAGTGGTAATTTCTTTCATGGGTATTGCTACTCTTGCAATCAGTTTGGGCATAAAGCAATTTTTTGCAAGGCAAATATTAGAAACAGGTTTGGTCAAAATAGGTTTGGTCAGAACTGGGTTAGTCAGAATAGGTGGATTCAAAGAACATGTATGCCTCAAAGAAATAACATTGTTACTTGTTATAAAAGCAACAATGAAGGTCACATAGCTAGACAATGTAGAGCTGAAATTCTAGGATACAGAAACAGGAACAGTGGCATGATCAGGTCCAAGGATCAAAACAATGACAGGAACAGGAATATGGACAAAGAGTTCAACAGAAGGCCCGAAAAGGAAGTTATAGACACTGATGATGATCAGTGCCTAATGGGAGTTTTACTCCCACTCCAGAATTAATCACCTCATCAGGAGGTGGGGGAGGGACTAAGCTAAGAGGCTCATTCGTAGTTTCGAGTCCCAAAGGTGGCCCTTTGCCATTGATGACAAAGGGGGAGAGATATGAGTAAGGGGGAGAGCTTCAAGTGAAGAGGAAAGCTTCAAGTCAGGGGGAGCAAAACTTCAGAGAGAGTGATTTCAGTTTTGGCTCTTGAAGATGTGTTTTTTAGTAAAGTTTTGCCATCAATGACAAAGGGGGAGATTGTTGGCAATTTTGGGTACATTGGGTACATTGCCTTTGCTCAAGTGTTGATGTTGTCATTGATGTCAAGAAGCGGAAGGGTTTTTGTGAAAACCAAGGCAGTCAAAATAAAAGGTTTTTATTTAAAACCATGGATAACATAATTGAAATGGGTTTTTCTTAAAACCCAAGTTGGCTCTTCGTTTCATTGAAAAAGGTGCCCCGATGATGAAGATATTTAATTTTAAATATTTAGTTTAAATTTTATTTAAAATTTAAATTAATATTTCAAAATTAAATTAATGTATTTGTCGACGTATTTGGTAATGCATCAAAGTGCATATAAATCAAGGAAAATAATTTCATTCATAATATGGGATGATTTGATATTAATCGGTGCGCATTTTTCGTTTTCGTCATAAAAGTCGCTGTGCCAGCAAAGGAGGAAATCGAGCGTTATGTGGTCAAAGATGTTCATACTTTAGAAGGCAGGCGATTGGTTGGTTCGAAGCTTTAGGGTGATATTCGAAATGCGCTCGTTCGATGAAATAATCGAAGAAGGATATAAGAGCGCACGCCAGTCGAAAGGGAGAAGGAATTAAGTGATTGATGAAGTGTGATTAAATATAATAAGAGTGAGCACTTCGAGGACGAATACGCAGTGACAGCAAAATTTCCTTGGAATAAAATCGAGCATGTGTTTGAATATCCAACGACGCGAAAGTGAATGAAAGGTCATGCAAAATTCCAAGATTAATATGATACGACAACACCTAGGAATTGAAGAATGAACATGAGATTCGATTTTCTTCTGACGATGCGGCAGTATTTAAAATGTGAGCAATTTCGAGAGAAAAATAAATATATGATCATCTCCTTTCGACCCCTTTCAACAGTTTGAGGAGTCGGTTGCTAGTCCAAGCGAAGGCGCTACGAACCCCATAAGGTCTGGAGGTTTCTGTTTGTTCGAAACGAAGGGGACTTTGGTAAAAGGTATGCTCCATTTTTAATATTGTTTATAGTTGATGTTCAGGGATGCAAGCTATGACAACATGGGAGTTATAAGGTTTATGGTATGAAAATATAAAGGAGAGTTTTTAATATTGCTTAGAGTCAAGTGGAGTGCTAGCCCACGTGGTTGACCCTCTCAAGATAGGGTGCAGGCTAGCATAAGATGCAGGTTCAATTTCCTACGGTGACGACAGCGAACTTCGGGTAAGCCTTTTTGGTTTAAATTAAAATAGTTCTTATTCTAAAGCATAGGGAGACATAAGGGCTTGAAAGGCTAAATATTTTAATTTAAATTTTGTTTGAATTATTAGAATTCGGGGAGTTATAAGGGTTTAGATATTTGTGAGATTAAAAGGTATTATATGTAAAAAATAATTAGAGAGGTGTAATAAGTTGTTGAAATAATTATTGTGATTTAGTTTATGGTACAAGTGGTTTTAGGAGAGATAAGGAAGTTGTGAAAATAGAGACCTTGGTGATGATTATTGAAAAGTGGAGTAATGTTGATTATGTTGTGATCTACTAACCCTTGTGAATATTGGCAAAAGAAATTTGTGATTGTGGCAGATTTCCAAAGGGGTTCCTTCCCTTCAATAAGGTATGGGTACATTCTTCTTATGAGTATGATTGGTGTATGTTTTCCTGAAATAAGATTGGAGTGAAAAGGTATTCAACTAAGTTTCCTTTGGTTGGGTGTAAATCCTAGTTTCTGGTTTGTTGAAGACTACTTATGCATTGTTATCATTGATGGTGGAGTTGCTTCCATAGAGTTTGTTTGATCAAGTTATTGCTTCTACTTGATTCATGATATTGGGCTTACTCCATTGAGTTGATTTGAACAAGTTATTCATTGCATTTGGTGATATTGTGTTGGTGGTTGTTTTGTTCAAATATCTTTGGAGGGAAAAGGATTTCTACTTGTTTCCTTTTCTAGTGATGGTTGGTTGAATGCTTCAAGGTTAATGTTGAGTTGAATGATGTTGGTTAAACCTTGTCTTTGAGCATTGTTGTTGAAGCCCTAATTGGTTGAGAAAAGATATTGGTTGTTGGAAAGAACATGAGTATCATTGTTATATGACATATTGCTTGGTTGGTAATTGTTGGTTTGTGTTTCATGTTCTTGAGAAAAGCATACTTCATCTATCTTATTCTTTTGAGATTTGATATTGAGTTGAGATTGAGATTGGGAGTTAAGTATAGAACATATTGAGTCTCTAACAATTCTCTTTATGCTTCTATGAGGTTGATGAATCACATTGGGTCTCTAACAATTCTCTCTGTGGGTTCATGCCAAGCAAGCTTTACTTGATGAACTTGTGAGCAGGTTTAGGACAGAGGTGCATTGGTTCTATGAGAAGAACCTGAGGACAGATTTGTGCCAGACCAAAGGACTGTGTTTGGTGCTGATCAAAGACAGAGGACAAGGACATTTGTGCTAGACCGAAGGATCGTGTTTAGTGCAAATTCAAGGACCGACTTTGAGGTGATAGAGTTGAGGACAGAGGTCTCCAACCAGAGCGGGGAAGACGGGTGTCTTCTGTGGATAGAGTTCCATTTGCTAAGGGCAGCGGAGGCGAGAGGTCTTCTAGAGGATCACCGACCAGAGCAGAGGTAGGGGAAGGTATCTCCTTTGAGCAAAGGCTCATAAATTCAGATTGGGGGAAGGTTTCTCCTTTGAGCCGAGGCTCATAAACATTGTAATTCATAAGGTTTCCCAAAGAACTTTGAGATAACTTTTAGAGAAAAGTTTTGTGGATGAACCATGTGAATTGTTGTGTCACTTTGTGGATGGTTTTGTGCATTGCTTTGATATTGCTTTGGATATATTGCTTTACTGTTTTGAAGTATAAAGGAAAAAGTAAAAAGAAGTCTTATACTGTTCACCCCCCCTCTTAGTATAAGCTTGTGTTCTTCACTATCATAGTCTCTTCGGTGTCTACCTCACCAAAAAGACGAAATAGTAACCCAATATAGTAGAAAAGAAAAGCGAGAAGTTATAAAAAATATGGAAGTATGGTTGTTGAAGACTAGCAGAGTGATTTGACCAAGCGCAGATTAAAAAAAAATATACATCAAATCTGAAGAAATCACAAAAAAATTGGTCGCTTGTAGATTTTTTCGGCAAAGACACAAGTTAATGGTGGAATCATATAAAATTAGAGTATAAACTTAAGGTTTAAAATAAATTTTACCCACCGACGGCTACGGTTTGCGTCACTGGAAAACTTCGGCATCGAAGAAAGGACGAAGGTCACAAGAAGTGGCAAAGGATATTGCAAAAGAGGTCTCAAAAGAGGTTTCAAAAGAAATGAAAGAAGTGATGCAATAAATGGCCGATGGAAGAATATATCACGACCCCAACCTACTTTTGCTACTTAATCTTGCCCACCTACGTCAAATCACATCAGTGAGGGTATATAAAATTCAGTTCCAGGATATCACTAATCACATCATAGGGTTGGATGAATCAGTCCTCATAAGTGGGTTCATCAATGGATTGAAAGAAGAATTTAGAGTGAATATCATGATGTACACTCCTCGCACCCTACAGGAAGCCATTGGATTAGCCTTGTTAGCCGACGATACATTCAATGTTCAACGTCAACATGGGGAGCAACCTATTGATAAATCAACATTCACGCACACTATTCCAAAACACAAACCCTTGCCAGTTAAGTACCTTAGCCTACAAGAAATGGAGGAGCAACGAGCGAACGACCTCTGCTATACTTGTGATGAGCAATTTGGGCCCCTTCATTGTTGTGCTACACAAACATTGTATTTATTGAATATAGTTGATCCCTGTCACTCCATAGAGGAAGAAGGTGAGGAAGATGTGCACGACATGACCAAAGCACCTAATCATAACAATGAAGGAAATGAGGTCGATGTGTAATAAGTGCTCGATGCACCACGAAAAGATGACGTAGAAATCCATGCAGTAAACAATGAAGGCAAGATATGCACTCTCAAAGAACTACACACAAGTTCATCGTCAACAGTGAGTTCTCATCGTATAGGCAGCCTGATTCAAAAAGGAGGCAAAAGAGTGAGTGCACCTTTAATTTCCATTCATTCTACACAGGAAGAATCGGCTAAAGCGGAAGCCTACCGTCATCATAATTCTCCTAAGGAAGATTCTACTATTCTTTCTAGCAACCCCCACTAATGCTTCAACCTTCAATATATCCTTGCCTTTGAAAAAGTGACATTAAAATAGTACAAGAACTTGCACAAATTCAACTGGGAAAACAAGCAACGAAGCTCCTTACTTTGAGCTTTGAGGACAAAGCTCTTTTTAAATAAGGTGGCATGTTAGGATTCTACTTCTAACCACCATACTAATCACATTATTAGTTAATTATTTAATCACTCTCTCTTTCACAAAGGTTGTGACCTTCGACCACACCTTCACACTCGTAGAAATGGGCATTTCATTTTGTATAGTTGAGGCATCGAAGAATATAATTATTAATTAATTTTTGGGTTCCCCATACAATACAACAACGATTCCTTAATAAAAGCGATTCCTTTTTATTATTCTAGTATTATAATCAATCTTTCTCTATTGGGTTCACTACAGTGAGAGTAGAAGGAGGGGACCACTTAAGTAAAACATCAACTTTAGTGGGATCTACCTGAATTCCACTTTCACTAATCACATAACCAAGGTAAGAAACTGAAGTATTGCCAAAAGAACACTTGGAAGGATTGACATATAATTGATTCTTCACAAGAAGATCAAGTGTATGATGGATATGCCCAAGGTGTTCCTCCCAAGTTTTTGAGAAGATCAATATATCATCAAGATATATTATTACAAATTTGTCAAGTACATCACGAAATACATCATTCATCAACCTCATGAAGGTTGCAGGAGCATTTGTAAGACCGAAAGGCATGACCAACCATTCAAAGAGGTCCATATTCGTCTTAAAAGTTGTCTTCCATGTATCCTCAGCTTGGATACGCACTTGATGATATCCACTTTTGAGATATATTTTTGAAAAGAACTTAGCTCCTTGGAGATGATCTAATAAATCATCAATGCGTGGTAGTGGATATCTATTCTTTACAAAAATTATGTTCAAAGCACGAAAATCAATGCACAATCTCCAAGTGCCATCTTTTTTAAGAACCAACAAAATAGGTGAGGCACAAGCAAAAATACTTTCCTTAATGAAACCCTTAGACAACAAATCTTCTATTTGCCTTTTAATTTCTTCATTTTGCAAAATAGATTATCTATACATGGGTGAATTAGGTAGTGAAGAACCAGGAATGATTTCAATGCTGTGATTAATTGTGCGATTTGGAGGAAGAGACTTTGGCTCCTGAAATATGTGTGAGTAAGTTTGCAATATTTTATCCATTGAAGAGTGTTTCTTTGGAGTGGATGTTGATGTAGGAGTGTTTTGAGAGTAGGAGTGTTTTGAGAGCTCATGAAAATTAGAGCAACGTCACCACCTTTTTTAATTACCCTTTTTGTTTGCTTGGAATTTAGAATGATGTTAGGAGTGTTGGTGCTTTTAATGAGAAAGACCTTACCATATTTTTAGAGTGTGTAGGTTCTTTTGAAAGCATCATAAACAACTCTCCTATCATACTAAAAAGGTTGTCCAAGCAAAATCCCACAACAATCCATAGGAGTCACATCACAAGTGATTTGATCTATGAAATGTGGGCCAAGTGCAAATTTTAATGTGCAAGTGTGAGTGATTTTTGAGCCCCTTCCACTATCCTTCCAACCCAAATGATAAGGTTGAGGATGAGGCTCCTTAGGTAACTTCAATCGCTCGACAATGGACCTCGCAATTAGATTTTTCTACGAGCCATTATCTACTATACAATCTATTGCAAAATTATGGAGTAAATGAGCTCAAGTGATGAACAAAGCATCATGAGCGCCTCCTGATGAACTTACATTTACCAAGGTAACCTCATTGAGCTTACCTCGTAATTTCGTGTATACTCTACTTTCTCCTACTGACTCAAGGGGACCTTTGGAAGCATCCTGTTCTTGAGTAGTGATGACTAAACTTTTCTTCTTAAGCTTAAAACAATCTGCTTTTTCATGACCTTTTTTCTTACAATAGTTACAAAAAATTTTAGAAGAAGAAGGTTTGGAAGAAGAAGAAGAAGAAGAAGGAGTAGAAGCGGAAGGAGAAGGAGAAGAAGGAGATGGAGAAGAAACATTCTTCTTTTGAGCAAAATTCTTCTTTTGTGAGAAAGAACTATTCCCTTTTGATGAGTTTGCAACCACTTGAGTAGCAGATGCGCAAAATGCCTGCGAATGCGCTTTGAAATTGTCCTCTGCAAGTTGCACCTGGTTGAAAATTGAATCCAATGTTTCGATAGAAACAAACATAATTTCCCTGTACAAATGCTCCAACAAGCCACTTTGAAATTTTAGAATCAAAGCTTTAATATCTTCCTCCACATTCAAAAGAATCTTGTACCTGTTGAATTGAAAGATATATTCCTGCACAGTCATATTAGTACCTTGTCGAAATCGAAACCACTTAATTACCAATTCCTTAGAATAATTGGAAGGATGAAAATTGGTCTTAAGACAATCTACAAGCTCATCCCAAGAGGTGAGTTCATCATGACCTTTTTTTCTTTCAACAAGTACTTTAGCTAAACCAGAAAGTTTTAGCTTAGCATATGGAACCATATCCTCATCTGAAAGCTGAGTGTAAGAAAAACCAAGAACTCATGTCAAGAATCCAACTATTCAATACTTCGGGGTTTCGAGATCCATCATAAAGTGGCACTTCACAATGAACTCTCAGGCGAGAATCATGAGCAGAAGTTGAAGCACTGTGAATGGAAATGTCATTTACCTTCACTACAAGGTCACTAAGAACTTTTGCCATGGTAGTATCATTAGCTAATGCATTCACAACATGTGCCAGTTCTACCACTTGGGCAGCCAAGTCAGAAGCCATGTGAAACCGGGTATAAGCCAGAAGTAACAAGGACAAAAACACTTAAAAAATTAGGGTAAAATCTGAAAATACCCTGTTACAATGCAGTGCCTTGAAAATTACCCCTAAGGCTAAATAAAAAATTTAACTTAACCTAAGGTTTAAAAATGTCTTTTATAATTTATTAATTTAAAAATAACTTAATTAAAAATTGAAATTAATTAATCAAAAAGATTAATTAAATTTAATTAAGATATTTAAAAATAAATTAATAAATAAATAAATAAAATTACATGCAATTCTAAACCTTAGATAAAGTAAAAATTAAATAACTGATATTACCCTATCATGTCCAAGTTAACCTGTCACTACACTCCCTGTTAGCCTGCATGAAAATTTGCAAACTACTGTTGCATGGTTTTCGAGGAACTAGAATGCATGAATTGAAAGGTAATTATGCAGTTTTGTTCTTCAACAGGGAAAATCAAGTAGCTCCTCCTGATGTCGGATGCAAGATAGCCCCAACGAGGCTAACAGATGCAGCCCTTAGGATACGTGCAGGCTGCAGCCTACCTGGCCAAGCAATTACCAGGTAGGGCGCTAACGCTTGTCAAATTTGGTAGGCGTGACAGCACTTGCCGGCTGTTGCGCCTATGACGCAGCACAACCGATGTCCCGTCGACTGTGTTGATCGTCGATCGACGTCTTTCGATAGCCGACAGTCAACGTTTGTCGATCGACGAACGTCCGGTGGTCGACGTCGACAGGCATCGACGCTGCGTCAACCGAGCAGGCCAATAAAATTGGCCCTCGACTCCTGTTGAGATGGGGCCGAGGGGCCAAAAATCTATATTTATATAAACTATATATATATGAATATATATATATATATATATATATATATATATATATATATATATATTTATATATTTATATATTTAAATTTTAAATAACTTAATTGTTATTTTCAAAATTTAAAATTTAAATTTTACAATGATTTCAAAGAACTAAGGTAATTTGACCTAAGAAATTTCAAGAAATTTTATAAATTTTTCTTCAAACCAGTAGCAGGATTGAAAATCCTGCTATTCAAGACTTCAGTAGCACTCCTTTCAGATCTAGTCGACACATGACCAGTGTTTGAAAGGTCATCAGATCCAAGTCGACACATGACCTGGTATAGATGCTTCTCAGTCTTAAAGACTCCTCAATGGCAGGAACAAATGGCTCCCTAATGCGTATTTCATCATAGGAGTAGTCCAAACCTGCCAAGGGATTTTTGTAAGAGAGGAATCGGGGTAAACTTTTCCTATACCTCTTGAGCATAAGTAAAAAGTTAGAACAAGGAGTTTGACACCTAAGGAACTTCCTTCTATGAATGGTTTTCAAGCTCCCCTTGAGCTTGAACCGAGTCCTCAATGAGAAAGAATTTCTTATGAAAAACAATCTATCTCCTTCCCTCTCACCTCACAAGCCCTAGTGCAAACATAAACTAGGCTCTGATACCAATGAAAAGGATTGTGAATCCAACTAAGTTCATATTATTTACAAGCTCATTATATAGGCTCTAATGGCCCAAAATACATAACCAAACCCACAAAATCATGGATTTGATCCTAAATCCTCAACCATAACCTACAAAAGTGCAAGAGAAGAATGCACGTAACTTATAAGCTAGGAAAGAAGGGAAAAATGCTAACTAGAAGATCCTTTAGCTAAATTGAAGTTCACTCTTCCTACTTTGAGTTCACACTTCCCAACTAACACTCCTAAATGACAACTAGAAGACAACTAGTGCCCACAAGTTTATGTGAGAAGGAGACTCACTTACAATATTAATTTGTAAGAAATAAACTATGCAAACCTAGCTAGGAACTACTAGAGGGGTCATATGAGTGATCAAACATCAATCCTCATCACAAACATGAAATTTTTAAACAGTGGATTATGTGCACTTTCAAAAAAAATCAAATTAATGACATCTAAATTAAAATAATGAAACAAGAACAATTTTGGAAATATTTTTGAGAAGAAAAAAAAAACTAAAAGAAAAAATTTCAAAATTCCAAAAAGGTGATCATAATAATCCAAGCTTAGAGGAAAGGGATTTGCTTCAATGAATATCATAATATTTTGAGTAAGGAAAAGAAATTTTGGAGATTAAAATCAAGACAAACTTGGTTAAAAGCAGATAGAAATACAAAGTTTTTTCATACGGTGGCTATAGTAGAGAGATTACCATCTAAAATTAGTAGAAGGGGTTTGGATTGAAAACCAGAGTAAAATTAGAACAGAGGCAAGGTCTTCTTATCAAAATATTCTAGGATTGGAGGAGTCTAAAGTTTTTAATGATAACCTTCTACAAGAGGTACCTTAAGTTATAATGAATGAAGACAATAGAAAACTGATGGAACTTATTACTCTAGAAGTTTATTTAGCTCCTTTCTCTTTTAATATGGATAAATCCCCAGGTCTGGATGGGCTCTCTATATCATTTTACCAACATAATTAGGATATAGTGAAGGATTTTTATTAGTGGCAATAGAACAATCTAGGGTAAAACAATTCATACCTTATAAAATAAATGCAACATATCTTACCCTGATTCTAAAAATGAAGGATGTTGATGTAGACACCTAAAACGTGTTATGTCGAGGTGACTTCTCATATGGGACATGCTAGAAGACCATATGGAAGACCTTTGGACAAATCCAAGGTATAGCAGTGGTTTTTACCACTCATTTGGGTATCTTTGCCTAGTCAGTGCTAGTCGTTGCTGACACCCACGGTTAGCAGTGCTGACCGCGCCTATCAGCCATGGTCAGGACTCAGAATTAGTTGGCCTTCATCCGACTCAAGATCGGTTGCAATGACCAATTGGTTGTGGATTGGAGCGGTTTGAGTGAGGAAGGTTCTGGATCCTTCCATCCAACAAGCTCAATTGCCCAATATTGATCTTAGCTTCATGAGGATGCTACTCCTAGCCCATTTGGCAATTGTTATATAACCCCCCTCCAAATTGGGGAAGAGAGAGAGAGAAATATAATCAATTGAGTAGTGAAGCCCTGTCAAATTGCATACTCATTCACATGCATTGATAGGAACCCTTTTGCTACCCAATTGGAGATCACATTGCCATGGAGGTCCTAGGAGGATAAAAGAGCCAAGAAATGCTAATCCGTGTCATCCATGCACTTACTAAGCAATTCAATCGCTAAATCTATTAGAGGACACAGAGGTGACCCTTGACCATCAATTTGACAAGGAAAATTAGAGAATTGGCCTTGATTTGAAGGGTAAACTTACTTTCGTCTCCGTAGCTATCAGTCGTGGTGAACAATGCCCATCGCTTGAAGGACCCGCGATCAGCAGGTGACACTTGATTTACTTATTCCTTACTTTACAGTTTGTTTAGCTAGGTTCTATTAATCATGTTGTAGGTTTAATTCAGTATTTTAGAGATATTTGACTGACAAATTAGGAGTTAATTGCAATTTCCCTTCATTGTTGTAGTGTAGGCATAATGAATCTTTTTCATTCTTCCATGTCTTAAATTGGTGAATTATGAGCTTAGATAGATTCATCTTAGTGTCTTTCATGTTTCTAATGACAGATTATCATGTTTTAGATCAATTTACATGTACTAAATCACTTTCTTGATTTCTTAATTATCATGTTATCTTTTGTGCAAATATCATTTTAAAGCCTCATTAAGAGAGGCCTCCTTTGCTATTAATGTTTCTTGTTGTTTATTGCACGCAAGACTAATAGGGTTTTGGGATGCAAGGGAACAAATGCCTCTAATCATGGAGAAGAGGGTCATCGACACCCTAGAGTAGTTCATGTTACCCTAGAAGGCATTTTGATTGCATCTACCCTTGAAAGGGATTTGAAACTCTATTGTAATTGATGTATCAAATGGGTATCCCTAAGAGCGACGAATCTGTAGCTTGGCTTCATTGAAATTAATAAATGGATTCTTTATATCTATTTCATTTCTTGTTGTCAACTTATGTTTTCCCATTTGTGCTTATTTCGTGAATTACAATAGATAGACTAGATAACAAGAGCCTTTTTGGTGGTTACGGTTGAATTGTTTGATTCATTTAGACCCATAAGTCCATGCAATATGACATATAAGATTATATTCAAAATGATAAAAAATTAATTAAGGCCAATGCTAGACAAAATTATTTCAGAAAAGCAAGAAGGATTTATGAAAGGTAGATAGGTTTTGGACGGTATCATAGTAGCTCATGAAGTTACATATTCAACAAATTCAAGAAGAAAGAAAGCAATGATCTTAAAACTTGATATGAATAAAGCCTATGATAGGGTTAAGTGAGATTTTCTTTTTGAAGTATTAGAAAATGGTGGATTTGGGAAGAAATTGGTTAGATGGATTAAAGATTGTGTCTCTATAGTTTCATATTTACTATTGGTCAATGGGCTAGAAATAAAATTATTTAAAACTAAGAGAGGTCTTAGATAGGGAGATCCTCTATCACCATATCTGTTCATTATTATGGTGGAGGTTTTGGGTAAGAACTTAAATAAAGCTAACAAAGATGGGCTTATAAGTGAACTTAAGGCTAGTAATAACATCAACAACATCATCCATCAGTGTAGATGATACAATCCTTTTTGGAAGGGCAAGGATAAACGAGGCTAGAGCTTTGAATAACTTATTAAAGGAATATGAAAGAGTATCAATGCAAAAATTTAATAGGACAAAATAAAAAATTTACTTTCTAAACACTCCAACTAAAATCAAAGTAGGTATTTGTAGGTTACTTCAAATGGAGGAGGTAAATTTACTAACAACGTATCTAGGGATGCTCTTATTTGATGGGAGAATGAGGATAGAATTATGGGATCCAGTTATAAATAAAGTTCAACATAAACTATCGACATGGAAAGGTAGATAATTATTGTTATCAAGAAGAGTGCAACTAATTAAGTCAGTCTTACAGACCATTCCAACATATTATATGTCATTATATACTATGCCAAAATCAATAGAAAAAGGTTTAATCTATATTATACAATCCTTTTTGTGGTCAATATTACATGATAAAGGAAATTTTTCTTTGATGAAATGAAGCAAGGTGTGTGATGATACAAATAGGGGAGGTATCGATTTAAGAGTTCTTAAAGATGCAAACTTAGCTCTTAGAAGGAAAGTAATATGGAGATTGTACAAAGAGAGTCAAAGATAATGGGCAAGAATTCTTCTAAGTATGTTGAGCCCAATGACCCAAGATTAATATTTACTACATTTTCTTTACCAAACGGTTATGCACTTTGGAATGATTTAAAAATTCTATTGATCTAGTGATTGAAGGTTTAAGATGGATGGTGGGAATTGGAGAAAAAATTCTATTTGGATGGATACTTAGTGTGATAAAAAAACCACTCAATATAGATCTAATTTTGAAATCTTAGATGATATTACTCAAGACAAATATGATGATAGGGTCTCAAACATTTTGCACAAGGATCAGGAAGGAAGATACAATGGAAAGAATTTTTTTTTACAAGTATACAAGACATTGATGTTAGGAGGTAATTAAATAGAAAGATAACAACAATGATTATTCTAAGGAGAGCCAAGGATGAATTGATTTGGGAGTTGAATAACTCAAGAGAATACACAACAAGAAGTGGATATAATGTAAAGCACCAACAAAATAAGAATATTGCAAGAATATGAAGAGATATTTTGGATAGCCCAAACATTCTTAAAGTCAAAATGTTTGTCTGGCTAGTAGGTCATAGAACATCTATTGGGACACTCAATAGTCTAGAAACTATGGCAATGGATTCTTAATATGTTTAGTAAATGCATGGTGATGAATGATATAATTGAATAATGGTTAATGCAATGGAAGAGCACTTTTAAAAGTGAGGCTTTACAAACAATCTGGGATATATCAAAAGATACAATACTTAGATTGTATGGCTAGAAAGGAATAGAAGAATATTTAAAGGAAAGGAAAGCAGTTTAAAGGTAATGAAAAGGAAGATATGTTTAGCCATAGAGGAGTCTAATCCAACCTTATCAACTCACCCAATTCCTAATCTAGAAGTAGAGAGCCTTGATAGATGGATTCAAGTCATCAAATAGAATTATGATGTTGGGTACGTGAGAAAAAAAAAAGAAGGCAAAGAATCTAAAGTGAAAAACACCAGATGTGGAGTTGGTCAAATTGAATTTTGATGGAGCATTTAAAGGAAATCTAGGACCAGGAGGAGGAATAAATAGAAATAATAGATAGATTTTGTCTCATTACACTTTCAATAGTGGATTTAAGACAAATAATAAAGTTTAAGCTTGGGCAACTTTAAAAGGGTTAAAAATATGTAAACAAATGAAATGGAACAAAGTATGGATGGAAGGTGATTCACTCATAGTAATAAATGCAATTTTGAGGAAAACAAAGGCTCCATGGAACATACAAGAGATAATTATGGAAATTCAATATTTTGCTAAAGAGTTTGAAGAAATTAGGTTTACACATACGTTAGTGCAGATAAGCTAGCCAAAACAGGGATTTTAATTGAGGACCATGAAGTTAAATTCTATTTTTCATGGTTAGAGGAAGTAGTAAGTGTAGCTGAAGCTGACAAGGAAATGTTGACTGCCTAAATCAAATAATGATTAAGATTTACTTAAATGTTTTCCATTGGTAATATCTACTTTTTTTTATAACATTAATGTGTTTTCATGTAAACTATTTATTATAATTTTTGTTGTTGCTCTTGTGCTTCAAAAATGAAACTAGCAATCCAGATTTGGTATAGCGGACTATGATAGTGCAATGTTTTGGAAATATTATTCTACTAAGATGCAATGCATAGATAGTAGAGGTGGAGTTTTAAAAGTTGTTATAAAAATGTCAAGAAGGATGTTGATTTTTGAAATATTTGTATTCACATAGAATTTTAAAAAATCATGAAAAATAAAAATCAAGAATTCAAACATTTTATATAAAATAATATAAGGTTTTAGCTATAACATCTCAATTGAGATGAGTGATTTATCAAGGATGGGGACCAGAGTACAACCTCTTATTCTCCAACAAAAAAATATTAAAATATTATCTATTTAAACTAATATATAATTTTTATTTAATTAATTTGAAGTAAGGTTCTAATCTCATTAACATATACTTTAGTACACCTAAAATAAGAGTCACACTTATAACTATGCATGGACCCATTACATATTCAAGTACCTTCATCTTGTTTATGAGTTTAATCCAAAAATTTATTGCCATGGAGGTACTTTATAAAATCACGAGGACATTAGAAAGAAAATATAAAATGGAACCAAATAAAATATAATGTATTATAAATCCAAGTCCATCTGGTATTCAAAATTTTACCCTTAACGTTCTTATACATATAGGCACCTTCTAAAGTTATAAGGACGCAGAGAAGAAATGAAAGTTATTTTATATTTTATTTTATTTTTTTAATAATTTTATTGACATAAATGTATACATTTTATATATTTGAGTTTTATTGAAAGAGAGTTTAAAGCCCTAATCATTACTATTATAAAATGTTAGGACAAAAACATAAATTTTTAAAAAAGTTCTGTTCTCTATTAAGATTTGAACTTGAGTCTTCTAAATAAAATTTATTACAATACTTGAATCCAAATCAAATGTAATTATATTATAAATTCAAACCTACTTTTTATATTTTCTATAATTTACTTAAAATTTTACTTTTAATGTTTTTCTACATAAAAACACCCTTAGAGTCTTGAGCGTCCTGAGGAGGCTCATAGGTAAAGGTCGTCCTTATGACCATGCATAACCCAAATTCAAGTTAACTATACCATGTTAAGAATTTATACTACCTTCAAATTTTATTTAAAATTTAATCCTTAATATTTTTCATAATCAAATACCTTAAAAAACCAAAAGACTTTTAAAAGTAAAGTTCTAACTTACAACTATGCATAACAAAAAGTCAAAAATACAAACCAACCACCTCAATCACCTCAATCTTCTCTATAAACTTGACCCACCTCAATCTTCTCTATAAACTTGACCCACAAATTTATATTTACCCAAAAAAAAAAAAAAAAAATTATTTGATAAATTTTTAGATCTTATTATTAAACTATTACTACAAAATTTTAATAGTATTTATTAATTAAACTTTAAATTTAATATTTTTCAAACACAAAAATAACAACTTAAATAGATTAAAAAAATTTATAACGTCATAACCCAGGTGTTGCAGGTGAGTTGGAGAGGACCTCCAATAAAGGTCCTAGGTTCAAATCTCCAATATCCAAAATCCAATTGATAATATTGATGTTCGTTAAAAATTAAAAATTCTACTTTCAAATCTCTTCAGTCTAAATAATCTTTAGGACTCACAAGTCTTTAGACCTGCGTGGAATAAACGGTTGGAAGACCTTTGGGGATTGGATATTCCCATACAGTAAACCTTGACATTTGTAGGGCGCTTTGTTAATTCACATGCATTGTTGTTGGAAACGACGAATTCCAATGTACTTGATGTGTTAAAGCCCCTGGGCTGTACCCATGTGCCCTCACTCTATAACACCTAACGTGCCCCACAAACTACCCAGTCACCACACTTTGTCCAGCTCAAACTCCTGTTCATTATTGATGAGCCAAGATCCATTCTTTTATACCTCAACCTTTTCAGTAACTTTTTTTCAATCATGCTTGTAGAATAACAATCCAATTTTCTGTATGCAGAAGGTTCTGAATTGAACAGGCAAACCCAAAACTTCCCTGCAATTTTCTTGAAGGTCCTGTGAGTAGAATTGAATTGAATTCTTCGGGTTTGCCAATTTCAGGCATGAGCATGCAGGCTGAAGTTGTAGAAATTAGTTCCTCAGACGATGAAGAGGAGACCCAATCAGAATCTGGGAGGTCCTCATGCAGAAGGGCCTTGTTTGTTGCCGATGATGATGAGATAAAGGTAATTGATAGCCTCTCCTGCTCTGAGAAGAGGAATAGCCGTCCTAAGAGGGCCAAGAGTGGAATCCAACTCGAGGATTTGGAAAATGACTGCATGATTTTGGATGGTGATCCAGAGAAGCTTGCTCCTGATCCAGAGGCCAATGATGACACAGAGGATTTGGTAGTGACCGCAGAAAAAGGCCAGGTCTGTTCTCTGATTTTCCTTCTCTCTTCTTTGGGTGCCCTAAATCTTTTTTTTGCTTCTACCCATTGTTGGAATCGATGTAAATTTTAGTTGATTGCATGTTTTGCTTCTATAGATTGTTGGAATCGATTTAATTTTTCGTTGGTTGCTTGTTTTTCTTCCATACACTGTTAGAATCGATGTAATTTTTAGTTGATTGCATGTTTGTGACTGCAGAAAAAGGCCAGGTCTGTTCTCTAATCTCCCTTTTCCCTCTTTTGGGTGGCCAACGTTGGTTGGTTGCATCTTTTTGCTTTCTTTCATTGTTGGAATCAATGTAATTTTTAGTTGATTGCATGTTTTGCATCTACTTATGGTTAGAATCAATGATTTTTTCACTTGGATGCATGTTTGTGACTGCAGAAAAACATTAGGTCTGTTCTGTAATTTACCTTTTCCCTTTTTTGGGTGCCCAATGTTGTTTGGCTCCATTTTTATTTTTACTTCTATCCATATTTGGAATCAATGAAATTTTTAGTTGGTAGCACTTTTTGCATCTATTCATTGTTGGAATCAATCTAATTTTTGTTGGTTGCAATTTTTTGCTTTTACTTTTTTTCGATCACTCCCATCAAAATACCAAAATAATACATTTGTTGTTAGTTCGATTAAACCATATTTAGTTTGTCTTTTTATCAAAGACATTTTTCATATTCCTCAAAGTGTGATGTTTCCACAATCAGCTCATTGCCATCATTTTCATCTAGAGATAAAATCTCACTGGCCAGTTGCCTTCTAAAATTTGGCTTGTTGTTAGTTGGATTAAACCATATTTAGCTTTTTTTTCTTTTTTTTGCTGGATAATAAGGGGTTGTACTTGGGTCCCCACCCTTGACAAATTACATTTCTCTTCTTTAGAGCTTGATAGTTTACAAATAGATACACTTCTCATCTCAATTGAGATGCTATAGCTAAAAACCTACATCATTTTACATAAAATGTTTGATTTTTTTATTTTCATTTTCTGGATCTTTTCAAATCTCTGTATGAATACAATTACTCCATAATTTAGCATCTTTCTTGACATTTTCCTATAGCAACCTTCACAATGCCAAAACTTCACCTCTACTGTCTATGCTTTGCATCTTAGTAGAGTAATATTTCCAAAACGTCGCCCTTACGTTGGATCCTTTTTTTGTATAGTTCATATAATTGTTAATCTAATTTTGCCATTGTTAAACCATTCAAAACAGTCTTTTAGGGTCATATTAATATTTTCAGTTTACTTTTTTTGTATAGTTCATATGCATGCGTATAATGGATGTAGATACAGGTGCCCATATGTATTATGTATATGTGATTTGTGTGGACGTATGTATGTTTGGGTGTGTTGATGTAATTTAATGACTCTGTCTGCGAGTTTGGGTTGTAATCTTGAGAATGTTTCCACTGACCAAAACTCCAAACTTTATTTTGTTCTTTGTCACCCCATGCAGAGGTGGGGCACCACTACAATCTGGAGATGCATACACTTGGTAAGGTACATGTTTTAGAGGTGGCTAGGGATCTTGCATTGTTCTTTTTGGCTTCTACCCATTGTTGGAATTAATGCGCCCCCCTCCCCCTCCCCCCGCAACCTCTCTATCAATTCTTGGAACTTGTAGAATTTGTTCCCTCTTCTAAATATTTGCTCCAATGGTTATATATTTTGTGTAGCCATTAATGAAGTGGTTATGTTTAAATGCATTTGACTAGTTAGGGATGATTTAGTGGTAATGGCTGAAAAAGGCCAGGTCTGTTCTCTAAGTTCCTTTTCCCTTGTTTCTGGTGCCCAAAGTTGGTTGGTTGTATTTTTTTCTTCTAGCCATTGTTGGAATCAATGTAATTTAAGTTGGTTGCATGTTTTGCTTCTATGTGTTATCGGAATCAATGTAAATATTTGTTGGTTGTGTTTTTTAAAATTTTTTATTTTGCTTCTACTGTTGGAATCACTGTAATTCTGCATTGGTCTTTTTGGCTTCTACCCATTGTTTCAGTCAGTGTAAATTTTAGTTTGTTGCATTTTTCCCCCTTGGACCAATTCTTGACGCCGATGGGATTTTTTCTTTCTTCTAAGTTTTTGCCCAGTTGGTAACATATTTTGTGTACCCATTATTGAAGTGGTTATGTTTAAATGCATTTAAATAGTTAGGGTAGAAATATCAGAAGGGTTATTGACATGGGCTTCATTGGTTTGAACTTTGGACTGATATTTATTTTTTATTGGGGATGGGAGGTGGGTAAGCCAGGAGGCAGAAAAGCCCTATAATCTTGAAAGAAGGTGGAAAATTTGATGGGAACCCTTAATAATCTAATTTTGCCATTGTTTGGCCATTCAAGACGGTCTTTTGGGATCATATTGGAATGTTCAGCTTTACATTTTCTCTATGGTACACATGCATGTGTATCATGGATGTAGATACATGTGCCATATTTATTATGTATGTGCGATGTGTGTGTATGTATGTATGTTTGGGTCTATTTATGTATTTTAATGATTGTGTCTGAGAGTGTGGGTTGTAATCTTGAAAATGATTCCAGTAACCAAGACTCCAAACTATTTGTTTCTTTCTTCCCCAACACAGGGGGGCCCCAAGGCAATCTGGAGAGGCATACACGTGGTAAGGTACATGTTTCAGAGGTGGGTAAGCATCTTGAAAATAAAAAAACAAACCTGCAGGAGATATTTCTCTACTTGAGGAGACGCCTCTAGCAGGCAGAAGATGGCCTCCCGTGTCTTTTGACATGCAGAAAAACAACAGAGAATGTTTAAAAGAATGAAATAACCTAAGTTCTAAGACTTAGAAGACTTTGTCTAAGACATTTCTCATTTATTCAAACAAATAAATTAACATGAATTTTGAGAGCATCTGAAACAGGCTAGTATCATTTTGAAGAAAAGCGAAATTATCACTTTTGGACATGATAATTTTGCAAGAGAAATCATCACACAGCAGAGGACGGTAGACAGTGATAGCCTTATTTTAACTTACAACTCAATGTTTTACTTTAATTTATTGTAAAATTTGAAATTTTAAAATCTGCAAGCTTGTGTATCATACAAACTTTGTACCCATTAAATTAAAACTTACGTATAAGACCAGCTTTGAACCCATTTTGTGTATCATACCAACTCTGTATTTATAAATTCCCCTATCTTTATTTTGAAAATGGCTAACTCACACTCATATGGTTGCAAATTAAATGAGGTCCAATTTACTTTGAGCTTGATCAAAAGTTTTGAATGAAACGAGGTTCAGAATTGAAATAATAAGGTAAAGCCAAAATTTTGTGACAATATATACAAGGTAATCATCTTGCATGAGCTCAAGTGGTTTAAAACATGTTCTTTCAATATGGAGACCCATGTTCATATCTTGCCAGGTGATATATGCTTAATTGCCAGTTGCAA
This sequence comes from Wollemia nobilis, assembly GCA_028583015.1. Lineage (NCBI taxonomy): Eukaryota > Viridiplantae > Streptophyta > Pinopsida > Araucariales > Araucariaceae > Wollemia > Wollemia nobilis. The sequence continues at coordinate 10,878,031 of JAQPPZ010001125.1, forward strand.
TGCCATGTGGTTTGTTGAATCACTAGGATAACTTGGTCGCAATGTAATAGGGGTGGGGCCCATTTCAATCCTATATAACCAATTGAAAGAACAATGTATACAAGGTAAAGTAAAAAGTTGTCTTATAAAATGGGATGAGTTCTAGTGGTTAAAAACATGGAATTTCAATGCAGAGACCTAGGTTTAAATGTTATCAGGCGATGTATGCATAATTGCTAAATACCACTATGTGATTTGTTGAAATATTATGGTAATACGGTCATGATGTAATATAGGTAGGGGGCCAGTTTCAATTCTATATAACCAATTTAGAAAAAAAAAGGAGGAGGAGGTAAGAAAAAAGGAAGTTGTTAAAAGTTCTCTTGTTATAATAAGAAGTTCTATGCAAATTAGGCATGCTGGTTTGGCTAGGACTTGGAAAGTCAATTTAAAAAAAATAAAAGAAAAAAAACGATGCTTCTTGGGTTAAATTAGAGTATGTTGGAAATGTTCAAACACATTCAGTTCGAAGTTTGAGTGCTAGTGCGTGTGTAGTGACCAGTGACAACTATAGATGTAGGCCACAGGTATGGACGTAGATCCTAACTGAAAGAAATATTTCAATCTGATGCTTTTCATTGATTCATTTGAGATATAAATACCTTTTTGAAGATGGTGTTGTTGGGAATTTGTCCTTACCACAAATATGAATCAAATACTTATGAATAGGAATATGCCAATAAGCCAAATCTATAGGAGGTGACCTATATTTAGGCAGCATGCTCTGTGTTCGTAGAAAGAATAGGTTTCTTGGTTTTAGTGCTTGGATAAAATCTTTAACATTTGGGAATTTGTCCTTACCACAAATATGAATCAAATACTTATGAATAGGAATTTGCCGATCAGCCAAATCTATAGGAGGTGACCTATATTTAGGCAGCATGCTCTGTGTTCGTAGAAAGAATAGGTTTCTTGGTTTTAGTGCTTGGATAAAATCTTTAACATTCCCACCCATGGGTCCAAAGATTTGAAGTTACAATTAATCATCAAGATGGATATTTCAAGTTATAATGATGTTGAGCATCCAAACTCCTATACAATCACTTGGAATCAACTCAAAGTTTGAGCAAGCAATCACAACAAACTAAAAATCTGCATATATCAATCTGCTACATATGGGGTTTTCCTTGGCTAACGCTTAACCACAAGCAGTTGCATCAGAGGGTTTTCAATGGCTAACCCTCAACCATTTCACACTAGCTTCAAACATACATTGCTTCCAATTTCCTGCAATAGACCATCAACAAGAAAACAACATCAAACAACATACCACAACTCTCTTGGGCTTGAAATCTGACCTCACAAATTTCTGGATTTCAAATGAGAGGCAAATACATGCCCAAAAAGTGGATGTTAAATTACTTCCATAAAATCCATTTTTCTGTTTTTACTTTTACATAAGAATACCTTATGAAAAATCTCTTTTACATGCTTACAAACACTTTGGAACCATCCAACCACAGTCAATTTTATTTCTCCCTCTTTGGTCATGTATTCATATTATGCGTTTTTACTTTTCTTATTTGAATGAAAATCACACTTTTTTATATCATTTTTCTTATTTGGATGTAAAACCCAACCTATTTTCCCAACACTTGAAACATTAAGATTGGTATTGTTATCTAACTGATATTCCTTTATCAATTTTGTGGTTAACCATGCTCTTTAAATCTTGGCCTCATGGTTACCTAATACATCAATAGCCTTATGGATGCTGTGCCCATTCTTACCTAAAGCCGTTCCATCAAATCCCATATTTTGGAATAACTTTGAACCTTTAAAAAAAAAAAAAACAAACAAATCCTTCATCATTATTTCGACGTTCAATAAAAGTTTTATTATAATCACTTGGACATCTCAACACGTTCTTCGTCAATAGCTAAAAAGAACACATTCATCATCTTGAAGAAATTGCAAGGAATAATTCTTTTGACTCTGCACATAGAAGCAATGTGACCAAACTTTCCCCAATGGAAACATCTAATATACTTTTTACCAAATCTATCTTTGTTGTCAAAAAAAGAGTTACCTTGTTGTTTTTCTTTGCCAAAATTGTATTCATTTTGGTCTTGTTGTTCATAACTTCCTGTTGGTTACGAATCTGCCATTAGGAAAGAATTTTAATCTTTTGCGCCCTAGATTCGCCCAGCAGATTGAAAGGCCGGAGGGAAGGAATGCCTTCCGTGCCAATCTCCGGAGAAGGCCGGCTCCTATACTAACCTATTTGGGGGTTTTTAGATAAGGGAATAGGAAAGAGATTATAAATTGCGGAAAGAGATGTAAATAGTGTGTGTTTCTGGTGGGAAAGAACAAGCGGCACTATTACTAGCAAATACACAAACCAACAGCAATCAAAACAAAACATGTAACAAAAACTAATAGCGTTGTTCCTTCCTATGTATCCTTCCTTAAGTATTCCAGATTCAAATAATTGCCAATGCTCTAATCCAGGATGCAGAATTACAACAATCAGAAAAATAAATGAACATAAGCAGAAATACTTGCAGAAGGCAGCATAAAAGAAAGAGACAATTATTAGAGCCAAGGATGCTTTATATTGGAAGCAAATGTTTGATACAGCAGAGTTCTCTAGCAATATGTCCCCTTCCGACCCTTTTACAATGATAATCCACTGCTATTTATAGCAGAATTTTCCCCCCCTTTTACAATTATGCACAGAACCCAAAACCTGCAAAAAGCGCTGGGATTAGACCTCTGTCGGCTACGAGTGTACCTGCAGCAAGGTCCACCTGAATTCTGGTACAGCTCAGGACAGGTTTGGTGGGTGAGAAGTCAGGTCTGATAAATGTGGTAGGTTCAGCAGAGTTTGCCATTGAGGGCATCATCAATGTTCACCTACCCTGTACTTGGGCAGCAAACCTTCTGTCTCATCCTAACAGGCCTGAATATCGAAATCCGTGTGTAGTCTGGCATTGATCTGCAGTTCGCTGACGTAGGGGGGCTTGACTAGAGTCGCTGAGAAACTATGGCGATGCCGGGAGTCGCTCTGAAACGGAGCGAACCCGGGATGCACCTTGCCTTAGAAGATTTGACAACTAGGTCCTTCTTTCTCACAATCGCTGAATGGGGGAGGGGAGATGACGGCGGTTGCTGAAAACAGGTAGCGACGATGGGAGTCGCTCGAAAAATGAGCGATCGACGTCGATCGCTACCTTGGTGCCTTAGCAGAATTTTGAAACTCTCGCCCGCTGTCGCTAAAAACTGGTAGTGATGCTCGGAATCGCTCCGAAATGGAGCGACCGACGTCATCACTTGAAAGGTATGCTTGCTGTCGGTTGCCCAAAAACTGGGCGACGATGGGCATCGTTAATGAAGTTGAGCGACGACGGGAGTCGCTCCTAAATGGAGCGACCGTCGTCAACTCGACACTTAGCCATTTTTCCTCATTTTTTCACTTCTTGCTCATGATCGCCATAAAAAGGGGGCAATGACGGGCGTCGCTCAGAAAGGGAGAGACCAACGTCGATCTCTCCAAATTGGAGCGACTGGCGTCGCCACCCAACACTTAGAAATTTTTTGCCCTTTTTCTTTTGGCTCCTACGGTCGCTCAAAAAGGGGAGCGACGACGGTCGTCGCTGGTGGGAATGAGCGACCGAATTTGGTCGCTAGCAAAACAGCACTTAGAAAAATTTTGTCCTTTTCTCCTCGTCTGCCTTGCTGCTTGGAAATGCCATCGGTTGCTAGAGGGGAGAGGCGAAGCTGGGAATCGCTCGAAAGAGTGAGCGACTCCCGGAATCGCTCCGAAATGGAGCGACCACGGGAGTGCCCCAGACTTAGATATTTTTAGGTTTTTCCCAAACTTGCCTAAGCTGCTGGAACACTTGGAAAACAAAGCATGAAAACAGAAACAGGAAACATGGAAAATTGCTTGAGCAAAACTAGAAAGGGAGGAGGGAGGCAACAACAAATTATCAAAATTTTCAGAATTTCTACCCCTTAGCAAAATGTGGCAACATTCCTGGCGGCTCGCGGGGTATCGAGCTCGCCTTGATGCAAGGACCCATGCCTTTATTCTTTGGGCGACTAGTCATCTTCAGTCCCTGCTTCTTTCTACTGCTGCTGCTCTTGCTCAACTTCTTGCTACTCCTCTTTTGCACTGTCCTCTGCGGACTCTTCTCCTGAATCTTCTTCTTCTTCTCCTTCCGAATCCTCACCAGACTGCTCCTCACCTTCTTCGTCTTCTTGCTCTGGGGGATCGAGGCGGTCGCGGACATGCTCATAAGTGACCCGAGCCTGGGCCCAAGCCGCTTCCTGGAAGGGCTCTAGGTCGCTGATATCTTTCAGCATACGTTTGAACGCCTCAACCTGGAGCATGTCGATCATATTGAATCTTTCTCCCAATTCATGGAGGCAGGTGCTGATCTTGCAGAATCGAGACACCAACTGAGTAACCTGCTCCTCCGGAACTGGATCCGCCCAGTTGTCTATCTTCGATGTGTCTGCCTCGAAAGCTTCCCAGAGTGGCATCAACTCCTCCCTGGCCAGGCAGTTTCCATCTTTAATGAAGGTTGGAAACCTGAGTGGAGCAAGGGTTTGGAAGGGAATCAGGCAGATGCTCTTCTCCTTTTCCAATGCATCCAGCATCTTCCTGGCCCTCCTGATTCTTTCTGTTTTTTCGAAATACAAATGCAAGGTTGCCCTTGCAGCAGCCCAATCTAGGGCAATCTGAGACATGGGAGCGAATCAGAGGCCCTGGCGTTGGCATTCTTCAAGTTTAACCGCCAAGTCGAGCCACTACTGAGCTTGGCGCTCGGCCTCCTCTACCGCAGGCTTTCCCTGGGCAGATACTTCTTGCACCCTGGAGATGAATGCAAGGACTGAGAGCGATCTGGAAACGTGGGTCTTGAAACCCTTCAGCAGGCCAGCTCTGATCTCCTTAACTCTGTCTTTTGAAAAGGCAGCGGCCTGTGACGCTTTCTCTTCTAGCTGCTTCTGAATCTCTTGGAGTTGCCCCTGCAATTCTACAACTTGCGCCTGTGCTCCTTCCTTTTCCTTGACCTGTTGTTCTGCAACCTCCTAATCTGTCACTTCTTTTTCTAGGGCTGCTATTCGCTCTTTCAGTTTCTGGGACTCCTCCTGAGCACTCTCCATCTGGGCTCGCATCTTCGCCAAATCCTCCTCCAGCTGTGCCTTTTCATCCTCCACCTGGTAGAGGTGTTTTTTCATCTCCTGATGCTTTACAAACAACGTATCAGCCCTCAGGTGGATCCCTCCTATCTCGTTCTCCACGACGACGTCGTCCAGGCTCTTGTTCTTGCGGTGGTGCTCATAGTCGTCTGGAGTCATGTCTTTGATAGGCTTTTTCACTTTAGGGACCCTTTTTTCTTTGTAGATCACCCTCTTGTCCAGGTCAAACCTGGCGCGCTTCTCTACTACAGCCAGCTCTTCGCCCCTCCTCTTCCTGACTTCCTGGAAAAATCTGAAGGAGCTTTGAGCCGCTTGGGCCGTCAGGGGCTGATCGTCCTCCGCCGTCTGCAACTGCTGCTCTATGAGCTCCATTTCCCCAAACATGGGATAAGCCAGAGGCAAGTTCTGCTGGGGCATCTGCTCGGCTGCGAACAGAGAAGTGGGGACGACGCCTGAGGGTTCGGTCGCTTTTGAGGGTGACTGGGCTTGGGAAACGACGGGCGGTTCCTTAGGCGGTGGAGATGGATTCTCAGTGTATGCGCCTGCTGGAGGTGAGGGATGGGGAGACTGAGAGGCTTCTTCAACGACAACGCTCGATTGTGTAAGGCCTAGGGCTTGGAAGGCGTTTGGATTTGAGGAAAACTGGGTGAATGATTGCAGGCCTTGCTGAACGGAGGTAGAGGGTTGGGGTTGTGTGAAAGGGGACTGGGATGATGCGAAGGCGATGAGTTCGGCTGAGGAGGAATATGGAGGTGTAGCAGGCAAAGCCCTAGAAGACTGTTGAGAAAACATACTTGCGAGCTCGGCTTGAGCTGGAGTTTTGATGACTTGTGTGACCCACGCGTCTGTTTCTCCTGCTGGGGTGTTCTCCTCAACAACTGTGACTTCTTCGACAACAACTTTTTTTTGAGGAGTCCCCACGGTCTGCTGCGCAATCTCCTTTTTGGCTTTGGCCATTTTCTCTTTTGACTTCTCAGACCTTTTTCTTTTCTCCTTTTTCGGCGTGGCCGCCTTTTCTTGTGCAGTGGCTGAGGCAAGATCAGTGGGCGTTTTAGACCTTAATTTTACCTTCATCCTCAGGTTCTAGACTTTCTGCTGGCCCTGCCAACTGTAGAGGCTCTCGCGGCCTTTCAGATTATTGCGAATTTTTCAGGAGTCGAATGCACCATGGGTCCTACCCCTTGACTCATTTGTACTTCACTGCTCGAGCTTCCTTGCGCAAGTGACTGTTTGGGTGGGGCCTGCCCTTTTTGTTGACGATGGATGCCTCGGGGCACGATGTCACGGAAGACGAGGGGATGCCACGTGTCAACGTTCTTATCATAGAGGTCAGAGAACTGATGGTCATTGGCCAGCAGCTTTTCGGATTTCTCTTTCTTGGTGTGGGCCCTTGTGATCTACCATTGCGCTATCTTGTCGTCTTTCCACCCCAAAGATTTGACTTTCGGTAGCATTCGCTTGTAACCCTAGGAGTTTGTCTTGTGAGCGTCATTACGGACAGGGTCATACTCCGCCTCAATGCAGTAGAAATTGTGCCACGACGGGAGCGACTACATCTCTTCTACGTGCCATTCCAGGTCACCCTTTGTCGGATTATTCCGCTCTCCCATGATCTCTGCCTGGCGCGGGCAGGAGTGTAGATTCTTCAATTCTGTGAATCTCTTTATCGCATCAAGCGGATCATATTTCCAGCGTTGGGGAAGCTCCACCAGGCCGAAACTTAGGAGCGTGGCCGCTAGATATTCATTCTGCCCTGTTGTGTGGACCTCAATGTCGCCCCAGATGATCGGGTACTCAAAGATGTGGCCCCATCTTCTCCCTTGACCATACTCATGGTCTGCGTAGTCCATCTGTCGCGCCGCCTCCAGGGCAAACTGATATTCAGTGCAGAAATAAGGCAGGAGGAAAGGTTTGCCCGTGAACCCGAACACCCGGATGACAAACCCCTGTGTCAGCTTAAAAGTATCACCAATTTCTCCCCGTATGATCTGATTTTTCATCTCTTGGGGAGCGCGCGCACATGTGTCATTGAGGAGGGCTAGGGCAGGGCCCAAGAACTTCAAATTGAATATATAATGCGATTCCCTCCTATACAAGACCCGGGTCCACTCATATACTGGCAACTGCATGCAATATTTATCTTTGCACTGGATCGGGATCGTCTTCATGTGATTGTGCGTATGGAACAAGAAAAGCCAGGCCAATAATGAGCAATATCTGAAAGACTGGCTCCTTTCCTCCTTCAGCTCCATGAGGCCTGAATGAATGCCGTATGCCATGCAATCTGCCCAGTCGAAGAAGACTGGCTTAGTTCCCTTCTACATGGCACTGGGGTCGTAAAATTCCCCATGAGGATGCACTCTGCGAGAGCAATTTGGAACTGGTGCACCACTACGTCAGTGCCGCAGCCTAAAACCTAGGCCAACATAGCATAGAGTGATTTGCACAAGAAGTTCTCCTGGGGTATCGGTTGCGTTGGCCAATGTTTGGGCGACAAAGGTTGTTGCAGCTGGGAGTCGAGGAAATTCCTCATCTTCTGATTGTCGACGCACCTGTCCATCTGTTCGCCCAGGCTGACTCTTCTGACAGTATAATTTCTGTCCGGTGAATGCCTTGGCGCGAAGGCCATTTGAACGGTCTCCTTGTAGAGGGAAAACAACACTGTCCCCTGATGGTCACACACTTGTCTGGTACTAGGCTTGTAGTATCTGGCAACGACCTCGACCAGCTCCGGACAATGGTGCACCGACGGGCATAGGAACCAGAACAGGTGCGAGTGGTATGACGCGGCGAAAGGGTGCGCAGTGGGCACCTTCTTCCACCACTCTCCCACAGTGCGCCGCAGCTGTGTAATAGTGTGTGAGTAGCTGCCATCTTTGTATTCGGCCAAGTGATCTACAGGCGGCGGAGGAGGAGTTCGCTTCGCTGCTTTCGCCTTCCCTTTACTCTTCTTTTCCTTCTGCAATTGGCTCTCAGGCGTGCTCGAAGCTGCCTGCTCGGGTGCTTTACCCTTCTCTGCGCTCGACTTCTTTCCCATGGCGGCGAAAAAATTCGAAATTACTGTTGCTCGCTAGTAAAATTCAGATTTTTCCCTTATAGCGCAGCTTGAAGCTCGTCTGATTTTAACTGTCACAGTGAAATGGGCGACTGAGCCTTTTATGGAGATAGGTGAAAAGCTATCATTAATGGCGAGCGCTGGAGTTAAAGACAGGGTGCGCGAAGTGGGTGAGGGGCGCCGTTATTTTTCATGGGCCGTGCATAAAATCTCCTTTGGGGAACGCAACTCGTCATTGATTGGCCCAATGTTTGTCCTTGCCTTTAATGAAATCTGCCTTGAAAACCGCGCAGACATTCCCTTTTTCAAAACGTGCGCCTTGAAGATGTCACCCGCCACCACCTTGGCATGCGTTGCGAGGTTCGTTATGCTTGGAGATTGTGCCGGGACAACGGCCGCTCGAAAATGGGGGCGATTCTTGGAATCGCTGAAAAAGTGAGCGATTTGGAGCCACTTGTGTCTTGGCGAGCGACCGCGGGAGCTAGGACTTAGAAAATTCTCAACTTCGTTTCCTGCTAGCAGCCTCCACCTTGCCAAGGTTCGCTCGAAATGTGAGCGATGACCGGTGTCGCTTAAGAAAATGAGCGACCGCGGGAGTCGCGAGAGAGATGAGTGACGGAGGGCGCTGAAACACTTAGAAAATATTTTGCAATTTTTCTGCCTCCTTTAACATTCGTCCCGCCGAAGTTCGCTTGAAAAGGGGGCGACGACGGTCGTCGCTAGGAGATTGGAGCGACTCGCGTCGGCCCATACTTGATATTTTTCCTTCGCGCTCCTTGGACCTTGACGGGGTTCGCTAAAAATTTAGAGCGATTCCCGTCGTCGCTCGAAAAATGAGCGACTTTGGGCAGCCCCTTTTAACACTTAAAAAATTCTTGGCCGTTTTCCCTTGATGCAGTTCGGTCACCAAACTCGCGTTTCACCTGCGGGATTCTTGGAATCGCTTGAGTGAGCGAGCGATCTTGAGCGTTTTTGGAGTTTTGGAGCGATCGCTGTCTTCTCTCCTCTTTCAGCTTAACTTTGACGTTTCCCAGGATCGCCACTTTTTGAGGGCGATTTCGATCGGTGCCTACATCTGGAGCAATTTTGAGCGCGGGCTCCTATATTAACAAATTTTCTTTCTTTCTTTGGAGCTCTGCTTCGCTGAAACCTGCGGGCGATTCCTGGAGTCACTGAGAAATCAAGCGACGACGGGTGCCTAGGGAGTTAAAAATAGTTTGTGCCCATTTCCCATTGGTTGAGCTGCTTGAACGAGGCTAGAATTCGCTCAAAATGCAAGCGACTACGGGAGTCGCTGGCTCTCTCGGGCGATCCTCAGTAACTTTGCCTGCATAGGCAGTTAGTGAAATTTTTCAATTTGTTTCTGCCTTCTTGCTTTCTTTAGCCTCAGGAGCTTAGCAAACCCTGCTTTTCTCTTTGATCCTTCTTCTACACAAGACACTTGGCTCTTTTTTATGAAACAAAATGTCCGACCCGAGGGCAGGACGCCTGGATTAAAGCAGGAAACTACTTCTACTGAAAGCAATATTTACATTCAGGAACAAACAACAAACTAAACTTAAGAAAAACAACTGAACTTAACACACTAACCGGCCTATTTACATTATTTACACAAAATTTTAAGGCATGATTGGCACGCCGCCACCACAAACCTAGCTTTGGGTGCCTATCCAGTTAATTTGCAGTGTCTGAACCAGATCTGATTGTATTTCAGTCGGTCTTTGAAGTCCGGCTGGCCTCCCAAAGTTTGCTAGATTGCGAACAAGATGCGACATGGCAAGTTATTATTTGTGCTGGTACTCATACCATTGTTGAACAATTTGACAAGGAGATTTGCCACATGAGAGCCCTCTTCGGGTACCGGTTGCGGTGATGGTTGGAGCCAATACCACCACTTTAGAGAGTCCATTGCTTGTGGGCTCTCGAGCACGGGTTCCTCCAACTCGATGCGATAGCAGGATTTTATCGGCGATAGGCCTTCTGCCAGGATCTCCTCAGGATTGACCTATGATGAGGCATGCTTGATGGGTTTTGGCTGGATACTTGCGTGATATGTTCTGGGACACAAAAAGGGTGCAAAAGTGTGCCCTCTTTGCTCTCAGAACTTGCCACTTGAGCCTGCTCCCCCTCTTGGCCCATCTCTTGATGGGAACTGCAAGCATCCATTTTATTCATTACTAGGGCAGCGCTTACATATTCCCATCGGATGAGATCTGCCTCTTGAGCTTCACGCAATTGCATTCGTAGTCTCTGCGCAGTATGAGGGATTTGCCATGGTGAATACTGAGTGGGATAGATAGGAGCAGGAGCAGCAACATCCTCAAGAGGATCATCCCAGCCGGGATAGTATGCCTTTATAGCAGTGGTCTGCAGAGATCACGGTTCTTGCCACTAAGTCGGAGTCGCCAGGTGAACATTCTTTTATCTGCTTGTGAGGTCAAGGCTGCTCACTGAACCTTGATTCCTCCGGGGTGTCTTCTTTCAGCTTAAAAGGCGCCTACGGTCAAGAAATCTGGATCTTCAGCTCAGTCAGAGTCGCCAGGTGTTCAAAGTCGTCAGCACTGAAGTGAACACCGTTACTTCAATACTGCTTATGAGGTGAGACACTCGTGTCCCACCGGGCGTGCCAGAGAAACTATTGGTTACGAATCTGCCATTAGGAAAGGATTTTAATCTTTTGCGCCCTAGATTCTCCTAACAGATTGAAAGTCCAGAGGGAAGGAATGCCTTTTGTGCCAATCTTCGGAGAAGGCCGGCTCCTATACTAACCTATTTGGGGGTTTTTAGATAAGGGAACATGAAAGAGATTATAAATTGCGGAAAGAGATGTAAATAACGTGTGTTTCTGGTGGGAAAGAACAAGCAGCACGATTACTAGCAAATACACAAACCAACAACAATCAAAACAAAGCATGTAACAGAAACTAATATTGTTGTTCCTTCCTATGTATCCTTCCTTAAGTATTCCAGATTCAAATAATTGCCAATGCTCTAATCCAGGATGCAAAATTACAACAATCAGAAAAATAAATGAACATAAGCAAAAATACTTGCAGAAGGCAGCATAAAAGAAAGAGACAGTTATCAGAGCCAAGGATGCTTTATATTGGAAGCAAATGTTTGATACAATAGAGTTCTCTAGCAATATGTCCCCTTTCGACCCTTTTACAATGATAATCCACTGCTATTTATAGCAGACTTTTCCCCCCCTTTTACAATTATGCACAGTTTCCAAAACCTGCAAAAAGTGCTGGGATTAGACCTCTGTCGGCTACGAGTGTACCTGCAGCAAGGTCCACCTGAATTCTGGTACAACTCAGGACAGGTTTGGTGGGTGAGAAGTCGGGTCCGATAAATGTGGTAGGTTCAGTACAGTTTGCCACTGAGGGCACCATCAATGTTCACCTACCCTGTACTTGGGCAGCACACCTGTCTCATCCTAACAGGCCCAAATTTCGAAATCCGTGTGTAGTCTGGCCTTGTTCTGCAATTCACTGACGTAGGGGGGCTTGACCAGAGTCGCTGAGAAACTACGGCCACTGAGGGCACCATCAATGTTCACCTACCCTGTACTTGGGCAGCACACCTTCTGTCTCATCCTAACAGGCCCGAATCTCGAACTCCGTGTGTAGTCTGGCCTTGTTCTGCAATTCACTGACGTAGGGGGGCTTGACCAGAGTCGCTGAGAAACTACGGCGACGCCGGGAGTCGCTCTAAAACGCAGCGAACCTGAGCTGCACCTTGCCTTAGAAGATTTGACAGCTAGGTCCTTTCTCATAGTCGCTGAATGGGGGAGGGGAGACGATGGCGGTCGCTGAAAACAGGCAGCGACGACGGGAGTCGCTCGAAAAATGAGCGATTGACGTTGGTCGCTACCTTGGTGCCCTTAGCAGAATTTCGAAACTCTCGCTTTCTGTCGCTAAAAACTGGTAGCGACGCCCGGAATCGCTCCGAAACGGAGCGACCGACGTCATCACTTGAAAGGTATGCTTGTTGTCGGTTGCCCGAAAACTAGGCGACGATGGGCATCGCTGATGAAGTTGAGCGACGACGGGAGTCACTCCGAAATGGAGCGACCGTCGTCAACTCGACACTTAGCCATTTTTCCTCATTTTTTCATTTCTTGCTCATGATCGCCATAAAAAGGGGGCGACGACGGACGTCGCTCAGAAAGGGAGCGACCAATGTCGATCGCTCCAAATTGGAGCGACCGACGTCGCCACCCAACACTTAGAAATTTTTTGCCCTTTTTCTTTTGTCGCCCGCGGTCGCTCAAAAAGGGGAGCGACGACGGTCGTCGCTGGTGGGAATGAGCGACCGACGTCGGTCGCTACCAAAACAGCACTTAGAAAAATTTCATCCTTTTCTCCCTGTTTGCCTTGCTGCTTGGAAATGCCGTCGGTCGCTAGAGGGGAGAGGCGAAGCTGGGAATCGCCCGAAAGAGTGAGCGACTCCCGGAATCGCTCCGAAATGGAGCGACCACGGGAGTGCCCCAGACTTAGAGATTTTTAGGCTTTTCCCAAACTTGCCTAAGCTGCTGGAACACTTGGAAAACAAAGCATGAAAACAGAAACAGGAAACATGGAAAACTGCCTGAGCAAAACTGGAAAGGGAGGAGGGAGGCAGCAACAAATTATCAAAATTTTCAGAATTTCTACCCGTTAGCAAAATGTGGCAACACTTCCTTCTTGACTGTGAGGGACATTATGGTAGCTTCATTGAGTCATATTAGGTTTTCTTTGACCTCAGAAGCTTGAGTTTAAAACTCGAACTAGTGCCTTCTTCATTCTTGACAAAATAACGAGGTAATGCTGTATGAGGAGTTCTGCATGATTCTCAAACTTTTCATTCTTCATCTCATTAGACAATTAGAGCATCTCAAGAAAAGTACAATAAGAATCAGGTGATCCACCCATGGCAACTGAAATCATGGTGTCATCATAAATGGAACCATTATCGCACTTTTTGATTTGAAGATAAATGTTGTTTAAATGGGAAAATGAATTCATGAACGTCTGCTCCTATCATCTTTTGACTGGATAATTGTTTTAGAAGTTCTGTTTTCTTGTAGTTTGCCTTTGTCAAAGAGATCTGCCAGGGCATACCCCGCTTCCCAAGCATTTTGACAAGATTCTATGCAGATGAAGACTTCCGATGTATCGGATCTTTAGATAAAAGCTAAGGCCTTCTCATTTTTCTTTTCGAAGAGAGCCTTCTTGTTATCTGATTCAGATTTTGAACGTTGTTTCTCTCTTATAACTTATCACAACTCATTTAACACAAGGGTATCTTGCAGTAATGACATCCATTATTTATAATTGGACCTATTCAATCTATTGAACTCAACTAACAGGGTTTGAATTTTAGATATTGTTATATTGAACTTTGAGCTATTGATATTTTAATCCCAAAGAAAGGTTTCAATAGAATATATAAGGAACTGATTATATGCAACACATATTTGAGGAATAGCAGCCTCATTACGCAATGCAAGCATTTCTTTAGTCAAATCAAACTTATTCACACCCAAAAGGATTTCGTGTCGTCTTCCACACCTATAATGGATCAGACTACTTGAATACTTCATGAAATAATTGGCTTAGCCCATTGCTTTTAATTGGATTGTTCAAGGTATAAATACATCCATGAAGATGGCATAGTTGTTAAATTTGTGGAAACAAATCCAACTCACTAAATTTATCCTTACCACAAAAATGTATCAAACACTGCTTAATAGGAACCAAATCTAGATGAGCTGACCTATATTTAGGTAGCATGTTCCCCATATATTAGGAAGAATATGTTTCTTGATTTCATTCTTTGGATCAAATCTCAAACACTAAGGTCAGTGCAGTAAAGGTTAAGGAGAAGTGATAAAAAAACCTATTTACCATGAATGTTCATCAAAGGATGATTAATAAAAATTATTCAGGCCAAATATCTATATATACAAGAGAAGCAACATTTTAATGAGACTGTTGGTAGTACTACATTATTTGGTACCTTGCAAGAATATTGCAAGTACTTTGTAAATAGTGAGTCTAAAGTTTTGTAATTATTAGGTGTCATGTAAGTATTTAATATGTGTGGAGTTAAGTAAATAATTGTAAATAGTTGAGTCTAAAGTTTTGTAAATATTAGGTGTCATGTAAGTATTTAATATATGTGGAGTTAAGTAAATATTTGTCATTTAGTAATCATTAGAAGTTTGTCATTATTAAGAGTCAATAAAATATATTTCTCTTATGAGAAATATGAAGAGTCATATCTCTCATGAGTTTGAGGAGATGGAGAGTTAGTGAAAGTAGAAAGGTCAAGAGTCTCATATCCAAAACGTATATATTGAAGACAAAGCATTGTAATGGGTGATCAAATAAACTCTACAATACATTGTATACTTATCAATAATATTTTCAGCGAGTTATTGTCATTGTTATTGTTGAATGTATGTGAGGATTTAAATTTAAGATCTTGTAAGAAAATTATTTTTATGCTAACAGTGGTATCAAATCCACCTTTGAAGTGCTTTGGGAAAGAGAGAGTTTGAGAGAAGCCATTATAGAGAGGAGTCTAGCATTGAAAGGAGTAATGATGAAGAGAAAGTGAATGATTGGAAGAAGCATAATGATTGAAGGAAGTGATAAGCTTGTGAGTTGAAGCACAAACTATAACTAATATTGATAGCACACAGGTTTGTAGCGCAGGAGAGAAGATAAAGAGGCCAAATACAAGAAAAGTTAGCAGACATTGGAAGAAACACGCAAAAGTGAAACAACAGACGAACACACTAGAAACCATGCAGGAGAGAAGCAAAAGTTAAGAGCCAGTCGAACAATGCATAAGAGAGAAGCCAAAGGAGCAAGGAGAATAACCCGTAGAAAGAAAGGTGAATAGTAGTAGCCGGTAGAGAAAGACAGTGAAGGAATGAATTGCCTAGCTCCAATCAAAGCGATGAAAGATTGTTGAAGTGATAGCAGCCCAAGGTGTGGATGAGGTAGTTCAAAAATTGTAGAGACGATGGAGTACGAAGCTTGCCAGGAGACGTAACATCAAAGTGCACCAGAAGTCAGTTTGGTGCTCAAATGTTGGTGAGAATAACGACAAATGCAAAGGTATTTGAATCATTATTTGCCCAACATTATAAGTTCAAGGAATAATTAAATTGGAGGACGTCAGAAATTGAAAGGTGATTTAATTAAAAGAAGGAAATATTATTAAAAGGGAAAGGTTATTTTGAGAAGAAGAATATATTAAAAAGAAATATTTGAAGATTAAAGGAAGAGAAAAAGAAAGATATAAGAAGAGAAATTTGATTCATGTTGAAAGGAATTATTGATTGAAGGAAAATTATTAATCAAAGGAAAGTAGAATTATTATTAAAGAGGAAAGAATAAATTAATTATTTGAAAGAAGATATTGTTTATTGAGAAGTCAAATTGCTGAGAGAAATTGATATTAAGAAGAAGAATATTAATTGAAGATTGAAGAAAAAAATTTATTTGAAGAAAATAGAAGAATTATTGAAGGAAGAAGATTTAAATATTGAATTTGGGAGAAATAAGGATATCTACTACAAAGGAAATTGAAGAATTTATGAAAGTTCCGAACTATTAAAAGAAGAAATTTATTAATAATTAATGTGAGTGGAATCCATAATTAATTGAAGGGAAAATGAAAACGAATTGTTGAAGAATTATATTTGAAGGGAATTTTTAGTGCAAACAAAATATACATCATGGCAAATACAATTTTTTTTCGTTCAGAGTCACAACTACTAAAAGGACCTAACTTCACCCCATGGAAAAATAAGATGAAATCAATACTTATTGTTGAGAAACTTTGGGAAGTAGTAACTGGAGATAAAACCATTCCAAAAGATGCTGTTGGAAGACAGAAATATAAAGATGAAGATGCAAAAGCTCTGATGCTAATAACATTTTGTATATCAGATGAGATTCAAGCACACATAAGTGAAGCTGAAACTTCAAAAAGTGCTTGGGATAAATTATGCACAATATTTGAAGGAAAAAATGAAGCTACTATTTTGCACTTGCAATCACAATTGTATTCACTAAAAGTTCATGATGGTGAAAACATAGAACATTTTCTTAGAAGGATAGCAAAATTGAAATCTAAGCTACAAACTATGGGAGAGAAAGTGGAAGAAAAATTTCTTGTCCAAGTTACACTTAGAGCACTTCCAAAAACATTTAAAACATTGGTCACATCTCTTCAAGTGCTAAACAAAAATGTGTCATTTGATGAATTGGTCAACATACTTCAGGAATATGAAATAGAAAACCAAGCAAGAGATGAAATGACAAACAATGCTTTTATTTTGACAAAAAAATTATCAAATAATACAAGAAACTCTACTACCTCGTCATCATAGCATCAACCTGAATGGAAAAGAAGATATTGTTACATATGTAACAAAGAAGGTCATATCACTAGATATTGTAAATATAATTCTCTAAATCAATGGAATCAAATACATAGACCTTTTCAAAGATATCAACAAAGACAATATCAGTCTAATCAGCAACGATATACACAAACACAACAATATCTAAAATGGGAAAATCAAAGAGGAAACATGGTCCAATACAGAGAACAATGATGAGGAAGAACATGAAACAACTCATAGAGCTCTCATGGGAAAAATAACTATAGATCTATCCATCTTTGATAATGCTAGTCCAGGAAATGAATGTCTTTATAATTTAAAATGTATGGACCAGACTGACAAATAGTGTGTTGATTTTGTCAATAGTTATCTAAGAGGTATTAACTATGACTTATTGTATTCAAGACATGACAATAATGATCTTAAAGAACACACAAGAGAAGTAAGGTAAGCTAATGAGAATGATTTTATAACAGAAAACAATGGCATCAAATTTGTAACAGCGATTGATAATATCAGTGGCACACGTAATATTGACAACAAGACAAGGAAAAATTATGAAAGACATGGACAGAAATAGAAACATTGGAAGCTCCAATATTGTAGAATTTGTAGAGAGAACAATCAGTCTCAAAAGCCTTGTCAAGAAAAAGAAAATAAAATTGAAGTACACTATGGATGGATAAATAGAATAGAATGGAACAAAATTATGGAAATGCTAAAATGTTTTTACAAAAAGAAAATAAGCTTGATAAGCATAGATTCATACTTAAATTGTGCAGAAGAAAAAGAATATACAAGAATAAAATACAAGTTAGAATCAAGACAGATTCAGTGCCCGAACTTGAGTTTGAAGGAACACAAGAACCAAAGTCACTACCAGAGTCAGAGCAGAAAGACCAAGACTAGAATGAAAGACTGAATGCAAATAAAGACACTGGATTTTATACCAAATAATGTAATATGGGGGGGTGTTGGAAGTATTACATTATTTGGTATGTTGCAAGAATATTGCAAGTACCTTGTAAATAGTTGAGTCCAAACTTTTGTAAATATTAGGTGTCATGTATATATGTGTGGAGTTAAGTAAATATTTGTCATTTAGTAATCATTAGAAGTTTGTCATTATTAGGAGTCAATAAAATATATTTCTCTTATATGAAGAGTCATATCTCTCGTGAGTTTGAGGAGATGGAGAGTTAGTGAAAGTAGAAAGATCAAGAGTCTTGTGAATGTGAAGTCTCATATCCAAAGTGTATATATTGAAGACAAAGCATTGTAATGGGTGATCGAATAAGCTTTGCAATACATTGTATTTGCATTGCTTAAGTAGATATATTTATCAATAATATTTTCAGTGAGTTATTGTCATTGTTATTGTTGAATGTATGTGAGGATTTAAACTTAAGATCCTGTGAGAAAATTGTTTATATGCTAACAGAAACCTCTTTCATATCTCCCATCTCTCCATTACTTGATTTTATATTACTTATTAATAGGTGAAGGATCCTCCTAGCTAGCATAGTACACCCATCACTCTCCTCGATATTGTGCTTGGAATAATACCTCATCCATCGTAGTTATTTTTTCTTTACCATTTTTTTGTTTAAAATATTCTAGATTATGCTATTTGAAGCATACCGATAAAATTTTCAGGCATGTGTGAAGGGTTTTGGTATAAGTTTCTATAGCTTATATTGCAACTTTGTAAAATGCACCAGTGGTTATACTACTTTTCTTCCATTTTCATTGTGCATCAGTATTTCCACTCTTCAATAAGCACTGGGAAACAACATTTCGAGTTTTGTATTTTCTGCCATTGGTTTGAAATGATCTCTTTCTATGTTGAGAAAGAAATGTTTAAACCATGGGTTTAAAATATCTTCATCTTGCTATTATTTGTAATTCTACACTTTGTGTTATTTACTTTTGATAAAACTACGGCCATATCACTGATGCAATCAAATTTTACTATATATCCATCATGTAGCCTCTTTAAGTGAAAATATTATGAGAAGAAATGCTTAGACTTTTCAGATCTTCAAAATGAATTTTTGTTGCTGGAATTGAATATATTTGGACTCAAATAGGAAGTATATAAAAAAAACTGATGATGTTTATATTGTATTTTTTTATTACTAATTGCAATATCGGATCCCCGACAGCCATAGCAAAATGTTGAATATTAGATTGTGGGATAACCATAGGAAAATGTGATTTGTTTGTTTTTTTTGTTGGGTCAAGGGCTAAAACAACTAATTCCAACATCACTTACATTTTGCTGTTTTGCTAATAAAGGTATACAAACTAATAATATACATTATTTCAGCATCAGCACCTTATCAAACTACAAAAGCTTTCTATAGCATTAGATTGTCAGCTTTTCAGCATTGCTATTTATTCTAGGGTTATTTGTTCTTGTATTTCTGATTTCATAGATTTCACTTGCTGAGGACATTCTCCGTGATCCCCGACAGCCATAGCAAAATGTTGAATATTGGATTGTGGGATAACCATAGGAAAATGTGATTTGTTTGTTTTTTTTGTTGGGTCAAGGGCTAAAACAACTAATTCCAACATCACTTACATTTTGCTGTTTTGCTAATAAAGGTATACAAACTAATAATATACATTATTTCAGCATCAGCACCTTATCAAACTACAAAAGCTTTCTATAGCATTAGATTGTCAGCTTTTCAGCATTGCTATTTATTCTAGGGTTATTTGTTCTTGTATTTCTGATTTCATAGATTTCACTTGCTGAGGACATTCTCCGTTTGTGGATGTAAAAAAGAGATTTCAGGAGTTGAGGTTCATTGCTGAGAAATCTGTTTGTTGCACAATTTGCATGTTTCTATTATGATTTATTTTTTCTCTCAAAACTGAATTTTGAGCTTCTGTTTAGTAAGTTCTTAGCTGTTTCTGTTTTGGTTGTATTTTCATGTTCTTTTGTAGGAGAAATCTTATTTTTTTGGCTTTATGTATCTAGGTTTGTTTTGGTTTTATTTCCTAGTTGAATTATTAATTGGAAGAATTATATTGCATTAGTATGATATCATACTAACAGGTCTAGGATAATAACATATGGGCTTTGGCTGCACAAGTCTGTATCAAGAATTAACTCTATTAATTTCTCATTGAGCTCAGTAAGGCATTGGAACTTGACTCTTGTCTGTACAAAGAGTTAGATCCTCACAAATCTGGTGAATTTTGGCTTTCACTAGATTGACCCATCTCAAACCTTATTGAAGCAGGTGAAACGAATTCATGCCAAGCAGATGTGAATGGACCCAGCACTGCGCCAGTGTAACTGAACTCGACTTGTTCACTCTATTGAGCAACTGTCAACAGAATGAATTTTGACCTTAACCAATACTGGGTCTTCTTTTATTTTAAAGATTCTCATGTTCTAGGATATGCAGCTATTGAATTTTATGTTTGTGCCTATCATTGTTACCCATGGATTTTTTATTCCTACAGGATATGGTTGTTGATGGAGAAGGAACACTAAAGCAAATATTTTGTCATGGATGGAATGATTTAATGTGTTGGAGTTGAAAATGGTTATCTTTTATGATTGTGATGGTAATGCTTGCTAATATCTTTTATTCGTTTGTAGGTTGCATGTAGGGACTTTCCTCATCCTCGCCATCTGTGTGTAAAACTTCCTTTTAAAAGCACTCCTCATGAAAAATATTGTGAGAAGGTAGTTTTTATGGTTTATTTCAGTTTAAAATCTCTCTTGTTTTTTTGTCGTCGTTATGAAAGTTTTGGCATAATGGAACAATGCAATTTTTGATCTTTACCATGTCTTGATGGAGCAGTGCCACTGTTATGTGTGTGATAAGCCTGCGCCTTGTTTGTTTTGGGGCAAAGACAATCCTGAGAAGGATCATTGTCATTCCTCAGACAAAGAGGAAAAGTGGAAAAACATGAGGAATGTGTACAAGATGCGTAATTCAAATGAAAGACCAATGGCTTTGCAACACCCATTCCATGCTAGACTGTCCTTAACAACGAGGACCACGGTTCCTGTCAGCAGAAGCAATCAATCAAATGCAGGGACAGTATTTCCTTTACAGTTAAGTCTTGGCACAGATGCTATGCAGTCAATAATGTCCACAAGATCAGATCAACAGAGGCCTTTGCCTAATACATATGGTAGAAACCGTACGCCCAACAAAGAAACATCATCAGGTTACAGGAACAGCATGTCTAATCAACATTCAAGAGTTGGACAGAGTGGAAGCAGATTTCGAGCTTCTGATCGGAGAAATCCATCAAACTTAGGTGTCTACGGGCAGGGGCCTTTTTCCAGAAAATCACATGGGAATCGATATTATACGCCAGACAGTTGGCATAGACAAAGAAATCACATAAACATGTTGCTGACAAACAATAACAGGCCAAACATTTTGGATGCTTCTTCAACCACTCAAAGGCATCCAATCAACACTCATTCGAGCGAGCAGATGCACACACATGTCAATGATATGCGACCAAATTCAAGGGATCTTGCTTGTAATCAGAACTACACTAATGATGACAAGCTAAGTAAACTATTGGAGTTTCTGGAGGGAGGTGATTCAGAGGAAAGTAATAGAAGTCAAAATGATTCTTCTATTAATTCAGGCCTCAATAACATGACAATGAATTCCAATGGATTTACACGGTCACAATCGTCATGTGTTACTTCAACCCATGAGCTGCAATTATTACCACAATCTAGTATTTCTGCTGGAGTTCCTAATGTGGCTGAAAATGCTCCCCAGTGGTCTCATGCCCTGGACATGCTTCAGACTTCAGCTTTTGTTAATTCAACTACCACAGAACAGTGCCCTTATTTGGACTTTCAAAATTTTAATTGTGAGTGGTTGAATGAAACTCTATATTCACCAGTGAGGTCTGTAATGGAGCCTTGGGTTCAAGCTGAAAGTGAGGTAACAACCACAAGTCAAACTTGGAATTATCTTTCTGCCCAGATTCCAGCAACAATCAATGACTCTGTATTCTTAGAGAATATGCCAGACCAGAGTACTGTCAGACATGATGGCGAAACAGCTGTGTTTAATGCACAACCACAACAGCCAGAGTGGACAGCTCCTGTGGCACCTCATCCAGATGTGACCAATCCTGTGGAGCAAATGTCTTCAGAACAAGGGTTTGCCGCATCTTCAACACCAATTCCTGTTCTTTGTGTTGATTTAAACAACTCATGGGAGACGTTGGCGATGAGACAGAATCCAAATTCTTATTTTGAGTGCACTTGAGGATGATGAGCTTACAATCTCTACCAATGCAAGGATGTTCACATTTGCCCTTGCTTTCAATAAATGGTCCAACGTTTTGGCCATTTGATTGAACATGGAAAATCTGGTCACCTCAGTAAAAGTCATGTTATTGTGAATTGCATTTGTAATGAAATATACAAGATCAAGGCTTTAAATTATACTTGTACATTAATATATAGGATGGAGAGGCATTTTTGTTTCCTTAAGTTTTATTGGCAAATGACTATATGGAATCTAAAAGAACATTATTTATATAATGAATGATGTTTGCAAGGGAATCTAAAAGACGAGCATTATTTATACAAGGAATGATGTTTGTAATTAGACTATGCTAAATATATTGTAGGTTCTTGTTTGATTCAGTATTCTGTTTGTTGTCCTAAGGCTTTTAGTTCATACCTTAAAATGGATATATAACAATCACACTCTCTGATTATGCTTTTTCTTTGATGATTTTGACATTTTTTTTTTTTATTGGTTATATGGAATTGAATGGGTCCCAGCTGTATTTTATCATTTTGGTAATTATGCATATATTGCCTTACAAGATTCAAACCTCTCGTCTTTGAAATTTGATGAACTCATACCATTTGATAGACGTTAAAGTTCATCCATAAGATTGAAACCCTGTTTTGCAGTGTAAAATCCCTCGCTTCCCACTACTGGCCCAAGATCCTTTGGGCTCTGTGATTGTGACATATATATTTCATTAAGCTAGCCTATTGTACAGGGGCTTTGCTGATTTTTATATTTATATCCCATTAAACTAGACTATTGGAAAGGGGCTTAGCTGCTTTTTACACCTTTATTCCATTAAATTATACTATTGTACAGTAGCTAAAATGCAGTATGGACTGGAACTGTAGGACTGCTAATTTGGATTAAGTGAACTATATTTATCTATCTCATCTGGATTTTGTGTTTTTCATTTTCAAAAAATGAAACTTGATGGATCATAGAAAGAAGAATCATAGAAAATTTCTATGGATCACATCAAGGGACAAAACTTTTGTGTAAATGGTAAGAGTGATATTTTAGGTCCTTATTGCTGTAAAAGACTGCCTTAGGTAATAAGGAAACTTTTTTTCTTTTTTTTTTTAATGTTGTTTCAATGCTTTGACAAAAGTTATGGAAAATTTCAAGTAGAAAAGTTTTAACTCTTCTTGATGTATTTGTTTACCACTGTTGCCCTTCACAATTTGTCAATGCAGGTGATATGACGGTGTAGCATTCTTATGAACCCAGGGTATAAAAATTCAAATTAGATAGAAGTACATTTGCATAGAGAGCAATTATCATGTTGTGTATATATGGAGCAAACCAGGTGCTAGAAATTCAAATTAGATAGAAGCACATTTGCATAAAGAGCAATTATCATGTTGTGTATATATGGAGCAAACCAGGTTCTAAAAAATCAAATTAGATAGAAGCACATTTGCATAAAGAGCAATTATCATGTTGTGTATATATGGAGCAAACCAGGTGCTTCTCCCAAGATTTAAGACTTCGAAGAAAAACAATCAGAGGGCACACTTGCATGTACTCCATCCCATTGAACTTTCATAATTGACATTCTTCATTGCAGTTTTATTCTTAGATAGTCTTGATCATTAACATGTTACAGAAATATGTCATGGCAATTTGATTGTGCAAATATGGTTGGTTAGACATGTAAGAGAAGTGTGTCATGTCAATTTGATCAAACTAAAGCTACAGCTGTTGCAAAACCACTCACTCTTTTTACAATCTGCGAATGTTTGTAACCTCGACTGCCAATTTGGGCTACACATTGTAATTATAAAGGGAAAAGGAATACCAATTTGGGCCACATTATAATTTTAAAGGAAAAAGGAAAGGAATTTCTTTTTAACCTTTATAAGGCCATCAGTCATATGAAACGTTCTTTATCCAATATAAAAAACTACCTTTATAAGGCCATCAGTCATAAGTCATATGAGACGTTGTCTATCCAATATAAAAAACTACCTTTATAAGGCCATCAGTCATAAGTCATATGAGACGTTGTCTATCCAATATACAAAACTACCCAACTTCGACAACCATAATATGGAGTATACCTATTTCCTCTTTGACCATCTATTTGGAGTATCGACTGTTGACCGCCAGGCCCATGGATGACATTTGGGTTTCATAGGGGAATATTTAATTTTATAGTATTTACTTTCGTACTTAAGAGGATATTTTTGGAGTAACCAGGCCCATGGATGACATTTAGGTTTCATAGGGGAATATATAATTTTATAATATTTACTTTCGTACTTGAGAGGATATTTTTGGAGTAACGTAAATCTTATTTAAAAAAATATGTAGAAAGTAAATCCTCTTTACCTAAGAAGTTTGAGCTAGCTCCCATGAGTTCATTGGCAATTGACAATGAATATAAAACTAATTTTCAAAGATATAACATACTTTCATTTCCCATGAGTTCATTGGCAATTGACAATGAATATAAAACTAATTTTCAAAGATACAACATACTTTCATTTGTTAAATTTTATCGTAGTTTTTAGAAACAAATGGAGTCAAATATTATCCACTATTAAAAGAAATCTTTCAAAGAGATTTAAAATTACACTCAAAATCAATAATAAAATGATGAGTGAGAAGGGGTATTTATATTCAATAATATTTTGCCTTTAGATCAAGGTTATGAGACCGACCCTTTGGATTAAAATGTTAAAAAAATGCACCCTTTAGGTCAAGGTTTATATGGGCCCAAAGGGCAAACATAACAAAAGAATGACTGAGGCCTCAAGAGAAGCTTGACCACCACATATTTCAACATCCATCATTAAGCTAAACGAGGGACATGGAGAGAGGCTCTTACATTGGATCCCCCTTAAGGGATATTCTTCCACTCCAAGAAACTCCTGCATGTGCACAAAGGTGACCTCATACATGGTCTTGGTTAAAATGTCTATTGCCTGCTTTGATGAAGGAAAAAAACACTAGATCTAATATCCCACGAGAATGAAGCCATCACACAAATTGCATCCATATCTCAATGTGCTTCGTCTGTTGATGAAACATAGGATTGTAGACAAGCTAAATAGTACTCTGATTGTCACAACAAAGAGGAACCAAAGAGCTATGAGGAATGCCAATCTCCAAAATCATCATCTAGCTAAGATACTTGGCTATCTCATTGGAAACATAATATTCAACCTCTATAGAGGACTGAGAAATCGGGGATTGGCATTTGGAACACCATGAAACCAAGTTGAATCCCAAGTAGAACACAAAGCATGTGGTGGACCATCGCTCATCCAAATCTCCTACCCAATCAACACTTGAAAAACCTATCAAAATTGGAGAATCAACAGAGTAGTGAATGCCCATCTGATGTGTCCCTTTGATGTATTTGAGAATCCACTTGGATGTTGTCCAGTGACTCTCTTGAGGATCCTGCATATACCTAGAACAATAGCTTACAACAAAGGCTATATTTGGTCTAGTATAAGATAAATAAGACCTCCAACAAGAGACTGATATAATGTAGTATCTACCAAAGGTGTAGTACAATCAACTTCTAACTTCAAACCTAAGGCAAAGGGGGTCCTGGTAGGTTTACACTCCATTTTGAACCGCTAAAGAAGATCCAAAGCATATTTAGGCTGAGAATTGGTAATACCAAAATTTGACTGATCAATTTGGATTCCAAAAAAATAGTGCAAGAGCCCCAAATTTGTCATCTCAAAACTGGAACAAGGTTTTGACTTCATCTCTTAAATCAAGTAGTGGAGCTACCAATGATTAGGTCATCAACATACACCACAATCATTACAACCTCCTCATCATGATGTTTACTGTAAACATCATGCTCAACCTCACATAATTGAATTTCACAACTGATGAAGAAAGAATGTATTTTCTCATACGAAACCCAAGAAGCCTACTTAAGACCATACAAATATTGGGTCAAGTGACATACCAATGGAGTAGGGCCCTCTAACTCAAAACTGGGTGGCTGTTACATGTAAATATCCTCCTGAAGTTCTCCATGGAGAAAGACACTCTTCACATCCATTTGGGGCACCTTCCATCCATAGGAAATTGCAATGGAAAAAATAATTCTAACAGAGTCCATCTTGGCTACGGGTGCAAATGTCTTGAAGTAGTCCACTCCCTCTTGTTAAGAGAAACCTTCAAAAACAAGGCATACCATATGCTTTTCAATATGACCATTCGATGTGTACATTGTCTTGTAGACCCACTAACACCCCACAACATTCTTCCTTGTTGGAAGAGAAACCAAATCCTATGTTTTGTTTTTCATCAATGTCTCATATTATGGTGCCATGACATATTCCCATTCAAGCTTCCCCTTAGCCTTGGAGTAGATGATGGGATATGAATGAGTTGCCTTGAAATCCCAAGGAGCCTTCTCATACTACTTAAGAGACATAATGGGTGTGCATACTTTAGAAGCATCTTAACCCTCTTGGGGGTAGGACGTTCGGATGACACATTTGTATCTTGCGCCATCTCAACATCATAAACTAAAATAGAAGAATCCAACTCATCACCATTCACCTCATCATGCACAACTAGAGCATTCTAAACTAAACCATCTTGCTCATTCTATCATGCTCTAGGGGAAGAGGAGTCTACCTGAGAAACTATGCATGATGGAGTCAAATCGATAGGCAGTCAACAACCACTAGAAGAGGAAGATGCACTAACAGGGACATAACCAATCAAGGTATCTAAAGAACCTATTGGAGCTAAAATAGACAGAGGAGCAGAGGAATCAAAAGCTAACATATAAAGAGGGGGAGTGGAAAGAGTACCTGGAAGGACCTCATCAAAGATGAAATCTCTCCTCACAAACACCTCACACCTTTGGGGATCATAGAGATGATATACCTTTGAGATATCATAATATCCCACAAATATACACTCATGGATCTCAGGTGTCTCCTTTTTCTAAAGATCCTTGGGTATGTGAGCCCATGTTGGAGACCCAAATATTTAGAACATAGACACATCCAACTTATCCCTTGTCAATTTCTCAAGAGGTGTCATCCCTCAAAGAGCCCTAGTAGGTGCCTTGTTGATGATATACCCAACACAAGTGACCACCTCACCCCAAAACTTGTGATATAACCCTTGGCAAGAATCATACAACATACCATCTTCATGATTACCTTAATTTTTCTTTTTGCTACACCATTATGTCAAGGAGTGTAGTGAACAATCCTTTGATATGTTATTGCATGAATGACCAAGAAATTATGGAAAGCATGACTAAATTTGTCCTTCGACACTTGATCTTTCTATCTAACTAGTTTTCAACAAGATCCTTGAAAATTAAATCTCTCAAACAACTCATCCTTGGTACGAATGGTATATACCAATACATTTCTAGAAAAGTCATCAATGAAAAGAAGAAAACACTTGTTTCCTGAAAGAGGTGTACCTAGAGGTCCAAAAATGTCACTATGAATTATGTCCAAAGGGTGAGATCTCCCCCTGACAACTCCTTTCAAAAAGGTGTCCCTATGATGCTTTTCCAAAATGCATCCCTCACAAACACCACTTGGAGGTGATTTGCATGAAAGCCCAATATCCATCTCATGCTGACTCATGTACCTTATGGAACCATAACTGAGATGTCCAATCCTATGATTACCACTTTTGACTCTCATCATCAACATTTATCTTGATTGCAATAAAGTTATTGCTAGAAAAGGAAGTAGGTCTTTCATCTAACTTATACATATGATTAGATTCATCACAATATCTAGAAGCAATACTTATAAACCCATTGTCTATATCATTAATCACCCATCTATTAGGCAAGAATTCTACTTTCTTATTTGTGTGAGTAATATGATAAATAGACAAAATATTAGGACCAAAATTAAAACCATGAAGTACCTCATCAAATGACAAAGATACCATAGTGATATCTCCTCTTTTGCAACCTATAATGAAGATTCATCTCCAATCACAACATGTTCTCCTACATGATTTTTTTTATAGCCTTGAACAAGTTGTCTGTGCTTCGTCATGCGCCTAGTAGCCCTTGAATCAACTATCCACTCATCGTCCAACATGTAGAATGAAATACAACATGTGCATGTGAGGTTTCTTCATCCAAGCTATCCTCACCTTGTGCATAGAAGAGAACAACATCAACACCCCCTTTCTTGCTACTTCCTCTATTTTTTGATTTCAATTGCCTTATGTCATTCCTTTTTGCAAAACTCATAAGTAGGTTTCTTGAACTTTTAGGTGATATAGATAGGGCTATTCAACAAAGGTACATGATGATCTATAACTATTCTATCAAATTTAAAAAAATTGCATGCAATTGTGACCAAAAACAAAAACACCAATGTAGAGATCTAAAAAATATGAGTGATTTGAAAAAATAATTGCTCAAGACACTTTCATATGCAAAAGTTATGGCCCTCAAAAGTTTGGCCCAAAAATAGTAAAAATTACCTCCAACACATTTGAAACAATTGAATTTTTTCACTACTTACAAGGAAAGGGAGGGCACCATGCATCACTTTGTGAGTGGCTAGGATGGTGCATACTGTGCATTGACAATGTAGTGTACTAGCAAATCACATGATGCATCTTGTAACTATTTGATTTACTACAAAATTCATTTATCACCAAGTTTGCTACTAACTATGCGAACTGTTTATCATGGTTTTATTTTCAAATGGCATACAGATTGCCATGTCGACCACCTACAAAAAACCATGTCAATCTAATCAAAACATGCCATATGTCACCTCAAAATGCATGCCCCTCTATTACCCTAAAAAATTATCATATGTCGGCATACATCACCACCCTAGATTGCCATCTTAGCTATCATGTATTGCCTTAGGATATGTGCACCACTCGCCATGAACTACCACATTAGCTATCATGTGTTGCTTCAGTATGCATGCACCTACTAACTCTAATGTATAAACCACCATGTATTTCTTGAGATGTATGCACCTACCAACTTGGTTATAGAAACCATGTTTAGCCTCGAGATGCATGCTACATGTTACCTTGGGATGCATGCACCTACCAACTCATATGTATAGACTTCCACGTGTTGCCTTAGGATGCATATCACATGTTGATGTAGGATGTGTACACCTTCCAAATTAGCTATATGAATTGCTATGTTTGACCTCGAGATGCATGTTGTGTCATCCACCATGTCGGGTGCCACATTAATATTCTAGGTAAAAAATGATGCCACATCATTAGAGCACCATTTCCTTAAAAATGCTAACATCATCATAGACATGCATTTGAAAGTTGCTGATCTCAACTACAAAATGAGGGGGTAGGATTTCAACTCATGACCTCCCTTGGGCCAAGCCTTAATATCTCCTTTGTTAGCCATCTCTCTAAGCACCCAACTTAGGAGAATGAAGCAAGTAAGCCAAAATCACATGCTTCAAACTACAACCTCTTCTTTGTTGCCTATGATTCATGCTTGCATCAACGTGACATGTGCACAACGTATCATTCATCTTCAAGTGAAAAACAAGGAATATTTTGAATTTAAAATACAAAAATTCAAAATTTGGAGAAGAATGCTAAAAAATTTCAAACACGATTTAGAAGTACCTAGAGGCAAAAAGATGAAAAGCGTTGAACTATGAACCCCCAAAAATTTCACAAAGAATCCACAAATACAAATAGTTTATCTATATATATTATGGTTTTCCCTAAATAACCATTTTGTCAAAAGCAACTAATTAGGCCCTCCATTCATGCCTATGCAACAAAAAAGTTGTCAAACCATTTATGCAACTTTGTCAAGTGGCTTGAAGGTCTTTGCTAAGAATGAAAGGCTACCCATGACTTCTTTAGCACTAGGGGTATGTCTATGAAAATTAGCCTCTTTTTTTCTTCTTTCACGATAACCAAACAATCTCCTCTCATTAGTGTTGCTATGTTATCAAAAACTGAAAGAGAAAAGAAAATGATTTTTTTTTTGAAAAAGTAGTAAATGGCATAAAGTTTTAAAAAATCTTAAAAACTCAATCCTAAAACTAGGGCATCCACTGGTAAAAAAAAAAGTAAGCTTGAGTGCCAATGAGAACAAAAATTGAACCTATCAATGAATATTTCTCTTAGAGCAAAACTGTTGATTCCAATGAGATACTTGCAATCCAAGTCCAAGGGTTATCTATCAACAACCCCTTTTCATATTATGTGGTTAACTTCAAAAATCTTCTCCATAAGCCTCTATGAAAAATATCCTCAAGAAGTTGGAAGAAAAATTCATTGTTAGTAGAAGCAAATGAATAATGAAGATTCACACCCACTCTAGCACCATGTTTTATTTCATAGTAGTTTCCAAAAATGAATGGAATGAAACATTACCCAATATTACTTATCAAAATAAATACAAAACATATCAAATAAATACAATATATGATAGGGTGTGTACATACACCAAAATATCTTCATTCAAAGAGAATCAAAATTACACTCAAAACCAATAATAAAATGATTGTTAAGGAGGGGTATTTATACCCAATTGCATGTTGTCTTTAGGTCAAGGTTATGAGACGAATTCTTAGGAATAAAATATTAAAAGATTACAAAAAACATTTTTCAAGGTTTACATGGCCCAAAGGGCAAACATAACAAAAAGTTGATTGTGGCCTCGAGAGAAGCTTAACCACCACATATTTTAACACCATTGATTAAGCTACCTTTGCCATTAAATTAACTTATTCAATTGTGGATTTTAAAACTATGCTCCACCTTGTATTTTATAGTCATTTTCATACTCATTAAAATATTTTGAAAAGTAGGGTTATTACTATAAGTTGATGGATTTGAGATTTTTATGTTGCTTATAATGGAATTATACCACTATGAGCAATTATTTCTTGGTAATTTTCTCTTTTAGATTTTTTTTTTATGTTGCTTGAAGTTGAATGATATCAACTAAAGTGATTTGTTTTTAAAGTTTTCTTCGTATTCTTGTTTGCAAAGTTTTATTTATTTATTTATATATTTTGGGTGTATTATAAAAGTATACATTTTTTTGAATAGTTTGAAAAGCGAGGGACACAAAGGGGTCACCTTTCCTGTGAAGTAGAATTGGGTCTCCGCTAGGAGATAAATACCTTTTGTCTCTATTAGGAGAGCCAAATGTATTTTATCTCTTCTAGGAGAGCCAAATACCTTTTGCCATTACAGTGTCCTTGTTAGGACTATAAAAATTATTAACCTTTTTTTTTAAATTTAGGGTAACCCCAAACCCATACATCAAGCTGTATAAGATAGTACAAAATGAAGAACACAAGCTTATACTGATAGGGAGGGGTGAACAATATAAGATAAAATTTTGATTTTCTTTCCAAAACAATATTATCCAATGTTATCAAATGCAATATCTTTCCAAAGTAGTGTTAACCAATATCATCAATAACAGTAGCAAAGCAATGCACATATCATCACACACAAGAGAGACACAGATTTAACGTGGTTCACCCAATGTGGATTACATCCACAGAGAAAATATTTCTTCTAAATTTTCTCAACAAATCTCTTGGGAACCAAATACCTATTACAATGTTTATGGACCTCTATCCAAAGGAGACACCAATCCCCTATGCTCAAGTTTGTGGATCTCTATCCATAGGAGAATTCTATCCCCTCAACTCTGGTTCATGGACCTCTATCCACAAGAGAACTCTATCCCCTCAACTCTGGTTTGTGGACCTCTATCCATAGGAGAACTCTATCCCATCAACTCTGGTTCGTGGAACTTTATCTATAAGAGAACTCTATCCCCTCAACTCTGGTTTGCTCCAAAGCCAACTCAATACTCTGCTCAAAAACTACTCCAAGCCTTCACACAAGGCTTGCTCAAATCTACAACAAAATATGCTCAAATCACTACTTCAATCTGCACCAAGCCTACTCACAAGGCTTACTCAAATAAGCAACAAAACCTGCTCATAAATCTACCCAAATTTGCACCAAGCCTACTCACAAGGCTTGCTCAAATCAGCAACAAAACTTGCTCACAAATCTGCCCAAATCTACACCAAGCCTACTCACAAGGCTTGCTCAAATCAACAACAAAACCTGCTCATAAATATTCCAAAATCTGTACCAAGCCTACTCACAAGGCTTGCTCAAATCTTCTCTCAACTCTTGCCCAAAATTTCTTCAAGTCTTCTCACAAGACTTGCTCAAATCTACCTCAAACCTGCTTCAAGTCTTCTCACAAGACTTGCTCAAATCTACCCAAATATGCTCTAACACATGCTCAAAAAGTCCTCATAACACATGCTGAAATCTTCTCATAACACATGCTCAAATCTACTCATAACACATACCCAAATATGCTCATAACACATACTCAAATTTGATCATAACACATACTCAAATTTGTTTCAATCCTGCTCACAGAAACTACTCAAACATTCCCAATTCTTGCATATAAACAATTTCATATATCATTCCCAAAAGTGTTTTTCTTGACTAAAGTAGTTTAGACATATTCTACCCAGAATTTGTTTAACCTCTTGAACATATAGAGAATGATATGTACTATTAAATGCCCAATATGTTCTTCACATTCACATGTCTCACATTTATTTCATTTTAACAGTAGCTCTAGTCTAACACTTTGATAAATAACCTTCTTATGTATTTCCCACAATCAAAACTGATGCACACACTTGCTTCAAAAATATGATTTCTAACACTTGCACATTCACTTCCAATGTCACTCAAACCAATGCCCAAATGCTTCACAAATCCATTTAACAATGATGCACAAATTTTTTCTCAAACCCTAGCACAAGTGTTTTCAATTTATTTCAAAGATAAAGCACAACTTGTTCTCAAACCCAAGCACATATATTTCCACAACCATTCAACAATAATGCATACTTTGTTCTCAAACTCTATCTCTTATATTTCCAATAATTCACTTATATCTCCACCTTAAGATTTCAAAATACTTTTCTCAAAATACAACCACCTTGAAAATAAGTTAAATCAACATACCTCAACAATACCTTGAAGATGATGTGCCTCTTAAGAACCTGTCTCAAATAATATTCTTTTCATGCACTTCAAAATATTAGCAAGACCCTTTTCACATGAACCTCTTCTCAAAATATGTGCACAATAATTCCTGAAAATAATCCTCTATAACTCTCCTTTGGTTTCTCAAGATAATGCCTTCAATTATAAACCAAACCCTCAAAAAAATCAAGTTAAAATTACAAACAATAAAAATAATCAATACACCTTGTAAATCCCTCTTTCAAAATTATCAATCTAAACCCTTCTACACTTAGACTATAATACAAATATCAAATAAATTTATACACCATAAAAATCCTTCTTTCAACAACAATCTCTTCTCACAATAATATGCAAATTATAACCAAAACCAATATATTACACAACTCCCACTTCTCATAAACCTTATAAAATATTTTTTAGATTAATCCAATGCATGCACCAAACATCTCCCACTAGGCTCTTTAATAAAATTAAATCAAACACCTTTCTTCACTGTCACGAATGCATGTAGGTTTAATAAAAAAAATTTTTTGTGTACCTTAACATTGTTGCAATTCAAACCCACAACCTCCAAGAGCCAACACTCACACAAGCACCTTCAACTAGCTATGCTATAGCAGTAGGCAACACCAAATATGGAGGGCATCAAAATATCTATGATCTGCATTACCTAAACTTCAATGGTCATAACCAAAAGGATGTCAAAGAGTTTCTAAACCAAAACCTCTGTTGTAACAACACTCACACCATCCAACCAACCGCTGGACCACCTTAGGTGGTTGGAAATGTCTCAAGCACACGAAGTATATCACTACTCAACACTTGCACCCTTCTCAAAACATTGTCCTTCTACCGTTCACTGTCCTTCAACCTTAACACAAGATAATAATCGATTTTTGCATCAAAATATTAAAGCATAAACATTAGCGCACACGAGAGTTGGAAGAAATACAACCATTTATATTTCATAGGTAGATACACTTCAATTTTATTAGTTGAGTCGGCTCACATGATTGAATTGGAGTTTAGACCTTGCTTTCAAATTGACGTTGGCACCAAAAACCTTATGATAATATTATAATATTTAAAAAATATTATAATAAGACTTTTAAAACTTTGGCCCACAAGGAAATATTAAACCTTGGTCTTCTTTTAAAATCCCTTTTAGAAACATTGCCACCTTGTCCAAAATTAAACCTTTCTCTTAAACCTTTGGCCTTGATCTTCCTTTTTGCTCTTAAAGAAACTTTAACCCTACCTTTTCTTTAAACTTTTTGCTCTTAAAGAAATAATAGATGAGCCTTGCTTTTTCTTAAAGTCAAACAAATTTAAACCTCTTGGACCTCTTCTATAATATTTAAAAATAAATATTATAGACCATTTATTTTTACCTTGCTTTTTCTTTGAGCCAAACAACTTTAAACCTCTTGGACCTTCTTTATAATATTTAAAAATAAATATTATAAACCATTTCTTTTCACCAATTTTATTTTACTATGAGATAAACCTTGCCATGCATAATTGTATGACCAAGATTTATTTTGACATCAACCCTTTGACATCAAACCTTTGACATCAATGACAACTCAATATGCTTGATATTTCCAACACCATATACTACAATAGCCTCACAAAATACTATCATCCATTTACTACTATGGCTGAACTTTAGAATACTGCATCGACAAAACAACTTCCAAAAGATGACAAATTAGCATACCACTTTTAAAATAGAAACTAAAAAAAAACTATAGCTATCACCCAATCATAACAAAAATAACAATCCAAAACCATTGGAGTTGTTATGTTCATAGACAATGGGTCTTTTGATTGTTTTTATTCTATAACAGAGGTTCTTTCTCCTTTATAGTGGAAAGATATGAGAATACATTTTTTCACTTCAATCTCTTGAGGTAATATCTAGTCGTAACACCTTATGATCTTCATTTTTAGAAAACATATTATCATAAATTATTTCATAATTAGGTTCAAGAATACTATTTGAGGTGCTAATATTTTCCATGGAACTGACTAGATGATCTGTAGTAATTATTTGGATTTTATTAATGATCTGATTCAAATTATCTTTTTGGGGTTGAGTCTTCTGTTGCTCACTTGATTCCTATTGAACAATTGGCATAGCTGGAGGATGAGGTTGTTCCTTGTGAATTGGGATGTTTTAAGGTTCAGTATAATTCACATGTAGAGCCTTCTCCTCCACCAAGGAGGAATTAGAGCATGATCGGATGATCGAGCATCTCTTATTTAGGTGGCCATATTGTTGACAACCATAACATCTTAGGGATGAGTTTTCATATTCAATACATTAGATCCATTTCCCTTTGCTTGAGGAGATAGTAATGGATTAAGGCTAAGAAACTAAAACACTCATCCAAACAACCAATCTTGCTTTATTGATATTAATTTTAATAGATAAATTTTCCTCTGTTTAGTTATCCATATACTAGAATGCACCAATGACGTTACTAATTTTAGCAAATATCTTCTCTCCCAAAAAATCCATAGGGAGATCATATAGATTCACCTATACTAGGAAGCCATCAAGTTATTCTATAAGGGGGTTGAAACCAGGAGTCCAAGGTCGTACGTAGACACCCCTTTACCCACAAAACCAGCTGTATCTATAATACATTACCCTATCTCTATTCGCTAAATCTGAAAAGATATTTTTGGGTAGTAGAGTTAATTGGAATTTACTCGACCACTAAAGTTTAATGTATCCTTTGAGCTCCTCAAAGCCTAGTATTCTGCCCATGAGTTTGCAGATCATTTTTCAGGCTTCATTATCAATTAGATCCAATCCAAATTCATCCTCCAAAATACTAATAGAGGGTATAGGTTCATCAAAAAGCTCCACTCGCGAACCCAAAGATACTTGAGAGACATTTCTTTTGATCAAAGAGGCTTTCTCATAGACTAAAGAGTGATTAATATCCTATTGAGTACATTGAGCGGGCTAAGAAAAACCCTCTTTCTAAAATGTTTGTTTGCACTTAGGGCTATGAACAACCCTCTTTCGTGACACTTTTTTGCAATGCTTATCTCTAGCAAGTAAGCTACGAACAACCCTCTAATATCATGCTTTGAATGCACCTCTTGTCTTATAAAAGTATATTACTAAAGGAATTGAGTATCTTATTTTCTTATAGTGAAGCATATCATAGAAGAAATTCTTATAAATTCACAATGGTTATAAGACTATCAAACATTTATGGTGGCAAAATTACTTTGCTTTTATTTGTTTCTTTATTGTGTTAGATTTGCAATTTGAAATATTTAAAGTACTTCAATATTTAACATGATTAAATATGATGGTATAAGATGCATTGATTACTATTGGTCCAAAATAAGCCTATGGTGAAATGTACGCCCAAGACTTGGCTAAAATTGAATGATTGGGCAAGCTGTAGAGCTTAACTAGATCAATCTCCAAATAAGGTTGACTTTTGTAGGGTTCTAACTAGCTAAAATATATGATGGGGTATGAAAAGAGTGAAAAAATAAATAAATGTAGCTGAAGATAGAACTTAAGATGGTACAAATTAGGAAACAACAAGAAGTGC
Source organism: Wollemia nobilis (assembly GCA_028583015.1). NCBI lineage: Eukaryota > Viridiplantae > Streptophyta > Pinopsida > Araucariales > Araucariaceae > Wollemia > Wollemia nobilis. Next base: position 10,914,604 of record JAQPPZ010001125.1, read on the forward strand.
ACAAGGGTTATGAAACAAAGCAACCATTAAACCTCCTAATAGACCAACCAATTTTAATCATATGTAGAGTAATTTTAATCAACATTCAACTGAGTAGATTATAAGTTCCAGGACCAGAGAACAAACATGCAAAAAATCCAAAAAGTAGAACTAATGTCATGCACATTCATCTAGCTAAAATAGAAACATTCATCCACTCATACATACATATTCTACAAGATGTTGAACCAGAGGCCAAACAGAGATCTCAATTATATTGCTTTCTCCAAAACTCCTCATACATGCAACTTGTAAACACCTAAGAGATGACCCTTTCACAAGAGGCCATTGCTCTTATTTATAATCCTCTTATGGTTCAATATTCAAAATACAAAAATAGCTTTTATTTAAAAAACCGTTACAACAAAACTCTAGGTGACCAGGTTGGTAGAACACCATGCAATGTAGTTGATCCAAAATGGGGTAGTGCTCTTGATTTATGACTGCTGATTAAATACTTCATGCATATGGAGAAGTAGTGGGGATGATCTTGAAATCCGGTCTATTCTCCATTATTGAAAATACCTGTCACTATTGATTTGTAATGACCATGATAGACTAAAACCTTCTTAGAAGATTCTATCCCCTATAACCTATGTGGCTGCAACACTGAGACCTATCGTGATGCCACATCCCCTTCTACGTTCTCGATCCCTCCAAGTCTTTGCAATCACGATGTGGGAACATGTTGTGATGTCACACCCTTTTCTTGTCTTGAAGCCTTTTGGGCATTTGCAATCATGACGTGGGACATGTCACGATGTTGTGCCCTTTTCTCTCCTTGAAGCCTATTGGGCCTTTGTGACTGCGACATGGAGACATGTTACGATGTTGCACCCTTTTCTTACCTTGAAGTATTTTAGGCCTTTGCAATCACGATGTGAAGACATGTTGTGATGTCACACCCTTTTCTCACCTTGAATCCTTTCTGGCCTTCATGACTACAACATAGAGACAAGTCGTGGTATCACGTCAATTATTCATCTTTGATCATTCTTCATATTTTGTGGTCACGATATAGGAACATGTTGTGATTTCATGATACTTTTTTGCCTTCAAACCTTTTGGACCTTGATGATCACGATGTGGAGGCATATCATGATGTTGCGCCATATTATGGACTTAGAGTTTTTCAGGCTTCTCTCAATTGTGGCACCAGGACATGTCACGATGTTGCTTCTAACTTCATCCTCGTGCAAGAATTAAATTTTTTTCAAAGATTTATCACCTTATTTCTCTTAATGTAGTCATTTTGACCTACATTATTGGCACCTCCTAGGGTATTTTTCTCATAAATTTTTTAGAACTTAGGGCCTTATCCATTGGGTTAATAGAGTCTAGAAAATAGTAGAAGAAAGGATAAATAAGGGGTGATGGATAAATGAAAAATGAGGATGGAAGGGGATGAATAAACAATAAAAGATGGATGGAGGCTTCGAAAGGTAGGGATGGTTTTCAGCTCCTCTTTTCTTCAACCCTTTGATCATCAAGGGGGTTTTCTCTTTCTACTTCCTCCTCAGCTTCTACATATATCTATTTTCTACATCTCCTCCAACTTATCCTTCTATTTCTTTTTAGATATTTCATCGATGCTCTCCTCTACCTGGTTTTTGCTTCCTCCACTTTGGTCTTGAAAATTTTTAGTAATGCCATTGAAGGCTTTGCAAGCCTTTTTTCAAACTTCATTGTCAGGGTCCGATGACTGTGAATTATTGATAAATGAAATCTAGATTGAAAACCCTATCATAGGATAAGCTCTTGGTATTCACAATAAGTTCATACAAGCAAGATTTGATTTGGGTGAGGTTCTACACCAGCTTGAAGATATTTCTATTGCACAAGCTCTAGCCATTCATCTATTTTAGATTCATCATTTATGTTCGTTGTTAAGGTAGTTATGAGTTCTTCTCGTATGATGGTAGAATATTCATCCCAAAATCCTAGGAATCCACATTTTGCAACTAGATTCATATGCTTTAATATCCTCTTGGATAAGTTTCCAATCTTGAGTCATGAGTCTATGCCTTTTAAAAAAACTTCTAGCCACTATCTTAGCACATGACCATTTTCTATTAGGGATTTTATTTTCTACTCGTTTAAATTTGCTTTCAACCAGGGCTTGGATATTTGTTACTGAAGGCAATATTACCTGAATAAAACCCTCAACACTCTTGAATTTTTTTTTTGTGGTCTCTAATACTTCCTTTATCTCTTCCATATACAAAAGTACATGTTATACTTTGAGGGTCATCTACAGGATATGCTCAGATATCTTTTTTCTTACTTATTTGATATTTTCCATAGAGAACCCTATGGCTTTGGCCCTCTCCATTTGAATCTACTTCTAGAGGTTCTTGACTTGTTCAATCAGAGCTTGATTTTGTTTGTTGGCCTCTTCAGCCTCCTTGTACTTGGCCATTTCATAAAAATTGTCCTACCATTTCTTGACCTCATTTTTTAGAGTTTTTTCAACATTCCTTTGCTCACTCAATATTATTTCAAGTTCCTTAACCTTTTCTTCTACCTATGCAAACTTCTCCTTGTAGTAATCTCCATGCAAGTAGATGGTATCCAAGTGAGATTTGGCAGTCACCAACTCATCCTGCATTGGTAGCTGAGTGATATATTCTATTACTACTTCGGCCTGGTAGTCTTCTATAGTCATGTCCTCCTCTAGCTTGTTAACCAAGGCCATGATTATCATTTTGGTCATTGGAGGGTGGTTGGATCTAGCATAATCATATCCTTAGAATGGGCAAACTTCTTGGAATACTGGGCAACTTTTTTATTCCTCAAGTCATAAGAATTTTTGGTGGCTTTCTTGAATTTTTTAAACTTTGAGGTAGTGGGATGAGTCTTAGTAGAAGATATGGGTAGAGACTACAACAATGGGAAGTGGGTAGCAGGGGAAAATAAAATTATTACAAGAGTGGAATCCACATTAGTGGGGGCTATAATGGATGTTGCTACAGGGGATGTAGTGGATTTCCTAGTGGAAAAATTCAATAAAGTAATCATAAAAACCTTATCAAATCAAGCAATGTATCAAGTAATACAACAATTTGTGATAGTCTTCTATTTCCTTTGTCCATTGTAATTTTCCCAGCCGGGCAGCCACAAGGGCTATAATGGTAACTGATGATGGTACGATAGATGGGAGTGATGAGGTGTGAATCATGTTGATTGAAACATATGGAGAAGGTGGTGGTAAAGGTGGACATTATGGAGGTGAAGATTGAACATTATTTTGACCAAAAAGGAAAGGAGTTTTCTCTGGGAAATTAAGAGGAGGAGAAGGAGAGAAAGGAATATTTATCATACCTGAAGCTAATGGATGAAGCTGCAGTTATCCTAGTGCATATTCCATGGAGGGTGGTTGTTCCACCATCTCTTCTTGTATGGAGGAACTTGTATATTGTTGTTGAGTCTATTATTCAATATTATCCCCCTATTTAGAGGCACTTATTTTCTTTGAAACTTCCTCTTGCTTAATTTTTTGCTATGCACCTTCCCCAATTATATTCCTTACCTTCCTATTGGATCTTCTTATAAGAGGAAGGGGATCAAAGTCTATTTTTGAATCTTGCTACTAAGTCTATGATGGTGTCATCTTTATTAGAGGAGGCGTTGCCTCAATAGATGTTATAAAATTTGGAGGGACCGACTCAAAAATCTTACCCTTTGAAGTTCTTGCTCCCAAGGCCAAATGTCTTGACCTCTTGTGCACTTAAATGGGTTCGGTAATCCCTTGGCAATATTTTCCAAGGCCTTCTCCAGTATAACCCATTTTTTGCATTATGTTAGGTGCTTTTGAATATATTTCTAACTACTCTTGTGTAGGGGTATATACAATAGCCTTTACCTTCATAGAAGCAGGAGTTATAACTATGGCAACATGCTGTTGAACCTAAGAGATTAATTTTCATTTACCTGCATCTGCTTCCTCTGTTGTGTCCCTCATAGCATGTTCTTCTTTATGAGTTTGGTGAAAACTAAGGGTAATATTATTCCCAATATATTCAAGCTAGAAATTATGATATTTATCATATATGAGAGAAAATTCATCATCACTCTTAAGGCCATATCTTGAAGGGGTTGTATCAGTTTCAACTCTCATGACCCACTAGGTCCATATTTTGAACTCGATCTATTTATGATTTTTTTTTGCATTCATTGAATTCGAGATTCTTCCAAGACATGTGTTGTGTTATGTTTAGGATCATAATCCACAACTTGCTCATAGAAATCATGCCATGGGGGAAATGGTTGCATTTGATCCACATGCCATTCTAATTATTCATCTTCATTAGTGTTCCTTTATTGCTCTATGTGTTCCCTAATTGTTTTATAGAATTTTTTAGCCCTAGTGCTATTAATAATAGCTAATATCTCTATAAATTTATCATCAAGGTCATACTTCCATATTTGTGGTAGCTCTATCAGATCTAAATATTTCATGGCCTGGGTGACCTCTTGATTTTACTCCTTTATTATTAGGGTTATACCCTCAAAATTTATTGGGTAGGTGCAAGTTCCCTTCTTATCCATGTTGGTGCTATATTTGCAATTAATGTACTCAGTTCTATAATATTCCATTGCAAACAACCAGTCTGTAACATAATGATGGAGAAAAAATGGCTTCTCAATGAACCCATACAGTTTGATGACTATGGCCTTTGTTAGAATGAACCAATCCCTTTCCTTTGCATATGGGTTTTGTAACACACTCTTAGCCTTTGGTGACAACCTATCCATTATCCCATGCAAAATTTAAGGTAGGTCCTAAGAACTCCCTATTAAAATTATAGAATGTTTCAGAGGTAGTCAGCACATTGGTCCATGAATATACTAACAATGGTATCCCTCTATCATTCTTATCTATCATGACTATCCAAGGTATTTCTTGTGCCATGAAGTAGTAAAAAACCTAGGTTGGATGAGAATGATATCTAAACAAGGTTCTAGACCCTTTAATTAATTTGCACAACTATTCATGAATTTGTTTCCATAGAAAGGAGGTCCAATTAAATCAAATAGGTATGTGCTCTGGTCCATGACAAAGGTGTCATAGAAATTGGGTTGGGTATGCATTGGGTCATAGCAGTTTACTAACCATGGACCTCCTCATCTGAAGGTAACCCTGCTAGCACCACCAAAATTGAATAAAGCTCAAGATTTTTAAAATAAAAAATTAGGATGGGGATTTCAAGAAGATTCCCTTTATAAGTGCTATTTTTAGCTATGACTCTATAGAAATATTTTAAATGACTGTGTGGGATATAATACTTTTCCTGCTCATCAGGATGAAAAGACTTAGGTTTCAATGTAGGAACTAGACCCATGGTGAAGGTAGCTGAGAAGACATCTGGGCTTAGCATAAACAAGGTTCTTCCTTGAACATATTGGATAATTTTGTGCTTAGGGTTATAGTAATTAACTATGGTGTGTACCAGTTTGGAGCACGGGTAAACTGCTGTGCAAACATAAAAAGACAACAAGAAATGAAAGATGAAAGTGCTAGGGCTTGACAAGGTAATATATTTTTAAAGACTATATTCAACATCCGTTCTAAGTCACTCGACACCTTTCCATGTAACCACTGTATCAATAATTCTTATGTCTTTATCCTAAAACTTGACATACTTTTCATCTTCAACCTGGGTTGAAGTCCATGTGATTGAAGATGAAGCTACCATTATGATATGTCTATTCTCCTGAGTGTTGTCTCACTGAACCTCCTTTGAACTCGTTGGTATGAGAGAAATCCTTCACAACAAAGATCAATCTCACAAGAGAATTTTAGTAATGTGAAGGACTACTAGGGTTCTCTTCATTGTATACAAAGCTTCTACAAAAATTAGGGCAAAGTGTAATTATTGCAATTAGTGCACCACTTGCTCTGTGAGTTAAATGGGATGACGCTTCTGCTTTAGTTTGTGTGCCACCCTACTCGATGAATTGTAGCTAAATTTGCACTTATGGTAGGCAAAATTTCCATTATCCTTTTTAAATTTAAAAATAATTTTCCCTCTAGTTGTGTGGTTGATGCCTTTTTGATTTAGAAACACCTTGACCTTGTTGATCGTGACATGGCAACGCATCACAAAATTGCATCAAATTTTGGCCTTCAAAGTTTTTACCCCTTTCTACCATGACATTATGACATACTATGACATCACATGAATTATTTTATTTCCTATCTATACAGATCATGAATTTGATACAAGTCACAACATCGTGATATTTTCAAAAAATAAGCAATATAGTACATATGATACATAAAATACAAAGGGTGGAAACCTTTTAGTGGAAATAGAGCTTCAAATGAAAACCATTAATAGGGATAGGTTGAATTATTCCCTGTTCATCCTGTAGTTTAATACATTATATTTTTATTCAGTAATTATCTTGAATGGACCTTCCCAAAAGGAGTTAAACTTCTGGTGATTTCTTGGTTTTGCCTTATTTTCATTCCATCTCAAGAATATGCATTTAACTTTGAATTTCCTAAAAGTTGCCTTCTTATCAAATAATCCTTTGGTTTCCCATAGATGTTTTTAACACTACACATAAGCTTGCTCTATTTTTTTCTCTAACTGCAAAAGTTGCATCAATCTATCTTCCACTGGGTCACCTTCTGTAGTATGAGTATGATCAAGTAATTTAAAAGTAGGTATTTTCATATGTATAGGGAGAATAACCTCTTTTTCATAAACCAAAGCTTTGGGATATGTCTTAATAGACTTCTTAATTGTGATTCTATCAGCCCATAATGCTTGGTTTATTAGTGAATGCCAAATCTTGTTATCCTTCAGAGTTCCTTTTAGAATTCGTAGCAAATTCTTATTGGTTGATTCTGCTAGAACATTTTCCTATAGATAGTAGTTGAGGGAATTCTTTAAATAAATTTAATATTTGCTAGAAAAATCAATCATATTTGATCCAATGAAGTATGGGCCATTATCACTAACTAATGCATCAGGTATGCCAAACCTTGTAATCAATATTTCAATAAATTTAATCACTACCTCATGATCAACCTTCTTTGTGGGTATTGCTTCAATTTATTTGGTGAAATAATTTATAGTAGTCAAAATATACTTGTGCCTTACTAATGAGTTTGGTTCAATCACCCCCATGATGTCCAATCCCTATTGCCAAAAATTTTCTTCCACTTGTATGGGTTTGAGGGGTAAAGAAGCATCTTTGTTTCTCCCCACATGTATTTGGAATTATTTGCATGCCTTGTGATTTTAAAAGCATCAGAGAAGATGGTCGGATAGTAACAATTTGTTCTTAATATTTTCAATGTAGTTTTTCTGCCTGAATAGTTTCCTACTGATAAGCCTTCATGGAATTCTCTCAAGATCTATTTTTGATCGTCCTTGAGATATTTCAAAAGAATCCCATCTAAATTTTTCTTGTATAAGCCTTCAAGTAACATAACATATTTCATGACTTGCAACCTCTACCTCCTCCTTTGTGAGACATTCAAGTTCATTGGGTATTTTTCTATTTGGAAATAGCTTATGAGTTCATCAACCCAATATGATATTCTTGAGGATAACCCATTCTCTCGGACTAATTCTAGTGCTTGACATGCCACATATTCTATTTTATCACTTTTAGCCAACTCTTGATACAAAGCCCTACCTCTTAACAACTTAGTTGGGTGGATCTCTACATAATCTTCCTTGATCTTTGATAGCCATCCTACTCTTTTTTGACCAATCTCTCCCTATATTATAAAGTTCCCGACTTAAGTATGATCAAATCTGGTCGGGACATTGCAGATTTACCGGATAACTTTCTGAGACTAGGTTTCTGGTGGCGACATGCCAATCATGTCGTGAACTATTGTATATAATATTTAAAAAAAAAAAAAATAGAAAGAGTAGAAAAAAAAAAAAAAAAGAGGTATTGTTTTTATTTGTTCATCTCGGCTCTTTTTGCATGCGAGCCATAGGTGCTTGTTTTTCTTTTGTTTTTCTCCTCCCAGTAGTTGGTGGCTTTCTAGAAAATTCTTCCTTTCCCTTCCCTTTTTCTTTCCTTCCTTTCTTCATCTTCCTCCTTCTTCTTCTTTTTCTTTTGTAGTTAAAAAAAAAAAACAAGCCACGGCTGTTGTTTCTTTTCCCCATTTCTATTATTCCCGTTCCTTCTTATCCCTTTCTTCTAAGTTATGTCATTTTACGCATTTATTTACAGTTCAGTTCATTTTAATTCCACAGCCTTCATATTTCCATTTCCATTCCATTAGTTCATTTACTTTCATTCCATATCCATTGCAGCCGGTAGTACAACAGCATTCTGTTACTGACTACCGCATTATTTTTCTTCATTTCATCCATTTCATCATATTACCATTCCATTTGCATTTCACCGCCTGCGCATCCGTGGGATCTCATTCCATTCATTTCCATTCCATGTTCAGTTCAGCCAAATGCAGATTTCTTTAACTTTCAGCTATTCAGCAAAAGTTTCTATTGCAGCAGTCCACTAAGATGTACCACAACAGCCAGCTTTCTGTTCCAATATGACTCTGTGCCCAATGGATTTAGGCCTGGATTCTTGCATACAACGAGCTGTATACCCCGTGAGCCACCAAGAATGTTGGCATTTTTTCCACATTTATTGTTATTATTAATTATTAATGCTTAAATTATTGGCCCAAAGCAGTTTTGTGAGTTATGAGGAGGTTTTTCCGATTTTCGAAGATTAAATGCTGCCCCGAATTAAATGCTTTGCGGATTTTCAATGCGGTCAAGGTCGAAGAGCACCCAGGCCACCAAAATTGAAGGATTTATTAGTTCGAAGCTACTGTTCGTGGATTGAGTCAATGGTTTCATGCATATTTTAAAAAAACAATTTAATGAAGGTGGTTCTTCGAAGGTGACATGTAAATTGCATTCAATTTTGTGGGTCTCCAAGGCTGCAATTAAGGGGATCGTGTGCATAATTTCCAATGCATAATTGTAGATCACAAGGAAGTCGGTTTCAAATATTTAATGCTGCAAAGAGGACGACCCTCTATAAAAACCAATGTAAGCTTCATTTGAAAGGGTGGTTGGAAAAGTTCTCTGCTAGAAACTGAAGTTCATTTGCAGGAATAAAGGATTGGCTTCTAATTTTTCAAGTGGTTGCATTGGTGATTTCCTTTCTGTTCCTGTTGCATTTCTAATAGTATTTGTATTTCTTCATGGCTGTTGCATTTAAATTCTGCATATTGGATTTATGTACTGCCGTGAGAGTATGATTCTTGGAATGTGATTTTGGAGGGTTTCTCTGTGTACATCGTGCGAAAGTTAGGTTGATAACTTTTATTGCTTGCTGTTGCTGCACTTTAAGTTTCCTGCTGTTGTTATCCTGATCATTATCACTTCGCCTTGTGGCCATATTTCCCATTCCTTTCTGCAACTTTTTCAATTTCTTTCCCGCAACCCTTATCTTAAAACCAGATTTTAGAGTAGTGAAGGGAACCAGCCCACTCTGGAGATTGGTCTGGGAGCCATTTCTTGCTTCCAGCCTTTCAATGTTGGCCAGGTCTAGGGTGCACTTGTAAAATCCTTTCCTGTGGCAGATTTTGGACCAATAGTTCCTAACATCAATATGCACCACATATACCAGAGTCTTGCTTTGGGATAGAAAATATATGAATTTCTAATGATTTCATGACTGCATACACATTTTTCTCGATGAAGTTATACCTTTACCCATGATATTGCATAGTCTATATTAGGAAGGAAATAGGTCTCTCCTCATTGTCTTCTCCCTTTTGAGTAAGAACTGCAACATAACTTTCCTATTCACCAACTGCATACAAAATGAAATATTTTGAGTAATATGGATTAATGAGCACAGGTGCCTAAGAAATTACCTCTTTGATTTTCTTGAATGCTTCTTTTTATAGGTCTGTCCACCTGAACTCTACATTATTATTTAGTAATTCAGTCATAGGCTTCACTATTTGTGTAATTTCTACAACAAACCTACATACAAAGTTGATTTGTACAAAGAAAGATTGTAACTCTTTCTTATTCAATGGAAAAGGAAGATCTAAGATAAATTTCACCCTATCTAGGCCAATGACTAGCCCTACCTTAGAAATAACATACCCCAATAGTGTTCCTCACTAGATATCAAAGATGGATTTATTTGGATTCAAGGAAGTACCAAACTCTCTCCACTTTTCAAATACCATCTTGAGATGCTCGATATGTTTCTCCTTTTTGTGGGAGGATACTATCATATCATCTAGATAAATGACTATCACTTTATTTACAAGTTTTCCAAAAGCTAGATCTATTAATATTTGGAAATTAACCCCTACATTGGATAGATTGAAAGGTATTTGTTGGTATGCAAAACTTCCCCATTTAGTAGTGAATGTAGTCTTGTGTTGATCTTCATATTTGACCCAAACTTGATTATAACTAGAAAATCCATCCAAAAATGAGAATTTCTTTTCTCCTGCTATAGTATGCAATATCTAATCTATTTGAGATAGAGGATAATGATCTTTCACTAGGACCATGAACAAATTTCTAAAATCTACACACAACCTGATATCCCCATTCTTTTTCATGATTGGCACTAGGTTAGCAATCCATATGGATTGTTTGATAGGATAAATTATTTTTGGCATCGAGAAACTTCAATAACTCTTGTTTCATTATAGGTTCTATATTTGGGTTGATAGGCCTCTGCTTCTATCATAATAGCTTTGATCTAGCTTCAAGTTCAATGGTGTGTTGTATTGTTTCCTTATTGTACACCTTGAGGTCATCATACATCCAGACTATAATATCATTGAAATCCTTGCATAATTATTGAACTTGATCTGCTTCTTATTCTAAATATTGGATCCTGATCTTAAGCACTTTTATAGTCTCTATTTACATTTCCTTGTACTTTTGCTTATCAATATTTATATTATGACCCACTAGTCGATCACTGCTATCAAACAAGCTTTCAAGAGTTATTAGACCTTTTGGTATATGATTATTCTTGAGTTGGATTAGTCCTTCATCCTCTTCATCTTCTAAGTCATGATTACCTAAATAGTTCATCTCATGTATTAATAAATATAACACCTATTCATAATTCTCAAAGATCTTCTAAAAGGTGTCTTTATATAGAATTGAAGGTCTGTATATCAACCTGGCTGTCTTTGGTTTTTGTATGACATTGACAAGTGGGCAATAATTGGCTCCCATAGATGTTAGTAAATCAACATTATTATTATGCTTCCTAAGAATAGCCTTGATATTCAAAGCTTCAAAATATTTGAATAAATCCCACACTTTATTTCGATAAGCCTTGAGATAATGCTATTTGTTGATACATTTTTCTGTGACCTGATTCACTATTAACTTTGAATCTCCATATATCTGCAACTGTTTGACCCCTAACTTCTCAACCTTTCTTAAGACCAAATAAAGTGCTTCATATTCTACTACATTTTTTGTGTAGATCCATGTCAACTTGTATGAAAAAACTTTCTCAACCCTAGTTTTAACCCAATCCCATATTTACATCTAGCACCATCAAAGAAGAGTTTTTAGATTTGACTTGTAGGGGAGTCTTGTTTCAACAAAGTGAAGGGTTCAATACTTTTAGGTTTTGTGATTGAATAGGCCCCAATCCCTATTTCAATTATAAAATTAAAATTCTTTAAAGAAAATTGGTCTTCATTTTGGAGCTCCTCTAGAACTTCTTCCATTAGATCTAACCCTTCAATATATTCGATAGTCATATTCACATTATTAGCATGTTTGTTGTCTTCTTTAATATTATCAATATGAAAGGAAGAAGATTTTTAATTGAAGATCTTAATCCTTCTACCTTCGTATACAATATCCATGTGTGAATAATTAAGGGATAAATATACTCCTATCTTGGCTATGAATTCCCTTGAAAGACACATCCCAAAGTAAGGCTCTAGGTATACCAAAACCACTTCTTGTATAACTGTAATTTGGGGCATCCTATGCAACACTATAGGAATATCTTTGATCACTCCTATAGTATTGAATAAGGTGCCATTCAACTGTAGTACTCCTAGGATACTCCTAGTATATTCCATTCTCATAATATCACATATAACTTTAAGCATCATTGTAGTTACTACACCTGAATCTATCATGCAATTATGTACTACCCATCCTTCCATTTACAGGGATAAATAGAATGGAGAAGGCCTATTATTTCCAGTGGTTAGTATTGAGCTAGCCTGAGCTAGATTCAATTGAGGATGAGGCTTGAATTTATTTTTGATTGATTTGAGATATTCTTGTAGTAAATAAATCTGCCTCGAAAGTGGTAATGCATCATACATGCTTGCCTTTGAAGGTATATTTTATAGTTCTTCCACTATATTAAAAATAGGTGTATTAGGCTACTTATATATTTCTTTTGTAGACAGATCATATCTATTTATATACCCTTAGGTTACTTCTATTATTTGATGCTTGGTTAAAGAGGGGTATATTAATTTATCCCTTGCTTGTTCTTGAATCACAACCTCCTTCTGTGCAACCTCACTCCTACTTGTTTCCATTCCTTATTTTTGAGATGGATTTTGAGGTGCAGTTTCATGGGATTTTCCCTTATCAACCTGATTTTTTGTTCTCAAAGGTACTTTCAAAGGATTAATTTCAATGGGATCAACTTGGAGGGGCTTCTTACCTAATCTAGTCAGGGCTGCAACCTGATTTATGAATGACATCATGAAGTTATGGCCCATCTCTCTAATAATATTAACATATCCCTTTTGAGATCTTTTTACCTTATCAATAACCACCTTCTATAAATAGTGTTGGTCAATAAAGCATGTATTCTCACCATGTGGATCATTACATGTGGAACACTAGTAATTGAATTCAACTAAGGATGTAGAGACTTCATTTTTTAATTTGCATACACTGTGCCTTACCTCTATAGATATTTTCTAGTCAAAGCAAATTGATATTTTACCACCTATAGAAATCTTCTTGGCTGAAAGATTCTTTAAAATTCCAACCTCTTCTTTGAAGTGAATCCATCGGTTACATTTCTCATGGATTTTTGCATTTCTAAGAGCAAGCTAAGGATTAAGGATTGGTAAAGCAGGTACTAGGGGTATAGTTAGAAATACAGGGGGATATTATATCTCTAGGATGGTTGGTATTCTAGGCAATCTTGGAAGGTCAACCACAGGAGAAGAAGTAGGTTATGATGTGTTTGGAATAGGGGCCTAAGAGAATTTTGGAAATATGAACATTATCATTTTAGGTGGTAACCTCCCAATAGCAATAAGGTATTTCTTTACCTTGAAGGCTTCCTGAAAAATTTGTGGGAAGGTGAACACATGAGACGACCTTATTTCCATACCCAAATCTAAGTTGAAGGCCCTTAGATAATAATACATTGCTTTCTCATTTGTTGGTCTGAGCCCATCAGGCACTCTTCTTTATGTAGGACTGAGTTTGATATGAAAATCAATTATATCTTCTTGAGGATGTTTTTGTGTGTGACCTCAGGGAGCATGCACCATAACTGACCCAAATTGCAATGTATATTATATCAAATTGAAAGGAATGAACATGCAAATGATATGTAAATAAGAAAATAAATAAATATACTTTTTATTGATATTTCCAATCCACGGTTACATATTTGTCCCTATGAGGATAACCAATTTTTGATACAATCAGTTACAAGCAGGGCAAAAATGGTGGAATAAATCCCCTCGCAAAGGGGTGGTGCACTTTTATAGGCTTCCCAATCCCACACATGAACTTATCTGAGGGATCATAGATACCTCCTTCTCCTTATCTTGTCTAGGAGGGATCCCATGCTCTGAATGTTTTGATGTGGTCTTGTAAAATTGTAGATTTGCATACATAAAAACAACAAAGTACGCTTAGTAGTCTGGATTGCCTCCCTGGATGAGGTTGTTAGTATCAAACCTGATAAGCAAGAGAGATAAGAGTAATATGGCTAAATACAATAAAATAACGAAATATGCAAGTATATCTCGAAATATAATAATGTAAATGCATATAGTAACTAGATATATGCTAGAGATAAATGCTAAAACAAAAATCAATCAAATATAATGATAGAACAAAAGAAACTAATATCTAAACCCTAGGTTATGCCTGTGGTCCACTATCTAGGATAGTAGCCATAAAATAGACCTTTCTTCTTGCACTCCAAGGGCTGTAGCACCAGGTTCTCTACTCCAATTGATGTTCAAGGGTTGACAGATGTGTTAGGTACATGGAATTACAATGAATAACAATGGTTGTAAATATCTGATGCATAGTATCTCCTTAGCTTGACATCCCTTCGTTACTCCTCAAGGGTGCATAGATTTGACCTCCAATCTAATAGGGCTTCGTTGCATAAACTCTAAAAATTATGGATCTTTTGCTCTTTGTAGGAGATTCCATATGTAGAATTCCATCTCTTAGATCTAGACCTTGGATTCCTAGAGAAGCTTCAATCCAAATTGCATGCAACTAACCATCCCAGGTGGGAAGCATCAGTCACAATCTGACATTGAAGGGGTAGTTAGGAGGAACTCAAGTAGTTCCTCACCAAAATTTGCCTGCAAATAATGCAAAGGTGCAGTCAAACTACATGATATGGGCTCGTATTCATGGTCAAACTATGTATAGTGCTAGCTACTATTAGGTCCAATGGCTAGGTGTGGCTGCTATAGTCTTTAGCGGCTAGGTGTGGCAGTTGCTCTGCTTGAGAGTGGCTAAGCCTAGATGGGCTAGAACTACCCTGTTTGAGTGGTTAGGACAATTGCTTACTCTTGGAGAGATCCAAGAGGATTCATATGGTCTATGAATGTGTTCATATGGGTAGTATCCTAAACATGAGATATTTTAGGTATATACAAATACCCATTTTTGAGATGCATTATGGGAAAACACAACGTTGAGAAAAATAAGACCACCTAGGGTCACATTGTAGGTTGGATGATGATCATTGATTTGATCAATATTGGATACCCCAATCATGTAGGAGGGCACACATCCTAGAATCATTGCTTCCAATAGGATGAAAGGCTTAAATTTGTGGAATTTTTCATTGGTACCTCAAACACAATCAGGTAGGTTTGGGACTACTATTGGTTCGATTAGAGGAGAGCTACAAAATTACATATCATATTTGCTTTTTTTCCTAGAAAAGGGTAATCTTATGACAGTTTTTGATAATTATTCTTAAGATGAACACAATTTGACATGATCGAGATGATATTTTGTTGACTTTGATTATGATTGTTTGAATATTTTGGCTATCCCCTCAAGCGATGAGTCGATGAGGAAAGGAAAATTAATAAAGCGACGAGTCGCTTGACCAAAATGAATGATTTGGATCTCTTTAGAGGGTTGCTTGTTGTTATAGGGTAGGTCCCATCTAGGTGTGATTTCAACCCCTTTTGGTAATTGCACATCTCTATCCCATGGGGCGGTCCGATCACAATGGCCTTCTTAGGGAATTAATATGAACATAATTCTATTCTAGCTTGTGTTGAATCACTATTTACTATAGGAGAAATGAGATGGATCATCGCTCCCGTGGGATGGTCTGACTATCATGGCCTTCTTTGGGTTAGAAGTGAGGCATCTCAATTTGTCCATAACTATTTTGCCCTAATTGGCCTTATGGTAATTTTCTCATCTCATCGAATTGCATGGAATGCTAGTCGCTACAATCATCGAGTGTATAGAGCAAATAACTGAATATGAGGCTCAATTGGAATTTTGTTGTTTCTTGATTTATTTTGTGTTTACTAGATTTTATGATGTTTTTGGATTTTGATATATGTAATTTTTTTGGTATTTATGCTTATTTTGGTTGCTTTGGATTTGCAAATGTGTTTATTGACTCATTTTGAGGTGCTCTGTGGTGAGAAATTGAGTAGATTTCTCATCAGGTCCAACAACCCCCAACTGGTGCTTCGTAGCCGCTGTTAGGTCCAGCGGCCAAAAATTTTGGGCCATTGATGACAACAATGGTTGAGGCCTGATTTGGAAATATAAAAGTAAATTAGGGTTTTTGATCTTTAATTTTCTATGTGTCATTATACTTTTTATCTCTGAGTTGAGAGTGACTACTTGTGACCTAGAACGTTATCGATTTGATGCTATGAGTGAGCAGGGTGAGGCTTTGACCAGCTGAGGAGCCAAAGCTTCATAGGTACCTTTATAAACCCTAACCCCTTTTTATTAATGTAGTAAAATGAACCTAACTAAACAATTTGGTAAAGAAACCTCATCAACCCTATTGGAAATGAACTAAACCAGTAGATAGGGTTATTTTAAGGTTTAAGCAGATGGGTTTCCCTCTGTTTTGCATTTTTATGATTTTTGGCCATGGGGAAACGTCATTGGCATGTCATCCACTGGCTGCTACCGTACAAAGTGGCTAGCCTAGCATGAGGCTGGCCACTATCACTAGCAGTGACCAGTTAGAAATCCAACAGTTAAATTTCTAACTATTGGAAACTAGCCCCTGCCAGCTTCAGCGGTCGCTTCATGGCCACTCCTGGCACGAGCGACCAGGTGACCTTAGATTTATTTTTTTGATTTTTGCATTTTAAAACAATTTTAATTGATTTTTTTGGAGTTTTGAAGTGTATTATTATTATTTTTTGGATGTTTAGGTGTATTTGGCCCTTTTGCTTGTTGCCTTAAGTGCATCTTAGATTAGGTTGCACCATTTTATGTTTTATGAATTTATTAGTTTGTTAGTGCATTTGATTTAGGAATTTATTTTTCACTCTTAGATTTTATTAGCTCGAGCTCGAGAACTAAAGCTACTTGTGGATATTCTATCCCTCATGGATGACACAAACTGGCATTGGTTTGATGCTCATGACCTCCAATACGTCACCAAGATTTCAACAATCATGTCAGATTAGGCCTATCTTATTGCCCTGGCCCATAGGTGGGACTCCAAGACCAACATGTTCCACCTTCCTACTGGTGATATGACCATTACATCAGAGGACGTATACCAGATCTTCAAGATCCCCTTTAATTAAGTCCCCATCGTGTCTTCCCCTATGGGTGCTAGGGATGTAGTTTTCATGAGGGTCTTTGGGAGACATTTCATGATTGCCACTCAAGGAGGATTTCTATGGAGCGGTGGTACCGAGAGGAGGTCTTCTACCATAGAAATGTTGTGTTGCTGATGGTTATTTGCAACATTCTCATTCATGACTGCTCGAGAGTGAGGTTCCCATGGAACCTCTTAGCTATGGTTTAGGACCTGGTGGGTAGTGAGGCACCTATAATTTATGCTTGGGGGAGAACCCTATTAGCACAGTGCTATGACAAGCTATACCAGATTAAGCGGAGGGGTCATGCCAACATTGCATGTAGCTTGGTCCTTCATATTTGGATATGGGAGAATATCAAGGTGGATCACCTAGTAGGACCTTTTGTGGATATTATTGAGGTGGCCTATAATCACTAGAGCTATGAATCTAGGTGGCCTAGAGAGCTTGAGGAACATAAGAGTTAGCCTCATGCAGGGGAGCTTTCCCACTACACAAAATCATTGATTGGTTTACAGGATCAATACGTTATCTGGAGTCCTTACTTTAAGTGCCCTACTTGGAGGGATCCAACCAATTTTATAGCTCAAACTCTGTGACTTATTGAAGAACATAGACTTATACTAAGAGGGGGGGTGAACAATATAAGATGCAACCATTTAAAAAAATTTACTTTAGATAGCAGTGGCATCACCATAACATTAACCATAAAAGAAAGCAACACACAAAGAAGAGCCATTTTAATGTGGTTCACCCAAGATGGGCTACATCCACAAAAATATTTTCACTAAAAGCTTTATCAATCAAGTTCTTTGGGAAATCCTTTCCCTATTAAAAATTTTATGAACTTCCTATCCAAATGAGAATCCTTCCCCTCAACAAGTATTTATGAGCCTCCTGCCTAAAGGAGAATCCTTCCCCTCAACAAGTATTTATGAGCCTCCTGCCCAAAGGAGATGTCCTATCCCCTCAACAAGTATTTATGAGCTTTCGACCTAAAGGAGATGTCCTATCCCCCAAAGCTCTAGAAATGATACTTTAGAAGATCACTACCTCTTCTGCCGCTAGCAAGTGGAACTCCTTTCCACAAAAGACGTCCTGTCCTCCTTGCTCTAGCTTTAGAGACTTATGCCCTCACTGATCACCTCCATATATACTCATCAAAACATGTACTAAACACAGTCAGTCGGTCTAGCACAAGTCCTCTCAAACTCTGTTACAATATGCAGCAAAATCAGTCCTCTGGTCTAGCACAAATCCGCTCTCAAATTTCTATCAGATCTATCCCAAGCTTAAGAAAAAATATTGAACAAATCAAACACAACTACTCACAAGTCTTCACCAAGACTTCATCAAATATGTCCATAATTTCTTCAATAAGAACCTTTCCAAATCAGTCCTAGCAAGCTCACCAAGAACTTGCCCAAATCAGCTCAAGCAAGTTTACCAAGAAACTTGCCTAATGTGAACACACAAAGAGAATTGTTAGAGACCCAATGTGTTTCATCCAATCATATCAAATCAATCTCATAGAAGCATAAAGAGAATTTTTAGAGACTCAATATGTTCTATCCTTCAACTCTCAATCTCAACTCAAATCAATCTCATATAAGCATAAAGAGAATTGTTAGAGACTCAATATGTTCTATCCTTCAAATTTCAATCTCAACTCAAATCAATATCATAGAAGCATAAAGAGAATTGTGAGACTCAATATGTTATATTCTTCAACTCTCAACAACCAAACAACTCAATTAGGGTTTCAATAACTTATAGCAATGGCATAAGCTTCTCACTAAAAAAACCTAATGCAAACTTCAAATGCTTCCACTCTCATAAACTAGAATTATGCAATAACTCATAAAATCATCATGATATCATAATGCATAATAAATACTTCCATTTTAAAAAAATAAGATCCACTCCAAATAAGGAAACTTAATTTAATCCTTTTCACTCCAAACTTATTTTCAAAAAACCATCAATCAATAATAACCATGGAAGAATGTGCCCATACCTTTACTTTGATGAAGAAGGAGAACTCAAAATTTGTCACAACACTAACTCTCAATTTGCCACAAATTAGAGCTAGCAACAATGGAATAATGCACAATGATAAGAGTCCTAATAAAACCTTATCACTCCAACTCATCAATAATCAAAACTCACAAATATACATATCAACAATATTCCTTTACACCTTATAACTCCTAAAATACATTTACTTCTAAATGTATTTACCAAATAAATATTAAGCATCAATAATAACAATTTCAAAGCAATATTTCTATTTAACCTTATACCTCCATCCAATTACCAACAATAGTTGCAAAGTTAAATCAAATATTACCCAGGTGTTGTAGGTGAGTTGGAGAGGAGAGGGAAATCCTCCAAGAGAGGTCCCAGGTTCAATCTCCACCCTACCAAAAAGCTATATTGGGTATCCAAAATCCAATTAATAATATTAGTGTAGGTAGATTCGGGTGCGACTCCTGGGTAGCTTTGACAGTGTAGAACCCCATGTTCATGGTCTCTCAAACCAAGACAACCTTGCAAGGGGTTTTTTGCTTAAAAAAAATCAAATATTCCACATTATAAACAAAAGATCTACCTTGGCCAAAAATCAATTCTCCAAGCTTAGGAGAAGTGTGGATACACCAACATAAGTGCCAAAGTGCTTCCTCCTCCAAACTCATGGCCCAAGTAAACTACTGTACCACGTGCACAATAATCCATGACAAAAAAAAAACATGCCTGACGTGAATCGATCTCAACACCTCTTCCTAGTGAGCACCTTCGCTCCACTGCCTCCATCATTGGAGCACAAGTTCCGAACAAAATCTCAAGTGCCACTCATCGTTTTACCTTTCCTTTTCTCATAGAAATTAAAGACAAACAAATTTGTCTTCCTCATAGGCGTACAAAATCAAAACTTAAACATAGAGCAATACGAAACTCAAAAATCATAGAGTAATCCGAAATTGAAGGTCACAGAGCAATACGAAATCAAAGGTCATAGAGCAATACAAATTCGAAGGTAATCATGCAAATCGGAGGTGTATTGAACCTTAGGAATTAATACCCTTTAATAGTATTTTGCATCCCATGCAAGTTGACATCGATGCTCCTTCCAAAAAAATGACGTCGATGAGGTAAGTCTTCTACATTGGCATCGCTAAGGGTTTAGAAACCCTTTCAATAATAATTATTAAATTAATAACTATTATTTTATTAATAATAAACTTAACTTAAAACCTTTCAAAGGTTTGAGTTAATTTATTTATTAATAATCAAAATAGACTTTTAAGGTTTTTTCATAGAGGAAAAACCTTTTCATTAAGACAAGATGGTTTTAATAAAAACCCTTAATGAGTCTAGATGGTTTTAAGAAAAACCTTTAACCTTGTCACCATGGTTTTAATTAAAAACCCTTAAATAAACATCATGGAACTTTCAAGATATTTTTGGCACCAAAATATTTTTGACATCAACACAAATTCCTTTTGATATCAACACAAACTCCTTTTGACATCAATGACAACTCACAACCATGAAGCTAGGAAACATACCCAAAATTGTGAGAAGAGGAACACATTTGATTAATTTGACGAAGTATAAATACAAACAATAGGGCCAGGATTAGCCCGGAGGTTGTGGAACCACCCGAGACAAATATAGGCGGAGTTGTAACAAATAACAACTAGCCTAATATTAATCAATCTAACAATATAAGATTGTTACGATTGAATTAATTAACAAATGAAATATTGAAATATATTCTAACATCCCCCCTTATTACAATATTTCAGGAAACATGTAACTACTAGCTATACTAGCATCCCCCCATTATTTTGAAATACATAGAGAATTGCGAAACAATTCAAATTTGACACGTGCAAGTGCCTTAGTGAATATGTCTGCAACTTGAGCATTGGTGGAGATGTGTTGAAGCTGAATGTGGTGCCTTGGTACTTCGTCTCGAATAAAGTGACATTGTGTATCAATGTGCTTGGTTCGTTCATGATGCACTGGATTCTTAACAAGGTTCAAAACACCCATGTTGTCGCAGAACAAGTGTATTGGAGATTTTGATGGAAGACCCATACTTGTCAAGATGCGACGCAACCATATCACTTCGCACACAGCTTCACGTGCGGCATGGTATTCTGCCTCTATTGATGAGATAGCAACCACCTGTTGCTTCTTGCTGTGCCAAGAGACAGGACCAGATCCAAGATGAAACAAATATCCTGAAGTTGATTTACGATCATCAAATGATCCGGCATAGTCGGAGTCCGTGTATCCCTGTAAGAAGAATTTGTTGTTCTTCTTATATTCTAGGCCATATTCCATTGTGCCATGGACATAGTGAAGAACTCGCTTTGCTGCTTTCCAGTGTGTAGTCTTAGGTTCTTGCATGAACCTCGAAAGATAATTGACAGCAAATACGATATCTGGCCTAGTGTTGGTCAGATATATGAGACTCCCAATCAGCTGACGATAGAGAGTAGCATCTACCTGAGGTGATTTGTCATATCGCGATAACTGAAGACCTGTTTCCATTGGTGTTGCCATCGACTTGCAGTCAGTCATGCGATATTTTTCTAGTAGTGTCTTGGCATATTTTTTTTGGGACACTTTGATGTAGTGCTCCCTCTGGTTCACTTCCAGGCCAAGACAGTAATGGAGAAGTCCGAGATCTATCATTTCAAAAGATTCACTCAAATCCTGTTTGACAGAAGAGATCATTGTTTTTGAACTCCCTGTTATGAGCAGATCATCAACATAGAGTACAAGCAACACTATTTCAGAGCCTTGCTTCTTGAAATAGAGGTTTGCATCCGACGGACATCTCTTAAATCCATGCTGCAGTAGGTGATTATCCATTTTTATGTACCAAGCCCGAGGGGCCTGTTTCAAACCATATAAGGATTTGACCAATTTGCAAACTTTTTGTTGTTGGCCTTCCACTTCAAATCCTTTCGGTTGAGTCATGTAGACTTCCTCTTGGAGATCACCATTTAGAAAGGCACTCTTGACATCCATTTGGTGCACTTTCCACCCATACTATGCTGCCATAGCACAAAGAACTCGAATGGTTGTCATCCGAGCAGTAGGTGCAAAAGTTTCCTCATAGTCAATGCCTTCTCTTTGAGCATAGCCCTTTGCAACAAGTCAGGCCTTATGCTTATCTATTGTCCCATATGCCTTATACTTGAATTTATACACCCATTTGCAGCCTATGGGCTTCTTTTCGTATGGCAGATCGACAAGCTTCCAAGTTTTGTTTTTCATCAGAGACTTATACTCAGCATCCATAGCGGCCTTCCACTGAGGCTCACCAAGAGCATCTCATACTGATGCAGGTTCAAGTTCATCTATTGAGGACATAAACACCCTGTCATCATCAATATCCATATCTTATGTATCTCTCTCTGGATCTACAGAAAGTTCCTCAAAATACTGACATAGATCATCAACCCTAGTAATCTTTGTTGCAGCTTTCTCCTGTCGAGCCATGCTGCGAGTACGAGGCCTATCCAATGTCAAATCTGGTGGAGTGGATAGCTTAGAGTCTCTAATCATACTTGTATACCACTTTGGATTCTTCTTCTATGGAGATGAAGAAGATGAAGAAGGACCTCCAACCTTGGATGAAGGAGACTTCTCAACCTTAGTTTCCACAAGGTCTAGGTATACATCTGATGTGTTTTCTGATGTGAAAGCCTCATCAAAAACTACATCTCTACTGATGTGTATCTTCTTGGTTAAGGGATCAATCAATCGATAACCCTTGGAGTGCTCATCATACCCAAGAAGAATGCACTTCAGTGTCTTCTCATCTAGCTTCTTCCTCTTTTCTTTTGGTATGTGCATGAATGCTTTACAACCAAAAATGCGTAGATGAGAGATGGAGGGTTTTCTGCCACTCCATGCTTCCTATGGAGTCATTCCTTGTAGGGCCTTAGTGGGTGCCCTATTCAACAGATATACTATTGTGGTGACTGCTTCTGCCCAATATTGTTGCCCAATTCTAGCTCCTGTGAGCATGCAATGAACCATTTCCATGATGGAACGGTTCCTCCTTTCAACAACACCATTTTGTTGAGGAGTATAAGTAGTAGTCAACTGTCGTGTGATCCCATTTTCAGTCAAGAACTCAAAAAATTCTTTAGAGGTGAACTCCCCCCTCGATCTGAGCGGAGGGTCTTGATAGAAGTCCCTGACTCCTTTTCAACAGATTTCTTGAATTGCTGAAAAAAGCCAAATGCTTCAGATTTCAGTTGAAGAAAGAATACCCACATATTTCGTGAGTAATCATCCATGAATAACTAAAAATACCTCTTACCCCCACAACTGTTGGGACTTAAAGGACCACACAGATCGGTGTGAACCAACTCTAGAGGTTTCTTTGCTCGTGTAGAGCTCCTTTCAAAAGGTACTCTATGTTGCTTTCCTGCCAAGCAATCAGAGCAAACTGGCAATGTGGTAGAAAGGGAAGGAAGACCCTTTACCATTTCATACTTACTTAACTCAAGTAAGTAACCAGAACTCATATGTCCATATCTCTTGTGCCATAGGGAAGTTGCCTCCTTTGTAGAGACAATCATGGCTACATCTGGAGAAGAGATAGTATCTAGGGCAAATAAGCCATGCTTATATGAAGTGGTTGCAATGTTCTTACCCCTCCTGGTGATAGAACAACACTTCTTGCCCCCCTCAACACTAAAGTTTACAACCATATTTTTGTCCAAAATTTGTGTGACTGACAACAAGTTGTTCGCCAATCCTGGAACATAGAGAACCTTCTCAATCTGGCACTTGCCATCAGGAAGAGTAATAGAGACTGTTCCTTCTCCCTGAACCTTGTAGGTTTTATCATCGACAATAGTGATAGGTTTGCCCTCTTTGGCCTCAAAAGACTCAAACCATGATTTCTCACTAGTCATGTGCTTATTGGCTCTAGAATCGACATACCAAATAGGATCCGTCTGCTTGGATATTGTGGTAGTCATGAGCACTTTGTGTGCTCTCTCAGAATCCGTGTCAGATTCTTCAACAACAACATTCACTTGTTGTTGTTTGTTCTTTTGTGGTTTGTTCTGGCCTTTCTATTTTGATTGTTTATTCTTATGCCAACATCTGTTTGTATCATGACCTTCTTTGTCATAGATCTTGCAATATCTCTTTTTCTATTGAGGTTGAGTTTGTTTCCCTTTTGAATCCTTTTGAGAACTACCTCCCTTCTGAAAATTACCCTTCTTCTTGTTTTGCCCCTTCCTGTTGGTGTATAGGGCAGTGTTAGAAGAATCATCTCGTTGTAGTTGGCGTGCCTCCTCTTCTTGAAGCATATTTACCAACTCAACATAGGTAACTTGTCTCTGTGATACATGAATGGAGGTAATCAACACTCTAAAAGAATCTGGAAGAGCTCTCATTACCACTGAGGTAAGGAGCTTATCATCAACTGGTGCTGCTAAGGAATTCAATTTTCCTTTCAACTCAGACACTCTGCAAAGAAAGTTTTCAACCGTCTCTCCTTGTTTCATGCTTAGACTGTGTAATTGAGACTGAAGGAATAGAATGGTGGAGTCATTCTTCCCTTCATATATAGTTTTAAGGGCATCCCATGCCGCTTTACTATTTGGACAGTCAACAATATGAGGTTGAACTTCATCAGAAACAACAAGCAAAATGAGCACCTTTGCTTTGCTATCTTTCTTGTCAAAGTCTTTCTGATCAGCAGTTAGAGTTGTTGCTCCAACTGTAGATGAAGGTCTTACTGTTGTTCCAGAAATAATTTTCCAAAGATCATCCATCTCTAGGATTGCCTTCATTTTGTTTTTCCATGGTGTATAATTTGGACCTTTCAATAACTGATGAGCATCAATCATTAGTTTTGCAGACATTGTGAAGGTTCCTTATAACACCAAATGGTCGCCCCTTCGATATACCTTAATTCCAGGCCGTTATACCATACAAAATACCCGCCCTTACATGAGGGAGACTATAGGTATTTTGAAAAACCAAAAAAATTACCCGCCCTTACGTGAGGGAGACTATAGGTAATTTTAATGATTATACGATACGTGGTACTTAGGCGGTACTGAAAGGGAATCACCTCGTTGATGGCACCGACCTTAGAAAGCCTTCAATCCGCATGCGTGGGGCGTAACTTCCCCTAAACACTTTGGATATCCAAAATTTCATCTGGATTTAAGCCTAAACACGAGAGTGATTGGGGTAGTGGATGGAGTGAAACAATAGCAAAAGAAACTGGCACTTTCTGTATCTCTCTGCTGAATGTGAATTTGCAAAAAAAATGGGTTTATTTTTTATTTTTATTTTTTTATGCTTTATGCTTTAGAAGTAAATGCTGAAAAATGAAAGCATCCATACAACATTAAAGCATAAAAAATGACCCTAGGTGTCGGTTACCACCGAGAATGCACCTATTACAAGTTTTGCCAAGTTTCTTGTAGAAATGCTTGAAAACAAATTGCTCACTATTTTCCCTTCAATATTTTGAGAAAAAATCACTCCCAATCCCCCCTTGATTTGTCAAAAAAAAACACTCCCCCCTTTAAAATTTTCTTTTATAAAGAATTTTTCAAATATTCTTTTATAATGAATAGTTAAAAAAATAACTTTTAATTTTCATAGTAAAAAAAAGATTACTCAAAAAAATAACCTTTAAAAAACTATTTAAAGAAAATTAAAGTTGCATTTAATTTAACTAAAAATTAAAGAATTAAGAAAAAAAACTTAAAAAAAATAATTTTTTTATACCTTTGTGCAGGGGGGGTCGACGGGACTCGAACCCGCGACCTGAGGGCTCCCGGAGCCCTTACCACTCGGCTCACAACCGGTGAGCCAGTGGGCTGATCCGGGAGTAATCCTCGATGCCCTCCACCTTAAACTACGTTCGAAGGCGTAAAGCCTTCCACGATGGTGCTCCCTCCTCCACCACCGCTCGGGCGGAGCGCAGGTGGCGTTGCTCAGGCGGATCCACCGGTAGCTCGAGGGTGGCACAGAGGAGGCACTGTGGTGGCGCGCGGGTGGCTAAGAGGTGGCGGGCTCACAGTGAGCCAAAAAACCCAGCTAAATCACTCAACTCAAAGCTCTCTGAGCTCGTTTCTCCTATGCAATAGCATTTAGACCAATCAAAATCTTTAAAAAATGTAGAACAAGGGAGAACAAACCAGCTCGATGTCTACCTTTGACGCCCGATGTGTGAAGAAAATTGATATTGGAGGGTTTTGGAGGACTTGGATCAAATTCTGATCCAGCCAATGTTCTCCGATTGGCCTCTACCTTCCAAAAAACACTCCTCCTTCGAAGGCACTGTGACCACAGTTAACAAAAAATAGGAGGTGCAATACCGGTTTGACGTCGTTCATAGGTGACAGAGAAGAAAATGACGTGCTGTGTTGGTTTGATTTCATTTTTTTGGAGGCTTCGATGTCTTTTATCCCACACGGATGGGAAGGGCAATCTTAGAAGGGTTTATTAGACCCTTTACTCCACAATGGAGTATCTCTTCTCGGGGAGAGGCTCTCACCCGAGAGGGTCATGGGGTAGCCGCGGTGTTGGCTCCCACGACATGTAGGCCCTTTCGATTGTCGACCGTGCGGTCGATCTTTGCCCTTTCGATCTCCTCTTTCGACCTTCGATCCTCTTTCGACTTCGGTCGAACGCTTCACCTCTTCGACCGAATGGTCAAAAAAAATTTCAATGAAAAAAATGAGAAATTAAAAAAAAATTCTCAACCTCCCTAGCCTATCAAATTCTGAGAAAAAAATTTCTCAAACTCCCAAGTTGTGCCTCCAGAGCGGCGATTCTCAACGCTACTACGAGATCATTTAAAAAAATGAGAGTGGCGGAGAGAGTGGCGTTTGCTCTGATACCATGTGAGAAGCGGAACACATTTGATTAATTTGACGAAGTATAAATACAAACAATAGGGCCAGGATTAGCCCGGAGGTTGTGGAACCACCCGAGACAAATATAGGCGGAGTTGTAACAAATAACAACTAGCCTAATATTAATCAATCTAACAATATAAGATTGTTACGATTGAATTAATTAACAAATGAAATATTGAAATATATTCTAACAAAAATTACCAACAATCTCCCCCTTTGTCATTGATGGCAAACCACTACTGAAACCACTGCCAACTGTCAAAATTGAAACCAAATGAAAACCATCCTCTGAAGATTTGCTCCCCCTGACTCAAGGCTTTCCCCCTTACTCAAATATCTCCCCCTTTGTCATCAATGACAAAGGGTCACCTTTTGGGCTCAAGGCTAAGAATGAGCCTCTTGGCTTAGCCCCTCCCCCACCTCCTATTGAGGTGATTAATTCTGGGGTGGGAGTAAAAATACTCCCAATTTCTTCCTTAAATACTCAAAAGTCTCTCTTGGAAGAGGTTTAGTGAAAATGTCAGCAAAATTTTCCTTAGTAGCACATATTTTAGCTTAACCTACTTGTCCTGAACCTACTCTCTCAAAAAGTGATATTTTATGGGAATATGCTTTGTTCTTGAGTGCATTACTAGATTCTTGGAGATACTTATGGCACTTGTATTATCACACAATATGGAAATGGGTTGATCATGCTTTATTTTGAAATCCTCCAAGGTAGTCTTCATCCATAAAACTTGTGTACAACAAGCTACTACTTCTATGTATTATGCCTCTGCTGTAGACAAGGAAACTGAAGGTTGTTTCTTGCTTAACCAAGCAACTAAACAATTCTCGAAAAAGAAAGCTCCACCACTGGTGCTTTTTCTGTCATCAATATTCTTGGCCAAATCTGCATTTGTAAAAGCTGTGAGAGTAAACTTATCACTCTTGGGATACCAAAGCCCAAGATCCATAGTGCCTTTCAGATATCTGAGAATCCTTTTTACTACCATAACATGAGTTTCTTTTGGTGCAGCCTGAAACCTTGCAACTAGTCCCACTGCTCGCATGATGTCTGGACTGGTAGCTGTAACATAAAGCAAACTACCAATCATGGATTTGTACAACCTTTGATCTGCCTTTAGAGATTCATCATCATTGCTCAAATTACACCCTGTAATCATTGGAGTACTAATAGGTTTGCTATCCTCCATACCAAACTTTTTTAGCATCTCTCTTATGTACTTGCCTTGTGAGAGAAATATTCCTTCTTCTGATTGGGTAATCTGAAGTCCTAAGAAGAAGGAAAATTCCCCAATAATGGAAATCTCAAATTCACTCTGCATATTGTTAGCAAAATATTTACACATTTTGGTGTTATTACCTCCAAAAATGATATCATCAACATAAACAACCATAATTAAGATATTATTTTCACCATTTTTGATATACAAATTGCTATCTGCCATACCTTTTATGAAACCTTGTTTCTGAAGATACCTGTCAAGCCTCGAATACCAAGGCCTAGGAGCTTGTTTCAAACCATACAATGCTTTTTTCAATCTACACATAAAATCTGAATTTTATGAAAGTAAGAACCCTTCTGGTTGTTCAATGTAGACTTCTTCTAACACACCATTTAGAAAAGCTGATTTGACATCCATATGATAGACCTTGAAATTTTTAAAACTTGAAAAAGCCAAAAACATTCTGATAGCCTCAAGATGAGCAACTGGAGCAAAAGTTTATTCAAAATCAATTCCTTCTACTTGAGCATAACCTTTGCAAACTAACTTTGCTTTATTTATGAATACCTGACCATCTTCATTTAGCTTGTTTCTGAAGACCCACTTAGTGCGAATGAAATTTGTATCTTTAGGTATTGGAACAAGTTCCCAGGTCTCACTCTTCTCTATATGTTCCAATTATTCATTCATAGCATTTATACAAAACTTATCTGCACAAACTTCACTTAGATCTTTTGGCTCAATCTGAGATAACATCAAAACATTTGTATGGGAATTTGAAGATATGATTCTTCTCCTTGTCTGTCTGAAATCTAGATTACCAATGATTTGATCCTTTGGATGGCATTTCTAAACATATCTGGATGGAGTTTTAGGAAGGAGTTGTATTTTGTCTTATTCTTTATTTGAATCCTTCCTGAATTCTTCTTGGCAATATTCATCATCAATTTCCTAAACTGGTTCTCTTATCCCTATTTTCTCATCCACTGTAACATTATGCTTTCCACAATAGCACAAGTTCTTTTGTTGTAGTATCTATAGGCTTTGATCTTGCTGGAGTACCCAAGAAAAATGCCCTCATCACATCTAGGATCAAACTTCCCTAAATTTTGATCATCCCTTCTGATGTAACATTTACTACCAAAAACTCTGAAATGTTTTACTGTGGCTGGTCTTCCTTTCCATAGCTCATAGGGATTTTTTTGATGATTGACTCTTAACTCAGCTCTGGTGATAATATACACTACTATACTAACTGACTCTTTCCAAAAACCATCAGAAAGCTTTGACTCATTCAACATAGCTCTAGCCATATTTTAAATAGTTCTATTTTTCTTTCAACTACTCCATTTTGTTGAGGAGTTATTTGATGCAGGAGCATCTAACGAAAGGCAAAATACAACAAAGTAGAAAAAGTGTCACGATATCGTGACATGTCGGCAAAGAAGAAAAGTGTCACGATATCGCGACATGTCGCAGAATCGCGACCAAAATCCAAGAGAAGGCTCAAGTAGAAAAAGTGTCGCGATATTGCGACATGTCGTAGAATCGCGACCAAAATATGAGAGAAGGCTTAAGAGAGAAAAGTGTTGCGATATCGCAACATGTCGCATAATCGCGACCAAAAGCCGAGTGAGGGCTCAAGAGAGAAAAAGTGTCATGATATCGTGACATGTCACAGAATCATGACCAAAAGCCGAGAGAAGGCTTAAGAGAGAAAAGTGTCACGATATCGCGACATGTCACAGAATCACAACCAAAAGCCGAGAGAGGGCTCAAGAGAGAAAAGTGTCACGATATCGCTACATGTCATAGAATCGTGACCAAAAGCTGAGAGAAGGATCAAGTAGAAAAAGTGTCAAGATATCGTGACATGTCACAGAATCATGACCAAAAGTCGAGAGCAAGTGCAAGAGAGAGAAGTGTCATGATATCGCGACATGTCGCATTTTCGCGACTTAGGAAGGAGAGAGAAAATGCGGAGCAAAAATGTCACGAAATCGTGACATGTCGCATTTTCGCAACTCAGGGAGGAAAGAGAAGACATGAAGCAAAAATGTTGCAATTTCGTGACATGTCGCGA
This sequence comes from Wollemia nobilis, assembly GCA_028583015.1. NCBI lineage: Eukaryota > Viridiplantae > Streptophyta > Pinopsida > Araucariales > Araucariaceae > Wollemia > Wollemia nobilis. The sequence goes on from JAQPPZ010001125.1 coordinate 10,944,937, forward strand.
AATCGTGACCGAAAGAAGACCAGAAGGGCCAGAGAAGAAAATGTCGTGATTTCATGACATGTCATGAAATCATGACCGACGGAGCAGAAAGAAGGCAAGGAAGGAAACTATTGCGATATCGTGACATGTCATGTTTTCGTGACCTAAAACAGAGAAAGAAGGCAGAGAGCAAAGTTGTAGCGATATCACGACATGTCACAATTTTGTGACTCGAGAGGCAAGGAGGAGGCAGAAAGGAAAGATGTCGCGATATCGCGACATGTCGCGATTTTGCGACCGAAAAGGAGAAAGAGGAACTAGAAAGGAAAGATGTCGCGATATCGTGACATGTCACATTTTCATGACCAAAGGACGAAGGAAAGCACAGAGGAGAGAAAAATGTCACGATATTGTGACATGTCGTGTTTTCGCGACCAAAAGGCGAGAGGAGGTGCAAGAGAGAAAAAGTGTCGCGATATCGCGACATGTCGCATTTTTGTGACTCGCAAAGGGCAGGAAGGCCGAAAAGAAAAAAGTGTTGAGATATCGCAACATGTCACATTTTCACGACTTGACAGGGGGCAAGAAGGCAGTAAAGCAAAAATGTCACGATATCGCAACATGTCGCACTTTCGCGACCAAACAAAAGAAGAGAAACGATAGGCGGTTACAGGGGCCATTATAGAGTAAATTATCGAGCGATGGGTATTTCAAACATCATCATGGGTTGATAGGTGTACAAAGTCTACAGTGGTAGCATTGGACGAGCACATGGCACCAAGGTGCAGTGAAAGCATATGAAGATCAAAAGTTAGAAAGGAAGATGTTTCGAAAGCCAAGCCAATGAAGAGGAATGGGAAATGAAATGAAGCATCAAAAAAGGGAAACAAAGCGTCACACCAGAGATTATAAAAGAGGGAAGAGAAGGCAAGCAGAAGGGTTGGAAACTATGGAGATAGAGTGCAGACGTGAAGCCAAGAGGGCCATTCTGAACCTGTTTGAGCTGTTTCCTTCCAGGGTGAAGTACTGCAAACTTGAGATTTAGGGGATCAACATCTCCTTTGGACAGAGGTCCATAAACATTGTAATTGGGAAGGATTCCCAAGATATTGTGTGAGAAACCACACCTACGGGCTAGTGAAGTAGTTGTTTTTCTTCTTGGGCGGAAGATGCTGTAATAATGATAAGAAAAGAATCTATCTTTCCAGATAGAGTAGTTTATTTGGAAGGGTCTGCAATTTTTGTATCTTTTCCAAGTTTGAAAAAAAAATGAGAATTTTGGAGTATATGGGCTAAGCGATTTTGGCTCCCCCATCAAGTGGTATCAGAGCAGGAGTTCCTGAGTTTGTCAACAGATCGCCGAAAGTGAGGTAGTTGCATCAGGATCTGTGGAAGAGTGGGAGTGCCTGAGTGTGTAATAGATCACCGAACGTGAGGCAGTTTACACTAGGATCGATGGTTAAGATTTGTGAGAAGAGAGAGAAGAGAAGCTATGGTCACAAGGAGAACCTTGTTGAGTGAAGAGAAAGGACCAGACCAGAAGAAGAGCCTGTTCCACACAAGGTGCAAATGTTCAGGTAAAGTCTGTAATGTTATCATCAATAATGGTAGCATAGATAATTTGGTTTTAGGAGAAATGGTTGCTAAGTTGAAATTGGAGAAGAGGGCGCACCCGCATCCATATCGAATTGCGTGGTTGTAGAAATATCACAAAGCATTAGTCAGTGAGCAGTGTTTAGTTAAATTTCATATTGGAACTTATCAAGATGAGGTTCTGTGTGATGTTTTGCCTATGGATGCTTGCCATTTGTTGTTGGGGAGGCCATGGCAATTTGAAAGACGTGCGATGCATGATGGGCATGTGAATACTTACTCTCTGATGAAAGGTGGAGTGTGTCACAATTTGAGCCATTGAAGGAGATGGATAAAAAGAGTTTGCTGACAACAATGAGAGTGGAAGTTGTGGGATCTGAAGAACTTAAGGGTTTGTACCCTACAGATGTAGATTTTGTTGAAGCTTGGAGAGCTTGTACAGGCCCAGTTAAAAAGAAGGGGATAGAACAGTACAGAAGTGAAGGTCACTTCTCCATCCACCCCGGTTGTCTGATGCAGGAGCATCCAACGAAAGGCAAAATATAGCAAAGTAGAAAAAGTGTCACGATATCGCGACATGTCGGCAAAGAAGAAAAGTGTCGCGATATCGCGACATGTCGTAGAATCGTGACCAAAAGCCAAGAGAAGGCTCAAGTAAAAAAAGTGTCGTGATATCGCGACATGTCATAGAATCACGACCAAAAGCCGAGAGAAGGCTTAAGAGAGAAAAATGTCGCGATATCGCGACATGTCATAGAATTGCAACCAAAAGCCGAGCGAGGGCTAAAGAGAGAAAAAGTGTCACGATATCGCGACATGTCACAGAATCGCAACCAAAATCCGAGAGAAGGCTTAAGAGAGAAAAGTGTCACGATATCACGACATGTCATAGAATCGTGACCAAAAGTCGAGAGAGGGCTCAAGAGAGAAGTGTCATGATATTGCAACATGTCATAGAATCACGACCAAAAGCCGAGATAAGGCTCAAGTAGAAAAAGTGTTGCGATATTGCAACATGTCATAGAATCGTGACCAAAAGCCGAGAGCAAGCACAAGAGAGAGAAGTGCCGTGATTTCGTGACATGTCACATTTTTGTGACTCAGGAAGGAGAGAGAAAGCACGGAGCAAAAATGTCACGAAATCGCGACATGTCGCATTTTCATGGCTCAAGGAGGAAAGAGAAGACGCAAAGCAAAAATATCGTGATTTCGTGACATGTCGTGAAATCGCGACCGAAAGAAGACCAGAAGGGCCATAGAAGAAAATTTCACAATTTCGTGACATGTCACGAAATTGCGACCGACAGAGCAGAAAGAAGGCAAGGAAGGAAACTGTCGCGATATCGCGTTTTCATGACCCAAAATAGAGAAAGAAGGTAGAGAGAAAAGTTGTCACGATATCACGACATGTCATGATTTCACGACCCGAGAGGCGAGGAGGAGGCAGAAAGGAAAGATGTCACGATATCACAACATGTCACGATTTCATGACCGAAAAGGAGAAAGAGGAACCGAAAAGGAAAGATGTCGCGATATCGTGACATGTCGCATTTTCATGACCAAAGGATGAAGGAAAGCGTAGAGGAGAGAAAAATGTTGCAATATCGTGACATGTCACATTTTTGCAACCAAAAGGCGAGAGGAGGCACAGGAGACAAAAAGTGTCGCGATATCACGACATGTCGCATTTTTGCGACTCACAAAGGGCAGGAAGGCCAAAAAGCAAAAAGTGTCGCGATATCGTGACATGTCGCATTTTCGTGACTCGATAGGGGGCAAGAAGGCAGTAAAGAAAAAATGTCGCGATATCGTGACATGTCGCATTTTCTCAACCAAACAAAATAAGAGAAACGATAGGCAGTTACAGGGGCCATTACAGAGTAAATTATCGAGTGATGGGTATTCCGAACATCATCATGGGTTGACAAGCATACAGAGTCTATAGTGGCAACACTGGACAAGCATGTGGTACCAAGGTGTAGTGAAAGCAGACGAAGATCAAGAGTCAAAAAGGAAGACATTTCGAAAGCCAAGCCAATGAAGAGGCACGAGAAATGAAATGAAGCATCAAAAAAGGGAAACGAAGCGTCACGCCAGAGATTATAAAAGAGGGAAGCGAAGGCAAGTAGAAGGGTTGGAAACTATGGAGACAGAGTGCAGACGTGAAGCCAAGAGGGCCATTCTAAACCTGTTTGAGTTGTTTCCTTCCAGGGTGAAGTACTGCAAACTTGAGATTTAGGGGATCAACATCTCCTTTGGACAGAGGTCCATAAACATTGTAATTAGGAAGGATTCCCAAGAGATTGTGTGAGAAACCATGCCTACGGGCTAGTGAAGTAGTTATTTTTCTTCCTGGGCGGAAGATGCTATAATACTGATAAGAAAATAATCTATCTTTCGAGATAGAGTAGTTTATTTGGTAGGGTCTACCATTTTTGTATCTTTTCCAAGTTTGAAAAAAAATAAGAATTTGGGAGTATATGGGTTGAGCCATTTTGGCTCCCCCATCATTCTTGCTACTGAAAATTCCCTCTTAATCCCTTTTTGCTCACAATAATCCACAAATTCATTTGAAGTGAATTATCCTCCTTTATCTAATCTTAAGCATTTTATTCTTTTATCTTTTTCATTCTCTATCATTTCTTTGAAGGCTTTAAACTTGTCAAGGGATTCATATTTTTCTTTCAGAAAGGTAACCCAAATCATTCTAGAGAAATCATCTATGAAAAGCATGAAGTAAATCTCTACCTGTATACTTTGAGTTCTTGTGGGACCACACAAATTAGTATGAATAAGATCTAAAGGTTTGGATGACATGTACCATTTAGCCTTAAAGCTGGTTCTAGTTTGCTTTCCAAGTTGAAAAGGACCATAAATAGTATTTTGGGGTATTTTCAATTTAGGTAAGTCTCTGAATGCTTTCTTATGGCTAATGTTGATAAGATTTTCAAAGCTCAAATGTCCCATTCTTTTATGCCATAGCCAACTTTCATCCTTTTGTGACAAAAAACACTTTTCTCTTTTTATCTCACTTAGCATCTAGAGGTTGTTAGGAGTTCGTCTTGCATTAGAAATGATTAATCCATTCTATACTTTCCTTATCTCACATCTATCAGAATAGAAAGTCACCATATGACCCCGATCACAAAGTTGGCTAACACTCACAAGATTATGTCTCAATCCTTCTACATAAAGCACATTTTCAGTTCTATTTTTTCCATCTAAACTTAGAGAACCCTTTCCACAAATTTTAACTGATCTGTTATCTCCAAAGCTAACTGACCCTCTACTAGTTTCTTTGAGAACTATAAACTTTGTTTTTTCTCCAGTCATGTGCCTAGAACATTCACTATCCAGGTACCATTTTTCTTTATTATCTTGAGCATGAAGAACAGTTTGAAGTATCATAGATCTAGTTTTATTTTCATTTTTTTTTCCTAACATTCACTCCACTAGATCTTTCCAATTTACACATTCTAGCTATATGCCCAAAATTATTGTATTTGTAACACATAATACTATCATCCATGAGTGGTGCAAAAGAATTAACATTTTTCTTAACATTGTCATTCACAATCCTAGTACAATGGATAGCTCTATGACCATATTTATTGCAAGAAAAACAATAGCCATGGAAAATATTGTGTAACCTATTTGGAAGCCTTTGATGAGTGTTCCTTCTTTTGTGATCAACCCTTGTCCATTGCTCTCCTTTGTTTTCTTATTTTCTGGTATCCTTTGGTTTTTGAAAGTTGACTTTATTTCTGCTGGATGTTCCTGCTTCTTGGATATGGAGATCTTCTTCCCTTTACTTTCCAAGAAAAATATTTTGTTTAAGACTCATTTGTTCAAGTATAACTCTTAGAGAAGCTACCTCTTCTTCAAATCTCTCACATTCATCTTCCTTCCCTTTCAAAACCTCTATCAAAACCAGCTCAACTTTCTTTCCTTCTTCAGCTAGGATCTTGAAGTCTGTGAGATTTTGAGATAGTTCTATTTTGGCCATCTCTTCTTCTTGATTTTTTTGTTTTAAAACAAAATTCTCTTCCCTGACTTTTTCCAAATTTCATAGGGCCAAAAAGAATCCCCATTTCAAATCAAATTCAATCTCTTCATCACTTTTTGTGCTCATATGTTCTTCCAAGGGATCCTTCTCCAAGCTGTTAGGCACTTCCTGGAGAGACCCGCTTTGATACCAATTAAAGAACATAGACTTATACTGAGAGGGGGGGTGAACAGTATAATGTGTAACCATTTAAAAAATTTTACTTTAGATAGCAATGGCATCATCATAACATTAACCATCACAAAATGCAACACACAAAGAAGAGCCATTTTAACGTGGTTCACCCAATATGGGCTACATCCACAAAAATATTTTCACTAAAAGCTTTCTCAATCAAGTTCTTTGGGAAATACTTTCCCTATTACAAATTTTATGAACTTTCTATCCAAAGGAGAATGCTTCCCCTCAACAAGTATTTATGAGCCTCCTGCCCAAAGGAGAATCCTTCCCATAAAAAAGTATTTATGAGCCTCCTATCCAAAGGATATGTCCTATCCCCTCAATAAGTATTTATGCGCCTCCTACCCAAAGGAGATGTCCTATCTCCCAAAGCTCTGGAAATGATACTTTAGAATATCACTACCTCTTCTACCGCTAGTAGGTGGAACTCCTTTCCATAGAAGACGTCCTGTCCTCCTTGCTCTAGCTCTAGAGACTTCTATCCTCACTGATCACCTCCATAGATGCTCATCAAAACCTGTACTAACTACAATCAGTTGGTCCAACACAAATCCTCTCAAAATCTGTCACAAATCTGCACCAAACTCAGTCCTATGGTCTAGCACAAATATGCTCTCAAATATCTGTCAGATCTGTCCCAAGCTTAAGCCAAAAGCTTGAAAAAATTTATCACATTTTCTCACAAGTCTTCACCAAGACTTCATAAAATCTGTCCACAAGTTCTTCAACAAGAACCTATCCAAATCAGTCCTAGCAAGCTCACCAAGAACTTGAACAAATCAGCTCAAGCAAGTTTACCAAGAAACTTACCCAATGTGAACACACAAAGAGAATTGTTAGAGATCCAATGTGTTTCATCCAATCATATCAAATAAATCTCATTGAAGCATAAATAAAATTGTTAGAGACTCAATATATTCTATCCTTCAACTCTCAATCTCAACTCAAATCAATCTCATAGAAGTATAAAGAGAATTGTTAGATACTCAATATGTTCTATCATTCAACTTTCAATATCAACTCAAATCAATCTCATAGAAGCATAAAGAGAATTTTTAGAGACTCAATATGTTCTATCCTTCAACTCTCAACAACCAAAAAACTTAATTAGGGTTTCAACAAATTATAGCAATGGCATAAGCTTCTCACTCAAAAACCCTAAAGTAAAATTCAAATGCTTCCACTCTCATAAAACAGAATTATGCAATAACTCATAAACTCATCATGATCTCATAATGCATAATCAATACTTCCACTTTTAGAAAATAAGATCCACTCCAAATAAGAAAACTTAATTTAATCCTTTTCACTCCAAACTTATTTTTAGAAAACCATCAATCAATAATAACCATGGAAGAATGTGCCCATACATTTACTTTGGTGAAGAAGGAGAACTCAAAATTTGTTACAACACTAACTCTCAATTTGCCACAAATTAGAGTTAGCAACAATGGAATAATGCACAATGATAAGAGTCCTAATAACACCTTATCACTCCAACTCATCAATAATCAAAACTCACAAATATACATATCAACAATATTCCTTTACACCTTATAACTCCTAAAATACATTTACTTCTAAATGCATTTACCACATAAACATTAAGCATCAATAATAACAATGTCAAAGCAATATTTCTATTTAACCTTATACCTCCATCCAATTACCAACAATAATTGCCAAGTCAAATCAAATATTCCATATTATCAAAAAAATATCTACCTTGGCCAAAAATCAATTCTCCAACCTTAGGAGAAGTGTGGAGACACCAACATAAGTGCCAAAGTGCTTCCTCCTCCAAACTCGTGGCCCAAGGAAACTGTTGTACCATGTGCATAATAATCCGTGACCAAAAATGAAACATGCCCGACGTGAATCGATCTTGATACCTCTACCTAGCGAGTGCCTTCACTCCACTGCCTCCACCATTGGAGCACAATACCCAACAAAACTCTCAAGTGCCACTCATCGTTTTACCTTCCCTTTGCTCGCAAAAATTAAAGACAAAAAAATTTGTCTTCCTCATAGGCATACACAATCGAAACTTAAAAATAGAGCAATACGAAACTCAAAAATCACAGAGCAATCCGAAATCAAAGGTCAAAGTAATACGAAATCGAAGGTCATAAAGCAATATCAATTTGAAGATAATTGCGTAAATAGGAGGTGTATTGAACCTTAGGAATTAATGCCCTTTAATAGTCATTTGCATCCCATGCAAGTTGACATCGGCACTCCTTCCAAACAAACGACATCGGCGAGGTAAGTCTTCTACATTGGCATTGCTAAGGGTTTAGAAACCCTTTCAATAATAATTATTAAATTAATAATTATTATTTTATTAATAATAAAATTAACTTAAAACCTTTTCAAAGGTTTGAGTTAATTTATTTATTAATAATCAAAATGGATTTTTAAGTTTTTTTCAAGGAGCAAAAACCTTTTCATTAAGCCAATATGGTTTTAATAAAAACCCTTAATGAGTCTAGATGGTTTTCAGAAAAACCTTTAACCTTGTCACCATGGTTTTAATTGAAAACCCTTAAACAAACATCATGGAAATTTTAATATCTTTTTGGCACCAAAATCTTTTTGACATCAGCACAAATTCCTTTTGATATCAACACAAACTCGTTTTGACATCAATTACAACTCACAACCATGAAGCTTGGTGATGCAGGAGCATCCGGAGGTAGTAGAGCAATCTTGCATCAACAAAAACAATTTCTAAGTGTTTACCTTGATGTCACAATGTCATGACAGAGAAAAGTGTCACGATATCATGACATGTCACGTTTTCGTGACTCAAGAAGGAGAGAGAAGGTGGGGAGCAAAAATGTCATGATTTCATGACATGTCATGAAATCACGACCAAAAGAATACAGGAAAGGACAGAGAAGAAAATTTCATGATTTCGTGACATGTTATGAAATCACGATCGAAGGAGCAAAAAGAAAACAAGGAAACTATCATGATATCATGACCCAAAATAGAGAGAGAAAGCAAAGAGCAAAGCTATCACAATATCGTGACATGTCATGATTTTGCGACCCAAGAGGCGAGGAGGAGGCAAAAAGGAAAGATGTCATGATATCGTGACATGTCATGATTTCGTGACCGAAAAGGAGAAAGAAGAACCAAAAAGGAAAGATGTCATGATATCGTGACATGTTGCATTATCGCGACCAAAGGACGAGAGAAAGTGTAAAGGAGAAAAAGTGTCACGATATCGTGACATGTCGCATTTTTGCGACCAAAGGATGAGAGAAGGTGCAAAGGAGAAAAAGTGTTGCGATATCGCGACATGTCACATTTTCATGACCCAAGGATGAGAGAAGGCGCAAGGGAGAAAAAGTGTCGTGATATCGTGACATGTCGTATTTTTGCTACCAAAAGACGAGAGAAGGCATAGGAGAGAAAAAGTTTCGCGATATCATGACATGTCACATTATCGGGACTAAAAGAGAAGAGGAAGAGCAAGAGGGAAAAGGTGTCGCGATATCACGACATGTCGCATTATCACGACTACAAGAGAAGAAAAAGAGGAAGAAGGAAAAAGTGTCGCGATATCGCGACATGTCGCATTTTCATGACCAAACAAAAGAAAAGAAAGGGTAGGCGATTACAAGGGCCGTTATAGAGGAAATTATCGAGTAGTGGGTATACCGAACATCATCATTGGTTGACAGGCGGATAGAGTCTACAGTGGCAGCACTGGACAAGCATGTGGCACCAAGGTGTAGTGAAAGCAGACGAATATCAAGAGTCAGAAAGAAAGACGTTTCGAAAGCCAAGACAGTGAAGAGGCATGGGAAAGGAAAAAAAGGTTCAGAAAAGGGAAACAGAGAGTCACACCAAAGATTTTAAAAGGGGAAGCGAAGGCATGCACAAGGGGTCAAAAAATTGTCGAGACAGTGTTGTAGACGTGAAGGCAAGAGGGCCATTCTAGACCTGTTTGGGCTATTTTTCTTCCAGAGTTGGAAATGCTATAATATAAGAAAAAAAAATAAACTATCTTTTAGGATAAAGGAGTTTATTTGGTAGACTGTTGCCATTATTGTAAACTTTTCCAAGTTTAATGAATGAGAATTTGAGGATTTGGCATGAGCAATTTTTGGCTCCCCATCAAGTGGTATTAGAGCAAGAGTTCCTGAGTGTGTAAATAGATCATTGAAAGTGAGGCAGTTTGCATAGGATCTGTGGAAGAGCAGGAGTTCCTGAGTGTGTAAATAGATCACCGAAAGTGAGGTAGTTTGCACCAGGATATGTGGAAGAGTGGGAGTTCCTGAGCATGTAAAAAAATCATCGAAAGTGAGGCAGTTTGCACTAGGATCTATGGAAGAGTGAAAGTTCCTGAGTGTGTGAGTAGATCACCAAAAGTGAGGCAGTTTGCACCAGGATCTGTGGAAGAGCGAAAGTTCTTGAGTGTGTGAGCAGATCGTCGAAAGTGAGGCAGTTTGCACCAGGATCTATGGTCAAGGTTTGTGAGAAGAGAGTGAGGAAGAATGCCTTCACGAAGAAACCATGGTGGTAGGAGAAATGTGGTACCTGAAGAAGATTTCAGTGCTTTGTAGAGGCAAGTGCAAGCCCTACAAGAGGAGTTGCGAAGAGGGGTTGAGCCAAGGAGAGAAGACCATAGTGAAGATGCAACTTGGTTGTCAAACATAGAGGTCAACCGCTTGGGTCTTCCTCCAACAGTACAGAAGTGAAGGACACTTCTCAATCCACCCCGGGTGTCTGATGCAGGAGCATCCGATGGCAACAGAGCAATCTTACATCAACAAAAAAAATTTCTAAGTGTTTGCCTTGATGTCGCGATATTGGGATAGAGAAAAGTGTCGTGATATCGCGACATATCGTGTTTTCATGACTCAGGAAGGAGAGAGAAGACACAGAGCAAAAATGTCATGATTTTGTGACATGTCATGAAATTGCGATCGAAAGAAGACAGGAAAGGCCAGAGAAGAAAATGTCATGATTTCATGACATGTGAAATCATGATCGAAGGAGCAGAAAGAAAGCAAGGAAGGAAACTGTCGTGATATCACGACATGTCACGATTTCGTGACCCAAAATAGAGAGAGAAAGCAAAGAGCAAAGCTGTCACGATATCGTGACATGTTACGATTTTGTGACCCGAGAGGCAAGGAGGAGGCAGAAAAGAAAGATGTCACAATATTGCAACATGTCATGATTTCATGACTGAAAAGGAGAAAGAAGAGCTGGAAAGGAAAGATGTTGCGATATCGTGACATGTCACATTATTGTGACCAAAGGACGAGAGAAAGCACAAAGGAGAAAAAGTGTCGCGATATCACGACATGTCGCATTTTCATGACCAAAGGACAAGAGAAGGTGCAAAGGAGAAAAAGTGTCACGATATCGTGACATGTCGCATTTTCGTGACCCAAAGACGAGAGAAGGTGCAAGGGAGAAAAAGTTTCACAATATTGCGACATGTCGCATTTTCATGACCAAAATACAAGAGAAGGCACAGGAGAGAAAAAGTGTCGTGATATCGTGACATGTCACATTATCGTGACTAAAATAGAAGAGGAAGAGCAAAGGGAAAAGGTGTCACGATATCACGACATGTCGCATTATCGTGACTACAAGAGAAGAAAAAGAGGAAGAAGGAAAAAGTGTTGCAATATCGTGACATGTCACATTTTCATGATCAAACAAAAGGAAAGAAAGGGCAGGCGATTACAAGGGCCGTTACAAAGGAAATTATTGAGCGATGGGTATACCAAACATCATCATTGGTTGACAGGCAGACAGAGTCTACAGTGGCAGCACTGGACAAGCATGTGGCACCAAGGTGCAGTGAAAGCAAACGAAGATCAAGAGTCAGAAAGAAAGATGTTTTGAAAGCCAAGACAACGAAGAGGCATGAGAAAGGAAACAAAGGGTCAAAAAATTGAAAAAGAGTCACACCAAATATTTTAAAAGGGGAAGCGAAGGCATGCACAAGGGGTCAAAAAATTGCTGAGATAGTGTTGCAGACGTGAAGGCAAGAGGGCCATTCTGGACCTGTTTGGGCTATTTTTCTTCCAAAGTTGGAAATGCTATAATATAAAGAAAAAAAATAAACTATCTTTCGGGATAAAGGAGTTTATTTGGTAGACTGCTGCCATTATTGTAAATTTTTCCAAGTTTAATGAATGAGATTTGAGGATTTGGGTTGAGCGATTTTGGCTCCCCATCACTAGGCAACATACCCAAAATTGCCAACACTTATGGTTTATCAGTTGCAAGGATGACATCAGGGAGTAATTCCACTATTCTAGGGTGCTTCGATAGTTTGGTCTATTGTAGGACATGCCATTCGATCTAGTCTTGTATAGGTGGATCACTGCAAAGAGGGATCTACCACTGCCCCATGTTATAACAGTGACAAAGGATGATGATCCTCCAGTGATGGATTCTAGTATTGTGGATGGTGGGGTCATAAAGGACTACACTCAATGATGGGATACACTTATATGGCAAGGTGACGATAAGTTGGGCCATGATTAGGATGCAGTTTCTATAGGGGATGATGTTGATGGGCATCGAGTGCGGTCCTAGACAGAGGGATGGGTCCAACCTAGAGAGCAGGAGGTGGTAGAGGAGCAGGTAGCTCTAGAGGAGGAGGAGGAGTTGGCTCTTGAGGAGTAGGATTATCCTCTCTAAGCTTAGTTACATTATTTTGAGGTTGATATGCAAGAATATTAGATCCATGTATAGTAGAGATATGCCACCATTACTGGGTTTTAGGCTCAGATCCAGTGCCTTGAGGTAGAGTGAACCACACTGCAATACCGGATAGATCAACTTACTACCAGTGGAAGTGCTACTCAGGGATAGATTGTGCCATCTATGCTAGTACCTCAAGGACCTACTGGGCTAGATGTAGGTGTGGAGATCTGACATTTATAGGGGCTCTTAGCAGAGGATTTGGATCAATGTATCCTAGATGCATCCTATATACTAGCATTGGAGCATGAGGTTAGGATTCGGGGAGACCACATACCAGAGAGACTTATGGTAGGAGGATCATAGAGGACTGACTGGAGTACCTCAAGGTAGTCATAATCTTTGTTGAGCCACTGAAATAGGATCCGAATAGAGTAAACTAGGGGTTCTAGTTCTATGCCACCTCCCAGAGGGAAAGGTGAGGGTAGAGGTGATGCTAGTGGGGTAGGCCACTCTTAAGAACTATGGAACTTTTGGAATTTTGTACTGTTTTAAGTGTAATATCAGCTAACCTACATGATTGTAGCCTTATGGCCCTTTTTGTACCTACATGTACTTATTTTGACATAAATTTATATGATATCTAGACTTTGAGACTCATTATGAGTATCTTTTATGATTATTTTTTTATGTTTATGTGATGCAATATCATGGTCTTATGTGATATGATGTGATGTGATGCTTTAGATGTTATGAGATGTATGACATGCATTAGCTAGATGATAGATGTATGCATAGATGCTTTGATCTAGATGCGTAGATGGACTACTTATGATGTATGCAGATGTGGATGCAATGCTTATGTTAAATACATGTTTATATTTTGATTCATTTGTATGTATCTAACTTATGTTGTGATGATATGATAAATGAAATGTGTGTAATGCATTATGATGATGATTTAATGTAAATGGATCTATATGCTTTAATCACTTAAAACATATGATATGATGTGGGATGGGTTTTGAAAATCTAATGGATGACACCATAGAATGTATAAAAATCATGAATAAATAATAACTCTTATAATAAGAATTACTCATTTAAACATCCAAATGTGAGGTGAGATGATGTGGTATGTATTTACTTTCTTGATTAGCTTCTATACATAAAAATATGTGCACAAAATAGTCAGTGGTCATCTAAATATTATTGCTGAGATTCATCTAGTATCTATCCTATTTCATGGATGCCATTTAACGAACAAAACTTCCTAAATAAAGTTGATGATGTGAGTTATGATATGAATTGTTGCTATGAGGTGATATTTGAGGTTTTCCATGAGACTCAATTACCCTAGTTTCTTCATCAAAAGTTGTATACTAATCATACAAAGCTTCTGAAGGATAAAGTTTTGTTATGAAGATCTAGATACTCATTATCCCTGTGTGCAAATGAATATACTAGGTAAAAAATAAGCATACCCCAGTGCTAGGAGGGATTCATTCAGCCCATTTTTGTATTGGGGATTCTAAAATATTTGTCCTGATCCTAAGTTGGACTCAGTTGGATTAAACCACTAGGTGGTATAGGACACCTAAAGCTAGCTCTTCCACATGCAAACATTGGTATGTACAAAAGCAAGATGCCAATGTGACAAACATATCATCATGCATAAGGCTCGTTCATGCTAAAAATTCTAGGGATTCAAGTTCAATACTCCCTTATTTTCTTCATATTTATTTGGGATACTTGCTCATGCTTTAGTGATGAAAATCTGTTTATTTTAAATTTTTGTTTTTCTTTTGAGCAAGGGGTTTATGTAGTGATGATAATAATTATTTATTTTATTTTTGAATTTTGATTTGTTGAGGATTTTCTTGTTTTTATTAAAGCAAGGGATTTATTTGGGTATGGGTGAACTTTTCCTTTTGCCAATTCTCAGTATTTTCGAACCGGTCGCACAGGGGGATGAGCAAGATAAAATTTTCATCGTAGGATACCCAATACTACTTTGTAGTGTTCATATTTTCCTTGTTACAACTAGATTCTTAGTTTTTTGATTAGTGATAGGATTTTGAAATATACTAAGTGCTATCAAAACTAAACCTCACATATTAAAAGCTAATATGGATTTCTACAAAGTTTGATAAAACCACTAGGTATAGTTGAGTGACCAGAAACCCTAGTATATTCCTTATAACAACATGAATGGGTTGTGTTGAAAAATATAGCTACACTCATGGGTGACGAATGCTGATGGATTTTGAATATGCATGATTGATGTACAATTATGGTGTCATTTGTAATATTGCAAACACAGATGTATCTAATGCAAATGTAATGGATGAAAATACCTAATGCAATGCAACTAAGTGAATGCAAATGCGAAATGCTAATACAAATATTTTTGTAATTTTTATGCTTTCAATTATTTTTGAGTTTTTATTATTATGAATGTTTTTGAATTTTTGATTTTTGAATTGTTTTTATGCTTTTATGTTTTGCTTTTGACCAAAGGGCTTAGGGTGCCTTTGGGGCTTTTTGTGATTTGACCAAAGGGCTTTAAGATGCCTTTGGAGATTTTTGTGATTTAACCAAAGGGCTTTAAAATGCCTTTGGAGATTTTTGTGAGTTGACCAAAGGACTTTAAGATGCCTTTGGATGTTTTTGAGAGTTGACCACAGGGCTTTAAGACACCTTTGGAGCCTTTTGTTTTTAATTTTGATGTTTTTTGTTTTTTTTGGATTTTATGATTTCTATTGTTTTTGAAATTTTTGAAATTTATAAATAATTTTAGGTTTTGTTGGTATATGTGTAAAACACCTTTATATGAATGATGTTGAGAGGCTCTAGCTCCTCAACGACCTCTAGCATTGCTAGGAGATATGCCCCAGGTCCAATATTCTAAAAAATAACATAGGGACCTATCCAATTGGTCGTAAATTTATCTCGTAGATGTGATGACAGATTTGAATTTTGTTGGTTTTATTTAAGCACAAGATCCCCAACTTTAAAGTATCTCAGATGTAATTTATTGTTATAAGATCATGTTAGAAGATCTTGGTAAACATGAAGATGCTCAAGATCATTGATGCACCATTCATCCAGAAGGGTCAATTGATCCAGGTGAGCTTGTCATGCAATGTCATCATTGATGAACTCTTCAATGCAAAGTGCAATGTTGGAATTTACAACTCTAAGGGTATAATGGCCTTAGCACCATATACAAGCAAAAATGGTGTTGCCCTAGTGGGCATCCATATGCTAGTCTTGTAAGCCCATAATGCCAAGGGCAATTGTATATGCCAATCCTTATGATTTTATTTTATTGTCTTCTTTAATATGACTACTATTGTCTTGTTTGAGGCCTCTGCTTGCCCATTTTCCTATGAATAGTATGATGTCACAAAACTGTGTTGAATGTTGTATTTGGTCATTAAATCTTACACATTTTTATTTTTGAATGATAGACCATTATCTGAGATTATATTGAAGAGTACCACAAAATGATAGATGATATTGTGAAGTATGAACTCCGCAATCTGAGGACCAATTACTGAAGTTAAGGGGACCTATTCTACCCATTTGGTGAAGTACTCAGTGGCCATTAATATGAACGTGTATCGACCCAAAGATAGGGGAGAAATATTTCCAATCAGATAAAAACCCCACTAAGAAAATGGCCAAGCCGCCTGAATGGATTGTAATTCTTAAGATGGCAAGTGCATTAGATTTGCATGCTGCTAGCATTTAATGTATTTACTAACATACTCACAACAATCCTTCTCCATGGTGGGCCAATAATAACCCATTTGAAGGATGCATTTGACAATGGGCATGCCATTTAAGTGGCCATCGCATGTACTATTGTGAGCTTGCAAGATCATCCAAATTGATTCTTGGGGCTCTAAGAAATATAGGACTCCATCATAGCTTTGACGATACAATATGCCTCCTAGAAAGATATATCTTGTCACTTTTTGCTTAAATGCTCATATTTCAATATGCAATAGTCTCTGTGGGACAATCCCAAGCCTAAGGAAGTCTTGTAACTGGGATAGCCAACCATGATACACTACAACCTCAAAAAATAAGATGGCTTGTTCCTCCTACTATTTTATTTGCACAATTGTAGATTTAGAAACAACCTTTTGGTTAATAGTGGTACCATTCCCCGTAGGACCTTACGAGATCAAGGATCCCCAAGGTGCCTTCTTTAAGAAGTCTTTGGATTTACAGAACCAGTCATGGTTCGGCTCTATATGAATCATGTTGCATAATTTATTGTTATCAAAAACCTCACACCTGATCATTGAGTGCAAGAGCATTTTGACATGAATGGTAGTGAAATCAAAAAATGCCATGGTGTCTACAAATCTGTTCAATGAATGAGGGATTGTCTTGATGTCATACCAGTCTAGTTTGGCTAGATATGTGTCAACAAGATCCTTGTAAGATTTAAATATTGGATCATGGTATTGAAACAGTCCCTTGACCTGGTTGACTATGAGGAGGGAGTCACCAAAGATATTTAGCCTTTTGATTCTCATGGTGATGGATATTTGGATACCCAATATTAGGGCCTCATATTCGGTGTTGTTATTAGTACAAGGGAATTATATCTTGAATGACAAGGGTATTGGAGCACCTTGTGGCATGAAAAAAACAATCCCTGCACCACCTCATTGCTCACACTTTGAACCATCAAAGAACAAAGTTATGTCTGCTTCATTTTTTGGTTCTTTGGGTTTGGGTGCTTCTGATAGTGCAAAGACTGCATTGTCAGGAAGTTCTATGGTGAGGGGACTACTATTATGAAGAGGTGTCTCAACCAGATGATCATCTATAACTTGTCCCTTGATGGACTTTCGACTTATGAATTCCAAATCAAATTTTATCAATAGCATGATCCACTTTGTAGTACATGTATTATGATATGTCTTGCTCATCATATACTGCAAAGGATTTTGTTTGGATATTACATATGTCGTATGGCTTAGCATGTATGTTGGAATTTAGAGCATACTTTAATCTTTCCTAAGTATCTAGGTTTCAATAATTAAGCAATAGTTTAATATTTGTATTAGCTTTGCTAATTTAGATGTGATTGCTATTATAGAATTGAAAGAGCATATAGGAGATAAGTTAGTATGTGCTATGTTAGTCAAGCTATGTTAGGGAGATTTTATTTACAAGAATAAATGGGATTACACTAATCTGAGCTATGATCTATTATACTCAAGCCTATATAATGTAACTTATTACAGCATATGAATATAATGAGTTATAATTCTTATTTTGGTATCAGAGCCATTTAGGAGAACTCATAATCCTTGAATTGCCCATAATAATTGTTGAGTTCAGTTCGAGAAGAAAAAAGTTCAGTGCATGTCATTCAAATGGTGAATGTCATACAGGTGGTGGACATTATGTTGTTATTTGGAAGCTGCAATCTCTTGGAGATACGATCTACTGTTGCTGCGAGGAGATGGTCTGTGTGAGATGGTCACCAAGAGAAAACAATTTTATTCCTTGGAGAAATGTAAAATTGATTTACTGAGTTGAGAGGAAAGTTATGTGAAAGTTGAATCACATCATTTTGGAGATGAAGCATAGCTGCTGAGCATGGAGAAAATGCCCTGATAAGAGACTGCATGCTAATTTGTGAGGAGTGGTTTTAATTTATTATTGATTCAAAGTAGAAGACCTTCCATAATAGCACATGTTTGGTTCACTACGAGGATACTATGCATTTTTAAACTATAAAATTATGGAGATCGTGCATCATGGAGGCTGTGAGGCATAAAAAAATGAAGTAGACTATGCTTGTTGGAAAATTTAACAAATGATTATGCATAGTCTGACAGAGCATCACACATTCAGCACTTGAATCACATAATGTTTGGTAGATCATGATATTTTTTGAATTGATTTGAGATGTGTAGCTCGTTATCAGGTTGAAGAACACAATGATTTGCTCATGTTGAGCCCATGATGTGTTGAGGAGTATTGTTGTAAATACAAAGACCACCATATCATTGGAGACTGTGTGCTTCTAATATGTATTCCATTGAAGATGTATTCCACAATATTTGACAACATTTGATAGTATTTTGTAGTGGCCATTTGGAGGATCCCATGCTGTTTGAGAAATGAGTCCGTGCAGTTTGGTAAAGTGAACCCAGTGTGGATAATGGTATGTATGGTATTACCTGATAACACGAGCATAGTAATATTTTCCTGATGATGTTGAATGAGAATGTCCATGTTGAATGAGTTATAATTCTCATTTTGGTAATTGCAACACTTTTACTTAAAGAAGCGATTAAAAAAAAACAAAATAAAAAATGTCAAAAGCAATGAATTGCAAAAGGCATACGTGAAATGAGTGGAAAATATCTATGAAAGATTTAAAAATATCTAAAAAAGGTTTTTAGAGAGTTGAAAATATCACCACATAAAAACTCTTGTGCTCTTCAACCAGTGGAAACAATCTACGCATGCACCATTTTATAAGGTTTGACTAGCCTACACTATTGCTGTGAGTGGAAACAATCTGTGCATACACCGTTTGATAAGGCTATGACCAATTTACATTGTAGTCAACATACATGCAACAATGGTATTTAAGGTGTTGAGTCATGATGTATTATGCTTGGAAATTGTGAAAGATATTTGGTGTATTATTCACTAATGCTAGGTCCATTTGAGTCACCGAGCGAAGACTGAGAGTAATCGAAAGAAGTTGCTGCTGTTTGCTGCAATAAATATAGAGGGAGTCTACTATTGTTTGGTGTAAATATGATAAAGAATGGTATTTTTTCTTTCATAGACTTGTTGATTAAGCAATGCCTGCCAATAACAACCTATCCATTGAATTTAATGGTTTAGATTATGAGTATTGGTCTACCAAGATGAAGACCTTACTCATTGGTAAAGGGTTATGGGACATAGTAGAAGAAGGCTACACTGAACCAGATTAGACCACCTTGAGTGCAGCTGATAGAACTACTAAGAAGGATACCCAAAAGAAGAACTCTTTTTCTCTCTACCATCTCTAAGTAGATTTGGAGAAAAGTATATTTCCTAGGATTGCTTATTGTTCAAAAACCCTAGAAGCATGGACAACCTTGAAATATAGCTATCAAGGGAGCACTCAAGTGAAGCAAGTAAGGCTTCAAAATTTGAAAAGAGATTTTGAGAATCTCAAAATGCAAGAAGATGAAAGAGTATGAGATTATTGTGTGAGAGTGAAATCCATTATAAACAAAATGGAGACACTTGGAGAAGACATAAAAACTGAAGTAGTTGTGAAGAAAGTATTGAGAACACTTCTTCATAAGTGGAACCATATTGCTATTATTATTTAAGAATCTAAAGATATTTCTACTCTAAAATTTGATGCACTAATTGGTTCTTTGATGTCCCATGAAGAGAGACTCCAAGGTTCTACATCATCAAGCTTTGGAGGTGATGACAAAGTATTCTCATCCAAGGAAGGTGAGACTCATGGAAATGCACAAGGAAGAGGACAAGGAAGAGGAAAAAGGAGAGGATAATATTCAAGAGGAAGAGGAAGAGGTAGATCAAGAGGTGGCTACCAAGGAAAAATAAGAGGAAGAGGAGGTGACAAATTAAAAAAGTCTTGTTATCATTGTGTCATATTTGGTCACTTTGGTAGATATTGTAGACTAAAAGCTTCTTAAGAAGGGAGAAGTAATAATTATGGAAACTATGGAGAAGAGGAAGGAACTTATTCAAATTTATTCCTCACATATGGAAAATTAGATCAAAATATTAATGAAACTTGGATTTTGGATACTGGTTGCTCAAATCATATGAGTGGCAAAGAAGAGTTATTTGCTAAAATGGATTCCACATACAAATCCAAGATCAAATTGGGAGATGACAAGGTACTACAAGTTGAAGGCATCAGAGCCATGGAGGTTCCAATGAGAGAATACACAAAGAAGGTGAAAAATATCTATTACACTCCTAAAATCCAAAATAATTTTCTTAGTGTTGGATAAATCATGGAAAAGAACTATAAACTTGTTTTTAAAGATGGAAAGTGTGTAATTTTTGACAAAAATAATGGTAATAGAGTTGTCACAAATGTACCTATGACAAAGAATAGGTTATTTACTCTTATGTTTGGGGAAAATAGAGGTGCTCAAATTGCTAGTGTGGCTATAGAAAATCCAAGTGTGATTTGGCACTTGAGATATGGTCATCTTAATTTTTTAAGCTTGAAGTTGTTAACTTCACAAGCTAAAATGTGTGGATTACCAAAAGTTGAAGAGCACAAGGAGGTGTGTGAAGGTTGTGCTTTGGAAAGCACTCAAGAATAAAGTTTCCAAGAGGTCAAGCATGGAGAGCAAGCCATCCACTACAATTGGTACATTCAAACATTTGTGGTCCAATGCATACCAAAATCTTGGGTAATAATTCTTACTTTCTCACTTTCATTGATGATTTATCTAGAATGTGTTGGATTTAATTTTTGAAAACTAAAGATGAAGCTTTTGAATGTTTCAAGGATTTCAAAAATAATGTAGAGAATCAAAGTGAGTATGTTGTAAAAATATTAAGGACTAATAGAGGAGAGAAGTTTTTCTCAAATGCATTTTTAAAATTTTGTAAAGATTATGGGATCAAAATGCAATTCACTACTGCCTATACCCCACAAAAAAATGGTGTGGCTGAAAGGAAGAACCACACTATTTTAGAAACAACTAGATCAATGCTTCAAACAAAGAAACTCAGTAACATGTATTGGGATGATGCTATTAGGGCAAGTGTTTACATTTTGAATAGGATTCCCACTTCTATTTTAGATGGGATAACTCCATATGAGAGATGGTATGGCAAAAATCCAAATGTAAAACACTTCAAAGTTTTTGGTTGTCTTGTATATGCACACATTCTTGATGAGACAAGAAATAAACTTGATTCCAAAATTCGAGCATGTATTTTCATTGGGTATTGTGAGTCTTAAAAAATATATAGGCTCTACAATACAAAAAAACACAAAGTTTTAATCTCAAGAGATGTAATTTTTGATGAAGGAGGAGTATGGGGTCATAAAAAACTTTTTGTTGACGATGGATCTCAAGATGAAATCTCCTCTCAAGTGCAGCCCATTACCAAGAACAACATTGGAAATCCTCCTACAAGTTCAAAGAAGAGTTCTACTCCAAGTTTTTATCCACAAAGATAAAAAATTTCTTCTCCAATGGAAGTAGATCCACCATTAAGAGGTAAGAGAAAACTTTAGTACCATCCTTATTTTAAAATTATGGACAAGAATTTTTAAAGAAGGTACACTAGAAGTCAAGCTAGTGAGATGAATGAAGTCTTGAAAAGACTTAAAAATTTGCACATGTATGGTGATGAAGACTCCCAAGAGCCTAAGGGAGATGTTGTAAACTATGCTTTAATGACTAGTGTAGAGCTAGAGTCATCTAGTTATAAAAAATTATGTACTCATGATGTATGGCAACAAGCCATGAAAGAGAAAATGACCTCTATAAAAAAGAATGATACATGGGAGCTAGTGGAGATTCCTAAGAAAAAGAAATGTATTGGATGTAAATGGGCCTATAAGACCAAGTTCAATGCTGATGAGAGCATTGAAAGACACAAGACAAGGCTAGTAGAAAAATGTTTTACTCAAAAGTATGGGATTGACTATGAGGAGACCTTTGCTATGGTTTCTAGACAAGAGACCATAAGACTAGTACTTTCTTGGCTGCTCACAAAGGGTGGAATATTAAACACATGGATGTTAAGAGTGCCTTCCTTAATGGGTACTTGAAAGAAGAGGTTTTTGTGCAACAAGCTCAAGGATTTGAAGAACAAGGTAAGGAGAACCTTATCTACAAATTGAAGAAAGCATTGTATGGACTAAATCAAGCACCAAGGGCATGGTACTCATGCATTGATGGCTACTTTCAAAACTATGGATTCACTAGGAGCAAAAGTGAACCTAATATCTACTACATGAAACAAGGTAAAGATATACTTATTGTGTGTTTATATATGGATGATCTAATATTCATGGGTAGTAGTGCTAAAATGAATGAGGAGTTCAAAAACTCCATGATGAAAGAGTTTGAAATAAAGGATCTAGGTTTGATGCATTACTTCCTAGGAATGGAGGTACATCAAATAGGAAATGGGATATTCATATGTCAACATAAATATGCTCATGATATGATCAAGAAATTTGCTATGGAGCAATGCAAGTCTATTGCAACTCCAATAGGTCATGGGATCTAATTAAGTAAAGAATATGGAGCACCAAAAGTTGACAATACCACTTACAAGAGCATGGTTGGGACTCTAATGTTCCTCACCAACACATGACTAGATATTCAATATGCTGTCTCTCTAGTTTCAAGGTATATGGCTGATCCATCTGAACTTCATCTACAAGAAATTAAAATAATTTTGAGATATGTAAAGGGAAAAATAGATTATGGGATCTATTACCACAAAATGATGATGTAAAACTAGTTGGCTTTAGTGATAGTGATTGGGGAAGCAACATAGATGATAGAAAGTCCACTTTAGGAAATTTTTTTAGTCTTGGGTTAGGACTAATTAATTGGAGTCCTAAAAATCAAACCACTATTTCACTATCATCTAATGAGGTTGAGTACATAGCAATAACAAATGCTAGTGCCCAAGCCTTATGGTTGAGAAAAATACTTGAAGAAATAGGTGAGAGATAAAATAATCCTACCATATTATATTATGAAAATATGAGTGCCATCCAATTGGCACATAATCCTATCCACCATAGCATGTCAAAGCACTTCAACATGAAATATCACTTCATAAGAGACATGGTGGAGAAAAATGTGGTTGAGATAAAACTTTTCAACACTTTGGATAACATAGCAGACATCTTCACCAAAGGAGTTGCTAAAGCTCAATATATAAAGTTGAAAGACTGTCTGGTCAGCCCTCTAAACTTTAAAGGGGAGAATGTTGGACTTTAGAGCATACTTTAATCTTTCCTAAGTATCTAGGTTTCAATAATTAAGCAATAGTTTAATCTTTGTATTAGCTTTGCTAATTTAGACGTGATTGCTATTCTAGAATTGAGAGAGCATATAGGAGATAAGTTAGTATGTGCTATGTTAGTCAAGCTATGTTAGGGAGATTTGATTTACGAGAATAAATGGGCTTCCACTAATTTGAGCTATGATCTGTTTTGCTCAAGCCTATATAATGTAACCTGTTCTAGCATATGAATATAATGAGTTATAATTCTCAATGTAGTGGCACAATTTCTTGGTTGCAAAGACCACTGCTAAACACAACTTTTCTACGTATGCATATCCTATCTTATAGCTCACAAAGGTCCAACTGATATAATATATCTCTTGTTCCTTGTATTATGTATTCTTTTGAGCTAACATGGTGCCCAAAGTAAAATTGGTAGCAAATATATACAAAAGGAATGACATGTCTGGCCTTTGTGGAGCTAGGACTGGTGGTGTTGCCATGTACTTCTTAATTTTAGTAAAGGCTTGCTGACATTATCTGTACCACTAGAATGGAACCCCATTGTGTAGTAGTCAATTCATGGGTTGACATTTATTTGATAGTTGCATGATAAATCATTTTATGGATGCTACTTTACCCTGTAATCTTCTCAGTTATTTTATGTTCATGGGCGGGGCCATTTTTAGGATAGCCTTTACCTTTGCTGGGTCTACCTCGATGCCTCGTTTAGAAATGATGAATCCCAAGAGCTTTCAAAAATTTATGCCAAAGACACATTTCTTGGGGTTCAACTTGAAATTGTGTTCATCAGGCGATCAAAGACCTTTTTGAGGGTATCAACATGCTCTTATCGTAGCAATGACTTGACTAGCAAGTCATCGATGTAGTCTTCCAAGATCTTGTGCATGTAGTCATGAAAAATATATGTCATAGCCTATTGATACATGTAACCAATATTTTTTAGACCAAATGACATCACTTTGTAATAGAATATACCCCATGGAGTGGTGAATGTGGTTTTATACTGGTCTTCGAGCTTAATTCAAATCTGATTATAACCAAAAAAACCGTCCATTAAGGAGAGCATCTCATGACCTACAGTTGCGTCTACAAGAAAATATATGTTGGGCGATGATAACGAATCCTTTGGGGTTGCCTTGTTGAGATCCCTGAAATCCATGCAAATGCAAACTCTTCCATTAGGTTTTCCTATGGGCACCATGTTTGATACCCATTCTAGATAGTCGATGGGGATAAGAAAGACAACATCCAATAGTTTTTGCAACTCGTTTGTAACCATAAAAGTGACAATTGGATGCATATTTTTGAGCTTTTGATTGATTTATTTCTTTGTGGGATCTAGTGAAAGGTTGTGGACAACCAATTTTGGATCTAGCCTCGGCATATATTTGTAGGTCCAAGCAAAGAGATTTGGTCTCTCTTTCAGTAGAGGATATTATGATGGCATGTTCTTCTATTGATAAGATTTCTCCTAACTTGACTTTCTTTGGTTGAAAAGGATCATTTATTATATCCACCTCAAAAGTCTTCTCTATTTCCATATGTGACCCCTCCTCAAGTTGGTTAGGACTGGGGATTAAATGAATGTCATATACTAGATTTATAGTTCCCACTAACTCAACGTTGATACCAGCATGATAGACATCATGTGCATAGCCCGATGCAAAATAAAATGGTTGTAGCATCTCTTCATTAGAGAAGAAATCTTTAGGCTCTAGGGGTGAATCAAAAAGATCCTAATCAATAGCATCTAAATTAAGACATAATGATTTTGAAGGATCTACTGGGTTATGGAGTGGAGTGGTCAAATCAATGGAGATCATATTGATGGATGAAATAAAATCTCCAAGACCACGTGGGTGAAGCTCTACATCCTAGTTGTGCCCTCCATACTCATGATGAGGCTCTAAAGGCATAGGGATATCAAGATATGGTCTATAGATAGATGATATGATGGGATCATTAGGAAATAGTTGCTCTCTAAATGTTGGTGGATTCAGGTTGACCATGTGATAGATGGCATCTAGGTTTACTAGTCTTCCTAGGAAATGAAGTCCAAGATATATGGCGTAGAGCACCTATTCTCTCTCCACAAGCAGATCGACTGGATGCAAGTGTCGAAGCCCAAGCTAAGCCATATCGGTCTCATCCTCAAAGTCATTATCACTTATAAAGAAACCATTGGCATTTGTTTCTGGCTCTAGTATGGGGTGGTGGCTTACCTAGTGATGCTCCAAATAGGTCATATTAGTATCATATTCATAGTCATCATCACTTAGGAAGAATCCATTGGTATTTGTCTCTGGCCCAATGATGTGGTGCGCATGTCTAGGCCATAGATAGGTTATCTTTGTTGAGTCCTTTGAATTTTAACCACTCTCATATGACATGTATCCACCCTCATCCGAGATGTATTCACTCTCATATGAGATGTAGCCACTCTCTGTGTGGCCTATACAAGTAAGGTTTTGTACATACCTAGACCCATGGTAGGCCAGTATGAGTTCATATTCATCCTCACTTGGAACATAGTCATACTCCTCTCACTCATATCCATGCATTGGATATTCCTCCCATAATATGGCTCCTAATAGGGGTGCTTCACGAGAGGATTCAGGGTGATACTGATTAGGTGGTGTGATATTGACCATCGATACCCATCTATCACCCAATTAGTTTCTACTAGGGGTTTGATAGGGATTCCAATCGATGTCCTCCCTGAATCCAATGCTTAGCCTATCTAAGAATTCTTCTAAAGAGTCATCATGAATTTGCATTTGATAGCCTAAACCACACCTATCAGTAGGTAATTGGTATTGTGGCTAAAATGGTAGTTGATACCCTTGCTCATATAGGCCTAAGCCATAGCCTTGCTAGTGACACTACTCAAAGTACTTTAGAGCAAACTCAGGATTCGACAAGTAATTACCATTCATGGTGAATAGCTCATCCTCATCGCTTTCTAGATCAGGAGTAGTATGGGTATAATATAGATCGGTATATATATAAAATTAGTTTAGTTGGGTGGAACCCCTAAGGAAATCACTATCCCTATTGGCATATTTGGGACTCTTGGTCATACCATGTCTTGTGTAGACTCAATGATTGGTGTGAAAGTCACGTTCTGTACAAGATATTTACCTAGTGCTGTGTTGGCCAGGTGAACTGTCACTTGCAGTGCAGATGATACTGTTGATGATGCAGGCAAGGTAGGTTGAGATACCTCCCTGATTATTTCTTGGGAATGTTCCTCCTCCATGGGAGTAGGGATTCCTGTAGCTACTTGAAGAAGCAAAATTTATGACACACCTTAAGGGGTTTGTTAGTGAGATGTAATCTATGATTTAAGTAAACTTTGCAAAAGGGGAAGAATCAAGCATAACATGTAAACTAATGAAATGAAGATTAAATAGCAATAATGAAAGGGGTTTAATCCTTATTTGTATTCATTAATAAATCATTTCAAAGGGTTACAAATGCAATCCCGTTTAGGATTACTCAAAATGATACATCTCAACATTACACACACAAGGATATAATCCTTCTAAAAGGACTTAATGGCATGCACTATTGTCCATCTCGCATTCCCACACTCGAGAGCTAGTCTTGGGCTTATATTTCTTTCCTCTTTAGCTCCTCCCTTCTGTCTAGAATACCTGCACCTACACACAAGGGATTGAAAATGGGTTAATAGCATATGCGTTTGTGGAGGGAAAACATAGAAAGCATGTATATAGAAACACCAAAACTTATTCATAATAAACCAAAATTCTTAAAAAATGATTCCTAACTATAGTATTGAATAAATAATATGATTTTGTAAATATATAAGCATAAATTAAAGGGAAATTGTTAGCAAAACTTTTTCTAACTTCTAATTGCTATTTTTTAACCAAAATTGCACCATAGGCTAATCTAAACATTTCTAGAAGGTTTGTGGTGGAATTAGATCAAGATTATCTACTATTTTCTAACCATCCCTAATAGGTGCATCTAGCTACTGCTAACCATCCCCAGGTGGGACGATTACAAATTGGCTTAGATTTTGCCACCAATCCTAATGGGATCTGGTTCAAAACTGGTCTAAAGGTTGTATCGACAGATGGGGGTAAATTACTCTTCAATTTTGCTGGTTTGGCATGGTTTGAATCGGTCTCTAATGCCCCTAAAAGTGCCTTTATATGAATAGGGTTTCAAGGTCAAAGTGAGGGCAAATTGAGGTTGCAAAAGGTGAGGGTAGAATTGGGTAGCACTTGGTTTCAAAAATGCTTTAAATATCCTTTTTAAAATGGGTGAATACACGTATTTTTATATCCCAAATAGGGCATCTAGGGCAAAGGGGCAAGTTTTTTCATGCGAGGCAAGTGCCACCACTTGTCAAAACCCTTTCCATGATTGGGTAGAAGAGGTTGCCCATTTGGAGCCTCTAATTGGGAGTTCCTTGTCTCCATGACAGGATCCCAATCAATTTTGGATGAATGGGTAGAGAAAATAGCAGTAATTGATTGTTATTTCTTTGCCCCTTTGAATTTTGGGGTGTCTGTTTAGGGACCGTCCCGCCCAGGGATGGTTAGAAGTGACTATCCCTGGGTGGGATGCTCACCATCTGTGACCATCCCAGGGTGGGACGATTATAAGAATATGATCCTAAACCTCCCAAAACTACTAGGGACCTTCCTAATAGTGATATGGAGCTCTATATTACCCTAAAGGGTTGCCCAATGGGGCCATATGATGTCAATAATAGTGGAACATGTGATGCATTAGTAGTATTATCTGATTAACATGATTTTGGTGTCTACAAATGCCCCTTTTTGAGATGCGCTATGTACAACAAAGCACTGAGCAAAAATAGATCACTAAATCATCAAATGATTAAGGTTTTTCATTAACCTAATCAACTTTGGATGCCTCCATTATGGAAAAAGCATACATTCTTGGAATCCTTGCTTTTGACATAGTCGAAGGATTCATTTGGGTATACCTTTCAGCCACACTGTAATAACAATTGTAGGGGCTTAGGGTATCCTAGGTCTTGGTGCCTTGTGTTCTTGTAAGACTTTACATAGGTGGATTCCTGAGGATTCAAGGAGGTCAAGCCTATTTTTTTTGTTTCTTATGATGATTATTTGCCCCAACATGGTCTTAAAAAATTTATCTTTACCAAAGATTCTTTTGAATGCATGGAAATTACACTTTTGAGTGTTTTAGTGTTGATTTGATTTTTGAATTCATTATTATGACTACCCCCTCAAGTGACGAGTCGATGAGGGCATGACCAATGATAAAGTGATGAGTTTATTGAAACATATGACTGAATTGGGATAACTCTCTATTTTTCCCATGGTACTATATACCTGTTTGGAGGGGATTTTTGATTGTTTTGATGAGCATTTTTGGGTGCAAAAGGCTAAAAACTTCATTCCCATGGAGCAATCCAGCCATGGAGACCTTCTAGAGGAATAAAATAAATACTTTTAATGCATCCAAAAATGTTGTTGGTTTAATATTGATCCTTGCTAATTTGGTGACCATTTTGCCTTATTTTTGGTGGGTTTTTGACCCTATTTTTGGGGTTTTTAAGTTGTTTTTGAATTTTGATTTTTTGATTTTTGGAGTGTGAGGTCTGAGGACCCACTTTATTGTAGCCCATGGGAAATTTTTGGATTATGATGTATCTTTTGGTCCCATACATACATACATACATACATACATACATACATACATATATACATATATATATATATATATATATATATATATATATATATATATATATATATATATATATATATATATATATATATATATATATATATATATATATATATATATATATATATATATATATATATATATGAGTTTCTATTATCATCATATTAATCCTTATTGCTTTCTGAGATGTATGCAATTCTTATATTTTGCTATATAATGTTATGATGGATGTCTAACATGGATGCATGTATTTATCCTATGATGTGATTTGATGATATGTAGATGTGTATATGCAAAATGCAATGGATGATGTGATTTAATTTTGTATGATGGATTTATGATGACTATTTGACGCATTATATGCTAGCACCATAGACTGTACAAAATGTATCTTTATTATTTTTATGTTATTATGACACTATGTAATAGACTTTGTATTTTTGAAAAATATGTGACAACATGATATAAAATGGAATGGATAATTTAATTTGATATGATATATTTAGTAGTTTTTAGGAGACTCAAAAAATCTAGTTACCTAATCAAAAGTTGTTTAATAACTATGCAAGACTTTTTGACAAAGTATGCACCTACTAAGATAACCAAGATAATAAACATCCCTGTGTGTGCACGTGAGTTCATTACCATAATAACGCATAAGGTTGGCCTAATGCAAACAAGATTTATTCAGCCCATCTGTACTAGAGATCACTCTGCGAGTCTCATTATCCTGAGTTTTGTACTTAGTTAGATTAGACTAATAGGTAATATAGGCTACAACAAGCTAGCTCATCCACATTCAAACATTGGTCTGTTAAGCAAGTTTCTTATGTGACAGACATATCTTCATGCGAGAGGATACCACCATTGACAAGTAGGCTATCCACCAAACCTATAATGAGGATCACCTTATGGTTCTCTAATGCTGATAATTCCAAGGATTCAAGTTCAAGAATCCCTTATTTTCTTTTAATTTTGAAGTATTCAAGGGAGTAGCTCATTTTTGTTTGTTGAGCAAGGGATTTTGGTAGTGGTGAGAACCATTGTTTATTTTTTCTTTTTCTAGTGATAATAATCATTGTTTATTTTTGCATATTTTGAAGTGATGATAATCACTGTTTGATTTTCTCTTTTTGATACTTGCCCTAGTGTAGGGCAAGGGATTTTTGGGTAATAATGAAATTTTCCTTTTTTCAATTTTCAGCATCTTTGAACCAGTCGCATAGGGGGATGAGCAAGATAATATTTTTTGCTTAAAATTAACCTAGACCACTTTATAGTTTTCATCTTTCCTTGTGCTAGACTTGGATTTATTAATGTAAAAATGTGTTGGGATTTTAATATATACAAGGCATAATCTAAGAAGGATTCTACCTTATAAAAAATCATGATAGATTTCTAAAAAATCTGAAAAGAAAACTAGATATGGCTGAGTGACTGAAAAACCTTAACTATGTTTTACTAACAATGGCTAAGTGATGGGAAACATGCATATAATATGGAGTGTAAATGTAAATGGTATATGTAATGTAAAAAGGTGGTAATATTGACATATAATAATAATTATTTTAATAGATGCCTAGTGTATAGACCTGGTGCTAGACATGTAAGATCAATTTTAAGTGATGCATAATGCAATGATGATTATACCTAATGCAATTTATATGAAGTGCAATGAAGCAATATTTTTGTATTTTGATGAATTTAATGATATTTTTGTATTTGTTTTTGATATATATATATACAGGTTGACCAATGGGATTAATGAATGCCATTGGATCTTTTGGATGACCAAGGGGCTTATAGATGCCTTTGGGGATTTTTGGATTGACCTAGACAATCGTATATGATCTAGAAACGTTTTATTTTGATCTAGATGATCAT
The DNA here is from genome assembly GCA_028583015.1 of Wollemia nobilis. Lineage (NCBI taxonomy): Eukaryota > Viridiplantae > Streptophyta > Pinopsida > Araucariales > Araucariaceae > Wollemia > Wollemia nobilis. The sequence goes on from JAQPPZ010001125.1 coordinate 10,976,075, forward strand.
AGATCACCTAGGGGTATTTTAGGGTGACCTAGACGGTGATAGACACTAAGGAAGTGGGGAAGGTGTGACACCTTGGATACCCCCAACATGTACTATATTTGATACAATATTATTGGCTTGGCTAGGAGGAGTGATAGAGACTAACTCCCCCTATTGTGGTAAATGTTTATGGGTAATACCACTATATTGATGGGGTAACATGTGTGACCTGCTTGTGGATACAACTTCCTTATCAATAAGATCTTGGACCGCATGTTTAAAAATGTAACAATCACTAATGTCATGCCCTTTCATTCAGTGATAAAGGCAAGAATGACCCTCCCTATACCATTGAGGTCTAGGCCTATTCAAGTGTAACAGGGGTATATCTGGTAAGACGATTGCCTTTGTCTCTTGTAGGTTGTGAAGAATGGTTGACATGGGCTCAGATAATGGAGTCCAGGTATGATGTTGAGGCTTTAAATGAAGTGGATGCAGTCACCTCCTTTTATGGGGCAATGGGGTTGTATGCATATTAGTCACCTGTTTAGATTACTCTTCTTGAATCTCATATATAGGTAACAGGTCTTCACATATGTCAATATGTTTATTGTTGATTTGAAGATCATTCTTGTCAAACATATCCTGTACCTTACTCTTGAAGGCGATACATGATTTAATGTTATGACCATTTACTTGATGATAAGGACAATGTTGGTTCTCTTGATACCACATTGATTTGTACCTACTAGAATCCAAAGGACATATATTTAGTAATGTGATGGCCTTGGCATCGCATAATCGATTAAAGAGTGTCACCAAAGATTCAAGCAATGGTGTATATATGCGAGGTTGATGGTGTTGTTGCCTTTGTCCCTACTTCCATTGAGACTTAACCTTGGATTGTATAGGAGGAGGTTGATCCTGCCAATTAAGGGGTTGAGATTTTGGATGACTCAACCATGACTCAATGTTTGCAAGTTGTTTCAAGATATATTGTAAACCATTGTGTTGATGACTCACCTATAACTCAAAATTAGCTAGCCTATCCAAAATTGTTTGAGTAAATGCAGATGGTTCATGATTATTGTGGATAGTGAGTATGTCCACATGCTCTTGGTCCACCTCACAGTGTTCAATTGTGGTAGCTATATTATCTCCACTTTGTTGTAGTGGGTACACCTATTATTGATTTTGTGGAGATGTTGAATGAGATGGAGTAGGTGTGACTGAATCCATCGATGATATCTTTTATGGTATGGATGGAATTTTGTATGGAGTCACAAGTGGCCTAGATGAATTCAGAGGGATTTGGTTTTTTGTCATCACATTGATCATTCCCACAAACTTGTGAGAAAATGCATTGGCACATGGACAAGTCATGGCTACCTTATTAACTTGTTCAAGGTGATATACTTGGGCCCCATGCTCAGGGGGTGCATCATAGATGCTATCAATGAGTGGTGACTCAGCAAGAGGACAACCTAGATCCTTGATCAACTTGATGATATGCATGAATTGAACATCAGGTACTATGCATTCATCCAGTTTAGGATTGGTCAAGTGCACTGTGTCCTCAAACATGATGGATGAATATGGTATGATATGATCTGATTCATATGTATCCACCATGGGTTCCTCCTTGTTGGTAGGAGTGGGAAGGTCTTCTTCTAATGTGTCAAAAATTTCTAAGAGACCTTTTGCAGTTAACATTTTTGACTCTCCTTTTTTTGAAGAAACAGAGGATGGTACTAGCGGTGGTGGTGAAGGTATCTTCACGACTAACTGTGGGGTTGAATATGGACTTTGGATAAGGTCCTGGGTTGAGTATCCAAAGGTGTTGATGGACGAGTAGACTCATGTGGATGATCATCCTTATTGTAATACTTGAAGAGGTCTAGGTTGGATTCAACTACATGGACCTAACCTTCATGAATGTACTTAAGGAATTGATGTACAATGGAGGGGATGCACTCCATATCTCTCATCCAAGGTACTCCTAACAATATGTTGTATATTATTTCACCTTCCAATATGTAGAACAATGTAGGCATAGTATTTTGTCCAACTTGAACAGGTAGGATTATGGTGCCCACAATGGAGGACAAAGCATCATTAAATGATTTCAATATGAATGTGGAATTTGCAATGTACGAATATGGGATATTGAGATGTTTTAGTATGGTTGTGGTAATGATGTTTATTGTGGAATGTGTGTCAACCAACACTCACTTATAGGAGATCTTATTGATGCACACAATGATGTGCAAAGGAGATTCTGGTGAATTAGTAGACCTAGGTTTGATATCCTAATTTTGAAAGGATATAACATGATATTTATGCATTTCTATGTTTCCCATAAAGTTAGTGAAAGCATCCAAATCATGGGGTTGTAATTTGATAGAATTTAAAACCTCCATGAGAGTTTCCTGATGCTTGGAGGATCTTTGTATTAACTCTCCCATGGTCATGTTGGCTGATGACGTATGTGAAATTTACATAGACCTACTCTTGATTACTACCACTTGTTGGATGGGAGTTCCTGGTGGTGTAGAGGGAGTGTAAAATTCCCTACTAGGCCTCTTGGTAGGCTGATTATCTTTAATTTGGGTTTGGAATCGATGTTGGCTAACCGAATAATCCACTTGATCACATGAATAAGCCATTGGTATCCTCTTGGTAGAGGTACCTCATGCTTGCATGGAATAATGTGATCAAGGGTAATTAGGATCTTCCTCAGGTCTTCCTTTATAAGTGAGGCATGGTAGGATAGAATTGACTTGCCCACTACGATGAATATCATACCTGTCTAGGTTTTGGTACCTTGGAAAGGGTTATTTAAAAGCTTAAGATGATCGTTTAACCCTACCCTAGGTATACCAGGTCCCCTACTATAGTTTTCAGCTTTGCTAGCTCGTGATTGAGCTTGGCTATGCATAGTAGTCATAATGCATTGACTAGGCAAACCCTGAAGGAACCCACACTAAAGAAAATTTTGACTTCCAAAAAAGGTCATAAGTGTTATATATCAAAATGATCAGTATGACGAGCTGATCACAATGGGCTAGGGCTCCAAAAATCAAATTTTGGGTCAAAAATTTGTATTTTTGGAATATTTGGCCAACTAGGACCCGTGGGGAAATGCCCACTTTTGGGATTTTTTGAACCATGAATAGTTAGGAATAAAAATTTCTATGAGAGGTGTGGAAGGTGCTAACTAAGAAAACAAAATAAATTTGGCAACTTTTGGAGTTGTCTAGACCATTTTATAGCCGTTTTAGTGTAGATTTTCTCTATTTTTGGCTTCAAAAATAGAGTAATCATAAAACCAAATAAATTTTTCGTTATAGCTCTGATTTGCATGATTCTTGATCCATTGGATACATAATCAAAAAGTATATTTTTAATTTAATTTTTTTTATTATTATTAGGGTTTGACCCCAGATTGAGGATCTTGGGGTGATTACCCGAACAATAAAGAAACATCGAAAGTAGAAAACATGATTATATCTTTTAAGTTTTATATATTCAAATACACAATCAATAGAAACACACAAGAATACAAATGATTATCTCTTTTAAAGATTTAAATGTGAATTCCTAAACTATTTGTTGTGTTTCAAGATGTGTTGCTTTGTAAAGAAAATAATTGTCATGTTTGATTTTTGTTGATGTAATACTCAAAATTTTAAGTGGTTTTCACCTATATAATCGTAGATCGACAATCAGTATGGTGATTAGTTCCATAGTCTTCTAGTCACGTAATACAATCTAAAGTATGGTGATAAATTCCATACCTGATCAGGGAGTATAGGTCCTACCGATCCTCACCCAACACCCTGTGCATAGTGTACACCTCTTTGAAGAGGGATGCATGCTATTTTTTATGGTTAGGATAGATCTTGGAGTCGGTATTGGCAAATAGAACAAGGTTCATAGGAATCAGTGGTTGGGAATGAAGTCCAACTCACCAACGTTTAAGAAGATCATGGTGTGTGTGTGTTCCTTTTAAAAACTTTGAAATAAAACAATACAACATACAATGATGATTCACTAATATGCATGAAAGTACATTTTATATTCTATCGTGTTAGTAACATAAAAGGAAAGCATTGAAATTGATAACCTATATGAACTTAACCTTATTTTTGGCAAGTTGCAAGCAGGAAAACCAATCAAAAAGCATATAAAATACTGTTCTTTTTCTATTTTATTTGATTTAATTAATGCAAAATTGGGAAATATGATATCTATCCTTCATACACACAAATAAGACAAGAAAAATTGAAATTTAAGCTAATTTAAACAATATTAATGCAAGTTGAAGGTTCAGAGAGGTGTAATTTATGACCTGGAACTTTATGTTTCTATAAATTTTTGTAGAAAACCTCTAGTTTTGTAACCATACTTGGTAGGGATAGTTAGCAGTTTGGGGGCCATCCCTGGCAGTGACACCTATATGGCCATCCCACATTGTGTCACCTAGAAAAAAAGGGGTCGTTTCTACTCAGAATGACCAAATCCTACAACATTTAAAACAGAAAATGAAGGTAAAAAATAGACAAATTGAAAGGGGAGAGATACAAATCTCAAATACCGTGATCACCACTAAAGAAGAAAAATTTACAGCATGCCTTAAGGGGTTTATTAGTGAGATGTAATCTATGATTTAAGCAAAATTTACAAAAGGGAAAGAATCAAGCATAACATGTAACTAATGAAATGAAGATTAAATAGCAATAATAAAAGGGGTTTAATCCTTATTTTATTCATGAATAAATAATTTCAAAGGGTTACAAATGCACTCTCATTTAGGGTTGCTCAAAATGATACATCTCAACATTACACACATAAGGATCTAATCCTTCCAAAAGGACTTAATGGCATGCACTATTGTCCATTTCATGTTCCCAGACTCGAGAGCTAGTCTTGGGCTTATATTTCTTGCCTCTTTAGCTCCTCCCTTCTATCTAGAATACCTGCACCTACACACAAGGGATTGAAAAGGGGTTAATAGCATATGTGTTTGTGGAGGGAAAACATAGAAAGCATGTATATAGAAACACCAAAAATTATTCCTAATAAACCAAAATGCTTCAAAAATTATTCCTAAATATAGTATTGAATAAATAACATGATTTTGTAAAGATATAAGCAAGAATGAATGGGAAATTGCTAGCAAAACTGTGACCATCCCTGGGTGAGCCATACAAACCTGTAATCACAAAACTTCTAATTACCCTATCAAAAAAACTCCAAATATCACTAAAATTGAACCATAGGCTAATATAAACATTTATAGAAGGTCTACGATGTAATTAGATCAATATTATCTACTATTTTCTAATCATACCTAATAGGTGCAGGTCCCTGTTGGTCCAACTTTCATACACACCCTGTGAAGAATGAGCATGAAACTCTGATAACACTTATACGGGATAAATCCCACTCACTTTAGGATCTTGCTGGTTATCCAAGGTGTGAGTTACAGAGTTGGGTCGAATGTCTATTCACTCTTTCTGCTTCTGGAATAGATTTCAATATGGACTCGTCTCGTTACCTTACAACGGGCTCTTGAACTTGTTCAGTAATGTTTAGAAGTTGTCACTTGTTGACAATCAGATTTAAAATTAGTTCTTTGATCTAGCTCTTATGGGTCAACAGATTTAAATAAAAGACAAATTTAAAAGAAAATAAAAATGGATCATTTCACGATAAAACAAAGAGGGTAGGGTAAGGCAGAAAGAGAAATTTATCAAACTTAGCTGTAAAAACAAAACTACCAATTTTATTTATACTATCACCTTCACAATCAGAACAAATCAAAGAAGAAAGTGTCCCAGCTTTCTAAGATCACTTTCTACTAAGAGCATAAGGCGGAGATGGAACAGATCTGAAAGAAAATCATAAACAGAAGGGAAGTCCGTTAAAATTGGTATTTCTCACCAGAAGCATAGCTCACATAGTGAGGACAGAGCAATTAGAACAAACTTGAACCTTAAATCCATGATTTTCCCTAGCATACAATAGAACAAATGAAGCCCAACAACATATTTAATCTTGATAACACAGATTTACAACATATATTTAATAAACTTTAAAGAAACGGATAACAAAAGAAGATGAACTTATCACAATCTGCAAAAGATTAGGCTCCCGGCCATGCTATCACAGTAAAACAAAAGCACATCAACTCCAAGTCCAGTAAATAAAGTATTTAACAAGATTTGCAAGAAATTGCTTCAATAGCCTTTTATTTCTAAGTCTCCGCCTCCTTGCGATTACATTTGGAAGAAGTATTTATAGACTCAGGACAGACCCCGATCTTTCAGAAATATCTTCTTCTCAAACCCTAAATCTTATCATCTTAAACCCTAGTACCCGGGTTTTACAATATAAGCTCTTTTAAAACAAAGTCCTGATAAAACTTAACCATTCTCGCAACTCAGTGCAGTCACTTGCCATAAATGGAGAAGACAGAATTCGAATGCCACTTGCATTCACCCGCAACTGTGTGTAAATGCCCTCATTAATTCCCTCGGGTAATTTGGATGAGTCACCACTTCTCTGACATTTCATCTCTCGCAGAGCCATCCCTGAGTTGAAATGCCTGCAAGCCATTAATTCTCGCCATAAATTTTCATTAAATGCATCCATCGGCAAATTTCGGTAACCGAGTGTAGATATTTTCATTTTTCGGCCAATTCCCGACATACTCCATTAAATGGGCAGCCGCTTAGTCACCGTAAAGTCTCTTTGCGGCCAGATCTGTAAAATTTGGATGAAACAACAATTTTCGGCATCTCTCATTTCAATATGGCTGTCTTCGATTAATTTGCACTTAACTTTGTCTTTATGGCCATTTCTCCGTTATCATGTAAGTGCCAGATGGCTTCCTGCATGAAAGACAAACAAGGATTAGCATTTTAAAATTATTAAATCAAAACCTTAAATATTAAAATGAAACCCTAAAGTTCATTTGCATGTCGGCTCTAATTATCTGATACGTGGCTTGCTTTGTCTTGACACGTGTCGCAAAATCGTGACACGTGTCCATTTCCAGTATGTTTCTATTTTTGGGCTCTTTGCTGCCAAGGCCACGAAAATGCGACATGTCGCGATTTCGCGACATGTCATGATATCGCGACCTGCTTCCTTGTTGCTACCGCAAAAATGTGACATGTCACAATATCGCGACCTGCTTCCTTGTCGCTGCCGCGAAAACGTGACATGTCACGATTTCGTGACATGTCGCGAAATCGCGACCATTTCTCCTCTCTGGCAACTTTTCACTTTGACAGCAACAAAAACACGACATGTCACGATTTCGCTACATGTCACGAAATCGTGACCTATCTTGCCTTAACAACTCTTTCTTCTTCACCTGTCACGATTTCGCGACATCACAAAATCGCGACATCGCGATTTCGTGACACCTTTCTCACTTGCCCCTACTTCTCGAACTTTGTCACGATTTCGTGATGTCACGAAATCGCGACGTCGCGACGTCACGATTTCATGACATCTCCATGCCTTAGCCATTTTCTGCTTCTTGCTGTCGTGATTTCACTACATGTTTGTGCCTTGGGGTCTTTTCTGGCTGCACTGCCGCGAAAACGCGACATGTCGCGATTTCGCGACATGTCACGAAATCGCGACCTTCCTTACGCACTTGCTGCTTTTCCTGAAAAATGTCATGTTTTCGTGACATCGCGATTTCACGACATGTTTTTTCCTTAGCCAATTTTTATTTCTCTTTGTTTCTTCTTTGCCTTGGACCCGTCACGATTTCGCGACATGTCGCGAAATCACGACGGTCCGTACGCCTTGGGCCCCCTCGCCAAAAACATTGTGATTTCATGACGTCGCGAAATCGTGACATGTCATGAAATTGTGACCTATTTCCGACTTGCTTCCTTTTCCCTCACGCACCGTGAAAACGTGACATGTCGCGATTTCGCGACATGTCGTGAAAACGTGACATGTCGCGATTTCGCGACATGTCGCGAAATCGCGACCTCTTTCATGCCTTAGCTTCTTTTTCACTCCACCACGAAAATGCGACATGTCACGATTTCACGACATGTCGAAATATCATGACGTTCCGTACGATCTTGCTTTCTCTCTCCAAACTCGTCGCGATTTCGTGACATTTCCAAAAATGGAAAGTGTCGCGATATCGCGACATTTCCAAAAATGGAAGTGTCGCGATTTCGCTACGTTTTTGCGACTTGGCCGATTTTCTTAAAACCCGTCGCGATTTCGCGACATTTCCAAAAATGGAAGTGTCGCGATTTCGCTACATTGCCAAAAATGGAAAGTTTTGGCTTTCAATGAATTCATCTATCTGGAATTTGCATTTTTTCATACCGGTGAAAGATTTTCTTTAATCAGCAATGATTCTAACATGTGAAAAATGAATTCTAGAATAAATCAAAGCCAGATGCAAATAAAAGCACAACTTAAAAAGGAGGCAAGAAAATTTGGAATTTAAAACCTGGAAAACATCAAGAGGGTCCTTACTGCAAAATGAAAGCTCAAAATTTTCAAAGGGTGGAAATTCATTTTTCAATGGGGGTGTGTTGCTTCTCAACAAATGGCGATATCTATGGGTAAAATAGTAGCATTATTTTAGAACCCAGGACTCTAGTTTCAAAACAACATAGACCATGCATCATGCCTTGCCACATATATTCTTCAAAATAAATTGACTACTAACTTATAGTTGTCAAAATTTCCCAAGGACATACTCGGTTGAATCATTTAAGAAAGATTTCTGATGTGCAATTACAAGCGTATAAAACTTTCTTCAAGAATGACTCGGCCTTCGAATGTTGAACTCTGGATTGATCAGCCTTTTCTAGATTGTAAAAAGGGGAAACCGAGTAGAGCTCTGTTTACTAGTTTAGCCTTTTACAACCCCGACAGAGTTACCCTTTAGATTTACACGACCCAAATTCACAACTGTAAGGTAGAATCTACAACTTGGTAGAAGAAAAACATCTTTTGAAGTCTTGGCTGCCTCTTTGATTACATTACTCTTTTTATTTTTTATTTTTTATATATATATATTGGAAATAACAGAGTGCCAATTCTATGCTGTCTTGCTCAACTTTCATCTTCTCTCTCTTTTGAAATATATCAACATCTGAAAAGCCTTAGAAAGAATAACAATTTTCTTTTAATATTTCATCAATCTGGAACTGCTTCAGCCTAGGCACTGATAGCCTCTGTGGATACTCAAATAATTACATGAATCATAGTCCCCTCTTATAACCAACTTTTCTTGGATTCCCTAGGAGTTTCTCCAACCAAACAACATAGCAGCTTTCTTTATAATTAAAACAACTATGGCAAGCAAGACACAAAATCCAATCATCCTTCCACTGTTGTTCTGAATAACAAAATAGTTCCACTGTTTAACTTAAACAGACTATCTCACAATTAGGATAATGAACACTCGGATTCTGGACTCAGAATAAAACAATTTTTAGAAGGCTGACTTTTTCATTGATGCTCAGGCAAAGGTTAAAGAACAAAATTTTAAAAGCTAAAGAACTTTGTACAGACTTCCAAGGATAAACATAGACCTTTAAAAACAAAATAAAATAAAACAAAATAAAACTGTACAGGCACCAAAGGAAATAAAATTGAAGAGTTATTTACAAAGGAAATAAAATAAAACTGTACAGGTAGCAAAGGAAATAAAACTAAAATAAACAACTGCAGAGTTATTTACAAAGGAAATAAAATACAGAACTTCAAAAAAAAGACTAAAACTACATAGACAATTAAGATAAAATAAAATTAAACAACACTACACAGACAATTAAGATCAAAACTAAAAACTGTATAGACATTTAAAATTAAATAAAATAAAACAACACTAAAATAAACTAAAAACTATACAGGCAATTAAAAATAAACTAAAATAAAAAACTGCAGAGTTATTTACAATGTATACACATGTTACAACTTCTTTGTGACTCATTCAAATGATATATTGGACGGAACAACCGAGAAATAATGCTTTAAGTATTGACCATTAACAGGGAGGTCCAAAAAATTACCATCAAGGTCTTGTAAACGAAATGCATTATTACCCGTAATCTCAACAATCTGGTACGGGCCTATCCACAACGGCTGCAACTTTGTATGCTTACCCTTCTTTTCATGGGCCTTGTCCCATAGAAGCACCAGGTCTGCCAGTCCAAAAGCTTTCACTTTGGCCCTCTTGTCAAACCAACGCTTGACGGTTTCTTGGTGCCGACTGAAGTGTTCCAGGGCTTGGAGTCTCTCATCCTGCAAATTAGTTAGATCCAAAACACGAGCCTCTACGATCCGCTTGATCCTCAAAATAGTCTAAGACAAATTGGTAAGTAGGTAATTTCGGAGAGATGGGAACAATTGGTCGGGTACCATACAACAAAGCAAAAGGGGAAGTCTTAAGAGCCACTTTATATTTTATCCGGTCAGCCCAAAGTGCATATTTCAATAATGTATGCCACTTCCTGGGTTTGTCTGTTGCAGATTTCTTAATGGCATTCATTAAATTTTTATTTGTGGACTCAACTAGCCCATTGCCTTGGGGATAATAGTTGGATGAAAATATGATAACTATCCCCATCTAGTATGCCCATTCTCGCAAACTCCAATGATTGGAAGGTCTGGTCCATTATCACACACCAAATTTAGAGGAACCCCAAACCTGGTTATGACATTTGACTCTAGAAATTCGATCACTTCATGAGCCGTACTTCTTATGGTGGCTGCTGCTTCGACCCATCTTGTGTAGTAATTAGTAGCCGTTAGAACATACTTATGCCCTCGCTGAAGAATTTGGATTAATCACTCCCACAAAATCAAGTCCCCATTGCATAAAAGGTTTATTTATTACAACAGGCTGCAATGGTAGAGCCCGGTTGGCCTCTTTGGCTGCAAAAGTTTGGCACTGATGGCAGGTTCTCACATGCTGATGGGCATCTTTAAATAACGTAGGCCAATAATAGCCTGCTCTCAATATTTTATGCGCATGAGCAGATCCTGAGGAATGCCCTGCCCCTAACTTTTCATGAAAACTGGACATGACTTCATTGACTTCACCCCGAGAAATGCATCTTAAGAAAATGCCAGCATAATTCTCTCTGTACAAATTACCTGCTTTGAGGAGATAATGAGCAGCTTTCAGTTTTAATGCTCTCCTTTGGGTTCTGTTCAAGTGAGAAGGGCAAACTCCAAATTGCAGCAGATGAATAATATCTCCATACCAGTCATCAGATTCAGAATTTAACTGATTAACTTCTTCCCGTACAGGTATTTCGGCAATGTGTCGGGACAAACCAAGTCCTCTGATCAATTTTGTAGGCCGAATTTCTAAGTCATATTCTTGCAGCCTTGTAACCCAATTACCTCTTAGTTCACCCAACTCGTTCTGACTTAGTAGGTATTTAACAGCTGGGTCTGGAACTATAGCATGAATTTTGCTTCTTAGTATGTAGTGCCTGAACTGCTTAACTGCTCTCACCAAGGCATAAGCTTGTTTGTCTAAACGAGAATATTTCAGCTCAGCCCCCTTTAAATTGGTACTCTTGAAAGCAATTGGATGTTCTCCGGTTTCTCTCCGTTGGGTCAGAACTGCAGCAAGTGTGTGTTCAGAAGAAAAGGTGTACAGATAAAAATCTGCACTAAAATCTGGGCTTACCAGAACTGGTGCTTGTTTGATGGCGGTCTTGATTTCTTGGAACGCTGTTTTAGCTTCTGTGGTCCAGACAATCTGAGCAGTTTGCTTTAGCATGTCATTCAGTGGCTTGACTATCTCTGCAAAACCGGAGATGAACTTCCTGACAAAGTTAATTTTTCCAAAGAAGGACCTCAACTCTTTCTTGGAGTTGGGAAATGGTATGCCGGATATGGCTTCAACTCGTCCGGATCCATGGAAATGCCATCTTTTGTGACCAAGTGCCCAAGGAGCTTTCCTTCCGTTACACCAAAAATGCACTTCTTCGGATTCAAAGAAATGCCGAACTCCCTGCATTTGTTAAACACAGACTCCAAGTGTTTTACATGGTCAAACCGAGATTTAGAGAAGCCATGTAAACAACAATACATTTACCCATAAGGCCCTTGAAAGCATGATCCATTGCTCGTTGAAATGTAGCTCCGACATTTATTAATCCAAATGGCATCCTCTTGTAAGCAAAAGTTCCCCACTTAGTTGTGAAAGCAGTTTTCATTCTGTCTTCCTTCTCAACCAATATCCGATTATACCCCGAGAAACCGTCCAGGAAAGACATCATCTCTCGAACCATTGACAATCTGTAACACCTCATCCATAGAAGGCAGAGGATAATTATCTTTCTCGGATGCCTTGTTCAAATTTCTAAAATCCACACACAAAGCGGATCTCTCCATTTTTCTTTCTGACTGGCACCAAATTGGCCACCCAAGTAGAATGCCTGATGGGAAAAATAATGGCGGCACTCAATAGTTTTTCTACCTCTTTCTGGATGAGGGGCTCTAACAGAGCGTTGACATGCCTCTATTTTTGCCGAAAAGGTTTGCAAAATTCTTTTAAAGGTATAATATGAGTGTAAACTTTCGGATCAAATACCTTTAAGTCTTTGTATGACCAGGCCATAACATCCTTGGACCTGTGAAGAAAATCAATCATATTCCCTTTTATTTCTGGATCACAGTTCTTAGCCAACTTGATGTGCCTGGGATCTTCTTCAGTCCCCACGTTCAGGTTCTCAGTCTCACTGTCTTTTGCACCCATAGAATCCTCAGAATTCACTCTTTGCCTAATTTGGTCAACATCAAAGAGCCGCTCCAGCTCCACCATCCCTTTTGGAATTCTATTGTCCTTCAACCTTATTATTCCCCCGTCATCATCTAATCGCCTCAAGCAGAGTATCCCTTTGGCCCTCATCAATTATAGCATTCTCAAAGGTGTCAGTATTTTGCAAAAAGTTTACAATCTGCTGATCATCTGAGAAAACTTGAAAATTATCTATATTATTTGGGACTCGAAGGACAAGGGACTAACTCAATTGAAAACTTGTTCCATTTAAATTCTTCCAGATGGTTTTAAACTTGCGGCCGAAGAAGCCAAGACATCTCGCACGTGAATTCTTGCTCTCTGGGTATGTGTGTCAGATTAAAAGCATCAAAATCTTCTACAAGATCCCAAGCCCGATGTTTGTATCCTTTTAAATAAGATGCTTTACACTGGAATTTACCTTTGACTTGATTAGCCACCAATTCTGAATCCGTAAAAACTTGAATATTTCTTACACTTCTGTCCAAAGCAAATTTCAAACCTAATACCAGAGCTTCATACTCGCTAAATTATTTGTACAAGGGAATCGTAGGCGATAAGACATAAAATATGTCTGACTTTCAGTGCCCTTTAAGGACTGCCCCTATGCCGTAACCCTGCTTAGACCTAGCCCCATCCACATGAAGCGTCCAGACTTCATTACTATGAACAGGATGGGCTTTATTAAACTTCTCATTTTGTCCCGTTGTTAAATTGTAAACTCCAATATCTACCTCCGCAATATTTACAAGTCTCATTCTCTCGCATTGTACTCAGTAATTGTATGCTTGTACCGGGGTTCTCTTTCAACCCGTAATTGATTTGCCACTCCCTTCCACGGCAACCACATGTGTGAAAAGTCTCGTTGCCAAGTATCCGTTCGGAGATCTCGACCAATCCCTCGCTCAAAAGCATCCCGTACTCCCACGGGGATATCCACAACCCGAATTTCAATTTTATGTTGAGCCCTTGGCTCGGATGCTAATTGGATATGAATATTTTGAAGTTCTCCCACTACTTTAACCTCTCGATTTGTCCAATTGGACAACTCTCCTTTCGTACTTCATTGGGGTCGGACCCAACCGTCGACAAATGGCCAAAGGCATAACATTAGCAGATGCACCTGAATCTACCAAACAATTATGTAAGTTCTTCCCAAAAATATGAAAAGTCAGTAAAAAGGGGGGAACTTCAGCTTTCTCCTTGTACATGGTTACATTGGCATTTGCCATCTTCTTCCCCTTGTCCAAAGATTTTGTAGTAGGCCCGGAGTATGTTTTTATCAAAGTTGTCTCTCTCGTTCTGAAATCTGGGCCAACTCATGAAGAGTAATGTTGGCCTTGATCTTTTTCATATCCTCCACTATGTTATATCCCTTATTAAGTGGAGGGACAAAAGCATCTGGTCCTCTCATATTTCCTCCCTTGGGTGGAGATGGATTATTACTTGGAGATGGATCTGGAGGAACATTGTGAGAGTTGTCCGGAGGGGTTGATGTAGTGTTAGGCTCCGGATTTCTGTTTCTCAAAGTTGTAGTTATCCCTCCCGTACCGTTGGAAAGCCTCGCACCTCATCCATAGGCATTTCAACTACATTCTCGCATTCATCCGGGAAAGTGAAAGAATCCAAGACCATAGCCGCACCGTGGCCGGATGAACTTGGGCCATCCGCAGCTTCTTTGATTTTCAGGAGAAATCAAATCCCTGGACAAAGCTTCAAATGCATTACAAAATTCCAAACAATCCAACTCCCCATGCTCGAGAAGTAGCATGTATTCTCGCACCAGCCTAGGGCAGTAGCTAAATCGCAAATATTCACATCATGAGCTTTACCCTTGTAATCTTTATTAGGTTCATATGGGGGCCTGTTGAATCTGTTCGATTGATATGAATACCTGTTTGAGTTGTCCCCAGTAGAAACTTGCCTTTTAAAACTCAAAAAATCATTGGCCAAACTTCTGAACTATTTTTGAGACTTCTTCAACTCTTGCATTGTCAACCTCTTTGCCTGGGTTCCGTACATTCTCAACAAAGTGCTACAGCCAATGGATTTGTTGATGGTAGAGTCTGACAAACTGGCAACATCATTTGATGTGGTATGGGATTGAACATAGGGGCAGCTTGTGTAACCAAAGGAATTTGCTGAGCATTTAAAGGTTGGGGTCCCAACTGTCTTTCCGTAATCAAAGCTTCTTTATAAGCCTCTGTTAAATTAGTAACGGAGGGATCTCTTTTCAAGAAGACAGAGGTCATTGGATCCAGAGAGTTTCTAAAAATCTCTAATGCCAGGTCTGCATTCGGTACATAATAGCCAGTAAGTCTACCATAAGCTTTCTGGAATCTGACATTATAAGATCTGATAGATTCACTTAATTCTCTTTTGATACCGGAAAACTGCTGGTATAATATACTAGGATCTATCACTTCACCGAACTGTGACACAAAAACCTTTTCTAAGTCATTCCAACTGGTGACAGAATCATTAGTGAGATTTAGAAACCACCATAAGCTCCCTCCTGGAGAGTGAACGGGAACAACCTGCAAGCAACATCTTCGTGTTGTATATTTAATAATTTTAAAGCATTCTTGAAAGCTACCAGATGTTCTTTCATTGTCCTTGTCCCATCATGTTTATATCTCGGGGAGATATCTTTCTGGATTTCTAGGCAGGTCATGGGCTATACCCGAAATATTCAAAGCAAGTGGAACCCAACCAATTTGCCATTACTACTTGATTGACGGTGATATTCTGAGTTGTAGTTGGAGTAACTACCAACGATGATAAAACTGTTTGAGCATGAGACTTGGCCCTTCCGAGGCTACTTCTTCTCGGAGTTTCTAATTCAGGCACAAGGAGCTCTCCACTCGGGGTGGGACCTTGTTACCCTGTATGTAGAATCCAACTTTTCACAAGCACTTACAACCTTACAATCCTTAACAGAGTACTGAACTTGAGGTCTTCTTTTCTGGCAATTTTAAATATTGTACTGACAATTTACAATACTGACCGGAGTTCAGTAGGCCCTCCTTCTAGCGCCATTTTTAAATGTTGGTCCGACTTTTATACACACCCTATGAAGAATGAGCATGAAACTCTGATAACACTTATACGGGATAAATCCCACTCACTTTAGGATCTTGCTGGTTATCCAAGGTGTGAGTTACAGAGTTGGGTCGAATGTCTATTCACTCTTTTTCGCTTCTGGAATAGTTTTCAATATGGACTGTCTGTTACCTTACAACGGGCTCTTGAACTTGTTCAGTAATGTTTAGAAGTTGTCACTTGTTGACAATCAGATTTAAAATTAATTCTTTGATCTAGCTCTTATGGGTCAACAGATTTAAATAAAAGACAAATTTAAAAGAAAATAAAAATGGATCATTTCACGATAAAACAAAGAGGGTAGGGTAAGGCAGAAAGAGAAGTTTATCAAACTTAGATGTAAAACAAAACTACCAATTTTATTTATACTATCAGCTTCACAACAGAACAAATCAAAGAAGAAAGTGTCCAGCTTTCTAAGATCACTTTCTACTAAGAGCATAAGGCAGAGATGGAACAGATCTGAAAGAAAATCATAAACAGAAGGGAAGTCCGTTAAAATTGGTATTTCTCACCAACAACATAGCTCACACAATGAGGATAGAGCAATTAGAACAAACTTGAACCTTAAACCTGTGATTTTCCCTAGCATACAATAGAACAAATGAAGCCCAACAACATATTTAATCTTGATAACACAGATTTACAAGGATATATTTAATAAACTTTAAAGAAACGGATAACAAAAGAAGATGAACTTATCACAATCTGCAAAAGATTAGGCTCCCCGGCCATGCTATCATAGAAAACAAAAGCACATCAACTCCAAGTCCGTAAATAAAGTATTTAACAAGATTTGCAAGAAATTGCTTCAATAGCCTTTTATTTCTAAGTCTCCGCCTCCTCGCGATTACATTGAGAAGAAGTATTTATAGACTCAGGACAGACCCTGATCTTTTTAGAAATATCTTCTTCTCAAACCCTAAATCTTATCATCTTAAACCCTAGTACCCGGGTTTTACAATATAAAGCTCATTTAAAACAAAGTCTTGATAAAACTTAACCATTCTGCAACTCAGTGCAGTCACCTGCCATAAATGGAGAAGATAGAATTCGAATGCCACTTGCATTCACCCGCAACCGTGAGTAAATGCCCTCATTAATTCCCTCGGTAATTTGGATGAGTCACCACTTCTCTGACATTTCATCTCCGTAGAGCCATCCTTGAGTTGAAACTGCTTGCAAGCTATTAATTCTGCCATAAATTTTCATTAAATGCATCCATCGGCAAATTTCGGTAACTGAGTGTAGATATTTTCATTTTTCGGCCAATTCCCGACATACTCCATTAAATGGGCAACTGCTTAGTCACCGTAAAGTCTCTTTGCGGCCAGATCTGTAAAATTTGGATGAAACAACAATTTCTGGCATCTCTCATTTCAATATGGCTGTCTTCGATTAATTTGCACTTAACTTTGTCTTTATGGCCATTTCTCCGTTATCATGTAAGTGCCAGATGGCTTCCTGCATGAAAGACAAACAAGGATTAGCATTTTAAAATTATTAAATCAAAACCTTAAATATTAAAATGAAACCCTAAAGTTCATTTGCATGTCGGCTCTAATCATCTGACACGTGGCTTGCTTTGTCTTGACACGTGTCGCAAAATCGTGACACGTGTCCATTTCCAGATGTTTCTATTTTCGAGATCTTTGCTGCCAAGGCCGCGAAAATGCGACATGTCGCGATTTCGCGACATGTCACGAAATCGCGACCGCTTCCTCGTCGCTGTCGCGAAAACGCGACATGTCACAATATCGTGACATGTCGCGAAATCGCTACCATTTCTCCCCCTGGCAACTTTTCGCTTTGACGACAGCGAAAACGACATGTCGCGATTTCGCTACATGTCACGAAATCGCGATCCTTCCTTGCCTTAGCAACTCTTTCTTCTTCACCTGTCGCGATTTCGTGACACCTTTCTCACTTGCCCCTACTTCTCGAACTTTGTCATGATTTTGTGATGTCGTGAAATCGCGACGTCGTGATTTCACGACATCTCCATGCCTTAGCCATTTTTTGCTTCTTGCTGTCGCGATTTCGCTACATGTTTGTGCCTTGGGGTCTTTTTTGGCTGCACTGCCGTGAAAACATGACATGTCACGAAATCGTGACCTTTCGTACACACTTGCTGCTTTTCTTGAAAAACGTCTTGATTTCGCAACATCGCGATTTCGCGACGTCGCGATTTCGCGACGTCGCGATTTCGTGACATGTTTGTGCCTTAGCCAATTTTTGATTTCTCTTTGTTTCTTCTTTGCCTTGGACCTGTCACGATTTCGTGACATGTCACGAAATCACGACTGTCCATACGCCTCGGCCCCCTCGTCGAAAACATCTCAATTTCGTGACGTCGCGATTTTGTGACATGTCACAAAATCGTGACCTTTTTTTGACTTGCTTCCTTTTCCCTCACGCGCCGTGAAAACACGACATGTCACGATTTCGCGACATGTCACGAAATCGCGACCTCTTTCATGCCTTAGCTTCTTTTTCACTCTGCAGCCACGAAAATGTGACATGTCACGATTTCGCGACATTCCGTACGATCTTGCTTTCTCTCTCCAGACTGTCGCGATTTCGCGACATTTCCAAAAATGGAAAGTGTCGCGATTTCGCTACGTTTTTCTGACTTGGCGGATTTTCTTGAAACCTGTCACGATTTCGCGACATTTCCAAAAATGGAAGTGTCGCGATTTCGTGACTTTGCCAAAAATGGAAAGTTTTGGCCTCTGATGAATTTTTTCGTCTGGATTCTGCATTTTTTCATACCGGTGAAAGATTTTCTTTAATCAACAATGATTCTAACATTTGCAAAATGAATTCTGAAATAAAACAAAGCCAGATGCAAATAAAAGCACAACTTAAAAAAGGAGGCAAGCAAATTTGGAATTTAAAACCCGAAAAACATCAAGAGGGTCCTTACTGCAAAAATGAAAGCTCAAAATTTTCAAAGGGTGGAAATTCATTTTTCAGTGGGGGTGTGTTGCTTCTCAACAGTCCCAGGTGGGACGATTACAAATTGGATTAGATTTTGCCACCAATCGTAATGGGATCTAGTTCAAAACTGGTCTAAAGGATGTGTCAGTAGATGGGGCCAAATTACTCTTCAATTTGGATAGTTTGGAATGGTTTTAATCAGTCTCTAATGCCCCTAAAAGTGCCTTCAGATGAAGAGGGTTTCAAGGTCAAAGTGAGGGCAAATTGAGGTTGCAAAAGGTGGTAGAATTAGGTAGCACTTCGTTTAAAAAATACTTCAAATCTCCTTTTTAAAATGGGTGAATACACCTCTTTTTATAGCCCAAATAGGGCATCTAGGGTAAAGGGGTAAGTTTTGGCATGTGAGGCAAGTGCCACAACTTGTCAAAACCCTTACCATGATTGGGTAGAAGAGGTTGACCATTTGGGGCCTCTAATTGGGAGTTCTTGGTCTCCATGACAGACTCCCAATAAATTTTGGATGATTGGGTGGAGAAAATGGTAGTAATTGATTGCCATTAATCTACCCCTTTGACTTTTGGGGTGTCTATTTAGGGACCGTCCCACCCAAGGATGGTTAGAAGTGACCATACCTAGGTGGGATGGTCACCATTTGTGACCATCCTAGGGTGGGACGGTCATAAGAATATGATCCTAAACCTCCCAAAAATGCTGGGGACCTTCCCAAAAGTGCTATGGATCTCTATATTACCCTAAAGGGTTGCCCAATGGGGCTATATAATGTTGATAAGAGTGGTACATGTGATGCATTGGTAGTCTTATCCGATTTACATGATTTTGGTGTCTATACTACTATGGTCAGAAGCTCCTTGGGTCCTTCATACACTAGGGGTGCCTTCAGCTTTTGTTTATCTCTTGCCTTAGATGTCAAAGGCTTTTTAGAAGCACCAGTATCTTTGGATGTAGGAGGTGGTGCTAACATGGATGGGTCACATCGCACTGATTTGCTTTTGATTCCTGGATGTGTGGTTGGGGATGAAGGCCTTATGTACAAGTGCATTGATGAAAGGACAAAGTCCCTCAGAAATCCAACTTGATGCAAGTACTTGAATGGCTCTTCATCATATGGAACCACATGAACTTGTCTCTCATGCACATATTTGACACATTGGTGTAGGATTGAGGGCATGCACTACATGTCCTTGATCCAAGGATGTCCTAGAAGGATGTTATACTGCATTGCCCCTTCTAACACATGACACATCATGAGGATGGTCTTATGTCCTACTTTTATAGGCAAAATTACTGTACCCACAATAGAGCACAATGCATCATTGAAAGCCTTGAGCATGTAAGAAGTCGGGATAATGTTGGACTTAGGGATATTCAAGTGACTTATAGCCTTGGTAGTGATGATGTTGATTGATGAGCTCGTATCGATCAAAATCCAATTGAATGGCATATCATTTATTAATACAATAATGTGCAATGATAGGTCTACTGAGGTAGTAGGGACTACCTTAATTTTGTGATCATAAAAATGAATCATGAGCTCTTGGCATTGTTGTACTTGCCCCACAAAATGTGTGAACACATTTGGGTTCTGGGGTAGGAGCTTGATTGATATTAAAATCTCCCTATGCCTAGGGGACTGTTGTATTAGCTCGTAAATGGATAACTTGGTTGGAGTGATTTGTAGATTTTGTTCTAATCTACTTCAAAAAGTTACAATAGGTCTTGCTGGTGGACCTAGAGGATTGTCATGCACCTATCTCTATTGAAGTGCAGTCAGGATATTAATGGGAGTCGTTGGAGACTGTGGTTGCCCATATCTCTGAATCCTAGTTGCCACATTAACTAACTCAACCATTCCTATGCATCCTTGAATAGGTGGCTCGACTCAGACCTGGTTGACTTGGGCACCCTAATATATAGGGGCCTCATGATTGGGTAATGGGTTCTTGAATATACCCATATCTCTGCTATCAAGAGCTAGCAGGTAGTCAACTCTTAGTTCTCCCTTTTCAATCATGTTTTGCACAACATTATTGAATCTAATGCAGTATTCGATATCATGCCCCTGTATCCTATGATATGGGCAATATTGATCTTTCCTATATCCCTTTGGCTTGGTATGGTTAGGGTCAAGAAGTTGTATGTCAGGAAATGTTATCCTTTGTGCCTCATTCAACTAATTAAACACCTATTGCATTGATTCGTTCAAAGACATGTAATAACGAGGTGGTCGACATTCCTTGTTATGGCCCTTGTTGTTCTTAGGGTCATAGTTGGCTGGTGGGAGATAAGATTGTTAATTCTTGGGTTGCTATCCAATTCCCTCCTTTGGTGTGGCCAATACAACTTTATTAACTTGAGTAGGCTTGGTATGCTTCTGCTTATTCTTATTATTCTTATTTTTCTTGCTCCACTCTTTCTTGTTGTGGAGCTTGAGGTCTCCCTCATCAACCTTAATGTCTTTAATAATCTTGGCTTGAGCCAAGGCTTCTTTGAATGATTCATATTGATGTAGATACAATAGCAGAGAGATGTGTTTTACATAGCTCTTTGTGAACAGTCAAATGAGTTCTTATGTGGGTATGGAGAATGATAGTTTTGCCATGATTTTTCTCCACCTATCCCCATAGTCCATCACTAGCTTGTCATAATACTATTTCAAGTTTGCCATATCAGATAGGCTCAACTTCTTCTTGGCATCGAAGGAGAAGCATTCAAGTAATGTATTCACAAATTGCTCAAAATTGGTGATTCTATGCTTGGATAACTGGTTAAAACATTGAGTTGTTGTGCCTGAGAACATCATGATGAATGTCCTTAGCATCAAGATGTTGTTATTCTCAAGGTGGAAGCATGCATTCATGAAGTTGGTCACGTGTTCTTGCGCATATCTCTCTCCCTCAAAATTGTCTAGCCTAGGCATCTCAAAGTGCTTAGGATATGTGGGACTCAAGACTGAGGGGCACAGAGGTTGGTTGTGTCTCTTGCTCAATGTCAAATTTTGTCCACCCGTGTCCTACTTCTCAAGAGACTTGACTCTCTTGGTGAGTGTTTGGTATGCCCTCGAGGAAATAATATCATATTCCTAAAGGTTTTCTCATGGTGGTAAGGGAGATAACCCAGTGTTTTCTTGGTTTGGGTGTCAATACTCATCTCCCATAACCATGGATGGAGGTTCAAGATATGTTTATTCCTGGTCTTCTATTCCTACCCATTCCTCATTGAATTGTGTTTGTTCAAGGTCTAGGTGTTGTTGATGTTGTAAAGTGTGGTGAGCACACTCATTTCCTTGCCTAGTGCTTCTCTCCCGCTAAGAATCAACATGTCTCTCATGTCAGTATCTCTCACCACCTATGTGTGTGTCTGTTCAAGATAGCCTCTCTACCAGCTCCTCACACTCAGCTCTTTATTCTCTTGAGCATTATTCTTGTAGGTGCAGGCACCTCTTACTCCACTCTTCTTGTTCAAGAGCTTCTACATGATCACACTTGATGCACAATGCTTCCTCTAACCTACGTATACGGTCAGATCAACCTTCTACTAAAGGTTCATATTCCTAACTCCATGTGAGGAGTTCTAATGCTTAGATCCCTTGGGGAGGCTCTTGCTGTGTGTTTACCCTTGTCCACTAGGGTGACCTGCTATATGTACTATGTTATGGATTGAGTACCTCCATGATCTAAAGTAGTGTATGTGCTATAGGGTCACTTTGAAGCTTCCCATGGTTCATTGGTGCATCTAGTAGCTACACTACGTGAACTTATTAAAGCAAAATATTTGATTATAATACTTCTAGGAGTTGGTATTGAGGGAACTCGATCCAATTCATCAAGTTGTCAGGTTCTCTATGGTTGATCCTGTAGAGTCCCATTGGCACCAATGAGCTCATAATCCAAGGGTACCCTCCCATCTTCAGGGAGGTTCTAGGATGTCTTGAGTCTATTACTAGGTTTAGCCCTAGTGTCTTGCCTCTCAGTGAGCTGATCCATCCTATGTGTATCATGTGAATATTGGGGTCTTGTAACCCCTGCATGCCTATGCGATGACAGAGGTCTTGATTCCTCCTCATGCTGGTGTGATGATGGAGGTATTGAAGCCTTTGCATGTTTATGCAATGAGGGAGGGAGGTTGTGTTGCCTCTACATGTCAGTGTGAAGAGGGAGGTCGTGATACCTCCACCTACCTATGCAATGAGGAAGATATTGAGGCCTCATCGTATCTGTGTGATGAAGGAGATCGTGATGCCTCTGTGTACCTAAGTGATGAGAGAGGCCATAAGGCCTCCTCATGTCTATGTGATGAGGAACCAAGATGTTGTTCTCTTGCTGGGGTTTCTCGAGGAGCCCCCATAAGGGTTGAGTTGTCATCCCTAAGACTTGACGAACTTCATCCAGTGATACTATGGGTGGGTGACTCAATGTTAGTGTGACTATGAGTGTATGGAGCGTTAGCCTCCCCCTCGATGTTGGACCGAGGATGGTTTCTCCACGTGTGTACCATGGTGACTTATGAGTTATCTTCTTAGGTAGATTCAAAAGTACACAAACAAAACAAGCAAGTGTTTATCTCTTTTAAGGATTTATGTGTTTCCTAAACTGTCTGGTGTGTTTTGATTCATTATATATATAAGCTAACTCTCATCATGTTTTGTAATTTTGTTGGATGGTATACTTGAATTTTATGAGGGTTTTCACCTGTACACTCACCACTTGACAACCTGGTGATGAAATCTAGACCATGTAATCCAACCTATAATGTGTAGTAATGACTTCCACACACAGTCAAGGAGCAAAGGTCCTCCCTGTCCTCACCCAGTTCACCTGTAGTCAACGATATACCTCTCCAAGGAGAGATACATGCAGATATCCATGGGTTATGACGGTTCTTGGATATGATATTGGCAAAAAATAGAGGGTGCATGGGATTTGAGTTAGCAAATGGAGTTGAAAGACACATCGCTGGATCTCTACTAGTGGTTGGTCATGACTTCCAACTCACTAGCATTTAAAATGGTGCATGGTGTGTGTGGTTATTTTTAACCTTACATATAAATAAAATGCATCACCAAGCAAGCATGATATTTCCTATATGTATAAGATAGAAGATGTTTCATTTTAGAAAGATGCATGTATTCAACTTATATGATATTCAAAGAATGTATTCTATTCTATGAATTAAGGACCACTAGTTGGGCTGCATCCAAGCAAACTAAACACACATAAGCCTAGCATGCTGGAGACTAGGGTGGATCTTACAAGTAGAGGCCCACTATTCCTAGCAGTGCCTAGAGAAACTAAATAAAGTCCTAGGAAACATCAAGTGCAATTTATTTTCCCATTTTTATTTATATTTCCCTAATTAAACTATGATTTCACTTGATTTTTCTAGAAATAAAAGTTACAGTCAGAAAATTAAGATTAAATAGAGGATGAAAAGAACCTCAAATCCTACTCTATTGCACTTTGCTGCTGGCCACTGTTGACCAACGTGGCTGATTCTAGCCACTAATTACAGGAGCAGCTAGGATTAGCTGGTTGCTATCGACCAGAGCGGCTAAGACCTGTGGGTCACTATTGATTAGAGTGGCCAAATTTGCACATAGAAAAACCTGTGAATGTCAATAAACTAATTGAAAAACAAAACCTGGTGGGGATCCCACTGTGATCACCATATGTGCAACTCCAGGGAGCATGCACCACAATTGACCCAACTTGCAATGTAGTTATTATATCAAATTGAAAGGAATGAGCATGCAAATGACACATAAATAAGAAAACAAATAAATATGCTTTTTATTGATATTTCCAATCCACAGTTACATATTCATCCCTCTGAGGGATTCCCAAATATTAATACAATCAGTTACAAGCGGGGCACAAATGGTGGAATAAATCCCCTTGCAAAGGGGTGGTACATTTTTGCAGGCTTCCCAATACTACATATAAACTTGTTTGAGGGCTCATAGATGCCTCCTTATCCTTATCTTGTCCAAGAGGGATCCCGTGCTCTGAATATCTTGATATGATCCTATAAACCTGCAAATCTGTGTACATGAAAACAACAAAGTATTCTTAGTAGTCCGAGCTACCTCTTGGAATGAAGCTATTAGTATCAAACCTGATAAACAAGAGAGATAAGCATAATATGGCTAAATGTAATAAACTAATGAAAGATGTGGGCACATCTTGGAAGAAAATAATGTAAATGCATACAGTAACTAGATCTATGCTAGAGATAAATGCTAAAATAGAAAGCAATCAAATCTAATGCTAGAACAAAAGAAGCTAATGTCTAAACCCTAGGTTATGCCTGTGGGCCACTGTCCAGGACAACGACTATGAAATAGACATTTCTCATCGCACTCCAAAGGCTATAGCACCAAGTTATCTACTCCAATTGATGTTCAAGGGTCACCATATGTGTTATGTATATAGAATGGTGGTGAATAACAACAAACATGAGTATCGAATGCATAGTCTCTCCTTAGTTGGAAAACACTTCATTGCTCCTAAAGGGTGCATAATTTTTCTCTCCAATTTGATAGGGCTTCGCTGCATAAACTCTAAAAATTGTGGATTTTTTACTCTTTGTGGGAGAGTCCATATGTAGACTTCCCTCTCTTAGATCTAGACCTTGGCTTCCTAGAGAAGCTTCAATCCAAATTGCATGCAACTGACTATCCCGAGTGGGAAGCATCATTCACCAACTAGTATTAAAGGAGCAGTTAGGAGGAACTTAGGTAGTTCCTCACTAAAATCCACCCATAAACAATGCAAAGGTGTAGTCAGAATACGTAATCTAGGCCTATATTCATGACTAGAATGTGCATGGTTCTAGTCGCTATCAGGTCGAGTGGCTAGGTGTGGCCATTGTAGTATTCAATGACCCACCGACCAGGTGTGGCAGCCACTCTGCTTGAGAGTGGCTAAGCCTGGATGGGCTAAAAATGCCTTGTTTGAGTGGTTAGGACCACTGCTTGCTCTTGGAGAGATCCAAGAGGATTCATATGGTCTATGAATGTGTTCATATGGGTAGTCTCCTAAACATGACATGTTTTAGGTGTCTACATTTTGTATGATAGTAAACTATGTAACTAGGAAGAAATAATCTGCTTGCTCATTAAACTATTTTACAAGTTTACCTAAAAGCCCTTTCCATGTGGTTATGGTTTGATTTGGGAGATTTTTGTACTAGTATATATTTCCTCTTAAATATATAACTAGTAGCCTTATCATCATATTTTCCTCTATGATGTTATGTATGACTGCCAATGATGCCACATCTTGATAGTGATCATAATTGGTCTTGCATTTTCCATCATATGTCGATAATACCTTCAAATCCATTAGGGGAATGGAATTCTGAATGGTTAGATTTAGAGGACCTGAATGATTCCATGTTGGGTAGGTTTAAACATTTTGATTTTGATTGAAAACCATTGTTGCTACAGTATTGATAGATATTAAAAGGGTAGAATTGACTATAGAAGAAGATCCACCAGTGGCTATGATAATACGGGGTGTAGGGGAAGTATTTATAATACTAATCATCCTGTAGTGAGGGTCAAATATAGCATCGATATAGAGGATAAAACATGATGCACTCTAAGACTACTAAGATGTAGTTTGAGAAATTCTATGGGTTCTTTTAAAATTTTAGCCTTTTATCTAATGATCATGTATCTCAGGATTAAAAAATAAGTGGATATAAAGCTTTTCTAGATTTTATATTTTGAATGAAGTCACCAGGTTATTTTATATTTAAACAAAGCAAATATAAACACCAAATCTCTAATTTGTGACTAATGGGATTTGGTCCCACCGGGTATTCCAAAAATTGTTAGTCCAAAATAACCCTATGGTAAAATGTGCATCCAAGACTTGGCCAATATTGAATGATCAAGAAAGCTATAGAGCTTAATCAGGTCAATATCTAGAGAAGGTTGGCTCCTATAAGGTTCTAACTAGCTAAAATATATGATGGGGGAGGAAAAGGGTGTAGAAAGAAATAAACATAGTTGAAGCTAGAACTTAAGATGGTACATATTAGGCAACAATAAGAAGTGCACAAAGGTTATGAAACAAAGCAATATTTAAACCTCCTATGCAGAGAAATTTTAATCAACATTCAACTTAGTAGATTATAAGTTATAGGACTAGATAACAAACATGCACAAAAATCTAGAAAGAAAAATTAATGTATGCACATTCATCCACTCACACATGCATATTCTGCAAGATGTTGAACCAGAGGCCAAAAAAAAATCTTAATTGTATTGCTTTATCCAAAACTCTCATACATGCAACTTGTAAATGCCCAAGAGCTGACCCTTTCACAAGAGGCAATTTCTCTTATTAATAATCCTCTTATGGTTCAATACTCAAAATATAAAAATAGCTTTTATTTAAAACACCATTACAACAAAACTCCAGGTGACCAGGATGACAAAACACCATGAAAAATTATTGTTCCAAAGTGGAGTAATGTGCTTGATTAATGATTGAATATTAAATGCTTCATGCATGTGGAGAAGTAGTGGGGATGAGCTTAAAATCTAGTTTATTCTCCATTATTGAAAATACCTATCATCATTGATTTATAATGACTGTGGCAGATTGAAATCTTCATAGAAGATTCTATCCCCTATAACTTGTGGTGACCATGAAATTGAGACCTGTTGTGATGCCACATCCCCTTCTATGTCCTTGGGCCGCCCTCCAAGTCTTGAAGAACACAAGCTTATACTGAGAGGGGGGGTGAACAGTATAAGACCTCTTTTTACTTTTTCCTTTATACTTCAAAATAGTAAAGCAATATACCCAAAGCAATATCAAAGCAATGTACAATATCATCCACAAAGTGACACCAATTTTAACGTGGTTCACCTAGAATGGCTAGGCTACGTCCACAAAACTTTTCTCTAAAAGTTATCTCAAAGTTCTTTGGGAATCCTTCCCAATTACAATGTTTATGAGCCTCGGACCAAAGGAGATACCTTCCCCCAATCAAAATTTATGAGCCTCTGATCAAAGGAGATACCTTCCCCTCTACTCTGGAAATGATACCTCAGAATATCAACTGCCTCTACCTCTTTCCAGCATGTGGAACTCCTTTCCATCGAAGACCTCCTATCCTCAATGCTTAGCCTAAGAGACCTCTGCCTTCTATGATCACGTCCATAGCAGCTCAACAACCTATACCAAACACAATCAGTCGATCTAGTACAAGTCTTTCTCTGTTTTTCAGATCTGTCCAACTCTTGAACAAATCAATCCTCTGCATACAAGCCTTCTCAAAGACTTACCAACTGTCCTCAGGTTATTCTCATAGAACCAATGCACCTCTGTCCTCAAGTTCTCTGATAGAACTATCAAACTCAGCTCACAAGTATTCTACTAGGACCTGTCCAAATCTGCTCACAAGTCCCCACCGAAACCTGTCCAAAAATTGCTCACAAGTCCCCACCGAAACCTATCCAAAAACTAATCACAAGTCCCCACCGAAACCTGTCCAAAAACTCAACAAGCTCACCAAGAAAAAATTTCTTAGTAGGAAATCACAAAGTGAATTGTTAGAGACCCAATGTGATTTTCAAACTCATAGAAGCATAAAGAGAATTGTTAGAGACTCAATATGTTCTATACTCAAATCCAAACTCAAAACTCAACTCAAATCAACTTAGCTCAAACTCAATCTCAAATCTGAAAACTCAACTCAATATCTGAAATGGATAGGATAGAATGTTTTCTATCAAGAACATGAAACCCCAACAATTGCCAACTATGCAAGAATCACATAACAATGATACTTATGTTCTTTTCACCATCAATTAGGGTTTCAACAACAATGCTCATCAAACAAGGTTTAGTCAACCAACATCATTCAACTCAACATCAACCTTGAAGCATTCAACCAATCATCACAAGAAAAGGAAACAAGTAGAAATCCTTTTCCCTCCAAAGATATTTGAACAAAAAAGCCACCAACACAAAATCACCAAATGCAAAGAATAACTTACTCAAATAAACTCAATGGAGTAATCCCAATATCATGAATCAAGTAAAGAAATAACTTGATCAAACAACCTCTATGGAAGCAACTCAACCATCAAACTCAAAACAGCCAACCAAGGGTTCCATCAACTCAATGCAAGTAGCAAGACTCACAAACATAAACCCTACTGCACAATGCTTCCACTACCTCAAACCAAAATTATGCATTCACCAAAACTCTCATCAAGGATAACAATGCATAAGAAGTTTTCAACAAACCAAAAAATAGGATTTACACCCAACCAAAGGAAACCTAGTTGAAAACCTTTTCACTTGAACCTTATTTCAGAAAAACATACACCAATCATACTCATAAGGAAAATGTGCCCATACCTTTTTGGAGTAGAAGAAAATTGATCCTTAAAGCTGCCACCACACACAACCCTCAAACTTCCAACCAAGTTAGGGTTAGAACCAAGATAAATGAGCATATATAAAAACTTTCCTTAATACACCTTTTAGCTCCTCTTCTTTAAAAACAACCACCAAAGAAGCCAAAAACACAACAACCAAAACTTACACCTTATATCTCCATTTTTAAATTTAACATAGAAAAAGACTAATCTCAAAAACACAACCAAAAAAATATCCCCTTATTTCTCCTATGTATTTTAAACAATGCTAAACAATGCCAAAAATAACATCAAGAAAATAATCACACCTTATAATGGCTGCCTTTGAGGAATCCGAAATTCGTGGCACAAAATACGTTTTAATAAAAACGTGACTAATCCATGCACAACTCCCTCCGTGGGGATCGAAACGCAGACCTCCGCCTACGCAAGGCCCAAATGTAGCCTTCACTGCCACTAGCCCACAAGGGGCTTATGAAGTCCAAGATGGACTTCCTTCCACATAAACGGTCAAGCTTTTCGAAAGCTTTTCAAACCACGAGCTCTCCTCTTTCGTAGTGTAAACAAAACATTTGATCGTAGCCAAACCAATTAATTGCCTTCGATTTTCCAAGTGCATTTAACCGTAGGAACCTTATCATATTTATAGTCCATACATGGACTTTAGAACACATCGGCTACAAAGAAAAGTAATTTTGAATTTAATCGAAATTTGCTTTCTAAAGGGTTTAAAAACCCTTAAAGTATTTTTAATAAATTAAAAATAATTTCTCCCTTAATTAATTAAATAATTAATTAATTAAAACCTTGAAGGGTTTTAAATAATAATTAAATAAATAATAAAGAGAACCTCCATTGGTTTTAATAAAAACCATTTCCAATGGAATCTCTTCGGATTCTCTTAAAAATATTCTCTTGGAATCTTCCACCTTTGAAGCCAACACATCCTCTTAACATTAATGTCATTTCCTTTTGACATCAATGACAACTCATAGACAAGAAGCTATGATCTCAAACCCAAAATTTCCGACAATCTCCCCCTTTGTCATTGATGGCAAACCTTGCTTCTCAACAACACAAAAACTCAACATAAACAACTCCCCTTGTCTTGAGGCTCTCCCCCTTACTCATATCTCTCCCCCTTTGTTATCAATGGCAAAGGGTCACCTTTGGGGCTTGGGACTAAGAATGAGCCTCTTAGCTTAGTCCCTCCCCCACCTCTTGTTGAGGTGTTTAATTTCGGGGTGGGAGTAAAACTCCCAATAGGCATTGATCATCATCAGTGTCTATAGCTGCCTTACCATGTCTTCTCTTATTCTCCTTGTCCATATTCTTGTTCCTATTCCTATCACTGTTCCTGTTCCTATTATCATTCATGTTCTTATCCATGCCTTGATCCTTGGACCTGATCATGCCACTGTTCCTATTCCTGTAACTTGGAAGTTCAGCTCTACACTGTCTAGCTGTGTGACCTTCATTGTTGCACTTATAACAAGTAACAATGTTATTTCTTTTAGGCATACCTGTTCTTTGAATCCACCTGTTTTGACTAACCCTGTTCCTATTATTAGCCTTGTAGAAAATTGCCTTATGCCCAAACTATTTACAAGAGTAGCAATACCCTTGAAAGAAATTACCACCTCTGAAACCGTCATTTACCTTCCTTACTTGAGTCATGCAATGTGAAGCCATGTGACCAAACCTCGTGACAAGCAAAACATCTGCCATTAAACTTTCCTGTAAATGACCTTCTAGGTCCTGTAAACTTTCTCTCCTTTTTATGTTTCCTATTTTCTGTTTTTGTGCATCTATCACTCAAGGACTCCTTTTCTGAAATACTTTCCTCATTAGAACTCTCTTCCTTTTGGAGTCTCTTACTAGACTCTCCAAATTGTTCCTTGTGTGGCTTAACAAAACCAAGGCCTATTTTATCTGTTGTCTTTATTTGACCTTTGATGAGTGACTTAACCTTTTTGGAGCTATCTTGAAACCTCGTAAAGCTTATCCTTGTACTCTTTAGTTTCCTCTTTCAAAGAAGCCATTTTCTGTTCTAACTCATTATACTTAAGAACCTTAGACTCTAACTCATCATTGAGTTCTTGTGTCTTAGCTATAGAGAACTCAAGACTTTCTATAAGATCATCTCTCTCCATACAACATTCATCTTACTTATCCTTGAGTCTAGCATTCTTCTTTCTTTCCTTTTCCAAAACACCAAGAGCACTAATAAGTTCACTTTCAAGATCCTTTATTTTATTTCCTTTTGAATCATCAAAGCCTTTTTTAGATTTCTTATCACTAGAGGTGCTACCCTTTTCAAAAACCATACATGCATCTTCCTTATAGTTTTTTGAAGCATCCTCATACATACTAGAAACCAAATCATTATTTGTGCAATCATCCTCAAGGTGACCAAAATTTCCACATCTAAGACATTTCATGATAATGAATCTATGTTTTGGTTCTTCCTCTTTTTATGATATGAACAACATCTCATTTTCATCATCACTTGAAGAACTTTCACTATCACTACTAGAACACTTACTTGCTTTGTCTAGGTAGAAACTCTTCTTGTGCTTGTGAGAATACCTCTTTCCTTGATTGTTGTGCTCATCTTTGTTTTTCCTATGATGCTTGTGCTTTTCATAATCCTTGCTCTTAGAATCTTGTTGATCTTTATCACTTTCATTCTTGGGAATAGTACAGTCAGGAGCATAATGACCAAACTTTCCACAATTGAAACATCTTATATTTTTCATACTTTTGTGCTTTCTAGAGAACTTGCCTTTCTTGCTCTAATATGCCTCTTCATCACTAGAAGACTCATCACTATCTTGAAGTTGTTTACCCTTGGAATTCTTGGTAGCTTTGAAAGCTACCTCTTTCTTGACATCAACCTTCACTTGAGTTCTCAACTCAAATGCTGCAAGTATACTATGGAACTCATCCTTTTTCAATTTATCCAAATCTTTAGCTTCCTCAATAGCAGAAATATTTTAACTAAATCTATTAGGAAGAGATCTTAAAATATTATCACAAACATCATTTTCAGCAAGCTCAAGACCTAAGTCTTTCATGGAGTTAACAACCTCATCCATGCGAAGCATGTAGTCATTAATATTTTCATCATCATTCATATTGAGTTGTTCAAACATACCTTTGAAGTGTCTCAACTTGGCCTT
Organism: Wollemia nobilis; assembly: GCA_028583015.1. NCBI lineage: Eukaryota > Viridiplantae > Streptophyta > Pinopsida > Araucariales > Araucariaceae > Wollemia > Wollemia nobilis. The sequence goes on from JAQPPZ010001125.1 coordinate 11,008,515, forward strand.
TCTGACATTTGTATCACCTGTATGAACTACCTTCAACTGATTCCACATTTCACTAGCTGTCTTGTAGTGAATCACTTTGGTGAGATCTGCTTTCTATAAGCCTTTCAGGATTACATTCATTGCTTTTGAATTGCTATGATGTAGGAGCCTTTCTTCTTTAGTATTAGGACCATGTTCAGGAATAGTGTACTCATCTTCAATCACTTCCCAAACCTCATTCCCAAGTGCCATTAGATGAACCTTCATCCTTGCATTCCAAAGACCAAAATCTGACCCATCAAGAATAGGTTCTGCATTGCCACTTGAATGATCCATTGTGTTCTTTACTAGCTTTTCCTTCAAGTTGTTAAACTTTTCGAAGGCACTCGCTCTGATACCAATTGAAGAACACAAGCTTATACTGAGAGAGGGGGGGTGAATAGTATAAGACCTCTTTTTACTTTTTCCTTTATACTTCAAAATAGTAAAGCAATATACCCAAAGCAATATCAAAGCAATGTACAATATCATCCACAAAGTGACACCAATTTTAACGTGGTTCACCCAGAATGGCTGGGCTATGGTCCACAAAACTTTTCTCTAAAAGTTATCTCAAAGTTCTTTGGGAATCCTTCCCAATTACAATGTTTATGAGCCTCGACCCAAAGGAGATACCTTACCCCAATTAGAATTTATGAGCCTCTGCTCAAAGGAGATACCTTCCCCTTTGCTCTGGAAATGATCCCTTAGAAGATCAACTGCTTCTACCTCTTGCCAGCATGTGGAACTCCTTTCCACTGAAGACCTCCTATCATTAATGCTTATCCTAAGAGACCTCTGCATTCTATGATCACGTCCACAATAGCTCATCAACCTATACCAAACACAGTCAGTCGATCTAGTACAAGTCTTTCTCTATCTGTCAGATCTGTCCAACTCTTGAACAAATCAATCCTCTGCATACAAGCCTTCTCAAAGAATTGCCAACTGTCCTCAAGTTCTTCTCATAGAACCAATGCACCTCTGTCCTCAAGTTCTCCGATAGAACTATCAAACTCAACTCACAAGTCCTCTGCTAGGACCTGTCCAAATCTACTCACAAGTCCCCATCGAAACCTGTCCAAAAACTGCTCACAAGTCCCCATCGAAACCTGTCCAAAAACTGCTCACAAGTCCCCACCGAAACCTGTCCAAAAACTTAGCAAGCTCACCAAGAAAAACTTTCTTAGTAGGAAATGACAAAGTGAATTGTTAGAGACCCAATGTGATTTGTCAAACTCATAGAAGCATAAAGAGAATTGTTAGATACTCAATATGTTCTATACTCAAATCCCAATCTCAAAACTCAACTCAAATCAACTCAGCTCAAACTCAATCTCAAATCTAAAAACTCAACTCAATATCTAAAATGGATAGGATAGAATGTTTTCTTTCAAGAACATGAAACCCCAACAATTGCCAACTATGCAAAGAATCACATAACAATGATACTCATGTTCTTTTCACCATTAATTAGGGTTTCAACAACAATGCTCATCAAACAAGGTTTAGTCAACCAACATCATTCAACTCAACATCAACCTTGAAGCATTCAACCAATCATCACAAGAAAAGGAAACAAGTAGAAATCCTTTTCTCTCCAAAGACATTTGAACAAAAAAGCCACCAACACAAAATCACCAAATGCAAAGAATAACTTGGTCAAATCAACTCAATGGAGTAAGCCCAATATCATGAATCAAGTAAAGAAATAACTTGATCAAACAACCTCTATGGAAGCAACTCAACCATAAAAATCAAAATAGCCAACCAAGGGTTCCACCAACTCAATGCAAGTAGCAAGACTCACAAACATAAACCCTACTGCACAATGCTTCCACTACCTCAAACCAAAATTATGCATTCACCAAAACTCTCATCAAGGATAACAATGCATAAGAAGTCTTCAACAAACCAGAAAATAGGATTTACACCCAACCAAAGGAAACCTAGTTGAAAACCTTTTCACTCCAACCTTATTTCAGAAAAACATACACCAATCATACTCATAAGGAAAATGTGCCCATACCTTTTTGGAGTAGAAGAAAATTGATCCTTAAAGTCGTCACCACACACAACCCTCAAACTTCCAACCAAGTTAGGGTTAGAACCAAGATAAATGAGCATATATAAAAACTTTCCTTAATTACACCTTTTAGCTCCTCTTCTTTAAAAACAACCACCAAAGAAGCCAAAAACACAACAACCAAAACTTACACCTTATATCTCCATTTTTAAATTTAACATAGCAAAAGACTAATCTCAAAAATACAACCAAAGAAATATCCCCTTATTTCTCCTATGTCTTTTAAATAATGCTAAACAATGCCATAAATCATATCAAGAAAATAATCACACCTTATAATGGCTGCCCTTGAAGAATCCAAAATTCGCGGCACAAAACACGTTTTAATAAAAATGTGACTAATCCATGCACAACTCCCTCCACGGGGATCGAAACACAGACCTCCACCTATGTAAGGCCCAAACGCAACCTTCGCTGCCACTAGCCCACAAGGGGCTTACGAATTCCAAGATGGACTTCCTTCCACATAAACGGTCAAGCTTTTCAAAAGCTTTTCAAACCACGAGCTCTCCTTTTTCACAGCGTAAATAGAACATTTGATCGCAGCCAAACCAATTAATTGCCTTCAATTTTCCAAGTGCATTTAACCTTAGGAACCTTCTTATATTTATAGTCCATACGTGGACTTTAGAACACATCGGCTGCAAAGAAAAGTAATTTTGAATTTAATCGAAATTTGCTTTCTAAAGGGTTTAGAAACCCTTAAAGTATATTTAATAAATTAAAAATAGTTTCTCCCTTAATTAATTAAATAATTAATTAATTAAAACCTTGAAGGGTTTTAAATAATAATTAAATAAATAATAAAGAGAACCTCCATTGGTTTTAATAAAAACCATTGCCAATGGATTCTCTTAAAAATATTCTCTTGGAATCTTCCACCTTTGAAGCCAACACATCCTCTTAACATTAATGTCATTTCCTTTTGACATCAATGACAACTCATAGACAAGAAGCTAGGATGTCAAACCCAAAATTGCCAACAAGTCTTTGTGACCATGATGTGGGAGTATGTCATGATGTCATACCCTTTTTTTTGTCTTGAATCCTTTTGGGCCTTTGTGACCATGACATGGGGCATGTTGTGATGTCATGCCATTTTATCACCTTAAAGTCTTTCAAGCCTTTGTAATCGTGACATGGAGATATATCATGATGTTGCACCCTTTTTTTACATTTAAGCCTTTGGGGCCTTTACGACCATAATTTGGAGACATGTGATGTACCCTTTTCTCATCTTGAAGCCTTTCGGGTCTTCATGACTGTGACATAGAGAAAAGTCACAATATTGCATAAATTATCTATCTTTGAGCATTCTTCATATTCTGCGATTATGACATAGGAACATGTCATGATTTTATGATGCTTTTTTGCCATTAAACTTTTCAAATCTTGATGATCATGACTTGGAGGTATGCTGCAACATCTCACCTTATTCTGTACTTAGATATTTTTAGGTTTCTCTCAATCATGACATTGAAACATGTTGCGATATCGCTCCTAACTTCATCCTTGTGTGAGACTTCAATTTTTTATAGATATTTATTGCCTTATTTCTCCTTATATAGTCATTTTGACCTAAAATTAATAGCACTAAAAGTTGAAGGATTTGTATTTTGTCAATGTTACTTTACAATTCTACAAATAAAAGATTTATACTTTGTCAACTTTACAAGATATCAAATGATATTAGCTCCTTTGTGTTAAATTCTTTTAATTTGAAGGATGGGACCAAGGTTAAAATATTGACAAATGATATATGCATAATTTCCAACCTTTTATAATACCCCATATGGTTATATGTAACATGGGTGGGGTTTGTTTCAATTCCATATAACCCATTAAAAAAAACTTCATTTTGTGAATGTCCCACAACCTTGCAAATATAGATTTATTTCTCCAATTCTTGTGTTGTTATGCCTTGTAACCTCTTGACACCTCATAAGAAAACTTGGAAAAATAATATCTCAAATTACTACCAGATTTTAAAGCCTTTTAGAAAATGCCTGTTGTGCACTCTAACTTTACACAGTCTAATGTAGGGATAATTTTGCTAGTTCAAAATTCTTTATCTTAGCTTCACTGTCAAAGGCATTATCAACATTGTTGATTAACTCTATGATTTACCAAATTATCTTCTTCCATCCTATATCTATTTCTCCCTTGCAATAATACTTTTTTGTACGTTGTATGCATTAGGATCACAACCAACTTGAATTTTATTCTTACATTTTATTAAAGCAACCCTTTGGATCCAAATTGATGTGTTCTATCTTGTGTGAATAGTATCCCATAAAAGTAAATGATATTATCCCATTAAAATAAATAATATTTTGCAAACCCTACTTTTCCATTAATGTAGATTTTTTCAAAGATTGCATCTATCCTTGGATTCCACCTTTGATTTATTCTAGTATCAAATCTTAAGATAATCTATTTTGCATATAATTTTCTTATTAAAATGTAATGCCCACAAATAACCTTGTTTGAATTTAATAGTATCTTAATAGTTTTCAGAATTTATATAAAATGACAAAAATATTATATGGTCAATTTACTAGGGTAAGGTTGATGAGGCACTGAATTGCCACATTCAAAGACTTCGTTTAAATAATTTTAAGACTCATTTGGCATTATTTGTAATGTGGATTCATGTTAATTTTGGATAATTATGCATTATGTAGTAATATTTGCATGAGAAATAGGAAACTGTAGATACTCTGTTTTTATTGCTTTATTCATGTTTTTGCTGAAATCTGATTATAATTCTGCATTAATTAGGATATTATTCTCTTTAGAAAATTTGTGTATAAGGTTTATAGTCTTCTACAATGTATTCCACCATTATGCACCTATTTAAATTAACTGCTAGCACCCAGAAGTTGTCAAGATGAAAACTATGCAGGATAGACTGGACTTTGTCATACAAATTCCAGCCAGTTGTATTTCTACAGCATAGCATGGAATTTGTCTGCCCCAACTCAAATAAAGGATGGAACTAGTCTCCTAGGTGTCCAAAGAGGCCATATTTTTTGATACAACAAGTTATACAAACCCTTGAAGACAACACAACAATTTTCCTATTCTACCGCCTGATATTTCGGAACAACTCCGAAATGAGCATAGACAGTCTAAACTACTCAGATATGCTGTTGAAAAAGGAGAAAATGGTGGTTAAATGGTTTCAAGAAATACCTTATCCAAATCTACATCTGTTCCTCACTTGGGAACGCTCTAGCACTACAAGAGGATAAGGATTGAAGGATTCAAATCCTGGATTCAAGGGAAGACTTGGACTAAATTTTTTGTAACAGACCTAAATTACAGCTATAAACCTTATCTGCAGGATGTTTTGTTAAATATAAATAAGTTCTCCCATTTGGTTAAGTGTAATGTGATGGAGGAGGAGAAGTAGAAAATAGGTGTGAGTAGCATAAATTAGATTTTCTGTAATTTGATGCAGTAATTCAGTATTATGTAGGTTTTCCCTACATTACTGTAATGCTATTTTGATGAAATAAAAGAGTGCATCATTATTCATGTCTTATTCTGAGTTAAGTGTGAATAGTTAGTCAATTTAGAAAGGTTTTACTTGCCTCCTTTGGTGTTGGAAGCAAGGGCCACTTCCAGGCCCAAGGGAGGACTTTTCTTCTAGCAGAATTCTACTTATTCTGGCTGCAACAAGACAGTAGGAAACTGACAGGTTCTGTAATTTTCTTATGTTATTGCATAGGTTAAATATTTCTTTCTGTTTTAACATATTTCAGATTTGCAACATTTCTAGAATTTCTATTGACATTAGGTTTTGCAATTATAAACATTTCAATTCTATTATCTTTCTTGCAAAATATGTGATGATTTCATTAGAAATTTGATTTACTTTCAGCCATTTCAATTTGTAATTCTCAGTCTTTAGTAGTATAGCTCTGATTTTTTGTAGTAAGAGTAGATTTTCTTTATTTCCATGCATTTTTCTTAATTTTTCATAACTTAGGATCATTTTTGTTTCTGTCATAGGCAGTATTTAGCATTTTTAGTACATTCATAGGAAAACCAAACACCCCAATACTAACTGTCCCATCAATAAGAGCTATGAACTAAAGTATCTGAATAATAGTATGTTATACCCTACTCTCGCATACAGCCATGGACACCGCCCTGGATTTGACACATATTGATTAAATGGTGAAGGATTAGACAACACTCATCATTTTTTGCGTCGTTGCTAGGGAAACTATAGGTGTTGTTAGTAAAGGTTTAACAGACCAGAGACTATCCTGTTTTAGGTCACGATATTTGTGAAACTGAGATTAAGATGCTTTAGGACATAAGCATGAATGAACAGGCCTAGATATGAAAGAGGAAGGTTTGTTAGTAGTATGTCATTCCCAGGAGGGCGATCTTCACAAGAACTGCCTATGTATGATTACCCGGAAAGATTAAAAAGAGAATCATCTTCTTCAACAATTAAGCCAACTCAAGAACCTACTGAAAGGGACATTCATGAAAGACCTAGAGAAAGGACTCTTGATCCATTAGAACTAGCCAAACAAATCAAACCTGAACCAGAGTAAGAAATACCAATAGTACAGGTTGAACAAGACAATATGGCGGTCCAACCTCCTGCTAAGACTTTTGAGTACCCTATACAATTAGCCGCTGGTCAGATAGGGGCTATGAAAACTATTTATCCCTCAGTATTACCAATATTCAGAGGGATAGTTTTTGAAGATCCTGACCAATTCCTATTTGAATTTAAGATCTTGTGTCAAAATTATGATTATATTATTGATAATCAAAAATTGAAGTTGTTTCCTTCTACTCTTAAGGATGCAACATTACGATGGTTCATGAGTCTGGACTCAGATTCCATTCACACTTGGGTAGAAATGGAAATTGCATTCTTAGACAAGTATTAGGAATACTATAGGGTACGTAATAGGAAGGATGAGTTGTTTCAGATTAGGCAAGAAGAAGATGAAAGTTTGGAAGATTATCTTGATCGATTTTCTTTCATTCAGAAACGGTTGGTGGTATAGACGAAGATGTGTTAAAAGCTATCTTTTTGAGAGGACTAACAGATGAGTCTAAGGAAGTATTGGATATAATGGGAAAGGGATATGTTTATCAAATTGATTTTTATGACATTATGGAGCTATGTAGAAATTATTCTTGAACTAGGCGTAGAAGGAAAAAGAAGAATCCTACTAATGTGGATACCAAGGAATTAATGGAGGAGTTAGCCAATATGAAGACTGATATTCTGGTTCAACTAAACTTTACATTTGGGGAATGACTTCCAAAATGCAATTATTCATCACCTTTATCCATCTATTATTCTAGGTGTAGGAATAAGCATGCCCTATAAGATTGTCCATTAGACAAAACTACAATATCAACCATTTGTGGTATTTGTTCAAAGGGACATACAACTGATAAATTTCACTTTCTGCCCCATCTAAAGAATGTTTTAGAAACCCAAGATGAGGAAATTAATGTGATAGGACAGAGACCAGGAGGAAATTTTACAAATACTCCTCGTTGGGGACAAAATCCTTGGAACATGCCTTGGGGATACACAGAACCTTATTTGCAACGCTGGCAACATTCTTGGACAGCTCCACAATACTGGTCACATTCCAATTGGAATAAACCATGGCCTTCAAATAGTCAACCTTGGGTACAAAATCAACAAGGACAAAGGTGGGGACAACAATATCCATCTCAACAACGGTATCAAGCACCAAACCAAAAATTTTTGCCAGCTCCTAATAAAAATTTCTAGGGAAGGAACCAACCACCACAAACACAACCAGTCAAGCAACCTCCACTCCCAGCTCAGCTTGTTGCTAACCCAAATAATAATAGACTTGGAGCTCCTATTTATGGAGCTGGGTCTAAGGAGTCTGCTACTGCAATCAATGTTCTTGACTACAGTAACATCTAGTTAAGATTAGGGAGGGTTTTACCTGACCATGCACCCCCCACTATTGAAGAAATTGATGGACAACATGATTTGCCAAATCCAAAAATATTACAAAAAAAATGAAGGAAGAAAAAATAGACAAAGGGGAACCTGAACCTACCTTAGTAAATTTGCCATATCTAAAAAGGTTCGATCAAACTATCTCAACCCCTGAATCAGAATTAATTATTGAATTAAGAAAAATTTCCATTTCACTTCCACTATTGCAGGCAATAAAGGAAGTAACTCTTATTAGAAAAACCATTAAGGAGTTGTGCATTAGGAAACCTGGTAGGAAGAAGAAGGCCTTTCCAAAAATTGTGTAGGTAGAAGGGAAGTTGACCGATTTGCTTTCTAGGAAGTTAGTCCCTCCTAAGTATGGTGATCTAGGGAGTCCAGTGGTTACCATCACCATGGGATTGGTTAAAATTCCAAATGTACTTATAGATTTAGGAGATGCAATCAATGTGATGACCAAAGAAACTATGCAAAAATTGTAGCTCAACAATTTGAGTCCTACTACCACTGTTTTAGAAATGGCAGACGGGTCAGTAGCTAAACTAGAAGGAATTTTGAAGGAAGTATCCATTGAAGTCTCTTCTTAGGAATATCCTATGGATTTCCTCACTTTACAACCCAAAAATGTAGCTAATGGTTATCCTATTATTTTAGGAAGACCCTGGCTTGCTACTACAACTGCATTTATAGACTGTAGGTCAGGAGAAATGACCATCTCCAATGGTGTAGATTTGAAGAAAATCTCCTTATATCCACCAGCCCAACCTTCAGCCAAATATTCTGGACAAATTTGGTATCCCGAATCTGAAGAAGAACATGAAACTTTTGTCACCTTGGCCACTATTGTAGTAAAAGAACATATTGAAGAACTAAATTCATCAGAAAGAGAAATATTTGAATATGAATCAGTCTTGGTAAAAACACTTCATGAAGAAGGCCTTAAGGATGACCAAATTATGATCCATCAATTATTATGGAAGGATAATGAACACATTGCTGAGCCTATGACTTCCATTCCTTTATAAGAAAGCTCCTTCACACTACCACATGGGTGGCACCATTATATTCTAAATTCTTTTACTTGTCCTATGCAAATGATTCCATCAGGTATTACCTTTACACTAGAGTCCAAAGTATTTCATACTCTACAGCCACATCATTGTCCATTAAATACATTAATCAGCAGTAAATATGAGGCTGTTAATTCTATTCTTCCTGGGGTCAAGCAGATTGAAATACAACCAGGAAAGTGTGTGAACATTAATAGTTGGTTAACTACTGAGCAAGAAGCCAAATTGTTTACTGTTGTACAAAAGCATATTCAAGATTTTACTTGGAATTACAAGGACATGGTTGGCATATATTCTGATGTATGTACACACAAGATATATACAGAAGATATCAAACCAGTAAGACAACCACAAAGACACTTGAATCCTGCTCTAAAAGACATTGCTAAAGAAGAAATTGAAAAATTGTTGGATGTAGGATTCATTTATCCAATATCAGATAGTAAATGGGTTTCACCATTGGGCATTGTTCCAAATAAAAATGGAAAAATGAGAGTGTGTGTATATTATAGGGAATTGAACAAGGTCACACACAAAGACCACTTTCCATTGCCATTTATAGACCAAGTGCTGATACTCTTGCTAGTAAGAAGTTTTTCTGCTTCCTTGATGGTTTTAGTGGCTATAATCAGATCCAGGTTGCACCAGAGGATCAAGAAAAAACAACTTTCACATGCCCTTGGGGAAAATTTGCTTACATAGTTCTACCTTTTGGTTTGTGTAATGCACCCGCAACATTTCAAAGAGCTATAATAGCTATATTTTCTGATTTGACCAATGAGAGTGTAGAAATTTACATGGATGACTTCACTGTGTTTGGTGATTCTTTTGAGTATACCCTTGAACAACTTGAAAAAGTTCTTATACACTATGAAACATATCATCTGTCACTCAATCCAGAGAAATGTTTCTTGATGATGGAAGAAGGGATTGTTTTAGGTCACCACATATCTGTTGAGGGAGTCAAAGTTGATCCCAAGAAAGTAGAAGTAATCAAAACCCTTCCTCCAAAAACTCAAATTGATGTACAAATTTTTTTAGGACATATCAACTTTTATCATAGATTTATTACCAATTTTAGTACCATTGCTAATCCAATTTTAGTACCATTGCTAATCCAATGTTTACATTATTAACAAAGGATTCTAAATTTGTTTGGTCTGCTGATTGTCAAAAGTCCTTTGAAAATTTAAAGGACAAATTAACCACTCCACCAGTACTAAGAGGCCCTAAATGGGAGTTGCCTTTCCATATTCAAACTGATGCTTCCAATAATGCTATTGGAGCAGTGCTAAGGAAAATTGAAGATGGGCAGCATTATGCCATATACTACATTAGTAAAAACTTGACTGGAGCTGAAAAGAATTACACCACAACTGAAAAAGAATTCTTATCTATAGTATATGCCATTAATAAGTTTAGACACTATATCATAGGGTATCTAGTATTCATCCACACAGATCATGCTGCTATAAAATATCTGATGAATAAACCCTTGTTTAGTTCACGAATTATTCGATGGCTAATATTACTATAAGAATTTGATATTACTATAGTTAATAAGCCAGGGAAGTCTAATGTGGTGGCAAATTTTTTGTCAAGGTTACCCAATGCAGATACAACAGAGTTGGTTGAGGATGCATTTCCTGATGAAAAGTTGTTCGTAGTTTCTATACAAACTCCTTGGTTTGCTGATATAGCCAATTATTTGGTTTTAGGAAAGATTCCTTTTCATTTTACTCCTAGCAAAAAAAAGCAGTTAATTAGGCAAAGCTCATCTTTTGAATGGATAGAGGGATTATTGTTCAAATGTGGCCCTGATCAAGTTTTATGCAGGTGTTTACGCAAATATGAAATATATGATGTCTTACGTGCTTGTCATGATGAACCATCAGGGGGACATTATTCAGTAAAACTACCATTCAAAATATTTTGGGTGCTGGTTACTATTGGCCATCTCTGCACAAAGATGTGAAAAGGTATGTGAGAAATTGTGATGCCTGTCAAAGAATGGGTAAACCTACCTTTACTAATGAAATGCCCTTACAACCTCAATTAGGTACAGAACCATTTGAGATATGGGGTTTAAATTTTGTAGGACCCATTGATCCTCCTTTCCAAGGGAAAGTACACATCCTTATATGCATCGATTATGTAACCAAATGGGTAGAAGCCCGTGCTTTCAAACATGCCCGAGAGGAAAAAGTTGTTGATTTCTTGTATTCACAAATTTTTATGTGATTTGGAATTCCCCATTCTATTACCACTGATCAAGGACCTAATTTTACTTCAAAAGTGGTGGAAGCTTTTACACAACTATATGAAATCAAACATAAAAAATCCTCACCTTATCATCCACAAGCCAATGGCCAAGTTGAAGTGACAAATAGAGAGTTAGAAAGGATTTTGACCAAAATTGTAGCAGCCCATAGGAGGAATTGGGTGGATAAATTGCCTGAAGCAATTTGGGCCTACAACACAACCTAGAAATCCACTACTAGACTTACTCCTTATGAATTAGTTTATGGAAAAAAGCCTTTGTTGCCAATTGAATTTGAACTACTAACTCTTTGAACTGCTATGGAAGTGGGAATTGATTTGTCACAGGCACAAACAGATAGAATTCTATAGCTCAATGCATTGGATGAATTACGGAGAGATGCATTGCACCAGATCGAGGTGATCTAGGAAAAATAGAAATTGTGGCATGATAGTCACATCAAACAACAAAAATTTCAACAAGGCAACTGGGCCTTGTTGTTTGACTCACGATATAAAGATCATCATGTCAAGCTGTAGACACGGTGGCTTGGACCTTATGAAATTGAGGAAGTATTCACCAATGGAGCTATGCATATTTCACCAATTGATGATTTAAGAAGAAATATGGTGGTTAACGGTCACCGTCTTCGTGTGTATCATAAGCCATTAACAAAGGAAGAATTTCTCAAACAAGTGGGAAACATGGATATAATGGTATTGGAAGCAACCACTGCTTCTAAAACCAACTCAATCAAGTGATGTCTTAAAAATGAAATAAATATATATATATATATATATATATATATATATATATATATATATATATATATATATATATATATATATATAAATTGGAATGTAAAAACCTCTTTGAGGCACATCTGAATTTGGATCTCATGAAAACTAGTTCGCTGGCATGATTGCCTACTATCCACTAAATGTTCCATCCATTGTTCCTCATCATCATTCCATGTCCTTTTCACTCTCTCCCATCATCATTTCATCTCCTTTCCATTCCCCCTCATTCCATTCACAATTGTTTTATTCATCTATTTTGAGACATAATCTGTTCTAATTGCACTATCTAAATGCAAAAATAGTTGGAAATCAGTATTTGTACAAAATATGGATAGAATAGTTTTTCAGGTATGTGCTTTCCTTTTTAATCTTGTAAATATGTATTATATGATGTATGGAATCCTTAGTTAGCATAAACACATGCATTTAATTCCAATGAGTCCTTAAGAAATATAAGAAGCCTACTCTAGAATACTCTACTCTGGAATAAGTTAACTCCGAAAGCATGTGACATGAGATTTCTATGCCTACATCAGTGTCATAAGATTTGGGGCACTATGCCACATCACAAATTCTAATATCATAAGGTGGTGCATGTTTTAAGATGGTGATCATGAGGTAGTTTTTAGCTGGCGTATAGACCACATCACCGCATTTGCCAAAATCGTATGAAGAGAAGCGCATTATTAATTGGGTGCTACCACCTTCCAGATTTACTTCACGTCACATGTCCATGCATCATTCTTTTTCCGTGCATGTATCTGCCAACTTCGAAACTCATTCCTTCCATTCCAGAATTGATAGTGGTAAACAAAAATTTCCCACAGCAAGAGTGTATTGGGAGAAGCTAGCAAAGAACCAAATAGGATGGTGGGTTACAAAAATTGCATTGAACTAGACAACATTGAATATTTATGGAGAGATTCAGAATGCCTATGAATTTTTTCCAAAGGGGGATTTATGCCGTTCTTAACAAATTTGAAGGACATTCAGAAGGGCTCGCTGCCGAATTCGCTAGAAATTTTAGGTGAAATTGAGTACAAATTAATGGAATGAGGATCCAGGTAAGCCCTCAAATTCTCAGTGAAATTATAGAGTTACCTCTTGAAGGTGTTCTTATAAATAAGTCTAGAAAGAATACCCTCATAGACCTCGTTAATCAGTTTAGGGGCAACAATGATAGACCAATAGAATATATAATGAGTAATGGCATATGCAAAGGAGTTAAACGGTCTAGCATGCAAACCCCGTGGGATGAGGTTGTTGTCTGGGTTATTTGATTTATTACCTGTGATGGTCAATATCCTATTCTTTCTGGTTGCCACATGAAAATCTTAACTCATCTCCATTTTTGCCATGAAAACCTTGAGCTTAAAGTCAATTTGCCCTAATATTTACACCAAGAATTAACCAACATGTCTCAGAAATATCAAGCAGGGAAGGGATATCCGAAGCACCATGGGTTGATCAAAATAATATGTAAACATCATTTCAGGGGTCATCCTGGAAGTTTTACCCATTTTTTCCGAACTTGGGATGAAAATGCCACAGAGGAAGTTAGTGAACATTCTGAATAGGAAACAAAAGTACCTAACCCTAATTCCATTTTTGCACCTAAAACATCAACTAGGGCAACTCCTTCATCTCTTGAAGCAAAGAACACAGTGTTATGCTGAATGAAAGTGAAAAATTACCTGTGCACAAAAACATCATAATTCTGAGGCAAAGGAACCTTCTATTTTGCAAGATAGAAAAATTGACGATAGTACTAAAAGGAGGAAAGGGCCTTCTGTCCTGAAATTGAGGAGGTCTTCAATATTACAAGGGGATATTAATGTGCAAGAGAAACAAAATGTTGATGTTCAAGCAATGGAAAGTAATGTGCAACAGGAAAATGTTGAAGCAGAAACAGTACCATCCATGACTCATACTTGCTCCTATGATTCTAAAGAACATATAAATATAGAAGAAACACTAGAGGATGCATTTATTCCTAATCAGTGGGAACCTCTAGTTGATTACCCTGATACTGATGAAGGTGTAGAAACAGGGGCAGAATAAGCAGGTAATTCAAGTTCAGAATAAGAGGACGCAACTGATATTGAAACACAACTTCGGGAAAAAAAAAGTGTGATTAAAACTCAAATGGGTTGGATTGAAAATAATGAGGTCAATTTAAAAGAAAAGGATAATGTTATTGCCAAAATGTGGCAAGAAATTGAAACTATAAAAAATAGACTAGTAATTCTAGAACAACCCTCACAAACAGATTTAGGGAATGAAATGGCAAATCTGTTGGTTAATTTGGCAGAAACTATAGAGAAAATGTTAGTTGCTGAAGCATCAGAAGCAACGGAGATACCACAACACCCTCAACATAATTCAGAAAATGAACCCGTAGAAGCAGTTGTGCAAATGTCTAAAGACTGCATAGCAATCACCTCACTAGTAGAAGCAGGTTCAATATTTCTAGCACAGGTAATTATTCAGTCATCCCCACAAAAGGCCATTTCTAAAATTGAGCTGGTTGAAACAGAGACACAAACAGATAACACTGTGATAGAAACTGTGGATGTTGGAGTACAAGTGGAGATTTTTTCCCAAATTCTGCCTATTGTTAGATCTCCTGATACAATATCACTTGTCAAATACACTAAGGATGTGACCTTATGGATGAATAAATGTCAACAACTGGAAGAGAAAGTTGTATCTCAGAAAAACCTTGAGAAGGAAGTGGAACATAAAACTCCTGAAGTCAATAAGTTGAAGGCAAAGATACAAAGTATGTGCCAAATTGCTAAATGTCTAGTACAATGCAGAAGGCCTCCTAGGTTTTACAACCTAATTTTGAAAGAAAAGTACTTGCATTGGCAAATCATGAGGATTGCCTCTGGCTTGATAGACATAGTTGAAATAGCTAAAGAATTTATAGAAGTTTTCCAGGAAAGCACTACAGAATATAAAAATTTGCTGTGTGAATTGTTTCTCCACAGATTCTTCTGCCATCAGAAGTCATTTTCCTTCTCCACATTTTCACTAGAGATGTTCAAATGAGGGCATTTCAGTCAACTCTACAAAATTAGGTCTACTAGGAAGAACAGAAGAAGGCCAACAAGGCCCTAAAATTATAGGTTGTTTTGCTTATTAGACCAATTCATTATAACCACAGAACTACCACCAATGAACATTTTACATTAATGAGGGATGACAGAGTGAAGAGGTTATATCTAAAAAAATTGTAGGATGGTATAAATAATTTTCAAGAATACTATTCAGTATCATTCCCTAATGCTTTGTCAGCCTGCAAAGGCAGATGGGATGAACTCCCTATATCTCTCCAAAAGAGAGAACCAATCTCACCCAATAATCTGCTTTGGTCAAGACGAAGGGCTACTAGCATCATACAAATAATATATGAGCTCAAGGAGCAATGGATTGACCTTAGATATAGAATGCCTACCATCATTACACTTGTACCATGTTTCTTTGACAGTGATATTCAGGAGGAAGATTAGTTTCAAGGATGGCTCCAGGAAATCAAAAATCATAGGGGATACTATTAACCCTTCATCAAAGTATGGCCCTATAAGTAACGGTACCTGGATGTGGATGTATGTGCCCTTCTTGCAGAACAAAATGCATGAAGACATGCATTGAATTAGGTTGGGGGGAATGATGAGGCACTGAATTGCCACATTTAAATACTTATTTTAAATACTTTTAAGACTCATTTAGCATTATTTGTAATGTGGATTCATGTTAATTTTGGATAATTATGCATTATGTAGTAATATTTGGATGAGAAATAGGAAACTATAGATACTCTATTTTTACTGCTTTATTCATGTTTTTGCTGAAATCTGATTATAATTTTGCATTAATTAGGATATTATTCTCTTTAGGCAATTTTTGTATAAGGTTTATAGTCTTCCACAATGTATTCCACCATTATGCACCTATTTAAATTAACTGTTAGCACCAAGAAGTTGTCAGGATGAAAAATGTGCAGGATAGACTACACTTTGTCATACAAATTTCAGCCAGCTGTATTTCTACAACATTGCATGGAATTTGTCTGCCCCAACTCAAATCAAGGATGGAACTAGTCTCCTAGGTGTCCAAAGAGGCCATATTTGTCGCTAAAACCAGTTATACAAACCCTTGAAGACAACATAGCATGTTTCCTATTCTGTCGCCTGATATTCTGGAACAACTTCAAAATGAGCGTAGACAGTCTAAACTACTCAGATATGCTGTTGAAAAAGGAGAAAATGTTGGTTAAATGGTTTTAAGAAATACCTTATCCAAATCTACATTTGTTCCTCATTTGGGAATGCTCTAGCACTACAAGAGGATAAGGATTGAAGGATTCAAATCCTGGATTCAAGGGAAGACTTGGACTAAAATTGTTGTAACAGACCTAAATTACAGCTATAAACCTTATCTGCAGGATGTTTTGTTAAATATAAATAAGTGCTCCCATTTGGTTAAGTGTAATGTGATGGAGGAGGAGAAGTAGAAAATAGGTGTGAGTAGCATAAATTAGATTTTCTGTAATCTGATGCAGTAATTCAGTATTATGCAGGTTTTCCCTGCATTACTGTAATGCTATTTTGATGAAATAAAAGAGTGCATCATTATTCATGTCTTATTCTGATTTAAGTGTGAATAGTTAGTCAATTTAGAAAGGTTTTACTTGCCTACTTTGGTGCTGGAAGCAAGGGCCACTTCCAGGCCCAAGGGAGGACTTTTCTTCTGGCAGAATTCTGCTTATTTTGGCTGCAACAGGACAGTAGGAAACTGACAGGTTCTGTAATTTTCTTATGTTATTGCATAGGTTAAATATTTATTTCTGTTTTAACATATTTCAGATTTGCAACATTTCCAAAATTTCTATTGACATTAGGTTTTGCAATTATAAACATTTCAATTCTATTATCTTTCTTGCAAAATGTGTGATGATTTCATTAGGAATTTGATTTACTTTCAGCTATTTCAATTTGTAATTCTCAGTCTTCAGTAGTATAGCTCCGTTTTTCTGCAGTAAGAGTAGATTTTCTTTATTTCCATGCATTTTTCTTAAGTTTTTATAACTTAGGATCATTTCTTTTTCTGTCATAGGCAGTATTTAGCATTTTTAGTACATTCATAGGAAAACCAAACACCCCAATACTAACTGTCCCATAAACAAGATCTATGAACTAAAGGATTTGAATAACAATATGTTATACCCTACTCTCACATATAGCCATGGACACCGCCCTGGATTTGACATATATTGATTAAATGGTGAAGGATTAGATGACACTCATCAAAGGTAAACTTTGTTGTCTTAGAGGATTTTTTCATGTTGCCAATGATTGGTCTATTAACATGGGGTCTATGTTGTGGGAATTAACTTTGATAATGAAGAACAAAGTTTATTTTTTCATTCTAAAATTTCACATAGTGCTTTACTCTACCTTGAGTCTATGTTTACAATGGAGATAAGCCCATTAACTACATGCTTCTTCCAAATTAGTTTAAGAATACCTTATAATAAGGGTTTTACTTTGTAAGACATTTTGAAGATTAAATTCATTAGTTGAGGCATCATCTACAAGGATTAAGATAACTTAACCATGGCACTAATAAATCCATGCTAGGTTGAACAAAATGATCACTTAAATTCCCAAGCCCATTAAAATCCTCAAGACTATGTCAAGTATCAATTTGAATATCCATAACAAGTAGGCTTTTTATGAATCTACCCCCTTGATGAAAACCAATGTCATATGAATATTAACTAAAAGTTTGAATTAAGATAAAATCTTTAGTTATATAAAATTTCATAAAATAATTTAAAGGACTATTCATATAACTAGATGATAATACAAAGACAATATTTATCATCTAAACTTATGAATGCGATTGTAAGTCTAACATCTTGTATCACATTAGAAAATGATGTAGCTACATAAGGTTCCAATTGATTTAGATAAGTGATATGCATAAATTTTTTTTAATAAAGTTATTGAAGCCAAAGTAGTGTATATTTATATCTATATATATATATATATATATATATAATTAATCTTGATCTTACTCCTCATGGGTATTTAGGCCTTATAATTGAACATCTTATTGAGAAAAAATACATCTTCCATACCAAGATTTTGGTTTTGGGTAACCTTATACACCATTATCAATAATGACATTAAGAGAAGTTAAGTAAATGAGAAACTTGACTTGCTAATGTTATTTTTAACTAAGTACTAAAATACTCATACTACAAGAATAATGGCTACTTTGTTCAACATTATTCAAAGGGTCAACAAGTTGGTTGGATGTGAAGGAAGTTGCTCATAATGAACAATATTTCTAATACATATAAAACAAAATTTGGAAAGACAAATTTATGCATGTCACATGGTACTAAAAAGTGAAATTTTCATTGTGATTTTTTTTGTATATATTTTTTAATAAAATAGAAATATAACATTATTAAATTATTTTGAAATATATTATTATTATTATTATTTAGTTGGTTATATAGTATTGAAACATACCCCACCATATTACATCATGACCATGCTATCACAATATTTTAGTAATTTACATAGTTGGTTATATGGGATTGAAATAAACCACACGTATATTAAATTACAACCATGTTATCATGGTAATTAAAAAATACACATAACATATATAGTCGTATGATGGTAATTCAATAATTCACTCTCATCCAAGAGACCCAAGTTCAAACCACATGGGGTGTGTGAGTTGGTTAAAAAAATAAAATTTCTTTGATACAAAAAATAGAGGAAGGAAGAAGTAGCTAGGGTTTAATATAGAGAAATACATAAAGCTAGGGTTTGGCATAGTAATGGCAACATAATTATAGAGGAAGAAAGAAGTCGCTAGGGTTTGATCTAGAGAAATATAGAGAGCTATGGTTTAGCACAATAATGGAAAGGATGGATAGATTAAGTACATGCTCTTGATTTTTAATTCATTTCTAGATATGACTTTAATAGATTCTCTTTTCATCCCCACTTAGTATGAGGGGACAAAGATCCTACATAAAAACCTATGTAATGGTTCAAGTTCTCAATGCCTACTCTCATCGAGTGCTTAAGTCATAATATTTGAATGAAACTATAAAAGGATCCTTTATGTCCAAACTTTATGAGGTACCCATTGTGGAGGTGCCTTCGACCTACATCCAACACAAAATATTGGCTCTTTCACCTTAGGTACTAATATACAAATTTATAAGAATATTTCCTAGCCTAATTATAATACAAAAATGGATAAGCAGTATATGGGGTTCAATAATATCTAGTTATGAGCTCATGATGGCTGGTCGAGAGTACTTTGTTATTACCTTGTCACGTCCTAAAAATTAAAAAATAATTTTCCATGGAGGTCCATGGTTTCTAGGATCTAGTCCTCTATATATATCTCCTTGGACATTGGAATTTGATCCGCAAGAAGCATAACCTAAAGAATTGGTAATATTTGTTTTTCTTCCTCTTTTACACTTATGGAACAATCCCATAATGGAAATAATAGAAAATACCATATGATCATATATTAATTGGATATATCCAAAGTCCAATAATGCAATATGTGCCTATATATGTGTAAGGGTAAACCTGAAGAAAAGGATTATATAAAACATTGGGATCAAAGTTCTTGAATGGGTTCACACCCAACCATTGGAATATGAGCATATACCCTTTAAATGCATTACTTCTCAACAACATGGATACTTCTTTCGAAACTATCCATCAAAGCCGATCAATTCAAAAAGGAAAGAGAACCTAAATTCTAAAATATTAGGAATAGAATACCTCATAGATAAAAAAATTCAACTAAGGACTACATAGGGGAAATTGGACCCAACAAGCTCCAAGAAATTTTTCATCCTCTCATCAGATATGGAGGAAGAAATAAAAATAGCAATTAATAATGAAGCTCAAAGAAAAGGTAAATAAAAAATAGAAAAATCCATTAAGGAATATTTTGATGACACACAAGAAGCACAATAGGAGACTCATGGAAAATAATCAAAGCACTCAGATGAAGACATTGAAGAAGAAGTTGAGAAACAATGAAAGAGTTAGTCATACTAGGATTCACCCTAGCAACACACTCAATAATTAGGGGTAAAAAGTTCAACCAAATTCTAAGAGAAGAAATAACTCAAAATGATATCTAGAATAAAACTTAGACTATGGATTTTTCAAAGAAGAAGGTCTCTAAAAAAGGATGGTGCTATCATGGAACTATAGGGGATTGGGTAGTTCTCTGGAAAATACTAATATCAAATCTTGTGAACTACATAGACCACTTGTAGTTTATTTACAAGAATAAAAATTGGTAAATAATGTAGTGGTACTAGAATAGAATAAGATATGGAGATATTTAAAATATGCAATAGGTTTATCAGGTGCATCATGTGAGCTTATAACAACATGAGATTCACAATAATTAACCTACATAGAAAAATATAAATAAAGTAATTGGATTGCTTTAAACTTTGAACTACTTAATGATATTCATATAACTATTGTCAAATTCTATGGGTCTAACAAGCCAAAGCACAAAAGAGAGACATGGAATCAATTACATCATTGTATCTCATAATAATAACAAGAAACTTTATTGAAAGTATTATATTATTTGGTGCCTTGCAAGATTAATGCAAGAACCATAGGATGTGTTTAATATTTGAGTATATAGTAGGTGTCATGTTATGAAATGTGAGTTATGTTTCATGTAAAAAAGTATTAAGTTATATAGGTGAGGTGTCATGTTAGTAAGTGTGAGTTATGTAAGTGAAGTGCCATGTTTATAAGTGAGGAGTTATGAGTTATGTGCAGTCATGGGAGACTTCGTCTTTATGTAAATATGTGAAATTTATTATTATGTATTAAAAAATACAAAGAGTTAGATCTTTCATGAGTGGGAGGAGATGAAGAGTTTATGTAAGTGTAAAGGTAAAGAGTTTAATAATATGAATAGTCTCACGTATGTATATATTTTGAAGACAAAGCATTATAACAAAGTATTGAAGAATAAGCATTGCATTACATTGCATTACTTTAATAGATATATTTTCAATAATATATTTATTGAGTCTATTGTTCAATGTTATTATGGATTTAATGTATGAATTTGTGAGAATATATTGTCTTAAGTTATTGTAATATCCTAAAAGTGTATCGGTTTGCTAACAGTGATATGAGAGCCACATTGAGGGTAATTAGTGAGAGCAACATTTAGTAATTGAGAGAAATCATATTTGAAAGGAGCCATGACCCATGTTTGTAGAGGATAGGTTATAAGAAGGTGTTCATATGAAGGAACCAAATGAAGAAAGCATTGAAGAGTTTAAGAGTGGTTGTGTAGGATTGATAAAATGGAAGAAGGAGAACACCAAGGAAGTCAAGCATATGAAAGAAATACTAGAACATTGAAAGAGTGAACACAAACATAAAATATGAAGTAGTTGAACATAGATTTTTAGATGTCAAGCAACTGGAAAATGCTAGAAAGAGTGCACTAGATTCATAGAATTTGAATGTAGAGTTTTAGAAGTTGAGAAACTAGAAAATACAACACATTAACAAGTGCTAGGTGAATGCAAAAGTCTGGACATTGAGTAGGAAGTTATAATAGAGACTAGATGAAGTAGAAGTAATGATCCAAATAATGCTCAAATAAATTTAGAAAGTGAAATGTTTGAAAATGCATAAAGAAAAAGTTTCTAATTCAAAGAAAGAGAGCTATATTGCCTAAGGTACATTAAATTACCTAGTGAGTGCTTACTAAGTTTGAAATATTAAAATAAAATTGAAGGGGCATATATTAAAGTGAAAGAAGAATAATTTTAAAAAGAGTTATAAGATGATTAATTAAAGAAGAAGAAGATTATTGAAGGAAGATATTAAAATTTTAAAATATTATTGTTAAAGATTAAAAATTGATTGAAAAATCCTACTGAGAAAGAAATTAATTGAAAGAATATTGAAAGAAATTTATAATTAATGGGAGTTATAAGAAGAAATTAATATATTGAAGGAAATAAATATTTCAATAATAAAGTGATTGAAGAAATATTATTGAAGAAAAGAAGAATATTAAGATTGAATATTGAAGAAGAATAAAATTTTGAATAATATTAAAAGAATAAAAGATTGAAGGAAAAAAGAATTTGAAGAATTATTGGAAGAAAGAATATTAAATTGCAAATTGAAGAAAATTGAAGAAAGAAAATTTATTTGACTATTGAAGAAAAGAACTTGAAGAAAATAAAATAAGGAAATTATCGAAACTTGGTGATAAAAGGATTTAAACAACAAAGGAATTAATTAAGATTGAAAAATAATATTTGATCCGCTCATGTAGAGGATTTGGAGAGCAAGTGGGTAGTTAAAAATCTCTAGTTATGGAGAGGCCCAGGTTCAAATCTCTCCCCTCACATGTTGCGGATATGTTGTATATAAAAGGTTCCTCATAAAAAATATATATATATATATAAAAATAAAAAATAATAATATTTGAAATTGAAAATTTGAATAAAGGAAAAATATTGGATATTTGTTTTAAATTTATTAGGGAGTAATAAGGAATTCTACAACAAAGGAAATTAATTGGAAATTAAATTTAAAGAAATATTTTGAAGAAATTTATGCGAGTAAAATAATTGCTAAATTATTTGATATAAAGAAGACCTATTGAAGAAATAAACAAGATATTAAAAACTTTGAAGATTGATCAAAGACAAGACACCCATCATGACAATTAAAGAAAGAAAACAAACAAACATTCAATATACATCACTAGAAGATAGTAAGGAAATGTTGAAAAACCTAAAATATTGCACATGATGCATGATAGAGAATGCTAAAGAACAAAAAGATATATCAATAAAATTAAAGAGGGGCTTACAATCAATTTTTAGAGAAGCCAAAGATGAAAATTTTACAACATTTGGTAATTATCTAAGCTCAAAACTTACTGAAGCAAATGAAGACTCTAAAGGTGCTATTACATTACCTATTGATATAGGAAAAATAACGTATATGAAATTACTCTCTCTTGAAGTTCTTAAAGACAAGAATAAAAGGCAAGAAGAATTGATCAAACCCTTGAAGAACAAACCTATGATAAAAATATATCAGCTCTGAACAAATGATATGACAATAAATAAATGTTATGACCATGTTCATGGAATAGATAGAGCATATGACAAAAAGAACTTGAGCATTGGAAAAGAATGTACAAAAGGCATATGTATTGATACAATGTGTGTTAGCAATGATTTGAAGTCTTCAAATAGTAATAGGGATCATGATAAAATAAAAAATGAAAAAAATAAATTGGGACTAAATAGGGATGTGGTAAAATAGGATATGTAAATAACAAGAATGATGAATTGTTACATTCTACATCTGGTAGCAAGTTTTATAGTGCCAAAGACAACAATGATATAAACCATGAGTTATATTATTATGATGACTTGTTGAGAAATATGACAAGAATAGGTAATATCTTAGAGGGATATATTCAAAACCTAAAGAAGTACCAAAAGTAGAATAGAAATACCAAGACCAAAAAGAAGAATCAAAAGCACATGAAGGCAAAGGGCCTTCACATCAAATAATTTCATAGGGGGGTGTTGGTAGTTTTTGCACTTTGCCACATTGGGAATTTTTTCTAGAGTATTTTGATGCAATATTTTGATGAATATTTCAATTTTGTATGGCGTCTTTTAGTTAAAAATAATTTTATATGTTCCTGATTTGCATCGACGTTATAAGTTTTTTGTAAGCTTCATTCAAATTTCAAGTTCACCTTATTATGAATGCATAAAATGAAAATAAAAATTGAGTTGAAAATTTAAGGGATTTAAAATTTTTGAAGGCACCAACGCGATCGCCCCAAATATAGGCCGAATGCTCCATTCGCCTCATGTTGGGGTGAATGAATTTCTCAAAAAATCAAAAGTGGTCTGAAAATCCAAAGAAAGGGCGAAGACAAAGTGTGTTCACGTTTGCCCTTATTGAGGGGTAAACGTCCCCTTAGCCCCTCCCTTGGGTGAATGTGCTTAAATCTTGGAACATGATTATGTTCATCCGACAACAAAGAGCATGAAGAACACAATCTTATATTGAGAGGGGGGGTGAACAATATAATACCACTTTTTACTTTTTCTTCCATTTCAATATTATGCTGTGTATAGATAGTAGTATCAATAGCAGTAATCAAAGAAATGCACAAAATACCATACACAATAGAGACACCATAATTTACATGGTTCACCCAATGTGGGCTACCACGAAGAAAATATTTTACTAAAACTTTCTCAATCAATCTCTTTGGGAATCACTCCCAATTACAATTTTTATGGATCTCTATCCAAAGGAGATGTTGATCCCCTAATATCAAGTTCATGGATCTATTCCATAAGAGAACTCTTTCCCCTTCTGCTCTAGCTATGTGATCTTCTAGAACACTCTATCTCTCTACTACACTGACTGGTGGGCCTCTCTCCACTTGAAGACTCCTCACTTAGATCTATCTTCAACTGTGTTGGCTACTAGATCTCTATCCACTGAGACTCTATCCTCTGTACTCTATCACCTCCAAATATCTATCAATAGGCTCACTAAGAACTTGCTCAATAGGCTACACAAAACCTGATTAACAAGCTCACACATAACTATTCAAATGCTGAATAACAAGCTCACATAGAACTTGTCCAAATCTGCTCTAGCAAGATCACCAAGAACTTACCCAAATCTACTCTAGCAAGCTCACCAAGAACTTTCCCAAATCTGCTCTAGCAAGCTCACCAAGAACTTGCCCAAAACTATCCACAAATCTATCCCAACACTGTCCTCAAATCTGTCTCAACATTGTCCTCAAATCTATTCCAAAGGTCTTCTCAAAGGCTCAATAAATCATGCTCAAGTAGTACTCAAAATGAACTCAATAATGAGTGGCAATCTCAACTCATATTAACTTCATAGAAGCATAAAGAGAATTGTTAGAGACTCAATATGTTCTAATATCACTCTCAACCCAAATCAATCTCAACTCAACTCAAATCAATCTTATAGAAGCATAAAGAGAATTGTTAGAGACTCAATATGTTCTAATCTCACTCTCAAATCAAATCAATCATCACAAGGGACAACTCTCTCTCACACAATCCTAGTCCAAGTATGTATCAACCAACTCAAATGTTTACAATAATACTCAACCACAAATCTCACATAACAATGATACTCATGTTCTTTTCTAACTCAAGTTCTTTCACAACCAATGGGCTTCACAAACTATGCTTATAAAACAAGGTTTAAACTCAACTCTCAAATCAGAAAAACATTGAAGCATTCAACCAACCACTTCCGAAAAGGAAACCACAAACAATCCTTTTCACTCCAATGATATTTTAGAAATCAACCACCATAAATAATCAATAGGAGAATGTGCCCATACATTTTTTGAATATGAAAAAACCTTTTTGTAAATCTGCCACAATCCCAAAAATCTTTTGCCAATATTCACAAGGGTTAGTAGATCATAAAATAATCAACATTACTCCACTTTTCAATAATCATCACCAAGGCCTTTAATTGCACAACTTCCTTATCTCTCCTAAAACCACTTGTACCATAAAATAAAATAAATCAAAAAATTGCATAAGCTTTTCACTCCCAAAACCACTTATACCTTAAAATAAAATAAATCACAATATTGCATACCTTGTCACCCCATGAAAGAATTAATCCTCTTGAAAAAAAGAACAAGGTAAACTTCAATTTTGGAACCCCTTTGCAAAATCAAAAATATGTCTTTACACACACTTTATTTCTCCTTCTAAATAAGTTAATCAAATAGCCCTCAAAATAAAATTTCCGACGATATATAATATGCCCCCTTTCCAAAATAAATTGAAACCTTTACATATATATATGCCAACCTCCATTAATTTCACATAGGTCGGCCCTTTATTAATTTAAACTTTAATATCTTCATCACTGGAGGTCCTTTTTCGATGAAACAAAATTCCACCTTGGATTTTAAGAAACACCCTTTCCACATAAGCCCACCATGGTTTTAAATAAAACCTTTTATTTTTCTTGTCTTGGTTTTCATAAAAACCCTGTAATTAGCCATGCTTTCCAAAATATCATAAATACTTATTTATGAAATATTTTGGCCACCAAAATCAAATGTGATCCATGTGGCATCAATGATCCATGTGACATCAATGACAACATAAAATACCTCAAATCAACTTAAATTTTCAACAGAGCAATCATGTTCACCCTGGTTGAGGGGCGAATGTCCCATTCGCCCCTTCCATGGGTGAACGTACCTTTGAGCAAGACGCATTCGCATTCGCCATGATTGGGGGGTGAACGTACCATTCGTACCTCCCATGGGCAAACACATTTTAAAAGGAAGTCGCATGGGCATCTGGAAGAATGTATAGTCGAGTGAAGCTAATTTTTACTAAAGGGTGAATACAGTTTGGGCGAAGATAATTTTAGTCAAGATTTCAAAATGCTAGATTTGAAGCATTAAATAATGGTGGAGGTGAGTAACTCAAATCATGGATCCCGAGTAGAAAATAAGTTGTATGAGAAGAATAGGAAAATTTTCATGATTTCCAAGGCATAGAGATGATTCCAAGGTATTCAATGTTTTTCAAATTATCTGTGCACCGACGCCCAAGTTGCTAGTTTCCTGGGAATTGTTCCCTGAAATATGGAACACTGTCCCGAAGGAATGAATTTTCAATGATTCCAAGGAGGAATTTCTTCATTCTTGTTTTTGATCTGCGATCATTTTGTTCTCTGGTGTATTTAATAAAAGAGGCAAAATCCTCTATAAATACTAATCAAATTTCCATTGTAAAGGAGGTTAGGCATTTTACGAGAAAACTCTCCAAGTTCTCTACATCAATAGAAGACACCAGGCTTCTAAATTTGTGAGTGATATTGTGTGATTTCCTTCTACTTTATACACTTCTATTTTATGCTTATGCTCTTTATTTGCTATTAAATTTAAATTCTACATTGGATTTAAATATTGTTGGTGAGAGAGTGAGTGCTGGAGTGTTGTTCTAAAGGTTGTTTCTATAAGTTTGAAAGTAAATTCTACTACTTTTCGTCTATTACATGCTATTTCATGCTATTTCATGCTTGGGTTAATTTCCTATTGTTAAGATTCCCCAAATCCTATACTTTGGCTTATGGCTATATTTCCCATTTCTTTTCTGCATTTTCTAATTAATTTCCTCCATATCTAGTCTTCAACCAATTTTAGGATTAGTTTGGGAACCAGTATTCTCTGGAGATTGGCACGGAGGACATTTCTTTCCTCTGGCCTTTCAATATTGGTTGTATATAGGATGCACAAATGCAGTGTTTTTTGGTTAGGCAGATATTTGACCAATAGTTTTTGGCATGCTTAGTAGGAATTCAAAAGTTCCATTTCTAATAGTATTAATGTTTGATGTTCACCCTTGTGCTGTGAAATTAGAACATTTGGTGACTCGGTTACACCCAAAAATATTTGAACGTGAGAGTAGCGAAAGGTGTGTCTCATGAATACAAGATTGAAGGCCAAAAATTTAGATCATCAAATTGAATTTTACAAGCTTGATATTCAAATATTGGGGGAACATCCTCAATTAGCCACTTTTCGGTGTACATCCTCATTACCCCACATATCACATATACCATCTATCACATCCTCATGGTTAGCTGATGTATTTTCCACTCCTGTAAGCCCAGTAAGTACCGCCACAAGTTTCCCTCCACCTTCGCCTCATACGACCACAAGAATTTCCCACACTACACCCCATATACCAATTCATATGGCTCAAAATCCTTAACCAAGGCAGTTCCTAGCTTTGAATAGCTTGGGGGATTTGAACCTACAAGCACAAAATTTGGTCCAACAAGTTGCTTTGAAAGCTTTGCCAACCTATGATGGTACCGATAAAACTGCATATGAGCATATCCAAGATGTGGATTCTTTGGCGACCATCCATGACATAATAGATGAGGATGTAATGATAAATTTATTGGTATTATTGCTGAGAGGGAAATTGTTGTATTGGTATCGATCGCTGCAACTAGGCACTATTACATCATGAAACCAGTTGGAAGAATTGCTAATTAAAAATTTGTATGAACAAACCAATCCATATTATTTGTTGCATCAGTTTACAATAATCCAAAGACATCCACAAGAGGAGATAGTTGAATTTAACATAGGGTTCACAAGAAGCTGGAAAAGGGTCCCTAATGGTTTATGAACCACACATGAGCAAGCTACGTTCTACTATCTTAGGGTATTTAGCACTGAAATTGGTATGACTATATGGCAGACCAATGCGACTACATTTCCAGACTTGTATACTTAAGCTCAAAAATCTGAATCTGATTTGATTGTTGTAGGTAGACTTCCTACAAAAACAACTATACCTATTCTTCTTGATCTCCCACAATATCTATTTTCAAGTGCATTCTCGCAACCCATGCCTTACATGTACCTAGTTCCTTCATGAAGTTCTAGCCCACCTCATATTGCTCCGATACCTATCCCGCAACATTCAACCCCAGGTTTTTCATAGTTTCCTACTCAATCAATTCCCTAGCTACAAACATCGGTTCTTTTCTAATGTTGCCAGCACCTTCAAATCCTTTGTCATTACCCACACCGCAAGCACCTCTGCCTTTACCAGTGCCAACTACATCATTTAATCCTAATCCTCTCATGGCATTGCTACAAGAAGTAAAGTCTAACAATGCAGCCTTAAGGATGATATCCAATGAGATTACAACAGTAAGGAAAAAGTAAGCGAAGGCTGAATTTTGGTCAAGAAGATTTTAAACCCCATCAATTACTCAAGAACAAGCTTCTACCAGTAGAAGCCCTGAGAAGGGACAACAGTGCTAGAAAATGAGGAGACTAGTGCAACATAAAAGACGTATTGGTGTTCAACATGCAATTATCCTCATGGAGAAGAAACCTGCATGTGTGAGAAGCGAAACATATTTTATTAATTTGACTAAGTATAAATACAAAAAATAGGGCTAGGATTAGCCCAGAGGTTGTGGAACCACCCGAGACAAATATAGGCAGAGTTGTAACAAATAAAAACTAGCCTAATATTAATCAATCTAACAATATAAGATTGTTACGATTGAATTAATTAAAAAATGAAATATTAAAATATATTCTAACATCCCCCCTTATTACAATATTTTAGGAAACATGTAACTACTAGCTATACTAGCATCCCCCCATTATTTTGAAATACATAGAGAATTGTGAAACAATTCAAATTTGACACGTGCAAGTGCCTTAGTGAATATGTCTGCAACTTGAGCATTGGTGGAGATGTGTTGAAGCTGAATGTGGTGCCTTGGTACTTCGTCTCGAATAAAGTGACATTATGTATCAATGTGCTTGGTTCGTTCATGATGCACTATATTCTTAACAAGGTTCAAAGACACCCATGTTGTCACAGAACAAGTGTATTGGATATTTTTATGGAAGACCCATACTTGTCAAGATGTGATGCAACCATATCACTTCGCACACAGCTTCACGTGCGGTACGGTATTCTGCCTCTGTTGATGAGATAGCAACCACCTATTGCTTCTTGTTGTGCCAAGAGACAGGACCAGCTCCAAGATGAAACAAATATCCTAAAGTTGATTTAGATCATCAAATGATCTGGCATAGAGGGAGTCCTTGTATCCTTATAAGAAGAATTTGTTGTTCGTCTTATATTCTGGGCCATATTACATTGTGCCACGGACATAGTGAAGAACTCGCTTTGCTACTTTCTAGTGTGTAGTCTTAGGTTCTTGCATGAACCTCAAAAAATAATTGAAAGCAAATATGATATTTGGCCTAGTGTTTGTCAGATATATGAGACTCCCAATCAGTCGATGATAGAGAGTAGCATCTCCCTGAGGTGAATTGTCATATCACAATAACTGAAGACCTATTTCCATTGGTGTTGCCATCGGCTTGCAGTCAGTCATGCAATATTTTTCCAGTAGTGTCTTGGCATATTTTTCTAAGACACTTTGATGTAGTGCTCCCTATGGTTCACTTCTAGGCCAAGACAATAATGGAGAAGTCCGAGATCTGTTATTTCAAAATATTCACTCAAATCCTGTTTGACAGAAGAGATCATTATTTTTGAACTCCCTGTTATGAGCACATCATCAACATAGAGTACAAGCAACACTATTTCAGAGCCTTGCTTATTGAAATAGAGGTTTACATCTGACGGACATCTCTTAAATCCATGCTATAGTAGGTGATTATCCATTTTTATGTACCAAGCCCGAGGGGCCTATTTCAAACCATATAAGGATTTGACCAATTTGCAAACTTTCTATTATTGGCCTTCCACTTCAAATCCTTCTGGTTGAGTCATGTAGACTTCCTCTTGGAGATCACCATTTAGAAAGGCACTCTTGAAATCCATTTGGTGCACTTTCCACCCATACTGTGCTGCCATAGCACAAAGAACTCGAATGGTTGTCATCCGAGCAGTAGGTATAAAAGTTTCCTCATAGTCAGTGCCTTCTCTTTGAGCATATCCCTTTACAACAAGTTGGACCTTATGCTTATCTATTGTCCCATATACCTTATACTTGAATTTATAAACCCATTTGTAGCCTATGGGCTTCTTTCCATATGGCATATCGACAAACTTTCGAGTTTTGTTTTTCATCAGAGACTTATACTCAGCATCCATAATGACCTTCCACTAAGGTTCACCAAGAGCATCTCGTACTAATGCAGGTTCAAGATCATCTATTGAGGACATAAACACCCTATAATCATCAATATCCATATCTTATGTATCTCTCTCTGGATCTATAGAAAGTTCCTCAAAAGGCTGACACAGATCATCAACCCTAGTAATCTGTGTTATATCTTTATCTTGTCAAGCCATGCTATGAGTACGAGGCCTATCCAATGTCAAATTTGGTGGAGTGGATAGCTTAGAGTCTCTAATCATACTTGTATACCACTTTGGATTCTTCTTCTATGGAGATGAAGAAGATCAAGAAGGACCTCCAACCGACTTCTCAACCTTAGTTTCCATAAGGTCTAGGTATACATCTGATATGAAAGCCTCATCAAAAACTACATCTCTACTGATGTGTATCTTCTTGGTTAAGGGATCAATCAATTGATAACCCTTGGAGTGCTCATCATACCAAAGAAGAATGCACTTTAGTGTCTTCTCATCTAGCTTCTTCCTCTTTTTTTTTGGTATGTGCATGAATGCTTTACAACAAAAAATGCATAGATGAGAGATGGAGCATTTTCTACCACTCCATGCTTCCTGTGGAGTCATTCCATGTAGGGCCTTAGTGGGTTCCCTATTCAATAGATATACTGCTATTGTAACTGCTTCTGCCCAATATTGTTGCCCAATTCTAGCTCGTGTGAGCATTCAATGAACCATTTCCATGATGGAACGGTTCCTCCTTTCAGTATCACCATTTTGCTAAGGAGTATAAGCAACAGTCAACTGTCGTGTGATCCCATTTTTAGTCAAGAACTCAAAAAAATATTTAGAGGTGAAATCCCCCCTCAATCTAAGCGGAGGGTCTTGATAGAAGTCCCTGACTCCTTTTCAACATATTTCTTGAATTGCTAAAAAAAGCCAAATGCTTCAAATTTTAGTTGAAGAAAGAATACCCACATATTTCGTGAGTAATCATCCATGAATAATTAAAAATATCTCTTTCCCCCACAACTATTGGGACTTAAAGGACCGCATATATCGGTGTGAACCAACTCCAGAGTTTTATTTGCTCGTGTAGAGATCCTTTCAAAAGGCACTCTATGTTACTTTCCTACCAAGCAGTCAGAGCAAAATGGAAATGTGGTAGAAAGGGAAGGAAGACCCTTTACCATTTAATACTTACTTAACTCAAGTAAGTAACCAAAACTCATATGTCCATATCTTTTGTGCCATAGGGAAGTTGCCTCCTTTGTAGAGACAATCATGGCTACATCTGGAGAAGAGATAGTATCTAGGTAAAATAAGCCATGATTATATGAAGTGGTTGCAATTTTCTTACCCCTCCTGGTGATAGAACAACACTTCTTGCCCCTTTCAACACTAAAGTTTACAACCATATTTTTGTCCAAAATTTGTGTGACTGACAACAAGTTGTTCGCCAATCTTGGAACATAGAGAACCTTCTCAATTTGGAACTTGCCATCAGGAAGAGTAATAGATACTGTTCCTTCTTCCTGAACCTTGTAGGTTTTATCATCGACAATAGTGACAGGTTTGCCCTCTTTGGCCTCAAAAGACTCAAACCATGATTTCTCACCAGTCATGTGCTCATTGGCTCTAGAATCGACATACCAAATAGGATCCGTATGCTTGGATACTATTGTAGTCATGAGAAATTTGTGTGCTCTCTTAGAATCCATGTCAGATTCTTCAACAACAACATTCACTTGTTGTTTGTTTTGGCCCTTCTATTTTTATTGTTTGTTCTTATGCCAACATTTGTTTGTATCATGACCTTCTTTATCACAAATCTTGCAATATCTATTTTTTTGTTGAGGTTGAGTTTGTTTCCCTTTTGAATCCTTTTGAGAACTACCTCCCTTTTGAAAATTACCCTTCTTGTTTTTCCCCTTCCTGTTGGTGTATAGGTCAGTGTTAGAAGAATCATCTCATTGTAGTTGGTGTGCCTCCTCTTCTTGAAGCATATTTACTAACTCAACATAGGTAACTTGTCTCTGTGATACATGAATGGAGGTAATCAACACTCTCAAAGAATATGGAAGAGCTCTCATTACCATTGAGGTAAGGAGCTTATCATCAATTTGTGTTGCTAAGGAATTCAATTTTCCTTTCAACTCAGACACTCTACAAAGAAAGTTTTTAACCAGCTCTCCTTGTTTCATGCTTAGACTGTGTAATTGAGACTAAAGGAATAGAATGGTGGAGTAATTCTTCCCTTCATATATAGTTTTAAGGGCATCCCATGCCGCTTTACTATTTGAACAGTCAGCAATATGAGGTTGAACTTCATCAGAAACAACAAGCAAAATGAGCGCCTTTGCTTTGCTATCTTTCTTGTCAAAGTCTTTCTGATCAACAGTTAGAGTTGTTACTCTAGATGTAGATGAAGGTCTTACTGTTGTTCCAAAAACAATTTCCCAAATATCATCCATCTCTAGGATTGCCTTCATTTTATTTTTCCATGGTGTATAATTTGGACCTTTCAATAACTAATGAGCATTAGTCATTAGTTTTGTAGATATTGTGAAGGTTCCTTATAACACCAAATGGTCGCCCCTTCGATATACCTTAATGCCAGACCGTTATACCATACAAAATACCCACCCTTACATGAGGGAGACTATAGGTATTTTGAAAAACCAAAAAAATTACCCACCCTTATGTGAGGGAGACTATAGGTAATTTTAATGATTATACGATACGTGGTACTTAGGCGATACTGAAAGGGAATCACCTCGTTGATGGCATCGACCTTAGAAAGCCTTCAATATGCATGCGTGGGGTGTAACTTCCTCTAAAAACTTTGGATATACAAACTTTCATCTAGATTTACGCCTAAACACGATAGTGATTGGGGTAGTGGATGGAGTGAAACAATAGCAAAAGAAATTGGCACTTTCTGTATCTCTCTGTTGAATGTGAATTTGCAAAAAAAATGGGTTTATTTATTTATTTTTAATGCTTTATTCTTTAGAAGTAAATACTGAAAAATGAAAGCATCCATACAACATTAAAGCATAAAAAATGACCCTAGGTGCCGGTTACCACCGAGAATGCACTTATTACAAGTTTTGCCAAGTTTCTTGTAGAAATGCTTGAAAACAAATTTCTCACTATTTTCCATTCAATATTTTGAGAAAAAATCACTCCAAATCCCCCCTTGATTTGTCAAAAAAATAAAGCACTCTCCCCTTTAAAATTTTCTTTTAAAAATAATTTTTCAAATATTCTTTTATAATGAATAGTTAAAAAAAATAACTTTTAATTTTCATAGTAAAAAAAATATTACTCAAAAAAATAACCTTTAAAAAACTATTTAAAGAAAATTAAAGTTGCATTTAATTTAACTAAAAATTAAAGAATTAAGAAAAAAAAATTTAAAAAATAATATATTTTTTAAACCTTTGTGTAGGGGGGGTCGACAGGACTCGAACTCGCGACCTGAGGGCTCCCGGAGCCCTTACCACTTGGCTCACAACCGGTGAGCCAGTGGGCTAATCCGGGAGTACTCCTCGGTGCCCTCCACATTAAACTATATTCAAAGGCATAAAGCCTTCCACGATAGTGCTCCCTCCTCCACCACCACTCGAGCAAAGTGCAGGTGGCACTGGTTGGGCAGATCTATCGGTAGCCTAGGGATGGCACAGAGGAGGTGCTGTGGTGGCACGCAGGTGGCTAAGAGGTGGCAGGCTCATAGTGAGCCAAAAATCCTAGCTAAATCACTCAACTAAAAGCTCTCTGAGCTCATTTATCCTATGCAATAGCATTTAGACCAATCAAAATATTTAAAAAATGTAGAACGAGGGAGAAAACTAGCTCGATGTCTGCCTTTGACCCCCGATGTGTGAAGAAAACCGATATTGGAGGGTTTTGGAGGACTTGGATCAAATTCTGATCTAGCCAATGTTCTTCGATTGACCTCTACCTTCCAAAAAACACTCCTTTGAAGGCACTGTGACCACAATTAATGAAAAATAGGAGGTGCAATACCGGTTTGACGTTGTTCATAGGTGAAAAAGAAGAAAATGACGTGTTGTGTTGGTTTGATTTAGTTTTTCCGGAGGCTTCGATGTCTTTTATCCCACATGGATGGGAAGGGCAATATTAGAAGGGTTTATTAGACCCTTTACTCCACAATGGAGTATCTCTTCTCGGGGAGAGGCTCTCACTCGAGAGGGTCATGGGGTAGCCACGATGTTGGCTCCCACGACATGTAGGCCCTTTCAATTGTCGACCATGCGATCGATATTTACCCTTTCGATATCCTCTTTCAACATTCGATCCTCTTTCGACTTCGGTCGAAAACTTCACCTCTTTGACTGAATGGTAAAAAAAAATGAGAAATTAAAAAAAAATTCTCAACATACCTAGCCTATCAAATTCTGAGAAAAAAATTTCTCAAACTCCCAAGCTGTGCCTCCAGAGCGACGATTCTCAACGCTACTACGAGATCATTTAAAAAAATGAGAGTTGGCAGAGAGAGTGGTGTTTGCTCTGATACCATGTGAGAAGTGGAACACATTTGATTAATTTGACGAAGTATAAATACAAACAATAGGGCCAGGATTTTCCTGGAGGTTGTGGAACCACCCAAGACAAATATAGGCAGAGTTGTAACAAATAACAACTAGCCTAGTATTAATCAATCTAAAAATATAAGATTGTTATGATTGAATTAATTAACAAATGAAATATTGAAATATATTGTAACAGCATGGTGCATATCAATTATGTGAAAACACTAGTAGAGAGTTTGGTGGATGAAAAGGTTAATATGATCAGAGAAGCTGAACACAATTTTATGATACCATATTTGGAGCAGGTTTCGGTCCTCACAAGGTCTGGAAAGAAGCCAATGACTGTGGATCCAACTGATCTTGAACCTCTGAAAGTGCCTATAGAACCAAAGGTACAATATGGAAAATGACTACCTCCAGTAAAAGTGCCTAGTGTGAGGACTGAGAATGATTCTATTAAGTTAAGATACTTATTGCCTAAGAAAGCTCAAGAGAAAGTTTAAAATAAGGCATCAACTTCACAACCTGTAACAACTGCTCAAACATAGAGTGAAACAAAAGAGCAGGCCAGGGAGCAACTTAAGTACCCATCATTGAAAAATATACAAAGAGTAGAAGCTACTCAACAGTATCGGGACAAATATGAATGAGCTCTAGAAGAGAAGTTTTTGGCTATCCCAAGTTACAACATTGTAGAGGAAATGAAGAATATTCCAGCAAAGGTTAGCTTTTATGATGCACTATAGTTTCTAGAACAAATTGATTTGTTGCAAGAGTCCTTGAAGATTGCTAAAGACAAAAAGAAAGATACTTCTCAAATAGTTCTAGCGCAAGCATTAACAACTTCAATGATAGGAAAAAATAGGCCTCCCCCATTTTATCTGTCACTAAGAATGGAAAGGTGGATTGTACATAATTGTATGATTGACTATGGAGCTACAACTACTGTCATGCCAAAGGCAGTATGTGAAGTGATGGGGATGGAATATACAATAAGTAGCCTAGGAGTGTTACAGCTAGATGGGAATCCGATCAAAATAGTGGGGATGATCAAAGACATCCCCATTGTACTTCATAGTATTTTGTAAATCACAGTCATCCAAGAAGTGGTAGTAGTTGAATTAGAGCCATATTTTAGCATGTGCCTCTCAAGGGAGTTTATGGTTCAGCTGCGAGGGTACCTTTCCTTATACTATTCACACTTGGAGATACCAAAAGGATTCGTATCCATAATGAAAATCCTTCACCTTTTCACATTGAAATGTTGGAAGAGGAGGAACAATCTCCAGGTGTAGTAAATATGATGACCGAATAATTGGAAGAGGTTGACTTGGTGGGAGAAGCATTGGGTGAGCTTTTCCTAGAGGATGATTTTTTGCTCATAGATTTTAATGCAATGATCAGGACAGATATTGGTTGTTATATAATAACTAAGGTTGAACAAACTAAAGAAGAAGTTCCTGATTCTCAGGATTTCGATATGGATTAGCTACAAAAATTGTATTTTAATGGTGCCAAATGTAATAATGGTACAAGAGCTGGTGTTGTGTTGATCTCCCCCAAAGGATTAAAAAAATTACTCCTATAGGTTGACTTGGAGTTGTACAAATAATGTAGTTGAATACAAAGCATTGTACCTTGGGTTGAAAAAAGCTAAAAAATTAGGCATTAAGCAACTGCAAATTTTTGGTAAATCTGAGCTTATTGTTAATCAGACCACTAATAAGTACATATCAAAATAGTATTCATTGAAATCCTATCACAACAGGGTGTAGGATTTGTTTGAAGCTTTCACGACTTTGAAAATTTAGGTGATTTCCCATGAGCAAAATAAACATGCAGATATTTTAGCCTCTCTTGGCATAAATTATTCTCCCATGGAGCAAGTGGTCCGAAAGCCCAAGACTGTTAGGGTGATCTATAGACCTTCAATCTCATATAAGAATCTTTATTGGCAAGTATTTGACAATGATGAACAAATAGTCAATTTATTGCTTAGAGAAGCTGCTAGCGTAGATGATAGAGTGCTTGCTGAGGAAGAGAAAGAAGATATGATTCAATTAAAGAATAATCATATCCCTAGAGGATTAATATTTTTGGAGAGTTTATTTGATCAAAATGATAGAGCTGATAAACATAGAATCAAAGTAGATGTGAAGGAGTACAAGGAATTATAGTTGGAACCATAAAATATTATCAAGATCAGGATCGATTGTGTGCTAGATGAATTTGAAGGCATTAAAAATTTCTGCTACAAGTATCTCAACATTGTGGCATGGAGCTACTAGGATTTAAAGGGATATGACAAGAATGTGATCTAGCATACCATAGAGCTCCATGAGGGGGTAAAGTCTTTTCGGAAAAAGTAGCATCCTATCAATACTAAAATTGAAGGACTCATGAATGTGGAATTTCTAAAGATGTTGGAGGTAAAGATAATATATCTGATCAAGCACTCGACATGGGTGCCAAACCTAGTCCCAATAAGAAATAAAAATGGAGATACTTGGTTGTGTGTTGATTTTCGCAACCTAAACTAGGCATCGCTTAAATATCATTACCCTTTGCTCCATATGATCAAATTATTCATGTGCTTGCTGATGCATAGAGGTTCTCACTGTTATATGGTTTCTCTGAATATAAAAAAATATGGGTGAAGGATGAGGATCAATATAAAAAACATTCACCATCAAGTGGGGCACATTTTCCTGCCAGTAGATGCCCTTTGGGCTCTCAAATGTTGGTGCTACCTTCCAGAGAGCCATGGACATCGCCTTCGATGAGTTACTAAATATAATTATTGTGATATATCTTGATGATATGACTGTGTTTTTGCATCATAGATAAGACCATGTTGCTCATTTAAGGTAGGTGTTCAATAAGTGTCGCAAGTTCAGGATTTCCATTAATCCAAAGAATTCAATCTTTGCTATTAAAGAAGGAAAAATGTTGGGTCATGTAGTCTCACAGGAAGGGTTAGCGATTGATCCTGCAAGGGCTGAAGCACTCATGAAATTGTTGCTTCTAGCTAATAAGAAATACCTACAATATTTCTTTGGTCAAATAAATTTCATCCATAAATTTATTGTCTATTTCACTCAGGTTGTGAGGACCATGGCTGAGCTTTTGAAAAAGAATACTGAATTTAAGTGGACGGAAGTCAGAAGGTGAGATTTTTAGGAAATCAAAGAAAAAATCGTATAAGCTACAATTTTAATTAATCTTGACTATTCAAAAGACGTCATTCTCTATGCAGTGGGTGACCAATAAAGCTATGCTATAGTGTTGAAACAAAAATAAGAAGATGGAGAAGAAAAACCAATTGCCTTCTTGAGCCAAGTTATTGCGTCCCATCAAGAGAAGTACAATTTTATCGAGAAGCAAGTGTACGAGGTGATGAAATAATTGAAGAAGGTCGAAGATTTTGTTTCTCAGAGTAAGAATGTGGTCTATGTTATTCATACAAATATTCAAAATTTTATACTCCAAGGAGAACTAGATGATAAAAGGGCAGGTTGGGTCTAAAAAATTCAAGAATATGATGTGGAGATCTGACCAACAAAGCTGGTTTGTGGGTGAGCTTCATGTTAGGAGTTATCTAGAAGTTCTGCCTCTGAGAATTTTGATGTAGTATATGAAGAGGACATTGGTGAAATAATTTGCACAAATCATACTATGAGCGACCATGATTGGATAGAAGAATTGATTAACTATTTTACTTCTGGAAGATGTCCAACTCACCTTGATGCTTCACAACATTGGAGGTTTAGGCTACAAGTGCTCAAGTACGTATTGTTGCCCAATGGATTGTATCATAAAAACATTGACAAAGTTCTTCTCAGGTGTGTAAAAGCATCCTAAAAGAAGAAGATATTGGATTAATTTCATTTTGGTCTATTTGGTGGTCACTATGTAAGCAGGCCTATGGCTTTAAAGATAATTCAAGTTGGTTATTATTGGCCCAATATATTCATCGATGCTCATAAAATAAGTCAGCAGTGTGATAGTTTTTTGTGATATGTTGGTAGAACCAAGAAAGGAGCTTTGCCCCTATGCCCAATCCAAGTGGAAGGACCTTTTCAACAATGGGGTCTTGACTTCATTAGAGTTATTGATCCTTATTATTTCATGGGACATAAGTATATATTTATGGTGACTGATTCTTTCACCAGATGGGTAGAGGCTATTCAAGCTACTACTATATCCTTTCTTGAAGGAATCATTACTCGTTTTGGCATACCATATTCTATTGTAACTGATAATGGCACTCCATTCATTGGGACCAAAATTATAGAGTTCGCTAGCAAATATGGCATTCATTTGAAGACATCGTCCAACTATTATCCATAAGGGAATGGGTTGGACAAATATACCAACAAAAATTTTCTATGAATATTAAAAAGGATGATGGGCAGTAACAAGAGAAGTTGGCATTTATTTTTGAATCAAGCACTTTGGGTGAATCGTATTTCTAATAAATAAATCTATCAAAATTTCCGTGTATGCCTTGGTTTATGGAAAAGAGGTTATCCTTCCTACTCATGTTGAGCTACTGATACTCTAAACATTGCAGTTGTTCCAGGGTGAGGATGAATAATATGATTCTATGAGTGCAAGGTTGGCACAGTTGCTGCAAGTAGATGAGGACAGGGAGCAGGATTATCAAGCATTTGTTGATCACATTAAAGAGATAAAGAGATGGTTCAAAAAAATCAACTGAACGTAGCTTCTAGGTGTGAGATTTAGTTTTAAAATGGAATGAAAAGAAGACTAAGCCAAGGAATCACCATAAGTTCGATGCTATCTGGGAAGGCCCTTTTTAAATTGCTATAGTGAATTTAGCAATGCTTACCATATTCATGATCTAGAGGGTTATGATCTCCCCATTCTAGTAAATGGTCTTCATTTTAAGGCCTATATTCAATGATGATATTCTAGTAAGGTACCACTTTGTACATATGTAAATATTGTTTTTTGATATGTTGTTATTTTTTGATCATTGATGCTATATATATATATATATAAAATAAAGAGAAAAAAAGAAGAAAAATAGAAGTGAATGAAGCGGAACATATTTCTAAGGAATGAAAGATGAAACAATATATTGTGTGCAAAGCGCGTTTGCCCTAAGGATGAGGCGAATGTACAGTCTGACAAAAGAAAGAGTTAAATTCCTTAGCAAAGTAACTTCACATGAGGAATAACGAAATTATGTAGTTATAAAAGGAATATGTTTGGGTATGCGTTCACCCCAATAAAATACAATGCGTCCATTCACCTTGTGAATGGGGTGAACTTAATTCACAAATAGGACATCAGGTTCGACGAAAGCAAGCATCAAATTGACATCACGTTCATCCAGGATGATGGTCAAGCGTGTCATTCATCCTTGTTTGGGTGAACGCATCAAGAAGGATGACATAAACTTGTTTTTATTTTGCATAATTTTAAAAATTAAAAAAGGGAAAAGTGCATGCTTTTTATGTTCGAAGCTTTAGCATTTATGAGCGCTTTTGGAAAGAAATCATAAATCCTAGATGTAAAAAAGAAAAGAGGGGAGGAAAAGCTTTAGTTTTTTTTAGAAATTTTGATTTTCTAAATATGGGCAAGAAGAAAGCAAAATCAAACAACATTTTTAAGAATATTATTCGCCATGAAATATCCAAGCAAATTAAAGGCATCTTGGGATGAGGAAAAGCATGGCAGATCACTCTGAATTTTAAAATTACAAAAAATGAGATAAAATTGCTTAGTGCCCCAAGTAACTTCACCAGGAGAGGATAACTTCATCAGTTTCAAAAGCACATTGTAAAACAAGTCGCGCCCTTGGTTATGTGGCAATGATCAAAGAGCTGAAGTGAAGGGAAGAGGGCATTTAATTTAAAACGTGCACTATGTTGAAAGGTTATTTTTCCAAGGAGTAGTAAATTTTTATTATCAGTTGTTTAAGTGGCCAATTTAGCCTTCCCATCAAGCTTCAGGTGTTAGGGCACGATTTACAAGGAAATTATGAAATGAAAAGGGTACGCTTTTCTAAGGATATCTGAAAGAAAATCAAAGGAGAAATAGTTGGGATGTTGAAAATGGTGCCAGGCTAGTAGATCAATACTCGTCCCTCCCAAAAGCACCCAAAATTAAATTAGCATTAATTGTGGCTATTGTGAGATGGATCTATATAAAAAATTAGGTAAAAGCCTATAGTTTATGTTCATTTTAAAGTTTTTTACTGTAGTGTTTTGCATCATAGCTGCAAAGAAGTTCAGAGAGTGCTCAAAATTTTTATCAAATTTAGAGGAAAATCATGGGTAAACGAAGCAAGGAGCCCATGGAATTCATAGAGGCTATAGAGCGAGGTGTGCCAACTTGTATCCTTGTTGAGACCATTTTCATTGCTGGGATATGTCGAATCATCACCTAATCCTCTCCAACACTGTTCTTCATTCCCATTGTTCACTGCCAGGCCATACAAGCCGTTTCTACCATGATTTTCACCTGTTATCAAGTTTCGTTCATCGCATAGCTATGACCTAGCTGTCAGACCATTAAAACAATCCAAATATACTGTATATTATATCACTATAGTCGAACTGCCATGTCTACTCATAGTGTCATCCATGGCACCTTCCACATCAACATGTGGAACTCGTTATTCTTCACTCTTTGTTGTATTGCACTGCGTATGATCTATTCGTGGTCTACTTATCAAAATTAAGTTGGGTTCTCTGATTTGTCATCGTAATCCACCTATGAGTGATATTTGATGATAAATATTTAATACCATCAGTCACTGCACCTATACTAGTTTCCATAACTCATCGATGTTGTCGCACATAGCTGCTATCGTCCAGTTTATATCATTTCAAAATGTGATCTAGTTTCCTATCACCAAAGTTATACTCATCTAGTCCTCCCATAATATGCTATGTTCATTAGCCAGTGTTGTTCCTCCTTGAGAATCATGTCGACCATTGCATTTGTCGCGCCAACCTCCATCATCATTGTACCATTCTAGGTCTTCACACCCGTGATATCCATGCGGGGTCCACCATCGATGTTTATGCATGGTGGCCATGAGGGCCCGTTCCTTGGTGGGGTCTACCTCTCCATTCCAAAACTTGCTTGTGATAAATACATAAATTAATATCTTTAACCCCATGTTTTTAATGAAATGAGAAATTAAATGAATGAAGCGCTCACAACAAGCAAGGGTAACTTTCATATAATTGGATTTATTTATAGCATATGCCCATTTATTTATTTTATTTTATTTTTTTATTTTTTTAGTTATTAGTATTTTATTTATTTATTATATATATTATAATGTATATTATAATATACATAATTTATATATATATATATATATATATATATATATATATATATATATATATATATATATATATATATATAAGGTTTATTGGAACCAACAATTATATTCAATAAAAAAACAAAGAACTCCTTTTATTTATTAATATTTTAATTATCATTATTATTATATGAAATATAATAATAATAATAATATTTTTATATTATTATCATACCTACAAATGAAAGCCAACACGAAAATTAAACCAAAAACAACAAACTTGACAAAAAAACTCAATGACACAAAAGTGACGATAAAAAGTCATCGACAGAAAAGAAATCGTTGACAAGAAAAAGTCATCGACAAAAAATAAATCGTCAACAAGAAAAAATCATTTAAAATAAAAAGTCATCGACAATAAAATATTGTCGAAAAGAAAAAGTCATCAATAATAAAATATCATCAACAAGAAATTGACAACTACAAACCCAAAACAAACCAAAGTTTTAGACACTTAAAACAAACCACAAAGATTTCAACAAAGAAACACAAATGGGTAAAATTTTTACAAGAAACACGAAGACCCCCAAAGAATAAGGAACTTCAAAGTCCCCTGATGATCCCATGGTTAGGGTTTTATTAACATGCTTTCCCAAAGACAACCAAAATTTGAAAAACAAAAATTTTAAAAGTGGGTCCCCAAGCTTTGGGGCTAGTTGTGGAGCAGCCACAACAAATGGTGACTCTACTGGGAAATGCTCCTAAGCATTTCAAGTAAAGAACCCAGATCTAAAATGAAAACACACAAGATTAGTGAGACACAGTAATTTAGCAACGTCACAAGAAGATAGGAGTAAATAACTTCAAAATGAAAACAACTAATCCATCTACCTTTGCTTAGTGTGTGCAAAAGTGATTTATTTTCATATTTCTAAAAATCCACCAGATTCCATCATCCATTTATGCATTAGGCTATGAAGTACAACTCATGAAGTGAATACTTTTATAGATAGAGCCCCATTGCTAGTCAGGCGTCTATAGCCCCGATGAGGTTTATCTAACTCACCCATGTGTTCGCTTAATGCTTTGCAAAGCCCATCTATCCTAGGTGTGTCTAGACTTCCAATACTCTTTTTTTTTTCTATTTATCACACTTTGCCTAGTCAGGGCCCCACTTCCATTCAGGTGTCTATAGCCCCAATGGATTTTTCCTAAACTAGATGATAGATTTCAAGAAATCATTGCATAGCTTGTACCTATGGAACTCTTGCAAAGCATCAAGTCTCACTAAGGTTAGAAATCCAATGAGTAGAGCAATTTAGATTTTCACCTAGGGTTGCAAATCAAGACAAATTCATCCTTATTACTTCTAGAAACACCATTTAATGTGTGTGTGAGTCCCATGTGGAGCTTTAGCTAATATTTCATTGTTCCACTTTCCACCATTTTGGTCCCCAAAATCTGAGCATGATCACAAAATAACTCATCCCCCTTTTCTCGAGTTCATTAGTTTTCAAATCATCCCCCTTTTTTTGGGTTCATCGGCTTTCAGCTCATATAATCTAACCTACTAAGCAAAGGAGCTTCAAAACAGGCCAGAGACCATAAGTTAGAGACCATAAAACATTACACAAAATAAGGGTACAACCTCAAAACACAAATCTCAAAACACAAACCAAAACTATATAGAAATGTACAATATGATACAAGATGGCGCAAAG
Organism: Wollemia nobilis; assembly: GCA_028583015.1. NCBI lineage: Eukaryota > Viridiplantae > Streptophyta > Pinopsida > Araucariales > Araucariaceae > Wollemia > Wollemia nobilis. The sequence goes on from JAQPPZ010001125.1 coordinate 11,053,093, forward strand.
CTTGATCCATCACTTCCCTATATCCCAAACATGATTAGAAACTTTTAAGAGACATATAACATGATATGCAAGCTAAGTTTTACAGAAATCCAATGAAAACAAGAGTAGGTTAAACAATACAATAATAAGTTAGAGACCATAAAACATTACACAAAACAACTTTAAAACAGGCTAGAGACCATAAGTTAGAGACCATAAAACATTACACAAAATAAGGGTACAACCTCAAAACACAAATCTCAAAAAACAAACCAAAACTATATAGAAATGTACAATATGATACAAGATGGCGCAAAGCTTGATCCATCACTTCCCCATATCCCAAACATGATTAGAAAATTTTAAGAGACATATAACATGATATGCAAGCTAAGTTTTACAGAAATCCAATGAAAACAAGAGTAGGTTAAACAATACAATAATCTTCAACTTGCCTCTCTCACCCCACCGATTTGACTTAGTTCCATTAATGATCCCTTGGGTGAGCTTCAAATAATTAAATTGATTAGACAAAATTCGATTTCAATTTTTCCTCATCTATTCTTTAATATGTCAATTTTAGACTTTGATTTATGATTTAGAATCAGGATTTTCTTTTTAGATATGAGACCTTGCAAACAAAAACCTATTTCTAAGAACTTTAAAGCCAAATCATTTTCCAAATTTGTAGGCCAATCAAATTTACGTAACCACTTGCAAGCATCTAAGATATTTTTAAGTGAGGATTATCATAAGTTTGTATCCTAGATTCAATGACCAATTGATTATAAACTTGATTTAGCACTTCAAGCATATCAAATTCCTTTTCATTAAACAAAGAAATATCATTAGTGGTGTGAGGAGAAATTAACTAAAATTCTTTATCAACCACAAATGGCATTTCATCATTGATAGTATTTGAATCCAACAATCCATTAGATAAACCTTCACCTGGATTTTGAATGGTGGAACCTAAAAGGTGAGATTTTACCTTTGGCACATTTTCATTTACCAATACTTGGAGAGGATTTGAAAATTCATCTTTTCTCTCATGATATTCATCATCGTCATCATGTAGTACTTCTTCTTTGTCCATGACCTATTTATCAAAGACACCAAAATTAGGCACCCAATTAAAAACATGTCCATACTTTTCAAACCATAAGTCTTGTATATCTAGGTATTGGTCAACTAACACATCTCCATGATCAATCACTTGGGTTGTTCTAGGTAATGTGACATTTTCAATTGGATCATCAGTGATATCAAATCCAAACCATTTAGGATCTGAAATTTCCTCATTTTGAGATGGCATAGATAATGTAGGACCAAAAAGTGGATCAAGATTTTAATTTCTTTTCCCTCAAGTGGTTCTCCTTCTTTATCAATGGTTGTAGAATCCTTATCACTTTCCAAAATTTGATGAGATTTGAATCCCTCTTCCAAAACTTTCTCAAATTGTACAAGATTTGTAATATCCTCATGTGAGAAAAAAATCATATTATCCTGCACATTAATTGACACAAAAAGTTCATTAAAAGGTTTAGAGAAAGCATATTCTTCCCATTTTTGCAAGAATCATAGTATTCATCTTCCAAAATCAAGTTGTGATGCTCAGTTACTTCTTCTTCATCTTCTGATTCATCAACATGTTTATCATCCAATTCATCTTGACCTTCCTTAGATGGTTCAATTATTTCCAAAAGTGGGTTATTTATTGCATTCAAATTTGTAAGGCTATCATAATCCAACTTGGTAACCCATGATTCAATTTTATCACAATTTGGAAGGTGTGGATCTCCTTGGCCATCAGTTTCAACAATATCCTCCAAAGTATCTTCTAAGAATAAGTGGTGAAATTCTATTATGTTTTCAAATTCATTTATTGATTTACTTCCAAACTCATTTTCAACCACTTTTGTTGAGTCAAGGGTTTGTTCAATAGGATCAACTCTTGTATCTTTCTCCCAATAGTCGCCCCAATATTTCTTTGTGAGTAAACATGACCAAATCATATCCTGATGAGTTTGTTCATCCCAATCCTCATAGGTGGGTAATGATTCCAAATCCTTTCTTTCCCAAACAAAATGATGATCATTTGATTCCAACTTCTTGTTACCCATCCATAGAATTTCTTCTCCAAAATCTTCATGCTCTTCAGGACATTCTGAATAGGCATTTACTTCGATGTAAGTCACATCTAGACTTCTTCTATCATCTGAAGGAGCATGACATGGAATATCATTAGGATTAGTATCATGAATTTTATTCCTAGGATGATTTGGAAGTATACATTGATGCGCTCATTTTTGTAATGGAACCACATCTCTACTTAACTTCTTAACCAACTTCTTTGGATCTTTTATTTCCAACACAAGATATTTGGGTTGGGTGGTAGAAGTAGTAGGATTAGTTGGATTAATATCAATAGGTAAAGCCTGAACTTTGGTTGTAATGGCTCCATGAGTGATGACATGGTTCTCTAACTATGGAGTTATTGTATGGATAGATGTACTCATATAAGCACATGTGGGAGCATAAGTGGGTATGGTAGGATAAAATTGATTATGGGGAAAAGTTTTTGACATCAAATTCTATTGTGCCCATGCTTTATTTACCACCTAGGTTTGATTGCAAGCCCCTAGTTGTCCTACCATATGCAATTGCTCCATCCCATAATCTTGTTGCCTTAATTGTTGATCTACAATCATAGCTTCCATGTAGGCTGAGGCAAGATTAGTGACCAAAGGATTTATCCTAGTGAACATGGCAAGCAATGGATCCAATTCCCCAAATTATATTTGAAGAGCATCGATCTCATCATTGGTATAGGGGGCAATTAATATCGCATAGAGCTTTAGAAATCTCATGTTGAAAGTTCTCAATGGCTCATTAGGTTCCCTCTTGGAAGAAGCAAATTGATGATAAATCATGATAGGATCTATGGGCAACCTAAATTGATTGATAAAAGTAGTTTCCAATTGGGCCCAGGACATAATAGATCTAGTGGGTAAATTGATGTACCAATCATATGCCACCTCATATAGGATCCAAGGAAAAATCTACATAAAACATCCTCATGTTCAATATTCCACCTAACTAGGATATCCACATAGGACTGAATGTGTTCTTCAGCTAATATTGTACCATTGTGCTTAAACTTGGGAAAATGTTTCTTTATTTTCTTGGGTAATGTTGGTCATAAAATCTTCCTAAGAAAGGATTTTGGGTAAATGTATGCACCCTAGAACTGGACCAACATTGAAAGGCCAAAGGGAAGAGATGCCCCTCACGCCAATCTCTAGAGAAAGGTCGGCTCCTATGCTAATCTACTTTGGTGTTTTGAGATAAGGGTGCAGGAAAGAGATAAAAGGATTTAGGGTTAGAGAAAGAAATAAAAAAGGGATAAGGGAAGAGAGATCGGTGATTTAAGGTGGGAAAGAACAGGAAGCACGATCACTAACTGACAACTTGAATAGCAGCAAGGAACACCAAGAATAAATGAAAGAAACACAACATTAAACTTCCTATGTATCCTCTGGGTGAGCTCATAGGGATTCTCCTTCTCCCTTTCATCGAAATTCAGGGTTCAGAGTAAAGATGATTAGGACAAGTGAATGTAACAGAAACCACAACCCACCAGGTAGCATAAAAGAAAACCAATATTACATTTTTCCTCTCCTATGTATCCTTCAGACGAGTTTCAGGGTATAGTCCCCAATGGCACACCAGATTTAGGATTCAGAGTCTCAATATACAAATGAAGAAAGAAAAAATAATCAAGCACAAAATGTAGCATAAAAGAGATAAATTGAGCCCAAAGCTCTTTAGTATTAATCGTAGGACATCAAGTTACAACAACTTTCTAGCAGATAGTTCCCCCCCAAAAAAGATAAATTACAATGCATGGGTTTTTATAGAGGACCCGAACCTCTAAGTCATTATTACACAGGATGACAAAGTATACTCTTGAGATCTAAGAAGTCGGCACCTCATGGCTCTCAAGACTGAGCTTTCAAATCCATTACCAAAACTGGTAACTGTGACCTAGTCAACCTTGTAAACCTGCATTGATGAGCGGTCTGAGGGTCCTTGGTTTCTGGGTGCAATGCTCGAGTGGCTACCATGCTTGTCGGGCTCTCCTTTCAAGGACTGATACTTCACTTACAATTTCCAAAAAAGAGCAACGAGCTTATTGGGCAAGTAAGAATGCATTTATGAGGCACTTGATTGTCTTGGGAAAATACCCGACTTGAAGCGCGTGCCCCTCATGAAAAAGCAACATGTCACGATATTATGACATTTCTATGTCTTCAACTTGGTTCTTCTTCTTGCATTGCAAAAATATGACATGTCACGATATCGCAACATTTCTATGTCTTTTCCCTCTTTTGTTGCTTTTGGTCGTGAGAATGCAACATGTCGTGATATCGTGACACTTTTCTTTCTTTGGTCGCGAGAATACAACATGTCACGATATCATGATGCTTTTCTTCTTCTGCTCTTTCTCCTCGCTTTGAGCCATGAAAATGTGACATGTCACGATATCGCGACACTCCTCTTTCTTGCACCTTCTTGTCGCTCTGAGCCATGAAAATGTGACATGTCGCGATATCACAACACTTTTCTTCCTTACGCTTCTTCCTCGCTTTCGGCCGCAAAAATGCAACATGTCACGATATCGTGACACATTTTCTTTCTTACGCTTCTTCCTCGCTTTTGATCGTGAAAATGTGACATGTCACGATATCGTGACACTTTTCCTTTGTTGCTCCTTCTTGTCGCTCTGAGCCACGAAACTGCAACATGTCACGATATCGCGACACTTCTTCTTTCTTGCTCTACCTTGTTGCTTTCGGTCACGAAAATGTGACATGTTGCGATATCATGACACTTCTTCTTTCTTGCTCTACCTTGTTGCTTTTAGCCACAAAAATGCGACATGTCACGATATCGTGACACTTTTCTCTTATTGCTCTTCTTGTCACTCTCGGCCTAAAAAATGCAACATGTCACGATATCGTGACACTTTTTCTTTCTTGCTTTGCCTTGTTGCTTTTGGTCACAAAAATGTGGCATGTTGTGATATCGCGACACTTTTCTTCCTCACTTTCGACAGCGAAAATACGACATGTCGTGATATCGCGACACTTTTCCTCTGGTGCTCCTTCTTGTCGCTCTGAGCCGTGAAACTACAATTCTTCTTTCTTTCTCTTCCTTGTTACTTTCGGCCGTAAAAATGTGACATGTCACGATATCATGACACTTTTCTCTTCTTGCTCTTCCTCCTTGCTTTGAGCCACGAAAACACAACATGTCACGATATCGCGACACTTTTCTTCTTTTGGCGGAGCTATCTTCTTTGGCCTGTTTGGCAGTGAAGCTCTTCTTCTTCATCCTATGTGCAAGGGGGTGGCATTGAAAGCCAAAATTGCTGCAACACTTACAAATACTTTCGAAGCAACAAAAGAAATACTTTTGCAAAAGGAAACACTATACAAAATTTTGATTTTTTTGATTTTTTTCTACCCCTTGTGCAATGTGACAAAATTGTCAATAGGTAATTCAAGAGCATATACACTAATATTTAGAGGATTACCATGTATCACATACCACTTTCTAGTATTTGTAGCCATTTGGTTAAATTGTGATGTGATTAACAATGAAAACACCAAATGATTGTTAGCAATGACTCACAATAAGAAATATTCCCAAAAGATAAACGGTTAACATTAACCAAATCACATGCATCAGTTAAACCATGATATCAAAGAACATTCTCAATGTAGATACCTAAAAGTCGCACATTGTCCCTCTCCCCATTTCCACAGTCAATCAATTTGCAAAACCCTTGAAAATTGCATAAATTGGCTAAAAACAATATTCATTAATAAAAATTACTATTAATCATTATCATCCCCTTTGGACTAACCAAGCCCCTTCCTACACTTAACCATGGATCTTCATATGACCTCATGCAAACTCAACTAAGGTTGAAAGCTCTCACCATGGTCAAAAAGCACTTTATGGTCAAATTATGCTTTATGGCTAATCTCATCATTAATTAGATCTAATCCTGATTTAATTAAATCCTCCACCTCACCTAGTCTACTTTGACTAGCCTAACCTTCCACCTCACCTAGCCTAGCCTAGCCTAGCCCTACCACCTTTCCACCCAGATATTTCTCCACCTCACATATCCTTGGGTCATTAATGCAAGATGGAGACTTTTGCAATTAAAAAGATAATTTTAATCCTAAGATATTTCAATAAAGGTGATTATTAATGACAAATCAAGATCTTTTGAAAATCATCATTATTTATGGATGGGTGAGGGATTCTCTCATCCAACCCCACTTATGGCCCAGGACACCTTAGGGGAAACCTCTTTGGTGGACATCTCACCACTGCAACCTCATCCCCTTTCTCTCACCTTGGCCCACTCTATAAATAGAAGGGCATTTTCACCATTTTAAAAAAACTCACTTTTGCATACTGAAACTCTACCAAAATCACTACTACCATTACATTCATCACACATTCATTACACAACCATCATACGAGCATCACAATCAATCTATCTCCCTCAAAATACTATTTGGTGAATGAGATAGGTTGAGAATACTACCAAGAGTGCACTTTTAGAAGGAAAATCGAACAAATCATCATCAACAACCAATCTTGAGCATCCACAGAGCCCATCTAAACAATACGTTCGAAAAAGGACCAGTTTGCACCTCACAAATATGAACCACCTGATTCGCACCCTAGGAGTGCGAACCTCTACAACAGGCACCATAATAACCTAGATAGGTAAGAGTAGATTAGTTTTCTATTATATGTTGTTTTGAGCAATTTATTTCATGTTTGATTAGTTTCTATGAGTCTTTTATCTTCATAACTATGGGGTTTGACTGAGACAGACCCCCCAATTCACTAATAGGATTTTATAGGTTTCTACAGGTCCAAAAAAGCTCAAAGAAACATCTCCAACAAGCGGTGGCTCATGAGAAAGAAGCCCACCTACATCAAGGAACCCAAAAGGACAAATATTGTTGTCTTTGTACCACATATGAGAGGGCTTCCTATGGGAAGGCCCCATTGTAGCCTTCAGGGCAAGATTGTAAAAGGATATCACCTCTTGTAATCCTTTTATGATTATCAATACAAATGTAGTAGATTCTATAATATTGAATGAAGTGTTATAGTGTTATGAATGTGTCTTTTTGATCATTTCATTTTAACTTCTAATCAGGAATTTGTGGGTCCGAGTCCCACCAGGCGTGCCAGAATGAAATGATCGAAAAGACACTATAACACTTCATTAAAAATTATAGAATATACTAAATTTGTATTGATAATCATAAAAGGGTTACAAGAGGTGATATCCTTTTACAATATTTCCCTGAAGGCTACAATGGGGGCCTTCCCGTAGGAAGCCCTCTCAGATGTGGGATAAAGACAATAAGATTTGTCCATTTGGGTTCCTCAATGTAGATGGGTTTCTTTCTCATGAGCCACCGCTTATTGGAGATGTTTCTTTGAGCTTTTTTGGACCTGTAGAAACCTACAAAATCCTATTAGTGCATTGGGGGGTCTACCTCAGTCAAACCCCATAGTTATGAAGACAAAAGACTCATAAAAACTAATCAAAACATGAAATAAATTGCTAAAAACAACATATAATAGAAAACTAATCTATTCTTACCTGTCCGGGTGATTATGGTGCCTATTGTAGAGGTTCGCACTCCTAGGGTGTGAATCAGGTGGTTCGCATGTGTGAGGTACAAACCGGTCCTTTTTCAATCGTATTGTTCAGATGGGCTCTATGGATGCTCAGGATTGGTTGTTATGATGATTTGTTCAATTTTCCTTCTGAAAGTGCACTCTTGGTAGTATTACCAACCTATCTCATTCACCAAATAGTATTGTTATGGAGACATATTTATTGTGACACTTGTATGATGGTTGTGTAATGGATGTGTGATGGATGTAATGACAATAGTGATTTCGACAAATTTTTGGTATGCAAAAGTGATTTTTTTAAAATGGTGAAAATGCCCTTCTATTTATAGAGTGGACCAAGGTGAGAGAAAAAGGATGAGGTGTCCCTTGTGAGGTGGCAGTGGTGAGGTGTCCACCAAAGAGGTGTCCCCTGAGGTGTCCTAGGTCATAAGTGGGGTTGGGTGAGAGAATCCCTCACCCATCCATAAATAATGATGATTTTCAAAAGATCTTGATTTGTCATTAATAATCACCTTTATTGAAATATCTTAGGATTAAAATTACCTTTTTAATTGCAAAAGTCTCCATCTTGCATTAATGACCTAGGGGGATGTGAGGTGGAGAAATATCTAGGTGGAAAGGTGGTAGGTCTAGGCTAGGCTAGGCTAGGTGAGGTGGAAGGCTAGGCTAGTCAAAGTAGACTAGGTGAGGTGGAGGATTTAATTAAATTAGGATTAGATCTAATTAATTATGAGATTAGCCATAAAGCATAATTTGACCATAAAGTGCTTTTTGACCATGGTGAGAGCTTTCAACCTTAGTTGAGTTTGCATGAGGTCATATGAAGATCCATGGTTAAGCATAGGAAGGGGCTTGGTTAGCCCAAAGGGGCTAATGATGATGAATAGTAATTTTGATTAATGAATAGTATTTTTAGCCAATTTATGCAATTTTAGAGGGTTTTGCAAATTGATTGACCATGGAAATGGGGAGAGGGACAATGTGTGACTTTTAGGTATCTACATTTTACCCCTTTTTGTATTGGATTGTGTGAAAACATAGTTTAGTAAAAAAATTGATGATGTGGATTTATGAAGTGATTTGGAAGGCAAGGGATTTGTGATTCAGTGAGTTGTGGATAATTGTGAGAGAGATGCATTGATGAAATGGTTTGTGAATGATTGCTTTTGGAGGAAAGAGTATGATTACCTTGCATTATGATCAACTATATAAATGCTTCAATTCTGAATGAACAAATGTCTTTGTTAACATTTTCTTTTGATTGATTGATGAGTTCTTTTGACAAAATTTGATAGATTGTTGGAGCCGTAGGGTAGAAATTTCAAGAGCTTCATTCACAAGTGGTCTTACAACTACCACTATGAATATTGGAATCCATGAGGTGTCTACAGTCAGAGGCATTTTTGAGCCTATCAAACGTTTATTTGTTTTTAGATTGGATTTTGATCAAGAAGAAAAATTTCTTTGTTTCGTATTTGTCCTAGCATAAGGACTTGAGGTAATCTTAAGCAAAAATTTTCTTGGGAATTTGTTGTATCGGTGATTAGATGTTTGGTTATTTTATCAAGTGGAAGGTATCTTTTAATATATTTAATGATTACCCCCTCAAGTGATGAATTGGCGATGGGGGAGACAAAAATCGATGATGAAATGATTGATGAAGACAATGATGAGATGTATAGAATTGGGTATAAAAATGAATGAAAATGATGATGGGGTAAGTTTTTGGAGGCAATTTGAGGTGAATGGCAGAGTTTGGAAGTCAGGCGGTAGGTTCACACAACTAGGGTGTGAACCGGGTGGTTCACATGGCTGGTGTGTGAACCAGCGTGAAAATGGCTTTGAAAAGGATTTTTAGGGTTTTTTACGTAATTTGATGTGTGACAGTGATGGTGACAAGGTGGAGGAGAGGAGGAAAATGGAATGGGGTACTACTGGAGGGTGAATCGGATGATACAAGATGGCGAGCATGTTGGCGAGCACAAGTTTAGGAGCGGGAATACCTGATGTAAGTGTTTTTTTCTTTCTCAGCATGTGTGCATTTTGGGGAGGGTTTGAAAATGAAATGTTTTGATTTTTATACCATGAAATGAGGGTGGGGGTAGAAAATGATGAAAATTTATATACAATGTGAAAGAATAGCCAATTGGGTATCCTGATATACTGCTTGTGTTTGTATGTGACTACTTGGCATATGGAAATACGTGTAAGTGACATAATGTAAAATATGATGTGAGACTTAAATGCATGTGAAAACCAATAAATGGGGTGTACTAATTGGCCAATTGGGTATCAGGAATTGTGCTTGCATGGATGATTTGACCTTGTTTTGACTACTTTGTGCCAAATTTTGGGGTAGGGTTTTGTCTCATTTTTTGTGATATTTTGACATGTGTGGGCATGTGGGGGCTGTATTGAGTGCATGAGTGTGACAGTTGGGCAAGTGCAAACTAGGCTAGGCAAAGTTTTGCTTGGTTCAGGTGGTTCGCATGGCTAGCATGTGAACAGGTGGTTCGCATGCCTGGAGTGCAAACCACTGGTTCACACATGTGAAGTGTGAACCACTATTTTTGTGTTTGTTTTTGTGTGCATGTGGAATATATACAGTGAATTTGTAAAAATGCATGTACAAACTAAAATGGTAAAATGATGAAAAGTAAATATTTCTACTTTGTTATGTTCAATGATTATATATAATATCCTGAATGGCTGCTAATAGGTGATGTGTTTGTGATGGCAGGTGAAGAAGATATTTACATGTCATTGTCTTTGAAAGTGTAGGAAGTCTTTGGAGGATGAGTGGTGGGTAGATGATGTGGCCTGGCTAAAGGCAGTGGGATTTTATGGAGTATGGGTGATGTGTGAGGTTCATGTGAACCATGTGTATATAGATGCATTGTGTGAGAGGTGGTATCCAGATAGGAACATATTTCATTTACCTATAGGGAAGATGACGGTGACCCTGGAGGATATTTATTGCATCTATTGGTTGCCAATATATGGGGTGATAGTGATGACAGTGGAAAAGGAGGTGAGGGAGGGTATCCTGGAGTGGGTGCTTGGGTAGTGGTGGCGATAGGTGGATATGAAGAAGGGAGTGGACTGCATGGCATATTGGAGGAAGGGGTGGCTCTTCCTTCGCCATGCGATGGCCTTGTTATTAATAGCGATCCATGCACTACCAAATGCCTTAGGGGTTAAGTTCCCCTAGAATATGATGGGAGTGGTTTGTGATATGGTGGAGCGATGACGAAGGTATGCATGGGCACCTACACTACTGACATAGGTATATCGAGAGTTGCATGGGGTGGTGAGGATAGAGAGGACAAGACTCAGTGTTAGTCCCTTATTGCAAATATGGTATTGGGAGCACTTGACCATATTGAGGCTAGTGTAGCTACCTTATGAGGCACATGTTCATGAGGGAGATGAGGTACCTTACGCCATGAGGTGGAGAGCAGATAGGGAGAAGAAGAAGAGGATCCACGCAGGTGAGCTACTATATCATTGGTAGGAGCTTAGACGATTGACGATGGATCAGGTTAGGTGGAGGCCATGGTGAGGAGGACCAAAGTGGGGTGAAGATGCAGTGCACTTGGCATGCATTCGATGTAGTTGGTGGTTGGTGGGAAAGTACACAGTGTAGGTTGACTACTTTCCATTTTATAGAGTACAACGATAGTTTGGGTTGGTGCAGGGGTGGCCGGACCCACCTATAGAGATTTATAGGGTAGAGGGTGACACAGGGCCACAACCCATAGTGCCTCCTCTAGATGTGATTCTTGATGAGCCAATTGTTCTCTCGAACGTGGACAATGTAGGGACCATGCCAGAGTATGATGTATGATGGTCAAGATAGAGCTATCAACTAGGGCACAATATGGTAGATGAGTGGGTGGATGTAGCAAGAGCTCTGCTCTATGTATATCTACCAAGAGTGACAAGAGCAAGGTTGTCATTGTGGGATGTGGAGGATCAGGAGGATGTAGGATCACCTAAGATGGGTGAGGAGGAGGAGGAGGATATGGATCGACTGGTTAGGCAGGTGAGGCCATGATGCGATGACCAAGATAGGCTGGTGAGTGATAGTGGTGTAGGGCCATCAACCGAGGGTGGTGAGGAGATGAGGGTTGGGGCGAAGGAGAGGGAGGACATCCCTTTGATGGATGTAGATGTGGTGGTTGATGAGTGGTTGGTGAGGCCGGTATAACCTCATGAAGAGGGTAGTGAGGAGATGAGGGTTGGCATAGAGGGGATGGAAGATATTTTAGTGATCAATGTGGATATAGAGGAGGATGACATTGGGGGAGATGTAGTAGTGGCTGATGATATTGAGGGTGAGATGGTGCATTGAGGAGAGAGGTAAAGAGGCTGAGAGACATGCTATTTGATAGGGAGACATATTGGGTGATTGATCGCTCATACTTGGAGTAGGAGAAGAGAGAGGTAGAGGTAGACCTACGGGCCACCTTGGAGGAGCGAGATGAGTCCAGGGTGGGTTGGTAGCTAGCTGTGGAGGAGAAGGATGCTTCACGATGGGAGTGTAGTGAGATGCAAGTTGTGTGGGATGAGAGCAGGGTGGGTTGGCAGCTAGCTATTGAGGAGAGAGATTTTGTATGATGGGAGAGTAGGGAGATGTGAGCTAAGCGAGATGAGATGATTGAGGAAATCGAGTAGGCACAAAAATTGATGGATGAGGAGAGGGCTGAGATGGGGGCTATGATATCTAGCCATGTTTCTAGGGTGGATGAGCTGGAGAAGACTGTGTGAGAGGCATTAGCATTGAAGGCATAGGTGGAGTGAGATATTGAGGGATTTGGGGATGTGTGACACTAGAGGTATTACAAATAGGGGTGGCATAGCTAAAGGTGATGAATGCAAGCTTATTGGCTATGAACATGAAGGAGGCAAGGAGGAGGGCAAGGTGTGAGGGTGAGTTTATAGTGCATGGGTTGGAGATCCTAAAGTACTATGGATCATTGTCCTCATCACAGGTGTGACCACAATAGAGTGCACCCTTAGTTTGTGGTAGGATTCAGCAGGTAGTGGTATCTGTGATGTCACAAGTGCTAGTGATGATGGGCCACTAGAACATGTGGAGAGGACCCGATTGGCAGATGTTGGGGAGGTGGAGTCATCAGAGTGAGCATTCGAAGGAGGTCGAGCTGGTGAGGGGATTGGCGAGACATCTGGGATGTAGCAACCATGAGGGTGTGTGGTAGTGGTGATAGAGGATGGTTTGCAGGTTTGTTTAGTTGTAGATGGATAGATATGTACATGATGATGTATGTTTTTTTGGTAGCGGTGCATCAGCATGGATACATATTGTATTGTAGTCGTATGGTATTTTTGATATATAGATGTACAATGATGTTATATTCTTGATATGAGAATCCCACAAGGGTAGTCACATATGTTATTGTATCCTGATGGCATCATTTTTTTGAATATATATATACAGATTATGTTCAACGACACTTGTGTCTATTTGTATTTTTGTGTTTGCTTCTTTATGCTTATGGTAGCGTATGATTAGTGTAGATGTGATAATAGATAGTTAGATGAAAATGGAATAATGATATGCTTAAGTAAATATGAACTAAAAATGAGTTGTGAGAAGAAAAATAAAATGATATGCATAAAGTTGCATGATATAAAAAATTTGCTTAGGGATAGCATTTGCATCGTTACATTACTCAAATGATGTGATCCATTCCATTATTCCAAGGAAGTTGGATATGAGGAATGTCATGAGGAGATTCAAAAATTACAATTTGTAAAATCAATCCCATTGAATTCTTGACTCACTTGGAGGCTATCTTGGTAAACAAGACCTCTATCCTGGACTTGTGTGTAGAAGTGATGTTCATTTAACCATTCTAGAATAGGGAGGGGTCATAACTGCATGCCACCTTAGCCTGTATGCTAGCTCATTGGTAAATACCTGAGGAATCTAGGGATTCAAGCGGGTGATACTCTTGAGGCCTTTGCTTTTGTTTTCTACCTTCTATGATATGACTATCTTCTAGTGGGAAGTATTCTTTTCTCTATTTCTTTCTTTTCTTCTATTTATCTCTCTATTTTTTTTTGGGATACTTGTCCAGATTAGATATGGAACAGGGGATTTTTCTTTCTTTTTCTGTTTTGGGATACTTGCTCAAATTAGCTGTAGAGCAAGAGATTTTATTATTTCTCTTTTTTTTGGGATACTTGCTCAGATTAGCTGTAGAGCAAGGGATTGTATTTTGGGAGAGAGGGTGTCTTGTCCTTTTGTCATTCCTCCATTTTGAGAGACATAATTTGAATGATTTAATGAGCGGAGTATTTTTTGCTTAGCATCAGCTAGCATGCAATGTAATTAGCCTCGTTTCCAAAATGTTATTAGTGTGTAAGACATGCATGTAAGTCCAGGGAAGAGAGCAACATAACCAAGGGAAGCCTAAAGTATTTCTAAAATATGCCAACTTTAAATGGTGGTTGATTATGTAACTATTTGTGGTTGACGTAATCAAAACATAGCTCTAATTATGTCTCCTAAAAAAGGATTTTGGACATCAATCTGATATGCTAGCATGTGTATTTTTAATTTCCTTCGCATTTTATTTACAATGAATATATGCAGATGCCTACATGGATGCAAAAAGCAAGTATTTATGTACAAGGTTACCCTAGTGTCATGGACAATGGAATGGGGTATGAGGAAGAGTGGTATGCAAATGGAGAATGGAAGGAAGAAAAAAGATATAGATGGGGAAAGGAAAATAAATGAAACTTATCAAAGGTATGTAGCCGCTCAAAGCGTGACCATACAACATTGAAAAGTAACAAGAAGAAGAGGGTATAATAAGGAAAAGAAAAGAAACCCATCAAAGGTATGTAGCCACTCGAAGTGTGACCATAAAACATTGACAAGTAACTAGAAGAAAATAAGATAAGAAAGCAGAGAAAAGGAAGAGAGGAAAGGGAATAAAGAAAGATATGTAGTCACTCAAAGCATGACCATACGACATTCACTTATATAAGAAGTAGGGAGGGGAGGAGAGAAAATGAGCAAGCAAATTTAAATGAATATGCAGGTGAACTTAGTGTCATCGAACGTCAAAAATGGTGAAGTTTTTTTTGTTTGCTTTTTTTTTGGATTTTTTGTTTTGTTTTTTTCGTTATATACATATGTACAAAAGTAATGATGAGCTAAAATGCCTACAACTAGGCGTAAAATGCTCACAGATGAATAATTTTAATGGGCTCAAGTTTTACTATGACTTCCAACATGGCCAGATGATATGCCCCATAGCCAAATTTATGAGTAACCATGTACGGGCCTAGCCAATTTGGTGTAAATTTATCTCGGAGATGGTGTGGTTGGCTAGTAATATGTTTGTTTTCTTTGAGGACTAAGTCTCCAACTTGAAATTCATATTGGTATACCTTGTAATTGTAGGCATGTTAGAGATGATCTTGATAAACTCACGTGTGTTTTATAGCATGAATACGACATTCATCCAATAAGGGTTATCGTTTAATTTTCACAACCGATGTCACATTAGGTACGCTTCTAGCTCAAAATAATGAACACAACTAGGAGCAAGCTGTATACTATATCAGTTGTGCATTAATTGATTATGAGACATAGTACGCTTACATGGAAAAACTTTTCCTTGTCGTTGTCTTTGCTACCCAAACGTTGCACCACTACATGATTAGCCATACTACCTACGTAGTTGTCCGTGATAATCCCCTCTTCTACATGATGAGTAAGAGCTACCAAAATACTAGAATGACCAAATGGATCATGCTTCTCATAGAATTTGACCTCAAATTCATAAGTCAAAAATCCATCAAAGGCCAAGTCATTGTTGATCAGCTAGCTAAAGCTCCGTTACCCAGTGATGTGCCATTTCTTATCCAACTTCCCAATGATTCAATATTTAATGTAAGTGAAGCTGAAGAGCCAGTAGAGCTCGAATCCATTACTGAATTAACCTTGTTCTTCGATGGCTCCCATTGCACACACACTAGGGGTGCAGGAATAGTATTTTTCACACCACATGGGGAGCCTCTCCCATTTTCCTTTAAGTTAGGCTTTTCATGCACAAATAATAATGCCAAGTATGAAGCTCTCATCCTCAGACTCAAGAAAGCCCTTTCCATGCACATTCATCGCCTAGACATATTTGGTGAATCCCTCCTCATTGTGAATCAAATCATGGGAGAATGGTAATGTCGTTGCATTATATTGCAACAATACAAACAAGTAGCTAAAAATATATTGGGTCAATTTGAGTGGTCCGACATCACTGCTACTCCATGATCTACAAACTGTTTTGCCGATACCATGGCCTCACTAGGCTCCCTCATCCCATAAAACCCACTTTCTGACATAACTCATGTGTCCATCCACACCCTTTTCCATTCTCCCATATCCACCAATTCACCTTCTCATGACAATGGCATCCATATCGTCTAAGCTCATCTACATGACCCATGGTTTTCCCAATTCAAGAACTACATCAATCTCGGTATTCTCTCACATGATCTAAATCATACTCACAAACGAGCTTTTAAATTGGATTCCATTCACTATACATTTATAGGCGATATCCTATACAAGCGAAGTTACGATGGCATTTTATTACGCTCTCTTGAGCCTTTCGAAGACCAACGCATTACTCAGGAGGCTCGTGATGATACTTGTGGTGGCAATTTCAGTGGCATAGCCATTACCATATGAATTCTACAAATGGGTTATTACTGGCCCACAATGGAGCATGACTGCTACACCTATGTCAAAAAGTGTGTCAAATGCCAACATCACACCAATCTTACACACTTATATTCTCAAGCTCTACAACCTATTTAGTTAATGTGGCCCTTTTCACAATGGGACTTGGATATCATCAGAAAAATCACACCCGACTCATCTTCCAATCATGAGTTCATCATTATTGCCACTGAGTATTTCACAAAATGGGTTGAGGCCACCCCCTTAATTCAAACGACGGGTCCTAAAATTGTTGATTTCATCACTCAAAATATAATTTGTCATTTTGGCATCCCATCCAAAATCATCACAGACAATGGCACTCCATTTAAGAATAAGAATGTTCATGCACTATGTGAAAAATTCAACATACAACATAGTTTCTCTACTCCATACTACCCACAAGGTAATGGCCAAGAAGAAGCTACAAACAAAACCATTTGTGCCATTCTTTGCAAAACTATTGCAAAGTCACACTATGATTGGCATAATAAAATGGCACTAGCACTATGGGCCTATCATACCAATATTCGTACTCCAACTAGGGAAACCTCATTTTTACTAGTCTATGGCACTGAGGCCATCATGCTCTTGGAGCTTGAAATACCATATTTACTGGTTTCCATGCAAGAATTCATTGATGATGACACCACTCATTAGGCTAGAATTGACCAATTGACCTTATTGGATGAACGTTGCATTCATGTTATTGAACACATGCAAGTTTATCAAGACCATCTCTGACATGCCTACAATTCCAAGGTACACCAACATGAATTTCAAGTTAGATACTTAGTCGTCAAAGAAAACCAACATTATTACTAGCCAACCATTCCATCTATGAGATAAATTTGCACCAAATTGGTTAGTCTTGTACATGGTTACTCATAAATTTGTCTCTAGGGCATATCATTTTGCCATGTTGGAAGGCATAGCCGAACTTGATCCCATTAACATTATTCATCTACGAGCATTTTATGCCTAGTTTTTTTTTTTAAAGAAAAAAACCCCTTGTGGGGCCGCCTTGGTCTAAGAGACCACAAACAGGGGGTTCTACACCATCAAAGTCACCCGGGGGTTGCACCCAGCCTTGCCCGCACCAACATTATCAATTGGATTTTGGGTACCCAATTCAGCTTTTTGGTAGGGTGGAGATTCGAACCTGGGACCTCCCTTGGAGGATTGCCCTCTCCTCTCCAACTCACCTACAACACCTGGGTTCATTTTATGCCTATTTGTATGCATTACAACTCATAATTACTTGTGTACATATGTATATAATGAAAACAACAAAACAACAAACCCCAAAAAAAAAAAAAACAAATTCACTATTTTTGACGTTCGGTGGCACTAAGTTCATCGACATATATTATTTAAATATGCTTGCTCCATTTCTCTCCTCCCCTCCCTATTTATTCTATAAGTGAATTTTGTATGGTCACACTTCGAGCAACTACATACCTTTCATTATTCCCTTTCCTCTCTTCCTTTTCTCTGCTTTATTATCTTATTTTATTCTAGTTACTTGGCAATGTTGTATGGTCACGCTTCGAGTGGCTACATATCTTTGATGGGTTTCTTTTCTTTTCCTTCTTATATTCTCTTCTTCTTGTTACTTGTCAATGTTGTATGGTCATGATTCGAGTGGCTACATACCTTTTATAAGTTTCATTTATTTTTCTTTCCCCTGTCTATATCTTCTTTTCTTCCTTCCATTCTCCATTTGCATACCATTCCACCTCATACCCCATTCCATTTTCCATAACACTGGGGCAACCTTGTACATAAATACTTTCTTTTTGCATCCATGTAGGCATATACATATATTCATTGTAAATAAAATGCGAAGGGAATTAAAAATGCACATGCTAGCATACCAAATTGATGTCCAAAACCCCTTTTTAGGAGATAGGATTAGAGGTATGTTTTGATTGCTTCGACCACAAATAGTTACATAATCAACCACCATACAAAGTTGGCATATTTTAGAAATACTTCTAGGATTCCCTTGATTACCTTGCTCTCTTCCCTAGACTTACATGCATGTATTACACACTAATAAAATTTTGGAAATGAGGCTGATTACATTGCATGCCAGCTGATGCTTGGCAAAAATTACTTTGCTCATTAAATCATTCACATGATGTCTCTTGAATTGGAGGAATGACAAAAGGACAAGACCCCCCCTCTCCCAGAATATAAGCCCTTGCTCTACAACTAATCTAAGCAAGTATCCAAAAAAAAAAAAAAAAAAAAAAAGAATAAAATCCCTTGCTCTACAACTAATCTGAGCAAGTATCCCGAAACAACAAAAGAAAGAAAAATCGCTTGTTCCATATCTAATCTGAGCAAGTATCCAAAAAAAACAAAACTTAGAGAGTGAAACAAATTAAAAGAAATAAATAGAGAAAATAATACTTCCCACAAGAAGATAGTCATATCATAGAAGGAAGAAAATAAAAGCAAAATCCTCAAGAGTATCACCCGCTTGAATCCCTACATTCCTCAGGTCTTTACTAATGAGCTAGCATACAGTCTAAGGTGGCATGCAATTATGATCCACCCTATTCCAGAATGGTTAAATGAACATCACTTCCCACACACAAGTTTAGGATAGAGGTCTTGTTTACCAAGATATCCTCCAAGTGAGTCAAGAAGTTTTGCTCAATTTGTCAATGGGATTGATTTTACAAACTGTAATGCTCGAATCTCCTCACGACATTCCTCATATCCAACTTCCTTGGAATAATGGAATGGATCACATTATTTGAGTAATGTAACAATGCAAATGCTCTTCCTATGCAAATTGTTTATATCATGCTGTAGCAATAGAAAAATGGTGCACATCAATTGAAGCAACATAATGTAAATGCGTAATAAGTCCTACGAAAGCGCAAAATAAAGCATGCAAGCAAGAGGTAATGTATGACACATAATAATGCAAATGGGGCATTCTCCTTATTAAATAACTTAAAACTAAATTAAAATACCTCCCTTTGAGGACTTTAATCAACTTGATATAATTCATTACAATAAATAGGTGCCAAGATATATCAATCTCTCAAAGAATGTGGTGCACATCCACTATTCTTCCGCATTCCCACACTCGAGGTGGGCAGGCTCAATGTTATCACCACTTATGTCAATTTTATCCTTGTCCTCCAATGTTTTCTATCTCATTTTGGAACCTGAATCTACACACAAGAAAGCAAAAGAGAATCAAAAGCATAAGTGTATGATATTAAAACATGCAATCCCCACAGCCTGAAAAGGCACATGTGAGGTATAGATATCAAATGAATTCCAAACAAAGTCAAAATAAAGAGTGATGTAATAGAGATGGTTTTGGGCTGATATCACCTAGTTTTGTAAAATATTTCCACCCGATTGTTGTGTTAGGTCCTGTCGCCCTTAGTGAACTTGCAAAAGGAAAACAAGCAATTCTCCTACCAAAATATGTCAAAAAACTACAAAATTTGGTGAGAAAGCATAAAATGATATTTGGAGAGAACCCATATGATCATATTATAGATATCCTATCCAAATATTCATGTATGCAAAAGTAGGACCCACATGCATACAAATCGTAAAATAGCAATATATCAGTCAATATATGTTAGAAAGAAATGAAATTTGAATTTAAGCATCTCAGAAACATATGATAAATAATAAATTAAAAAAAGTACTAAAATTGTACATGAATTTCTATTCGTTCGGGGGTGGGGATGAATTCGACTGTCACATATTAGGGGACACTCGAGGGTGGGACACCCACCAAAATCTCCTATTTTTTCACACCAATCCAATGAATATTGATGACAAAATATAGGGGAAGTGTTTTAAGTAATTTTTTTGTGGGTATTCGAACTGTAGATTTGGTTTTGGAGTCAAATTGTGCCTTCTTGTACCACCCGATAACCTCTCTTGCTAAGGAGAAATTATAGATGTAAAAGGAGCAATAGAGGTGAGGTAATAACTCGGTAGCACTTCGTCACAAATCCTAGAAATCACCTGTCTCGTTTGGATGAGAATGTCATCCATTTTATAGACCTAGGAGGTCAAATGTGCAAGGGCATGCAAGGCCCAAGGGGTCACTTGTCCACCGGGGCAGCATGCATGGGAGGGGGAAGAGAATCTCCCCAAAATGGCCTCATTTATGAGGGTTGTCATAGGTATGCCCTGGGTTATGACATGCATACTTTGAAGAGCAGGGAAAGTGGTATTTTCTGGTGGCCACTTGTCCAAATTTGAATTTTTGCTAGTCAAACCTGCTATTCGCTCCACCCCAGGATGAATGCTGCTATTCGCTTTGAGGTGGTGTGAATAGAAATGCTATTCATTCCAGGGTGGTACGAATAGGAACTAGGCCTCAAAAAGTCCCCAACTGACCTAAGAAACTTCCAAAACTACTTTGGGAGTGGTTAGAACCACTGCTTGACCTCTGAGTGCTACCCTAAGGGCTTTGTGCATCAATTTTGTCAATGCCTTGGTAGCATAATTGGATTAGCACTATTTTGGTGTCTACAGATGTTTCTTTTTGAGAAGCACTGTGTGCAACACAACACTGAGCAAAAATAGATGACCAAAGTGATCAATGATTAAGGTTATTCAGTAACCTAACCAAATTTGAATGCCCCAATCATGGAAAGAGCATGCATTCTTGAATCTTTGCTTCTGACTCAGTGAAGAAAATAGTCTTGGTATCTCTTTAGCTTTTGGGTATGCTCAAAAGACTTATGATCCTTAGGCATTTAGAGAATACCAAGTATTTTGGTAACTTTTGAGGTATACCAAATAGGCAAGACCGTCTACTCTGTTGTGTTCTTAATTGAGATTTTTGTTTGTTCACTGCCCCAAGCAGGAGTAAGATTGTCTTTGTCAATGATTTGTTGAAAAAATGCCCTTTGCCTAATTGAGTGTGTGTTTTTTGATTATGATTCTGAGTATGACTACCTCGTCAAGCGACAAGTCAATGAGGGAATGACCTAATGAGAAAAGCGACGAGTCGCTTGACCTAGATGAATTTTGTTGGGTTGCCTTTAGGTGTACTCATGAATATTATGGCAATTTTGGAAAGATATTGTCGATCCGATGGATGCCGCATGGAGGAGGGAGAGTCAAAAACTTCATTCCCATGGAGCGGTCCAGCCATCAAGGCTTTCTTAGGGACTAAAGGAGTAATTCTACGGTACCTCTATGGCATGTTTGAGTTCTATATTAACATATAATGATGTATGCATATATGTTAAATGTTTAGTATGTATGCATATGGATGCAATGAAATGGTTATATATATATATATATATATATATATATATATATAAATATATATATATATCATGTATGCATGTGTATTTTGATTTGATTTGCTACTATCTATATGCGTGGATGCATAGTGAGATGAGACATTTGATTGATTGATAAAAATGAATTGTGGCTAATGATTTGATACACTATGTTAGCACCATAAACTGTACAAGACACATTAATGCTCTTTTTTTGTTTCTCTTTTCCTTTTTGTTTTTGTAATGGGAATGTGAAACTATTATTGCGATGTAGTGAAATGGAGAAAATGAAATGACCTATTTAAAGAATGTAGGTGAGGTTTTTATGAGACTCAAACACTCTAGCTAGTGTGATCAAATGTTGTATTGACTATGCAAGACTTTTTGACAAGGTATGAATCTACTAGGATGACCAAGGGACTTCATATCCTTCTGTGTGCAAGTGAGTTCATTCTTGCGAGAAGCATAAAGATACCACCATTGCTAGATAGGCTATCCACCAAACCTATAATGAGGATCACTCTATGAATGCCACAATCTTGAGTTCTATACTTAGTAGGACTAGACCATTGGGAAATCTAGGTTACCAAAAGCTAGCTCATCCACATGCAAAAATTGGTCTGCACACATGCCAAAATCTAATGTGATAGACATATTGTCATACGTAAGGATACCTCCATTGCTGAATAGGCTATCCACCAAACCCATAATGAGGATCACCTTATGGTTTTCCAGATGCTAAGAGTTCCAAGGATTCAAGTTCGACTCCCTTCTTTTCTTCATTTTTATTGGGATACTTGCTCATATGTAGTGATGAAAATCACTGTTTTATTTTGTATTTTGTTTTCTTTGAGCAAGGGGTTTGGGATTAGTGGTGAAAGCCACTGTTGATTTTGCATTTGCTTTTTGCTTTTTTTGAGGATTTTTATATTTGAGCTTTTGAGATTTTGAATTTTGACTTTTGATTTCTTTGATTTTTTTGAGGGATTGGGATTTGTGGGAATTGGGGATTTTTGGTAGTGGTGAAAACCACTATTTATTTTGGGGAATTGGGTAGGGAAGAGCTTGTATTTTTGCCAACTCTCAACATTATTGAACCATTCGCACAGGGGGATGAGTAGGATGACATTTTCTCTTAAGGTAACCTAGACAACTTCATGGATTTCATCTTTCTTTATGTAAAACTTGGATTCTTAGTTTGTAAATGTGTTTGGGATTTGATGTACACAAGGCATAATCTAAACAAGACTCTACCTCCTAAAAATCAAGATATCTTTCTACCAAACCTAAAGAGAAGCTAGAAATGGTTGAGTGACCAAAAATCCTAATGAAATTCTAAAAACCAATGACTACGTGAAGGGGTGGACACAAATGTGAAAAATATGGGTGAATATGATAATT
Source organism: Wollemia nobilis (assembly GCA_028583015.1). Taxonomy (NCBI): domain Eukaryota; kingdom Viridiplantae; phylum Streptophyta; class Pinopsida; order Araucariales; family Araucariaceae; genus Wollemia; species Wollemia nobilis. Next base: position 11,076,265 of record JAQPPZ010001125.1, read on the forward strand.
TCAACATTGAACTATGCTTACTTTCACAACATTGATTTTGGGTGATAAGTATTGTACCATCATGGTGCTAGACATGCATGAGCAACTCGAAGATGTAAAGTGCTAATGATGAGTATGCCTAAATGCAAGCAATGATAGAATGCAATGGGATGCAATGTGATGCGATGCTATGTTTTTGTATTTTTGATATTTTGATGATGTTCTTGAAATGCAATGTGATGCAATATTTTTGTATTTTTGATATTTTGATAATGCTTTTGAAATGCAATGTGATGCAATGTTTTTGTATTTGTGATTGATATATATGTATGTACATGTGACCAATGGGCTTATTGGGGGTCATTGGGGTATTTGGGGGGACCAAAGGGCTTATGTATGCCTTTGGGGATTTTTGGTTGACCTAGACGATTCTAAACTGCCTAGGAGCATTTCAATTTGACCAAGCAGGTTAATAATTTGGGATGACCTAGACAGTTCTAGACTACCTAGGAGCATTTTAGGTTGACCAAGTGGGTTAAGACACCCTTTGAGCATTTTGGGGTGACCTAGACAGTTCTAGACTACCTAGGAGCATTTTAGGTTGACCAAGCAGGATGTAGGCACCTTTGGAGCATTTGGGGTGACCTAGACGGTTCTAGACCGCCTAGGAGCATTTTAGGTTGACCAAGTAGGTTAAGGCACCCTTGGAGCATTTTGGGGTGACCTAGACGGTTCTAGACCACTTAGGAGCATTTTAGGTTGACCAAGTGAGATGTAGGCACCCTTGGATCCTTTTGGGTTGACCAAAGGGTTTATGGATACCTTTGGAGCCTTTTGTAACTTTGATTATTTTATGCTTTTAGGAGGAAGGTGTAACACCTTGTGTACCCCCGGTATGCAAAATGTTTTTGTGTTTTAATGTTTTGCAATGTTTTTGTATTTTATTGCTTTTTGATTTGTTTGAAATTTTGATGTTTTCCATTATTTTTGAAATTTTGAATGCTTTGAAATGTTTTTGAATTCTTTATGATGGGAAGGCATGATACCTTAGGCACCCCCAGTGTGTGTGCTACTCAATGAATGTGAGGAAGGTGTAATACCTTTAAAGTTCTCACTATGTTTCATTGGTTGTGATGTAAATAGTGGGGAATGTGTGACCTATCGAATACCCCTAGTATGTGCTGTGATTGATGAAATGTTATTGGTTTGGCTAGGAGGAGTAATAGGAATTGACCCCCCCTATTTTGGCAAGGAATTTTGGGTAATGCCAATGTCTCTATGGGGTGAAAGGATTGACCCACTCGTGGATAAAGCTCCCTCATCAATAAGATCTTGGACCCTATTTCTAAACATATGACAATTTCTAATGGCATACCCTCTCATCCGATGATAGAGGCAATAATGATCCTTCCTATATTGTTTAGGTTTGGTCCCATTTGGATTGAACGGGCGTATGTATGACAATACGATTGCCTGTGTGTCTTGTAGATTGTGAAATATGGTTGACATAGAATCAAATAATGGAGTCTAGGTACGACATTGATGCCTTATACAAGGTGAACTTAGCTGACTCATTTTATGAGGTGATGACGTTGTATGTGTCTAAATCACCTATTTAGGTTGCTCTTCTTGACTACCATCTATAGGTAACAGATGTTGCACTATGTCAATTTATTTGTTGTTGATTTGAAGATCATTCCTATCAAACATATATTGTACCAATTGTTTGAACTTAAAGCACTTCTATGCATCATGCCCCCTCTGCCTATGGTACTTGCAGTAGAGGTCTTTACGATATCCATAGGGCTTAGTTGCATAGGGATCTATAGGTCGAATATCAGGTAAATTAATTGCCTTTGCTGCATAGAGTCGCTCAAATAGAGAGTCTTTGGAATTAGTACTAGGTGTGAATTATCGCTTAGGGTGATGTTGTGGGTTTGGCCCTTGATTTATTTGAGGCTTAACATTGGACTACACAGGAGTGGGTTGGTCTTGACAATCAGGGGGTCAGGGTTTTGGATGAATCAACTATGACTCAATGTTTATGAGCCAATTCATGATCTATTGTAAATCATTCTGCTGGTGACTCACATGTGACTCCACCTTGGCTAGCCTATCCAAGATGTGTTGTGGTACTAGTGGAGGTAATGACTAGATGACTATTGAGGAAGTTGTATTAAAAATAATATGTGGTGGAGGTGAATTGGGTGTAGGATCCAATTGTAATGTTTGAGCATATGTGGATGCTTCATGATGATCTTGTTGAGTGGGTATATCCATATGCTCTTGTTATTGATTTATCTCATGCTCATGTCTTAGCTTACAGTGTTCATCTATGGTAGTTGGGTTACCCCCACTTTGGTGTAGGGGGTACACCTGCTCTTGGTTTTGTGGAGATGTTGAGTGATATGGGGTAGGTGTGACTAAATCCATCGATGGTATATCCTGTGGTATGGGTGGAATGTTGGATGATGTTGCAAGTTGCATAGATGGATTCAGAGGGCTTTGGTTCTATGTCATCACATTGATAATTTCCACAAACTCATGATAAGATGCATTTGCATTTGAACAAGTCATGGCTACCTCATCAACATATCCAAGGTGATCTACCTGGACCCCATGCTCAGGGGGTGCATCAAGAATTGGGGGTTGGTGATGAAATCCAACCTTACCAATGTTATTGTGATATGTGCAAGTGTGTGTGGTTATTTTTAACTTAAAATAAATCAAACAAGGAAGAAATCAATGATACTTCACTAGATGCATGCAAAAGGTGCATTTTAATTTCATAAAGTTAGTATGAAAAGAACTCACAAATGTATCTAGAAATGCAAAACCCTAAATGTTAGCCTACTCATTATGTAGGCTACAAGCAAGAAATCCAAAGAGATGCATTTCTACTTTAAATTTCTTTTGATTTTTCTCCTTTTATATGTTTATTTATTTATTTTGCATTTAAGAAAAATAAACTAACTTCTAACATTTCTAAACAAGCAAATATGTGAGGAAAAACAAATAAAACAGTTTATGAAAGTGCAAAACAGAGATGGAAGACTCAGGGACCTACCTCATCACTACCAAAACTTGCTATTGCTGGAATTATGCTCTGAAAACCCTATGGTTTCCATTAAATCTAGGGTGGGATGAATATCATGTATGTATTCATCCTAGGGTGGGATGAACTCACGTTCATCCCAGGGTGGCACGAATATCAGGTCAGGGTTCATTTAAGCCTAGAACGAATAACACCTACAACATAAAAAGATGAAAAGTGATCTCCAAAATTCACCTAAAGAAAAATATACTAGGTATAACTATTATCACCACTATAGAAATGGAAAAATGGTGTGCCTCAACAAAAGAAACATAATTTAAATGCGTAATAAGTCCTACGAAAGCGCAAAACAAAGCATGCAAGCAAGAGGCAATGTATGACAAGTAATAAAGCAAATGGGGCATTCTCCTTATTAAATAAATTCAAAATAAATTAAAAAGCCTAAATTTGAGGACTTGAATCATCCTGATATAATTTGTTACAATAAATGGGTGCCAAGAGATATCAATCTCTCAAAGAACGTGGTGCACATCCACTATTCTTCCGCATGCCCACACTTGAGGTGGGCGGGCTCAATGTAGCCACTGATTAAGTCAATGTGATAATTGTACTTCAATGTTTCCTATCACATTTTTGCACCTGAATCTACACACAAGAAAGCAAAATAGAATCAAAAGCATATGTGTGTGATATTAAAACATGCAATCCCCACAACCTGAAAAGGCACATGTGAGGTATAAATATCAAATGAATTTAAAATGAAGTGAAACTCAAGAGTGATGTAATAGATATGGTTTTGGGATGATATCACTTGGTTTTGTAAAATATTTGTGTCCGATCACTGCGTTAGGTCTCGTCGCCCTTAGTGAACCTGCAAAAGGTAAACAAGTGATTCTCCTACCAAAACATGTTAGAAAACTGCAAAATTTGGTGAGAAAGCATACAATGACATTTGGAGAGAACCCATGTGATAATATTCTAGATATCCTACCCAAATATTCCTGTATGCAAAAGTGGGACCCCAAGATGAATGCTACTATTTGCTCTAGGGTGGGGTGAATATAACTGCTATTCATCCCAGGGTGGGACTAATAGGAAATAGGCCTCAAAAAAATCCCCAACTAACCTAGGAACCTTCCAAAACTACTTTGGGAGTGGTTAGAACCGCTGCTTGACCTCTAAGGGCTACCCTAAGGGCTTTGTGCATCAATTTTGTTAATACCTTGGTAGCATAATCGGATTAGCATTGTTTTGGTGTCTACACATGAAAATTTATGCATATCATTTTATTTTTCTTCTCACAACTCATTTTTAGTTCATATTTAATTAAGCATATCATTATTCCATTTCCATATAACTATCTATTATCACATCTACACTAATCATACGCTACCATAAGCAGAAAGAAGCAAACACAAAAATACAAATAGACACAAGTGTCATTAAACATAATATGTATATATATATATCTCCAAAATAAATGATGCCATCAGGCTACAATAACATATGTGACTGCCCTTGTGGGCTCCTCATATAAGGACTATAACATCATTGTACATCTATATCTCAAAAATACCATACAGTTACAATGCGATATGCATCCATGCTGATGCACCACTACCAAAAAAATGTACATCATCATGTACATATCTATCCATCTACAACTGAAAAAAACTATAAACCATCCTCCATCACTACTACCATGCACCCTCATGGCTGCTACATCCCAAATGTCTTGCTACTCCTCTCTCCAGCTTGGCCTCCTCCAACCGCTTGCTCTTATGACTCCACCTCCCCAACATCTGCCAATCAGGCCCTCTCTACCTATGCTAGTGGCCCCATCCTCACTGGTGCCTGTGACATCATAGGTGCCACTACCTGCTGAATCTTACCACCAACCAAGGGTGCAATCTGCTGTAGCTACACCTATGATGAGGTCAATGATCCAGAGTACTCTAGGATCTCCAACCTACGCACTATCAACTCACCCTCACACCTCACCCTCCTCCCTACCTCCTTCGTATTTGCATCCAATAACCTTGCATTCATAACTTTCAGCTGCACCACCTCCCTCCATGATACCTCCAGCTATGACACCACATCCCCCAACCCCTCAATCTCTTACTTCACCAGTGCCTTTGAGGCTAACGCCTCTCATACAGTCTGCTCTAGCTCAGCCACCCTAGAAACATGGATAGCTCTCATGGACCCTGTCTCATCCCTCACGTCATGCACCAATTATTGTGCTTGCTCAGTAGCCTCAATCATCTCATCTTACTCAACTCGCATCTCCCTACACTCTCGCTATGTAGCATCCCTCTCCTCCATATCCAGCTGCCAACCCACCCTGATCTCATATCGTGTAGCTTACATCTCAGTACACTCATTTCATGCAACATCCCTCTCTTCCACAACTAGCTACAAACCCACCTTGGCCTCATCTCGCTCCTCCAAGGTGCCCCATAGATCTATCTCTACCTCTTTATTCTCCTAATTCAAGCCTGAGTGATCAATTTCCTAATCTGTCTCCCTATCAAATAACATATCTCTCAACCTCTTCACATCTCTCCTCAATGCCACCACCTCACCCTCAGTGTCATTAACCGCTGTTACATTTCCCCTAATGTCATCCTCCATTATATCCACATCGATTGCTAGAATATATTCCATCCTCTCCACACCAACCCCCATCTCCTCACTACCCTATTCATGAGGTTGTATCAACCTCACCAACCACTCATCAACCACTACATCTACATCCATAAAAGGGATGTTCTACCTCTCCTCCATAATTCTTAGCTGATGGCCCTATGCCACTATCACTCACCAGCCTATCCTGGTCATCACATCATGGCATCACCTACCTAACAAACTGATCCATCTCCTCCTCCTCCTCCTCCTCCTCACTTGCTCGAGTGATTTTGCATCCTCTTGATCCTCTAAATCCTACACAGGCGATCCTAATATTACCCCTCCTGGTAGAACTACATAGGGTAGAGCTCCTGCTACATCCACCCACTCAAATACCACACCGCATCCTAGTTTCCTTCTCTATCTTGACCATCACACATCATACTCTAGCGTGGTCCCTGCATTGTCCATGTCCAAGACAAAAATTAGCTCATCAAGAATCACATCTAGAGGAGCCACTATGGGCTATGGTCCTATGTCACCATCTACCTTGTAAATCTCCATAGGCAGGTTCGGATGCCCCTGCACCAATCCAAACTATCGTTGTACTCTAGAAAATGGAAAGTACTCAACCTATGCTATGTAATTCCCCAACAACCACCAACTACATCGAATGCATGCCAAGTGCACTACATCCTCACTCCACTTTGGTCCTCCTAACCATGGCCTCCACTTGACCTGATCCATCATCAGTCATCCAAGCTCCTCTCAATGATATAGTAGATCACCTGCACGGGTCCTCTTCTTCTCCTTGTCTGCTCTCCAGCTCATGACGTAAGGTACCTCATCTCTCTCATGAACATGTGCCTCATAAGGTAGCTGCACTAGCCTCAAGATGGTAAAATGATCCCAAGCCCATATCTACAGTAAGGTACTAACATTGAGTTCTATCCTCTCTGTCCTCACCACCCCATGCAGCTCCTGGTATACCTATGTCATTAGTGCAGGTGCCCATGCATACCATCGCTGCTGCTCCACCATATCGTAAACCACTCTCATCATATTCTAGGGGAACTTAACCCCTGAGGCATATGGTAGTGCATGGCTCACTATCAATAACATGGCCATCGCATGGCAAAGGGAGAGCCACCCCTTCCTCCAATATGCCATGTAGTCCACTCCCTTCTTTGCATCCACCTATCGCCATCACTGCCCAAATGCCCACTCCAGGATACCCTCCCTCACCTCCTTTTCCATCGCTATCATTGTCACCCTATCTATGGGAAATTGATAGATGCAATAAATGTATTCCAGGGTCACCATCATATCCCTTCTATGTAAATGAAAGGTGTTCCTATACGTATCCCACCTCTCACACAATGCAGCTATATACGCGTGGTTCACATGAATCTCACGCATCACCCACACTCCATAAAATCCCACCACCTTCAGCAAGGCCACATCATCTACCTACCACTCATCCTCCAAAGACTTCCTACACTTTTGAAGATGATGATATGTAAATATCTTCTTCACCTGCCATCACAAACACATCACCTATTAGCAGCCATTCAGGATCTTATATATAATCATTAAACATAATGAAGTAGAAACATTACTTTTTGTCATTTTACCATTTTAGTTTGTACATGCATTTTTACAAATTCATTGTATATATTCCACATGCACAAAAACAAACAACACAAAAACAGTGGTTTGCACTTCACACATGCGAACCAATGGTTCACACTCCAGGCATGCAAACCACCCGTTCATATGCTAACAGTGCAAACCACCCGAACTGGGTAAAACTTTGCATGGCCTAGTTCGTAGTTACCCAACCATCACACTCATGCACTCGGTATAGCCCCCACATACCTAAACATGTCAAAACATCACAAAAAATGAGAAAAAAACCCTACCTTAATATTTGACACAAATTAGTCAAAACAAGGTCAAATCATCCATGGAAGCACAATTCCCGATACCCATTTGGCCAGTTAGCACACCCCATTTATCAATTTTCACATGCATTTAGGTCTCATGTCATATTTCAGATCATGTCACTTACACGCATTTCCATATGCCAAGCAGTCACATACAAACACAAGCAGCATATCAAGATACCCATTTGGCTATTCTTCCATGATGTGTATAAATTTTCATTATTTTCTACCCCCACCCTCATTTCATGGCATAAAAAGAAAAACATTTCATTTTCAAACCCTCCCCAAAATGCACACATGCCAAGAAAGAAAAAAACACTTACATCAAGCATTCTTGCTCTCGAACTTGTGCTCACCGATGCGCTCACCATCCTGTATCATCTGATTCACCCTCAAGAAGCACCTCATTCCATTTTCATCCTCTCCTCCACCTCATCACCATCATCATTGCGCATCAAATGACGTAAAAAAACCTTTAAAATCCTTTTAAAGCCGTTTTCACGTCGATTCGTACGCCAATCTGTGAACCATCCGATTTGCACCCTAGCCGTGCAAACCTATCACCTGACTTCCAAAATATGCCATTCACGTCAAGTTGCCTCCAAAACCTTACCCCATCATTATTTTCCTTCATTTTTATGCCCAATTCTATACATCTCATCATTCTCTTCATCAACCGTTTCATCGTCGATTTTCGTCTCTTCCATAGCCAATTCATCGTTTGAGGGGGTAATCATTCAATATATCAAAAGATACCTTGCACATGATCAAATAACCAAACATCTAATCACCGATACAACAAATACCCAAAAAAATATTTGCTTAAGATTATCTCAAGTCCTTATGCTAGGATAGATACAAAACAAGGAAATTTCTCTTCTTGATCAAAATCCAATCCAAAAACAAATCAACATTTGATAGGCTCCAAAATGCCTCTTACTATAAATACCTCATGGATTCCAATATTCATAGTGGCAGCCTTAAGTTGAAAATGCAGTCCAACCATTGGAAAACAATATTAAGAAATCTGGCCCTCCAACATGGTGCAACCAGCTCTAAAAAATTCAGTCCTTTTTTCGTATTTCAATGGGATATTTGAAATCAACTCTCTGTCCTTCCGTTTCACCTTAGGCATGTTTCTTTGCATAACAAAAAAAAACTCTTCCTTTCCATTCTTCATTTCTTTTTGGCTTTTAATAACGCTCATTTGATCCCTTTCATCTTATGAAAATATAGTTATTTACAGTAATTAGCCGTTACCCTAAATGTATTCCATTTCATTCTAGTTTTCTCTCTTCGTGTCATGTAAAGCTTTTGGAATAGCTTGATATTTCAATCGTCCCTCCTACTGACTTATCAAACAAGGATATTTAGTTTTCATTTATCTACCTTGTGTCTTTATCTTTAGCCAATCAAGGATATTTAATTTTCATTTACGACATGAACACTCGGCTCTTTATTTTTTTCTCCATGTTGGCGCATGATATAAAGATACTATGGTCTTCCTTTTATCTTATTTTGGTTATGCATTGTCATGAACACATCCCCCACCATTATGACCAAATATTCCCCACTTCACCATGTGATATGTGGTATGGAATGATTTTAAAAATGATACAACAAAATTAACACCTCCATCGTCAACGTAGTCCACGTCAACCACGTTATCTTCGTTTTGTAAACCTACTACCACATTTGCTCATGGTGTCATCCATGATGCCTTCCACATCAACAGGTGGGGCCCGTTATTCTCTGTTCATTGTATTACACTGCGTATGAGCTATTCATGGTCTACTTGTCGAAATGCAGTTGGGTCCTCTGATTTGTCGTTGTAATCCACCTACGAGCAAAATTCAATGTTAAACCTTTAATGTAACCAGTCATCACACCTATACCGGTTTCCATAACTTGTCGACGCTGTCACACATAGCTGCTATCATCTAGTTTATGTCGTACCAAAACGTCGTCTAGTTTCCTATCGCCAGAGTTATACTCATCTAGTCCTCCCATAATTTGTGGTGTTCATTAGCCAGTGTTGTTCCTCCTTGAGAATCGCACTAACCATTGCATTTGTCGCACCAACCTCCATCGCCGCTGTATCATTCTGGGTCTTCACGCCCGCGATGTCCAGGTGGGGTCCACCATCGGTGTCTGCGCATGCTGGCCATGAGGGCCCGTTCCTTGGTGGTGTTTACCTCTCCGTTCCAAAACCTGCACGTGATAAAGACACATAAACTAATATCTTTAACCCCATATTTTTAATGAAATGAGAAATTAAACGAATGAAGCGCTCACAACAAGCAAGGGTAACTTTCATATAATTGGATTTATTTATAGCATATGCCCATTTATTTATTTTATTTTATTTTTTATTTATTTTATTTATTAGTATTTTATTTATTTATTATAATGTATATTATAATATACATAATTATAATATATATATATATAAGGTTTATTGGAACCAACAATTATATTCAATAAAAACAAAGAACTCCTTTTATTTATTAATATTTTAATTATCATTATTATTATATGAAATATAATAATAATAATATTTTTATATTATTATCATACCTACAAATGAAAGCCAACACGAAAAATTAAACCCAAAACAACAAACTTGACAAAAAAACTCAACGACACAAAAGTGACGATAGAAAGTCGTCGATAGAAAAGAGATCATCAACAAGAAAAAGTCATCGACAGAAAAAAATCGTCGACAAGAAAAAGTCATCGACAAGAAAAATCATCGACAATAAAAAGTTGTTGACAATAAAATATCATCGACAATAAAATATTGTCGACAAGAAAAAGTCATTGACAATAAAATATCATCGACAAGAAATTGACAAAAACTGCAAACCCAAAATAAACCAAAGCATTAGACACTTAAAACAAACCACAAATATTTCAACAAAGAAACACAAACGGGTAAACTTTTTACAAGAAACACGAAGACCCCCAAAGAATAAGGAACTTCAAAGTCCCCTGACGATCCCATGGTTAGGGTTTTATTAACATGCTTGCCCAAAGACAACCAAAATTTGAAAAACCAAAATTTTAAAAGTGGATCCCCAAGCTTTGGGGCTAGTTATGGAGCAGCCACAATAGGTTCAAGAGAATGCAAAAACAAGTTATCCAAAATGTAAATCTACATGCAAGTTGATTTCAAATGCCTAGAAAAGTAAGAGGAGATAAACAAATCAAAGATTAATTATATGTTCCTTGATTATCCTTTATTTTGTGATTTGCAACCTAAAATAATATAAGAAAAAGAGGTTCCTTTTATTCTTTTTTACTTTTCTTGAAAATAGAGAACAAAGAATAGTAGAAAACAATATTTTAATGAAAATTCTATGAAAACCTATGAAGGGAATTACCTCAATCAATGGCTAAAGCGATATCATGCTTTGTAAAACGTGACCATAAAATTGATCTTAGGCCCTACAAAGCCAATCATGATTTCATGATATCTACAAAATAAGAGACTTGAAAGAGGATGACAAGAATTTTAGGGTTTGCTATAGCAAATGATGAAGCAAGGCTTACAAGTTTGGTAGTCAAACCTTCTAGGTCCTTTTAGCTAACCAAAATAAAAACATAGAAAATTAACCTTGGTTTTGCAGAGTGAAATCATGCTCTATGGACAAATATCATGATATTTCTCTGAGTGCAAAATAATGCTCTGTAGAAAGGAACAACAAAATATAGATTTATAGAAGACAGAAAAAATATAATTTTAGAGCAATATTGCACTCAATTAGTAAGGACCACAATATCATAGCAAATGAGAAATTTTGTGAGAGGCAATTTTTTTAAGGCTAGAAGAAATTTTATTATTCAAATATGAAGTGAGGGAGATAAAAAACGGGCTACCCACCTTGGTAGAAGGTTTGGTTGAGTGAAATCATGCTTGGTAGGGACGACCGTGATATCACTTTGCTAGGGATTCTTTTGAAGAAAAAGGGATAATATGGGTATTTTACATTAAATATAAGGGTGACCAACTAAGAGGAGAATAGTGTTAAGACTAGGAAGAAAAAGGAAGGTAGGATGATGCAAGGTTTTTCCCCCAACTTGAAGTAGAGCAAAATTGCAGCTGGTAAATATGGACCACAATATCACCCTATGTAGAGGGCCAAGACCTGAATATGTTAGAACAAGAGTCTTAGAAAGTTCTAAATATAGAAAAGGGGCTAATATAAGTTTGGCCTATAGCTACACAATAGCTAGGAGGGTATATTAGAGCAAGAAAAAGCAATATTAAGCTTAAAAGAAGGAAAATGCAACAAAGAAATATTAAATCTAAATAAAATTTAAAAGGTCAAAACACAAGAAGGAAAGGATACAACCAGAAGAGGAGTTACTCCTCTTAATTTAGCCAAGTAAATATTCTCCAAGAGCTTCCCAAGAAAAGTGCACTTGTTAAGAGATTTGCGCCACCAAATTGCTAATGTTTCTTTACAATGAGAGAGCTTGTAAAACGAGAGGCCCAATACCTCAATTTATAAAAGTTTTGGTATGGAGGAGGGGAGAGAAGACATTAAAGACAAGGGGGGTGAGGTGGTAAATTTTAAATTCACAATGCCAAAAGAGTAGGTACCTTGGTATTTGGTAATAGGGTAAGGGTGCTAAGGGGATGGCACTATAAATGGTCCAAAATACCTAGGAGGTTAGAGAATCCAATATTTTAAGTCATTGCCTTTGGAAAATAATATTCTAGTCTATCTTCAATGATCGCAATATCACTAACATGACCATTGGGGTCACACCAAGTATTACCAACTAGTTTTTAAAATCTGGGTGGGAATGATAAAAAATGTGATATCACGGTTTGCCTTAAAGGGGTATGATATCAGTAAGAGAAAAATATCCTTAGTAACTAAGGATTTGAGAGGAAAATTTAATTTTATAAAATTTAAGGGTTTACTTAGGCATCTAAGGAAAATATGATCCATTTGGCTAGGTCAAATTTTGATGTCTATAGGGACTAATTCTAAGACCTTAGAACAAAAAAATGTAGGTCCATTATCCATTATTATAGTCTTTAAGATCCCAAATCTAATGATTAGTTTCTCTAGTAATTTTACCACTACTTTTTGGTTTACCTTATTTGTAGTTACTAATTTTAACCACCTTGTAAAGTAATCTATTGCACAAAGGATGAACTTATACCTAATAGAAGAATTTTTGGTAATAATATTAATTATATCAAATCCCCATTGCTAAAATGACTCATCTATTGTTACCTACTAGAGAGGAGGAGTGAAACTCATTTATTACCATTTTCACTTTCTTTAGGTAGATGCATTTAAGAACTTAATCAAAGTTCTTATTATATAGGCTATTATCAATAATGAAATAATATAGAGCTTGAAGACTATACCTCCTTTATGAAGGACCTAGGTTTTTTGTACTTCTACCCATTCAAAAAAAAAATATTAGGTTAGATGTCCAATCATTTTTCTCATTTATATCTGCTTCTGATTTTGACCCAATGCACTCTTCTAACAATAAATTTTATTCTAGTCCTACTCAATTGGCTAGCTATTCACACAAAGCTCTTACCTAGACAAGCTTTATTTAATTTATCTCTAGATCATACTCCTAGATCTTAGTGATCCAACCTACCCTCTTGTCACCTAGATTTCCTTGTAAAAGAACTATATGTATAACATACACAATGGTTTTCCTCAATGATACATAACACCTTAATTTCTTAAGAGATATTATAAGAGCAAATTATTATTTTTTAATGAATTTGTGGTGATCCTAATAGTTTTGCATCATTTTGATGATGAAAGCTATTACATGATCTCATTGATCTTCTTTCTTTCGTGTAAGTTGATGCGTTGTTGTTAAGCACATCATTAAATCTCAAAGATCTTATCAATCTAGGGTGGTGTCCAAGGTTATCTCCGATAGAAAGTTAGGGCAGAGTGCAATTCAGGCATTCAGATTTCAAGCATTTATTGGTGAAGCAGATTTTGGTTTAGCCTTTTGGTGTCACACTAAACCTAGTCTGCAGAATGGAAACTAAAATAAATTACAGGAATTGAAAACTAAATCTAAATTGCAAAATTTAACAATTAACTACAATTGCAAGAATTGGAAATGGCTGAATTAAAATATAATCTACTTTTGCAGAATTGAAATAACAAAATTGAAATTGCTAAATTGAAATGTTGCTGAAATGAAATCCTAAATTACACTTGCAAAATTGAAACCTAGTTTACTCTTGCAGAATGGAAGTGATACTTGGAAATGAAATGCCTGTCAATGCCCTACCACAAAAGGTTGTCAAGCTTCTACTACAGTAATTAACAGCAAAATGAAATATGCTGAAAATGGAAAGTTGCTAAAATAGAAAAGCAAGGAAAACATGGAAAGCAAAGGAAAAATGCTTAATATAATTTGTCAGCTGACACACACACAAATGTTTTACACAAACATAATAGAAAACATAAAGAGCATTATACAAACTTAAAATAAGAAAAGTAAACTTGACAAGTAATCTGTTAATTCTACTGCAACAAAATTACAGATTAAAACCTGCCATAAAAATCCTCCTTCTAGATCTGAAAGTGGGCCCATACTTCCTGATCTAGAAGGAGGTGAAAAGCACTCCTTAACTAATTAACACTCAAAACATAAAATGATAAAATAACTGCACTTTTGTTAATGATAAAATATGCTAAAAACTGTTACAAAAAATTAATGTACAGTCCTAATTGCTGCTATTGAAAACTCTCATATATTATAATTACTAACTGGCTCAACCAAGGAGAGAGCTATGTTATTTATATAAATATTTACAACATATCCCATGCTTAAATCAGCCTATGTGCTACTTTACAATGATTTTCCAATAATTTTGGATCTGAAATAAATGCAAATATGGACAACTTGTGTTGCAGTAGTAGTCATTAGCCCTTAAAAAGCATCTTCAGTGGTGGGAGTACATGGGAGGATTCTAGAAATATCTCACACATTTTTCTCCACTTCAGAATATGCCATTTCTATCTTGCAAACAACTTCATATTATGTTGCAGTTATTTTTGGGTTTATCCTAGAAGAGGATCAAAATTGATCTTTTCCATGAATGGTGGCTTTGGATGACAAGGACGACAAAGTCAGATGGGAGATATTTTCCTTTAACCTTTTCAACCTTATTTCCCTTTTTCCATCGTCAGAAATCAGTCAACAAGTCAAAAATAACTTTCTGTTCTCATTTCGAAGATAAGTGGCTCATTTCGAAGAGACTGCATTTCTCATTCTGAAGATGTCCACTTGTTCCGAAGAGACTGTATTTCTCATTTCGAAGATGTCTGCTCATTTTGAAGATCTTTGAAATGAACAACTGTGTGCTCTTCAAGTGATTTCATATACATTTCTTAGGTGGGTTAGCTCTCAGGATCAGATTGCAATAGCCTTCATCTCTCTCCATGTGTGAATTCCATGCCTTGCCATTCATTGGTAGCTTGTTGGAATTTACATGGTAAATTACTGGATTTTCCAACTCTGTTGCACAGTTGTAAAATATTATCATTTCTTGTAAATTCAAAAAAATTAGAACATGGAAAAATTATTCAAATATCAACATGAAGGAGTACATCAATTTGCTACTAAATTTATACACTTCATTCACCAAGTAACCATGCTAAAATAGTGCAACAATGCTGCACAATTGTCCCTACTCTATTATACCCTGTTGTTGCCTATTTAGACCATGTGGGAATGCTTCTAAATAGGTCAGATGTATTCTGTAGTACTTCTAAACTCATTCCATCCATATCCTCATGCTTTGCTTTACAACTTCAAGGTGTTCCTATAAAGTGACAACTTTCTGATTTTTATATGGCTGTTTTTTTTAGATTTTCAGATTTATAAGTCCTAAAATTTTGGCTTCAATGTGGATTTGAAACAAGTTGAAGGGCAGGAAAACATTCAAAAACCATTGAGAAGTTAATGGATATTAACATACCACATTTGGTTAATTGAAATGCATGTTTTTACTTGCTACTTAATCAAACAAAATCAATCATAAAATGCTGAAAATAGTAAAAAACAGAGATATAGTATTCCTAACATAAAATCATGCAAACACTTAACAAATAGTATATTTTAGTCAACTATTTGGCAATTAACTTATCATATGGTAGTCAAACATTATGCAATAATGAGGCATTTTTGGACCTCATCATAAGTATCACAACTATAATTTCCTTTGAATAATACACATATAAGATGAAATACCTATCATAATCTAGATTTTCTAGAATTAGAGCTCTAACTATTGCTAGTTTAATGCTTTTTGTAGGCGATAGGAAAACCTCGTGTTCTTTTCCCTTTTAAATTTAATTGATTTCAAGTGTGCATGGGAGATATTCGTTAAAATATCTGCTTCCCCACTTGAGGACCTCTTTCCAAAGGAGATATCAAGGATATGAATCCTCAACACAACTAGACCCCTACGACTCATAAATTATCAAGGTCATGTAAGATTGATGTAATATTTGTTTTGCAATGTTTTATGTGTTCAATTAGGACAATCACCTAAAAGTTTTGGATCCTTAGTAATCTTGACTCTTTATCGAGCTTTAATGGTTATATGAACCTAAATCATCAGAACCATCTAAGATGCAATTCTTAGCTTAATTCACACAAATGCAAGCAAACAAGAGCTATCCTAAATGTAATTCAAGTTTGAATGCACTAGTATAAGGAGGATTTTATTTTCAGGGAAAACAAGGAAGGATGCAATAAAACAGGATTAGCCTAATGCAATTCATATTTCTTGCCTAAGTACTTAATTATAAAATATATGCTAAATTAGGGTCTAAGGTTCTTTAATTAAGCTGTCCTAAATTTTTTTGTGAGGGAATTAATAAGTTTTGTAAAGAAGTTTCTAAATTTTGTAAAAGGAATTACTATGTTTATGTAGAAAATATTTCTAAGTTTTGTAAAGAAATTACTATGTTTTGTAGAGAAATTTCTATGTTTTTGAAATGAACCTTACAAATTTTGGTAATGAAATTTCTAAGGCTTTGTAATGAAATTGCTATATTTTTGTATGTATTTTAAAAATAACTTCCTAAGTTTTATAAAAAAGTTATGTATTTTTTTTTTTGGTAATTATTATAATAGATTAACAGTGGGTTTTTATAAAGGATCCCAAAACCTTATATACAAAATCAGCCTTGCTAAATAGTGCTTCATGCCTCTTGGCTAGAAGAATAAACCTGTATGCAGAAAAAAAAACAAAAAGTTGCTAATTGCCCGAGGGCTACAAGTAAGGCATTTTTGCCTGATTATCCTGGAAACCATGGCCATTATAACTGGGAAAACAAAAACTAGCCGGAGAAGCTGGACCATCGGAAAGCATAAGAAGACAACCAAGAAAACTACAAAAAATTCTCCCATACCCGGGAAATAACTTTCCACATTTCTGCTTTCCGGGAGGCAGAATTCGAAGCATACATGTTGGATAGGATCCAAGAAAAATGACTGGACTGAAACAAACCGTTGAAAATCCTGCTGGAAAATTTTGCCCTGGCCCAAATGGCCACTCTGATTAGTCTTCTCGCATCCAGGATTTCATCCGTACGGTTTGAGGTTCTTCTTACTTCCCTTTCCCTGCTGGAAGGGAGGTTTTGGGATAAGCGCGTCACCCATCAGAGAATCAGAGTCATCCTGAAACAGCAACCGTTGGGTTCCATTTGCAACATCAGCCGCAGTTTCTTTGTCTCTCTTTTCCTTGTTGGGGGGATGGCCCTGCTTCCTTTCACTACCAAAATCCACCCCTTGCTTTTGACTCCTCGTAATTCGAGGGCTAATATTACCAGGCTGGTAACCTCTTCTTCCCAGCAGGTAGTCTTCCAATAGCTTTTGTGCCTCGGGAGAGTTTCGGTCATAAATTTTGGGTGAATCTGCCTGAGTGGTGATAAGGAGGGGGGCCTGTTCCTTTTCCTCCCGTGGTCCTAGTTGGGGGTGCCCACCACACTGCTCGGAGTCCGAATGGGTGGTGATTTCCTCTTCTGGTAAGGAGGATTCGAGATGGTCCCTGGATGGACCTGGAGATTCATGGCCTTTTGCAAAAGGGTGCTTCGTCTGACCTTCATCGTGCTCTAGAGGGTTGCAGGGATCCCGCTCCTTCCTCGGCTTTTGGAGAGGAAAATTGGACTGAAGATGCCCTTGAGAACTACACTGAGGGCAGAAAGCTGGCCTGTTCTCATAAACAATAGCTTGCTTGTGTAGAAAAGTACCCCCAGACCGCAGAGTAATGGAGGATGGGAGGTCCGTCTCCAAGTCCGCCAAAAAATAGAACCGGGCTTGGACAAATCTAGTTCGAGCTCTGGTGGGAGGGTCTAAAGTGATCAACTCCCCGATGGACCGAGAAATACCTCTGATTACATTTTCATGCCAACAGAAAAGGGGAAGACTCGGGAGCCTAACCCATATTGGAGCAATGTTGATATTCTGGGTATCGGGGTTAAAGTCCAAACCCCACTTCCTTAGAAAGAGACTCCTACGGCCCAAGAACCAAGGCCCTCCAGCCAAGATTTTACAGTAGTCCTCCTTGTTGCTCAGCCTAATCACGAAAAAACCTTGGGTTAGGGTAGCCAGCTCTAAGTGACCAAAGGTCCGCCATTTGCCAGACGCCCACTTGCAAATGGTCTCCATGTCGGGACGACCACCAATAAACTTATCGATGAGGGTAAATTTTTTGAAATCCACAAAGCTTGAGAGAATTTCTATCGGGATGTCCAACTCGTCCCCGGATGGAAATAACTCCTTGGAGAAGAACCCGCTTAGGGTTTCAGAGGCCACTGCCAAAGCATATGACTTCCGAGGTCCATCTCCCCGTTTGTCTGGCGGATCCTTGCCGTGACTTGGCAAGGAATCCTCGGCATCCCCAGACTCTGTTTGCCCTACCTCCACCCTACCGAGCCCCTGCTTCGACCTACCGACGCTCCCGTGCTCTCCCAGAACAGCCTTCCCGCCCACCGTCATCCCCACCCTCCCAAGAAACCCTAATTTCCTATTTGATGATCATCAAAAAAGTTATGTATTAAGTAGTGGTTTTGCTGGGTTTTGCTAATATTTGCTAAGTTTTGTAATGAAGTTTCTAGGGTTTTCAAACAATATTGTATTCTTTAATCTAGGTTCCTTAATTACCCAAAATAGATGTGTATTAAGTTTTTAAAACAACAAGAAAAATGCACAAAATGGAAATGATAGAGCTAGGGAAGGGCCAAGTGGCTAGGTTACCTCTATCAGAGCTTATCTATCAATTTTTCCACAAAGTAGAGCAAAATTCACCACTCTACCAAATTTGCCATAGGGGTGGAAAATTTGGTAAACCTGCACAAAACCCAAAAACAATTAGGGTTTCTATTTTTGAGGGCCTGTCTGAGGGTAGTGAAGATTGTAAGCTATATTTGCTACTGATAAAACCCCCTTTTATGCCAAAAAATTGAGTATGATTGCCTATTTTTGGAGTAATTTTGGTTTATTGCCAAATTCATCATAGCACATAGCCAAATTTACCACTCAACCAAATTCACCATAGGTGTGGCAAATTTGGTCTTGGGAGGAGAAAAATATATTTTGAGGTCGATTCCAAAGGGTTCTACTATGAATTAAGGGCTAAAATTTTTTCATGGGGTCCCTACCGAAGTCTAGAGAACTTGTGAATGGAAAAAATAGAGAGTACTACCTTAGAAATCGGGTTTTGCCAAATTAACCATAAGGGTAGCGAATTTGGTTCTAAGGATGATTTTTAAGATTTCAAAGTCAAATGAGGGTAAATTTTAGCTGGGTTTGGTTTGAAACTAATAGGGAAGATTCCTAATATGATCCAAAAGGTATTTATACAGATAAATTAGGGAATTATACTCTCAAATCTGAGAATTGATGAACTAAAATTTTATTTATAGTAAAAAGAGTGAAATCCCCAAAGGGTATTTGCAAGTTTTGGAAAATCAAACTTATGACAATATAAAAAAGGGAAAGTTGAGGCTTACAAAATGCTAAAACAAGGTGAATCCAATTCCTAAAAATTCTATAAGGATGGATTGGAGGATAATTTCAAGGATTTGACAAGATGTATCAAGAAAATTGTTCAAATTTCAAATCAAATGAGCAATAACAAAGTGAATGTTAGAGCACAAATCTGAAATTAAATTCTACAGTAGCATAAATGCATGTAAATCAGATGTAATACAACAAGGAAACTACTAATTGCCTTCAATTCTAGCAAAGAGCAAGTAATATTCCTATTATGGTGAAAAATCTCACATATGAAGCTAAAGAAAATGTTAGTAGGAATACTTAAAACAAAGAGATAATGTATGAAAGGATAATTCTGAATTATAACACTAAGATAGCATGCAATGAAATGAGATTGGATCAATATTCTATAAAAAGAACAAGATCTTGGAGGTAAAAGATTAGTAAAACAAATGTAAAGGAAATATGACCAAAACATTACAAAATGGAGGATTAGACTCACAAAATATGGTAAAAGAAATGATATATTCCAAATAACCTGCAAAAGAAGTGTGAGGAAGCAAAATATATGAAAATATGCCACAAAAATTAAGTTAGAGTACCATAAAAACTAGGTTAGATATTTTCAAAGAAGGATTTAGAGAAATCAAGAAAAAAGGTTAAGCCTATGAAAAGAAATGCATAAAAGAAAGTGAGATATTAAGCTAGCAAGGCTACAACCATGGGTGGGAAAAATGCTATGGAACCAAGGTGAAGGGAGAGAATAAGGGAGTTGGGAGAGATTCCCTCCTTGCCTCCAATGGTGACCTCCTCACTTCCAATCCCTCCCTAGCCTTGCTATAATGCTTGAGAAAACTTATGCTATTGCTTGAAAAGAGTATAGAGAAGAAAATTTAAATGCTAGAATGATGTGGGCAGAGCTTTGCTACAGTGGAAAACCTTGCCAAATGCCTACCCAAGGAGGTCCTTAAATAATATTTTGAGGAGGGATTGGAGGGAGAATTGGATAAGAATGCATTCAAACTAATTAATATTAGACATTTTTGGAGCATGTAGGATCAATGGTGGAGGTAGAAATATGCTCAATCTGCCTCTACCTAGTTTATATAAAAGATTTTTGACCATTTTGCCAAATTTGCCACTATTTACAAAATTCGCCACAAGTGTGGCGAATTTGGTTATGAATGGCAAATTTGGTAACAAATTAGATTAGAATTATGATATTTGAATTTTGAAAAGGGGTGATAAATTCACCATAGGTGTGGCAAATTTGGTAAAAACTAACTTTTGGACAAAAAACCCTAATTTTGTAGTCTTGCCAAATTCGCTACTTGACTTACCAAATTCACCACTAGCAAATTTGGTCAGACTAGAGAATATGGTAAAGGTGTTTTAAGTGTCAATATTGATGGGAAATTATGATTTTGAAGTTTTGTGAAAGTTTGAACAAGTTTTGAGAAGTTTTAGTGTGATTTAGACTAGTTTTAGGGAGTCATAATAAGTGTGTCAAAATTGGGTGTCTATATTTTGCCCTAGTTTTGACATGATATCCGAAATGTTACGTTAAAATTTAAATTGTCATACCAATTTTGATGTTGTACCAGGTTGGAATGATAATTGATTGTTGCGTGATATTAATTGAAGATTTTAGTTGGTTTCGAAGGATTTGTATATATATATGCCTCATTTTGCATGCCCTGATATTTGGTGAAAATAATTGTCAGGCTTTATAAGAATTTTATTTTGGGAATACAACTTTTTGGACCCCATATGCTAGATTGTAGATTTTGGTGCGAGTTTTTAAGATAAGGAAAATTCTAGATTAATTAGGGTTTTAGGGTTAAAAATCTAAAAGAGAGGTGAGAGCGACCTAATTTGCACTTTTACCTTTTTACAGAAAGTTGGAGAGAGTGGAGTGGAGTTATCAGAGGAGATGGTGAATATCCAAGGATGGGTGCATCGTGCTGATATGGTTTGAGGGATGATTGAGGTACCGAAGTGAGATCGAGAGGTAGGTTCTACTCCCGATGCCAAAATTTCTTATCTAAGGTGTGTTTTTCATGATTTTTGAAATATTTGGTGAATTTGGTGCTAGTGGCAATTTTTGTAGAGGTGCCATTGGCGATTTTGGTCTTAGTGGTGAATTTGGCACCAGTGGCGAATTTGGTCAAAATAGCCTAATTTTATTTTATGCTTTTTAACCTTGATACACGAGAAAATATGGTCATATTTATACTTGCAAGAAAGATATCTTTGAGGCTATCCAATGGTTGTGTTTTTGTAAAATTTAGAAATGAGTTGATGCCTTATCTCAATCATTATTTGTAATGAATCTTGATAGGTGATGAAGATTTTGACTAGTTGGGAGCATCATCCCAAGTGCTTGGGGAGCATCTTATGGGGTGACCGGAGGGTTGAGGATGTGGTACTTTTATCAGTGATGGGGTTGTACTATGTTGTATATATACCTAACTTGGATTTTGACCGTTCATTATTGATAGCTCTCATAGAGAGGTGGTACCCATCCACTAATACTTTCAGGTTATCGATGGGTGAGATGAGAGTCACTTTAGAGGATGTATGGTGCATTCTTTGAGTACCTGTCCAGGGAGTTCCCATTCATGTGGGGATAAATTTATTTGTAGGGATATTGGTATTTTTAGAGTATGGTGATGTTTTGGGTATGCAGAAGGGCTTGAGGATTAATGATGCCTATATTGGAGGGCACATTGATAGAAGCACAACATTGATGATGAGCGATACTAGCAAGAGCTTCATGCCATGGGGATGGGGTCACATCATAGCAAGGATGAGAGATAGTCACATAGTCTATGCCTGGGCTATGGCTATTTTAGCTAGATTATACCATACCCTATATAGAGTGGTTTATCGATAGGGTCAGATATTGACTTGTTCTACCTTACTCCAGGTTTGGACCTAGGAGTATATAGCTATTAAAAGACCCATAGTGGTGATGAGGAGGATTGACCATGAGATTATTTTAGTTTATCGATGGGATAGGTGCATCTTCCATTAAAATTGTAATATGGTTTAGGTGAGGTATCTTATTGAGGATATGCAGATAGCTCATGTTAGCTGGCATCCTTGGAGAAGGATGTATGCATGTTCTGAGGACCATAAGGAGTTATCTAGGGCAAGGCAATTTTAATGTTTGGATGATAGAAATAAAGCTTCTGAGTTATACCATTATTATCGGGTGACTCGCCAGTTTGGAGAGGTACATGGGATACCGACTAAGGGAGAGGTTTAGATACAATGAGTGCATCACAAGACTTGGTGGGATCCTGTGGATCCTCTTACTTTATTGGAGATCAGTGAGGATGATCTAGTGGTTTTGACTCCTATACTAGATGATATTGGTGTGACAATGTATTACAGTGGTTGGTATAGGTAATTCAGGCTCCATCGTTTGATCGCAGGCCCACCACCGAGGGATAGAAGGTAGATATTCTTGGATATACTGAGTGCTTTATGGGTAACTAGGCATCATGTTGTGAGAGAGGGATGACAAAGGAGGATGGGTAGATAGAGGGTGAGGAGATCAGCTCCTTTAGATGTGGCTCCTTTGGTTGTTATCCCTCTCCTATGTGCCTCGACCAGTCGAGGGGTGTTAGGATTAGGTGGATAGGATACCAGTGGGGTGGATCAAGATTTTGGTGTGGATGTAGATTTGAGTAGGGAGGATGTGGATGTTATAGTAGTAGAGTTGAGGGTATTACACCACATCCTAGAGGATGTGAGGGGCCATTTGGCAGATTTGGAGGCCCTTCAGTTGGTAGAGGTAGCTCAACTTAGGGATGAGATGGTGTGGACATAGATGGATAGTGGGGAGGCCATCTCGAGGCTTCAATATTACTTGGACCAAGTTGTGACTGAGTGTGATCTTGATTAGGTTATTATTATTGGCCTTAGGTTTTATCTAGAGTAGGTGATGAGGGAGAGGGAAGAGGCTCATGATGTGGTGGGTATAGGCTTAGATAGCAGGGTGGCAACCATTATTACTAGGCCACTTGAGCGAGAGCTAGCAACTATAAGGTTAGATTTTACAGAGCACGTACATTGCTTGACTACTCAAGTTGAGAGGGCACATAGTAGGGCCTTATGATACTGTGATATATATCATGCAGTGGTACCTATGGATCAAAGGGAACCATCTCCATTGAGCATGTAATCAAGGGCTACAATGGTGAGTGGTACATGGGGGAGTAATAGCCTCCAAAAACCACACCGTCCTACTACATTAGGGGACTCTAGGGATACAAAGACCTTGAGTTAGGGGAACTTTTGGGAGTGAACACACTAATGTTGGAATTGTAGTACATCCTCCTATGATATGAGCACATCATTTTCCTCTTGTGATGCACCTTCTCATATCGGTTTGTATGTTGCAGGGCATATATATATGATGTTTTGGTTTTCATGTTATGATGATATATTTTGATGTGGTGTAATTGACTAAGTATTTGTATATTTGATTGATTTATTCTAGCATAATAATGTTTATATTTTAGGGATGATATAGATGAAGGGAGATGCCCCAAATTGAGATGTGTTGAATTATTTAGGGGATGAATGAATATTCTAATATGTTTGTATGAGCGGTGGTATTTAGACCTGATATAGGATAATGCTCATCTAGAAGGTAAGATTTGCCATAATGTACTCATAGGTAGGGATATGATCTCATTATTTCCAAATGGTGGCCTATAATGCCATATTTGTGATATCATTTAGAACATAATAAGGTACCTGTAAAATATACAAGAGATATAGACTATTTTCTTTCTCATCAGTGTTCAAATGTTGCTCTTGTGAACATTTGACTATGTAGATGAGGTACTTGTAATATGTA
This sequence comes from Wollemia nobilis, assembly GCA_028583015.1. Classification (NCBI taxonomy): domain Eukaryota; kingdom Viridiplantae; phylum Streptophyta; class Pinopsida; order Araucariales; family Araucariaceae; genus Wollemia; species Wollemia nobilis. Next base: position 11,100,764 of record JAQPPZ010001125.1, read on the forward strand.
CAAGAGATAGTATTTTGTTTTCCTCTCATAAGTGTTCAAATGTTGCTTTCACGAACATTTGAATGTGTAGATGAAGTACCTGTAATATGTATAAGAGATAGTATTTCATTTTCTTCTCATGAGTGTTCAAATGTTGCTCTCACGAGTAGTTGACTACATAGATGATGTACTTGTAGTATTTTGTTTTCTTCTCATCAGTATTAAAATGTTGCTCTCGTGAATATTTGACTATGACGATGAGGTACCTATAATATGATCCTTATCAGTGTTTGAATTCTACTCTCCATAAACATTCAACTACGTAGATAAGGTAGATGTAGTATGATCCTTATCAGTGTTTGAATGTAGCTCTCTGCAAGCATTCAATTGCATAGATAAGCTATATGTAGTATGATCCTTATCAGTGTTTGAATTTTATTATCTATGAACATTCAATTGTATAGATAAGGTAGATGTAGTATAACCCTTATCAGTGTTTAAATGCTGCTCTTTATAAACATTCAAATATGTATATAAGGTAGATGTAGTATGACCCTTATCAATGTTCAAATGCTGCTCTCTACAAATATTCAATTACATAGATAAGATATATGGAGTATGATACTTATCAGTGTTTGAATACCTCTCTTTGCAAATATTTGACTGTGTAGATAAGATAGATGTAGTATGATTCTTATCAGTGTTTGAATGCTGCTCTCTATGAATATTCGACTACATAGATAAGGTAGATGTAGTATGACCCTTATCAATGTTTGAATGTTGCTCTCTATAAACATTCAACTACATAGATAAGGTAGATATAGTATGATCCTTATTATTGTTTGAATGCTACTCTTTGCAAATATTCAACTGTGTAGATAAGGTGGATGTAGTATAATCCTTATCAGTGTTTGAATGCTACTCTCTACAAACATTCAACTACATAGATAAGGTATATGTGATCCTTTCACCAGTGTCTAAGTGTCACTTTCTATGAAACACTTAGCTACGTAGATGAAATATGGTTTGATTTTTGTCAATGTCTAAGTGCCATTCTTTATGAAACACTTAGGTGTGTTGATGAAATATTTAGATTTTGCAAGACTTTGGCAAGAGTTTTTATATGAAGTATGTGAATGCTTTTGATGCTGATTGTATTGATTGTAAGAAGTTTTTCTTATATGATCTTTGCAAATATTTTACAAAGTAATGAGAGTGATATTTACAAATGCTTTTGTGAAGTAATAGGATGATTTTTAAAAATATATTTTATTATTCAATTTCACATTATTTGCAAATGTTTTTGCAAAGTTATGGAGAATGATATTTACAAATGTCTTGTAAAGTGATAGAATAATTTTTGCAAACATTTTGCAAAGTAGAGAAATGCTTTTATGATTTGATTGTGCATGTTTTTGCAAAGTGATGGAAACAATAATTTGGTGCTATGATTGCTTTGTGATGATATTTTGTTAGTTATAAAAGTTCTTGTTGATTTAGTGTTTTACGGATAAAATATTTCAAAACTAAGGGTAGAGTTCCTATATGTACAATCCCAGAGAAGAATATATCCTTCTCCCATATTCAGTGTATGTACACATTTATGGTCTATCACTAAGCACATCATTAATTCTCAGTAAATTTGTCAATCCATGGCAGTGTACAAGGCTATCTACAAAAGGAGTGAACAGGGCTATAATTTAAGGTCAATTAAGAGTAGCAAGTCTTATTGGTGGAACTGATTATGTGGGGGTTTTTAGGTCTCTTCTACCTCTAAATTGCATAAATTGAAATTTAATATAATTGCAAGAATGAAGACTAATTACTGATTACAGAAATGAAACCTTAGTTACAGTTGCAAAAATAAAATCTGATTAAATTACATAATTAAAACCCTAGTTACAGTTACAAAATTGGAAACCTAATTACAGCTGCAAAATGAAAGTCTATTTACTCTTGCAATAATGAAAACTAAAATTAAGTCCTGTCGATATTTTGTAGTAGAAGGTTGTCAATTTCTGTGCAAGGGTTGATAGAAAAAACAATAATGCAAGAAAATTGCAAAAAACTATAAATTGCTAGAAATGGAAATTGTAGTAAATTGGAAAGTTGTTGGAAAGCAAAAAGACTAATAAGATCTACTGCTAATGACATCACAAAAGTATCTTGAATAGAAAATAAATTATTAATACTGTAATGGAAGTTAACTACTACAAAAGAATGAAATTGACAAGTTTCATAGCTTATTCTGCTACAACAAAATCAGAACAAAACCTGTCTGTTAGTCCTCCTCCTAGGTCTGGAAGTGGTCAACCTCCTTTTCTAGAAGAAGATATGAGTTCCTCTCTCACTAAATATTACTCACATTCAAACATAGTAGAATGAATAGAAAAACTTGTACTTTATTGATTTAGAATATGATTATAAATCTACTGCTAAAACCTGTTATAGAACTATAACAGGTTCAGTTTTCTCACTTATTCTCTATTTATATTTTCTCTACTACTATTTCTATTGTCATTATTATTATTCTTTTTTTATATTCTTCATAGATTAACCTGGATATGAGCTATCTTTTATAGATGCTTAAAATCTAATTACAACAAAAAATATACTCTACAAATCAATTCTTGTTATTCTGAGTATTCCTTGGGTTTATCCTAGAAGAGGATCTTTTACATAAATTGTGGCTTTGGACAACAAGGACGTCAAAGTTATATGGGAGATATTTTTCTTTAACCTCCTCAACCTTCTTTCCATTTTTCCACCATCAAAAATCAGTCAATAGGTCAAAAAGTGTTTTCTGTTTTCAATTTAGAGCTAAGTGGCTCAATCCGAAGAGACTGTATTTCTCAATCTGAAGATCTTCAGAATGACCAACTATGTACTTTTCAATTTATTTTAGTTGCATTTATTATGTGGATTAGTCCTTAGGATCATATTGCAATAGCCTTCATTCCTATTCATGTGTGAATTCCATGCCTTGCTGTAGCACCCTAAAATTAGCGTAGTAAAAATGCAATAATTACATTCACCTTAGTAAATAATTTAAAATTCAAATTTAACCTCCCAAACCGCCCGTTAATCGCCTGGAAATTCGTTTCCCCATTTTTCGTGCCATTTTTAGGGGTTGTTTTGATCGTTTGACGATATCGTCGTCGATCAGACGATATTGCCCCAGATTTGATGATTTCGTCTGGACTAGAACGTCCAGACGATCTTGTCGTAAAACTAAATTTGCAAAGTTGGAATCTGTTCCAACGGGTCTCCAATCTGGGTAGAAGTGTGTCTGTGTCATTGGGACCCTCCCCCATTGGAGATCTCCCAAATTGGGATGATCTCCAACCTCCTAACTACTCCCCCTAAGCCTATTTAGTCTCTAGGATTTTCCCTTCCCAACCCCTGGCCGAAATTCTATGCAAATTGATTTCCTCTACATTAAAGCATCCCAATATTGCATTTGCATTAGATCTATACCAATTTTATTGTAGGTACATCACTATTTTTCAGCCGGACCTAGCACCTATCATCACCGACGAACCTGTTCAGATCAGAGGCGAACCTGTCGAATTCAAGGCGATTTCGTATTGATGCGAGATGATTTTGACTACAGTCCGTATTAAGGCAATCAGTGCCTAAAGTTTGCGTTCCTCAATCCCTTTTCTGTCACTTTATTCTGCAAATTAGATAATCTATTCAGTATTTTATATTATCTTGCATTTGGAGTTCACCCATTTAGATTAAGTGCATAATTAAATCTTAATTATCATCAAATTAGCACAATTCATTTCTGTTTTTGTGTTTAAGTTGCAGTTTGATAACATTGCTGCCATTTTATATCATTTCCCTCTGTTAGCACTATAGTATGTTTTGTATTTTGCATCTGTTTTCAGTTTTACAGGTCTTTGACGAATTCGTCTGACGAATTCGTCAGATCTCAGACGATCTCGTCTGATTGCAGACGATTCTGTCGAATCTTAGACGATCGGGACTGCTTCAAAATCAAAATCTTCTTCAGACATCCGGATCAGGTATTCATCATTTGCACACTGTAAATTCTATGTTTTAATTTTATAAATCTATTTTTTGTATTCATTGAACTTGCATTTTCATATAGAGTAATCTAGATGCATTCGGCCAAACCTAGGATATGAATGCTTAAGGTTAAAACGAACACATTTAAACACATTCCCAACCTAGGCGTGGAAGCTGCCGTTAAATTTTTCCTGGTGAACCCACCATCCGTCGAAAAATCATCAAAATACACCTCCCTTGAGAGGCGAGACCTTCGTAAAGTCCTCTCAGTCCGAGGTACCGCACCATCCTTTTCCCATCCTCCTTTTGGGCACGGATCCTATAGCCTGAAGGTAGGGATGCAAAAAATTTGGAGTGATACATTTTGGTGAACCCGACGTGAATGCATCATAACCTTTTGAAAAAAAAAGAAAAAAAAAAGAAGAACAACTGAAACATAGATGCATTTTAAACATTTAAGTTTGAAAACATATTTAGATGGTAGCTCCTAAGAAAAGGTTAGAAGTTACTATAAATGTAGAAAATCAATTGGCAGCCATAGAAGTTAATTCTGTCCTTAGTGTGCCTAAAACAAGCAGAAATCAATTCCTGTGGAACGAACTTGATAGGAGACTTAGTATCATTTCATCTTGGTCCACACAACTTAAGCAAATCAAGAGGCTAGTCCTAGATAGAATCTTGGATCCTCATCAACTAGTTTTTTATCATGAACTTCAGAGAGCCTGCCATAGATGGTTAGCCTATAGGAGAGCTTTAGTATCTTTAGAGTTGTTCACCTTCGAGGAATACCTCGAGAACGCAGCTATTGTGCACCAGTTCCTAGGTTGTGTAGAATACCAAGAGGTTGTTCTTACAAATAGGGAAAGATGGAATAGAGTTCCGCGAGCTGTGTTATATCGAGAGTATTGCCACAAGCTTTACTTTTATCAACCAGCATCTGAAACAGACAATATCACTATAGTTATTTTCATCAAATTTTTAAAAGAAAACTTTCAATTTGAAGAAGAACACTTCATGACTCCTGAACAACTCGAACCTATCAATGATATTCATAAGTTGTTTATAGAAAATTAAATTATTACTTCAGTAATTATTTCTAGCATTTATTGTGTTATTTGTCTGTCTTTATTGTATTGTTTCAAAAAATTAAAGAAAAACCAAAAAAAAAAAAAAAACTTAGCAAAAACTTAAACATTTCATTTTTTAAATTTGTAGTAGGTATATAGTAGATATATACCTCTTAATTTGTTGCAATATATATATATATATATATATATATATATATATATATATATATATATATATATATTTGCTGAAATCAAAACTTAGCACCATGCCTAAACTTAAGAATGATAAAGAAACCTTAGGAGAAGAAGAAGATTGGTTACAAGACACAACTAAAGACCCAAATGTCCTTCTTGGAGATACAAATCCGGAAGGAGAAACTCTAGGTCAATCAGATGAAGACTTAGGTGAAGATAAGGAACAAGAAGGAAGTGTTAAAGAGGATGGATCCTCATCCCCTAGAGTAGCTCCTGATGGAACTATTGCCTTTGACAATGTAGAGCATTTCAAGAAATTTCTCGTAGATAACATTTAATGTGGCAATTCGCCTTGATAAAGGGCAAATCAGTGACGCTCAAGCAGCTATAGAACAGGCGTTTAATATGCGCATTAATCCCTTGTCTTTCATTGATCAAGAAAGTGACAAGGCAGGGCCATCCAATACGGATATGGTCACTATGGCTCAAAACATGTCAAAAAAATAGGTTACCCAACCTCCTAAGGAACCTGTTATTCAACCTAAAATCACTCCCACACAAAAGAAACCTTCCTTCACTACTTTATTCCGTCAAACAATTGAGCAACATGCTTTAAATAAACAAAAACCTAAAACAAAGCCAAATACAAACTTTCAACAATCCGACATACAACATAATCCAACTTCAAAATTCCTCCATAATACTTTTCCTACCAATACTTTACACAACAATAACATGGCATCTAATCTGCATGTTCCTCCATCCTACGCCCATAAAACCCATGTCAATGCCCTACCAAACCAATATGGGGGCAAACTAGTAATCTGGAAGCCATGGTGAAACAATTAGCTTCACGTATGGACCAGATAGATCCCTACCGTCCCTCATATAATTATCGAGAGATTTGTAGTCAACCTTTGGATCCCATAGTTGTAGCTCAACCATACCCTAAGCATTTTCCCATGCCTGTCTTGCCTATATATAAAGGAACCGAAGATCCCATAGAGCATCTTCGCATGTTTAGGATAACATGTCACGACATATCACATGACGACTTGCTATTACTAAAAATGTTCCCCAAAATTTTAGGTGGAATGGCATTAGAGTGGTACTATCAGTTGCCCACTCATTCTTTGAGAAACTTCGAAGAAACAAATTGAATCATTTGTCCATCAATTTAGTGCCTACATCGAGAGGCATGTAACTATTAAAGACCTATACAATTTAAAACATGACAAGGATGAATGTTTTGCCGATTTATTAGCTAGATGGAGGCAATTGATAGGAAAACTGCACTTTGTGCTGCCTTATAGGGAAATGTTGGACATTTTCATCAATAATTTACGAGAACAACTATCGTATGAGCTATCAACCGCTACTTTAACTACCTTCGATCAAGCTATAGATTTAGCTCGAAGAGTAGAAGATGCCCTCATTAGGAGAGGCCAACTTAGGAAGAAGGATGATGATAAAACATCTAGAAATCAATATAAAAACAAACAAGTTGTTGGTGACGGAGTCACTGACAGCAGAAACATTGCTAACATCAATGCAACAAAGACAATAGAAAAATTCATATTGAAACCTCTTGACTAGCCTCCTCGAGAATTCACTAGATTAAACCAACCTTTATCAACTATTTTACCTCAATTGCTCGAAAGAGGTTTGATCCAATTACTAGCTATCCGGGAACCTGACCCAACTATACCCGGATACAGAGCTGACTTGCACTGTGATTTCCATAGAGGACCTGGACATTCTACCAACGCTTGTAAAAGATTGAAACATAAAATACAAGATTTGATTGACAATAATGAAATGGAAGTGCAAGCCTTCCAACCTAAACAAAACCCTCCTAATAATACTCAAAAGACCATTCCCCAAAATCAAAATCAAAATGCCAATCAAACTCTAGACATATTTCAACACCCTTTACCAAGACATGGTAAAGAGGTAGCCAATCAAATTGAACATCATAATGTTCCCCCTCCTACCAGATATGTAGGAACCATTAATGGACAATTACGTATTCAGGATCCTCAAATATTTGACATGACCTTATCCCTAGTTACGACCAGGCCCTTACATAATTTTCAAACTTCTGACTCTAGTGATATAGAATCAGATAGTGAAAGTGAACTAGACATTACTTCAAACCAATCGAATAGTTCTGAAAATGAATCAGACCCTATTCAACTAGTCACAGATGCTAATATTCTAGAAGAACCATTCCCTAGAAGAGTCACTACTCGACCTTCTTTCAATATATTCCTTTCTAATGAACAAGACATTAATGCTCAATCGAGACCAGTTCCACATCTTCACTATAACATCGTAGGTACCATTGGAGTCGTTACTCGACAACAAGCTCAAAACTCTCAACAAGAACCAAACCAGAACGATGGATCGACTCCATTCATTCTGAAAAACCCTAATAAAGGGAATCATGCTCCTAATATCCAATCTAAACCCCCTTACAACATTAATGAGCAATTGTCTAATACTACGGCCAGAATTTCCCTCTTAGATTTATTAAGATCCTCTCCCACCCATAGGGATGAGTTGATGCTTACATTGAGCCAAATGATGGTACCTCAAAACATTCAACCTGAAGCTATGGCCAATACTATCATCACTCGAGAGATTGATTGTATTGACTTCCGGGATAAAGATATCCCACAACACAGTTTACATAAGGAAAATCCTTTATACATTACTACTTTAATTGGAGATGTAGCCATCAAAAGAGTTTTGATTGATAATGGCTCATCTCTAAACATTTGCACCTTTGACTTCTACCACCGATTTGGCTTTAGAAGTGATGAAATGAAGAAAACTGATATGATTATCAAAGCTTTTAATGACGAAACACAAGAAACGTGTGGAGTTATTACCCTCCCATTGCAAGTTGGTCCTAGAACCCTAGAAACAATTGTGTTTATTGTACATTGCCCAGCATCGTACAATATACTTTTGGGTCGCCCTTGGATCAATGCCATGCGAGCGGTCCCATCAACTTTACACCAATGTGTTAAATTTGAATTCAAAAATCAGTTGGTCACTATTCATGGTGACCCTAGACCTTTTGATATGTGTGCTTTGGTAGAACCCGTTGGAGTGCAATTTTGCCCAGCTCTGTCATCCACACAACCTAGTTCTTATCTCTCATCTAAAACTATGAAACATAAACCCATAACTTCACCTATTTCCCCTCCATTAACTTCATCCTCCTATATATACCAACAATCCTCTAAACAAATCATTTTAGAACCTCAAATAGATCTTAAGTCTACAATCAATCCTTCAAGTTCTATCCTTATAAATTCAAGACCTATAGACACATCTATCATGCCTTCTACATCTAAAGATGTAGGTAATAAGCCTTCTACATCTTATGCCCTTTCGGATGAACTTTTACCAGATTTATCTACAACCTTAATATCAGAAAAAATGAATGCTTTCATGCAAGATTCAAACCTTTTAAATAACTTATGGCCATCTCCTCGTACTTTGGGCCTCCCACAACCTATGGGAAGCACTTACCAAGTTGGGAGTTGTACCTTCATTTATAAAGGATATGACTGGGGAAGAATCCCTCAGAATATCAAAACTCACCATGAAGGATACGCTCGGTGTTATTTTACCAATGAGTATATTAAAGCTAAACCCATGATGCTTAAAATGGGATATAAATGGAAAGGCTTGGGACCTTCCAAAAATGGCATGAAAGAACCTTTCGAGGTATAACCGTGGCCTGCCCGCTGTGGTGTGGGCCTATTTCCTAGTAAGGGTCAACCCTTTCTGATGAGGCCTAGAAATGCATCAATCATAACATGTTTTGTACACTAAAAATGCCTATAAACTCTTATGTTTTATCTGATATGTTAGTTAAGTTGATTTAATATGCTGTATATTAATCATTTTGCATGATCAATGTATTTGAGATATTATATGCTGATTTTATAGCTTTTTGCATAGTTTTATGTTCTTTTTGTTATGATTTGCTACAATAAGATATGCTTAGAATAATAGCAGCATTTCACTAATCATATTTTGATTTGTTTCAAGCATTTACTTCACCTAAATCTGGCAACAATGCAAGCAAACTGTTGCTGTGTAGCAAAAACTGGTCTTTCCTATGTAAATTCCAGCCAGCTGTCCATAAATAGCAAGGCATGGAATTCACATGAGGAAAGGGATGAAGACCATTAGAATTTGATCTTAGGAGATAACCCACCTAAGATATGCAGAAGAAACCAATGGAAAGCATACATTTGTTCATTCTGAAGAATCTTCAGAATGAACAGATATCTTTGAAATGAAGAAAACACAGCATCTTCAAAATGAGCAGATCTTCAGAATGAAGAAAGCAGCGTCTTCGGAATGAGTGGATCTTCGGAATGAAGCATGAAATATCTTCAGAATGAGCGATCTTCGAAATGAGAATGCAGTATCTTCGGAATGAGCGATCTTCGGAATGAAAACTGCACTGTCTTCGGAATGAAGCCACTTATCTTCGAAATGAAGAACAGAATGTGTTTTTGACCTTTTTGACCGATTTTTGAAGGCAAAAAAAGGGAAATAAAGGTTGGAAAAAGTAAAGAGAAATATCCTCCATCTGTATTTGCCGTCATTGCCGACCAAATCCATCATTAAGGGAAAGATCAGGTTTTAGTCCTCTTCTAGGATAAAACCAGAATTTGTTGCAGCATTTTAGGATTAGATCTTTTGAGATATTCTTTGTTTGTAATCAGATCATAGGATAGCTATAAATATTGCTCCCGTTCAGGTTGAGCTATATAGAGAGGGAGGTAGAGAAATAGCAGATAGATATAAAATAGAGTAAGGAAGCTAAATACAGAGTATAACTAGAAATTGACTGTTACAGTCCTGTAACAGTTTTTTAGCAGAATTCTTGTAATCATGTCTTTTGATCAATAAAGTGCACCAGTTCTATTTTAATTTACTTGTAAATGAGTGTGATTAAGATTTAGAAAGAGAGAGAGACTTACACCTTCTTCTGGACAAAGAGGCTGGCCACTTCCAGACCTAGGAGGAGGACTAACAGAACAGGTTTTTATTCTGATTTTGCTGCAGTAGAATGAGTTGCAGAACTTGTTATGTAAATTGCTTGTGAATAATTTGAAAATATTTGCAGTATTAGTTCATTAATGTTAAAATAAATCTTGTGCTTAATTTTTTAGTTGCAATCTTACTTTCAGCCAAGCTTTCACTTTATTTTCAGAACTGTTATTTCCAGAATTTACTATTTTTCAGCAATTTCTTGCATTTTTGTGTTTTGCTGTCAAAATCTGAACAGAGGATTGACAACCTTCTGTTACAAAATTTTGATAGTTTTATTTCCACATTAGATCTAGAATTTATTTACTACAAAAGTAATTAGATTTCATTTCTGCAATTAGGATCAGACTTTCAATTCTGCAACTGTTAATTCTGTAGTATAATTAGGTCTCATTCTGCAATTGTAATTAGGACTTCATTTCTAGTTAATGATTAGTTTCCAATTCTGCAACTTATATTAAGATTTAATTCATGCAATTTAGAGATAGGAATGCTCCAAAACCCCCCACAAAACTGGTTCCACCAATAAAGACTTGTTGCCCTAGATTGACCTAAGTTATAGCTGTTTCACTTCTTCTTTCGTAGATAGCCTTGTACACTGCCCTGGATTGACAGATTCTTTGAGAATTAATGATGGTATAACGACTACGCATAATTTTGGCACCATTATTGAGGAATAGTGTTGTCAGAAGAAAACAAATAGTTCAATAGTTGTAATCAGACCAAACTATGAACATTCAGGTTAAAATCTGAATATAACAGCAGAGTAAGATAACAACTATTGACTTAATTTATGTCATTTAGGAGTAAACATGAATGAGTAAGTCTAGGGAGACCCCAAAGGATCCCTGGCTTGTCTCATTAAGGAGATCTTCATGCCTAAGGGGTGAATCACCTGTGTTTGAACTACCTGAAATACTGATAGAAAAATCACCAGTCTCACCATCAGTAGAACATTTTGAGAAAGGAAAATCACCAATTGTATCAACAGAATATCTTAAGGAAGATAATTCATCGGACTCATCAACGAGAAAAGCTTGGACCTCTTGAGAGAAAAATTTGGGAAGCTTTAACTTCTCCTAGGAAACAAGAAACTATGGCAGGCAATGTAGATGGCCAGCATGGCTATGTTCATAATGAAGGGGATGATCATGATGTGCTCCAACCGTCCAGAACATTTGAATATCCTATTCATCTGAATCCAACACAAAAATATCCCATGAAGACCATTTCACCTTCAGTACTTCCCACCTTTCGAGGTGTTGTATTTGAAGATCCTGACCAGTTTTTGTTTGAATTCAAGGTAGTGTGTCAGACTTATGATTATATAAATGACAATAAAAAACTTAAGGTTTTTCCCTCAACTCTCAAGGATTCAGCATTACGCTGGTTCATGAGCTTAGAGCCAAATTCCATAAGAACCTGGGATCAAATGGAGACTGTCTTTTTAGACAAATATCGAGAATACTGTCGTGTAAGGAATAGAAAAGATGAGTTATTTAGAATCAAGCAGGAAGATGATGAGACCTTGGAAGATTACCTTGATAGGTTCTCCTTTGTTCAAAGGAGATGTGGACTAGTAGAACCAGAATTGTGTAAAACTATCTTTTTGAGAGGATTGCAAGATGAATCCAGAGAAGTTCTAGATTTAATGGGAAAAGGGGATGTAACCACTCTCAGTAATGAGGAGATTATGGATCTCTGTAGGAATTACTCTCGCACTAAGCAGAGAAGAAGAAAAAACCGCACAAATGGCACTGATGTAAAGGACCTGATAGAGGAACTAGAAAATTTCAAAACTGATATCCTAGTGCATCTAAACACTACTTTAGGGGAAATCTCTGCAAAAGCTAAAAATACAGAACCTTTGGCAATTTATTTCCCAAGATGTAGAAGTAAACATGCTTTGTAGGAATTTCCTTTGAATAAAACAACCATCTCAACCATTTGTAGTATCTGTTCAAAAAGGCATTCAACTGATCAATGCCACCTGCTACCACAACTCAAAACTGTGTTAGAAAACCAGATCGAGGAACTCAACTATATTGGACCAAAACAGGGGGGAATTTCTCTCAATATCAAAATCCCCCTTGTTTTTCTACAAATTGGGGGCATAATCCCGGTACTATGCCTTGGGGACAATCAGAACCACCCCAACGTCCTTGGAATTATCCTCAATGGACAAATTCCCAAGAATGGCCATAATCAAATTGGAGTAATCCAGCCTGGAATCAGAATCAAAACAACCCCTCATGGAATCAGAATCAAAACAACCCCTCATAGAATCAAAACAATCCAGATTGGAATCAAAATCAGACTAATCCACATTGGATGCAAAACCAACCACAATGGAATCAGCAATACCAGTCCTATCCAAGGCAGCAAAGGAATCAAGGTCAAACTCAGCATTTGTTGCCTACACCTAATCATAATTTTCAAGAAAAATAGCAAACACAGCAAGTGAAGCAACCTCAATTGCCAGCTCAGCTAGTCACTAATCCCAATAGTGTAAGACATACACCTCCTGTCTATGTGGCTGAAGCTGAAGAAAATATTGAAATTAATGTTCTTGATTGTAGTGATATTCAACTCCGTTCAGGAAAAGTTGTACCTGAACCAGTTTTAATGGAAACCAAAGATAATGAAGAGCAAGAATCATCGGAATCGGAGAGAATTCAACCAATAAAAGAAACAGAAAAATTGGATCCAACAATAGAAAAAGAGACACAAGCAGAACAATTACCAAGGATAGTTCCATATCCTGAAAGACTTAATGTAATACCAAAAATTTCTGAGTCAGAATTGGTCAAAGAACTCAAAAAGTTGACTATCTCATTGCCCTTATTGCAAGCCATTAAAGAAATACCAAAAATCAATAGTACTATCTGAAATTTGTGCATTAAAAGAGCAGGAAGAAAGAAGAAAGCATTCCCCAAGACTGTGCAGGTTGAAGGGAAGACAGCTGATCTCTTATCTGGAAAACTGCTACCTCCAAAGTATAGTGATCCAGGAAGCCCAGTTATCACAGTCACCATAGGTTCAGTACCAATATCAAATTTTTTAGTGGATCTAGGAGCTGCAATAAATGTCATGACTAAAGATACAATGGAACAGTTACAGCTCAAACATCTCAGCCCCACATTTATAGTTTTAAAAATGGCTGATAGGTCAGTAGCAAAACCTAAAGGAATCATTGAAGATGCACCTATAGAAGTTTCTTCTTGGGAATTCCCTACAGATTTTCTGGTTTTACAGCCAAGAAATTCAGCACATGGATATCCCATTATTTTGGGAAGACCTTGGCTTGCAACTGCAGCAGCCTTTATAGACTGCAAATCTGGAAATATGACTATTTCAAATGGTATTGAGCTAAAAAAAAATTCTTTATATCCTCCTGCAAAACCATCTAGCAAATTTTTAGGTCAGTTATGGTTTTCTGACTCAGATGAAGAACCGAAAGAGGTCATCTCCACACTAGCTACCTTAGTAGTAAGAGAACACACAGAAGACCTCAGTGACACAGAAAACTTAGAAAATGAAACAATCCTGATGAATTTTCTACATGAACAAGGTTTAGAAGAGGAAGCAACAAATATCCAACAAATGATAAGTAATGAGGAGAATACAAAATCTGAAGATGAATCATCTGTGCTATCACAAGGAAACTCTGTTTCACTATCACATGGATGGCACCATCATCTGATTTTTCCTTCTCACTGTTCCATACAAGAAATGCTTCCCTCAAGCAGCAATGAAATAGAAACTGCTTCGTTTCTCCAATCACAACAATGTCCTCTTAATCCCTTAATCACCAAGTATGAAGGAGTGAATTCAGTCCTTCTAAATACAAAACAAATAGAAGTCCAGCCAGGCAAATTTCTGAATATCTACAGCCAGCTTACTAGGGAAGAGGAAGAAAAATTGATAGTTGTTTTGCGGAAGCATGTTCATGCTTTTGCTTGGAACTACAAAGATATGTCAGGAGTTCATCCTGATATATGTACCCATAAGATCTATACCGAAGAAGTCAAGCCAGTCAGACAATTTCAAAGAAGATTGAATCCTGCCTTAAGAGATATTATGAAGGAAGAAATTGAAAAACTCCTGGAAGTAGGATTCATTTACCCAATTTTTGATAGTCAATGGGTTTCTCCATTGGTAATAGTTCCTAAGAAAAATGGAAAAATGAGAGTATGTGTAGATTATAGAGAATTGAATAAGGTGACATACAAAGACCATTTTCCATTACCTTTCATAGATCAAGTGTTAGATACTCTTTCTGGAAATAGATACTTTTGTTTTCTTGATTGATTCAGTGGGTATAATCAAATTCAAATTGCACCTGAAGATCAAGAAAAGACAACTTTTACATGTCCATGGGGAACATTTTCCCATAGGGTTTTACCTTTTGGTTTGTGTAATGCCCCAACAACTTTTCAGCGAGCAGTCCTAGCAATTTTTGCTGATTTGACCACCAAAAGTGTTGAAATTTACATGGATGATTTCATAGTATGTGGACAAACTTTTGATTTTACATTGGAAAATCTTGATAAAGTCTTAACATGCTGTGAAACATACCACTTATCCTTAAATCCAGATAAATGCTTCATGATGATGAAGGAAGGGATAGTTCTTGGTCATCACATCTCTCCTGAAGGGATCCAAGTTGATCCAAAGAAGGTTGAAATTATCAAGAACCTCCTTCCTCCTAAAACTCAGACTAATGTCAGAAGTTTCCTAGGACACATTGGTTTTTACCGCAAGTTTATTCCCAACTTTAGTACAATAGCCAGTCCACTGTTTGCCTTATTGACTAAATATTTTGAATTCTCTTGGACTGCAAAGTGTCAGGAAGCATTTGAAGCTCTGAAAGAGAAATTGATAACTCCACCTATGCTTAGAGGACCTAATTGGACATTACCATTTCACATTCAAACTGATGCCTCCAATACAACAATTGGAGCAGCATTAGGACAAATTGATAATGGTGAACATTATACCATCTACAACATTAGCAAAAACTTGATAGGAGCAGAGAAAAATTATACAACTGAAAAATAATTCCTAGCAGTAATTTATGCCATCAACAAATTTAGGCATTATATCACAGGTTATCAAATATTTATTCACACAGATCATACAACCATTAAGTATTTGATGAATAAACCTATGGTAAGTGCAAGAATTATTCGTTGGTTGCTGTTGCTACAAGAATTTGATATTACCATAATCAACAAACCAGGAAAAGCTAATGTTGTAGCAGAATTTTTATCCAGGTTGCAGAACACAGATGAAGGGGAATTAGTTGATGACACTTTTCATGATGAAAAACTATTTTCTATATCAGTTCAATCACCTTGGTTTGCAGATATAGCCAATTATTTGGCCACAGGGAAAGTTCCTCCACATTTCACCTCAAAACAAAAAAAACAATTGATCAAACAGAGTTCTTATTTTGAGTGGATTAAGGGTATGCTTTTTAAGTGCAGTCCTGACCATGTGTTACGTAGGTGCATCCGAAAGGATGAAGTGTATGATATCCTTAGAGCTTGTCATGATGAACCCTCAGGTGGACACTATTCTGTAAAAAGCATAGTTAGAAAAATCTTAGGGATAGGATTTTATTGGCCATCTCTTCACAAGGATGTGAAAAAGTACATCAGGCATTGTGATGCATGCCAAAGAATGGGGAAACCCACTCATACAAATGAGATGCCACTACAGCCTCAAATGGTTTTAGAACCATTTGAGAGGTGGGGGCTTGATTTTGTAGGACCTATTGATCCACCTTCTCAAGGAAAGGTGCATATTCTAGTATGCACTGATTACTTGAAAAAGTGGGTAGAGGTGCGTGCTTTCAAACATGCTCGTGAAGAGAAGGTTGCTGATTTCTTGTATACTCGGATTTTTCAAAGATTTGGAGCTCCACGGTCTATCACCACAGACCAAGGACCCCAATTTGCATCCAAAGTCATAAAAATATTTACGGAATTATATGAAATCAAACATAGGAAATCAACACCTTACCACCCTCAAGCAAATGGCCAGAGTTGAAGTAACAAACAGAGAACTAGAACGCATCTTGACAAAAACAGTAGCTTTTCATAGGAAAAATTGGCTAGACAAACTACCTGAAGTAGTTTGGGCCTACAATACTACTTGGAAGTCCACTACTGGATTCACACCTTATGAACTAGTCTTTGGTAAAAAGCCTCTCTTACCTATTGAATTTGATCTACTAACATTGCGCACAGCACTGGAAATTAGAATTGACTTATCGTAGGCACAGATAGACAGGATTCTATAGCTGAATGCATTGGATGAACTTAGATTGGATGCTCTGCACCAAACTGAGGTAATTTAGGAGCAGAGGAAGCTGTGGCATGATAGTCACATTCAACAGAGGAAACTCCAACAAGGAGATTGGGATTTACTGTTTGATTCTCAATATGAGGACTTCCCTAGAAAACTGAGAACTAGATGGTTGGGACCTTACTGGATTGAAGAGGTATTCAACAATGGAGCAGCTCGTTTATCCCCCATTGATGGGTCACGAAGAAAGTTGGTAGTGAATGGACATCGCCTCAGGGTATACCATACACCTCTGACTAAAGAAGAATTCTTGTAGCAACTTGACAGTTTGGATACACAGCAGGTGGAAGAGAATCCTTCTTCCACTTCAAAACAATCAACATGATCAGTGGATTTCAAGAAAATAGAAAATACAAAAAAATCAAAAAAATAGAAAACAAAAAGATGAATAAATTCTGAGTATGAATTCCTTCATGGGCATGGTTTCAAGGGAAATCATGAAATTCCTTCATGGGCATAGTCAGGATCAAGAAAAAAAAAAGGAAAAGAAAAAAAAAAAAGAGAGAAAAGGAGAGGTAAAAATAAAAAAATGGGGAAAATCAAAAAAAAAAAAAAAAAAGAGAGAAAAATGAATAACTCATTAGTGAAAACCTTTTAAGGCACTACTGGGTTGGTATGCATGAAAACCAGTTTTCTGGCATGCATAACCTTGAGAAATTTTTGAATCATCATTGTACAAATTCAACTAGTGCACTTGTTTTGAAATGTTGTAGAAAATCTCAATGAGAATATCAACAAAAGTAGTCATTATTCAAAACGGCATTAACTCGTTTTTATCGGGTATATATTTCTTACATTTCTTCATTGTAAAATGATTGGTATATAGTATGTGACAATTAACCATTAGCATAAAAGGTATTCATAAGAGTTGGCATACTTAAAAACATGTTTTAAGAATGATAATATTGATTTCTGCCTAATCTTCGGAACAAGAATTCCAAAAATAATACTTGCTGTATTATCTTCGGAATGAAATTGTCTTCAGAATGACAACAAAATGAATGTTGCACTTTATCTTCAAAAAGAAACTTTGTCTTCGGAATGACAATTTGTCTTCAGAATGAAACTTGGTCTTCAGAATGACGATTTGCTGCATCATCTTCGGAATGAATATTTGTCTTCGAAATGAAGATCTATCTTCGGAATGAAGGTCTGTCTTCGGAATGACGATTTACTTTCACAATACAGCTTGATCTTCGGAATGAGGATTAATCTTCGGAATGAGGATTGATCTTCGGAATGAAAATTTTGCAAAGAGGATTTGTCTTCGGAATGAAGACCTGTCTTCAGAATGAGGTCATAATCTTCGAAATGAGGATTTGTCTTCGAAATGAAGACTTGTCTTCGGAATGAGGTCATAATCTTCGGAATGAAATTTTGTTTGCATTTTTGAAAAGAGCATTTCCATGTGGCGTCCAAGAAAATAAGATACGACAAAATTAAGATTTTTTCTTAGTTGCATGCGAAGAAGGGACATGTGTCAATCAGCACATGGTCTGTTTTTGCACTCATTGGAAATACGGAGAATCTGCAACCATATGCCACCAGTTTTTAATGTCAATTAACATGCACGTGAGAATCTGCAAAACTGATGACGTGGATCTGACGACAAGGACATCCATGCAATTATCAATGAACAGGTGTACAATGCAAAAGTAGATATGTGTGCCATCCTTCTTTCCAAAGACGTGTTGCAAGGTACAATGCACAGAATACGACTCATTCCGAAGAAGACGAAGAAGAAGGAGAAACAGGGTAGCAAAGGTTCTAAACTCTGCAAATTAGCAACAGGAAACAGCCAGAAAATCTTGTAGTAGGACAGCAACCGCAGTGTACAAATTTTAAACAGAGAAAAATGGGACGCAAGATCGGAACGGAACTCGCGAGATACCAATTTCCTCCGAGAAAATCTGGCAGTTGTGCAGATTTTTGAAGACGAAGGGTTTATGCCATTTTTGGACAAATTCAATGGGTCTTAAGAATATTTAGCTGGCATGTTTGCCCACACGTTCAGAAACAACCGAGCACATGTCAATGACATGTCTATTAAGGTAAGCCCTAAAATTTTAAGTCAAATTACAGAGCTGCCATTAGAGGGAATTTCTAGATCTGGCAAGAACACATTGGCAAATGTAGTTAATCGCGTTGTAGAAGAGAATGATAGAGAACTCGAATATTTAACCCATAACAACACATGTAAAAGGTTAAAAAGGGCTAGCCTGCAAGAACCCTGGGATGAAGTAGCCACCTGGGTGATTAAGTTTTTGACCTGTGAAGGGCAGTATGTGCTGTTGTCAGGGCATCATCTATGAATTTTAAACCATCTCAGACATGGTAGACAACAACCAAAAATTAGGGTTAATCTTCCCTTATATTTGTACCAAGAGTTAAAGAACATGGCAAAAAGATATCAGGAGGGTAAAGGAAGCCTTCGCCATCATGGCCTTATCAAATTAATTTTCCAACATCATTTCAGAGGAAACCCTTGGAGTTTTGACAGGTTTTACTCTAATTTAAATGATGTCATTTTTGGGTATGAAAGTGAAGAAGAAGAGTCAAATACTGCTGATGTTGCTGCAGAAGAGGAAACGATTCTTGTCGCAAAAAATATTGCAGAAGTTGCTACAAAAAATGTTGCAGAGGTTGCTACAGAAGAAGCTGCAGAAGATGCCCCTAAAGTTGTTACAGAACTTGCTCCTGAGCCTTCAATTTCACAGGCTAAGAGATAAAAGAAAAGAGGATCTAGAACTAGCAGCAGAGCAGAAAAACAAAATAGAGTTCGGTTTGCTAAAGCTACAACTGACTTGTCAGAACAGAGAAGTGAAACAAGGGAAACAGAGGCATCAAAAACTGACCCCATGACCCCTGCTGTCACCAAAAAATAGAGCAAAAAGAAGAAGTTTACATCTGGAACTAGGAGGTCTACAATAATCCATTTGAAAGAGACTGCAGAATAGGTCATGGAGGAAGAAGATAGACCAGGTAGTCCAGATGTCACAGAGATACAACTAGCATCTGATAATTTTCCAGAATTCCCTGAACAGATAGCTGAAGTAGAAACTGAGCAAGTTGGTTTGGAAGAGGCTACAATTCAATAGGATATAGATATGGTGGATGTCCTTGTAGACAGTCTCACGAGCCTCTCGAACAAGAACAAAATGTTGCAACAGAAGAGGAAAATTTGGTTGAACGTACCAACTCATGACCGATTTGTCCGCATCGACTTCAAGCAGAAATAGAAGTGGAAAACATCACTGAGCAGCTGAGGGCAGCAAGGAGTGTTGTCAAGACACAGACCAAATGGATCACAGAGAAAGAAAGCATCATTGAGATGCAAGAAATAAAAATTGTAGAACTCCAGTAGGAAGTGGCAGAACTAAAAAAGTTGTTGGCACAATCTGAAAAGCAGCCAGCTGTGTTCCATGATGAAGATAATTTGGCTCAATTGCTTTTGGGTTTATCAAGAGCAGATGATTCTATTGAGGCAGACATAGAAGTTCATCCTGAAACAACACTCCTTCATTCTGAAGAAGTGCCTGTTCATTCTGAAGCAGTGCCTTCTTATTCTGAATATGCTTCAGAAATGGTGAGGAATATTGCGGAGGATGCTGAAAATGAGCCACCAAGACAAGAACAGATCCCAACAAAGAAAAAAGTTCAAGTAAGTACTCCTATCGAGGTCCCCGCATTTCAACTTGTTACACTTCCAATAGAAACAACGAGATAAGGGGGTACAAGTAGAAATACTATTTGATGATATCCCCATAGAAATAGCAAATAAGGGGGTGCAAGTAGAGATATTGACGGATGAACGACCAGGTGGAAGTGGCGAGAAAAAGGATTTCGGACAAATCTGGTGCCTAGGATCCCCCTATAGTAAGACCACCTAATACTGTGTCCTTAGAGCAGTACAATGCAGACATAGCTAGCTGGATGATTAGATATGAACAACTTGCCAATAAAATTGAAAAATTCAAACTGGAAGCAAAACAGCTAGAAGCCAAGGACACAAAAATTCAGGCTTTGAAAGAAAAGGTATCTGACCTATGCCAAATTGCTGAGTTTTTAGTCCAATTTAGACGGCCAGCCAGATTTTACAGCCTTATTTTGAAGGAAAAATACCTTACATGGCAGGTCATGAGGATTACTTCAAACCTTCCATACAAATTGGACACTATTGAAGATTTTCTGGAGGCATATTTTGACAGTCCCTTTGAACAGAAAAATCTCTTGTGTGAACTATTTTTGCATAGTTTCTTCATACCAGAGGAAGTTGACTCTCATCCTCAAATCTACATTGGAGATGTTCAGTTGAGAGCATTTATGTCTACCTTGCAAAATCAACTTTATTGGGACCATGAGAAAAGGCAGAATAAAGTGGTTGAAACAAGGGCTGAGTTGTTAGTCAGAGCAATCCAACCAAATCACTTAAATATCACTCAGCAGCACTTCTCAATGATGAATAGGGATGATATCAAGAGAATGTACTTGAACAATTTGATGGACTATGTGACAAGATTTAACAATTTCTGTGATCACAATTTCTTTCCAGCATTGTTAGTATGCAGAGACAAATGGAATGAAATTTCCATGTCTTTAAGGAAAAGAGAACCTATCTCCCCCATAAATCTAGAGTGGTCCAGAAGAAGAGTAGAAGGTGTAGTCCAACTGATCCAGGTCATGCAGCATAACTGGATAGGTCTCAGGTTCAGGCCTCCAACCATCATTACTCCAGTTCCATTTTACTTTGAAGAAGATGAACAGCCTGATGAACAATTTGAAGATTGGCTTAGAAACATTCAAGAAAATAGAGGATATTACATAGGCAAGAAATTATTCTACAGGTCATGGAATCCGAACATGGACATCTCGTGATTCCATAGCCCAACGTGAATGCATGAGGGCATGCATCAATATAAGTTGGGGGAAAATGATGAGGCCTAGAAATGCCTCAATCATAACATATTTTGTACACTAAAAATGCCTATAAACTCTTATGTTTTATTTGATATGTTAGTTAAGTTGATTTAATATGCTGTATATTAACCATTTTGCATGATCAATGTATTTGAGATATTATATGCTGATTTTACAGCTTTTTGCATAGTTTTGTGTTCTTTTTGTTATGATTTGCTACAATGAGATATGCTTAGAATAATAGCAGCATTTCACTAATCATATTTTGATTTGTTTCAAGCATTTACTTCACCTAAATCTGCAACAGTGCAAGCAAACCGTTGTTGTGCGACAGAAATCGGTCTTTCCCATGTAAATTCCAGCCAACTGTCCATAAATAGCAAGGCATGGAATTCACATGAGGAAAGGGATGAAGACCATTAGAATTTGATCTTAGGAGATAACCCACCTGAGAGATGCAGAAGAAACCAATGGAAAGCATACATTTGTTCATTTCGAAGCATCTTCGAAATGAACAGATATCTTCGAAATGAAGAAAACATAGCATCTTCGGAATGAGCGAATCTTTGAAATAAAAAAAATAGCATCTTCAGAATGAGCGGATCTTCAGAATGAAGCATGCAGTATCTTCATAATGAGCGATATTCGGAATGAGAATGCAATATCTTCGAAATGAGCGATCTTCGGAATGAAAACTGCACTGTCTTCGGAATGAAGCCACTTATCTTTGGAATGAAGAACATAATGTGTTTTTGACCTTTTTGATCGATTTTTGAAGGCGGAAAAAGGGAAATAAAGGTTGGAAAAATTAAAGAGAAATATCCTCCATCTGTATTTTCCGTCATTGCCGACCAAATCCATCATTAAGGGAAAGATCAGGTTTTAGTCCTCTTCTAGGATAAAACCAGAATTTGTTGCAGCATTTTAGGATTAGATCTTTTGAGATATTCTTTGTTTGTAATCAGATCATAGGATAGCTATAAATATTGCTCCTATTTAGGTTGAGCTATATAGAGAGGGAGGTAGAGAAATAGCAGATAGATATAAAATAGAGTAAGGAAGCTAAATACAGAGTATAACTAGAAATTGACTGTTACAGTCCTGTAACAATTTTTCAGCAGAATTCTTGTAATCATGTCTTTTGATCAATAAAGTGCACCAGTTCTATTTCAATTTACTTGTAAATGAGTGTGATTAAGATTTAGAAAGAGAGAGAGACTTACACCTTCTTCTGGAAAAAGAGGCTGGCCACTTCCAGACCTAGGAGGAGGACTAACAGAATAGGTTTTTATTCTAATTTTGCTGCAGCAGAATGAGTTGCAGAACTTGTTATGTAAATTGCTTGTGAATAAGTTGAAAATATTT
Organism: Wollemia nobilis; assembly: GCA_028583015.1. Classification (NCBI taxonomy): domain Eukaryota; kingdom Viridiplantae; phylum Streptophyta; class Pinopsida; order Araucariales; family Araucariaceae; genus Wollemia; species Wollemia nobilis. The sequence continues at coordinate 11,123,776 of JAQPPZ010001125.1, forward strand.
GCAGTATTAGTTCATTCATGTTAAAATAAATCTTGTGCTTAATGTTTTAGTTGCAATCTTACTTTCAGCCAAGCTTTCACTTTATTTTCATAACCTGTTATTTCGCAATTTATCGTTTTTCAAAGAATTTCTGCATTTTTATGTTTTTTTGTCAAAATCCGAACGGAGGATTGACAACCTTCACGTATGCGAATTTTGATAGTTTTATTTCCACATTAGATCTAGACTTTCTTTACTACAAAAGTAATTAGATTTCCTTTCTGCAATTAGGATCGGACTTTCAATTCTACAACTGTTAATTCTGTAGTATAATTAGGTCTCATTCTGCAATTGTAATTAGGACTTCATTTCTGCAGTTAATGATTAGTTTCCAATTCTGCAACTTAGATTAAGATTTAATTCATGCAATTTAGAGATATGAATGCTCCAAAACCCCCCAAAAAATTGGTTCCACTAATAAAGACTTGTTGCCCTAGATTGACCTAAGTTATAGCTGTTTCACTTCTTCTGCAGATAGCCTTGTACACTACCTTGGATTGACAGATTCTTTGAGAATTAATGATGGTATAACGACTACGCATCACTTTCCTTTTGAGGATGATGATCATCTCATATGCTATCAAGATTATTTGGATAAACATGTTGATTTTCCTCTTAAAAATTAGTCGTTTTCATGCAACATGTTGTCCATAGCATACCCTGAAATGATTGCTGACCCCGACGAAGAGTTGGAAGGAGATATCTTCCATGATGTCTCTGTTGAAGAGATGTTGCACAATGAGTTTTATTTTGATGTTTCTATACCAACTATAGCCCAACTTGAGGCCACTAATCCTCAAGATGAATTATCTAAATTAACCTTACAAGAATTACAAGAATTGGGCGTTTCACCCGCCCCACATAATTTTGAAAGAGATCTACACATGGAGGTAGAAAATGTCATTAAAATTAACATTGGAACTGAGGACAATCCTCACATAATCAATATTGGATCAAAATTAAGTCAAGAAAAACAAGAACAATACATCACATTCTTTAAAGAGTATGAAGATGTCTTCGCTTGGACATACGAAGATATGCCAGGTCTAGACCCTTTCGTAGTCATGCATCATCTAGTGGTCCATCCGGATGCTAAACCTATCAAACAAAAACTTAGAAAAATGCATCCCAAAGTGGCTCTACTAGTCAAAGGGGAGTTAGAAAAACTCTTGAATGTTATCTTTATACAAGCTATTGATTATGCTGAATGGATCTCAAATGTAGTTCTAGTCACCAAGAAAGAAGCTACCAAAGTTAGGGTTTGCATAGATTTTAGAGATATTAACACTGCATGCCCTAAAGATGATTTTCCTCTTCCAAATATGGACCAAATCATTGATTTCACTATCAAAAGTGGGATGATGTCCTTAATGGATGGATTCTCCAGTTATAATCAGATCAGGATCACTCCTGAAGACCAGGCTAAAACAACCTTTATCACCCCTTGGGGTACCTTTTGCTGGAAAGTGATGCCATTTGGCTTAAAGAACGCCGATGCAACTTATCAATGAGCTATGACCTATATTTTTCATGATATGATGCATGATATCCTACATGATTATGTAGACGATATTATAGCTCGCTCTATTTTGGAAGATAATCATTTAAACGATTTGAGAAAAGTTTTTAATCGATTACGAGAATATCTCATTCGATTAAATCTAGAAAAATGCATATTCAGAGTTAAATCTGATAAACTATTAAGGGTTTTAGTTTCTTTACATGGTATTGAAATTGACCCTCTCAATATTGTGGCCATCATCGATATGCCCACATCGACTAATATATCTGAGTTACGAAGTTTACAAGGTAAGCTTCAAGCCATCCGTTGCTTCATCGATAAGCTGGCGGATAAAACCGGTCCCTTTCTTAAAATCCTTAAGAAGGATGTCCCCTTTAATTGGGATACCGAATGTAGAGAAGCTTTTAAACTTCTCAAAAAATACCTCCTTAATCCACCTGTGCTTTCACCACCTAAATCCAATCACCCATTTCTCCTATATATTTTAGTTTTAGATTCTGCCTTAGGGGCTATGTTAGCCCAACTTGATGATGAAAAGCAAGAACGTGCTAATTATTATATTAGCCAAACTTTCATCAGTTATGAAACCCGCTATACAACGCTGGAAAAACTATGTCTAGCAGTCGTGTTTGCTACGTAAAAATTATGACATTATATGCTTAGCCAAAAAACTTGTCATTGCTAAATATGATCCCTTAAGGTATCTCATGAGTCGACCTTATTTATCGTGTCGCATAGCCAAGTGGGTTCTTGATCTAAGTGAGTTTGATCTCACATTCATAGGACATAAGTCTGTTAAAGGTCAAATCATAGAAGATCAATTAGCTGCTGCACCCTTAGAGTCTACCCATCCCCTCATCATCGAGTTTCTAGATGAATGCCTTCAATTAGAGGCAGACCATCCTGAACAATGGTCCTTATACTTTGATGGAGCCCGATGCATGAGTGGGGTTGGTGCGGGTATTATTTTAATATCTTCACAAAAAAATCTTATTCCTCTGTCCTTCAAACTGACCTTTGCTTGCACCAACAATACTATTGAGTATGAGGCTCTAATCCTTGGATTACGAGCTGCTTTAGCGCTCAAAATTAAACATCTTTTAGTTTTTGGTGATTCCCAACTGGTTATAAACCAAATTAATGAAGTTTATCAAACCAGAGATGATAAAATGTGCCCATATAAGGCCTATGTTTTACAATTAATGTCTTTATTTGATCAAGTCACCTTGGAAGCTATTCCTCGAACTAGCAACCGTGTAGCTAATGCTATGGCCGCCGCTGCATCTCTCTTGCCCTTAGAGTTAGATGATGAATATGCCACTATCATTATTCGTTGACTCTAGGAACCCACATAAAATAAGTCATGCTTAGAGCCTTTGGATGTGTTTTTAATCAATGAAACTACTCTTGAACATTGGTATACAGACATATTTGATTTTCTTCAAAATGGGACTTTCCCTGCCAATTCTAATAGAAACCAGCATCGGTTATTATGTCGACGAGCAAGTCGATTCGTAATAATTGGCAATACTTTATATAGGAGATATTTTGAAGGTATCCTATTAAGATGTTTAAACTTAGAAGAGTCTAAATCAGCCTTGAGTGAAGCCCATGATGGATCTTGTGGAGGACACTTTAGTGGTAGTGTTATTGCTAAAAAGCTCCTTCGAATAGGATACTTTTGGCCTACCATGGAAACAGATGCACATGAGTATGTGCGCCATTGCGACAAGTTTCAAAAACATGCTGACCTTGTCCATGCACCTGCACAAGAGCTGCAGGCTATTTCATCTCCATGGCCCTTTTCTAAATGGGGCTTAGATATTATTGGCAAAATCAATCCTGTGTCATCTGATGGAAACAAGTTCATCATAACCGCCACCGAGTATTTCACGAAGTGGGTCGAAGCTATGCCTTTAGCTTCCTGCATTGGCACACAAGTTTCTAAATTTATTTTTAATCAAATCATTTGCAGGTTCAAAATTCCTGCCAATCTCATCTCTGACAATGGAACTTGTTTAAAAAATAAAGATGTTAAAAAATTATGTCAAAAATATAAGATTCAACATCGCTGGTCCACTCCCTATTATCCTCAGTGGTAATGGTTAGCGGAAGCATCTAATAAAACCCTAATCAAAATTCTCAAAAGATTAGTCAATAAAACTGGCCGCGACTGGCACATTCAATTATATCCAGCCTTATGGGCCTATCGAACTAGTGTTCGAACCCCCACTAGAACTTCACCATTTTTTTTGGTGTATGGTGCTGAAGTAGTTTTTCCATTTGAAATGGAAGTTCCTTCTTTGGCTCTGCTACTTCAAGATATCGAAGTAGGAGATGAATATCATGCTGGTAGACTCAGTCAGCTGGAACTCCTAGATGAAAAATGCATCAATGCTTTGGAGCATCTCCGTGCTTACCAAAACAAGATTAAAAGATCATATGCTAAGAAATTTCGTCATCACTCCTTTGAGATTGGTGACCTTGTTTTAAAAGAAAATAAAAAAAATACCAATGCAACTAAGGAACTTAAAGGTAAATTCGAGCCCAATTGGCTTGGACCATACATTATTACTGCAAAATTTGAATCGGGAGCATATAAATTATCTACCTTAGATGGTAAATAACTGAAAGAACCTATGAATATTTTGCATCTTAAACGTTACTATGCATAAACTTGGTCATTTCATCCATGTATATATTTGTTCAAAATCATTATCTTATATTTCTTTCAAATTAAAAAAAAAAAAAAAAAAATCCAAAAACATCAAAAATATTCATAATCATCCAAAATATTCAAAACTATCTATTGCATTTATTTAAAATACTTGTTAAATTTTTCTATTCAAAATCATAAATGAAATCAAAACAAAAATCAAAATAATGATAAAAATACAAAAACAGTAATATGCTTGACTCTTTCGAAACCCAAATAAAATAAAGAAGAAAGAGAGAGTCAACATTCTCAAAACTTTCTCAAAAATCATTTATATATATTTTCTCACAATCATTGCAGTTATATGTTTCAACTTATTTTGGATAAATTAGCATTTATTTTGAATCCCTCACTTGCACACTCACAATAATAAATATCTTGATTTTATCTGGCATGATTACTAATCTCTCTTATATCAAAGTTCACAAAATTCAATTAAATAATGTTTGAGCATAGAGAATTGATCTTGTTATTTACTTAAACCAAGCACATATTTTCACAATAAAATGATTATATTTGTAATTTCCATGTTTTGCTACATAGTAGAAGTGATTTCTTGAGCAAAAATTTTCCCCTGCTATCCTATCATGCACATGGTCTAGAATCTTTGAGAATTGGCAAAAGGACAAGCTCACCCCTACCCAGAATAAAAATCCCTTGCTCTATAGCTAATCCAAGCAAGTATCCCTAGCAAAGAAAAAGAAAAGAAAAAGAAAAGAAAAGTTCAAAAAAAAGAAAAGAGAAAGAAAAATTTTATTCTCTATCATTCCAGCAATATTCCAAGCATTATCAAGCAAAAATACAAAAAAAAAAAATACAAAAAGAAAAAGAAAGCAAAAGCAATAAAATACCTTCCCCTACCCTTTGAAAAGAAAAGAAGGGTTGATGAGCTTGAATCCCTGGAATTCTCAATTATTCGAAAACTGTGAGGTAAGCCCCATAACAGGTGGTTTGTGCCCAACCTGCTTGGCCTTGGGTAACTCCTAGCGTGGTGATATGTCTGTCACATTAGCGACCTTATTTTGTTAAGACCAATGTCTGCTTATGGATTAGCTAGCTCTTGATAATCCGACCTACATAGTAGTCTAGAATGGTTATACGCATCTACATCATGGTTAATGAACACTTATTTGGTTTCTTCAAATCACTTGTATCATAGTATCTTGCTCAAAACTGGTAAATGAACAATGCAATTGCACACACATTTGTATTTGAGAGATTTCGTGTATCATTATGATAAATCAAGATCAGAAATGAATTCACATATGCACATGGGATTCCTTATAAATCTAACTTTTATCTTCAAAATAATTTGAAATATTATTTTTTGCAACTTGTTTGAAATAAATCAAGTACAGTTGTTTACCCCAAAAGACAACTATATAATAGAAAAAGCAAACCTTCTTTCAAAAATATACAATCAAAACATATATACACATATATATATATATATATATATATCTGGTTGACTTTCGCGACGATGGTATAGTTTCAAAACCAAAATTGAAATATTATGCCTAGCGCAAGTCCTCATTTTCATATTTTCTGTTCATCAAAAAAAAAAAAATCAATCATGCAATAAAACTATTTTTCTTTGATTTTCGCGATGATGGTATAAGTCTATAACTACATATTCTATGCCTAGCGCAAACCATTGTAACAATTTTTATTCCCCATTTATTCAAAATCATGAAAACCATATGGCTTAATTCATTATGTTACACAAATTATGTTTTTCCAAAGCAAACACATTTTCATTATTTCATGTCATTATGTCAACCTTCAATTTTGCAATGATGGTATAATTCCTAAAGAATTATCCAAAAACTTATCACCCTTAGGAATTTATGCCTCACAAAAATCATTTTAAAACATCATTTCATGCACAAATATTTTTATGAAAATCTGAAAACAAACCATCATCATCATCATCATTTTCATCATTGCACCAAAGTCTTAAGACAGTCTCTTAAGCACTCTTTTACTTTTAACAATATTTCTATCCTGGGATTAGCTTGACGACCGAGTGAGCAGCGACTCCGTGAAATGGTCTATAATAGCGACAATATCTTTTGAAATTATTGTTAGAAGTCTCTTTTTATTTTTTTATTTTTTTTAATCACATTTCATCATAAACAATCAATTTGTTACATCAGATTATTTTATTTAAAAATATTACAAGCATGACATTCAAATTATAATATCTCCAACGACATAATTACATCCAATTCTCAAATCAATCAATCAAAACATAAAAGCATCATAAGAATACACACAATATAAGTCATATGATCAAAAATATCTCATCTATATATATCACCAACTTATGTACATCATCAAACTGGATTGGTATGCCACAATCTGTACCTCGGCATAACTCAATCCTCTATAAAAAATAATCATATAATACAAATGTCAGTCCAACCCTCTAGCCTCGAGAGCCTCTCGAGCTCTCTGCCTCATCTCCTCCCCCGCCCTGAGGTGGAGGAGGTGGCCCCATCGTCGTCTGTGTAGTCCTCGTTCTCGATTGAGACGTTGTCCTTGAGGACCCAATCCTGATAGGGTTAGCAATGCCGACTAGCAGCTGTACCCTCTGACCCTATGGCACCATTTGGAAGTAGATGCCCTAGTAGAACGCGGTCTGAGTAATCGACCGTGCTAGCTCCTGTGTGCTCACCCCTCCGCCCCATGCCCTGAGGCGTGCAATCTCATCCCGTAGCTGTGACACCTCAGCCTGGTGTTGTGCGACCGCATCCTGTAGCGTCTGCACCTAAGCCTATAGATGATCTCTCTCTACCCGAAGAGTAGCCATCTCACTACTCTCTCCTGTATCCACACCCTTGCCCTTATCGGGTGATGGTGGCCTCTATGGAGATGGGGGTCTCGCCTCCCTCCTCTCCCTCTCTCTTTGTCATGGCCGCTCTTGTGCCTGTGGCCGCCTCACCTCTCTCCCTCCGTGACCCTGGGCTGCCTCCATCGCTGCCTGGTGCCGCTTCCCTATCTGATGCACAATTGCGTGGATCGGACCCTATGCCCTCGTCATTCAAGGAGGGCGGATGCCTATGTACCAGGCATCGTAGCCATCGGCTACCCCTGCATCATCCCCATCCACTGGCTGAATGGGGGAATCATCTGAGTCCTGGCTCCAGAACTGCTGCATGTCAAGAGCCCTGCTAACCGTAGTGTTATCCCAAACAGTCCAGGAAAACTCATAATCTCTAAGGGATGGGATCCCCTACTGTAGATCGAACTGTCTCAAAACTTGGTCGTACCTATGGAGCTCCACCTATCCCATCTCCATCCTCAACCAGCAAACTCGCCTGATGCGAGCCAGCTCCTGTCCATCCTATGGCCACCCTGGATGCTCCCTCCATGGCCTCTAGGTGATCTGGTCCGGGACTAGGTCATCTAGTAGCCTCCAGGACATCGACAGGTCGATCCACCACTGTGCCCCTCTCCGGAGCCACCAGTAGAAGACTCGAGGCCTCTCCTCGTCAATCCCTGTCAGAGGAAGCCCTACCGGCCTCCGCATCGCAATGTGCTTCCAACACCAAACCTGTAGTAGAGATGTCATAACCAGACATCGGCCACCCTTGTACATGACCCCATACAGGATCCTGTACAATCGACATAAAACAAAACTACCCCAAGCAAACCTATAGCCATGGTCTCTCATGTCATAGACCACATCTGTCCAGCATCCATGGCACCCTGCACCCGCTCTAGTGGCACAACAAAAGTCCACCAACCACCCCAGCTAGTACCCATGTGAGTGTAGATTCCCTAGGCATCTGGCGCAGTGCCTCGATGTTAACTCCACCCTTCTCTAGGGTGAAGCTCGGGTCACCGCACAACCGTACCATAGCGCGACCTTGATTGGCCGTAGGAGTAATCAGTCTTCCTTGTATGGGGATTCTTAGAATCCTCCATACGTCCTCCAAAGTGGGAGTCATCTCCCCTGTCGGTAGCCAAAAACATGAGGACCCCGGATACCACCTCTCTGCTAGGGTCGTCAGTAGCCCCATGTCTGTAGACACTTGTGGCATTTCTGCCACATGCAGTAAGCCGACCTATGCCAGCTGATCTCGCTCTGCCTATGTTAGAGCGGCCAAGTCGTCTCTCAACCCTCCGTATTTCCACTCCCTGCTCTTTAGTAATCCTCTCTGCAAACATAAACAATAAAATAATAAACAATCATTAATCAACAATTCAAGTAATCAATAATGCAAATTAAAAATTCAACTTTGTGCAATTGATGATATCGCCCACTATTGGATGATATCGTCCCAAATTTGAGCATAATCGTTTTCGATTTCATAGTTCGAAATTGCCCCTAATTTGATGAAATCGTCCCCATTTCGATGATTTCGCCCTTGGGCAAAATTGCTGAAATTGAGACGATTTCATCCCGACGACGTCAACGGCCCAAAAATGACCGCGATGCTCAAAATTCATCTAAAATTCATCTAAAAAACATGTAAAGTTAAAATTAAAGCATTCTAGATCAGTCTGGACTCTTACCCGTAGACCGCACCGGACCTCTGTCGATCTGTGCGTCGTCTCCACCATTTTTGCTTCTAGAGCTCTAAAACTCAGAAAATGAATAGTAAAAATGAATTAGGGTTTTTCCCTATTTTTCTTAATTTTATTCAAAAATATTTTTTTTGCTTTTCCACGTTTTTACCTCAAACGTTCGATTTGGGTAAAAACACGGAGGGGGCACCATAGTAAGCTGTCGTACGATTCGACCAAGAATCGTCGCCTAAAAATGGGAATAATTTTTGTTTTCTCGTAGATCGAGAAGAACTCATCTTTAATGCATTTTATTCAAAAAATTCGCTAAAGAGGGGGCAAAATGTAGCACCCTAAAATTGGCGCAGTAAAAATGCAATAATTACATTCACCTTAGTAAATAATTTAAAATTCAAATTTAACCTCCCAAACCGCCCGTTAACCGTCGGGAAATCTGTTTCCCCTTTTCTGTGCCATTTTTAGGGGTTGTTTTGACCGTTTGACGATATCGTCGTCGATCAGATGATATTGCCCCAGATTTGACGATTTTGTCTGGACTAGAACGTCCAGATGATCTTGTCACAAAACTGAATTTGCAAAGTTGGAATCTGTTCCAACGGGTCTCCAATCCGGGCGTAAGCGTGTCTGCGCCATTGGGACCCTCCCCCGTTGGAGATCTCCCAAATTGGGATGATCTCCAACCTCCTAACTACTCCCCCTAAGACTATTTAGTCTCTAGGATTTTCCCTTCCCAACCCCTGGCCGAAATTCTATGCAAATTGATTTCCTCTACATTAAAGCATCCCAATCTTGCATTTGCATTAGATCTATACCAATTTTATTACAGGTACATCACTGTTTTTTAGCCTGAGCCAGCACCTATCGTCACTGACGAACCTGTTCAGATCAGAGGCAAACCTGTTGAATTCGAGGCGATTTTGTATTGATGCGAGACGATTTCAACTGTAGTCCATATTAAGGCAATTAGTGCCTGAAGTTTGCGTTCCTCAATCCCTTTTCTGTCACTTTATTCTGCAAATTAGATAATCTATTCAGTATTTTATATTATCTTGCATTTGGAGTTCACCCATTTAGATTAAGTGCATAATTAAATCTTAATTATCATCAAATTAGCACAATTCATTTTTGTTTCTGTGTTTAAGTTGAAGTTTGATAACATTGCTGCCATTTTATATCATTTCCCTCTGTTAGCACTATAGTATGTTTTGTATTTTGCATCTATTTTTGGTTTTACAGGTCTCTGATGAATTTGTCAGATATCAGACGATCTCATCTGATTGCAGATGATTCTGTCGAATCTCAGACGATCGGGACTGCTTCAAAATCAGAATCTTCTTCAGACATCCGGATCAGGTATTCATCATTTGCACTCTGTAAATTCTATGTTTTAATTCTGTAAATCTATTTTCTCGTATTCATTGAACTTGCATTTTCATATAGAGTAATCTAGATGCATTCGGCCAAACCTAGGATATGAATGCTTAAGGTTAAAACGAACACATTTAAACACATTCCCAACCTAGGCATGGAAGCTGCCGCTAAATGTTTCCTGGTGAACCCACCATCCGTCGAAAAATCATCGAAATACACCTCCCTTGAGATGCGGGACCTTCACAAATTCCTCTCAGTATGAGGTATCGCACCATCCTTTTCCCATCCTCCTTCCGAGCGCGGATCCTATAGCCTGAAGGTAGGGATGCAAAAAATTTGGAGCGATACACTTGCCATTCATTGGTAGTTGGCTGTAATTTACACAGGAAAACTAGTTTTTGTTGCACAATAACAATTATTTGCACTATTTGCTAAATTCAAAGAAATTAATGCTTGAGAAACATCAAAATAAGAATAGTAAAGTGTTGCTATCAGCCTAAGCATATCCCTTATGTAACAGGTCATGGCAAAGTGACATAAAACTACATAAAAACTGTAAAAATCAGCATATAATATTCCAAACATATCAATCATGCAAATAATTAATGCACAACATATTAGATCAACTTGAATAGTATATAAAGTAAATCACAAAGTTTTAGGCAAGTTTTAGATGTTCAAAACATGCTATGATGGAGGCATTTCCAGGCCTCATCATTTCCCCCCCAACTTATATTAATGCATGTCCTCATGCATTCTATTGGGCTATAGAATCATAGATATACATATTCAAGTTTCGTGATTTGTAGAACAAATTTTTGCCTATATAGTATCCTCTATTCTCCTAAAGGTTTCTGAGCCAATCTTCAAACTGCTCATCTGGTTGAGGATCCTCTTCAAAATATCAGGGAACTAGAGTAATGATGGTTGGAGGCCTAAATCTGAGACCTACCCAGTTATGTTGTATAATTTCAATAAGATGTATCACCCCTTATGCTCTTCATATAAACCATTACAGATTAATGGGGGAGAAAGGATCCCTTTTCTATAAAGAAATGGAAAGTTCTGCTCATCTGTTTCTGCAATGTGATAATGCTGGAACAAAATTGTCATTACAGAAATTCTAGAATTTAGTTATATAGTCCCTAAAATTTTTCAAATATATCCTTTTGATATCGTCCCTATTCATCATGAGAAAATGTTGTCTGGTGATAATTATATGATTTGGCTGAATTGCTATGACTAACAATTCAGCTCTTAATTCAATTTCCTTATTCTGCCTTTTTTCTTGGTCCTAGTAAAACTAATTTTTTAAGGTAGACATAAAATATCTCAATTGCACATCTCCTATGCAAATATGGCGGTGGAAATATACATCCTCTGGAATGAAAAATTTGTGTAGAAATAACTCACATAGCAAGTTTTTCTGCTCTATAGGACTGTTGAAGTAAGCTTCCAAAAACTCTTCAACTTTTTCCAGTTTATAGGGGATACCTGAGCTAATTCTCATAACCTACCATATCAGATATCTCTCCTTCAGAATGAGACTATAAAACCTGGTAGGTCTTCTGAATTAAACAAAAAATTTAGCAATTTGACATAGGTCAGTTACTTTTTCATACAATGCACTAATTTCTATGTCCTTTGTCTCCAGCTATTTTCCTACCAGTTTCAATTTCTCAACCTATGTGGCAAGCTTTTCATATTTGATCATCCAGTTAGCAATGTCTGTATTATACTGCTCCAAGGATACAGTATTGGGTGGTCTAATTACATGTTGAAACTTAGGTAATAGTTCCACCTATACCCCTTTTTCTGTCACTTTTACTGGTTGGAAATCTGATAGCAATTCTACTTGTATCCCTTTTTCTACTACTTCCACTGGTTGGACATTTGACAAAAATTCTACTTGTATCCCTACTTCTATAGAAATCTTATTCAGAGGAGCACTTACTTGATTATTTACATTTTTCTATTCAAAATGCTCCTGTGCTGGTGTTTCTTGCTGACATAACTATTGTGACTCTCCATAGATATTCTTTTTTGGGCTCTTGATTGATTCTAGAGCATATCCGGATTGAGAAGGTGTTGCTTCAAAATGGAATGACACTACTTCGGAATGAGCTCTTGTGTTTTCATCCAAAGATGCCTCTATCAAGGGGGAAGAATTATCTACCCTAGATAGTCCAAGCAGTAATTGAGCCAACTCTTCCTCATTATCTACTGCAGTTGTCTGTTTTTCAAATTGTAACAATTTGCTCTTTAGTTCCTCCACTTCCTGCTACAATTCTGCAATTCTTTTTTCATGTTTTTCAATGATATTTTTCTTCTCCTCAACCCATCTAGTTTGTGTTTTAATCACACTCTTGGCTACTCTCAAATGTTCTACAATGTCCACCTCCTCTTATTCTGATTTAGAATCTGATGCAGACAAATTATCTGTAGTTTGTTACTCAACCATTATATCACTTTCTATTTCAACTGTTCGGTCCTATTCAGAAGGTTTCATAAGGTTATCTATGATTGCATCCAAGTTTGCATGGGAGCTAACTAGGAGGAAAGACTACTAGCATTTCTATGGGCATATAGAAAAACTTTTAAGCCAACCACAAATAACACACCTTTTTAAATGATGTACGAGCAGAAAGTAGTGGTACTAGTTGAATTCCTTATACCAAGATTGAGAGTAGTAGTCTACACTTGTTAAGTGAAGAAGAAAGCATCCAGGAGTGACTGACAACCTTGGTATAATTATATGAGAAACGTATGATGGCTCAATGGGAAACAAAGGTAGCGCAAAAGAGAAGGAAGTTTTGGAAAATCTTCCAAGGTGGTATTTACAATGGCTAGTTGTATTTCTATGACATTAGGACTATCGTGGTTATTTTCCTCTTCAATCATCTATTTTTCTATTTCTTTCAGGTGGAGTCTTATAGACCTCCTGGTTCCTAGTGTATACTTTCTTTTCTTACTCTATTTTATTGTGTCAAAAAGGGCTGTAGGAATTGTATCAGGTTTTGGTGGAATTTCCTCTGCTTCCACTTTTGTCTCTTCTCTAGTTTTACTGGGAAATTCACTCCCCTGTTCTGTCAGATCAAAAATATTCTCAAAAAAATGGATCCTCTTCTATTTTCCTTTTTTGTTGCCAGTTCTAGACCCTCTCTTAGTTTGTGAGGTTGAAGGTTATGGGGAAAGGTACTCTGTTGCTTTTACAACAATATCTGTAACATCATCTGTTTCCTCCTCTATAGTAGCATCTGTTTCTTCTTCTATAGTAGCATCTGTGTCTTCTTCTACAACAACATCTGTGTCTTCTTTTGTAGCAACATCTATGTCTTCTTCCTCCTCATCCTCTTTTTCGAAGACTACATCAGTCAAAGCAGAGTAAAACCTATCAAAGCTTCTTAGGTTTCCTCTGAAATGATGCTTGCAGATCAATTTGATAATACCATGGTGGCAAGGGCTCCCTTTTCCCTCATGATAGCATTTTGCCATGTTTTATAGCTCCTGGTGTAGATATAGGGGAAGATTTAACCTAACCATAGGCTATTGCCTACCATGTCTAATGTGGTTCAAAATTTTAAAATGATGCCCTGATAAAACTACATACTGCCCTTCATACGTTAAAAAAATGATTACCCATGTGGCTACTTCATCCCAGGGTTTTTGCAAGCTGGTCCTCTTTACACCCTTACACATGTTATTTATCAAGTATTATGGTTCTTTATCATATTCTTCCATAAATTGACTAACTATGTTTGCTAGTGTATTCTTGCAAGTTCTAGAAATTTGAAGACTCTCTAATGGAAGTTCAATAATTTGACTAAGAACTTCAGGGGTTACCTTAATTCTCATGTCATTGAGGTGTAACTTGTTGTTTCTGAATGTGTAGGAAAATTTGACAGCCAAATCTTTAGAGCTTCCATCAAATTTGTCTAAAAATGGCATAAACCCTCCATATTCAAAAATTTGCAACACTTATGGAATCTCTCGAAGGATGGTAGTATTTGCTGGTTCCATTTTTATCTTTCATCCCATTTTTTTGTTCTTGTTGTGCTAAAAATAATGCTCACCTCTACTACTACAACCATCAGCTAGGTCACTGGTTTTTTGAAGAACACAAGCTTATACTGAGAGGGGGGGGTGAACAGTATAAGACCTCTTTTTACTTTTTCCTTTATACTTCAAAATAGTAAAGCAATATACCCAAAGCAATATCAAAGCAATGCACAAAATCATCCACAAAGTGACACCAATTTTAACGTGGTTCACCCAGAATGGCTGGGCTACGTCCACAAAACTTTTCTCTAAAAGTTATCTCAAATTTCTTTGGGAAACCTTCCCAATTACAATGTTTATGAGCCTCGGCTCAAAGGATATACCTTCCCCCAATATGAATTTATGAGCCTCTGCTCAAAGGAGATACCTTCCCCCAATCTGAATTTATGAGCCTCTACTCAAAGGAGATACCTTCCCCCAATCTAAATTTATGAGCCTCTACCCAAAGGAGAAACCTTCCCCCAATCTAAATTTATGAGCTCTACTCTGGATATGATCCCTCAAAAGATCAACTGTCTCTACCTCTTGCCAGCATGTGGAACTCCTTTCCATCGAAGACCTCCTGTCCTCAATGCTTAGCCTAAGAGACCTCTGCCTTCTATGATCACGTCCACAACAACTCAACAACCTGTACCAAACATAGTCAGTCGATCTAGTACAAGTCTTCCTCTGTTTGTCAGATCTATCCAACTCTTGAACAAATCAATCCTCTGCACACAAGCCTTCTCAAATACTTGCCAAATTTTTCCTTAGGTTCTTCTCAAAGAACCAATGCACCTCTGTCCTCAAGTTCTCTGATAGAACTATCAAAAACTTAGCTCACAAGTCCTCTACTAGGACCTATCCAAATCTGCTCACAAGTCCTCATCAAAACCTATCCAAAACCTGCTCACAAGTCCCCAACGGAACCTGTTCAAAACCTGCTCACAAGTCCCCAACGAAACCTATCCACAACAGCTCACAAGTTCACCAAGAAAAAATTGCTTAGCATGAACCCACAAAGAGAATTGTTAGAGACCCAATGTGATTCATCAACCTCATAGAAGCATAAAGAGAATTGTTAGAGAATCAATATGTTCTATACTTAACTCCCAATCTCAATCTCAAATCTCATAGAAACATAAAGAGAATTGTTAGAGACTCAATATGATCTATACTTAACTCCCAATATCAATCTTCAACTCAATCTCAAATCTCATAGAAACATAAAGAGAATTGTTAGAGACTCAATATGATCTATACTTGACTCCCAATATCAATCTCAACTCAATCTCAATCTCAAAAGAATAAGATAGATGTAGTATGCTTTTCTCAAGAACATGAAACACAACCCAACAATTGCCAAACATGCAATATCTCATATAACAATGCTACTCATGTTCTTTCCACAACCAATATCTTTTCTCAACCAATTAGGGCTTTAACAACAATGCTTATAGACACGGTTTAACCAACATCATTCAACTCAACATTAACCTTGAAGCATTCAACCAATCATCACAAGAAAAGGAAACAAGTAGAAATCCTTTTCCCTCCAAAGATATTTGAACAAAACAACCACCAACATAATATCACCAAATGCAAAGAATAACTTGCTCAAATCAACTCAATGGAGTAAGCCCAATATCATGAATCAAGTAAAGCAATAACTTGATCAAACAACCTCTATGGAAGCAACTCAACCATCAAACTCAAAACAGCCAACCAAGGGTTCCACCAACTCAATGCAAGTAGCTTGACTCACAAATACAAACCCTAGTGCACAAAGCTTCCACTATCTCAAACCAGAAATTATGCATTCATCAAAAACTCTCCTTAAGGATAACAATGCATAAGTAGTCTTCAACAAACCAGAAAATAGGATTTACACCCAATCAAAGAAAACCTAGTTGAAAACCTTTTCACTCCAACCTTATTTCGGAAAACATACACCAATCATACTCATAAGAAGAAAGTGCCCATACCTTATTGGAGTAGAAGAAACTTGACCCTTAAAGTTGTCACCACACACAACCCTCAAAATTCCAACCAAGTTAGGGTTAGAACCAAGATAAATGAGCATATAAAAAACTTTCCTTAGTACACCTTTTAGCTTCTCTTCTTTTGAAAACAACCACCAAAGAAGTCAAAAACACAACAACCAAAACTTACACCTTATATCTCCATTTTAAACTTTAGCATAGCAAAAGACTAATCTCAAAAATACAACCAAAGAAATATCCCCTTATTTCTCCTATGTCTTTTAAACAATGCTAAACAATGCCAAAAATTATATCAAGAAATTAATCACACCTTAGAATGGCTGTCCTTGAAGAATCCAAAAATCGTGGAATGGCTGCCTTTGACGAATCCGAAAAATGCGGCACAAAATACGTTTTAACAAAAACATGACTTAATCCATGCATAGCTCCCTTCATAGGAATCGAAACGCAGACCTCCACCTACGCAAAGCCCAAATGTAGCCTATGCTGCCACTAGCCCACAAGGGGCTAATGAAGTCTAAGACAGACTTCCTACCACTTCAACGAACAAGCACTTCATAAGTTTTTCAAACGCGAGCTCTCTTCTTCCACGACGTCAACAGAGCATCGATCGCAGCCAAAAATTAATGCATTCAAAATTCTCAAGAGGAGTTAAACCTTAGGATCCTTCCCATATTTATAGTCCAATCGTGGACTTTAGAACACGTCGGCAACAGAGAAACGTAATTTCGAATTTAATCGAAATTGCTTTCTAAAGGGTTTAAAAACCCTTAATTAATTTTAATAAATTAAGAATAAAAAAGGTTTTAAAACCTTTAAGTATTTTTAATAAATTAAAAATAATTTCTCCCTTAATTAATTAAATAATTAATTAATTAAAACCTTGAAGGGTTTTAAATAATAATTAAATAATAAAGAGAACCTCCATTGGTTTTAATAAAAACCATTTAACTTGGTTTTAATAAAAACCCTATCCAAAAACCTTATCCAATGGAATCTCTCTGGATTCTCTTAAAAATATTCTCTTGGAATCTTTCACCTTTGAAGCCAACACATCCTCTTAACATTAATGTCATTTCCTTTTGACATCAATGACAACTCATAGACAAGGAGCTAGGATCTCAAACCCAAAATTGCCAACAATCTCCCCCTTTGTCATTGATGGCAAACCATGCTTCTCAACAACAAAAACTCAACATAATAGCTCCCCCTGTCTTGAGGCTCTCCCCCTCACTCAAATCTCTCCCCATTTGTCATCAATGGCAAAGGGTCACCTTTGGGGCTCGGGACTAAGAATGAGCCTCTTAGCTTAGTCCCTCCCCCACCTCCCCGATGAGGTGATTAATTTCGGGGTGGGAGTAAAACTCCCATTAGGCACCGATCATCATCAGTGTCTATAACTTCCTCGTCGAGACTTCTCTTGAACTCTTTGTCCATATTCCTGTTCTTGTCCCTGTTCTTGTTCTTGTTCTCATCCCTGTTCTTGTCCATGCCTTGATCCTTGGACCTAATCATGCCACTGTTTCTGTTCCTGTATTCGGAATTTCAGCTCTACACTATCTCGACTATGTGACCTTTATTGTTGCACTTGAAACACTTGATGATGTTGTTTCTCTATGGTAAACCTGATCTTTGAATCCACCAGTTTTGGCCAAACTTGTTCTGACCAAACCTGTTCTAGCCAAACCTGTTCTGACCAAACTTGTTCTTGTTATTTGCCTTGTAATGAACTACCTTGTTCCCAAACTGTTCACAAGAGTAGCAATACCCTTGAAAGTAACTAGCACATATAAAACTATCATTTACCTTCTTCACTTGAGACATGCAATGTGAAGCCATGTAACCAAACCTGTGACAAACAAAACATCTGCCTTGAAACTTTCCTTTATTTGAACTCTTGGGTCTTGAAAACTTTTTCTTCTTCTCATTCTGAATTCTGTTTTCTGTTTCTGTGGATCTATCATTCAAGGACTCATGATCGAAAATACTTTCTGCATCAGAACTCTCTTCCTTTTGGAGTATCTTACTAGACTCTTCAACTTGTTCCTTGTGTGACTTAACAAAACCAAGGCTTGTTTTATCTGTTGTCTTTCTTTGACTTTTGATGAGTGAATTAACCTTTTTGGAGCTATCTTGAAACCTGTAAAGCTTATCCTTGTACTCTTTAGTTTCCTCTTTCAAAGAAGCCATTTTATTTTCTAACTCACTATACTCAAGAAGACTCTAACTCATCCTTGAGTTCTTGTGTCTTAGCTATAGAGAAATCAAGATTTTCAATAAGATCATCTCTCTCCATACAACATTCATCTAACTTATCCTTGAGTCTAGCATTCTTCTTTCTTTCCTTTTTCAAAGCACTAAGAGCACTAATAAGTTCACTCTCAAGATCCTTTATTTGATTTCCTTTTGAATCATCAAAGCCTTTTTCAGATTTCTTATCACTAGAGGTGCTACCCTTTTCAAAAACCATACATGCATCTTCCTTATAGTTTTCTGAAGCATCCTCATACATACTAGAAACCAAATCATTATTTGTGCAATCATCCTCAAGGTGACCAAAATTTCCACATCTAAGACATTTCATGATAATGAATCTATGTTTCGATTCTTCCTCTTTTTTTGATATGAACAACATCTCATTTTCATTATCACTTGAAGAACTTTCACTATCACTACTAGAACACTTACTTGCTTTGTCTAGGTAGAAACTCTTCTTGTGCTTGTGAGAATACCTATTTCCTTGATTGTTGTGCTCATCTTTGATTTTAAGATTTGTATTGGCCTCTTCTAGTTGTTTCTTCAATGAAACAATCTCTTCTTCTTGTTTGCAGCAAACAGTCTCTTTCTCATTGATCTAATACCTGAGAGTTTCTTCACTCCTTTTGGAATATTCTATTTGTAGCTTTAGTTTGCTAACAACTTTGTTAGATTTCTCTTCATGTTTGCTGCATATATTGACTTTATTACTCTTTCTTCTATCTGCATTCTTAAACCATCAATTTCTTTTTCTAGCTTACTGCAATACTTTGTTTTCCTGGTTAATTGCATTTTGAGATCTTCAAAAATTTTCTTGTATTCTTCTGTTTGTACTTTCAAATTGGTGATTATATCTTCTCGCATCCTCAACCTTTTTACTCGAGCTAAAATTAGTTTTTGTTTCCAATTTGCTTCTGCATCACTTCCTTCTTCATCACATTCCTGTTCTGAATCTATTTCTTCACCAATTTTGAATAGATCATCTTCATCTTCACTGCTACTAAACCCATGGCAATGGCATTCATTATGACCGAGTTGACCACAAAAAAAACATTCTCTACCTTGTGAGCAATCAGCTGTAAAGTGACCATACCTTATTGGAGTAGAAGAAACTTGACCCTTAAAGCTGTCACCACACACAACCCTCAAACTTCCAACCAATTTAGGGTTAGAACCAAGATAAATGAGCATATAAAAACTTAGTACACCTTTTAGATTCTCTTCTTTTGAAAACAACCACCAAAGAAGTCAAAAACACAACAACCAAAACTTACGCCTTATATCTCCATTTTAAACTTTAGCATAGCAAAAGACTAATCTCAAAAATACAACCAAAGAAATATCCCCTTATTTCTCCTATGTCTTTTAAAAAATGCTAAACAATGCCAAAAATTATATCAAGAAATTAATCACACCTTAGAATGGCTGCCCTTGAAGAATCCAAAAATTGTGGAATGGTCCCTGCCTGCCCTTGACGAATCCGAAAAACGCGGCACAAAATACGTTTTAACAAAAACGTGACTTAATCCATGCACAACTCCCTCTGTGGGAATAGAAACGCAGACCTCCGCCTACGCAAAGCCCAAACGTAGCCTATGCTACCACTATCCCACAAGGGGCTAACAAAATCTAAGACAGACTTCCTACCACTTCAACGAACAAGCACTTCGTAAGTTTTTCAAACGCGAGCTCTCTTCTTCCGTGACGTCAATAGAGCATCGATCACAACCAAAAATTAATGCATTCAAAATTCTCAAGAGGAGTTAAACCTTAGGATCCTTCCCATATTTATAGTCCAATCGTGGACTTTAGAACATGTCGGTGGCAGAGAAACGTAATTTCAAATTTAATCGAAATTGCTTTCTAAAGGGTTTAAAAACCCTTAATTAATTTTAATAAATTAAGAATAAAAAAGGTTTTTAAACCTTTAAGTATTTTTAATAAATTAAAAATAATTTCTCCATTAATTAATTAAATAATTAATTAATTAAAACCTTGAAGGGTTTTAAATAATAAAGAGAACCTCCATTGGTTTTAATAAAAACCATTTAACTTGGTTTTAATAAAAACCCTATCCAAAAACCTTATCCAATGGAATCTCTCCGGATTCTCTTAAGAAGATTCTCTTGGAATATTTCACCTTTGAAGCCAACACATCCTCTTAACATTAATGTCATTTCCTTTTGACATCAATGACAACTCATAGACAAGGAGCTAGGATCTCAAACCCGAAATTGCCAACATTTTTGGTTTCTGCAGAATTACAAGGTTTTCTCTTTGGATTTGCAATGTTTTATTCTTCTTTGAAAATAAATTGTTGTAATCATGTTGCATCAATGATTACTTATTTGGAATGAAGAGTGGCACACTTCCCTATTTTTGACTTGGACACCTATCAATCAATCATTGGATATATTTTCTTGCCATCAAATCTCCTTAGCTCATCTGATCTGTGCATGTTTTTCCCACATGCATGGTTATCAACAACGAACGGTGGTGGCATGTTATTAGTTATTTTCCCTATGATTTTGTACTTCCTCGAGATGAGATAAATCTCACAACGAACTAGCTGACATGTGTCAATGATCACATGGAGTCAAAAATTTTGTTGATCGTGTATTTTATCCCTCCTTGGATGCCATGTGGAAACATAACATTAATTGCTCATTCTGAAGATTAAATTTCATTTTGAATATAAAGGTTCACTCTGAAGACAAAGCAGGACTTGTCATTCCGAAGATAGTTTTCAATTCGAAGACAAGGCTGGACTTGTCATTCCAAAGACAATTTTCAATCTAAAGATAAGGCTGGACTTGTCATTCCGAAGATAATTTTCAATTCGAAGACAAGGCTGGACTTGTCATTCCGAAGACAATTTTTAATCTGAAGACAAGGCTGGACTTGTCATTCTGAAGATAATTATTAATTCAAAGACAAAGCTTCATTTTGAAGATACAATGCAGTAGTCATTCCATAGATACAATGCAACAGTCATTTCAAAGATATAATGTAGCAGTGATTCCGAAGATATAATAGAAACCAACATTCTTATTTTAAAACATGTTTTGCTTATGCCAACTCTTATGAACACTTTTATACTAATGGTTAATTGTCATATACTATATATCAAATATTTACAATGAGAAAAGTGCAAGAAACATATACCTATTTAAAACAAGTTAATGTAAGTTTGAAAGATGATTGCTTTTGTTGATGCTCTACTGAGGCTTATTGCAATACTTCAAAATCAAATGTGGTTGGTGAATTTGTACAATGGTGACTCAAAAAGTTTTCAAGGTTATGCATGCTAGAAAACTGGTTTTCATGCATACCAACTCAATAGTGCCTTAGAAAAAGGTTTTCACTACTGAGTTATTCATTTTTCTCTATTTTTTTTTCTTTTTTTTTTAATTCTAATTATGTCCATGAAGGAATTCAAAACCAGAATTTATTCATCTTTTTGTTTTATGATTTTTTTTTTTTTCTATTTTCTTGAAAGCCATGGTTATGCTCAATCTGTGGCAATTGTGGTGGAAGAGGGAATCTCTTCTACCTGTTGTGAATCCAAGCTATAAAGTTGTTGCAAGAAATCCTCCTTAGTCAGAGGTGTATGGTACACTCAAAGATAATGTCCATTCACTACCAACTTTCTTCGTGAATCATCAATGGAAGAGAGGCGAGCTGCTTCGTTGTTAAATACTTCTTCAATCTAGTACAGTCCAAGCCATCTAGTCCTTAATTTTCTAGGGAAGTCCACATAGCAAGAATCAAACAACAAAGCCCAATTTCCTTGCTAAAATTTTCTCTATTGCAGGTGGCCATCATGCCACAACTTCCTCTAATCCTGAATTACTTTAGTTTGGTGCAGAGCATCCAACCGAAGTTCATCCAATGCATTCAGCTACAGAATCCTATCCGCATATGCCTATGAAAATTCAATTCCAATTTCCAATGCTATGCACAATGTTAGGAGCTCAAATTCAATAGGTAGGAGGGGCTTTTTACCAAAAACTAATTCATAAGGTGTGAATCTAGTAGTGGATTTCCAAGTAGTATTGGAAGCCCAAACTGCTTCAAGTAATTTATCTAGCTAGTTTCTCTTATGAACAACTACTATTTTTGTCAATATCCATTCCAATTATTTGTTTGTTACCTCAACTTGGCAATTTTATTGTGGGTGGTAAGGTGATGAGTTCCTATGTTTGATTTCATACAAATCTGTAAAAGCCTCAATAAATTTAGATACAAATTGGGGTCCTTGGTCTATGGTGATAGACCTTAGAGCTCCAAATATCTAAAAAATTTGGTTATACAAGAAATCAGTGACCTTATCTTCATGAGCATGTTTGAAAGCATGCACATCTACCCACTTTGTTAGGTAATCAGTGCATACCAGAATATGCACTTTTCCTTGATAAGGTGAATCAATAGGTCCCACAAAATCAAGCCCCCACCTCTAAAATGGTTCTAAAACCACTTGAGGCTGTAGTGGAATTTCATTTGTGTGAGTGGGTTTCCCCATTCTTTGGCATGCATCACAATGCCTGATGTACTTCTTCACATCCTTATGAAGAGATGGCCAATAATATCCTATTCCTAAAATTTTCCTAATTGTGCTTTTTACAGAATAGTGTCCACCGAAGGGTTCATCATGACAAGCCCTAAGGATATCATATACCTCATCCTTTCAGATGCACCTAGGTAACACATGGTCAGGACTACTCTTGAAAATAATACCTTGAATCCATTCAAAAGAAAAACTCTGTTTGATTAATTTTTTTCTTTGTTTAGAAGTAAAATGTGGGGAAACTTTCCCTGTGATCAAATAGTTGGCTATATCTGCAAGCCAATGTGATTTGACAGATATAGAAAATAATTTTTCATCAGGAAAAGTGTCCTCCACTAATTCCCCTTCCTCTGTGTTCTGCAACCTAGACAAAAATCTGCTACAACATTAGATTTTCCTGGTTTATTGATTATTGTGATATCAATTTCCTGAAGCAACAATAGCCAACGGATAATACTTACACTCACCATAAGCTTATTCATCAACCATGTGTGATATGTTTGAATGAATATTTGATAACCTATGATGTAATACCTAAATTTATTGATGACATAGATTACTGCCAAGAATTCTTTCTCAGTTGTGGTATAATTTTTTTAGCTCCTATCAAGTTCTTGCTAATGTAGTAGATAGCATAGTGTTCACCATTATCAATTTGTCCCAATGCTACTCCAATTGCAGTATTGGAAGCATCAGTATGTATGTGGAATGGTAATGTCTAGTTAGGTCCTCTTAACACAGGTGGAGTTACTTATTTTTCTTTCAAAGCTTCAAATGATTCTTGATACTTTGCAATCCAAGAGAATTTAGAATCTTTAGTCAATAGGGAAAACATGGGATGACATATTGTGCTAAAGCTGGGAATAAACCTGCGATAAAAACCAATGTGTCCTAGGAAGCTTCTGACATCAGTCTAAGTTTTAGGAGGGAGATTGATAATTTCCACCTTCTTTGGATCAACCTGGATCCCTTGAGGAGAAATGTGATGACCAAGAACTATTCCTTTCTCCATCATCATAAAAAAATTGTCTGGATTTAAGGATAACTGGTAGGTTTCATAGTGAGTTAAAACTTTATCAAGGTGTTCCAATGTAAAGTCAAAAGTCTGTCCACAGACTATGAAATCATCCATGTATATTTCAACACTGCTGGTAGTCAGATCAGAAAATATGGCTAACACTGCTTGTTGAAATGTTGTTGGGGCATTACACAAACCAAAAGGTAAGAACCTATAGGAAAATATTCCCCATGGATAGGTAAAGGTTGTTTTCTCTTGATCTACAGGTGCAACCTAAATTTGATTATATCCACTAAATCCATCAAGAAAATAAAAATATTTCTTTCCAGCAAGAGTATCTAACACCTGATCTATGAATGGCAATGGAAAATGATCTTTATATGTTAATTTGTTCAGTTTTCTATAGTCTATACATACTCTAATTTTTTCATTTTTATTAGGCACTATAACCAATGGAGAGACCCACCGACTATCAAAAATTGGGTAAATGAATCCTACTTCCAGAATTTTTTCAATTTCTTCTTTCACAATATCCCTCAAGGCAGGATTTAGTCTTCTTTGATGCTGTCTTACAGGCTTGCCATATTCAATATAAATTCTATGAGTACATACATCAGGGTGAATCCCTGAAATATCTTTGTAATCCCAAGCAAAAGCATGGATATGCTTCTGCAAAACAACTATCAATTTTTCTTCCTCTTCCCTAGTAAGCTGGCTATTTATGTTCAAAAATTTGCCTGGCTAGACTTCTATATGTTTTGTATTTGAAAGGACTGAATTTACTTCTTCACAATTGTTGACTAGGGAATGAAAAGGACAATTATGATATGGGCATACATAAGAAGTTTTTGTCTCATTGATTTCTGATGGAAGCATATCCTGTATGGAACAATGAGAAGGGAAGATCAAGTGATGGTGCCACCCATGTGGTAGTGAAACAAATGTTTCCTGTGATGGTATATATGGCCTTTCTTCAGAACTTTGACCTTCTTCTCTCACTAGTAATTGATTGATATTGGTTGTTTCCTCTTCTAACCCTTTTTCATGTAGAACATTCATTAGGACTATTTCATTTTCTAAAATTTTTGTGTCATGGAGGTCTTCTGTGTGTTCCCTTACTACCAAGGTGGCTAGTGTGGAAATAACCTCTTCTGGTTCTTCAGATCAGTCAGGAAACCATAATTGACCTATGAAATTTCTTAAAGGTCTTGCTGGAGGATATAGAGAACTCTATTTTAGGTCAATACCATTTGAAATTATCATTTTTCTAGATTTGCAGTCTATAAAGGTTGTTGCAGTTGCAAGCCAAGGTCTTCCTAAGATAATGCGATAGCCATGTGCTGAGTTTCTTGGCTTTAAAACCAAAAAATATATAGGATATTCCAAAGAAAAAACTTCTATAGGAACATCTTCAATGATACCTTCAATTTTTGCAACTGACCTATCAGCCATTTCTAAAACTATGAATGTGGAGCTGAGATGTTTGAGCTGTAATTGTTCCATTGTATCCTTGGTCATGATATTTATTGTAGCTCCTAGATCAACTAAGATGTTTGATATTGGTACTGAGCTTATGATCACTGTGATAACTGGACTTCCTAGGTCACTATACTTTGGAGGTACTAGTTTTCCTGATAAGAGATCAGCTATCTTTCCTTCAACATGAATAGTTTTAGGAAATGCTTTCTTTTTTCTTCCTGCTCTTCTATTGCACAAATATTGGATAGTTCTTTTAATCACAGTTATATCCTTAATGGCTTACAATAAGGGTAGTGATATGGTTAATTTTCTGAGTTATTTCACTAACTCTGATTCAATTTTTTTTCTATAGTGTTAAGTCTTTCAGGGTATGGAATTATCCCTGATGAAGGTAACTATTCTGCTTGTGGTTCTATTTTTTCTTCTTCTTTTTATGTTGTTGGTTTGACTTTGCTTGGTTCAATAGGTTCTTGAATTTCATCTTCTTTCACTTCAATTATAACAAGTCCAGGTAAAACTTTCCCTTAATGTAGTTGTATGTTGCTACAATCCAAAATTTGCATATCTAAATTTCCTTCAAAATTAGCCATATATGCAAGAGCTGCCTGCCTTATGTTATTTGGATTTATTACAGGTTGAGTTGGTAATTGAGGTTGTTTCACTTGTTGTGTTTGTTGATTTGGTTTTCCTTGAAAATTTTAATTTTGTGTAGGTAGTAAATTCTGAGTTTGACCTTGATTTCTTTGCTACCTTGGATAGGACTGGTATTGTTGACCCCACTGCTATTGATTTTACATCCAATATGGATTACTTTGATTCTAAGTCCATGGTGGATTATTTTGATTCCATGATGGGTTATTTTGTTTTTAATTCTAGGATGGATTATTCCAACCTTTCTGTAGCCATTCTTGATAATTTGTCCATTGAGAATAATTCCAAGGATGTTGGGGTGGTTCTTACTGTCCCCTAGACATGTTTCCATGGTTTTTTTCCTCAATTTGTAGGAAAAAAAGGGGTATTTTGATACTTTTGAAAGTTTACCTCTTGTCTTGGTCCCATATAATTGAGTTATTCTATTTGAGTTTCTAGGACAATTTTTAGTTGTGGTAGCAGATGATATTTGTCAATCAAATGTCCTTTTGAGCAAATACTACAAATGGCTAAAATGGATGTTTTTTTTAGAGGAAATTCCTATAAGGCATATTTATTCCTACATCTTGGGCAATAAATTGCTAAAGGTTCTATGGTTTTTGCTTTAGCAGACATTTCTCCTAGAGCTATGTTTAATTGTACTAGGATATCAGTCTTAAAATTTGCAAGTTCCTCTATTAGGTCCTTCACATCAGTGTCATTTGTACTCTTTTTCTTTTTTTTTCTGCCTAGTGTGAGAGTAATTTTTGCAAAGATCTACAATCTCATCCATATTACGAGTACTTACATCCCCATTTCTCATAAAATATAATACCTCTATGGATTTATCTTGTAATCCTCTTAGAAAAATGGTTTTGCACAATTCTGGTTCTCCTAGTCCACACCTTCTTTGAATAAACACAAATCTATCAAGGTAATATTCTAATATTTCATCATCTTCTTATTTAATTTTGAACAACTCATATTTCCTATTCTTTACTTGACAATACTCTTGATACTTGTTTAAAAACATAGTCTCCATTTGATCTCAAGTTTGGATGGAATCTGGCTATAAGCTCATGAACCAGTGTAATACTGAGTCCTTGAGTGTTGAAGGAAAAACATTGAGTTTTTGATTATCATTTATATAGTCATAGGTTTGAAACACTACTTTAAAATAAAATAGGAACTGATCAGGATCTTCAGATGCAACACCCCGGAAGGTTGGAAGCATTGAAGGTGAGATTGTTTTCTTGGGAGAGTTCTATGTGGGATTCAGAAGAATAGGATATTCAAATGTTCTAGGAGGTTGAAGCACATCTTGATCATCTTGATCATTATGGACATGACCATGCTGGTCATCCCCATCTAGATTGCCTCTTTCTACCATAATTTCTTGTTCTTCAAAAATAGTTAAACCTATCCAAATTTCTTTCTCAAGAGGTCCAAAACCTTTTGTTGATAATGAGTCTGGTATTTTTTCTTGCTAAGGAGATTCGATGATGATGAAGGTCGGTGGTTTTTGTTTTAATTTTTCTGGTAGTTCAAACACAGGTGATTCACCCCTTAGGCGTGAATATATTCTTAATGGAATAATCCAAGGATATCTTTGGATAATTTTTCCTTCTTCATCCCTAGGCATACTCATTCATGCCTACTCCTTAATGACATAAATTATAAGTCAATAATTATTACTTAACCAGCTATTATATTCAGATTTTACCTTGAATTTTCACAACTCAGTCTAATTAATAGTTATTAAACTATTGACACCTTCTAAAAATACTCTCTTTAGAAACGATGTCAAAATGATGGGTTGTCGTTAAGCACATCACTAATTCTCAATGAATTTATCAATCCAGGGCAGTGTACAAGGCTATCTGCGAAAGGAGTGAACAGGGCTATAATTTAAGGTTAATTGAGAGCAGTAAGTGTTATTGGTGGAACTGATTGTGTGGGGGTTTTTAGGTCTCTTCTATCTCTAAATTGCATAATTGAACTTTAATATAATTTCAAGAATGAAGACTAATTGCTGATTACAGAAATGAAACCATAGTTACAGTTGCAAGAATGAAATCTGATTAAATTACAGAATTAAAACCCTAGTTATAGTTGTAGAATTGGAAATATAATTATAGTTGCAAAATGAAAGTCTATTTAATCTTGCAATAATGAAAACTAAAATTAAGTCCTATCAATATTCTGTAATAGAAGGTTGTCAATATTCTATGCAAGGGTTGACAGTAAAAACAATAATGCAAGAAAATTGCAAAAAACTATAAATTGCTGGAAATGGAAATTGCAGTAAATTGGAAAGTTGTTGGAAAGCAAAAATACTAATAAGATCTACTGTTAATCACATCACAAAAGTATCTTGAATAGAAAACAAACTATTAGGACTGAAATAGATGTTAACTACTACAAAATAATGAAATTGACAAGTTTCACAACTTATTCTACTGCAACAAAATCAGAACAAAACCTGTCTGTTAGTCCTCCTCCAAGGTCTGAAAGTTTCTAGCCTCCTTTTATAGAAGAAGGTATGAGTTTCTCTCTCTCTAAATATTACTCACACTCAAAAATAACAAAATGAATAGAAAAACTTGTACTTTATTGATTCAGAACATGATTACAAATCTCCTACTAAAACCTATTATAGAATTGTAACAGTTTTAGTTTTCTCACTTATTCTCTATCTTTTATTACTGATATTCACACAATGACACTAAGAGGGGGGGTGAATCAGTGTAGCAATTTAAATACAGATCTACAACTCTTTCAAACTTAAGCAGAGAGAACTTGAAAATAGATACAACAAATAAACAAGAGAACAATCCACAACACAAGATTTAACGAGGTTCACCAGATTTGGCTACTCCTCAAAAATTAGACTGCTTGGACACCCATCCAAATCCAGCCTTTGCAAAGCACCAACTTTACAAAACAATTTATCTGCACCAACAGAAAGGAGCACCAACCCCCTAATGCCAAGCACCAACTTGGACTTCAGATTTGAACAAATTTTATGACATAAAAATGCCTTCTCTACAACAAGACCCTCAATGGTCTAAATCCTTTATAACAAAAACTTCATATTCTTACAGCTCTATCTTCCGTATATTTTTTAGCAATATACTCCTCTGTACTTTTACAACACTGCTTACGTACTTTTACAGACTCACCTTCTGTACTTTTATAGCACTGACTTTTGTACTTTTATAGCACACTGTTCTGTACTTTTATAGCACAGTCTTCTGTACTTTTACAGTACTCTGTTCTGTACTTTTACAAAACTTTTATAGCACTTTGTACTTTCTCTGCACAATACTCTCTATACTTTTCACTGCACAATACACTCTGTATTTTCTCTACAAAATACACTCTCTGTATTTTCTCTGCAAAATACACTCTCTGTACTTTCTCTACAAAATACACTCTTTCTCAAAATACACTCTTACTCTTCTCAGCAAAATATTCTCTCTTGATTAATTAGCTTTCACAGCACCTTTTTCCTTTTATCCGACAAGTCACAATACTCTTGCCACGTGTAGAGCTCAACCCTAACCCTAACTTTATGTACACGTAAAGCATTCTTACAGCACTGCATACTACGTTGTTAATAGCCTTAAAAGCTTACTTGTGTCTCTGACAGACTTATCTGCCCACTTTACTGCTCTGACAGCCTTTTCGGCTCTTTGTAAGTAAATCCGATGTTCTGACAGATTTATCTTTCTATTTACAGCTCTGACCGTCTTACCTGCCTTTTTATGGCTCTATCAACCTTACCTACGTATTTACAGTTCTGACAGCCGAACCTGCTTCTCTGACAGCAGAACTGCCGCTCTGATAGCTTTTTGTCTTCTTCTTGGCAAGCTGGCACGAAAATGGAACATGTCACGAAATCGCGACAACATTTTCTCTCTCCTCCCATGAAAACTCGACGCCCATGAAAATGGAACATGTCACGAAATCGCGACAACATTTTCTCTCTCCTCCCGTGAAAACTCGACGCCGAAAATGGAACATGTCACGAAATCGCGACAACATTTTCTCTCTCCTCCTGAAAACTCGACGCCCGAAAATGGAACATGTCACGAAATCGCGACAACATTTTCTCTCTCCTCCAGCGAAAACTCGACATGTCACGAAATCGTGACAGTTTTTCCACTTAGCTTCTTTGCCTCCAACATGTCGCGAAATCGCGACACATTTTCTCTCTCCTCCAGCGAAAACTCGACATGTCGCGAAATCGCGACACATTTTCTCTCTCCTCCAGTGAAAACTCGACATGTCACGAAATCGCGACAGTTTTTCAACATTTTCTCTCTCCTCATTTTTGTCGCGAAATCGAAAACATGTCGCGATATCGCGACAGTTTTTTAGCATTTTCTCTCTCCTCATTTTTGTCGCGATATCACGACAAAACATGTCGCGATATCGCGACAGTTTTCTTACTTGTCTTTTTCTTTGATTTTTTTAAATCTGGGCCACTTTGTCTTCTTGGAAATTGACTGTACCTATTCTGATTGACCTCTGAACATCTGTCCACTGCATCAACAATTGATCTATCTGTCTGAGTTGACAACAATGACAATACTGTTTATGCACCTTGCTCAACAATCTCCCCCTTTGGAATTGTTGGCAACACATGTTCAATTTCCAAAAATTCTTCTCCCCCTTTGACAATAATACCAAAGGGCTGCAGACTCCCCCTGAGTCCATGCACAACATTCTCAGGCACACACTATTACAGTTAGCAAAAAATACAAACAAGAGCAAACAAATATATATTAAAGGGCTGATAATCAAATATATAAATGCTCCCCCTGAGAATGTGTTCCCAAAAGCTAGTCAGTTCTTGGGTAGTGTGACCACACCCAACTTACTGCGGAGATATTCAAAAACTTCCTTGGGCAACGGTTTAGTGAAGATATCTGCTACTTGCTCTGTAGTTGGAACAAAGTCCAATTTAACCTCACCTTCTGCAACTTTATCCTTCAAAAAGTGATACCGGATTGCAATATGTTTGGTGCGGGAATGCATAACCGGATTCTTTGAGATGTTAATTGCACTGGTATTATCACATTTAATTGAAATTGGCTCTTTGAAATTAATACCCAGATCTTTCAGTGTTTGTCTCATCCATAAAATCTGTGTACAGCTTGTTGTTGCTGCAATGTATTCTGCTTCTGCTATGGATAGAGAGACTGATTCTTGTTTCTTGTTGTGCCATGCTACCAACCTGTCTCCAAGATAGAATGCACCACCACTGGTACTCTTTCTGTCATCTATACAACCTGCCCAATCTGCATCTGAATATGCAATCAGAGTGAAGTCTTTTCCTTTTGGATACCATAACCCATACTCCATAGTACCCTTGAGGTACCTAAAAATTCTCTTCACAGCTGTCACATGAGTTTCTTTTGGACTAGCCTGAAATCTTGCAACCATGCAAACTGCCTGTAAGATATCTGGTCTTGTGGCTGTTAAATACAGCAGGCTTCCAATCATGGATCTGTACATGGTCTGATCTACATCTGGAGAATTGTCATCCTTGCTCAATTTGCAACCTGTTGTCATGGGAGTGCTTACAGGTTTACTATCCTCCATTGTGAACTTTTTCAGCATTTCTTTCACATATTTAACTTGAGAAATAAAAATGCCCTTTTCACTTTGGTTAACTTGCAATCGAGGAAATATGAAAGTTCACCAATCATAGACATTTCAAATTCTTTTTGCATTTTATTTGCTATGTCTCAGTACATGACTCATTATTGTTGTTGCCAAAAATTATATCATCAACATAAACAACAAGGACAATAAGTTGGCCATTGTCTGTTTTGACATATAAGTTACTATCCACCATACCTTTCTTGAACCCTTGTTCAGTGAGATAGTTGTCAAGTCTTGCATACCATGCTCTAGGTGCCTGTTTCAAGCCATACAAAGCTTTCTTTAACTTGCAAACAAAGTTGGGATTATCACCGAGTTGAAAACCATCTGGCTGTTCAATATATACTTCTTCTTCAAGATTTCCATTCAGAAATGCTGATTTCACATCCATCTGATAAACTTTGAAATTCTTGTGGACTGCTAAAGCCAGAAACATTCTGATTGCCTCAAGTCTGGCCACTGGTGCAAAAGTTTCCTCAAAATCAATACCTTCAACTTGAGCATAGCCTTTATAGACCAATCTTGCTTTATTCCTTACAACCTGTCCGTCTTCATTCAATTTGTTTCTAAAAATCCATTTAGTACCGATTATGTTTTTACTTACAGGCCGTGGTACTAACTCCCAGGTTTTGTTTCTCTCAATCTGGTCTAGTTCTTCATTTATTGCCTTCATCCAACTTACATCTGTGCTTGCTTCAGCAATATTTTTGGGCTCAATGCTGGATAACGAGGAGTAGTTACTTACTACTCTTCTTCTTGTCTTAACACCAACTGTGGGGTCCCCTATAATTTGTTCTCTCGGGATGATTTTTCTACCAACTTCCAGTTTTAAATTTATTGTTTTCTTCTACTTCTGAATCAATACTTAAATTATCTGGGTCAATTTTTTGATTCTCTTCTGATTCCTTTTCTTCATCTCCTTCAATAACATCTTCATAAATAGGGTAGTTATTTTCACAACTGACAACTTGTTTCCTATCTTCATCAAATTTAACATCAGCACTGTCTACAATTTTCTTTAGCCTTTTGTTGTAGCATTTGTAAGCTTTGCTTTTTGATGAATAGCCAACAAAAATACCTTCATCAGCTCTATCTTCAAATTTACCAAGATTATCTTCTGTTCTTTTAATGTAACACTTGCTGCCAAAGACTTTGAAGTATTTTGTTGTTGCCTTCTTGCCGAACCAAAGCTCATAAGGGGTTTTGCTTTCATGAGTCCTCAACATGCACCTGTTTTGGATGTAAACTACAGTATGGACTGCCTCTTTCCAAAATCTGTCTGCAATTTTGCTTTCAGTTAACATTGTCCGTGCCATTTCCTGTACAGTTCTGTTCTTTCTCTCAACAACACCATTCTGCTGAGGTGTCCTTGCTGCTGAAAACTGTCTTCTGATCCCATATTTTTGACAGTATTCTGCAAACTCTTCTGAGATGAACTCTCCTCCTCTATCTGATCTTAAGCATTTGATCCTCTTTCCTGTTTCATTCTCAACTTGGTTTTTGAAAGTCTTGAACATTTCAAAAGCATCAGATTTCTGCTTTAAAAAGAATATCCAGGTCATTCCGGAATAGTCATCTATGCAAAGCATAAAGTATTTATCACCATTTATACTTTGAGTTCTCATGGGTCCACATAAATCAGTATGAATTAGTTCTAAGGGTTTGCTGGTAAAGTACTCCTTTGATTTAAATGTGGCTCTAGTTTGCTTTCCCTTTTGACAAGAAGCACAAATACTATTTAGTGGTTTGCCAATGGAAGGTATATCTCTTACAGCCTTTTTTGAACTTATTTTAACCAAATTGTCAAAGCTGATATGACCGAGCCTTTTGTGCCACAACCAATTTTCATCTTCTTGTCCAATCAAGCAAGCTCCTTCTGAGGTCTCTGAGAGAGTATACAGATTTCTAGAAGTCCTTGATCCGGTAGCAATTAACTTCCCACTGTTAGCTTTTCTCACTTCATAGCCTTGCTTCTTAAAAACTACTTCATGACCTCTCGTCACAGATTTGACTTACACTGAGCAGGTTATGCTTCAGACCAATTACAAACAAGACTTCTTCTGATTTGATCTTTCCATCACTGATCTTGACAGATCCTTTGCCAACTATCTTTGCTCCATCATTATTTCCAAATTTCACAGAACCACCTTCATAATTCTGTAACTTCTCAAATTTTTGCTTGTCACCTGTCATGTGACTGGAGCATCCACTGTCAAGTATCCATGGTGCTGATTTGTTCTATGCTTTAAAAGTAGTCTGGACAATCAAAGATTCTTTTTCTTTCCATTCTGGTTTGATAGCAGATTTGGCAACTTGTTTTGCCTTTCCCCTTTCATTAGCCTGTGCCTGTTTTTTAGTAAATTTCTTGTTTTGTTTCAACCCATTCGGTTGAGATTTTCTACCCTGATAATTATTTGCTGCAAAAGTGCTTCTACAGTTTCTTGCAATATGTCCAAAATTATGACAGTTATAACATTCAACTGCATAATTCATTAATGGAGAAAAAACATTTCTACTGGTGAAATTCCTTTGAGCTACATTATAACTGCAATCTGAAATCTTATGACCATAAGCATTGCATTTAAAATAGTAACCAAAAAAGGAGTGATTAAACCTGGGTGCAGGTCTTTGCCAGTTTGAAGTAGGAGCCATGAATCTTCTCCTTCTAGGATGTGTGACTTTTGTGAATCCATCTTTGTCAGTACTCTTCTTGAGTCTGGCATTATTGCTTTCTTTGGCATGATTTGTTTTTTCTTGATCAACCTTGATCTTTTCTTCTTTCTTTATGGGTTCTACATTTAAGGCCTTTGAACCCTTTGATGATTCTCCTTCATCGAAGCCCAAACCAAATTTGATGCCGAAAGGCCTTTGGTTATTTAAAATTTTATCCAGCTTTACAGTACTTTCTTCAAACTTATGATAACAGCTCAATTTCTTATTCATCTCCTCTAGCTGCATCCTTAACTTAACAATGTCTTCTTCTAGCTTGTTGCATTCAACTGTCTTTACAGTTAATTGTTCATCAAGAACTTCAAACATTTTCTTGAATTCATCTGTCTGAACTTTCAAGCAGTTTATTATTTCATTGGCATCTTCAAGCTTTCTTGAAACCTTTTTAATCTTTTTCCTTTCTGTGCTCAGTTCTTTAAGAGCAGCAACTAACTCACCTTCCAGATAAACTTCAGCCTCATCCTCAGGTATTTCATTACATTCTGGTTTTTCCTCTGTTATTCTTTCTTCAAAAGCCATGAACAGAGCTTCACCTGCTTCTTCTTCAGAATCCTCATCGGAGCAGTCTTCAGAAGAGCTGACATTCTTGGATATGAAACTTTTCTTCTTGAAGTTGCTTTTTCTGAACTGTGGTTTCTTCTTCCAGTCACTTCTTTCTTGGTGTGTCCCTTCATCATTTTTGTTTTTCTCATTCATTGGACATTTAGCAGCAAAGTGCCCGACTCCTCCACAGTTGAAGCACTTAAACGGTAACTTACCTCTGTACTTTCCTTTTCCCTTTATTAGTTTCCTAACAAAGTTTGCTTCTGTTTCATCTGAAGACTCTTCTTCTGCAAATTCTTGATTAGCTTTTATATTCTTGTGTGCTTTAAAAGCAGCTTCTCTGTCAGAGGGCTTAGTTTGCCCTATTCTCATTTCATATGCAGTTAAAGAACCATGCATTTCATCCAAGCTAAAAGAATTTAAATCTTTAGCTTCTTCTATAGCAGAAACTTTAGAATCAAATCTTTTGTGAAGAGTTCTTAATACCTTTTTCACGATGACTGCATCTTCTATTTCCTCACCGAGTCCTCTAATTGCATTAATAATTCCATTGACTCTCAGCATATAGGCCTCTATGTTCTCATCATCATTCATTTTTAAAGCCTCGAACTGAGCTCTATGAGTTTGAAGCTTGGCTTCCTTGATCTTGTTGTCTCCTTCATGAATGCTCTGCAGTTTGTCCCACATGTCTTTTGCTATTTTACAGCTCATGATCCTTATCAGTTCACTATCTACTAACCCACACATTATAGCATTCTTTGCCTTGGAGTTATTCTCAAACTTTTTCTTCTCTGCAGCATCAGATGGAGGAGTAGAGGATATTGTGTACCCTCTTTCTACTGACTCCCAAATGTCATATCCCAAAGCACACAGATAAGTCTGCATCCTGAGTCTCCAGAAAGAGTAATTAGTTCCATCGAACAAAGGAGCTTTGTTGGATGAAAATCCTTCACCATCGGCCATTGTGAATCTTCCAAGATCACCTTAGCTGATTAAGCTAGAACAGGAACCTTGCTCTGATACCAATTGATATTCTCACAATGACACAGAGAGGGGGGTGAATCGGTGTAGCAATTTAAATACAGATCTACAACTCTTTCAAACTTAAGTAGAGAGAACTTGAAAACAGATACAACAAATAAACAAGAGAACAATCCACAACACAAGATTTAACGAGGTTCACCAGATTTGGCTACTCCTCAAAAATTAGACTGCTTGGACACCCATCCAAATCCAGCCTTTGCAAAGCACCAACTTTACAAAACAATTTATCTGCACCAACAGAAAGGAGCACCAACCCCCTAATACCAAGCACCAACTTGGACTTCAGATTTGAACAGATTTTATGACATAAAAATGCCTTCTCTACAACAAGACCCTCACTGGTCTAAATCCTTTATAACAAAAACTTCATATTCTTACAGCTCTGTCTTCTGTATATTTTTTAGCAATATACTCCTCTATACTTTTATAGCACTCTATTCTGTACTTTTATAGCTCACTGTTATGTAATTTTATAGCACTGACTTCTGTACTTTTACAACACACTGTTCTGTACTTTTATAGCACAGTCTTCTATACTTTTACAGTACTCTATTCTGTACTTTTATAGAACTTTTACAGCACTCTATACTTTCTCTACACAATACTCTGTACTTTTCACTGCACAATACACTCTGTATTTTCTTTGCAAAATACACTCTTATTTTCTCTCAAAAACAAAATATCACTTTTCTCTACAAAATACACTCTCTGTACTCTTCTCAGCAAAATATTCTCTCTTGATTAATTAGCTTTCACAGCACCTTTTTCCTTTTATCCGACAAGTCACAATACTCTTGCCACGTGTAGAGCTCAACCCTAACCCTAACTTTATGTACACGAAAAGCATTCTTACAACACTGCATACTGCGCTGTTAATAGCCTTAAAAGCTTACTTGTGTCTCTGACAGACTTATCTGCCCACTTTACTACTCTGACAGCTTTTCGGCTCTTTGTAAGTAAATCCGATGTTCTGACAGATTTATCTTTCTATTTACAGCTCTGACCGTCTTACCTGCCTTTTTATGGCTCTATCAACCTTACCTACGTATTTACAGTTCTGACAACCGAACCTGCTTCTCTGACAGCAGAACTGTCGCGCTCTGATAGCTTTTTGTCTTCTTCTTGGCAAGCTGGCGCGAAAATGGAACATGTCACGAAATCGCGACAACATTTTCTCTCTCCTCCTGAAAACTCGACACCCGCAAAAATGGAACATGTCACGAAATCGCGACAACATTTTCTCTCTCCTCTCATAAAAACTCGACACCCACAAAAATGGAACATGTCACGAAATCGCGACAACATTTTCTCTCTCCTCTCGTGAAAACTCGACGCCCGCAAAAATGGAACATGTCGCGAAATCGCGACAACATTTTCTCTCTCCTCCAGTGAAAACTCGACATGTCGCGAAATCGTGACAGTTTTTCCACTTAGCTTCTTTGCCTCCAACATGTCGCGAAATCGCGACACATTTTCTCTCTCCTCCAGCGAAAACTCGACATGTCGTGAAATCGTGACACATTTTCTCTCTCCTCCAGTGAAAACTCGACATGTCGCGAAATCGTGATAGTTTTTCAACATTTTCTCTCTCCTCATTTTTGTCGCGAAATCGCGACAGAAAACATGTCGCGATATCGCGACAGTTTTTCAGCATTTTCTCTCTCCTCATTTTTGTCGCGATATCGCGACAGAAAACATGTCGCGATATCGCGACAGTTTTCTTACTTGTCTTTTTCTTTGATTTTTTTGAATCTGGGCCACTTCTGTCTTCTTGGAAATTGACTGTACCTGTTCTGACTGACCTCTGAACATCTGTCCACTGCATCAACAATTGATCTATCTGTCTGAGTTGACAACAATGACAATACTGTTTATGCACCTTGCTCAACATCTACTACTATTTATACTATCATTATTATTCTTCTTTTTTTCTCTTCTTCTTAGCTCAACCTAGATGGGAGTTATATTTTATAGATGCCTAAAATCTAATTACAATAGAAAATATACTCTGCAAATCAATTCCTTTTATTCTGTAGTATTCCATAGGTTTATCCTAAAAGAGGATATTTTTCATAAATTGTGGCTTTGGACAACAAAGATGACAAATTTAGATGGGATATATTTTCTTTTAACCTCCTCAGCCTTCTTTCCCTTTTTCCATCATCAAAAATTAGTCAACAGGTCAAAAAGTGCTTTCTGTTCTCAATACGGAGCTAAGTGGCTCAATTCGAAGATATTCACTCAATCCGAAGAGACTGTATTGCTCAATCCGAAGATCTTCGGAATGACAAACTATGTACTATTCAATTGATTTCAGCTACATTTATCAGGTGTATTTGTCCTCAAGATCAGATTGTAATAGCCTTCATTCCTCTTCATGTGTGAATTCCATGCCTTGTCATTCATTGGTAGTTGGCTAGAATTTACACAGGAAAACCAGTTTCTGCTGCACAGTAACAATTATTTGCACTATTTGCTAAATTCAAAGAAATTAATGCTTGAGAAACATAAAAATAAGAATAGTAAAGTGTTGTTATCAGCCTAAGCATATCCCTTATGTAACAGGTCATGGAAAAGTGACATAAAACTATACAAAACTGTAAAAATTAGCATATAATATTCCAAACACATCAATTATGTAAATAATTAATACACAACATATTAGATCAACTTAAATAGTATATAAAGTAAAACACAAAGTTTTAGGAAAGTTTTAGTTGTTTAAAACATGCTATGATGGAGGCATTTCCAGGCCTCATTACACATAAATGTATATGCACAAGATATGGGAAAAGGACCTCCCCTCATCTCATATGTACATATGACAACCGTGCCTTGATTTCGGATGAACTCATTTGGATGAATATTCATATAACATCCATGTTATATTATAAGCTATTAGAATATACAAGGATTTGATAATCGACTACTTGACATAGTCATAAATGATTATGGGTATGTAAAGTGTTGATTACCAACCCTTGATGCCTCCAAAGAGCATATAAGGTAGCCATGATGTTTCGATGCTAGGAAAAAAAGTTGATAATTTTCTATCACCTATCAAGAAGGAGGAAGTTCTCTATCTATTTCCTATGGATAAATAGAGAATATCCATTTGATAGATGATCAACTTTAGGTTTATGATGCTTTATGGCATATTTGCATAATATGATTGACTAGAAATAGAACTATATTGATCTAGTAGCATTATTAGGTAAATAGATAATGTTGAGAATATTATTTTTGGATGTTCTACTATTGGAGAGGCTAAAACATCTATGAAGACAATATAAATTTAGTATTTGGTGAAGCATACAAGCAATTGCACGTTTACAAGGCATTGGATCCATAAGGCCTCATAGTTCGGTATATCCTTTTAAATAAAATTTTGTGAGAGACATGATTCAATTTGATGGAATGCACACGACAGGATCTAAGAGGATACAAAGATAACATTGATATAGTTCCTAGTGAGGTACATAAGTAATTGTGGGCCTACAAGATCTTTAGTCAATAGGGAAAACATGTGATGGACTATTGTGCTAAAGCTAGGAATAAACCTGCGATAAAAACCAATGTGTCCTAGGAAGCTTCTGACATCAGTCTAAGTTTTAGGAGGGAGATTGATAATTTCCACCTTCTTTGGATCAACCTGGATCCCTTGAGGAGACATGTGATGACCAAGAACTATTCCTTCCTCCATCATCATAAAAAAATTGTCTGGATTTAAGGATAACTGGTAGGTTTCATAGCGAGTTAAAACTTTATCAAGGTGTTCCAATGTAAAGTCAAAAGTTTGTCCACAGACTGTGAAATCATCCATGTATATTTCAACACTGCTGGTAGTCAGACTGCTCACCGAAATGTTGTTGGGGCATTACACAAACCAAAAGGTAAGAACCTATAGGCAAATATTCCCCATGGACAGGTAAAGGTTGTTTTCTCTTGATCTGCAGGTGCAACCTAAATTTGATTATATCCACTAAATCCATCAAGAAAATAAAAATATTTCTTTCCAGCAAGAGTACCTAACACCTGATCTATGAATGGCAATGGAAAATGATCTTGATATGTCACTTTTTTTAGTTCTCTATAGTCTATACATACTCTCATTTTTTCATTTTTATTAGGCACTATAACCAATGGAGAGACCCACCGACTATCAAAAATTGGGTAAATGAATCCTACTTCCAGAATTTTTTCAATTTCTTCTTTCACAATATCCCTCAAGGCAGGATTTAGTCTTCTTTGAGGCTGTCTTACAGGCTTACCATATTCAATATAAATTCTATGAGTACATACATCAGGGTGAATCCCTAACATATCTTTGTAATCCCAAGCAAAAGCATGGATATGCTTCTGCAAAAAAACTGTCAATTTTTCTTCCTCTTCCCTAGTAAGCTAGCTATTTATGTTCAAAATTTTTTTTGGCTAGACTTCTATTTGTTTTGTATTTGAAAGGACTGAATTTACTTCTTCACAATTGTTGACTAGGGAATTAAAAGGACAATTATGATATGGGTGAACATAAGAAGTTTTTGTCTCATTGATTTTTGATGGAAGCATATCCTGTATGGAACAATGAGAAGGGAAGATCAAGTGATGGTGCCACCCATGTGGTAGTGAAACAGATGTTTCCTATGCTGGTATATATGGCCTTTCTTCAAAAATTTGACATTCTTCTTTAACTAGCAATTGATTGATATTGGCTGTTTCCTCTTCTAACCCTTGTTCATGTAGAACATTCATTAGGACTATTTCATTTTCTAAAATTTATGTGTCATGGAGGTCTTTTGTGTGTTCCCTTACTACCAAGGTGGCTAGTGTGGAAATAACCTCTTCTGGTTCTTCAGATCAGTTAGGAAACCATAACTGACCTGTGAAATTTCTTAAAGGTCTTGCAAGAGGATATAGAGAACTCTATTTTAGGTCAATACCATTTGAAATTGTCATTTTTCTAGATCTGCAGTCTATAAAGGTTGTTGTAGTTGCAAGCCAAGGTCTTCCTAGGATAATGGGATAGCCATGTGCTAAGTTTCTTGGCTGTAAAACCAAAAAATCTATAGGGTTTTCCAAAGATAAAACTTCTATAGGGACATCTTCAATGATACCTTCAGGTTTTGCAACTGACCTATCAGCCATTTCTAAAATAGTGAATGTGGGGCTGAGATGTTTGAGCTGTAATTGTTCTATTGTATCCTTGGTCATGATATTTATTGTAGCTCCTAGATCAACTAAGATGTTTGATATTGGTACTGAGCTTATGATCACTATGATAACTAGACTTCCTGGGTCACTATACTTTGGAGGTACTAGTTTTTCTGATAAGAGATCATCTATCTTTCCTTCAACATGAATAGTTTTAGGAAATGCTTTTTTTTTCTTCCTACTCTTCTATTGCACAAATCTTGGATAGTTCTTTTAATCACAGTTATATCATTAATGGCTTACAATAAGGGTAGTTATATGGTTAATTTTCTGAGTTATTTCACTAACTCTGATTCAATTTTTTTTCTATAGTGTTAAGTCTTTCAGGGTATGGAATTATCCCTGATGAAGGTAACTATTTTGCTTGTGGTTCTATTTTTTCTTCTTCTTTTTCCGTTTTTGGTTTGAATTTGCTTGGTTCAATAGGTTCTTGAATTTCATCTTCTTTCACTTCAATTATAACAGGTTTAGGTAAAACTTTCCCTGAATGTAGTTGTATGTTGCTACAATCCAAAATTTGCATATCTAAATTTCTTTCAGAATTAGCCATATATGCAGGAGTTGTCTGCCTTATGTTATTTGGATTTATTACAGGTTGAGCTGGTAATTAAGGTTGTTTCACTTGTTGCATTTTTTGATTTGGTTTTCCTTGAAAATTTTGATTTTGTGTAGGCAGTAAATTCTGAGTTTGACCTTGATTTCTTTGCTACCTTGGATAGGACTGGTATTGTTGACCCCACTGCTATTGATTTTACATCCAAGATGGATTACTTTGATTCTAAGTCCATGGTGGATTATTTTGATTCCATGATGGGTTATTTTGTTTTTAATTCTAGGATAGATTATTCCAACCTGTCTGTGGCCATTCTTGAGAATTTGTCCATTGAGAATAATTCCAAGGACGTTGGGGTGGTTTTGACTATCCCCTAGACATGTTTCCATGGTTGTTTCCTCAATTTGTAGGAAAAAAGGGGTATTTTGATACTTTTGAAAGTTTCCCCCTTGTCTTGGTCCCATATAATTGAGTTATTCTATTTGAGTTTCTAGGACAATTTTTAGTTGTGGTAGCAGATGACATTTGTCAGTCAAATGTCCTTTTGAGCAAATACTACAAATGGCTGAAATGGATGTTTTATTTAGAGGACATTCCTATAAGGCATATTTATTCCTGCATCTTGGGTAATAAATTACTAAAGGTTCTATGGTTTTTGCTTTAGCAGACATTTTTCCTTGAGCTATGTTTAATTGTACCAAGATATCAGTCTTAAAATTTGCAAGTTCCTCTATTAGGTCCTTCACATCAGTGTTATTTGTACTCTTTTTCTTTCTTTTCTGCCTAGTGTGAGAGTAATTTTTGCAAATATCTACAATCTCATCCATATTACGAGTACTTACATCCCCATTTCCCATCAAATCTAATACCTCTATGGATTCATCTTGTAATCCTCTTAGAAAAATGGTTTTGCACAATTCTGGTTCTCCTAGTCCACACCTTCTTTGAATAAAAACAAATCTATCAAGGTAATATTCTAATGTTCCATCATCTTCTTATTTAATTTTGAACAACTCATATTTCCTATTCTTTATTTGACAATACTATTAATACTTGTTTAAAAACATAGTCTCCATTTGATCTCAAGGTTGGAAGGAATTTGGCTGTAACCTCATGAACCAGTGTAATACTGAGTCCTTGAGTGTTGAAGGAAAAACCTTGAGTTTCTGATTATCATTTATATAGTCATAGGTTTGAAACACTACCTTAAAATAAAATAGGAACTGATCAGAATCTTCAGATGCAACACCCCGGAAGGTTGGAAGCACTGAAGGTGAGATTGTTTTCTTGGGAGAGTTCTATGTGGGATTCATAAGAATAGGATATTCAAATGTTCTAGGAGGTTGAAACACATCTTGATCATCTTGATCATTATGGACATGACCATGCTGGTCATCCCCATCTAGATTGCCTCTTTCTACCATAATTTCTTGTTCTTAAAAAATAGTTAAACCTATCCAAATTTCTTTCTCAAGAGGTCCAAAACCTTTTGTTGATAATGAGTCTGGTATTTTTTCTTGCTAAGGAGATTCTGATGATGATGAAGCTGGTGGTTTTTGTTTTAGTTTTTCTGGTAGTTCAAACACAGGTGATTCACCCCTTAGGCGTGAATATATTCTTAATGGAATAATCCAAGGATATCTTTGGATAATTTTTTCTTCTTCATCCCTAGGCATACTCATTCATGCCTACTCCTTAATGATAGAAATTATAAGTCAATAATTGTTACTTAACCAGCTATTATATTTAGATTTTACCTTGAATTTTCACAACTCAGTCTAATTAATAGTTATTAAACTATTGACACCTTCAAAAAACACTCTCTCTAGAAACGGTGCCAAAATTATGGGTTGTCATTAAGCACATCATTAATTCTCAATGAATCTATCAATCCAGGGCAGTGTACAAGGCTATCTATGAAAGGAGTGAACAGGGCTATAATTTAAGGTTAATTGAGAGCAACAAGTCTTATTGGTGGAACTGATTTTGTGGGGGTTTTTAGGTCTCTTCTACCTCTAAATTGCATAAATTGAACTTTAATATAATTGCAAGAATGAAGACTAATTTCTAATTATAGAAATGAAACCATAGTTACAGTTGCAAGAATGAAATCTGATTAAATTGCAGAATTAAAACCCTAGTTAAAGTTGTAGAATTGGAAATATAATTACAATTGCAAAATGAAAGTCTATTTACTCTTGCAATAATGAAAACTAAAATTAAGTCCTATCAATATTTTGTAATAGAAGGTTGTCAATATTCTATGCAAGGGTTGACAGTAAAAACAATAATGCAAAAAATTTGCAAAAAACTATAAATTGCTGGAAATGGAAATTGCAGTAAATTGGAAAGTTGTTGGAAAGGAAAAATACTAATCAGATCTATTGCTAATCACATCAGAAATGTATCTTGAATATAAAACAAACTATTAGGACTGAAATAGATGTTAACTACTACAAAATAATGAAATTGACAAGTTCCACAACTTATTCTGCTGCAACAAAATCAGAACAAAACCTGTCTGTTAGTCCTCCAAGGTCTGGAAGTTTCTAGCCTCCTTTTATTGAAGAAGGTATGAGTTCCTCTCTCTCTAAATATTACTCACACTCAAAAATAACAAAATGAATAAAAAAACTTGTACTTTATTGATTCAGAACATGATTACAAATCTGCTGCTAAAACCTGTTATAGAATTGTAACAGTTTTAGTTTTCTCACTTATTCTCTATATTTTCTCTACTACTATTTATACTATCATTATTATTCTTCTTTTTTTCTCTTCTTCTTAGCTCAACCTAGATGGGAGTTATATTTTATAGATGCCTAAAATCTAATTACAATAGAAAATATACTCTGCAAATAAATTCCTTTTATTCTGTAGTATTCCATAAAGAGGATATTTTCCATAAATTGTGGCTTTGGATGGCAAGGACGACAAATTTAGATGGGATATATTTTCCTTTAACCTCCTCAGCCTTCTTTCCATTTTTCCATCATCAAAAATTAGTCAACAGGTCAAAAAGTGCTTTCTATTCTCAATACGGAGCTAAGTGGCTCAATTCGAAGATAT
Organism: Wollemia nobilis; assembly: GCA_028583015.1. Taxonomy (NCBI): domain Eukaryota; kingdom Viridiplantae; phylum Streptophyta; class Pinopsida; order Araucariales; family Araucariaceae; genus Wollemia; species Wollemia nobilis. The sequence continues at coordinate 11,168,768 of JAQPPZ010001125.1, forward strand.
TCGCTCAATCCGAAGAGACTGTATTTCTCAATTCGAAGATCTTCGGAATGACAAACTATGTACTATTCAATTGATTTCAACTGCATTTCTCAGGTGTATTTGTCCTCAAGATCATATTGTAATAGCCTTCATTCCTCTTCATGTGTGAATTCCATGCCTTGTCATTCATTGGTAGTTGGCTGGAATTTACACAGGAAAACCAGTTTCTGCTGCACAGTAACAATTATTTGCACTATTTGCTAAATTCAAAGAAATTAATGCTTGAGAAACATAAAAATAAGAATAGTAAAGTCTTTCTATCAGCCTAAGCATATCCCTTATGTAACAGGTCATGGAAAAGTGACATAAAACTATACAAAACTGTAAAAATTAGCATATAATATTCCAAACACATCAATTATGCAAATAATTAATACACAACATATTAGATCAACTTAAATAGTATATAAAGTGAATCACAAAGTTTTAAGAAAGTTTTAGTTGTTTAAAACATGCTATGATGAAGGTATTTCCAGGCCTCATTACACATAAATGTATATGCACAAGATATAGGAAAAGGACCTCCCCTCATCTCATATGTACATATGACAACCGTGCCTTGATTTCGGATGAAATCATTTGGATGAATATTCATATAACATCCATGTTATATTATAAGCTATTAGAATATACAAGGATTTGATAATCGACTACTTGACATAGTCATAAATGATTATGGGTATGTAAAGTGCTAATTACCAACCCTTGATACCTCCAAAGAGCATATAAGGTAGCCATAATGTTTCGATGATAGGAAAAAAAGTTGATAATTTTCTATCACCTATCAAGAAGGAGGAAGTTCTCTATCTATTTCCTATGGATAAATAGAGAATATCCATCTGATAGGTGATCAAATTCAGGTTTATGATGCTTTATGGCATATTTGCATAATATGATTGACTAGAAATAGAACTATATTGATCTAGTAGCATTATTAGGTAAATAGATAATGTTGAGAATATTATTTTTGGATGTTCTACTATCGTAGAGGCTCAAAAAGCTATGAAGACAATATAAATTTAGTATTTGGTGAAGCATACAAGCAATTGCATGTTTACAAGGCATTGGATCCATAAGGCCTCATAGTTCGGTATATCCTTTTAAATAAAATTTTGTGAGAGACATGATTCTGTTTGATGGAATGCACACGACATGATCTAAGAGGATACAAAGATAACATTGATATAGTTCCTAGTGAGGTACATAAGTAATTATGGGCCTACGAGATATTTAGTCAATAGGGAAAACATGTGATGGACTATTGTGCTAAAGCTGGGAATAAACCTGTGATAAAAACCAATGTGTCCTAGGAAGCTTCTGACACCAGTATAAGTTTTAGGAGGGAGATTGATAATTTCCACCTTCTTTGGATCAACCTGGATCCCTTGAGGAGAAATGTGATGACCAAGAACTATTCCTTCCTCCATCATCATAAAAAAATTGTCTGGATTTAAGGATAACTGGTAGGTTTCATAGCGAGTTAAAACTTTATCAAGGTGTTCCAATGTAAAGTCAAAAGTCTATCCATAGACTGTGAAATCATCCATGTACATTTCAACACTGCTGGTAGTCAGATCAGAAAATATGGCTAACACTACTCGCTGAAATGTTGTTGGGGCATTACACAAACCAAAATGTAAGAACCTATAGGCAAATATTCCCCATGGATAGGTAAAGGTTGTTTTCTCTTGATCTTCAGGTGCAACCTAAATTTGATTATATCCACTAAATCCATCAAGAAAATAAAAATATTTCTTTCCAGCAAGAGTATCTAACACCTGATCTATGAATGGCAATGGAAAATGATCTTTATATGTCACTTTGTTCAGTTCTCTATAGTCTACACATACTCTCATTTTTTCATTTTTATTAGGCACTATAACCAATGGAGAGACCCACCGACTATCAAAAATTGGGTAAATGAATCCTACTTCCAGAATTTTTTCAATTTCTTATTTCACAATATCCCTCAATGTAGGATTTAGTCTTCTTTGAGGCTATCTTACAGGCTTGCCATATTCAATATAAATTCTATGAGTACATACATCAAGGTGAATCCCTGACATATCTTTGTAATCCCAAGCAAAAGCATGGATATGCTTCTACAAAAAAATTGTCAATTTTTCTTCCTCTTCCCTAGTAATCTGGCTATTTATGTTCAAAAATTTGCCTGGCTGGAATTCTATTTGTTTTGTATTTGAAAGGACTAAATTTACTTATTCACAATTATTGACTAGGGAATTAAGAGGATAATTATGATATGGGCGGACATAAGAAGTTTCTGTCTCATTGATTTCTGATGGAAGCATATCTTGTATGGAACAATGAGAAGGGAAGATCAAGTGATGGTGCCACCCATGTGGTAGTGAAACAGATGTTTCCTGTGATGGTATATATGGCCTTTCTTCATAACTTTGACATTCTTCTCTCACTAGCAATTGATTGATATTGGCTATTTTCTCTTCTAACCCTTGTTCATGTAGAACATTCATTAGGACTATTTCATTTTCTAAAATTTATGTGTCATGGAGGTCTTTTGTGTGTTCCCTTACTACCAAGGTGGCTAGTGTGGAAATAACCTCTTCTGGTTCTTCAGATCAGTTAGGAAACCATAACTGACTTGTGAAATTTCTTAAAAGTCTTTTAGGAGGATATAGAGAACTCTATTTTAGGTCAATACCATTTGAAATTGTCATTTTTCTAGATCTGCAGTCTATAAAGGTTGTTGTAGTTGTAATCCAAGGTCTTCCTAGGATAATGGGATAGCCATGTGCTGAGTTTCTTGGCTATAAAACCAAAAAATATATAGGGTATTCCAAAGAAAAAACTTCTATAGGGGCATCTTCAATGATACCTTCAGGTTTTGCAACTGACCTATCAGCCATTTCTAAAACTGTGAATGTGGGGCTGAGATGTTTGAGTTGTAATTGTTCTATTGTATCCTTGGTCATGATATTTATTGTAGCTCCTAGATCAACTAATATGTTTGATATTGGTACTGAGCTTATGATCACTGTGATAACTGGACTTCCTGGGTCACTATACTTTGGAGGTACTAGTTTTCCTGATAAGAGATCAACTATCTTTCCTTCAACATGAATAGTTTTAGGAAATGCTTTCTTTTTTCTTCCTGCTCTTCTGTTGCACAAATCTTGGATAGTTATTTTAATCACAGTTATATCCTTAATGGCTTATAATAAGGGTAGTGATATGGTTAATTTTTTGAGTTATTTCACTAACTCTGATTCAAATTTTTTTTCTATATTGTTAAGTCTTTCAGGGTATGGCATTATCCCTGATGAAGGTAACTATTCTACTTGTGGTTCTATTTTTTCTTCTTCTTTTTTCGTTGTTGGTTTGACTTTGCTTGGTTCAATAGGTTCTTGAATTTCATCTTCTTTCACCTCAATTATTATAGGTTCAGGTAAAACTTTCCCTGAATGTAGTTGTATGTTGCTACAATCCAGAATTTGCATATCTAAATTTTCTTCAGAATTAGCCATCTATGCAGGAGCTGCATGCCTTATGTTATTTGGATTTATTACAGGTTGAGCTGGTAATTGAGGATGTTTCACTTGTTGCATTTGTTTATTTGGTTTTCCTTGAAAATTTTGATTTTGTGTAGGCAGTAAATTCTGAGTTTGACCTTGATTTCTTTGCTACCTTGGATAGGATTGGTATTGTTGACCCCACTACTATTGATTTTACATCCAAGATGGATTACTTTGATTCTGAGTCCATGGTGGATTATTTTGATTCCATGATGGGTTATTTTGTTTTTAATTCTAGGATGGATTATTCCAACCTGTCTGTGGCCATTCTTGAGAATTTGTCCATTGATAATAATTCCAAGGTCGTTGGGGTGGTTCTGACTGTCCCCTAGACATGTTTCCATGGTTTTTTCCTCAATTTGTAGGAAAAAAAGGGGTATTTTGATACTTTTGAAAGTTTCCCCCTTGTCTTAGTCCCACATAATTGAATTATTCTATTTGAGTTTCTAGGACAGTTTTTAGTTGTGGTAGCAGATGACATTTGTTAGTCAAATGTCCTTTTGAGCAAATACTACAAATGGCTGAAATGGATGTTTTGTTTAGAGGACATTCTTGTAAGGCATATTTATTCCTGCATCTTGGGCAATAAATTGCTAAAGGTTCTATGGTTTTTGCTTTAGCAGACATTTTTCCTAGAGCTATGGTTAATTGTACTAGGATATTAGTCTTAAAATTTGCAAGTTCCTCTATTAGGTCCTTCACATCAGTGTCATTTGTACTCTTTTTCTTTCTTTTCTGCCTAGTTTGAGAGTAATTTCTACAAATATCTACAATCTCATCCATATTACGAGTACTTACATCCCCATTTCCCATCAAATCTAATACCTCTATGGATTCATCTTGAAATCCTCTTAGAAAAATGGTTTTGCACAATTCTGGTTCTCCTAGTCCACACCTTCTTTGAATAAACACAAATCTATCAATGTAATATTCCATATTATGATATGGGAGGACATAAGAAGTTTTTGTCTCATTGATTTCTGATGGAAGCATATCCTATATGGAACAATGAGAAGTGAAGATCAAGTGATGGTGCCACCCATGTGGTAGTGAAACAGATGTTTTCTGTGATGGTATATGGCATTTCTTCAGAACTTTGACCTTCTTCTCTCATTAGCAATTGATTGATATTGGCTGTTTCCTCTTCTAACCCTTGTTCATGTAGAACATTCATTAGGACTGTTTCATTTTTTGAAATTTTTGTGTCATGGAGGTCTTCTATGTGTTACCTTACTACCAAGGTGGCTAGTGTGGAAATAACCTCTTCTGGTTCTTTAGCTCAATCAAGAAACCATAACTGACCTGTGAAATTGCTTAAAGGTCTTGCAGGAGGATATAGAGAACTCTATTTTAGGTCAATACCATTTGAAATTATCATTTTTCTAGATCTGCAGTCTATAAAGGCTGCTGTAGTTGAAAGCCAAGGTCTTCCTAGGATAATGGGATAGCCATGTGCTGAGTTTCTTGGCTATAAAACCAAAAATATATAGGGTATTCCCAAGAAAAAACTTCTATAGGGACATCTTCAATGTCATGTTTTGCAACTGACCTATCAACCATTTCTAAAACTGTGAATGTGGGGCTGAGATGTTTGAGTTGTAATTGTTTCATTGTATCCTTGGTCATGATATTTATTGTAGCTCCTAGATCAACTAAGATGTTTGATATTGGTATTGAGCTTATGATCACTATGATAACTGGACTTCCTGGGTCACTATACTTTGGAGGTACTAGTTTTCCTGATAAGTGATCAACTATCTTTCCTTCAACATGAATAGTTTTAGAAAATGCTTTCTTTTTTCTTCCTGCTCTTCTGTTGCACAAATCTTGGATAGTTCTTTTAATCACAGTTATATCCTTAATGGATTGCAATAAGGGTAGTGATATGGTTAATTTTTTGAGTTATTTCACTAACTTTGATTCAATTTTTTTTGCTGTAGTGTTAAGTCTTTCAGGGTATGGAATTATCCCTAATGAAGGTAACTATTCTGCTTGTGGTTCTGTATTTTCTTATTCTTTTTCTGTTGTTGGTTTGACTTTGTTTGGTTCAATAGGTTCTTGAATTTCATCTTCTTTCACTTCAATTATAACAGGTCTAGGTAAAACTTTCCCTAAATGTAGTTGTATGTTGCTACAATCTAGAATTTGCATATCTAAGTTTCCTTCATAATCAACCATATATGCAGGAGCTACCTGCCTTATGTTATTTGGATTTATTACAGGTTGAGCTGGTAATTGAGGTTGTTTCACCTGTTGCATTTGTTGATTTGGTTTTCCTTGAAAATTTTGATTTTGTGTAGGCAGTAAATTCTGAGTTTGACCTTGATTTCTTTGCTGCATTGGATAGGACTGGTATTGTTGACCCCACTACTATTGATTTTACATCCAAGATGGATTACTTTGATTCTGAGTCCATGGTGGATTATTTTGATTCCATGATGGGTTATTCTGGTTTTAATTCTAGGATGGATTATTTTAACCTGTTTGTGGCCATTCTTGAGAATTTTTCCATTGAGAATAATTCCAAGGATGTTGGGGTGGTTCTGATTGTCCCCTAGACATGTTTCCATGGTTGTTTCCTCAATTTGTAGGAAAATAAGGGGTATTTTGATACCGTTGAAAGTTTCCCCCTTGTCTTTGCCCCACATAATTGAGTTATTCTATTTGAGTTTCTAGGACAATTTTTAGTTGTGGTAGCAGATGAAATTTGTTAGTCAAATGTCCTTTTGAGCAAATACTACAAATGGCTGAAATGGATGTTTTGTTTAGAGGACATTCCTGTAAGGAATATTTATTCCTGCATCTTAGGCAATAAATTTCTAAAGGTTCTATGGTTTTTTCTTTAGCAGACATTTCTCCCAGAGCAATGTTTAATTGTACCAGTATATCAGTCTTAAAATTTGCAAGTTCCTCTATTAGGTCCTTCACATCAGTCTCATTTGTACTATTTTTCTTTCTTTTCTACCTAGTGCGAGAGTAATTTCTACAAAGAGCTACAATATCATCCATATTACGAGTACTTACATCCCCATTTCCCATCAAATCTAATACCTCTTTGGATTCATCTTGTAATTCTCTTAGAAATATGGGTTTGCACAATTCTGGTTCTCCTAGTCCACACCTTATTTGAAAAAACACAAATCTATCAAGGTAATATTCTAATGTTTCATCATCTTCTTATTTAATTTTGAACAACTCATATTTCCTATTCTTTACTCGACAATACTCTTGATACTTGTCTAAAAGCATAGTCTCCATTTGATCTCAAGTTTGGATGGAATCTGTCTGTAAGCTCATGAACCAGCGTAATACTGAGTCCTTGAGTATTGAAGGAATAACCTTGAGTTTTTGATTATCATTTATATAGTCATAGGTTTTAAACACTACTTTGAACTCAAATAGGAACTGATCAGGATCTTCAGATGCAACACCCCAAAAGGTTGGAAACATTGAAGGTGAGATTATTTTCTTGGGAGAGTTCTGTGTGGGATTCAGAAGAATAGGATATTCAAATGTTCTAGGAGGTTGAAGCACATCTTTATCATTATGTACACGACCATGCTGGTCATCCCCATCTAGATTGCCTCTTTCTACCATAATTTCTTGTTCTTCAAAAATAGTTAAACCTATCCAAATTTCTTTCTCAAGAGGTCCAAAACCTTCTGTTGATAATGAGTCTGGTAATTTTTCTTGCTAAGGAGATTCTGATGATGATGAAGCTGGTGGTTTTTTTTTTAGTTTTTCTGATAGTTCAAACACAGGTGATTCACCCCTTAGGCATGAAGATATTCTTAATGGAATAAGCCAAGGATATCTTTGGATAATTTTGTCTTCTTCATCCCTAGGCATAGTCATTCATGCCTACTTCTTAATGATATAAATTATAAGTCAATAATTGTTACTTAACCAGCTGTTATATTCAAATTTTACCTTGAATTTTCACAACTCAGTCTAATTAATAATTATTAAACTATTTACACCTTCTAAAAACACTCTCTCTAGAAATGGTGCCAAAATGATGGATTGTCATTAAGCACATCATTAATTCTCAATGAATCTATCAATCTAGGGTAGTGTACAAGGCTATCTGTGAAAGGAGTGAATAGGGCTATAATTTAAGGTTAATTGAGAGCAACAAGTCTTATTGGTGGAACTGATTGTGTGGGGGTTTTTAGGTCTCTTATACCTCTAAATTGCATAAATTTAACTTTAATATAATTGCAAGAATGGAGACTAATTGCTGATTATAGAAATGAAACCATAGTTACAATTGCAAGAATGAAATCTGATTAAATTGCAGAATTAAAACTCTAGTTACAGTTGCAGAATTGGAAATATAATTACAGATGCAAAATGAAAGTCTGTTTACTCTTGCAATAATGAAAACTAAAATTAAGGCCTGTCAATATTCTATAACATAAGGTTGTCAATCTTCTATGCAAGGGTTAACAGTAAAACAATAATGCAGGAAAATTGCAAAAAACTATAAATTGCTAGAAATGGAAATTGTAGTAAATTGGAAAGTTGTTGGAAAACAAAAAGACTAATCAGATCTACTGCTAATCACATCACAAAAGTATCTTGAATAGAAAATAAATTATTAGGACTGAAATAGATGTTAACTACTACAAAAGAATGAAATTGACAAGTTTCACAGCTTATTCTACTGTAGCAAAATTAGAACAAAACCTGTCTGTTAGTCCTCCTCCATGGTCTAGAAGTGGCTAGCCTCATTTTATAGAAGAAGGTATGAGTTCCTCTCTCTCTAAATATTACTCACACTAAAAAATAACAAAATGAATAGAAAACTTGTACTTTATTGATTCAGAACATGATTATAAATCTGCTGCTAAAACCTGTTATAGAATTGTAACAGTTTTAGTTTTCTCACTTATTCTCTATATTTTCTCTACTACTATTTATACTATCATTATTATTCTTCTTTTTTTCTCTTCTTCTTAGCTCAACCTGGATGGGAGCTATATTTTATAGATGCCTAAAATCTAATTACAATAGAAAATATACTCTGCAAATCAATTCCTATTATTCTGTAGTATTCCATGGGTTTATCCTAGAAGAGGATATTTTCCATAAATTGTGGCTTTGGATGAAAAATATGACAAAGTTATATGGGATATATTTTACTTTAACCTCCTCAGCCTTCTTTCCCTTTTTCTATCGTCAAAAATCAGTCAACAGGTCAAAAAGTGCTTTCTGTTCTCAATACGAAGCTAAGTGGCTCAATTCGAAGATATTCGTTTAATCCGAAGAGACTGTATTTCTCAATCCGAAGATATTCAGAATGACCAACTATATACTCTTCAATTGATTTCAACTACATTTCTCAGGTGGATTAGTCCTCAAGATCAGATTGCAATAGCCTTCATTCCTCTTCATGTGTGAATTCCATGCCTTGCCATTCATTGGTAGTTGGCTGGAATTTACATAGGAAAACTAGTTTCTACTGCACAGTAATAGTTATTTGCAGTATTTGCTAAATTTAAAGAAATTAATGCTTGAGAAACATCAAAATAAGAATAGTAAAGTGTTGCTATCTGTAGTTCCAAGGTAAGTCCAAATTAATTAAAAATGAACATTAGCATTTGCATTTGATTTACAATATTATATATAACATTCTAATTAACTAATCTCGTCTATCTCGCTAACCAACACTGTAGGAGAGACGTGTAGCTAACCACTAACCTAGGTAGATATTTCTAACCATAACACTAACCTAAATATCTAACATAGGATATTTAGGTACTTACCTAGTTTAACCATGAGGAAAATATCTCATGGTAATTACATAATTACATAGAAAAGTAAATGTAATAACCCCACGTAGTGTAATGCAATACACCACCTTATTTTACCCTAACATCCCCCCTTTATTACATTACTTTGATATACAAAGTTTGCTTTGAAACAGTTGAAATTTGACACGTCCAAGTGCCTTTGTAAAAATATCTGCAACCTGTTCGTCGATGGGAATGTTTTGAAGCTGAATTTTGTGTTTAGGAACTTCACCACGAATGAAATGACAATCTGTATCAATATGCTTAGTTTGTTCATGATGTACTAGATTCTTGATCAAGTTCAAAACACTTGAGTTGTTACAAAACATGTGAATGGTAAGTTTCTTTGGTAGGCCCATGGTAGCCAAGATGCAACTTAGCCATATCGCTTCACACATAGCTCCATGTGTAGCACGATATTCTGCCTTAGTTGAATATAAAGCAACCACCTATTGCTTTTTACTATGCCATGAGACAGGACCAGATCCAAGATGAAAAACATAACCTGAGGTTGATTTTATGTCATCTATGGATCCAGCATAATCAGAGTCAGTGTAACTCTGTAAGAAGAATGAGTTATTCTTCTTATACTCTAGACCATAATCAAAACTACCTTGAATGTAGTTTAAGACTCTCTTAGCTACTTTCCAATGGGAGACTTTTGGTTCTTGCATGAACTATGAGAGATAGTTTACAACATAAGTAATATCTGGTCTAGTATTAGTTAGATAGATGAGGCTTCCAATCATCTATTTATAAAGTGTTCCATCTACCTATGGTGAGTCTTCATATTGTGATAACTGTAGCCCTGATTCCATCGATGTTGCTTTGGGTTTACAATCAGTCATACGATATTTTTCTACTAAAGTCTTAGCATACTTTGTCTGAGTTACCCTTAGATGATTCTTTTTCTATTCTATCTCAAGGCCAAGACAGTAGTGGAGAAGTCCTAGGTCTGTCATATCAAATGACTCTTTCAAGTCATCTTTCACGGCTTTAATCAAGTTATCTAAATTTCCAGTGATGATCAGATCATATACATATAACACAAGAATCACTATCTCAGAACCTGTGTTCTTGATATAGATATTTGTGTCTGATGGACTTCTATTAAATCCATGTTGCAGTAGGTGACTATCCATTTTTATGTACCATGCTCTTGGGGCTTGTTTTAGCCCGTATAATTATTTGACCAATTTGCAAACATGTTGCTCATGGCCTACCTCTACAAATCTAGGAGGTTGAGTCATGTATACTTCTTCTTTTAAGTCACCATTAAGAAAGGTGCTTTTTACATCCATCTGATGTAATTTCCATCCAAAATGTGCTGCCATAGCACAAAGTACTCGAATTGTGGTCATCCTTGCTGTAGGAGCAAAGGTTTCCTCATAGTCAAGTCCTTCCTTTTGAGAATAACCCTTTGCCACAAGATGGGCTTTATGCTTATATATAGTGCCATCTGCCTTATATTTTATTTTGTAAACCCATTTGCAAAATATGGGTTTCTTTCCTTTAGGCAAATCCACTAGCTTCCATATTTTATTCTTTATGAGGGAGTTATATTCTGCATCCATAGCTGCCTTCCACTGAGGCAGTCTAAGTGCTTCATCAAATGTAGAAGGTTCATTATCATCACATGCTAATAAGTAAACCCTCTCCTCATCTATTTCCATCTCATCTTCCCTTGGTAACTCTCTATCAACAGAAAGATCTTGAAAATCTACACAAATATCATCAACGAAAGTGGATGCTTCACTCTTTTCTTTCTGTGTCATGCTTCTTGTCTTTGGACGATTGAGAGTAAGATCAAGTGGGGAAGTAAGTTTAGAGTCTTTTATTGTTCTTGTATACCATTTGGGTGGCTTTTTCTATTATGAAGAAGGATATTGATGTTCCTCCTCATCATCTTGGTATAATGATGTAGTGTTGGATGTGAAAGCTTCATCAAACACTACATCTCTACTTACATGTATCTTCTTGGTAAATGGGTCTATCAACCGATAGCCTTTTGAAAATTCATCATATCCAAGAAATATACAAGGTAGGGATTTCTCATCTAATTTCTTTCTTTTCTTCTTAGGTATATTCATAAATGCCTTATACCCAAATACCCTTAGATGAGTTATGGAGGGTTTCCTACCACTCCATGATTCTTGAGGAGTCATACCTTCAAGAGCCCTTGTGGGAGCCCTATTTAGAAGATATACTGTAGTTTGAATAGCTTTAGCCCAGTAAGTTTGATCAAGGTTGGCCCCCTTAAGCATACATCGAACCATTTTCATTATGGACCAATTTCTTCTCTCAACAACCCCATTGGATTAAGGAGTGTAGGCTGTTGTTAACTGTCTCTTTATCCCATGTATATGTAAAAATGAGGAAAATTCTTTTGATGTGTATTCCCCCCCTCGATCTGAATGAAGGGTCTTAATAAAGCATCCTGATTCCTTCTCAACAAGAGTTTTGAACTATTGAAAATAGGAAAATGCTTCAGAATTCAATTGCAAGAAGAAGACCCACATCTTTCATGAGTGATCATTGACAAAAAATTAAAAATACCATTTTCCTCCACAACTTGTAGACATGGGACCACACAAATATGTGTGAACCAACTCCAAAGGTACATTAGCTCGAAAAGTGCTAGGTTCAAAAGGTACTCTATGTTGCTTTCCTAACAAGAAATCATAGCACACTGGCAAGGTAGATGAAAGAGTAGGGAGTCCTTTCACCATTTGATATTTACTCAACTCTAGTAAATATCTTGAACTCAAATGCCCAAATCTCTTATGCCAAAGAGAAGTGGCCTCCTTTGTGGTGACTGCCATTGTAGTATGGGTAGAGGTAATTGCATCTAAGATAAAAAAACCATGTTTGTATGAACCTATTGCTATGTATTTTCCCTTTTTAGTGATAAATCAACGTTTCTTTTCTTTGTCCACTGTAAAATTGACATTCATGTTATTGTCTAGGATTTGTGGAACTGACAAGAGATTATTTTTCAATCTTGGAACATAAAGAAATTTTTGAATATTACATTCTCCATCTGGAAGGGAGACAAAAACACTTCCTTCTCCCTAAAATTGATAGGTCTGATCATCAGCAATGGTGATCGGTCTACCTTCTCGAGCCTCAAATGTTGCAAACCAAGATTTATCGCCAATCATATGTTTACTAGCGGTTGAATCTATGTACCACATAGATTCCTTGTGAGAGGAATCTATATGGGTCATGAGCACTTTGTGTGCTCTTTCAGAATCTGAACTAGAATCTTCAGCTGCAATGTGTCCCTGTTGCTATTTGTTCTTGTTCTTAGGTTCGCTTTTGCCCTTTTTGTTTCCTTGTTCATTGGGTGTTTTGTTCTTAAACCAACATCTTTTGGTTTCATGAGTGTCTTTGTGACAAATTTTACAATACTGCTTCTTCTTCGAAATCTCTTTGGCTTTACCCTTTTCTTTATTAGAAGAAGAACCTTTCTGTTGATTCCACTTTTTCTTACCACCTTGTATTTTTGAGAAAAGAGCATTGTTAGATGCCTCATCTCTTTGAAGTTTATTAGCTTCTTCTGTTTGAAGCATATTTACCAACTCGACAAAATTTATTGTCCTACCAGAAACTTGTAGTGAGGTGATCAACATTCGGTAGGAGTCAGGAAGAGCTCTCAAAATGATTGAGTTCAAGACTTGGTCTTCTAGTTTCTCTCCTAAGGATTGCAGTTTTGTTTTCAATTCTGCGACTCTACAGAGGAATAGCTCTACTATTTCTCCTGATTTCATATGTAGAGTATGAAGCTGTGTTTGAATATTAAGAATCGTTGATTGATTCTTGCCCTCAAATATGGTACTTAAGGCATCCCATGCTACCTTATCAGTTGTAGCTTCACTGATATGAGGTTGGATATCATCAATAATAGCAAGCAAGATCATTAAGGATAGTTTTTTATCCTTTTTATCAAAGTCTCTTTGATCTTGTCCAGGTGATTGAGGTCTAGTGACACTTCCATCCACTATGGACCACAATTCCTCTATAGTTAAGATAGCTTTCATCTTAGTCTTCCAAGTTGAATAATTTGATACTTTGAGCAGTTGGCTCTCAGTGAGATACTTGTGTATCATGGCCATGGTTTAGGTTTCAAATTTGATATGACTAAGATGGTGATATCTTGCACTATACCCTCAAAAGAGTATATGGAAGTTGTTTCAATTTTCTTCTATAAGATATTTAATGGCACCTGCCTTAACACCCTTACCAAGGGATGAAAAGTTGGAGGAATTTTAAGCCAAACAAAATAGAGCAAATGAAACAGGGGTAGGTTTGTAAAAATTTTGATTTTTCCCTCTAGGATATTTAATGGCACCTGCTTTAACACCCTTTAAAGAAGGATGAAAAATTTGAGGTTATTAAGCCAAACAAAGAGAGTGAATCAAGGTGATTTGAATTTTTGACCTTTTAATGGGGAGTAAAAAATGACTTGTTTTAACCTATGCAAAGTTTTAGCATGGTTTTGGAGTGAAGTTTGGGTTTTGTGAAATGCTGCTTTTAATGTTTTTATTTGAATTTTTAATTGCACAAAAAAAAATGAGTGTTTTAGTGCAATAATAAAAAACATGAGAGCAACCCAAATTTGTATCACTCTAGGTGTCGGATGCAACCGAAAATGCACCTAGTACAAGCAATTTTTAAGAGAAGGTGTCGAGTAAAATCGAAAATGCACCTTTCTTACTCTAAAATATCCCCCCTTTTTTGTTACAATTTTGCAAACTATAGAATAAAAAAAAATGAATTCTATCCCCCTTAATGTTTACAAAATGTAGAATTTAGAGCACTCCTTTCAAGACAAGTCGACACACGACCCACTTTTGAAAGGCTTCCACAACTAGTTAACACACGACTTAGTTTTGATAGACCCAAGGTTACAAAGTCTTCTCAATTTTGCAGAAAAGAAATAGATGTGCAATTTTATGTATTATGTCTCCTTGGAGAAAACAAATGCACTCTTAGTACTTTTTATCTTTACAAAAAAAATTAGGCTCCTTGTTTTCTAATTTTGCAAAAGAAAATCAGTGTGATCCTTTCTTTGTATGCTAAATGAACAAGGATTGAGAAGAGTTGTCTAATTTGCAACAAAAAAAATGTGCTTTTGCTATGTCTTATATCTCCATTTTGTGAGAAAACATTAGCACCTTTAGATATCAAAGTTGCAAAAATATTTCTTTAATTAATTTTTTTTTTAAATGTTCAATAATTTAAGAAAAGTTTTAATAAATCATTTTTAATGAATAATGAAAAACTAAAAAAAAATCTCTTAAATAAATCAATTTAAATTCTTTAAACAAAAATTGATTTGTTTTAAAAAATATTTTGAAGTTTTAAACTATTAAAAAAAATTTAATAAAAAAAAACTTTAATTAAAAAATTGAAAAAATTAAAAATAAAATTAAAAAAAATACCTGGGTTTTGCACCGAAGGCAAAAATAATGGCCTTGTGTTCCCGGTGGGAGTCGAACCCTAGACTCCCAAACGTGCACCTTAGCTTGACCCGATCAACTGGTCGAGCTACGACGCCCGATGGAACGAAGGCACAAGAAGTGCCTTGTATACTTTCGTCGGCCAAAAGTTTGAAAAAAAAAAACTTGGGAAGTTTTTATCCCACATGCATCCCATAGTGGGATGCTATGGGCTTGATAAGGGGAAAGTCTCCCCTTATCGACCGATTTCCTGTGGGCAATCGACTACCGCTGCCTGCCCTTTTGGACGCTGCCACATGGCACTAGGGGTAGACCGTTGTCCATCTATCATCGTCAAGTCAGTCCTATGGCTGTTTGCCACATGTCGAGTCACGTCTAGTGGCTGTCTACCACTTTTTTGGTCCCTGTCCTATGGCTATATGCCATGTGTCCATCAGTGGATGTCTGCCATGTGTCCGTCAGTGGCTGTCCACCATGTGTCCACCAAGTTAGCACCTTGGGGTGCATGCTCAGGTCTAGGCTTTGATGATAAGTCCATGTGTCCCTTGAGATGCATGCTAGGGCCTATCGACATCAGTCCATGTGTCCCTTAGGATACATGCTAGGGCCTGTCGGTGTCAGTCCATGTGTCGATCAAGGATTGGAGGGCCGCATACCCTCTCAGATCCCATAGTTTGAGTCAATCAACGGGGAGAGGGAGGGCACTCCTTCCCTCTCGGCTCTCCCTTGATTGGGCCACATGGCTTGTGTTGCCTACATGGCTCTACAGGCTCATGGGGCCAGCATGGGAGCTGAGGTTGAATGGCCTTAGCTCATTGACCATGACTGGTCTAGGGATTGGCAAGCCCTGTGCTCGACCTGTGGACCAGGTCGGCTGGCACGTCCATAGGCCTTGTGGCAGCGTCATCTGCAGGTCGACTGGTGATGTTGTCAGTGACGACCTATGCTACGGGCCTATGGGCTGGAGCGGCCAGATCTGTGGCCAAAATCATGGGCCTAGGTCTGCAGGCCTCCCGTGTGAGGAAAATCCACATTGAGTGCCTCTAGTGCTCCATGGGAATCCAAAATGTTGGAGTATCCACAGCGATGGGTGGAGAAGCGAGGCGAATGATACCAATGTAGGTCCAAGGTAAGTCCAAATTAATTAAAAATGAACATTAGCATTTGCATTTGATTTACAATATTACATATAACATTCTAATTAACTAATCTCATCTATCTCGCTAACCAACATGGTAGGAGAGACATGTAGCTAATCACTAACCTAGGTAGAGAGTTCTAACCATAACACTAACCTAAATATCTAACATAGGATATTTAGGTACTTACCTAGTTTAACCATGAGGAAAATATCTCATGGTAATTACATAATTACATAGAAAAGTAAATGTAATAACCCCACATAGTTTAATGCAATACACTACCTTATTTTACCCTAACACTATTAGCCTAAGCATATTCCTTATGTAACAGGTCATGACAAAGTGACATAAAACTACACAAAAACTGTAAAAATCAGCATATAATATTCCAAACACATCAATTATGCAAATAATTAATACACAACATATTAGATCAACTTAACTAGTATATAAAGTAAATCACAAAGTTTTAGGAAATTTTTAGTTGTTTAAAACATGCTCTGATGGAGGCATTTCCAGGCCTCATTACACATAAATGTATATGCACAAGATATGGGAAAAGGACCTCCCCTCATCTCATATGTACATATGACAACCGTGCCTTGATTTCGGATGAACTCATTTGGATGAATATTCCTATAACATCCATGCTATCTTATAAGCTATTAGAATATACAAGGATTTTATAATCGACTACTTGACATAGTCATAAATGATTATGGGTATGTAAAGTGCTGATTACCAACCCTTGATGCCTCCAAAGAGCATATAATGCAGCCATGATGTTTCGATGTTAGGAAACAAAGTTGATAAGTTTCTATCACCTATCAAGGAGGAAGTTCTCTATCTATTTCCTATGGATAAATAGAGAATATCCATCTGATAGGTGATCAACTTCAGGTTTATGATTCTTTATGGCATATTTGCATAATATGATTGACTAGAAATAGAACTATATTGATCTAGTAGCATTATTATATAAATAGATAATGTTGAGAATATGATTTTTGGATGTTCTACTATCGTAGAGGCTCAAAAAACTATGAAGACAATATAAATTTAGTATTTGGTGAAGCATACAAGCAATTGCACATTTACAAGGCATTGGATCCATAAGGCCTCATAGTCCGGTATATCCTTTTAAATAAAAGTTTGTGAGAGACATGACTCTGTTTGATGGAATGCACATGACAGGATCTAAGAGGATACAAAGATAACATTAATATAGTTCCTAGTGAGGCACATAAGTAATTGTGGGCCTACGAGATATTTGATTAATGAGAGTTACGATACCCTTGTAGACTATTAGAAGCATTCATTTGAGATCTTGATGTGGCTAATAGCGTATCAATGCAATAGATCAAAAGGAAATAAAAGTAACCTTGATCTGGTGTCTAGTGAGGTCCATGGGAAATTTGTGAACCTACGTGTCATCGGATCAAGGGAACCTCATAGTTCCTATGATTTATTAGAAAAATAACATGTGAGGATCTACTTTATGTTTGATCATGTACTGAAATGATATGTCACTAGGGGAGGAGTATCCTTAATCATCCATTCATATATAAATTTGGCAAGTAATTGTTAATCTACATATGATTGGATGATAAAAGGACTCCTAGCCCTCACAACCAACCAAATGAGTATGCAAGTATTGATAAAATAGGTATGATATTGTGAACTCAACTGATAGGCCAATCAGGGAGAGAACCCCATTCAACCAGTGACTAGTGGGATTCATAAATGATTATGAATATATGAAAAATTGGTTGAATATGATTTCCTATCCCTGAATGGACTTTCATATGAGTTATATGTGGAGAATGATATGTGTGGATATCATGATACTGACGTAACCGCAGAGCATGCACCTATCTAGTGTACTGATCTATACAATCATAAAAATACAAAATATCAACAAAAATGCACGAATTGAACAAAGAAGCCAACTAATGCAAAGTTTCTTTATATTAAGATCTCAGGTTACAAAAATTCTCTCTCAGGGTCACTCCAAAGATGATACAGATGTTACAATTGCCAATGCCCTCAACAAGGTAGGCACGCTTATTTGTTGCTCCGGTGATTACTCACAAACTACCTTGGGGTAGAGCTAACCCCCTTCTCCGTGATGTGGAAGGATTATGATATAGGCTCCCTTTTGCACCTGTATCCCTGTGAACAAGAAACAACAATGCATGATTACAAAGTTTGATAGCCTCTCGTGATGAGGCCCTTTAAAGAAACATACATGTAAATACCATTAAACTAGTAAAACAAGAAAGCATAAAGAAAGGCTTTAAGCTATTCTAATTACATCAAGAATTATACTATAACATACAAGACATGGATAAGCAAATGATGCATTAAACAAATGTCAAATTAGAAGCAATAAAACATCTAAAATATCCAATATACTCCTACCCAATGCAACACATAAAATGCCTAATTCCTACGATCAGATTTTCTCTAAAATACAATTAAACCTATGAAAAGACTAACATGACTAATCTATGCGGTAAAAGTGTTAGTCTCACAATGACACTGAGAGGGGGGGTGAATCAGTGTAGCTATTTAAATTTAAATCTACAACTCTTAATACTGAAATAATGAAGATTTAAATTAGATAAAGCAAGTATAACAAGAGAGCATTCCACAACACACGATGTAACGAGGTTCACCAATTTGGCTACTCCTCAAAAATGACTGCTTGGATTACTGTCCAAATCCGGCCTTTGCAAAATACCAATTTTACAATCAATTTACCAGCACCAACTGGAAGGAGCACCAATCCCTGATTTATCTACACCCATAGAAAGGAGCACCAACCCCTAATTTATCTGCACCAATAGAAAGGAGCACCAACCCTTAATTCCAAGCACCAACTTGGACTATAATTTTGAAGCTATAAGATTGACATAAAAATGCCTTTGCTTATTCAAGACCCTGACTGGTCTATTGCTAACCCAACCTCTCTCTCTATTCACCAAAACACCACACACACTTAAGGCTATACTTACTACACTTTTATGGCTCTCACGGATCTACTTAACGCTCTCTTATGGCACTCTTCCAACCCTCTTCTTGCAGCACTTTCACTCTCTTTTAGCAACACATAATTCTTCACACAGACCTCATTTTATAACAAAGTTCTGACTCTATTTTTAGCTTCCATATTTTTGCATGCAACTTATTAATAGAAACTTTTATATGTAACTCCTTTATCACACGATATTCTCTCATGCATCCTATTAATAGTTGCGGCTCTTTGTTTGGTCTTCGACTGATGACTTTTAGTTTAACCACCGCTCGATGCTTTCACTCTATAACTAGCCCTATAACTGTCGTTCTGACTTCAATTCACTATTCTTATTTTCGTTGCATGATTTTTCTTTGTAACTGCACCTGTAACTAACGTACTAACTTTAGTTAACTCTTTTTATTTTAGCTGCATGATTTTCTTCTACAACTGCACCTGTAATTGTCGTATAACTTCAGTTAACTGTCACATATCTTATTTCGGCTGGGTTCTCTTCTTAGCTCATGAAAACACATGTCGCAATATCATGACACTTTCACCTCCTTGCTTCTTTTGTTTGCTTATACCCATGAAAACACATGTCACGATATCGTGACACTTTCGCCTCCTTGCTACTCTTCTTGGCTTGTACCAACAAAAACACATGTTGTGATATCGCGACACTTTTGCCTCCTTGCTACTCTTCTTGGCTTGTACTAGTGAAAACACAACATGTCGCGATATCGCGACACTTTCGCCTCCTTGCTCTTCCTATTTACTTTTGTCGCGATATCACGACACTTCTACCTTCTTACTTTCTCTCTCCTCCTTTAGTCGTGAAAATGTGACATGTCACAAAATCGTGACACTTTATCTCCTTTGCTCTTTCTCTTGCCTTCGATTTGTGAAAACCCGACATGTCGTGATATCATGACACTTTTTCTCCTTTTCTCTTTCTCTTGCCTTTGGGTCGCAAAAACCCAACATGTCACGATATCATGACACTTTTTCTCCTGGACTCTCTCTTTTGCCTTCGGGTCACGAAAACCCGACATGTCGCGATATCACGACACTTTTTCTCCTGGACTCTCTCTTTTGCATTCGAGTCATGAAAACCGACATGTCGCGATATCACGACACTTTTTCTTTCGGACTCTCTCTCTTGCAATATGTTATGAAATCACGACACTTTTTCTTCCGTACAATCTCTCTTGCAATATGTCACGAAATCGTGACACTTTTTCTTCTGTACAATCTTTCTTGCAATATGTCGTGAAATCATGACACTTTTTCTTTCGAACTCTCTCTCCTGCAATATGTCTTGAAATCGTGACACTTTTTCTACTTGCCTTTTTCTCTTCCAACATGTCGCGAAATTGCGACAATTTTGCTTGCTTGCGCTTTTTCTCCGAACATGTCATGAAATCATGATAGTTTTGCTTGCTTGCACTTTCTCTCCGAACATGTCACAAAATCGTGACAATTTTGCTTGCTTGCGCTTTCTCTCCGAACATGTCACAAAATCGTGATAGTTTTGCTTTCTTGCGCTTTCTCTCCGAACATGTCACGAAATCGTGACAGTTTTGTTTTCTTGTCAACATGTCGCGATATCGCCACAGTTTTTCTTTCTTGCTCAACATATCGCGATATCACAATAGTTTTTCTTTCTTCTCAACATGTCGCAATATCGTGACAGTTTTTTTCCTTGTGATTTTCTTTTGATTTTTAGCATATGGGCCACTTCGGTCTTCTTGGACAACCTGTAGCAACTTCACCCAAACATCAAAAACATCCTCATAAGCATTTAATAGCACTACACATACTTTGAGTAACCTCTGAACTCCTGTCCACTGCATCAACTGATCTTTCTGACTGTGTTGACAACAATGACAATACTATTGTTGCACCTTGCTCATCAATCTCCCCCTTTGGAATTGTTGGCAACATACATGCAATTTTCTATAATTCTTCTCCCCCTTTGACAATAATACCAAAGGGCTGCTGTAGACTCCTCCTGAGTCCATGCACAACATTCTCAGGCATACGTTATGACAGTTAGCAAAAATTACAAATATGAGCAAAAATATAATCAAATATATAAATGCTCCCCTTGAGAATGTGGTCCCGATAGCTAGTCAGTTCTTGGGAAGAATGACCACTCCCAATTTATTGCAAAGGTACTCAAAAATTTCTTTGGGTAGCATTTTTGTGAAGATATCCACTACTTGCTCTGTAGTTGGGACAAAATCCAACTTTACCTCACCTTTCGCAACTTTCTTCTTCAAAAAGTGATATCGGATAGCAATATGTTTTGTGCGAGAATGCATAACCGGATTCTTTGAGATGTTAATGGCACTGGTGTTATCACACTTAACTGAAATTGGATCATTAAAGTTAATGCCAAGATCTTTCAGGGTTTGTTTCATCCATAAGACCTGCGTACAACACATAGTTGCTGCAATATATTTTGCCTCTACTGTGGATAAAGAGATTGACTCTTGTTTCTTACTGTGCCATGCAACCAACCTGTCTCCAAGATAGAATGCACCTCCACTGGTACTCTTTCTGTCATTGACACATCCTACCCAATATACATCTGAATACACAATAAAGGTGAAGTCCTTACCTTTCAGATACCATAACCCATACTCCATAGTACCCTTCAGATATCGAAGAATTCTCTTCACTGTTGTCACATGAGTCTCCTTGGGACTCACCTGAAATCATGCTACCATGCAAACTTCCTGCAAGATATCTGGTCTGGTAGCTGTCAAATATAGTAGGCTCCCAATCATAGATCTGTACATGGTTTGATCAACATCTAGAGATTTGTCATCCTTGCTCAACTTGCAACCTATCATCATGGGAGTGCTAACAGGCTTTACAATCCTCCATTGTGAACTTTTTTAGAATCTCTTTCACATATTTAACTTGAGAAATAAATATGCCCTTCTCATTTTGATTAACTTGCAGTCCAAGAAAATATGAAATTTCATCAATCATTGACATTTCAAATTCTTTCTGCATCTTAATTGCTAAATCTTTACATGAATCATCATTGTTGCTGCCAAAAATGATATCATCTACATATACAACAAGGACAATGAGATGGCCATTCTCTGTTTTGACATACAAATTGCTATCCACCATACTGTTGAGAAAAAACACACCCCCACTAAAAAAATGAAGTTCCATCCTTTGAAAGTTTTTACTTTGCATTTTTTAGTAGGGACCCTCTTGAGTTTTCCAGGTTTTAAATTCCAAATTTTGCTTGCCTTCTTCAAGTTTTGCTTATATTAAAATATCCAAGTAGGCTTGCATCTGGCTTTGTTTTATGTCATAATTCATTTTTCAAATGTTAGAATCATTGCTGAGTAAAGAAAATCTTTCACTGATATGGAAAAATGCAGATTCCAGATAGATGAATTCATTGGAAGCCAAAACTTTCCATTTTTGAAAAAGTCATGAAATCGCGACACTTTTCATTTTTGGAAATGTCACGAAATCGCGACGGGTTTTGAAAAAATTGGTTAAGTCCTGAAAACGTCGCGAAATCGCGACACTTCCATTTTTGGAAATGTCGCGATATCGCGACATTTTCCATTTTTGGAAATGTCGCGATATCGCGACATTTTCCATTTTTGGAAATGTCACGAAATCGCGATGGGTCTGGAGAGAGAAAGCAAATGCGTACGGAACGTAGCGATTTCGTGACATGTCACGAAATCATGACATGTCGCATTTTCGCTACAGCAGGAGGCAAAAGGAGAGCAAGCGCAGAAAGCATCGTGATTTTGCGACATGTCGCGAAATCATGATGTGTCACAGTTTCGCGGCTGCCAGAGCGAGAAAGTAGTTAAGGCAAGAAAGTGTAGCGAAATCACGTCTTCGGGATGTCGTGAAATCACAACAAGTTTAGGCACAAAGCAAAGACATGGGCTGGGTGTCACGAAATCGTGACACGCCAGGAGAAACAAAGGAGCCCAAAGAAAAAGCCAGCGGAAAGAGAAGCTAAGGCACAAAGCAAGGCAGTGCCAAGTCCGAGGGGGTGTCGCAAAATCACGACGTCGCGATTTTGCGACGTCACGAAATCGTGACGTCGCGAAATCATGACACCAGTTAGAAGGCAGCGCCAAGTCCGAGGGGTGTCACGAAATCGTGACGTCACGATTTCGCAACATCGCAAAATCACGACACCAGTTAGAAGGTAGTGCCAAGTCAAATGGAAGCCAAGGCCCGATTGTATGAAGCAAAGGAAATGATTAGAGTGCAAAGGTGTCACGAAATCATGACACAGTTGGCGGAAGGCAGCACAAGGGCGAAACAGGTCACGATTTCGTGACATGTCGCGACATGTCATGGTTTCGTGGCCAAGAGGATGAAGCGAAGCCAAAGGCACAGAATGGGTCGCGATTTCGTGACATGTCGTGAAATCACGATATGTCACGATTTCACGGCCATGATGAGCAGAAAGTGAACCGAAGACAGAAAATGGGACTGATTTCGTGACATGTCACGAAATCGCGACATGTCACATTTTCGCTGCGGGGAAGAAGAAAATTGCCAAGAGCCAGAAATGGGTCACGATTTCGCGACATGTCACGAAATCGTGACATGTCGCATTTTCGCGACAGGGAAGCAGGAAGTTGCCAGTTGGGAGAAAAGGGTCACGATTTCGTGACATGTCACGAAATCGTGACATGTCACGTTTTCGTGGTAGAACAGACAAAGCAGCATATAATGGAAAATAGCTGGAAATAAGGACACATGTCGCGATTTTTTTTTGACACGTGTCAAAAGGAAGCAAGCCACATATAATGAACTTTAGGGTTTTGATTTAATAATTAAAGTTTTGATTTAATCTGATTTAATTAAAGTACTAATCCTTATTTTGTCTTTTTGTAGAAAGCCATCTGGCACTTGCATGATAACGGGAGAAATGGCCAGAAAGACAAAGTTAAGCGCAGATTAATCGAGGACCGTCATATTGAAATGAGAGATGCCGAGAATTGTTGTTTCATCTAGATTTTATGGATCTGGCCGCAAAGAGACTTTACGGTGACTAAGAAGCTGCCCATTTAATGGAGTATGTCGAGAATTGATCGAAAAATGAAAATATCTACACTCGATTACCGAAATTTGCCGATGGATGCATTTAATAAAAATTTATGGTGGAAGTAATGGCGTGCAGAGATTTTCAACTCAGGGATGGCTCTACGGAGATGAAATGTCAGAGAAGTGGTGACTCATCCAAATTCCACGGGGGAATTAATGAAGACATTTACACACAGTTGCGGGTGGATGCAAGTGGCATTAAAATTCTGCCTTCTCCATTTATGGCAAGTAACTGCACTGATTTGCAGAATGGTTAAGTTTTATCGAAAGCTCTATTTTTAAAGGCTTTATTTTGTAAAACCCGGGTAGTAGGGTTTAAGGTGATAAGATTTAGGGTTTGAGAAGAAGATATTTCTAAAAATATCAGGGTCTGTCCTGAGTCTATAAATACTTCTTCTAAATGTAATCGTAAGAGGCGAAAACTTAGAAAAAAAGGCTATTGAAGCAATTTCTTGCAAATCTTGTTAAATGCTTTATTCTAGACTTGGAGTTGATGTGCTTTTTGCTTTCTGTGATAGCGTGGCCAGGAGCCTAATCTCTTTCAGATTGTGCTAAGTTCATTTTTTTTTGTTTTCATCTCATTAAAGTTTATTAAATATATGCTGTAAATCCATGTTATCAAGATTAAATATGTTGTTGGGATTCATTTGTTTTATTGTATGCTGAGGAAAACCATAGATTTAAGGTTTAGGTCTGTTCTAATTGCTCTATCCTCACTGTGTGAGCTATGTCGCTAGTGAGAGATACCAATTTTAACCGACTTCCCTTTTGTTTATGATTTTCTTTCAGATCTGTTCTATCTCTCGTCTTATGCTCTTAGTAGAAGGTGATCTTAGAAAGTCTGGACACCTTCTTCTTTGATTTGTTCTATTGTGAAGCTGATAGTATAAATAAAATTGGTAGTTTTGTTTTTACAGCTAAGTTTGATAAAATTCTCTTTTTGCCTTACCCTACCCTCTTTGTTTTACCGTGAAATGATCCATTTTTATTTTCTTTTAAATTTGTCTTTTATTTAAATCTATTGACCCATAAGAGCTAGATCAAAGAACTAATTTTAAATCCGATTGTCAACAAAGTAACAATTTCAAAAAAATTATTGAACAAGTTCAGAACCCATTGTAAGGTAACAGATAGTCCATATTGAAAACTATTCCAGAAGCGGAAAAGAGTGAATAGACATTCAACCCAACTTTGTAACTCACACCTTGGATAACCAGCAAGATCCTAAAGTGAGTGGGATTTATCCCTTATAAGTGTTATCAAAGTTTCATGCTCATTCTTCATAGGGTGTGTATAAAAGTCGGACCAACATTTAAAAATGGCGCTAGAAGGAGGGCCCACTGAACTCCGGTCAGTATTGTAAATTGTCTGTACAATATTTAAAATTGCCAGAAAAGAGGGCCAAGTTCAGTAGTCTGTTAAGGATTGTGAGATTATAAGTTGCTTGTGAAAAGTTGGATTCTACATACAGGGTAACAAGGTCCCACCCCAGAGCTGGAGAGCTCCTTGTGCCTAAATTAGAAACTCCAAGAAGAAGTAGCCTCAGAAGGGCCAAGTCTCTATCTAAAACAGTTTTATCACCACTGGTAGTTACTCCAACTACAACTCAGAATATCACCGTTAATCAAGTAGTAATGGCAAGCTGGTTGGGTTCCACTGCCTTAAATATCCCGGGTGTAGCCCATGATCTACCTAGAAATCTTGAGAGATATCTTCCTAGATACAAGCATGATGGAACTAAAACAACAGAAGAACACCTGATGGCATATAAGAATGCTCTAAAATTGTTAAATATACAACATGAAGATGTGGCTTGCAGATTGTTCCCGTTCACTCTCTAGGAGGGAGCTTATGATTGGTTTCTAAATCTCACTAACGATTCTATTACCAGTTGGAATGACTTGGAAAAGGTTTTTGTATCGCAGTTTGGGGAAGTGATAGACCCCAGTGTGTTATACCAACAGTTTTCCAGCATCAAGAGAGAGTCGGGAGAAGCTGTCAGGTCTTTCAATATGAGGTTCCAAAGAGCTTATGGTAGAATGACTGGTCATTACATCCCAAATGCAAATCTGGCCTTAGAAATCTATAAGAATGCATTGGATTCGGTGACCTCTATTTTTCTCAAGAGAGACATCAATATCACAACCCTGGCAGGAGCTTATAAGGAAGCTTTAATTCTTGAAAGACAGTTAGGACCTCAAATGTTGAGCAGTCCTTTGATATCCTATGTTACATAGAACATGCCTATTTTGGATCCCATTCCACATCATAAGTTGGTACCAACATATAATGCTCTACCCAAGGAAACTCCGTTAATGGTGACATCCACTCAGCATGTGCAAAATATAGAGAAAGGTTCTGACAAGTTCAAAGTGGAAGTGCTTGAAGTAAACATTTGTGATCTAGCATTACCCAAATTTGAAGTTTTTCCTGGTGAGTTAAATTTTCCCGAAAATCAAAAAAATATTGATAGTTCTAGTTCATCCAAAAATAGTACGACTATGGTTTCAGAGTCATTCACTTTTCTCGAAGAGTCAGAAAATGTTGTAGAAATTCCTATGGATGAAATGCAAGATTTTCAACAGTTCAAAAGGGACAGTTATAATTTGAGATGTGAAAATCCAGAACCTACCAATGATCCTCCCTCACCAAAGGGTGATGAAAATAAGATTCAGTATCACTATGCAGAAGTAACTAGGAAGGAGGATAACATCATTGAGGATATGAAGAAAATTAAAGATGACATCACCCTCCATGAGCTGGCCCAGATTGTTGGACAAAAAGATAACTTGATTGAAACTTACTCTGGACCACTTATTGAATTTCAAGAAAAAGAAAAGACGACAGTAAATGTGAATGTGGTCAACCAACTCGGAATAGATAAAGAGTCTCAGTATAAGCCTTTGATTACTGAACATAATATCAAAGAAAAAGTTGTAAACCGTGTTGATGCAGATATTGGAGTTTATAATTCGCCAACCGAGAAGGTAAGACGGGTTACAGCTCTGACCAATTACAACAATGATGTTTGGACATTACACATTGATGGGGTTAAATCTAAGCAAGGCTCAGGTGAAAAAGCAAATTATGAAAATTCTGTTAGAGGGATAAAAATTGAAGTCTTGGATATTGAAGCAGTGGAGCAACCACAAAATGTTCGAGCTATTAAGAACCATGACATACGAATAAAATATGATCTCTCTGAGTTATTACATAAATCTAAAGATGTGATGATCTGGGTCTATAAAGGCTTTAAGATATTTGATCCTGGGGGGTTTTTACATTCCGTCCCTTTGAAAGAATTCTGCAAACCCTTCAAGTAAAAGCATAAACATGTTATTATATGATTTGATTAATTTGGAGGGTGAAAGAGTTGCAGATTTGTTTTTCAGTGGGACAAGATCCATAAAAAAATAAAATAAAATAAAAGGAGAGAGGGAAGACGGTAAACACAAGTCTTTCCCAGGTAGCAAAAAAAATTTTGGAAGCATAGTCTGGAGTGCATTTCGTCAACAGGACCTGAAAGGTAATTTTTCTAAATTTACCTGCAAATGGTCAAAAATTTTTTAAGGCACTATTTCTCTGCTTTTCCAACTGCTGCATTTTTTGAGTGTGAAGGGACTTTGTGCATGTGTATACATTGTAAATAAGTTTGTAGTGTTAATTTTATTTTAGTTTATTTTTAAAGTCTGTACAGTTTATTTTATTTTATTTTTGAGTTCTATGTTTTCCCCTTTTGAGTCTGTACAGTTTATTTTATTTGATTTTTGAGTTCTGTGTTTATCCTTGAGGTCTGTACAGTTTATTTTATTTTAAAATTCTATTTTTTTTTTAGTTTTGCCTGAGCATCAATGAAAAAGCTAGCCTTCCAAAATTATTTCATCCTGAGTTTCAAATCCAATGTTCATTATTCTAATTGAAAGATAGTCTGCTTAAACTGAGCAGTGGACTTATTTTGTTATTCAGAACAACAGTAGAAGGATGATTGGATTTTGTGTCTTGCTTGCCATAGTTATTTTAATTATAAAGAAACTGCTATACTGTTTGGCTGGAGAAACTCCCAGGGAATCCAAGAAAAGTTGGTCATAAGAGGGGACTATGATTCGTGAAATTATTTGAGTATCCATAGAGGCTATCAGTGCCCAGGCTGAAGCAGTTCTAGATTGATGAAATATTAAAAAAAAATTGTTGTTCTTTCTAAGGCTTTTTAGATGTTGGTATATTTCAAAAGAGAGAGAGAGAGAAGATGAAAGTTGAGCAAGACAGCATAAAACTGGCACTCTGTTATTTCCTATATATAAAAAAAAAAAAGAGAGAAAAAGTTATGTAATCAAAGAGATAGCCAAGGCTTCAGAAGATGTTTTCTTTTACCAAGTTATAGATACTACCTTACAGTTGTGAATCTGGGTCGTGTAAATCTAAAGGGTAACTCTGTCGAGGCTGTAAAAGGCTAAACTAGTAAACAGAGCTCTACTCGGTTTCCCCTTTTACAATCTAGAAAAGCTGATCAATCCAGAGTTCAACATTTGAAGGCCCAATCATTTTTGAAGAAAGTTTTATACACTTATAATTGCACATCAGAAATCTTCCTTAAATGATTCAGCCTAGTATGTCCTTGGGAAATTTTGACAACTATCAGGTAGTAGTTATATTATTTTGAAGAATATTTGTGGCAAGGCATGATGCATGGTCTATGTTGTTTTGAAACTAGAGTCCTGGATTCTAAAATAGTGCTACTATTTTCCCCGCAGATATCGCCATTTGTTGAGAAGCAACACACCCCCACTAAAAAATGAATTTCCATCCTTTGAAAATATTGAGCTTTGCATTTTGCAGCAGGGACCCTCTTGATGTTTTCTAGGTTTTAAATTCCAAATTTTGCTTGTCTCCTTCTTCTTCAAGTTTTGCCTGTATCAAAATATCCAAGTAGGCTTGCATCTGGCTTTGTTTTATTTCGGAATTCATTTTTCAAATGTTAGAATCATTTATGAGTAAAGAAAATCTTTCACTGATATGAAAAAATGCAGATTCCAGATAGATGAATTCATTGGAAGCCAAAACTTTCCATTTTTGGAAAAGTCATGAAATCGTGACACTTTTCATTTTTGGAAATGTCGTGAAATCGTGACGGGTTTTGAAGAAATTGGTTAAGTCCTGAAAACGTCGCGAAATCGCGACACTTCCATTTTTGGAAATGTCGCGATATCGCGACACTTTCCATTTTTGGAAATGTCACGATATCGCGACACTTTCCATTTTTGGAAATGTCGTGAAATCGCGACGAGTCTAGAGAGAGAAAGCAAATGCGTACGGAACATAGTGATTTCACGACATGTCATGAAATTGCGACATGTCGCATTTTCGCTGCAGTAGGAGGCAAAAGGAGAGCAAGCGCAAAAAGTGTCACGATTTCGTGACATGTCACGAAATCATGACGTGTCAGTTTCGTGGCTGCCAGAGCGAGAAAGTAGTTAAGGCAAGAAAGTGTAGCAAAATCGTGACATCTTCAGGACGTCACAAAATCGTGACAAGTTTAGGCGCAAAGCAAAGACATGGGCTGGGTGTCGCGAAATCGCGACACGCCAGGAGAAACGAAGGAGCCCAAAGAAAAAGCTAGCAAAAAGAGAAGCTAAGGCATAAAGCAAGGCAGCACCAAGTTTGAGGGGGTGTCACAAAATCTCGACGTCACGATTTTATGACATTGTGAAATCGCGACACCAGTTAGAAGGCAGAGCCAAGTCCGAGGGGGTGTCGTGAAATCGTGACGTCGTGATTTCGTGACGTCGTGAAATCGCGACACCAGTTAGAAGGCAGCGCCAAGTCAAAGGGAAGCCAAGGCCCGGCTGTATGAAGCAAAGGAAATGATTAGAGTGCAAAGGTGTCACGAAATCGTGACACTGTCGATGAAAGGCAGCACAAGGGCGAAACAGTCATGATTTCGTGACATGTCGCGAAATCGTGACATGTTGCGCTATGAAGGAGCCAAGAACGACATGACGTTTCACGACCATGATGAGCAGAAAGTGAACCGAAGGCAAAAAAGAGGCATGATTTCGTGACATGTCGCGAAATCGCGACATGTCACGTTTTCGCTGCATGGAAGAAGAAAGGTGCCAAGAGCCAGAAACGGGTCGCAATTTCGCGACATGTCGCGAAATCGCGTGGGGAAGCAGGAAGTTGCTAGTTGGGAAAAAAGGTTCACGATTTCATGACATGTCGCATTTTCGTGGCAGAACAGACAAAGTAGCATAGAATGGAAAATAGCTGGAAGCAAGGACACGTGTCGCGATTTTTTTTGCGACACGTGTCAAAAGGAAGCAAGCCACGTATAATGAAATTTAGGGTTTCGATTTAATAATTAAAATTTTTTTAATCTGATTTAATTAAAGTACTAATCCTTCTTTTGTCTTTTTGCAGAAAGCCATCTGGCACTTGCATGATAACGGGAGAAATGGCTAGAAAGACAAAGTTAAGCGCAGATTAATCGAGGACCGTCATATTGAAATGAGAGATGCCGAGAATTGTTGTTTCATCTATATTTTATGGATTTGGTCGCAAAGAGACTTTACGGTGACTAAGCAGCTGCCCATTTAATGGAGTATGTCGAGAATTGATCGAAAAATGAAAATATCTACACTCGATTACCAAAATTTGCCGATGGATGCATTTAATGAAAATTTATGGTGGAAGTAATGGTGTGCAGAGATTTTCAACTCAGGGATGGCTCTGCGGAGATGAAATGTCAGAGAAGTGGTGACTCATCCAAATTCCACGGGGGAATTAATGAAGACATTTACACACAGTTGCGGGTGGATGCAATTGGCATTAAAATTCTGCCTTCTCCATTTATGGCAAGTAACTGCACTGATTTGCAGAATGGTTAAGTTTTATCGAAAGCTCTATTTTTAAAGGCTTTATTTTGTAAAACCCGGGTAGTAGGGTTTAAGATGATAAGATTTAGGGTTTGAGAAGAAGATATTTCTAAAAATATCAGGGTCTGTCCTGAGTCTATAAATACTTCTTCTAAATGTAATCGCAGGAGGGGGAAACTTAGAAAAAAGGCTATTGAAGCAATTTCTTGCAAATCTTGTTAAATGCTTTATTCTGGACTTGGAGTTGATGTGCTTTTTGCTTTCTATGATAGTGTGGCTAGGAGCCTAATCTCTTTTAGATTGTGCTAAGTTCATTTTTTTTTGTTTTCATCTCATTAAAGTTTATTAAATATATGTTGTAAATCCGTGTTATCAAGATTAAATATGTTGTTGGGCTTCATTTGTTTTATTGTATGCTAGGGAAAACCATAGATTTAAGGTTCAGGTCTATTCTAATTGCTCTGTCCTCACTATGTGAGCTATGCTGCTGGTGAGAAATACCAATTTTAACCGACTTCCCTTCTATTTATGATTTTCTTTTAGATCTGTTCCATCTCTGTCTTATGCTCTTAGTAGAAGGTGATCTTAGAAAGCTGGACACCTTCTTCTTTGATTTGTTCTATTGTGAAGCTGATAGTATAAATAAAATTGGTAGTTTTGTTTTTACAACTAAGTTTGATAAACTTCTCTTTCTGCCTTACCCTACCCTCTCTGTTTTATCGTGAAATGATCCATTTTTATTTTCTTTTAAATTTGTCTTTTATTTAAATCTACTGACCCATAAGAGCTAGATCAAAGAACTGATTTTAAATCCGATTGTCCACAAGTAACAATTCCAAAAACATTATTGAACAAGTTTAGAGCCCATTGTAAGGTAACAGACAGTCCATTTTGAAAACTATTCCAAAAGTGGAAAAGAGTGAATAGACATTCGACCCAACTCTGTAACTCACACCTTGGATAACCAGCTAGATCCTAAAGTGAGTGGGATTTATCCCTTATAAGTGTTATTAGAGTTTCATGCTCATTCTTCACAGGGTGTGTATAAAATTCAGACCAACACATACCATTTTTGAACCCTTGTTGAGTAAGATAATTTTCTAGCCTTGCATACCATGCTTTGGGTGCCTATTTCAAGCCATACAATGTTTTCTTCAACTTGCATATGAAGTTGGGATTATCATCGAGTTGGAAACCATCTGGCTGTTCAATATAGACCTCTTCTTCAAGTTTTCCATTCAAAAATGCTGATTTCACGTCCATTCGATAAACTTTGAAATTCTTATGAACTGCTAAAGCCAGAAACATTCTTATTGCCTCTAGTCTAGCCACTGGTGCAAAGGTTTCCTCAAAGTCAATACCTTCAACTTGTGCATAGCCTTTATAGACCAATCTTGCTTTATTCCTGACTACCTGTCCATCTTCATTCAATTTTTTTTGAAAAATCCATTTAGTACCGATTATATTTTTATTTGCAGGTCTTGGTACTAACTCCCAGGTTTTGTTTTTCTCGATCTGATCTAATTATTCATTTATTTTCGTCATCCAACTTTCATCTTTGCTTGCTTCAGCAACATTTTTGGGCTCAATGCTGGATAATAGAGATTAGTTACTTACTACTCTTCTTTTTTTTTGAACACCAACTATGGGGTCTCCAATTATTTGCTCTCTAGGACGATTTTTCTGCTAGCTGCCTGTTTTGAATTTCTTTTTTTCTTCCTCTTCTTAATCAGTACTTAACTCATCTAAGTCAATTTTCTATTTCTTTTCCATTTCCTTTTCCTCATTTTCTTCAATAACTTCTTCATAAATTGGGTAGTTTTCTTTATAGATTCTTTCTCGTTCCCTACCTTCATCAACTTTAACATCGACACTTTCCACAATTTTCTTTAGCCTCTTGTTGTAGCATGTGTAGGCTTTGATTTTTGTCGAATAGCCAAAAAAAATACCTTCATCAGCTCTATATTTAAACTTTCCAAGATTATCTTCAGTTCTTTTGATGTAACACTTGCTTCCAAAAATTTTAAAGTATTTTGCTATTGCCTTTTTACCGAACCATAGCTCATACAGAGTTTTGCTTTCATGCATCCTCAACATGCACCTATTTTGGATGTAAACCGTAGTATGGACTACCTCTTTCCAAAATCTATTTGCTATTTTTCTCTCAGTCAACATAGTCCGTGCCATTTCCTGCACTGTCCTATTCTTTCTTTCTACCACACCATTCTGTTGAGGTGTCCTTGTGCTGAAAATTGTCTCCTAATCCCATATTTTTCATAGTATTCTGCAAAATATTCTGAAATGAACTCTCCTCCTCTATTTGATCTTAAAAATTTAATACTTTTTATTGTTTGATTCTCAACTTGTTTTTTGAAAATCTTGAACATCTCAAAGGCATCTGATTTAAGCTTCAAAAATAGTACCCATGTCATCCTGGAATAGTCATCTATGCACAACATAAAGTATTTGTCACCATTTATGCTTTGCGTTCTCATGGGTCCACATAAATTAGTATGTATTAGTTCTAAAGGTTTGCTTGTGAAGTACTTTTTTGTTTTAAATGTGGCTCTAGTTTGCTTCCCCTTTTGGCATGAAACACAAATGCTATTTAATGGTTTACCAATGGTGGGAATATCTCTCACTACCCTTTTTGAGATGATTTTTACTAGATTGTCAAAGCTAATATGACCGAGCCTCTTGTGCCATAGCCAATTTTCTTCTTCCTGTCCAATCAAGCATGCTCCTTCTGAAGTCTCTGAGAGAGTATACAAGTTGCCAGATGTCCTTGATCCAGTTGCTATCAACTTTTCACAATTTGCTATTCTGAATTCACAACCCTGCTTCTTAAAAATTACTTCATGACCTCTGTCACAAATTTGACTTACGCTTAACAAGTTATGCTTCAGACCAATCACAAACAAGACTTCTTTCGACTTGATTTTTACATCACTGATCTTAACTGATCCTTTGCCAACTATCTTAGCTCCATAATTATTTCCAAATTTTATAGAACCACCTTCATATTTCTGTAACTTTTCAAATTTTTGTTTGTCACTTGTCATATGACTAGAGCATCCACTATCAAGTATCCATGGTGCATATTTGTTCTATGCTTTAAATGTTGTCTGTACAATCAAGGATTCATTTTCTTCCTTGGGTCGCTCATTTTCTTTCCACTCTGGTTTGATTATAGTTTTGGTCACTTGTTTTGACTTTTCTTTGTCAGTAGCTTGTGCATGTTTTTCGAGAAATTTTCTATTTTGTCTCAAACCATTTGGTTGAAATTTTCTTCCCTAATGTTTATTTGCTGCAAATGTACTTCTAAAATTTCTTGCAATGTGCCCAAAATTATGATAGTTATAACATTCTACTGCATAATCCATCAATGGTGAAAAAACATTTCTACTAGTAAAGTTCCTTTGTCCTACATTATACTTGCAATCATAAATCTTATGTCCATAACCATTGCATTTAAAATAATAACCAAAAATGGAATGAGTGAACCTGGGTGATGGTCTTTGCCATTTTGTAGTGGGGGCCATAAATCTTCTTCTCCTTTGATGAGTGATATTGGTGAATCCATCATTGTCAATACTCCTCTTGTGCCTGGAATTATTGCTTTCTTTAGCATGATTCATTTTTTCTTGATCAACCCTAATATTGTATTCATTCTTTATGGGTTCTATAGTTATGGCATTTGATCCATTTGATGATTCTCCTTCGACGAAACCTAACCCGAATTTGATTTTTGTAGTCCTTTGGTTATTTATAATCTTATCCAGCTTCACAGAACTTCCTTCAAGTTTGTGATAGCAACTCATTTTCTGATTCATCTCTTCTAGCTACATATTTAAACCAACAATCTCTTCTTCTAGCTTGTTGCATTCATCTATTTTCATGGTTAATTGTACTTCGATATCTTTAGATATTTTCTTAAATTCATCTATCTGTACTTTTAAGCTGGTTATGATTTCTTTGGTATCCTCAAGCTTTATTGAAGTTTTCTTATTATTTTTCCTTTCTATACTCAGCTCTTGAAGTGCAGTGACCAACTCACCTTCTAGATCTACTTTAGCCTCAGCCTCAAATTTTTTATCACATTCCTATTTTTCTTCTATTTTTTCTTCTTCGAATGCCATGAAAAGAGCTTCACCTGTTTCTTCTTTAGAATCCTCACCGGAGCTGTCTTCTGAAGGACTGAAATTCTTGGATATGAAACTTTTCTTCTTGAAGTTGCCTTTTCTAAAATTTGGTTTCTTCTTCCAGTCACTTCTTTCTTGATGTGAATCTTCATCACTTTTGTTTTTCTCATTAAGTGGACATTTAGCTACAAAGTTCCCAATGCCTCCACAGTTGAAATGCTTAAATGGTAGCTTTCCTCTGTATTTTCTTTTTCCCCTTATTAGTTTCTGAACAAAGTTTGCTTTCGTTTCATCTGATATCTCTTCTTCCTCGGATTCTTGCTTTGCTTTTATATTTTTATGTGCTTTAAAAGTAGCTTCTCTATCTATGGGTTTAGTTTTTCCTATTCTCATCTCATATGCAGTCAAAGAACCATGCATCTCATCCATACTAAAAGTATTTAGATCTTTAGCTTCTTCTATTGCTAAAACTTTAGAATCAAATCTTTGGGGAAGAGATCTTAGTACCTTTTTCATGATGACAACATCTTCCATTTCCTTGCTGAGTCCTCTAATCGTATTAATGATTCCATTAACTCTCAGCATGTATGCATCTATGTTCTCATCGTCATTCATCTTTAATGCTTCAAACTGAGCTCGATGCGTTTGTAACTTGGCCTCTTTGATCTTGTCATCTCCTTCATGAATGCTCTTTAGTTTGTCCCACATGTCTTTTGCCATTTTACAACTCATAATATTTATCATTTTGTTGTCCACTAAACCACACATGATAGCATTCTTTGCTTTAGAGTTATTCTCAAACAATTTCTTATCGGTAGCATCGGTTGGAGGAGTGGTGGGTATTGTGTATCCACTGTCTACTGACTCCAAAATTTCATATCTCAAAGCACACAGATATGTCTACATCCCAAGTATCCAAAATGAGTAATTAGTTTTGTAAAACAATGATGCTTTGTTTGAAGAGAATCCTTCACCACCTGCCATTGTCTCACTTCTAAGATCACCTTAGTTGATTAAGCTTGTTTAGGAACTTGGCTCTAATACCAATTGTTAGTCTCATAATGACACTGAGAGGGGGGGTGAATTAGTGTAGCTATTTAAATTCAAATTTACAACTCTTAATACTAAAAAAATGAAGATTTAAATTAGATAAAGCAAGTATAACAAGAGAGCATTCCACAACACATGATGTAACGAGGTTCACCAATTTGGCTACTCCTCAAAAATGACTACTTGGATTACCGTCCAAATCCAACCTTTGCAAAATACCAAATTTACAATCAATTTACCAGCACCAACTGGAAGGAGCACCAACCATTGATTTATCTGCATCCATAGAAAGGAGCACCAACCCCTAATTTATCTGCACCAACAAAAAGGAGCACCAACCCCTAATTCCAAGCACCAACTTGGACTGCAATTTTGAAGCTATAAGATTGACATAAAAATGCCTTTGCTTATTCAAGACCCTGATTGGTCTATTGCTAACCCAACCTCTCTCTCTATTCACCAAAACACCACACACACTTAAGGCTCTGCTTACTGCACTTTTATGGATCTCACGACTCTGCTTAATGCTCTCTTATGACACTTTTCCAACCCTCTTCTTGTAGCACTTTCACTCTCTTTCAGCAGCACATAATTCTTCATGTAGACCTCTTTTTATAACAAAGTTTTGACTTTATTTTTAGCTTCCATATTTTTGCATGCAACTTATTAATAGAAACTTCTATATGTAACTCCTTTATCACACAATATTCTATCATGCATCCTATTAATAGTTGCGGCTCTTTGTTTGGTATTCGACTGATGACTTTTAGTTTAACCGTCGCTTGATGCTTTCACTCGGTAATTGGCCCTATAACTGTCGTTCTGACTTCAGTTCACTGTTATTATTTTAGCTGCATTATTTTTCTTTGTAAATGCACCTGTAACCGATGTACTAACTTTAGTTAACTCTTCTTATTTTAGCTACATGATTTTCTTCTGCAACTGCACCTGTAACTGCCATATAACTTCAGTTAACTATCACATATCTTATTTCGACTGGGTTCTCTTCTTAGCTCACGAAAACACATGTCGTGATATCGTGACACTTTCACCTCCTTGCTTCTTTTGTTTGCTTGTACTTGTGAAAACACATGTCATGATATCGCGACACTTTCACCTCCTTGCTACTCTTCTTGGCTTGTACCAGTGAAAACACAACATGTCACGATATCGTGACACTTTCGCCTCCTTGCTACTCTTCTTGGCTTGTACCAGCAAAAACATAACATGTCGTGATATTGCGACACTTTCACCTCCTTGCTCTTCCTCTTTACTTTTGTCATGATATCATGACACTTCTGCCTTCTTACTTTCTCTCTCCTCATTTAGTTGTGAAAATGCGACATGTCGCAAAATCATGACACATTCTCTCCTTTGCTCTTTCTCTTGCCTTCGGTTTGCAAAAACCCAACATGTCACGATATCGCGACACTTTTTCTCCTTTGCTATTTCTCTTGCCTTCGGGTTGCAAAAACCCGACATGTAATGATATCATGACACTTTTTCTCCTGGACTCTCTCTTTTGCCTTTGGGTTACGAAAACCTGACATGTCGCGATATCATGACACTTTTTCTCCTGGACTCTTTCTTTTGCCTTCGGGTCACGAAAACCCAACATGTCGTGACATCATGACACTTTTTCTTTTGGAATATCTCTCTTGCAATATGTCAGGAAATCATGACACTTTTTATTTTGTACAATATCTCTTGCAATATGTCATGAAATCGTGACACTTTTTCTTTTAGAATCTCTCTCCTGCAATATGTCACGAAATCGCGACGCTTTTTCTACTTGCATTTTTCTCTTCCAACATGTCGTGAAATCATGATAGTTTTGCTTGCTTATGCTTTTTCTTCGAACATGTCACAAAATCATGACATTTTTGCTTGCTTGCACTTTCTCTTCAAACATGTCATGAAATCACGACAGTTTTGCTTGCTTGCGCTTTCTCTCCGAACATGTCACGAAATCGTGATAGTTTTTCTTGCTTGCACTTTCTCTCCGAACATGTCATGAAATCATGACAATTTTTCTTGCTTGTCAACATGTCGCTCATGACAGTTTTTCTTTTTTGCTCAACATGTTACGATATCGCGACAGTTTTTCTTTCTTCTCAACATGTCACGATATCACAACAGTTTTCTTCCTTGTGATTTTATTTTGATTTTTAGCATATGGGCCACTTCGGTATTCTTGGACAACCTGTAGAAACTTCACCAAAACATCAAAAACATCCTCATAAGCATTTAATGGCACTGCACATACTCTGAGTAACCTCTGAACTCCTATCCACTGCATCAACCGATCTTTCTAACTGTGTTGACAACAATGACAATATTGTTGCTACACCTTGCTCATCAAAAAGGTAAAATGAGTAAGGTGATATTTAACCTATTGCAAACCACAACTGTGAGGGGTGGTCTACATTGTGAACCATGGCTGACAACCATGGTTTGACCTCTGATGTGTTTTCCCTAAGAATTAGGGGTAGTGGACTTGACCTCCTTGTCTGAATTGATGTTCAAGGGTTGCCTTTGTCATCCTCTAATAGATTTGGTGGTCAAATCACTGTGAAGGGCCTTCTTTCGCTCAAATTTGCATTTCTTGATCCTCTTAGGCACATAGAGCATCAATGGCTAATTAGTCTTTGGATGGATAGCAAATGGGACTCTCAAATGCATAAGGTCGTTATACAATTTGACAAGGCTTTGCTACTCTCTTGATCAATTAGTTTACTCGATAATTCACCAGCACTTCACTACACAAATTATCTCTCTCCTCATCTCCTTGGAGGGGGGTATTTGTAGCATGCCCCTAGGGCTAGGGGTGGCTTCATTGAGAAGCCAAGACCAAGAAGGTTGGTTAGGACAGCTGGGATGGAAGCCTTTGGAATCTTCCATCCTCCAACTACCTCCTTATAGATATCTTGGCCATTCCAACCAATTTGGATTGGATGGAAGGCCTAACTGAACTCTAGTTCAGACCGTAGGTCACAGCTATGATCCAGACAACAGACCATAGGTTTCAACCGTAGTTCATATTGGAGACCGTAGGTCTGGGTTGCAGTTCAGACTACTTAGGCTAGAATGCCTAAATTGAGTGGTTAGAACCATTGCTCTATCTTGGAGTCTATCCAAGATCCTTCATATGGTTTTGTAGCATGTCCATATAAGTAGTCGCCTTCAACATGATGTATTTTAGGTGTCTACAAATGCCCCTTTTGAGATGCATTATGAGATCAAACAACGCTATGCAAAATATACCTCCTAAAATGATGTCGCAGGTTCTATGATGATCATTAGTCTGATCAACATTAGATGCCCTAGGTCTAGCAAAAGGATGCACATCCTGGAATCATTGTTTCCAACATGTGAAGGCTTACATTTGAAAATTTTGCACTTGTCATCAGACATTCGGGTAGTTGTGGTGCTACAATAGGAGTTAGGCCTATATAGCCAAAGAATGAGACCTACAAATGAAATTTCATATTTGCTATTTACCCCAAGCAGAGGGGTAAGCTTATGATAGCTATTAGCAATGATTCACAAGGATGAATGCAATTTTAACAAGATTAAGGGATCTACGATATCTAGGATCTTCTGTTGATTTTTATTATAATATGAAATTATGACTACCCCCTCAAGCGATGAGTCAATGAGGGTAATGACAATGTCTAAAGTGATGAAATCGCTTGACCATAATGAATGATCCTGAACAACTTGTAGATTTGAGATGTTTAATGCCTTGGCTATGCCTATTTTAGCTTATGATTACAATGCTTAGTAGTATTTGCACATATCTATCCCATGGAGCAATCAAGCTATGATAGCCGTATTAGGGAGTCAAAATAATACAATTTCAATAAGACTTGTGTTGAATCATATTGTCGATGATTTGCTGAAAGATGTCATAAAATAAATGATAATTTTACCTCAAATATCCTTATTGTGATCTACTCATCTTGCCAGATTGCATGGATCGCAAGTCGCTGCAACCGCCAATTGTATAGGATAGATCACTTAATATGAGGCGCATTTGGTTTTTCATTGTTTGATTCTTTTTTTTTTTTAATTTTGCATTTATTGGATTGATCCTAGTGCTTGTAACATCACCAAATTTTCAATTTTGATCATTTATTTTGATTTTTATCCACTAGGAGTCATTAATTTGTCTTTTTAGACCTTCCCACGATGGGTTTTTAGTGCATTTATTTCTAGTTGTGGACCGTGGGTACGGTCTACGATTTACACTGCCAAATTTTGGGGACCGCAGGTCAGACCTATGGGTGCAAAACCCTAGTTTTAGAACCACGAGTTTTAGCTGCGGTCCACAAAGACTAGGAGGACCAATAAATTGAAATCCCATTTACAATTTTTTATTATTGTCTTGCAACCTTTAGCAAATTGAGAGCTCTGAGAGATAGAATTCATTCCCTGATATGGAATGCTATCAAACTCAACCATATTTACACTCGTATTCCCTGATGGCTGATCCTGATAATCCATCGACTAGCCGGGGGCAAGATGCGGGCAAGGTAACTCGAGATCGAGACCTGGCACTCCATATTAGTAAAATGAACCACACTTAATAAATGTGATAATTAAACCTCATTAAACTGTCGGTAATGAACCCCACTAGTTTAGGTTAGAATAGGATTTTGTTTTATGCTTCAGTGGTCTAGGAGGGTATCCAAAATGGGTGCCACTCCTAAAATACAACTGGTAGCTGTGGTTCCCAGGTGGCAAAATGGGAACCGCAGGTTTCAATTGCAGCCCCCAATTTTGCAAATTAAGGATTGCAAGTTGTAGCTGCGGTTCCCAATTTGCAAATTGGGGACCGCAAGTTACAGTTGCAGGCTATAGTTGCTTATGTTTTTTTTTTTTTTGAAATTTTTAGTTTTCTTTAGCTCTGCCTAGCTAGATTTAGCTTAAATTATGTTTTTTTTGCTTTTTTTGTTTAAAATTTAACTTCTAGAGCGTGGGAGCCTGACCTGATGAAGAATCTCTATGAGGCCTTGTCATATGATGACCGAGCATGGTTTTGAGCCATCAGGTTTGGTTATGTCATGGATCTACCCACCATTAGGGTAGATCAGGCCTATATCACTATGTTGGCCCGACACTAGAATGTGCAAACCAACACATTTTACCTGCCTCCTAGTGAGATGACCATCACATTAGAGGATGTCTACAAGATCTTTAGGATCCCTATCGACGGTGAGGCTGTAGTTTCCTTTGCCTACATGGTAAAGGATGTCATTTTTGCTACCATATTTGGTGATCAGAGCATCGATGCACAAGATGATGCAGACCATGGAGGGGTGCACATCAGGGACTGGTATCGGGATGACGTCTTCTCTGCTTGAGAGGCCCTATTTATGCACTTCATCATTCAAATTGTCCTTCCAGACTCCTCAGGCATGAGGATTCACTAGAAAATTCTAGCCCCTGCTTGGAGGGTGCTTCAAATCTTGATGAAGGAGCCACTACTATTGGCCTGGGGGAGCACTTTACTATGCCAGATCTATTGGGAGTTGTACCAGATTATAGAGCAAATATATAAGGGCATCAAATGTAGCGTGTTGCTATAGATCTAAGGTGGTAGCACATCTAGATCGAGCATCCTATAGAGCTACCACTATGCATCACCACCCTAGATGATTATCATTAGTGCTATGTCACCTACTAGCCTCGTGCTGAGGAGGGTGTCCATAGTAGGGCTCATGTTGGGGATACACAAAAATAC
This sequence comes from Wollemia nobilis, assembly GCA_028583015.1. Taxonomy (NCBI): domain Eukaryota; kingdom Viridiplantae; phylum Streptophyta; class Pinopsida; order Araucariales; family Araucariaceae; genus Wollemia; species Wollemia nobilis. The sequence goes on from JAQPPZ010001125.1 coordinate 11,210,698, forward strand.
ATCATTAGATTTGTAACACTTGGACCGAGGGACATCGTCTGGCACCCCTACATGGATTGTCCTATATGGTCAGGGGCATACGAGTGGCTATGATGGGCCCACCAAGATAGATGACTTATCTAGCATAAGCCAGTGATTTGAGAGTATCAATTTTTTCTCTTGTGTCCTATGATAGTTCGACATGGTACATGACCTAAAAAATATGCCCCTAAGGTATAGATGCCTTGCTCTAGAGAGGGATCTCCCACTGATAGTTCCTCTACCACTAGGAGATAAACTCGATGATTTCTAGGAGTCGGGGGTTGAGACAACTAGGACCATGCCTGACTATGATGGGTGGTGGTCTCTATTTAGATGGCATGTGATCAAGATTCTAGGCCCAACAAAGGCATAGGTAGAGGCAAATCTTGATGGGTGTAGGATGCACCAGCGTACTGATGGCGGTTGGGGTGTAGAGGCCACCATTTAGGACCTATTAGAGATATACCCTAAGGAGGATGCTCCAGAGGAGGGTGATGTCCCTCATAACAGTGCAAAGGAACAATTGCTAGCATAATTTGTTGACTTGTAGAGTCATATTGGGGACTTTCACACATAGTAACGCAAGAGAGATACCACCATCACCACTTTGGAGGCAAAGGTGGCTAACAGGGAGCGACGCTTGACTGAGGTGCAGGGTCAGGTATAGGAGCTCATGACTCGAGCTATCGATATAGAGGCCCAGGTGTAGAGACTACAAACTGCCCTAGAGTTAGCATAGGCATAGTGGACTATAGCAAAGGCAGAGTGAGACCTCACATGAGTAGTGAGGGGAGCTATTATGGGGCCTCCTCAGGCTATCATAGGGTCTCCTATGATACTAGCAGTAGGTACAATAACTATACAGGATTTGACTACTAAGGTGACGTGACTGCATGGTATGGTCATGAGGACTAATGAGATGCACGTAGCCTAACTTGCTCACATTGATCAGCTAGTTGCCTACATAAAGATACATAGGCTATAGGTTCCTGAGGATCCTTTTGTAGCAGAGTCACAATGTAATAGGTCTAGGACCTTAGGGCAGTCCATAGTAGGCTCGAGTCATAGGACTCACATCACTGATAGGATGCATAGGTACTCTAGCACGCACACAACAAGATCATAGGCCAGGGCTAGAGATCTAGGGCATACATCAAAGACCTCCAGCTAGAGGACTAGCCTATTGTAGTTACTAGTTTCTTATGTGTTGGGTGCATTAGGATTTATAGGTAGGCATGATCCACAGTAGGATCCACCACAGGTGCTAGGTTATCCAAGAAAGCAGGCTTTAGAGCACAATGTAGAGGGAGGCGACGAGAGCTCCAGTATAGGGGTAGCGATGATGAGTGTCATTGAGTCTCATCATTTAATCTCAATGATTTATCAATCCGGGGTGGTGTCCAAGGCTATCTACGATAGAAGGCTAGGGCAGAGTACAATTCAAGCATTCAGATTTCAAGCATTTATTGGTGAAGCAGATTTTGGTTTAGCCTTTTGGTGTCACACTAAACCTAGTCTGAAGAATGGAAACTGAAATAAAGTACAGGAATTGAAAACTAAATCTAAGTTGCAAGAATTGAAATCTAACTACAATTGCATGAATTGAAATTGCTAAATTGAAATCCTAAGTTACTTTTGAGTAATTGAAATCTAGTTACTCTTGCATAATTGAAATTGCTAAATTGAAATCTAATCTACTTTTGCAGAATTGAAATCTAATCTACTCTTGCAGAATTGAAACTGATCTGCTTGTAAATGAAACTTATTCTAAAACACACTGTCAATGCCCCGCCACAAAAGGTCATCAAGCTTCTGCTACAGGAATTGACAGCAAAATGAAATATGCTGAAAATGGAAAGTTGCTAAAATAGAAAGCAGGGAAAACATAAAGGAAAATGCTTAATATAATTTGTCAGCTGACATACACACAAATGCTGTACACAAACATAATAGGAAACATAAATCACACAATACAAAATAAAAACAAGAAAATGAAATCTGGCAAGCAATCTATTAATTCTACTGTAGCAAAATTACAGATTAAAACCTGCCATAAAATCCCTCCTTCTAGATCTGAAAGTGGGCCCATACTTCCTGATCTAGAAGGAGGTGAAAAGCACTCCTTAACTAATTAACACTCAGAACATAAAATGATAAAATACTGCACTTTTATTGATGACAAAACATGCTGAAAACTGTTACAAAAAATCACTGTACAGTCCTAATTGCTGCTACTGAAAACTCTCCTCTATTCTAATTCCTAACTGGCTCAACCAAGGAGGGAGCTGTGTTATTTATATAAATATTTACAATATATCCCATGCTCAAATCAGCCTATGTGCTATTTTACAGTCATTTGCCAATAATTCTGGATCTGAAATAAATGCAAATTTGGACAGTTTGTGTTGCAGCAGTAGTCATTGGCCCTTAGAAAGCATCTTCAGTGGTGGGAGTACATGGGAGGAGTCTAGAAATATCTCACACATCATTCTCCACTTCAGAATATGCCATTCCTATCTTGCAAACAACTTTCTATTATGCTACAGTTTTTCTGGGTTTATCCTAGAAGAGGATCAAAATTGATCTTTTCCATGAATGGTGGCTTTGGATGGCAAGGACGGCAAAATCAGATGGAAGATATTTTCCTTTACCTTTTCCAACCTTTATTTCCCTTTTTCCAGCTTCAAAAATCGGTCAATAAGTCAAAAAGCACATTCTGTTTTCATTTCGAAGATAAGTGGCTTCATTCCGAAGACAATGCAATTCTCATTTCGAAGATCCATTATGTTCATTCCGAAGATACTTTAGAATGAACAAATGTGTACTTTTCAAGTGATTTCTTCTACATCTCTCAGGTGGGTTATCTCCTAGGATCAGATTCCAATGGTCTTCATTCTTCCTTGGATGTGAATTCCATGCCTTGCCATTTATTTGTAGCTTGCTGGAATTTACATGGTAAATTACTGCATTTTCTAGTTCTGCTGCACAGTTGTAAAATATTGGCATTTCTTGCAAATTCAAACAAATTAGAACATGGAAAAATTATTCAAGTATCAACATGAAGGAGTACATCAAGTTGCTACTGAATTTATACACTTCATTCACCAAGTAACCATGCTGAAATAGTGCAACAATGCTGCACAATTGCCCCTGCTCTGTTATACCATGTTGTTGCCTATTTAGATCATGTGGGAATGCTTCTAAATAGGTCAGATGTCTTCTGTAGTCCTTCTAAACTCATTCCATCCATATCCTCATGCTTTGCTTGACAACTTCAAGGTGTTCCTATAAAGTGACAACTTGCTGATTTTTATATGGCTGTTTTTTCCAGATTTTTAGATTTATGACAGTCCTAAACTTTTGGCTTAAATGTGGATTTGAAACAAGTTGAAGGGTAGGAAAACATTCAAAAACCATTGAGAAGTTAATGGATATCAGCATACCACATTTGGTTAATTGAAATGCATGTTATTACTTGCTACTTAATCACGCAAAATCAGTCATAAAATGCTGAAAATAGTCAAAAACAGAGATATAGTATTCCTAACATAAAATCATGCAAACACTTAACAAATAGTATATTCTAGTCAACTATTTGGCAATTAACTTATCATATGGTAGTCAAACATTGTGCAATAATGAGTCAAACATTGTGCAATAATGAGGCATTTTTGGGCCTCATCATCCCCCCCAACTTGAACCGATGCATGCCCTCATGCATCTTAGTAGGCCATAGTAATATGCAGGTTTTATTCTTGTGAACAACATCCTTTGCTACCTGCTAACTGAGAAATTCCTCCTTGCTGCACTATATCAAGTATTTTGCAATTAAGCACATGTATGACTTTTTTTCTATTTTTCTACAAGTTTTAGTGCTGCAAGGTACCTCTTAAAGGCTTGATATCATATGATTCATCTTGCAATAGTCTTATTGTGGAACCGTATTTGGCAGATGCACTACTATTGATGGAATTTTCTGTTCTTAACAACATTTCAGCCTGAATGCTTATTTTTGTTGTTTGCACCTTTTGAACAAAATTGATAAAATATTTGATTTGAAATGCTTGAGGGATGTACTTACTTGTGGTAGAGCCTTATAAACCTCAATATTTGATGTACCCTACTCTTTTTGCTATTCTGTAGCATTTTCAGCAATTCTGGTATAGTTTCTGCTCATTCTGAAGATATCCTGCTCATTTCGAAGATACTGCATTTCTCATTCCGAAGATCTTCAAAAAATGCAGAAATGACCTCCTATGCAAAAGTTAGCTACAGATTCTATTGTGGGTCCATCTCTAGAGTGTATAAGCCTTCCATAACATCAAAAATCCCTTCTTCATCCTTTTTTTTAGATGCTATTCTTTGTTTTGTATGTTGTTGTTTTATTCCAATAGTACTAAAATAGAACCTTCAGGTGCATTTTGTTGATTATCCTCCTTCAATTTATCAGACAATTGTGAGATATAAACTTGCAGTTCTCCTTCTAAAATTTGCCCTACAAATTGAAATAGAATTGCTGCCATGTCTGTCCCAAAATCAGGTTTTTGCATAGTTTTGGAATTTCCATGCAATTAAGGGCATAAGGGGGTGTTTCTTGACATCTTGAACATGTTCCTTTTTCAACTTGTCACTATTGTATGAATAGTTTATGCCAAATACCGACTATCATACACTAAATGCTAAATGTTTACTATGAATTATATGCAAGAAACACATACCTTACTTTCCTGAAAATTGGTCATGCACCTTACAAGCTGCTTTTGATGATTGTTAGCAGAGCTATCTGAAAACATAAACAAACATAACACATGTGCAGTGTGAGATTTGTACAATGGTGGAACAATGATGGGTAGATCAACAAGGCAATGCATGCCGAAAAATCGGTTTTCATGCAAGCCAACTCAGTAGCGCCTCCAAGAAGGTTTTCACTACTGAATTATTCATTTTTTTATATATTTTTTTCATCTTTTTTTTTTTCATCAGAAGAGGCTGCCATTTCTGGTTTTCAACCAACTTCTATCCTCTTTTTTTTTTTTTCAAGTGCTTCAATCAGAGAGAACATATCTCACTCTTATTTGGATAAGACCAATCCTTATTCTGCAAAAACATGTCAATTGTTGTATGAAAACACCATCTCTTTCTGTTGAAACCTGCAACATTGATGCAACCTTCCTTACTAGATGACCAATAAGAATCTTCTTACATCATCATTGCCTCCTTATTGCTGGAAATGAAGTATTGGCTCCATTGTTCCTCTTTCTTGCTGAAATTGATGCTTGTCCTCATGTATCCCCATTTTGTGGGACATGCCTTTGCTGCAAATTTTTTTTTTTTTTTTCAAATTTTCTTGTCTTGCTTGTACCCAAGAAGGAAGTTCACAAACAAGACTATTCTTTTTCTTTTTTCTTTTCTTGTATTTTTTTCCTCTTTTTTTTTTTTTTCAGACTTTTTATCATCACTCTGAATCTGATATTGAAGAGAAATTCTCTTCCATTATGTGTACATCCAATGGAATCTCCTTCAAGAACTCCTCCTTAGTTAATGGTGCATGGTATACCCGAAGGCAATGTCCATTCACCACTAACATCCTCCATGAATTACCAATGGGAGAAAGAAGCACTCGCTCCATATCTGAAAACTTCTTCAATCAAGTGTTGTCCATGGCTCCTAGTCTGCAAAATCTTGTCAATCTATTCTTGAAACAATTAAATACCAATTCCCAAAAGATGTTAAGTGCTTACATCAAGATAAAATCTTGATATACCCTTGTAATTCTATGTAAAGAGATTGAAATATTGTTTCAAAATAGCAACAATTTTGCTTTTTGTTTATAAGTCAGCCAACTAATAATGTTCAAGAATTTTCTTGGCTGCACTTCAATTTGTTTCATTCCTAGGAGGACAAAATTTACCCCTTTGTAAAATGGAAGTAAATTTTCTATGTGCAGTTTTTCTCCTTTATCCAAGGCTAATTTCTGTGTGTTTGGACTAAAGGTTTTCTGTGTATCTCCATTGATTTTTGTCTCTTCAAGCTCAGGTAAGTTCTTATTTTAGCACAGTTGGATGTTGTTGTAGTCAATAACATTTCCTGCAGGTTTTTTTTTTTTATACCAGATTCAGCTACATAGACAGGGGTTGCCTATCCTGTATTATTCAGAATGATCACAAGTTGGGCTAAAAAAATAATTTTGGTTTGCACAATAAGACAAGAAGTGTACAACTTTAGCAGATCAACTACTTGTCAAGTAGGATCACCTCTAATGAGATCAACTATTGTCTGTGTAGGCTAAGAATTGCTAGGTTGCGGTTTAGCACTGTAAAATCCTAACAATATTTAAGTAATAATGAAAAACTCTAGGATCATCATTAAGTTGTAAACTCCTATTTTGATTGTGCAAAAGTTTTTGTGATTTTTTTTTTAATAGATTCAGCTTACATAGACAGGGGTTGCCTGTCTAGGTTGGGCTGAAGGTGGTGGTTGCTTGTTTTCTAAATGGACTAAAATGCAACTATCAATAATTATTATTTATACCAGCTATTACATTCAGATTTAACTCTGAACTTCATAACTTAGCACAATAATAATTATTTGACTACTTTTACCCTCTAACAACACCATGTTCCCTAGCAACGGTGCCAAAATGATGAGTGTCATTGAATCTCATCATTTAATCTCAATGATTTATCAATCCGAGGTGGTGTCCAAGGCTGTCTACGATAGAAGGTTAGGGCAGAGTACAATTCAGGCATTCAGATTTCAAGCATTTATTGGTGAAGCAGATTTTGGTTTAGCCTTTTGGTGTCACACTAAACCTAGTCTGAAGAATGGAAACTGAAATAAATTACAAGAATTGAAAACTAAATCTAAGTTGCAAGAATTGAAATCTAACTACAATTGCATGAATTGAAATTGCTAAATTGAAATCCTAATCTACTTTTGCAGAATTGAAATCTAATCTACTTTTGCAGAATTGAAATTGTTAAATTGAAATCTAATCTACTTTTGCAGAATTGAAATCTAATCTACTTTTGCAGAATTGAAATGGTGCTTGTAAATGAAACTTATTCTAAAACACCTGTCAATGCCCTGCCACAAAAGGTCGTCAAGCTTCGCTATAGGAATTGACAGCGAAATGAAATATGCTGAAAATGGAAAGTTGCTAAAATAGAAAGCAGGGAAAACATAAAGGAAAATGCTTAATATAATTTGTCAGCTGACATACACACAAATGTTGTACATAAACATAATAGGAAACATAAATCACACAATACAAAATAAAAACAAGAAAATGAAATCGGGCAAGCAATCTATTAATTCTGCCATAGCAAAATTATAGATTAAAACCTGCCATAAAATCCCTCCTTCTAGATCTGAAAGTGGGCCCATACTTCCTGATCTAGAAGGAGGTGAAAAGCACTCCTTAACTAATTAACACTCAGAACATAAAATGATAAAATACTGCACTTTTATTGATGACAAAACATGCTGAAAACTGTTACATAAAATCACTGTACAATCCTAATTGCTGCTACTGAAAACTCTCCTCTATTCTAATTCCTAACTGGCTCAACCAAGGAGGGAGCTGTGTTATTTATATAAATATTTACAATATATCCCATGCTCAAATCAGCCTATGTGCTATTTTACTGTCATTTGCCAATAATTCTGGATCTGAAATAAATGCAAATCCGGACAGCTTTGTGTTGCAGCAGTAGTCATTGGCCCTTAGAAAGCATCTTCAGTGGTGGGAGTACATGGGAGGAGTCTAGAAATATCTCACACATAATTCTCCACTTCAGAATATGCCATTCCTATCTTGCAAACAACTTTCTATTATGCTGCAGTTTTTCTGGGTTTATCCTAGAAGAGGATCAAAATTGATCTTTTCCATGAATGGTGGCTTTGGACGGCAAGGACGGCAAAATCAGATGGAAGATATTTTCCTTTACCTTTTCCAACCTTTATTTCCCTTTTTCCAGCTTCAAAAATCGGTCAATAAGTCAAAAAGCACATTATGTTTTCATTCCGAAGATAAGTGGCTTCATTCCGAAGACAATGCAATTCTCATTCCGAAGATCCTTGTTCATTTCGAAGATACTTTAGAATGAACAAATGTGTACTTTTCAAGTTATTTTTTTTGCATCTCTTAGGTGGGTTATCTCCTAGGATCAGATTCCAATGGTCTTCATCTCTTCCACATATGTGAATTCCATGCCTTGTTATTTATTTGTAGCTTGCTGGAATTTACATGGTAAATTACTGTATTTTCCAGCTTTGTTGCACAGTTGTAAAATATTGGCATTTCTTGCAAATTCAAACAAATTAGAACATGGAAAAATTATTCAAGTATCAACATGAAGGAGTACATCAAGTTGCTACTAAATTTATACACTTCATTCACCAAGTAACCATGCTGAAATAGTGCAACAATTGTTGCACAATTGTCCCCTGCTCTGTTATACCCTGTTGTTGCCTATTTAGATCATGTGGGAATGCTTCTAAATAGGTCAGATGTCTTCTGTAGTCCTTCTAAACTCATTCCATCCATATCCTCATGCTTTGCTTGACAACTTCAAGGTGTTCCTATAAAGTGACAACTTGCTGATTTTTATATGGCTATTTTTTCCAGATTTTCAGATTTATGACTAGTCCTAAACTTTTGGCTTAAATGTGGATTTGAAACAAGTTGAAGGGCAGGAAAACATTCAAAAACCATTGAGAAGTTAATGGATATCAGCATACCACATTTGGTTAATTGAAATGCATGTTATTACTTGCTACTTAATCACGCAAAATCAGTCATAAAATGCTGAAAATAGTCAAAAACAGAGATATAGTATTCCTAACATAAAATCATGCAAACACTTAACAAATAGTATATTCTAGTCAACTATTTGGCAATTAACTTATCATATGGTAGTCAAACATTGTGCAATAATGAGTCAAACATTGTGCAATAATGAGGCATTTTTGGGCCTCATCATCCCCCCCAACTTGAACCGATGCATGCCCTCATGCATCTTAGTAGGCCATAGTAATATGCAGGTTTTATTCTTGTGAACAACATCCTTTGCTACCCGCTAACTGAGAAATTCCTCCTTGCTGCACTATATCAAGTATTTTGCAATTAAGCACATGTATGACTTTTTTTCTATTTTTCTACAAGTTTTAGTGCTGCAAGGTACCTCTTAAAGGCTTGATATCATATGATTCATCTTGCAATAGTCTTATTGTGGAACCGTATTTGGCGGATGCACTACTACTGATGGAATTTTCTGTTCTTAACAACATTTCAGCCTGAATGCTTATTTTTGTTGTTTGCACCTTTTGAACAAAATTGATAAAATATTTGATTTGAAATGCTTGAGGGATGTACTTACTTGTGGTAGAGCCTTATAAACCTCAATATTTGATGTACCCTACTCTTTTTGCTATTCTGTAGCATTTTCAGCAATTCTGGTATAGTTTCTGCTCATTCCGAAGATATCCTGCTCATTTCGAAGATACTGCATTTCTCATTCCGAAGATCTTCAAAAAATGCAGAAATGACCTCCTATGCAAAAGTTAGCTACAGATTCTATTGTGGGTCCATCTCTAGAGTGTATAAGCCTTCCATAACATCAAAAATCCCTTCTTCATCCTTTTTTTTAGATGCTATTCTTTGTTTTGTATGTTGCTGTTTTATTCCAAGTAGTACTAAAATAGAACCTTCAGGTGCATTTTGTTGATTATCCTCCTTCAATTTATCGGACAATTGTGAGATATAAACTTGCAGTTCTCCTTCTAAAATTTGCCCTACAAATTGAAATAGAATTGCTGCCATGTCTGTCCCAAAATCAGGTTTTTGCATAGTTTTGGAATTTCTATGCAATTAATGGCATAAGGGGGTGTTTCTTGACATCTTGAACATGTTCCTTTTTCAACTTGTCACTATTGTATGAATAGTTTATGCCAAATACCGACTATCATACACTAAATGCTAAATGTTTACTATGAATTATATGCAAGAAACACATACCTTACTTGTCCTGAAAATTAGTCATGCACCTTACAAGCTGCTTTTGATGATTGTTAGCAGACTATCTGAAAACATAAACAAACATAACACATGTGCAGTGTGAGATTTGTACAATGGTGGAACAATGATGGGTAGATCAACAAGGCAATGCATGCCGAAAAATCGGTTTTCATGCAAGCCAACTTAGTAGCGCCTCCAAGAAGGTTTTCACTACTGAATTATTCATTTTTTTTTATATCATTTTTTTCATTTTTTCTTTTTTCATCAGAAGAGGCTGCCATTTCTGGTTTTCAACCAACTTCTGTCCTTTTTTTTTTTTTCAAGTGCTTCAATCAGAGAGAACATATCTCACTCTTATTTGGATAAGACCAATCCTTATTCTACAAAAACATGTCAATTGTTGTATGAAAACACCATCTCTTTCTGTTGAAACCTGCAACATTGATGCAACCTTCCTTACTAGATGACCAATAAGAATCTTCTTACATCATCATTGCCTCCTTATTGCTGGAAATGAAGTATTGGCTCCATTGTTCCTCTTTCTTGCTGAAATTGATGCTTGTCCTCATGTATCCCCATTTTGTGGGACATGCCTTTGCTGCAAATTTTTTCTTTTTTTTTCAAATTTTCTTGTCTTGCTTGTACCCAAGAAGGAAGTTCACAAACAAGACTATTCTTTTTTTTTTTCTTTTCTTGTATTTTTTTTCTCTTTTTTTTTTTTTTGTCAGACTTTTTATCATCACTCTGAATCTGATATTGAAGAGAAATTCTCTTCCATTATGTGTACATCCAATGGAATCTCCTTCAAGAACTCCTCCTTAGTTAATGGTGCATGGTATACCCGAAGGCAATGTCCATTCACCACTAACATCCTCCATGAATTACCAATGGGAGAAAGAAGCACTGCTCCATATCTGAAAACTTCTTCAATCAAGTGTTGTCCATGGCTCCTAGTCTACAAAATCTTGTCAATCTATTCTTGAAACAATTAAATACCAATTCCCAAAATATGTTAAGTGCTTACATCAAGATAAAATCTTGATATACCCTTGTAATTCCATGTAAAGAGATTGAAATATTGTTTCAAAATAGCAACAATTTTGCTTTTTGTTTATAAGTCAAGCCAGCTAATAATGTTCAAGAATTTTCTTGGCTGCACTTCAATTTGTTTCATTCCTAGGAGGACATAATTTACCCCTTTGTAAAATGGAAGTAAATTTTCTATGTGCGCTTTTTCTAGTTTTTCTCCTTTATCCAAGGCTAATTTCTGTGTGTTTGGACTAAAGGTTTTCTGTGTATCTCCATTGATTTTTGTCTCTTCAAGCTCAGGTAAGTTCTTATTTTAGCACAGTTGGATGTTGTTGTAGTCAATAACATTTCCTACAGGTTTTTTTTCTTTTTATACCAGATTCAGCTACATAGACAGGGGTTGCCTATCCTGTATTATTCAGACTGATCACAGGTTGGGCTAAAAAAATATATTTTTGGTTTGCACAATAAGACAAGAAGTGTACAACTTTAGCAGATCAACTACTTGTCAAGTAGGATCACCTCTAATGAGATCAACTATTGTCTATGTAGGCTAAGAATTGCTAGGTTGCGGTTTAGCGCGGTAAAATCCTAACAATCTTTAAGTAATAATGGAAAACTCTAGGATCATCATTAAGTTGTAAACTCCTATTTTGATTGTGCAAAAGTTTTTGTGATTTTTTTTTTAATAGATTCAGCTTACATAGACAGGGGTTGCTTGTCCAGGTTGGGCTGAAGGTGGTGGTTGCTTGTTTTCTAAATGGACTGAAATGCAACTATCAATAATTATTATTTATACCAGCTATTACATTCAGATTTAACTCTGAACTTCATAACTTAGCACAATAATAATTATTTGACTGCTTTTACCCTCTAACAACACCATGTTCCTCGGCAACGACGCCAAAATGATGAGTGTCGTTGAGTCTCATCATTTAATCTCAATGATTTATCAATCCGGGGTGGTGTCCAAGGCTATCTACGATAGAAGGCTAGGGCAGAGTACAATTTAGGCATTCAGATTTCAAGCATTTATTGGTGAAGCAGATTTTGGTTTAGCCTTTTGGTGTCACACTAAACCTAGTCTGAAGAATGGAAACTGAAATAAATTACAAGAATTGAAAACTAAATCTAAGTTGCAAGAATTGAAATCTAACTACAATTGCATGAATTGAAATTGCTAAATTGAAATCTAATCTACTTTTGCAGAATTGAAATCTAGTTACTCTTGCATAATTGAAATTGCTAAATTGAAATCTAATCTACTTTTGCAGAATTGAAATCTAATCTACTTTTGCAGAATTGAAATGATGTTTGTAAATGAAACTTATTCTAAAAACACTTGTCAATGCCTTGCCACAAAAGGTCGTCAAGCTTCACGCATAGGAATTGACAAAAAAATGAAATATGCTAAAAATGGAAAGTTGCTAAAATAAAGAAACATGGAAAGCAAAGGAAAAATGCTTAATATAATTTGTCAGCTGACATACACACAAATGCTGTACACAAACATAATAGGAAACATAAATCACACAACACAAAATAAAAACAAGAAAATGAAATCTGGCAAGCAATCTATTAATTCTATTGTAGCAAAATTATAGATTAAAACCTGCCATAAAATCCCTCCTTCTAGATCTGAAAGTGGGCCCATACTTCCTGATCTAGAAGGAGGTGAAAAGCACTCCTTAACTAATTAACACTCAGAACATAAAATGATAAAATACTGCACTTTTATTGATGACAAAACATGCTGAAAACTGTTACAAAAAATCACTGTACAGTCCTAATTACTGCTACTAAAAACTCTCCTCTATTCTAATTCCTAACTGGCTCAACCAAGGAGGGAGCTATGTTATTTATATAAATATTTACAATATATCCCATGCTCAAATCAGCCTATGTGCTATTTTACAGTCATTTGCCAATAATTCTGGATCCGAAATAAATGCAAATCCGGACAGTTTGTGTTGCAACAGTAGTCATTGGCCCTTAGAAAGCATCTTCAGTGGTGGGAGTACGTGGGAGGAGTCTAGAAATATCTCACACATAATTCTCCACTTCAGAATATGCCATTCCTATCTTGCAAACAACTTTCTATTATGCTGCAGTTTTTCCGGGTTTATCCTAGAAGAGGATCAAAATTGATCTTTTCCATGAATGGTGGCTTTGGATGGCAAGGACGGCAAAATCAGATGGAAGATATTTTCCTTTAACTTTTTCCAACCTTTATTTCCCTTTTTCCACCTTCAAAATTTGGTCAATAAGTCAAAAAGCACATTCTGTTTTCATTCCGAAGATAAGTGGCTTCATTCCGAAGACAATGCAATTCTCATTTCGAAGATCTCATTGTGTTCATTTCGAAGATACTTTAGAATGAACAAATGTGTACTTTTCAAGGAGTGTTTTCTGCATCTCTCAGGTGGGTTATCTCCTAGGATCAGATTCCAATGGTCTTCATCTCTTCCTACATATGTGAATTCCATGCCTTGCTGTTTATTTGTAGCTTGCTAGAATTTACATGGTAAATTACTGCATTTTCTAGTTCTGCACGTACAGTTGTAAAATATTGGCATTTCTTGCAAATTCAAACAAATTAGAACATGGAAAAATTATTCAAGTATCAACATGAAGGAGTACATCAAGTTGCTACTGAATTTATACACTTCATTCACCAAGTAACCATGCTGAAATAGTGCAACAAAGTGTTGCACAATTGCCCCTGCTCTGTTATACCCTGTTGTTGCCTATTTAGATCATGTGGGAATGCTTCTAAATAGGTCAGATGTCTTCTGTAGTCCTTCTAAACTCATTCCATCCATATCCTCATGCTTTTCTTGACAACTTCAAGGTGTTCCTATAAAGTGACAGCTTGCTGATTTTTATATGGCTGTTTTTCTCAGATTTTCAGATTTATGACAGTCCTAAACTTTTGGCTTAAATGTGGATTTGAAACAAGTTGAAGGGCAGGAAAACATTCAAAAACCATTGAGAAGTTAATGGATATCAGCATACCACATTTGGTTAATTGAAATGCATGTTATTACTTGCTACTTAATCACGCAAAATCAGTCATAAAATGCTGAAAATAGTCAAAAACAGAGATATAGTATTCCTAACATAAAATCATGCAAACACTTAACAAATAGTATATTCTAGTCAACTATTTGGCAATTAACTTATCATATGGTAGTCAAACATTGTGCAATAATGAGTCAAACATTGTGCAATAATGAGGCATTTTTGGGCCTCATCAAGCAGCATAGATCTAATTTATAGCAGCTACCGACTACAGTTTTGATGTTTTATTTTGTGTAAGGTCAAGGACCTATATAGTTGTAGCCTGTGGGTATTTTGTACTCCCTATGTAATCATTTGGACACACATATATATGATATGATATTTTATGGCTCATTATGTGTACATGTGTATTTATTGTTTTTTATTTTATGTTTATTTGATGCACATGGATGCAATGCGTATTTAAATGCTATGTTTATATGATACGATGTATGGATGTCATGCATTAGATAGATATTATACTTTATGATGATTATATGCAGTGATATAGATGAGTAGATGTGCGACATATGATGTATGTAGATGTGCGACATATGATGTATGTAGATGGATGCGATGTTTAAATTTTACGCATATTTATTTTTGCTTTGTGGGTATGCATATATTTTATATAGTTTATGATATGCTATCTAATGTATGGTAGTGCATTATGTACAGAATCATAATCTAATGGAGATGAACCTGTATGCTTTAATCACTTAAAACATAAGGAATGAATGTAAAATATGTATATCAATTTTTAAAATATGACACCACAGAATGTATAACAATCATGCAAAATAGTTGATAATTCTCATTACAAGAACTTAATCAATTAATCACCCATATATGAAATGCAGTGGAATGGATTGGTATAATGCTAATGAATGAATATGTTATTCTGTATATTTCTTCTTTGCTACACTATATAGTTAGTGGCCATCTAAACATAATTTTGGATATTCATGCAGTATCTATCCTATATATTTGATTGTGCTTTGTAAAAATGCATTCTAATGAATGAATGACACATATATCTGAAGTCTAATGATATTTGGTATCTTGTTGCTATTGGATCACTTTTTGGGGTTTTCCTTGAGAATCAAACACTCTAGTATACTTCTCCAAAAATCACATACTAATTGTGTAAGGCTTATATTGGACAAGGCTTTTGTCGTGATAGACCCAACTATTCATAATCCCTGTGTGTGCATGTGAGTATTTTTAGATAGATTGTAAGCATACCCTGTATGTCAGTCGGGACTATTTCAACCCATATGTGAGATAAGGTTTCTCATATGATCGTATCATCCTTGTTTAAGCTTTGATTAGACTCATACAACTAGACAATACTAGGTACCTAAAGCTAGCTCATCTTGCAAATTGATCAGGGCTACCCCTCCAAATGTATGCGAGACTCTTTCAACCCATTGCTACGTTTGGGGATCACCTAATAGAACTACCCATCTGATTGCAAGCGAGACTCTTCCAACCCATTACTGTGATTAGGGATCACTCTATGGATTTCAAAAGGTGTACAATATAGGGATTCAAGTTCTCACCCTTCATACTTGCTCAGATATAGTGATAAAAATTACTGTTAGACCATGTGTTATCATTTTCTTTGAGTAAGGGATTTTTATAGTGCTTTTAATTCACTATGTCACTTTATATTTTGAACTTGAAATTTGTTTATTTTTTTTGCACTTTGTAACTTGGGATTTAAATTTTGTGACT
The DNA here is from genome assembly GCA_028583015.1 of Wollemia nobilis. Taxonomy (NCBI): domain Eukaryota; kingdom Viridiplantae; phylum Streptophyta; class Pinopsida; order Araucariales; family Araucariaceae; genus Wollemia; species Wollemia nobilis. The sequence goes on from JAQPPZ010001125.1 coordinate 11,226,563, forward strand.
TATGGGATTTATAGGGGAAATTCTTGTCCTTTTGCCAAAGTACACCTTTATAAACCGACTACTTGCAAGATAAGCAGGTCATGAAACCCATCTCTGTAGATACCTAAAATTGCTTTCGCAGTTTTCATCCTCTCTTGTCTTAGTAGGATTTTATATTGTTTTTCTTAGTGATGGGATTTTGATATGTTGAAGCACTATCCCAACTAATGACCTTGTCTATAATAGCAAAGCAAGATTTCTACAATATCTGAAGAACTCGCTAGGTATGGCTGAGTGACAGGAAAACTTAATATACATACATAAGTCTCCACAGCATGTATCGTGTATGAATGCAAATTAATTATGATAAATGCAAGGGTGCATGATTGTCATACAAACATGTGAATGTTGGTAAAACTTTGATAAATGCACTACACTCTACTATGGAATGCAACAGATGACAAATGCCTAAATGCAATATGATGATGTGAATGCATGTGTGAATGCAGATGGAAATGCAAAATGCAAATGCAAATGTTTTTGTATTTTAGGCTTTATCCATTTTTTGTTTTGGACTTTTATATATTTTTCTTGTTTTTTATAGGTTTTTGAGCTTTCATATTTTACCAAATGACGAGTACATGTCCTTGGATATTTTTAGGGTTGACCAAGCAAATTTTAGAAATCCTTGGAGCCTTTTGAATTGACCAAATGTTTTACAGCCGCATTTCGAACCTTTTAGTTGACCAAACTCTTAGCAAGAGCGCATGGAGCCTTTTGGGATGACTTAGAAGCTATAGGAACTCTCGGAGCCTTTGGGTTGACTTAGTAACTTTTGGAAATCCTTGGAGCCTTTTGAATTGACCAAAGGTTTTATAGTCACCTTTGGAACATTTTAGTTGACCAAACTCTCAATAAGAGGGCATGGAGCCTTTTGGTATGACCGAGAAGCTATAGGAACTCTCAGAGCCTTTGGGTTGACCAAGCAATTTTTGGAAATCCTTGGTGCCTTTTCTTGACCAAGATTCTTAATTAGAGAGCTTAGGGCCTTTTGGGGTGATCGAGTGGTTTGGATAAAACCTTCGGGGCTTTTGGGTTGACCAAAGGCTTACAGATGCCTTTGGCGCCTTTACTACACTCTCAAGCATAAAATGCCTTAATATGGATGATATTGAGAGGCTCAAGATCTTCTACACCCTCTAGCGACATTAGGTGATAGGTTCTTGAACCAATATTTTTAGATATGATGTAAGGCCCTAGCCAGTCATCCACAAATTTGTCTCGCATGTCAGGCGACAAATTCGAGTTCTATTGGTTTTCTTTCAACACAAGATCCCCAACTTCAAAGTCTCTCTGATGGAATTTGATATTGTAAGCTTGTTTTAATCACTCCTAATAAACATGGAGATGCTCGAGGGCATTCATGCGATGTTCATAAAGAAACATCAATTGATCGAGATGAGCTTGTCACGTGGTGTCATCATTGATGAACTGTTTCAATGCGATGCACAACATTGGAATTTCCAACTCTAAAGGTATAATGGCCTCAACGCCATATACTAGTGAAAATGACAATACCCCAATGGGTGTTCGAATGCTAGTCCTATAAGCCCATAGTGCAAGGGGTAGCTGTATATGCCAATCCTTGTGACGTTATTGCACTATATTTTTCAAGATGGCTACCACAGTATTGTTTGAGGCCTCAACTTGTCCATTTTCTTGTGGATAATATGGAGTTGCAAAACTATGTTGAATGTGGTATTTAGACGTTAAAGCCCGCACAATTTTGTTCTTAAAATAAGTTTCATTATCCAAAATTATTTTGGATAGTATCCAAAAACGACATATGATATGCTTGAGAATAAATTCTGCGATGCGAGCTCTGGTGGTCATTGTAAGGGGAATGGCTTCCACCCACTTTGTAAAATACTCAGTAGCCATGATAATGAATGTATGTAAGCCTGACGATGGAGGGGAAATATTGCCAATCAGATATAATCCCCATTGAGCAAATGGTCAAGCCACCTGAATGGGATGTAAGGCCTATGATGGCAAGTGTGTAAGATTAGCATGATGCTAACATTTAACACATTTTTTGACATACACATTGCAATCCTTATCCATAGTGGGCCACTAATAACCCATGTGAAGGATGCATTTTATGATAGCCATGCCGTTAAAATGGGAACCGTACATACCATCATGAACTTCTGAGATTGCCCAAGATGACTCTTGGGGCTCAAGACGTTGAAGGAGGACTCCTTAGTAGCTACATCAGTACAAAATATCTCCTATAAAGACATACTTAGTCACTTTCTATTTAAATGTGCATCTTGCGGCATGCGACAATCCCTCTAGGATCATACCAAGTTTTAGGAAATATTGGATTTGCAACATCTAGCTTTGACAAGACTCAGCTTCAACTACTAAGATGGCCTACTCCTCTTGCGTATTTAGCTTTGTAAATGCATACTGGGAAACAACCTTGTGGTGGATGGTAGTACCACTCCCTGTAGGACTCTAAGAAGTCAATGACTCCCAGGGTGCCTGCTTAAGAAAGTCTTCTGCTCTATGAAACCAATCAGTTGTTGGTTCCATGACAATCATGTTGAATAATTCTTTGTTATCAAAGGCTGTATGCTCCACTGCTGGGTGCGAGAGCGTATTAACATGGATGGTAGTGAAATCGATAGACAAATTTTGAGGGATCAAGGACCTCAAATATGCCATGGTGTATGCAAACCTATTTGATGGACGAGGGATTGCCTCGATGTCATACCATTCAAGTTTAGCCAGATAAGTGGCAACAAGATCTGTTGGTTCGACTTTTATACACACCCTGTGAAGAAAGAGCATAAAATACCGATAACACTTATACGAGATAAATCCCACTCACTTTAGGATCTTGCTGGATATCCAAGGTGTGAGTTACGGAGTTGGGTCGAATGTCTATTCACTCTTTTCCACTTCTGGAATAGTTTCAAGTGGACTGTCATGTTACCTTACAACGGGCTCGGGACTTCGGTTCAGTAATGTTCTTGGAGTTGGTTATCTTTGTGGATAATCGGATTTACAATCGGTTCTTTGATCTAGCTCTTTATGCTTTAGCAGATTTAAATAAAAGACAAATTTAAAGAAAGATAAAAATGGATCATTTCACGGTGGAATAGAGAGAGTAGGGTAGGGCAGAAAAGAGAAATTTATCTAACTTAGCTGCAAAACCAAAACTGCCAATTTTAGTTATACCGGTTAGCTTCACAATAGAACAAATCAAAGAGGAAAGTGTCCAACTTTCTAAGATCACTTTCAACTAAGAGCATAAGACAAAGATGAAACAGATCTAACAAAAAATTATAAACAGAAGGGAAGTCGATTAAAATTGGTATCTCTCACCAGCAGCCTAGCTCGCACAGTGAGGACAGAGCAATTAGAACAGGCTTGAACCTTAAATCTGTAATTTTCCCTAACATACAATAAAGAAAATGAAGCCTAACAACATATCCAATCCTGGTAACACAGATCTACAGCATAAATTAAATAAACCTTAATGAAATGAAAACAAAAGAAGATGAACTTATCACAATCTGAAACAGATTAGGCTCCTGGCCATGCTATCACAGAAAAAGAAAAATCACACCAACTCTAAGTCCAGAACAAAGCATTCAAACAAGATTTGCAGGAAATTGCTCCAATAGCTTTTATTTCTAAGTCTTCGCCTCCCGTGATTTACATTTAGAAGAAGTATTTATAGACCCAGGACAGACCCTGATCTTTTTAGGAATATCTTCTTCTCAAACCCTAAATTCTATCCTCTTAACCTTACTACCCTGGTTTTACAATATAAGGCCCTTTAGAAATAGAGTTTTTTATAAACCCTAACCACTCGGCAAATTCGAGTGTAGTTACTTGCCATAAATGGAAAAGGCATGATCTGATGTTATACTCATCCATCTGTAACTGCAAGTAAATATCTTCATCTTTCTGGTGCACTTGTCGGGAGGGTCTCATTAATTCCTTAGAGAAATCCGGATGAGTCACCGGTTTCTCTGACACTTTATCTTCGCAGAGTCGCTTCTGAGTTGAAATTCTCTGCATGCCATTACTTTCACCATAAATTCTTCTGTTAAATGCGTCCATCGGCAAATTTCGGTAATTGTGTGTAGATATTTTCATTTTTCGACCAATTTTTGACATACTCCATTAAATGGGCAGTCGCTTAGTCACCGTAAAGTCTCTTTGCAGCCAGATCCGTAAAATCTGGATGAACTAGAAATTCCTGACATCTCCAATTTCCATCTGACGGCCTTCATTTAATCTGTGTTTATTTTGTCTTTTTCGTCATTACTTCCGTTAGTATGCAACTGCCGAGATGGCTTTCTGCAAAAGACATGCAAGAATTAGTATTTAATATTATTAAATTAAAACCTTAATTATTAAATCAAAACCTTAATGTTCATTATATGTCGGCTTCATTTGCTTTTGACACGTGTCGTGACAACACGACGTTTTCCTCCAGCTATTTTTCATTTTGGCCTCTTTGTCTCTTCTGGCGTGAAACTACGACATGTCGCGATTTCGTGACATGTCGCGAAATCGTGACCTTTTCCTGTGCCTAGCACTTCTTTCTTATACCTGTCGTGAAACCATGACATGTAGTGAAATCATGACCTTTTCCTGTGTCTAGCACTTCTTTCTTATACCTACCGCGAAACCACGACATGTCGTGATTTCATGACATGTCACGAAATCGTGACCTTTTCCCTGCGCCTAGCTTCCTTTTGCCTCATGATGCTGCAAAACCGTGACATGTCACGATTTCGCGACATGTCATGAAATCGTGACGCTTTCTGCCCTTGGTTCATTTTTGCCTCATGCTACCGCGAAATCGTGACATGTCATGATTTCGTGACATGTCACGAAATCGCGACGCTTTCTTCAAGACTTGCTTTCATCCAAAATGTGTCGTGATATCGCGACGTTTTTATCACTTGGTCTTTTCTTCCAAAATATGTCATGATTTCGCTACGTTTTCCACAAGACTTGCTTCCAGCTCAAACCTGTCGCGATTTCGCGACCTTTCCAAAAATGGAAAGTGTCGCGATATCGTGACTTTTCCAAAAATGGAAAGTGTCGCGATATCGCGACTTTTCCAAAAATGGAAAGTGTCGCGATATCGCGACGTTTTCAGGACTTAGCCATTTTTTCAAAGACCCGTCGCGATTTCGCGACATTTCCAAAAATGGAAAGTGTCGCGATATCGCGACTTTTCCAAAAATGGAAGTGTCGCGATTTCGCGACGCTCTCAGCACTTAGCAAAATTTCCAAAAATTGTAGGTTGACTCTAATGAATTCATTCATCTTGTATTTTGCATTTTTACATATCAGTGAAAGATATTCTTTACTCGAGAATGTTTCTAACTTTTGAAGAAGTGAATTCTAAATTGAAATTAAAGCCAGATGCAAGCCTACTTGGATATTTTAATATAAGCAAAACTTAAAGAAGAAAGAGGCAAGAAAAAATTTGGAATTAGAACCTGAAAAACATCAAGAGGGTCCTTACTGCAAAATGAAAGCTCAATATTTTCAAAGGATGGAAATTCATTTTTCAGTGGGGGTGTGTTGCTTCTCAACAAATGGCGATATCTGCGGGTAAAATAGTAGCACTATTTTAGAATCCAGGACTCTAGTTTCAAAACAATGTAGACCATGTACCATGCCTTGCCACAAATATTCTTCAAAATAATTTAACTACTACCTGATAGTTGTTAAAATTTCCCAAGGACATACTAGGTTGAATCACTTAAGGAAGATTTTTGATGTGCAATTATAAGCGTATAAAACTTTCTTCAAGAATGACTGGGCCTTTGAATGTTGTACTCTGGATTGATCAACTTTTCTAGAAAGGGGAAACCCAGTTGTGAAAGGGGAAACCGAGTAGGGCTCTGTTTACTAGTTTAGCCTTTTACAGCCTCGACAGAGTTACTCTTTAGATTTTCACGACCCTGATCCACAACTGTGAGGTAGTATCTACAACTTGGTAAAAGAAAACATCTTCTAAAGCCTTGGCTACCTCTTTCATTACATAACTTTTTCCTTCCTTTTTTTTTTTTTATAGGAAATAACAGAGTGCCAGTTTTATGTTGTCTTGCTCAACTTTCACCTTCTCTCTCTCTCCTTTGAAATATACCGAAATCTGAAAAGCCTTAAAAAAAGAACAACAATTTTTTTTTAATATTTCATCAATCTGGAACTGCTTCAGCTTGGGTACTGATAGCCTCTATGGATACTCAAATAATTTCACGAATCAGAGTCCCCTCTTATGACCAACTTTTCTTGGATTCCCTGGGAGTTTCTCCAGCCAATCAGTATAGCAGTTTCTTTATAATTAAAATAACTATGGCAAGCAAGACACAAAATCCAATCATCTTTCTACTGTTGTTCTGAATAACAAAATAGTTCCACTGTTTAGTGTAAGCAGACTATCTCACAATTAGAATAATGAACACTGGATTTTGAACTCAGAATAAAACAAATTTAGAAGGCTGACTTTTTCTTTGCTGCCCAGGAAAAACTAAAAAAAATAGAATTTTAAAAGCTAAAGAAATTTGTACAGACCCCAAAGGATAAAACACAGAACTTTAAAATAAAATAAAACAAAATAACACTGTACAGACCCCAAAGGATAAAACATAGAACTTTAAAATAAAATAAAACTGTACAGACCCCAAAGGATAAAACACAGACCTTTAAAATAAAATAAAACAAAATAACACTGTACAGACCCCAAAGGATAAAACATAGACCTTTAAAATAAAATAAAACTGGATAGACCCCAAAAGATAAAACACAGACCTTTAAAATAAAATAAAACTGTACAGACCCCAAAGGATAAAACATAGACCTTTAAAATAAAATAAAATAAAATAAAACTACTTTAAAGCTCATTTACAATGTATACACATGTTACAACTTCTTTGTGATTCATTCAAATGATATATTGGATGGAACAGTTGAGAAATAATGCTTTAGGTATTGACCGTTAACAGGGAGGTTCAAAAAATTACCATCAAGGTCCTGTAAACGAAATGCGTTATTACCCAGAATCTCAGCAATCTGGTATGGCCCTATCCATAGCGGCTGCAACTTTGTATGTTTACCTTTCTTTTCATGGGCCTTGTCCCATAGAAGCACCAGGTCTGCAAGTCTGAAAGCTTTCACTCTGGCTCTTTTGTCAAACCGGCGCTTGACGGTTTCTTGGTGCCGACTGAAATGTTCCAGGGCTTGGAGTCGTTCATCCTGTAAATTAGTTAGATCCAAAACACGGGCCTCTACATCTGCTTGATCCTCAAAATAGTCTAAAACAAATTGATAAGTAGGTAATTTCAGAGAGATGGGAACAATGGGCTGAGTACCATACAACAAAGCAAATGGGGAAGTCTTAAGAGCCACTTTATATCTTATCCGGTCAGCCCAAAGTGCATATTTCAATAATGTATGCCATTGTCTGGGTTTGTCCGTTGCAGATTTCTTAATGGCATTCATTAAATTCTTATTCGTGGACTCAGCTAGTCCATTACCTTGGGGATAATAGTTGGATGAAAATCTGATAACTATCCCCATCTGGTATGCCCATTCTGCAAACTCTAATGATTGGAAGGCTGGTCCATTATCGCACACCAAATTCAGAGGAACCTGGTTATGACATTTGACTCTAGAAATTTGATCACTTCATGAGCTATACTTCTCATGGTGGTTGCTGCTTTGACCCATCTTGTGCAGTAATTAGTAGCTGTTAGAACATACTTATGCCCTGCTGAAGAATTTGGGTTTATCACTCCCACAAAATCAAGTCCCCATTGCATAAAAGGTTTATTTATTACAACAGGCTGCAATGGTAGAGCTCGATTGGCCTCTTTGGATGCAAAAGTTTGGCACTGATGGCAAGTTCTCACATGCTGATGCGCATCTTTAAACAATGTAGGCCAGTAATAGCCTGCTCTCAATATTTTATGCGCAGTGGCAGATCCTGAGGAATGCCCTGCCCCTAACTTTTCATGAAAACTGGACATCACCTCATTGACTTCACTCTGAGAAATGCATCTTAAGAAAATGCCAGCATAATTCTCTCTATACAAGTTGCCTCCTTTGAGGAGATAATGAGCAGATTTCAGTTTTAGTGCTCTCCTTTGGGTTCTGTTCAAGTGAGATGGACAAATTCCAAATTGCAGCAGATGAATAATATCTCCATACCAGTCATCGAATCCAGAATTCAACTGATTAATTTCTTCTTGCACAGGTATTTCGGCAATGTGTCGAGACAAACCAAGTCCTCTGATTAATTTTGCAGGCCAAATTTCTAAGTCGTATTCCTGTAGTCTTGTAACCCAATTACCTCTTAGTTCACCCAATTCGTCCTGGCTTAATAGGTATTTAACAGCTGGGTCAGGAACTATAGCATGAACTCTGCTTCTTAGTATGTAGTGCCTGAACTGCTTAACTGCTCTCACCAAGGCATAGGCTTGTTTATCTAAGCGAGAATATTTTAGCTCAGCCCCCTTTAAATTGGTACTCTTGAAAGCAATTGGATGCTCCCCCGTTTCTCTTCGTTGGGTCAGAACTGTAGCAAGTGTGTGTTCAGAAGAAAAGGTGTACAAGTAAAAATCTGCACTAAAATCCGGGCTCACTAGAACTGGAGCTTGCTTGATGGCAGTCTTGATTTCTTGGAACGTTGTTTTAGCTTCTGTTGTCCAGGCAATCTGAGCAGTTTCCTTTAGCATGTCGTTCAGTGGCTTGACTATTTCTGCAAAACCAGAGATGAACTTCCTGACAAAGTTAATTTTCCCAAAAAGGATCTTAACTCTTTCTTAGAGTTGGGAAAGGGTATGCTGGATATGGCTTCAACTCTATCAGGATCCATGGAAATGCCATCTTTGGTGATCAAGTGCCCAAGGAGCTTTCCTTCCGTTACACCAAAAATGCACTTCTTCGGATTCAAAGAAATGCCGAACTCCCTGCATTTGTTGAAGACAGACTCCAAGTGTTTTACGTGGTCAAACCGAGATTTAGAGAAAACTGTTAAGTCATCCATGTAAACAACAATGCACTTACCCATAAGGCCTTTGAAAGCATGATCCATCACACGTTGAAAAGTAGCTCCGACATTAATCAATCCGAACGACATTCTTTTGTAGGCAAATGTTCCCCACTTGGTTGTGAAGGCAGTTTTCATCCTGTCTTCCTTTTCAACCAATATCTGATTATACCCTGAAAAACCGTCTAGGAAAGACATCATTTTCGAACCATTGACAATCTATAACACCTCATCCATGGAAGGCAGAGGATAATTATCTTTCTCAGATGCCTTGTTCAAATTTCTAAAATCCACACACAAGCGGATCTCTCCATTTTTCTTTCTGACCGGCACCAAATTGGCCACCCAAGTAGAATGCCTAACGGGAAAAATAATGGCGGCACTCAATAATTTTTCTACCTCCTTCTGGATGAGGGGCTCTAGCAGAGCATTGACATGCCTCTGTTTTTGCCGGAAAGGTTTGCAAAACTCTTTTAAAGGTATAATATGAGTGTAAACTTTCGGATCAAAAACCTTTAAGTCTTTGTAAGACCAGGCCATAACATCCTTGGACCTGTGAAGAAAATCAATCATACTTCTTTTTATTTTTGGGTCACAAGTTTTAGCCAACTTGAGGTGCCTGGGATCTTCTTCAGTCCCCACGTTTAGGTTCTTAGTCTCACTGTTTGTTACATCCATAGAATCCTCAGAACTCACCTTTTGCTTGATTTGGTCAACATCAAAGAGCCGCTCTAGTTCTACCATCCCTTTTGGAATTCTGTTATCTTTCAACCTTATTATTCCCCTTTCATCGTCTAACTGCTCCAGTAGAGTATCCCTTTGTCCATCATCGATTATAGCATTTTCAAACGCTTTGGTACTCTGTAAAAAATTTATAATCTGCTGGTCATCAGAGAAAACCTAAAAATTATCCACATTATTTGGGACCGAAGGACAAGGGACTAACTCGATCGAAAACTTGTTCCATTTGAATTCTTCCAGTGGTTTCAGACTTGCGGATGATGAAGCCAAGACATCTGCATGTGAATTTTGCTCTCTAGGTATGTGCGTTAAATTAAAAGCATCAAAATCTTCCACGAGATCCCAGGCTCGGTGTTTGTATCCTTTTAAATAAGATGCTTTACACTGGAATTTACCTTTAACTTGATTAGCCACCAACTCTGAATCTGTAAAAACTCGGATATTTCTTACACCTCTGTCCAAAGCAAATTTCAATCCTAATACCAGTGCTTCGTATTTCGCTAAATTATTTGTACAAGGGAACTGTAGGCGATAAGACATAAAATATGTCTGATTCTCAGGCCCTTTAAGGACTGGCCTCGTACTGAACCCTGTTTAGATTTAGCCCCATCCACATGAAGCGTCCAGACTTCATTACTATGAACAGGATGAGCTTTACTAAACTTCTCATTTTGTCCCGTTGTTAAATTATACACTCCAATATCTACATCAGCAATATTTACAGTCTCATTTTCTGCATTATATTCAGTGATCGTATGTTTGTATCTGGGTTCTCTTTCAACCCTTAATTGGTTTGCCACTCCTTTCCATGGCAACCACATGTGTGAAAAGTCAGTTGCCAAGTATCCATTCAAAGATTTCGACCAATCCTTGCTTAGAAGCATCCCGTACCCCACAGGAATATCCACCACCTGAATTTCAATTCTGTGTTGTGCCCTTGGTTCAGATGCTAACTGGATATGGATATTCTGAAGTTCACCTACTACTTTAACCTCTGATTTGTCCAATTGGACAACTCTTCTTTCAGACTTCATTGGGGTCAAACCCAACTATTGACAAATGGCCAAAGGCATAACATTAGCTGAAGCACCCGAATCTACCAGACAGTTGTGTAAGTTTTTCCCAAAAATATGAACAGTCAGTAGAAAAGGTGAAACTTCAGTCTTCTCCTTATACATGGCTACATTCGCATTTGCCATCTTCTTTCCCTTGTCCAAAGATTTTGTAGTAGGCCTAGAGTATGTTTTAATCAAGTTATCCCTCTATTCTGAAATTTGGGCCAACTCATGAAGAGTGATGTTGGCTTTGATCTTCTTCATGTCCTCCACTATGTTATATCCCTTATTGAGTGGAGGAACAAAAGCATCTGGTCCCCTCGGATTTCCTCCCTTGGGTGGAGATGGGTTATTGCTTGAAGATGGATCTGGAGGAACATTGTGAGAGTTGTCCGGAGGGGTAGATGTAGTGTTGGGCTCCGAATTTCTGTTTCTGAGGTTGTAGTTGTCCCTCCTATATTGTTGAAAAGCCTGCACCTCATCCATAGGCATTTCAACTACATTCTCAGATTCCTTCGGGAAAGTGAAAGAATCCAAGACCATAGCTGCACTGTGGTTGGATGAACTTGGGCCATCCGTATTTCTTTGATGTTCAGGAGAAATCAACTCCCCGGACAAAGCTTCAAAGGCGTTACAAAATTCCAAACAATCCAACTCCCCGTGCTGAGAAGTAGCATGTATCCTGCACCAGTTAGGCAAAGCCAAATCACAAATATTTACATCATGACCTTTACCTTTATAATCCTTATTGGGTTCGTATGGGGGCCGAGTGAATCTATTCTACTGATAGGAATACCTGTTTGAGTTCTCCCTAGTAGAAACTTGCCTTTTAAAACTCAAAAAATCATTGGCCAACTTTTGGACTATTTTTGACACTTCTTCAACTCTTGCATTATCAACTTCTTTACCTGGGTTCTGTACATTTTCAGCAGGTGTTACAGCCAATGGATTTCCTGATGGTGGAGTCTGACACACTGGCAACATCATCTGATGTGGTATGGGATTGAAAACAGGGGCAGCTTGTGTGACCAAAGGAATTTGATGAGCATTTAAAGGTTGGGGTCCCAACTGTATTTCTAGAACCAAAGCTTCTTTGTAAGCCTCTGTTAAATTGGTAATAGAGGGATCTCTTTTCAAGAAAATAGAAGTCATTGGATCTAGAGAATTTCTAAAAATCTCTAATGCTAGGTCTGCATTCGACACATAATAACCAATCAGTCTACCATAAGCCTTCTGAAATCTAACATTGTAAGATCCGATGATTCATTTATTTCTCTTTTAATACCAGAAAACTGTTGATATAATACACTGGGATCTATTACCTCACCAAACCGTGATACAAAAACCTTTTCCAAGTCATTCCAACTGGTAATAGAATCGTTAGTGAGATTTAGAAACCAGTCGTAAGCTCCCTCCTAGAGAGTGAACGGGAACAATCTGCAAGCCACATCTTCATGTTGTACATTTAACAATTTTAGAGCATTCTTGAATGCTACTAGATGTTCTTCTGCTGTCCTAGTTCCATCATGTTTGTATCTGGGAAGATATCTCTCAGGATTTCTGGGCAGGTCATGGGCTGCACCCGAGATATTTAAGGCAGTGGAACCTAACCAGTTTGCCATTATTACTTGATTGACAATGATATTTTCAGTTGCAGTTGGAGTAACTACAAGTGGTGATAAAACTATTTTAGACAAGGACTTGGCCCTTCTGAGGCTGCTTCTTCTGGGAGTTTCTAACTCAGGCACAAGGAGCTCTCCAGATCTGGAGTGGGACCTTGTTACTCTATAATTAGAATCTAGATTTTCACCAGCACTTACAACCTTACAATCCTTAACAGACTACTGAACTTCAGGTCCTCTTTTCTAGCAATTTTAAATATTGGTGTTGAGTTCCACTGTTTAGGCAAAAACTCAAACAAACAAGTTTTAAAAGGCTGAGGAAGAGGGAAAAGGATTCAAAAGATAAAATACCAGACTCTGCACAGACAACTTACAATACTGAATAGAGTTCAGCAGGGCCCTCCTTCTAGCGCCAATTTTAAATGTTGGTTCGACTTTTATACACACCCTATGAAGAATGAGCATAAAATACCGATAACACTTATACGGGATAAATCCCACTCACTTTAGGATCTTGTTGGATATCCAAGGTGTGAGTTACAGAGTTGGGTCGAATGTCTATTCACTCTTTTCCACTTCTGGAATAGTTTCAAGTGGACTGTCTGTTACCTTACAACGGGCTCGGGACTTCAGTTCAGTAATGTTCTTGGAGTTGGTTATCTTTGTGGATAATCAGATTTACAATCAGTTCTTTGATCTAGCTCTTTATGCTTTAGCAGATTTAAATAAAAGACAAATTTAAAGAAAGATAAAAATGGATCATTTCACGGTGGAACAGAGAGAGTAGGGTAAGGCAGAAAAGAGAAGTTTATCTAACTTAGCCGCAAAACCAAAACTACCAATTTTAGTTATACCGGTTAGCTTCACAATAGAACAAATCAAAGAGGAAAGTGTCCAGCTTTCTAAGATCACTTTCAACTAAGAGCATAAGACAAAGATGAAACAGATCTAACAAAAAATTATAAACAGAAGGGAAGTCGGTTAAAATTGGTATCTCTCACCAGCAGCCTAGCTCGCACAGTGAGGACAGAGCAATTAGAACAAGCCTGAACCTTAAATCTGTAATTTTCCCTAACATACAATAAAGAAAATGAAGCCTAACAAAGCATATCCAATCCTGGTAACACAGATCTACAGCATAAATTAAATAAACCTTAATGAAACGAAAACAAAAGAAGATGAACTTATCACAATCTGAAACAGATTAGGCTCCTGGCCATGCTATCACAGAAAAAGAAAAATCACACCAACTCTAAGTCCAGAACAAAGCATTCAAACAAGATTTGCAAGAAATTGCTCCAATAGCTTTTATTTCTAAGTCTTCGCCTCCCGTGATTTACATTTAGAAGAAGTATTTATAGACCTAGGACAGACCCTGATCTTTTTAGGAATATCTTCTTCTCAAACCCTAAATTCTATCCTCTTAACCTTACTACCCTGGTTTTACAATATAAGGCCCTTTAAAAATAGAGTTTTTATAAACCCTAACCACTCGGCAAATCCGAGTGTAGTTACTTGCCATAAATGGAAAAGGCATGATCTGATGTTATACTCATCCATCTGTAAGCGCAAGTAAATATCTTCATCTTTACGGTGCACTTGCCGGGAGGGTCTCATTAATTCCTTAGAGAAATCTGGATGAGTCACCGGTTTCTTTGACACTTTATCTTCGCAGAGCCGCTTCTGAGTTGAAATTCTCTGCATGCCATTACTTTCACCATAAATTCTTCTGTTAAATGCGTCCATCGGCAAATTTCGATAATAGTGTGTAGATATTTTCATTTTTCGGCCAATTTTTGACATACTCCATTAAATGGGCAGCTGCTTAGTCACCGTAAAGTCTCTTTGCGGCCAGATCTGTAAAATCTGGATGAACCAGCAATTCCCGACATCTCCAATTTCCATCTGACGGCCTTCATTTAATCTGTGCTTATTTTGTCTTTTTCGTCATTACTTCCGTTAGTATGCAACTGCCAGATGGCTTTCTGCAAAAGACATGCAAGAATTAGTATTTAATATTATTAAATTAAAACCTTAATTATTAAATCAAAACCTTAATGTTCATTATATGTCGGCTTCGTTTGCTTTTGACACGTGTCGCGACAACACGACGTTTTCCTCCAGCTATTTTTCATTTCGGCCTCTTTGTCTCTTCTGGCGCGAAACTACGACATGTCGCGATTTTGCGACATGTCACGAAATCGTGACATTTTCCTACGCCTAGCACTTCTTTCTTATACCTACCGCAAAATCGTGACATGTCACGATTTCGCGACATGTCATGAAATCGTGACCTTTTCCTACGTCTAGCACTTTTTTCTTATACATGTCGCAAAACCGTGACATGTCACGATTTCGTGACATGTCGTGAAATTGCGACCTTTTCCTGTGCCTAGCTTCCTTTTGCCTCCTGCTACTGCGAAACTGTGACACGTCATGATTTCATGACATGTCACGAAATCGCGATGTTTTTTGCCCTTGGTTCCTTTTTGCCTCATGCTACCGCGAAACTGCGACATGTCGCGAAATTGTGACGCTTTCTACCCTTGGTTCCTTTTTGCCTCATGCTGCTACAAAACTATGACATGTCACGATTTCGTGACATGTCGTGAAATCGCGACGCTTTCTGCCCTTGGTTCCTTTTTGCCTCATGCTGTTGTGAAACTACGACATGTCACGATTTCGCGACATGTCGCGAAATCATGATGCTTTTTGCAAGACTTGCTTTCATCCAAAATGTGTCGCGATATCGCGACGTTTTTATCACTTGCTCTTTTCTTCCAAAATATGTCACGATTTCGCTACGTTTTCCACAAGACTTGCTTCCACTCAAACCTGTCATGATTTCGTGACATTTCCAAAAATGGAAAGTGTCGCGATATCGCAAATTTTTCAAAAATGGAAAGTGTCGCGATATCGCAAATTTTTCAAAAATGGAAAGTGTCGCGATATCGCAAATTTTTCAAAAATGGAAAGTGTCGCGATATCGCAAATTTTTCAAAAATGGAAAGTGTCGCGATATCGCGACGTTTTCAGGACTTAGCCATTTTTTCAAAGACCCGTCGCGATTTCGTGACATTTCCAAAAATGGAAAGTGTCGCGATATCGTGACTTTTCCAAAAATGGAAGTGTCGCGATTTCGCGACGCTCTCAGCACTTAGCAAAATTTCCAGAAATTGTAGGTTGACTCTAATGAATTCATTCATCTGTATTTTGCATTTTTACATATCTGTGAAAGATTTTCTTTACTCAGAATGTTTCTAATTTTTGAAGAAGTGAATTCTAAATTGAAATCAAGGCCAGATGCAAGCCTACTTGGATATTTTAATATAAGCAAAACTTAAAGAAGAAAGAGGCAAGCAAAAAATTGGAATTAGAACCTGAAAAACATCAAGAGGGTCCTTATTGCAAAATGAAAGCTCAATATTTTCAAAGGATGGAAATTCATTTTTCAGTGGGGGTGTGTTGCTTCTCAACAAGATCTTTGTAGGCTTTCAGTACGGGACATCAACAGTAGAAGAGCCCCTTAACCTGGTTAACTATGAGCAGAGAATCACCAAAAATGTTCAATATTTTAATACCCATGGCGATGGTTGTGTGGAGGCCCAAAAGTAGGGCTTCATACTCAGCATTATTTTTGGTGCACAAAAAGTCTAACTTGAATGACAAGGGCATTGGAGCTCCTTATGGCATGAAAAACACTATTCCTGCACCACCCCCTTGCTCACACTTCGAACCGTCGAAGAACAATGTCATATCAATGTTATTTTCTAGTTCCTCGGGTTCGGGAGCTTAAGATATTACGAAGATCACATCATATGGAAGCTCAATTGTTAGAGGCCTACTGTTGGACAGTGGTGCCTCAACCAGTTGATCAACTATGACTTGTCCCTTGATGGACTTTTGGCTGATGAATTGCAAATCAAATTCTATCAATAGAATGATCCACTTTGCAGAACGTGTGTTATGATATGTCTTGCTCATCATGTACTGCAAAGGATTTTGTTTTGATATAATGTATTATGTATGACTTAGCATGTAATACCACAATTTCCTGGTAGTGAACACTATCGCTAAACAAATTTTTTCAACATATGCATATCCTGACTCATAACTCACCAAGGTGCGACTGATGTAATATATGACTTGCTCTTTACCTTGCATGTTCTTTTGGGCTAACATGGTCCCTAATACAAAGTTGGTTGCCGATATATAGAGCATAAAAGACTCATATGGCCTTGGTGGAGCTAGTACTTGCGGCATTGCTAGGTATTGCTTAATCTCAGCAAAGGCTGCTTGGCAGTCCTTGTCCCAATAAAATGGGACCCCCTTATGTAGCAGTCGATTCATGGGTCGACACTTATCCAATAATTGAGTGATGAATCACTTTATGGATGCTACTTTTCCTTGAAGGCTTCTTAGTTCTTTGATATTAGTGGGAGGATGCATCTCTAGAATAGCCATGACCTTTGTTGGGTCTACTTCGATGCCTCATTTAGAAACGATGAATCCCAAGATTTTTCCTGAAGTTACATCGAATACGCACTTCTTAGGATTCAACCTGACATTATGCTCTATTAGGTGATCAAAGACCTTCCTTAAGACCTCTGCATGCTCTACTCATAGCAATGACTTAGCTAGTAAGTCATCGATATAATCTTATAATATTTTATGCATGTAGTCATGAAAGATATATGTCATAGCCCGTTGATATGTGGCACCAGCTTTTTTAATACTGAATGGCATAACTTTGTAGAAAAATATCCCCCATGGCATTATGAATGTGGTTTTATGCTGATATTCAGGTTTAATCTGAATCTAGTTATATCCAAAAAAATCGTCCATAAGGGAGAGCATTCATGACCTGTAGTGGCGTCTACCAGAGCATCGATATGTGGCAACGAAAATGAATCTTTGGGTGTTGCTTTGTTGAGATATCTAAAATTCATACAAATACGGACCCTTCCATATGGCTTTCCTACGGGTACCATATTGGAGACCCACTCTAGATAGTCGATGGAGATGACGAACTCTACATCCAACAGTTTTTTGCAACTCATCTTTTATCATTAAGGCTACTATTGGATGCATCTTTCGTAGTTTTTTCTTGAATGACTTCTTTTAAAGATCTAGCAAAAGGTTATGAGTAACCAATTTCAGATCTAGGCCCGACATGTCTTTTTAAGTCCAAGTAAAGAGATCAGGTCTCTCTTTTAGTAGAGGTATGATGCTATCATGCTCATCCGGAGTGAGACTCTGTCAAAATCTAACCTTCTTTGGATTGGTGGGATGTTTACTGATATCCACATTGAAGGTTTTATCTATTGACATATGTGATCCCTCCTCAAGCTGATGAGGCATAGGAATCAGATGGATGTCATCATATGGGTTCACATGTTCCTCTTGGGAAGCATTCTCGGTGTGAAAAACATCCTGAGCATATCCTGGTGCAAAATGAAACAATTGCAACATTTCTTCATTTGGGAATAAATCTTCAGGCTATACTGGTGAGTCAGCGTGATCCCAATAGATAGCATCCATGTTTAGATGTAGCGGTTTGGAAGGATCTATTGGATTACGGAGTGAAGTGGTCAAATCAATGGAGACCATATTGATGGAATGGAATTGATCTCTAGAACCACACGAACAAAACTCTATCCTTGAGGCATAGCTTTTGTACCCAAGATTTGGTTCGAATGGTACGAGCACAAATGGATCCTCTATATGGGATGTTCATATGACTGGATCCTCCCAGTGCACTGGCTACAAAATGGGATATCTCGACTCAAGGAGATCCGTGTACGAAGGCAGATCAAGAAAGAGTTCTTGACACCTCTCTTCAATCTCTCTTATTTCCCTCAGGCTGTGATGGAGATTAATATCTCGACGCAAACCTGTAGCTGTAATAAGTGGGGGGTAAGTGGTGAGGTCCCAAATAGGCCATCTCCATCGAGTCCTCATCATCACTGTACAAATACAATCTGTCACTTCCCCCATCTTCTAAGGAGCGATTTGGTAGATGTAGTCCCATGTATCTGATTCTATGGTCGTTATCATCACTATCCAGATAAATCTGATAGAACGATCATATATATGATACTATCACATAAAATGGCGCTACTCTTTCCTCAAAGTGCTCAATGTTGGGAGGGACTTCCTCCATAACATGCTCCAATTCCCTAGGCAATAGATATTGTGAATACACAAGCCTGGAATCGATTCTCTCATCTACATCATCGTGGTCACTACCATGGATGGGCCACTCTATTGTGTCTATGCATAGTGGGAGATTAGTTGGGTGAGACTTTAAGCAAGCCTCCTCTATTTCATCTTCACAATCACTATCGGCTATGAAGTGCTCATTTGTCTCTTCCACTCATTCCATAGGCAGCAAATGGCGTATAAACATCGGCCCTGGAAAGGTCGACTTTATTTCCTCCTCAGATTGATCATCATTTGAGGACTCATCATCTGCATCATAACTAGGTCCACTCATTTCGGAGGTGGACTCCTCTCTATCATCATCGCAAAGATCTCCTAACTTGATATCACCTACAGTAGTGGGGTTATGCCCCTGCATACCAGTGTCATTGGTAGCACCACGAATTTGGTTATCCACGTTGTCTCTAGGGTTGTCCTCTAAGGGCCCATCATGGTATGAATTAGGTGGCCCTATTATAACAAATGATACCATATGGCGAGTCCTCCAATAGCTGGAAGAATTAGGGTGATATGGATTAAAATCCACATCATCCCCCAGACTCAAGTACATGCGATCTAAGGATGCAACAAGCAAATCGTCATGACCCTGTACTTATAACCCTAACTCAAACCTATTAGTAGTTAAATGATAATGAGGTTCGAGTGGGGTTCTACGTCCCTGTTCAAAAATACCAGGGCCATGCCCATGCCAATGATACGACTCAAAAATGCACATGGCATATTATGGGTTGGATAGATAGCACACATTCACAGCGAATGGCTCGTCTTTGTCCTCATATACAAACATTCTGGTGGGTGCTTGATCCATACCTACATAGACAAAGTTTTTTTGGTCGGGTGGCTCACCCAATGACACTATAGATCCAATCATAAATCTATGGGCATGTGGTCAGCCCATATCTTGTGCAGTTTTTAGGATATGTCCAAAAGTAAAATTTTGTATAAGATACTCACCCAACCCTATGCTAGCCAGATGAATGGTCACCTGTGATGCATATGACCCTTCTAAATATGCAGGTGAAGTAGGTTGAGGTGACTTCTTGGCTTTATCTTGAGGTTCTTCCACCTCCATGGGGGTGGGAGTCTCATTGGTGACTACTATGGGCACATGATTTTCCACTTTCTCATCGAATTTCACCTTTAGCTTCTCGACTCGCCGATGCATAGCCGATGTAGTCAGTTTTAGAGAATTTGTAGTCATATGCTCAGATCTGTGTGACATAGATGTTGATAGTTGAGCATAGGCTGCTATTTTACCTATTGGAATCTTAACCGACGAGATAGGTCGAATATCCAAATGTGTTGACGAGAGTACAAAACCCCTAGGAAAATCTGCTAGGTTCACGAACTTGAATGGTTCTTCGTATAAGAACACTACGTGAAATTGTCCCTCATTAATGTATTTCACACACTGATGCAAGATAGAGGGGATGCAATGCATTTTATGAATCCAAGGCCTCCTGAGCAGAATGTTGTACTGCATGGTGCCCTCTATCCCTTGACACATCATAGAGATGGTCTTGAGTCCCACTTAAATAGGTGGAATAATTATGCCAACCGTCGAGCATAGCGCATCATTAAATTCTATCAACGTAAAGGTGGTACGTACAATGTGTGACTTGGGTAACTTGAGGTGGCTCAATGCCTTGGTCATAATTATATTGATCAAGGACCCAGTGTCGATCAAGACCATTTTGAAAGGCATGTGGTTAACACACATGATAATATGCAACGACGGGTCAACCGTAATAATGGGAACCATCTTCATTTTATGATCATAAAATTGTATCGTGGGTTATTGACATTGTTGTACATGTCCCACAAAATTTGTAAATGCATGGGCATCTTGATACTGTACCTCAATGGACCTCAAAATGTCCATAAGAGTCTCCCTGTGTCTAGGGGACTGCTGAATAAGCTCATATATTGATAACTTTGCAGGAGATGTCTGTAGGTTTTGAACTAACCTTCTCCTTATGGTCACCACTGGTCTAGCTGGTGGACCTAGAATATTCTGAGCTAGCCATTGATCTGGTGTAGCTTTTATTCTAATGGGAGCATGATATCAATTCAGTTGATTGTACCTCCCATGTATCGTAACAACATTGACCATGCCTGCAAACCCATGGGTAGGTGGTTTGATTCTCACTTTATTTACCTAGCCAGAATTGTTATGAGGCATCTCATAATTAGGTAGTGGATTTTTGAAAATCCCCATGTTTTTGTTGTCGAGAACCTGTGGGTTGCCTAGTATTACCAGCTCTCCCTTTTCTATCATGTTCTACATGATGTGTTTGAAGGACCAACATGTCTCGATGTCATGGCCTTTCACTCTATGGAATATGTAGAACAGATTGTCTTGATGCCACTTTGACTTTGGCACATTCGGATCTACTAATTTGACCTCAGGTAATCGTATGGCCTTGGTGATGAGGCCTGGAAATGCCTCAATCATAACATGTTTTGTACACTAAAAATGCCTATAAACTCTTATGTTTTATCTGATATGTTAGTTAAGTTGATTTAATATGTTGTATATTAACCATTTTGCATGATCAATGTATTTGAGATATTATATGCTGATTTTACAGATTTTTGCATAGTTTTGTGTTCTTTTTGTTATGATTTGCTACAATGATATATGCTTAGAATAATAGCAGCATTTCACTAATCATATTTTGATTTTTTTCAAGCATTTACTTCACCTAAATCTGGCAACAGTGCAAGCAAATTGTTGTTGTGCAGCAAAAACTGGTCTTTCCCATATAAATTCCAGCCAGCTGTCCATAAATAGCAAGGCATGGAATTCACATGAGGAAAGGGATGAAGACCATTAGAATTTTATCTTAGGAGATAACCCACCTGAGAGATGCAGAATAAACCAATGGAAAGCATATATTTGTTCATTCTGAAGCATCTTCGGAATGAACATATATCTTTGGAATGAAGAAAACACAGCATCTTTGGAATGAGCGGATCTTCAGAATGAAGAAAGTAGCATCTTCAGAATGAGCGAATCTTCGAAATGAAGCATGCAGTATCTTCGGAATGAGCGATATTCGAAATGAGAATGCAGTATCTTTGAAATGAGCGATCTTCGGAATGAAAACTGCACTGTCTTCGGAATGAAGCCACTTATCTTCGAAATGAAGAACAGAATGTGTTTTTGACCTTTTTGACCAATTTTTGAAGGCGAAAAAAGGGAAATAAAGGTTGGAAAAAGTAAATAGAAATATCCTCCATCTGTCTTTGCCGTCATTGCCGACCAAAGCCATCATTAAGGGAAAGATCAGGTTTTAGTCCTCTTCTAGGATAAAACTAGAATTTGTTGCAGCATTGTAGGGTTAGATCTTTTGAGATATTCTTTGTTTGTAATCAGATCATAAGATAGCTATAAATATTGCTCCCATTCAGGTTGAGCTGAGTAAGGGGGTAGAGAAATAGCAGATAGATAGAAAATAGAGTAAGGAAGCTAAATACAGAATATAGCTAGGAATTGACTGTTACAGTCCTGTAATAGTTTTCCAGCAGAATTCTTGTAATCATGTCTTTTGATCAATAAAGTGCACCAGTTCTATTTCAAATTACTTGTAAATGAGTATGATTAAGATTTAGAAAGAGATAGAGACTTACACCTTCTTCTGGACAAAGAGGCTGGCCACTTCCAGACCTAGGAGGAGGACTAACAGAACAGGTTTTTATTCTGATTTTGCTGCAGCAGAATGAGTTGTAGAACTTGTTATGTAAATTGCTTGTGAATAAGTTGACAATATTTGCAGTATTAGTTAATTCATGTTAAAATAAATCTTGTGCTTAATGTTTTAGTTGCAATCTTACTTTCAGCCAAGCTTTCACTTTATTTTCAGAACTGTTATTTCTAGAATTTACTGTTTTTAGCAATTTCTTGCATTTTTGTGTTTTGCTGTCAAAATCTGAATAGAGGATTGACAACCTTCTGTTACAGAATTTTGATAGTTTTTATTTCCAAATTAGATCTAGACTTTCATTACTGCAAAAGTAATTAGATTTACTTTCTGCAATTAGAATCAGACTTTCAATTCTACAACTGTTAATTCTGCAATATAATTAGGTCTTATTCTGCAATTGTAATTAGGACTTCATTTCTACAGTTAGTGATTAGTTTTCAATTCTTCAACTTAGATTAAGATTTAATTCATGCAATTTAGAGATAAGAATGCTCCAAAACCCCCCACCAAACCGATTCCACCAATAAAGACTTGTTGCCCTAGATTGACCTAAGTTATAGCTGTTTCACTTCTTCTTCTGCAGATAGCCTTGTACACTGCCCTAGATTGACAGATTCTTTGAGAATTAATGATGGTATAACGACTACGCATAATTTTTGCACTATTTCTAGGGACTTAGTGTTGCCAGAAGAAAACAAATAGTCTAATAGCTGTAATCAGACTAAACTGTGAACATTCAGGTTAAAATCTAAATATAACAGCAGAGTAAGATAACAACTATTGACTTAATTTATGTCATTTAGGAGTAAACATGAATCCCTGACTTGTCCCATTAAGGAGATATTCATGCCTAAGGGGTGAATCACCTATGTTTGAACTACCTAAAAGACTGATAGAAAAATCACCAGTCTCACCATCAGTAGAACATTTTGAGAAAGGAAAATCACCAATTGTATCAACAAAATATCTTAAGGAAGATAATTCATCAGACTCATCAATAGAAAATCTTGGGCCTCTTGAGAGAAAAATTTGGAAAGCTTTAACTTCTCCTAGGAAACAAGAAACTATGGCAGGCAATGTAGATGGCCAACATGGCTATGTTCATAATGAAGGGGATGATCAGGATGTGCTCCAACCATCCAGAACATTTGAATATCCCATTCATCTGAATCCAACACAAAACTCTCCCATGAAGACCATTTCACCTTCAGTACTTCCCACCTTCCGAGGTGTTGTATCTGAAGATCTTGACCAATTTTTGTTTGAATTCAAGGTAGTGTGTCAGACTTATGATTATATAAATGACAATAAAAAACTTAAGGTTTTTCCCTCAACTCTCAAGGATTCAGCATTACGCTAGTTCATGAGCTTAGAGCCAAATTCCATAAGAACCTGGGATCAAATGGAGACTGTCTTTTTAGACAAATATCAGGAATACTTACGTGTAAGGAATAGAAAGGATGAGTTATTTAGAATCAAGCAGGAAGATGATGAGACCTTGGAAGATTACCTTGATAGGTTCTCCTTTGTTCAAAGGAGATGTGGACTAGTAGAACCGGAATTGTGTAAAACTATCTTTTTGAGAGGATTGCAAGATGAATCCGAGAGAAGTTTTGGATTTAATGGGAAAAGGGGATGTAACCACTCTTAGTAATGAGGAGATTATGGATCTCTCAGTAGGAATTACTCTCGCACTAAGCAGAGAAGAAGAAAAAACCGCACAAATGGCACTGATGTAAAGGACCTGATAGAGGAACTAGCAAATTTCAAAACTGATATCCTAGTGCATCTAAACACTACTTTAGGGGAAATCTCTGCAAAAGCTAAAAATACGGAACCTTTGGCAATTTATTGCCCAAGATGTAGAAGTAAACATGCTTTGCAGGAATGTCCTTTGAATAAAACAACCATCTCGACCATTTGTAGTATACTGTTCAAAAAGGCATTCAACTGATCAATGCCACCTGCTACCATAACTCAAAACTATGTTAGAAAACCAGACTGAGGAACTCAACTATATTGGACCAAAAAAGAGGGGAATTTCTCTCAATATCAAAATCCCCCTCGTTTTCCTACAAATTGGGGGCATAATCCTGGTACTATGCCTTGGGGACAATCAGAACCACCCCAACGTCCTTGGAATTATCCTCAATGGACAAATTCCCAAGAATGGCCACAATCAAATTGGAGTAATCCAGCTTGGAATCAGAATCAAAACAACCCCTCATGGAATCAGAATCAGACTAATCCACATTGGGTGCAAAACCAACCATAATGGAATCAGCAATACTAGTCCTATCCAAGGCAGCAAAGGAATCAAGGTCAAACTCAGCATTTGTTGCCTGCACCTAATCAGAATTTTCAAGAAAAATAGCAAACACAGCAAGTGAAGCAACCTCAATTGCCAGCTCAGCCAATCACTAATCCAAACAGTGTAAGACAGACACCTCCTGTCTATGTGGTGAAAGCTGAAGAAAATATTGAAAATAATGTTCTTGATTGTAGTGATATTCAACTCCGTTCAGGAAAAGTTGTACCTAAACCAGTTTTAATAGAAATCAAAGATAATGAAGATCAAGAATCATCAGAACCAGAGAGAATCCAACCAATAAAAGAAACAAAAAAATTGGATCCAATAATAGAAAAAGAGACACAAGCAGAACAATTACCAAGGATAGTTCCATATCCTGAAAGACTTAATGTAATACCAGAAATTTCTGAGTCAAAATTGGTCAAAGAACTAAAAAAATTGACTATCTCATTACCATTATTGCAAGCCATTAAGGAAATACCAGAAATCAATAGTACTGTCTGAAATTTGTGCATTAAAAGAGCAGGAAGAAAGAAGAAAGCATTTCCCAAGACTATGCAGGTTGAAGGAAAGATAGCTGATCTCTTATCTAGAAAACTACTACCTCCAAAGTATAGTGATCCAGGAAGCCTAGTTATCACAGTCACCATAGGTTCAGTACCAATATCAAATGTTTTAGTGGATCTAGGAGCTGCAATAAATGTCATGACTAAAGATACAATGGAACAATTACAGCTCAAACATCTCAGCCCCACATTTACAGTTTTAGAAATGGCTGATAGGTCAATTGCAAAACCTGAAGGAATCATTGAAGATGTCCCTATAGAAGTTTCTTCTTGGGAATTCCTCGCAGATTTTTTGGTTTTACTGCCAAGAAATTCAGCACATGGATATCCCATTATTTTGGGAAGACCTTGGCTTGCAAGCTGCAGCGGCCTTTATAGGCTCGAGATCCGGAAATATGACCATTTCAAATGGTATTGAGCTGAAACAAATTTCTTTATATCCTCCTGCAAAACCATCTAGCAAATTTTTAGGCCGGTTATGGTTTTCGACTCGGATGAAGAACCGAGAAGAGGTCATTTCTACACTAGCTACCTTAGTAGTAAGAGAATACACAGAAGACCTCAGTGACACAAAAAACTTAGAAAATGAAACAATCCTGATGAATGTTCTACATGAACAAAGTTTAGAAGGGGAAGCAACAAATACCCAACAAATGATAAGTAATGAGAAGAATAAAAAATCTGAAGATGAATCATCTGTGCTATCACAAGGAAACTCTGTTTCACTATCACATGGATGGCACCATCATCTTATTTTTCCTTCTCACTGTTCCATACAAGAAATGCTTCCCTCAAGCAGCAATGAAACAAAAACTACTTCGTTTCTCCAATCACAATAATGTCCTCTTAATCCCTTAATCACCAAGTATGAAGGAGTGAATTTAGTCCTTCTAAATACAAAACAAATAGAAGTCCAGCCAGGCAAATTTTTGAATATCTATAGCCAGCTTACTAGGGAAGAGGAAGAAAAATTGATAGTTGTTTTGCAGAAGCATGTTCATGCTTTTGCTTGGAACTACAAAGATATGTCAGGAGTTCATCCTGATATATGTACCCATAAGATCTATACCGAAGAAGTCAAGCCAGTCAGACAATTTCAAAGAAGATTGAATCCTGCCTTAAGAGATATTGTGAAGGAAGAAATTGAAAAACTCCTGGAAGCAGGATTCATTTACCCAATTTCTGATAGTCAATGGGTTTCTCCATTGGTAATAGTTCCTAAGAAAAATGGAAAAATGAGAGTATGTGTAGATTATAGAGAATTGAATAAGGTGACATACAAAGACCATTTTACATTACCTTTCATAGATCAAGTGTTAGATACTCTTGTTGGAAAAAGATACTTTTGTTTTCTTGATGGATTTAGTGGATATAATCAAATTCAGATTGCACCTGAAGATCAAGAAAAGACAAATTTTACATGTCCATGGGGAACATTTGCCTATAGGGTTTTACCTTTTGGTTTGTGTAATGCCCCAGCAAATTTTCAGCGAGTAGTCCTAGCAATTTTTGCTGATCTGACCACCAAAAGTGTTGAAATTTACATGGATGATTTCACAGTATGTGGACAAACTTTTGATTTTACATTGGAAAATCTTGATAAAGTCTTAACACGCTGTGAAACATACCACTTATCCTTAAATCCGAGATAAATGCTTCATGATGATGAAGGAAGGGATAGTTCTTGGTCATCACATCTCTCCTGAAGGGATCCAAGTTGATCCAAAGAAGGTTGAAATTATCAAGAACCTCCTTCCTCCTAAAACTCAGACTAATGTCAGAAGTTTCCTAGGACACATTGGTTTTTACCGCAGGTTTATTCCCAACTTTAGTACAATAGCCAGTCCTATGTTTTCCTTATTGACTAAAGATTCTGAATTCTCCTGGACTACAAAGTGTCAGAAGCATTTGAAGCTCTGAAAGAGAAATTGATAACTCCACCTGTGCTTAGAGGACCTAATTGGACATTACCATTTCACATTCAAACTGATGCCTCCAATACAGCAATTGGAGCAGCATTAGGACAAATTGATAATGGTGAACATTATACCATATACAAAATTAGCAAAAACTTGACAGGAGCAGAGAAAAAATATACAACAACTGAGAAAGAATTCCTAGCAGTGATTTATGCCATCAACAAATTCAGGAATTATATCACAGGTTATCAAATATTTATTCACACATATCATATAGCCATTAAGTATTTGATGAATAAACCTATGGTAAGTGCAAGAATTATTCGTTGGTTGTTGTTGTTGCAAGAATTTGATATTACCATAATCAACAAACCAGGAAAAGCTAATGTTGTAGCAGATTTTTTGTCCAGGTTGCAGAACACAGATGAAGGGGAATTAGTTGATGACACTTTTATTGATGAAAAACTATTTGCTATATCAGTTCAATCACCTTGGTTTGCAGATATAGCCAATTATTTGGCCATAGGGAAAGTTCCTCCACATTTCACCTCAAAACAAAAAAAACAATTGATCAAACAAAGTTCTTCTTATGAGTGGATTAAGGGTATGCTTTTTAAGTGCAGTCCTGACCATGTGTTACGTAGGTGCATCCAAAAGGATGAAGTGTATGATATCCTTAGAGCTTGTCATGATGAACCCTCAGGTGGACACTATTCTGTAAAAAGCATAGTTAGAAAATCTTAGGGATAGGATATTATTGGCCATCTCTTCACAAGGATGTGAAAAAGTACATCAGGCATTGTGATGCATGCCAAAGAATGGGGAAACCCACTCATACAAATGAGATGCCACTGTAGCCTCAAATGGTTTTAGAACCATTTGAGAGGTGGGGGCTTGATTTTGTAGGACCTATTGATCCACCTTCTCAAGGAAAGGTGCATATTCTAGTATGCACTGATTACTTGAAAAAGTGGGTAGAGGTGCGTGCTTTCAAACATGCTCGTGAAGAGAAGGTCGTTGATTTCTTGTATACTCAGATTTTTTAGAGATTTGGAGCTCCACGGTCTATCACCACAGACCAAGGACCCCAATTTGCATCCAAAGTCATAAAAGTATTTATAGAATTGTATGAAATCAAACATAGGAAATCATCACCTTACCACCCACAAGCAAATGGCCAGGTTGAAGTAACAAACAAAGAACTAGAACGCATCTTGACAAAAACAGTAGCTTTTCATAGGAAAAATTGGCTAGACAAACTACTTGAAGTAGTTTGGGCCTACAATACTACTTGGAAGTCCACTACTGGATTCACACCTTATGAACTAGTCTTTGGTAAAAAAGCCTCTCTTACCTATTGAATTTGAGCTACTAACATTACGCACAACATTGGAAATTGTAATTGACTTGTCGCAGGCACGGATAGACAGGATTCTGTAGCTAAATGCATTGGATGAACTTAGATTGGATGCTCTGCACCAAACTGAGGTAATTCAGGAGTAGAGGAAGCTGTCGCATGATAGTCACATTTAGCAGAGGAAACTCCAACAAGGAGATTGGGCTTTACTGTTCTATTATCAATATGAGGACTTCCCTGGAAAATTGAGAACTAGATGGTTGGGACCTTACTGGATTGAAGAGGTATTCAACAATGGAGCAGCTCGTTTATCCCCCATTGATGGGTCACGAAGAAAGTTGGTAGTGAATGGACATCGCCTCAGGGTATACCATACACCTCTGACTAAAGAATAATTCTTGCAGCAACTTGACAGTTTGGATACACAACAGGTGGAAGAGAATCCTTCTTCCACTTCAAAACAATCAACATGATCAATGGATTTAAAGAAAATAGAAAATACAAAAAAAATCAGAAAAATAGAAAACAAAAATATGAATAAATTCTGAGTATGAATTCCTTCATGGGCCATGGTTTCAGGGGAAATCATGAAATTACTTCATGGGCATAGTCAGGATCAAGAAAAAAAAAAAAAGAGAAAAATGAATAACTCAGCAGTGAAAACATTTTTAAGGCACTACTGGGTTGGTATGCATGAAAACCAATTTTCTGGCATGCATAACCTTGAGAAATTTTTGAATCATCATTGTACAAATTCACCTAGTGCACTTGTTTTGAAATGTTGTAGAAAATCTCGATGAGAATATCAACAAAAGCGAGTCATTCTTCAAAAGCGGCATTAACTATTTTTATCAGGTATATATTTCTTACATTTCTTCATTGTAAAATGATTGGTATATAGTATGTGACAATTAACCATTAGCATAAAAGGTATTCATAAGAGTTGGCATACTTAAAAACATGTTTTAAGAATGATAATATTGATTTCTGCCTAATCTTCGAAACAAGAATGCCAAAAACAATACTTGTTGTATTATCTTCGGAATGAAATTGTCTTCAGAATGACAGCAAAATGAATGTTGCACTTTATCTTCAGAAAGAAACTTTGTCTTCGAAATGACAATTTGTCTTCAGAATGAAACTTGGTCTTCAGAATGACGATTTGCTGCATCATCTTCGGAATGAAGATTTGTCTTCGAAATGAAGATCTATCTTCGGAATGAAGGTCTATCTTCGGAATGACGATTTACTTTCACAATACAGCTTGATCTTTGGAATGAGGATTAATCTTCGAAATGAGGATTGATCTTCGGAATGAAGATCTATCTTCGAAATGAAAATTTTGCAAAGAGGATTTGTCTTCGGAATGAAGACCTGTCTTCGGAATGAGGTCATAATCTTCGGAATGAGGATTTGTCTTCGGAATGAAGACTTGTCTTCGAAATGAGGTAATAATCTTCAAAATGAAATTTCATTTGCATTTTTGGAAAGAGCATTTCCACGTGGCGTCCAAGAAAATAAGATACGACAAAATTAAGATTTTTTCTTAGTTGCATGCGAAGAAGGGACACGTGTCAATTAGCACATGGTCTATTTTTGCACTCATTGGAAATACGGAGAATATGCAACCATATGCCACCAGTTTTTAATTTCAATTAACATGCACGTGAGAATCTGCAAAACTGATGACGTGGATCTGACGACAAGGACATCCATGCAATTATCAACAAACAGGTGTATAGTGCAGAAGTAGATATGTGTGCCATATTTCTTTCCGAAGATGTGTTACGAGGTACAGTGCACAAAATACGGCTCATTCTGAAGAAGATGAATAATAAGGAGAAACAGGGCAGCGAAGGTTCTAAACTCTACAAATTAGCAACAGGAAACAACCAGAAAATATTGCAGTAGGACAGCAACTGTAGTGTACAAGTTTTTAACAGAGAAAAATGGGAAGCAAGATCAGAATAGAACCTGCAGATACCAATTTCCTCTGAGAAAATCTGACAGTTGTGCAAATTTTTGAAGACGGAGGGTTTATGACATTTCTGGAAAAATTCAATGGGTCTTCAGAAGATTTAGCTGGCATGTTTGCCCACATGTTCAGAAACAACCGAGCACATGTCAACGACATGTTTATTGAGGCAAGCCCTAAAATTTTAAGTCAAATTATAGAGCTGCCATTAGAGGGAATTTAAATTACTATATCTAGCAAGAACACTTTGGCAAATGTAGTTAATCAGTTTGTAGAAGAGAATGATAGAGAACCTGAATATTTAACCCATAATAACACATGCAAGGGGTTAAAAAGGGCTAGCCTGCAAGAACCCTGGGATGAAGTAGCCACCTGGGTGATTAAGTTTTTGACCTGTGAAGGGCAGTATGTACTGTTGTCAGGGCATCATCTGTGAATTTTAAACCATCTCAGACATGGTAGACAATAACCAGAAGTTAGGGTTAATCTTCCCCTGTATTTGTATCAAGAATTAAAGAATATGGCAAAAAGATATCAGGAGGGTAAAGGGAGCCTTCGCCATCATGGCCTTATCAAATTAATTTGCCAACATCATTTCAGAGGAAACCCTAGGAGTTTTGACAGGTTTTACTCTAATTTAAATGATGTCATTTTTGGGGATGAAAGTGAAGAAGAAGAGGAGTCAAATACTACCGATGTTGCTGCGAGAAGAGGAAACGATTGCTTGCAAAAAATATTGCAGAAGTTATTGCAGAAAATGTTGTAGAGGTTTCTGCAGAAGAAGCTACAGAAGATGCCCTTGAAGCTGTTACAGAACTTGCTCCTGAGCCTTCAAATTCACAGGCTAAGAGACAAAAGAAAAGAGGATCTGGAACTAGCAGCAGAGTAGAAAAACAAAAGAGAGTTCGGTTTGCTGAAGCTGCAACTGACTTGTCAGAACAAAGAAGTGAAACAAGGGAAAAAAGGCATCAAAAACTGACCCCATGACCCCTACTGCCACCAGAAAATAGAGCAAAAAGAAGAAGTTTGCATCTGGAACTATGAGGTCTACAAGAATCCATTTGAAAGAGACTACAGAACAGGTCATGGAGGAAGAAGATAGACCAGGTAGCCCAGATGTCATAGAGATACAACCAGCATCTGACAATTTTCTAGAATTCCCTAAACAGATAGCTGAAGTAGAAACTGAGCAAGTTGGTTTGGAAGAGGCTACAATTCAACAGGCTACATATATGGTGGATGTCATTGTAGACAGTCTCATAGAGCCTCCTGAACAAGAACAGAATGTTGCAGCAGAAGAGAAAAATTTGGTTGAACAACCAACTGCAACTGATTTATCTGCATCAGCTTCTGAAGCAGAAATAGAAGTGGAAGACATCATTGAGCAGCTGAGGGCAGCAAGGAGTGTTTTCAAGACACAGACCAGATGGATCACAGAGAAAGAAAGCATCATTGAGATGCAAGAAATAAAAATTGCAGAACTCCAGCAGGAAGTGGCAGAACTAAAAAAGTTGTTGGCACAATCTGAAAAGCAGCCAGTTGTGTTCCATGATGAAGATAATTAGGCTCAATTGCTTTTGGGTTTATCAAGAGCAGATGATTCTGTTGAGGTAGACATAGAAATTCATCTTGAAACAACACTCCTTCATTCTGAAGAAGTGCCTGTTCATTCTGAAGCAGTGCCTTCTTGTTCTGAATATGCTTCAGAAATGGTGAGGAATATTGTAGAGGATGCTGAAAATGAGCCACCAGCACAAGAACAGTCCCAACAACAAGAAAAAGTTCAAGTAAGTACTCCTACTGAGGTCCCTGCATTTCAACTTGTTACACTTCCAGTAGAAACATCAGATAAGGGGGTACAGGTAGAAATACTATTTGATGATAACCCCATAGAAATAGCAAATAAGGGGGTGCAAGTAGAGATATTGATAGATGAACAGCCAGTGGAAGTGGCAGAAAAAGGAGTTCAGACAAATCTGGTGCCTAGGATTCCCCCTGTAGTAAGACCACCTAATACTGTGTCCTTAGAGCAGTACAATGCAGACATAGCTAGCTGGATGATTAGATATGAACAGCTTGCCAATAAAACTAAAAAATTCAAACTGGAAGCAAAACAGCTAGAAGCCAAGGACACATAAATTTAGGCATTGAAAGAAAAGGTATCTGACCTATGCCAAATTGCTAAGTTTTTAGTCCAATTTAGATGGCCAGCCAGCTTTTATAGCCTTATTTTGAAGGAAAAATACCTTAGATGGCAGGTCATGAGGATTACTTCAAACCTTCCATACAAATTGGACACTATTGAAGATTTTTTGGAGGCATATTTTGACAGTCCCTTTGAGCAGAAAAATCTCCTGTGTGAACTTTTTTTGCATAGTTTCTTCATTCCAGAGGAAGTTGACTCTCATCCTCAAATATACATTAGAGATGTTTAGTTGAGAGCATTTATGTCTACCTTGCAAAATCAGCTTTATTGGGATCATGAGAAAAGGCAGAATAAAGTGATTGAAACAAGGGCTGAGTTGTTAGTCAGATCAATCCAGCCAAATCACCTAAATATCACTCAACAGCACTTTTCAATGATGAACAAGGATGATATTAAGAGAATGTACTTGAACAATTTGAGGGACTGTGTGACCAGATTTAACAATTTCTGTGATCACAATTTCTTTCCAGCATTGTCAGAATGCAGAGACAGATGGAATGAACTTTCCATGTCTTTAAGAAAAAGAGAACCTATCTCCCCCATCAATCTAGAGTGGTCCAGAAGAAGAGCATAAGGTGTAGTCCAACTGATCCAGGTCATGCAACATAACTGGATAGGTCTCAGGTTCAGGCCTCCAACCATCATTACTCCAGTTCCATTTTACTTTGAAGAAGATGAACAACCTGATGAACAATTTGAATATTGGCTTAGAAACATTCAAAAAAATAGATGATATTACATAGGCAAGAAGTTATTCTACAGGTCATGGAATCTGAACATGGACATCTGTGATTCCATAGCCCAACAGAATGCATGAGGGCATGCATCAATATAAGTTGGGCCTTGGTGATGAGGCCTGGAAATGCCTCAATCATAACATGTTTTGTACACTAAAAATGCCTATAAACTCTTATGTTTTATCTGATATGTTAGTTAAGTTGATTTAATATGCTGTATATTAACCACTTTGCATGATCAATGTATTTGAGATATTATATGCTGATTTTACAGCTTTTTGCATAGTTTTGTGTTCTTTTTGTTATGATTTGCTACAATGAGATATTCTTAGAATAATAGCAGCATTTCACTAATCATATTTTGATTTGTTTCAAGCATTTACTTCACCTAAATCTGGCAACAGTGCAAGCAAGCTGATTGCTTGTCAGCAAAAACTGGTCTTTCCCATATAAATTCCAGCCAGCTGTCCATAAATAGCAAGGCATGGAATTCACATGAGGAAAGGGATGAAGACCATTAGAATTTGATCTTAGGAGATAACCCACCTGAGAGATGTAGAATAAACCAATGGAAAGCATATATTTGTTCATTCCGAAGCATCTTCGAAATGAACAGATATCTTTGGAATGAAGAAAACACAGCATCTTCGGAATGAGCGGATCTTCTAAATGAAGAAAGTAGCATCTTCGGAATGAGCGGATCTTCGGAATGAAGCATGCAGTATCTTCGGAATGAGCGATCTTCGGAATGATAATGCAGTATCTTCGGAATGAGCGATCTTCGAAATGAAAACTGCATTGTCTTCGGAATGAAGCCACTTATCTTCGAAATGAAGAACAAAATGTGTTTTTGACCTTTTTGATCGATTTCTGAAGGCGGAAAAAGGGAAATAAAGGTTGGAAAAAGTAAAGAGAAATATCCTCCATCTGTATTTGTCGTCATTGTCGACCAAAGCCATCATTAAGGGAAATATCAGGTTTTAGTCCTCTTCTAGGATAAAACCAGAATTTGTTGCAGCATTGTAGGGTTAGATCTTTTGAGATATTCTTTGTTTGTAATCAGATCATAGGATAGCTATAAATATTGCTCCCATTCAGGTTGAGCCGAGTAAGGGGGTAGAGAAATAGTAGATAGATAGAAAATAGAGTAAGGAAGCTAAATACATAATATAGCTAGGAATTGACTATTACAGTCCTGTAACAGTTTTTTAGCAGAATTCTTGTAATCATGTCTTTTGATCAATAAAGTGCACCAGTTCTATTTCAAATTACTTGTAAATGAGTATGATTAAGATTTAGAAAGAGAGAGAGACTTACACCTTCTTCTGGACAAAGAGGCTGGCCACTTCCAGACCTAGGAGGAGGACTAACAAAATAGGTTTTTTTTCTGATTTTGCTGCAGTAGAATGAGTTGCAGAACTTGTTATGTAAATTGCTTGTGAATAAGTTGACAATATTTGCAGTATTAGTTCATTCATGTTAAAATAAATCTTGTGCTTAATTTTTTAGTTGCAATCTTACTTTCATCCAAGCTTTCACTTTATTTTCAGAACTGTTATTTCCAGAATTTACTGTTTTTTAGCAATTTCCTGCATTTTTGTGTTTTGCTGTCAAAATATGAATAGAGGATTGACAACCTTCTGTTACATAATTTTGATAGTTTTTATTTCCACATTATATCTAGACTTTCATTACTGCAAAAGTAATTAGATTTTCTTTTTGCAATTAGAATCAGACTTTCAATTTTGCAACTGTTAATTCTGCAATATAATTAGGTCTTATTCTGCAATTGTAATTAGGACTTCATTTCTGTAGTTAGTGATTAGTTTCCAATTATGCAACTTAGATTAAGATTTAATTCATGCAATTTAGATATAGGAATGCTCCAAAACCCCCCACCAAACCAATTCCACCAATAAAGACTTTTTGCCCTAGATTGACCTAAGTTATAGTTGTTTCACTTCTTCTTCCATAGATAGCCTTGTACACTGCCCTGGATTGACAGATTCTTTGAGAATTAATGATGGTATAACGACTACGCATCACTTGGCCTCGCATAGTTGATGAAAAATCAAAGTCATCGATTTCATCAAGGGTGTGAACTATCGAGGTGGGCGCTCTTCCTTGTTTTTTCCCTTATAGTTGTTTTTGCGTGTCTCATAACATGTAGGAGGAGGTTGAGCCTGATAATTAGGCTTTTTTTGCCCCTCTCCTCCAATATTTAGTACTACTTGATTCATGTGGGCCTGATTGCCCTGTTGTTTCGTAGTACTCTTTTTAAACCCCTCTTTCTTGGTCTTGAGCTTCAAGTTGCCTTCTTGCAACTTGATGTCCTTGATCACCCTGGCTTGTGCCACAGCTTCCTCAAATGTAGGGTACTACTGTAGCTACAACAGTAGTGAGATGTGCTTGGCATAAATATTTGTAAACATTCGGGTCAGTTCAGCTGTAGGAATAGGGAATGTTAGCTTTTCTATTATTCTACACCACCTCTTTCCGTATTGCTCGATGGGCTCGTCGTCACGTTGAGCTAGCATAGCTAAATCAGAAAGGTTGGCCTATTTCTTGATGCAAAATTAATAGCATTCAATAAATGTATCGACCAACTACTCAAAACAAGTAATACTATGTTTCTTCAGTTGGTTGGACCACTCTTAGGCCGGGTCAAAAAGTGTCGTAATGAAAGGCACAACAACAAAGCATCCTGAATCTTTATCTAGAAACAAGCATCTAGGAAACTCATAACATGTTATTGTGCATCCTCATCACCCTTGAATTTTTCCAACTGGGGCATATCAAAATGCTTGGGATATGGAGGTGTAGGCACCGAGGGGTCTAGAGGTTCATTGTGTATCTTCCTTAGTGTCAAATTTTGCATAGCCGTGCCCTGCCTCTCTATTGCTTTGACCTTATCGACCAAAACCTTGTACACCTTAGAAGACAAAAAGTCCTCCTCTCTAAGCTACCATGGAGGTGGTATAGGAGGTAATATCTTCTTCAAGGGAGGTGGAGGATATGACTCTTCCTCCTCCTCAACTTGGCAACTCTCAAGGTAGCCCTGATAATATCTGTCTGAATCTACATGCTCATGCTACCTCTATCTAAGATCATTGTGTGATGACAGTTGCTCCCTCTTTTGGGCACTGACATGAGTACAAGTGTCTCTTCACTCCTCATGCATATCGGCTAGGGACAAAAACCTTCCATGCACATGCTCTCTATGCTCCTTGGGAGGGTATAGGCCATCCCTGGCTAGCCTGTCCTCCTACTTTATACACTCCTAAGCTAGAATATGCTCCTCGTGCATGCACTGATCATATAAT
This sequence comes from Wollemia nobilis, assembly GCA_028583015.1. Classification (NCBI taxonomy): domain Eukaryota; kingdom Viridiplantae; phylum Streptophyta; class Pinopsida; order Araucariales; family Araucariaceae; genus Wollemia; species Wollemia nobilis. Next base: position 11,263,374 of record JAQPPZ010001125.1, read on the forward strand.
CTCTGTCATAGGAGCCTTTGTGCTTGAAGATTTTCATCTTCAATATGTTGCCTCTCTAGGCAAGCATCATCCAATTGATCTTGGAGGAGCTGACGTCTTTTCTCGAACACTAGTCTGTGTGATCTGTAAATCTAGTTGGTTGTAGGAGGCCTTCGGTATGCGTGCTCTATGCGAGCCACCTTATGGGTTCTATACCCATAAGAGAGATGTGTGGAGGGTGGACGTGTGACATGAGGGCACTTAAAAGCCTCCCATGCTCTCTAGTGATCTTGATACAACTGCTACTACACTCACTTGGAGCATGAGTGGGCAAAGCTATAGGCTTACAACCTAGCTACTCAAGAACACTACCTAGACCATCTAATTGTCTAGACCTCCACCACTCATATGCTGGTTTTCCATTAGCTTCCACCTTTGATATATCAATGGTGATCTTGCATGGTGAGCCATGCATGGGAGTATGGGTGGACCTATGCTCGAAAGTGAGCTTGTCCTCTTACTCCTAAATGGGCAGATCTCTGACTCATATATACTATGATAGTGAAAGGTTAGAACCTCCTGTGGACCTAGTACGTATGAGAACCAACTTGGTCCTCTATACCACATATTCCTTGGCCGATCCTATGGATACACGTGCAGTGCGGTCTTGGTAATGGCTTTGGGGTAGAGCATCCTTGTGCTGAGAAGCTCTACGCTCAGTATTATGCCTAGAGGAGTGTATTGAAGCTCCTCTATCAGGGGTCCACTCAATGGGATCTTCTCGTGTCAAGTTGTCACCTCTAATGCTTGTCGAATGTTGTTTGGTTTGCTCATGTGTATGAGGACTCGACACATACTGTTGTGATCTAGTTGGGGGTTGATCATGGGCATCAGTCCTAAACCTTTGTCGATCACCCTGTGTGTTCACCATTTGTGTACCTGATGTCTAGATGTGTTTTATTATACAAACAATGTAAACAAATGGTGATTATTTATTTTAAATTTTTATTGTGAGCCCTAAACTATTTTATGTTGTTTTCATATGTGTTGTATTAGTATTAGAAACTCTCACATTTTTTGAAATATTGTTGGATTTTAAACTCAGTTAAATTGGCTTTCACCTATATACTCGCACAAGCCGAATATGGTAATGACATCCATACTCAATGAAGTAGCATAGGTACTACCAACCCTCATCCAGCACACTATGCGTAGTGATACACATTTTCAAGGAAGAGTGCATGCTATTTTTCATGGATAGGACAGTTCTTGGGTCGGCCTTGGCAATGAGCAGGTCCCGATAATACAATTTCAAATGAGCCAACCAAATGGTAATGACATCCATTGTTGGTCTCAATCAAGCGGGTTGGATGTGAGAGCCCAATGCCACTGATGTTTAAATGATGCGTGGTGTGTGTGGTTCCTTTTATTTTGCAAAAATTACAAATGCATCACAGATGATAATGACCATTCATACATGATGTACATGAAAAGAAAAGGAACATTTTGAATTTAGACATAATGCATGCTAATATCCTACATGATATTTTGACAATGTAATTACAATGACATGGCCGTTGATTGGACCTCAAGCATGCAAATGAGATACAATATTTATCAAGGTCACTGTATGTAGGGGTAGACTACACTCAAAGGTCCGCTATTCCCAAAAACACCTTTCCACTAAACAAAATTTGAAAATAAACTAGGACTTGTTCATTGAACCCTTATATTTTTATTCCTAGTTTGCAATGGTTCGATGATTTTTGGAAAGATGCAGAGCAAAAAATTCAACATAGAAGGTGAAATTGGGACCTACCTCAGCTCCTACTCTGTTGCCCACTGATTTCCTTGCTGTCTACTTCTTCCTCTGTGAACCATAGGTCTAACCTGTGGGCTGTAGTGGAGACCGCAGGTTACAACCACGGGCCAAAAAATAACTGTAGCTGAAAGCTACGGTTAGCACTTGTGGAAAGAAAAAGCCAAGAATAGTCAGAATTCAAGGCTAAAATTATGGGGTTCCACCGTTATCACCATATTATGTAACCGTGGAGCACATGCCTATCTAGTGTACTGATCTATACCATCATAAAAACACAAAACATCCACATAAATGCATGAATTGAACAAAGAATCCAACTAATGCAAAGTTTATTTAAATTAATATTCAAAAGGATCTTAGGTTACAAAAATTCCTTCTCAAGGTCACTCCAAATATGATACAGATGTTACAATTGCCAATGCCCTCAACAGGGTAGGCACACTTATTTGTTGCTCCGATGATTACTCATAAACTGCCTTGGGGTAGAGCTAACCTCCTTCTTTGCAATGTGGAAGGATTATGATATAGGCTCCCTTTTGCACCTATCTCCCTACGAACAAGAAATAATAGCGTATGATTACAAAGTTTGATAGCCTCTCGTGATGAGGCCCTTTAAAGAAACATACATCTAAATACCATTAAACTGGTAAAACAAGAAAGCATAAAGAAATGCTTTAAGCTATTCTAATTACATCAAGAATTACACTATAATATACAAGACATGGATAAGAAAATGATGCAATTAACAAATGTCAAATTAGAAGCAATAAAACATCTAAAATATCCAATATACTCCTACCCAATGCAACGCATAAAATACCTAATTCCTACGGTCATATTTTCTCTAAAATGCAATTAAACCTATGAAAAGACTAACATGACTAATCTATGCGGTAAAAAGTAAAATGAGTAAGGTGATATTTAACCTATTGCAAAACATAGTTGTGAGGGGTGATTTGCACTATGAACCATGACTGATAGCCATGGTTTGACCTTTGATGTGTTTACCCTCAGAATTAGGGGCAGTGGGCTTGACTTCCTTGTCTAAATTGATGTTCAAGGGTTGCCTTTGTCGTCCTTTGATAGATTTTATCGTCAAATTGTTGTGAAGGGCCTTCGTTCACTCGAATTTGCATTTCTTGATCCTCCTAGGCACCTAGGGCATCCATTGCTAATTGGTATTTGGATGGATAGCAAAGGAGGCTCTCAAATGCACAAGGTCGTTATGCAATTTTACAGGGTTTCACTGCTCTCTTGATAAATTAGTTGGCTTCATAATTTGCCAGCACTTCGCTACATAAATTATCTCTCTCCTCATCCCCTTGGAGGGGGGTATTTTTAGCATTCCACTAGGTCTAGGGGTGGCTTCATGGAGAAGCCAAGACCAAGAAGGTTGGTTAGGATAGTTGGGATGGAAGCCTTTAGAATATTCCATCATCCAACTGCATCCTTCTAGATCTCTTGGCCGTTCCAACTGATTTGGCTCGGATGGAAGGCCTAACTAAACTCTAGTTCAGACTGCAAGCCATAGCTATGGTCTAGAATGCAGATTGTAGGTGTCAACCATAGTTCAGACTGGAGACCACAAGTCTAGGCTGTGGTTCAAACTGCTTAGGCCAAAATGCCTAAATTGAGTGGTTAGAACCACTGCTCTATCTTGGAGTTTATCCAAGATCCTTCATATGGTTTTGTAGCATATCCATATGAGTAGTCGCCTTTGTCATGATGTGTTTTAGGTGTATACAGATACATTCTATATTTTTCTTGTGAGTTCTCTTATACAATAGGTTATCTCACATTGTAGAAGGAAAATAGGTTCCTTTTAGGAGTCTATAGAATAATCATGAGGATTGTTGGAACATAAAATATATTTGTTGAAAAGTGTAGATACATATTATTGATAGAGTTGTAGAAAGCTATTGAAATTGATGAAGTGAAGTATGTGTAATATAGAAGAAGGTAGGTTGTATGTATTGCTTAATTTTGAGGAGTAGAGGGAAGAATGTAGATAGAAATTTGATGGTGTTTATTTGTTTGATCTCCCCCAAGATTGGGATAGAAGAAAGAGATAAGAGTGGGTCATCAGTGCTATGGATGATCACATCATATATCACTTAACCCAAGAGAGGGAGAAGAAGAGAATAAATATGAAGATAACATAGTGGGAGATATAGAAGAAGATAGTAGAGGATAAGATTTTTAGACTAAGAGAGTTTACTCAACATAGAGTTAGCCTAGGTGGGTGTAATGTAGATGTATTTATAATAATATTTGGCCTTTGCATCATAGTAAATCCTCTTGATTCAATGGTATGATCAAGCAAATGAGGCAAACATGCAAGGGGTAGAGTGTGCATGATTATGCAATGATTCTTACTGTGTGTCAATCAAATGAGAAAGCAGTCATCTCAATAGTGATTTATGCATAGTATCATTTGATATGGATGATATTAATTGGTTATTTATGTTCTTGACCATTAAATATGGCTAGGCGGTAGGCTCTTGATATGAATTTGGATGTGATAATAAAGGGACCTAACCAGTTGGGTTTGAATTTTGCTTTGAGGTTGGCATCAACATGGGTGTTCTTTTGATTCTCTGTGAGGACTAAAATCCCCAACTTAAAAATACCTATGACACACTTTCTTGTTGTAAGCTCATCAAATCTTATTATGGTATGTTCTAAGATGTTCTAAAGAATTGATGCATTTTTATTCTAAGAGTTGAAGCTATTGTAGGCATTTTTTTTGGTATTCATATTCTACATATGAATAATGTAATAGGACTCTTAAGGAGGGAATCTCAAGTTCAAACAGGAATACTACTTCCGCACTATATAATAGGGTATAGGTTGTTTCCCTAGTGGGAGTACGTACACTTGTGTGATATGACCATAAGGCAAGGTAAAGCTGTAGGTGCCAATCCCAACCAATTTTATTGACTAGTTTCTTAAGGATCTTAATTATTGTTTTATTAGAGGATTCGACTTATCCATTTACTTGCGGATAGTAAGGGGTGGACCATATTTGTTGGATTTTGTACTTGGCACATATTTTGGTGATATTTTTATTTTTAAAGGGGGTGCCATTATCTATGATTATAGTTGATGGGATACCATATTAGCTAATAATTTGATTTAGGATGAATTTTGATACTTGAATTCCAATGGTAAAGGACAAAGGCATTGCCTCGATCCATTTGGTAAAATACTCTATGGTATCTATAATCAATTTATATCCATAATTATTGAGTTTTTATTTTGCCTTATAATATCCAATCCCCAGAGGAGAAAGACCATGGGGATGTTATAGGCTATAATTCTTGAGAGGGGGTATGTACAAGGTTGTCATGACATTGGCACTTATCATATTTCTTACTGTAATTGTGAGTATCCTTTTCAATGGAGGGACAATAATAGCCCATCCTAAGGAGATTTTTGGTGATGGTTAATCCACTAAAATTACTGCCACATGATCCATCATGGGATTATTTTATGAGGGTTTGCACTTATTCTATGTTTATGCATTTTAGGAGTATACCTTCAAAGGAGAATCGATATAAGATATCTCCAATGATGACATATTTACAAGATTTTAGCCTAAATTTCCTACGTTTGAGTTGAATCGCTTAGAGAATGTTCCTTGAGGAAATTGAAGATGTCTTGATACCAAGGTGGTTGATATATGTTCATATCGATACTGCATATATTGAGTGGTATGAGGTACGATCCCATGGTATAATATTCCTTGATTGACCTTATAATGATGGTAGCTTCTTCATCCTCCAATTCTATAGGAATGGGAAATGCAACTATTGCCATGACATCAACATGGTGATTGCTAGAGTGAGGTATGGCTTCTATGGTTATTTGATCGAAGTGAGATTTTAGTAGGTCAACAATGTCCTTATAAGGTTTTAGCTTTTCATATTTGGTATGATAGGTGTTGTTTGTTTGGTTGACTACTAGTTGTGAATCGCCATATATGGTTATGTTTCTAATGTTTAGTTTTATCATAGATCTAAGCCCTAAAATAAGAACTTTGTATTATACCATGTTATTGGTTAAAGAAAAATGGAGCTTAAATGATAACATGATGAGTTGTTGTTGTGGAGTGACTAGGACAATTCCTACACCTCCACATTTTGTGCATTGTGCTTTGTTGAAGTATAAGATCCATGTTTCAGGTTCTTGGGCCTCTATTGATGCAACCATATCATCTAATAAAGATGTTTTTATAGGATGTTTGGCTTCTAGAGGGGCAAAAATGAGTTGGTCAGCTATGATTTACCTCTTTAGTGATTTTTGGTTTATGAATTCTATGTAAAATTCATTAAGGGCAATAACCCATTTGGTGGTTCTTCCTGATAGATAAGGTTTTGATATCAGATAGCATAAAGGGTATACTCTTGCTATAATGTAAGTCTTTTGTCTAAGCATGTAATGTCTTAATTTGAAATATGATAAGAATACTGCTAAGCAGATCTTCTTGATGGGTGTATAGTGAGTTTCATAGTTCACCAAGGTTTTGCTAATGTAATAGATCACCCTTTCTCTATGTAGGTCATCATATTGGGCTAATAGGGCACCTAAGGTGTTTTTTGTAGTGGCTATGTATAATAGTAGTGGTTGGTTTAAGTTTGGTGGTACTAGAACTGATGGTGTTAAGAGATAGGTTTTTAGGGTTTCAAAGACTTCTTGGTATCCTTCATACCATTCAAATTTTTCTCCTTTTTTCATCAACGTAGAGAAAGGTTGATACTTATTTACAAGTTGTGATATAAATCTACATATAGCTTGTAGATTTCCCTGAAGGTTATGCAGTTTAGTTAAGTTCTTGGGAGGCGACATGCTGGTTATGGTAGTGATATTTAAGAAATCAATCTTGATACCATGCTGAGATACAATGAACCCAAGTATCTTTCCTAATATTACCCCAAAAATACCCTTAAGGGGTTTTATTCAGACCTTGTAGTCTCGTAGTCTTTGGAAGATGCATCTAAGGTCTTGGATATGGTATTTTATTTCTTAGGATCGAGCTATAATATCATCCACATAATCTTCTACTATTTTATGTATAAGGTCATGGAATATGTAGGTCATGGCTCTTTGATAAGTTGCCCCTACATTTTTGAGGCCTAGGGGAATGACCTAATAGAAGTAGATTCCCCAAGGGATGGTGAAGGCCTGTTGGTCATGAATCTGCCATAGGAAAGGATTTTCTAAAAACTATGCACCCTAGACCCGGCCAACATTGAAATGCTGGGAGAAAGAGATGTCTCCTAGACCAATATCCAGAGAGGGATGGTTCCCTTAATAAATCTAAGCTTGATTTCAGACTAAAGTTGCAAGAAAGGAATTGGAAATATGCAGAAAGAAAAGGGAAATTACGGAAAGAGATGGGAAATATAGTCGTAGGCCAAATTTAATAGATGGAGAAAGAATAACGACAGATAACTTTAAGAACAACAACATATAACATAAGATATCAACGTAATTCACTTACAACCTTGTGTAGAAAATCCCTCCAAGATCACATTCTAGAACTCACTCCCTCACAAGAAATATTTAAACTCAAATGCATAATTCAAATGAAACAAAAAATAAGAAATATGAGTGTATATCAGGAATGTATATAACAGAAGGAAAAATCACACATATAGCTGCTTGCAAAACCAGAGGCCAAGTATCTTTCATTCATGAAATGAACTTCAAAGCTTTCATCAAAAGTATCTCTCTCGATATCTCTTTTTGAGATCTACATTGGTTTATATAGAAGTCTTGCTTCTTTACTGTGAAATCCGAACGCAGTCACACTAACAGAAAAATGCAGCACAAATAAAAATCAAATTCTTTATTTAATTTGTAGCTCTCCCAACCCTAATACAAAATGCATATTCAATAATATATAGAGGAGGAATAGGAAGAAAGTCGGCAAAGGAGAGATAAGGGGAAATAGGAGATAAGAAGGGAGAAGATAGGGGGAAAGAAAAGCGCGGAGGGATAAGGAAGTTGGAGGGATAAGGGGAGAAGAGGAAATGGAGGGATAAGGAAACTGAGATGAGATGGAGGGATAAGGGAGTTAGGAAACGTGGAGGAAATTGCCGACAACCATAGGAGGGAGTGTTCACACTAAGGCTTTAGGAAAGGGATTTTTCTAAGCCTCTTTAGTGATGACCCTATTCACACTGCAACATTCTCCCCCTTAACAAATCTTAACCTAGATACTTAGGAATTAGGGGTAATTCCAACATTCTCCCCCTTGATGTTGATGTGACTTTTTGCAAAAAGTTTCATCAGCATCACAACATTGGAAGAAACTCAATCTTTTTCGTCTCCTCCAGTTTTGTAACAAGAAATCAAAAATTGTAAAGTTTTGTCTTGGGCACTCCTTCCATTGTTTGTGTGTGATCTCCTCCATCTTTGTTATTGCTCCTTCATGCAAGTAATAGAGTGCCTCCTTTTGATGAGCTACTCCCCCTTCATCAAAAGCTCCTTCAAATGATGGCATTCCCAGAATACCATAAGTATTGGTTCTCATTAACCAATCCAACACATTCCTTTTATCATTCATTCTATGGTCTTCAAACCATATTTCAACTCCTAATACTCCTCCTGAGTATGTAATATGCATTGGAATTTCATTCATCTTTGATGTTGCTCTTCCATAACGCAAATGCTTGAGTGCCATCTTTTGTTGATTAGCTCTCCCTTCAGCAAAAGTCTCTCTTCTTGTGGTTTTCAACAACCACTCTCTTACATCTTGATCATGATGGTCTTTAAACCATACTTTCACATTTTGATCATCTTTTACATCTTCATCACTAAACAATACTCCACATGAGTATTTACAATTAATCATCTCACATAGATGATTATACCATACAACTCTTTCAGATATTTCTACACAAAATATCACAACAAATATGGCCATCCAATGACCAATTACATATGCAACATAAAGTTGCTCCTCACACAAATGTTCTCTCAAAACAATGGCTTTACAATATTCCTTCTCCCAAGGAATTTTAAACACATCATTTGGATCCATGTGACCCAAGTTCTTCATTACTTGTCTTCGCTCCAAGAAGACTCTTCATCAAAGTTGTCTCAATGAGACAATCACCTTTAAATAATGCCTTTGGAAGACATTCTCCTTCCTTTTCATACCTGCTCACAAAAAACAAATCATTAATCATAAAAATATTACCTTCACTATGATTAGATTTGGTGCTTCCCATAAAGCTGCTTTGTGGCAATTCTCCTTCATTGTATGTTGCTTCAAGAGCAACCATCAACTCTTCACTAAGAGTTCTCCTCCTTTGTTCAATCCATGTTGGTGTGTTGAAACACCATTCATCCAAGCAATCATACATTGTCGCCTTTTCAAGACAACTTCTTTTCTGCAATGTAGCCACTCCAAGTGAGTGATCTTCAGCCATAATTGCCTCTTCAAGACAATTTTCAATCTCCTTTGATGATGCCTCCATTTCACCATGAAGTTCATCAATGACTATCTCCCTATTTTCTAGCTCCTCTTTGAGATCTTCAATCATGAGTGATGTTTCCTTGGCCATTACAACAAGAAAATCAGCAGTCACATTGTTATTTTCTATTTCTATCTTTCGTGCTTTCTCACTTTTCTTCTCCCAAATGAGATAATATTTTGTGCTCTTTTCTTCACACAACATATTTTCATCTTTGAGATTCACAAAATCTCTCTTCACATAACCTTCTTGGACTGATGGACAAGAAGTATCTCTATTTGTCACTCCTGATGAGTGATCTTCACAATTGAGCATGAAACTTATAGTTTTCATCTCCTCTTCATCAACAATGTCATGGGAATCAACATCCCATACTTCTTGTGAATCAATCTCATCTTTATATTTATCATTTTCTTTCCCCTGTAGAGGAACAATTTTATCATCTCCTTCAAGGAGATTTTTAGTTGCTCTTTCAAGAGAGCACACAACCATTCCAAGTGAATGGTCTTCAAGCCAATGGTCTTCCTTGAACATTGCTTTTCCAGCATCATGCCAACAATCTTGGTTGAGGTCATTTTCATCATTATTCTCATCCATGAGAATTTTAGGTGCATTCTCCATAATACACTCTTCATTTGCTTTATGTGAGTGGTCTTCAACTATGCAACACTCCATGATGAGGGTTTCTCCATCATTATCTGCTTTATTCTCCTCCATGAGAATTTTAGATGCTTTGTTCATGAAGCATTCTGCAACAAATAACTGATGTGGTGTCTTCTCCATAAGACACTCTTTTTCATATGTCTCCTCCATGAGACATTCTTCATCATACATCACCTCATCTAGGTGATCTGCAAGCAAGGAACACTCCAATGTGAGTGTTTCTCTTCCTTCAACTTCAAATTCTGCTTCCACTTTTGAATGATCTTCACAACAAGATCTTTGAGCAAGTGTCTCGTCATTGAGACATTCATCCTTTTTGCTATCAATGTGAATGATTTCAAAGCATTCCATTCCTGCAAACAATTCATTAGTACAATTTTTCTTTTCATCTTTTTCTCCTCCTAAAAGAAATAATTGACTATTACAATTTTCAATAACTGTAGGTGCCTCCCCCATGAAGCACAAATCTGGAATAGCAATACTTGGAGATTCAATCTCCCCCTCAATCTCAACAATGCATTTGTCAAGGGCTTCACAAACAACCTCTTCATCTGCATAACTCACAAAGCTTCTACAAGAAGCAAAACCTCTCTTGCCTCCTCTTCCTTTTGTAGCATAAATACCTCTTCGTCTCAAATTTTCCTCATAGACTTTATAAGCCGCTTCTTTCTGCAAAGAAACATCTTCAAAGAATAAGGACTGATCTCTCTTTTTCTCATCCTCTTGTCCATGAAGAGATTCTTCATCACTTTTCCTTCTATCCGTTGCAAATCCTCGTCTTCCTCCTCTGCCTCTTGAGGAATACACACCTCTTCTTTTATTTTCATCAAGAAGAAGTTCTCCATCATCTTCCTCCGTAAGGAAGAATTCATCATGCATGCCTTCTTCATAAGACATGTCTTCACATGCGTCTTCAAAAGCTCCTGCAAAAGGATCTAATTCAGAAACTTCTTCAAGAAAGCAAGACTCCTCCTTGCTTAAACAATCTTCTTGATTGTCACACATGGATTTATGGGTGTCCTTATCAAACCCATATGTATCTTTCAACACTTGCCATGCCATTGTAGCTGATCTACAATTGGCTATAAGAGGAAAAACATTCTTTTCCATTCCTCTTCTCAAATCCATAAGGGCTAAGCAATTTTGGTATTGCTGCTCTTTCTTCTCTCTTCTTTCATCTTCCTGAAGGCTGCTCCAATTTGAAGGTTCTTCATATCCTTCTTCTACAATGCTCCAAAGGTCTTTGGCCATCAATAAAGTTTTCATTCTTATGCTCCAATAAGCATAATCATCTCCATCGAATTTAGGCACAACCAAATCTTCATACATGGTTGCCATTCTGCAATCCACCATTCATCAAACTTCCACCAAGTTCTCAGCCACTCCTTTCCTAAATCGACGCAGCCTTTATGTCTTATTGGTACCAAACAGTAGCAAAACTCTCTTCTGTATTTTTAATGCAATCAGTTCTATAAATCTCTTCACTGTATCTTACTGCCCAACTCTGTCAAAAAATAGCCTTTTCATCCTCATTATGTGATAGTACCCTTCCATGTCACAACACTGCCTCCTCTCTTCTTCTCTCTTCAGCGTATATGTCTCTCTTCAGCAAGATGCAACAACTTATTGTGAAACCAGTCTCACGTGGTTCTCACTTATTTGGGTAGCAGTGTGACTCACCAAACAATGGTACTCCTTGTCAGAATTGCATTCAAACAATAGCAGCAAATAGCAACCAACAAAATCAGAATCAACTCCAATGGTCTACAGAATCAGCAAGCTTCTGATAGTGCAAGCTATTTTTACAGTCAGCAGAGTTCCTCCCTCTGCATCATTCTTAGTTTTGGCACATTCATGTCTTAAAACATCTACTATTTTGTAACAGCCAATCACCAATTGGCAAACAAGTATTTGCAGCCATTTCTGCTACTTAAAAGCAAACTTTGATTTCACTGAAATAAGCAATTACAAAGCAAAGTAATTCTCTTACTGATTGCTTGTTGTGAGACTCCCAACACTGGCTCTAGCTCTAGCTCTGGCTCTGCTCTGGCTCCACTGGCTCTGGCTCCGCTGGCTCTGGCTCCACTTCAATATTGAACCCTTAAACGGGGTTCCAAGGGGCAGCTAAACGGGTGCTCCGGAAGACTTCCCGTCACTTTTCCAGATTCACAATATGCAAATTTTCAAGCCCCCTTGGGCGAGTTTTAATTGGCCACAAAAAACTCTTTAAACAGTTTTCTAAAGGTTTTTTTAAATAAATTTAATAATCTTTTATTATTTTTTTAAATTACCCTTTTAAAAAAAACTTTATTTAAAAAGATAATTTTAAAAAAATAAATAATATAAAAATTATTAAATAAATTAAAAAACCTTTAAAAACAAAAAATTAAAAAATTTACCTTTCCGTCAAGCTCGAACCCGCGACCTCCTTGTCACTGCGCGGGCACCTTAGCCGCTGTGCCAAATAGGCCGACGGAAATAAACAAGGGCCACCGCCCTTTTATTTCTCGACGGCCGAAATTTTCTTAAAAAAAAAATTTCTTTCGTGCGGCGCTCGCGGGATTCGACCCGCGTACCTCCTGGAACTCGGCGGCTCGCGTTGCCGCTACACCACAGCGACTGGCTGAGTAAAGAAAGGGCTTCCGCCCTTGTATCTTCTTCGACGACATTTTTTTTTAAATTTTTATTTTTTTTTATACTTCTGCCCGCGGGACTCGACCGCGAGACCTCCTCCACACAAGCGGCCGCCCTGACCACCACACCACGTCGCTTGGACGTGCTAATCCAAAGTGCGCGCTTTCATTTAAAGCGTGGCACACAAAATTTGTTTTTAAAAAAAAATGACGTATTTATCCCACATCGCCTATGTGGGAGGCGTGGGGATGTTTAAATACACCAACGCCGCTATTAATTTCGATTGCCTGCGGGCAATCGCATGTCCCTTTTTGCCGCTACTTAGACCAACCGGAGACCGCCACGTCACTCGTCAAGTTGACCAATCAGATCATGCCTACGTTGCCTGCCACGTGGACCAATGCCGCTCTGCCACGTGGCACAATTTTAACTATCGCGATTCGCTTCTCTGCCAACTCAACTGCCACGTGTCGCACCTCGATCCACGTGTTGCTGCCACTTATCGCCTCGGGAGTCGTGCCACTGCCACTGTGCTCGAGCCTACCTCGGGATCCATGCCCGAGCCTGCTCGTGATCCACCTCGAGATCCGAGCCCTGCTGTGACCTGCATCGGGATGCGTGCCTGGTCGTGCCTCGGGAACCATGCCCGCGCTGACCTCACTTTGCCTCGGGAACCGTGCCCGACGAACGACGAAGTCTGGCTCTGATACCAGATGTGAAATCCGAACGCAGTCACACTAACAGAAAAATGCAGCACAAATAAAAATCAAATTCTTTATTTAATTTGTAGCTCTCCCAACCTTAATACAAAATGCATATTCAATAATATATAGAGGAGGAATAGGAAGAAAGTCGGAAAAGGAGAGATAAGGGGAAATAGGAGATAAGAAGGGAGAAGATAGGGGGAAAGAAAAGCGCGGAGGGATAAGGAAGTTGGAGGGATAAGGGGAGAAGAGGAAATGGAGGGATAAGGAAACTGAGATGAGATGGAGGGATAAGGGAGTTAGGAAACGTGGAGGAAATTGCCGACAACCATAGGAGGGAGTGTTCACACTAAGGCTTTAGGAAAGGGATTTTTCTAAGCCTCTTTAGTGATGACCCTATTCACACTGCAACATTCTCCCCCTTAACAAATCTTAACCTAGATACTTAGGAATTAGGGGTAATTCCAACATTTACAATCATTAAAAACTTGCGACGGACTTCCTTGAGATCTACAAAATGTGCAACGAAAACAAGGAAATGATCCCCTTAATCCAGCGTTAGAGAAACCATAAATTAAATGCAATAAGGAGTCGATCATCTTCATTAAATGGTCATTCTTGAAATATGCTTGGACCGTTAGAAAAATTGTGAATAGCAGCTTTGAATAATGGAGCATCTTTAATTCTGGTGGCTTGAACATGTTCTTCTACCTTGTTGGCAATGGAAAGCAGCAAAACATTTAATTATGGAGTGCTTTTAATTCTTGAAAATCACAAAACTGCATCAGGCCGTTTGAACTGCGTTCTGGCGCAAAACTGTAATAGGTCACAAAAACACATGTCACGAAATCATGACATATTTTTGCTTCATACACTTCTATCGCTTTGGAACTGCGAAAACCAACCATGTCACAAAATCACTACAAGTTTGGCTTCTTTGTCTCCTTCATAACCTTAACTCGTAAAAATAGGACGTGTCGCAAAATCGTGACGTTCCATACCATTATGCTCCTTTTCTGCTCTATTGCCACGAAAATGTGACAAGGCACGATTTCACTACATCCTTCATCTTTTCAACTTTAACTTCTTGATACATCACGAAATCATGACATTCGCCTTTGTTGGAACTTCCTTCCTCAACATGTAGCGAAATCATGACATGTTCTTTTACCTACCCTCTTCATTTCTCTAAGTCACGAAAATGACACCATGTCACGAAATCGCGACGATTTCTCTGCTTCTCTGCTCAATGCTCTCTTTCGTGTCGTAAAATCATGACAATTTTTTGCACTTTGTCTTTCTTGCCCAATGTGTCGCGAAATCGTGACGTTTTCCTGTGTTCTCTACTGTTACCACTTCTTGTCACGATTTCATGACATCTACTTCGTGCTTGGTCTCATTTTCAAAAGTGTCACAAAATCGCTACGCTGTGCATGCCTTAAACTTTTCTGTCCACCTTGACCGCAAAAATGTGATGCGTCACGATTTCATGACATCTTTTACCTTTTGTGCCGTGCTCAATATTTTGTCGCGATATCGCGACGAAGTTCATTGTCATCGCTCTTTGCTTGGTTTTGTCACGATTTTGTGACCTTTTCTCTTACTCTGCTCCTCAGCCATCGCAAGTCACGAAAATGCGACATGTCACGATTTTGCAACAATTTCACTGTGCTGCCCTTGTTGACCGTTTTGACCATGATTCTACAACACGTCGGGATTTCATGACAACATTGCTTCTTAGCTGTCATTGACTGCGTTGAACGTGATTTTAGAACACATCACAAAATTGTGACATATTCTGACTTTGGATTCTCTCTCCTCAATGAACCCGCGATAACGCGACATGTCGTGATATCATGATGGTTTTGAAATTGTGCCTTCCATGTTGCTTTTTGTTGCGATATCATGACAGTCTTCGGACTTAGCTATTTTTGCATCAAAACCTATATAGAAGTGAGAATTTCAACACCTTATGCATGAATAATCAACAATCAACATAATGTGGCAAAAATGCCAACATTCTTGGTGGCTCACGGGGTATACAGATTCTGCTGTATGCACGAATCCTAGGCTTCGAATCCATTGGGCAACAGAGTCATGAAAAACTGAGAACATAAAGTTGGTTGTTGGGGTACATCTCGATGGACTGCTGCAACAACTCTTGCTGAATGACATAAACTCAAAGAATCTGTATTTGGCTAAACTAGATAGGTGCTGTAAGATAATCTCCATAAAAGCACTAGGAGAAAAAAAATGGAAATGAATGGAATGAGTAGAGTGAGGACTATGGAAATGGTAAATGATGGAATGGTGGAGTGGAGGGAAGTGATGTGGTAGATACAGTAACAGAGTGCTTCTGTGCTATCCACTGTGGGGATGGGAAAAGTAGATAATGAAATGAAGGTAAATGAGGGTGGAAAATGCGGTATGAACTGCAGATAAATACTGAAAAGAAAACTAGGACGAGAAGAAAAGGAAAATAAAGAAGTGAGAATGTTAGAGGGGGAAAAAGAAACAACGGTAGTGGCTTGGTTATGTGCAGAAGAAAAAGGAGTAGAAGAAGAAGGGAATAAAGAAGGGAAAGGAAGAAATAGATAGGAAGCCACTAACTGCTGGGAAAGAAGGAAGAAAAAGGAAAGAAATACATATCTACGGGCTCGCATGCAAAAAGAGCCGAAGTTAACAAAGGAAAACAACACTTTTTTTTTGTGTCTTTTTTTTTTTTTACTATGTACAATGTAACTCCCGAATTAGCTATGAACTTTTGGGAAATACATGAACCCCAAACACAGTTCTATCTCCTGGATCCCAAACCCGTGATAGACACTCATTAGATTCTTGGTTGATGATCAGCTCAAAATCACCAAAGATTTGAAACTGCTGCACTCCATGTTTCCCAACCGTCTTGAAACCTAGGCATGATCATTCATTCCCAGTGTTAGCGCCATTTTTGTATTGTGCTCCATCAAAATAGAGCTGATCTGGCAGAGAATCTTGACCAACTTGATTAGGAGGCAACTTGACTTCAACCTCTTCAGGCGCTTTGTAATGGAAAAACGACCAATTTCGATCTCCAGCATAGCATTGAAATTAAGCATTGAAAACTCATCCTCCAAATCAAAATTCAAAACCTCATTGATCAAATTAGAACCTTCTAACTCTTCGGTTAGCATGTTAACATACTGCATGGCCTTTCTTGCTTCATCCAAATTTTCAATATGAAAAGAGGAAGGTTTTTCATTATGAATCCAGAGTCTTTTTCCTTTGAAAGGTATCTCCAAGTGGGAATAATCCAATGCAAGGTAACCTCCCAAATTTGTAGTAAATTATCTGGATAAGCACATACTAAAATATGGTTCTAGATCCACCACAACTATCTATTGAATGACTGTAATCTAAGGCATAGTGTGCAAAACAATCGGGACATCCTTGATTACACCCACTATTTTCACGGGAGTCCAAAAAATTTTGGAGGTGCTAAACGGGTGCTCCGGAAGAATTCCCGTCACTTTTCCAGGTTCACAATATGCAAATTTTCAAGCCCCCTTGGGCAAGTTTTAATTGGCCACAAAAAACTCTTTAAACAGTTTTCTAAAGTTTTTTTTTAAATAAATTTAATAATCTTTTATTATTTTTTTAAATTACCCTTTTAAAAAAAAACTTTATTTAAAAAGATAATTTTAAAAAAATAAATAATATAAAAATTATTAAATAAATTAAAAAACCTTTAAAAACAAAAAATTAAAAAATTTACCTTTCCGTCAAGCTCGAACCCGCGACCTCCTTGTCACTGCGCGGGCACCTTAGCCGCTGTGCCTGCCCTGCCGACGGAAATAAACAAGGGCCACCACCCTTTTATTTCTCGGCGGCCGAAATTTTCTTAAAAAAAAAATTTCTTTCGTGCAGGGCTCGCGGGATTCGACCCGCGTACGTCCTGGAACTCGGCGGCTAGCGTTGCCGCTACACCACAACGGCTGGCTGAGTAAAGAAAGGGCTTCCGCCCTTGTATCTTCTTCGGCGGCGTTTTTTTTTAATTTTTATTTTTTTTTATACTTCTACCCTCGGGACTCGACCGTGAGACCTCCTCCACACAAGCGGCCGCCCTGACCACCACACCACGTCGCTTGGACGTGCTAATACAAAGTGTGCGCTTTCATTTAAAGCGTGGCACACAAAATTTATTTTTAAAAAAAAATGACGTATTTATCCTACATTGCCTATGTGGGAGGCGTGGGGATGTTTAAATACACCAACGCCACTATTAATTTCGATTGCCTGCGGGCAATCGCATTTCCATTTTTGCCGCTACTTAGACCAACCGGAGACCGCCACATCACTTGTCAAGTTGACCAATCAGATCATGCCTACGTTGCCTGCCACGTGGACCAATGCCGCTCTGCCACGTGGCACAATTTTAACTATCGTGATTCACTTCTCTACCAACTCAACTGCCACGTGTCGCACCTCGATCCACGTGTTGCTGCCACTTATCGCCTCGGGAGTCATGCCACTGCCACTGTGCTTGAGCCTACCTCGAGATCCATGCCCGAGCCTGCTCGTGATCTACCTCGAGATCCGACCCCTACTGTGACCTGCATCGAGATGCGTGCCTGGTCACGCCTCGGGAATCATGCCTGCGCTGACCTCACTTTGCCTCGGGAATCATGCCCGACGAACGACGAAGTCTGGCTCTGATACCAGATGTGAAATACGAACGCAGTCACACTAACAGAAAAATGCAGCACAAATAAAAATCAAATTATTTATTTAATTTGTAGCTCTCCCAACCCTAATACAAAATGCATATTCAATAATATATAGAGGAGGAATAGGAAGAAAGTCGGAAAAGGAGAGATAAGGGGAAATAGGAGATAAGAAGGGAGAAGATAGGGGAAAGAAAAGCGTGGAGGGATAAGGAAGTTGGAGGGATAAGGGGAGAAGAGGAAATGGAGGGATAAGGAAACTGAGATGAGATGGAGGGATAAGGGAGTTAGGAAACGTGGAGGAAATTGCCGACAACCATAGGAGGGAGTGTTCACACTAAGGCTTTAGGAAAGGGATTTTTCTAAGCCTCTTTAGTGATGACCCTATTCACACTACAACATTCTCCCCCTTAACAAATCTTAACCTAGATACTTAGGAATTAGGGGTAATTCCAACATTTACAATCATTAAAAACTTGCGACGGACTTCCTTGAGATCTACAAAATGTGCAACGAAAACAAGGAAATGATCCCCTTAATCCAGCGTTAGAGAAACCATAAATTAAATGCAATAAGGAGTCGATCATCTTCATTAAATGGTCGTTCTTGAAATATGCTTGGACCGTTAGAAAAATTGTGAATAGCAGCTTTGAATAATGGAGCATCTTTAATTCTGGTGGCTTGAACATGTTCTTCTACCTTGTTGGCAATGGAAAGCAGCAAAACATTTAATTATGGAGTGCTTTTAATTCTTGAAAATCACAAAACTGCATCAGGCCATTTGAACTGCGTTCTGGCACAAAACTGTAATAGGTCACAAAAACACATGTCACGAAATCATGACATATTTTTGCTTCATACACTTCTATCGCTTTGGAACTGCGAAAACCAACCATGTCACAAAATCACTACAAGTTTGGCTTCTTTGTCTCCTTCATAACCTTAACTCGTAAAAATAGGACGTGTCACGAAATCGTGACGTTCCATACCATTATGCTCCTTTTCTGCTCTGTTGCCACGAAAATGTGACAAGGCACGATTTCACTACATCCTTCATCTTTTCAGCTTTAACTTCTTGATACGTCACGAAATCATGACATTCGCCTTTGTTGGAACTTCCTTCCTCAACATGTAGCGAAATCATGACATGTTCTTTTACCTACCCTCTTCATTTCTCTAAGTCACGAAAATGACACCATGTCACGAAATCGCGACGATTTCTCTGCTGCTGCTCAATGCTCTCTTTCGTGTCGTAAAATCATGATAATTTTTTGCACTTTGTCTTTCTTGCCCAATGTGTCGCGAAATCGTGACGTTTTCCTGTGTTCTCTACTGTTACCACTTCTTGTCGCGATTTCATGACATCTACTTCGTGCTTGGTCTCATTTTCAAAAGTGTCACAAAATCACTACGTTGTGCATGCCTTAAAATTTTCTGTCCACCTTGACCGCAAAAATGTGATGCGTCACGATTTCATGACATCTTTTACCTTTTGTGCCGTGCTCAATATTTTGTCGCGATATCGCGACGAAGTTCATTGTCATCGCTCTTTGCTTGGTTTTGTCACAATTTTGTGACCTTTTCTCTTACTCTGCTCCTCAGCCATCGCAAGTCACGAAAATGCGACATGTCACGATTTTGCAACAATTTCACTGTGCTTGCCCTTGTTGACCATTTTGACCATGATTCTCCAACACGTCACAATTTCATGACAACATTGCTTCTTAGCTGTCATTGACTGCGTTGAACGTGATTTTAGAACACATCACAAAATTGTGACATATTCTGACTTTGGATTCTCTCTCCTCAATGAACCCGCGATAACGCGACATGTCGCGATATCATGATGGTTTTGAAATTGTGCCTTCCATGTTGCTTTTTGTTGCGATATCATGACAGTCTTTGGACTTAGCTATTTTTGCATCAAAACCTATATAGAAGTGAGAATTTCAACACCTTATGCATTAATAATCAACAATCAACATAATATGGCAAAAATGCCAACATTCTTGGTGGCTCACGGGGTATACAGTTCTGCTGTATGCACGAATCCTAGGCCTGAATCCATTGGGCAACAGAGTCATGAAAAATTGAGAACATAAAGTTGGCTGTTGGGGTACATCTCGACGGACTGCTGCAACAACTCTTGCTGAATGACAGAAACTCAAAGAATCTGTATTTGGCTAAACTAGATAGGTGCTGTAAGATAATCTCCATAAAAGCACTAGGAGAAAAAAAATGGAAATGAATGGAATGAGTAGAGTGAGGACTATGGAAATGGTAAATGATGGAATGGTGGAGTGGAGGGAAGTGATGTGGTAGATACAAGATGTAGCAGTGCTTACGTGCTATCCACTCGTGGGGATGGGAAAATTAGATAATGAAAATGAAGGTAAATGAAATTGGAAAATGCGGTATGAACCATAGATAAATACTGAAAAGAAAACTAGGACGAGAAGAAAAGGAAAATAAAGAAGTGAGAATGTTAGAGGGGGAAAAAGAAACAACGGTAGTGGCTTGGTTATGTGCAGAAGAAAAAGGAGTAGAAGAAGAAGGGAATAAAGAAGGGAAAGGAAGAAATAGATAGGAAGCCACTAAATGCTGGGAAAGAAGGAAGAAAAAGGAAAGAAATACATATCTACGGGCTCGCATGCAAAAAGAGCCGAAGTTAACAAAGGAAAACAACACTTTTTTTTTTGTGTCTTTTTTTTTTTTACTATGTACAATGTAACTCCCGAATTAGCTATGAAATTTTGGGAAATACATGAACCCCAAACACAGTTATGTCTCCTGGATCCCAAACCCTTGATAGACACTCATTAGATTCTTGGTTGATGATCAGCTCAGAATCACCAAAGATTTGAAACTGCTGCACTCCATGTTTCCCAACCGTCTTGAAACCTAGGCATGATCATTCATTCCCAGTGTTAGCGCCATTTTTGTATTGTGCTCCATCAAAATAGAGCTGATCCGGCAGAGAATCTTGACCAACTTGATTAGGAGGCAACTTGACTTCAACCTCTTCAGGTCGCTTTGTAATGGAAAAACAGCCAATTTCAGTCTCCAGCATAGCATTGAAATTAAGCATTGAAAACTCATCCTCCAAATCAAAATTCAAAACCTCATTGATCAAATCAGAACCTTCTAACTCTTCGGTTAGCATGTTAACATACTACATGGCCTTTCTTGCTTCATCCAACTTTTCAATATGAAAAGAGGAAGGTTTTTCATTATGAATCCAGAGTCTTTTTCCTTTGAAAGGTATCTCCAAGTGGGAATAATCCAATGCAAGGTAACCTCCCAAATTTGCAGTAAATTCTCTGGATAAGCACATACTAAAATATGGTTCTAGATCCACCACAACTATCTATTGAATGACTGTAATCTAAGGCATAGTGTGCAAAACAATCGTGACATCCTTGATTACACCCACTATTTTCACGGGAGTCCAAAAATTTTTGGAGGTGCTAAACGGGTGCTCCGGAAGACTTCCCGTCACTTTTCCAGGTTCACAATATGCAAATTTTCAAGCCCCCTTGGGCAAGTTTTAATTGGCCACAAAAACTCTTTAAACAGTTTTCTAAAGGTTTTTTTAAATAAATTTAATAATCTTTTATTATTTTTTTAAATTACCCTTTTAAAAAAAACTTTATTTAAAAAGATAATTTAAAAAAAATAAATAATATAAAAATTATTAAATAAATTAAAAAACCTTTAAAAACAAAAAATTAAAAAATTTACCTTTCCGTCAAGCTCGAACCCGCGACCTCCTTGTCACTACGCGGGCACCTTAGCCGCTGTGCCAAATAGGCCGACAGAAATAAACAAGGGCCACCGCCCTTTTATTTCGAGATGCGTGCCTGGTCACGCCTCGGGAATCATGCCTGCGCTGACCTCACTTTGCCTCGGGAATCATGCCCGACGAACGACGAAGTCTGGCTTTGATACCAGATGTGAAATCCGAACGCAGTCACACTAACAGAAAAATGCAGCACAAATAAAAATCAAATTATTTATTTAATTTGTAGCTCTCCCAACCCTAATACAAAATGCATATTCAATAATATATAGAGGAGGAATAGGAAGAAAGTCGGAAAAGGAGAGATAAGGGGAAATAGGAGATAAGAAGGGAGAAGATAGGGGAAAGAAAAGCGCGGAGGGATAAGGAAGTTGGAGGGATAAGGGGAGAAGAGGAAATGGAGGGATAAGGAAACTGAGATGAGATGGAGGGATAAGGGAGTTAGGAAACGTGGAGGAAATTGTCGACAACCATAGGAGGGAGTGTTCACACTAAGGCTTTAGGAAAGGGATTTTTCTAAGCCTCTTTAGTGATGACCCTATTCACACTACAACATTCTCCCCATTAACAAATCTTAACCTAGATACTTAGGAATTAGGGGTAATTCCAACATTTACAATCATTAAAAACTTGCGACGGACTTCCTTGAGATCTACAAAATGTGCAACGAAAACAAGGAAATGATCCCCTTAATCCAGTGTTAGAGAAACCATAAATTAAATGCAATAAGGAGTCGATCATCTTCATTAAATGGTCATTCTTGAAATATGCTTGGACCGTTAGAAAAATTGTGAATAGCAACTTTGAATAATGGAGCATCTTTAATTCTAGGGCTTGAACATGTTCTTCTACCTTGTTGGCAATGGAAAGCAACAAAACATTTAATTATGGAGTGCTTTTAATTCTTGAAAATCACAAAACTGCATTAGGCCGTTTGAACTGTGTTCTGGTGGAAAACTGTAATAGGTCACAAAAACACATGTCACGAAATCATGACATATTTTTGCTTCATACACTTCTATCGCTTTGGAACTGCGAAAACCAACCATGTCACAAAATCACTACAAGTTTGGCTTCTTTGTCTCCTTCATAACCTTAACTCGTAAAAATAGGACGTGTCACGAAATCGTGACGTTCCATACCATTATGCTCCTTTTCTGCTCTGTTGCCACGAAAATGTGACAAGGCACGATTTCACTACATCCTTCATCTTTTCAGCTTTAACTTCTTGATACGTCACGAAATCATGACATTCGCCTTTGTTGGAACTTCCTTCCTCAACATGTAGCGAAATCATGACATGTTCTTTTACCTACCCTCTTCATTTCTCTAAGTCACGAAAATGACACCATGTCACGAAATCGCGACGATTTCTCTGCTGCTGCTCAATGCTCTCTTTCGTGTCGTAAAATCATGATAATTTTTTGCACTTTGTCTTTCTTGCCCAATGTGTCGCGAAATCGTGACGTTTTCCTGTGTTCTCTACTGTTACCACTTCTTGTCGCGATTTCATGACATCTACTTCGTGCTTGGTCTCATTTTCAAAAGTGTCACAAAATCACTACGTTGTGCATGCCTTAAAATTTTCTGTCCACCTTGACCGCAAAAATGTGATGCGTCACGATTTCATGACATCTTTTACCTTTTGTGCCGTGCTCAATATTTTGTCGCGATATCGCGACGAAGTTCATTGTCATCGCTCTTTGCTTGGTTTTGTCACGATTTTGTGACCTTTTCTCTTACTCTGCTCCTCGGCCATCGCAAGTCACGAAAATGTGACATGTCACGATTTTGCAACAATTTCACTGTGCTGCCCTTGTTGACCGTTTTGACCATGATTCTCCAACACGTCGGGATTTCATGACAACATTGCTTCTTAGCTGTCATTGACTGCGTTGAACGTGATTTTAGAACACATCACAAAATTGTGACATATTCTGACTTTGGATTCTCTCTCCTCAATGAACCCGCGATAACGCGACATGTCACGATATCATGATGGTTTTGAAATTGTGCCTTCCATGTTGCTTTTTGTTGCGATATCATGACAGTCTTCGGACTTAGCTATTTTTGCATCAAAACCTATATAGAAGTGAGAATTTCAACATCTTATGCATGAATAATCAACAATCAACATAATGTGGCAAAAATGCCAACATTCTTGGTGGCTCACGGGGTATACAGTTCTATTGTATGCACGAATCCTAGGCCTGAATCCATTGGGCAACAGAGTCATGAAAAACTGAGAACATAAAGTTTGCTGTTGGGGTACATCTCGACGGACTACTGTAACAACTCTTGCTGAATGACAAAAACTCAAAGAATCTGTATTTGGCTAAACTAGATAGGTGCTGTAAGATAATCTCCATAAAAGCACTAGGAGAAAAAAAATGGAAATGAATGGAATGAGTAGAGTGAGGACTATGGAAATGGTAAATGATGGAATGGTGGAGTGGAGGGAAGTGATGTGGTAGATACAGTAACAGAGTGCTTCTGTGCTATCCACTGTGGGGATGGGAAAAGTAGATAATGAAAATGAAGGTAAATGAGGGTGGAAAATGCGGTATGAACTGCAGATAAATACTGAAAAGAAAACTAGGACGAGAAGAAAAGGAAAATAAAGAAGTGAGAATGTTAGAGGGGGAAAAAGAAACAACGGTAGTGGCTTGGTTATGTGCAGAAGAAAAAGGAGTAGAAGAAGAAGGGAATAAAGAAGGGAAAGGAAGAAATAGATAGGAAGCCACTAACTACTGGGAAAGAAGGAAGAAAAAGGAAAGAAATACATATCTATGGGCTCGCATGCAAAAAGAGCCGAAGTTAACAAAGGAAAACAACACTTTTTTTTTTGTGTCTTTTTTTTTTTTTACTATGTACAATGTAACTCCCGAATTAGCTATGAACTTTTGGGAAATACATGAACCCCAAACACAGTTCTGTCTCCTGGATCCCAAACCCTTGATAGACACTCATTAGATTCTTGGTTGATGATCAGCTCAGAATCACCAAAGATTTGAAACTGCTGCACTCCATGTTTCCCAACCGTCTTGAAACCTAGGCATGATCATTCATTCCCAGTGTTAGCGCCATTTTTGTATTGTGCTCCATCAAAATAGAGCTGATCTGGCAGAGAATCTTGACCAACTTGATTAGGAGGCAACTTGACTTCAACCTCTTCAGGCTGCTTTGTAATGGAAAAACAGCCAATTTCAGTCTCCAGCATAGCATTGAAATTAAGCATTGAAAACTCATCCTCCAAATCAAAATTCAAAACCTCATTGATCAAATCAGAACCTTCTAACTCTTCGGTTAGCATGTTAACATACTGCATGGCCTTTCTTGCTTCATCCAACTTTTCAATATGAAAAGAGGAAGGTTTTTCATTATGAATCCGAGTCTTTTTCCTTTGAAAGGTATCTCCAAGTGGGAATAATCCAATGCAAGGTAACCTCCCAAATTTGCGATGAAATTCTCTGGATAAGCACATACTAAAATATGGTTCTATATCCACCACAACTATCTATTGAATGACTGTAATCTAAGGCATAGTGTGCAAAACAATCGGGACATCCTTGATTACACCCACTATTTTCACGGGAGTCCAAAAAGTTTTGGAGGTGCTAAACGGGTGCTCCGGAAGACTTCCCGTCACTTTTCCAGGTTCACAATATGCAAATTTTCAAGCCCCCTTGGGAAAGTTTTAATTGGCCACAAAAAACTCTTTAAACAGTTTTCTAAAGGTTTTTTTTAAATAAATTTAATAATCTTTTATTATTTTTTTAAATTACCCTTTTAAAAAAAACTTTATTTAAAAAGATAATTTAAAAAAAATAAATAATATAAAAATTATTAAATAAATTAAAAAACCTTTAAAAACAAAAAATTAAAAAATTTACCTTTCCGTCAAGCTCGAACCCGCGACCTCCTTGTCACTGCGCGGGCACCTTAGCCGCTGTGCCAAATAGGCCGACGGAAATAAACAAGGGCCACCGCCCTTTTATTTCTCGACGGCCGAAATTTTCTTAAAAAAAAAATTTCTTTCGTGCAGCACTCGCGGGATTCGACCCGCGTACGTCCTGGAACTCGGCGGCTCGCGTTGCCGCTACACCACAGCGGCTGGCTGAGTAAAGAAAGGGCTTCCGCCCTTGTATCTTCTTCGACGGCGTTTTTTTTTTAATTTTTATTTTTTTTTTATACTTCTGCCCTCGGGACTCGACCGTGAGACCTCCTCCACACAAGCGGCCGCCCTGACCACCACACCACGTCGCTTGGACGTGCTAATCCAAAGTGCGCGCTTTCATTTAAAGCGTGGCACACAAAATTTGTTTTTAAAAAAAAATGACGTATTTATCCCACATTGCCTATGTGGGAGGCGTGGGGATGTTTAAATACACCAACGCCACTATTAATTTCGATTGTCTGCGGGCAATCGCATGTACATTTTTGCTGCTACTTAGACCAACCGGAGACCGCCACGTCACTCGTCAAGTTGACCAATCAAATCATGCCTACGTTTCCTGCCATGTGGACCAATGCCGCTCTGCCACATGGCACAATTTTAACTACCGTGATTCACTTCTCTACCAACTCAACTGCCACGTGTCGCACCTCGATCCACGTGTTGCTGCCACTTATCGCCTCGGGAGTCATGCCACTGCCACTGTGCTCGAGCCTACCTCGAGATCCATGCCCGAGCCTGCTCGTGATCTACCTCGAGATCCGACCCCTACTGTGACCTGCATCGAGATGCGTGCCTGGTCACGCCTCGGGAATCATGCCTGCGCTGACCTCACTTTGCCTCGGGAATCATGCCCGACGAACGACGAAGTCTGGCTCTGATACCAGATGTGAAATCCGAACGCAGTCACACTAACAGAAAAATGCAGCACAAATAAAAATCAAATTATTTATTTAATTTGTAGCTCTCCCAACCCTAATACAAAATGCATATTCAATAATATATAGAGGAGGAATAGGAAGAAAGTCGGAAAAGGAGAGATAAGGGGAAATAGGAGATAAGAAGGGAGAAGATAGGGGAAAGAAAAGCGCGGAGGGATAAGGAAGTTGGAGGGATAAGGGGAGAAGAGGAAATGGAGGGATAAGGAAACTGAGATGAGATGGAGGGATAAGGGAGTTAGGAAACGTGGAGGAAATTGCCGACAACCATAGGAGGGAGTGTTCACACTAAGGCTTTAGGAAAGGGATTTTTCTAAGCCTCTTTAGTGATGACCCTATTCACACTACAACATTCTCCCCCTTAACAAATCTTAACCTAGATACTTAGGAATTAGGGGTAATTCCAACATTTACAATCATTAAAAACTTGTGACGGACTTCCTCGAGATCTACAAAATGTGCAACGAAAACAAGGAAATGATCCCCTTAATCCAGCCTTAGAGAAACCAAAAATTAAATGCAATAAGGAGTCGATCGTCTTCATTAAATGGTCATTCTTGAAATATGCTTGGACCGTTAGAAAAATCGTGAACAACAGCTTTGAATAATGGAGCATCTTTAATTCTGGTGGCTTGAACACGTTCTTCTACCTTGTTGGCATTGGAAAGCAACAAAACATTTAATTCTGGAGTGCTTTTAATTCTTGAAAATCACAAAACTGCATCGGGCCGTTTGAACTGCGTTCTGGCGCAAAACTGTAATAGGTCACGAAAACGCGACATGTCACGAAATCATGACATATTTTTGCTTCATACACTTCTATCGCCTTGGAACCGCGAAAACCAACCATGTCACAAAATCACTACAAGTTCGGCTCCTTTGTCTCCTTCGCAACCTTAACTCGTGAAAATGGGACGTGTCACGAAATCGTGACGTTCCGTACCATTATGCTCCTTTTCTGCTCTGTTGCCGTGAAAATGCGACAAGGCACGATTTCGCTACATCCTTCATCTTTTCAGCTTTAACTTCCTGATACATCACGAAATCGTGACATTCGCCTTTGTTGGAACTTCCTTCCTCAACATGTAGCGAAATCATGACATGTTCTTTCACCTACCTTCTTCATTTCTCCAAGTCACGAAAATGACACCATGTCACGAAATCGTGACGATTTCTCTGCTGCTGCTCAATGCTCTCTTTCGTGTCACGAAATCATGACAATTTTTTGCACTTTGTCTTTCTTGCCCAATGTGTCACGAAATCGTGACGTTTTCTTGTGTTCTCTACTGTTACCACTTCTTGTCGTGATTTCACGACGTCTGCTTCGTGCTTGGTCTCATTTTCAAAAGTGTCACGAAATCGCTACGCCGTGCGTGCCTTAAAATTTTCTGTCCACCTTGACCGCAAAAATGTGACGCATCACGATTTCGCGACATCTTTTACCTTTTGTGCCGTGCTCAATATTTTGTCGCGATATCACGATGAAGTTCATTGTCATCGCTCTTTGCTTGGTTTTGTCATGATTTCATGACCTTTTCTCTTACTCTGCTCCTCGACCATCGCAAGTCGCGAAAATGTGACATGTCACGATTTCATGACAATTTCACTGCGCTGCCCTCGTTGACCGTTTTGACCGTGATTCTCCAACACGTCACGATTTCGTGACAACCTTGCTGCTTGTTGCCATTGACTGCGTTGACCGTGATTTTGGAACACGTCACAAAATTGTGACATATTCTGACTTTGGCTTCTCTCTCCTCAACGGACCCATGATAATGCGACATGTCGCGATATCGTGATGGTTTTGAAATTGTGCCTTCCATGCTGCTTTTTGTCGTGATATCATGACAGTCTTCGGACTTAGCTGTTTTTGCATCAAAACCTATATAGAAGTGAGAATTTCAACACCTTATGCATGAATAATCAACAATCAACACAATGTGGCAAAAATGCCAACATTCTTGGTGGCTCACGGGGTATACAGTTCTGTTGTATGCACGAATCCTAGGCCTGAATCCATTGGGCAATAGAGTCATGAAAAACTGAGAACAAAAAGTTGGCTGCTGGGGTACATCTCGGTAGACTGCTGCAACAACTCTTGCTGAATGACAGAAACTCAAAGAATCTGTATTTGGCTAAACTAGACAGGTGTTGTAAGATAATCTCCATAAAAGCACTAGGAGAAAAAAAATGGAAATGAATGGAATGAGTAGAGTGAGGACTATGGAAATGGTAAATGATGGAATGGTGGAGTGGAGGGAAGTGATGCGGTAGATACAGTAACAGAGTGCTTCTGTGCTATCCACTATGGGGATGGGAAAAGCGGATAATGAAAATGAAGGTAAATGAGGGTGGAAAATGCGGTATGAACTGCAGATAAATACTGAAAAGAAAACCAGGACGAGAAGAAAAGGAAAATAAAGAAGCGGGAATGTTAGAGGGGGCAAAAGAAACAACAGTAGTGGCTTGGTTACGTGCAGAAGAAAAAGGAGTAGAAGAAGAAGGGAATAAAGAAGGGAAAGGAAGAAATAGAGAGGAAGCCACTAACTACTAGGAAAGAAGGAAGAAAAAGGAAAGAAATACGTACCTACGGGCTCGCATGCAAAAAGAGCCGAAGTTAACAAAGGAAAACAACACTCTTTTTTTTTCTCTTTTTTCTTTTTTTTTTTTTTACTATGTACAATGTAACTCTCGAATTAGCTATGAACTTTCGGGAAAGACACGAACCCCAAACACAGTTCTGTCTCCTGGATCCCAAACCCTTGATAGACACTCATTAGATTCCTGGTTGATGATCAACTCAGAGTCACCAAAGATTTGAAACTGCTGCACTCCATGTTTCCCAGTCGTCTTGAAACCTAGGCATGATCGTTCATTCCCAGTGTTAGCGCCATTTTTATATTGTGCTCCATCAAAATAGAGCTGATCTGGCAGAGAATCTTGACCAACTTGATTAGGAGGCAACTTGACTTCAACCTCTTCAGGCTGCTTTGTAATGGAAAAATAGCCAATTTCAGTCTCCAGCATAGCATTGAAATTAAGCATTGAAAACTCATCCTCCAAATCAGAATCCAAAACCTCATTGATCAAATCAGAACCTTCTAACTCTTCGGTTAGCATGTTAACAGACTGCATGGCCTTTCCTGCTTCATCCAACTTTTCAATATGAAAAGAGGAAGGTTTTTCATTATGAATCCGGAGTCTTTTTCCTTTGAAAGGGATCTCCAAGTGGGAATAATCCAGTGCAAGGTAACCTCCAAACTTTGTAGTAAATTCTCTGGATAAGCACATACTGAAATACGGTTCTAGATCCACCACAACTATCTCTTGAATGACTGTAATCTAAGGCATAGTGTGCAAAACAATCGGGACATCCTTGATTACACCCATCATTTTCACGGGAGTACCATCTAACTACAAAATGCCAGGGCTACTTCTTGTATATTCCATTCCCATTGCTTCACAAACTACCTTTGGCATGATAGTTGTAGCAGCTCCAGAATCGATCAGGCAATTATGTACAATCCAACCCTCCATTCGCAGTGACAGATAAAACGAGGGTGGTCTATTCCTTCCAGTGACTGAAGAAGTTAACGTTTGAGCCATAACCACCTGGGCTGGAGCTTTCCCCTTACTTTGTATGGTCTTTAGGGATTCCTGTAAGAGATTTATCTATCCAGGCAACTGTAAGGTGTCATACAGACTGACCTTAGCTAGTATCTGTTTGAGCTCTTCAACAATGTTGTACTCCATGGAGATCTGTTCTTTTCTACCACTAGCAGGTTTGAATGTGCTCTTATGTTGCTGGATAGCCTCCACTCGTTGTCGTTTGGTCAATGATGGGTACCGCAATGTCTCTTTGGCTTGTTCCTTTGTTTTTGCTTGTGACTGGGAAGTAGAAGTTTGTCCCTTGTCTTTTGCTGGTGATGGAAGTGGATCCTTCGACAAAACAGGTGATTGTTGTTGCACTGGGGAATCATGAGCCTTTGGTGGCATTTGCTACTTCATTGCTTGTACAGAGGGCACTTTCAATGGCTCCATCTTAGCTGAATCTACCAACATTGGTTTCTTGCCGCTGCATGTCAGTATGGCTATATGTTCCTCCAGAGACTCCACGAAAGTCAGATCCACCTCACGAATCATGTTTACACGGCTCCCTGTAAGAACTTGCAAATAATTTTGGTGGACCATGCAAGTGGACTCATCATGTGGGTCATTGCAGGAAGAACACTAGTAAGATGGCTCATGTGAAACTTTAGAAGGGCTAGCCTCTTCACTTACCAGGATTGCTGAGTTCCTTTCAGGTGCTTTCTCCATAACCTTGCTAGGAGCAGGTTGTTCTCTAGTTACTGCTGGCATAAATCTTCGTGGCTGGTAGCTTCTTTCCGCCTCTCTCCGTTCCATAGATGTCACCTTGTCAGTGAGAGATCTCATAGTAGACTGAATTTCTTGTAACATAGCCAATTGAGGATCTGGGCTTGAGGACACAGGCAGTGCTGGTAAAGGTAATGGAATCTATGGGGAAGATAATGTAGGAGTTGGAAGTGGAGGGACTAACCATGGAATACTCGATGCAGGCAACTGAGGAACAGTTGGAGCAGGAAGCTGGGGAACTGGGATAGGTGCGATCTGAGGTGCACTTGAATTCCATGATGGGGTAGGATACATCGATGGCATGGGCTGTGGAAGTGAACCAGAGTACAAATACTTAGGCAGATCAGGGATGATAGGCATTGTTACCTTGGGAGGTAGTCTTCCTATAGCAATCAAATCAGCTTTCGCCTTCAACGCTTGTTCGAACAACTCTGGAAAGGTAGTCACGTTGGACTGTCGAACCACCCAACCGATATCTATGTTAAATGCTCTGAGGTAATAAAATGCAGCTAGCTCATCAGCAGGCCGAAGACCATCAAGAATTCTCTGCCAGGTTCTGGTAAATCTGATGTTGAAATCAGCTATCTCTTCCTGCGGATGCCTCTGGATTGCATTAAACTGATGCAACAATGAAAATGGGTCAGCCTGTTCATGAAAATTCTTAACTAACAGTTCTCCTAGCTGATCCCATGATGTAATGGTGCCTGGTTGCAATGTTCGGTACCAGTACAACAATTTACCTCTCAGGGATAACACCAAAAACTTCACCATCACATCTTCGTCAGTTATATCGTGAATAGCTGCCAGAGAAGCTACATCATTGATATGCTCGTATGCAGTCTTACCCATACCATCATAAGTTGGCAGGGCTTTCAGAGCAGCTGGAGGAACCAGATTTTGAGCCTGCAGATTCAAGGCTCCTGAGTTGTTCCATGCCAAGAACTTCCTGGGTGGAGGATACTGGGCCATTGGGACTAATGGATGTAACTGAGAAGATGGAAAACTAGTAACAACACCAGGGATTTGTGTGGATATGGCAGATGATGCAAGCGATGGGGAAATCAACCTAGAATGCTCACCACTTTTTGTGCTGTCAAGTTCAAAAAACTCGACAAGATCTTCAACTTTTTTAGACTGTGATCTCGTGATCATGAAGTACAACTTTCACTGCATCCACGTTCAGAGATTTTTGAGTACTGCAGAGTCACCAAATGTTCTAACTTTACGGCATGAAGGCGAACATTAAACCTTCAATACTATAGGATCTTTCTCAGACAGAAGAAGTCTGTCCCATCGAGCATGCCAAAACTGTTGGTCACGAATATGCCACAAGAAAGGATTTTATACTAAATGCACCCTAGACCCGACCAACATTGAAAGGCTGGGAGAAAGAAATGTCTCCCAGACCAATCTCCAGAGAGGGCTGGTTCCCTTACTAAATCTAAGCTTGATTTCAGACTAAAGTTGTAGGAAAGGAATTGGAAATATGCAAAAAGAAACGAGAAATTACGAAAAGAGATGGGAAATATAGCCGTAGGCCGAATTTAACAGATCGAGAAAGAATAACAACAGATAACTTTAAGAACAACAACAACATATAACATAAGATATCAACGTAATTCACTTACAACCTTGCACAGAAAATCCCTCCAAGATCACATTCCATAACTCACTCCCTCACAAGCAATATTTAAACTCAAATGCAGAATTCAAATGAAGCAGCAAATAAGAAATATGAGTGTATATCAGGAATGTATATAATAGAAGGAAAAATCACATAGACAACTGCTTGCAAAACCAGAGGCCAAGTATCTTTCATTCATGCAATGAACTTCAAAGCTTTCAGCAAAAGTCTCTCTCTCGATATCTCTTTCTGAGATCTACATTGGTTTATATAGAAGTCTTGCTTCTTTACAATCATTAAAAACTTGCGACGGACTTCCTCGAGATCTACAAAATGTGCAACGAAAACAAGGAAATGATCCCCTTAATCCAGCCTCAGAGAAACCAGAAATTAAATGCAACAAGGAGTCGGTCGTCTTCATTAAATGGTCGTTCTTGAAATATGCTTGGACCATTAGAAAAATCGTGAACAACAGCTTCGAATAATGGAGCATCTTTAATTCTGGTGGCTTGAACATGTTCTTCTACCTTGTTGGCATTGGAAAGCAACAAAACATTCAATTCTGGAGTGCTTTTAATTCTTGAAAATCGCAAAACTGCATCGGGCCGTTTGAACTGCGTTCTGGCGCGAAACTGTAACAGGTCGCGAAAACGTGACATGTCACGAAATCGTGACGTATTTTTGCTCCGTACACTTTTGTCGCCTTGGAACCGCGAAAACCAACCATGTCATGAAATCGCTACCGGTTCGGCTCCTTTGTCTCCTTCGCAACCTTAACTCGCGAAAATGGGATGCATCGTGAAATCGTGACGTTCCATACCATTATGCTCCTTTTTTGCTCTGTTGCCACGAAAATGTGACAAGGCACGATTTCGCTACATCCTTCATCTTTTTAGCTTTAACTTCCTAATACGTCGCGAAATCGTGACATTCGCCTTTGTTGGAACTTCCTTCCTCAACATGTAGCGAAATCGTGACATGTTCTTTTACCTGCCCTCTTCATTTCTCCAAGTCATGAAAATGACACCATGTCACGAAATCGCGATGATTTCTCTGCTGCTGCTCAATGCTCTCTTCCGTGTCGTGAAATCGCGACAATTTTCTGCACTTTGTCTTTCTTGCCCAATGTGTCGTGAAATCGTGACGTTTTCCTGTGTTCTCTACTGTTACCACTTCTTGTCGCGATTTCACGACGTCTGCTTCGTGCTTGGTCTCATTTTCAAAAGTGTTGCGAAATCGCTACGTCGTGTGTGCCTTAAACTTTTCTGTCCACCTTGACTACGAAAACATGACGCGTCGCGATTTTGCGACGTCTTTTACCTTTTGTGCCGTGCTCAATATTTTGTCGTGATATCGCGACGAAGTTCATTGTCATCGCTCTTTGCTTGGTTTTTTCATGATTTCATGACCTTTTCTCTTACTCTGCTCCTCGGCCATCGCAAGTCGCGAAAACGTGACATGTCATGATTTCACGACAATTTCACTACGCTGCCCTCATTGACCATTTTGATCATGATTCTCCAACACGTCGCGATTTCGCGACAACCTTACTGCTTTGCTACCACTAACTGCGTTGACCACGATTTTGGAACACATCACGAAATCGTGACATATTCTGACTTTGGCTTCTCTCTCCTCAACGGACCCGCGATAACGCGACATGTCGCGATATCGCGACGGTTTTGAAATTGTGCCTTCCATGCTGCTTTTTGTCGCGATATCGCGACAGTCTTTGGACTTAGTTGTTTTTGCATCAAAACCTATATAGAAGTGAGAATTTCAACACCTTATGCATGAATAATCAACAATCAACACAATGTGGCAAAAATTCCAACAAGGCCATTTTATATTGGTATTCCTCCATAATTTTGATTTGGTTGTAACCTGAGAAACCATCCATTAAGGATAGCATCTTAGATCCTGCAGTGAAGTTGACTATCATGTCTAAAGTCAATACAGATTTGAATGGATCCTTCCTTCTTAGTGATGGGAATGATGTTGGAGATATAGTTTGAATAGTTTATGTCATTTATGAACCCAATGTCTAATAGTTTCTAGAGTTCATCCTTTATTAGTAGGGTGACTCTTGGATGTATTTTTCTTAGTTTTTGCTTGATGGGTTTCACATCGGGATGCACCACTAGGTGATGGACTACTAATGATGGATCTAACCCCAGAATATCATTGTATCCCCAAAAAAATATTTCAAAGAATTATTTTAGTAGGTTTGTGTATTCTGCTTGTTCTTCCTGGATTAGGACCTTCTCTAGTTTGATAATATGTGGATCTTGATCAGTTCCAATGTTAAACTCTATGGTTTATTTAATTAAGGCTTGTGACTCATCCTTAAAATGGATACATGCATATATTATTCCTAGCTCTTTGATTTCTTTAGGGTCCATGAATATTTCTTCTAGACTGGGAGGTTGGGCCATGTTTAGGTTGAAGATATGGTCTAAATATTATTCTATATGGCTATTATCTAGAGATCCTTCAAGATCCTTATTGGTCGAAATAGCCTCTGGATGGATTAATTCTAGCATGTTGATGCTTATGAATCATATGGTTTTATGGGGGGTTTATTGAGGAGAGACCAAAGTTCTTCATCCTCTTCATCCCATTGAGATCCATGTATTGAACCAGATTGGTTATCTTCATATTCTTCTTCGGATAGAGAAGAGGGTTTATTTTTTTTTGGGATGAATCCAATACATATCATACTAGCCAGGGTAAGAATTCCAAAGGTTCTTTAGTGCATTGTTCATGATGTCTTAAGCCTTTACCTTGGTATCCCATTTTGGCAAGCATTTGTTTAACTAAGGGATACACAGGTGATATAAAACATGTGGCGTAAGTTCATTTAGAGGGTGAGAAATTGCATCCTTGAATATTTTCATTGAAGGTGGTTACACCATGGATGAAAGTGTAAGATCCTATCTAAATTTTGAGCCCCCTCCTACTAGGTATTCCTATGTCTCAAGGAGAGAGGAACATGCTTACTATTCCTATGAAAGGATCTAGTTTGTGATAAATGTGGTTGATATGATTCATGCTAAGGGAGTATTGGGGGGTTTCTTCTAAGTCTATAAGATGTTCTTCTATTATTTCCTTATCTTTATTAGCTTTAGCTTGACCATTTGGTTTTGCTGGTTTTATGGAAGGACAAAGGTTAAGTTATTATAATTCTATAGAGTTTCACATGGCAAAAGGTTCTTGGTCTTCAAGGATGTGGATAACCCTTCCTTGATATTTGTATTTAAGGCATTTATATAAGGTATAAGGGATGACCCTCATGGCATGTATCTAGGGCCTTCTAAGGAGTATATTATAAGTTACGTTGCATGATATGACATAAAATAGGGTGTTCAAGACATGAGGTCCTACTTTGATGGGTAAGGTAATGGTGCCTGTTACTTCTCATTATTCATTTTCAAAGACCCTAATAATGAGGTCCAATATTTGTAGGTCACTTTTAGTTAGGTCAAAATTTCATAGAAATTTGACATTACATACATTTAAGGCTAATCCGTTATCTACTAAGACTCTTTTGATGTATTTTTTACCTATTTGTGTTATAATATAGAGGGGATAATCCCCTGATATAGTCTTGAGAGGAGAATCTTCCTCATGGAAGGATAAAATGGCATTGTTAATTATGGTAAATATGACCATGTTGGTGATGTCGTTTGGAGATAGTCTTGAGGGACTTCTTATTCATGCAAGAGTTTTATCAATATCTCTTTGTGGGTAGGTGAGGTATTTAATAGTACAACAAGGGATATTTTAGTAGGCATTTCTTCTAATTGTAGACGAATATCAAAGGTATGTAAAGTGTTTTGAGAAGGTATAACCACTAAAAGTGATTTTTTGGGGATGTTAACTTTTACTTTCGGGGTAGCCACTGGGGGTTGGTCTGAAAGTTGATTTTTTGCTTGTTGCCTTGTTATGGAATGAGAATATCTTGATAGATATATGGCATCTATGAAGTTAGCTATATTTTGGTTGTGTGTTGGTAGGGAATTTTGAAAGATCCCCATATCTTTATTAGGTTTTGGTTTTCTATTGATTGTTACCTTTCCTTCTTCGATGAGATCTTGGATGATATTATTGAGTGTTCTACACTTGTTGGTAGTATGCCATTTTGTTTGGTGATAATCATAATATTCATCTTGTCTATACCAAATGGGGGCTCCCTTTGACAAGTCCCATGGTCTAATGGGTGGAAGTTATATTAGTTTGGATTCGAGGAGCATTTTCAACATGGTAGTTTGAATTTGTCCTATGTTTGTGTATTGCATTTGAGGTTTGTCTTCCTTTTGGATGACCAATTTTTGAGGAGCATTTTGAGTAGCATTTACATTGTTGTTTTGTCAAGAATTGGTTACACTACCCACTACAACATGTTTGTTTTTATATTATCCTTTTCTAGGGGTTTTTCTTCTTATTTCTTGTTATAGTTGAGTTGACCTCATCTTATAAGGATGACCTCTACTCTTTTAGCCATGTTGATGGCTTCTTCGAAGGAGTTTAATTTTATCATATCAAAAGGATATGTCAATTGTTCATGAAGGTTCCGTAAGAAAATATGTAGGAGTTATTTAGGAGGGGGAATGTATTGGAGTCTACCTACAAGGGCTCTCCATTTGGTCAAGAAATCTATAAATTTCTTATTCTTTCCTTGCTTAAGTTGGTAAAGGTCGTATATGGTAACCTTATCTTCTATATATATTGAAAATTATTTAATGAAGGCTTTCATAAGTTCCCTAAACTTTCTAATGGAATGGCAAGGTATTTGGAAGTACCATTCTAAGGCTAATCCACTAAGGCTTTTTGGGAATAGTCTAAGAAGAATTTTTTCATCGTGGTTAATATCATTGTATGCTATTTGAAATAGCCTTAAGTGGTTGATGGGATCTTGTTTTCCATTATACATTTGAAACTTAGGGGTTTCAAAATTCATAGGAAATGGATGATTAAGAAATTTGGAGTCCAAATGTTCATTGTAAAATTTCTCAAAAGAATATTTGAGTTTGGATGTTTCTTGAAGGGAGCCAATTTGACATTTAAGTTCTTCAAACTTGGTATCTCTCTTCTCAAGATCTAAAATTTTAGTGTTAATATCTTGGATATCATTTGATCGAGGTTGAGTTTGTGATTGAGCAACTATGTGGGTTGCAAGAGGTAAACTTGTAAGAGTTGGGATGTTTTGGTTTAAAGTTGTGATTTGGGAAATTTAACTAATTCTTGTGTTGTGGGTTAGGAAAGGATTTGTGGTGTTGGTCGCTTCATTAGAAAAGGGACTTATTGAAGTTGGTATTTTTATGGATACAGTGGGAGATATTGTAGAATCAGTAGGTGTATCGCTCCAAATTTTTTGCATCCTTACCTTCAGGCTATAGGATCCGTGCCCGAAAGGAGGATGGGAAAAGGATGTCGCGGTACCTCGGACTGAGAGGACTTTGCGAAGGTCCCGCCTCTCAAGGGAGGTGTATTTTGATGATTTTTCGACGGATGGTGGGTTCACCAGGAAACATTTAATGGCAGTTTCCATGCCTAGGTTTGGAATGTGTTTTTATGTGTTCGTTTTTAGCCTTAAGCATTCATATCCTAGGTTTGGCCAAATGAGTCTAAATTAATCTATATGAAAATGCAGATTTAATGAATACAGAGAACAAATTTAAGACAAAAAATAGAGAAATTAAGGAAGAATAAGAAGAATACCTGATCCGGATGTCTGATGGAGATTCTGATGTTTGAAGCAGTCAGGATCGTCTGGAATTCGACAGAATCGTCTGAGATCAGACAAGATCGTCTGAGATCTGACGAATTCGTCAGACGAATTCGTCAGAGACCTGCAAATAGAAGAATAGATGCAAAATACAGAGAATACTACTATGCTAACAGGGGGAAACAACACAAAATGACAGTATGAATACTAAAAAATAATTATGAATAGAAATTCAAACAAATTATGATGTTCTAATGATAAATTATGATCTTATCATGCAAGTTAAGCTATATGGGTGAACTCCAAATGCAAAATAGTAAGAAATAAGGATAAACTAACTAAAATGCAGAATAAAACAGCGAAAGGAATAAGAGAAAGCGCAAACTCTGGGCACTGATTGCCCCCAATGCAGATTGCAGTCGAAATCGTCTAGAAGTAATGAAATCATCTCGAATTACGACAGGATCGTCCGAGATTTGAACGAGATCGTCTGCGACGATCTGAGCTTGCTCCGACTGAAGATCAATGAGGTCCCTGCAAGAAAACTTCAAAATAACAAAGGCAAAATAATGTTCTAGGTATTCTAATGCACGCAAAATCAAGTTACAGGGAAATTCAGCCAGGGGTTGGGAAGGGAAGGTCCTAATGATTAAATAGGCTTAGGGGAGTAGTTAGGAGGTTGGAGATCATCCCTATTTGGGAGATCTCCAATGGGGGAGGGTCTCTAACGGTGCAGACACGCTTCTGCCCGGATTAGAGGCCCGTTGGAACAGAAGCTAATTGTGCAAAATCAGTTTTGCGACAAGATCGTCCGGACGTCCTAGCCCAGACGAAATCGTCAGATCTGGGGCGATATCGTCTGATCGGCGACGATATCGTCAAACGGTCAAAACAACCTCTAAAAATGGCACGAAAAAGGGGGAAACGGATTACCCGACGGTTAACGGGCGGTTTGGGAGGTTAAAATTTGAATTTAAATTATTTACTAAGGTGAATGTAATTATTACAATTTTACTGTGCCAATTTTAGGGTGCTACATTTTGCCCCCTCTTTAGCGAATTTTCTGAAGAAAATGCGTTAAAGATGAGTTCTTCTCGATCTACGAGAAAGCAAAAAATTATTCCCATTTTTAGGCGACGATTCTTGGTCGAATCGTACGACAGCTTACTATGGTGCCCCCTCCGTGTTTTTACCCAAATCGAACGTTTGAGGTAAAAACGCGAAAAAGCAAAATTATTTTTGAATAAAATTAAGAAAAATAGGGTAAAACCCTAATTCATTTTTACTGTTCATTTTTTGGTTTTTAGAGCTCTGGAAGCAAAAATGGTGGAGACGACGCACAGATCAACAGAGGTCCGACGCGGTCTACGGGTAAGAGTCTAGACTTAACTAGAATGCTTTAATTTGATTTTACATGCTTTTTAGGTAGATTTTAGATGAATTTTGAGCATCGCGGCCATTTTTGGGCCGTCGACGTCGTCGGGACGAAATCGTCCCGATTTCGATGAAATCGTCTCAATTTCGTCAATTTCGTCCAAGGGCGAAATCGGCGAAAGGGGGACGATTTCGTCAAATTAGAGACGATTTCGGCTTGCGAAATCGGAGACGATTCTGCTCAAATTTGGGACGATATCGTCCAATAGTGGGCGATATCATCAATTGCATAAAATTGAACTTTTAACTTGCATTATTAATTACTTGAATTGTTTATTAATGATTGTTTGTTGTTTTATTGTTTATGTTGTAGAGAGGTTTGCTAAAGAGTAGGGAATGGAAGTATGGAGGTTTGAGGGATGACTT
The DNA here is from genome assembly GCA_028583015.1 of Wollemia nobilis. Taxonomy (NCBI): domain Eukaryota; kingdom Viridiplantae; phylum Streptophyta; class Pinopsida; order Araucariales; family Araucariaceae; genus Wollemia; species Wollemia nobilis. The sequence goes on from JAQPPZ010001125.1 coordinate 11,303,581, forward strand.
GGCCGCTCTTACATAGGCAGAGCGAGATCAGCTAGCACAGGCCGGCTTGCAGCATGTGGCAGAGATGCCACAGGTGTCTACGGATATGGGGCTACTGACGGCCCTAGCAGAGAGATGGTATCCGGGTTCCTCATGTTTTTGGCTACCGACAGGGGAGATGACTCCCACTCTAGAGGATGTATGGAGGATTCTAAGAATCCCCATACAAGGACGATTGATCACTCCTACGGCCAATCAGGGCCATGCTATGGGACGATTGTGTGGTGACCCGAGCTTCGCCCTGGAGAAGGGCGGAGTTAATATCGAGGCACTACGCCAGATGCCTGGGGCATCTAGACTCACACGGGTTCTAGCTGGAGTGGTTGGTGGACTTCTGCTGTGCCACCAGAGCGGGTGCAGGGTGCCGTGGATGCTGGCAGATGTGATCTGCGACATGCGGGACCACGGGTACAGGTTCTCTTGGGGTAGCTATGTACTATGCCGATTGTACAGGATCCTATATGGGGTCGTGTACAAGGGCGGCCGATGTCTGGTGATGACATCGCTCCTACAGGTTTGGTGTTGGGAGCACATTGCAGTGCGGAGGCCGGTAGGGCTTCCTCTGATAGGGGTTGACGGGGAGAGGCCCCGAGTCTTCTACTGGTGGCTCCGGAGAGGGTCACAGCGGTGGATCGACCTTCCTATGTCCCGGAGACTATTGGATGACTTAGTCCTAGATCAGATTACCTGGAGGCCATGGAGGGAGCATCCAGGGTGGGCCGAGGATGGACAGGAGTTGGCTCACATCAGGTGAGTTTGCTGGCTACGGATGGAGAGGGGAGAGGTGGAGCTCCACCGCTATGATCGAGTTTTGCGTCAGTTCGGTCTGCAGCAGGGGATCCCATCTCTGAGGGATTATGAGTTTTCTCGGACTATCTGGGATAACACCATAGTTAGCGGGGCTCCAGACATGCAGCGGTTCTGGAGTCAGGACACGGACGATGCCCCCATCCAGCCAGTGGATGGGGACGACGCAAGGGTAGCCGATGGCTACGATGCCTGGTACGTAGGCATCCGCCCTCCTCGGATGACGAGGGTGTAGGGTCCGATACACGTAGTTGTGCATCGGATAGGGAGGCGACGCCAGGCGGCTATGGAGGCGGCCCAGGGTCATGGCGGGAGAGAGCCGAGGAGGCCACAGGCACAGGAGAGGCCACGACAGAGGGAGAGGAGGGAGGCGAGACCCCCATCTCCATAGAGGGAGAGGCCACCATCGCCCGATAAGGGCAAGGGCATTGACACAGGGGAGAGTAGCGAGACCGCTACTCTTCGAGCGGAGAGAGATCATCTCCAGGCACAGGTGCAGACTCTACAGGATGAGGCTGCACGCCATCGAGCTGAGGTGGCACAGCTGCGAGACGAGATTGCATGCCTCAGGGCACGGGGCGGAGGGGCGAGCACTGGGGAGCTGACACGGGCTATTGCCCAACTTACTTTCTACCAGACTTTGTACTATCAGCTGGTGCCAGAGGCGGATAGACTACCCCTACCAGCCAACATCGTAGATCCGATCAGGATCGGGTCGTCGAGGACCTCGTCCCGATCGAGGACTAGGACTACTCAGACTGCGATGGGGCCACCTCGTCCACCTCAGGGTGGGGGAGGAGATGAGGCGGAGAGCTCGAGGGGCTCTCGAGGCTAGAGGACTGCACAGCTTTGTACAGATTGACATGATAGCATTGTATTATTATTATTTTGTTGATAGAGGATTGAGTATGCCGAGGTACAGATTGTGGCATACCAATCCAGTTTTGATGATGTATATATGTTGATATATATATGATATGTTTTTGATCATATGACTTGTGTTATGTGTATGTTTATGATGCTTTTATGTTTGATTGATTGATTTGATAATTGGATTGAGGATTCATGAAATTATGTCATTTTGAAAATTTATAATTTTGATGTCATGCGGTAATATTTTAAATGAAATAATCTGATGTAACAAATTGATTGTTTGTAATGTGATGTAATAAAAAATAAAAAGAGACTTCTAACAATAATTTCAAAGGACATTGTCGCTATTATAGACCATTTCATGGAGTCGTTGCTCACTCGGTCGTCAAGCTAATCCCAGTATAGAAATATTGTTAAAAGTAAAAGAGTGCTTAAGAGACTGTCTTAAGACTTTGGTGCAATGGTGAAAATGATGGTGATGATGGTTTGTTTTTCAGATTTTCATGAAAATAGTATGCATGAAATAATGTTAAAATGATTTTTGCTAGGCATAAATTCCTAAGTGTGATAAATTTTTTGGATAATTCCTTAGGAATTATACCATCATTGCAAAATTGAAGGTTGACATAATGACATGAAATAATGAAAATGTGTTTGCTTTTTAAAAGCATAATTTGTGTAACATAATGAATTAAGTCATATGGTTTTCATGATTTTTAAATAAATGGGGAATAAAAATTGTTACAATGATTTGCGCTAGGCATAGAATATGTAGGTATAGACTTATACCATCATCGCGAAAATCAAAAGAAAAGATAGTTTTATTGCATGGTTGATTTTTTAATAAACAGAAAATATGAAGATGAGGACTTGCGCTAGGCATAAAATTCCAATTTTGGTTTTGGAACTATACCATCGTCGTGAAAGTCAACAAGTATATATATGTTTTGATTGTATATTTTTGAAAGAAATTTTTGATTTTTCTATTATATAGTTGTCTTTATGGTAAACAACTGTACTTGATTTATTCCAAACAAGTTGCAAAAATAATATTTCAAAGTATTTTGAAGACAAAAGTTAGATTTATAAGGAATCCCATGTGCATATGTGAATTCATTTCCGATCTTGATTTATCATAATGATACACAAAATCTCTCAAATACAAATGTGTGTGCAATTGCTTTGTGCATTTACCAGTTTTGAGCAAGATAATATGATACAAGTGATTTGAAGAAACCAAATAAGTGTTCATTAACCATGATGTAGATGCATATAACCATACTAGACTACTATGTAGGTCGGATTATCAAGAGCTAGCTAATCCATAAGCAGACATAGGTCTGTACAAAAGAAGGTCGCTAATGTGACAGACATATCACCACGCTAGGAGTTACCCAAGGCCAAGCAGGTTGGGCACAAACCACCTGTTATGGGGCTTACCTCACAGCTTTTGAATAATTGAGAATTCCAGGGATTCAAGCTCATCAACCCTTCTTTTCTTTTCAAAGGGTAGGGAAAGGGATTTTATTGCTTTCTTGCTTTCTGCTTTCTTTTGAACTTTGCTTCTTTTTCTTTTTGTATTTTTTTTTGCTTGATTTTTGAGATAGTGCTTGAAATATTGTTGTAATGATATAAAATAACATTTTTCTTTTCTCTTTTTCTTGAACTTTTCTTTTCTTTTTCTTTGCTAGGGATACTTGCTCGGATTAGCTGTAGAGCAAGGGATTTTTATTCTGGGTAGGGGTGAGCTTGTCCTTTTGCCAATTCTCAAAGATTCTAGACCATGTGCATGATAGGATAGCAGGGGAAACTTTTCGCTCAAGAAATCACTTCTACTATGTAGCAAAACATGGAAATTACAAATATAATCATTTTATTGTGAAAAGATGTGCTTGGTTTAAGTAAATAACAAGATCAATTCTCTATGCTCAAACTTTATTTAATTGAATTTTGTGAACTTTGATATAAGAGAGATTAGTAATCATGCCAGATAAAATCAAGATATTTATTTTTGTGAGTGTGCAAGTGAGGGATTCCAAATAAATGCTAATTTATCCAAAATAATTTGAAACATATAACCGCAATAATTGTAAGAAAATATATATAAACTACTTTTGAGAAGTTTTGAGAATGTTGACTCTCTCTTTCTTCTTTATATTGTTTTGGTTTCGAAAGAGTCAAGCATATTGCTTGTTTTTATATTTTTATCATTATTTTGTTTTTTGGTTTTATTTTTGTTTTTGAACAAAAAATTTAACAAGTGCCATAAATAAATGCAACAAATAGTTTTGAAGATTTTGATGATTATGAATGTTTTTGGTGTTTTTGAATTTATAAATTTGAAAGAAATACAAGATAGTGATTTTGAAACAAATATATACATGGATGAAATGACCAAATTTATACATAGTAACGTTTAAGATGCAAAATATTCATGGGTTCTTTAAGTTCTTTACCATCTAAGGTAGATAATTTGTATGCTCCTGATTCAAATTTAGCAGTAATAATGTATGGTCCAAGCCAGTTGGGCTCAAATTTACCTTTAAGGTCCTTAGTTGCATTAGTATTTTTTTTGAAGATTTTGAGGATTTTGATTTTTTTGTATTTTGATTTTAATTTATGAATTGAAATTGGTGGTATATACAAGATGATCTATATACACTATACAAGGTTATTTGAGTATAGCATGTCTAAGGTTGCTTCAAAATCAAAGGAGGTTTTGAAGGATAATCTGGTTGAGGTGAAGGTAAGAACAAAAGGTGATGAATAAAAGGTAGTGATAACAAAAGCTTTGTTATAATGTAGAATAATGTAGCAAAAGATTTGACTTTTATATGTGGAAAATTGATCATGTTACAAAATAAAATGTAAGAAGGATAAGAAAGTTCTTCATTCTTATCACTATATTCCAAGTCTTGATAAGATGGAGAAAGTATATGTGAAAGATATGCATGGATGTTATTTGGTAAACAAGGATGATCATATATGGATGAAGAAAAGTGATGGATAGAAGATAATTGTGATAATAGAGAATGTATAGAACTTGATGTTTCAACCGTTAAATATTCTTCAAATGGTGTTGGGTCACCATGTATGGTAACAATTTTATTTGCAAGTTCAAACTTCAAACATTGGTGAAGAGTGGAAGGGACAACCCTCATCGTATGAATCCAAGGACTTCTGAGAAGTAGGTTGTAAGGTGAAGGGCAATATGCTACATAAAATAAAGTATCCAGGATCTTGGATCCAATATTAAAGGGAAAAATTATAGTACCTTGAGCTTCTTGAATTTCATTGTTAAAAGATTTTATAATAACATTTGATTCATTAAGATCTTCTTCCTTTGATTTGAGTTTTTGGAATAATTGATAAGTGCATAAATTAAGAGAGGAGCCATTATCTACCATGATAGTTCTAACAAGTGTTTCTTTACTAGATCCTGTAATGTAAAGATAGGAGTCTTCTTGTGGAGTAGAGGAAGGAATATCCTCATCATAGAATGAAATATGGTTAACCTCAAGAGGGTTTACACCATTAATTATGTTCTTAGAGAAAATATGATGAGGAACAAATTGTTGGCTAGGTATTTTGAACAAAATTTCCTTGTGATAAATTTGTAATACTTCTAAAAGGGATATCTTTGCTTGAGGATTAATCACTTGTTGTTGGCTATCAAAGGGGATTTCAGATTGAGATTTTGATTCTAAAGATGAGCTTTCTATGCTTACATTCCATTTTGGATCATTCTCTAGAGCCAAAGATAGTTTTGAAGGTTGGTCAAATGAGGAATCCATATCTTGAATATCAGATTGAGTTGATTGAACTTGAGGTTGCTCATTTGTAGTTTTTGTTACAATATTAATAATATCATCATGATGGGACACATTAACATGCAATATTTGATTGGTTTCTTGTTGTTGATAATTGAATAGGGGTTCTTGGGAGATCCCCATGTCTTGATTGATTATTGGTATTTGTTGTGTAGGAGTTTGATTGTTTACTGGAGATTTATAATCAGTTGTAGATTGTAATTCCTTTATATTAAAAAGACCCTTATCAATCAAATCTTGAATTGCACATCTTAAATCTTTACAATTTTGTGTCATATGTCCATCTACTCTATGATATTCACAATGTAGCTCAGGTTTAAACCAATCTGTTGTGGTATCAAGGTTGTCTTATGGAAGGGAGTTCAATCTTATTTGTGTCAAGTAAATGCTTGAGAATTATATCCATTGGTTGATTGAGCTTAGTAAATTTACGTGATGAAGGTTTTTGAGAGGTTTTTGATAAATGCCTTAGGAATTTCGTCATAAAAGGACCTAATGGTTTCTCACCTCTACTTTCTTTATTATGGGTAGAATGATGATAGGAAGATTGCGAAGTATGAGGTGAGTGCATGGTAGAATTGGAAGAATAAGTATTTTCTTGTTGAAATGGATGTGTTGTATTGAAAGAAGAATATTGAAAAGGTGGAGGAGGATTATATGTGGATTGATAGACATAATATGGATATATGGGAGAATAGATAATATCGTTATGAAGAGGATTGGAAAAGGGATTGTTCTGTTGGGTTATGGATGAAAAATGAGAAAAGTGTGATGGAGGTGATGTTGAATAGGGATGAGGTTGGTCATAATCAACAAATGTATTTGGCTGAATTCTTCCAACATTACTGATGGGCTCATATTGATTTGAGTAAAAACTCATGGTTTCTTTAGTACTTCTAAAAGTAATATTTAGCATCTACTATTTAGAATTGAATCTAAAACATACAAACTTGAAATGATGATTTTGTTTTTGTTTTTCTTGTATACATATATATATATATATATATATATATTGTTTTTGTTTTCAAAAGGTTTAAAATGCATTCACGTCGGGTTCACCAAAATGTATCGCTCCAAATTTTTCGCATCCTTACCTTCAGGCTATAGGATCCGTGCCCGGAAGGAGGATGGGAAAAGGATGTCGCGGTACCTCGGACTGAGAGGACTTTGCGAAGGTCCCGCCTCTCAAGGGAGGTGTATTTTGATGATTTTTCGATGGATGGTGGGTTCACCAGGAAACATTTAATGGCAGTTTCCACGCCTAGGTTTGGAATGTGTTTTTATGTGTTCGTTTTTAGTCTTAAGCATTCATATCCTAGGTTTGGCCAAATGAATCTAAATTAATCTATATGAAAATGCAGATTTAATGAATACAGAGAACAAATTTAAGACAAAAAAATAGAGAAATTAAGGAAGAATAAGAAGAATACCTGATCCGGATGTCTGATGGAGATTCTGATGTTTGAAGCAGTCAAGATCGTCTGGAATTCGACAGAATCGTCTGAGATCAGACAAGATCGTCTGAGATCTGACGAATTCATCAGACGAATTCATCAGAGACCTGCAAACAGAAGAACAGATGCAAAATACAGAGAATACTACTATGCTAACAGGGGGAAACAACACAAAATGACAATATGAATACTAAACAATAATTATGAATAGAAATTCAAACAAATTATGATGTTCTAATGATAAATTATGATCTTATCATGCAAGTTAAGCTATATGGGTGAACTCCAAATGCAAAATAGTAAGAAATAAGGATAAAACTAACTAAAATGCAGAATAAAATAGCGAAAGGAATAAGAGAAAGCGCAAACTCTGGGCACTGATTGCCCCCAATGCAGATTGTAGTCGAAATCATCTAGAAGTAATGAAATCATCTCGAATTACGATAGGATCATCCGAGATTTGAACGAGATCATCTACGATGATCTGAGCTTGCTCCGGCTGAAGATCAATGAGGTCCCTGCAAGAAAACTTCAAAATAACAAAGGCAAAATAATGTTCTAGGTATTCTAATGCACGCAAAATCAAGTTACAAAGAAATTCAGCCAGGGGTTGGGAAGGGAAGGTCCTAATGATTAAATAGGCTTAGGGGAGTAGTTAGGAGGTTGGAGATCATCCCTATTTGGGAGATCTCCAATGGGGGAGGGTCTCTAACGGCGCAGACACGCTTCTGCCCGGATTAGAGGCCCGTTGGAACAGAAGCTAATTGTGCAAAATCAGTTTTGCGACAAGATCGTTTGGACGTCCTAGCCCAGACGAAATCGTCATATCCGGGGCGATATCGTTTGATCGGCGACGATATCGTCAAACGGTCAAAACAACCTCTAAAAATGGCACGAAAAAGGGGGAAACGGATTACCCGACGGTTAACGGGCGGTTTGGGAGGTTAAAATTTGAATTTAAATTATTTACTAAGGTGAATGTAATTATTACAATTTTACTGTGCCAATTTTAGGGTGCTACAGTAGGTCATGATGTATTCACATTGTGACTTGCAAAATTGTTTTGAATTTCATTATTTTAAGTGGTAGTTGATTGTTCATTAGAATAACCTAAGTTTTTATGCATTGTGATGGATTTCACTTCTGCTTGTTCTCTAATTTAATTTTTAAGAACATCTAAAATGATATCTTTGTTTCTTTTGATATAATCTTGAACATGGTCCAAAGTTTGATGAGATATTTATTCTATAACTAATTGTTCTCTTAGCCCTTGTTGTGACCAAGTATTTACTTCTAGTTCCATTTTATCTTGAGAAAATGATCCTTTTTGTGAAGGAAAAATGACACTCTTATTTCGGGTGTTATAAGGATTTTGAGACATAGTTAGAAGACTTAGCTTCAAAGAGGGAGCTAATTTATTAGAGTTTTATTTCTAGATTATGTATAGCAAAGAAGAGACAATTTTTGTGATCCTTATGTTGCCCAGATAAGAAACCCTCCTTATGACTCCCACTAATACACCGTAATATACTAGCCAAAGAAGATTACTTCCCTAAGGTTCATCAATCAGCTTACTCAAGGGGTTTTTAACCTTCCCCCAGTAGGATTAGCAATTTTTTATGTTCTTGTTATCTTAATTTAATGTGATGTAAGCTAAGAAAATAAATTAAGTGGTCTGTTTAAGTTCAACAAACTTTTATCTTAGTTAAGGCAAATGGAAGTGTTCATGTTAGGTTCACCAATTTATGTAGGCAACGAGAAAACCTCGTGTTATTTTCCTTTTTAAATCTAATTGATGTCAAATGTGCACGGGAGAGATTCATTAGAATATCTGCTTCCCCACTTGAGGACCTCTTTCCAAAGGAGATCTTGAGGATATGAATCCTCAACACAACTAGATCCCTATAGTTCATAGATTATCAAGGTCATGGAAGGTTGATGTAATAGTTGTTTTGTGGTGTTTTATGTTTTCAATTAGGATAATCACCTAAAAGGTTTGGACCCTTAGTAATATCGAATCTTTATCAAACCTCAATGGTTATTTGAACCTAAATCATTAGAACCATCTAAAATATAAATCTTAGCTTAACTAACACAAATGAAAGCAAGCAAGAGCTATCCTAAATGCAATTCAAGTTTTGAATGCACTAGTCTAAGGAGGATTTTCTTTTCATGGCAAACAAGGAAGGATGCAATCAAATAGGAATAGCCTAATGCCACTAGATGCAATTCATATTTCTTGCCTAAGTACTTAATTATAAAATATATGCTAAAATAGGGTCTAAGGTTATCTAATTAAGTTGTCCTAAAATGTTTTGTGAGGGAATAGCTAAGTATTTTATATAAGTTTCTAAATTTTGTAAGAGGAATTACTATGTTTATGAGAAACAATTTCTAAGTTTTATAAAGAAATTATTATGTTTTGTAGAGAAATTTCTATGTTTCTGAAATGAAACTTACAAAGTTTGGTAATGAAATTTCTAAGGCTTTGTAATGAAATTGCTATGTTTTTTTATGTATTTTGAAAATAAATTCCTAAGTTTTGTAATTTTTTTTGTATTAAGTAGTGGTTTTGCTAGGTTTTGTAAAGATTTGCTAGGTTTTGTAATGAAATTTCTAGGGTTTTCAAACAATATTGTATTCTCTAATCTAGGTTCCTTAATTGCCCAAAATAGATGTGTATTAAGTTTTTAAAATAAGCAAAATGCATAGAAGGGAAATGATAGAGCTATGGAAGGGCCAAGTGGTCGGGTTGCCTCTACCAGAGCCTGTCTATCAAATTCACCACAGAGAAGAGCCAAATTCGCCACTCTACCAAATTCACCACAAGGGTGGCAAATTTGGTAAACCTGCACAAAACCCAAAAAAAAATAGGGTTTCTATTTTTGGGGGCCTATATGAGGGCAATGAATATTGTAAGTTATCTCTACTACTGATCAGACTCCATTTTATGCCAAAAAGTTGAATATTATTTCCTATTTTTGGAGTAATTTTGGTCTATTACCAAATTCACCATAGCACCATGCCAAATTTACCACTCAGCCAAATTTACCATAGGGGTGGTGAATTTGATCCTAGGAGGAGAAAAAAAGGATTTCAAGGTCGATTTTAGAGGGTTATACTATGAATTAAGGGCTAAAAAATTGTCAAGGGTTCCCTACTGAAGTCTAGAGGACCTATGAGTGGAAAAATTAGAGAGTACTACCTCAAAAATCAAGTTTTGCTAAATTCACCACAAGGATGGAGAATTTTGTTCTAAGCACTATTTTTAAGATTTTAGAGTCAAATTGAGGGTAAATTTTAGCTAGGTTTGGCTTAAAAATGATAGGGAATATTCCTAATATGAACCAAAAGGTATTTTTACAAATAAATTAGGGAATTATACTCTCAAGTCTAAGAATTAATGACTAAAATTCTATTTATAGTAAAAAGGAGTGAAATCCCCAAAGGGGATTTGGAAGTTTTGGAAAATCAAACTTATGATAGTCTGCAAAAGGGAAAGCAGAGGCTTAGGAAATGTTAAAACAAGGTGAATCCAATTCATAACAATTCTACAAGGATGTATTGGAGGATAATTTCAAGGATTTGACAATATGTATCAAGAAATGTTTTCAAATTTCAAATCAAATGAGTAATAACAAAGTGAATGTTAGAGCACAAATCTAAAATTAAATTCTATAGTAGCATAAATGTATGTAAATCATATGTAATATAATAAGTAAACTACTAATTGTCTTTAATTATTACAAATAGCAAGTAATATTCCTATTATTGTGAAAAATATCACATATGAAGCTAAATAAAATGTTAATAGGAATACTTGAAACAAAGAGATAATGTATGAAAGGAGAATACCAAATTATAACACTAAGATAGCATGAAATAAAATGATATTAGATCAATATACTATAAAAATAACAAGATCTTAGAGACAAAATATTAGCAAAAAAAATGTAAAGGAAATATGACGAAAACCCTACAAAATGGAGGATTAGAGTCACAAATGTGGTAAATAAATGATAGATTCCAAAGCATCTACAAAAGAAGTGTGAGGAAGCAAAATATATGAAAACATGCTACAAAACCCAAGTTAAAGTACCACAAAAACTAGGTTAGAGGTTGCCAAAGAATTTAGAGAAATCAAGAAGAAAGGTTAAGCCTATGAAAAGAAATGCATAAAATAAAGTGAGATATTAAATAGCAAGGCTAAAAACATGGGTAGACAAAATTCTATGGAACCAAGGTGAAGATATAGAATAAGCGAGCTAGGAGAGCTTCCCTCCTTTCCCCTAATGGTGACCTCCTCAATTCCAAGCCCTCCCTAGCCTTGCTTGGCGTACTTCCAATGCTAGTAGAAACTACTCTAATGCTTGAGAAAACTTATGCTACTGCTTGAAAAGAGCCTAGAGAAGAAAATTCAAATGCTAGAATGATGTGGGAAGAGCTTTGCTACAATGGAAAACCTTGCCAAATGCCTACCCAAGGAGGTCCTTAAATAGGATTTGGAGGAGGTATTGGAGGGAGAATTGGATAAGAATGCATTCAAACTAATTAATCTCAAATCTTGTTGGAGTGTGCGGGATCAATGGTGGAGGTGGAAAGATGCTCAATCCACATCTACCTAGTTCGTGTGAAATATTCTTGGCCGTTTTACCAAATTTGCCATTGTTTGCCAAATTCACCAGAGGTGTTGCAAATTTTGTTTTGACTGGTGAATTTGGTAACCAATCATATTAGAGTTATGATATTTTAATTTTGAAAAGGGGTGCCAAATTTATCACTAGCCAAATTCACCACAGGTGTGGTGAATTTGGTAAAAACTAACTTTTGGAAAAAAACCCTAATTTTATAGTCTTGCCAAATTCACCACTCAACTTGCCAAATTCACCACTGGAAAATTTGGTCAGATTAGTGAATTTGGTAAAGGTGTTTTTAAGTATTAAGATTTATGGGAAATGATTATTTTGATTTTTTTTTTAAGTTAGAACAAGTTTTGGTGTGATTTAGACTAGTTTTAGGGAGTCGCAATAAGCATGTCAAAATTGGGTGTCTACACTTTAAAAGGATTATTTTATTTCCACTATCAAATTGAAAGGCACATCTATATTTAGCAACATAGTCATAGGCTTTACAATCTGAGCAAAATCTAAGATGAAATTTTTAAAAAAGTTAATCTACTCAAAGAAATATTGTAGAGCTTTCTTGTTCATTGGTAGAGGAAGTGGTAATATTGATTTCACTTAGTCTAGATCAATAGATGGGCCTTGCTTTGAGACAAAATGTCATATTATTTTTCTCTTATGGATTGCAAAGAAATAATTCTATGAATTAGAGAAATTCTAAACTCTTGATGTGGATAAGAAAATGTGCCTCTCAGTCTACATAATGTTCTTCCAATGTGGAATCCCTTTTATAATAAAATATCTTGCACTCCTGATTTCCTTGACCACCTTAATAGGAGTGGGCTTGCGTACCACCATTGGTTAAGTAGAATCTTGTAGAGGGGAAAAACTACCCTACTATGTACGATTCTTGGCTGGATTCATTGGGAGGTGAGGTGACCGTAGGGGTGTGTTATATTCTCTACACTTGATGTCATAAATGAACAGGTTCACCAAGAATGATTTTAGGAATCAATCTAAGTTTGGGGTAGAAATGTTAAATGTATCAATTAAGTAATCACCTATGTTTGGTCTTTCTATGCTATACCATGAAAATGAAATAATAAATTCAAAACACAAAATATGCAAGAATACAATGTCTAACCCTAGTATGATTTTTTTGATTCAATTATCTCTAACCCTAGGTTGCAAGAAATTAAATATTTTTCTTTGAGCAAGGGACCAAGTGAAATGCACATACAAGACTAAACCTTATATACAAAACTATATGTCTTTTTACTTTTAAATTCCTAGGAAGCAATCAAATATTTCTCCTCTTTTATTTATAACCTAGGTGTGAATAGAAAAGATAAAAGCAAACAACACACAACCTAACAACTTTACCAAGGGTAATGATCTAATATGGTGTTTTATCCAAGCTTTGTATTACATCCAAAATATCGCACAACTTCAAATATACAAAATAGCATCTGAAAACACGAGATTTCAGAAACAAAAAGGAAATACTAAAAAAAATTGTATTAAAAGGAAAGAACACAAATGAATGAACACAAGATATAAAAGCAATATAAACTATGGCCTTTTTTTATTGATATTCTTTTCAATTCGTGTTACAATGCGTCTCCTTCCTTTTTAGGGGATAGGAGCGTTAGATATTGATCTCTACAACTTGTTTCAGAATTCCTTCTTTCGCGTGCCCACATATAAAATGGGCGAACCAAAATGTTGTCGCCGCTTGCGTTGATAAAGGTCGATTCCTCGCTGCTCCTCCAATGCTGCAAATCTGCGTTCAAAGAAACAAACAAAGAATCAGTAGCACCTGTGTATGAAAAATAAAAGATAAATCTAACTATGGCTAAAATGAATCTAAATGAACTGAAAACTTGACAAAAGCATAAACATGAAACTAGCTAAAAATACTATAAAAGAAATAAAGCGGGGGGGGTGCCCGAAGGCAAACCACCCGCGGATGAAACTTTGCTTCGACACCAATCCGCTTAGGATGGGTCCGAAACCTGATGTGATGTGTTGTCGACAAATTGGTAGGATATTGTAGTCAAAAAAATCGGTGTTGGTCCTTGATTCGTGCCTTCAAAAGTCACCCAATAACCTCTCTTTCGATTAAGAGATTATGGATGTTGAAAACACAAATCGCAAGTAAATGAATTAGCAGCACTTCGTCGCTCAAAATGCTCCTGCTCGGTATATCTTTTGGGTGAGGAAACTCACCATTTTATAGACCCAAGGGGTCTCTTTGAATTAACATGCAAAAGTGTTTCTTTGCATGAATGCTTTTTGTGTGAAAAGAAGACTTCTTCTTGATCAAGGGATTCTTAACTGTCTCTGTGCATGTCTTTGTGTGTTTTAGAAAAGCTCACTTGCACTCCCATGCAATGAAGGAATAGCTAAGTGGCAAATCTGAGTTGTCCTAAAAAGCTCACTCTCATTCCCATGCAGTGAAGGAAACGTCAATTGGCAGATATGAGTTGTCAAAAGAACTCACTCGCACTCCTATGTCATGCAAGAAAAGCTAAGTAGCAGTTTTGAGTTGTTACATGCCGAGATTTGACTTTTTGCCGGTCAAACTTGGCATTCGTCCCACCCCGAAGCGAGCGCTGGTAATCGTCCCTGGGTGAGACGAGTATCAGTCAACACTCGTCCCTGGGTAGGACGAGTAAAACCTGCACTCGTCCCTGGGTGGGACGAATAAGCAATAAAGTGTCTAAAAGGTGCCAAATTGGTTTTTGACTTGCAAAACTGCTGTGTGAGTGGTTAGAACCACTGTTTAACCTCTGAGGGCTGCCCTGGGGGTTGTGTGTGTTAGTGCGATCAGTGCTTGTTGTCACATAATCGGATTGGTGTTGTTTTGGTGTCTACAGATGCCCCTTTTTGGGAAGCGCTGCACATGGTGCAGTGCTGAGCAAAAATATATAACCAAAGCACTAATGATTAGGGTTTCTCAATAACCTAACCAACTCTTGATGCCCCAAGTATGGAAAGGGCATGCATTCTTGAATCCTTGCTTTTGACGAGCTAAGGAACTTAAATCAAGCATTAACCTGGTTCGGTGAGGTATTACTTGAACTTAGACATTGATCAGTCATGAAGAGGCAAAGGGCGCAACCTTTTGTCTGTGGGAACCTTGAGTTCATGATTCACGAATGCCAAGTATATGATCATTTTGTGATGATTGCTTGTTTGCTGCCCCAAGCAGGGGCGCGATTGTCATTTGCAATGATCCTTTGAATGCGTGTCATTTCCCAGACTGGGTATAATGGTGTTGATTGGCAACTAAGTGTGACTACCCCCTCAAGCGACGAATCGATGAGGGAATGACCGACATGAGAAAAGCGACGAGTCGCTTGACCCAAGATGACTTGTGCAAGGGTGCCTTTAGATGGTTTACCGCTAAGCATGCTCGAGCAGTTCCTCGACTGTTTTGACCTTTTTTTTTGGTTTTGTTGGCATTTGTCATTTTTATGTTGTGGTTGTTTTTGATTTTTTGTTTTTTTTTTTTTTTTTTAATTCGTCCCGGGGGGGACGAGTGCCAGGATGGTACTCGTCCCGGGGTGAGACGAGGGCGCCACCATGGTACTCGTCCCGGGGTGGGACGAGCGCACCGAAAAGCGCTCGTCCCGATCAGGGACGATTGGCAGCAGGCAAAAACTATAAATAGACAAAAATGATAGGTTGGGCTCATTTGCACTGTTCAACGATTGCGATTTGGAGCTCTGGGAGGAGGAGGTAGATTTCTGACGCGAAGCGCTGCCGGATCATCCAGCCACCATGAGTGCACAGACCGGGTCGTCGAGCGGCGGAGCCGAGGCGAGACCAATAAGTGCACTATCTCCTCGATTGTGAATTTGAAAAATGCAAATTTGTTTTTATGGTGTTTTTCTTGTGTTTAAACATGAAACCCTAATTAATTAAATTAAAAGGTAAATGAATGACACCGAATGAAACATGGATGCAAACCGATGGAAACTTAGATGGAAAACCATAGGATAAACCCAAAATGAAACTTAGAGTAACACTTTAGGGTAACCATGGTTAAAAAATGTTTTTCTATGTGAATGGTAAAACTTAGGTCGAAACCGTAGGTAAACCATGCCCATATTTTTGTGTTATGTTTATGGAATTAAAAATGGAAAATGAATGAATTTTTTTGGTTGAAATGGTAAACTTAGGTCGAAACCGTAGGTAAACCATGTCGATATTTTTATTGGTTTTGATGAAATTAAAGATGAATTTTGTTGTTTTGAAATGGTAAACTTAGGTAAAACCGTAGGTAAACCATGTCAAATTTTTATTGGTTTTTGATGAAATGAAAGGTGAAATTTTTTTTGGTTGAAATGGTAAACTTAGGTAAAACCGTAGGTAAACCATGTCAAATTTTTAGTGTTTTTTGATGAAATTAAAGATGCAAAATTGATGAATTTTTTTGTTTTGAAATGGTAAACTTAGGTAAAACCGTAGGTAAACCATGTCAAATTTTTTTGTTTTTTATGAAATTAAAGAGGCAAAATTGATGAAGTTTTTTGTTTTGAAATGGTAAACTTAGGTAAAACCGTAGGTAAACCATGTCAAATTTTTGTCATTTTTTTGATGAAATTAAAGATGCAAAATTGATGAATTTTTTTGTTTTGAAATGGTAAACTTAGGTAAAACCGTAGGTAAACCATGTCAAATTTTTGTCATTTTTTTTTGATGAAATTAAAGATGCAAAATTGATGAATTTTTTTGTTTTGAAATGATAAACTTAGGTAAAACCGTAGGTAAACCATGTCAAATTTTTGTCATTTTTTTTTTATGAAATTAAAGATGCAAAATTGATGAATTTTTTTTGTTTTGAAATGGTAAACTTAGGTAAAACCGTAGGTAAACCATGTCAAATTTTTGTCATTTTTTTATGAAATTAAAGATGCAAAATTGAAAAATTGGATGAAATTTTTTTTTTTTTTTGGATGTACATGTGAATGAAAGATGTTACTATACAGTTATGCATTTTTGTACATGTGATGGTAATTTGATGCATGTTTTTGATGTTTGTTGTTTTCTGTGATGTGCAGGTGGTGAAGAGTCGACATCGAGTATCGACCATTTTTTCTAATGCCCGCGAGGCGTTGAGTGATGATGACTGGGAGTGGCTTGATGCCCTAGGGCTCAAGCACGTGGCTCGGTTGGATGCAGTTGTGGCAGATCGGGCATACCTTATAGCTTTGATCGGCCTGTGGGATGTTCGTACGAACACCTTCCATCTTTCGATAGGGGAGATGACAGTCACCCTAGAGGACGTGTATCGGATTCTTCGGATTTCGATAGACGGGGTTCCTATTCGGACGACACCACGGGGCCAGAGGATGGCGGTACTGACGTGGTACTTTGGATATGGAGAGGATGATGATGGGATGACCTCGCTGGAGAGGGCGGAGCTGGATTGCCATATTGGAGGGATTTTGGTACGGTATTGGTATGCGAGGGGAATGTTGGGAGTGAGGCATGCGGTGCTCATGAGCCTCATTTCCAACATGCTCCTGCCAGACTCGTCAGGAGCGAGGTTCCCATGGAACCTATTGGAGGTGGTATGGCAGTTAGTGGATTGCCCGATGACAGAGCCGATTATTATGAGATGGGGTCAGACACTGTTGGCGCAGTTATACGATGAGTTGTATGAGGTCCGTTGTCGGAGGCGGAAGGGGATTGGGTGCAGTTTCTTGTTGCAGTGTTGGGCCTGGCAGCACATAGCCGTAGAGCGACCACGAGGGTTGCCTTGGACTACCCGGGCTGACATGGTGGATAGGGACATTGGGTATGGTGCTCTATGGTATCGATCTGAGGAGCGAGGGCAGAGTCGACGGTTCACAGGAGATGTGGACCATTACAGAGATGTATTGGCACGACTGACTCTAGGAGATGTGATATGGCGGCCATATCGGGATTGTCCCGCATGGCCAGAGGCTGATGAGTGGCTTCGGCGGGTTCGGAGGGGGAGATGGGTGATTGGACGACATGGGACAGAGCAAGAGTACTTCCATTACCTCCGAGTGACGTGATAGTTTGGGGTACGCTAGGGGTTGCCTGGGGAGCCCATAGTCTATCGACATCGGAGTGATGAGAGGACCCTAGCTGCGCCGATCCTCGAGCCATTGGGGGAGGAGTCGGATGCAGTACTAGACATTCTAGACGTAGATGACATCGGAGTGACTGCTGAGTACCAGGAGTGGTGGACGCTACGATAGTGGCGAGGTGAGGGGCCATTGGGAGGAGAGGAGGCAGTGAGAGGCGGAGAGGGTGCAGAGGCACCAGGAGAGGGTTGGGGGGCTCCTATGGATGTGGAGATGGTGGAGGTGGCAGAGGTAGGAGATGAATTTGAGGAGGAGCGACCAGAGATGCAGGATGCTCCGGAGCAGGTCGATGCTCCAGAGAGGCCAACGCAGCCAGTCGGGTCGTGGGATACAGAGGCGGGGTTGCGCGCTGAGGTAGCACAACTGATAGGAGAGCTTGTAGAGATGACGCAGGAGAGGGATCTCCTGTGGACATAGTTGGCAGGGTAGGGGAGCGCAGGGGCTGTGGCTCACCAGCAGGTGGGGGATACGGATGCTGCACGGGAGAGGGATCTCCTACGGGTGCAGCTAGCACAGCGTGATGATGCCATCGCGTACTACCGTAGGCGAGAGGCCGAGTTGAGGCTATGAGAGGCAGATTGGGGGCGACATCGGTCAGAGATGGAGGGTGAGATCATCCGCCTGGGTGGGCGAATACCAGAGCCTCCGATCAGTGGCTCGTCGTACAGGATGAGAGATAGTGGGACGGAGCAGTCGGCATCATCCCGGCATAGGCGGCGAGAGGAGGGCGGAGCGAGTGGTCGGGATGTAGGGGCGAGCAGTCGCCCTGAGAGGTCTCAGAGGACGGATACCATGGGGGGTAGCTCTCATCGCATCGATCCTGCGTGATCATGGTGGCCGACGCCCTAGGCTGGGGGTTTTGAGATTTTGGATGATGGGAGTGAGGTCCGAGGACCAGTGCATTGTAGCCTACGGGCAATTTTTGTTATGATATATATACAGATGATTCTTTTTGGTGTTTATCCTTTTTCATGATTTATTTTTATGTGCATGTTTTTACATTGATGTATGCATATGCGATTATGAATGCGATGGTTCTAATTTGTATGAGGTATGCATATGGAATGAATGCAATGATTTGTTAATGATTTGTCGATGCACCATAGACTGGACAAAATTTGGATTGGACTTGCTAATAATGGGATAACTTTGTGGAATGCTTGTGCATGTGGAAACTTTGTTTTTGTATTTTGTCTATTTTTTTTTTTTATGGTGATGTATGGAATGAAATGTATCGGTTGTTTGAAAATGTAGTTAAGCTTTTCTGAGATGCAGATATTTTTAACTAACTAGCCAAGACTATACATTTATCTCGCAAGACTTCTGAACAAGGTCTAAATCCGACTTGAATTTAACCAAGTTATTTCACATCCCTGTGTGTGCAATTGAGTTCATTTATGTGGTATTTATCAGGATACCGCCAATGCCAGATGGGCTTTCAACCGAACCTATACTGAGGATCACCTAATTAGCTCCACTAACTCCTTTATTGTATTTAGTCAGATTAATCTGCGATGCTATCTAGGATACCATAAGCTAGCTCATCCACATGCAAACATTGATCTGCACACAAGTTAATGTGACAGATATATCATCATGCGGGAGGTTTACCGCCAGTGACCGATAGGCTATCAACCAAACCGGTACTGAAGCTTGCCTCATGACCTGTCGAAATGCTGAGAATTCCAGGGATTCAAGTTTGACTCCCTTCTTTTCTTCAATTGTATTGGGATACTTGCTCTCTTGTAGTGATAAAATCACTTTTTATTTTTTTTTGTTTTTTTTTTTTTTTTTTTTTTATTTATTTTTTTTTTGAGCAAGGGATTTGAATATGGAGTGACGAGAATCACTATTGTTTGTGCCTTTTGATGTGTGCACTGTAGGATGTCAAATTTTAGTGTTTTGACGTTTTGCAAATTTTTTGATGTTTTGCAACTTTTGAGAACTTGGGATTCATGGGGAATTGGGTAGGGAGGATGCTTGTCCTTTTGCCAACTCTCAGCATTTCTAGGGTCAATTGCACAGGGGGATAAGCAAGATAGCCGTTTCGCTTATGGTAACTGGGATTATGGTGCAGGTTTCATCTTTCATTCACACAACTTAGGAATTATTTTATGTGTGTTAATTTGTGTTGGGATGCTACGTACCAAGGTGGGATCCAAGTAAAACTTTCCCATGTAAAATTTGCTTAACTGTGTACAGTGTTTGGCTAGAAATTTAAAGACATATGAATGACGAAAACCCTATATACATTAGGCGACACTGACGATGCTAAAATAAAAGGGTGATATGTTGGATGTAGGTGTTTATGAAAATGGATCTGAGGTGGAAATGATGGAATTGCCAAATAATGACAGCCTATGGTGCTTTTGACTTGTATGACCTAGCGAAATATGCAATGTATGGATGCAATGCTTAATGCAACCTATATTTTTGTATTTTGATTTTTATGAGAATGCATGGAATGGAAATGCAAATGTTTTTGTAATTTTGATGTTTTTATGAGTATGCATGGAATTGAAATGCAATTGTTTTTGTAATTTTGATTTTTGTGAGTATGCATGGAATTGAAATGCAATTTTTTTTTGTGATTTTGATTTTTGTGTTGTTTTTGTTGATTTTTGAATATTTATGTTGACCAAGCAATTATGGTAACGCTTGGAGCTTTTGGGTTGACCAAGCGATTGTGGTAATCCTTGGAGCTTTTGGGTTGACCAAGCGATTGTGGTAATCCTTGGAGCTTTTGGGTTGACCAAGCGATTGTGGTAATCCTTGGAGCTTTTGGGTTGACCAAGCGATTGTGATAATCCTTGGAGCTTTTTGGGTTGACCAAGCGATTGTGGTAATCCTTGGAGCTTTTGGGTTGACCAAGCGATTGTGGTAATCCTTGGAGCTTTTTGTTGGACTATGGCTCTCTAGCTGTGGAATGACCTCAAATGAATGATGTTCAAGGGTTCTGTTTCCTTGATTCCTTCAAGAGAGGCAAGCCGGTATGTTTTAGGTCCTATTTTACTATCAATGATGTAAGGACCTAACCAGTTTGCTACAAACTTGTCCCGTAGATGGGACGGCAAATTAGAATTCTATTGGTTCTCTTTTAAGACCAAGTCACCAACCTGAAATTCCCTAAGATGGACTTTCATGTTGTATGCTTTCTTAAGTCGCTCTTGATAGATACGCAAATGCTCGAGAGCATTAACGCGTCGTTCGTCGAGCAACGTCAGTTGATCTAACCGGGCCTATCACGCAGTGTCATCATCGATGAACTCTTGCATTGAAATGCGCAGGGAAGGAATTTCCAACTCAAAAGGCATGACTGCCTCGGAGCCATACACCAATGAAAATGGAGTTGCCCCAGTGGGCGTCCGAATGCTGGTGCGATAAGCCCATAGGGCAAGCGGGATCTGAATGTGCCAGTCTTTATGATTTTCTGCAACTGTCTTTTTGAGAATGGCGACTAGCATTTTGTTTGACGCCTCTGCTTGCCCATTTGCCTGCGGATAATAGGGTGTTGAAAAGCTATGTTGAATCTTGTACTTTGTGGTCAAAGCATGCACATATTTATTCTTGAATGGTGTCCCATTATCCGAGACTATTTTGGATGGAATACCAAAATGACATATGATGTTATGCAAAATAAACTCCGCAATGCGGGCTCCAGTCGTAGTGGTCAGTGGAATTGCTTCCACCCATTTGGTAAAGTACTCTGTGGTCGTTAAAATAAACGTGTGACGACCAGACGATGCAGGGGAGATCTTTCCAATTAGATCAAAGCCCCACTACAAAAAGGCCAAACCGATTGAATCGGCTGTAAGGCTCGAGAAGGTATGTGTGTCAAATTAGCATGGTGTTGACACTTCATGCACTTCTTCACATATGCGCAACAATCTCGCTCTAAATATGGCCAATAATAACCCATGCGAAGAATGCGCTTTGCGATGGCCATACCGCTGAAGTGGCCACCACATGTACCATCGTGAGCTTGGGTGATCGCCCAAGCGGACTCTTGTTGGTCCAAACAACGAAGGAGGATTCCTTCATAATTTTGATGATACAAAATGTCTCCTAACAAGACATGCTTTGCCGCTTTCTGTTTGAATGATCTTTTTGCGGCTTGTGTCAATCCAAGGGGGAGATTACCTAGCTTGAGGTAATCCCGAATGGGTGTGTACCAATCTTGTTGATCAGAAACCTCGATAGTATGAACGACCAATCTCTCTTGAAGTCTATCCCGAACAAAAGCTGAGCAGGAAAGAACTTGTAAAAACAACGTGGTGTTGCTAGTAAGAGGGGTCGGGGAGAACAAGGACCCCCAGTTGGCTTGAATCAAACAATCTCGAATTCGAGAGAACTTATCCGGAGATGGTTCAATCTTGATCATGTGGATTCCTGGCATTAGATCAGAGCTTGCACGCTCCATCACAGATTGTGATAATGTTTTAACTTGAATGGTTGTCATTTCACCAGAAGGGTCTTGTGGGATGAGTGACCCCAAGGAGGCCATAGTATCCGCAAAATGATTTGATGATCGAGGGAGTGCCTCAATGTCATACCATTCAAGTTGTGCCAAGAATTTATCCACAAGGGCTTTATAAGACTTCAAAACTGGACATTTACATTGGTATATCCCCTTTACTTGATTGAAAATTAACAACGAATCACCAAAGATGTTCAATCATTTAATGTTCATGGTGATTGTTGTCTGAAGACCTATGAGCAAGGCTTCGTATTCTGCGTTATTGTTGGTGCACGAGAAGTATAATTTAAATGACAAGGGCATTGGAGCACCTTGTGGAGTGAAGAATACAATTCCCGCACCACCCCCTTGCTCACATTTAGAACCATCGAAGAATAGGGTTATGTCGCCTGTGACTCAGGCTCATCGGAATCTGGTGACTCGAAACATGGAAGACCCCATCATCAGGTAGTTCAAAAGTTAGAGGCTGATCATCTTCAAGAGGAGCCTTAGCTAGTTGATCGGCGATGACTTGACCTTTTATAGATTTCTGTCCAATGAACTCTATGTCAAACTTCGTCAACAACATGATCCATTTCGCCATGCGGCTACTATGATAAGTACGACTCATCATGTATCGCAATGGATTCTCCTTAGACACAACATACGTCTTATTACTAAGCATGTAGTGGCATAGATTTTTGGTAGCAAACACCACTGCCAAGCAGAGTTTTTCAACATATGCATAGTTAAGTTCATAATTGACCAGGGTGCGGCTAAGATAGTATGTAGCCTGTTCTCTATGAAGTTCATTTTTCTGGGACAACATGGCACCAAGTGCCACCTCAGTGGCTGAGATGTATAAATAGAACGACACTCCTGGTCTGGGTGGTGCCAATATTGGCGACGAAGCCAAGTACTATTTAATGTCATCAAAGGCTGACTGGCACTCGTCATCCCAATGAAATGTGACCCCCTTATGCAATAATTTATTCATGGGTTGGCATTTGTCAGATAACTGCGCTATGAAGTGCTTGATCAACGCAACCTTTCCCTGCAGACTCCTGAGTTGCTTGATGGTGGTTGGGGGATGCATTTCAAGGATTGCCTTGACTTTGTTTGGATCAACCTCAATTCCTCGTTTGGAGACTATGAAACCCAAGAGCTTTCTAGAGGTGACGCCAAAGATGCACTTCTTGGGGTTTAATCTGACTTTATGCTCAATGAGGCGATCAAGGACCTTACTCAAGTCACCGATGTGATCTAGGCACAAAAGAGATTTGGCCAACAAATCATCCATGTAATCTTCCAAAGTTTTGTGCATGTAATCGTGAAAGATGTACGTCATGGCACGTTGGTAGGTGGCTCCGACATTTTTAAGGCCAAAAGGCATGACCTTATAGCAAAATGTCCCCTAAGGCATTGTGAATGCCATTTTTAGTTGGTCCTCAGGATTAATACGAATCTGATTGTATCCCGAGAAACCATCCATAAGGGAAAGCATTTCGTGGCCCACTATAGCGTCTACCAACGCGTCGATGCTCGGTAAGGGAAAATCATCCTTAGGACTCGCTTTGTTAAGATCTCGAAAATCAGTGCATATGCAAATCCTCCCATCGAGTTTCTTGACAGGAACCATGGCGAATAATCCACACAGATGACAAATTGGACATCCAACAACTTTTGTAACTCATATTTTACCATTAAGGCCACTGTTGGATGCATCTTGCGTAGTTTTTGCTTGACTGGCTTGATTGTCGGATCAAGCGTTAAATTGTGCATGACTAGCTATGGGTCTAGTCCCGACATATCCTTGTATGACCATGCAAAAACCTCCTTATTTTCCTTAAGAAGGGCAACATAATCGGCTCACTCTTCAGGGGAAAGACTTACCCCCAGCTTGAGAATCCATGGATTTATTGGATCTGTGTCGATGTCTACATCAGTCATTGCTTCAACTAACATATGGTATCCGTCTTCCAACTGGTGTGGAATTGGGATCAGATGGATATTGTTCGCTGAATTAAGATCATCATTAGGAACTTCAAGTTCCTCTTCAGCATGGAAGACATCCTGAGTCTGTCCTGGAGTGAAATGAAACATCCCACCACAAGGCCAATACTCTGATGGAGATGGTGGTGTGTCAGCGCGATCCCAATCAATAACTTCTATATCTAGATGCAATAATCATGTGGGATTGGCTGGATCATGGATGGGGGTGGTCAATTCAATGGAGACCATGTTGATGAAATTATTGTAATCTCCATTACCACAAATGTGACAACTCTGACATTCTGGATGTTCTTGGTGCTTTGGATCTGGATTTGTAGGCACTGGCACAAAGGGATCAGCCCTATGCGTAGACCTGTAAATAGGGTCTGCCCTAGGTACTGATGGTTTGATAGGGTCTCCAGGAAAAATATGTTCTCTATATTCCTGGAGTGGTGGATGCAGTAATTGCTATAACTGTGCCAGGTTGAAATGCCTCCTAGGTCTTGGATCTATGTGTAAGTTTTCAAACATGTCGTCTATGTCCAAAGGATTTTGTTGTTGTTGAGGTAACCTATGCTCACTGGGATCATTCAATGGGAACATCCTCAAGAAGCTTCCCTGATCGTCATTCATTTGATATTCATGCGAATGATCGTACTCCAACTCATCTTCAGAAGACCCTTCGTGGTCTTGTCCATCTTCCCCTTGTGGGTGATTCCATGAGGTTTCTCCTTGTTTGGTCATAGGGAAAGGGTTGTTGAGGTCAACAAGGTTATTTGTTTGCAATGGGAAATAATCCCCTAATGTATAAGTTGTATTTGGATTGGCATATGGATCTGATGACAACCCATCCTTGTTGCCTATCCCTAGGCCTTGCATGTTTTTGACCAAGATGTCAAGGGGAAAAGGGTGATTAAACCCTATTCCTGACTTGTCATAAGGCATTTGGTATCTTGGTTGACACAAAACACACATTCCTTGTTCATATAGGCCTAACCCGTATCCATGCCAATTGCATTGGCTAAGATATCGTAATGCGAAGTCTGGGTTAGCCAGATAGTTGACATCTTCCACAAAGGGATCTTCATATTCCTCTTATTTTTGAGAAGGTTCAACGCCATGATCTAGGCCCCCAAAAATAAAGTTTGTCTGATTAGGTGGGTAGCCTAAAGGAACCACAGAGCCTATGGGGAGGTGAGGTCTTCCCATGTCTTGCATAGACTGAAGTGTGGGCATTGCAACAACATTGCACACTATATACTCCCCCATGCCCGTGTTAGACATCTCAACAGTAATTGTTGGTGATTGAGGGGAAGCGAATGGAAGTTGAACACAAGATATAAAAGCAATATAAACTATGGCCTTTTTTTTATTGATATTCTTTTCAATTCGTGTTACAATGCGTCTCCTTCATTTTTAGAGGATAGGAGCATTAGATATTGATATCTACAACTCGTTTCAGAATTCCTTCTTCCGTGTGCCCACATATAAAATGGGCAAACCAAAACATTGTCGTCGCTTGCGTTGGTACAGGTCGATTCCTCGCTGCTCCTCCAATGCTGAAAATCTACGTTTAAAGAAACAAACAAAGAATCAGTAGCACCTGTGTATGAAAAATAAAAGATAAATCTAACTATGGCTAAAATGAATCTAAATGAACTGAAAACTTGATAAAAGCATAAACATGAAACTAGCTAAAAAAACTACAAAAGCAATAAAGCGGGGGGGTGCCCGAAGGCAAACCACCCGCAGATGAAACTTTGCTTTGACACCAATCCGCTTAGGATGGATCCGAAACCTGATGTGACGTTTTGTCGACAAATTGGTAGGATATTGTAGTTAGAAAAATTGGTGTTGGTCCTTTATTCATGCCTTCAAAAGTCACCCAATAACCTCTCTTTCGATTAAGATATTATGGATGTTGAAAGCACAAATCGCAAGTAAATGAATTAGCAACACTTTGTCGCTCAAAATGCTCCTGATCGGTATATCTTTTGGGTGAGGAAACTCACCATTTTATAGACCCAAGGGGTCTCTTTGAATTAACATGCAAAAGTGTTTCTTTGCATGAATGCTTTTTGTGTGAAAAGAAGACTTCTTCTTGATCAAGGGATTCTTAACTGTCTCTGTGCATGTCTTTGTGTGTTTCAGAAAAGCTCACTTGCACTCCCATGCAATGAAGGAATAGCTAAGTGGCAAATCTGAGTTGTCCTAAAAATCTCACTCTCATTCCCATGTAGTGAAGGAAACGTCAATTGGTAGATATGAGTTGTCAAAAGAACTCACTCGCACTCCTATGTCATGCAGGAAAAGCTAAGTAGCAGTTCTGAGTTGTTACATGCCGAGATTTGAATTTTTTCCAGTAAAACTTGGCGTTCATCCCACCCCAAAGCGACCGTTGGTAATCGTCCCTGGGTGAGACGAGTATCAGTCAGCACTCGTCCCTGGGTAGGACGAGTAAAACCTACACTCGTCCCTGGGTGGTACGAATAAGCAATAAAGTGTCTAAAAGGTGCCAAATTGGTTTCTGACTTGCAAAACTGCTGTGTGAGTGGTTAGAACCATTGTTTAACCTCTGAGGGCTGCCCTGGGGGCTGTGTGTGTTAGTGCGATAAGTGATTGTTGTCACATAATCGTATTGGTGCTGTTTTGGTGTCTACAACATCTTAAAAACTCTAAAAAATATGGTCAATGTTTGGGGGCCTACTTAGGACGCTATAAGACTAAGCTTGGAGGCATAGCAGTCAAGCCCCCTAGGTCCTTTTAGCTAACCGTTCATAATAAAAATGAGCTTTGACCTTTGGAACAAACACAATAGAATATGACAACATAGAACAACAAATGAATATGCAAACATAATGGACACCAAGCTTAAACAAGAATGCAATTTCAAAATCTAGGATTTGGGAACAAAAAAATTACCCCAAGCTAATATAATATGAAATGCAAGAAAAAAAATGATTATATTTAGAAAAAAATGTAAAAAAATATGAAATAGAATGAAGAGAGTACACAAAATAAAATCCTAGGATTTTGGGATGAATAGTCACCGCAAAACCTAACCAGACTGAATCTATGCCCTGTAGGATACCAAGTGTAGATTTGATAATAGAGCCAAAATGGATGTAGAATACCTGATGGGTGAAGTTAGGGCTTTCACAAATTGATACTCTATAGTATATATGGCATAAATTCACACAAGAGGGTTTGAAACCCTAAAATAAAGATCAAAATGCAACATAACGTAAACTAATATGAATGTGTGAACTAATGAATGTAAAGAAACAACTTGGTGATCTCATGGAAGAAGCAAGAGCAAAGGTGTAAGGCCTCTACTCCCTCAAGAAGATAAATTATTTCCAACTAGCAAAATCACAAGGGATACACCAACAATAGAACACAAAAGTACCAATTGCACCAGAAGACAAGAGAACTCTAATTTCACATGAAAATTTTGATAGCTTGATTATGAATGGAATTGCCCAAGAAAAAGGAATATAATACCTTTATTTATAAAGGGTTTGGAGGGCTAAAAGGTAGGAAAAATAAAACTTAACCTTGATTAGGCTGACACCCCAAAAGGGTCAACTTAAAATTTAGGTTTTTGAAGAAAAACCCTAAATTTATCAAATCCATGCCTTGTAAATTACTAGGTGCAAAATTGATCAAGGTCAAGAAAATAAAGGTAAAAAATGAGAAAAAGGGATCAAAATTGCTCCTAGAAAGTTTGAGAATATCTAAAAAATATCAAGGAAAAATGACTCATTTTAGTGGGTCAATTTTTTTGTCTATATTTTTTCCCCTCTTTGATGCATTTATGGCCTAAAAAATGAATCAAAGAAAGATGTAGACACCTAAGGGAAAAAATATGGCAAGAATAAGGAAAAAAGGGTGGTTTATTTAGAAGAAATGAGTGATGCATAAATAGTGTCATTTCGAACACTTTGAACATTTGGCATGCAAATCAAGGCATTAGGTATATTAATGCCTCTTAGGCCAAGGTGCCCCCTCGAGTTTCAGGAGGAATGTAAAATTCCCAAGGAAAATAAAAAAGGTAAAATCAAAATAAAAGAGGGTGGTGAACAACAAAAAAGGTGCCAAAAATAAGAAAGAGGAGAGAAAAATATATAAAGGATAAACAAAAGCAAAAATGGGAGGAAAACCTAATTCATTTTCATCGTGCAAGAAAATGAGAAAGGGGCTCTAGAGAAAATGAGAGAATGACACTTCACACATACCAAGTGATAGTTGCAAGGGGTGAGGTTGGTGCAGTAGTAGATCGATCATAAGTAAGAGCCAAAATCCCATATAGAAATTGGATTTTAGGTTTCTTTTTAGCATTTTTATGATTTTTTTTTTTAATGTTTTCATGCGAAAGAAACCATGCGGGACCTAGGAACAAATCCAATGGTCTCTTGTGGATTCAACTAATACTACCAATGAATTAATCCATATCCCATGTCATACAAAGCATAGATTCATGACTATTCATCCTAGAGGATATGAGACCAAAATTTAGAAAAAATAGAAAAAACAACAAAAAATAGGTTGCTCTTAGTGTGTTTATTAATGATTTTTTTTGTTCTTTTTATTGTAGCATGATGTTCTTGAGAGTAGGTAATGGTGATCTATTACCCTTTAGGAGGCACTACAAGAGCTCATGCTAGCATAGAGACACACACTTGGTGCAGTGGAGATTCTACACTTGGCAGAGATACCCCTGAGTGGAGGTTGATAAAGCACTATTGATAGCATTGGTAGAGAGGTGGTACCCAAAATTATCCATATTTTTATTACCAACGAGAGAGATGACCATCACAATAGAGGATATGTGACACATATTTAGGATCCCCATTAGAAGGAGAATAATTTATAGGGTACAGGTGCCTCAAACGATATCACAAAGATTGATAGGTGACCGGTCACATGAGATCCACAAGAATAAATTCTATGTTGATGATATGCCATACTGATACAATATTAGGTCATTGATAACTATGATTTGTTGAGTGATGAAAGGATTTCTAGTGTGCCACACGAGTTGGCAACACCTACCATGGGCACTAGTGAGAGTAGTGACAAACATGCAAGACCAACAAGTGCAGTTTGCATGGGGGTCGTATATGTTGGCTCGTTTGTATAGGATAATATACAATGTTATGTACAAATGACATGTATGACTAGTCTATACAATATTGCTCCAGGTGTGGTGCTGAAAGCACATAGCCATTAGGATTCTAGATGCACTACCAAGGCCACTGCTTGATCCAAAGTAGCTAGTAGGATAAGAGTGGTCTTGAGACCTAGAGCATACATAAAGGTATTACATAGGTATTCTACCACTGGGGAGATAGGTCATAGATAAGCTACAAGACCATTAGATCATATGGTACCATGGCATCAAAACCCTATATGGAATGAGGATGTAGAGAACCTGGCTTGAGTTAGGAGGTTTTGATGGATAACCATAAATAAGGGTATGCTAGAGCTCTATCAGTTTGACCGAGTACAATGGTAGTTCAAGATTATCTAGGAGATAGCAAACCCATGGATAACTAGTATAAGAGGGTGAGGAGGATCCATTAGTGTAGGTCCAAAATGACCACATACTTAGAAAAATTTGAAAATTTATTCTAAGGCATGAAGTTGCTCTAATCCGCTGACGATATAGTGTATTTCACAGTGATCCAACTTAATATTTGCCAATCCGCTCAACACTTAGTTCTCTTTTGTAAACATGAGCAAAGTGTTCCACCCTAATTGATGCTTAGTGTATTTTGTAGTGGCCTAGTGCGAGTTTTCTAATCTAAAATTAAATTAAGTCTAAATGATATCAACATCTTTCAAAGTATGGATTAGTGACACTACTGCATCCCACGCTCTCAAGTGACTAAGTTTTGGAAGTGTCTAATTCCATTGAGTTCCACATATATTTTTAAGTGGAATGGTGACATGTTATACGCCACTAGACAAAGAGGTTAAAACATCGAGAATAAGTACAAGGTAACAAAATAGCACAAAAGACATTTTGCAATACTTCTCAAGTGGATTGGTGACATACTCTATTTTGTAGTCAATTTGAGTCAAATTTGGTGGAGCAGATAGAAAGGAGCAGAATGCAACACACATTATATGCCATGGATGTGAGAATAAAATAAAACATTTTGAAAGCTTAAGTGAGCGGATTAGCGACAAGCTACATTTCACTCAACATTCCATATATTTTTCATGAATGATCCAATCCACTAGCCAAAGCATTCCAAGATAACATCAATATTCTTTCTAGAGCAGATTGGTAACATGTCCTACACCGCTCGTCTGTAGAGCATTATTAAATTTTAATAATAGACATCCATGAAGCGCATCAACTATGAATATTATGATGAAATTTTTATGAGTATACAAAGGTAGATTCTTGGTGAATGAAAACTAGTCAGTTCAAGTGGGTAGACAAAGCATCCATGGTGCTAAGAAACAAGAACCTGGGTAGTTGTAGATCTATGGTGGTATGGATTCCTATAGAAGTATAAATTGTTTAGATCTTGTTTCTAACAACCTAAAGTATAACTACCATTGCTGAACTAGCAAGTTGCAAATTCAAGCTACCATGGCGTGTGATTTCGAGCGAGTTTCTCAGACCCTACAGGCGAATGAAGTGATGCCACCATAACATTTTTTTGATCTGGCACAATAAAAATCCTTGTAATGTTTCCCCTATTTTTATTTCATTGTAAAACTATACATAGAGTTCAAACCCTTGATTTTTAGGGTCATATCTAGAGCATTTTCTTTCCCTACTATGTAACATATTTTGCAAATTAATGTAAGGAGCATTAATCAGATTTTTGACTCAAGATTTATCATCTTCGCTATATTTTATTAAGAGGTTTGAGCTATGAATTACATTTATGTTAATGTTTTTATGGTTAGTTCATTCCACCTACATTGGATTACTAGTTGTAAGGCAATTGAAATCTGTTCATAGTTAGATCTATGTTGTTAAGAAGTTTATTTTTGTTAAGTCTAAATGCTGATCTATTTTGCTAAATTGGATTGTTAGTATCATAGATGTTTGAAATTACTTCTTGAAGCACATCTCTACTTTACTTTTATTGTATGAATATTATTATGTTTTGGGTGTTGGTAATCCTGCATGTGGAACACTAAAAATAATTTGCTGAAGGTTTTCCCTATGGATGTTGATGAGGCCCAAAAATGCCTCATTATTGCACAATGTTTGACTACCATATGATAAGTTAATTACCAAATAGTTGACTAAAATATACTATTTTTTAAGAGTTTACATGATTTTATGTTGGGAATACTATATCTCTATTTTTGACTATTTTCAGCATTTTGTGATTGATTTTGCTTGATTAAGTAGCAAGTAAAAACATGCATTTCAATTAACAAAATGTGGCATGCTAATATCCATGAACTTATAAATGGTTTTTAAATGTTTTCCTGCCCTTCAAATTGTTTCAAATCCACATTGAAGTCAAAATTTTAGGACTATCATAAATCTAAAAATCTGAAAAAAATAGCCATATAAAAATCAACAAGCTGTCACTTTATAGGAACACCTTGAAGTTGTCAAGCAAAGCATGAATATATGGATGGAATGAGTTCAGAAGGACTAAAGAATACATCTGACCTATTTAGAAGCATTCCCACATGGTCTAAATAGGCAGCAACAGGGTATAACAGAGCAGGGACAATTGTGTAGCACTGTTGCACTATTTTAGCATTATTACTTGGTGAATGAAGTGTATAAATTCAGTAGAAACTTGATGTACTCCTTCATGTTGATATTTGAATAATTTTTCCATGTTCTAATTTGTTTGAATTTGCAAGAAATGCCAATATTTTACAACTATGCAGCAGAGTTGGAAAATGCAGTAATTTACCATGTAAATTCTAGCAAGCTACCAATGAATGGCAAGGCATGAAATTCACACATGGAGAGGAATGAAGGCTATTGCAATCTGATCCTAAGGGCTAATCCACCTGATAAATGCAGCTAAAATCACTTCAGGAGCACACAGTTGGTCATTTCAAAGATCTTTGAAATGAGAAAACATCTTCAGAATGATAAATACAGTCTCTTCGAAACGAGCGGACATCTTTGGAATGAGAAATACAGTCTCTTCGGAATGAGCCACTTAGCTTCGAAATGAGAACAAAAAGTGATTTTTGAATTTTTTACTATTTTTTTATGGTGGAAAAAGGAAAATAAGGTTGAGAAGGTTAAGGGAAAATATCTCCCATCTAATTTTGCCATCCTTGCTGTCCAAAGCCACCATTCATGGAAAAAATCAATTTTGATCATCTTCTAGGATAAACATAGAAATAACTATAGCATAATAGGAAGTTGTTTGCAAGATAGAAATGGCATATTCTAAAGTGAAGAAATATGTATGAAATATTTCTAGACTTCTACCACATACTCCCACCACTGAATATGCTTTCTAAGGGCCAATGACTACTACTGCAACACAAACTGTCCAGATTTGCATTTATTTTAGATCCAAAATTATTGGCAAATCACTGTAAAGTAGCACATAGGCTGATTTTAGCATGGGATATGTTGTAAATATTTATATAAATAACACAGCTCCCTCCTTGGTTGAGCTAGTTAGAAATTAGAATAGAGAAGAGTTTTCAATAGCAGCAATTAGGACTATACAATAATTTACTGTAACAGATTTCAACATATTTTGTCATCAATAAAAGTGCAGTTATTTTATCATTTTCTATTCTGAGTGTTAATTAGTTAAGGATTTCTTTTCACCTCCTTCTATATCAAGAAGTATGGGCCCACTTTCAGATCTAGAAGGAGGATTTTTATGGCAGGTTTTAATCTATAATTTTGCTGCAGCAGAATTAATAGATTACTTGTCAAGTTTACTTTTCTTGTTTTAAGTTTGTATGATGTTCTTTATGTTTTTTATTATGTTTGTGTACATGATTTGTGTGTGTGTCAATTGACAAATTATATTAAGCATTTTTCCTTTGCTTTCCATGTTTTCTTTGTTTTTTTATTTTAGCAATTTTCCATTTTTAGCATATTTCATTTTGCTGTCAATTCTTATACAAGAATCTTGACGACTTTTTGTGGCAGGACATTGATAGGTGTTTTTAGCATAAGTTTCATTTACAAGCATCATTTCAATTATGCAAGAGTAACTAGGTTTCAATTCAGCAAATGTAACTTAGGATTTCATTTCAACAACATTTCAATTTAGCAATTTCAATTCTATTATTTCAATTCTACAAAAGTAGATTAGATTTTAATTCAACAATTTCAATTCATGCAATTGTAGTTAACTTTAATTTTCTAAACTTAGAATTAGTTTTTATTTCTTGCAAGTTTTTGTTCTGTAGATTAGGTTTAGTGTGACACCAAAAGGCTAAACCAAATCTGTTTCACCCAATAATTGCTTGAAATATGAATGCTTGAATTGTATTATGCCCTAACCTTCTATTGTAGATAGCCTTAGACACCACCCCGAATTTATAAATCATTGAGATTAAATGATGAGACTTAATGACACTCATCATTTTGGCACCGTTTCTAGGGATCATGGTGTTGTTAGAGGGTAAAAGTAGTCAAATAATTATTATTGTGCTAAGTTATGAAGTTCAGAGTAAAATATGAATGTAATAGCTAGTATAAATAATAATTATTGATAGTTGCATTTCAGTCCATTTAGAAAACAAGCAACCACAGGGAGGTGATCTTCACATTTGGGGGTTAAATTACCTATGTTTGAAATTCTTGATAAAAATTGAAAAAATTCATCATCCTCATTATCAAGAAACATAATATATCTTAAAAAATTTAGAAGAGTCATCTGCTAGTACTGTCCTTTTTATATCCATATCATCAGGGTAGTATAAAAAAGTTTGTACTAGGTGTTGGAAATATATCATGGTAGATATACAAGACTATCCCTTGAACAAAATAGCCATATTAGCTACCTATAGAATTTGTTCATAGGGACATATAATTGATGAATGCCATTTACTTCCACAACTCAAAGATACAAAATTTGTTGCCTAATATGAATTCTTCTCAAAGAGAGATCCCAACAACAACAAACAGGGTAAGTAAATCAACCACCACCTTCAGCCCAACATGTGGCCAATATGAATAATACAAGACAAACAACCCCTATCTATGTAAGCTTAATCTATTAAAAAAAAAAATCATAAAAACTTTTGCACAATAAAAATATGAGTTTACAGCTTAACGGTGATCCTAGAGTTTTCCATTATTACTTAAATATTGTTAGGATTTTACCACGCTAAATCGCAACCTAGCAATTCTTAGCCTACACAGACAATAATTGATCTCATTAGATGTGATCCTACCTAACAAGTAGTTGATCTGCTAAATTTGTACACTTCTTGTCTTATTGTGCAAACCAAAAATATTTCTTTTTTATCCCAACCTATGATCAGTCTGAATAATACAGGATAGACATCCCCTGTCTATGTAGCTGAATCTGGTAAAAAAAAAACTGTAGGAAATGTTATTGACTACAACAACATCCAACTGTGCTCAAACAAGAACTTACCTGAACTTGAAGAAACAAAAATCAATGGAGATACACAGAAAAACTTTACTCCAAACACACAAAAATTAGCCTTGGATAAAGGAGAAAAACTAGAAAAATTGCACATAGAAAATTTACTTCCATTGAACTTCTTAGTAAGAAATTACAAAGGGGTAAATTCTATCCTCCTAAGAATGAAACAAATTGAAGTGCCGCTAAGAAAATTCTTGAACATTATTAGCTGGCTGACTTATAAACAAAAAGCAAAATTGTTACTATTTTGAAACAATATTTCAATCCCTTTACATGGAATTACAAGGGTATATCAAGATTTTATCTTGATGTAAGAACTTTTGGGAATTGGTATTTAATTGTTTCAAGTATAGATTGACAAGATTTTGCAGACTAGGAGGCATTGACAACACTTGATTGAAGAAGTTTTTAGATATGGAGTAGTTCTTCTTTCTCCCATTGGTAATTCATGGAGGATGTTAGTGGTGAATGGACATTGCCTTCGAGTATACCATGCACCATTAAATAAGGAGGAGTTCTTGAAGGAGATTCCATTGGATGTACACATAATTGAAGAGAATTTCTCTTCAATATCAGATTCAGAGTGATGATAAAAAGTTTGACAAAAAAAAATACAAGAAAAGCAAAAAGAAGAATAGTCTTGTTTGTGAACTTTCTTCTTGGGTATAAGCAAGACAAGAAAAATTGAAAAAAAAAAAAAAACAGAGAAATTTTTTTTTTTTTTGCAGCAAAGGCATGTCCCACAAAATGGGGATACATGAGGACAAACATCAATTTCAGCAAGGAAGAGGAACAATGGAGCCAATACTTCATTTCCAAAAATAAGGAGGCAATTATGATGTATGAATATTCTTACTGCTCATCTAGAAAGGAAGGTTGCATCAATGTTGTAGGTTTCAACAGAAAGAGATGGTGTTTTCATACAACAATTGACATGTTTTTGCAAAATAAGGATTGGTCTTATCTAAATAAGAGTGAGAGATGTTCTCTCTCATTGAAGCACTTGAAATAAAAGGTCATTTTTGCATTTTTTGATTCATATTCGGAATGAACAGTCATATCTTCGGAATGGACAAGCATATATTCAAAATGAATAGTCATATCTTCGGAATGAACAAGCATATCTTCAGAATGAGTAGGATATCTTCGAAATGAGCAAAAATTGTACTAGAATTATTGAAAATGCTACAGAATAGCAAAAAGAGTAGGGTACATCAAATATTGAGGTTCATAAGGCTCTACCACAAGTAAGTACATCCCTCAAGCATTTCAAATCCAAAAATTTTATCAATTTTTTTCAAAAGGTGCAAACAACAAAAATAAGCATTCAGGCTAAAATTTTGTTAAGAATAGAAAATTCCATCAGTAGTAGTTCATCTACCAAATACGGTTCCACAATAAGACTATTGCAAGATGAGTCACATGATATCAAGCCTTTAAGAGGTACCTTGCAACACCAAAACTTGTAGAAAGATAGAAAAAGAGTCATACATGTGCTTAATTGTAAAATACTTGATATAGTGCAACAAGGAGGAATTTCTTAGTTAGCAGGTAGCAAAGGATGTTGTTCACAAGAATAAAACCTGCATATTACTATGGCCTACTAAGATGCATGAGGGCATGCATCAGTTCAAGTTGGGGGGGATGATGATGCCCAAAAAATCCTCATTATTGCACAATGTTTGACTACCATATGATAAGTTAATTGTCAAATAGTTGACTAAAATATACTATTTGTTAAATGTTTACATGATTTTATGTTAGGAATACTATATCTCTATTTTTGACTATTTTTAGCATTTTGTGACTGATTTTGCTTGATTAAGTAGCAAGTAAAAACATGCATTTCAATTAACCAAATGTGGTATGCTGATATCTATTAACTTCTCAATGTTTTTTGAATGTTTTCTTGCCCTTCAACTTGTTTCAAATCCACATTGAAGCCAAAATTTTAGGATTGTCATAAATATGAAAATCTAAAAAAAACAGCCATATAAAAATCAGCAAGTTGTCACTTTATAGGAACACCTTGAATTTGTCAAGCAAAGCATGAGGATATGGATGGAATGAGTTCAGAAGGACTATAGAAGACATATGACCTATTTAGAAACATTCCCACATGGTCTAAATAGGCAGCAATAGGGTATAACAGAGTAGGGACAATTGTGCAGCACTGTTGCACTATTTTAGCATTGTTACTTGGTGAATGAAGTGTATAAATTTAGTAGCAACTTGATGTACTCCTTCATGTTGATATTTGAATAATTTTTCTATGTTATAATTTGTTTGAATTTTCAAGAAATGCCAATATTTTATAACTGTGCAGCAGAGTTGTAAAATGTAGTAATTTACCATGTAAATTCCAACAAGCTACCAATGAATGGCAAGACATGGAATTCACACATGGAGAGGAATGAAGGCTATTGCAATTTGATCCTGAGGGCTAATCCACTTGATAAATGCAGCTAAAATAACTTGAAGAGCACATAGTTGTTGAGCAAGGTGCAACAAAAGTATTGTCATTGTTGTCAACACAGACAAGTTGATGCAGTTGATGTAGTGGACAGGAGTTCAGAGGTCAGTCAGAACATGTACAGTGAATTTCCAAGAAGACAGAAGTGGCCCAGATTCAAAAAATCAGAGAAAAAGGCAAGTAAGAAAACTGTCGCGATATCGCGACATGTTTTCTGTCGCGATATCGCGACAGGTTGAGGAGAAAGAAGGCAGAAAGCAAAACTGTCATGATTTCGTGACATATCGAAGGAGAGAGAAAATGCAGGCCAAATTGTCATGATTTCGTGACATGAACGAGGAGAGAGAAGGCGCAAGCAAAATTGTCATGATTTCGTGACATGGACGAGGAGAGAGAAGGCACAAGCAAAATTGTCATGATTTCACGACATGAACGAGGAGAGAGAAGGCACAAGCAAAATTGTCATGATTTCATGACATGGACGAGGAGAGAGAAGGCGCAAGCAAAATTGTCATGATTTCATGACATGGCCGAGGAGAGAGAAGGCGCAAGGAAAATTGTCACGATTTCGCGACATGTTGGCAGAGAAGGAGGCAAGTAGAAAAACTATCACGATTTCATGACATGTTTGAAAAAGAGGTTCAGGCAAAGAAAACTGTCACGATTTCGTGACATGCTCGAAGAGAAGGAGCTCACAAAGAGAAAGTGTCACGATTTCGTGATAGGTTCCAAGAGAAAGCGCCAAGGAGAGAAAGTGTCACGATTTCATGACAGGATCCAAGAGAAAGTGCCAAGGAGAGAAAGTGTCACGATTTCATGACAGGATCGAAGAGAAAGTGCCAAGGAGAGAAAGTGTCATGATTTCGTGACAGGATCGAAGAGAAAGTGCCAAGGAGAGAAAGTGTCACGATTTCACGACAAGGTCGAAGAGAAGTGCAAGGAAGCAAAAAGTGTCACGATTTCGTGACATGTGTTTTCGCAGGTAGAAGGCAGAAAAGGCACAAGGCAGAGAAAGATGTCATGATTTCGTGACATGTTCCATTTTTGTGGGTGAAAGGCAGAAAAGGCACAAGGCAGAGAAAGACGTCATGATTTCATGACATGTTTCATTTTCACGGGCGGAAGGCAGAAAAGGCACAAGGTAGAGAAAGACGTCACGATTTCGTGACATGTTTCATTTTCATGGGTGGAAGGCAGAAAAGGCACAAGGTAGAGAAAGATGTCATGATTTTGTGACATGTTCCATTTTCGTTGGTTGAAGCCAAGAAGAGTAGCGAGAAGGCGAAAGTGTCACGATTTCATGACATGTCTGGTTTTCGCTAGAGCAAGCCAAGAAGAGTAGCGAGAAGGTGAAAGTGTCATGATTTCGTGACATGTCTGGTTTTCGCGAGTGCAAGCGAAGAAGTGGACAAGGAGGCAAAAACTATCATGATTTCGTGACATGTATTTTCGTGGGTAAAAGGCGAGAAGGGCAGAAAGATACAGAAGTGTCACGATTTCGCGACAGGTCGCAACAACACGATAACAGACAGTTAACTGGAACAAAACAATAGTTAAAGGGGCAGTTGTAGAGGAAAAGCATGCAGCCAAAAAAGGAAGAGGAAACTGGAGTAAATGCGTCAGTTACAGATGCAGTCATGTAGCTTTTTAAGAACTGGAGTTAACTGGAGTAAATCGAACAGTCGCATTAATAGAATCGTAAAATACATGCATGCACAGAAATGAATTCGTACAGTCATGGTAGAGATATACGTTGCATGTAGCGTAATAATGCACACTCTATAAATACAGAAGGAGTTACAGTTGACAAGTGGTAGAAGAGAATATTAAAAGAACAGTTACGGGTTGCATGCATAAATATGGAAGCTAAAAATAGAGACTTCTTTGTTATAAAAGCAGGTCTACGTGAAGTTTATTGCTGCTACTGATAGTGAGAATTTGCTGCGTAAAGAGGGTTAGAAGAGGGCCGAGAGAGAGATAAGCAGAGCCATGAGAGCATGCATAGTTTAATCTAGTTTAATTAATTACAGACCAGTCAGGGTCATGAAAACAGCGAAGGCATTTTTATGTCACTGAATTAAATCAGAATTGCAGTCCAAGTTGGTGCTTGGCATTAGGGGTTGGTGCTCCTATTTGTTGCAACAAAAAAACAAGGGGTTGGTGCTCCTTCCAGTGGGTGCTAGTAAAGTGATTGTAAAATTGGTGTTTTGCAAAGGCTGGATTTGGATTGAAGTCCAAGAAGTCATTTTTGAGGAGTAGCCAAATTGGTGAACCTCGTTACATTGTGTGTTGTGGTGTGCTCTCTTGTGATTATTGCTTTATCTATTTTTCTAGTTCTCTTTGTTTCAGTTTTAAGAATTGCAGATCAGATTTTTAGCTACACTGATTCACCCCCCCTCTCAGTGTCATTGTGAGAATATCAATTGGTATCAGAGCTAGGTTCTTGAACAAGCTTAATCAGCTAAGGTGATCTTGGAAGGAACACAATGGCAGGTAGTGAAGGATTCTCATCAAACAAAGCTCCTTTGTTCAATGGAACTAATTACTCATTCTGGAGACTCAAGATGCAGACATATCTAAGTGCGTTAGGATACGACATTTGGGAGTCAGTAGAAAGTGGATACACAACACCCGCTACTCCTCCAATAGATACTGCCGATAAGAAACTGTCTGAGAATAACTCCAAAGCAAAGAATGCCATAATGTGTGGGCTAGTAGACAGTGAACTGATAAGGGTCATGAGCTGTAAATCGACAAAAGACATATGGGACAAACTGAAAAGCATTCATGAAGGAGACAACAAGATCAAGGAAGCCAAACTGCAAACTCATCGAGCTCAGTTCGAGGCATTACAAATGAATGATGAAGAGAACATAGAGACCTATATGCTGAGAGTCAATGGAGTCATTAATGCAATTAGAGGACTCGACGAAGAGATCGAAGATGTGGTTGTCATGAAAAAGGTACTTAGAACTCTTCACAAAAGATTTAATTCTAAAGTTTTTGCAATAGAAGAGGCTAAAGATCTAAACAATTTTAGCATGGATGAGATGCATGGTTCCTTGACTGCATACGAAATGAGAATAGGACAAACTAAGCCCATAGACAAAGAAGTTGCTTTTAAAGCACACAAGAATACAAAAGCTGAACAAGAATCTGAGGATGAAGAGACATCGGATGAAACGGAAGCCAACTTTGTTCGGAAACTTACAAAGGGAAAAGGAAAATATAGAGGAAAGTTGTCGTTTAAGTGTTTCAATTGTGGAGGGGTCGGTCACTTTGCAGCTAAGTGTCCAATGAATGAGAAAACCAAAAGTGATGAAGGGTCACACCAAGAAAGAAGTGACTGGAAGAAGAAACCAAATTTTAGAAAAAGCAATTTCAAAAAGAAAAGTTTCATATCCAAGAATGTCAGCTCTTCTGAAGATAGCTCAGGTGAAGATTCTGAAGAAGAAACAGGTGAAGCTCTGTTCATGGCATTTGAAGAAGCAAAAATAGAAGAAAAATAGGAAGGTGATACAAAAAGTAAGGATGAGGTTGAAGTTTATCTGGAAGGAGAGTTGGTTGCTGCACTTAAAGAGTTGAAGACAAAAAGGAAAAAGAATAATAAGGTCTCAAGAAAGCTTGAGGATGCTAATGACATAATAAACAGTTTGAAAGTACAAAAAAAAGAATTTAAGAAAATGTCTGAAGAACTTGAAGTACAGTTAACCATGAGAATAGATGAGTGCAGCAAACTAGAAGAAGAGATTGTTGTTTTAAGAATGCGACTAGAAGAAAAGAATCAAAAATTGAGTTGCTATCACAAACTTGAAGGAAGTTCTGCAAAGCTTGAAAAGATTATAAATAGTCAGAGGACTACAGGCATCAAGTTTGGTTTGGGGTTTGTCGAAGGAGAATCATCAAGTGGATCAAAGGTCGTAACTATAGAACCAGTAAAGAAAGAGGATAAGATCAAGGTTGATCAAAGAAAAATGAATCTTGCAAAAGAAAGCAACAATGCCAGGCACGAGAAGACAGTTGACAATGAGGGATTCACAAAAGTCACACATCAAAGGAGAAGAAAAATTGTGGCTCCTACTACAAATTGGCAAAGACCAACTCCCAGGTTCAATCATTCCTTTTCTGGTTATTGTTTTAAATGCAATACTTACGGTCATAAGATTTTAGACTGCATTTATAATATAGGACAAAAAAATTTTTCAAGTAGAAATGTATTTTCACCCTTGATGGATTATGCAGTAGAATGCTATAACTGTCATAACTTTGGCCACATTGCAAGAAACTGTAGAAGCACATATGCAGCAAATAAATATCAGGGAAGAAGAACTCAACCAAATAGTTTAAGGCAAAACAGAAAATTCCCAGATAAACATGCACAGGCCATTGACAAAGAAAAGTCTAAACAAGTGACCAAAACTACAGTCAAATCAGAATGGAAAGAAAAAGAGCAACTCAAGGAAGAAAAGGAATCCTTGATTGTATAGACAGCATTCAAAGCATAGA
This sequence comes from Wollemia nobilis, assembly GCA_028583015.1. Classification (NCBI taxonomy): domain Eukaryota; kingdom Viridiplantae; phylum Streptophyta; class Pinopsida; order Araucariales; family Araucariaceae; genus Wollemia; species Wollemia nobilis. The sequence goes on from JAQPPZ010001125.1 coordinate 11,345,350, forward strand.
ACAAATCTGCACCATGGATATTGGATAGTGGATGCTCCAGTCACATGACAAGAGATAAACAAAAATTTGAAAAATTACAGAAATATGAAGGGGGCTCTATAAAGTTTGGAAATAATGATGGAGCCAAAATAGTTGGCAAAGGATCAGTCAAGATAAGTGATGGAAAGATCAATTCCAAAGAAGTTATGTTTGTAGTTGGTTTGAAGCACAACTTACTAAGCGTAAGTCAAATCTGTGACAGAGGTCATGAAGTCATATTTAAAAAGTAGGGCTATGAAGTCAGAAAAGCACACAGTGGGAAGCTGATAGCTACTGGATCGAGGACTTCTGGAAATCTATATACTCTCTCAAAAACTTCAGAAGGATCATGCTTGATTGGACAGGAAGATGAAAATTGGCTATGGCACAAGAGGCTCGGTCATATTAGCTTTGACAATCTGGTAAAAATAAGTTCAAAAAGAGTAGTAAGAGATATACCTACCATTGGCAAACCAGTAAATAGCATCCGTGCTTCATGCCAAAAAGGGAAGCAAACCAGATCTACATTTAAAGCAAAGGAATACTTCACCAGCAAACCGTTAGAGCTGATACATACTGATTTATGTGGACCCATGAGAACACAAAGCATAAATGGTGACAAATACTTTATGTTGTTCATAGATGACTACTCTAGAATGACATGGGTACTATTTTTAAAGCTTAAATCAGATGCCTTTGAGATGTTCAAGATTTTTAAAAAATAGGTTGAGAATCAAATTGGAAAAAGAATTAAAAGCCTAAGATCAGACAGAGGAGGAGAGTTTATCTCAGAGGAGTTTGTAGAATACTGTCAAAAATATGGAATCAGAAGACAGTTTTCAGCAGCAAGGACACCTCAACAGAATGGTGTTGTTGAAAGGAAGAACAGGACTGTGCAAGAAATGGCACGGACAATGTTGGCTGAGAACAAAATAGCTGACAAATTTTGGAAAGAGGCAGTTCATACTGTAGTTTACATTCAAAACAGGTGCATGCTAAGAACGCATGAAAGCAAAACACCGTATGAGCTGTGGTTCGGCAGAAAGGCAACAACAAGATATTTCAAAGTGTTCGGCAGCAAGTGTTACATCAAACGAACTGAAGATAATCTCGAGTAAATTTGAAGATAGAGCTGACGAAGGTATTTTTCTTGGATACTCAACAAAAAGCAAAGCCTACACGTGTTACAACAAGAGGCTAAAGAAAATTGTGGAGAGTGCAGATGTTAAAGTTGATGAAGGTAGAGATCGAGAAACAACTTATCAAGAAAACTATCCTATTTATGAAGAAGTCATTGAAGGAGATGAAGAAATGGAAATAGAAGAAAATCAAAAAATTGACTCAGCTGATTTAAGAATTAACTCAGAAGAAGAAGAGAACAAGAAATTCAAAACAAGTAGCTGGCAGAAAAATCATCCCAGAGAATAGATTATTGGGGACCCAACAGTTGGTATTCAGACAAGAAGAGCAGTAATACGGAACTACTCTCTATTATCCAGCATTGAACCCAAAAATATTGCTGAAGCAAGCACAGATGAAAGTTGGATGAAGGCAATTAATGAAGAACTAGATCAGATTGAGAAAAACAAAACCTGGGAATTAGTACCACGACCAAAAAATAAAAACATAATCGGTACTAAATGGATTTTTCGAAATAAATTAAATGAAGACGGACAGGTTGTCAAAAATAAGGCAAGATTGGTCTGTAAAGGCTATGCTCAGGTTGAAGGCATTGATTTTGAGGAAACCTTTGCACCAATAGCTAGATTAGAGGCAATCAGAATGTTTTTGGCTTTAGCAGTTCATAAAAATTTCAAAGTATATCAAATGGACGTAAAATCTGCATTTTTGAATGGAAAACTGGAAGAAGAGGTTTACATTGAACAGCCAGATGGCTTCCAACTTGGTGACAATCCCGATTTTGTTTGCAAGTTAAAGAAAGCGTTGTATGGTCTAAAACAGGCACCCAGAGCATGGTATGCAAGGCTGGATAACTATCTTATTAAACAGGGGTTCAAGAAAGGTATGGTGGACAACAATTTATATATCAAAACAGAGAATGGCCATCTTATTGTACTTGTTGTTTATGTAGATGATATAATATTTGGCAGCAGCATGGATGAATATTGTAAAGACATAGCAAATAAAATGAAGACAGAATTTGAGATGTCAATGATTGGTGAACTTTCTTATTTCCTCGGACTGCAAGTCAATCAAAGTAAAAAGGGCATTTTTATCTCTCAAGTAAAATATGTGAAAGAAATGCTGAAAAAGTTCACAATGGAGGATAGTAAACCTATCAGCACTCCCATGACAACAGGTTGCAAGTTGAGCAAGGATGACAAATCTCCAGATGTAGATCAAACCATGTACAGGTCTATGATTGGAAGCCTATTGTATTTGACAGCCACTAGACCAGATATATTACAGGCAATATGCATGGTAGCAAGATTTCAGGCTAGTCCCAAAGAGACTCATGTGACAACTGTAAAGAGGATTTTTAGGTACCTCAAGGGTACTATGGAGTATGGGTTGTGGTACCCAAAAGGTAAGGACTTCACTCTTATTGCATATTCGATGCAGATTGGGCAGGATGTATTGATGACAGAAAGAGTACCAGTGGAGGAGCATTTTATCTTGGAGACAAGTTGGTAGCATGGCACAACAAGAAACAAGAATCAGTCTCTCTATCCACAGTAGAGGCAGAATACATTGCAGCAACAACATGCTGTACACAGATATTATGGATGAGACAAACACTGAAAGATCTTGGTATTCACTTCAAAGAGCCAATTTTAGTTAAATGTGATAACACCAATGCTATAAACATATCAAAGAATCCGGTTATGCATTCTCGAACCAAACATATTGCAATCCGGTATCACTTCTTGAAGGATAAAGTTGCAGAAGGTGAGGTCAAATTGGATTTTGTTTCGACTACAGAGCAAGTAGCAGATATATTCACAAAACCATTGCCAAAGGAAGTTTTTGAGTACCTTCGGAGTAAGTTGGGAGTAGTCACATTTCCCAAGAACTGACTATCAAATGGGATCACATTCTCAGGGGGAGTATTCATACCTATGTTTATAGTTTTGCTCATATTCATGATTTTTGCTAACTATAACAATGTGTATCTGAGAATGTTGTGCATAGACTCAGGGGGAGTCTGCAGCAGCCCTTTGGTATTATTGTCAAAGGGGAGGAAGAATTACAGGAGAGTGCATGAGTGTTGCCAACAATTCCAAAGGGGGAGATTGTTGAGCAAGGTGCAGCAAAAGTATTGTCATTGTTGTCAACACAGACAAGTTGATGCGATTGATGCAGTGGACGGGAGTTCAGAGGTCGGTCAGAACATGTACAGTGAATTTCCAAGAAGACAGAAGTGGCCCAGATTCAAAAAATCAGAGAAAAAGGCAAGTAAGAAAACTGTCACGATATCGCGACATGTTTTCTGTCGTGATATCGTGACAGGTTGAGGAGAAAGAAGGCAGAAAGCAAAACTGTCATGATTTCATGACATATCGAAGGAGAGAGAAAATGTAGGCCAAATTGTCATGATTTCGCGACATGAACGAGGAGAGAGAAGGCGCAAGCAAAATTGTCACGATTTCATGACATGGACGAGGAGAGAGAAGGCGCAAGCAAAATTGTCGTGATTTCGCGACATGAATGAGGAGAGAGAAGGCACAAGCAAAATTGTCACGATTTCGTGACATGGACGAGGAGAGAGAAGGCGCAAGCAAAATTGTCATGATTTCGTGACATGGCCGAGGAGAGAGAAGGCGCAAGGAAAATTGTCGCGATTTCGCGACATGTTGGCAGAGAAGGAGGCAAGTAGAAAAACTGTCACGATTTTGTGACATGTTTGAAAAAGAGGTTCAGGCAAAGAAAACTGTCACGATTTCGTGACATGCTCGAAGAGAAGGAGCTCACAAAGAGAAAGTGTCATGATTTCATGACAGGTTCCAAGAGAAAGCGCCAAGGAGAGAAAGTGTCACGATTTCGTGACAAGATCCAAGAGAAAGCGCCAAGGAGAGAAAGTGTCATGATTTCATGATAGGATCGAAGAGAAAGTGCCAAGGAGAGAAAGTGTCACGATTTCGTGACAGGATCGAAGAGAAAGTGCCAAGGAGAGAAAGTGTCATGATTTCATGACAGGATCGAAGAGAAAGTGCCAAGGAGAGAAAGTGTCACGATTTCACGACAAGGTCGAAGAGAAGTGCAGAAAGGCACAAGGCAGAGAAAGATGTCACGATTTCGTGACATGTTTCGTTTTCACGGGCGGAAGGCAGAAAAGGCACAAGGCAGAGAAAGATGTCACGATTTCGTGACATGTTCCATTTTCATGGGCGGAAGGCAGAAAAGGCACAAGGTAGAGAAAGATGTCATGATTTCGCGACATGTTCTATTTTCATGGGCAAAAGGCAGAAAAGGCACAAGGCAGAGAAAGATGTCGCGATTTCGTGACATGTTCCATTTTTATGGGTGAAAGGCAGAAAAGGCACAAGGCAGAGAAAGATGTCACGATTTCGTGACATGTTTCATTTTCGCTGGTTGAAGCCAAGAAGAGTAGCGAGAAGGCGAAAGTGTCACGATTTCATGACATGTCTGGTTTTCGCTAGAGCAAGCCAAGAAGAGTAGCGAGAAGGTGAAAGTGTCACGATTTCGTGACATGTCTAGTTTTCGTGAGTGCAAGCGAAGAAGTGGACAAGGAGGCAAAAACTGTCATGATTTCGTGACATGTATTTTCGTGGGTAAAAGGCGAGAAGGGCAGAAAGATACAGAAGTGTCACGATTTCATGACAGGTCGCAACAACACGATAACAGATAGTTAACTGGAACAGAACAATAGTTAAAGGGGCAGTTGTAGAGGAAAAGCATGCAGCCAAAAAAAGAAGAGGTAACTGGAGTAAATGCGTCAGTTACAGATGTAGTCATGCAGCTTTTTAAGAACTGGAGTTAACTGGAGTAAATCGAATAGTCACATTAATAGAATCGTAAAATACATGCATGCACATAAATGAATTCGTAGTCATGGTAGAGATATACGTTGCATGTAGCGTAATAATGCACACTCTATAAATACAGAAGGAGTTACAGTTGACAAGTGGCAGAAGAGAATATTAAAAGAATAGTTACGGGTTGCATGCATAAATATGGAAGCTAAAAATAGAGACTTCTTTGTTATAAAAGCAGGTCTACGTGAAGTTTATTGCTGCTGTTGATAGTGAGAATTTGCTGCGTAAAGAGGGTTAGAAGAGGGCCGAGAGAGAGATAAGCAGAGCCGTGAGAGCGTGCAGAGTTTAATCTAGTTTAATTAATTGTAGACCAGTCAGGGTCATGAAAATAACGAAGGCATTTTTATGTCACTGAATTAAATCAGAATTGCAGTCCAAGTTGGTGCTTGGCATTAGGGGTTGGTGCTCCTATCTATTGCAGTAGAAAAACAAGGGGTTGGTGCTCCTTCCAGTGGGTGTTGGTAAAGTGATTGTAAAATTGGTGTTTTGCAAAGGCTGGATTTGGATTGAAGTCCAAGCAGTCATTTTTGAGGAGTAGCCAAATTGGTGAACCTCGTTACATTGTGTGTTGTGGTGTGCTCTCTTGTGATTATTGCTTTATCTATTTTTCTAGTTCTCTTTGTTTCAGTTTTAAGAATTGCAGATCAGATTTTTAGCTACACTGATTCACCCCCCCCTCTCAGTGTCATTGTGATAATATCATTGGTCATTCTGAATATCTTCAAAATGAGCAAACATCTTCAGAATGAGAAATAAAGTCTCTTTGAAATGAGCGGACATCTTCGGAATAAGAAATACAGTCTCTTCGAAATGAGCCACTTATCTTCGAAATGAGAACAGAAAGTGCTTTTTGAATTTTTGACTATTTTTTGATTGTGGAAAAATGAAAAGAAGTTTGAGAAGGTTAAGGGAAAATATCTCCCATCTAATTTTGTTGTCCTTGTCGTCCAAAGCCACCATTCATAGAAAAGATCAATTTTGATCCTCTTCTAGGATAAACACAGAAATAACTGCAGCATAATAAGAAGTTGTTTGTAAGATAGAAATGGCATATTCTAAAGTGAAGAAAGATGTGTGAGATATTTTTGGCCTTCTCCCACATACTCCCACCATTGAATACGATTTCTAAGGGCCAATGACTACTACTGCAACACAAACTGTTTAGATTTGCATTTATTTCAGATCCAAAATTATTGGAAAATCACTGTAAAGTAGCACATAGGCTGATTTGAGCATGGGATATGTTGTAAATATTTATATAAATAACATAACTCCCTCCTTGGTTGAGCCAGTTAGGAATTAGAATAGAGGAGAGTTTTCAATAGTAGCAATTAGGACTATACAATAATTTTTTGTAATAGATTTCAACATGTTTTGTCATCAATAAAAGTGCAGTTATTTTATCATTTTCTGTTCTGAGTGTTAATTAGTTAAGGAGTGTTTTTCACCTCCTTCTATATCAGGAAGTATGGGCCCACTTTTAGATATAGGAGGATTTTTATGGCAGGTTTTAATCTGTAATTTTGCTACAGCAGAATTAATAGATTACTTGTCAAGTTTACTTTTCTTGTTTTAAGTTTGTATAATGTTCTTTATGTTTTCTATTATTTTTGTGTACAACATTTGTGTGTGTGTCAGCTGACAAATTATATTAAGCATTTTTCCTTTGCTTTCCATGTTTTCCTTGTTTTTCTATTTTAGCAACTTTCCATTTTCAACATATTTTATTTTGCTGTCAATTCTTGTAGCAGAAGCTTGACGACCTTTTGTGGTAGGACATTGACAAGTGTTTTTAGCATAAGTTTCATTTACAAGCATTATTTCAATTATGCAAGAGTAACTAGGTTTCAATTTAGCAAATGTAACTTAGGATTTCATTTCAGCAATATTTCAATTTAGTAATTTCAATTCTGTTATTTCAATTCTGCAAAAGTAGATTAGATTTCAATTCAACAATTTCAATTCATGCAATTGTAGTTAACTTTAATTTTTTGAACTTAGAATTATTTTTTATTTCTTGTAAGTTTTTGTTTTGCAGATTAGGTTTAGTGTGACACAAAAAGGCTAAACCAAATCTGTTTCACCCAATAATTACTTGAAATCTAAATGCTTGAATTGTACTCTGCCCTAACCTTCTATCGTAGATAGCCTTGGACACCACGGAGGATTGATAAATCATTGAGACTAAATAATGAGACTCAAAAACACTCATTAGATACCTATGTCATTAGACCTATTCGACCACTGTTTACTTATAATTTCTTAACCCTAAGCCTTTTCTAACCCTATATCTCAAAACCATTATTGAGCTTAATTGAGTCAACATTCTATCAGTTGAAAAGGAACCAACCTACTCTGGAGGTTGGGATGAAATAATTTTTTGTCCATCTAATGTTGAGTTTTGAGTTGTGACTAGTGGGTGCAAGCCTGGTCAAAAATCTAGAAGATAGACAGTTGCAGTATCAAGTTTTCTTGATGTTAATTTAGATCCCAATAGTTTTGGCATGCCCAGTGGCACCTATTTACAAGAAATACTAGAACCCATATTATTATTTGTTATTTGAATCTTATCTTGAAGGAATCAATATTTGGTGAATTTTTTTGACCTTGCTAAGCGATGAGTAGCAAATTCACCTGGTGACTCCCTGGTCTATGAATCCAAAAAATTTATCCTTATAGCTTGCAATTATTTCATGAATACTAGGTCATCCACAAGGAATAAACCATACTTCTTTTTATACTATGAGTTACCTTTTAGAGGGTATACTATCATAAGGGATTTGAATCAAAATTTTCATTCAAACAAAACTCCTCATGGGGAGCATTATATAGTACACCCAAGACCACCTCCAATAGGAGCTACACATGGGAACATGGCCCAAAATTAGAATTAAAACGTAGTTCCAAATCAGCCCTTACAAAATTATCCTTGATGGAATATAGTTGGTTCCCTTAGATTGGTCCATATGCATGAAATTATCCAAGCTATATCTAAGGCCATTCCCATATAATATGGATCTGGTAAGACTGCATATGCGCACTACCAAGATATTATGAATTTGGAAGCAATCCACAATATAAAAAATGAAGATGTTATTGTCAGAATGCTAGCCATGTCCTTTAGAGGAAATATTTTATATTGGTTCAGGAACTTAGAAGACAATACCATCACCTCATGGGTAGAATTAGCTAAACCCTTTGTGGAAGAATTAAATAAATCTACTAATCCTTTTTCCCTCCTTAATAAATTCACATCCATGCAAAGGAATCAACAAGCAACTATTTTAGACTTCAACTTGAGGTTCAGTAGAACCTAGAAGAGGATCCCCCTGAAGCTAGACCAACTTAGACCCTCACTTTCATGTATTATATCAAATCCATTGGATCATGGTTAGGTTTGCAAACCCAATAATCTGGAGTTGACACCTTTCCACAAGTCTATAATGTAGTTGTTCGTGTTGAAAATTTCCTTATTAATGTGGGAATATTACCCCCAAAAGCTGTGTTATCCTACAATTATGAAACCCCCAATGTCCAAGGTCAGACAGTTGCATCATATTATATGGATCCCCCTCCCTTGTATTCTCCATTCCCATAGATGACCCCAAATCCTCACTCAAATGTATCACCTACTATAGTTTCTTTCCCTCCACTTACTTCTCAGACATCCCAAGAATCCTCTATGTTCCTTGATATTCAAAATACTTTGAAAACTATTAGTAACAAGATGAATTCAATGGAAAAGAGAGATATAGAGAGATCTCAACAAATGATATTTTCTTATGTTAACAAGGATCAAATACCTAGTCCCAACAATAGCACTAGGGTCAGAGTAAATGCAATTCAATAAGAGCCAAAATATTCTTCTAAAACAAGTTTGGTGAATGTATGGTATCTTGAGTGCAATGAACCCTATGAATTATAATCTTGTGTTATGTACCAACACCATGTACATAAGGCTATGGAGAAAGCAGAGAGAAATAAAAAAGGAAAAGTGAACATGCTCTAACAACTAGATCAGATCATGTTTGGAAAAGATCTTGATGAGGATGGACCCATTTCTATCATGACAAGGTCAGGCAAGAAAACACTGTAGGTTGACCCACAAAATATGGGTCAATTTTAGGTCCTCTCTCAAAAGAAGAAGGATCCACCATCCCAAATCAGTGATACATTCCCTATCCCTAATGCTAATGAAAAGAGAGATATGGTTCCCAAAGGCTAGGAAAATGCAATCAATTTTCCCATAATAATTGAGAAATAAACTGAGGGAGATAGAATGAGATCCAATAATGAAGCCCAAGAGAGGCTTAGATTCCCCCCCATTACCAAGAGTTAGAGAATTGAAACCACACAACATTATGAAAGGAAGTATGTTGAGTCAGAGAAAAGACCTGAGAGATCCACCTCTGCCAAGTTTGAATATAACACTATGGAGGAAATGAAGAATATACCATCCAAAGCTAGCCTATATGATGCCCTCTTCATTCTTGGCTAAATAAGCCTACTAAAAGTTTCTCCGAATAAATATCCATAGGAAAAATAGACCACCATAATCCTCAACATCCCCTTTAAAAAGTATAGAATTTCCCCTACCACTTTAAAGAACAAACCCCCTCCTTTTTACATTTCTCTAAGGATGGAGGGGTGCATTTTCCGTAACTATATGATTGACTTAGGGGCATCCACTATAGTTATACCTAAAGTGGTTTACGAGGAGATGGGTATGGAATATACTAGATCCTACCCTATAGTTCTAGAGTTAGATGGGACACCATTCAAGATAGTGGGAGTGATAAATATGTCTTAATAAGGCTATATAAAGCCCCAAAGGTAACCATAGTGCAAGAGAGTGGTGGTGGACCTAGAACCTTATTTTATATTATGTCTTTCAAGAGAATTCACTAAAAAATTTGGAGGATGCATGTATATGGATTATTCAAGCATGGTGATTCCTTTCAAAGTAAAGAGGATAAGAATAACACCAGAGAAGCCTGTGTCTTATCACATTAAAAAATTAAAGAGGACATGTGCAATCTCACTCCTTTAGAGGAATTTGAATTAGTGGATAAATTTTAAGAGTTGCAGATTGAATATGAATTGCCTTTTAGAGAGGATTATAGTCAATTCAGAATAGGTATGGGTACATACAATATTTCCATAGAAACAGAGAAAATAATCCCTGTTATATCTAATTATTCCCTAAGATAAATAAAAACTTGGACCATGCACTTTTATGGTGCAAGATGTAGAAATGGTGTTGGTGCCAATGTAGTATTATAGTCCCAATTAGAAAGGAAAAAGAGTTTTACATATAGGCTAACATGGTCATGCACTAACAATGCTACAAAATATGAGGCTATATACCTTGGGTTAATGCAGGCTGAAAGCATGGGCATCAAGATCTTGAATATATATGGTGACTCTGAATTAATTATCAATTAGGTAAGAGAGAGATGCAATAGTAAGCACCATTACCTGAAGGCATATAGAAATAAGGTATGGAATTTTATGGAATCCTTTTATGCCCTAAATATTAATTTTATTCCCAGAAGACAATACCTTGGTGGATTCCTTAGCAGTGAGGGGAGATAATTTCAACCCTTCTACAGATATAGGAGCCATGAAATACAAAGGGATTAAAATGATTTTTAGGCTTGCAATACCAAACAAGCAAATTTCCTAGCAGGTATTTGAAAGTGATGAACAAATCATTGATTTTTTTGTGAGAGAAGATTATTTATCTACTATTCAAGAGGAAAATCTAGAAGAGATAAACCAACAGGATGTCATCCAACTCAAGAATAATCATATACCTAGAGGGTTGGTTACTCTAGAAATTTTGTTTGATAATGAAGACAAGAAAATGATCAAATCCATGGAGATCAATGAGAAGATATATAAATAAATAAAAATTGAAAAAGAAAAGAAGCTCAAAGTTGGAGTCTAATATTCTATAGAAGAAGAAGAGGATATCAAACCTTTATGTATTAAGTGCCAAGACATTGTAGCTTGGTCATATGAAGATCTTGAAGTATATGACAAGAAGGTTATCCAACACACAATTGAGCTATATCAAACCCTTTAGGCAAAAACAAAGGCCTGTGAATCCTAGGATTGAAGCCAAAATGAGGGAGGAATTATTGAAACTGCTAAAGACTAAGATCATTTATCTAATCAAGCATTCAACCTGGGTAGCCAACTTAGTACCAGTAAGGAAGAAGAATGGTGACATCTTCTTGTGTGTAGATTTAAGAAATCTCAATCAAGTGTTACTAAAGGACCACTATCCCCTCCTATAAATTGATAAAATATTATAGATTATGGTAGTGTTGAGCAAGGTGCAGCAACAATATTGTCATTGTTGTCAACACAATCAGATAGATCGGTTGATGCAGTGGACAGGAGTTCAGAGGTTACTCGGAGTATGTACAGTGATGTTAAATGCTTATGAGGATGTTTACCCACCTTTTTGCATATTTTCCAAGAAGACCGAAGTGGCCCATATGCTAAAGATCAAAGAAAAAGCAAAACACCGCAAAGAAAAAAAGTGTCGCGATATCGTGACATGTTGCATTTTTGCGGTCCAAAGCAAAGAGAAAATGCAAGGAGAAAAAGTGTCGCGATATCGCGACATGTTGCATTTTCGTGGCCAAAGAAAGAGAAAATGCAAGGAGAAAAAGTGTCGCGATATCGCGACATGTTGCATTTTCGCGGCCAAAGCAAAGAGAAAATGCAAGGAGAAAAAGTGTCGCGATATCGCGACATGTTGCATTTTCACGGCCAAAAGAGAAGAGAAAAAGCAAGGAGAAAAAGTGTCGCGATATCACGACATGTTGCATTTTCACGGCCAAAGAGAAAGAGCAAGGAGAAAAAGTGTCGCGATATCGTGACATGTTGTATTTTCATGGGCCAAAGCAAAGAGAAAGAGCAAGGAGAAAAAGTGTCGCGATATCGCGACATGTATTTTCATGGGCCAAAGCAAAGAGAAAGAGCAAGGAGAAAAAGTGTCGCGATATCGCGACATGTATTTTCACGGGCCAAAGCAAAGAGAAAGAGCAAGGAGAAAAAGTGTCGCGATATCGTGACATGTATTTTTACGGGCCAAAGCAAAGAGAAAGAGCAAGGAGAAAAAGTGTCACGATATCGTGACATTGTTCATTTTTATGATCCAAAGCAAAGAGAAAGAGCAAGGAGAAAAAAGTGTCACGATATCGTGACATGTCGCATTTTGCATCCAAAGAAAGAGAGAGAAAGAAGCAAAAGTGTCACGATATCGTGACATGTCGCATTTTTATGACTCAAAAAGGGCAGGCAGGTAGAGAAACAAAAGTGTCACGATATCGTGACATGTCGCATTTTTGTGACTCAAAAAGGGCAGGCAGGCAGAGAAACAAAAGTGTCATGATATCGCGACATGTCGCATTTTTCGTGACTCAAAAGGGCAGGAAGAGAAACAAAAGTGTCACGATATCGTGACATGTTGCATTTTTCCAAAGGAACGAGTAGTTGACAGTGCGTCTGATATTAGTGATGAACACCAGGATGGTGAAACTGAAGACTGCATAGTGACGTGGACCCATAAGGAATATTTAATGATTTGAAATCATTTAAGATGGTCGTTACACATGGAAAGAAGTGGATGCATGCCCATGTGGAGAAAAGGAAATGAAGGGCCTCAAAATAGAAACGAAAAGCCTTTTGGAAACCAAAACACATGCATGCATAAGGGAAAGAGAAAATGAACTATGAAGGAGAAAATGAACAGTAATGAAAGAGAAAATGAACAGACATGCAAAGAGAAAATGAATAGTCATGCAAGGAGAAAACAAACAATCATGCAAAGAGAAAACGAACAGACATGCAAAGAGAAAATGAACAGTCATGCAAGGAGAAAACAAATAGTCATGAAGGAGAAAACGAACAGTCATGAAGGAGAAAACGAACAGTCATGAAGGAGAAAACGAACAGTCATCGAAGGAGAAAATGAACAGTCATGACCGAGAAAATGAACAGTCATGGTAGGAGAATATGGTGTCAATTATTTGCATGTGACGTGTTTGACGAAATGCCTTCTCAATATATACAAAAGGAGTTACATAAAGGAGTTACAATTGACAAGTGGCATATGAGAATATGAAAGAAGGTGTTACAATTGACAAGTGGCGTATGAGAATATGAAAGGAGTTACAATTGGAGTTACAAAGAGAAAGGATAGTTATAAAAGGAGTGTTGCTTGGAGAATTTTAATAGGGGATTTTATTTTGTGAAGTGAGCGATAGGCGAGCGAGAAGGGTGTGTGTTTTGTGAATTGTGGGCGATGTTGGGTAAGCAATAGACCAGTCAGGGTCTTGTAAAAGTGAAGGCATTTTTATGTCAATCTTCTAGTTTCAAAATTGAAGTCCAAGTTGGTGCTTGGCATCAGGGGTTGGTGCTCCTTCCAGTTGGTGCTGGTAAATCGGGGGTTGGTGCTCCTTCCAGTGGGTGCTGGTAAATTGATTGTAAAGTTGGTGCTTTGCAAAGGCTGGATTTGGATGGGAGTCCAAACAGTCATTTTGAGGAGTAGCCAAATCGGTGAACCTCGGTACATCTTGTGTTGTGTGATGTTCTCTTGTTATACTTGCTTTATTTGGTTTTAAGTTTTCATTGTTTCGGCTTTAAGAGTTGAAGATTTAAGTTATAAAGAGCTACACTGATTCACCCCCCTCTCAGTGTCATTGTGAGACTAACAATTGGTATCAGAGCCAGTTTCCCTTGTCAAGCTAAATCAGCTAGGGTTGATCTTGGATTAGTACGCAATGGGTAAGAAGAATAGATCCTCCTCAAATAAGGCATCTCAATCAGTTTCAGTTCCTGTGGAAGAGAAAATTGAACTAGAAAAGATAGAAGGAGTGAATTCTGAAGTATGTGATGAAAACCTTGAGGTTGAAGTAGATCTAGAAGGTGAGTTGATCGCTGCACTTGAAGAGTTGGATATAGAAAGGAAAAAGAACAAAAGACTGTCCAAGAAGTTGGAAGAATATGGGGATAATATTGAAGATCTCTTCTTACAAATTCATAAAGCCAAGAAAATAGAAGAAGCCTTGAAGTCACACCTGGATGATAAAGGTGATGTATGTAGCAAACGTGAAGAGGAATCTAACAAAGTTATTAGTGATCTAAAGCTGCAAGTAGAAGAGTCCAAAAGGATTGAAGAAACTCTCAGGTCACAGATCAATGAAAAAGAGATTGTTTGCTTTGCAAACAAGAAGAGGAGATTGTTTTATTGAGGAAACAACTAGAAGAGGCCAATACAAATCTCAAATTTGAGAAGAGCACAGAGTTGCTAGATAAAATGATAAGGCAACAAAGAAGCTCCATGGGTAAGCTTGGTCTTGGATGTGAAGTTGAACAACCTTCATCTTCTAAATCTACAGAGAAGAAGAAGTCCACTACTGAAGGATCAAAGCAAGAAAAGCTTGAAGTTGAATCTTCAAAAGGAAGAAAATCTCAAAGGAGATCTACAACAAAGCAACCACAACAAAAGAGGTTCTATCACTCTCACTTTATTCATAATAATGCTTTTAATGGCTATTGTTTTAGATGCAACCATTATGGTCACAAGGCAATTTATTGTGGATTGAATAATAGATCAAAGAGTTATGTTGGTAGAAATACATCTATTTTTCTGATTGAACACCATGTGCAATGTTTTAAATGTAATGGTCATGGGCACATAGCAAGGTTTTGTCCAAGAACTTTTGTATCTAATCTAAGGCAAGACAATAGATTTCATCAGACACAAAGAATGCAACACAGACAGGGAAGAAATCATGTGCATCAAAGAAAGGAAAATAATCATCCATCAAGGATGCACAAGAGACAACCACCCAAGTAGAAATGTTTTTTCACCTTTGATGGATTATGCAGTAGAATGTTATAACTGTCATAATTTTGGGCACATTGCAAGAAATTGTCGAAGTACATTTGCATCAAATCAATTTCAGGGAAGAAAATTTCAACCAAATGGAATGAGACAAAATAGAAAATTTCTCGAAAAACATGCACAAGCTACTAAAAAAGAAAAGTCAAAACAAGAGCCCAAAATTGTAATCAAACCAGAGTGGAGAAAGAAAGAAGAAAGGAAATCATGTCTCCTTGGACTGAAGGAGACTACTCCTCTATTGCACTAAGCAACTCCAGGTAGCACATCCTCAGGGGGAGCAATCTTAAAGTTTTATTTTAATGCTCCTATGTATTTGTTTGGTTATCTGAGGATGAAAGGCAAGTAGTCGGGGGGAGTTGTCGTATAGTTGTCAAAGTGTGTTTCAGTTCATGTAGTTGTTTGTGGAGGTACCGTGAAGGGTGGTGATTAAATTGAGAGTTGTCACCATTTGTAGTATTGCTATATGTCGGTGTTGTACTTTTGATGGTTCTTACTGCCATTGTTCAAAGTTATGGATTATAACAGTTTCGATAATTTGGTTTAGTGAAAGAATGTTGCCCTAGCTGCATATATGTGTTTCGATAAAAGCAGTGTGTATTTGTACTACACATTGATGTGAAGATTGTTAGATCTATTATGATGCTTTGGTGAAAATATTTAATTCACGTGCAAAATCAGAAAGCTCACATTTTATTATTGCATTCAAAGCGGCTACATGAGCAGGAAGTTACATCAATACAAATTGAGTACAAATATTCAGGGAGACCCCACAGTTGGTGTTCAGACAAGAAGAAGAGTAGTAAGTAACTACTCTCTATTATCCAGCATTGAGCCCAAAAATGTTGCTGACGCAAGCAAAGATGAAAGTTGGATGAAGGCAATAAATGAAGAATTAGATCAGATCGAGAAAAACAAAACTTGGGAGTTAGTACCAAGACCTGCAAATAAAAATATAATCGGTACTAAATGGGTCTTTCAAAACAAATTGAATGAAGACGGATAGGTAGTCAGGAATAAAGCAAGATTGGTATGTAAAGGCTATGCACAAGTTGAAGGTATTGAATTTGAGGAAACCTTTGCACTTGTGGCTAGACTAGAGGCAATTAGAATGTTTCTGGCTTTAGCAGTTTACAAGAATTTCAAAGTTTATCAAATGGATGTGAAATCAGCATTTTTGAATGGGAAACTTGAAGAAGAGGTTTATATTGAGCAGCCAGATGGTTTCCAACTTGGTGATGATCCCAACTTGGTTTGCAAGTTGAAGAAAGCATTATATGGCTTAAAACAGGCACCTCGAGCATGGTATGCAAGGCTAGACAACTATCTTACTCAACAAGGGTTCAAGAAAGGTATGGTGGATAGTAATTTGTATGTCAAAATAGAAAATGGCCATCTTATTGTTCTTGTTGTATACGTAGATGATATCATATTTGGCAGCAACAAAGATGAGTCATGTAAAGATTTAGCAAATAAGATGCGGAAAGAATTTGAAATGTCAATGATTGGTGAACTTTCGTATTTCCTCGGGTTGCAAGTTAATCAAAATGAGAAGGGCATATTTATTTCTCAAATTAAATATGTGAAAGAGATACTAAAAAAGTTCACAATGGAGGATTGTAAGCTAGTTAGCACTCCCATGACGACAGGTTGCAAGTTGAGCAAGGATGACAAATCTCCACATGTTGATCAAACCATGTACAGATCTATGATTGGGAGCTTACTGTACTTGACAGCTACCAGACCAGATATTTTGTAGGCAGTATGCATGGTAGCATGATTTCAGGCTAGTCCCAAGGAGACTCATGTGACAGCAGTGAAGAGGATTCTTCGGTACCTCAAGGGTACTATGGAGTATGGGTTATGGTATCCGAAAGGTAAGGACTTCACCCTTATTGCGTATTCAGATGCAGATTGGGCAGGATGTGTAGATGACAGAAAGAGTACCAGTGGAGGTGCATTCTATCTTGGAGACAGGTTGGTCACGTGGCACAATAAGAAACAAGAGTCAGTCTCCTTATCCACAGTAGAGGCAGAATATATTGCAACGACAACGTGTTGTACGCAGGTATTATGGATGAAACAAACCCTGAAAGATCTTGGTATTAACTTCAGTGAGCCAATTTTAGTTAAGTGTGATAACACCAGTGCCATTAACATCTCAAAGAATCCGGTTATGCATTCTCGCACAAAACATATTGCTATTCCGGTATCACTTTTTGAAGGAGAAAGTTGCGGAAGGTGAGGTTAAGTTGGATTTTGTTCCAACAATAGAGCAAGTAGCGGATATCTTCACAAAACCATTGCCCAAGGAAGTCTTTGAGTACCTTCACAATAAATTGGGAGTGGTCACGCTTCCCAAGAATTGACTAGCTATCGGGACCACATTCTCAGGGGGAGCATTTGTGTATTTGTTTATCTTTTTGCTCATGTTTGTGATTTTTGCTAAGTGTAATAATTTTTGCCTGAGAATGTTGTGCATGGACTCAGGGGGAGTTTGCAGCAGCCCTTTGATATTGTTGTCAAAGGGGGAGAAGAGTTACAAGAAATTGCACGTGTGTTGCCAACAATTCCAAAGGGGGAGATTGTTGAGCAAGGTGCAGCGACAGTATTGTCATTGTTGTCAACACAGTCAGATAGATCGGTTGATGCAGTGGATAGGAGTTCAGAGGTTACTCAGAGTATGTACAGTGATGTTAAATGCTTATGAGGATGTTTACCCACCTTTTTGCATATTTTCCAAGAAGACCGAAGTGGCCCATATGCTAAAGATCAAAGAAAAAGCAAAACACCGCAAAGAAAAAAGTGTCGCGATATCGCGACATGTTGCATTTTCGTCCAAAGCAAAGAGAAAATGCAAGGAGAAAAAGTGTCACGATATCGTGACATGTTGCATTTTCATGGCAAAGAAAGAGAAGAGCAAGGAGAAAAAGTGTCACGATATCGCGACATGTTGCATTTTCGTGGCCAAAGAAAGAGAAAAAGCAAGGAGAAAAAGTGTCACGATATCGCGACATGTTGCATTTTCGCGGCCAAAAGAGCAAAGAAAAGAAAGAGAAAAGTGCGATATCCACATTTGTATTTTCGAGGCCAAAGCAAAGAGAAAGAGCAAGGAGAAAAAGTGTCACGATATCGCGACATGTATTTTCATGAGCCAAAGCAAAGAGAAAGAGCAAGGAGAAAAAGTGTCACGATATCGCGACATGTATTTTCGTGGGCCAAAGCAAAGAGAAAGAGCAAGGAGAAAAAGTGTCGCGATATCGTGACATTTGTATTTTCATGGGCCAAAGCAAAGAGAAAGAGCAAGGAGAAAAAGTGTCGCGATATCGCGACATGTTCGTATTTTCGAGGGCCAAAGCAAAGAGAAAGAGCAAGGAGGAAAAAGTGTCGCGATATCGCGACATGTTGCATTTTCACGGTCCAAAGCAAAGAGAAAGAGCAAGAAGGAAAAAGTGTCATGATATCGCGACATGTCGCATTTTTGTGACTCAAAAAGGGCAGGCAGGCAGAGAAACAAAAGTGTCACGATATCGTGACATGTCGCATTTTCGTGACTCAAAAAGGGCAGGCAGGCAGAGAAACAAAAGTGTCACGATATCGCGACATGTCGCATTTTTATGACTCAAAAAGGGTAGGCAAGCAGAGAAACAAAAGTGTCATGATATCGTGACATGTTGCATTTTTGCCAAAGGAACAGAGTAGTTGACAATGCGTCTGATATTAGTGATGAACACCAGGATGGTGAAACTGAAGACTGCATAGTGACGTGGACCCATAAGGAATATTTAATGATTTGAAATCATTTAAGATGGTCGTTACACATGGAAAGAAGTGGACGCATGCCCATGTGGAGAAAAGGAAACGAAGGGCCTCAAAATAGAAATGAAAAGCCTTTTTGAAAACCAAAACACATGCATGCATAAGGGAAAAGAAAATGAACAGTCATGAAGGAGAAAATGAACAATATGAAGAGAAAACAATGAAAGAGAAATGAACAAACATGCAAAAAGAAAACGAACAGTCATGAAGGAGAAAATGAACAATCAAAGAGAAAACGAACAGACATGCAAAGAGAAAATGAACAGTCATGCAAGGAGAAAATGAACAGTCATCGAAGGAGAAAACGAACAGTCATCGAAGGAGAAAACGAACAGTCATGAAGGAGAAAACGAACAGTCATCGAAGGAGAAAATGAATAGTCATGACCGAGAAAATGAACAATCATGGTAGGAGAATATGGTGTCAATTATTTGCATGTGACGTGTTTGACGAAATGCCTTCTCAATATATACAAAAGGAGTTACATAAAGAAGGAGTTACAATTGACAAGTGGCATATGAGAATATGAAAGAAGGTGTTACAATTGACAAGTGGCGTATGAGAATATGAAAGGAGTTACAACTGGAGTTACAAAGAGAAAGGATAGTTATAAAAGGAGTGTTGCTTGGAGAATTTTAATAGGGGATTTTATTTTGTGAAGTGAGCGATAGGCGAGCGAGAAGGGTGTGTGTTTTGTGAATTGTGGGCGATGTTGGGTAAGCAATAGACCAATCAGGGTCTTGTAAAAGTGAAGGCATTTTTATGTCAATCTTCTAGTTTCAAAATTGAAGTCCAAGTTGGTGCTTGGCATCAGGGGTTGGTGCTCCTTCCAGTTGGTGCTGGTAAATCAGGGGTTGGTGCTCCTTCCAGTGGGTGCTGGTAAATTGATTGTAAAGTTGGTGCTTTGCAAAGGCTGGATTTGGATGGGAGTCCAAATAGTCATTTTGAGGAGTAGCCAAATCGGTGAACCTCGGTACATCTTGTGTTGTGTGATGTTCTCTTGTTATACTTGCTTTATTTGGTTTTAAGTTTTCATTGTTTCGGCTTTAAGAGTTGAAGATTTAAGTTATAAAGAGCTACACTGATTCACCCCCCCTCTTAGTGTCATTGTGAGACTAACAGTAGGAGTAGAAAGGTTCTCACTACTAGACTTCTCTAGCTACAAAAAAATTTGGGTGAAGGATGAAGATTAGTTTATAATTGAATTCACCACCAAATGGGGGACTTTTACCTATCAAAGAATGCCTTTTGGGCTATCAAATGTAGGAGCCACATTCTAAAGAGCAATGGATTATGCTTTTGGAGAGTTGATCGACAAGGTCATTCTAATCTACTTAGATGACATGACTATTTTATCCCATGGTAAGCATGACCACTTGGCACATCTAGAACAAGTATTTTAGAAGTGCATAGAATTTGGCATCCATATTAATCCTAAGAAGTCATTCTTTGTAGTTCATGAGGGAAAGTTGTTAGGCCATGTGGTCTCCAAATAAGGTATGGCCATTGATCCAGATAGAATCAAATACATACTTTCTCTTCCACTTCCCATGAATAATAAAGCTTTACAGTCCTTCTTTGGTCAGATAAAATTTGTCAAAAAATTCATCTCTAATTTTGCTCAGAAGGTGAAGCCTATATCAGAACTTCTAAAGAAGAATCCAAATTTCAAATGGACTGAGGTAAGAAACTAGACCTTCAAAACCATAAAGAAATCCATTACTACAACTCCAGTTCTAGTCAATCAAGACTTTAGTAAAGACTTCATTCTTTATGCTTATGGAGCTAAAGAGAGTTATGCATCAGTGCTCACCCAAAAGAATGATGAAGAATAAGAATACCCCATATTCTTCTGGAGCCAGAATCTTCATCAATATCAGGTCAAGTATAATTTTATTTAGAAACAAGTATTTACAGTAATAAAGTCATTGAAAAAATTTAGGTAATACTTGGTTCAAAGAAAAACCCTAGTTTATGTGGTTCACCCAGATGTGAGAAGTTTTATTTTACAAGGTGAACTGGAAGATAAAAAGGGCTAGTTGGATTACTAAGATCTAGGAATATGATGTGGAAATTCATCCTACCAAGATGGTAAGAGCACTATGCCAAAGTTTGATAGAAGCAACAATTTCAACATAAATGATAGCTTGTCAGTCAATAACAAAAAATCATGTTCAAGAGCTATAGTTAGGAGAATTATATTGGGTAGATCAGATGACTAAGTACTTTTTTATTGGAGTATGCCCTCCTCATATTAATCCATCATAGAGAAGAATATATAAGCTTCAGGCTTTGAAATATATCTTATTTCCAGAAGGTCTATTTAAGAGAAACCTTGATGGAGTCCTCCTAATATGATTAAGAGATTATTAGAAGAAAAAGTTCATAGAGGAGTTTCATGGAGGACTATTTGGTGGATATTTCTTAGGAAGAGTCATCAATTTAAATATCATCAGGGTAGGCTATTAATGGCCTACCATTTTTGTTGATACCTTCAAAGTGTAGACACCAAAACAGCACCAATCCGATTATGTGACTACAAACACTGATCACATTAACACACACAGCCCCCAGGGTAGCCCCCAGAGGTTAAACAGTGGTTCTAACCACTTACACAGCAGTTTGGCAAGTCAAGGATCAATTTGGCACCTTTTAGACACTTTATTGCTTATTCGTCCCACCCAGGGACGAGTGCGAATTTGTACTCGTCCTACCCAGGGATGAGTGTGAATTTATACTCGTCTCACCCAGAGACGATTATTAGCGCTCGATCTAGGGTGGGACGAATGCCAGGTTTGACCAGCAAAAAGTCAAACCTCAACGCATGACAACTCAGAACTGCCACTTAGCTTTTCTTGCATGGCATAGGAGTGCGAGTGAGTTCTTTTGACAACTCATATCTGCTAATTGACTCTCCCTTCACTGCATGGGAATGCAAGTGAGCTTTTCTAAAACATACAAAGACATGCACAGAGGCATTTAAGAAGCCCTTAATCAAGAAGAAGTCTTCTCTTCACAAAAAAAAGCATTCATGCAGAGAAACACTTTTGCATGTTAATTCAAAGAGACCCCTTGGGTCTATAAAATGGTGAGGTCCCTCACCCAAAAGATATACAAAGAAGGAGCATTTTGAGCGACGAAGTGCTGCTAGTTCACTTACTGGCGATTTGTGCTTTCATAATCATGGTATTTCTTTTAGTTTCATGTTTATGCTTTTGTCAAGTTTTTATTTCATTTAGATTCATCTTATTCATAGTTAGATTTACCTTTTATTTTTCATATACAGGTGCTATTGATGCTTTGTTTGTTTCTTTGAACGCAGATCTGCAGCATTGGAGGAGCAGCAAGGAATCGACCTGTATCAACGCAAGCGGCGACAACGTTTTGGTTCGCCCATGTTATATGTGGGCACGCGGAAGAGGAAATCTTTGCGAACAAGTTGTAGAGATCAATATCTAATGCTCCTATCCCCTAAAAAGGAAGGAGACGCATTGTAACACGAATTGAAAAGAATATCAATAAAAAGGGCCATAGTTTATATTGCTTTTAATCTTGTGTTCATTCATTTGTGTTCTTTCATTTTAATGCAATTTTGTTTAGTATTTCCTTTTTGTTTCCAGAATCTCGTGTTTCTAATGGCGATCACGGTGGGACCTCTGTCCTCTATTTTTTTTTAGGTTAAATTACTGATCTAAAATTGCTTGCTTGTTTTTTTTTTTTTACGGGTACCTGTTTTTCAACAATCGGACTGTTATTCGTCTCTGCAAGTGACGATTACAGAATTGTTACTCGTCTCACCCCAAGACAAATAAACTATTCATTCCACCCTATGACGATTACGGTTCTGTTATTCGCCTCACCCAGGGACGATTATAGATCTGTGCAAATTTTTAGAGCAAATCAAAAATTTTCGATTAGGCAGAGAAGAGGTAAGGGTTTTCTTTACAGCTTCTGTTAAATTTCTATTTTTCTATTTCTGGTTTTCAGTTTGAATGGCTTAGGGAAAGATTTCTTTTCATTTTCTTGTTTCAATTTTGCAAAATTAAAACGAACCCCACACATCACGTTACATTTTAAACCAAGGCATTGGTCGTAAGACCCCAACCCTTGAGCAAGACCAACGGTGGGTTCATCACCACCTTGGCTTACCTTTGCATCCAATCCCTGATTTTCAACTGTTGTTAGGCGTAAATCCTGATGAAAGCTGACCGAGTGTCGCTGGGGTGATTCCCATGCGTGCAAGGATAAGTCTTCTATGGTAGGTGTCATTAACAGGACAATCCCCCTTTCGTACCGCCTACGTACCATGTACCATCTGCTCTCACGTACCTATAGTCTCCCTCTTGTAAGGGCAGGTATATAGAGAGGTTGGTATATCGGCCTGGCTGGTATATTGAAGGGGCGACCATTTTGGGAGTTATAAGAGCCTTCATAATTGCATTTAAAGGTTTCACAAAATTTTCAAAAAAAAACAAAACAAACAACAAAAACACACTAAACCAGATTTAGGGCACACTATTAATCTTTAAAAGAGATAATCATTGCTTGTGTGTGTATGCTATTTTCTGTTTAGACAAAAAAATTCAAAAATAAAAAAAAATCATAAACAAAGATAAAAATCTATGCATTTTGTCACTCACTCCAAAAGCTCCAAGGATTCCCGCAATCGCTTGGTCACCCAAAAATGCTCCAAAGGTGTCCATGAAACCTTTGGTCAACCCAAAAGCACCCTGAAGGTGCCCATAAGTGATGCAGGAGCATCCAATATGGAAAATTTTATATTTTTCTCTAAATTTTAGTGCATCTTGTCGGGGCCATAACTTCTCAACCGTAGCTCCGATTGACTTGAAATTTTATAGGGAGTTAGTTGGGATAATTTTAAACAAATATAATTCACTAGAATTCTATTTTCCCAAAAAAGTCAGTTTTCGAGGCCAAATTCCATCATCTAGTGCCTCGAAATTAGGTTTTCAAATTGCATGCCCAATTTTTTGCACTTTTTGAGCTGTTTGGATGTCAATATATCCTAATATATTTAGAGTTAGGACTTGAAAATTCATTTTTATCTTGTCTATGGTAAGATGGATGCACACACCAATTTTGGTCCCCATTTGACTCATTTCCATTTTTAGGGTTTTTAGAGACATCGTCATGGTGCTCACCCGTAGTCAAGCCCACTCATGGGCAGACGCTATGATGAATGTCCAAATAAGCATTAGTCACATCCATTATAGTCCCCAGGATTTGGTCATACCACCTTGGCGACCTAACACACAAGGCAGTCCCCTACACACCTTAACGGAAAGGGACTATAGGGGCACCTCTTCTAGGGGCACTCCTATTCAGCATAGCACCCAGCACGCACCCTCCCATGAGGGGTACATCCATAGGAGAGCTCCCTTAGATGCTTGCTATGAGTGGTCACCACATGATGAAGCGCTAGGTCAACATAGGGTTCGACGGGAGGAACCACATGATTACACTATCCCTCCTTCACCCCCTCTAGTTGTCAGGACTACAAGGACAAATCCAGAGCACAAGGCTCCTCAGGAGGGGCGAGCCAACTCTGCTCATTATTATTTCACTTACATAATGGATCATGAGGAAAAAATTTACCTTCCTCAAGAGCAACATACATCGCGGGAGCAATACGCCTCCGTAATTGCTAGCTTTCAGGATCACCTACTGAGGACAAAGCCTCGGGGACATGCTGTTATCCCCAATAGAGGGAGGTAGCCTATAGAGATATCAGATCACCATGACCGGGATAGATATCTAGGAGAGGCATCTAGGCCTTCTAGACATGAGACGGTAGAACCAAATATCTTAGAATATTCCAAGCATATTGCACGTCGGATGCAACTCACGATACTTGAGCTAGAACAACAACAGTTAGAGCAACAATATCTTTTAAATCAAGAGTGCCTTCAGTGCCAGGAGGATGAGTTGTTACAACACACTATGCAGGTGAAGACTCCAACCCCTCGCATGCATAAGATAGAACATTATGAGAGACACAACTGGGTGCGAGACAGGTCTACGTGACCTTATCAAACATTACCCTTGATGCCTCCTAGACTTGGGTGGGCGGCCAATCCTAAGACCAATGACGGGCGCCTTCTTCATGCACCCACCCAGGTTCCTGGGCCACCCTCAAAAATTCTTCAAGAAGCCTCTAAGGAACCTGAGCGTGAAGAAGAGCGGGATGAAATGCCCTACCAAGGTAGGGGGTGCTATTCGGTCATCCCTCCTAAGGCATCAAGTTTCCCATAACTTGCAACGGGAACAAATCAAACAGGAGGAGCTCAAATCCCCCGATACAAGCAATGCATTGCCAAAGCACTTAGAGTCAGTAGAGATCAAGATTTTGGGGTCCCAAATGCCCAACTCACACGAAACTCCTCTCAAAGAGGATCAACCCCTA
Source organism: Wollemia nobilis (assembly GCA_028583015.1). NCBI lineage: Eukaryota > Viridiplantae > Streptophyta > Pinopsida > Araucariales > Araucariaceae > Wollemia > Wollemia nobilis. The sequence goes on from JAQPPZ010001125.1 coordinate 11,370,551, forward strand.
GTTGTAGAGCTACCTGATGACGAGGTCTTCCATATCTCAAAATCACCAGATTTTGATGAGCCTGAATCTCTCGCCAAAGATGAGTTAGCATATGCAATAGAACCAGGGGACCCATTCATGTTCGACAACACTAATTCACAGGTGGTACCCATGGGTGATCATCACCAAAGTCTCTTAACCGTATTCCCTTTGGAGGCTCCCATCGAGCCCATGCCATTGCAAGAAAATTAGGTCCCCCCACAACGAGCGGAACAACCCCATGAGGACCACATCAATCTGCTCGAACAAGAAGAGCCTAGCATGTCGTAGATAGATGTCAAAGCCAATGAGGGCCTTTGGATCACCAACAATGATTACAAAGATGAAACTGAGATGGCATATCTCAATCATGCACGACGGCACAATCACCTTGTAACCCATGACGAACTAATGGCCCAACTAGGCATAATACTAGGGCATGAGTGGTGCATAGACCCAGCCCACTGGCATCAAATGTTGATTCCACTCCTTTGGGAAGATCGCGAGCAACTTCCACCCAGAGATATCATAGCACCATCAATGTCGAAGGTAGACCCTGTCCTCCTATCTGTGCATAAGGCCGATCCATTCGTGCCAATTCCTACAAAGCCAGATCTGATGCACACAGATCATCCAGCTGGGGGTACCTCTATTCCCTGAAGATCCAGTGGGTTACACCAAACGCTCCAAAGGTGTCCATAAACCCTTTGGTCAAACCAAAAGCTCCAAGTATTATCACAATCACTTGGTCATCCCAAAAGCTCCAAGGATTATCACAATCTCTTGGTCAACCCCAAAAGCTCCAAGGATTATTGCAATCTCTTGGTCAACCCCAAAAGCTCCAAGGATTATCGCAATCGCTTGGTCATCCCAAAAAGCTCCAAGGATTATCGTAATCTCTTGGTCAACCCCAACAGCTCCAAGGATTCTCATAATCGCTTGGTCAGCCCTAAATGCCCCAAAGGTATTTATAAACCCTTTGGTCAACACCAAACGCTCCAAGCGTTACCCTAACTACTTGGTCAAAATACATATTCAAAAATCAACAAAAACAACACAAAAATCAAAATCACAAAAATAATTGCATTTCAATTTCATGCATACTCATAAAAAAAAAAAAATCACAATCACAAAAACAATTGCATTTCAATTTCATGCATACTCATAAAAAAAAAAAAAAAAATCAATCATCACAAAAACAATTGCATTTCAATTCCATGCATTCTCATAAACATAAAAATCACAAAAACAATTGCATTCCAATTCCATGCATTCTCATAAAAATCAAAATACAAAAATATAGGTTGCATTAAGCATTGCATCTATACATTGCATACTTCGATAGGTCATACAAGTCACAAGCACCATAGACAGTCATTATTTGGCAATTCCATCATTTCCACATCAACTCCATTTTCATACACGCATACATCCAGCATATCACCCTTTTATTTTAGCATCGTCAGTTGTCGCCTAATGTATATAGGGTTTTCGTCCTTCAGATGTCTTTAAATTTCTAGCCAAAACTGTACAGAGTTAAATAGATTTTACACGGGAAAGTTTTACTTGGACCATGCCTTGTTACGTAGCATCCCAACACAAATTAACACACATATAAAAAATTCCTAAGTTGTGTGAACGAAAGATGAAACCTGCACCGTAATCCAGGTTATCATAAGCAAAACGACTATCTTGCTTATCCCCCTATGCAAATGATCCTAGGAATGCTGAGAGTTGGCAAAAGGACAAGCATCCTCCCTACCCAATTCCCCATGAATCCCAAGTTCTCAAAAGTTGCAAAAACATCAATAATTTTCAAAACATCAAAACACTAAAATTTGACATCCTACAGTGCACACATCAAAAGGCACAAACAATAGTGATTCTCGTCACTCCATATTCAAATCCCTTGCTCAAAAAAAAAAAAAACAAGACGAGTACTAACACAAAAATAAACAGTGATTTTATCACTATAAAGAGCAAGTATCCCAATACAATTGAAGAAAAGAAGGGAGTCGAACTTGAATCCCTAGAACTCTCAGCATTTCGATAGGTCATGAGGCAAGCTTCAGTATCGGTTTGGTTGATAGCCTATCGATCACTAGCGGTAAACCTCCCGCATGACGATATATCTATCACATTAACTTGTGTGCAGATCAATGTTTGCATGTGGATGAGCTAGCTTATGGTATCCTAGATAGCACCGCAGATTAATCTGACTAAATACAATAAAGGAGTTAGTGGAGCTAATTAGGTGATCCTCAGACAGGTTCGGTTGAAAGCCCATCTGGCACTGGCGGTATCCTGATGAATAACACATAAACAAACTCAATTGCACACACAGGGATGTGAAATAACTTGGTTACATTCAAGTCGGATTTAGACCTTGTTTAAGAAGTCTTGCGAGATAAATGTACAGTCTTGGCTAGTTAGTTAAAATATCTGAATCTCAGAAAAGCTTAACTACATTTAAAAAAAAAAAAAAACAACTGTCACATTTTATTCCATACATCATCATCAAAATATATGCAAAACACAAAAACACATAGTTATCACATGCAAAGTCATTCCACAAAGTCATCCCATTAGTATAGCAAGTCAGTCAAATCTTGTACAGTCTATGGTGCATCGACACATCATCAACAACTCATCTCATTCATTTCATATGCATACATCATACAAATTAGAAACATCACATTAATAATCGCCTCTGCATACATCAAACACATACATAAAAACACGCCACAAAAAAAAAAAAAAAACACAACAAAACAACCAAAATATAAAAATGACAAATGCCAAAAAAACCACTAAAAATTGTCGGACAAAAGTGCTCTTGCACTTAACCTCCTGGCATAAGAAAACTGATGTCGGGGTCTACCTTGTCGCTATCCTACTCCCCAAGAAGGCTACCATAGTCGGACCACTCCACGGGAAGATGGATTTTCGCCAATGTAAACCCAAATGACATTTCAAAATGGGTTCACACCCACCAAAAATAGGTCAAAAAAATTGGGAAACTGCTCGAGCATTCAACGGACAACATCTAAAGGCACCCTCACTTAAGTCATCTTGGGTCAAGCGACTCGTCGCTTTTCTCATGGTAGTCCTTCCTTCATCGATTCGTCGCTTGAGGGGGTAGTCACACTTAAGTCATCAATCAACAAACACACACCCAATCAAGGCAATGGCATGCATTCAAAGAATCATTGACAAAGACAATCACGCTCCTGCTTGGGGCAGCAAACAAGCAATTATCACAAACCGATTAAACACTTGGCATTCCCGAAGCATGAACACAAAGTTCCCCCATGGATAAAAGGTTGCGCCCTTTGCCTATTCATGACTGATCAATGTCCAAGCTCAAGTCACACCTCACCAAAACAGGTTAATACTTGAAATCAAATTCCTTAGCTCGTCAGAAGCAAGGATTCAAGAATGCATGCCCTTTTCATACTTGGGGCATCAAGAGTTGGTTAGGTTACTGAGAAACCCTAATCATTAGTGCTTTGGTTATCTATTTTTGCTCGGCGCTACGCCTTGCACAACGCTTCCCAAAAAGGGGCATCTATAGACACCAAAATAGCACCAATCCGATTATGTGACTACAAACACTGATCACATTAACACACACAGCCCCCAGGGTAGCCCCCAGAGGTTAAACAGTGGTTCTAACCACTTACATAGCAGTTTTGCAAGTCAGGGATCAATTTGGCACCTTTTAGACACTTTATTGCTTATTCGTCCCACCCAGGGACGAGTGCGGATTTGTACTCGTCCTACCCAGGGACGAGTGCGAATTTATACTCGTCTCACCCAGAGACGATTATTAGTGCTCACTCTGGGGTGGGATGAATGCCAAGTTTGACCAGCAAAAAGTCAGACCTCAGCGCATGACAACTCAGAACTGCCACTTAGCTTTTCTTGCATGGCATAGGAGTGCGATTGAGTTCTTTTGACAACTCATATTTGCTAATTGACTCTCCCTTCACTGCATGGGAGTGCAAGTGAGCTTTTCTAAAACATACAAAGACATGCACAGAGGCAGTTAAGAAGCCCTTAATCAAGAAGAAGTCTTCTCTTCACAAAAAAAAACATTCATGCAAAGAAACACTTTTGCATGTTAATTCAAAAAGACCCCTTGGGTCTATAAAATGGTGAGCTCCCTCACCCAAAAGATATATAGAGAAGAAGCATTTTGAGCGACGAAGTGCTGCTAGTTCACTTACTGGTGATTTGTGCTTTCATAATCATGGTATTTCTTTTAGTTTCATGTTTATGCTTTTGTCAAGTTTTTATTTCATTTAGATTCATCTTAGTCATAGTTATATTTGCCTTTTATTTTTCATATACAGGTGCTATTGATGCTTTGTTTGTTTCTTTGAATGCAGATCTGCAGCATTGGAGGAGCAGCAAGGAATCGACCTGTATCAACGCAAGCGGTGACAACGTTTTGGTTCGCCCATGTTATATGTGGGCACGCGGAAGAGGAAATCTTTGCGAACAAGTTGTAGAGATCAATATCTAATGCTCCTATCCCCTAAAAAGGAAGGAGACGCATTGTAACACGAATTGAAAAGAATATCAATAAAAAGGGCCATAGTTTATATTGCTTTTAATCTTGTGTTCATTCATTTGTGTTCTTTCATTTTAATGCAATTTTGTTTAGTATTTCCTTTTTGTTTTCGGAATCTCGTGTTTCCACAAAGTTACAAGAGCCTGTGATGAATGCCAGTGGTATGTGGGAATAACAAGGAATGCATCATTCTCTCATAAGCCAATTCAAGTTGAATAAACCTTTCAATAATGGGGGTTGTACTTCATAGGGGTTATCAATCCAAATTCCTTAGCTGTCTACAAGTACATTCTAATTGCTACAAACTACATCACCATATGGATAGAGGCCATTCCTACAAAGAAATTAGACCAAGAGGTGGTGATAGATTTTATGGAAAGCTTAATCACAAGGTTTGGTGTTCCAGAAGCTCTAGTGAGAGATCATGGACCAACATTCATAGGATCTCAATACATTGAGTTTGTCAACAAGTATGGTATCACCATAAATAATACTTCAGCTACTACCCCCAAGGAAATGGATTAGTAGAATCAACCAACAAGAATCTGCTAAGAATTTTGAGAAGATAATTAGAGGGTAACAAGAGAAGTTTGCACCTATTGCTAGAACAAGCTCTATGGGTAGACATGATCACTATCAAAAAGTCCATCAAGACCACCCCTTATGCCTTAGTATATGGTAAGGAAGAAACTTTACTTGTGCACTTGGAAATTCTAGCCCTCAATTTGGTAAATAAAGAAGATGAGTCTAAACAAAATCTAGTTGAAAGTATTGCAGCTAGAGGAGAAAAGACTCAGGCATATGAGGATTTTTAAAAGTATTCATTTGACATCAAGGTGTGGTTTGATAAGAAGGCTATATTCAATAAGTTCCAAGTTGAATATTCTGTACTCAGGTGGAATGTGGAAAGAGCTAAACCAGGGCACCATCAGAAGTTTGAATCCTTCTGGGATGGTCCTTTAAAAATAATAGAAGTTAAGGAAACCAATATTTTCCATATTGAATATCTTGAAGAAAATATACAGCCGATCTTGATCAATGGTTTTCACCTTAAACTTTATTTTTATTGAGATATATATTCATTGTAACATATGTACATATTTTGTATCATATCATTTTTTCCTTTTATTTCAAAGTTTTCATTTTTGATAAAATGTTATAAAAAAGAGAGAAAATTTTTCTCCAAAAATAATAAAGTGATAAGTTGCAAAATAATGCTCAAATAAGCTAAGTGGTAGTGGAATACAACATGGTCCCAATATGCTCTCAAATGAATTAAAGCAGTAGTGGAATGTCATAGGTTTTCCTCACCACTCTTAAAAGGCTAAAAAGGTTTTGGATCATAGCATGTTTTACAATTCACTGGAGTTCATGAATATTTTAGAGTGGAATCCGAACACTCATGCTACACCGCTCTCCGAAGAAAGAAATATCTACAATTTGCTATGTGAGTTTCCCGCACTTCTCCAAAGGAAATAAAGAAGACAAAAGATACCACAAACTCAGTAAAGTGTTTCATGCCGTAACCAATAAATCAGCGATGCAACATCTCCAAGCTACCAAGATGCATGAGTTTGATTTGAAAAGCGTGCAAATAGAAAATTATCATAGTGGCTACATTAATGGTGAAAGGTGTACATGTAGTGGCATTTAAAAGTGCTCAAAAGTATAGAACTCATTCATTCAATGAAAGAAATGTCTACTTAGAATAAGGAGCAGGAGAATAGAAAAGCATTATCTATAAAAACCGAAGAAAGAATGCTCTAAGTATTTTCATGAAAATGACCTCTGAAGATACCCAGGAATCAAAACCCTCAAGAAATGAAGAGTTGGGTAGTTACATCGATAAAGTAGAAGTAGTGGTCAAAACTAGACTGGTTCTCATAGAGAGAACTAAGCCCAGAAAGAGCATCAATGATAGATATCAGAAAGTTGAAGCTTTGAGAGTCTAAGGTACTTGTGTTGTTTGCTCCTTTTTGTCTTTTTACATTTGTGATTCAATTCATCCTTATTCAGAGTTGATAGTAGCTATTGTAAAATTCTATGATCCAAGAGTAAAAGCAGTAAATATAGCTAAGGGTAAAATATTATTTAACATCACTGCTAAGGCTTATCATGACATTTCACCCTAGGAGTAGAACCACCCGTAAGGCCTAAAGAGTTTAACACATCCGAGCAAGCTGGGTATTACTCTTTGCAATGATGTGCTCATGAAGGGGAACCTTTTAGGAAGTGGTTTTATAGATAATTCAAAACCATTATCCCAATTTCAATTGAGCAGTTTGTCAGCCTAAAATTGTACTCCATGCTAGCTTGCTTAGAGGGTTTGGATTTTGACCAATTTGTGAGAGATTGGAAAATAGCCATTGCTTACTAAATTTTGAATGAGAAAATGTACAAACTTGAAGTAGAAAAGAAAGGTATCAAGACCATTTACTTTGACTAGCCAAATTTCCTTACCAAAAGAATGCATGACCAATTGGTAAGGATGAAAAGGGATTCAAAGACACCCTCTTTCTAGCATTGTTTGAGTTTGGTTTGGATATTCTTTGATGTTTTAAGGTAGATGATACCATGGATTCTTATAAAAGAGAAGAATGAAAAGGGAGATCGCATCCCTGTATACTATTGGACTGCTCACTTGAGGATAACAAAGTCCTTTTACAGGTTTAACCTAGAATATATAGGGCTGGATTTGAAAATTATGTATGGGAAATACCCAATATTACCACCTCTAGATAGAGAATTGTTAAGAACAGAAGGTATCAAAGAAGGGGACTAGTATGTTCTTATAGAAGGCACAATTATTATACTCTACGGTTTCACTAGTAAGCCTTTTCTACTACCTCATTTCATCATGAATAGATTGTTAGCTCTAGAATACTTGAGGTAAGCATATTTTATTATTATGAATTATGGATCTAGTAATAAAATAATATGTTTGTTGACTTGCTATAATGTTGATGATATAACTATTACCAGAAAGGGCCAAGGTGAACAAATAGATCAATATTTGGATAGGTTAGGCCTGTTTTACATCCCATAGAGGTGGATATATGACCCAAATGACAAATTTTGAAAGAGAAACATTGCTCTTAATGGAGAGAAGGCCCACAAGTTTGAGAAGACATCAAGGCCTCATTTTTAATAAGGGATAAATAACAAGGAAAATGCCCCACTAGATTGGAATGTTGCCAAAATGGAACAACTTCCCCCATGGCTAGACTTCTACAAACAGATAGTTGATTTTGATCTAGACAAGGATGAAAGCCACCAGTTGAAGGAGTCTAAGATCAGAGAAGTTGAGAATAAAAAGAAATGGGATGAAGGTAATATTGTAGACTAGTGGAGAATGAGAGTGGAAACTGGCATAGAGAAATCCAAACTTGGGCGAGTAATTGATGATGATTTTTCTGAGAGATATGATAAGAACATCAAAACTTGGAAGGTGAAAGACCCTAAGAATTTGGTACTAATTTATTAGAAACAACAACCAGGACCAAATTCTCCTTCCCCACCTTCACAAGAGGAAACTCAAGAAGAAGGGGTTGATACTCAATTAACTACTACTAAAGCTCTTAAAATATTTGAGCTCTCAATAGAACAACTAGAGAATTTTACTATTGGAGAATAGTTAATGAGTAAAATACATTATTCTGGTGATAGATCCATAAATAAAGAAGTCATAAAAATAGTTATTAGGCCCAAGCACCTAGCTCTGGGTGGAGAGCCCCCTAAAATAGAAATAGATTGGAATAAGAAATATGAGGACTTCATGTTTACACAAGTGAGTTTCACCACTATAGCCATAGTTGATCTCAACCCTATTTCTAAAGATGCATTATAGGAAGGGCATTCAGAGGAAGATATAGAGAGCAAAAAGATAATATTATTTTGAGTTTTTAAGAGAAAATCCAAAAATACATCGAAAGGGATTAAGAAGGATGTTTGTAAGAAATAGAAAATGGATAAGGGGAAAATTATTGAGAAGACCCCTATCTTAGTTGCGAAAGAATTGATACAACCAATACAAAAACAAAGTGCAGATACAGCTCCAAAACTTCCTACATCTATAAGTGAAGGTATGATTTCTATCCCTTATTCTCCTTCTCCTCCTCTTTCCCTAGATAAAACTCCTTCCCCTTCTAAAGAAAATATTGAAACAAAAGTGCCCTCTCCTCCTCATAATTCAACACCTATATCATCAAAAAATATAGAGGGCCAAGCTAATCCATCTCCTCCATAGTAATCTAAATTTTAGTTTCATCATCCTCTGTAATCCTACCTTTGCCATCGTAACCTCCAACATCATCTAAAAAACAAGTTATTTCATCCATGCCCACTCATCCTTCTGTGAGTTTTGTTTTAGTTCCCATGATTTTTTCGGTTGCAACATCAACAATAGTCACAAACTCAACTATAGTCACTACTACTATTTCATCATCAACTGCTAAATTTGCTCTTCCCTTTATTATAGCTTCTCCTCCTCCTACAAGTTATCCCACACTAGAATCTTTGCAAAAGGAGAAGGAAGTTTCACTAAAAATTCAAGATTTATGGGTAGAGAAGTTGTGTAAGACTTCAAAGAGGATGGATACAAAGAGAAGTACCATGTCTGTTGACCCAGTTTCAAGGCAGAGAGCATTCAGGTATATTATTCCTCTGGTGAGTAAGATTGAAATAAAAATGACTAAGCAAGACTATCATCTAGAATATTATATAGAAGATATTGAGCAACTACCTATTGAATATGAGTTGGTTATAGAAAAATCCCACTTAGAAACTTTCTATATTAATATTGATATATACAAAGAGAAAGTGGACAAGCTAGAGTGGACAATAGAAAACTTTAGAAGACAGTCAGAAACCAAAAATAGATAGAGAAAGCTATCAATAATGAAGTAAAAAAATGCCAAAACAAATTTCAAGAGTACATTAAGCTCAAGGATCAAGTGGAGGAACAAAAGAAGAAAAATGAAGCACCAAATTCAAATTGAAAAGGCCAAGTCCTCAGGATTCTCAAAAGTAGGGTTGAAAAAGGTAAGGAAAGAGTTGTGGTCCAAAGTTTTATAGAAATGCTCAAAACTACAGCCCATCATAGATTATATGGATGATGCTAGCCATTTGCTTCATAATACCCAAGAAGATCTAGATAAATTACTCAAGATATGCAACCCATGGTGATTCTAGTATAGAAAATCTACAAATTGGTAGATAGTAGGCTTAGTGAGATTGCTAAACCTATTCCCAACAAAGAATGGAATACTACTGGATTGGTTACCAAAGTCATAGTAAAGAATAATAGTTTACTACAAAAGGCTTGGCTGTTATATGATAAAATGGAGAATATAATTCGATATGTGGTAGACATCAATCAACAAATGACTCAGTATGGATTTAAAAGACTATGGCTTGAGAATAACACTTTGTTATTAGAAGAAAAAATTAAAAATATTGTAGCTTTGAGCTTCTAATATGAATATGAGATTAATGCCTGGAAGGAACCTGTAGACACCTAAAAAATGTCATGGTAAGGGAGACTACTCACATGGGTACACTCATAGGTCATGTGACTAAACCTTGGGACCTTATAAGTGTCAAAAGTGGTTTTTGCCACTCATATGGGGCATTTTCAGCATGTACAAGCCTGGCCGCTATAGACCAAAGTAGCCAAAATCTAGCCATTGTAGCTTGGAGCAACCAAACCTTAGTCACTGTAGACGATAATGGCTAAAATTTAAATGAATTTTTATGCCCATCCAACCTAATATTGGGTCGAATTGGTAGTCTGCATGCAATAAGGATGAGTGGGGACAACTTTGCATTCCTCCTCACAACCAGTCTACATGAGAGTCTTGAGTCCAAATTTAGACTTCAGTTAAACATAGAAAAACAAATAGCTTCTCATGCTAACACCTAGTATGCATGAGGGATTCAATCCTAGGGTTTGAAAACTGACCTAGGGATTCAAAAACTTTATAAGGAGTAAACCTAAAAGCACTAGGGGACCTCCTTAGGGGACCTTCTTTTATCAATCATAAGGAGAGATAACATCATACATCAGAACTTTGAACAGGTTGAATAATTGAGGAGAGCTTCTAGAGACTTAGAGAGCTTCCCTTGGAGATTGATTCTTGTGAAGGAGCCCTATCGGATTGGAGGGAAAATATGAACACATAAGGTAATCATTTTAACATTAGTGCAGACTTGAGCCCATATCATTTGGATCAATAGAGAGAAATTTCACCTTAGCGACCGCTGTCCTGGACAATGGCCTAAAACCTAGTCTAGGGTTTTAGGTGTTAGTTTATTTTATTCTACTTTCTATTTCATTTCATTAGCATAATATTTATTTCAATTATTCACGTTCATAGCACTAGTCTCATTGCATTTGTTTCCATTGAGCTTATTCATTGCTAACAACCTTATCTAGGGAGGCAATCTCAGACATCTAAGCGTGTGTTGTTGTTTCATTGATTTTAGGGCTATAGGTTCAATTGGGAAAATCCACAACATATGAGAGCAAGAAGATCCCTCTAGCAATCAGACCTAGAGAAGGATGCATCTATAAGCCCTCATACATTTTTGTGTGCATCACCGAGAAGCCTGATAAAGCATGCCCCTTGTGTGAGGGGATATTTTATACACCTACTTCCCTATTTGTGTGTAAAATCACATATCAAATAAATGGTATCCATTAGAGGGACTCATATGTAACGGGATCTTGGGAATATCAAATACAAAAAACATTCTTTCATCTATTTCTTCACATTCTGGTTCTATCTACTTTATGCCTTTCATTTATTGCATGTTTAACATTAAAGGATTAAATCGAAATACAAGTAGAGTAGTTAGTGGACGGTGCATCACTTTCTTGAGGTTGCTACAGATGGCAATCATTGTGGGACCCCTACCTATTTATTTAGTTTAATTTCATTTTCTGCAACTTTACTAACTCGAGTTTTGTGTGTAGGTTTAGCCGCTCTGATGTATAGCGGCTAGAAATCAGCCACTATGGTCTACAACGACCAGAAACCAGCCACTCTAGTCGATAGTGGCAAAAACTGGAGTGCAGCAAAGGTCAAAACATTGATTCTCTAAGTTGGATTAAAGGTTGGTACAACTTTTTTGACACTTTATGGTTTTCTTTCTATTTCTATTCTCTTGAAAATAGTGATAATTAAGACATATTTCAATTTGGAAAACTAAAATAATGAAAGAGAAAGAACTTGCATCTTGCACATCTTAGGTTTCCTTTTAGATTTTCCACTAGGCGTTTCTAGGAACAATGACTTCTATTTGTAATGTTCACTCTAGAATCCAACATGCTAAATACTGTGTGTTGGTTTGCTTGCTTTGAGGTCTTTCTAAAGGCCATACTTACACTTAATAGAGTGCATTCATTAATCTCATAGTAGCCATGCACATTTATAAAATTGAAACACATTTTGCATTAGAAATATAAGAAAGAGTCATTGCTACTATATGATGCATTCTTATTCATGTAAACTTAAAATGAACCCCACACACACACATATTTTAAACATTGGAGAGTTGGATTCCATCACCAGCCCTCAATTCAGTCCGATGACATTGGCATTCAACTCCTTCCATAATTTTACCCCCTAGAGCTTCCTAGAAATAGATTGAGGAACTTACTTATAGTGGTACTAAGTTACTTGTGTTCAAACTATCTCCCACTATTGGAACAATCATTGGTTTAGAGTGGAAGAACTAGGTGAACCCCCCATTGGGATTTAAGTGGTGTACCCTAGTATATTTTGAGAAATCATGTTTGGCATGAGTGTTCTTGATTATCACTATGTATGAGTCTCCTCATTCTAAATCCAAAGCAAGAACAAGAAACAAGAAACAAGAAACAACAAAATATAAAAATACAATAAACAGTTTAGGGCACACTTAAATTGATAATCAAGATAAACATTTGCTTGATATTTTTTGGTTATATTTAAGTGCAACACAAAAGCTAAATTCCCAAAAGCAATGGTCAAAACAAGAAGTAAACATCCTTGATCTGATACCGAGGGAGAATCAGAAGAAACACTTACCCTTAGGCCAAGGTTATGCATAAGGGGTTGGACTCAAAATGTACTTGTAAAAAATGGTGAATCCTAATCAAAATCAAGGTGAATCATGGTGAATCCAAAGAAAATCAAATCAATCATCTTCACACCAAAATTTGGGGCATTTGAAGCCCTAAAATGTAAGGTCATATTTGGGGTAACTTTTGACCTATTAAATCACCTTATAACTTCATAAAAACACCACCATTATATTAGGCTTGAAAAGAGCTTTCCAACGAGTACAAATATACCTATGTTTGGATATATTATGGCAAATTGACCCTAAGAAACATATTGGTCCTAAAAAATTTAGGCAAATGGGCCGATGTCAAGGGTCCTCATATTCACCAATTTTTAATTTTAAAAATCCTAATATTCACCCAATTGGTGAATATTCACCGCTATGCATAACCCTGCCTTAGGTGAATTCGTAGTGACATTGAAAGACCTACTCGAAAGACCGTGAGACATAGTTTTGTGAGTCTAAGGGGTGATGAATCAACCCTTGGGGGATCTCCTCAAGAAACCCCACATAGGGAACCACATCAAGGAACTACATCACATAAACACAAAGAGGCCTCATGACCATCATCATCAAGGAGACATGAGGAAACCTCAAAGGCTTCCTCTAAACACACATAAACTTCTTAGAGACATGAGGAAGCTTCAAGAGCTTCCTCCTCACATGGACATAAGGAGGGTTCTAGATCCCGTTATTTACATGGGGATGATGATATTTCCCCATATCCATTGTCATGGAGGGTAGAGATGGCCACAAAAACCTCATCACCAGGAAGAAACACAAGATTCACAACATCCCAATATTCATATGAGACACTTAGAAAAAATCAGCCCACCGAGGGACAGGAAACTAGAGATACATCTAGTAATTGACATAAAATAAAATATATCTTTCACACAAGAGGAAGGATTTCAATATACTATGACTTCATTAGAGTAAATGGCACCCCACAGGATCAACCATGGAAAACAAGATAGATGAGGTGGATCAAATTTATTCGAGACCACCTCCCAAAATAGTAGCCACAAAGAATTCTGCATCTGGAAGTTCACAAAATGTAACTTCTAACCCCACTTCTCAAACTAGGGGTGCCTCAGGACAACCCCACAGTAAACATACAAGTCTAATCATAGAGACACTCAAAAATACATTGTACAAGTCACATTAGCTAGCAAGAGCAAAGAAATAGTAGAAACCTCTTTGAGAAATATGCGAATCAAAACCAGTAGAACAGGATAATATAAGCATGAGTCTTCTATGACCATGCAAGTTAACCATGTGTGACGGTTAGAAAATACCTTATGTAAAGAGCGAGAGCTTTTAGAAGCTCTCAAACATGATAAACAAAGAGAACGCTTGTTGTGCCAACATGAGGAACATTTAAGAGAGCAAGTTGAGAAGCTAGCTCATATAAACCAAAAAGCAAATAGAAATGATCATCAAAGAGATCAATGCGCTAACTCACCAAGAGAGGAGTGCACTAGACAAGAAGGAAACCTACAAAAAAACCACCCTCCAAATCATGAGTGAAATCCAATTGGTGGAGAAAGGGTAAACCTAATAGAGCAGGATTAGGCACATCCTAAATCCCCTCATAGGAGGGAAGAAAATAGAGCAAATCAAATGGATAGAGGGTTACCTCCACCACCACCATGGGGGTTTCTACAAGAGGAGGAACTCCTTGCATCAAAGGAATTCCAAGCACTTGCTAAAAATATGAAGTCTTTTGAAAACAAGAGACGGCTGGTAGCCAACCAATATTGAGAAAAATACACAATCAACCATTATGCCCATTTGTCCCTAGCCCCACATAACCTACGCATTTTGAGATTCATAGGTTGGAAAACTTTAAGGGTGAAGAGGATACACAAAAGCATGTTACCAATTTCATCAATGCATGTTTTCATATTTAAGACAATGATGCTCTTATGCTTAGGACATTCATTATGACATTTTCAGCGCCGCCACCCAATGGTTCAACCAGCTACCCAAGCATAGCATATCCAATTTTGAACAACTAGTGAATGCTTTCCTAAAATGTTTCTCTTTTTGTGCTAAGAGTAAAGTGAACCTTTCAAACTTTGCCAATTTGATACATTATGATGATGAGCCAGTAATGGATTATGGGAATATATGGAGGAGAGTCATGGAAAAATTATCATTCTCCGTCCCCATAGAAGAGATCATCTGGATGTTCACCAAGAGTTGTTCCAAATGCATTTTCCTCTTGCTACAACTTCAACAATACCCTTAATTTGAGGAAGCCTTGCCATAGTACAAAATAATTAAGGACATAAAATTATATGAGGGAACCATCAAACTCTGGACCAAGAAGGAGTGGAACAAAAATGACAAAAATGGCAAATACAAGCAAAAGCAGGAAAACCCTGCTTCAGTTAATCAAGTGGTATTGGTTACACCTAAGGATAGGGTTGTGCAACAACCTAAGAATTATCAAGAACAACCCCCACCAGCCAATTATGATCAAATGAAAAATCAAGGGTGAAACAAAGAACACAAATCCCCTCGCTATTACACACCATTGATAGAATCAATGCAATCAATATTCAACCAATTGAGTGAGGTGGGAAATATCAGGTTCCCTGATATACCTCTTATAGATCCAAACCATCCTAAGACAAAAGGATATAGGAAAGATCAATTTTACCCTTATTATAGGATATCAGGGCATAATATTGAGGTTTGCATTGGTTTCAAGCACCAGGTGCAAAACATGATTGAGGCGAGAGAAATCAAAGTGGACAACCCACTAGCCCTTGAAAACAAAGATATGGGCATCTACAAAAACCAACTACCAAACCATGAGGTCCCTAAAGGGCAAGGTGCACAAGTAAATCAAGTCTGAGTTAATACACCTACCTATGGGTGCATTGGGATGGTTGAAATTATCAATATAGCAACCAAGAGTAGACGGTATGGTCAATCGCAACCTCCTGCAACTTCCATTAATGTCCTCGCCACACCTAGGCAAAGGTAGGGGAAAAAAACCTTCCAGGTCCACCAACCCGATCTGTGGTAACTATTCAGAGTAGACTGGAGCAAAACTTACAAACGACTCCGGCTAAGCTATCCATCTATGAGCTCATACAACAGTCCTTAAAGCATAGGGAGACCTTGATGGAGATTTTAAGGTCGATTGAGCTCCAACCACAAGATCCAAATGCATTCAACCATTTTTTGGGACAAGTACAAGAATGCTAGGAACCTGTAATTTTTGATTCTATGATTATGAGATTAAGACAGTACCTACTACCTTACCAGAACCTCTGCTACACATTGTAGTGTCAGTCAATAATTTACCTTTTAAGAGAGTATTTATCAACATAGGTTCATCCATAAACATCATCACAACAACATCAGTAGAACACCTTAAGATCTCCAAGTTCAATATCATTCCGAGAGCCTATACATTAAGGGCTTTTAACGATACTTTATGCAATACTGTGGGAATGATAGTACTACCTATCAATGTGGGACATAAGACCATCCCCATGATGTGTCATGTCCTAGAAGGGACCATGCAATACAACATCCTCCTAGGGAGACCTTGGATAAGGTACATTAAGTGTATTCCTTTGATCTTACACCAATGTGTCAAGTATGTGCATGATAACAAAGTCTACATGGTGTTAGCTAATGAAGATCCATTCAAGTATGTTCATCAGGTGGATTGTATAGGATAATTTGTGATTCATTCTACCCACTTGTATGTAGGACCTTCATCTCTAGCTACACAAGTGAATGATAAAGACAAAGGGGTAAAAAAAGACACCTCATCTTGTGCACAAAGTGAATAATGCTTCTAATAGACCATCAACATCTAAAATAAAAGACAATCAAAAGCTACAGGCACCCATGGTTGAGGAAAGAAAGCCCAAGGAAGTGCTAACCATAGATGTTAAGAAAATTCCAACTCCCACAGAGGAGGAATATCTCCAAGATCAAGCTGAGGAGATACTAAAGCCTACTTCTCCAGTGTCATCTATAGGATCATCCACATCACATGTGAAAATATACTTAGCAAGTGCAGGGATAGGAGAGTATCTTGTGTAGAACATAACATTTACGCTCATCATAGAGTCAACATAATACATGGGATGGCCAAAATATCAAAGACCACTAGTGGGAACAGTGGTTCCACTTAGAATCCCTCCCAAACAGATAAAATTTATCTATGTTGGACTAGACTATGCCCATAAGTCTACTAATGAAGAATAGGACAATGATGAATTATTCACTCTCAATGTTTGCTACCTCTCTAATCCTAAGTTTTCTCTAAGCTACTTTGAATGATACTATTGGCATGGTTACAGTCTTGGTATATATGAGTAGGGGCATAGATGGCCATTCGAGCAACAATACCAACTTTCGTATGATAGGTTTAGGTTAGGCTATCACATTAGAGGTTGATATGACTCTCTAGCAGTAGCCTTAGACATATTAATCTTAGGGTTAGGAGAAGACATTAATTTTATTCCCTATCACCCACCAAGTGCAAGATATTCGAGCAAAAGACAAGTTGCTGTGGTAAGAATACCATCTCCCAATTTTATCCATCTTGGGTACCAAATCAGTCAGGGCAAAGATGGGGGCCACAATACCCATCCTATTAAGGGCAATAAAGGTATCAATCACCAAATCAACACTTGTTGCTAGCCTCTAATAAAAAATTTTAGGGAAGAGTTCAACCACAACAATAACAACAAGTTAAACAACCTCCACTTCCATATTAGCCTATGGCTAACCCCAATAACAATAGATAAGCAGTCCCTATTTATGGAGCTAAGTCTAAAGAGATTGCTACAGTCCATGTCCTTGACTGTAGTAACATCTAGTTATGTTTAGGGAAGGTTTTACCTGACCTTGCACCACACACTATTGAAGAAATTAATGGAAAGCAAGAATTTTCAAGTCTAAAAAAACCACAAGTAGAGCAAAAAGAAGAAAAAATAGAAAGTTTACAAGGAAAAATTGAACCTGCCTCGACAGACCTATCGTATCTTGAAAGGTTTGACAACACTATCACTACTCCTGAATCATAATTAATCATAGAATTGAGAAAAATTTCTATCTCACTCCCTTTGTTGCAGGTAATAAAGGATGTACCTCTGATTAGGAAAACCATTTAGGAGTTGTGTATTAGGAAACCTAGCAGGAAGAAGAAAGCCTTTCCTAAAACTATATGAGTAGAAGGTAATTTGGCTGACCTACTTTCTAGAAAACTAGTACCCCCTAAATATGGTGATCCAGGGAGTCCAGTAGTTACAATTACTATTGGTTTAGTTAAAATTCCAAATGTACTTATCAATTTAGGAGCTTCAATCAACGTGATGACTAAGGAAACCATGCAAAAATTATAGCTCAATAACCTTAGTCCTACTACAATAGTTTTGGAATTTGCAAATAGGTCAGTGGCTAAACTAAAAGGAATTCTAGAGGATGTTGCCATTGAAGTGTCTTCTTGGGAATATCCTATAGATTTTTTAGTATTAAAGCCTAGAAACTCAACTAATGACTATCCTATTATTCTAGGTTGACCTTGGATTGTCACTACAACTACATTTATAGACTGTAGGTCAAGTGAAATGACTATTTCAAATGGTATAGACCTAAAAAATATTTCCTTGTATCCACCAGGCCAACCTTCAGCCAAATTTTTTGGACAGATATGGTATCTTGAGTCTGATGAATAGCAGGAAACTATTGTCACCTTGGCCACCGTTGTAGTAAAGGAACATATTGAAGAACTTAATTCACCAAAAAGAGAAATATTTTAACATGAAACTATTTTGGTGAAAACATTGCAAGAAGAAGGCCTTAGAGATGATAAAATTCTTGTCCATCATTTGTTATGGAAATATGAAGAAAAAATTGC
This sequence comes from Wollemia nobilis, assembly GCA_028583015.1. Taxonomy (NCBI): domain Eukaryota; kingdom Viridiplantae; phylum Streptophyta; class Pinopsida; order Araucariales; family Araucariaceae; genus Wollemia; species Wollemia nobilis. Next base: position 11,389,147 of record JAQPPZ010001125.1, read on the forward strand.
TGAAAATCTATCATCTATTCCACTACAAGAAAGCTCCTTCACATTGCCATATGGATGGCATCATCATCTTCTGACTTCTTTCACCTATCCTATGCAAATGATCCCATCAGGTATCACATTTACACCATAATAAAGAGTATTTCATACTCTGTAGCCACATCATTGTCCCTTAAATACTTTAATCAGTAAATATGAGGCTATCAACTCTGTTTATCCAAGGATTAAGTAGATTGAGATACAACTAAGAAATTTTTTGAACATTAATAGTTGGTTGACTAATGAGCAAGAAGCCAAATTATTTGTTGTTTTACAAAGACATGTTCAAGTTTTTACTTGGAGTTATAAGGACATGACTGGAATTCACCCTGATGTGTGTACACATAGAATATACACTAAATATGTTAAACCTATGAGACAACCTCAAAGATGTTTGAACCTTGCTTTGAAATATATTGTCAAGGAAGACATTGAAAATATTTTAGATGTAGGATTCATATATCCAATATTAGACAATAGATGGGTTTCTCCATTAGTCATTGTTCCAAATAAAAATGGGAAAATGAGAGTGTGTGTGGATTACATAGAGTTAAATAAAGTAATACATAAGGAACATTTCCCATTACATTTCATAGAACAAGTATTAGACACCCTTGCTGACAAGAAATTTTTTTGTTTTCTTGATGGATTCAGTGGTTATAATCATATACAAGTTGCACCTGAAGACCAAGAGAAAACCACTTTCACATGTCCTTGGGGAACCTTTGCTTATAAGGTTCTACCTTTTGGTTTATGTAATGCTCCAGCAACATTTCAAAGAGTTGTTTTGGCCATATTATCTAATTTGACAAATGAGATTGTAGAAATTTACATGGATGATTTCACAGTATTTGGAGATAGTTTTGAGTATACCTTAGAATAGCTTGAAAAATTTTTAATACGTTGTGAAACATATCATCTATATCTTAATCTGGATAAATGCTTCTTAATGATGGAGGAAGGGATTGTCCTTGGTCATCATATTTCCTCTTATGGGATCAAGGTTTATCCTAAAAAGGTGGAACTTATCAAAAACCTTCCTCCTCTAAAAACTCAAACTGATGTAAGGATTCTTTTGGGGCATATTGGTTTCTACCACATATTTATTTCCAATTTCAGTACCATATCCAATCCAATGTTTGCATTAATAATGAAGGATTCTAAATTTTCTTGGTCTACTGAGTGTCAAAAGTCTTTTGATGAATTGAAAGAAAAATTTACCACTCCCTCTGTATTGAGAGGACCTAAATGGGAATTGCATTTCCATATTCAAACTGATGCTTCCAATACTGCTATTGGAGCTGCATTAGGACAAATTGACAATGGGGAGCATTATACCATTTACTATATTAGTAAAAACTTGATAGGAGCTAAAAATAACTATACTACTACTGAGAAGGAATTCTTAGCTGTGGTATATGCTATCAATAAGTTTTGACACTATATCATAGGATATCAGGTATTCATTCATACAGATCATGCTACCATTAAATACCTAATGAATAAACCTATGGTTCATGCAAGAAGTATTCGTTGGTTAATACTGTTGCAGGAATTTGATATCACTATAGTTAATAAACTAGGGAAAGCTAATGTAGTTGCATATTTTCTATCAATATTACAAAATGTAGATACAAGAGAGTTGGTTGAAGATGCATTTCCTAATGAGAAATTGTTTGCTATTTATGTGCAGTCCCCATGGTTTGCAAATATAGCTAATTATTTGGCTACAGGAAAAATTACTCTTCACTTTACTCCTAAAAAAAGAAAATAGTTAATCAAGAATTTTTTTTCTTTAAAATGGATAGGAGGTTTGCTTTTAAAATGCAGTCCTGACCATGTTTTGTGCAGGTGCATCCGCAAGTATGAAGTATATGATATCCTATGGGCATGTCATGATGAAACTTTAGGAGGACACTATTCAGTTAAGAGTACAATTCAGAATATCTTGGGTACTGGTTATTTCTGGTCATCTTTGCATAAAGATGTGAAATTTTATGTTAGACATTGTGATACATGCTAAAGGATGGGAAAACCTACCTTCACTAGTGAAATGCCATTACAACCTCAAGTAGGAACAGAACCATTTGAGAGCTAGGGGTTAGATTTTGTAGGACCCATTGACCCTTCCTCCCAAGGAAAAGTGCATATCTTGGTATGTATTGACTATGTAACCAAGTGGGTAGAAGCCCGTACTTTTAAGCATGCTCGAGAAGAAAATTTTTCTAATTTCATCTATTCACAATTTGTTTTGCATTTTGAGGCCCCAAAATCCATCACCACTAATCAGGGACCTCAATTTACCTCAAAATTTGTTGAATCCTTTACAAAGTTGTATGAAATCAAACATAGAAAATCCTCACCTTACCATCCACAAGCCAATGGCCAAGTTGAAGTGACAAATAGAGAATTAGAGAGGATATTAACCAAAACTATAGCAGCCCATAGGAGGAATTGGGTGGAGAAGTTACCTGAAGCAATTTGGGCTTATAACACCACTTGAAAATCCATTACTAGATTTACTCCCTATGAATTTCATTGAGTTTGAATTACTAACTCTTCGAACTACTTTAGAAGTTGGTTTTGATTTGTCACAGGCACAAACAGACCGAATTCTATAGCTCAATGCATTGGATGAGCTAATTAGGGATTCATTGCACTAGACCAATGTGATCCATTCACAATGCAAGTTGTGGCATGATAGTCATATCCAACAATAGAAATTTCAACAAGGTGATTGGGCTTTGTTTTTTGACTCACGATATGAAGACTATCTTGGTAAGTTGCAGACTCGATGGCTTAGACCTTATCAAGTTGAGGAGGTATTTGCAAATGGAGTTGTACATCTTTCACCAATAGATGATTCAAGAAGAAAAATGGTGGTTAACGGTCATCGTCTTCGAGTATATAACAAACCGCTAACCAAGGAGGAGTTTCTCAAGAAAGTAGGAAACTTGGATGTGTCAGTATTGGAAGAAACCACTTATTCCAATATGGACTCAATCAAGTGACATGAACCAATATATATATATATATATATATATATATATATATATATATATATATATATATATATATATATATATATATATATATATATATATCTAAATAATAATAATTCAGAATGTGAAAACCTCTTTGAGGTGCATCTGAATTGTGCTTACATGAAAATTGGTTTTTTTGGTATATTTTCCTCATAGACCTGCCACCATTCCATACATTCTTACCATTGTTTCACTATTTACCATTCCATTCATTCTCACCTCTGTTTCACTATTTTTCAGATTGCACCTGTTACACTTTATGACGAGTTAGTTTAAAATCAATAGAAAACAACATTTGTACAAAATATAGATAGAATGGTTTCTTCAGGTATGTGCATTTTTCTATTTTAATATTGTAAATATTTATCATGTAACGTATGATATCCCTAGTTAGTATAAAGCATACATAAGGTCTAGTTCTAGAAAGTTATCAAGGTAGTCTAAGGCAGAAAAGGCTCTTCAAATGCTCTTGAAAGGTACTACTCTGGAACGAACCTGCTGCACATAACAAGTTTTCGAATGAAGAAGCTTTAGAATTAGTTTCGAAATGAAAAGGGTATATGCTCTAGAATGGACTATGTGATAAAAATGATTGGAATGAATTAAAAAAAAGGTTAATTCATTAATCTATGGAATCACATGGCTAAAAAGTCAAATAAATTAAATTTTCTAAAGGTTTTGTGCCAATTGGGTTGGAAATAGTATTTGGAATGCATGTTTCAAATTTGAGTTCCAAAGAAAATATTTGAGGGGGCATGGAGTTTCAAAAATTACTACATGTGACTAGTATGGCACACAACTCAAAGCCTATTGAAAAGGGGGACCCTCGTAAAATTTTAATTATCTCATATCACTCTCGACAGCTACAATTATACGATGACACGTAGTAACATCTGGTTGATGGTAACTTTTGCATGCAATGAATTGCCACCATGTGCCAAGTTCACGTTACCTAGCACATTTGGAAGTTATTATGGTGCTGCACTCATTTAATCTTCATCCTCGAGCATTACTCTTTACAGACTCAAGTATTCCAAAGCTGAGAAAAACCTGCAGTAAAATTTTTAGGCCTAAGATATGCAGAATACCAATCATTGATAATGGGAGGATAGAAGAATAAAATTGAGCCAGATAACATAGAATATTTGTAGAAATATGGGGAATGCATGCAAATTTTTACTGAAGAGGGATTTCTGCCCTTCTTGTGCAAGTTCTATGGGTATTCATAACGGTTGGCTATTGAGTTTGCACATACCTTCCACAACAACCAAATTCATATCAGAAGCATGACCATCCAGGTAAGCCTCAAAATTCTTAGCCAGGTTACTGAATTGCCATTGCATGGGGTTAAAATTGGAAAATCAGGGAAAAATACTTTAGTTGAACTTGTAAATCAATTCAGGGGAAATGAGGATAGGCCCACTAAGTTTATATTGAGTAATAATATTTGCAAGGGGGTCAAAAGAACAAGTTTACAACCTCCTTGGAATGAAGTTGTAGTATGGGTCATTAGGTTTTTGACCTATGATGGGCAATTCCATATCCTCTCAGGACATCATAAGTGAATTTTAACCCATATTCATCACGGCTGCTCAAACCCTAAACTGAAGGTAAATCTGCTTCTGTATTTATATCAGGAGCTGGTAAATATGGCATCACTTCAGGGGAAACCCTAGAATATTTGATAGGTTTTTTTGTGCATGGAATGAGTTGATTGAGGAAGAGGCAGTTGAAAGCCCTAGATCTAAAGAAGAGGTAGAGGTTGAAGGACTTGAATCTAAAACAAAAATAGAAATTAAAAGTTATGAACATGAAATTGAAACTGAATCCTCTAAAAAAGAAATTTCCTCCTCACCATAGGGACCGCCATCCTCTAGGATAAGGAAGAAAAGAGAGAAACAGTCTAAGATTGATCTTGTAGAAAATAGGAGGAAGGTTACATTTTTTGAAAATGTAACTATTTTTCCCACTCAGTCCACTGAGAAATTTGGAAGTTCAAGCAGGGAAGGGCAAATGGAGAAGGGAACACTTAAAGCAGACCCTACCCTAGGATTGACAAGCCCCATTTCACAATCTAAAAAGAAATAAAAGTAGTCAGCTTCAGGATTGAGAAGGTCTTCAAGACTTTAGAAATCCATCAACATAGGTGATGTGGAAAAGGAAGAAGGAACTGCACATGTTGATACCCTGCAAGTGGAAGAAACTATGGAGAAATTCGAAGATATAAGTACCAAGAGCATGGATAGTGCAGCAGATATGGCTATGCCTACAATGTCCCTCAATTACTCACCAGATATAGAATATAGAACCATAAAATAGGAAGTAGGGGGACACACCATTATTACAGAAATGTATGCACCACTTGTAGATTATCCTAATTCTGAGGAAGAGTCTGAGGCAAATGAAGAAGGAAAGAATGATTTGAGCACTGAAGAAGAAGAGGAAATGGATATCAGGATTCAGTTACATGTAGCTAGGAGTGTTATTAAAACACAAACAAGATGGATTGCACAAAGTGAAGCTTCTTTGAAGGAAAAATATGATATTATTGCTAAGTTATGGCAAGAGATAGACGCTATAAAGGCTAGACTCACACTTCTGGAGCAACATCCTCCTTAGTATAACTCTAGATATGAATTAGCTAATATTCTATTGAACTTGGCTAGTGATGTAGCCTTATCTAAGAGGAACTCACCAATTAGGGCAGCAATTGAAGAGGAAGAAGTTGCACAAGCACCACAACAGGTTGAAGAAAGAACAAAGGATGAGCATCCAAGGACACAACAGATAACCAAATCAATTAACACCTACAGAGGGAGAAATAAAAGTACAAGAAGAGGTAATTCCACAGTCTCCTCAAAATATTGTTAATTTGAATGCACCTAATATTGAACTAGTAGAAATTAAAACATAGATAGAGCCCCCTATAATTGAAAATGTGGATGTAGACATCCAAGTTAATGTCATTCTATAAATGCAACCAATAGTTAGGTCATCGTAAATAGTTACATTAGTAAAATATAATGAAGATGTGGCATATTGGATGGCAAGATGTCATCAATTAGAAGGAAAGGTCTCATCATTATAGACCTTATCAAAAGAGCTAGAACAAAAAAATTCAGAAATTGAAAAATTGAAGGAACAAGTGTAGGGTGTATGCCAGATTGCAGAGTGTATGGTTCAGTGTCAGAGGCCAGCCAGATTCTACAACTTAATGTTGAAATAAAAATACCTCCATTGGCAAACGATGAGGATCACCTTTGGCCTCTCTCACAAATTGAAAACACCTAGTGAGTTTTTGGAAGCTTTTTGACGAAGTTCTGTAGAACACCAGAATTTTCTATGTGAATTGTTCCTGCATAATTTCTTTTTTCCACCCGAAGTTATCTTCCTTCCCCATATCTTCACTGGTGATATTTAGCATAGGGATTTTCAATCTACACTCCATAATCAGATATATTAGGAGCAGGAAAAGAAAATAAGCAAAGCCATCGAATTACAGGCAGTTTTGCTCATTAGGCCTATTCACCTGAACCATAGGACCTCCACAAATGAGCACTATACTCTAATGATGGATGACAAAGTAATAAAAATGTATCTGGGGAACTTGCAAAAATGCATAGATGGTTTTCAAGCCTTCTATGCAACATCTTTTGTTGATGCTTTATCAGCTTGCAAAAATATATGGGGAGAGTTACCTATATCACTGTAGAAGAGAGAACCCATCTCACCAAATAACTTGATGTGGTATAGAAGAAGGTCAGAATGTATAATTCAGACCATATTTGAGGTAAAGGAGCAGTGGATAGGTCTCAAGTACAGGAATCCAATAATTATCATCCCTATTCCATATTTCTTTGATAATGACCCTCAATCAGAAGATCAATTCTAGGAGTGGCTCAGGGAAATCAAAGAGCACAAAGGATATTACAAAGTTGGAAGCAAACTATGGAAATATGAGGAACGCTATCTTGACATAGATCTTTGTACTGCTGTAGCAGAATAAAATGCATGAGGACATGCATTACAATAGGTTGGGGGGAAATGATGAGGCAGAACATTACCTCATACAAAGATTGCTTTTGATAACTTTTTAAACTATTTGGAACCACTTATGATATGTTTTTGTACTAATTTTAGTGATACTATGCATTATATGATGATGTTTGCATATTGGAATGATAAAGTGCATATGACCTATTTTGACTGTTTATCTATGTTTTATAATTTGTTTCAGCTGTATTATTTAGTATATTTTGCATTAAGTTAATTTTATAATATTAATGTGCTACTATATATATGGTTTTGTGCTTCTTTAATAAGCTTTCCCCATCGTTTAACCATTTTAAATAACCAAAAGGCACCAAAACTTTATCAACAGTTTAACTGTGCAGAAAATAGGAAATTTTCCATACAAATTTCAGCCAGTTGTGCATATACAACATGGCTTGGAATTTGTCCACTCCAGCTCATGCAAAATATGGAATCAATATTCTGGGCACTTATGGAGACTATTTTTACCATCACAACTATTCTCATGCACTTTTGGAGCATGAATTAATATAAACTCTTTTCTACTGCCTGATATTTCGAAGCAGCTCCAGAATAAGTGTAGAAGCAATAGTTTGGGTCAAAAGTACATTTAATTGCAACATAGGGTGGTAAATGGTGGTTGAAAATGTTTTAGGGATATCCCTATATTTTCCAACCTGTCCCTCAATGGATGAATACCAACAGATGGAATGGATAAGAGATAATAGACCTAATATCTGCATTCTGGGAAACAGTCCTATAACAGTTGTAACATTCCTACATGGCAGCATAAAACCTTATCAATGTTGTACCCTACTTGTATAAATAAAATGCTCCCATTTGGTTGAGCATATAGAATAATATAGGAAATAAGTGATAAGAGTTAAAACTATTTTAAGTGTTGTAAATGTGTATTGCAGCAATACAGTAGCCTGCAGATCTTCCCCTGCACTGCTATCATGTTGTTGAGAATGAAATAAAGGTGTAATATTTGAAATTCATGTTTGCTTTTGAGTTGAGTGTGAAGATTTAATATTTTAAAGAAAGTTCATTTGCCCTCTTTTGGTTTAGGAAGCAAGGTCCACTTCTAGTTTTAGAAGAGGGTTTATACCTGCTAAAATTCTGCTAATTTTTGGCTACAGTAGGTCATAAGAGATTTGACAGTTTTTGTATGGTTAGTGATTAGGATAATGTGGCATTTAAATGCATGGTAGGTAACTCATCTAGGGTAGAATTTAACACAATACTTTCTATTTCCAATTTGTTTTAGAATTTGCAATATTTCCATAATTTCTTGTCAGCCTAATTTGTTACAAATTGTGCAACTTTATTTATCAGTTTTTGAATGTTATCATTTTATCTCATTTCCATTTCAAAAAGTGACATTTTTTTCTGTAATTTTAGAAAGTTTCATTATTTACCAGTTTGAATGTTAATGCTACAATTTCAATTTAGTAATTTCCTATCAAATAAATTCTACTATTTTTAGCTTTGCAATAGTTTAGTTTTATTTTTCTTCAACAGTGTGAATTTCAATTCTATAGGGATAAGTAGGAGTTCAGTTTTAGTTTTTAAGAGTAAGAAAGGAGACCCCAAACACCCCAATCTCTAACTATTCCATGAATAAATCCATGATCTAAATGAACTAAAATTTAGTCTGTTAAACCCTGCTTTCGTATATAGCCTTGGACACCACCCTGGATTGACATATAAAGATTAAATGATGAAAAATTGATGGCACTCATCACAAAGATGTGCGGTCTAATTTCCTTATTCAATTTAGCCTCCTTTTAGCACTTTCTTATTTTCACCCTTCTCGTGGTGCTTTTCTATTTTTGGATGTCCTCCAATTTTGCAAAATAAATACAAAGAGTGTTGAGAAGAGCTATTCGTTAGACTTCTTACTTTTGGGCTGATTTTAGTGCTTCTCTATCTTAGGAAATTTTTAGCGCTTTTGCATTTCCTCTTCATACTTGGTAAAATTTAACAAAATTTTGGCTAAGTATGGATGTAGCCACTTTTGGCCTACATTATTAGTACCTCCTGGAGAATCTTGCTCATAAATTTTTAGAACTCAAAGCCTTAATTTTTGGGTTTTACAAAGTCTAATGGGATGAATGTTTTATGTAATGAGGGAAAATGAGAAATGGGGGGTGATATGGAAAACATGAATTTGGAAATGGTCGAGGAAACATGACAAATGAATGGAGGGATGGATAACAGAGTGATGAAATGAAGGGAAATGGATGGTGAACTAGGATCTGGCTTCTTTGCATCATCATGGTTCAAAAATTGCTCCTTTGTGACTACCAACTTCATGATTAGAGAAAATATATCCTGCAACTGATAGTCATGAAGAAACTATTGGTGAAACAAAAAGTGTGATTCCTAGTTTTAGGGAGGATTTCTCTTATAGATGACTCTCAATAAATTTTCAATGCTATGTTCATGAGGCTCTATACAAGTTCACATTTTATTCATTTCTTTGACCTTTGTTAGACTATAAAAACTTCATCAAAATTATGTTTCTTATGGATCCCTTGGACTAGTTATTCACCCTGTTCCTCATCTTCTTCTTCTTCTTTGATATGAACTACTTCAACCTCAGGTTTTTTAGTAATTATTTCTTGGACTTCATCTTCTTCATCATCTTCTTTAACTTCATCATCGATCCACTCTTCCTCTTGGTCTTCTTCATCAAAGCTATCTTCATCAGACCCATATTCCTTGCTTTCCTCCATACTAACCTCTGCATCATCATTATATTCTTCACTAAGCAATTGGGTGACATTACTTAGTGTGCTTGAGGCTTGTTCCTATATCTTCTCTAGAATTCTTGGTAATAATAATATGTTCTGATGGAGTCTTTGTAAGCTGGACAACCTCTTGTGGGATGGATTTAAACAACAATTACCCAACTTAGAAATAATATCTTTTATTTTTTTCAAGCTTTTAATCATCTAAGTCACCTGTTATTTCTAGATTGGTTTGGGCCACCTCCTTATCTCAGAGTTGTCTAGTATGATAGAGTTTAGGCAATATGACAATACCGTTTCTCTAATTATTTGATGATCTTCTCAAAAATAGTCATGGAAACTGAGAAACCTAATGTGAGAAAGCTTGTTCATCATTTTGTTCATTTTCTCTTCCAATATGTCTAACAATAGTAGGCATTTCAATAGTAACTTGTTTTTGGCCAAGATATCTTTGACTGTACCGTCAGTTGTACACCATTGTCTATTTGAAATGAGTCTTCTATGACCCTAGACCTGGTTTTTGCTAGTCTACATATTTTCTCCGTTGGGGCTACCTTATGCTAAAGTTCATACTTCACTTTTCAAAGGGTATTTCTTGCACTTACTAGCTCATTTTTAGCTTCATCTAAGAAGGCAAAAATTGGTCTAGCCTCTACACTTTTTATCTTAATTTTTGACCATAACTCCTTTTGAGTTACCTTAAAGTGTATTTCAAGAATCCAATAGGTTTGGCCTTTTCTGATAATATTTACTGTTGCAACTATTCATTCTGATTTATGCAAGTTGCTATTTGATCTTGAAGATTTTTTGTTTACTCTTTATAATTGGCCATTTCTTGATATTTATCCTACCATTCCTTTATCTCATATCTGAGAGAGTTGGTTGATCCTTCTTGCTCTCTAAGAGAAGCTTCCAGATGTTGTATCCTTTGTTTTAACTCTTTGTTCTCTTCTCTTCTCACATCTCCTTGCAAGAAGATCATATCCATATGAGCTTTGACCATTACTAATTCATCAAAAGCTGGTAGTTGCATGATATCTACAATTTTTTTGACTATCTCATAGTCTTCCATGGTCATCTCCTTTCTTGGTTTTTTTTATAGTTTAAAATTAATTGGGTTTTTATCAAGGGAACCAAAAACTTGATTACAAAAATAGCAAAAAATTCTATAAAACCATAAGGATACAATATAATATCCTTACCCAAAGGATAAAAAGTACAAAAATCCTTAAACTCACACATACAACAAGTGGGACCAGCACACACAAAAGGAAATAAGATAGGACCATCCCACCCTAAAATGGCCTCATAGAACACAACACGAGATAAAATTTAAATCATAAATAGGGCCATCCCACCCAAGACATCCTTACAGCACATGCACGAAGGATGAAGAAGAGTATCAGGGCCATCCCGACCAAACAACACATGCAATTAAAAATTACTACAAGGCTGACCCACCCAGAATAATTTAAAAATCAAAATACTAGATACAAGACCATCCCGCCCATATTTAAAATTTAAAAATTCAAATTCAAATAAAAGTGGGAAAAAGGATCATTCCCACATAAGGATGACCTGAGACAAAGTTGAAGCCCAAAACCAAAATATGGCAGGAAAACATAGAAAAAATAGAACTAATTTACAAAAAACCACCCTAAAAAGTAGGATGGAGTAGAGGATCTGCCAGAAAAGGAATATCTCACCAAGGGAAAGGTGGGAAAAAATCATGGAAGGGTCATCTCCTTTCTTGGTTTTTTCACTTTTCGAGTGACAATGATTTTTTTTCTCTTTCTGGATACTAGATCAATAACTACAATCTTCATTTTTTGTGCTATATCTTCTTAATATTTTACCATTTGATCATTCCACTAGACTACTACATTGAAGGAAATATCCTCTATCCTTTGATGTTGAGCTATGACAGGATTAGCATTTTGGGTAGATGTGGTGATCAAAGATGATGCCAAATTGATAGGGGTGAGCGAAGAGGCTAAAATGGTGGAATCTTGTTATGAAGAAGTAGCTATTACAATATTGGTTGATGGAGGGGTGGGAAGTGGAACTATGACTTGTAGCCCTACTGATACTGTAGATGAAAATGTAGTAGGCTCTTGTGACTAGGAATGTGAAAGTGGGGTCTCAATGGAAATTGATGTATGTTGAATAGATGAAGGTGGATTGGGTGTACAAATATGAGATGTGATAGGAGGGGGGACTTCAACTGTTCAAAATTGTCCTTCAAAAAAGGAGGGGAGTACTTATTGAGAACTTAGAGGTGGAATATTAGAAGGGATATAAAATGTACCTGAGTCCCTTGGTGGGGATTACTGTGTGTCTTGGTCTAGATATAACTATTCTATTAATAGAGCCTAAGTCCACTTTTTTCCTGCTCATATTCCTCTCTTTCTTGCTCCTCCTCTTTAGTAACCCTAGCCATTCCAAAAATGGTTGTTATAGATTGTGATCTAGAGACATCAACTACTGATTTCTCTTTTTGAATGGGTTTTTGGCTTTATGTTTGTAAAGTATCAAGCTGATATTGTTATTAAGGAGTAGGATGTATGAACATTACCATATAAGTCCCATGTATGACTTGATCTAGGTCTCTTCTATGTTTGGATTCCATATAATCCTCAGCAGATGCCCCTAGGGCTAATATTTTTTGTCTTTGTGCAACTAGGATAGGTCCTATGCTACCTAACTTGTTAGGACCCAAACCTCCTCCTTGGTACCCTTGCCTCTGCTAGGTGGGAACCTAACCCATATGTTTGTAATTTCCCTATTGGGGAATGGAAAGTGGCTTGTTTGCCCTTCCTAGTAGGGATATTCTCCATAGATTCCTTTATCCATTGAGGAGAGGATGGAGGTATCCAAATGGTAAATGGCTTCAATTTTGACCTGATGGCTTGATCACCATTCGTCACCTCTCTTTGGCCTGTAGGCCTCTTGAAGCTTAGTGCCAAAAATTTTCTAGTGCCTTGCCAAGTGTTAGCATGCAAATCATAATATTCCTCAAAAATTCTATTGATCTTAACCAAGAATCTGGATTTTATGGTATTTGTCTCTACTCACATTCTCCAAAATTCAAACAATTTTATGAGATTCTAGGCTTATGATTTTACCAAAGCCTTAACATCATCCTCTATGTAAACATGTATTGGATTACTCTTTGGATCATAATCCACAACATGGTCATAGAAGTCTCTCTAAGGAGGCAATGCTTCCATATGTTGGACATCCCATTCTAATTTTTATTTTTCATCGTTATTTCTAAAATTCTCTACGTGGGGTTAGAGAGTCCTCTTGAACCTTTGAGTTTTACTTTTTGGATCATTAATATTCTTTGAAAACTTATTTTCTGGGTCATATCTCCACTTGTGGGGGAGTTCAACCAGTCCTAATTCTCGTATGTATTTGGTGATGCTTTTGTGTTATCCTTTGCTGACAGTGATATCACTTATCTTAAGGGGGTAAGAGTAGGTGATATTACTACCTTTTTCCATTCCAAATATGATGTTTGTGTAATCCTTTTAGAAACAATATTCTAAAGTGAACATTCACTCAGTACCATAGTAAGGCAAAATAAATGGCTTCTTAGTAAAATTGTATATACAAATAACTATCCCTTTAGTTAGAATGTACCAGTCACCTTCTTCTTCACCTTTATTTCTCAAGATATCCTTTGCCAATAGGGTAATTTTGGGTACTTGCCCTTTAATTAGATTCAAGGCTAGCCCAAGGAAATCTCTATTGAAATTATAAAAATACTCCCTTTTGCTCAAAGTATTCATCCATGTATAGATAGGGCGAGCAGTTCCATTAGGGTTCACTCTTTTTGTAGGGATAAATAGCAATTATTCATTATTGAAGTAGAAGAAGAGCCATGCAATATGGGAATAATACCTAAAGGATACCCCTTCCTTGTATTTCATGTGGCTTAGGGTTATAATACTCAACGATTGCTTAAATGAGCTCAGGGCATGAGTGTATAGAATCACACATATAAAAATATAGTAAGGAACTTACCGCTATCACCCTTTGACTCAAAGGTGATATGCCTTTAGAAACTCTTTGCTCTACTTCCATTCTCATCTAGGATTTTTCTTTGTAAGTGGTAAAAATGTCAACAATATTTCTTGCATTATTGTAGAAGTGGCTACATGTCTGAGCTTCTTCAGTAGTGGCCTTCTTGGTAGTGGTAGATGATGAAGACATGGCTATAAATGGAATTAGATTACTCTTTTCTAAAAGAGAAAATCTGTACTCTTGGTCATTCTGTAGAAGGTTACTCTATTTTTTTGCATAATTCTTAGGAATCAAATTACGTAGCAAGAGAGGGCTCTACTAAGAAATGTCTAACATATAGTTGCTATAGAATGTGTGAATTATATGAGGTGGTTGCAACATTCATCTACATGCGAAACTACATCGATGCCATTTATTTCTATAATTGGATCACCCTTGAGGTTGATGGTATTACTTTGACACATATGCACTTTTCATACTTAGGATTATAAAATACCATGCTGGATCTATTTTGGATCATGGGCCTCACATTTATTTTGAATATTTTCCTTATTGAGTGAAATATTCCTTAGGTATCTCTTTTCTCTTTTATGCAGCAAATCATCCCTTTCTTGTAATGAGGTGGCACCATTGTGAGCCACATAGTACGGTTGAATTATGAGCTAATTGTAAATTATGGCTTACAAGAACACTTGCCACCATGGAGTACCTTTTATTGTTTAGTGACCCTTATGCAAAAATAAAAATATTCACAAGTTATGATACATATGATACACAAGAGATAGTCCACTATTGGATGTACAACTTGAGATGATATCCATTCACTGGTATGGGTAGCACCTCTCCTTGATTTTTTAGCTAGAAATAATTTTTTTGTTTGACTAATTCTATCTGGAAAGAGCCTTCCTAGAACGATTCAAACTTCTCATGTTTACCAGGCTTGGTATTGTCTACGTTTCATTTTAAAAATAAGTCATCAACCTTAAAATTATTGAATATAGTTATTTGTTGAACCAACCCTTCATCTATGACAACTACCTTTGGAATCTCTTGTAGGATTTTTCCCTCTGTTCTTCCAACTGTAATAATTGAAGCAATATTTAATGATAGAATCTCCTTTATCAGAATCATTATCATTGATGTAATTTAAAGCTGAAAACTCTAAATGGAGTGGTAACACAAATTATTTCCCATATACTAGATCATGTTAGGGTAAAATAGGTAGTATATTGCATTATACTACATAGGTAGATTATTACATTTACTTTTCTACTTTTTACTTTCCACCATGTAGATATTTACTGTCTTAAATATCTAATGGTTAAGCCTAAATATCCTAGGTAAGAGTTCTAAACCTAACACTCTACCTATGTTAGCATTCAATTAGAGTGGATATAGAGAGATTAGTTTTCTTTCTATTTTGTAATCTATTTAAATGAATGATTTATTCCTAAAGCTAATGTTAATGCAATTATCAATTTGATTAAACCTACCTATCTCCTGGTCACATTGGTACTAGAGCTAGAGCGAGGAGTTTGACAGAGCGAGGAAATACGACACCAAATTTGGTGATCCTTAATTATTTCCTACGCCTGTTTTTTAATACTCCTAAGCTAGGTTTTGATTATTTTATTTTGGCATTTTATTTGTTGTTAGGATTTATTAATCTCGTAGGGCATAGATTTTTATGTAGGGTGTGGATCCCAATGCAAGGTGTATATCCTGACGTAGGGTCATTTTGACCCTGGTCGTAATCGCAACCCGCAAGGATTTTTTTTCATCCCCATGCGAATTGCGACCGCTTGTGGGCCCGTAGTCCCCACCATGGGAGCGTATGAGGGTAGGTGGTCGTCACACTCCCCATGGCCTTTTGGGCATAAATCCTGAGGCCATGGTGGGAATGCCTAGAGGGTAGGAGCACCCTCATGTATCCCACAATATGGACCTGAAGCAGGGAATGCTTTAATGGCAGGAGCACCCTCATGTTCCACACAGAACTGCATGCACCCCGAGGTGAGGTGATGCTAATGTGGACTTGCACGTACCCTGAGGTAGTGCATATCTGACTCGACCAATAGATAGGCAACACATGGCACTCTGGCCATGTGCCACCTAGCATCTAACTGAGATGGACTGGACTGACATGTGGACCTGACATGTGGACTGGACTGACACATGGGACTCAACCTGACATGTGGGACTCAACCTAACATGTGGACCTCCATTGCCGTGCCATGTGGCTACCAATAAAAGGAGGCCCATAATCGATTTCTTGAAGGAAATCATGAGAATAAGTGCTTGTTGAGGCCTTTAAAGGCCTCTGCATCCTTTACAGGATGCATGTTGGATTTATCCCACTTATTTTCATAGAAGCCCGCAGGCTTCTTTAAATCTCAAGCTTCGCAGACTGAGAACCAAGCCGCAGGCTTGGTAAGTTGGCCAAGGCAGGCGCCTTAGACCAACAGGAGTCGACGATCAATTCCCATGCCTACCATAAGCAAGTTAATATTTTTTTGATGAAAATTTCATAGTTTTTGGCCTAAATTAATATTTTTATTTAAATTTTTATGCTTAAATTTTTTTTTTTTAGTGTTTTAAATTAGAAATTTTCATGTTAGTTTTTCATAAATTATATCAATTTTGTTTAACTATTAAATTGATGTTTTTTATTTAAACTTTTATGTTAAATTTTATTTTAAAAACCTTTAAAATGTTTATATATATAGCATTTAAATTTATAATACAAATGCCAAAATCCTTATGCAACTAAACCATTATTGTTCTTTAGTTTTCTCCACATGTGGAGATAAAGAGACAAGAACCAAAGACACATTTTGTTGCTTACAATTTCATCAAAATTTCCTTGATTTTTCATCATTCTTCTAAGTTTTCATGAAGATCAAATCTTGGGTGAGGAAAGCTCTTTGTAGAAAAAGAATCATCAGAAAGAGAAACAAATTACGAAGGCAAACAACACGATCATATTTTCGTCATATACTTCATGAATATCGTAGATCTATACCTCACTCACTTATCTATACTAATCCATGGAAGGGGTTGTACAGAAGCTATGGTCCCATGAGGATTCATGAGCCTTTTGATCCTAATGCACCACCAATTTTTGAGTGTTGAAAACAAAAACCAAATTGTGTGTCGACTGGTCTGAAAGCATTTCAAAACGTGAGTCGTGTGTCGACTTGTCTTGAAAGGAGTGCTTGCTTTCTCAATTTTGTAATCATTAAGGGGGGATAGAAGTTACATTTGTGCTTCTATTTTTTGCAAAATTGTAAATACAAAGGGGGGATTTTCTAGAATAATAAAGGTGCATTCTCAATTGTACTCGACACATTTGTCAAAAATTGGCTTCATTAGGTGCATTTTAGGTTGCATCCGACACTTATAGTGATAAATAATTTGGGTTGATCTCTTTTTATTATTGCACTATACATCATTTTGGAATTTAAAAATCATAAAAATTGAAGAGCACTTCACACTTGAAAACCCAAATTTCATTACAAATCGTGGTACATCTTGCACAGGTTAAACAAAGTCAAATTTTTAAATAATCCTCACCCAAAGGTCCAAAAATACAAACACCTTGATTTACTCTCTTTGTTTGGCTTAATTACCTCAAAATTTTCATCCTTCTTGAAGGGTGTTAAGGCAGGTGCCATTAAATATCCTAGAGAGCACAATCATAAGTCTTTCAAAACCTACCCCTTTAATTTGCTCTATTTTGTTTGGCTTAAAATCCTCAAAATTTTCATCCCTTGTTAAGGGTGTTAAGGCAGGTGCCATTAAATATCTTATAGAAGCAAATTAAAAATCTTCCATATACTCTTTTGAGGGTATAGTGCAAGATACAACCATATTCGTCCTATCAAATTTGAAACCTTCACCATGGCCATGATGCACAAGTATCTCACTAAGAGCCAACTGCTCAAAGGTTCAAATTATTCTGCATGGAAGACTAATATGAAAGTTATGTTAACTGTAGAGGATCTATGGTCTATAGTGGATGGAAGTGAAACTAGACCTCAATCAGCAGGATCAGATCAAACAACATTTGATAAAAAGGATAGAAAACTATCCTTAATGATCTTGCTAGCCATTACTGATGATATCCAACCTCATATCAGTGAATCTAAAAATGGTAAGGAGGCATGGGATGCCTTAAAAACCGTATTTGTGAGGAAGAATAAATAAAAAATTCTTCACCTCCAAACACAAATTCATACTCTTTATATGAAATATGGAGAAACAATAGAGCTATTCCTATGTAGAGTGGCAGAATTGAAAACAAAACTACAATACTTAGGAGAAAAAGTGGAAGACCAAGTCTTGACCTCTATCATTTTGAGGGCTCTTCCCAACTTCTATAGAATTTTGATCACTTTTCATTACAAGTCTCTGGAAGGACAATGAATTTTGTCGAGTTGGTAAATATGCTTCAAACAAAAGAAGCTAATCAACTCCATAGATATGAGGCATCTAACAATCCTTAACTCCATAGAGAAGATGCATCTAAAAATGCTCTTTTCTCAAATAGACAAGGTGGTAAGAAAAAGTGGAATCAACAACAAGGTTCTTCTTCTAATAAAAACAAGGGTAAATGCAAAGAGACTCAAAAGAAGTAGTATTGTAAGATTTACAACAAGGACACTCATGAAACCAAAAGATGTTAGTTTAAGAACAAACCTCCCAATGAACAAGGAAACAAGACGGGCAAAGGCAAACCAAAGAACAAGAATACACAACAACATGGACACATTGTAGCTAAAGATTCTAGTTTGGACTCTAAATGAGAACACAAGGTGCTCATGACATATAGATTCCCTTAACAAGGACACTGTGTGGTACATAGATTCAGGCGCTAGTAAGCATATGACTTGTGATAAGTCCTGGTTTGAGACATTTGAGGCTCGAGAAGGTAGATTAGTCACCATTGCTGATGATCAAACCTATCGAGTTCAGGGATAAGGAAGTGTTTCTCTCTCCCTTACAGATGGAGAATGTAAAATTCAAAAAGTTTTTTATGTACCAGGATTGAAAAATAATCTCTTGTCAGTTCCACAAATCCTGGACAATCACATGAATGTCAATTTCAAGGTGGACAAAGAAAAGAAACGTTGTTTTATCACCAAGAAATGAAAACTGATAGCAACCGGTTCATACAAACATGGTTTGTTTGTCTTAGATGCAATTACCTCAACACATAATGCAATGGTAGTAACCACGAAAGAGGCCATATCTCTATGGCATAAGAGATTTGGGCATTTAAGTTCAAGATATTTACTAGAACTCAGTAAATATCAAATGGTGAAAGGATTACCTACTCTTTCATCTACTTTGCCAATATGCTCAGATTGCTTGTCAGGCAAGCAACACAAAGTGCCCTTTGAACCTAGCTCCTTTTGAGCTAAGGTACCTTTGGAGTTGGTTCACATAGATTTGTGTGGTCCCATGTCTACTAGTTATGGAGGAAAAATGTATTTTTAATTTTTTGTCGATGATCACTCACACAATATGTGGGTCTTCTTATTGCAATTGAATTATGAAGTATTTACCTATTTTCAACAATTCAAAAAGCTTGTTGAGAAAGAATCAGGATGCTTCATCAAGACCCTCCATTCATATCAAGGGGGGAATACACATCAAAGGAATTTTCCTCATTTTTATAGACTCATGGGATAAAAATATAGTTAACCACAACCTATTCTCCTCAGTCAAATGAAGTTGTTGAGAGAAGAAATTGGTCCATTATGGAAATTATTCGTTGTATTCTTAAGGGAGTGAATCTTGAGAAAATTTATTGGGTTGAAGTTGTTCAAACTGTAGTATATCTTATAAATAGAGCACCCAAAAGGGCTCTTGAAGGTATGACTCCTCAGGAAGCATGGAGTGGAAGGAAACCCTCCATATCTCATTTACGGGTATTTGGGTGTAAGGCTTTTATGCATATACCCAAGGAGAAAAGAAAGAAATTAGATGAGAAGTCCCTACCATGTGTTTTTATGGGCTATGATGAATTCTCAAAAGGTTATCGATTGATAGACCCATTTACCAAGGAAATACATGTCAGTAGAGATGTAGTGTTTGATGAATATTTCACACCTAACACTACATTAGTATACCTTGATGATGAGGAGCAGCAACAAATTCCTTCTCCATAATAGAAAAATACTACCAAATGGTATACGAGCACAATAAAATATTCCAAACTCACTTCCTTACCTGATCTTACTCTCAATCATCCAAAAACATGAAGCATGACTCAACAAGAAAAGACTGAAGCATCCACTTTAGTTGATGATATTTGTGCAGATTTTCAAGACCTTTTTGTTGATAGAGAGTTAGCAAGGGAAGATGATATGGAAATAGATAAGGAGAGGGTTTACTTATCATCATTTGATTAAAATGAACCTTCTACAGTTGATGAAGCACTTAGACTGCCTCAGTGGAAGGCAACTATGGATGCAAAACATAACTCCCTCATCAAGAATAAAATATGGAAGTTGGTAGATTTACCTAAATGAAAGAAACCCATAGGCTACAAATGGGTTTAAAAAGTTAAATATAAGGCAGAACAAGCATAAAGCTTGTCTTGTGGTCAAGGGCTATGCTCAAAAGGAAGGCCTTAACTATGAGGAAACCTTTTCTCCTACATCAAGGATGACCACCATTTGAGTTCTTTGTGCTATGGCAACATATTTCGGATGGAAATTACATTAGATGGATGTAAAAAGTGCCTTTCTGAATGGTGACTTAAAAGAAGAGGTATACATGACTCAACCCCCAAGATTTTTTGGGGAAGGCCATGAGAAATAGGTTTGCAAATTTGTCAAATCATTATATGGGATTAAACAAGCCCTAAGAGCATGGTATATTAAAATGGATAGTCACCTACTGTAGCACGAATTCAAGAGAAGTCCATATGATGCAAATATCTATATCAAGAACACATGTTATGAAATAGTGATTCTTGTATTATATGTAGATGATCTGATCATCATTGATAATTTAGAGAAAATTATTAGCAACGTGAAAAATGACTTGAAAGAGTCATTTGATATGATAGATCTAGGACTTCTCCACTACTGTCTCGATATTGAGATAGAACAGAAGAATAATCATCTTAGGGTGACTCAACAAAAGTATGCCAAGAATTTAGTAGAAAAATATCGTATGACTGATTGCAATCCCAAGGCAACACCAATGGAATCAGGGCTTTAGTTATCACAGTATGATGATTCACCATAGGTAGATGGCACACTATATAGATAGATGATTGTAAGCCTTATCTATCTGACCAATACTAGACCAGACATTACTTATGCTGTAAACTATCTTTCTCGGTTCATGCAGGAACCAAAAGCCTCTCATTGAAAAATAGCTAAGCGTGTTCTTCACTACATTCAAGGTAGTGTATAATATGATCTAGAGTACAAGAATAATAACTCATTCTTCTTACAGAGTTACACTAACTCTGAATATGCTGGATCCTTATATGATGGAAAATCAACATTAGGATATGTATTTCATCTTGGATCTGGTCCTATCTCATGGCATAGTAAAAAGCAACAGGTGGTTGCTTTATCTTCAATAGAGGCAGAGTATCGTGCTGCATGAGGAGCTGTGTGTGAAGCGATATGGTTAAGTCACATCTTGGCTGCCATGGGCCTACCAAAGAAACTTCTTATTCACATGTTTTGTGAGAACTCAGGTGTTTTGAACTTGGTCAAGAATCCAATCCATCATGAATGCACAAAGCATATTGACACAGATTGTCATTTCATTTGTGATGAAGTTCCTAAACATAGAATCAATCTCCAATACATTCCCACCGATGAACAGGTTGCTGACATCTTCACCAAGGCACTTGGACGTGTCAAATTTGAGTTGTTTCGAAGTAAAATTTGTATATCAAAGTAATGTAATAAAGGGGGGATATTAGGGTAGAATAGGTAGTATATTTCATTATACTACATAGGTAGATTATTACATTTACTTTTCTACTTTTTACTTTCTATCATGTAGATATTTACTATCTTAAATATCTAATGGTTAATCCTAAATATCCTAGGCAAGAGTTCTAAACCTAACACTCTACCTACGTTAACGTTTAGTTAGCATGGATATAGAGAGATTAGTTTTCTTTCTATTTTATAATCTATTTAAATGAATGCTTTATTCCTAAAGATAATGTTAATGCACTTATCAATTTGATTAAACCTACCTATCTCCTGGTCATAGATCATAGGGAGATGTACCTATGGACTTTTTCATGGTGATTCGATTTACCCATAGTACTTGGTTCATAAATAAATGCCAATATTTTTTATTATCTTCTAGTAATATTTTAAGCATTATGAGAAGATTTTTATTGCTTGATTTTGCTAAGCCATTTCCCTATGGGTAATAATTGGAATAATTTTTCAAGTAAATGTTATATATTCTATAAAAATCTATATACTTGGCCCCTATAGAAGCTAGGTCATTGTCACTTATTAGAGCTTCAGGAATTCCAAATATGGTGATCAAAGTTTCAAGAAATTTGAGCACTACATCCTAATCACACCTCTTGGTTGGTATTGCCTCCACCCATTTAGTAAAATAATCTATGGTAGTCAAGATATATCTATGACCTGCTAAAGAATTAGGATTGATTTCATCCATAAAATATAGGCCCCATGGCTGAAATGGTTGTTCAACCTGTATCGGCTTTAGAGGCAATACAACCTTTTTATTTCTACCTATGTATTTCTAGAATTTATCATAGGTTCTAGAAATTTTAAAGGCATCAACAAAAATATTAGGCCAAAAATAGCCTAATCTTATAATTTTTAGTATAGTAGATCTTCTTGAATAATGGCCTCTAGATGGTCCATCATGAAATTCCTTTAGTAATCTATGGTTTTTATCCTCTCTTATGCATCTTAAGAAGAAACCATCAAGGTTTTTTCTATAAAGTTCTCCAAACAACATTGTATAGTGCAAGGCTTGAAGCCTATACCTCTTTTTCTATGAAGAATTAATATTTTGAGGATAGATACTAGTTCGAAAGTAACTTGTGAGTTGATCTATCCAATATGCTTATTGTGGGATAATATCACTTTGTTGATCTAGCTCTTTGATCTGGAACACTACTTCCTCTCATGGATTTGCTGTAGCTACAAATCCTTGATAGAGAGCTCTACCTCTTACTACTTTGGTGGGGTGAATTTCAATGTCAAACTCTTGAATTTTTGTAATTCAACCTGCTCTTTTCTCACCAAGTTATCCTTGTAATATGAAAGCTCTTACGTCAAGATAGGCTACATAGACCAATATTTTTCTCTAGGTTAGATACTATCTAAATTTTTTTAATGATTTCATGATTGCAAATATTTGTATCTTTATAAAGTTATATTTTACCTGGTACTCATGCAATGTTTGTCTCCAAAAGAAAATAGGATGTTCATTTCCTTGGTCATCCTTTTAGGTTAGTATAGTGGTGTAAGTCTCTTCAGTTCCATATGCATAAAGAAATAAGTCTCTATCAAATTTTGGATTGACCAAAATTAGAGTTGTGGCAATGGCATGCTTGATCATTTCAAATGCTTGATTTTTTTTTTTAGTCCATTTATAATCTGCATTATTTTTTAGTAACTCTGATATTGGTTTGACAATATAAAAAAAATATGAAATGAATTTTCTTACAAAATTAATCTATCCAATGAAATATTATAGAGCCTTTTTATTCATTGGAAGGGGTAGTTCTAGTAGAACTTTTATTCTATCAGGATCAGTATTTTGATACTACATGTCCTAGAAAATTTTCTTCATGGACTAAAAATATGGATTTCTTAAGGTTTAATGATATACCAAATTCCCTACATTTCTAGAAAAATTATTCTAAATGACAAAGATGATCCTATTTTTCATGTGAGAATACAGTCATATCATCTAGATATATCAGAATTATTTTGTTAACCAGTTTACCAAATGTATAATCCATCACTCTTTGAAAGGTAGCACCAAAATTTGATAGACCAAATGACATCCTTTGATAGGTGAAAGTGCCCCACTTTGTTGTGAATGTGGTATTGTGTTGGTCTTCATTTTTTACCCATATATGGTTGTACCCAGAGAAACCATATAGTAAGGAGAACCTCTCTATCATTGGTACCATTTGTAAGATCTAGTCCATGTATGGTAAGAGGTAGTGGTATTTGAAAGAATTTTGATTTAGATTCCTAAAATCCACACAAAGGCGAATATCACCATTCTTCTTCCTCACTGGGACTATATTGGCCACCCAAGTTGAGTGTTTGATTGGGTGAATTATATTAGCTCTTAACATCTTAAGTAATTCTATCACATAATTACTTCAATCTTGGGATTTACTACCCTTTTCTTCTGTCTGAATGTATTAGCATTTGGTACTAACTCAATAGTATTTTGAATGACATTTTTATCATATACATTCAGGTCATCGTAATTCCAAGCTATTATGTCTTAGTACTTGTGGCATAAATCTCTAAAGCTTTCATTTTCTTCTATAGTGTATTGGATACTAAAATTCAACTTTTATCCATTTTGCATTTAAATTTATTTGTAGATTTGGTCATCGACCTTCATTTGTTTTAGGTTTTTACCATATTTGTTATCAAACAAGCTTTATAGAGTAATTAGATATTTGGGTATATGGTTTTTTTTTAACTGAATAATCTCCCTTTGATCAATTTATTAAAATAGCTTACTATTATAAAAAGCACAATATACTTATTTGATCAAGAAATCGACAATCTGTTCATCTTTGAAGACTTACTAGTAAATGTGTTTGTCAAGTACTGATGGCCTAAAAACTAGTTTAACTCTCCTATGTTTTGGCGATCCATAGTCTGCAGAGAGAAATTATCTCCCTTAATAGCTAATGTGTCTACCAAAGAATTTTTTTTTAGGGATGACATGTAAATTCAAAGCATCAAAGGATTCCATCAGGTCCCATACTCTATTTTTGTGAGCTTTCAGATAATGATGCTTACTACTGTAATTTTTAGTGATTTTATTAATAATCAATTTTAAGTCACCATAAATATCTAACATCTTGATGCCAATTCGTATTACTTACATTAATCCTAGATAGGGAGATTCATATTCTATGGTATTGTTTGTGCAATACCAAGCGATTCTAAAAGAGAAAATTTTTATTCCTTCAAATGGATATTTTAAAACCACACCTGCTCCAGCTCCATTTTTGTATTTTTCTCCATAAAAATACATTGTCCAAATTTAGGACTCTCTTAATTATTGGTTGGAAATCCCAAAATTTTTCTTATCCACTTTCGATGTTATATTATATGTCCCTAATATTATTTCTAGCAAATCTTAATCATTTTGGAAAGGTATTTGATCATCAACTTCCAAATATTCCAAGAGTTCCACCAGCTCTAGTTCTTCCAATACTGAGTGGTTGTACATATCTTCTTTTATCTTCTCAATATGGTAAGTGACCATATTTTCAGAAATCAATCTTATTCTTCTTCCTTTATGAGGTATCATCATACCAGAGTAGTCCAAGTTCATGTAACCTCCCATATTGGTAGTAACTTCTCTAGAAAGACAGAAGACAAATTAGGGTTCAAGATCTACCACCATGATTTCTTGCACAATAGTGAGTTCAAGAGCTCTATGCAACCTCATTAATACATATTTTAATACTCCTACAGTTTTAACTAGGGTACCGTATAGCTGTAGAACACCTTGATAAGAACAGGTGTATTCCATACCCATTTCATCATAAATAGACTTAGGTATTATTGTAGTAGATGCTTCAGATTCAATCATATAGTTATGGAATATCCATACCTCCATCTTTAAGAAAATATAGAATGGGAGATGTTTATTTTTTAGATCAACAGAGGATAATTTTCTCTATTCTAGAGGCTGGTTGAGCACGGTAGCCATTTATTTTTCTTGGGATTTCTTGTTATGATATGCTTTTAACAAATAAATATAACCAAGAAGGAAAAGGGTATCATAGAGACTTGCTCTTGATGGGGTATTTTTAAGTTCTACGATGTTAAATTTAGGCTTATCCAAAGGATTTCTCTCTTCCCTTTTGTCCATATCTCCGAATCTTCTATACTATTGCATAAATTTGATCCTCTATATTTTAGTAATAGAAGGGAATTACGGTTTCTCCCTAGCTTCTTCTTTAGAACCTAATTTTTATTTATCCTTATGTATTGGATTTGATGCAACTTTACCCTTTTCTTATCTCTAAGGTGTTAACTCTATAGCAACCTGAGGAATAGGGAATTTTTCCTTATTTGACAAGGGATGATCCTTTTTATTTTGAGAAGGGACCTAAAATAATTCCAATTTCTATGAATCAACTTGTATTGATTTATTTTTAGACCTAGTCAATACCGTGACATGTTTTGGTTTAGAAGAGCTAGGCTCATCTCATTTTTTTCATATTGACTCAACATATTAATTCTTCCTTTATGGTTTATTTTTACTTCCTCCATAGCTTGTTGGATGTGATGTTGATACATATAACAAGACTCAAGGTCATGTGGATCATTGCAAACCAAGTACCAGACATTGACTAGAGCTATCTCAGGGCTTAAATTATATTCTTCTTGATTAGTATTGACCCTTGGTCCTACATTTTTTCTTGAACTAGGATTTTGATATTTATTAATGTAGGGAAATATACTTTGTTGAGATATCTCAATATCTCTTTTTTCTATAGCATTGACCTTATTGCTGATAGTTTTCAAAGAATTCTAAATATCAAGAATCACTGAGGAATCCTAGGATGGCTATGATGGAAGAGGAGGAAAATATACAATGATGGATAACTTTGTAGTTGGTGTCACCATAGAAATATGAGTTGCAATAGGGATAGGATTCATAGTAGGAAAGGATAAAACTAAGGGTTGTTGTGTGATTTCAAGAGTGTATGGGGTAACATGCTTGGAAGGTAATATTCCTACTAAAATCAAGATGTCTTCAGTGTGAACCACTATTTGATAAACATTAGCAAATATGGTGATTCCATATTGTTGATTTTGCAAGTCAATGTCTGGTCCTAAAGCTTTGATGTAATATCTATAAGTTAAGGGAGAAGCTAGTCTAAACTCATTAGGGATTCTTTTCCAAGTTCTGCTAAATATGAGATTAAAATCTAAAACTGATTCTTGAGGATGTCATTGAATGACTATAAACTAAGTCAAGAGTGAGAATGGATCTGTAGAATCATTGAATTCTTCTACAAAAGGGCCTACCAAATCAGCCCAATTTTTGATAGAACCATTTTCCAATGTCCTAAACCAATGTAGTATTTTACCTCTGAAGGAAAGAACCAATAATTTTATGATGGCATCTTCATCCCTGATGTTATGAACAACTACCATTAATAATACATCTTGACAATGCTCATATGCCATTCTTCCATTGCCATTGTAGGTCAGGATGGCTTTGATAGCAACTTGGAGAATATCATGTGAATATTGAAATGACAGTGGATTTGGGGAATCCCAATCTAGATAATTATACAAAAAATCATCCCATTATTCTGCCATTCATTTTGAGTACTAGAATAATATGAAGAAGAGGATGTTGTTAGGGTTTCTTCTATAGAAGTATTAGAAGAAGAGTATCTTGGATACTTATATTTTGAGAATAATTCATAGAAATTTGTATGTTGATCACTTTTCTTAGTTGGACCTCTAGTGAACATGAAAATCTAAAGGTTAGGACTAAGACCCTACTGGGTTTTATTCTCAAGGAGTCACCAAGTGAATTTACTTTCTTTGCATACGAGGTCAAAACAATTCACTAAATTTTTATACCTTTGGATAGAATATAGTAGATATATATTGTGGAATCATCCCATCGAGCATGCCAAAAACTATTGTAGTCTAGTTTTTCATCTAGCCAACGCTAGAACTGTGATCATTATCTCTTAGAATCTAAAGGTGAGCACCCACTAATCATAGCCCAGACTAAACATTGGAAGAATCAAATTACTTTGATTTGACCTCCAGATAATGTTGGTATACCTTGTTAACTTAATGAATGTTGACTCTATTTAGCTCAAATATTGAAATTTTAGGGTTAGAAATGTAGGGATATAAAATAGAATGGTGAATCTAACAACAAATACATCCACACAATATCTCTAAAAATTTGATTTTAGAAGTAGCTTGAGGGATTAAAAACATTAAAAAATTATGCGAATACACTATTAAATGGCTTTTGTATATTCATATAATTATTCCAACCATCTAGAAATATTGATTATCCAATTTAACAAAATAAGATCAACACCCTAATTTAACAAAAATAGAATTCTCGAAAAACATGTATGCAAAAACAATTATCTTGATCTACTCTAAGTCAACTTTTCAAATTAACAAAATAGACTAACCATAGCAGCAAGATGAGATAACTTCTAAGAATTAAGTCCACCATTAAACATAGGAAAAAATTTGAGATAAACATCCCGTGTAATGTTTCATTCATCAATTTGAAAAAAATTACATAGTGGTGCAAGCAAACACTCCAGAGCCGACCATTTGGAAGGAGGTTGTTGCCCTTATTTATAGGTTTTACAATCATATTTTACTCTTAAGCATTATAGAGAATTTGATCTTCTTAACCACCTTGCCATCATTGGTGTCTGTCAACTTACACATTTTTATCTTATTACAATGATCTTCTAGTTGAGTTCATATTTTTTGTAGGTGGTTATTGAAATCCATCCTTATCCGCTGATATTTCAACTAAATCTGGTTCATTAGGACGTTTTGAAATATTCTAGATTGTAACCACTTTGATTTGGATTATATGGTTTTGGTTTCAAAATTCCCCTATTCTCTGAATCGTGCATGCAAAAGTTCACTAAAAATCTTCAAGGGAAGTGGAGGTTCAATATGTGTCATAGATATATCCATCGGACGACTACAACACTACTTCTTGTTTGCATGGTGGTAATGAGGGAGGAAGATAATTGCAACCCTTTTTACTTTTTTACCCTTTTCTCTCTTATTATTTAGTCCAACACTTTTTTGTTTTGTGTGCCCTCTACAAAGGAGTTTGAGAAATAAATTTACATTATTATCAGCTTCTTGGACTGTGGGCCTTTCTTGCACCTTTTTTTATTTATGTTTTGGATACATAGTATATAAAATAACATGGTTTTTTGCTCTTCTTACATCCACCCCTTTTCTATAACTTCTCCCTTTTGGTTGTTTTTCAACGCTTTCTCGTTTGTGTAGCTAATGCAAATATGACTGAGAAGTGTGACTTGTGCAACTTCTTCATTTTACTCTATTTTTATAGCTTCTTAGTTTTGAACTCTTTTCAACACTTTTCTTCCATGCGCTCAATACAAAGGAAGTAGAGAAACATGACCTCACCAAACTTCTCACTTTCAGGATTATTTCAGTGCTTCTCAATTTTGAACTCTTTTCAGTGCTTCTCTTTTGCACGCTTAATACAAAGGGGGCTAAGATGCACAGTCCACTTTTATTATTCAATTTAGCCTCCTTTTAGTGCTTTCTTGTTTTCACTCTTCTCATGGTGCTTTTCTATTTTTGGATGTACTCAAATTTTGCACAACAAATACAGAGATTTATGAGAAGTGCTATTCACAAAACTTCTTACTTTTGGGCTAATTTTAGTGCTTCTCTGTCTTAGGCAATTTTTAGCGCTTTTGCGTTTCCTCCTCATACTTGGTCAAATTTTACAAAATTTTGGCTAAGTATGGACGTAGCCATTTTTAGCTCACTAGCTGTAATTTCTATTTTTATTGATCTTAATCATGATTATTTAGATATTTATATGGGTTAATTTACTATGTATGGTGATACCTTTGAACAAAATCTAAACAAGTTGAAACAAGTCCTTGAAAGATGCCAAGAAAATAATTTCTCTCTCAGCCATGAAAATGCTACTTAATGTTGACCAAAGGAATTATCTTAGGCCACTATATCTATTTAGATGGCATCAAGGTAGATCTAGCCAAAATTTAGGTTATAAAATCCGTTCCACCACCCAAAATTCAAATAGATGTTAGAAGCTTCTTAGGACATGCCAACTACTATAGAAGGTTCATCCAAGAATTTAGCAAGATTGTTGCTCTATTATTTCAATTATTGACCAAAGCTAAAAAAAATTATTGGAATTATGACTATCAAAAAGATTTTTAATAGCTTAAGGCAAATATTACCACAACACCAATACTAAGAGGATCAAATTGGGCTTTATCTTTTCATATTCACAATGACACATTAGACTACAAATTGGGTTCAATTCTCATCCAAAATGAGGAAAAGCAATCTTATGCCATCTATTATGTTAGAAAAAACTTAAATGGAGTAACACTGAACTATAATATCATTGAAAAAGAATTTATTGTTGTTGTCTATGCCATAAACAAGTTTAGACATTACATTACTTGGTATAAAG
This sequence comes from Wollemia nobilis, assembly GCA_028583015.1. NCBI lineage: Eukaryota > Viridiplantae > Streptophyta > Pinopsida > Araucariales > Araucariaceae > Wollemia > Wollemia nobilis. The sequence goes on from JAQPPZ010001125.1 coordinate 11,419,508, forward strand.
TTTTTGCCCATATTGATCATTTTGCCATTAAATATCTTATGAATAAAGCTGTAGTAAGTGATAGAATTGTTTGATGGTTGTTACTTTTACAAGAATTTGACATTACCATTTTGGAAAAACCTGGTAAAAATAATGTAGTGGCTAACCATATTTCTTTATTACAATTGACAAATGATTTAGAACTTGTGCAAGATTCTTTTCCTGATGAGCATTTTTTTACCATTTCAGTACACTCACCTTGGTATGTCGATATTGCTAACTATTTGGTGAAAAAAAAAGTGCCATATCACTTTTCACCACATGAAAAGTGGAAGTTTATCCATGAAATTTCTCCATATACTTGGTTAGATGGTATTTTATTTAAGTTATGTCCTGACCATGTAATTTGAATATGTGTGCAAGAGGAAGACACCTTTGACATATTGTGTGTAGCTCATTATGAACCATGTGGAGGACATAATATTTCCAAAATAATCATGTATAAAATCTTGCAAACATGGTACTATTGGCCTACAATGAATCATGATGCTAAAGTATATGTCTCTTGCTGTGATCCATGTTAGCTTTTAATGCTAAAATAATTAATGAAATGCAACCACAAGGCATAAAATGAGCATGCAATATTAAATATATGATAATGGCAATATTCTATGCAAGTAAAACTCATAAGAAACTTTTGTAGCTACTCATAAAAGTGTCATTAATGAAATATCATGAAAATAAGACAAGAAATTGAGATCTACTAATGCATGCTATGAGCAATACCTTTTTTGATACAATTACAATGCTTTGTCAAAAATATATAATAGTATGTGACTCTTCACTTACCTACTCTAAGGACAAATGTGCACTATGCATGATGGACACTTGTACACATGCACACCTAACTATAAGACACTTGATCTAATCTAACCATGTACCCATGGTGATACATTGATATGTACCAAATAATGTAATATTCTCTAACACCCCCTGTATTACATTATTTGGGATGAACTTCTCTTGATCTACATAGATGATCTTTGAATGTTTGAAATTTGTTCCTACTTAGAGCTTTTGTAAGTATGTTTGCTAGTTGTTCTTCTATAGGGATATACTTTAAATTGATATAATACTTCCAAAATGATCTCTAATGAAATGAAATTGTGCTTCAATATGCTTAATTCATTCATGTATAATTGTATTTTTGATCAAATTGAATACTTCTTGATTATCACAATGTATTAGAGTTGGAGTTCATTTAATTCCCATGTCAAATAAAATATATTGTAACCACAAGTCTTTGTAGGTTATATATCTTACTGCATGGTATTTTGATTTAGTATATGATTGTGCTACTATATATTGTTTCTTACTATGCCAAGATATTTTTCCTAATACAAGATAGAAAATGTATCTTGAAGTAGATTTTCTATCGTCAATAGAACCAATATAATCAGAATCTAAATAACCCTATAGGCAAAAATATTTGACATTCTTAATATAAGTTAGTCCATAATATGTAGTCTTCTTTACATATTGCAATATTTTTTTGGTAGCCTTCCAATGACTCTCTCTTGTTGAGCAAGGTGTTGCAAGAAGTTTGTCATTGTTGACAACACAGGCAGTTAGATCTAATGATGCAGTGGACAGACAGTTCAGGAGTCATTCAGATGCAGAAGACAGAAGTTCAAAGGACAGTCAAATTATGTAAAGTGCAATTCCTAGAAAACAAAAGTGACCCAGTTTCTAAAATTTGAAGAAAAAGACAAGTTAGAAAACTGTCGCGATATCGCGACATGTTTTCTGTCGCGATTTCATGACAAGTCGGAGGAGAGAGAAGGCACAGCCAAAAATGTCACGATTTCATGAAAAAAATGAGGAGAGAGAAGGCACAGCTGAAAGTGTCATGATTTCATGACAAAAATGAGGAGAGAGAAGGCGCAAGGCAAACTTTCATGATTTCGTGACATGTTGGAGGCCAAGAAGCTAAGTCGAGAAACTATAGCGATTTTGCTACATGTTGAAATTTTGCTGGCCGAAGCAAGGAGAAAGCGTTAAGTGGAAAAGTTGTAGCGATTTCGCTACATGTTGAAATTTTGCTAGCCGAAGCAGGAAGAAAGTGTTAAGTGAAAAGATGTAGCGATTTCGCTACGAGTTAAAAGTGCACAACACAAAGGTGTAGCAATTTCTCTACGAGTTGAAAAAGCACAACATGAAGGTGTAGCGATTTCGCTACGAGTCAAAAGTGCACAACACAAAGGTGTAGCAATTTCGCTACGAGTTGAAAAAGCACAACACAAAGGTGTAGCGATTTTGCTATGAGTCAAAAGTGCACAACACAAAGGTGTAGCGATTTCGCTACGAGTCAAAAGTGCAGAACTCAAAGGTGTAGCGATTTTGCTACGAGTCAAAAGTGCACAACACGAAGGTGTAGCGATTTCGCTACAAGTCAAAAGTGCAGAACTCAAAGGTGTAGCGATTATGCTACAAGTCGAAAGTGCAAGGCACAAAAGTGTAGCGATTTCGCTACAAGTCAAAGTCTCACGGGTAGAAGCAAAGTTGGAAGCACAAGGCACAAAGTTGTAGCGATTTCGTTACTGCATGAAGCAAGAAATGTACGGAAGCCGAAAGCATCATGATTTCACGACAAAGATGAGGATGACGTCAGCAAAAGCTGAAAGTGTCGTGATTTCGTGACAGGCTACAACAAAATCCTCTGGAAGTCGAAAGCATCGTGATTTCATGACAAAGATGAGGATGACGTCAGCGAAAGTTGAAAGTGTCACGATTTCATGACAGGTTGCAAGAAAAGCCACTGGAAGCCGAAAGCATCGTGATTTCACGACAAGGATGAGGATGACATCAGCAAAAGTTTGAAGTGTCACGATTTCATGACAAGAACGGTGGCAAAGCTATCAAAGGCCAAAAGGGTCACGATTTCGTGACAGCAAGGACAAGAAGGCATACGGTTTCAAAAAGTGTCGCAATATCGCGACATGTTTCTATTTCACGGCAATAGTTACAGGAAGGTGACAGAGGTGGCAGTAGAAGTTGGATCTGGGTTGACAAATTTTAGGGTTTTGCAGCCGACAAATTTTAGGGTTCATAGTCAACAATTTCTAGGGTTTGCAACAGACAAATTCTAGGGTTTTGTAGTTGACATTCTTAGGGTTACAGTCGACTATTGTTTAGGAAAAGTTGAGGCCGACAAAGTTGAATCTGGGCTGACAAATTCTAGGGTTTTGCAGCCGAAATTCTTAGGGTTACAGCCGACTATTGTTTAAGGATTTGTTCCTAAAATTTCTTCTATAAAAGTAGGGGTACTTCGAGTTTGAGAGTGAGCTAAAAAAGAGAATATGTGAAATGCGAGCAGAGTGATTGCGCAAGTAAAGTTTGTGTCGAGTAGAGTGTGAAGTCGTAGTTTGAGTCTGCATATCGTGATTGCATGAATGAAGAGCATAATGTGTAGAGGTGGAGTTCTAAGTTCAAAGTGATTGCGCACAGACAGCAGAAGTGATCGATCATCCGATTATAGCAGAGAGTGCGAAGAAGTACACAGAAGCGGTCGGACAGTGCAAAGCATTTTGTGCAAAAGCAGTAGAATGCAAAAAAATAGCAGACTGTAAGGAACAATGTGAAAGTTTTATTCTATCATTTTTATTATCTTATTGACTTCCAATTTGTAGCTTGGCATAAGGGGTTGGTGCCTCTTTCCAGTAGGTGCTGGTAAATTAGGAGTTGGTGCTCCATTCTATTTGAAACAGATAAAGCTAAGGGGTTGGTGCTCCTTCCAGTTGGTGCTGGTAAAAGATATTGTAAAGTTGTAGCTTTGCATTGGTTGGATTTGGATGGTAGTCCAAGCAGTCATTTTGAGGAGTAGCCACATTGGTGAACCTCGTTAAATAACCGTGTTGTGTGTGTCTTGCTTTCTTGCTGCATTTGATATTTCTTTTATCAGTTTTAAATAGCTTCTAGATTTAAAACTATATGTATTAGAAATTTTAAAGATCACACTGATTCACCCCCCTCTCAGTGTCACTGTGATTACAAAAATTGGTATCAGAGCCAAGTTCCTGAATAGGCTCAAATAGCTAGGGTGATCTTGGAAGTGACGCAATGGCAAGTGGTGAAGGGTTCTCCTCGAACAAAGCACCATTGTTTGATGGAACTAATTATGCATTCTAGAAAATTAGAATGTAGACATATCTCAGTGCTTTGGGTTTTGACATCTGGGGTGTAGTAGTTAATGGTTACACAGCTCCCGCCACCGCTCCAACAGACACTGCTGGTAAAAAGGCATTTGAAAATGATTCAAAAGCAAAAAATGCCATCATGTGTGGACTAGTGGACAGTGAGCTAGTCAAGATCATAAATTGTGAATCAGCAAAAGATGTATGGGATAAACTAGAGAACATTCATGAAGGAGATGATAGGATCAAGGAGGCCAAGCTTCAAACACATCGAGCTCAATTCGAATCTTTAAAGATGGACAATGATGAGAACATAGAGACTTTCATGCAAAGAGTCAATGGGATCACCAATTCAATCAGAGGTCTCGATGAAAACATAAACGATGCTACTATCATGAAAAAGGTATTAAGATCGCTCCCTCCTAGATTTGATTCTAAAGTCTCTGCCATAGAAGAAGCCAAAGATCTAAATCATTTTAGTATGGATGAGATGCATGGTTCTTTGATTGCTTTTGAAATGAGAATAGGAAGGTCTAATCCCACAGATAGAGAAGCTACTTTCAAAGCCCTAAAAGGCAAAGTCACAAAACCAGAGTCTAAAGAAGAGGATGTATCAGATGAAATGGAAGCAAATTTTGTTAGAAAACTAAGAAAGGGAAAAGGAAAGTACAGAGGTAAGCTACCATTTAAATGCTTTAACTACGGAGGCATTGGGCACTTTGTGACAAAATGTCCTCTCAATGAAAAGAACCAGGGTGAGGAAGCTTCGCACCAAGAAAGAAGTGACTAGAAGAAGAAATCAAACTTCAAGAAAGGCAATTTCAAAAAGAAAAGTTTTATCTCCCGAAATGCAGATTCTTCAGAGGACAGCTCTAGCGAAGACTCTGAAGAAGGAACAGGTGAGGCTCTCTTTATGGCATTTGAAGTAGAAAAATTAGAAGAGGCAGAAAACATAGAAAAGAGAGAAGGAATGAACTCTGAAGTGTCTATTGAAAAAGGTGAGGCTGAAGTTGATTTAGAAGGTGAGCTGGTTTCTGCTCTTATGGAATGGAAATCTGAGAAAAGAAAGAATAAAAAACTGGCAAGGAAGCTTGAGGATGCAAATGACATTATAACTAGTCTAAAAACACAGACAGAAGAGTACAAGAAAATGTCCGAAGATCTTGAAGTACAGGTAACCATGAAGATAGATTACTGTTGCAAATTGGAAGAAGAAAATGTTGGCCTTCGAATACAGATACAAGAGCTGGATCAAAAAATTAGCTGTCATTTAAAACATGAAGAAAGTTCGATGAAGCTGGACAAAATCCTAAGCGACCAAAGACCCATAGGTATCAAATTCGGTCTAGGATTTACTGAAGGAGAACCATCAAATGGACCAAAGGCAAGCAATGTTGAATGTGAAAAGAGTAAAGACAAGAAACAGGCTGTTGAAAGAAAAACAAATCAGGCAAAAGAAAGCAGTAATGCCAGTCCTGAAATAGGAACTGACAATGAGGGATTTACCAAGGTCACACATCAAAAGAAAAGAAGATCTAAGGCTCCTGCAACAACCTGGCAAAGACCATCTTTCAGGTTCAATCATTACTTTTATGGTTTCTATTTCAAATGTAATGGTTATGGGCATAAAATTGCTGACTGCAAGTATAATGTAGGTCCAAGAAGTTTCACTAGTAGAAATACTTTTGCTCCTCTAACAAGTTATGCAGTAGAATGCTTTAATTGTCACAACTTTGGGCACATTGCTAGAAACTATCATAGTACTTCTGTTTCAAATCAATCTCAGAAAAGAAGAACTCAACCATATAGGGCAAAACAGAATAGAATTATTTCTGAAAGATATGTGCAAGATTCTAAAAAGGGGAAATCCAAGCTAGAGCCCAATACCATAGTCAAAATAGAATGGAAATAGAAAGAACAACTCAGGGAAGAAAAGGAATCTTTAATAGTGCAAACAACTTTCAGGGCTCTAGAATAAATGTGTACCGTGGATTCTTGACAGTGGTTGCTCAAGTCATATGACAGGTGATAAACAAAAATTTGAAAAACTACAAAAATATGAGGGTGGCTCTGTGAAGTTTGGAAATAATGATGGAGCTAAAATAATAGGAAAAGGATCTATCAAAATTAGTGAAGGGAAAATCAAGTCAGAAGAAGTTTTATTTGTGGATGGTTTAAAACACAATCTGTTAAGTGTCAGTCAAATCTGTGACAAAGGACATGAAGTAGTCTTCAAAAAGTAGGGTTGTGAAGTCAGAAAAATAAATAGTGGGAAATTAATAGCAACTGGTTCAAGGACGTCTAGAAATTTGTACACACTCTTAGAAACTTTAGAAGGTACGTGCTTCATTGGACAAGAAGAAGAGAACTGGTTGTGGCACAAGAGGCTTGGACACATAAGTTTTGATAATTTGGTGAAAATCAGCTCGAAACAAGCAGTGAGAGACATTCCAACCATTAAAAAACCCTCAAACAATGTTTGTGCTTCATGTCAGAAGGGAAAGCAAACTAGAGTCTCATTTAAAACAAAAGAATACCACACTAGCAGGCCCTTGGAACTTATTCATACAGACTTATGTGGACCCATGAGAACTCAAAGCATAAATGGTGACAAATACTTTATGCTGTGTATCGATGATTATTCCAGAATGACATGGATATTTTTCTTAAAAGATAAAACAAAAGCTTTTGAAATGTTCAGATCCTTCAAACAGCTAGTTGAGAATGAAACAGGAAAAAGGGTCAAATGCTTACGATCAGACAGAGGAGGAGAATTCATTTTGAATGAATTTACAGACTACTATGAAAAACATGGTATCAGGAGACAATATTCAGTAGCTAGAACTCCACAACAGAATGGCGTAGTAGAAAGAAAGAACAGAACTATATAGGAAATGGCATGCACCATGCTGGAAGAAAATAAAATAGCAGATAGATTCTGGAAAGAAGCAGTTCACACTGTAGTATACATCCAAAACAGATATATGTTAAGAACTCATGAATGCAAAACACCTTATGAGTTGTGGTTTGGTAGAAAAGCAACAAAAAAACATCTCAAAATATTTGGCTGTAGGTGCTACATCAGAAAAATAGATGACAACCTTGGGAAGTTTGAAGATAGAGCAGATGAAGGTGTTTTTGTTGGGTATTTATCAAAAAGCAAAGCCTACAAAGGCTACAACAAGAGACTCAAGAAAATTGTGGACAGTGCAGACATTAAATTCGATGAATTTGGGAAACGATTAACTGAATTTGAGGAAAACTACCCAATCTATGAAGAAGTCGTTGAAGGAGATGAGGTGAATGAAATAGAAAATAAATCTACGTTTGATTCAGATGAATTAGTCGATGACTCAGAGGTGCAAGAAAACAAGAAATTCAAAACAGGCAGCTGGCAAAAAAATCATCCAAGAGACCAAATAATTGGAGATCCCACAGTTGGTATTCAGACAAGAAGGAAAGTAATAAGTAATTACTCTCTTTTATCTAGCATTGAGCCCAAAAACATAGATGAAGCAAGCAAAGATGATAGCTGGATGAAGGCAATAAATGAAGAGTTAGATCAGATTGAAAAGAACAAAACTTGGGAATTAGTACCTAGACTTGCAAATAAGAATGTAATCGGCACCAAATGGATATTTCGAAACAAATTAAATGAATACGGACAGGTCATTAGGAACAAAGCAAGACTGGTTTGTAAAGGATATGCACAGGTCGAAGGCATTGATTTTGAAGAGACTTTTGCTCCAGTGGCCAGATTAGAAGCAATTAGAATGTTTCTGGCCTTAGCAGTTCACAAAAACTTCAGAGTTTATCAGATGGATGTAAAATCTACCTTTTTAAATGGGAAACTCGAAGAAGAGGTCTACATTGAACAACCGGATGGATTTCAAATTAGTGAGGATCCTAACCTTGTCTGCAAATTAAAGAAAGCATTGTATGGATTAAAACAAGCACCACGGGCATGGTATGCAAGGCTAGATAACTATCTCTCTCAACAAGGATTCAAGAAAGGTTTAGTGGACAATAATCTGTATGTAAAAATAGAAGGTGGGCATCTCATTGTTCTAGTTGTCTATGTAGATGATATCATATTTGGCAGAAACAAAGATGAATCTTGTAAAGACTTAGCAAATAAGATGCGAGAATGAATTTGAAATGTCTATGATTGGTGAACTGTCTTACTTTCTTGGGCTACAAGTTAATCAAAATGAGAAAGGCATATTCATTTCCCAAATCAAATATGTGAAAGAAATGCTAAAGAGGTTCACTATGGAGGACTGCAAGCCAGTTAGCACTCCCATGACAACAGGATGCAAATTGAGTAAAGAAGACAAATCTCCACCTATAGACCAAACCATGTACAGATCTATGATTGGAAGTCTACTATATTTAACAGCCACTAGACTCGATATTCTGCAGGCGGTTTGCATGGTAGCTAGATTTCGGGCCAGTCCCAAAGAGACTCATGTGACAACAGTTAAAAGGATTTTTCGGTATCTCAAGGGCACCATGGAGTATGGGTTGTGGTATCCAAAAGGCAAAGACTTCACTCTTATATCATATTCAGATGCAGATTGGGCTGGATGTGTTGATGACAAAAAAAGTACCAGTGGAGGTGCATTCTATTTGGGGGACAGATTGGTTGCATGGCATAGTAAGAAGCAAGAGTCAGTTTCTTTATCTACAGCTGAGGCAGAATATATTGCAGCAACAACATGTTGTACACAAGTCTTGTGGATGAAACAAACTTTGAAAGATCTTGGAATTAATTTTAGTGAACCAATATCTATTAAGTGTGATAACACCAGTGCAATTAACATCTCCAAGAATCCAGTTATGCACTCACGGACTAAACACATTGCTATAAGGTATCATTTCTTGAAGGAGAAAGTTGCAGAAGGAGAAGTCAAATTGGATTTTGTCCCAACTACAGAACAAGTAGCAGATATATTTACAAAACCTTTGCCCAAGGAAGTGTTTGAGTACCTTCGAAGCAAATTAGGAGTAGTCACACTTCCTAAGAAGTGACTAGCTACAGGGATCACTTTCTCAGGGGGAGCATCTGAGTATTTGACTATTCCTTTGCTCATAATTATAATTTGTGCTAGATGCAACAAATTGTGCCTGAGAATTGTGAGGATGGACTCAGGGGGAGTCTACAGTAGCCCTTTGGTATTATTGACAAAGGGGGAGAAGAGTTATAGGAATGTACATAGGTGTTGCCAACAATTCCAAAGGGGGAGATTGTTGAGCAAGGTGTTGCAAGAAGTTTGTCATTGTTGTCAACACAGGCAATTAGATCTAATGATGTAGTGGACAGACAGTTCAGGAGTCATTCAGATGTAGAAGACAAAAGTTCAAAGGACAGTCAGATTATGTAAAGTGCAATTCTTGGAAAACAGAAGTGACCCAGTTTCTAAAATTCGAAGAAAAAGACAAGTTAGAAAACTGTCGCGATATCGCGACATGTTTTCTATTGCAATTTCGCGACAAGTCGGAGGAGAGAGAAGGCACAACCAAAAATGTTGCGATTTCATGACAAAAATGAGGAGAGAGAAGGCACAACCGAAAATGTCATGATTTCACGACAAAAATGAGGAGAGAGAAGGCACAGCTGAAAGTGTCACGATTTCATGACAAAAATGAGGAGAGAGAAGGCGCAAGGCAAACTGTCACGATTTCGCGACATGTTGGAGGCCAAGAAGCTAAGTCGAGAAACTGTAGCGATTTCGCTACATGTTGAAATTTCGCTGGCCGAAGCAAGGAGAAAGCGTTAAGTGGAAAAGTTGTAGCGATTTCGCTACATGTTGAAATTTCGCTGGCCGAAGCAGGAAGAAAGTGTTAAGTGAAAAGATGTAGCGATTTCGCTACGAGTTAAAAGTGCACAACACAAAGGTGTAGCGATTTCGCTACGAGTTGAAAAAGCACAACACGAAGGTGTAGCGATTTCGCTACGAGTCAAAAGTGCACAACACAAAGGTGTAGCAATTTTGCTACGAGTTGAAAAAGCACAACACGAAGGTGTAGCGATTTTTCTACGAGTCAAAAGTGCACAACACGAAGGTGTAGCGATTTCGCTACAAGTCAAAAGTGCAGAACTCAAAGGTGTAGCGATTATGCTACAAGTCAAAAGTGCAAGGCACAAAAGTGTAGCGATTTTGCTACAAGTCAAAGTCTCACGGGTAGAAGCAAAGTTGGAAGCACAAGGCACAAAGTTGTAGCGATTTCGTTACTGCATGAAGCAAGAAATGTACGGAAGCCGAAAGCGTCATGATTTCGTGACAAAGATGAGGATGACGTCAGCAAAAGTTGAAAGTGTCACGATTTCACGACAGGCTGCAAGAAAAGCCTCTGGAAGTCGAAAGTGTCACGATTTCGTGACAAAGATGAGGATGACGTCAACGAAAGCTGAAAGTGTCATGATTTCATGACAGGTTGCAAGAAAAGCCGCTGGAAGCCGAAAGCGTCGCGATTTCGTGACAAGGATGAGGATGACATTAGCAAAAGTTTGAAGTGTCACGATTTCATGACAAGAACGGTGGCAAAGCTATCAAAGGCCAAAAGGGTCACGATTTCATGATAGCAAGGACAAGAAGGCATACGATTTCAAAAAGTGTCACGATATCGCGACATGTTTCTATTTCGCGGCAATAGTTACAGGAAGGTGACAGAGGTGGCAGTAGAAGTTGGATCTGGGCCGACAGATTTTAGGGTTTTGCAGTTGACAGATTTTAGGGTTCGCAACCGACAATTTCTAGGGTTTGCAACAGACAAATTCTAGGGTTTTGCAGTCGACATTCTTAGGGTTACAGCCGACTATTGTTTAGGAAAAGTTGAGGCCGACAAAGTTGAATCTGGGCCGACAAATTCTAGGGTTTTGCAGTCGACATTCTTAGGGTTACAACCGACTATTGTTTAAGGATTTGTTCTTGAAATTTCTTCTATAAAAGCAGGGGTACTTCGAGTTTGAGAGAGCTGAAAAAGAGAATGTGTGAAATGCGAGCAGAGTGATTACGCAAGTAAAGTTCGTGTCGAGCAGAGTGCGAAGTCGTAGTTCGAGTCTGCATATCGTGATTGCATGAATGAAGAGCGCAATGTGTAGAGGTGGAGTTCTAAGTTCAAAGTGATTGCGCATAGACAACAGAAGTGATCGATCATCCGATTGCAGTAGAGAGTGCGAAGAAGTACATAGAAGCGGTCGGACAGTGCGAAGCGTTTTGCGTAGAAGCAGCAGAATGCAGAAAAATAGTAGACTGTAAGGAACAACGTGAAAGTTTTATTCTATCATTTTTATTATCTTATTGACTTCCAAGTTGCAGCTTGGCATAAGGGGTTGGTGCCTCTTTCCAGTAGGTGCTGGTAAATTAGGAGTTGGTGCTCCATTCTATTTGAAATAGATAAAGCTAAGGGGTTGGTGCTCCTTCCAGTTGGTGCTGGTAAAAGATATTGTAAAGTTGTAGCTTTGCATTGGCTGGATTTGGATGGTAGTCCAAGCAGTCATTTTGAGGAGTAGCCACATTGGTGAACCTCGTTAAATAACTGTGTTGTGTGTGTCATGCTTTCTTGCTGCATTTGATATTTCTTTTATCAGTTTTAAATAGCTGCTGGATTTAAAACTATATGTATTAGAAATTTTAAAGATCACACTGATTCACCCCCCTCTCAGTGTCACTATGATTACAACATCTCGTGGCTCTTGCATGAATCTTGAAAAATAGTTTACAACAAAGACTAGATCAGGTCGAGTATTTGTCAAGTATAGAAGACTTCCAATTAATTGTTGGTACCTTGTAGCTGAAACTAAAGGTGTTTCATAATTTTTGGATAATTGAATTCCTTGTTCCATGGGTGTATCTTTAGGTTTACAGTCATTCATTCTATATTTTTCAAGTAGATATTTTGCATATTTTGACTATGTAATGGTAATATTATCTTCTTTTTAATGAATTTCTAGACCAAGATAATAATTCATTAGTCCTAAATCTATCATTTCAAAAGATTTCTCAAGATCCTTTTTTATTTCACTTATTTGTTTTTTAGAGCTTCCAATAATCACTATATCATCAACATACACTATAAGAATTAGTATATCATTTCCAAATTTCTTTGTATATAGACTAGGATCGGATGTACTTCATTCATAACTATGTTGTAGAAAATGATTATTAATTTTTATGTTCCATGCTCTAGGGGCTTGTTTTAGATCATATAAATATTTTTTTAATTTGCAAATCTTATGTTATTGACCTTTAACAACAAATACTTCTACTTGTGACATGTAGGCTTCTTCTAAGTCACCATTAAAAAAAACACTTTTTACATCCATTTGATGAAGTTTCCAACCCCGATGAGCTGCTAAAGCACACACTATCCTGATAGTAGTCATTTTGGCTTTTGGTGCAAATGTCTCTTCATAGTCAATTCCCTCTTTCTGAGTATATCCTTTGGCTACTAACCGAGACTTGTACTTGTCAAGTGTCCCATATACTTTATATTTAATCTTGTAAACTCATTTGCAACCCATTACTTTCTTTCCAAGAGGTAATTCTACTAGATTCCATATTTTGTTCTTTTGTAGTGATGAATATTTAGATTCCATAGATACCTTCCAATGTGAGTGATTTAGGGCTTGAAGTGTTGATGTTGGCTCTACTATGGTGCTTAGTAATCCTCTATTTATTCTACTTTGACTACGAGTTTGAGGTCTTGTAGTAGTAAGATCTGGCATTTGTTCCAAATTTGATTCTCTGAGTGTGTTTCTAAGCCATATTGGTTCCTTTATTTGAGGAATTATGGAAGTTTTTGTGTATTCGCTCTGTTCATCTTGAGATTCTAACTCTATTTCTTCATTTTCTAAATCTTCCTCTAAGAAATTTAAAAGTACTTCTGCATCATTATCATGTTTTTAGTTTCAACCTTGATCTTCTCATCAAAGACTACATCTCTACTTATATATACCTTCTTTGTACTTGGATCTATTATTCTATACCCTGCAGATTCATCATCATAGCCAAAAAATATTCCAACCATAGTTTTTCATCTAATTTTTTCCTTTTTTATTTTGGAATATGCATATAAGCTTTGCATCCAAAAATTCTTAATTTTCCAATATTTGGTTTTTGCCCTAACCATGCTTCTTCTAGTGTAACATTCTTGAGTATTCTTGTAGGTAATCTATTTTGTAAATATACTACTATTTTGACTGCTTCTACCCAATACTGAGAATCAATATGAGCTTATTTTATCATACACCTCACCATTTTCATTATAGACCTATTTCTTCTTTCTGCAATTCCATTTTATTGTGGTGAATATGTTATAGTGAGTTGTCTTTTAATTCCATTTTCTTCTAGAAATAGATTGAATTATTTTGATACAAATTCACCTCCTCTATCTAAACGAAGAATTTTGATAGTTTTTCCTGATTTCTTTTCTACTTGGAGTTTGAATTGTTTAAAACAACTAAATGCTTCTGATTTGTACTTCATAAAGTATACCCATATTTTTCTAGTATGATCATCAATAAATAACTGAAAATACTTATGTCCTCCAATACTAGTAACATTCATTGGACCACATAAATATGTATATATTAATTCTAATGGTTGTTGGTACTTATGTTGATGAAGTTCAAAAGGAATTCTATGTTGCTTTCCTACCAAACATTCTAGACAAATAGTAGATTCCCAAGATAGATTTGGTATCCCTTCAACCATTTTATGTTTGACCATTTCATTTATGGATGATGCACTGGTATGTCCCAACCATTTATGCCATAGATATTTTGTTCCCAATGTTGTAACTGAAAGGGCTGAGTGTGTAGTAGTATCCAAAACAAATAGACTACCTTTATAGGAGCCTGAAGCTATCATTTTTCCTTGTTTGATGATATGACATTGTTTTATTTTATTAATAACTTTGAATTCTATTGTCATGTCTTGATCCATGAGTTGAGAAACTGAAAGAAGGTTGGTAGTTAATCCAAGAACATATAGTACATTGTTAATCATTCCTTTTCCATTTATCAGATTAATAAGAATGTTTCCTATCCCTTTTACTTCATATGTCTTACTATCTACTATAGCAACTAGTTTCTCTTTTTTTTTCTTGTAAGGAATTAAACAATTGTTTGTTTCTAGTCATATGTTTGCTTGCTCCTGAATCTATGTACCAATAATCCATAGTTATTTTTAATTTTTTTTAATTTTCTAGTTTGTATGAATTTGACTACCTTATGACTCCCTAGTTTCAAATATATAAGTGAAAAACTAATTTGATGTTGAAGTCCTTATGGCTCCCAAATAAGAAATTTAGGATTTTGTAAATTATATTTGCAGTTTTTGTAACCTTAATTTGAAGTGGAAATCCTTATTTCTCCAAAATAACAATATTTGCAAATATTTAAATGCAATTTGAATAAAGTAATTTCAAAATTTTTCAAAAAAAACTTCTTTCTTCAAAAAAACTTCTAAGGCATTCAATAATTCTTCTAAGGTTGTAAATCTATACCTTATTTCTCCTTTTATTAAAAAAACCTTGAGTATAATAAATTAATTAACCTTGACTTCAATATTATACCTTGTATATTTTGCAAAGGTTTTAGATTATACTAAATATTTCTTACCTCCTTTAATATAGCACTCCAAAACTTTGTATTGCTTACTTTTTTCTCCAACCTACGCTCTCAAGATTCTCTTCACTCACTATGATGCATTTAATGCACTTTGACATTCAGTCTCCAAGGCTTTGACTCTTTGAATTGTATCTTTCTCTTCCCTTCATTGTAGCACATATGCACTATTCTTACGTGCTTCACTCTCACCTCTATCAAGTGGCACTCTGACCCATGCATGTAAGAAGGCATTACTTACATGATAATTGGTGCTCCTCTACCATCAAGACACTTGGCATTCAATTTGATGCTTCTTCTAGGATAATTGAATACTCCTTGGTGATTGGTGCTTTGTATCTTGGGTGACAAGTGTCTTTTACACCTATAGCATTTGTTTATGAACATTACAACTTCCTACCTCCTTGGTAACATTTAAATTTTTATTGTGCTTGACTTGATTGTCCCCTCTACAATGATGGTTTTGCTTCCTTGGTGCTCAAACTATGATTTAGCTCTCCTCACGGTGGTTGGTGCTCTGTGTCTAACATGCCAAATGGAAAACAATAACCTTAATTCTTCACCTAACATACCATATGATCACTTGATTATTCAATGCCTTTCCTTTTGTTTCAATAGGTATACATTACGTTGGTCATTACTCAAGTGTCTTACCTTACTTTTGCATTATGTAGCAAGAATTATATCAAATGATGCAAATGATGATTAGCTCTTTATTATCCTCCTTTCAATGGTCTTGTATTAATTTTATGCAACCCTAATGGTGGTTCGCTTAACTTCACCAAAGCTCCTTTAGTGGTGATTCTCTTCCTCAACTATGTTCTCAACTGAATGGTGGTGGTGCTCTAGGTAATCTTCTTTGATGATGGTGGTGGCTCCTCTACATTGTCCTAGTGGTTCTTCCACTTATTTGGTGGTTTCTCAACTTGGCATTGGTTGGTTTCTTTCTATTGGTGGTGCTCTTACCTCTTTGTTCGATAGTTGGCTTGCTTGGCACTTTGCTATGTAAATAGCACTACTTTTGGGTGCTTAATTTCAATAGAGCTTCATGCTCCTTTGCTATAATGTATTACAAAATATTGTATGTAGATCTAGAGATACAATAGCTCATGACTTTCTATCGCTTACCCCTTATACTTTTAGTCCTTCTTAAACAGTTACACTAGCTTTCTTGAAATGGTGCCTTTCTTATCCAATATGGTGGCACCTCTTCTCTTTGCCAAGACTTGGTAATGGTGGTTTTCCTTCCACAATAACTTCTCCTTATTAGCTACTCTTCTATAATAGCTCCTCATCATATCTATTCTTGGTGGTTTCTTCTTTGGTGACTCCAAGCTTCTAATTTATGCCAAAACATGTACCTTTTAGATAGTATAATACTTCTATCCTTTGTTGTAAACTATTGACTTATTTATTTTTCAAGAGATAGTAAGGAGTTGATATTTTTCCTTTCCTTATATTATATCTAACTTCTCCTTTCTTTGTTGTAGGTTTTAATCTCTTGTGAATGTTATCTTCTCCAACTTTGAAGATATAAAATTGAGACCTTTCCTTTTGCTACTTTAAAAACTCAAATGTGGTGCTTTTAAAGACTAAATAATAAGCTAATGTGAACATTAAAATAATGAACTTTTATATCACCAATATTTTATACCTTTTTCTCTTTTTTGTAGCTATATTTATTGGTGATTTGGTTTACCTATATTCTGTCCCGAATTTTTAAAAATTGTAGCTCCAATTCCTTTTGCTTGTCAATCTTACAGCTCTATGACTCTTCAATTTTCTACCTCAAAAAATATGATTTCTCCTTCTTATCTTCTTGTCAAATTCTAACTTCAAATTTGACCTCTTCCTCAAGAATTTGAATGTCTTGAGATCTTAAAAAACCTCTTTTCAAAATTTTGTAAACTTCATGTCAAATCCTTCTTCCTTTTGGGCTTGTTGTCAGAGATAATTATCCCAAATTATTCTTTGCAAGAGATTCTCCTACTTGCAATATTCTACCTCAAGCTTTCTTCAAGTCTCCCTTGGGGCTCTGATACCACTGTTGAGCAAGGTGCAACAATAGTATTGTCATTGTTGTCAACACAATTAGACAGATCGATTGATGCAGTGGATAGGAGTTCAGTGATGCAGTGGACAGGAGTTCAAAGGTTACTCAGAGTATGTGCAGTGCTGTTAAATTCTTATGAGGATGTTTCTGATGTTTGGGTGAAGTTGCTACAGGTTTTCCAAGAAGATCGAAGTGGCCCATATGCTAAAAATCAAAAGAAAATCACAAGGAAGAAAACTATCGTGATATCGCGACATGTTGAGCAAGAAAGAAAAACTGTCATGATATCATGACATGTTGAGCAAGAAAGAAAAACTATCACGATATCGCGACATGTTGAGCAAGAAAGAAAAACTATCGCGATATCGCGACATGTTGAGAAGAAAGCAAAACTGTCACGATTTTATGACATGTTTAGAGAGAAAGAGCAAGAAAGCAAAACTGTCATGATTTCATGACATGTTCGTAGAGAAAGCGCAAGCAAGAAAAACTGTCATGATTTCACGACATGTTCGGAGAGAAAGCGCAAGCAAGCAAAACTATCACGATTTTGTGACATGTTTGGAGAGAAAGCACAAGCAAGCAAAACTGTCATGATTTCATGACATGTTTAGAGAGAAAGCGCAAGCAAGCAAAACTATCACGATTTCACGACATGTTCGGAGAGAAAGTGCAAGCAAGCAAAACTGTCACGATTTCGTGACATGTTCGGAGAGAAAGCGCAAGCAAGCAAAACTGTCGTGATTTCGTGACATGTTCGGAGAGAAAGCGCAAGCAAGCAAAACTGTCATGATTTTGCGACATATTGCAAGAGAGATAGTACGAAAGAAAAAGTGTCGCGATTTCGTGACATGTTGGAAGAGAGAAAGGCAAGTAGAAAAAGTGTCACGATTTCGTGACATATTGCAAGAGAGATTGTACGGAAGAAAAAGTGTCACGATTTCGTGACATATTGCAGGAGAGAGAGTCCGAAAGAAAAAGTGTCGTGATTTCATGACATATTGCAAGAGAGATTGTACGGAAGAAAAAGTGTCACGATTTCGTGACATATTGCAAGAGAGAGAGTCCGAAAGAAAAAGTGTCGTGATTTCGTGACATATTGCAAGAGAGATTGTACGGAAGAAAAAGTGTCACGATTTCATGACATATTGCAAGAGAGAGTCCGAAAGAAAAAGTGTCACGATTTCATGACATATTGCAAGAGAGATTGTACGAAAGAAAAAGTGTCATGATTTCACGACATATTGCAAGAGAGAGAGCCGAAAGAAAAAGTGTCACGATATCGCGACATGTCGGGTTTTCATGACCCGAAGGCAAGAGAAAGAGCAAAGGAGAAAAAGTGTCACGATATCATGACATGTCGGGTTTTCATGACCCGAAGGCAAGAGAAAGAGCAAAGGAGAAAAAGTGTCATGATATCTGACATGTCGGGTTTCGTGACCCGAAGGCAAGAGAGAGAGCAAGGAGAAAAAGTGTCACGATATCATGACATGTCGGATTTTCATGAACCAAAGGCAAGAGAAAGAGCAAAGGAGAGAAAGTGTCGGATTTCGTGACATGTCGTACTTCGACTAAAGGAGGAAAGAGAAAGTAAGAAGGCTGAAGTTTCACGATATCGCAACAAAAGTAAAGAGGAAGAGTACAAAGGTGAAAGTGTCATGATATCATGACATGTTGTGTTTTTGCTGGTACAAGCCAAGAAGAGTAGCAAGGAGGCAAAAGTGTCACGATATCGTGACATGTGTTTTCACGGGTACAAGCAAACAAAAGAAGCAAGGAGGTGAAAGTGTCACGATATCACGACATGTGTTTTCATGGGTGAAAGCCGAGAAGAGGACAAAGAGGCAGAAGTGTCACGATTTCGTGACAAGTCGCTTTGGCACGAGCTAAGAAGAGAACCCAACCAAAATAAGATATGTGATAGTTAACTAAGTTATACGGCGATTACAGTGCGATTGTAGAAGAAAATCATGCAGCTAAAATAAGAAGAGTTAACTGAAGTCAATACGTCAGTTATAGGTGCAGTTACAGAGAAAAATCATGCAGCTAAAATAAGAATAGTGAACTAAAGTTAGAACGACAGTTACAAGGCCAGTTACGGAGTGAAAGCATCGAGCGACGGTTAAACTGAAAGTCATCAGTCGAAGACCAAACAAAGAGCCATAACTATTAATAGGATGCATGAGAGAATACTGTGAGATAAAGGAGTTACATATAGAAGTTTCTATTAATAAGTTGCATGCAAAAATATGGAAGTTAAAAATAGAATCAGAACTTTGTTATAAAAGGAGGTCTACGTGGAGAATTACAAAGCTGCTGAAATAGGGTGAAAGTGCTACAAAAAGAGGGTTGGAAGAGTGTCGTAAGAGAGCGTTAGGCAGAGCCGTGAGAGCCGTAAGAATGCAGTAAGAAGTGCAGCAAGAGGGTTGTAAGAGGGCTGTAAAAGTGCAGTAAGTAGAGCCTTAAGTGTGTGTGATGTTTTGGTGAATAGTGAGAGAGGTTGGGTTAGCAATAGACCAGTCAGGGTCTTGTATAAAGCGGAGGCATTTTTATGTCAATCTTATAGTTTCAAAATTGCAGTCCAAGTTGGTGCTTGGAATTAGGGGTTGGTGCTCCTTTCTGTTGGTGCAGATAAATTAGGGGTTGGTGCTCCTTTCTGTTGGTGCAGATAAATTAGGGGTTGGTGCTCCTTTCTGTTGGTGCAGATAAATTAGGGGTTGGTGCTCCTTTATGTTGGTGCAGATAAATCAGGGGTTGGTGCTCCTTCCAGTGGGTGCTGGTAAATTGATTGTAAAATTGATATTTTGCAAAGGCTGGATTTGGATGGGAGTCCAAATAGTCAATTTTTGAGGAGTAGCCAAAACTGGTGAACCTCGGTACATCTTGTGTTGTGTGATGCTCTCTTGTTATATTTGCTTTATGTGGTTTTAAGTTTTCATTGTTTTGGCTTTAAGAGTTGAAGTTTTTAAGTTTTAAAGAGCCACACTGATTCACCCCCCCTCTCAGTGTCATTGTGAAACTAACAATTGGTATTAGAGCCAAGTTCCTGAACAAAGCTTAACCAGCTAGGGTGATCTTGGATTAGTACGCAATGGCAGGTGGTGAAGGCTTCTCATCAAACAAAGCACCATTGTTGGACGGAACTAATTACACATTTTGGAAACTCAGGATGCAGACATATCTTTGTGCTTTGGGATACGACATTTGGGATTCAGTAGACAGTGGATACACAATACCCACCACTCCTCCAACCGATGCTGCCGGTAAGAAACTATTTGAGAATAACTCTAAAGCAAAGAATGCTATCATGTGCGGTTTAATGGACAATGAACTGATAAATATTATGAGTTGTAAAATGGCAAAAGACATATGGGACAAACTAAAGAGCATTCATGAAGGAGACGACAAGATCAAGGAGGCCAAGTTACAAACGCATCGAGCTCAGTTCGAAGCATTAAAGATGAATGACGATGAGAACATAGAGGCATACATGCTGAGAGTTAATGGAATCATTAATGCGATTAGAGGACTCGACGAGGAAATGGAAGATGTTGTCATCATGAAAAAGGTACTAAGATCTCTTCCCCAAAGATTTGATTCTAAAGTTTCAGCAATAGAAGAAGCTAAAGATCTAAATACTTTTAGTATGGATGAGATGCATGGTTCTTTGATTGCATATGAGATGAGAATAGGAAAAACTAAACCCACAGACAGAGAAGCTGCTTTTAAAGCACATAAAAATATAAAAGCAAAACAAGAATCCGAGGAAGAAGAGACATCAGATGAAATGGAAGCAAACTTTGTTCGAAAACTAAAAATGGGAAAAGGAAAATACAGAGGAAAGTTACCATTTAAATGTTTCAATTGTGGAGGCATTGGGCATCTTGCAGCTAAATGTCCACTTAATGAGAAGAACATAAGTGATGAAGGATCGCACCAAGAAAGAAGTGACTGGAAGAACAAAACAAATTTTAGAAAAGGCAACTTCAAGAAGAAAAGTTTCATCTCCAAGAATGTCAGTTCATTAGAAGACAACTACAGTGAGGATTCTAAAGAGGAAACAGGTGAAGTTCTTTATATGGCACTCAAAGAAGAAAAAATAGAAAAAGAACAAGTATGTGATGAAAACCTAGAGGTTGAAGTAGATCTAGAAGGTGAGTTGATCGCTGCACTTGAAGAGTTGGGTTTAGAAAGGAAAAAGAACAAAAGACTGTCCAAGAAGTTGGAAGAATATGAGGGTAATATTGAAGATCTCTTCTTACAAATTCATAAAGCCAAGAAACTAGAAGAAGCCTTGAAGTCACAGATCAATGAGAAAGAGATTGTTTGCTGCAAACAAGAAGAGGAGATTGTGTTATTGAGGAAACAACTAGAAGAGGCCAATACAAATCTCAAATTTGAGAAGAGCACAGAGCTACTAGATAAAATGATAAGGCAACAAAGAAGCCCCATGTGTAAGCTTGGTCTTGGATGTGAAGCTGAACAACCTTCATCTTCTAAAGTCTACGAGAGAAGAAGAAATCCACTACTTGAAGGATCAAAGAAACAAAAGCTTAAATCTGAATCCTCAAAAGGAAGAAAATCTCAAAGGATATCTACAGAAAAGATACACAACAAAAGAGGTTCTATCACTCTCACTTTATTCATAATAATGCTTTTAATGGCTATTGTTTTAGATGCAACCATTATGGTCACAAGGCAATTTATTGTGGATTGAATAATAGATCAAAGAGTTATGCTGGTAGAAATACATCTGTTATTCCGGTTGAACACCATGTGCAATGTTTTAAATGTAATGGTCATGGGCACATAGCAAGGTCTTGTCCAAGAAATTTTGTATCTAATCTAAGGCAAGACAGTAGATTTCATCAGACGCAAAGAATGCAACATAGACAGGGAAGAAATCATGTGCATCAAAGAAAGGAAAATAATCATCCATCAAGGATGTACAAGAGACAACCACCCAAGAGAAATGTTCAAGTTCACGAAAAGGTTCAAAATAGGGATGCAGTTGAAAACCTTCAACCTAAGTTCAAGAAATATTGGAGAAAGAAAGAAGAGAGGAAATCGTGTCTCCTTGGACTGAAGGAGATTACTCCTCTATTGCACTAAGCAGCTACAGGTAGCACATCCTCAGGGGGAGCAATGTTAAAGTTTTATTTTAATGCTCCTATGTATTGTGTGGATATCTGAGGATGAAAGGAAAGTAGTCGGGGAGTTGTCGTATAGTTGTCAAAATGTGTTTCAGTTCATGTAGATGTTTGTGGAGATAGTATCAAACTGATGTGCTTCAACAGAACAACATGGTGTACAGCTAGGTTTTCGATGCAGTAGCTGATAGGCGCTATCTGAGATAGAACACGTAGCACAGGTCGACGTGTCATGGAAGCATAAGCTGGCAGGTGCTTGTTTTGAAGCCTGTAACATTCCCAATCTGTAGATAAAATAGAATCCATGTTGTGAATGGGAAGGCGTGCGTTTCTTAACCAAAAATACAACACATCATTTGGTATAAGACAACATTATGGTGGTTGATTTCTGAAATATCGTTGGAGGGAAAATGATTGTTTGTGGTTTCCTTTTCGAAAGTGGTTGGTTGAATGCATCAAGGTTTTCTGAATTGAGAGTTGTGTTTAAACCTTGTGTTATAAGCATAGTGGTTGAAGCCCATTGGTTGTGAAAGAACTTGAGTTAGAAAAGAACATGAGTATCATTATTATGTGATATTTGTGGTTGAGCATTGTTGAAAATATTTGAGTTGGTTGATTGATTGAGCCATTGAGAAGGCCTTTGGGAAATATTTGAGGACAGTGTTGGGACAGATTTCTAGAGCAGATTTGGGCAAGTCCTTGGTGAGATTGCTAGAGAAGATTTGGGCAAGTTCTTGGTGAGCTTGCTAGACCAGATTTGGGCAAGTTCTTGGTGAGCTTGCTAGAGCAGATTCTATGTGAGCCTATTGAGCAGGTTCTTAGTGAGCCTATTGATAGAGTACAGAGGACAGAGTCTCAATGGATAGAGATCCAACAACCAACATAGTTGAAGATAGATCTGAGTGAGGATTCTTCAAGTGGAGAGAGGTCCACCAGTCAATGCAGCAGAGAGACAGAGTCTTCTATAATATAACAATTGGAGAGAGGTCCACCAGTCAGTAGTGGATACCTTAGCAATAAATTGGGAGTGGTCATGCTTCCCAAGAACTGACTAGCTATCGAGACCACATTCTCAGGAGGAGCATTTATATATTTGATTATATTTTTGCTCATATTTGTAATTTTTGCTAACTGTCATAACGTGTGCCTGAGAATGTTGTGCATGGACTCAGGGGGAGTCTGCAGTAGCCCTTTGGTATTATTGTCAAAGGGGGAGAAGATTTATAGGAAATTGCACGTGTGTTGCCAACAATTCCAAAGGGGGAGATTGTTGAGCAAGGTGCAGCAATAGTATTGTCATTGTTGTCAACACAATCAGACAGATCGGTTGATGCAGTGGACAGGAGTTCAGAGGTTACTTAGAGTATGTGCAATGTTGTTAAATGCTTATGAGGATGTTTTGATGTTTGGGTGAAGTTGCTACAGGTTGTCCAAGAAGACCGAAGTGGCCCATATGCTAAAAATCAAAAGAAAATCACAAGGAAGAAAACTGTCACGATATCGCGACATGTTGAGCAGAAAGAAAAACTGATATCCGACATGTTGAGCAAGAAAGAAAAATCGTCGTGATATCGCGACATGTTGACAAAAAAAAATAGAAGGACAAGAAAGAAAAATCATCGTGATATCGTGACATGTTGAGAAAAAGAAAACTATCACGATTTCATGACATGTTAGAGAGAAAAGCAAAAAGCAAAATGACAGGAAAAAGAAGAAAAATCATGATTTCATGACATGTTCGGAGAGAAAGGCAAGCAAAAAACTATCATGATTTCTCGACATGTTCGGAGAGAAAGCGCAAGCAAGCAAAATTATCACGATTTCGTGACATGTTCGGAGAAAAGGCAAGAAAAAAATATCATGATTTCATGACATGTTAAGAGAGAAAGCAAAAAAAATCATTACAGAAAAAAGAAAAAATCAGAAACATAGTGAGAGAGAAGTACGAAAGAAAAGTGTCATGATTTCATGACATATTGGAAGAGAGAAAAAATAGAGAAAAGTGTCATGATTTCATGACATATTGCAAGAAAGAAAAAAGTCAACATATGAGAAAAGTGAAAGAAAAGTGTCACGATTTCAGTGACATATTGCAAGAGAGATTGTACGAAAGAAAAAGTGTCACGATTTCATGACATATTGCAGGAGAGAGAGTCCGAAAGAAAAAGTGTCATGATTTCATGACATATTGCAAGAGAATTGTACAGAAGAAAAAGTGTCACGATTTCATGACATATTGCAAGAGAGAGAGTCTAAAAGAAAAAGTGTCGCGATATCGTGACATGTTGGGTTTTTACGACCCGAAGGCAAGAGAGAGAGTCAAGGAGAAAAAGTGTCACGATATCGCGACATGTCGGGTTTTCATGACCCAAAGGCAAGAGAAAGAGCAAAGGAGAAAAAGTGTCGCGATATCGTGACATGTCGGGTTTTGCGACCCAAAGGCAAGAGAAAGAGCAAAGGAGAAAAAGTGTCACGATATCGTGACATGTCAGGTTTTCATGAACCGAAGGCAAGAGAAAGAGCAAAGGAGAGAAAGTGTCACGATTTCATGACATGTCGCATTTTCGCGACTAAAGGAGGAGAGAGAAAGTAAGAAGGCAGAAGTGTCACGATATCATGACAAAAGTAAAGAGGAAGAGTACGAAGGTGAAAGTGTCACGATATCGTGACATGTTGTGTTTTCATGAGTACAAGCCAAGAAGAGTAGAAAGGAGGCGAAAGTGTCACGATATCATGACATGTGTTTTTATGGGTACAAGCAAACAAAAGAAGCAAGGAGGCAAAAGTGTTGTGATATCACGACATGTTGTGTTTTCACGGGTGAAAGCCGAGAAGAGGACAAAGAGGCAGAAGTGTCATGATTTCGTGACAGGTCACTTTGGTACGAGCTAAGAAGAGAACCCAGCCGAAATAAGATATGTGACAGTTAACTGAAGTTATACGACAGTTACAGGTGCAGTTGTAGAAGAAAATCATGCAGCTAAAATAAGAAGAGTTAACTGAAGTCAGTACGTCAGTTACAGGTGTAGTTACAAAGAAAAATCATGCAGCTAAAATAAGAATAGTGAACTGAAGTCAGAACGATAGTTACAAGGCCAGTTATGGAGTGAAAGCATCGAGCGATGGTTAAACTGAAAGTCATCAGTCGAAGACCAAACAAAGAGCCATAACTATTAATAGGATGCATGAGAGAATACTGTGAGATAAAGGAGTTACATATAGAAGTTTCTATTAATAAGTTGCATGCAAAAATATGGAAGTTAAAAATAGAATCAAAACTTTGTTATAAAAGGAGGTCTGCGTGGAGAATTACAGTGCTGCTGAAATAGGGTGAAAGTGCTGCAAAAAGAGGGTTGGAAGAGTGTCGTAAGAGAGCGTTAGGCAGAGCCGTGAGAGCCGTAAGAATGCAGTAAGAAGCGTAGCAAGAGGGCTGTAAAAGTGTAGTAAGCAGAGCCTTAAGTGTGTGTGATGTTTTGGTGAATAGTGAGAGAGGTTGGGTTAGCAATAGACCAATCAGGGTCTTGTATAAAGCAGAGGCATTTTTATGTCAATCTTATAGTTTCAAAATTGCAGTCCAAGTTGGTGCTTGGAATTAGGGGTTGGTGCTCCTTTCTGTTGGTGCAGATAAATCAGGGGTTGGTGCTCCTTTCTGTTGGTGCAGATAAATTAGGGGTTGGTGCTCCTTTATGTTGGTGTAGATAAATTAGGGGTTGGTGCTCCTTTCTGTTGGTGCAGATAAATCAGGGGTTGGTGCTCCTTCTAGTGGGTGCTGGTAAATTGATTGTAAAATTGATATTTTGCAAAGGCTGGATTTGGATGGGAGTCCAAACAGTCAATTTTTGAGGAGTAGCCAAAACTGGTGAACCTCGGTACATCTTGTGTTGTGTGATGCTCTCTTGTTATATTTGCTTTATGTGGTTTTAAGTTTTCATTGTTTTGGCTTTAAGAGTTGAAGTTTTTAAGTTTTAAAGAGCCACACTGATTCACCCCCCTCTCAGTGTCATTGTGAAACTAACAACAACTGTTAGATTTTATGCTAAAATACTTAATGAAATACAATCACAAGGTATAAAATGATCATGCAATATTAAATATATGATAATTATAATATTCTATATAGGTAAAACTCATAAGAAACTTTTTTAGCTACTCATAAAAGTTCCATTAGTGAAAGCTCACAAAAATAATATGAGAAATTGAGATATACTAATGCATTCTATGAGCAATGCCTTTTTTTCATATAATTACAATGCTTTGTCACAAATATATAATAGTATGTGACTCTTCACTTACCTACTCTAAGGATAAATATGCACTATGCATGATGGACACTTGTACACATGCACACCTAACTATAAGACACTTGATATAATCTAACCATGTACCCATGGTGATACATTGATATGTACCAAATGATGTAATATTCTATAACAATATATTTTAAATAATGGGTAAATTAACTCCTTCAAAAGAGATGCCTTTCACCCTCAAGTGGTTTTAAAACCATTTGAGAAGTGGGGATTAGACTTCATTAGACGTATCAAAACTTCAAGTGATTTCAATGAGTACATCTTGGTGTGCATGGATTATGTAACCAAATGGACAAAAGTGAAGGTATTACAACATGCCCAAAAATAAAAAGTTGTTGATTTATTGTATGATAATATATTTTAGTTTTTTGGAGCACCTAGGGAGATTGTATTAGATCAAGGGCCATAATTCATGTCTGATGTCATAGCTGCCTTTGTGTATAAATATCAAGTGAACCATAGGAAATGTTTACCATACCATCCTCAGTATAATGGTCAGGTGGAGGTCACCAATAGGAATATTAAAAATATCTTGACAATGATAGTTGCTTCACATAGGAAAAATTGAGTACATAGACTCAAGGAGGCAGTACGAGCCCTAACACTACTTGGAAATAAAAAACAAGGATCACACCCTATGAAAAGGTCTATGTAAGACAACTATCATGCCAATTGAGTTTAAAATTTAGACCTTATGCACTACGTTGAAGTTTGCAATTGATATTACCACTAATCAACAAGAAATACTCTTATAGCTAAAATAATTAGATAAAATTCATCATGATGCCCTTCAACATGCTAAATTATTGCAATCACAACTAAAGCAATGAAATGATAAACATATCATTCCAAGGACTTTTCAAGTAGGTGATTAGACCTTACTCTATGAATTCATGTTTAAATATTTTAAAGGAAATTTGTGTACAATATAGTTGGGTCCCTATGAAATTGAATAAGCCTATGGTAACGATGCATTCAAGTTGAAAACCATTGATGACTCCTATCATGGCTTACTTGTCAATGTCCATCGATTGAAGCTATACCACAAACCTCTATCAAAGTCATATTTTATTAAAAAAGTGATTCAAAAAGTAGACATATAGTTCATTTTTGACCTGCAACCTTTTTATAGTACTTTATATATTTCCTTCAACAAGCATATATGTAAAAGAAAAACAAAAAAAAGAAAAAAGAAAAAAACAATAAAGTTCTATGATGAAAACCTTAACCGACACCATAGGGCCAAGGACAAAGATGAAAACTATTTTTTGTCTCTTCACCCTTGCATAAATAACATCCATTTGTGAAAAATATCTTTCTAGCACATATGGATAGTTAATTTTTGAAAACTAGCTTGCTGGCGGGAATTATATGCATTAAAAAAATTAGAATAAAAAAAACAAAAAGAAAAAGAAACCAACAAAAAAGCACCACTAGTTCAAACCTTCTTCATGATGACATGTCTATGCAATATGTATATGATTATGGATATCTTCAAGTGTTCTTCCATCCAATGGTGATCATAGATCTAATGAATAACATATTAGTCCAGGTACCTTTTCATCACTTCATTTTTATTTTAGCTATACATATTTCATTTTTTCTACAAACTCTATTAAGCTTATCCATTCCTTTCTCCCACTCATCCCTATTCCATTTTATTTATTTATTTTTTCCATAAGGATGTATAATATTATTCAATTTGTGGAAAGAGGATAGTCATTCATGTATGTTTAAAATTTTGTAAGTCTAAAAACCGACTACAAAAATATGGTGAGCTAAACAGGCAAATTTGGTAGTCAAATGACATTGACCAAGTCAACATACCAAAAATGAATCAACCACCATGAATATAACTAAGTTCGTTAGTCAACATAATTGATGATTTGACAGGGTATATTCCATGAAATATTAAGTCAAACAAGACATAATTCAAAATAATAGGGCAATTAGTAGTATGGACGGGTGAGATTCAAGACACATGCTCGCATGTGAGCCTAATAGGGATAAAACATAGACCACAAGGGAAATATTTTGGTGCTATAAAACCTTTAGAATAATCCATTCTACATGTAGTAACACTTGTCCAAACCAAAATTTGATGATCTCCACACCATGTTTAGAAAGGACTCTCAAATCAGGTAAGTAGCATGCCAAGTCATTTTATTCCCTAGGTCTATTTGAAACATTAAAATTTATCATTAAAACTTATCCACATGCATGAGAATTTTACACCATCCCATATCATCATATTCCCATGCATGAATTAACTAGGTCCTAAGATATCTTGATGATTTGCACACATCAACGTCTCACCTATGGTATCAAGTTCTTGTTCTCGACACTATTATAATACTGCATTGGTGTTGTGTTTCATACACCTTATTGCAAATTACTTATGTGCTACATTGTGTTGTGTGTGAAATTAGAAAGTAAAAACCCTATTGTGAATTAGATACCCCATATCATTTTGAGCATGAGAGTATTTACCAGCCTTTTGACTATGAGCAAAAATTTCCAGGGCTCTACTACAATCCTTCTTGTCTACCACCTATAAATATTTTCCTATTGTAAAATTAAGCCCTTCATCCATTAAATACAATGGTGGGCACTATTAAGCATGTTGAAGCAACAAATGTCAATGCCTTGGAGTTGTGTAGAGATTCTCTTAAAAAATTATCAGTCCCTAAGTGGTACCAAGCCATGAAGAAATTCTAGGGCTATGACATGGCCATTTCCCAAGAATTTATGTAAAAATTAGATTTAAAGAGCAAGGTGGCCCATCTGAGTTAAGGGATAACTGTGGAGGTTTCCATGGAGAATATTGTATGCATTTTGGAGCTTCTAGCCATAGGAAATAAAATGTATACGACAACCAACATCAATATTATTGAGGCCATGAAAAATTAGGCATCTTAGTGAGGTATAATAGAGAAAGGGATGACTCAATAAAACATATTTATTTGAAATCCTTTCCACCTATCTAGCAAGATGTGATTATGGCCATAATGTGATATTTTACATTAGAAGGGCATTTTACTTTAATTTATGGGCATCATATAGAATTTTTGTTGGCCTTAAAAAATTATGTAAAATCTAGAATATCGTATTGATGTACCCTATTATTTAAAACAATCCATCAAGACCATGACTAGGAAGGTAAAGAATGATAACACATAGGCCATTTCTTACCCAAATCTGATTATTTTGCTTATTTTGAATGAAATTGAGAATAGACCCAAGATAACTTGGGCTAAAATGGTGGTTGTGACCTGTGTGTCTGATTTAGAAGAGGAAACACAAAAATAATATGAGGAAGACCAAGAGGAATCATAAGAGATAGATAACCAAGAGAAAAATAATGAAGAGGAAGCAGATTCAGAGGAAGAAGCTAAGATAGAAGGTGAAGAAGAAGGGGAACCAAAAGGAGCAACTAAGACAAAAAATGAGGAGGAAGAGCAAGATGAAGAAGAAGGGTCTAATGAAGAAGAGATAGAGGTAGAGGAAAATTTACAGGAAAATAGTGATGAAGAATAGAGAAGAAAAAAAGAAAAAAAATAACAATATTTTCTTCTTCAGAATAATATGATGATCCCTTAACCCCTTTGTCATCCATGCATCTAACGCTTACGATTTCCACTACTAAATTTCATCTCTAGAGGAATCAGACAAGGAGGAAAACCATGAGATAATGGATGATAGGAGAAACAAAATGCAAGGTAAGAATAAACCCTAAGTGTAAAAAATGCACCTCCCAAAACAACCTCCAAGCTCAAGAAAACCCCAAAGTCTAGAGGTCCAATTACCAAATTTTCTCCTACTAGAACTAGAGCTTCACTTCTGAAATAGTCAACTCCAAAATTTTTGAAGAAAAAGGTTGCACTAATAGACATTATTGATTCTAGTGAGGCAAAATTAGAGCCTCTGATAAAAAATAAAAATATGGAAAAAGAACAACAATAAGAATAAGGGATAAAAAGCAACATACAACAATTTGGTGAAACAACTCAAGGAGTAAATGGAGCTTAAGGAGACTGGTGAGAAAATTACTGATTTAAAAAAACAATTGATGGATTTGGAGGTAGTAGAAACATTATAGATAATGTATATCTAAGTTGCATCTTTTAAAAAGGGGACGAAGGATATTGCTATAGAAGAACGTAAGGCCCCCTCACCTATTATCAAACTACAACAGATAGTAAGAAGGAGAAAATAAATAAAAAGAAAAGTAAACAAAATAGTGTGGAGAAAATTCCAATAGAAAAGCAACAAATAAATATTGAACAACAACATAAGACCCCTATAGCTATAGAGATACAACAAAATGGAGAAAATACCATAACATCAAGTTGTGTCAAAATGAGGCCTAAGGATAGCTAAATAGAATTATGCCCTAGGGGAATTAAAAGTACTAAAAAATGGGTTGAAGGTCCAAAAGTAGGTAAAGACACTCCTAAAAATGAGGGTATTTTAGCACAGGGTAAGTCTCTAGCTAGAAAGTAGGTTTCTACTCCAACACCTCCTCCAACCAAACCAACACCAACCACCTCAACAAATTTTGTTAAGAAAATAGTCAAGAAAATGAAATATGATGTTAGTAGTTGATAGGATGAATGAAATTGCATGAGGACATGCAATTGAATTAGTTTGGGGGAATGATGAGTTAGAAAAATAGGCTAGGATTTTACATTCATTAGCCTTACTTTCATACCCAAATTGATTATTTTTTAAGGACTTTATGGACTTTTTTAATAGTTTTTATTTAAATAAAATGTTTTACACTTAAATATTAATGGATTAGACATAAAAGGTAGATGTGATGATTATTGTTGTTATTTGCTATATTTCCATGTATTTCATGCTTGGAGTGTTGTCATGTAAATAGGTCATTTTTCAATACTACGAAACACATTACGAAAAGATCTACAACTATAGTCTTATTCCAAAAGAATAAGGAACTCCTATAAATCTAGATATGTACAAAACTAGGCTAGAAGCATAGGATGTGTTTTCTAGTAAATAGGAGTTAAAACCTCCTAAATTTTAGGGAACTATTTCTAAAATTAAGGGAGTTGTATAAGTTGAGCAACCAACAAAAAGTGACCTATTAACAACAATAATAGTACAAGTCTAATTTTGTGTGATGACAACATGACAACCAAATATGGATAAGAAGTAGTTGGAAATAGTTGAGATAACTCATATTCCCTATAGATTAACAAAAACCAATAGGAGACATTTTGTCTCTCCTATAGATTAGCAATAGATATGATTTCATTTCTAAATTTGACTATAGTAGGACCTTTATTCCTGCAGTTAATTTATAAATTAGTTTTCAAAATTAGTTGAGTTTGTTCTAGAATAAGGAGCTTGGTACATTATAAATACCAACTCAAATATTGTATTGAGAGTTAGAGAAAATATGCATCAAATATTCTTAAGTTTTTCATTCTAGTTTTTGTATTATAGTCTTTGACTGTCATGACTGTGCATTTCTAGAAATGACAAAATTTAACTTTTTGAAGGAATAAAATTGATTTTCTTGTCTATTTAATGTATGTAATCTTCGCATTATGATGTGTAATTAATATTAGTGCTTTTAATTAGACTTAGGAATAGATAATGAATATATTTTATGCTATTTTTGGTTTAGCAAGGGACCACTAAACCTAGACAGTCCATAAAACCTCTCTCCTATTAGATTTAGATTAAAATAGGTAGTTAAAAAGTTAGTTTATTTTTAATGAATTTTTTTAGCTATCAAGTAGGAGTATTTTGCTTTCTTTTTTAGCCATTAGTTAGGAATAATATAACTACAATCAACCTAGATATTTTTTAAACTAGTTAGACTCTTGTGTAGCTTTAGGATTTTCTTTCATAACACATGTTCTATTTTTTAGTTTGTTTCAAGTTTTTTATGTTTTCTTAGGAAGGAAACACTTAGTGTATGCAAGAAAATATATTGGCTCATATAGAGCAATTTCATTTTAAACCAAACCTGGTTGAAAAATTAAGTTGTTAGCACAAACTCATCAATTCTTATTACTTATGTAGAGGAAAAGGTTGATATTTTTTGTTGATGCTTTAATGCAAAAGAAAAAAGATAGATGTTATTTTTGAGAAATAAGGATTGTTCTTATCCAAATAAAAATAATATATATTCTATCTCATTGTAGCTCATACAAAAACAATAGAAGAAAAGAAAAGAGTTTAGTGGTGGAAACCTCTTTGAGGTGCTACTAGACCATGGCTTGTATGAAAACCAATTTTTGGTATGCTTGTCTTGAAAAAAAAACACAATTGTAAAAATACCTTGTGGATGCAATTGGGGTAGAATATGGTTGAAAACAAAAAATGATGGCCTCTTTTGTTAAAAAAAAAACTACAAGTCTACACAAGCCAACTACTGATGATAGCTCCATCATTGTTCTAAGAGTCTTGCTTTTATGGCCAACTTCATGATGATAATGTTTAAAGCTACCTTGGAGGAGCATCAAGCCATCTATGATAACAAGGTATGCATTTTTTGAAGAACACAATATTATACTAAGAAGGGGGGATGAACAATATAAGACCACTTTTTACTTTTCTTTTTAATTCTATATTATGCAGTGTATAGACAACAATATCAATAGTAGTAATCAAGCAATGCACATAACACCATACACAATAGAGACACCACATTTTACATGGTTCAACCAATGTGGGCTACTCCATGAAGAAAATATTTTACTAAAACTTTCTCAATCAATTTATTTGGGAATCCTTCTTAATTACAATGTTTATGGATATCTGTACAAAGGAGATGTTGATCCTCTAATCTCAAGTTCATGGATCTCTTCCACAAGAGAACTCTTTCCCCTTCTACTCTGGCTAGTGATCTTCTAGAAGACTCTATCTCTTTGCTGCACTGACTGGTGGATCTCTCTCCACTTGAAGACTCCTCACTTAGATCTATATTCAATTGTGATGGCTGTTAGATCTCTATCCATTGAGAATATATCCTCTATACTCTATCATCTCTAAAGCTTTGTCAATAGACTCACTCAAAACTTCCTCAATAGGCTCACTCAGAACCTGCTCATCATCTCGCGACATGCTGTGTTTTCACGGATACAAGCCAAGAAAAGAGGCAAGGAGGCAAAAGTGTCATGATATCGCGACATGCTGTGTTTTCACGGGTACAAGCCAAGAAAAGAGGCAAGGAGGCAAAAGTGTCGCGATATCACGACATGTTGTATTTTCATGGGTACAAGCCAAGAAAAGAAGTACGGAGGCGAAAGTGTCACGATATCGCGACATGTTGAGTTTTCATGGGCCCAAGCCAAGAGAAAGAGCAAGGAGGCGAAAGTGTCGCGATATCGCGACATGTATTTTTGCGGTCCGAAGCAAAGAGAAAGAGAGAGAAAGAAAAAGTGTCGCGATATCGCGACATGTTGTATTTTTGAGGGCCAAAGCAAGGAGAAAGAGAGAGAAAGAAAAGTGTCGTGATATCGCGACATGTTGTATTTTCATGGTTGAGTTGAAGCCGACGAAGACCGATGACAGCCGACTAAAATTAGGGTTTACAAGTGTCATGAAAGCCGACTAAGATTAGGGTTTACAGCCGACTAAGATTAGGGTTTTCATCACAAAAATTCTGTTATAAAAGGAGGGTTGTTTGGAGAATTGAGAGAGGGTCGAAGTGTGTGAAGTTCGGTCGTAGTGCGTAGAGAGCAAGTCGTGTCGAATCATGCTAAGTGCAAAATTTGAAGAGAGAGTAGAGTGCACAAAAGGGAGAAGACGATCGTGAAGTTCGATCGTAACGAAGTAGAGTGTGCGAAGTGATTACGCAAAGAAACATATTGCACAGAGAAAGCAAATTGCATAGAGAACGTGAAGGGGTTGGTGCTCCTTCCAGTTGGTGCTGGTAAATCAGGGGTTGGTGCTCCTTTATGTTGGTGCAGATAAATAAGGGGTTGGTGCTCCTTTCTATTGGTGCAGATAAATAAGGGGTTGGTGCTCCTTCCAGTAGGTGCTGGTAAATTGATTGTAAAGTTGTTGCTTTGCAAAGGCTAGATTTGGATGGTAGTCCAAGTAGTCATTTTTGAGGAGTAGCCACATTGGTGAACCTCGTTAAATCTTGTGTTGTGTGATGCTCTCTTGTTATACTTGTTGTATCTAGTAATAAGTTTTAATTATTTCTATTTTAAGAGCTGTAAATTTAAGTTTAAAGAGCTACACTGATTCACCCCCCTCTCAGTGTCATTGTAAGACTAACAATTGGTATCAGAGCTAAGTTCTTATACAAGCTTAACCAGCTAGGGTGATCTTGGAAGTAACACAATGGCAGGTGGTGAAGGTTTCTCATCAAACAAAGCACCATTGTTTGATGGATCTAATTACGCATTCTAGAGAATCAGGATGCAGACATATCTCTATGCTTTGGGATACGACATCTGGGATTCAGTAGTTAGTGGATACACAATACCCATCACTCCTCCAAAAGAGGTTGACGAAAAGAAACTATTTGAAAATAACTCAAAAGCAAAGAATGCTATCATGTGCGGATTAGCGAGATAGTGAACTAGTAAAGATCATGAGTTGTAATATGGCAAAAGAGATATGGGACAAACTGAGGAGTATTCATGAAGGAGATGATAAGATCAAGGAGGCCAAGTTACAGACACATCGAGCTCAGTTCGAAGCATTAAAGATGAATGATGATGAAAACATTGAGGCATATATGCTGAGAGTTAATGGAATCATTAATGCGATCAGAGGACTCGACGAGGATATTGGAGACTCTACCGTCGTGAAAAAGGTATTAAGATCTCTTCCTCAAAGGTTTGATTCTAAAGTCTCAGCGATAGAAGAAGCTAAAAATCTAAATTATTTTAGTATAGATGAGATGTATGGTTCTTTGACTGCATATGAGATGAGGATAGGAAGATCTAAACCCACAGACAGAGAAGCGGCTTTTAAAGCCCTTAAAAATAAAAACGCAAAACAAGAGTCCGAGGAAGAAGAGACATCAGATGAAATGGAAGCAAACTTTGTTAGAAAACTAAAAAGGGGAAAAGGAAAATAATAGAGGAAAGCTACCATTTAAATGTTTCAACTATGGAGGCATTGGGCATTTTGCGACTAAATGTCCACTTAAAGAGAAGAACAAAAATGATGAAGGATCGCACCAAGAAAGAAGTGACTGGAAGAAGAAAACGAATTTCAGAAAAGGCAACTTCAAGAAGAAAAGTTTCATCTCCAAGAATGTCAGTTCATCAGAAGACAGCTCCGGTGAAGAGTCTGAAGAAGAAAAAGGTGAAGCTCTTTTCATGGCATTTGAAGAAGTAAAATCAGAAAAGGAAGGAGTGAACTCTGAAGTATGTGGTGAAAACCCTGAGGCTGAAGTAGATCTAGAAGGTGAGTTGATCTCTGCACTTGAAGAGTGGAAGATAGAGAAGAAAAAGAATAAGAAAATTTCAAGAAAGCTTGAGGATGCAAATGAAATCATAACCAGTTTGAAAGTACAAATAGAAGAATACAAGAAAATCTCTGAAGATCTCGAAGTGCAAATAACCATGAAAATAGATTATTGCGGCAAGCTAGAAGAAGAGATTGTTGGTTTAAGAATGCAGCTAGAAGAGATGAATAAGAAAATTAGTTGTTATCACAAACGTGAAGAAAGTTCTATGAAGTTGGATAAGATCATAAATGACCAAAGGCCTATAGGCATCAAATTTGGTCTGGGTTTCATCGAAGGAGAATCATCAAATGGATCAAAGGCCAGAAATGTAGAATCCATAAAGAATGAAGATAAGAAACAGGTTGATCAAGGAAAAATGTCTCATGCAAAAGAAAGCAATAATGCCAGGCACGAAAGGAGAATTGACAATGATGGATTCACCAATGTCACACATCAAAGAAGAAGAAGACCTATGGCTCCTACGACAACATGGCAAAGACCATCACCCAGGTTCAATTATCCCTTTTATGGTTTCTGTTTTAAATGCAATGGCTATGGACATAAAATCTCAGACTGCAAATATAATGTAAGACCAAGGAATTTCACCAGTAGAAATGCTTTTTCTCCTTCGATGAATTATACTAGTAGAATGTTATAACTGTCATAATTTTGGGCACATTGCAAGAAACTGTAGAAGTACATTTGCATCAAATCAGTTTCAGGGAAGAAAATTTCAACCAAATAGGATGAGACAAAATAGAAAACTTCCCGAAAAACATGCACAAGCTATTGATAAGGGAAAGGCAAAACAAGAGCCCAAAACTACTATCAAAATGGAGTGGAAAGGAAAAGAGCGACTTAAGGAAGAAAAGGAATCCTTAATCGTACAAACAACATTTAAAGCATAGAATAAATATGTACCATGGATACTTGATAGTGGATGCTCCAGTCATATGACAGGTGACAAACAAAAATTTGAGAAGTTACAAAAATATGAAGGTGGTTCAGTAAAGTTTGGAAATAATGATGGAGCTAAGATAGTTGGCAAAGGTTCAGTTAAAATTAGTGACGAAAAATTAAGTCAGAAGAAGTCTTGTTTGTGGATGGTTTGAAACATAACTTGTTGAGCGTAAGTCAGATTTGTGATAAAGGTCATGAAGTAGTTTTTAAGAAGCAGGGTTGTGAAGTCAAAAAAACAAATAGTGGAAAATTGATAGCAACTGGATCAAGGACATCTGGCAACCTATACACGCTCTCAGAGACTTCAGAAGGAGCTTGTTTTATTGGACAGGAAGAAGAAAATTGGTTGTGGCACAAGAGACTCGGTCATATCAGTTTTGATAATCTAGTAAAAATCACCTCAAAAAGGGCAGTGAGAGATATTCCCACCATCAACAAACCTGCAAACAACATTTGTGCTTCATGCCAAAAGGGGAAGCAAACTAGAGTCACATTCAAAACAAAAGAGTACTACACAAGCAAACCTTTGGAACTAATACACACTGATTTATGTGGACCCATGAGAACACAAAGCATAAATGGTGACAAATATTTTATGTTGTGCATTGATGACTATTCGAGAATGACATGGATATTTTTCTTGAAGCATAAATCAGAAGCTTTTGATATGTTCAAGATTTTCAAAAACCAGGTTGAGAATGAAACAGGAAAGAGGATCAAATGTTTAAGATCAGATAGAGGAGGAGAATTCATTTCAGAGGAGTTTGAGAGTACTATGAAAAATACGGTATTAGGAGACAGTTTTCAGCGACTAGGACACCTCAGCATAATGGAGTGGTAGAAAGAAAGAACAGGACGAGTGCAAGAAATGGCACAGACTATGTTGGCTGAAAGTAGAGTAGTAGATAGATTTTGGAAAGAAGCGAGTCCATACTGTGGTGTATATCCAAAATAGGTACATGCTCAGAACACATGAAAGCAAAACTCCTTATGAGTTGTGGTTCGGTAAAAGGGCAACAACAAAATACCTCAAAGTTTTTGGCAGCAAGTGCTACATCAAAAGAACTGAAGATAATCTTGGTAAGTTTGAAGATAGAGCGGATGAAGGTATTTTTGTTGGTTATTCATCAAAAAGCAAAGCTTACAAATGCTACAACAAGAGGCTAAAGAAAATTGTGGAGAGTGTCGATGTTAAATTTGATGAAGGTAGAGAACGAGTAATTAGCTATGAAAAGAACTACCCAATTTATGAAGAGGTTATTGAAGGAGATGAGGAAAACGAAATGGAAAAGATACAAAAAATTGACTCAGATGATTTAAGTTGTGATTCAGAAGTGGAAGAAAATAAGAAATTCAAAACAGGCAGCTAGCAGAAAAATCATCCTAGAGAGCAAATAATTGGAGACCCCAAAGTTGGTGTTCAGACAAGAAGAAGAGTAGTAAGTAACTACTCTCTATTATCCAACATTGAGCCCAAAAATGTTGCTGACGCAAGCAAAGATGAAAGTTGGATGAAGGCAATAAATGAAGAATTAGATCAGATCGAGAAAAACGAAACTTGGGAGTTAGTACCTAGACCTGCAAATAAAAATATAATCGGGACTAAATGGATTTTTCGAAACAAATTGAATGAAGACGGACAGGTAGTCAGAAATAAAGCAAGATTGGTATGTAAGGGTTATGCACAAGTTGAAGGCATTGACTTTGAGGAAACTTTTGCACCAGTAGCTAGACTAGAGGCAATTAGAATGTTTCTGGCTTTAGCTAGTCTACAAGAATTTCAAAGTTTATCAAATGGATGTGAAATCAGCATTTTTGAATGGGAAACTTGAAGAAGAGGTTTATATTGAGCAACCAGATGGTTTCCAACTTGGTGATGATCCCAACTTGGTTTGCAAGTTGAAGAAAGCATTATATGGCTTAAAACAGGCACCTCGAGCATGGTATGCAAGGCTAGACAACTATCTCACTCAACAAAGGTTTAAGAAAGGTATGGTGGATAGTAATTTGTATGTCAAAATAGAAAATGGGCATCTTATTGTTCTTGTTGTATACGTAGATGATATCATATTTGGCAGAAACAAAGATGAGTCATATAAAGATTTAGCAAATAAGATGCAGAAAGAATTTGAAATGTCAATGATTGGTGAACTTTCATATTTCCTCGGGTTGCAAGTTAATCAAAATAAGAAGGGCATATTTATTTCTCAAGTTAAATATGTGAAAGAGATGTTAAAAAAGTTCACAATGGAGGATTGTAAGCCAGTTAGCACTCCCATGACGACAAGTTGCAAGTTGAGCAAGGATGACAAATCTCCACCTGTTGATCAAACCATGTACAGATCTATGATTGGAAGCTTACTATACCTGACAACTACCAGACCAGATATTTTGTAGGCAGTATGCATGGTAGCACGATTTTAGGCTAATCCCAAGGAGACTCATGTGACAATAGTGAAGAGGATTCTTCGGTACCTCAAGGGTACTATGGAGTATGGGTTATGGTATCCGAAAGGTAAAGACTTCACCCTTATTTCGTATTCAGATGCAGATTGGGCAGGATGTGTAGATGATAGAAAGAGTACAAGTGGAGGTGCATTCTATCTTGGAGACAGATTGGTCGCATGGCACAGTAAGAAACAAGAGTCAGTTTCTCTATCGATAGCAGAGGCAGAATATATTGCAGCGACAACATGTTGTACGCAGGTATTATGGATGAAACAAACCCTGAAAGATCTTGGTATTAGCTTCGGTGAGCCAATATCAGTTAAGTGTGATAACACCAGTGCCATTAACATCTCCAAGAATCCGGTTATGCATTCATGCACAAAACACATTGCTATCAGGTATCACTTTTTGAAGGAGAAAGTTGCGGAAGGTGAGGTTAAGTTGGATTTTGTTCCAACTACAGAGCAAGTAGCGAGATATCTTCACAAAACCATTGCCCAAGGAAGTTTTTGAGTACCTTCGCAATAAATTGGGAGTGGTCACACTTCCCAAGAATTGACTAGCTACAGGGATCACATTCTCAGGGGGAGCATTTAAGTATTTGATTATCTTTTTGCTCATGTTCATGATTTTTGCTAAGTGTAATAAATTGTGCTTGAGAATGTTGTGCATGGACTCAGGGGGAGTCTGCAGTAGCCCTTTGGTATTATTGTCAAAGGGGGAGAAGAGTTACAAGAAATTGCACATGTGTTGCCAACAATTCCAAAGGGGGAGATTGTTGAGCAAGGTGCAGCAACGATATTGTCATTGTTGTCAACACAGTCAGATAGATCTATTGATGCGAGTGGACAAGAAGTTCAAAAGCTATTCAGATGCGGAAGACAGGAGTTCAAAGGTTACTTAGAGTATGTACAGTGATTTTCCAAGAAGACCGAAGTGGCCCATATGCAAAAGATCAAAGAAAAAGACAAGTAAGAAAAGTGTCGCGATATCGCGACATATACAGCAGGTAAGAAAAACTATCGTGATTTCGTGACATGTTGGAAGAGAGAGAAAAAGCAAGAAAACTCTTGACAGAAGGATTAAACCATTGACATTTGGAAGAGAAAAAGGCAAGTGGAAAAACTATCGTGATTTCGTGACATGTTGGAAGAGAAAAAGGCAAGTGGAAAAACTGTCACGATTTCGCGACATGTTGGAAGAGAAAAAGCAAGTGGAAAACTATCACGATTTCGCGACATGTTGGAAGAGAAAAAGGCAAGTGGAAAAACTATCACGATTTCGTGACATGTTGGAAGAGAAAAAGGCAAGTGGAAAAATTGTCACGATTTCATGACATGTTGGAAGAAAAAGAGAAAGTAGGAAGAAGTGTCACGATTTCGTGACAAGTCCAAAAAAAAGAACAAGTAAGAAAAGTGTCACGATTTCACGACATGTCGCATTTTCGCGACTAAAATAGGAGAGAGAAAGTAAGTTGGAAAGTGTCACGATTTCATGACATGTCGCATTTTTGCGACAAAAGAGAGGAAGGAAATAGATTAGACAAGAAAGTGTCACGATTTCAGACAACAAAGAAGAAGAAGGTCACGATTTCATGACAAAAGAGAAAGAAGACTTAAAGAAAAGTGTCACGATTTCATGACAAAGAAGAAAAGAAAGTGTCACGATGACAAAAGGAAGAGAAAGAGCAAAGGAGAGAAAGTGTCCTGATATCTGACATGTCATTTTAGACAAAAGGAG
The DNA here is from genome assembly GCA_028583015.1 of Wollemia nobilis. Lineage (NCBI taxonomy): Eukaryota > Viridiplantae > Streptophyta > Pinopsida > Araucariales > Araucariaceae > Wollemia > Wollemia nobilis. The sequence continues at coordinate 11,460,419 of JAQPPZ010001125.1, forward strand.
AGAGAAAGTTACGGAGGAAAAGTGTCACGATCATGAAAGAAACAACAAAAGAAAGAGCAAGGAGGGAAAGTGTCGCGATATCCTGACATAAAAAGAAAGAGAGAAAAAGTGTCACGATTATCATAAAAAGCAAGAAAAGAGAAGGAGAAAAGTGTCACGATATCGCGACATTTGTTAAGCAAGAGAAAGAGGAAAAGTGTCGCGATATCTGACATTTGTATTTTCGGGGCCAAAGCAAGGAGAAAGAGAGAGAAGAAAAGTGTCACGATATCACGACATGTATTTTTGGTTGAGTTAAATCGACAAACCGATGAACAACTAAAATTAGGGTTTACAGGTGTCATGAAAGCCGACTAAGATTAGGGTTTAACAGCCGACTAAGATTAGGGTTTTCATCACAAAAATTTTGTTATAAAAGGAGGGTTGTTTTGAGAATTGAGAGATGTCAAAGTGTGCAAAGTTCGGTCAAAGTGCACAGAGAGCAAGTCATATCGAAAGATGCTAAGTGCAAAATTCAAAGAGAAAGCAGAGTGCACAAAAGGGAGAAGATGATCATGAAGTTCACTGTAGCAAAGCAGAGTGTGCGAAGTGATTACATAGAGAAAGTAGAGTGCACAGAGAACATGAAGGGGTTGGTGCTCCTTCCAATTGGTGCTGGTAAATCAAGGGTTGGTGCTCCTTTCAATTGGTGTAGATAAATCAGGGGTTGGTGCTCCTTTCTATTGGTGTAGATAAATAAGGGGTTGGTGCTCCTTCCAGTGGGTTCTGGTAAATTGTTTGTAAAGTTGGTGCTTTGCAAAGGCTAGATTTGGATGGTAGTCCAAGCAGTCATTTTTGAGGAGTAGCCACATTGGTGAACCTCATTAAATCTTGTGTTGTGTGATGTTCTCTTGTGATACTTGCTGTATCTAGTTTTAAGTTTTCATTATTTCAATTTTAAGAGCTATAAATTTAAGTTTAAAGAGCTACACTGATTCACCCCCCCTCTCAGTGTCATTGTAAGACTAACAATTGGTATCAGAGCTAAGTTCCTATACAAGCTTAATCGGCTAGGGTGATCTTGGAAGTAACACAATGGCAGGTGGTGAAGGTTTCTCATCAAACAAAGCACCATTGTTTGATGGATCTAATTACGCATTCTAGAGAATCAGGATGCAGACATATCTCTATGCTTTGGGATATGACATCTGGGATTCAGTAGTTAGTGGATACACAATACCCATCACTCCTCCAAAAGAGGCTGATGAAAAGAAACTATTTGAAAATAACTCAAAAGCAAAGAATGCTATCATGTGCGGATTAGCAGACAGTGAACTAGTAAAGATCATGAGCTGTAAAATGGCAAAAGAGATATGGGACAAACTGAGGAGTATTCATGAAGGAGATGATAAGATCAAGGAGGCCAAGTTACAGACACATCGAGCTCAGTTCGAAGCATTGAAAATGAATGATGATGAAAACATTGAGGCATATATGTTGAGAGTTAATGGAATCATTAATGCGATCAGAGGACTCGACGAGGATATTGGAGACTCTACCATCATGAAAAAGGTATTAAGATCTCTTCCTCAAAGGTTTGATTCTAAAGTCTCAATGATAGAAGAAGCTAAAAATCTAAATTATTTTAGTATAGATGAGATGTATGGTTCTTTGACTGCATATGAGATGAGGATAGGAAGATCTAAACCCACAGACAGAGAAGCGGCTTTTAAAGCCCTTAAAAATAAAAACGCAAAACAAGAGTCCGAGGAAGAAGAGACATCAGATGAAATGGAAGCAAACTTTGTTAGAAAACTAAAAAGGGGAAAAGGAAAATACAGAGGGAAGCTACCATTTAAATGTTTCAACTATGGAGGCGTTGGGCATTTTGTGACTAAATGTCCACTTAAAGAGAAGAACAAAAATGATGAAGGATCGCACCAAGAAAGAAGTGACTGGAAGAAGAAAATGAATTTCAGAAAAGGCAACTTCAAGAAGAAAAGTTTCATCTCCAAGAATGTCAGTTCATCAGAAAATAACTCCGATGAAGAGTCTGAAGAAGAAAAAGGTGAAGCTCTTTTCATGGCATTTGAAGAAGTAAAATCAGAAAAGGAAGGAGTGAACTCTGAAGTATGTGGTGAAAACCTTGAGGCTGAAGTAGATCTAGAAGGTGAGTTGATCTCTGCACTTGAAGAGTGGAAGATAGAAAAGAAAAAGAATAAGAAACTTTCAAGAAAGCTTGAGGATGCAAATGAAATCATAACCAGTTTGAAAGTACAGATAGAAGAATCCAAGAAAATCTCTGAAGATCTCGAAGTGCAAATAACAATGAAAATAGATTATTGCAGCAAGCTAGAAGAAGAGATTGTTGGTTTAAGAATGCAGCTAGAAGAGATGAATAAGAAAATTAGTTGTTATCACAAACGTGAAGAAAGTTCTATGAAGTTGGATAAGATCATAAATGACCAAAGGCCTACTAGGCATCAAGTTTGGTCCGGGTTTCATCGAAGGAGAATCATCAAATGGATCAAAGGCCAGAAATGTAGAATCCATAAAGAATGAAGATAAGAAACAAGGTTGATCAAGGAAAAATGTCTCATGCAAAAGAAAGCAATAATGCCAGGCACGAAAGGAGAATTGACAATGATGGATTCACCAATGTCACACATCAAAGAAGAAGAAGACCTATGGCTCCTACGACAACATGGCAAAGACCATCACCCAGGTTCAATTATCCTTTTTCTGGTTTCTATTTTAAATGCAATGGCTATGGACATAAAATCTCAGATTGCAAATATAATGTAAGACCAAGGAATTTCACCAGTAGAAATGCTTTTTCTCCTCTGATGAATTATACGATAGAATGTTATAACTGTCATAATTTTGGGCACATTGCAAGAAACTGTAGAAGTACATTTGCATCAAATCAGTTTCAGGGAAGAAAATTTCAACCAAATAGGATGAGACAAAATAGAAAGCTTCCCGAAAAACATGCACAAACTATTGATAAGGGAAAGGCAAAACAAGAGCCCAAAACTACTATCAAAATGGAGTGGAAAGGAAAAGAGCGACTTAAGGAAGAAAAGGAATCCTTAATCGTACAAACAACATTTAAAGCACAGAATAAATATGTACCATGGATACTTGATAGTGGATGCTCCAGTCATATGACAGGTGACAAACAGAAATTTGAGAAGTTACAGAAATATGAAGGTGGTTCAATAAAATTTGGAAATAATGATGGAGCTAAGATAGTTGGCAAAGGTTCAGTTAAAATTAGTGACGAAAAAATTAAGTCAAAAGAAGTCTTGTTTGTGGATGGTTTGAAACATAACTTGTTGAGCGTAAGTCAGATTTGTGATAAAGGTCATGAAGTAGTTTTTATGAAGCAGGGTTGTGAAGTCAGAAAAACAAACAGTGGAAAATTGATAGCAACTGGATCAAGGACATCTGGAAACCTGTACACGCTCTCAGAGACTTCAAAAGGAGCTTGTTTTATTGGACAGGAAGAAGAAAATTGGTTGTGGCACAAGAGACTCGGTCATATCAGTTTTGATAATCTAGTAAAAATCACCTCAAAAAGGGCAGTGAGAGATATTCCCACCATCAGCAAACCTGCAAACAACATTTGTGCTTCATGCCAAAAGGGGAAGCAAACTAGAGTCACATTCAAAACAAAAGAATACTACACAAGCAAACCTTTGGAACTAATACACACTGATTTATGTGGACCCATGAGAACACAAAGCATAAATGGTGACAAATATTTTATGTTGTGCATTGATGACTATTCCAGAATGACATGGATATTTTTCTTGAAGCATAAATCAGAAGCTTTTGATATGTTCAAGATTTTCAAAAACCAGGTTGAGAATGAAACAGGAAAGAGGATCAAATGTTTAAGATCGGATAGAGGAGGAGAATTCATTTCAGAGGAGTTTGAGAGTACTGTGAAAAATACGGTATTAGGAGACAGTTCTCAGTAGCCGGGACACCTCAGCAAAATAGTGGTAGAAAGAAAGAACAAGATTGTGCAAAAAATGGCACGGACTATGTTGGATGAAAGCAGAGTAGCGAGATAGATTTTGGAAAGAAGCGAGTCCATACTATGGTGTATATCCAAAATAGGTACATGCTGAGAACACATGAAAGCAAAACTCCTTATGAATTGTGGTTCGGTAAAAGGGCAACAACAAAATACCTCAAAGTCTTTGGCAGCAAGTGCTACATCAAAAGAACTGAAGATAATCTTGGTAAGTTTGAAGATAGAGCGGATGAAGGTATTTTTGTTGGTTATTCATCAAAAAGCAAAGCTTACAAATGCTACAACAAGAGGCTAAAGAAAATTGTGGACAGTGTCGATGTTAAATTTGATGAAGGTAGAGAACGAGTAATTAGCTATGAAACGAACTACCCAATTTATGAAGAGGTTATTGAAGGAGATGAGGAAAACGAAATGGAAAAGATACAAAAAATTGACTCAGATGATTTAAGTTGTGATTCAGAAGTGGAAGAAAATAAGAAATTCAAAACAGGAAGCTGGCAGAAAAATCATCCTAGAGAGCAAATAATTGGAGACCCCAAAGTTGGTGTTCAAGACAAGAAGAAGAGTAGTAAGTAACTACTCTCTATTATCCAAGCATTGAGCCCAAAAATGTTGTTGATGCAAGCAAAGATGAAAGTTGGATGAAGGCAATAAATGAAGAATTAGATCAGATCGAGAAAAACAAAACTTGGGAGTTAGTACCTAGACACGCTAATAAAAATATAATCGGGACTAAATGGATTTTTTGAAACAAATTGAATGAAGACGGACAGGTAGTCAGAAATAAAGCAAGATTGGTATGTAAGGGTTATGCACAAGTTGAAGGCATTGACTTTGAGGAAACTTTTGCACCAGTAGCTAGACTAGAGGCAATTAGAATGTTTCTGGCTTTAGCGGTCTACAAGAATTTCAAAGTTTATCAAATGGATGTGAAATCAGCGTTTTTGAATGGGAAACTTGAAGAAGAGGTTTATATTGAGCAACCAGATGGTTTCCAACTTGGTGATGATCCCAACTTGGTTTGCAAGTTGAAGAAAGCATTATATGGCTTAAAACAGGCACCCCGAGCATGGTATGCAAGGCTAGACAACTATCTCACTCAACAAAGGTTTAAGAAAGGTATGGTGGATAGTAATTTGTATGTCAAAATAGAAAATGGGCATCTTATTGTTCTTGTTGTATACGTAGATGATATCATATTTGGCTGAAGAAAAGATGAGTCATGTAAAGATTTAGCAAATAAGATGCAGAAAGAATTTGAAATGTCAATGATTGGTGAACTTTCGTATTTCCTCGGGTTGCAAGTTAATCAAAGTAAGAAGGGCATATTTATTTCTCAAGTTAAATATGTGAAAGAGATGTTAAAAAAGTTCACAATGGAGGATTGTAAGCCAGTTAGCACTCCCATGACGACGAGTTGCAAGTTGAGCAAGGATGACAAATCTCCACCTGTTGATCAAACCATGTACAGATCTATGATTGGAAGCTTACTATACCTGACAACTACCAGACCAGATATTTTGCAGGCAGTATGCATGGTAGCACGATTTTAGGCTAATCCCAAGGAGACTCATGTGACAACAATAAAGAGGATTCTTCGGTACCTCAAGGGTACTATGGAGTATGGGTTATGGTATCCGAAAGGTAAAGACTTCACCCTTATTTCGTATTCAGATGCAGATTGGGCAGGATGTGTAGATGACAAAAAGAGTACAAGTGGAGGTGCATTCTATCTTGGAGACAGATTGGTCGCATGGCACAGTAAGAAACAAGAGTCGGTTTCTCTATCGACAGTAGAGGCAGAATATATTATAGCGACAACATGTTGTACGTAGGTATTATGGATGAAACAAACCCTGAAAGATCTTGGTATTAGCTTCAGTGAGCCAATATCAGTTAAGTGTGATAACACCAGTGCCATTAACATCTCCAAGAATCCAGTTATGCATTCACGCACAAAACACATTGCTATCAGGTATCACTTTTTGAAGGAGAAAGTTGCGGAAGGTGAGGTTAAGTTGGATTTTGTTCCAACTACAGAGCAAGTAGCGAGATATCTTCACAAAACCATTGCCCAAGGAAGTTTTTGAGTACCTTCACAATAAATTGGGAGTGGTCACACTTCCCAAGAATTGACTAGCTACAGGGATCACATTCTCAGGGGGAGCATTTAAGTATTTGATTATCTTTTTGCTCATGTTCATGATTTTTGCTAAGTGTAATAAATTGTGTCTGAGAATGTTGTGCATGGACTCAGGGGGAGTCTACTAGTAGCCCTTTGGTATTATTGTCAAAGGGGGAGAAGAGTTACAGGAAATTGCACATGTGTTGCCAACAATTCCAAAGGGGGAGATTGTTGAGCAAGGTGCAGCAACAATATTGTCATTGTTGTCAACACGATCAGATAGATCTATTGATGCAGAGGACAAGAAGTTCAAAAGCTATTCAGATGCGAAAGACAGGAGTTCAAAGGTTACTCAGAGTATGTACAATGATTTTCCAAGAAGACCGAAGTGGCCCATATGCAAAAGATCAAAGAAAAAGACAAGTAAGAAAAGTGTCGCGATATCGTGACATATACAACAGGCAAGAAAAACTGTCATGATTTCGTGACATGTTGGAAGAGAGAGAAAAAGCAGGAAAAACTGTCACGATTTCGTGACATGTTGGAAGAGAGAGAAAAAGCAGGAAAACTATCACGATTTCATGACATGTTGGAAAAGAAAAGGCAAGTGGAAAAACTATCGCGATTTCATGACATGTTGGAAGAGAAAAAGGCAAGTGGAAAAACTATCATGATTTCTCGACATGTTGGAAGAAAAAGGCAAGTGGAAAAACTGTCGCGATTTCGCGACATGTTGGAAGAGAAAAAGGCAAGTGGAAAAACTATCATGATTTCGTGACATGTTGGAAGAAATAAATGCAAGTGGAAAAACGGTCGTGATTTCATGACATGTTGGAAGAAAAAGAGAAAGCAGGAAGAAGTGTCACGATTTCATGACAAGTCCAAAAAAAGAACAAGTAAGAAAAGTGTCACGATTTCATGACATGTCGCATTTTCGCGACTAAAATAGGAGAGAGAAAGTAAGTTTGAAAAGTGTCACGATTTCACGACATGTCGCATTTTCATGACAAAAGAAAGAGAGGAAGCGTACGAAAGTGAATGTCATGATTTCATGACAAAAGGAAAGCAAGACTTCGAAGGAAGTGTCACGATTTCACGACAATAGCAAAGAAGTGAAGTACGAAAGCAAAAGTGTCATGATTTCATGACAAAAGCAGAGAAGAAGACTTCAAAGGAAGAAGTGTCACGATTTGGTGACATTCAGATAAGAGGAAGAAGAAAGAAAGTGTCACGATTCTGACATGTCCATTTGACCAAGGCAAGATAAAGAGCAAAGGAGAGAAAGTGTCGAGATATCGCGACATGTCACATTTTCATGACTAAAAGCAAAGAGAAAGTACGAAGGGAAAGTGTCACGATTTTATGACATTTTTCACAACCAAGAAAAGAGGCAAGGAGGAAAGTGTCACGATATCTGACATACAAGAAGAAAAGAGAAGGAAAATTGTCACATATCACATGTAACAACCAAGAAAAGAGTACGAGGAAAGTGTCACGATATCGCGACATGTGAAAAGAAAGAGAGGAAAGGCAACAAAAGAGAGAAGAAAAGTGTCACGATATCGCGACATTTGTATTTTCGGGGACCAAAGCAAGGAGAAAGAGAGAGTAAGAAAGTGTCACGATATCGCGACATGTCTTTTTCAGTGGTTGAGTTGAAGCCGACGAAACCTATGACAACCGACTAAAATTAGGGTTTACAGTTGTCATGAAAGCCGACTAAGATTAGGGTTTACAATCGACTAAGATTAGGGTTTTCATCACAAGAATTTTGTTATAAAAGGAGGGTTGTTTTGAGAATTGAGGAGTGTCGAAGTGTGCGAAGTTCGGTCATAGTGCACAGAGAGCAAGTCGTATCGAAAGATGCTAAGTGCAAAATTTGAAGAGAGAGCAGAGTGCGCAAAAGGGAGAAGATGATCATGAAGTTCGACTGTAGCGAAGCAGAGTGTGCGAAGTGATTGCGTAGAGAAAGCGAGAGTGCAGAGAAAGCAGAGGTGCAGAGAGAATGCGAAGGGGTTGGTGCTCCTTCTAGTTGGTGCTGGTAAATTAGGGGTTGGTGCTCCTTTCTATTGGTGCAGATAAATCAGGGGTTGGTGCTCCTTTCTATTGGTGCAGATAAATAAGGGGTAGGTGCTCCTTCCAGTGGGTGCTGGTAAATTGTTTGTAAAGTTGGTGCTTTGCAAAGGCTGGATTTGGATGGTAGTCCAAGCAGTCATTTTTGAGGAGTAGCCACATTGGTGAACCTCGTTAAATCTTGTGTTGTGTGATGTTCTCTTGTGATACTTGCTTTATCTAGTTTTAAGGTTTCATTATTTTAGTTTTAAGAGCTCTGAATTTAAGTTTAAAGAGCTACACTGATTCACCCCCCCTCTCAGTGTCATTGTAAGACTAACACAAGATCACACATAAATTGTCCAAATATACTAAAAAAGTTCACACATAATTTGTCAAATCTGCTCAACAAGCTCACACAAAACTTGTCCAAATATTCTCAACAAGCTCACACAGAACTTGTCCAAATCTGCTCAAGCAAGCTCACCAAGAACTTGCCCAAATCTGCACTAGCAAGCTCACCAAGAACTTGCCCAAATCTACACTAGCAAGCTCACCAAGAACTTTTCCAAATATGCACTAGCAATCTCACCAAGAACTTGCCCAAATCTTCTCTAGCAAGCTCACCAAGAACTTGCCCAAATTTGCACTAGCAAGATCACCAAGAACTTGCCCAATAATTCAATCTTTTATGAAGATGAAGAAGCCTTTTGGTTTTCCACAAAATTTGTCTAACTCAACACACTTTCTTTTTCAAATTTCAACAAGGGTTAGAGATCTTGATTAATAACACAACAATAACATCCATATAACACCTTATTACTCCTACTCAATAACATACACCATGTCACTTTATAAATGAATTAATCTCTTTTGAAAAAGAACAAAGCAACCTTCATTTTTGAACCTCTTTAAAAAATTAGAAATATCTCTTTACACACACCTTATTTCTCCCTCTAAGCAAGTTAATCAAATATCCCTCAAAATAATATTTCTAACGATATATAATATGATATAATTTCAAAAGTTAAATCACCAAAAATCTCTCCTTTTTTAAGCATGCATCATAACCCTTATTCCTCCTAGGGCAAGTTTAGAAAAAGAAAATATATCTAAAAATTATTAACTTGCCTCTGTCCCTGATAGGATTCGATCTCGTGACATTCCTTGCTGAGTGCCTTAACCACAACCAACCTACCATTGGGCCACATGCCCTCATGTGCTCAAAAGGAGCACACAACAAAACCTTATGCTGCAAATATCTATGCCCTTCGAAAATAAAATGCGCTTCACACGTTTCAACAAAACAAAACACCTCCAATAAGAATTGAACATAGGACCTACTACTTCACATACATCATATGAACCACTAGACCAAGGAGTCCTATACATTTGGATTTACTCCATAATAGTCTCTTCAACGAACATGAAAATCGTAAGCCTTTTAAAACCCTTTTCACACACACTTCGACACACGATGCACAGACTCTTTTACCATTCGAATCCAAATATCAAATCGAGTGCTTAGGAAAATAAATTGAAACTTTGGGTATATATATATGTCCTCCTTATTTACTTTGATGTCGGTGCTATAATTTAAATATTAGTTTTAATTTTAAATTTAAATTTTAAATAATTTAAAATTTATATTTAAAATTAAATATCTCCATCACCGGGGCACATTTTTTGACGAAACAAAAATGCAACCTAGGTTTTAAGAAAAACCCATTTCAAATATTCCATCCATAGTTTTAAATAAAACTTTTTATTTTGCTTGCCTTGGTTTTCACAAAAACCTTGTATATATCCATGCTCTCCAAAATATCATAAATGCTTATTTATGAAATGCTTTGGCCACCAAAACTCAATGTGATCCATGTGACATCAATGATCAATGTGACATCAATGACAACATAAAATCACTCAAATTTCCAACAATCTCCCCCTTTGTCATTTATGGCAACAACTCTATTGTAAATCACCACATTCACTGTACAAACCATCTCTGAGAATCAAAGCTGCTCCCCCTGACTCAATACTCTCTATGGAGGATGCTCCCCCTAACTCAATGCTCTCTTTGGAGGTTGATCCCTCTAACTCAATGCTATCCCCTTACTCAAATCTCTCACCCTTTGACATCAATGGCAAAAGGGACACCAATGGGGCTAAAATATATAACTCTTAAGCTTAGCCCCCTCATCACCTTCACTATTGAGGTGATTAATTTTGGGGTGGGAGTAAATTTACTCCCATATTACATTGTTTCTTTCCTCTGTTAACTTCCTTCCATGTTTTTCTGATATCCTTCTCTTGTTGAATTACTTGATCTTCTTGTCTTGAACATGTTTGACCTTCTTGCCTTGAAACTGCTTGACCTTCTTGTCTTGAACTTGTTTGGAATTGATTCCTACACCATTTTGTAATATGTCCTAAGTTATTGCAATTAAAACACTTGATATTGTTGCCTTTGGATGGTGCCCATATCCTGAATTCTTTCTTGAAATAATTTCCATATACATTCCTTTCTTGAACCTTGCATTGTGAAGTTCTGTTTTCATGACAATTATGACCATGACTTCTGATTTGTGTAGCTCTAAAACCAAAACCATGTTGCTTATTTTCTTTGTATTGAGAATCTCTATGACCAATCCTGTTGCATAAGAAGAAATGTCCCTGAAAACCATACCTCCTTCCTTTGAAGTTTCTTCTAGAAAAATCAAACTTCTTTGATCCATGGATCCTACAGTGTATAGCCCTGTGTCCAAATCTATTACAAGAAAAACAATGTCCTTGAAAAGCCCTTTGTTCATGCCTTGGTTCCTCATACCTTTCTTGATAATTATCCTTGTAATCATATTTTACTTATGCATTGTATCCTTGAATGTTATTTGTAGCATCTAAGTCCTCTTCCTTAATTTCTTCCTTGTTTTCTTCTTCAATAATTTATTTTCCTTTTAAAATTGATTCACCTATCTCAAAACAAGATCCAAACTAGATTTTTGGAGTCATAGAAACTTTGTAACTTTCTTCATAAATCTTAGATGGTTCCTTGCTTTCATATTTTAGAACTTCATTTCCTTTTGAGTGTGATAACCCAAGCCTAAAATATGATACCTTTGGTGCTTTAGAAACTTCCTCTTCTTTCTCTTCATTTGTGTCAAATAGCAAATTGGCATCCATATTTGTTGTCTCTAAAATACATGTTTCCTTCTTAGTGAAAATATCTTGACCTTTTGAGTCATTTTATGGATCAAAATTATCAAGTAGGGAATGGATCAAACTTCTCAAGTAGGGAACATCTCAATTATTTTAGATTCTCCTTAACCTCTTGTAGTTGCTCATGGATATCATTGAAGTCTTCCTTTAGATCAACTGAGACATTTGTATTTCTCACAATATTCTCTTGTTTAACTTCTTTTTCTATTTTCAAAAGTGGGATTTCTTCTATTTGGAGTGAATGTTCTTCTATTTCTTGTATCCCATAGAAAAACTCTTCTTCATCTTCACTGTCACTAATATCATTATAATCTTCTATAGCAAACAAACTCTCAAGATTTCCTTGACCATACCTGTTTCCTTGATGTGTCATCTCATCTTCAGTATCATTGAAGCCATTGCAATATCCTGATCTATGATCTCTTTGACCACACACAAAGCAATGTTATCTTTCACCTTCTATTCCTAGGAATAGATGTTCTTCCTTTTCATAATTTGACTTATCTCTATCACTGTGATTTGAGCTATCACTTGCTTCTTCAATGTAGAAAGTTTTCTTTGTCTTACGAAAACTTTTCTTCTTCTTATACATGTTTTGCTTGTATCTGTCATATTTGTCATGTTTATGATTTCCATGTTATTTTCTTCTATGACCCTATTTTTCATCATCACTATTTTATTCATGTGGACACTTGTATGCATAGTGACCAAAATCACCACACTTGTAGCATCTGACTTTCTTCATATCCCTATAATTTCTTAAGTCCTTTTTCCTTTTGATAAAGTTAGCTTATTCATCATTATCTAAATCTCTATGTGTCTCTGGAACTTTCCCTTTCTTTTTCTCTAAAGCCTTGAATGTAGTTTCTTTTATTGGAACCTAATACCTACTTCTCCTCATCTCATAAGATGTGAGTGTTCCTTGTAGTTCTTCCATTGTTAGCTTGTTGATATCCATTGTTTCTTCTATTTTTGAAACCTTTGCATCATACTTCATGGGAAGTGATATCAAAAAATTTTGAGTAAAATCTTATTCTTTCATCTCAAATCCTAGACCTCTCATGGTGTTAGAAATCTCATCAACTTGAAGTAAAAAATATGCAATATCTTTAGAATCTTCCATTTTCAATTCCTCAAATATTTTTCTATGATTTTGTAGTTTTGCCAACTTTACCTTGGAATTTCCTTCATAGGTATTCCACAACTTGGTCCACATTTCATTTTCTGAATTACATACCATGACCTTTGCAAAATATGTCTCATGTAGCCCACTTAGAATATAATTCATTGCCCTTGCATTTATCTCAACCAGTTTCCTGATAGTCTTATCTGCCTTGGGATCACCTTCAATTTTATACTATTTTGCAACCATATTCCATACCTCATATTCTTGTGATATTAAGTAGTTCTTCATTCTCATGCTCTAGAAAGCATAGTTGTTACCGTCAAATAGTGGAGCCTTATTTGTATATGATCCATTCTGTGAAGCCATCTGTGTTCTTGTAGAATCTGCCCTCAAGCTATTAGCCTTTTTGAAGGAACCCACTCTAATACCAATTGAAGAACACAAGCTTATACAGAGAGGGGGGTGACATTATAAGACCACTTTTTACTTTTCTTTTCAATTCAATATTATGCAGTGTATAGATAGTAGTATCAATAGCAGTAATCAAGCAATGCACATAACACCATACACAACAGAGACACCATAATTTACGTGGTTCACCCAATGTGGGCTACTCCACAAAGAAATTTTTTTACTAAAAATTTCTCAATCAATTTATTTGGGAATCCTTCCCAATTATAATGTTTGTGGATCTATGTACAAAGGAGATTTTGATCCACTAATCTCAAGTTTGTGGATATCTTCCACAAGATAACTCTTTCCTCTTCTGCTCTGGCTAGTGATATTCTAGAAGACTCTATCTCTCTACTACACTGAATGGTGGATCTCTCTCCACTTGAAGACTCCTCACTCATATCTATCTTCAATTATGCTGGTTGTTGGATCTCTATCCACTGAGACTCTGTCCTCTATACTCTGTCACCTCCAAAGCTCTGTCAATAGGCTCACTCAAAACCTGCTCAATAGGATCACTCAAAACCTTCTCAACAATCTCACACAGAACTTATCCAAATATACTCAACAATATCACACATAAATTGTCAAATATACTCAACAAGCTCACATAGAACTTGTCCAAATCTGCTCAACAAGCTCACACATAACTTGTCCAAATTTTCTCAAGCAAGCTCACCAATAACTTGCCCAAATATGCACTAGCAAGCTCACCAAGAACTTGCCCAAATCTGCACTAGCAAACTCACCAAGAACTTGCCCAAATATGCACTAGAAATATCACCAATAACTTGCCCAAATATTCTCTAGCAACCTCACCAAGAACTTTCCCAAATATGCACTAGCAAGATCACCAAGAACTTGCCCAATAATTCAATCTTTTATGAATATGAAGAAGCCTTTTGGTTGTCCACAAAATCTGTCTCACTCAACACACTTTCTTTTTCAAATTTCAACAAGGGTTATAGATATTTATTAATAACACAAAAATAACATCCATATAATACCTTATTACTCCTACTCAATAACATACACTATGTCACTTCATAAATTAATTAATCTCTTTTGAAAAACAACAAAGCAACCTTCACTTTTGAACCTATTTAAAAAATCAGAAATAACTCTTTACAAAAACCTTATTTCTCCCTCTAATCAAGTTGATCAAATAGCCCTCGGAATAAGATTTCCAATGATATATAATATGATATACTTTCAAAAATTAAATCGCCATAAATTTCTCTTTTTTTAAACATGCATCATAACCCTTATTCCTCCTAGGGTAACTTTAGAAAAATAAAATATATCTAAAAATTATTAAATTGCCTCTATCCCTAACGGGATTCGATCTCATGACATTCCTTGCTTGGCACCTTAACCACATCCAACCTGCCATTGGGCCACACACCCTCACATGCTCAAAATGAGCACACAACAAAACCTTATGCCACTAATATCTACACCCTTCGAAAATAAAACGTGCTTCACGCGTTTCAACACAGTAAAACTTCTTCAGCAAGAATCGAATGCAAGACCTCATGCTTCACACATAGCACATGAACCACTAGGTCAAGGAGGCCTATACGTTTGGATTTACTCCACAATGGTCTCTTCAACAAGCGTGAAAATCGTAAGCCTTTTAAAACCCTTTTCACACACACTTCGACACACGATGTGCAAGCTCTTTTACCATTCAAATCCAAATATCAAATCGAGTGCTTAGGAAAATAAATCAAAAATTTGGGCATATATATATATATATATATATATGTCCTCCTCCTTTCCTTTGATGTCAGTGCTATAATTTAAATATTAGTTTTAATTTTAAATTTAAATTTTAAATAATTTAAAATTTAAACTTAAATATCTCCATCACCGGGGCACCTTTTTCGACTAAACAAAAAGCCAACCTAGGTTTTAAGAAAAACCCATTTCAAATATGCCATCCATAGTTTTAAATAAAACCTTTTATTTTGCCTACCTTGGTTTTCACAAAAACCCTGTATATATCCATGCTCTCCAAAATATCATAAATGCTTATTTATGAAATGCTTTGGCCACCAAAACTCAATGTGATCCATGTGACATCAATGATCAATGTGACATCAATGAAAACATAAAATCACTCAAATTTACAACATTTTTATTTTCATTATTGTGTAGTTTTAATATTATGTATAATTATATCTAGTCCACCTTAAACATACAACATATATTACGATGAAATACCTTGCATAATCATCATTTAAAAAGGTCATTGATTGATGCATCAAAATTTGTTTACACTACAAAAGCATTAAAAATATTCTAACTTCCAGTTCAATGATTAATATCACGATGGTACTTTTCTAGCCCTCATTATTTTTGAAAAATGATGATTTAAAAAAATAAAAATAAAAAGAAAAAGAAAAATAATACATGTTTTCTTTCATGTTTGGGGGAGAACATGCCATCCATCAAGTTGGTGGGAGAAAAGACAACATACCAAACATAGTGATTGTATGCCATATTATTAATGTAATACATAAATTGAATATGCATGAGGACATGCATCAGTTTAAGTTGGGGGGTGATGAAACAATAAAATGTCTCATTTTTACCTTAAAACAACCATTCTTGACTCCCTTAATGTGTTGATAAAAATAATTAATTATGGACTAGGTTGTAATTTATACTAATATTGTGATTAGACATAGTGAATAGGTAAAATGCATTACTATGTTATTTTAGATAGGTTTTATGTGATTTTGAGTTTAGTTTTATATTTAATCATGGTTATTTGGTTCATAATCATGAGACTAATAAAACCAGATAGAAATATGATATCTTGTAGGTCTCAAAATGTTGCTATATTGAAACTCTGATAGTGTGTTAGATTAGTGTTACACCAAAATAAGCCAAATTAGAATGAGCAAAAAAAGTGGGGACCCAAAAAGATGAAAATGTAGTGTGAGATGGAGCTTGCACATGGGAAATGAAGTGAAAACTTTTGTGGATCAAATAATTGATCTCCCTAAAAATAGGCTAAAATTATTGAGGTGATTTCTCCTTAAAAATAGGGATGAAATTATGTTCTTAGTTTCAATAATTTGACCTCCCTAAAAAGTAGGCTAAAATTATGCCTATAATTTCTCCTTGAAAATAGGGCTAAAATAATGTTGTTAGTTTCAATAATTCCTTGTCAATTCTTGGGTTGAAATTATGTTATGATTTCTCAAATCTTGGGATAAAATGGTGAAATCAATTCTAAAATATGGAGAATATTAGTTCCCAGATATGGAGAGGATTCCTCTCAAAAATAAGTAGAGTAAGGTGCCACTTGTCTTGTTTATGTTTATTCTAAGCAAGTGGTTGAGATGCTCCAAGGATAAGAGGAATATAAGGTACCACTTGTATTGTTTATACTTATTCTAAGAAAGTGGTTGAGATGCTTCCAAATAAGAGGACTATAAGGTGCCACTTGTATTGCTAAGTTTATTGTTAGCAAATGGTTGAGAAAGTGTAGGAAATTTACAATAGTATAGGAGTGTGTATGTATTATATTAATTATTAGAAATTTGTTAAATATGTGTAGGATATTTTTAATACAGTAGGAATATGGTGAGGTTTCACTTATATAAAAAGTGTGCCTAGATTATGTACTTTTCTAGAAGACAAAGAATAAAATAAAGGGAAAAATATTTGGATTGGATATTTTGTCAAGAGGTAATTCCCTCTTATTTGATTTTTGTTATTTTCTCACATGTATGTATTTTAATTATATTTTGATTTAATAATTACTTTTCATTGGGCTGAGGAGTAAGGGCCCACTCCATCAACACAATGGAAAGTATTATTTCTTGTGGATATATTTATAAAATAATTAATAGGCTTTATTTATTTATTTATTATTTTGTAAAGTTTTTAAATTTGTAATTAATTTGTAAATTATTTTTATTATTTGTTTCTTGGGTTAGTTTTATGCAATTTCTAGATTAGATTTTTTATTTTTGCAAGTGTGAACTAATTTCCTACAAGTTAGATTTAATTTTTCTGCAAGTGTGATTTAAATTTCTACAAGTGTGATTTAATTTCCTACAAGCTAGATTTAATTTTTTTGCAAGTGTGATTTAAATTTCTACAAGTGTAATTTCAATTCTCGCATTTATTTTTTGCAAGTGTGATTTTAAATTTTCTATAAACATGATTTTTATTTCAGCAAATAGGAAATCTTAAAATAATTTATACCAAGGCATGCTTCATTACTTTCTAGCACATACAACTTTTGGATGCCACCCTAGATTGATAAGAATAAATGATGAGCATTAAAAACACTCGTAAAGGAGAGGACTGGATGATAGAGATGATGGATAGGAGGGGAGTGGAGAGACTCCAGGGGAGCAACACCAATGATTTTATTTTTTGGTGTGGTAGATTGGCCATAAATTTGTAGCATTTTTTATGAGAGGATGATGATGTATTTATTGTGGCATGTATAGATGGATGTATTATGATGTAGTCTTAGGGAGTTTTGAGGTAGCCCTATGGGTGGTGATAATGATGATGATGTATCACTAATTTTGTATTGATAAGTATTAATGATGATTTGTATGTGTATGGATATTTAATGTACTTCATGGACTATACTTATTCTTTCATGATATATACACATGATGATGATTCAATGGTTGATAAGGTATGATGTTATGGATGGATAATGTGACACATATATTTTGGGTATTTTTAATTTTTTGATGTTTATGATGGATGCAACTATGTTATTAGATAGATATGACATGTTAGATGATATGGTTGTGATATGATTATGTGATGTATGATTGGTCCTATATATATTTGCATGGTTTAAACTCACATGTGTTAGTTTAATAACTTTCTAGATGCTTGTGTATGAGGTTCACAATCTAAAATGGCTTAATTAATCAATGATAATTTAACAGTTATAATAAACACATTAACACAACACAATAATACATAAGACAAGATATCAAATAATAAAGACAATATAATAGGCACAATTAATACAATGCTAATAATGAAAATTGGTATACTAGTAGGGACAATGAATTAAAAATGAACCTAATAATAATGAACAATGAACATAAGGAACAAGATGAATGAACATTGTGAGGACATAGACATTAAGGTAAAATATAATGGATAATTTTTTAACCATATAAACAATGGATAATGACTAATGATTAATGACATGGATCAATACTTAGGACATATTGACATTGAATGGTGGCTAGCCAAGATGTGGTTCATCCATATATCCTAGGGTTTTTAGATGCTAGAAGAATATTAGGAAATTCAAACACCCTAATTTCAACAATTAAAATCATATAATGGTCAGTCAACATACCATGGAAATATAGACCATCCTGAATAAGATAAAGCCTATCATGGATTGAAATGTGTGCGGTGAAATTTATTTTCCATCTTGAATAAGTATGGACTAACCAATTATAAACTCAATCCAATATAAGCTAGCTCATCTGTGAGTGTTTAGATGTCTATAAAAAATGAGGTTGCTAATGTGACAAATATGTTGCCACTCATAAGGCATATTCCACTACCAATTAGGCATTTATAGCCCCAATTGAGGTTAGCCCTATAATCCATATACGTAGCTCATTACTAGCCAAGTGTCTATAACCTCGATGGAGTCATCGTTAATTCCTAAGGGAACCAAGGAGAAGCACATTCAAGCGCTATCCTTATTATTTGTTTCTCTTTCTTTCTTTTTTCTTTTTTTTGAAACTTGCAATTGGATCCTCAGGTTAGGATTATGCAAATGATAGGATGAGAAAGACAAAAAAAATTCTTTATGGCAAGTCTACTCATGACACCATCTTACTTAAAATAAAGATTTAATTAAAGTCTGACATATTATTGGTCCAATAAAAACTCAAGTTAGTCAGGGGAAGTCTAAAATCTCCTTAGAACATAACAACATTGGACAAAGGTTGATTAAATCAACTAAGACTGGTTTACTGAAAAAAAGAATTATGATTCATGTATCCTAAGAATGTGTGGGGAAACTAACGTATGCTTACTAATAACTTGTAAATGATAATTGATGTTTATGCACAACATGGTTGGCAATACATGACATATTATAAAACACTACATTTAGACAAATGACAATGAGACATGAAATGGGTAAAACACAATACATACAGATGGAAATAATATACACAACATGCATATATAATTATTTAAGTATACCAATATTATTGGGGAACAAATATTTTCACATTCGAAAGGTGACCAAATTAGCACAGTATAAGCTTTGAGTTATTTATGTACAAATATGATTATTCAAAAGGTCAAATTCACTGAAGGGGTGCTCGTATTTTTTGGTTTCAAATAAAATTAATTAGGCATCAAAATGGTAAAATCTAAGTGAATGAAAGGGTCTACAATATTATTTTAATATCCAATATTGCTAGAAAATTTATAAATTGACATTTGAGAGGGATTGGGGATTTTTCTAAATTTATTTCATTTGAAAATTTTTGAGGGTCAAATTTTTAGGGACACCCTTTATTTGAAAATTTTAAAAAGTTGGTTGTAAAAGGGGCCAATATTTAGATGATGCAATGCAAAAAATGTTGAGAGGTGAGTCCAAATTATTGGTGGAAATAGTATGAATATATTAGACTGACGATTGGGGTGGTGTTTAAATTTTTTTAGTGAATTTATTTGAGTGACTATTGGGGTGGTATTTGAATATTTTTTCAAAGAATGTAAAATATTTAGAGAGCCTATTTAACATAATTACACATAGAAAACATAAATATGAAGGATGATAAGGGGTTTGGGTTGCACAATCCCTTCAAGAGTGACCATCTTGTAGGTGGCAGAACCAAACTTATGTTTGATGATGTAAGGACCTAGCTAACTGGGAGTGAACTTGTCCTCTAAATGACATGGTTGGTTTATGTTTTGCTAATTTTATTTAAGTATGAGGTAGCCTACCTAGAATTATTGCTCATAGACATTTTTATCATATGTATGCTTAACACAATATTAGTAAACATGAAGATGCTCAAGAACATTGATTCGATATTAATCAAGAAGGGTAAGTTGGTCTAAATGAGCTTAGCATGTAGAGTCATAATCCATGAACTCTTGTAGAAATATTTACAAAGATGAAACTTCAAGCTCAACAGGTATAATGGCCTCAATGCCATAAACTAAAGAAAATGGAGTTGCTCTAGTAGGTGTGTGAATGCTTATTTGGTACGCCTAAAGTACTAGAGGTATTTGGGTATGCCAATCTCAATGGTATTCTATGACGGTATTACGTAGGATCATGCCAATGGTTTTTGTTCATGGTTTTGGCTTGGCCATTTCCTTGAGGATAGTAAGGGGTAGAGAAGATATGTTGGATGTGATACTTATCACACAATGATAAAAAATCTTTATTCTTGAAATATAAACCATTTTCAAACATGATTTTAGATAGGATACCAAAACAAAAAATTATATGGTGCAAGATGAACTCAACAATTTTGGGACCCATTTTTGGTAAGAAGAGTAGCTTTGATCCACTTGGTGAAGTATTCAATAGACGTTATGATGAAAGTAGATCTCTTAGATGAAAGTGCGGATATATTTACCACAAGGTCAAGACCCCATTATGCAAAGAGCCATAACGACTCCATAGGTTATAAATATTGTGAGGGTAAGTGGGTTAAATTGGCATGTTGGTATTTGAGACATTTCTTGACATACACACAACACTCACTTTCAATGGTGGGCCAATAATAATCCATGCATAAGATGTACTTTGTGATGAAAATTCCATTAAAATGGCCACCACAAGTACCATCATGAGATGTGTATATGACAAATATGACTTCTTATGGTTCAAAAAATTGGAGGAGAATACCATCATAGCTTCATCGATAAAGGATGTCCCCCAGGAGGGTGTACCTCATGAAATTTTGCTTAAATTTTTGTTTCCTATAATGAGGTGAACCATGGGGAAGAACACCATGTTTAAGATAATTTGAATTGTGAAAACCAATAATTATAAGGTTTTTCTTAGATAATATGGACATCCACTTAATTTAGAGAGGTCCTCTTAGATAAATATTTGTGGAGAGTAATAACATGTATGTGGGTGATTTTTTCATGTGGGTTTTGAGGAATTAGAGGGCAAAGAGGCCATATTATTAGAAAAATTATTTACAAACCTTGGGAAGGCTTCTATACATCCCTTCTAGAAAAAATATAATAGCTGCTTGATCAACCTTCTTGGTAGGGATAGCCTCCACCCATCTAGTGAAATAGTCAGTCACCATCAAGATGTACTTGTGCTCTATGGAAGAATGTGGATCAATAAATATTATGAAATTGAGATCCCACTATTGAAAAGGCACTTCCACTTGAATTGGGTGTAGAGGCAAAGCTCCGTTTCTGATTCTACCAACATATCGCTGACAACTATCACAATGCTGACTAACTTTATGAGCATCTACAAATAGAGTATGCTAGAAATAACCCACTTGGATAATTTTTAAATCCAATAGCCTACCTGCATAATAACCACCAGATAGCCTAGAATGAAATTCCTCCAATATTTTCTTTTTTTTCAGACTTCTTCACACATTTGAGAAGAACTCCGTCAATGTTCTTGTAAAATAGTCCATTTGGAAATAGAACATACTTAAGTACTTGCAGCCTAAATCTTTGACACTATGAAACATCAAGGTGAGCTAGACATTTTGCTGAAGTAAAATAGTCAACCAGTTCTTCTGCTCGGTCATGATTACTCACAGTATAGTTCGTGCAAATATTTTTGCCACTATCTCCTTCATGCACCGCATCCAATGATTTAGAAGAAGCACTTTTAGCTAAATCCTAGCATAAATATCACCTATGAACTAGATTTTTTTGTCAGATATCCACATCATATTCTTGAATTTTTGAAACCTAGCCTGCACTTTTGTCGCATAGTTCTTATTAGAGCATGAAATTTTGAACATCAGGATGTATAACATATGAATAATATGTGCTTATACTAAGAGGGAGGGTGAACAGTATAAGATAAAATATTTTGATTTTTAATCCAATTGATAATATCAACAATATTAAAGTAGTAAATATCATACAAAGCATCACACACATGAGAGACATGATTTTTACGCGGTTCACCCAATGTGGGCTACTCCAAGGAGAAAATATTTCTTATAATTTTTTCTCAAATAAATTCTCTTTGGAATCCTTTCCCTACAATTTTTATGGACCTCTATCCAAAGGAGACGCCAATCCCCTAATCAAGTTCATGGATCTCTATCCATATGAGAAATACTTTCTCCTTAGCTCTGATTGGTGATCATCTAGGAAAACTATTGCCCCCACTACTCTGGCTAATGGATATCTATCCACTGAAGACACCTCTCCTAACTTCACTATATAATGGTTCTCTATCCACTAGATACTGTCATCCTTTATACTCCATCACCTCCAAATATTTGTCTCAAATTTGTACTAAACACAGTCCTTCGAAATAGCACAAATTTGTTCAATATTTGTCTCTGGTCTGGCACAAACCTGTCCTAAAATCTACACCAAACTCTATCCTCTGATATATCCTTGATATCTGTCCTCAAATATATCCTCAATCTCTATCCTCAAATCTATCCTCAATATTTATTGTAATCTTCCACAAAAGCTCATACAAATTTGTCCCCAAGTCTTCTCTAAGACTTACCTCAAAACTATTCAACAAGTCAACACTAGAACTTGTCCAATCTCATAGAAACATAAAGATAATTGTTAGAGACTCAATATGTTTCACATTCATAACAATATTCAAACACTTTCAATCATTCATTTATCATAAAAACATATAGATAATTGTTAGAGACTCAATATGTTTCACACTCATCAATACTCAACCTCTTTCTCAAATTAATTCAGAATACAAAATAATTTGTTTCATAGAACTTGAGCTATCACTTCACACATCCACTTGACTAGGCTCAACAAAATCTATTCAATCAATCACTCAATGAAATAACCTTGCTCACAAACCCTAGTCCAAGCATATGAACACTCACTCAAAATAGCTTCAACAACAATGCTTATCAAACAAGGTTTTATCAACCACTCTCTATTCTAGAAAACCTTGAAGCATTAATTCAAAGCACACTCAACAATACTTTATAAAAAAATCTTCACATATAGATCAATGACTCAATAAGGAGACCTAATTAAGTCCTTTTCACTCCAAATTTGTTTTTCAAAAAATCAACCAATCAACTCAGCCAAGGAAGAATATACCCATACCTTATTCTTTGATGTAGAATGACCTTCAAAAGTCTAGATCAAATTTCACAACTTTCTTTACCAAGTACAAAGTGTTAGATGACAAGAATTATCACCCTAACACTTTTCATAATTTACCTTAATCACAAAAATAAATTAAAATTCAAATAAAACTTATTGCTCCATCTCAACAATAAATTTTAACATCATAAATTTCATCAAAAATCCCCTTTAAAATATAACACAACTTCTAATTATAACTCCTTTCTCAATATTGCATTTAAATTAAATAATTCATTTTATTACTAAATGCAATAAATCAATCTCTTTCCTAAGGTACAAACAATGTTACCCTAGAAAAATTCACTATCTACCACTTAGGTAAATAAAACAATTTATTTACACCTTATCCTTCCACACAAATTTAGAAAAAACAATAATTTAAAATTAAAATTATAAAAACCTTTTTTTTTCCCTCTGTCAATTGCAGGATTTGAACTTGCACCACTACCACTACAACGCCTTGGCCATGGCTTCCATGTCGTGTGAGCCAAGTGCTCACCTTGCTCCAATAAGGTGTAATATATACCTTATGCCTTCGCTGCCCTTTAGAGCCTTTTGGATCCTTTCTCCACCATGTCTCCTTGCTCCACGTAATGCTTTGAAGGTGCTTATTCAAATGAAATTCGCATGAGTCTTGCACAAAATATTATGAAGGATGTTTCAAATAATTTTTCCAATGCTTTGGCTAAGGTATAAATACCTTGTGCCATCATTCCATGCACGTCTATGGAGGTGAGTTTATGGAGGTTGACACTAAGGTTTTTGCATTTAAATATTTTAATTTATAAATCATTTAAATTCTTTAGAATTTAAATTTTATAAATTAATATTTAAATCTCTTAGATTTATAAAAAACCTTCTTAGGTTTTAATCAAAACCTTTTATTTTTGACCATTATGGTTTTTAATAAAACCCTTTATTTGCCCACCATGGTTTTAATAAAAAACCTTTTATTTTGACCACCATGGTTTTAATAAAAACCTTTGTTTTTCTTCACATAATATTAAAAAGAATATTATGAAGCCCTTTTTCATCAACCTCTGACATTGTTTATTTTGACCTTTTGACATCACCGGTGGTTCACTTCTTGGCATTAATGACAACTTCATGTCTTGACATCAATGAAAAATCCATGGACTCAAAATATCCAACAATCTCTCCCTTTGTCATTGATGGTAACCCAATAACATTTTACCATTTTATTAACCTTTTCATTTAGCTTCCCCTATAAAATTGCTCCCCTTGATTGAATGCTTTCCTTCAAACATAGATCTCTACCCTTACTCTAATCTCTCCCACTTTGGCATCAATGGAAAAGGGTCACCTTTGGGGATCAGGGCTAAGAATGATTCTCTTAGCTTAGCCCATCCCCCACCTCCTTTTGAGGTGGTTAATTCTGGGGTGGGAGTCTTACTCCTAGTTTTCCTCAAAGACACTCAAAGTTCTCTTTTGAAAGTGGCTTAGTGAAAATATATGCTATCTATTCTTTTGTAGTAACATATTCCAATTTGATCTGTTTATCTGTCACCCGTTCTCTCAAAAAATGATAATTAGAATGTACTTTTTCCTAGAGTGCATCATTGGATTTTTTAAGATACTTATAGCACTTGTGTTATCACATAGTATGGGAAGAGGATGATCATATTTTATCTTGAAGTCTTCTAGAGTTCACTTCATCCATAATACTTGTGTAAAACTGGCTACAATTGGCTACTACTGCAATATATTCTACTTCTACTATAGATAAGGATATTGAAACCTAATTTTTGCTTAGCCAAGAGACTATATAGTCTCCAAGAAAAAATGCTCCTCTGCTTGTGCTTTTTCTATCATTAATGTTGCCATCCCAATCTACATCTGTATATGCTATGAGTGTAAAACTATCACTTTTGGGATACCAAATCCCAAAATCCATAGTCCCTTTTAGATACTTGAGAATTCTCTTTATTGGTGCAACATGTGTTTCTTTAGGTGCTTACTGAAACATTACCATTAATCCCAATTTTGTACTATATCTGGTCTTATGGTTGTAACATACAACAAGGTACAAATCATAGATTTGTATAATCTCTGGTATGCCTCTAGATATTCATAATTTTTTCTTAACTTGCATCCTATGATCATGGGTGTACTCACTGGTTTGCAGTCTTCGAACCTAAATTTCTTTAACATTTCTTTTATATACTTGGTTTGTGAGAGATATACTCCTTTCTATGATTGTGAAATCTGAAGTCCAAGAAAGAAAGACAACTCACCAAGCATAGACATCTCAAATTCATTCTGCATATTTTTAGAAAATTATTTACACATATTATCATTGTTTCCCCCAAAAATGATGTCATCAACATAAACAACCACAATTAGTTGATTATTTTCTTCATTTTTTATATATAAGTTGTTGTATGCTATTCCTTTTCTGAACCCCTATTCTTGAAGATACTTATCAAATCTTGAGTACCATGCTCTAGGAGCCTTCTTTAATCCATATAGTACCTTTTTTAGTTTGCATACATGATCTGGTTTATCTGTTAATATGAATCCCTCTAATTGTTCTATGTAGACTTCTTCTTCTAGAAAACCATTTAGAATTGTTGACTTAACATCCATATGATATACCTTGAAGTTTTTAAAACTTGAGAAGGCTAAAAATATTCTTATAGCTTCAAGTCGTGCAACTAGAGCAAATGTCTCATCAAAGTCAATTCCCTCTACTTGTGCATAACCTTTGCATACTAACCTTACTTTGTTCCTTACTACTTGTCCATCTTAATTTAGCTTATTTTTGAATACCCATTTTGTGCCGATCACATTCTTGTCCTTTGGACATGGGGAAAGTTCCCAAGTCTTGCTTTTCTCTATCTGATCTAATTCCTCATCCATTGCCTTGATCCAGAACTCATATTCACTTGAATTATTGAAGTCTTTTGGCTCAAACTTAAATAGCAAAGAAAATTTTGCTTGTTGATATGGTGTTATTATCCTTCTCCTTGTCTGTATTTCATCTAGATTCCCAATGATTTGCTCTTTTGGATTATCCTCTTGTACATACCTGGATGGATTTTTAGGAATAAGTCTTTGTGTTTCTTCTTTTTCTTCATATTATTCCTCATGAAACTCTTCTTGACAACTTCCATCTTCCTGATACACAATTTGCTAAACTGGTTCTCTTGAATATATCTTCTCATCGATTGTTACATTTATACTTTCTACAATAGTGTGAGTTCTCTTGTTGAAGCATCTATAAGCTTTACTCTTAAAGGAATAACCAAGAAAAATTCCATCATCACATCTTGGATCAAACTTGCCTAAGTTTTTATCTTCTCATCTTATATAGCAATTGCTTCCAAAAACCTTGAAGTATTTTACAGTGGTCGGTCTTCCTTTCCAAATATCATATGGAGTATTGTGATGGTTTACCCTCATTTGAGACCTAGTGATTATGTATACTACTGTATTGACTGCTTCTATCCAAAATTCATCTGAGAGCTTAGACTCATTTAACATAGTTCTAGCCATATTATCAATAGTCTTATTTTTCCTTTCAACTACTCCATTTTATTGAGGAGTTCTTGTTGCTGAGTATTCCTTCTTGATCCTATGTTATTCAAAAAACTCTACAAACTCATTTGAGGTAAATTCTCCTCCTCTTTTAGATCTAAAATACTTAACTCTCTTGTCAGTTTTATTTTCAACCAATTCTTTAAATATTTTAAATTTTTCAAAAGCTTTTGATTTTTTTTATAGAAAATATACCCAAACCATTCTAGAGTAATCATCTATAAAAAATATAAAATAACTTTCACCTTGAATATTTAGTGTTCTAATAGGACCACATAGATTAGTATGTATTAGATTTAATGGCTCAAATGACATATATACTTTTGATTTAAAGCATGTTCTAATTTGCTTTCCATGTGGACAAGGTGCACAAATTGTGTTTTGTGGCATTTTTATTTTGGGTAAGTCTTTGACAACCTGCTTATTGCTTATGTTGACTATGTTGTCAAAATTCAAGTGAGCCAATATTATATGCCATAACCAACTCTCATATTATTGTGATAGAAATCACTTTTCCTCTTTGATCTCACTAAGAATGTATAGGTTGTTTGGAGTTATTCTTGCATTGGCAATGACCTTTCTAGTTTCTAATTTTCTTATCTCACATCTATCTGGGTGAAATGTAACCATATGCCCTTGATCACAAAGTTTGAATCACACTTAGAAGATTATGTTTTAACCCCTTAACATACAACACATTTTTTGTTCTTGTTTTTCCATTATCTAAACTTAAAGTTCCTCTTCCACCAATCCTTGCTGATCCATTATCACCAAAACTTATTGATCCTCTATTGGTTTCTTTTGAATTTGTCCTTGTCTCCTATCATATGACTAGAGCAACCACTATCAAGATACCATTTTTCTTATTTATCTTAAGCATGAAGGGTTGTTTGAACTAACATTAATCTAGCCTTAACATTTTTTCTTTCATCTTTCCTAGTTGTTGAAATTGTTTTTCTAGACTCAGTAAGTATCTTTTTACACCATTTAGACTTGTGCCCAAAATAATTGAATTCGTAACATATAATATCATCATCCATAAGAGGTGCAAAAGAATTTAAATTTCTATTGACATTGTTTCTTGCATGACTAATACAATGTACGACTTTATGCCCATATTTATTACAAGAAAAGCAATGACCATGGAATAAATTATGTAACCTACTTGGATGCCTTTTAGATTGTGGTGGAGTGCTTCTCCTTTTGTGATTAAATCTCATCCAAGGTTATTATTTGCTTTCTTCCTTTATGATATCCCTAGCTTGCCTATCTTTGTTTGAAGTTTCTGCTTCTTGAAGACTTGATTCCTTTTTTTGTTTCTCATACTCTACATCTTGTAGTGCCTTGGTCCTTTCAAATTCATTTCTTAAATAAATAATTTTTGCTTCCAATATTTCACATTCTATTTCTCTTGTTCTTAAAAAATTTGTTATATCCTACTCAATTTTTTTCCTTCTTCCACCCTTATATTGAGTTCTATGAGATTTTGTAGAAGTTCCATCCTTGCTTCTTCATCCTCTTGAAATTGTTCCTTCAAGCTTGAATTCTTCTCTCTAATTATTTCCAATTTTTTGAGAGCAAAAAATAATTCCTATTTTATATCAAATATAGTCTCCTCTTCATTTTATGAAGTCATGTGTGTTTCTGATGGATCCTTCTCCAATCTGTTAGTATTTTCATGGAGAGACTCGCTCTGATACCAATTGAAGAATATGTGTTTATACTAAGAGCGGGGGGTGAACAGTATAAGATAATTTTTTTTCTTTTTAATACAAATAATAACATCATCAATATTAAAGTAGTAAATATCATAAAAAGCATCACACACATGAGAGACATGATTTTTATGTGGTTCACCCAATGTGGGCTCATCCACGGAGAAAATATTTCTTATAAATTTTTTTCAAATAAGTTCTCTTGGGAATCATTTCTCTAAAATGTTTATGGACCTCTATCCAAAGGAGGCACCAATCCCCTAATCAAGTTCATGTATATCTATCCATAGGAGAACTCCTTTATCCTTAGCTCTGACTAGTGATATTCTAGACAAAATATTACCCCCACTGCTCTCGCTAATGGATCTCTATCCATTGAAGACACCTCTCCTAACTTACCTAGATAATGGATCTCTATCCACTAGATATTATCATCCTCTATACTCTGTCACCTCCAAATATCTATCTCAAATCTGTACTAAACATAGTCCTTTGGTCTAGCACAAATCTATTCAATATTTGTCTCTGGTCTGGCACAAATTTGTCCTCAAATATGCACCAAAATCTATCCTCTGATCTATCCTTGATATCTATCCTCAAATATATCCTCAATATCTATCCTCAAATCTATCCTCAATCTGTATTGTAAGCTTCCACAAAAACTCATACAAATTTGTCCCCATGTCTTCTCTAAGACTTACCTCAAAACTATTCAAAAAGTCAACACTAGAACTTGTCCAATCTCATAGAAACATAAAGAGAATTTTTAGAGACTCAATATGTTTCACATTAATAACAATGCTCAATCAATTTCAATCTCTCCTTTATCATAGAAACATATATAGAATTGTTAGAGACTTAATTTGTTTCACACTCATCAATACTCAACCTCTTTCTCAAATTAATTCAAAATACAAAATAATTTGTTTCATAGAACTTGAGCTATCACTTCACACATCCACTTGAATAGGCTCAGCCAACTCTATTCAATCAATCACTCAATAAACTAACCCTTGCTCACAAAACCTAGTCCAAGCATATGAACACTCACTCAAAATAGCTTCAACAACAATGCTTATCAAACAAGGTTTTATCAACCACTCTCTATTCTAGAAAACCTTGAAGCATTAATTCAAAGCACACTCAACAATGCTTTATAAAAAAATCTTCACATATAGATCAATGACTCAATAAGGAGACCTAATTAAGTCCTTTTCACTCCAAAGTTGTTTTTCAGAAAACCAACCAATCAACTCAACCAAGGAAGAATATACCCATACCTTATTCTTTGATGTAGAATGACCTTCAAAAGCCTAGATCAAATGTCACAACTTTCTTTGCCGAGTACAAAGGGTTAGATGACAATAATTATCACCCTAACACTTTTCATAATTTACCTTAATCACAAAAATAAATTAAAATTCAAATAAAACTTATTTCTCCATCTCAACAATAAATTTTAACATCATAAATTTCATCAAAAATCCCCTTTAAAATATAACACAAATTCTACTTATAACTCCTTTCTCAATATTGCATTTAAATTAAATAATTCATTTTATTACTAATTGCAATAAATCAATCTCTTTCCTAAGGTACAAACAATGTTACCCTAGAAAAATTTACTATTTACCACTTAGGTAAATAAAACAATTTATTTACACCTTATCCCTCCACACAAATTTGGAAAAAGGAATAATTTAAAATTAAAATTATAAAAACCTTTTTCTGCCCTCTCTGTGAATTACAGGATTTGAACTTGCACCACTGCCACTGCAGCGCCTTGGTCGTGGATTCCATGTCGTGTGAGCCAAGTGCTCACCTTGCTCCACTAAGGCATAATATATAACTTACGCCTTCGCTGCCCTTTAGAGCCTTTTGGATTCTTTCTCCACGTAGTGCTTCGAAGGTGCTTATTCAAATGAAATTCGCACGAGTATTCCATCGAATTTTATGAAGGATGTTTCAAATAATTTTTCCAATGCTTTGGCTAAGGTATAAATACCTTGTGCCATCATTCCATGCACGTCGATGGAGATGAGTTTATGGAGGTCGACACTAAGGTTTTTGCATTTAAATATTTTAATTTATAAATCATTTAAATTCTTTAGAATTAAATTTTATAAATTAATATTTAAACCTCTTAGATTTATAAAAAGCCTTCTTAGGTTTTAATCAAGACCTTTTATTTTTGCCCATTATGGTTTTTAATAAAACCTTTTATTTGCCCACCATGGTTTTAATAAAAAACCTTTTATTTTGACCACCATGGTTTTAATAAAAACCTTTGTTTTTCTTCACATAATATTAAAAATAATATTATGAAACCATTTTTCATCAACCTTTGAAATTTCTTATTTTGACCTTTTGACATCACCGGTGGTTCACTTCTTGGCATTAATGACAACTTCATGTCTTGACATCAATGACAACTCCATGGACTCAAAATGTCCAACAATATCTCCCTTTGTCATTGATGGTAACCCAATAACTTTTTACCATTTTCTTAACCTTTTCATTTAGCTCCCCCTAGAAAACTGCTCCCCTTGATTGAATGCTTTCCTTCAAACATATATCTCTCCCCTTACTCTAATCTCTCCCACTTTGAAATCAATGGAAAAGGGTCACCTTTGGGGCTTAGGGCTAAGAATGAGTCTCTTAGCTTAGCCCCTCCCCCATCTCCTCTTGAGGTGGTTAATTCTAGGGTGGAAGTCTTACTCCCATTTTTCCTCAAAGATACTCAAATTTCTCTTTTGAAAGTGGCTTAGTGAAAATATATGCTATCTATTCCTTTTTAGTAACATATTCCAATCTGACATGTTTATCTATCACCTGTTCTCTCAAAAAATGATACTTAATTAGAATGTACTTTTTCTTGTTGGCAATTTTGGGTACCTTGGGTACATTGCCTTTGCTCTAAGTGTAGATGTTGTCATTGATGTCAAAGAAGTTCTTGAAGCAATTTGGTTTGATGTCAAAGAATGTGTTTTGATGAAGGTTTCAGTTTGGACAGTGAGTTTCCAAGAAGATCAGAGTAGCCCAGTTGCAAAAGATCAAGAAAAAGACAAGTAAGAAAAAGTATGCAGGCGGCTGGAAAAACTGTCACGATTTCGTGACATGTTTGAGGAGAGAGAAAGTGTTGGAAAAACTGTCGCGATTTCGCGACATGTTTGAGGAGAGAGAAAGTGCTGGCAAAATTGTCGTGATTTCGCGACATGTTTGAGGAGAGAGAAGAAGTTGGAAAAACTGTCATGATTTCGTGACATGTTGGAAGAAAGAGAAGAAGCTGGCAAAACTATCATGATTTCGCGACATGTTGGCAGAGAAGAAGAGCAAGATGGAAAGTGTCGCGATTTCGTGACATGTCGCATTTTCGTGACTCGAAAAGTGCAGGAAGGTAGAGAAAGAAAAGTGTCACGATTTCGTGACACATTGCCAGGAAAGTTGTTCGGATGAGAAAGTGTCGCGATTTCGCGACATGTTGTAGGAGAGAGAGTCCAAAAGGAAAAGTGTCATGATTTCATGACATGCAGCAAAAGGAAGTCTAAAACAAGAAGCATCATGATTTTGTGACAGGCTACAAAGAAGTTGTACGGATGAAGAAAGTGTCACGATTTCATGATAGGTTGAGATGGCAGTATTAAGTTGTAGGAAGTGTCACGATTTCATGATAGGTTGAAGAGAAAGCTTGCGAATGCAGAAAGTGTCACGATTTCGTGACAGGTTGAGTTGGCAGCATTTAGTTGGAGAAAGTGTCACGATTTCATGATAAAACTGAAGCAGGTCTTCTATAGGAGAAGTGTCATGATTTCATGAAGAATGAGAGAGGAAGGCTTTGAAGACGAAAGTGTCATGATTTCGTGACATGTTCCAGTTTCGTGGGTATATGGTAGAAAAGAGCTTAAGGCAGCGAAAGTGTCGTGATTTCGTGACATGTTTTTTGGCTAGTGCAAGCTGAGAAAAGGTTGAAGAAGCAAGAAGGGTCATGATTTCATGACAGAGTTGTAGTTGATGTCAGCAGAAGCAGATGTGTCATGATTTCATGACAAAAGTGGAGAAGAAGGCTTTGAAGTCTAAAGTGTCACGATTTTGCACGATAGGAGTGAAGATGACATCAGCAAAAGTCAGAAGTGTCACGATTTCATGACAAGCACATTGTCAAGGCAGACAAAGGCAAAAGTGTCACGATTTCATGATAGCAAGCAATAGAAGGTGTACGGCAGGCAAAGGTGTCACGATATCATGACATGTTGTAGTTTCATGACAGAAGCTACAGGAGAGTTGCAGAGGCGGTTGAAGTTGACAGAGTTAAATTTGGGCCGATGATGCTTAGGTTTTTACAGTAGATGATCTTTAGGGTAATAGCCGACTAAAGATTAAGTTTTTGATCATGAATTTATGCTATAAAAGGAGGACTATTTTGAGATTGAATGTATCGAATGCGAGTATCGAACTTGCGCAAGTGAAGTCCATGATGCACAGAGAGCGAGTCAAGTCGATTTGAGCGATGCAGCCATAACAACGTAGATAGCATAGAAGTGGCGAGTTGATGCATAGAATGAGGAGTTCGATCATAGAGTGTTGAAGTGTTGTTATATTTGTGAAGACAGTGCAAAGGTTGGAATTCGATCAAGGGTGGCTGTGATTGCGGCTGTGTTTGCATAGACAGATTTGTGTTTCATATTCTTAAGAAAAGCATATTACATCTATCTTATTCTTTTGAGATTTGAGATTGAGATTGGGAGTTAAGTATAGAACATATTGAGTCTCTAACAATTCTCTTTATGCTTCTATGAGGTTGATGAATCACATTGAGTCTCTAACAATTCTCTTTGTGAGTTCATGCTAAGCAAGTTTTCTTTGTGAGCTTGCTGAGGTTTTGGACAGATTCCAGTGGGGATGTGTGAGCAGGTTTTGGACAAGTCATTGAGAGGGCTTGTTGGACAGCATTGAGCAAGCTTTTGTTGAAGCTTGTGGAGCAGTTTGGGCAGGTTCTAAGTGAGAACTTGCAAAGCAGATCTGAAACAAGTCTTGAAGACTTGGGTGAAGATCAAGCCAGCATTAGTGCAAGCTGGTGAACCATTTTTGTGAACCAGATTTGAGGACCAGTTGAGGATAGAGATTGATGAAGAGTTGAGGACAGATTTGTGCTAGACCGAAGGACTGTGTTTGGTGCAAACCAGAGAAAGAGGACATTTGTGCTAGATCGAAGGACTGTGTTTAGTGCAAATTCAAGGACCAGCTTTGAGGTGATAGAGTTGAGGACAGAGGTCTCCAGCCAGAGTAGGGAAGACAGGTGTCTTCTATGGATAGAGTTCCATTTGCTAAGGGTCGTAGAGGTAGAGGTCTTCTAGAGGATCACCAGACGAGTAGAGTTAGGGGAAGGTATCTCCTTTGAGCAGGTGCTCATAAACATTGTAATCGGGAAGGTATTCCCAGAGGTGAACTTGATATAACTTTTAGAGAAAAGTTTTATCCGTGGAGTAGCCCACTTTGGGTGAACCACGTAAATTGTTGTGTCACTTTGTGGATGATTTTGTGCATTGTTTTGATATTGCTTTGGATATATTGCTTTACTATTTTGAAGTATAAAGGAAAAAGTAAAAGAGGTCTTATACTGTTCACCCCCCTCTCAGTATAAGCTTGTGTTCTTCAATTGGTATCAGAGCAGGTGCCTTCGAAAAGTTTAACAGCTTGAAGGAAGATCTTACAAGAACACAAATGGCAAGGAAAGGCAAAAGCAAAACCATAAGACACAAGAAGAAGAAAACTCACATGGTCATGAAAGAAAATGAAGATGAACTCAATGTTGCTATTTTGGGAATGGAAATAGATTCAAGAGATGAATCAAACAGTGGAGAACAAGCCAGATTAATAAAGTTTTGCACCAGATGTGGGAAGACCGGTCACTTTGCAGCTGATTGCTCACAAGGAAGAGAATGTTTTGTTTGTGGTCAACTCGGTCATAATGAATGTCAGTGCCATGGGTTTAGTAGCAGTGAAGATGAAGATGATCCATTCAAAATCGATGAAGAAACAGATTCAGAACAGGAATGTGATGAAGAAGGAAGTGATGCAAAAGCAAATTGGAAACAGAAACTAATTTCAGCTCTGAGTAAAAAGGTTGAGGATGCAGAAGATATAATCACCAGTTTGAAAGTACAAACAGAAGATTACAAGAAAATTTTTGAAGATCTCGAAATGCAATTAACCAGGAAAACAGAGTATTGCAGTAAGCTAGAAAAAGAAATTGACGGTTTAAGAATGCAGACAGAAGAAATGAGTAATAAAGTCGATATATGCAGCAAACATGAAAAGGAATCTAACAAAGTTGTTAGCAATTTGAAGCTGCAAATAGAAGAGTCCAAAAGGAGTGAAGAAACTCTCAGGTCTCAAATCAATGAGAGAGAGACTGTTTGCTGCAAACAAGAAAAAGAGATTGTTTCTTTGAAGAAACAACTAGAAGAGGCCAATACAAATCTTAAAATCAAAGATGATCTTACAGAAAGTCTTGACTTCTCTATGACTAAGACACAAGAACTCAAGGATG
Source organism: Wollemia nobilis (assembly GCA_028583015.1). Lineage (NCBI taxonomy): Eukaryota > Viridiplantae > Streptophyta > Pinopsida > Araucariales > Araucariaceae > Wollemia > Wollemia nobilis. The sequence continues at coordinate 11,495,579 of JAQPPZ010001125.1, forward strand.
AGTTAGAGTCTAAGATTCTTCAGTATAATGAGTTGGAACAGAAAATGGCTTCTTTGGAAGTGGAAACTAAAGAGTACAAGGATAAGCTGTACAGGTTTCAAGATAGCTCCAAAAAGGTTAAGTCTCTCATCAAAGGTCAAAGAAAGACAATAGATAAAACAGGCCTCGGTTTTGTTGAGCCGCACAAGGAACAGGTTGGGGAATCTAGCAAGAGATTTCAAAAGGAAGAGAGTTCTGATGAAGAAAATACTTCAGATCATGAGTCCATGAGTGATAGATGCGTAGAAACAGAAAATGAAATTCAGATTGAGAAGAAGTTTTCGGGACCCAAGAGGTCGAATAAAAGAAATTTTCATGGCAGATGTTTTGCATGTCACAGGTTTGGTCACATGGCTGTACATTGCATGGCTCAAGTGAAGAAGGTAAATGACAGTTTCAGAAGTGGTAATTTCTTTCATGGGTATTGCTACTCTTGTAATCAGTTTGGGCATAAGGCAATTTTTTGCAAAGCAAATAACAGGTACACCGTTAGTCAGAACAGGTGGATTCAAAGAACAGATATGTCTAAAAGAAATTACAGTGTTATTTGTTATAAATGCAACAATGCAGGTCACACAGCTAGACAGTGCAGAGCTGAAATGCCAAGGTACAGGAACAGGAAAAGTGGTATGAACAGGTCCATGGATCAAGGCATGGATAAGAACAGGAATGATAACAGAAACAGGAACAGTAGTATGAACAGGTCCGAGGATCAAAACAGTAACAAGAATATGGACAAAGAGTTCAAGAGAAGGCCCGACAAGGAAGTCATAGACACTGATGATGATCAGTGCCTAATGGGAGATTTACTCCCAACCCTATTTTAATCACCTCATCAGGAGGTGGGGGAGGGACTAAGCTAAGAGGCTCATTCTTAGTCCCGAGCCCCAAAGGTGACCCTTTGCCATTGATGACAAAGGGGGAGAGATATGAGTAAGGGGGAGAGATTCATAGTGAAGAGGAGAGCTTCAAGTCAGGGGGAGCAAAACTTCAAAGAAAGATTCTCAGTTGTTGGATCAATTGGTTTCAGTTTTGGCTCTTAAGATGTGTTTCAGTAAAGGTTTGCCATCAATGACAAAGGGGGAGATTGTTGGCAATTTTGGGTACCTTGGGTACATTGCCTTTGCTCTAAGTGTAGATGTTGTCATTGATGTCAAGAAGTTCTTGAAGCAATTTGGTTTGATGTCAAAGAATGTGTTTTGATGAAGGTTTCAGTTTGGACAGTGAGTTTCCAAGAAGATCAGAGTAGCCCAGTTGCAAAAGATCAAGAAAAAGACAAGTAAGAAAAAGTATGCAGGCAATTGGAAAAACTGTCACGATTTCATGACATGTTTGAGGAGAGAGAAAGTGTTGGAAAACTGTCATGATTTCGTGACATGTTTGAGGAGAGAGAAAGTTTTGGCAAAACTGTCACGATTTCGTGACATGTTTGAGGAGAGAAAGTTGGCAAAACTATCACGATTTCGCGACATGTGGAAGAAAGAGAAGAAGTAGAAAAATACGATTTCGCGACATGTTGGTAGAGAAGAAGAGCAAGATGGAAAGTGTCACGATTTCATGACATGTCATTTTGGACTAAAAGTGAGAAAGGAGAGAAAGAAAAGTGTCACGATTTCATGACACATTGCAGGAAAGTTGTTCGGACGAGAAACTGTCACGATTTCATGACATGTTCAGAGAGAGTCAAAGTGAAAGTGTCATGATTTCATGACATGCAAAGGAAGATGTCTAAAAAAGAAGCGTCGAATTTGCGACATACAAAGAAGTGAGATGAAGAAAGTGTCACGATTTCATGACAGTAGAGAGCAGTGAAAAGTGTCATGATTTCATGACAGGTTGAAGAGAAAGCTTGCGAATGCAAAAAGTGTCATGATTTCACGATAGGTTGAGTTGGTAGCGTTCAGTTGGAGAAAGTGTCACGATTTCGAAAAACAGAAAGTTATACGGAGAAGTGTCATGATTTCACGACAGAATGAGAGAGGAAGGCTATGTAGACAAAAGTGTCATGATTTCGTGACATGTTCCAGTTTCACGGGATAGGAGAAAAGAGCTTAAGGCAAGGAAAGTGTCACGATTTCGCGACATGTGGAAGAGAAAGGCATGAAGAAGCAAGAAGGGTCGCAATTTCATGACAAAGTTGTAGTTGACGTCAACAAAAGTAGATGTGTCATGATTTCATGACAAAAGTGGAGAAGAAGGCATTGAAGTCTAAAGCGTCATGATTTCGTGATATGAGTGAAGATGACGTCAGCAAAAGTCAGAAGTGTCACGATTTCGACAACAAGATGTAAGTGAGACAAAGGCAAAAAGTGTCACGATTTCACGACAGAAAGCAATAGAAGGTGTACGATAGGCAAAGGTGTCATGATATCATGACATGTTGTAGTTTTACGAGAAGCTACAGGAAGAAGAGTGATTGAAGCCGACGAGTTAAATCGGCCGACGATGCTTAGGGTTTGAGCGACGATCTTTAGGGTAACAGCCGACTAAAGATTAAGTTTTTGATCTTAGAATTTATGCTATAAAAGGAGGACTATTTTTGAGTTTCAAGGTATCGAATGCAAGTATCGAACTTGCACAAGTAAAGTCCATGGTGCACAGAGACCGAGTCAAGTCGATTCGAGTGAAGTGTGCGAGATGCAGCCATAACAACGTAGATAGCACAGAAGTGGTGAGTTGATGCGCAGAATGAGGAGTTCGATCGTAGAGTGTTGAAGTGTTACTGTATTTGCGAAGACAGTGCAAAGGTTGGAATTCGATCAAGGGTGGCTGTGATTGCGGTTGTGTTTGTGCAGACATATTTGTGTTTCATATTCTTAAGAAAAGCATATTACATCTATCTTATTCTTTTGAGATTTGAGATTGAGATTGGGAATTAAGTATAGAACATATTGAGTCTCTAACAATTCTCTTTATGCTTCTATGAGGTTGATGAATCACATTGGGTCTCTAACAATTCTCTTTGTGAGTTCATGCTAAGCAAGTTTTCTTTGTAAGCTTGCTGAGGTTTTGGACAGGTTCCAGTGGGGATGTGTGAGCAGGTTTTGGACAAGTCATTGAGAGGGCTTGTTGGACAGCATTGAGCAAGCTTTTGTTGAAGCTTGTGGAGCAGTTTGGGTAGGTTCTAAGTGAGAACTTGCAAAGCAGATCTAAAACAAGTCTTGAAGACTTGGGTGAAGATCAAGCCAGCATTAGTGCAAGCTGGTGAACCATTTTTGTGAACCAGATTTGAGGACCAGTTGAGGACAGAGATTGATGAAGAGTTGAGGACAGATTTGTGCCTGACCGAAGGACTATGTTTGGTGAGAACAGAGAAGAGGACATTTGTGCTAGACCGAAGGACTACATTTAGTGCAAATTCGAGGACCAGCTTTGAGGTGATAGAGTTGAGGACAGAGGTCTCTAGCCAGAGCAGGGAAGACAGGTGTCTTCTATGGATAGAGTTCCATTTGCTAAGGGCTGTAGAGGCAGAGGTCTTCTAGAGGATCACCAATCAGAGCAGAGCTAGGGGAAGGTATCTCCTTTGAGTTGGTGGCTCATAAACATTGTAATTGGGAAAGGTATTCCCAGAGGTTGAACTATGATATAACTTTTAGAGAAAAATTTTATCCGTGGAGTAGCCCACTTTGGGTGAACCACGTAAATTGTTGTGTCACTTTGTGGATGGTTTTGTGCATTGCTTTGATATTGCTTTGGATATATTGCTTTACTATTTTGAAGTATAAAGGAAAAAGTAAAAAGAGGTCTTATACTGTTCACCCCCCTCTCAGTATAAGCTTGTGTTCTTCAATTGGTATCAGAGCGGGTGCCTTTGAAAAGTTTAACAACTTGAAGGAAGATCTTACAAGAACACAAATGGCAAGGAAAGGCAAAAGCAAAACCATAAGACACAAGAAGAAGAAAACTCACATGGTCATGAAAGAAAATGAAGATGAACTCAATGTTGCTATTTTGGGAATGGAAATAGATTCAAGAGATGAATCAAACAGTGGAGAACAAGCCAGATTAATAAAGTTTTGCACCAGATGTGGAAAGACCGGTCACTTTGCAGCTGATTGCTCACAAGGAAGAGAATGTTTTGTTTGTGGTCAACTCGGTCATAATGAACGTCAGTGCCATGGGTTTAGTAGCAGTGAAGATGAAGATGATCCGTTCAAAATCGGTGAAGAAACAGATTCAGAACAGGAATGTGATGAAGAAGGAAGTGATGCAAAAGCAAATTGGAAACATAAACTAATTTCAGCTCTGAGTAAAAAGGTTGAGGATGCAGAAGATATAATCACCAGTTTGAAAGTACAAATAGAAGATTACAAGAAAATTTTTGAAGATCTCGAAATGCAATTAACCAGGAAAATAGAGTATTGCAGTAAGCTAGAAAAAGAAATTGACGGTTTAAGAATGCAGACAGAAGAAATGAGTAATAAAGTCGATATATGCAGCAAACATGAAAAGGAATCTAACAAAGTTGTTAGCAATTTGAAGCTGCAAATAGAAGAGTCCAAAAGGAGTGAAGAAACTCTCAGGTCTCAGATCAATGAGAAAGAGACTGTTTGCTGCAAACAAGAAAAAGAGATTGTTTCTTTGAAGAAACAACTAGAAGAGGCCAATACAAATCTTAAAATCAAAGATGATCTTACAGAAAGTCTTGACTTCTCTATGACTAAGACACAAGAACTCAAGGACGAGTTAGAGTCTAAGATTCTTCAGTATAATGAGTTGGAACAGAAAATGGCTTCTTTGGAAGTGGAAACTAAAGAGTACAAGGATAAGTTGTACAGGTTTCAAGATAGCTCCAAAAAGGTTAAGTCTCTCATCAAAGGTCAAAGAAAGACAACAGATAAAACAGGCCTCGATTTTGTTGAGCCGCACAAGGAACAGGTTGGGGAATCTAGCAAGAGATTTCAAAAGGAAGAGAGTTCTGATGAAGAAAATACTTCAGATCATGAGTCCGTGAGTGATAGATGCGTAGAAACAGAAAAAGAAATTCAGATTGAGAAGAAGAAGTTTTCGGGACCCAAGAGGTCGAATAAAAGAAATTTTCACGGCAGATGTTTTGCGTGTCACAGGTTTGGTCACATGGCTGTACATTGCATGGCTCAAGTGAAGAAGGTAAATGACAGTTTTAGAAGTGGTAATCTCTTTCATGGGTATTGCTACTCTTGTAATCAGTTTGGGCATAAGGCAATTTTTTGCAAAGCAAATAACAGGTACACCATTAGTCAGAACAGGTGGATTCAAAGAACAGATATGTCTAAAAGAAATTACAGTGTTATTTGTTATAAATGCAACAATGCAGGTCACACAGCTAGACAGTGCAGAGCTGAAATGCCAAGGTACAGGAACAGGAAAAGTGGTATGAATAGGTCCATGGATCAAGGCATGGATAAGAATAGGAATGATAATAGAAACAGGAACAGTAGTATGAACAGGTCCGAGGATCAAAATAGTAACAAGAATATGGACAAAGAGTTCAAGAGAAGGCCCGACAAGGAAGTCATAGACACTGATGATGATCAGTGCCTAATGGGAGATTTACTCCCAACCCTATTTTAATCACCTCATCAAGAGGTGGGGGAGGGACTAAGCTAAGAGGCTCATTCTTAGTCCCAAGCCCCAAAGGTGACCCTTTGCCATTGATGACAAAGGGGGAGAGATATGAGTAAGAGGGGGAGATATGAGTAAGAGAAGAGCTTCAAGTCAGGGGGAGCAAAACTTCAAAGGTAGATTCTCAGTTGTTGGATCAACTGGTTTCAGTTTTGGCTCTTAAGATGTGTTTTAGTAAAAGGTTTGCCATCAATGACAAAGGGGGAGATTGTTGGCAATTTTGGGTACCTTGGGTACATTGCCTTTGCTCTAAGTGTAGATGTTGTCATTGATGTCAAGAAGTTCTTGAAGCAATTTGGTTTGATGTCAAAGAATGTGTTTTGATGAAGGTTTCAGTTTGGACAAGTGAGTTTCCAAGAAGATCGAGTAGCCCAGTTGCAAAAGATCAAGAAAAAGACAAGTAAGAAAAAGTATGCAGCGGCTAGAAAAACTATCACGATTTCGTGACATGTTTGAGGAGAGAGAAAGTGCTGGCAAAACTATCATGATTTCGTGACATGTTTGAGGAGAGAGAAAGTGCTGGCAAAACTATCACGATTTCGTGACATGTTTGAGGAAAGAGAAAGTTGGCAAAACTTCACGATTTCATGACATGTTGGAAGAAAGAGAAGAAGCTAGCAAAACTGTCACGATTTCGTGACATGTTGGCAGAGAAGGAGAGCAAGATGGAAAGTGTCACGATTTCATGACATGTCGCATTTTCATGACTCAAAAAGTGCAGGAAGGCAGAGAAGGAAAAGTGTCACGATTTTGCGACACATTGCCAGGAAAGTTGTACGGACGAGAAAGTGTCACGATTTCACGACATGTTGCAGGAGAGAGAGTCCGAAAGGAAAAGTGTCATGATTTCACGAGATGCAGCAAAAGGAAGAGTCTAAAACAAGAAGCGTCATGATTTCGTGACAGGCTACAAAGAAGTTGTACGAATGAAGAAAGTGTCACAATTTGGAAGTTGAGATGTAGTATTGAGTAAGTGTCACGATTTCATGACAGTGAAAGAAAGCTTCGAATGCAAAAGTGTCACGATTTGGAGTTAAGAGTTCGTTGAGAAAGTGTCACGATTTCACGAAAATGAAGAGTTTAAGGAGAAGTTGACATTTGGAAAGAAAGAGGAAGTTGTAGAAAAGTATGATTTCATGACATGTTCCAGTTTCACGGATATAAAAAGAGCTTAAGGAGAAAGTATTCACGATTTTCGTGACATGTATTTAAAGAAAAGTGAAGAAGAAGGGTCACGATTTCATGACAGAAGTGAGACGCAAATATGTCATGATTTCATGACAAAAGCGAGAAGAAGGCCATGAATCTAGAAGGGTCATGATTTCATGATAGAAGTGAAGATGACGTCAAGAAAAGTGAAAGGTGTCACGATTTCGTGACAAGCAGCAAGGTGACAAAGGCAAAAAGTGTCACGATTTCGTGACAGCAAGCAATAGAAGGTGTATGGCAAAAAGGTGTCACGATATCGTGACATGTTGTAGTTTCATGGCAAAAGCTATAGGAGAGTTGCAGAGGCAGTTGAAGCCGATAGAGTTAAATCTAGCCCAATAATGCTTAGGGTTTTACAGCCTACGATCTTTAGGGTAACAATCGACTAAAGATTAAGTTTTTGATCATGAATTTATGCTATAAAAGGAGGACTATTTTGAGTTTGAATGTATCGAATGCGTGTATCGAACTTGCGCAAGTGAAGTCCATGGTGCATAGAGAGCGAGTCAAGTCGATTCGAGCGAAGTGTGCGAGATGCAGCCATAACAACGCAGATAGCGCAGAAGTGGCGAGTTGATGCGTAGAATGAGGAGTTCGATCGTAGAGTGTTGAAGTGCTACTGTATTTGTGAAGAAAGTGCAAAGGTTGGAATTCGATCAAGGGCGGTTGTGATTGCGGTTGTGTTTTGCATAGAACAGATTTGTGTTTCATGTTCTTAGGAAAAGCATATTACATCTATCTTATTCTTTTGAGATTTGAGATTGAGATTGGGAATTAAGTATAGAACATATTGAGTCTCTAACAATTCTCTTTATGCTTCTATGAGGTTGATGAATCACATTGGGTCTCTAACAATTCTCTTTGTGAGTTCATGCTAAGCAAGTTTTCTTTGTGAGCTTGCTGAGGTTTTGGACAGGTTCTAGTGGGGATGTGTGAGAGGTTTTGGACAAGTCATTGAGAGGGCTTGTTGGACAGCATTGAGCAAGCTTTTGTTGAAGCTTGTGGAGCAGTTTGGGCAGGTTCTAAGTGAGAACTTGCAAAGCAGATCTGAGACAAGTCTTGAAGACTTGGTTGAAGATCAAGCCAGCATTAGTGCAAGCTGGTGAACCATTTTTGTGAACCAGATTTGAGGACCAGTTGAGGACAGAGATTGATGAAGAGTTGAGGATAGATTTGTGCCAGATCGAAGGACTGTGTTTGGTGCAGACCAAAGAAAGAGGAAGAGGACATTTGTGCTAGACCGAAGGACTGCGTTTGGTGCAAATTCGAGGACCAGCTTTGAGGTGATAGAGTTGAGGACAGAGGTCTCCAGCCAGAGAGGAGGGAAGACAGTGTCTCTATGCGTGTCTCATAAACATTGTAATTGGGAAGGTTTCCCAAAGAACTATGATATAACTTTTAGAGAAAATTTTTATCCATGGAGTAGCCCACTTTGGGTGAACCACGTAAATTGTTGTGTCACTTTGTGGATGATTTTGTGCATTGTTTTGATATTGCTTTGGATATATTGCTTTACTGTTTTGAAGTATAAAGGAAAAAGTAAAAAGAGGTCTTATACTGTTCACCCCCCTCTCAGTATAAGCTTGTGTTCTTCAATTGGTATCAGAGCCGGTGCCTTTGAAAAGTTTAAATAGCTTGAAGGAAGATCTTACAAGAACACAAATGGCAAGGAAAGGCAAAAGCAAAACCATAAGACACAAGAAGAAGAAAACTCACATGGTCATGAAAGAAAATGAAGATGAACTCAATGTTGTTGTTTTGGGAATGGAAATAGATTCAAGAGATGAATCAAATAGTGGAGAACAAGCCAGATTAATAAAGTTTTGCACCAGATGTGGGAAGACCGGTCACTTTGCAACTGATTGCTCACAAGGAAGAGAATGTTTTGTTTGTGGTCAACTCGGTCATAATGAACATCAGTGCCATGGGTTTAGTAGCAGTGAAGATGAAGATGATCCATTCAAAATCGATGAAGAAACAGATTCAGAACAGGAATGTGATGAAGAAGGAAGTGATGCAAAAGCAAATTGGAAACAGAAACTAATTTCAGCTATGAGTAAAAAGGTTGAGGATGCAGAAGATATAATCACCAGTTTGAAAGTACAAACAGAAGATTACAAGAAAATTTTTGAAGATCTCGAAATGCAATTAACCAGGAAAATAGAGTATTGCAGTAAGCTAGAAAAAGAAATTGACGGTTTAAGAATGCAATCAGAAGAAATGAGTAATAAAGTCGATATATGCAGCAAACATGAAAAGGAATCTAACAAAGTTGTTAGCAATTTGAAGCTACAAATAGAAGAGTCCAAAAGGAGTGAAGAAACTCTCAGGTCTCAGATCAATGAGAAAGAGACTGTTTGTTGCAAACAAGAAAAAGAGATTGTTTCTTTAAAGAAACAACTAGAAGAGGCCAATACAAATCTTAAAATCAAAGATGATCTTACAGAAAGTCTTGACTTCTCTATGACTAAGACACAAGAACTCAAGGATGAGTTAGAGTCTAAGATTCTTCGAGTATAATGAGTTGGAACAGAAAATGGCTTCTTTGGAAGTGGAAACTAAAGAGTACAAGGATAAGCTGTACAAGTTTCAAGATAGCTCCAAAAAGGTTAAGTCTCTCATCAAAGGTCAAAGAAAGACAACAGATAAAACAGGCCTCGATTTTGTTGAGCCGCACAAGGAACAGGTTGGGGAATCTAGCAAGAGATTTCAAAAGGAAGAGAGTTCTGATGAAGAAAATACTTCAGATCATGAGTCCGTGAGTGATAGATGCGCACGAATAGAAAACAAAATTCAGATTGAGAAGAAGAAGTTTTCGGGACCCAAGAGGTCGAATAAAAGAAAATTTCACGACAGATGTTTTGCGTGTCACAGGTTTGGTCACATGGCTGTACATTGCATGGCTCAAGTGAAGAAGGTAAATGACAGTTTTAGAAGTGGTAATTTCTTTCATGGGTATTGCTACTCTTGTAATCAGTTTGGGCATAAGGCAATTTTTTGCAAAGCAAATAATAGGTACACCATTAGTCAGAACAGGTGGATTCAAAGAACAGATATGTCTAAAAGAAATTACAGTGTTATTTGTTATAAATGCAACAATGCAGGTCACACAACTAGACAGTGCAGAGCTGAAATGCCAAGGTACAGGAACAAGAAAAGTGGTATGAACAGGTCCGTGGATCAAGGCATGGATAAGAACAGGAATGATAAAGAAACAGGAACAGTAGTATGAACAGGTCCGAGGATCAAAACAGTAACAAGAATATGGACAAAGAGTTCAAGAGAAGGCCCGAAAAGGAAGTCATAGACACTAATGATGATTAGTGCCTAATGGGAGATTTACTCCCAAACCTATTTTAATCACCTCATCAGGAGGTGGGGGAGGGACTAAGCTAAGAGGCTCATTCTTAGTCCCGAGCCCCAAAGGTGACCCTTTGCCATTGATGACAAAGGGGGAGAGATATGAGTAAGGGGGAGAGATATGAGTGAAGAGGAGAGCTTCAAGTCAGGGGGAGAAAAACTTCAAAGGCATATTCTCAGTTGTTGGATCAGCAGGTTTCAGTTTTGGCTCTTAAGATGTGTTTCAGTAAAAGGTTTGCCATCAATGACAAAGGGGGAGATTGTTGGCAATTTTGGGTACCTTGGGTACATTGCCTTTGCTCTAAGTGTAGATGTTGTCATTGATGTCAAAGAAGTTCTTGAAGCAATTTTATTTGATGTCAAAGAATGTGTTTTGATGAAGGTTTCAGTTTGGACAGTGAGTTTCCAAGAAGATCAGAGTAGCCCAGTTGCAAAAGGTCAAGAAAAAGACAAGTAAGAAAAAGTATGCAGGCGGCTGGAAAAACTGTCACGATTTCGTGACATGTTTGAGGAGAGAGAAAGTTGGAAAAATTGTCGCGATTTCGTGACATGTTTGAGGAGAGAGAAAGTTCTGGCAAAACTGTCATGATTTCGTGACATGTTTGAGGAGAGAGAAAGTGGCAAAACTGTCACGATTTTGCGACATGCTGGAAGAAAGAGAAGAAGCTAGCAAAACTGTCACAATTTCGTGACATGTTGGCAGAGAAGGAGAGCAAGATGGAAAGTGTCACGATTTCATGACATGTCGCATTTTCATGACTCGAAAAGTGTAGGAAGGCAGAGAAAGAAAAGTGTCACGATTTCGTGACACATTGCCAGGAAAGTTGTACGGATGAGAAAGTGTCACGATTTTGCAACATAATGCAGAGAGAGAGTCCAAAAGGAAAAGTGTCATGATTTCATGACATGCAGCAAAAGGAAGAGTCTAAAACAAGAAGCGTCGTGATTTCATGATAGGCTACAAAGAAGTTGTACGGATGAAGAAAGTGTCACAATTTCATGACAGGTTGAGATGGCAGTATTGAGTTGTAGGAAGTGTCACGATTTCATGACAGGTTGAAGAGAAAGCTTGCAAATGCAGAAAGTGTCATGATTTCATGACAGGTTGAGTTGGCAGCTTTCAATTGGAGAAAGTGTCATGATTTCACAACAAAATGGAAGAAGGTATTTTGTAGGAGAAGTGTCACGATTTCATGACAGAAGTAGAGAGGAAGGCTTTGTAGACAAAAGTGTCACGATTTCATGACATGTTCCAGTTTCACGAGCATATGGCAGAAAATAGCTTAAGGCAGCGAAAGCATCACGATTTTGTGATATGTTCTATTTTCGCTGGTGCAAGCCGAAAAAAGGTTGAAGAAGCAAGAAGGGTTGTGATTTTGTGACAAAGTTGCAATTGACGTCAGCAGAAGCAGAAGTGTCACGATTTCATGACAAAAGCAGAGAAGAAGGCCATGAAGTCTAAAGGGTCACGATTTCATGATAGGAGTGAAGATGACGTCAGCAAAAGTCAGAAGGTGTCACGATTTCATGACAAGCACATAGGAAGTCGACAAAGGCAAAAGTGTCACGATTTCACGATAGCAAGCAATAGAAGGTGTACGATAGGCAAAGGTGTCATGATATCATGACATGTTGTAGTTTCACGACAAAAGCTATAGGAGAGTTGCAGAGGTGGTTGAAGCCAACAGAGTTAAATCTGGGCCGACGATGCTTAGGGTTTTGCAGTCGACGATCTTTAGGGTAACAGCCGACTAAAGATTAAGTTTTTGATCATGAATTTATGCTATAAAAGGAGGACTATTTTGAGATTGAATGTATCGAATGTGTGTATCGAACTTGCGCAAGTGAAGTCCGTGGTGCACAGAGAGCGAGTCAAGTCGATTCGAGCGAAGTGTGCGAGATGCAGCCATAACAGCGCAGATAGCACAGAAGTGGCGAGTTGATGCATAGAATGAGGAGTTCGATCGTAGAGTGTTGAAGTGCTGTTGTATTTGTGAAGAAAGAGCAAAAGTTGGAATTCGATCAAGGGCGGCTGTGATTGCGGCTGTGTTTTGCGTAGAACAAATTTGTGTTTCATGTTCTTAGGAAAAGCATATTACATCTATCTTTTTCTTTTGAGATTTGAGATTGAGATTGAGAGTTAAGTATAGAACATATTGAGTCTCTAACAATTCTCTTTATGTTTCTATGAGGTTAATGAATCACATTGAGTCTCTAACAATTCTCTTTGTGAGTTCATGCTAAGCAAGTTTTCTTTGTGAGCTTGCTGAGGTTTTGGACAGGTTCTAGTGGGGATGTGTGAGCAGGTTTTGGACAAGTCATTGAGAGGGCTTGTTGGACAGCATTGAGCAAGCTTTTGTTGAAGCTTGTGGAACAGTTTGGACAGGTTCTAAGTGAGAACTTGCAAAGCAGATCTGAGACAAGTCTTGAAGACTTGGTTGAAGATCAAGCCAGCATTAGTGCAAGCTGGTGAACCATTTCTGTGAACCAGATTTGAGGACCAGTTGAGGACAGAGATTGATGAAGAGTTGAGGACAGATTTGTGCCAGACCGAAGGACTGTGTTTGGTGTAGACCAAAGAAAGAGGACATTTGTGCTAGACCGAAGGACTACGTTTAGTGCAAATTCGAGGACCAGCTTTGAGGTGATAGAGTTGAGGACAGAGGTCTCCAGCTAGAGCAGGGAAGACAGGTGTCTTCTATGGATAGAGTTCCATTTGCTAAGGGCAACAGAGGCAGAGGTCTTCTAGAGGATCACCAGTCATGGCAGAGCAAGGGGAAGGTATCTCCTTTGGGTTGGTGCCCATAAACATTGTAATCGGGAAAGGTATTCCCAGAGGTTGAATTGATATAACTTTTAGAGAAAAATTTTATCCGTGGAGTAGCCCACTTTGGGTGAACCACGTAAATTGTTGTGTCACTTTGTGGATGGTTTTGTGCATTGCTTTGATATTGCTTTACTATTTTTAAGTATAAAGGAAAAATTAAAAAGAGGTCTTATACTGTTCACCCCCCCTCTCAGTATAAGCTTGTGTTCTTCATTTCCTAGAGTGCATCAATGGATTTTTGAGATACTTATAGCATTTGTATTATCACATAGTATGGGAAGAGGATGATCATGTTTTATCTTGAAGTCTTCTAGAGTTCGCTTCATCCATAATACTTGTGTACAACTAGCTACTAGTGTAATATATTATGCTTCTACTGTAGATAAGGATACTAAAACCTAATTTTTTCTTAGCCAAGAGACTAAATAGTCTCCAAGAAAAAATGCTCCTCTACTTGTGCTTTTTCTATCATTAATGTCACCTTCCCAATCTACATCTGTATATTCTATGAGTGTAAAACTATCACTTTTGGGATACCAAATCCTAAAATCCATAGTCCTTTTTAGATACTTGAGAATTCTCTTTATTGGTGCAACATGTGTTTCTTTAGGTGCTTCATAAAACCTTACCATTAATCCCACTTTTGTACTATATTTGCTCTTATGGCTGTAGCATACAACAAGGTACCAATCATAGATCTGTATAATATTTGGTCTGCCTCTAGATATTCATCATTTTTTCTTAACTTGCATCGCATGATCATGGGGGTACTCACTGGTTTGTAGTCTTCTAACCTAAATTTCTTTAACATTTCTTTTATATACTTGGTTTGTGAGAGAAATACCCCTTTATTTGATTGTGAAATCTGAAATCCAAGAAAGAAAGACAACTCACCGAGCATAGACATCTCAAATTCATTCTGCATATTTTTAGAAAATTATTTACACATATTATCATTGTTTCCCCCAAAAATGATGTCATTAACATAAACAACCATAATTAGTAGATTATTTCCTTCATTTTTTATATATAAGTTGTTGTATACTATTCCTTTTCTGAATCCCTATTCTTGAAGATACTTATCCAATCTTGAGTACCATGCTCTAGGAGCCTTCTTTAATCCATATAGTACCTTTTTTAGTTTGCATACATGATCTGGGTTATCTGTTAATATGAATCCCTCTGATTGTTCTATGTAGACTTCTTCTTCTAGTACACCATTTAGAAATGCTAACTTAACATCCATCTGATATACCTTGATGTTTTTAAAACTTGAGAAGGCTAAAAACATTCTTATGGCTTCAAGTCATGCAACTAGAGCAAATGTCTCATCAAAGTCAATTCCTTCTACTTGTGCATAACCTTTGCATACTAAACTTACTTTGTTCCTTACTACTTGTCCATATTCATTTAGCTTATTTTTGAATATCCATTTTGTGCCAATCACATTCTTGTCCTTTGGACATGGGGCAAGTTCCCAAGTCTTGCTTTTCTCTATCTGATCTAATTCCTCATCCATTTCCTTGATCCAGAACTCATCTTCACTTGACTTATTGATGTCTTTTGGCTCAAACTTAGATAGCAAAGAAAACTTTTCTTATTGATATGGTGTTATTATCCTTATCCTTGTCTGTATTTCATCTAGATTCCCAATTATTTGATATTTTGGATGATGATTTTGTACATAACTGGATGGATTTTTAGGAAGAAGTCTTTGTGTTCTTATTTTTCTTCATCTGATTCCTCATGAAACTCTTCTTGACAAATTCCATCTTCCTGATACACAATTTGCTAAACTGGTTCTCTTGAATATATCCTCTCATCAATTGTTACATTTATACTTTCTACAATAGTGTGAGTTCTCTTGTTGAAACATCTATAAGCTTTACTCTTAGAGGAATAACCAAGAAAAATTCCCTCATCACATCTTGGATCAAACTTGCCTAAGTTTTTATCTTCTCATCTTATATAGCAATTGCTTCCAAAAACCTTGAAGTGTTTTACAGTGGTCGGTTTTCCTTTCCAAAGCTCATATGGAGTCTTGTGATGGTTTACCCTCATTTGAGACCTAGTGATTATGTATACTACTGTATTGACTACTTCTGTCCAAAATCTATCTGAGAGCTTAGACTCATTTAACATAGCTATAGCCATATTCTCAATAGTCTTATTTTCCCTTTCAACTACTCCATTTTATTGAGGAGTTCTTGTTGCTAAGTATTCTCTCTTGATCCTATGTTATTCAAAAAACTCTACAAACTCATTTGAGGTAAATTCTCTTCCTATTTCAGATCTAAAATACTTAACTCTCTTTTCAGTTTCATTTTCAACCAATTCTTTAAATATTTTGAATTTTTCAAAAGCTTTTTATTTTTTTATAGATAATATACCCAAACCATTCTGAAGTAATCATCTATAAACAATATAAAATAACTTTCACCTTGAATATTTAGTTTTCTAATAGGACCACATAGATTAATATGTATTAGATTTAATGGCTTAAATGACATATATCCTTTTGACTTAAAGCTTGTTCTAGTTTGCTTTCCATGTTGACAAGGTGCACAAATTGTGTTTTGTGGCATTTTTATTTTGGGTAAGTCTATGACAACATGCTTATTGCTTATGTTGACTATGTTTTAAAAATTCAAGTGAGCCAATATTATATGCCACTATCAACTCTCATATTCTTGTGATAGAAAGCACTTTTCCTTTTTGATCTCACTAAGAATGTATAGGTTGTTTGGAGTTCTTCTTGAATTGGCAATGACCTTTCCAGTTTCTGATTTTCTTATCTCACATCTATCTGGGTGAAATGTAACCATATGACCTTGATCACAAAGTTGAATGACACTTAGAATATTATGTTTTAACCCCTTAACATACAACACATTTTTTGTTCTTGTTTTCCCATTATCTAAACTTTGAGTTCCTCTTCCACAAATCCTGGCTGATCCATTATCACCAAAACTTACTGATCCTCTATTGGTTTCTTTTGAATTTGTCCTTGTATCCTGTCATGTGACTAGAGCAACCACTATAAAGATACCATTGTTCTTCTTTATCCTAAGCATGAAGGGCTATTTGAACTAATATTAATCTAACCTTAACATTTTTTCTTTCATCTTTCCTAGTTGAAATTGTTTTTCTAGACTAAGTAAGTATATTTTTACACCATTTAGACTTGTGCCAAAAATAATTGAATTTGTAACATATAATATCATCATCCATAAGAGGTGAAAAATAATTAAAATTTATATTGACATTTTTTCTTGCATGACTAATACAATGTATGAATTTATGCCCATATTTATTACAAGAAAATCAATGACCATGGAAGAAATTATGTAACCTACTTGGATGCCTTTTAGATTGTGGTGGAGTGCTTCCCCTTTTGTGATTAACTCTCATCCAAGGTCCTTCTTTGCTTTCTTCCTTTCTGATATCCCTAGCTTGCCTATATTTATTTTAAGTTTCTACTTCTTGAAGACTTGATTCCTTTTTCTATTTCTCATACTCTACATCTTGTAGTGCCTTGGTCCTTTCAACTTCATTTCTTAAATAAATAATTTTTGCTTCCAATATTTCAAATTCTATTTCTCTTGTTATTAAAAAAATTGTCATATCCTGCACAAATTTTTTTCCTTCTTCCACCCTTATCTTGAGTTCTATGAGATTTTGTAGAAGTTCCATCCTTGCTTCTTCATCCTCTTGAAATTGTTCCTTCAAGCTTAAATTCTTCTCTCTAATTATTTCCAATTTTTTGAGAGCAAAAAATAATTCCTATTTTATATCAAACATAGTCTCCTCTTCATTTTATGAATTCATGTGTGTTTATGATGGATCCTTCTCCAAGCTGTTAGTATTTTCATGGAGAGACTCGCTATGATACCAATTGAAGAATATGTGTTTATACTGAGAGCAGGGGGTGAAAATTATAAGACCTGCCAAAAAATTTCTAAGAGGCTTGCTTATCTACCATTTAAGAGGAAATTCTTAATAATATAGATCAGCAAGACGTTATCCAATTGAAGAAAAATCATATCCCTAGAGGTTTGGTCACTTTGGAAAGCCTTTATGATAATGAAGATAGGAGGAAAGCCAAAGCTATGGAGTTAAATGAAAATCTCTATAAGGATATTGAGATTGAGAAAGAAAAGAAGCTCAAATTTGGTATTCATTATTCTCCAGAAGTAGAGGATATCAAAGCCTTATGCCTAAAATACCAAGACATTGTGGCCTGGTCATATGAAGATCTAAAGGTATATGAAAAAATGTGATCCAACATACTATTGAGCTAGAAACAGATGCAAAACATTTCAAACAAAAATAGAGGCCTGTAAATCCTAGAATTGATTCCATAATGAGATAAGAGCTGCTCAAATTGCTAAAGGATAAAATTATATACCCAATTAAGCACTCCACATGGGTGTCTAACTTAGTTCCTGTAAGAAAGAAGAATGGAGACATTTGTCTATGTGTAGTTTCAGTAATCTCAATCAAGAATCATTGAATAATCACTACCCTCTCTCTCAAATTGACCATATTCTATAAAATTATTGTAGGAGCATAAATTTTCTCATTATTGGATGGTTTCTCTACATAAAACTAGATTTGGGTAAAATATAAAGATCAATTCAATACAAAATTTACTGCCAAATGAGGAACTTTTGCTTACCAAAGGATGCCTTTCGATCTATCAAATGCAGGAGCCACCTTCCATAGGACTATGGATTATGATTTTATGTAGCTAATCAATAAGGTCATTCTCATCTCCTTAGATGACATTATTGTGTTCTCTCATGAGAAACAAAACCATCTAGAACACTTGGAGCAAGTATTTGAGAAATGTAGAGAATTTGGCATCTCTCTTAACCCAAAGAAGTCATTTTTTTTAGTCCATGAAGGAAAGCTATTGGGGCATGTGGTTTCTAAAGAAGGAATGTCTATTGATCCAGATAGAGTGAAGTCAATTCTTGATCTCCCCTTACCTATGAATAAGAAATATTTGCAATATTTCTTTGATATTTCTTAATGGTAATATCAACTTTTTTAGGAAGTTCATCTCAAAATTCACTTAAAAAGTAAAACCTATCTTAGACTTGCTAAAGAAAAAAGCACATTCCAAGTGGACAAAAGCAAGGAAATAGGCTTTTTAAATAATTAAACAATCCATTGCCACTGCTCCTTGGTAAATCCTAAATTTAGCAATAATTTCATTTTGTACACTTATGGAGTTGAGGAGAGCTACGCATCCATGCTTACTCAAAAGAATGATGATGGAGAAAACACCCCATATTTTTCTAGATTCAAACTCTCCATGAATACCAGATCAAATACAAATTTATTGAGAGATAAGTATTTGCAATGATAATTCATTGAAGAAGTTTAGGAAATACTTGGCTTAAAGTAAAACTCTTGTGTATGTGGTTCACCCAGATGTAAGAAGTTTTATTTTACAAGGTGAATCGAGAGACAAAAGAGTTGGCTGGATTACTAAAATCCAATAATACAATGTGGAAATCCATTCGACCAAGCTGGTCAGAGCTAGAGCATTGTGCCAAGGATTGAGAGAAAATATAGTTGTAAGTCAACTTTCCAACCACTAATAGAAGATCATACTGAAGGTTTTCAATCATAAAATTCAGACTAGGTTGATCAGATGACCAAATATTTTAAAATAGAAATTTTTCCTCAAGGTCTTAATCCATCACAAAGGAGGAGATATAGGCTTCAATACTTGAAGTATGTCCTACTACCAGAAGGGTTATATAGAAGAAATCTTGATGGAGTCCTTGTAATATTCTTGAAATATGATAAAAACAAAAGGTCATTAAGGAGTTCCATGGAGGGTTGTCTAGAGGATATTTTTTAGGAAGGGTCACAACTATGAAAATAATTAGGGCGGGTTTTTACTGGCCTACTATATTTACTAATACCTTCAATATAATAAGGGCATGTGATGAATTTTAGAGGTATGTGGGAAGGACTAGAAATGCATCATTCCCCCTCAAACCCATCCAAGTAGAAGAGTCTTTTCAATAATGGGGACTGGACTTCATTGGAACAATAAATCCAAATTCCTCAATAGGACATAAGTATATCTTAACTACCACAATTACCTTACCATCTAGGTTAAATCCATTCCCACAAAGAAAATATATCAAGAAGTGGTAATTGATTTCATGGAGAGCTTGATCACAAGGTTTGATATCCCTAAAGCTATAGTAAGTGACAATGGTCCAACTTTTATAGGAGCTAAATATATTGAGTTTGCTAGAAAGTATGGTATAACTATAAAAAAATCCTCCAACTACTATCCTAATGGGAATGGATTAGGACAATCAACTAGCAAAAATCTACTTAGGATTCTGAAGAGATCACTAGAGGATAACAAAAGGAGTTGGCATATTTTTAGAATAAGCTCTATGGGAAAACAAGATTACTATCAAGAAATATATTAAGACCTCTCCTTATGTGTTGGTGTATGAAAAGAATCATTCTTGCCTATTCACTTGGAATTACCAGCTCTCATGTTGATAAACACAAAAGAAGATCTTGATCATAATATAGCTAAAACTAGATTGATTCATCTACTTTAATTAGAAGAAAAAAGGACTCAAGTATATGAATATTTCCATAAGCACTCCTTTGAAATTAAGGGATGGTTTGACAAGAAGGCTAAATTTAGAAAGTTCAAAGTAGGTGACTCTATTCTAAGGTGGAATGTAGAGAGAGCCAAACCAGGTCATCACCAAAAATTTGATTCTTTCTGGGATGGTCCTTTCAAAGTAGTTGAAGTTAAAGAAAGCAATTATTTCCAACTCCAAGATCTAAAGGGAAAAATTTAGTAAATTATATTTAATGGTTTCCATATAAAACTCTACTTCAAGTGAGAGTTCACTTCATAAAACATATGTATATACTTGTATTATAATTTTATTTTCTTTTCTAAAGTTTTCTTTATAGAAAAATAAGGCTGTTCAACGGTTCACAACACATTATGAAAACCAAAAAGAAAATATTACCAATGATAAAATGTGCAATATCCCATGACATGCTCCATGCCATGCTCAAATGAGTAAATATGGTCATGGGATAGAACATGTGGTCCTTATTTCTCTTAAAATAATAAGATAAAAAAATGTTACAAGTTCTAAACATGTGCTACATCATAACTAATTAGAGAATAGCCCAATGTTTTCTACTGCCAAGACACCCATATTTCAAATTGAGAAGTGTGCAATGGGTAGTTGTCCATCGATCACATTAATGGTGGAAGGTATACATGCAAGAGTATTTAGAATCAAAATCCAATCACCATTCATTTCTCAAGTAGCATCTACTTACCAGAAAGAGTTAAGGAAGTTGTGATACAAAGCTATCAAGTATAAATAAGAGCAAAAACATCCAGTATATTTTCTTAGAAAATGGAATAAAAAGTAGGTCAGGAGGATGTACAATAGGTGACTATCGATATGGAATGCTATATTGATAAAGCAGAAGCAGTGGCTAACACTAGGTTGACATGGACGGGGAGAACTAAACTTAGAAGAGACATCGACGATAAATTCCACAAGGGTGAACCCATGTCAATTTAAGATAGTTGTGTTATCCACTCATTTTTATCATTTTACATTTGTGATTTTGTGCATCCCTACCCTGAATTAATATCAACCATTGTCAAGTTTTATGACCCTAGAGCAAAATTAGTAAAAATAGCTAAGGGTAAAACACTATTTAGCATAACCACTATGGCCTACCTAGATTTGTTTGCCATAGGTGTAGTCCCCTTGCAAGACCTAAACCCTTTGACATAGGAGAGAAAGCTAAGTATTACTACCTGTAGGGACGTTCTCATGAAGGAGAGCCTTTTAGAAAGTGGGTTTATGGCCAATTAAAAACTATCAAGTCTAGGAAAACTTTTCCAAAAGCATCTATCACCATTGAACACTTTTCTAACCCAAATCTTTTCACTATGTTGGCCTACCTAGAGGGTCTAGATTTTGATCGATATGTGAGAGATTGGAAAATAGCCACCATTTATTGCATTTCCAATAAAAAAATGTACAAACCTAAAGTAGAGGAAGAAGGCATCAAGCCAATTTATTTTTATTGGCCAACCTATATCTCTAAAAGAATGCATGAACAACTGTTTAGGATGAAAAATAATTCAGAGAACCCCTCCTTTTATATGGATTTTATATTATGGATGAAAAATCTATTATGGATTTTATATAGTGTCGTAAGACATTATGTTCCATATTCTAACAAAATATAAGAATGATAATGAAGACCCTATTTGTGTTTATCATTGGACTAGCCGTTTGAGGAATACAAAGTTGTACTACATATTCAACTTGGAATTTTTAGAGCTAGCTCTAAAAGTCATGTATGGACAATGCCCTAGGCTACCACCTCTTGCCAAGGATTTTTTGTGATTTGATAATACTGAAGAGGGAGATTGGTATATCCTCATGAAGGAAATTTTTATTAGACTCTATCATTTCACTAGTAAACCCTTTTTGTTGCCTCTTTTTGTTACTAGTAGGTTGTTGGCTCTAGATTATTTAAGGTAAGTTGACTTCATCAACATCAACTTCGACACTAGTAATGAAAGAAAAGGGACCGTGATTTATTCTTGCAATGTAGATGATATAACAGTAACCAGAAGGGATAAATATTAGCAAATTACTTAATATTTGGAAATACTAGCTCTAATGTACATTCTACAAAGATAGAAATATGACCCTCATGACAAGTTCTTGCAAAGGAATATTGCCTTAAATGTAGAAAGGGCCCTCAAATTTGAAAAAATTCAAGGTCTAATTTTGAAAAGGGCAAAAATAATAAGGAAAATGCTCCATTGGAATGGAACATTAGTAAAATGGAACAACTGCCCCCATGGAGAGATTTTTATGAGCAGATAGTTGATTATGATCTTGAGAAGAACAAAGACCATCGATTGAAAGATTAAATAAATAAAGAAGAAACATGGCTAGGATAGTGGTAAAATTGTAGAATGGTGGCAGATGAGAGTTGAAACAAGTGTAGAAAAGGCTATATTTGGCTATCAAGTAGATACTAATTTCTCTGAGTGGTATGAGAAGCATATAACAACCTCGAAGGCTAAAAATATTAGGAGCTTGGTATTAAGTTATAAGAGAATAGAAGTGAAGAGAAAGAAGAAAAGCCAAGTATCATCAGATTCTTCTTTGTCACCTTCTCAAGAGGAAGTAAAATAGGCCATGACATATGCTCCATAAATAGCCGAAGAATCTCCAAAGGCATTTGAGGCTTCACAAGAGCAATTATAAAATTATTTTTTGGGTGCTCAAATTATGAATAAAATGCATTACTCTAGTGGTGAAGCAGGAAATATAGAAAGTATTCAGGAAATGAAAAGGCTAAAACACTTAGCCTTGGGTGGATAACCTCATCTAACTGATATAAATTAGAGGAAAAAGGATGATAGTTTTGTATTCACCCTTGTAATTTTCACCACTACATCTATAGTAAAGGCGACCCTAAACACTGAAGTTGCATTACAAGAAGCACAATTTGAGGAGAATACAAATAATGTTAAGCCTAAAATATCTATGGTTTTTAAGAGAAAGTCTAAGGATTTAGTAGGGGAAACCCAAAAGGAGGTCTACAAGAAACATAAAATGGATCAAAGGAAAACCACCAAAAAAATTCTTGTATCAATTGTAGAGCAACAAATGTAGCAGACGTAACAACAAAGTGCAGAGAATATTTTCAAATAAACTACTTTGGTAGGTGAAGGTATGATTTCTATTCCTTCCTCTTCTTCTCTATCCATGAAATAAAATCCCTCCCATTCTCAAGAAAAAGTGGAACAAAAAGCACCCTCTCCCCCTCATAATTCACCACCTACTTCATCGGCTATTACAAAGGGTCAAACCAATCCATCTCCTCCACATTCATCAAAAATTCTAGCAACATCATCACCCATTCATTCATATCCACTCCCAAATTCATTACTATCAGTAAAATCATAAAATAAATCTCTTTCCTCTTATCTAGCTCATTCTATGATCCTAACGTCTACCATCATGTCCTTACCAGTTGCAACTTTTGCAATAAGTATAGACTCCACTATCCTTACAACCACTCTCCTTTAATCACAACTGAGTTTGTCCTTCCTTCCCTTATGGCTACTCCCACCTCTACCAATTATCCCATAGTAGCCTCTTTGCAGGTTTCACAAAAAATCAAGAGTTCTAGTGTCTATGCCTTCAAATAATATGGATAGACAAAGAAAAACCATGATTTTTGATCCAATAACAAGGTAAATAATAGCTAGGTCCATCACTCCTCTTGTAAGAAAACCAGAAGATAACATGACTATAAAATATTATCATCTAGAAGAGCATATAAAGGATATTGATCAATTGTAGGTGGAGGGTGAGTTGGTTATAGCAAAGGCTAACCTTAGAAATTTCAATGTAAAGATTGACATTTATAAGGATCAATGTGGAAAATAGGAAGAGAATATTGAGAAGCTAGAGAATACAATCAGTAATAAAAAAAGGGTGGAGAAAGTTGTAAAAAATGAGGTCAAAATTTGGTAAAATAAATAGCAAAATGCCATGAAATTCAAGGACTGGGTTGAAGAGCAGAAGAAAAGGAATGAAGCTCAAGTCAAAGAAGTACATGATTTGAAGCATTAGCTTTATATTGAAAAGGCTAGAGTTGTAGGTTTTTTAAAAGGAGTAAAAAATGTTAGAAAGGAGATCTGGTACAAAATCCTTGATAAATGCATAGAAATCCAACCTATAATTGACTATATGGATGATGCAAATCATTTACTACAAGCTACCAAATAAAATCTGGATAAATTCACTAAGGAGCTATAGACTATGGTGATATCAGTAGAGCAAATATATAAAATATCTAAAAGCAAATTTAGTGAAGCTACAAATCCTATCCCTAGAAAGGCATGGAATACTTCTAGACTGGCTGCTAGAATTGTCGCTGATAAGAATAAGTTGATCCAGAAGGGTTTGTTACTATCAAACAAGATTTAGGGCACCCTCCATGAAGAACACAAGATTATATTGAGAGGGGGTGAACAGTATAAGACCACTTTTTACTTTTCTTTCCCAAACAATATTATGCAATGTATCAATAGCAATATCAACAATAGTAATCAAAGCAATGCATAAATCAACACACATAATCGAGACATAAATTTAATGTTGTTCACCTAATGTGGGCTACTCCATGAAGAAAATATTTCACTAATATTTTCTCAATAAATATCTTGGGAATCATTTCCCTATTACAATGTTTATGGACCTCTATCCAAAGGAGACACCAATCTCCTAATAAAGTTCATGGATCTCTATCCAGAGGAGAACTCATTTCTCCTATGCTTTGGTTGGTGATCTTCTAGAAGAACTGTTGCCTCCACTACACTTGCTAATGTATCTCTATCCACTGAAGACTCCTATCCTCACTTAGAATATTTTTCCTCACTGCCCTAGCTAATATATCTCTATACATTGGATACTATCATCCTCTATACTCTATCACCTCCAAATATTACTCTCTGCTCCATCTTAAATCTGTACTAAACATAGTCCTTAGGTATAGCACAAATATTCTCAATCTCTATCTCTGGTCTGGCACAAACCTATCCTCAAATATATACCAAAATATTTCCTCAAATATGCACTAAACATAGTCCTTCAGTCTATCACAAATATGTCCTCAATATCTATCCTCAAGCCTTAACACAAAGCTTGACTTAATCACAAATCAACTCTTCTAGATCTGCCCCAAAACTTAACTCAATGTTTGAAAAAATCAATCAATCAACTCTACTCACAAGTCTTCTCAAAGACTTGTCTCAAATATGCCTTGTAAGCTTTCACAAAATATCACACTAATATATCCACAAGTCCTCTCTAGAACTTTTCTAATCTACTTAATAATCTCTGTCCTCAAATATGTATTGTAATATTCCAAAAAAACTCACACCAATCTATCCACAAGTCTTCTCAAAGACTTACCTCAAGTCTACTCAACAAGTCCTCACTAGAACTTGTCCAATCTCATAGAAACATATAGAAAATTGTTAGAGACTCAATATGCTTCTTACTAAATCACTTTCAATATCTCTTTTTATCATAAACATATAGAGAATTGTTAGAGACTCAATATGTTTCACACTCACAAACACTCAACCTCTTTCTCAAATCAATTTAGAATATGGAACAATTTGTTTCACAAAACTTGAACTATAACTTCAACACATCCACTTGACTAGGCTTAACCAACTCTACTCAATCAATCACTCAATGAAACAATCCTTGCTCATAAACCCTAGTCCAAGCATATGAACACTCACTCAATTATTTCCAACCAATCTCACATAACAATGATACTCATGTTCTTTCACAAACCCTAGTTCAAGATATTTTACAACTTCACATAATAATGATACTCATGTTCTTTCACAAACCCTAGTTCAATATAGTTCACAACTTCACATAACAATGATACTCATGTTCTTTGCACAAACCCTAGTTCAAGCATATGAAAACTTTACTCAATATTTCCAACAATGCTTATCAAACAAGGTTTCTAGAATCAACTTTCATTCTAGAAAAAACAAACTCAAAAATGCTTATCAAACAACCCTTTTCACTCCAACTTAGCATTCACAATATCCAACAAACACTCACTAGGAAGATGTGCCCATTCCTTTAATAAAATGACCTCAAAACCTATCTTAAACTCAAATACACCTTATTACTCCTTCTTTGAAATTAGCAATCATCAAAGCATACATAAAAATAATTACTCAATTACTCCTTATAATCTCCAATATTTGATTTAACAACCTCAAAAATCAAACCCACAAAAATAATACTGCTTATCCTTTTATCTCCCTCAAATACTCATTAACCAAATTAAAAAAAACTTTATCAACCTCCAAAATTATTTATTTTTCATTCAACCTTAGCAAATCCGAAATACCTCATGCAACCTTGACAACACAATAATGCATACCTTTTATCTCAAGCAAAAGGTCTCGATGGTTTTTGAACGTGATACCACTCCTAGCCGAGTGCCTTATCAAGATGCTATCCCACCACGTGGGCTATGAGCCTCCACATGAAGTGGAAGGCTTAAGTCTTCCTATTATCCCCTTCTAATTAGCAGGATGCAAAATAGAACACCCTTCTTTCCTTGGAAAACAAACACAACGGGTTTCAAACCCTGCTCTCCTAGCCTGCCATAAGTCTTAGCACCACCTATTTTTGCCAACTATGCTACACCATGCTATGAGAGGACAAATGAGCCCCGCTCCTATTTGTATTATCCTCCACCATCGAAATATTTTAAAACATGAAAACCTTACACTTCTTTGTGCATGAATTTTGGAGCTTCGATTTAATTGTTAAAATGCATGGGAGGTTTTTGTCTAAGGTTCTTGCCTTTTTTTATACATGAAGGCCAATACCTTAGAGACGTTGGTGCCTTATTCAAATTTCTAATTAGAATAAATAATTACCTTTATAACCCAACCTTAGGGTTATTTTAATTAACATAAATTAATTTTATAATTAAATTTTAATTAAACTATAATGAACTTAATAAGTTTAGAAGTTAATTAAATTAATTAATAGATTAATTTATAATGAAATTATTTAAATTAATTTATAATTAATTTAAATCTCCCCTTTTAATATTATAATAAAATATTATAATATTATTTTGCTTGGGCCTCTTCATTGCTCTTTGCAACTCATCTGACCAACTGGAACTAGATTTGACCAACTAGAGGTGGATTTTCTTTTTTCACTGATTGTGAAACTGCTTCTTGCACTGCTCACTGAAACTGACTTATGACATCAATGACAACTCACTCTTAACATCAATTACAACTCAACTACTCAAAATATCCAACAATATTCCCCTTTGTCATTGATGGTAACCCAATTATATTTTCCAATTTCTTAACCTTTTTTTGTTCTGCTCCCCCTAGGAAATTGCTCCCCATGACTCAATGCTCTCTCCTTGAATCAAATATCTTCTCCTTACTCAAATATCTCCCCCTTTGACATCAATGGAAAAGGTTCACCTTTGGGGCTCGGGGATAAGAATTAGTCTCTTAGCTTAGTCCCTCCCCCACCTCCTCTTGAGGTGGTTAATTCTAGGGTGGGAGTATTTCTACTCCCAACATGCATTTATCTTTACCTTTGTCCACTTTCCTTCTCATATGATACTTTTGATTCCTCTGACCATTCTTGTTCTTTCTTGTCTCTAGAATTTTTTCTCTACACCACTTTGTTGTATGTCCATCATTATTGCACTTGTAAAACTTAATATTGTTATTTCTTGTAGGTAAAAATGTCTTAAGATTTCTCCTGGTGAATCCATATCTATTCCTATCATGAACCCTGCAATTCATTGCCTTGTGACCAAAATTATTATATGAGTAGCAATACCCATGAAAAAGTTGCCTATTTCTAAAGTTCCCATATTCCTATATTTCATGTGTCTTGCACTATGAAGCCTTGTGCCCAAATATGTGACATGAGAAACATCATCCATTGAAATTTCCTTACCTTGACCTCATTGGTATCTTAGTCTCTTTTAACCTGTGTTGGTTCATGTTCCATATGTTTCTCCTTTTTGTATTGTTCCTTTCCTTTTTGAGCTTTCTATTTTCCAACTCATCCTCAAAAGTCTCACTTTCTCTTACACTATCTTCTTCTAAAGTTTTTTCTTCTTTAGAACTTGAGGTTGAATCCTCTTATTATTTCTTTTGTACCTATTCAAAACCAAGACCCGTTTTGTTTGTTGACCCTTTTTATACCTTGATCATCTTATCTACAATCTTTGAGCTCTTTCCAAACCTGTGTAACTTGTCCTTAGACTGTTTTATTTCTTCCCTTAGTAGAGCCACTTCATGTTCTAACTTTTCACATTCTAATACCTTTGCTTATAACATATCCTTGAACTTCTTTGTCTTAGTCATTGACTTATTTAGATCCTCTATAAGCTTTCCTTTCTCTTCCTCATATTCTTGAAACTGAATCTTAAGTTGGAAGTTTTGCTTTATTACCTTCTTTAATGTGTCAAGAGCATAAATAAGCTCTCCCTCAAGATCAACTTGTCCTTTCTTTGATTTTTTCTCTATTTGTTTGCCTTTGAAAATATCTTCATTCTTTTCTGACTTGTTTTCTATAGGATAACATCCTTATTCTTCTAGTACCATTAGAATGTTCTCTTCTAGTACTTCAAGTGTATCTTCATATTCATAATCATTGAAACTAAAACCACTATTTGTAAAATATTCAATATGACCAAATTTACCACATCTAAAACACTTGAGAATTATTGGTGACATTTTATTAACTTATTTTTCTTATATCAAAAATATAACTTCATCTTTAAAATTATCTAAGAAAGTATTATCACTATCACTTGAGTACTTACTTGCCTTGTCTGCATAGTAACTCCTTTTTTGTCTTTGAAAGAACTTATTTCCTTGTTTGCCTTGTCCATCCTTGCCTTTATTTTGGTACTTGTATTTTTCTGATTCCCTATTCTTATGATCCTGTTTTTCTTCATCATTGATATTTCTAGCTTCTTGACAATTAGTTGCATAGTGACCATACTTTCCACAATTGAAGCATCTAATAGATTTTGCATCTTTAAATATTCTTGTATCCTTATTCCTTTTGCCATAATTTTCTTCTTCATCACTGGATGACTCATTGCTTAAATCTGACTTCTTACCCTTTGTATTCTTAGTAGCTTTGAAGGTTGCTTCCTTCCAAATATTAGGTTCCTCTTTTGTTCTCATCTCAAAAGTTGTAAGAATGCCAAGTAATTCATCTTTTGTCAAAATATCACCATATTTTAATTCCTCTATAGCTAAAATATTTTCACTAAACCTTTTTGGGAGAGATCTTAAGATCTTATCACAAACATCAGATTATTGAACCTCAAGTCCAAGTCCTTGCATGGAGTTAACAACCTCATCTACACAAAGTAGATAAGCACTAATTTTTTCCTCATCCTTCATTCTTAATTCTTCAAATTTTCCTTTGAGATTTCGTATATTTATCTTTTTAACACTTTTATCTCCTTCATATATGCTTTGTAACTTATACAAATTTCTTTTGTTGATTTGCAATGTATAACCTTTATGAACTTTGTTCTATGCAAACCTTTCAAAATTGTATTCATTGATTTTGAATTGTAATGATGTAGAAGCTTACCATTTTTATCTGTAGATGGAGTAGCTAGTGGTGTGTATCCATTTTCAACTTCTTCCCATATTTCATTGCCAAGTGCCATCAGGTGAATCTTCATTCTCATACTACAAAATATATAACCGCTTCCATCAAATATTGGTGTTGAATTATCTCAGTATCCACTATTAGAATCCATTGTGTTCTTTTAAGATTTTCCTTAAAGCTGTTAAACTCTTTCGAAGGAACCCACTCTGATACCAATTGAAGAATACAAGCTTATAATGAGAGGGGGGTGTGAATAGTATAAGACCATTTTTTACTTTTCTTTCCCAATCAATATTATACAATGTATCAATAGCAATATCAACAATAGTAATCAAAGTAATGCAAAAATCAACACACATAATAGAGACACCAATTTAACGTGGCTCACCCAATGTGGGCTACTCCATGGAGAAAATATTTCACTAATATTTTCTCAATAAATCTCTTGGGAATCCTTTCCCTATTACAATATTTATCGACCTTTGTCCAAAGGAGACACCAATCCCCTAATCAAGTCATATGAGAACTTCTTTCTCCTCTACTATGGAAGGTGATCTTATAGAAGAACTACTACCTCCACTATACTGAATAATGGATCTCTATCCACTAAAGAATCCTATCCTCACTCAGAATACATGTCCTCACTACCCTGGCTAATGGATATCTATCCATTGGAGACTATCATCCTCTATAATTTTTCACCTCCAAAGCTTACTCTATGCTCTGTCTTAAATTTTTACTAAACACAGTCCTTGGATATAGCATAGATCTTCTCAATATCTATCTCTGGTCTGGCACAAACCTGTACTCCAATATACACCAAACTCTATTCTCAAATATACACTAAACATAGTCCTTTGGTCTAGCACAAACCTGTCCTCAACATTTGCACTCAAGCCTTAACACAAAGCTTGACTTAATAACAAATCAACTCTAGTGTATTTATTCCAAACCTTAACTCAAGGTTTTAATAAATCAATCAATCAACTCTGCTCACAAGTCTTCTCAAATAATTATCTCAAATATGCCTTGTAATCTTCCACAAAATATCACACTAATCTATCCATAAGTTCTATCTAGAACTTGTCCAATCTACTCAACAATATTTGTCCTCAAATACGTATTGTAAGCTTCCACAAAATCTCACACCAATCTATCCACAAGTCTTCTCAAATACTTGCCTTAAATTTGCTCAACAAGTCCTCACTAGAACTTGTCTAATATCATAGAAACATATAGAGAATTGTTAAATACTTAATATTCTTCTTAATAAATCACTTTAAATCTCTCTTTTTATCATAGAAACATATAGAGAATTGTTAGATACTCAATATGTTTCACACTCAAAAACACTCAACCTTTTTCTCAAATCAATTCATAATATGGAACAATTTATTTCATAGAAATTGAACTATCACTTCAACATATCCACTTGACTAGGCTTAACCAAATCCACTCAATCAATCACTCAATGAAATAATCCTTACTCACAAATCCTAGTCCAAGCATATGAACACTCAATTATTTCCAACCAATCTCACATAATAATGATACTCATGTTCTTTCACAAACCCTAGTTCAAGATAGTTCACAACTTAACATAACAATGATACTCATGTTATTTCACAAACCCTAGTTCAATATAATTTACAACTTCACATAACAATGATACTCATGTTCTTTGCACAAACCCTAGCTCAAGTATATGAACACTTTACTCAATATTTCCAACAATGCTTATAAAACAAGGTTTTTAGAATCAACTTTCACTCCAAAAAAAACAAAATCAATAATGCTTATCAAACAACCCTTTTAACTCCAAATTAGCATTCACAATATCTAACAAACACTCACTAGGAATATGTGCCCATACCTTTTTGTTTGATGAATAAAATGACCTCAAAACCTGTCTTAAACACAATTTTCTTCTTTACCAATTTCAATGGTTAGATGACAAAATATCACACTAACACTCTCTCAAAAATATTTATCAATTACAAAAATAATCAAACTCAAATACACCTTATTAATCCTTTGAAATTAGCAATCATAAAAGCATACATAAAAATAATTACTCAATTACTCCTTATAATCTCCAATATTTGATTTAACAACCTCAAAAATCAAACCCACAAAAATAATACTACCTATCCTTTTATCTCCCTCAAATACTCAATAACCAAATTAAAAAAAGAATTATCAACCTCCAAAATTATTTATTTTTCATTCAACCTTAGCAAATCCAAAATACCTCATGCAATCTTGACAACACAAATTTTGCATACCTCGACGGGTTTCGAACATGAGACCACTCCCAATCGAGTGCCTTATCGAGGTGCTTGATGAGGCCTAGAAATGCCTCAATTTTACACTATGTTTGACATATAAAAAACTGTCATATTACCAAACATGACAAATTTAATAGACAAATAACTGATTAAAATAGATTATTTGTTAATTGTTTGCATGATTTTATGTTAAGGAATACTATGCCCCTGTTTTGACTATTTTCAATATTTTATGACTGATTTTGTTTAAGTAGAAAATAAAAAATTCATTTCAATTAGAAAAATATGGTATGCTAATGTACATTAATTTCACAAATTTCTTTGAACGTTTTACCACCTTTTGAACTTGTTTGAAATCCACATTGGAGTCAAAATCCTAGGATCGTCATAAATCTAGAAAATTTGTAGAGGATAGCCATATAAAAACCAGCAAGCTATCACTTTATAGGAGCACCTTGAATTTGTCAAGAAAATCATTATGAAATGGATGGAATGATTTCATAATGACTAAAATAATACATCTAACCTATTTAGAAGCATTTCCACATGGTCTAAATAGGCAACAACATGGTATAACAGAGCAGAGACAATTATGCAGTTTATTGCACAATTCTAGCATGTTTACCTGATGAATGAAATGCATGGTTTTAGTAGTTGTTAGTCTCACAATGACACTGAGAGGGGGGGGGGTGAATCAGTGTAGCTCTTTAAAACTTAAATATTCAACTCTTAAAGCCAAAATAATGAGAACTTAAAACCAAATAAAGCAAATATAACAAGAGAGCATCACACAACACAAGATGTACCGAGGTTCACCAATTTGGCTACTCCTCAAAAATTGACTGTTTGGAATCCCATCCAAATCTAGCATTTGCAAAGCAACAACTTTACAATTAATTTACCAACACCCATTGGAAGGAGCACCAACCCCTGATTTATCTACACCAACAAAAAGGAGCACCAACCCCTGATTTATCTGTATAAATAGAAAGGGGCACCAACCCATGATTTATCTACACCAATAGAAAGGAGCACCAACCCCTGATTTACCAGCACCAAATGGAAAGAGCACCAAACCCTAATTTATCTACACAAACAGAAAGGAGCACCAACCCCTGATTTATCTGTACCAACAGAAAGGAGCACCAACCCCTGATTTATCTGCACCAACAAAAAGGAGCACCAACCCTTGATTTACCAGCACCAACTGGAAAGAGAACCAAACCCTGATGCCAAGAACCAACTTGGACGTCAATTTTGAAACTAGAAGATTAACATATAAATACCTTCACTTTTACAAGACCCTGACTGGTCTATTGCTTACTCAACATCGCTCACAATTCACAAAACACACACCTTCTCGCTCGCCTATCATGCACCTCTCACTCTCCTCTCGCTCTCTTCATAAGATAGAATCCTATTTTTAAATTCTCCAAGCAACACTCCTTTTATAACCATCCTTTCTCTTTGTAACTCCAGTTGTAACTACTTCTTTCATATTCTCATGTGCCACTTATCAATTGTAACTACTTCTTTATGTAACTCCTTTTGTTTATTTTGAGGAGGCATTTCGTAAAACACGCCACATGCAAATAATTGACACCATATTCTCCTACCATGATTGTTCATTTTCTCGGTCATGACTGTTTGTTTTCTCCTTCGATGACTGTTCATTTTCTCCTTCATGACTGTTCGTTTTCTCCTTGCATGACTGTTCATTTTCTCTTTGCATGTCTGTTTGTTTTCTCTTTGCATGACTGTTCATTTTCTTCTTCATGACTGTTCATTTTCTTTTCCCTTGTGCATGCATTTGTTTTCTCCTTCGATGACTGTTCATTTTATTTTCCATGACTGTTCGTTTCTATTTTGAGGCTCTTCTTGAGTCGCAAAAATGTGACATGTCGTGATATCGCAACACTTTTGTTACTCTACCTACCTGCCCTTTTTGAGTCATGAAAATGCGACATGTCGTGATATCGCAAAACTTTTGTTTCTCTGCCTGCCTACCCTTTTTGAGTCATGAAAATGCGACATGTCACGATATCGTGACACTTTTTCTTTCTCTATCTGCCTGCGCTTTTTGAGTCACAAAAATGCGACATGTCACAATATCGTGACACTTTTTCTTTCTCTTCCTGCCTACCCTTTTTGAGTCACAAAAATGCGACATGTCACGATATCGTGACACTTTTTCCTCCTTGCTCTTTCTCTTCGCTTTGGACCACGAAAATGCAACATGTCACGATATCGCGACACTTTTTCCTTCTTGCTCTTTCTCTTCGCTTTGGACCGTGAAAATACAACATGTCACGATATCGCGACACTTTTTCTCCTTGCTATTTCTCTTTGCTTTGGCCCGCAAAAATACAACATGTCGTGATATCGCGACACTTTTTCTTCTTGCACTTTCTCTTTGCTTTAGCCCGCGAAAATACATGTCATGATATCGCGACACTTTTTCTCCTTGCACTTTCTCTTTGCTTTGGACCGCAAAAATACAACATGTCGCGATATCACGACACTTTTTTCTCTTTGCTCTTTCGGCCGCAAAAATGCAACATGTCACGATATCGCGACACTTTTTCCTTCTTGCTCTTTCGCTTCTCTTTTGGCCGCAAAAATACAACATGTTGCGATATCACGACACTTTTTCTCCTTGCATTTTATCTTCTCTTTTGGCCGCAAAAATGCAACATGTCGTGATATCGTGACACTTTTTCTCCTCATATTTTCTCTTCTCTTTTGGCCACGAAAATGCAACATGTCACGATATCGCGACACTTTTTTTCTTTTGCTTTTTCGCTTCTCTTTTATCTTTTGCATATGGGCCACTTTGGTCTTCTTGGACAACCTGTAACAACTTCACCCAAACATCAAAAACATCCTCATAAGCATTTAACTTCACTGTACATACTCTGAATAACCTCTGAACTCCTGTCCACTGCATCAACTGATCTATCTGATTATGTTGACAACAATGATAATACTATCGCTGCACCTTGCTCAACAATCTCCCCCTTTGGAATTGTTGGCAACACACGTGCAATTTCCTGTAACTCTTCTCCCTATTTGACAATAATATCAAAGGGCTGCTGCAGACTCCCCCTGAGTCCATGCACAACATTCTCAGGCAAAAATTATTACACTTAGCAAAAATCACAAACATGAGCAAAAATATAAACAAATACAAAAATGTTCCCCCTGAGAAAGTGGTCCCAATAGCTAGTCAATTCTTGGGAAGCATGACCACTCCCAATTTATTGCAAAGGTACTCAAAGACTTCCTTGGGAAATGGTTTTGTGAAGATATCCGCTACTTGCTCTATTGTTGGAACAAAATCCAATTTAACCTCACCTTTCACAACTTTCTCCTTCAAAAAGTGATACCGAATAACAATATGTTTTGTGTGAGAATGCATAAATGGATTCTTTGAGATGTTAATGGCACTGGTGTTATCACACTTAACTGAAATTGGCTCACTAAAGTTAATACCAAGATATTTCAGGGTTTTTTTCATCCATAATACCTGTGTACAACACGTCGCTGCAATATATTCTACCTTTGCTGTGGATAAGGAGACTGACTCTTATTTTTTACTGTGCCACGCGACCAACCTGTCTTTAAGATAGAATGCACCTCCACTGGTACTCTTTCTGTCATCTACACATCCTGACAAATCTGCATCTAAATATGCAATAAGGGTGAAGTCCTTACCTTTCGAATACCATAACCCATACTCCCTAGTACCCTTGAGGTACCGAAGAATCCTCTTCATTGCTGTCACATGAGTCTCCTTGGGACTAACCTAAAATCATGCTACCATGCATACTGTCTGCAAAATATCTAGGTTGGTAACGATCAAATACAGTAAGCTCCCAATCATAGATCTATACATGGTTTGATCAACATGTGGAGATTTGTCATCCTTGCTCAACTTACAACCTATCATCGTGGGAGTGCTAACTAGCTTACAATCCTACATTGTGAACTTTTTTAGTATCTCTTTCACATATTTAATTTGAGAAATAAATATGCCCTTCTCATTTTTATTAACTTGCAACCCGAGGAAATACAAAAGTTCACCAATAATTGACATTTCAAATTATTTTTTCATCTTATTTGCTAAATCTTTACACGACTCATCTTTGCTGCTGCCAAATATGATATCATCAACATATACAACAAGAACAATAAGATGGCCATTTTCTATTTTGACATACAAATTACTATCCACAATACCTTTCTTGAACCCTTGATGAGTAATATAGTTGTCTAGCCTTGCATACCATGCTCGGGGTGCCTGTTTTAAGCCATATAATGCTTTCTTCAACTTGCAAAACAAATTGGGATCATCACCAAGTTGGAAACCATCTAGCTGCTCAATATAAACCTCTTCTTTGAGTTTCCCATTCAAAAATGTTGATTTCACATCCATTTGATAAACATTGAAATTCTTGTAAACTGCTAAAGCCAAAAACATTCTAATTGCCTCTAGTCTAGCCACAGGTGCAAAGGTTTCCTCAAAGTCAATACCTTCAACTTATGCATAGCCTTTACATACCAATATTGCTTTATTCCTGACTACCTGTCCATATTCATTCAATTTGTTTTGAAATATCCATTTAGTACCGATTATATTTTTATTTGTAGGTCTTGGTACTAACTCCCAAGTTTTGTTTTTCTCAATCTGATCTAATTCTTCATTTATTGCCTTCATCCAACTTTCTTCTTTGCTTGTGTCAACAACATTTTTGGGCTCAATGCTAGATAATAGAGAGTAGTTGCTTACTACTCTTCTTCTTGTCTGAACACCAACTATGGGGTCTCCAATTATTTGCTCTCTAGGATGATCTTTTTGCCAGTTGCCTATTTTGAATTTCTTATTTTCTTCCACTTCTAAATCACTGTTTGAATCATCTGAGTCAATTTTTTGTTTCTTTTCTGTTTCCTTTTCCTCATCTTCTTCAATAACCTCTTCATAAATTGGATAGTTCTTTTCATAGCTAATTACTCATTCCTTTCCTTCATCAACTTTAACATCGACACTATCCACAATTTTCCTTAGCCTCTTGTAGCATTTGTAAGCTTTGCTTTTTGACGAATAGCCAAGAAAAATACCTTCATCCACTCTATCTTCAAACTTACCAAGGTTTTCTTCAGTTATTTTGATGTAACACTTGCTACCAAAAACTTTGAAGTATCTTACGGTTGCCTTTTTACCGAACCACAACTCATAAGGAGTTTTGCTTTCATTCATCCTCAACATGCACCTATTTTGGATGTATACCGTAGTATGGACTGCCTCTTTCCAAAATTTGTCTGCTACTTTACTCTCAGTCAACATAGTCCATGCCATTTCCTGCACTGTCCTATTCTTTCTTTCTACCACACCATTCTGCTGAGGTGTCCTGGTTGTTGACAACTGTCTTCTAATACCATATTTTTCATAGTACTCTGTAAAATCCTCTGAAATGAACTCTCCTCCTCTATATGATCTTAAACATTTAATCATTTTTCATATTTGATTCTCAACTTGGTTTTTGAAAACCTTGAAGATCTCAAAATATTCTGATTTATGCTTCAAAAATAGTACCCATGTCATCCTAGAATAGTCATCTATACACAACATAAAATATTTGTCACCATTTATGCTTTGCATTCTCATGGGTCCACATAAATCAGTATGTATTAGTTCCAAAGGTTTGTTTGTGTAGTACTATTTTGTTTTAAATGAGACTCTAGTTTGCTTCCCCTTTTGGCATGAAGCTCAAATGTTATTTGATGGTTTTCCAATGGTGGGAATATCTCTCACTACATTTTTTGATCTAATTTTTACTAGATTGTCAAAACTGATATGAACAAGCCTCTTGTGCCACAACAAATTTTCTTCTTCCTTTCCAATCAAGCAAGCTCCTTCTGAAGTCTCTGAGAGAGTATATAGGTTGCTAGATGTCCTCGATCTAGTTGCTATCAACTTTCCACAGTTTGCTTTTTTGAATTCACAACATTGCTTCTTAAAAATCACTTCATGACATCCATCACAAATTTGACTTATGCTCAACAAGTTATGCTTCAGACCAACCACAAAAAAGACTTCTTTTGACTTGATTTTTCTATCACTAATCTTCACTAAACTTTTGCCAACTATCTTAGCTCCATCATTATTTTCAAATTTTACTGAACCACCTTCATATTGCTGTAGCTTCTCAAATTTTTGTTTGTCACCTGTCATATGACTGGAGCATCCACTATCAAGTATCCATGGTGCAGATTTATTCTATGCTTTAAATGTTGTTTGTACGATCAAGGATTCCTTTTCTTCCTTAGATCGATATTTTTCTTTCCACTCTGGTTTGATTACATTTTTGGGCTCTTGTTTTGAATTTTCTTTTTTAGTATCTTATGCATGTTTTTCGAGAAATTTTCTATTTTGTCTCATTCCATTTGGTTGAAATTTTCTTCCCTAAAATTGATTTGATGCAAATGTACTTCGACAATTTCTTGCAATGTGCCCAAACTTATGATAGTTATAACATTCTACTACATAATCCATCAAAGGTGAAAAAACATTTCTACTGGTAAAATTCCTTGGTCCTATGTTATACTTGCAATCTGAAATCTTATGTCCATAACCATTGCATTTAAAATAGTAACCAGAAAAGAGATGATTGAACCTGGGTGATGGTCTTTGCCATGTTGTCATAGAAGTCATAAATCTTCTTCTTCTTTGATGTGTGACATTGGTGAATCCATCATTGTCAATTCTCCTTTTGTGCCTTGCATTATTGTTTTCTTTTGCATGAGTCAATTTTTCTTGATCAACCTGTTTCTTATCTTCATTCTTTGATCCATTTGATGATTCTCCTTCGACAAAGCCCAAACAAAATTTCATGCCTGTAGTCCTTTGGATATTTATGATCTTATCCAGCTTCATAGAACTTTCTTCACGTTTGTGATGACAACTAATTCTACGATTCATCTCTTCTATCTGCATTCTTAAACCAACAGTCTCTTCTTCTAGTTTGCAACAATAATCTATTTTAATGGTTATTTGTACTTCAAGATCTTCAGATATTTTTTTGGATTCTTCTATCTGTACTTTCAAACTTGTTATGATTTCATTTGCATCCTCAAGCTTTCTTGAATTTTTCTTATTCTTTTTTCTTTCTATCTTCAATACATCCAGAGCTGCAATTAGTTCCTCTTCCAAATTTACTTATGCATCAATTTCTTCTTCATCACATTCCTATTATTTTTTTGTTTTTTCTTCATTGAGTGCCATGAAAAGAGCTTCACCCGTTTCCTTTTTAGAATCCTCACTGTAGCTGTCTTCTGATGAACTGCCATTCTTGGAGATGAAACTTTTCTTCTTGAAGTTGCATTTTCTAAAATTTATTTTTTTTCTTCCAGTCACTTCTTTCTTGGTGCGATCATCACTTTTTTTCTTCTCATTAAGTGGAAAATTAGCTACAAAATGCCAAACGCCTCCATAATTGAAACATTTAAGCGGTAACTTTCCTCTATATTTTCCTTTTCCCCTTTTTAGTTTTTGAACAAAGTTTGCTTTTGTAGCACTCTAAAATTGGCATAGTGAAATTCTAGTAATTACATTCATCCTAGTAAATAATTTAAATTCAAATTTTAACCTCCCAAACTACCCGTTAACCACCGGGTAATCCGTTTCCCCCTTTTTCGCACCATTTTTAGAGGTTTTTTTGACCATTTGACGATATCATCGTCGATCAAACGATATCGCCCCAGATCTGACAATTTCGTCTAGGCTAGGACGTCCAGACAATCTTGTCGCAAAACTAATTTTGCACAATTAGCTTCTGTTCCAACGGGTCTCTAATCCGGGCAAAAGCGTGTCTGCATCGTTAGAGACCCTCGCCCGTTGGAGATCTCCCAAATAGGGATGATCTCCAACCTCCTAACCTCCCTCCTAAGCCTATTTAATCCTAAGCCCTCCCCTTAGCACCCCCCTGGCTGATAATTCCTGTAACTCAACTTCATGCACGTTAAAACATCCTAAGTTTCCATTTGCATTAGTTCTATATCAATTTTGTTGTAGGTACATTACTATTTTTCAGTCGAAGCAAGCTTACATCGTCGTCGACGAACCTGTTCAGATCGAAGGTGAATCTGTCGAATCAGAGATGATTTCATACCAATGCGAGACGATTTCGATTGCAGTCAACATTGAGGCAATCAGTGCTTGAAGTTCGCATTTCTCTACCCTTTTTCTGCTATTTTATTCTACAATTAGCTTAGTTTATTCAGTATTTTATACTATTCTACATTTTTGGAGTTCACCCATCTAGATTAAATGCATAATTAAGCTATAATTGTGATCAAATTAGCATAATTCATTCCTATTTTTGTGTTTAAGTTTTAGTTTGGTAGTGCTACTGTCATTTTATACTATTTCCCTCTGTTATCATTGTTGTATTTTTTGTATTTTGCACCTATTTCTCTGATTGCAGGTCTTTGATGAATTCATCTGACGAATTCGTCAGATCTCAGATGATCCTGTCAAATCAGAGGCGATCTTGACTGCTTCAAGAATCAGAATCATCATCAGACATCCGGATCAGGTATTCTTCATTTATATTCTGTAATTTCTCTATTTTTTGTCTTTAAATCTATTTTTTGTACTCAATGAATTTGCATCTTCATATAGAATAGCTTAGACGCATTTTTCCCAAACCTAGGATATGAATGCTTAAGGCTAAAATGAACACAACATTCCCAACCTAGGCATGGAAAATGCCATTAAATGTTTCCTGGTGAACCCACCATCCGTCAAAAAATCATCAAAATACACCTCCCTTGAAAGGCGGGACCTTCGCAAGTCCTCTCAGTCCGAGGTACCATGACATCCTTTTCACATCCCCCTTCTGGGAATGGATCCTATAGCCTGAAAGTAAGGGTGTGAAAAATTATGAGCGATACATTTTGGTGAACCCGACGTGAATGCATTATAAACCTTTTGAAAAATAAAAATAAATAAATAAAACAACTAAAACATAGATGCATTTCAAATCCTTTCAAACTCATAAGTTGCATATTATATGGTAGCTCCTAAGAAAATATTGGCAGTTACTATAAATGTAGAAAACCAATTGGCAGCCATAGAAGTCAATTCTGCACTTAGTGTGCCTGAAACAGATAGAAATCAACTCTTGTGGGATGAACTTGATAGAAGACTTAGTGTCATCTCATCTAGGTCAACAGAACTTAAGAAAATCAAGAGGCTAGTCCTAGATAGAATCTTGGATCCTCATCAACTAGTATTTTATCATGAACTTTAGAGAGCCTGCCATAGATGGTTAGCTTATAGGAGAGCTCTTGTATCTTCAGAATTGTTCACCTTTGAGGAATACCTCAAGAACACAGCCATTGTACACCAGTTCCTAAGTCTTGTAGAAGACCAAGAGGTTGTTCTTACGGATAGGGAAATATGGAATAGAGTTCCTCGAGCTATGTTATATCGAGAGTATTGCCACGAGCTTTACTTTTATCAACCAGCATCTGAGACAGATAATATCACTATAGCTCTTTTCATTAAATTTTTAAAAGAAAAATTTCAATTTGAAGAACACTTCATGACTCCTAAACAACTCAAGCCCATTAATGATATTTATAAATTATTTATAGAAAACTAGATTGTCACTTTCAGTCTTATTTCTTGCATTTATTGTGTTATTTGCTGTCTTTACAATATTATTTCAAAAACAAACAAAAACAAACAAAAACTAAAAAACATAACAAAAACCAAAAACATTTCATTTTAAATATTGTAGTAGGTATATAATTAATATATACCTCTTAATCTTGTTGCATATATATATATATATATATATATATATATATATATATATATATATATATATATATATATATATATATATATATATATATATATATATATTTGCTGAAATCAAAATTAAAGCACCATGCCTAAACTTAGGAATGGTAAAGAAACTGTAGGAGAAGAAGAATATTGGTTACAAGATACAAATAGAGACCCAAATGTCCTTCTTGAAGATCCAATTTCGGAAGGAAAAACTTTAGATCAATCAGAACATGACCTAGGTGAAGATAATGAACAAGAAGGAAGTGTTAAAGAGGATGGATCCTCATACCCTAGAGTAGCTCCAGATGGAACTGTTGCTTTTGACAACATAGATCATTTCAAGAAATTTCTTGATGATAACATTGACACCCTTAATGTGGTAGTTTGTATTGATAAAGAGTAAATTAGTAACACTCAAGCAGCCATGGAATATATGTATGATGTGCGCACTAATCCCTTGTCTTTCATTGATCAAGAAAGTGACAAGGCTGGGCCATCCAATATAGACATGGTCACTATGATTCAAAACATGTCAAAACAACAGGTTACCCAACCTCCTAAGGAACCTGTTATTCAACCTAAATCATTCCCACACAAAAGAAGCCTTCCTTCACTACTTTATTTTGCCAAACTATTGAGCAATATGCTTCAAGTAAACAAAAACCTAAAACGAAGCCAAACACCAATTTTCAACAATCTAGAATACAACATAATACAACTTCAAAATTCCTTCATAACACCTTTCCTACCAATAATTTACACAATAGCAACATGGCATCTAATCTTCATGTCCCTCCATCATATGCCCATAAAACCCATGTCAATGCCCTATCAAACCAATATGGTGGGCAAACTAGTAATTTGGAAGCCATGGTGAAATAATTAGCTTCGCGTATGGACCAGATAGATCCCTATCGTCCCTCATACAATTATTGAAATATCTGTAATCAACCTTTGGATCCCATAGTTGTAGCTCAACCATACCCTAAGCATTTTCCCATGCCTATCTTGCCTATATATAAAGGAATCGAAGATCCCATAGAGCATCTTCGCATGTTTAGGATAGCGTGTCATGATATATCACATGATGACTTGCTATTACTAAAATGTTCCCAAAAGTTTTAGGTGGAATGGCATTAGAGTGGTACTATCAATTGCCCACTCATTCCTTGAGAAACTTTGAAGAAACAGCTGAATCTTTTGTCCATCAATTTAGTGCCTACATTGAGAGGCATGTAACCATTAAAGATCTATACAACTTAAAACAAGACAAATATGAATGCTTTGTCGATTTCTTAGCTAGATGGAGGCAATTGATAGGAAAACTACACTTTGTGCTACCTTATAGGGAAATGTTGGACATTTTTATCAATAATTTATAAGAACAAATATCTTATGAGCTATCAACTGCTACTTTAACTACCTTCGATCAAGCTATAGATTTAGCTCAAAGAGTAGAAGATGCCCTCATTAGGAGAGGCCAACTTAGGAAGAAGGATGATGAGAAAAAATCCAAAAATCAATACAAAAACAAACAAGTTGTCAGTGACGGGGTCACTGACAGCAAAAATGTTGCTAATATCAATGCAACAAAGACAACAAAGAAATTTATATTGAAACCTCCTGACAAGCCTCGAGAATTTACTAGATTAAATCAACCCTTATCTACTATTTTACCTCAATTACTCGAAAGAGGTTTGATCCAATTACTAGCTATCCGGGAACCTGATCCAACTATACCCGGATATAGAGCTGACTTACACTGTGATTTCCATAGAGGACCTGGACATTCTACCAACACTTGTAAAAGGTTGAAACATAAAATACAAGATTTGATTGATAATAATGAAATGGAGGTGCAAGCATTCCAACCTAAACAAAACCCTCCTAATGATACTCAAAAGACCGTTCCCCAAAATCAAAATCAAAATGCTAATCAAACATTAGACATATTTCAACACCCTTTACCAAGACATGGTAAAGAGGTAGCCAATCAAATCGAACATCATAATGTTCCCCCTCCTACCCGATATGTAGGAACCATTAGCGGACAATTACCTATTTAGGATCCTCAAATATTTGACACCACCTTATCCCTGGTTACGACCAGGCCCTTACATAATTTTCAAACTTCTGATTCTAGTGATGTAGAATCAGATACTAAAAGTGAAGTAGACATTACTTCAAACCAATCGAATAGTTCTGAAAATGAATTAGATCCTATTCAACCCGTCACAGATGCCATGGTTCGAGAAGAACCATTTCCTAGAAGAGTTACTACTCGACCCTCTTCTAATCAATTCCTTCCTAATGAACAAGCCATAAATGCTAGACCGAGGCCAGTTCAATGTCCTCAATATAACATTGTAGGTACCATTGGAGTCGTTACCCAAAAACAGGCTCAAAATTCTCAACAAGAATCAAATCAGAATGATG
The DNA here is from genome assembly GCA_028583015.1 of Wollemia nobilis. Lineage (NCBI taxonomy): Eukaryota > Viridiplantae > Streptophyta > Pinopsida > Araucariales > Araucariaceae > Wollemia > Wollemia nobilis. Next base: position 11,539,484 of record JAQPPZ010001125.1, read on the forward strand.
GATCAGTTCCATTTGTTTTGAAAAATCCCAATAAAGGGAATCATGCTCCTAATGTTCAACCTAAACCCCCTTACAATATTAATGAGCAATTATCCAATACTACAGCCATAATTTCCCTTTTGGATTTGTTAAGATCTTCTCCCACCCATAGGGATGAGTTGATGCTTACATTAAGCCAAATGATGGTACCTCAAAACATCCAACCTGAAGCTATGGCCAATACTATCATCACTCGAGAGGTTGATTGTATTGACTTTCGAGATAAAGATATCCCACAACACAGTTTACATAAGGACAATACCTTATATATTACTGCTCTAATTGGGTATGTAGCTGTCAAACGAGTCCTGATTGACAATGGCTCATCTCTAAACATTTGCACTTTTGACTTCTACCAATGATTTGGCTTCAGAAGTGATGAAATGAAGAAAACTGATATGATTATCAAAGCTTTTAATGACAAAACACAAGAAACATGTGGAGTTATTACCATCCCCTTGGAAGTTGGTCCTAGAACCCTAGAAACAACCGTGTTTATTGTACATTGCCCAACATTGTACAATATACTTTTGGGTCACCTTGGATCAATGCGATGCGAGCGGTCCCATTGACTTTACACCAATGTGTTAAGTTTGAATTTAAAAATTAGTTGGTCACTATCCATGGTGACCCTAGACCCTTTGATATGTGTGCTTTGGCAGAACCTATTGGAGTGCAATTTTGCCCCGCTCTGTCATCCACACATCCTAGTTCTTATTTTTCATCTAAACATGTGAAACACACACCCATAACTTCACCTATTTCCCCTCCATTAATTTCATCCTCCTATATAGATCAACAATCTTCTAAAAAAATCACTTTAGAACCTCAAAAATATCTTAAATCTACAACCAATCCTTCATGTTCTATCCCTATAAATTCAAAACCTACAGACACAACTATTATACCTTCCACATCTAAAGATATAGGGAATAATCCTTCTACATCTTATGCCCTTTTCGATGAACTTTTACCAGATTTATCCACAACCTTAATATCAGAAAAGATAAATGCTTTCATGCGAGATTCAATTCTTTTAAATAACTTGTCGCCATCTCCTCGTACTTTGGGCCTCCCACAACCTATGGGAAGTACTTACCAAGTCGGGAGTTGTGCCTTCATTTATAAAGGATATGACTGGGGAAGAATCCCTCGAAATATCAAAACTCATCATGAGGGATACACTCGGTGTTATTTTACCAATGAATATATTAAAGCTAAACCCATGATGCTTAAAATGGGATATAAAGGGAAAGGCTTGGGACCTTTCCAAAATGACATGAAAGAACCTTTCGAGGTAGAACCATGGCCTGCCCACTATGGTGTGGGCCTATTCCTAGTAAGGGTCAACCCTTTCCTTTTGAATATGATGATCATCTCATATGTTATCAAGATTATTTGGATAGGTGTGATGATATGCCTCTTAAAAATTAGTCGTTTACATGTAACATGCTATCCATAGCTTACCCTGAAATGATTGCTGACCTTGATGAAGAGTTGGAAGGAGATATCTTCCATGACGTCTCTGTTGAAAAAATGTTATACAATGGATTTTATTTTGATGGTTCTATACCAACTATAGCTCAACTTGAGGCCACTAATCCTCAAGATGAATTATCCAAATTAACCTTACAAGAATTACAAGAATTGAGCATTTCACCCGCCCCACCTAACTTTGAAAGAGATCTACACATGGAGGTAGAAAACATCATTAAAATTAATATTGTAAAGGAGGATAATCCTCACATAATCAATATTGGATCAGAATTAAGTCAAGAAAAACAAGAACAATACATTGCATTTATTAAAGAGTATGAAGATGTCTTCGCTTGGACATATGAAGATATGCCAGGTCTAGACCCTTCTATAGTCATGCATCATCTAGTGGTCCATCCGGATGCTAAACCTGTTAAACAAAAACTTAGAAAAATGCATCCTAAAGTGGCTCTGCTAGTCAAAGGGGAGTTATAAAAACTCCTGAATGTTGTCTTTATACAAGCTATTGATTATGTTGAATGGATCTCAAATGTAGTTCCAGTCACCAAAAAAGAAGCTACCAAAGTTAGGGTTTGCATATATTTTAGAGATATTAACATCGCATGCCCTAAAGATGACTTTCCTCTTCCAAACATGGATCAAATCATTGACTTCACTGTTGGGAGTGGGATGATGTCCTTAATGGATGGATTCTCCGATTATAATCAGATCAGGATAGCTCCTGAAGATCAGGCTAAAACAACCTTTATTACCCCCTGGGGTACTTTTTGTTGGAAAGTGATGCCATTTGGCTTAAAGAACACAACTGCAACCTATCAAAGAGCTATGACCTATATTTTTCATGATATGATGCATGATATCCTACATGATTATGTAGATGATATTATAGCTCACTCTATTTTGGAAGATAATCATTTAGATGATTTGAGAAAAGTTTTTAATCGATTACAAGAATATCTTATTCGATTAAATCCAAAAAAATGCATATTCGGAGTCAAGTTTGGCAAACTATTAGGGGTTTTAGTTTCTTTACGTGGTATCAAAATTGACCCTCTCAAAATTGTGGCTATCACTGATATACTAGCACCTACTAATAAATCTGAATTACGAAGTTTACAAGATAAGCTTCAAGCTATCTGTCACTTCATCAATAAGCTGGCGAACAAAACTGGTCCCTTTCTTAAACTCCTTAAAAAGGATTTCCCTTTTAATTGGGACATCGAATGTAGAGAAGCTTTTAAACTTCTCAAGCAATACCTCCTTAATCCATCGGTGCTTTCATCGCCTAAACCTGATCGCACATTCCTCCTGTATATTTCAGCTTCAGATTCTGCCTTAGGGGCTATGTTAGCTTAGCTTGATGATGAAAAGAGAGAACGTGCTAATTATTACATTAGCCAAACCTTCATCAGTTATGAAACCCGCTACACAAAATTAGAAAAACTATGTCTAGCAGTCATTTTTGCTACGCAAAAATTACGACACTATATGCTTAGTCAAAAAACTTATGTCATTGCCAAATACGATCCCTTAAGATATCTCATGAGTCGACCTTATTTATTGGGTCGCACAGCCAAGTGGGTTCTTGCTCTAAGTGAGTTTGATCTCACATTCATAGGACAGAAGTTTGTTAAGGGTCAAATCATAGCAGATCAATTAGCTGCTACACCCTTAGCGTCTACCCATCCCCTCATTATCGATTTTCCTGATGAATGCCTTCAATTAGAGGCAGACCATACTAAACAATGGTCCTTATACTTTGATGGAGCCCGATGCATGAGTGGGGCTGGTGCGGGTATTATTTTAATATCCTCGCAAAAACATCTTATTCCTCTATCCTTCAAATTGACATTTGCTTGCACCAACAATACTGTTGAGTATGAAGCTCTAATCCTTGGATTAGGAGCTGCCTTGGCACTAAAAATTAAACATATTTTAGTTTTTGGTGATTCTCAACTAGTTATAAACCAAATTAATGAATTTTATCAGACCAGAGATGATAAACTACGCACATATAAGGCCTATGTTTTACAACTAATGTCCCTATTTTATCAAGTTACCTTGGAAGCTATTCCTAGAACTTACAATCGTGCAGCTGATGCTATGGCCGCAGTTGCATCTCTCCTACCCTTGGAGTTAGATGACGAATATACCACTATCATTATTCATCGACTCCAAGAACCCGCTTCAAATAAGTCATGCTTAGAGCCTTTGGATGTGTTTCTAATCAATGAAACTACTCCGAAACCTTGGTATATGGACATATTTGATTTTCTCCAAAATGGGACTTTCCCTACCAATTCTAATAGAAACCAACGTCGATTATTATGTAAACGAGCAAGTTGATTTGTAATAATTGGAAATACCTTGTATAGGAGATCTTTTGAAGGTATCCTATTAAGATGTTTGAATTTATAAGAGTCCAAATCAGCCTTGAGTGAAGCCCACGATGGATCTTGTGGAGGACACTTCAGTGGTAGTGTCATTGCTAAAAAGCTCCTTCGGATAGGATACTTTTGGCCTACCATGGAAATGGATGCACATGAGTATGTGTGCCATTGCGACAAGTGCTAGAAACATGTTGACCTTGTCCATGCGCCTGCACAAGAGCTACAAGCTATTTCATCTCCTTGGCCCTTTTCTAAATGGGGCTTAGATATTATTGGCAAAATCAATCCTGTGTCATCTGATGGACACAAATTCATCATAACCGCCACTGAGTATTTCATGAAGTGGGTTGAAGCTATGCCTTTAGATTCCTGCACTGGCATACAAGTCTCTAAATTCATTTTTAATCAAATCATTTATAGGTTTGGAATTCTTGCAAATCTCATCTCTAACAATGGAACTTGTTTCAAAAATAAAGATGTTAAAAAATTATGCCAAAAATACAAGATTCAACATCGCTGGTCCACTCCCTATTATCCTCAGGGTAATGGTCAAGTAGAAGCATCTAACAAAACCTTAATCAAAATCCTCAAAAGATTGGTCAATAAAACTGGCCGTGACTGGCACATTCAGTTATATCCAGCCTTGTGGGCCTATCAAACTAGTGTTCGAACCCCCACAGGAACTTCACCATTTATTTTGGTTTATGGTGCTGAAGAAGTTTTTCCATTTGAATTGGAAGTTCCTTCTTTGGCTCTGCTACTTCAAGATACCGAAGTAGGAGATGAATATCGTGCTGGCAGACTCGATCAGCTGGAACTCCTAGATGAAAAATGCATCAATGCTTTGGAACATCTCCATGCCTACCAAAACAAGCTTAAAAGATCATATGCTAAAAAAGTTCGTCATCGATCCTTTGAGATCGGTGACCTTGTTTTAAAAGAAAATAAAAAAAATACTAATGCAACTAATGACCTTAAAGGTAATTTTGAGCCCAACTGGCTTGGACCGTACATTATTACTGCTAAATTTGAATCGGGAGCATACAAATTATCTACCTTAGATGGTAAAGAACTTAAAGAACCCATGAATATTTTGCATCTTAAACGTTACTATGTATAAATTTGGTCACTTCATCCATGTATATATTTGTTCAAAATCACTATCTTGTATTTATTTCAAACTTATAAATTCAAAAACACCAAAAACATTCATAATCATCAAAATTTTCAAAACTATTTGTTATATTTATTTATAGCACTTGTTAATTCTTTCAAAAAAAAATATAAAAATCAAAACAGCAATATTCTTGACTCTTTCAAAACCAAAACAATATAAAGAAGAAAGAGAGAGTCAACATTCTCAAAACTTCTCCAAAAGTATTTATATATATTTTCTTACAATTATTGCAGTTATATGTTTCAAATTATTTTGGATAAAATTAGCATTTATTTGGAATCTCTCACGTGCACACTCAAAAAAAAATAATAAACAAAAAAAATAAATATCTTGATTTTATCTGGCATGATTACTAATCTCTCTTATATCAAAGTCCACAAAATTCAACTAAATAAAGTTTGAGCACAGAGAATTGATCTTGTTATTTATTTAAACCAAGCACATCTTTTCACAATAAAATGATTATATTTGTAATTTCCATGTTTTGCTACATAGTAGAAGTGGTTTCTTGAGAAAAAAGTTTCCCCTGCTATCCTATCATGCACATGGTCTAGAATCTTTGAGAATTGGCAAAAGGACAAGCTCACCCCTACCCAGAATAAAAATCCCTTGCTCTACAGCTAATCTGAGCAAGTATCCCTAGTATAGAACAAAAAAGCAAAATTCAAGAAAAAGAAAAGGACAAAGGAAAAAAGTTATTTTATATCATTAGAGCAATATTTCAGCATTATCTCAAAAATCAAGCAAAAATACAAAAAAAGAAGAAAAAAAAAGAAAATCAAAAGAAAGCAGAAGCAAAAGCAATAAAATCCCTTTCCCTACCCTTTGAAAAGAAAAGAAGGGTTTATGAGCTTGAATCCCTGGAATTCTCAATTATTCAAAAACTGTGAGGTAAGCCCCATAACAGGTGGTTTGTGCCCAACCTGCTTGGCCTTGGGTAACTCCTAGCGTGGTGATATGTCTGTCACATTAGCGACCTTATTTTGTACATACCTATGTCTGCTTATGTATTAACTAGCTCTTGATAATCCGACCTACATAGTATTCTAGTATGGTTATATGCATCTACATCATGGTTAATGAACACTTATTTGGTTTCTTCAAATCACTTGTATCATATTATCTTGCTCAAAACTGGTAAATGCACATAGCAATTGCACACACATTTGTATTTGAGAGATTTTGTGTATCATTATGATAAATCAAGGTTGGAAATGAATTCACATATGCACATGGGATTCCTTATAAATCTAACTTTTGTCTTCAAAATACTTTGAAATATTTTTTGCAAACTTGTTTGAAATAATTCATTTTTTTCATTCAAGTACAGTTGTTTAGCATAAAGACAACTATATAATAGAAAAATCAAAATTTCTTTCAAAAATATACAATCAAAACATAAAACTATCTCTTTTTGACTTTCGTGACGATGGTATAGTTCCAAAACCAAAATTGGAATTTTATGCCTAGCGCAAGTCCTCATCTTCATATTTTTTGTTTATTAAAAATCAACCATGCAATAAAACTAATTTTTCTTTGGATTTTCGCGATGATGGTATAAGTCTATACCTACATATTCTATGCCTAGCGCAAACCATTGTAACAATTTTTATTCCAATTTATTAAAAATCATGAAAACCATATGACTTAAATCATTATGTTACACAAATTATGCTTTTCAAAAGCAAACACATTATCATTATTTCATGTCATTATGTCAATCTTCAATTTTGCAATGATGGTATAATCCCTAAGGAATTATCCAAAAAATTTATCACACTTAGGAATTTATGCCTAGCAAAATATCATTTTAACATCATTTCATGCATACTATTTTTATGAAAATCTGAAAAACAAACCATCATCATCATCATTTGCACCATTGCACCAAAAGTCTTAAGACAGTCTCTTAAGCACTCTTTTATTTTTAACAATATTTCTATATTGGGATTAGCTTGACGACCGAGTGAGCAGTGACTCCATGAAATGGTCTATAATAGCAACAATGTCCTTTGAAATTATTGTTAGAAGTCTTTTTTTATTTTTCATCACATCACATCACAAAAAAAAAAAAACCAATTTGTTACATCAGATTATTTCATTTAAAATATTACAGCATGACATTCAAAATTATAATTTTTCCAATGACATAATTTCATGAATCATCAAATTAATCAATCAAACATACAAGCATCATAAAAATATAAGCCACAAGTCATATGATCAAAAATACCTCATCTCATATATATATCACAAATATATGTACATCATATCAAAACCTGGATCGGTATGCCACAATATATATCTTGGCATACTCAATCCCCTCAATCAAATGTCCTCCAAGCAGTGTCTCGAGAGCCCCTCAAGCTCTCAACATCATCTCCTCCCCCGCCCTATGGAGGACGAGGTGGCCCCATCATAGTATGTGTAGTACTATGAGTCCTAGTCGTCGATCGGGATGAGCTCCTTGACAACCTAGTCCTGATAGGATCTACAATGGCAACCGATAGCTATACCCTCTGGCACTTTGGCATCATCTAAAAATAGATACCCTGGTAGAATGTGGTCTGAGCAACTGACCGCATCAGCTCCTGAGTGCTCGCCCCTCCGCCCCGTGCCCTGAGGTGTGCAATCTCATCTTTGAGCTATGTAACCTCAGCTTGGTGTCGTGCAGCCTCATCCTATAGAGTCTACACCTGTGCCTAGAGACAGATATTCTCTGCTCGAAGAGTAGCCATATTGCTACTCTCTCTTGTGTCGACACCCTTGCTCTTGTCGGGCAATGGTGGCCTCTCTCTCTATGGAGAAGGGGGTCTCGCCTCCCTCCTCTCCCACTATCGTGGCCTCTCCTGTGCCTATGGACTCCTTAGATCTCTATCGCTATGACCCTGGGCCACCTCCATAGCTTCTTGGTGTCACCTCCCTATCCGACGCACAACTACGTGTATCAAACCCTGAGCCCTTGTCATTCGAGGAGGGCAGATGCCTGCGTACTAGGCATCATAGTTGTCGGCTACCCCTGTGTCATCCCCATCCACTGGCTGAATGGGGGCATTGTCAGAGTCCTGACTCCAGAAGCACTGCATGTTTGGAGCCCCACTCACTATGGTGTTATCCTGAACAGTTCAAGAAAACTCATAATCCCTAAGAGATGGGATCCCCTGTTGTAGATCGAACTGCCTCAAAACTTGTTCATAGCGATGGAGCTCCACCTCTCCCCTCTCCATCCAAAGCCAGTAAACTTGTCTGACGTGAGCTAACTCTTGTCCATCCTCGGCCCACCCTAGGTGCTCTCACTAGGGCCTCCAGGTGATCTGGTCTAGGACTAGGTCATATAGCAGTCTCCAAGACATCGAAAGGTCGATCCGCCACTGTGACCCTCTTCGGAGCCACCAGTAGAAGACTTAGGGTCTCTCCCTGTCAATCCCTATCAGACAAAGCCCTACCGGCCTTCGCACTGCAATGTGCTCCCAGCACCAAACCTGTAGGAGCGACGTCATTACCAGACATCGACCGCCCTTGTACATGACCCCATATAGGATCCTGTATAGTCATCATAGAACAAAACTGCTCTAAGAGAACCTATAGCCATGGTCTTGCATATCACAGATCACATCTGTGAGCATCCATGGCACCCTACACACACTCTGGTGGCACAATAGAAGTCCACCAACTACTCCAACTAGAACTTGTGTGAGTCTCGATGCCCCAGGCATCTGACATAATGCCTCGATGTTCACTCTGCCCTTATCCAGGGTGAAGCTCGGGTCACCACACAATCATCCCATAGCATGGCCCTGATTGGTCGTAGGAGTGATCAACCATCCTTGTATGGGGATTCTTAGAATCCTCCATACATCCTCCAAAGTGGGAGTCATATCCCCTATAGGTAGCCAAAAATATGAAGAACCCGGATACCATCTCTCTGCTAGGGCTATCAGTAGCCCCATATCTATAGACACTTGTGGCATATCTGTCACATGCTGTAAGCCGGACTGTGCCAGTTGATCTCGCTTTACCTGTGTTAGAGCAGCCAAGTCATCTCTTAAACCTCCATACTTCCATTCCCTAATTTTTAGCAAACCTCTTTGCAACATAAACAACAATAAAAAAACAATCATTAATAACAAAATCAAGTGATCAATAATGCAAGTTAAAATAAATTCCATTTTACAAATGATGATATCGTCCACTATTGGATGATATTGTCTCAAATTTGAGCAGAATCATCTCTGATTTCACAAGCCGAAATCGTCCTTAATTTGACGAAATCGTCCCCCTTTTGTCGATTTCGCCTTTGGATGAAATCGACGAAATTGAGACGATTTTGTCGAAATCAGGACGATTTCATCTCGACGACGTCGACGACCCAAAAATGGCTGCAATGCTCAAAATTTAATCAAAATTCATCTAAAAAGCATGTAAAATCTAATTAAAACATTCTAAGCTAAGTTTAGACTCTTACCCGTAGCCCGTGCTGGACCTCTGTTGATCTGTGTGTCGTCTCCACCATTTTTGCTTCTAGAGCTCTAAAACTAGTAAAATGAACAGTATAAATGAATTAAGGTTTTACCCTATTTTTTTTAATTTTATTCAAAAATAATTCAAAAGTAATTTTGCTTTTCCGCATTCTTACCTCAAACGTTCGATTTGGGTAAAAACACGGAGGGGGCACCATAGTAAGCTATCGTACGATTCGACCAAAAATTGTTGCATAAAAATGGGAATAATTTTTGCTTTCTTGTAGATCGATAAGAACTCATCTTTAACGCATTTTCTTCGAAAAATTCGCTAAATAGGGGGCAAAATGTAGCACCCTAAAATTGGCGCAGTGAAATTCTAGTAATTACATTCATCCTAGTAAATAATTTAAATTCAAATTTTAATCTCCCAAACCGCCTGTTAACCGTCGGGTAATCTGTTTCCCCCTTTTTCATGCCATTTTTAGAGGTTGTTTTGACCGTTTTATGATATCATTGCCGATTAGAAGATATCGCCCCAGATCTGACAATTTCTTCTGGGCTAGGACGTCCAGACGATCTTGTCGCAAAACTGGTTTTGCTCAATTAGCTTCTGTTTCAACGGGTCTCTAATTCGGGCAGAAGCATGTCTGCATCATTAGAGACCCTCCCTGTTGGAGATCTCCCAAATAGGGATGATCTCCAACCTCCTAACCTCCCTCCTAAGCCTATTTAATCCTAAGCCCTCCCCTTAGCACCCCCCTGGCTGATAATTCCTATAACTCAACTTCATGCACATTAAAACATCCTAAGTTTCCATTTGCATTAGTTCTATATCAATTTTGTTGTAGGTACATTACTATTTTTCAGTCGAAGCAAGCTTACATCATCACCGACGAACCTGTTCAGATCAGAGGCGAATCTATAGAATTAGAGATGATTTCATACCAATGCGAGACGATTTTGACTGTAGTCAACATTGAGGCAATCAGTTCCTGAAGTTCGCATTTCTCTACCCTTTTTTTTTTGTTTTATTCTACAATTAGCTTAGTTTATTTAGTATTTTATACTATTTTGCATTTTTGGAGTTCACCCATATAGATTAAATGCATAATTTAGATATAATTATGATTAAATTAGCATAATTCATTTTTGTTTCTGTGTTTACGTTTCATTTTGATAGTGCTACTGTCATTTTATATTATTTCCCTCTGTTATCATTGTTGTATTTTTTGTATTTTGTATCTATTTCTCTAATTGTAGGTCTCTGACGAATTTGTTTGACGAATTCATCAAATCTCAGATGATTCTGTCTGATCTCAGATGATCATATCAAATCAAAGGTGATCCTGACTTCTTCAAGAATCAGAATCATCATCAGACATCCGGATTAGGTATTCTTCATTTATATTCTATAATTTCTCTGTTTTTTGTCTTTAAATCTATTTTCTATACTCATTGAATTTGCATCTTCATATAGAATAGCTTAGACGCATTTTGGCCAAACCTAGGATATGAATTCTTAAGGCTAAAATGAACACATAAAACACATTCCCAACCTAGACGTGGAAACTGCCATTAAATGTTTCTTGGTGAACCCACCATCTATTGAAAAATTATCAAAATACACCTCCTTTGAGAGGAGAGACCTTTGCAAGTCCTCTCAGTTTGAGGTACCGCGACATCCTTTTCACATCCCCATTCCGGGCATAGATCCTATATCCTGAAGGTAAGAGTGTGAAAAATTTAGAGCGATACAGCTTCCATTTCATCTGATGTCTCTTCTTCCTCAGATTTTTACTTTGCTTTCATATTTTTATGGGCTTTAAAAGTAGCATCTTTGTTTGTGGGTTTATATTTTCCTATTCTCATCTCATATGCAATCAAAGAACCATGCATCTCATCCATACTAAAAAAATTTAGATCTTTAGCTTCTTCTATAGCTAAAACTTTAGAATCAAATCTTTGAGGAAGAGATCTTAATACCTTTTTCACGATGATAGAATCTTCGATTTCCTCGTCGAGTCCTCTAATCGCATTAATGACTTCATTAAATCTTAGCATATATACCTCTATGTTCTTATTGTCATTCATCTTTAATACTTCGAACTGAGCTTGATGTGTTTGTAACTTGGCCTTCTTGATCTTAGCGTCTCTTTCATGAATGCTCCTTAGTTTGTCCCATATTTCTTTTGTCATTTTACAACTCATAATTTTTACCAGTTCACGGTCCACTAATCCGCACATGATAGCATTCTTTGCTTTTGAGTTATTTTCAAATAGTTTCTTACCGATAGCATCGGTTGGAGAAGTGGTGGGTATTGTGTATCCACTATCTACTGAATCCCAAATGTCATATCCCAAAGCACAAAGATGTCTGCATCTTGAGTCTCCAAAATGCATAATTAGTTTCATCAAACAATGGTGCTTTGTTTGATGAGAAGCCTTCACCACCTGCCATTGTGTCACTTCCAAGATCACCCTAGCCGGTTAAGCTTGTTCAAGAACCTCACTCTAATACCAATTGTTAGTCTCCCAATGACACTAAGAGGGGGGGTGAATCAGTGTAGCTCATTAAAAATTAAATCTTAAACTCTTAAAATAGAAATAATGAGAACTTAAAACCAAATAAAGCAAATATAACAAGATAGCATCACACAACACAAGATGTAACGAGGTTCACCGATTTGGCTACTCCTCAAAAATTGACTGTTTAGACTCCCATCCAAATCCAGCCTTTGCAAAGCAACAACTTTACAATCAATTTACCAACACCCACTATAAGGAGCACCAACCCTTGATTTATCTACACCAACAAAAAGGAGTACCAACCCTTGATTTATCTACACAAACAGAAAGGGGCACCAAACCCTGATTTATCTGCACCAAAAAAAAGGAGCACCAACCCTTGATTTACCAACACCAAATAGAAGGAGCACCAACCCATGATTTATCTACACCAATAGAAAGGAGCACCAACCCATGATTTATTTGCATCAACAAAAAGGAGCACCAACCCCTGATTTATCTGCACCAACAGAAAGGAGCACCAACCCTTGATTTACTAGCACCAACTAGAAGGAGCATTAACCCCTGATGCCAAGAACCAACTTGGACTTCAATTCTGAAACTAGAAGATTGACATATAAATGCCTTCACTTTTACAAGACCCTGATTGGTCTATTGCTTACTCAACATCGCCCACAATTCACAAAACACACACTCTTCTCGCTTGCCTATCGTGCACCTCTCGGTCTCCTCTCGCTCTCTTCTCAAGATAGAATCCTATTTTTAAATTCTCCAAGCAACACTCCTTTTATAACCATCCTTTCTATTTGTAACTCCAGTTGTAACTACTTATTTCATATTCTCATGTGCAACTTATCAATTGTAACTACTTCTTTATGTAACTCCTTTTGTTTATTTTGAGAAGGCATTTCGTCAAACACGCCACATGCAAATAATTGACACCATATTCTCCTACAATGACTGTTAATTTTCTTAGTCATGACTGTTCATTTTCTCCTTCGATGACTGTTCATTTTCTCCTTCATGACTGTTCATTTTCTCCTTGCATGACTATTCATTTTCTCTTTGCATGTCTGTTCATTTTCTCTTTGCATGATGGTTCATTTTCTTCTTCATGACTATTCATTTTCTTTTCCCTTGTGCATGCATTTGTTTTCTCCTTCGATGACTATTCATTTTCTTTTCCATGACTGTTCATTTCTATTTTGAGGCTCTTCTTGAGTCACAAAAATGTGACATGTCGTGATATCGCGACACTTTTGTTACTCTGTCTGCTTGCCCTTTTTGAGTCGTAAAAATGCGACATGTCGCGATATCATGACACTTTTGTTTCTCTACCTACTTGCCATTTTTGAGTCACAAAAATGCGACATGTCACGATATCGTGACACTTTTTCTTTCTCTACCTGCCTACCCTTTTTGAGTCGCAAAAATGTGACATGTCGCGATATCGCGACACTTTTTCTTTCTCTGCCTGCCTGCCCTTTTTGAGTCACAAAAATGTGACATGTCGCGATATCGTGACACTTTTTCCTCCTTGCTCTTTCTCTTCACTTTGGACTGCGAAAATGCAACATGTCGCGATATCGCGACACTTTTTCCTTCTTGCTCTTTCTCTTCGCTTTGGACCATGAAAATGCAACATGTCACGATATCGCGACACTTTTTCTCCTTTCTCTTTCTCTTTGCTTTGGCCCGTGAAAATACAACATGTCACGATATCGTGACACTTTTTCTTCTTGCACTTTCTCTTTGCTTTGGCCTACAAAAATACAACATGTCGTGATATCGTGACACTTTTTCTCCTTGCTCTTTCTATTTGCTTTGGCCCACAAAAATACAACATGTCGCGATATCGCGACACTTTTTTTTATTTACTCTTTCGACTGCAAAAATGCAACATGTGATATCACGACACTTTTTCCTTCTTTCTCTTTCGCTTCTCTTTTGGCCGCAAAAATGCAACATGTCACGATATCGCGACACTTTTTCTCCTTGCATTTTCTCTTCTCTTTTGGCTACGAAAATGCAACATGTCACGATATCGCGACACTTTTTCTCCTCGCATTTTCTCTTCTCTTTTGGCCACAAAAATGCAACATGTCGCAATATCGCGACACTTTTTTTCTTTTTCTTTTTCGTTTCTCTTTTATATTTTGCATATGGGCCACTTCGGTCTTCTTGGAAAACCTATAACAACTTCACCCAAACATCAAAAACATCTTCATAATAATTTAACTTCACTGTACATACTCTGAATAACCTCTGAACTCCTGTCCACTGCATCAACTGATCTATCTGAATGTGTTGACAACAATGACAATATTGTCACTGCACCTTGCTCAATAGTAGCAACATAATATATTTATTTGTGTTTTATATTTCCCATGTGCTAATTTGTCTGAATCTGGAAAATAGCACCAAAATTTGTAACTGTGCAGCAAAAACAAAATTACATAGAATTACCATGTAAATTCCAGCCAGCTGCCAATGAATGGCAAGGCATGGAATTTACCAACTGAGGAAGGTAAAAATGGTTGGGATCACCTCCTGGGAGTTGAGATAAACAACCTACCTAAACAAACCTACTGAAATGGATGTTTGAATGCATTTGGGCATGAAAGCACACCTACAACCAGTTATTTCGAAGAATCTCTAGAATAATAGGGAAACACGCTTGTTTTGGATGTTTTGATGCTTTTAGCATCTAAAAAGGTAAAATAATGATGAGGCAATATAGGAACAACTTCCTACAGCTGTTCCCACCATTCCCTACTACCAAGAGACACAACTCATGCACCAACACCCACTGATGCAGCTTGCCCTGTCCTGAAATAGACCCAGTCAGTTGTAGAATATTTGGAAAATCAATGTAAAATAGGAAATAAGATATTTTGGGCATGTAGAATAGGAATAAGATATTATAAATAATGCAGCTCCCATATTGGTAGAGCTATTAGGAAAATAGGAGATAGATGTAGTGAATATTAAAGTGTAACAGTGTGCAACAGGATTGCCCTGCAGAAATTGTAATGTTATTTTTTTGAGATAAATAAAAGTGCAGTTTTTCATCATCTTTTGTTATGCATGAGTGTGTGAATATTTAGCAAGTAAAAGAGCTCTTATACCTTCTTCTAGAAAAGGAAGCAAGGGCCACTTCTAGGCCTAGAAGAAGGACTGACAAGACAAGTTTTCTTCTGATCTTTGCTGTAGTAGAATTTAGTTGAATATTTGTCAATTTCTTTATTTGTTTCACACTAACCATTGTTGTAGCTTCATGATTTATTTTCCATGTTTAGAAGTAAGTTTTTAGATTGCATAAATGTGTGATCATTGATAGAATAGTTAAAATCTATGATTTCCTTGTTCCATGTTTCAGTAATTAAAATAGGTTGCAGTATTATTCTTGTTTCTTTACTTCCAACAATTTTTCAAGTTTTATTGCATTTTTCTTTTTGTTGTCAGCTACTATAATAGAATATTGACAACCTTATGAAATAGAACACTGATAGGTGTTCAACTTGTGTGTTTATTTCAAGCAATTTCCTTCTACAAAAGTAATTAGATTTAAATTCTGCAATTGTACTTAGATTTTAGTTTCTACAATTTAGAATTAGGTTTCCATTTTTGTAAGTAAATTAGTTTATTTTATGCAAGATAGGATTAAAAGGTGATCTAAAACCCCCACATAATATGTTCTGCCAATAAAACCTGTTGCTCCCAAATGAACTAAACTGCAACCCTGCTTAAGTCTTCTCTCGTAAATAGCCTTGGACACCACCCTGGATTGACAAATCATTGAGATTAAATGATGCTATTAATGACACACATCATTTTGGCACCATTGTTGGGGACATGGTGTTGTTAGAAGGTGAAAAGCAGCCCAATAATTGTTAAATGTGCTAAGTTGTGAACTTCAGAGTGAAATCTGGATAAATAACTGGTATAAGTAACTATTTTTGGTAAATTGCATTTCAGTCCATTTAGGAAACAAGCAAGAAACCACAAGAAGAAAAATTTCACAAGAGGTTGAAACTATGTCAAAGTTGTCTAAATTTTTTATTTCCAAAAATGTTGGAATTTTCAAAGAATCACAATCATCCACTTCAAGCACTGCAAGATCCTTTGAGAAATCATTACAAGGAGGAAAAATCAGTAGTTCAACACCACTTTCTCTTGACAAATCCATACAATCAAGACAATTTGACAAGATTTATAATTATTTTTGGGAACCTATAATGGAAGGTTCACTAGAGAATCCAAGGAGAGCCAACAATGTGCTCCACCCTAGTGCAACTAGTGCACCTGCCAGAACTTTTCAAAACCCAATTCAATTAGATCCTAATCAAAATGCTCCCATGAAGGTCATTTCACCTTCAATGTTACCAACTTTCAAGGGAGTTACATCTGAAGACCCTGATATGTTTTTATTTGAGTTTAAAATTGTATGTCAAGCTCATGATTACACTAATGACAATCAAAAGCTCAAATTATTTCCTTCCACTCTTAAAGAGTTAGCTCTACGATGGTTTATTACCTTAGAACCTGATTCAATTAGAACTTGGGATGAGATGGAAAACATATTCTTGGAGAGATACCAAGAATATTATCAAGTCAAGAATCAAAATGATGAATTTCTTACAATGAAACAAGAGGAAAATGAAATCTTAGAAGACTATCTAGACAAATTTTCTTTTGTTCATAAGAGATGTGGAAGTGTTGAACCTAAAATTTGCAAAGTCATATTCTTAAGGGGACTGCAAGATGAATCTAGGGATGCATTGGATATCTTGGGAAGAGGAGATGCAAATGCACTTGAATTTCAAGAAATCCTTAAACTCTATAAAAATTACTCTCATTCAGGGCATAGAAAACACAAAATTGGTAATGATAAACATGATTTGAAAGAATGCATGAAAGAGGCTGATATTTTAGTACATCTTGATAAAACATTAGATGAAAAGAATGAATCTGTTGAACCTTCAGTCATCTATTATTCAAAATGTAGTGAGAAGCAACACTCTCTTCATGACTGTCCTTTGAACAAAATATTTATACCTGCTACATGTAGCATTTGTCAAAAAGGACACCCCACAGATCAGTGTAGTTTATTGCCAGAACTCAAAAGTGCCTTTGAAAAATAGTCTCAACCTATGAAAGAACACAATTTTGTAGGACAAAGACAAAGGGATAATTTTCTTAAATTTCCATATCAGGATGCTTCTCAATTTCTTGCACATTGGAGGAATAATCCTTGGTATATGCCATGGTCTGCTTCAAGGCCACTTCAACAACATTGGATTCAACCACCATGGGCATATTCCCAAGAGTGGTCTCAACATGGTTGGATGAAACAACAATGGAATCAACAACATCCACCATGGTTGCAGCCAAAACTACAAGGATATCAATGGGTACAACAACAAAAATTGTACAAAGGGCAGCAACATTATCAAAAACATAAATCAAATTTGTTGCCTACTTATACCCATAATTTCTCTCATGGACAACAACAACAAAAAACAAAACAACCTCTATTTTCAGCTCAACCTGTGGCCAATTCAAACATTGTTAAATAGGTAACCCCTGTCTCTATGGCTGAATCAAAAAATATAGCCATAATAAATGCTAGTAACTGTGATAAAACTCAGTTGTGTTCAGGTAAACCACTACTTGAACCTATTCCACTTATCAGTGTAGAAAGGGGAGTTAAAAATAATGAACATGAAAATAAATCCACACTGAAATATCAAAAAGAAAAAGAAGACCTTCCACAGGATAACTCATCAAAGAAAGTACCATATTTTGAACAGTCTGAGATATCAAAAATAACATCTTCACAATCAGATTTGATAAAGGAATTAGAACATTTAACTATTAAAATCCCTTTACTTCAAGCTATTAAAGATGTACCAATCATTAATAAGATTGTTCAAGAAATGTGTTTTAGGAAACCAAGAAAAAATAAGAAAGTATATCCTGAAACCATACAAAAAGGTGGAAAATTAGTTGACTTGCTTGCAGGAAAACTTACTCCACCTAAGTGTGATTGTCTAGGAAGCCCAGGGTTTCTTGAATCACATAAGGAAAATGAAAAGAACATTGCAACTTTGGCCTCCATAGTTGTAAAGGGTAATGTAGAAGAGTTGGATTCATCCAAAAAGTTTGTTTTTGCTGAAAATGTTCATATTTCAGATTTTAAAGATGAACCAACTACTGTTCAACAATTATTATGGAATGATGAAAAGCAAAATTTTGAAAATTTGTCACCCATTCCAATACAAAATAGTTTTCTTCATTTACCACATGGATGTCATCATTTTTTCTCATCTTTTCATTATCATTTATCAAAGTTAATTCTTTCAAGAATTGTTTTTGGTAAACATACACAGATTTTCCATTCTTTTCCACCATATCATTGCTCTCTTAATTCATTAATGCATCATTCTCCAAGAACCAATTCAAAACATCCTGGTACAAAACAAACTGAAATGCAACCAAAACAACCTTTGAACAACAATAGTTGGTTGACTAAAAACCAGGAAGTAAATTTGTTTGATGTATTGATCCAACATCCTAATGCTTTACTAACACTTTATGCATCTTTAGCAGTTGGCATTGAGTTGTTGCAGGTACAAAAAAATAGATTTTGCAGTTGAATGCATTTGATGAACTTTGGTTGGAAGCACTTCACCAAATAGAGTTCACTCAACAAAAATGGAAAATATGGCATGATGATCACATTAAGAGCAGCAAGGATGAACCAGAGGAGTTTGAAAATGAAGTTGTTCAACTTTCTTCGGTTGATGATTTAAGGAGGACATTAGTGGTGAATGGACATCTTTTACAGGTGTACCATAAACCACTAACAAAGGTGGAATTTGCTCGATATTTCACACAGTCAAACTTGCATATGATAGAAGAGGCTTCCTCTTCTGACAAAGATTCCAAATGATCATATTTTTGAATCTTGAAAAAATAAAAGAAAAGAAAAAAAAAAAGAAAAAAAAAAAGAAAAAAATAGAGACAAAAAGAGAGAGAAAGAAAAAGAAAAAAATTGCAGCAAAAGGCATGTCCCACAAAATGGGGATACATGAGGACAAGCATCAATTTTAGCATGGAGGAGGAACAATGAAGTCAATACTTCATTTCCAGCAATAAGGAGTTAATGATGACATAAGAAGGCTCTTATTACTCATATGGAAAGAAAGGGTGCATCATTGTTGTAGCCTTCAATAGAAAAAGATGGTGTTTTTATACAAATATTGACATGTTTTTGTAGAATAAGGATTGTTCTTATCCAAATAAGAGTGAGAGACATTCTCTCTCATTGAAGCACTTGAAAAAAGGATAGAAGTTGGTTGAAAACCAGAAATGGCAGCCTCTTCTGATGAAAAATGAAAAAAAAATATGAAAAAAAAGAAAAGAAAGATAAAAAAAGGAAAGAAAAAAATGATGAAAAAAATGAATAATTTAGTAGTGAAAACCTCCTTGGAGGTGAGTTGGCTTGCATGAAAACCGATTTTTTAGTGTGCATTGCCTTGTTGATCCACCCATCATTGTTCCACCATTGTACAAATCTCACACTGCACATGTGTTATGTTTATGTTTTCAGATAGCTTGCTAACAATCATCGGAAGCAGCTTGTAAGGTGCATGATAAATTTTTAGGATAGTAAGGTATGTGTTTCTTGCATTTAAGTCATAGTAAGTATTTAGCATTTAGTGTATGATAATCAGTATTTGGCATAAACTATTCATACAATATTGGCAAGTTAAAAATGGAATATGTTCAAAATGTCAAGAAACACCCCCTTCTGCCCTTAGTTGCATGGAAACTTCAAAACTATGCAAAAACCTGATTTTGGGACAGACATGGCAGCAATTCTATTTGAATTAGTAGGGTAGGTTTCAGAAGGAGAACTACAAGTTGATATCTCACAATTGCCTCATAAATTTGAGGAGGATAATCTAGAAAATGCACCTGAAGATTCTATTTTACTACTATTTGCAATAAAACAACAACATACAAAATAAAGAATAACATCTAAAAAAAAGGATAGAGAAGGGATTTTTGATGTTATGGAAGGCTTATACACTCTAGAGATGGGCCCACAATAGAATCTACAGCTAAATTTTGCATAGGAGGCCATTTCGGCATTTTTTTACACATCTTTGGAACAACAGTCTCATTCTAAAGCATCTTCGGAACAACAATATTATTCTGAAGCAAGCTTCAAAATAAGATAAATTATGCCAAAAAATTCCTAAAAATGCTGCAGAATAGCAAAAAGAGTAGGGCACATCAAATATTGAGGTTCCTAAAGCTCTACCACAAGTAAGTACATCCTTCAAGCATTTAAAAATCAAAATTTTGTCAATTTTTTTCAAATAAAACTTCATTCCAAGAACCAACCACCCCCAAAAAACAATTACAAAATTGAAGGAAAACAAATCAAACAATTAAAAAAAATAAAAAAAAAAAAAAAGGAAGAAAAGAAAAATTGCAGGAACTACAAAAATTGAAAAATTGCAAGTAGAAAAATGAAATACATGTGCTTAAATTGCAAAATGCTTGATATAGTGCAGCAAGGAGAAATTTCTCGGGTAGCAGGTGGCAAAGGATGTTTTTCAGAAGGATAAAACTTGCATATTACTATGGCCTACTAGGATGCATGAGGGCATGCATCAGTTCAAGCTGGGGGGGATGATGAGGCCTATAAATGCCTCATTATTACACTATGTTTGACATATAAAAAATTGCCATATTACCAAACATGACAAAGTTAATTGCCAAATAGTTGATTAAAATATATTATTTGTTAATTATTTGCATGATTTTATGTTAGGAATATTATACCCCTGTTTTGACTATTTTCAGCATTTTATGACTGATTTTGCTTGATTAAGTAGCAATTAAAACATGCATTTCAATTAGCCAAATGTGGTATGTTGATGTCCATTAATTTCACAAAGGTGTTTGAATGTTTTCCCACCTTTTGAACTTGTTTGAAATCCACATTGGAGCCAAATTCCTAGGACTGTCATAAATCTGGAAATCTGTAGAGGACAACCATATAAAAACCAACAAGCTGTCACTTTATAGGAGCACCTTGAAGTTGTCAAGAAAAGCATGAGGAAATGGATGGAATGAGTTCAGAAGGACTAAAGAAGACATCTGACCTATTTAGAAGCATTCCCACATGGTCTAAATAGGCAACAACAGGGTATAACAGAGCAAAGACAATTATGCAGTTTATTGCACAATTCCAGCATGGTTACCTGATGAATGGAATGCATGGTTTTAGTAGCAACATAATATATTTATTTATGTTTTATATTTCCCATGTGCTAATTTGTCTAAATCTGGAAAATAGCACCAAAATTTGTAATTGTGCAAGTAGAAATAGAATTACATAGAATTACCATGTAAATTCCAGCCAACTGCCAATGAATGGCAAGGCATGGAATTTACCAACTAAGGAAGGTAAAAATGGTTGGGATCACCTCCTGGGAGTTGAGATAAATAGCCTACCCAAAAAAACCTACTGAAATGGATGTTTAAATGCATTTGGGCATGAAAGCACACCTACAACCAGTTATTCCGAAGAATCTCCGGAATAATAGGGAAACACGCTTGTTTTGGATGTTTTGATGTTTTTAGCATCTAAAAAGGTAAAATAATGATGAGGTAACGTAGGAACAACTTCCTACAGCTATTCCCACCATTCCCTACTACCAAGAGACACAACTCACGCACCAACACCCATTGATGCAGCTTGCCCTATCCTGAAATAGACCCAGTTAGTTGCAGAATATTTGGAAAATCAAATGTAAAATAGGAAATAAGATATTTTGGGCACGTAGAATAGGAATAAGACATTATAAATAATGCAGCTCCCATATTGGTTGAGTAATTAGGAAAATAGGAGATAGATGCAATGAATATTAAAGTGTAACAGTGTGCAACAAGATTGCCCTATAAAATTGTAATGTTATTTTTCTGAGATAAATAAAAGTGCAGTTTTTCATCATATTTTGTTATGTATGAGTGTGTGAATATTTAGCAAGTAAAAGAGATCTTATACCTTCTTCTGGAAAGGGAAGCAAGGGCCACTTCCAGGCCTAGAAGAAGGACTGACTGACAGGTTTTCTTCTGATCTTTGTTGTAGCAGAATTTAGTTGGATACTTGTCAAATTATTTCTTTGTTTCACACTAACCATTATTGTAGCTTCATGATTTATTTTCCATGTTTAGAATGAGCTTTCAGATTTCATAATTGTGTGATCATTAATAGACTGGTTAAAATATGTATTTCCTTGTTCCATGTTTCAGTAATTAAAATAGGTTGCAGTATTATTCTTGTTTCTTTACTTCCAACAATTTTTCAAGTTTTATTGCATTTTCCTTTTTGTTGTCAACTACTGTAATAGAATATTGACAACCTTCTGAAATAGAACACTGACAGGTGTTCAACTTGTGTGTTTATTTCAAGCAATTTTCCTTCTGCAAAAGTAATTAGATTTAAATTTTGCAATTGTACTTAGATTTCAGTTTCTGCAATTTAGAATCAGGATTCCATTTTTGCAAGTAAATTAGTTTATTTTATGCAAGATAGGATTAAAAGGTGATCTAAAACCCCCACATAATCTGTTCTACCAATAAAACCTGTTGCTCCCAAATGAACTAAACTGCAACCCTGCTTAAGTCTTCTCTCGTAAATAGCCTTGGACACCACCCTGGATTGACAAATCATTGAGATTAAATGATGCTATTAATGACACACATAAGTGTTAGCCCACCATGTGTGCTACAAGCCTCCACATGAATGGGAAGGCTTAAGCCTTCCTCTTATCTCCTTCCAATAAGTGCAACACAAAAAAAAACACCCTTCTTTCCTTGCAAAATGAATGCGATGGGTTTTGAACCCTGCTCTCCTAGCCTACCGCAAGTCTTAGTGCCACCCATTATTGCCAACTATGCTACACCACGCTATGTGAGGACAAAGGAGCCCCAATCCTATTTGTCCTATCCTCTATCGTCAAAATATTTTAAAATATGAAAACCGTACACTTCTTTGCACACAAATTTTGGAGCTTCGATTAAATCATTGATGAGCAAGGTGTAACCAAAGTATTGTCATTGTTGTCAACATAGTCAGGTTGATCAATTGATGCAATGGACATGAGTTCATTGATGAGCAAGGTGCAACCAAAGTGCAATGGACAAGAGTTCATTGATGAGCAAGGTGCAGCCAAAGTATTGTCATTGTTGTCAAACACAGACAGAGGATCGGTTGATGCAATGGACAGGAGTGCAGAGGTCATTAGATAGGTCGATTGATGAAGTGAACAAGATTTCAGAGCAGTCAGAGCATGTATAGTGAATTTCCAAGAAGACAGAAGTGGCCCAAGTTCAAAGGATCAAAGAAAAATACAAGTAAGAAAACTATCGCTATATCGTGACATGTTTTCTGTCACGATTTTGCAACATATCGAAGGAGAGAGAAAAAGCTGGAAAAGCTATCGCGATTTTGCGACATATCGGAGGAGAGAGAAAAAGCTAGAAAAGCTGTCATGATATCGCGACATGGTTGAAGAGAGAGAAAGTGCAAGAAAAATTGTCATGATTTCATGACAAGTTGGAAGCAAAGAAGGCCAGTAGAAAAATTGTCGTGATTTTGCGACATGTTGGAAGCAAAGAAGGCAAGTAAGAAAACTGTCATGATTTCGTGACATGTTTGAAGAAGCAACGCTTACAAGAAAAACTATCACAATTCGTAACATTGGAGCAAGAAGAAAAAATGTCCAATTTTGTGAATGTTGGAAGAGAAGAGAAATTCACAATTACGAATGTTGAAGAGAACACTTACAAGAAAAACTGTCATGATTTCGCGACATGTTGGAAGCAAAGAAGGCAAGTAGAAAAACTGTCGTGATTTCGTGACATGTTTGGAGAGAAGGCGCAGGCAAAGAAAACTGTCGCGATTTCACGACATGTTTGGAGAGAAGGCGCAGGCAAAGAAAACTATCACAATTTCATGACATGTTTGGAGAGAAGGCATAGGCAAAGAAAACTGTTGCGATTTCATGACATGTTTGGAGAGAAGGCGCAAGCAAAGAAAACTGTCACGATTTCGTGACATGTTCGGAGAGAAGGCGCAAGCAAAGAAAACTGTCGCGATTTCATGACATGTTCGGAAAGAAAGAGCTTGCAAAGAAAAGTGTCACGATTTCACGACAATCTATAAGAGAGGCAGTACGGACAAAAATGTGTCACGATTTTGTGACATGTTTGAGAGAAAGAGCTTGCAAGGAAAAGTGTCATGATTTCATGACAATTTGCAAGAGGAAGCGCTAAGGAGAAAAAGTGTCACGATTTCATGACATGTCGGGTTTTCACGATCCGATGCGAAGAAAAGCGCCAAGGAGAAAAAGTGTCACGATTTCGTGACATATTGCAAGAGAAAGAGGAGAGAGAAAAATATGTCGCGATTTCACGACATGTTTCATTTTCGCGGTCCAAAGCAAAGAGAAAGTGCAAGGAGAAAAAGTGTAGCGATATCGCTACATGTTGGGTTTTCGTGACCTGAAGAGAAGAGAAGAGCTAAGGAGAAAATATGTCACGATATCGCGACATGTCGCATTTTTGCGACAAAAAAGAGAGGAAGACTCCAAAGGATGAGGTGTCGTGATTTCACGATAGAAGCAAAATGAAAGAGCATGGAAGCATAAGTGTCACAATTTTACGACAAATTCAAGGAGGAAGAACTCAAAGGTGAAAGCATCACGATTTCATGACATGTTCCATTTTTGTTGGTGCATGCAAAGAAGAGTGTACGACAGCGTAAAGTGTCACGATTTCGTGACATGTTCCATTTTCGCTAGTGCATGCAAAGAAGAGTGTACGACAATGTAAAGTGTCACGATTTCGTGACATGTTCTATTTTTGTTGGTGCATGCAAAGAAGAGTGTACGGTAGTGTAAAGTGTCACGATTTCGTGACATGTCATGTTTTCGTTGGTGCATGCAGAGAAGAGTGCAATGAAGAAAAAAGTGTCACGATTTCATGACATGTCTTGTTTTCACGGTCAAACACCAAGGAAGAGTTAAAGGGGCAAAAATGTCATGATATCGTGACATGTTGTTTCTACGTGATAAAAAGCAGAACCTAGCCAAAGTAAAGTTAACTGAAGAAGAACTGCAATTACAAGGGAAGTTGCATAGGAAAATACATGCAACCAAAATTAGAAGAGTTAACTAAAGTCAGTACAACAGTTACAGGTGCAGTTACAAATAGAAATCATGCAGTTAAATAAGAATAGTGAACTGAAGTAATTACGATAGTTACAAGGGTAGTTACAGTGATAGTAAACATAAGTCATTACTACAGTTACAGGAGTCGTTACAAAGAAATATCATGCAGCAGTGGTTACTGAAAGTCATCAGACGAAGACCATGAGTTGGATAGAGAAACGTCTCGAAGCCCAAACAAAGAACCATTCTATTAATAAGATTGCATGTGAGAATAAAGAAGTCGTTACTATTAATAGGCTGCATGCATGAATATGGAAGTTAAGAATAGAAACATAACACTGTTATAAAAGGAGATTTGCATGAAGTAGTAAGGTTGAGCTCCGTGCGAGAAGAGAGAGCAGCATGTTGGTCAATAAGAAAGAGTGCTGCTATATAGAGGGATAGTGTTGTGGGCTATTACAAAGCTAGAAGAATGTTGTAAGAAGTACAGAGCTGTGAGAGTTGCAAGAGTAAGCTATAAGAAAAGGTTGTAAGTGTGTAGTAAGTGAGCTGTGAGAGTGTTGTAAGAGTGCAGTAAGCAGAGAGCAAGAGTGCAGCAGATAGAATGCAGTAGATAGAGTGCTACAGATAGAATGTAGTAGATAGAGTGCAGTAGATAGAATGCAGCAGATAGAGTGGAGAGAGAGAACTGCTAAGAAAAGAGCGATGGAGAAAGAGAGCAGCTGATAGAGTGTGACTGAGAGAGTGTGGCTATAAGTGCACAGAAGGAATATGTGTTTCCTGGATTGAAGGAGAGGTTGGATGAGCAATAGACCAGTAAGGGTCTTGTAGAAGTGAAGGCATATTTATGTCAATCTATTATTCAAAATAGAAATCCAAGTTGGTGCTTGGAATCAGGGGTTGGTGCTCCTTCTAGTTGGTGTTGGTAAATCAGGGGTTGGTGCTCCTTTCTGTTGGTGCAGATAAATTAGGGGTTGGTGCTCCTTCCAGTGGGTGCTGGTAAACTATTTGTAAAGTGGGTGCTTTGCAAAGGCTGGATTTGGATGGGAGTCCAAGCAGTCTATTTTTGAGGAGTAGCCAAAACTGGTGAACCTCGTTAAATCGTGTGTTGTGGAATGCTCTCTTGTTATATCTGCTTTATCTATTTTAAGTTCTCCTTGCTTCAGCTTTAAGAGTTAAGTTTTTAAGTTTTAAATAGCTACACTGATTCACCCCCCCTCTCAGTGCCATTATAAGACTAACAATTGGTATCAGATCCAAGTTCCCAGTTCAGGCTAAATCAGTCAGGGTTGATCTTGGATTAGTTCACAATGGGTAAGAAGAATAGATCCTCCTCCAAAAAGGCATCTCAGCTAGTTTTAGTTCTTGTGGAAGAGAAAACTAAACTAGAGAAGGTAGAAGAAGTGGATTCTAAAGTATGTAATGAAAACCTGGAGATTGAAGTAGATCTAGAAGGTGAGTTGATTGCCGCTCTTGAAGAGTTGAGTATAGAAAATAAAAATAACAAAAGAATGTCCAAGAAGTTAGAAGAATATGGGGATGAGATTGAAGATCTCTTCCTACAAGTTCAAAAGGCCAAGAAATCAGAAGAAGCCTTGAAGACACACCTAGATGATGAGGATGATGTATGCAACACAAGTAAAGAGGAATCTAACAAAGTTATTGTTGATCTAAAGCTACAAGTAGAACAATACAAAAGGATTGAAGATATTCTCAGGTCTCAAATCAATGAGAAAGAGACTGTTTGCTACCAACAAGAAGGAGAGATTGTTTCATTGAAGAAACAACTAGAAGAGGCCAATATAAGTCTCAAATTTGAGAAGAGCATAGAGTTGCTAGATACAATGATAAAGCAACAAAGAAGCTCCACGGCTAAGTTTGGTCTTGGATATGAAGCTGAACAACCGTCATCTTCCAAATATGCAGAGAAGAAGAAGTTCAAGGTTGAAGCTAAATCTTCAAAAGGAAGAAAGCATCAAAGAAGATCTACAGCAAAGCAACCACATCAAAAGAGGTTCTCTCACTCTCACTCTTTTAATAATAATGCTTTTAATGGCTATTGTTCTAAATGTAGCTACTATGGTCACAAGGCAATTTATTGTGGACTGAACAATAGATCAAAAAGTTATGCTGATAAAAACACATCTGCTTTCCTAGGTGAACACCCTGTGCAATGTTTTAAATGTAATTGCCATGGGCACATTGCAAGGTTTTGTCCAAGCACTTATGTATCTAATCTAAGGCAAAACCCTAGATTTCATCAGACACAAAGAGTGCAACCCAAAAAGGGGACATATCATGTGCAATGTTTTAAATGTAATGGTCATGGGCACATAGCAAGGTTTTGTCCAAGCACATCTATATCTAATCTAAGGCAAGACCGTAGATTTCATCAGATGCAAAGAATGCAACACAGGCAGAGAACATATCATGTGCATAAAAGAAAGGAAAATCATCATCCATCAAGGATGCACAAGAGATAATTGTGCAAGAAGAATGTTCAAGTTCACAAAAAGGGGCAAAATAGGGATGTAGTTGAAAAACTCAAGCCCAAGTTTAGGAAAGTCTGGAGAAAGACAAAAGAAAGGGAATCGTGTCTCCTTGGATTGAAGGAGACTACTCCGCTATTGCACTAAGCCACTCCAGGTGGCACATCCTCAGGGGAGCAATATTAAAGTTTTATTTTAATGCTCCTATGTATTTGTCTGGGTATCTGAGGATGAAAGGCAAGTAGTCAGGATATTGTTGTTTCAATTGTTAAAGTGTGTTTTTAGTTTTAGTAGTGGTTTGAGGAAGTGTTGTGAATGTGTGCAAAGTGAGTGCAAAGAGAGAGCGGAGTGCGCAGAGAGCGCAAAAGGCGAAGACAATCGCTAAGTTCGGATGGAACGACGTAGAGCATACTGTAGATGTATTTTTGGTTGGGTGGATTGAGGTAGCCTACTGGATTCTCACTACAGAGAGAGACAAACAACTGTCATTAGGTTCAATCTTGTTGAGAATATCCAAGATGCATGGTGGAGATGTATGTAGATGTTGCTAGCATTGCAGAACAAAAACTTGGCCGTG
Organism: Wollemia nobilis; assembly: GCA_028583015.1. NCBI lineage: Eukaryota > Viridiplantae > Streptophyta > Pinopsida > Araucariales > Araucariaceae > Wollemia > Wollemia nobilis. Next base: position 11,567,898 of record JAQPPZ010001125.1, read on the forward strand.
AAGTGTGTGACAAAATGTTGTCTCCCGAGTCGAACATTTGAAAGTAAGGTGTGACCAGTCGTGACTGTAGAAAACATAGACCAAGTTGAAAATGTAAAAAGTGATTGGTTGAGTTGTGTTGAGATTGGGAGTTAAGTATAGAACATATTGAGTCTCTAACAATTCTCTTTATGCTTCTATGAGGTTGATGAATCACATTGGGTCTCTAACAATTCTCTTTGTGGGTTCATGCTAAGCAAGTTTTTCTTGATGAACTTGTGAGCTGATTTGGACAAGTTCTAGTGAAGACTTGTGAGCTGAATTGGACAGGTTCTAGTGAGGACTTGTGAGCTGATTTGGACAAGTTCTATGAGATCTTGTTAAGCAGGTTCTATGTGAGCCTATTGACAGAGTACAGAGAACATAGTCTCAATGGATAGAGATCCAGTAGCCAACATAGTTGAAGATAGATCTGAGTAATGCCTATTATGCTTATCATGATGTTGTCAAACAGTGAAATGAAGTGGTCACATATTCCCAAGAATAGTCTAAGAATTGACTAGCTATCGGGATCAAATTCTTAGGGGGAGCATTTATGCATCTATTTATCTTATTGCTCATGTTTATGCTTTTTGCTAACTGTAATAATTTTTGCCTGAGAATGTTGTGCATGGACTCAGGGGGAGTTTTGTAGCCGCCTTTTGGTATTATTGTCAAAGGGGGAGAAGATTTACAAGAAATTGCACGTAATTACATGTGTTGCCAACAATTCCAAAGGGGGAGATTGATGAGCAAGGTGCAACCAAAGTATTGTCATTGTTGTCAAGACAGTCAGGTTGATCAGTTGATGCAATGGACAGGAGTTCATTGATGAGCAAGGTGCAGCCAAAGTGCAATGGATAGGAGTTCATTGATGAGCAAGGTGCAGCCAAAGTATTGTCATTGTTGTCAAACACAGATAGAGGATCGGTTGATGCAATGGATAGGAGTGCAGAGGTCATTAGATAGATTGGTTGATGAAGTGAACAAGAGTTCAAAGTAGTCAGAGCATGTACAGTGAATTTCCAAGAAGACAAAAGTGGCCCAGATTCAAAGGATCAAAGAAAAAGACAAGTAAGAAAACTGTCATGATATCGCGACATGTTTTTTGTCATGATTTCACGACATATCGGAGGAGAGAGAAAAATCTGGAAAAGCTATCACGATTTCGCGACATATCGAAGGAGAGAGAAAAAGTTGGAAAAGCTATCACGATATCGTGACATGGCTGAAGAGAGAGAAAGTGCAAGAAAAACTGTCACGATTTCGTGACAAGTTGGAAGCAAAGAAGGCCAGTAGAAAAACTGTCATGATTTCATGACATGTTGGAGAGGGTGTGAAGAAGGCGCGAATTGTATAGGGAACAAAACCAGAAAACGCATGATTTCATGACATGTTGGAAGCAAAGAAGGCAAGTAAGAAAACTGTCACGATTTCATGACATGTTTGAAGAAGCAGCACTTACAAGAAAAACTATCACGATTTCGTGACATGTTGGAAGCAAAGAAGGCAAGTAGAAAAACTGTCATGATTTCGTGACATGTTTGGAGAGAAGGCATAGGCAAAGAAAACTGTCATGATTTCGTGACATGTTTGGAGAGAAGGCGCAGGCAAAGAAAACTGTCATGATTTAGCGACATGTTTAGAGAGAAGGCGCAAGAAAAGAAAACTATCACGATTTCGTGACATGTTTGGAGAGAAGGCGCAAGCAAAGAAAACTATCATGATTTCATGACATGTTTAGAGAGAAGGCACAAGCAAAGAAAACTATCATGATTTTGTGACATGTTTAGAAAGAAAGAGCTTGCAAAGAAAAGTGTCACGATTTCGTGACAATCTGCAAGAGAGGCAGTACAGACAAAAATGTGTCACGATTTCGTGACATGTTTGAGAGAAAGAGCTTGCAAGGAAAAGTGTCATGATTTCACGACAATTTGCAAGAGGAAGCGCTAAGGAGAAAAAGTGTCATGATTTCGCGACATGTCGGGTTTTCACGATCCGATGCGAAGAAAAGTGCCAAGGAGAAAAAGTGTCACGATTTCATGACATATTGCAAGAGAAAGAGGAGAGAGAAAAAGATGTCACGATTTCATGACATGTTTCATTTTTGTGGTCCAAAGCGAAGAGAAAGTGCAAGGAGAAAAAGTGTAGCGATATCGCTACATGTTAGGAAAAAAAAAAAAAAGAAAAATGTTGGGTTTTCATGACCTGAAGAGAAGAGAAGAGCTAAGGAGAAAAGATGTCGCGATATCACGACATGTCACATTTTTGCGACAACAGCAGAGAGGAAGACTCCAAAGGATGAAGTGTCATGATTTCATGATAGAAGCAAAATGAAAGAGCATGGAAGCAGAAGTGTCATGATTTCATGACAAATTCAAGGAGGAAGAACTCAAAGGCGAAAGCATCACGATTTCGTGACATGTTTCGTTTTTGCTGGTGCATGCAAAGAAGAGTGTACGACAGCGTAAAGTGTCACGATTTTGTGACATGTTCCATTTTCGTTGGTGCATGCAAAGAAGAGTGTACGACAGCATAAAGTGTCATGATTTTATGACATGTTCCATTTTCGTTGGTGCATGCAAAGAAGAGTGTACGATAGCGTAAAGTGTCACGATTTTGTGACATGTCATGTTTTCGCTGGTGCATGCAAAGAAGAGTGCAATGAAGCGAAAAGTGTCACGATTTCATGACATGTCTTTTTTTCATGGTCAAACGCCAAGGAAGAGTTAAAGGGGCAGAAATGTCGCGATATCATGACATGTTGTTTTTGCATGATAAAAAGCAGAACCCAACCGAAGTAAAGTTAACTGAAGAAGAACTGCAATTACAAGGGAAGTTGCACAGGAAAATACATGCAGCCAAAATTAGAAGAGTTAACTAAAGTCAGTACAACAGTTACAGGTGTAGTTACAAATAGAAATCATGCAGTTAAATAAGAATAGTGAACTGAAGTAATTACGATAGTTATAGGGGCAGTTACAGTGACAGTAAACAGAAGTCATTACTATAGTTACAGGAGCCATTACAAAGAAATATCATGCAAGAGTGGTTACTGAAAGTCATCAGACGAAGACCACGAGTTGGATAGAGAAATGTCTCGAAGCCCAAACAAAGAACCGTTCTATTAATAAGATTGCATGTGAGAATAAAGAAGTCGTTACTATTAATAGGCTGCATGCACGAATATGGAAGTTAAAAATAGAAACAAAACACTATTATAAAAGGATATTTGCGTGAAGTAGTAAGGTTGAGCTCTATGCGAGAAGAGAGAGTAGCATGTTGCTCAGCAGGAAAGAGTGCTGCTATATAGAGGGATAGTGTTGTGGGCTGTTACAAAGCTGGAAGAATGTTGTAAGAAGTACAAAGCTGTGAGAGCTGCAAGAGTAAGCTATAAGAAAAGGCTGTAAGTGTGCAGTAAGTGAGCTGTGAGAGTGTTGTAAGAGTGCAGTAAGCAGAGAGCAAGAGTGCAGTAGATAGAATGCAGTAGATAGAGTGTTGTAGATAGAATGCAGTAGATAGAATGTAGTAGATAGAGTGGAGAGAGAGAACTACTGAGAAAAGAGCGGTGGAGAAAGAGAGTAGCTGATAGAGTGATTGAGAGAGTGTGGCTGTAAGTGCGTAGAAGGAATATGTGTTTCCTAGATTGAAGGAGAGGTTGGATGAGCAATAGACCAGTAAGGGTCTTGTAGAAGTGAAGGCATATTTATGTCAATCTATTATTCAAAATAGAAATCCAAGTTGGTGCTTGGAATCAGGGGTTGGTGCTCCTTCTAGTTGGTGCTGGTAAATCAGGGGTTGGTGCTCCTTTCTGTTGGTGCAGATAAATTAGGGGTTGGTGCTCCTTCCAGTGGGTGCTGGTAAACTTTTTGTAAAATGGGTGCTTTGCAAAGGCTGGATTTGGATGGGAGTCCAAGCAGTCTATTTTTGAGGAGTAGCCAAAACTGGTGAACCTCGTTAAATCGTGTGTTGTGGAATGCTCTCTTGTTATATCTACTTTATCTATTTTAAGTTCTCCTTGCTTCAGCTTTAAGAGTTAAGTTTTTAAGTTTTAAATAGCTACACTGATTCACCCCCCCTCTCAGTGCCATTGTAAGACTAACAATCATTAAAATGCATGAGGGATTTTTGGCTAAGGTTCTTGCCTTATTTTATACATGAAGGCCAATGCCTTAGAGATGTCGATGCCTTATTTGAATTTTGAATTTCAATAAATAATTACCTTTATAACCCAACCTTAGGATTATTTTAATTAACATAAGTTAATTTTATAATTAAATTAAAATTAATCTATAATTAACTTAATAACTTTAGAAGTTAATTAAATTAATTTATAATGAAATTATTTAAATTAATTTACAATTAATTTAAATCTCCCCTTTTAATATTATAATATTAGGTCCGAGGTGTAGACCAATTGGTTCATATAAACCCCATAAGGGGGGCGGAGGTCCAAGGTTCAAATCTCGAGCCTCTTCGGACTGAACGTTTGTCCCTTTCCTAGTGCTTTCAATGGCGTAAAAGGTTTAAAATTATTGTGGCATGGTGGTTATAGGGGCGGAATGTGTGAAGATCTATGTGGCAGCTTTCGGGGCAAACGACATAGAATACTGTGGCGGCCATAAAAAGCTAGATAGCCTGCCCAGATTCATGGCGGATATCAATTCCACCATGTAAATTCAATATATATATATATATGTCATAATATTATTTTGATTGGGCCTCTTCATTGCTCTTTGAAACTCATTTGACCATCTGGAACTGGATTTGACCAACTGGAGGCAGATTTTCTTTTTGTAATGATTGCGAAACTGCTTCTTCTTGCACTGCTCACTAAAACTGACTTATGACATCAATGACAACTCACTCTTGACATCAATAACAACTCAACTACTCAAAATATCCAACACTCCAAGATATTATAGATATTAATCAAGAGATGATGTAGTATGGTTTTGGAGAACTATGGTTTGAAAATAATACCTTTTTAATAGAATAATATATCTAAAATAATGTAGCCTCAATCATCCAAGATGAATCTGAGGTAGATGCTTGGGAATATCTGATTGATCAGGAACATATTTCTTAGATGATCAAAAACTTGATTAGGCTCAAAGATCTAATGGAGGACTTGGTGAACAAGGGTAATTCTATGATTTATGAAGAGACTTCTAAGTTGGATTATATTCATAAGTGGCTCAAAGAAACAACCAAACCTACTAAATTAGCCTAGACCCAAGCACTACAGAACCTAAAATAGATGATCTAGTTGTTTGGAACATATCTAGAGCCTGAAGATAAGCAAGAGACTTTCCAAGAATAAGAAGAGGCTAAAGAAGACTAAGAATACAATAATGAAGAAGAGAAACAAGAAACAAATGAAGAAAAAACTCACTAGGAGGAAGAGCAATAAAAAAGGTTTGCAAAATGAACAGCTCAAGGGATATCAAAAAGAGAATAAATAAGAGTAAACAATCTTGCAGTGGAAGTGGACTTAAACATTCTTGTATTCATGTTTATATTTTTGAAAATTGCTCTGACTCTAACATTGTTAGAGGAGAGTCATAAAGCATGAAGCTGTGATAAAGGGCACAAAAAGGTCATGAATATATTTTTGCAAGGAAGGGTCTAGTCTAGTGTTGTTATAAAAGTAAATAAAGTTTTATATGGCCAGACTGAGGCTGTGTTCATGGAATGAGTTACAAAAAATTCTTGTTTCCAACATTATTTCCATATGAACCTTTACCTACTGAGTATCTTCACAAATATTCTACAGGATAAGGGCCATATAGAAGTTATTATATGAAACATAGTTCACTGAATATCAAAGTCTATTTTTTCCTTCCATCTTCTCTACTTTCCCATTGCATATACTTCCTTTATTTTCACTTCATACATACCCCATTTTTTGAGAATTTTTCCTTCATTTCATCTAGCTACCCTACTATTATCTCTTTTCATCATTTTTTGACTCCTGATACCCAATGGATAAGACTATGAGTTCTCAATATTTGTGATAAAAATCCCCTAGGAGGTACCAAAATGTAGGCCCAAAATGGCCACATCCTTAGAAAAAAAATTGCAAATTTTTCTAAGTGTTGAAGGAGTTGGTTCTACCCCACGGTAGCGGCTCAGTGCAAGATGTTCTATCCGATGGTCAAAGCGATCAAAATTTATATGTACCTATTTCAAGATTGTAGGCTACAACATAATTTTTGTTTGATGAAAAATTGTGGTCCACAACATGCTCCAAACCATGTGGCATAGAACATTGTTCCAGCCCATGGTCAAAATGGTTAAATACCTTCATAAACTTGCATTCCAAGCATCCTCTGCCACTATTGATCACCTGGAAACAACCCATGTGGCCTTAGGTAAAGCAATTTCTATGTTAAAGGAACAACATCAAGCTCTCAGTCTATTGTTCTTTTATGATTCATTCGAGGATATCCTTGCCTTTTCTGTTGATGAGGGTCCTTCTGATGCCAAGGGCAACGACAAAGATGAGGATGTGGTGGATATTTCCAAGGAGGCATGTCTTGATGTTCTAAAAAATGTTCCTAAGGATGCATCGAAGGACGCTCCGAAGGATGATGCAAAGGCTACCACACTGGAAACTGTAGCTACTTATCTGATGCTTACTGACGTTCCTATCTAAGCGAGGATGGGGTTTCACCTGCTACTAATTCTATTTTGTTCCTTTAGTCTGAAGGATTTAGTCTAGCTGTGTCCTGTAGGCTTTAGGAATTTTTCTTTTTGTTTCTTTATGTTCAAGATTGGTTCTTTTTTATTGTATTAGGCTTAATGCCTCTCTTTTTTGCTCCTTTCTATTCTCTTCTTGGGTTTCGCTTCTAGTATCTTTGTTGTTCAAGGCGTTAGGGCACCTTTCAAATGCCCTCTTTGGTTAATAAAAAATTTTAACTTACCAAAAAAAATGATTAAATATGATATCACCACTCTCTAAATCATGGATTATAACACATTGCTCCAACCCACGCAAGTTGAAGAGTATTTCATACTACAACGACATAGTGCATATTGATCTAGCCTATGGTAAAATAAGTCAAAATTCATGGAGGATTCCAAGAAGAGGGCCAACACAAGGTTCCATACCATGTAGTTTTAAGTTATATCCCATGTAAGCTAGATAAAGGTTCTATCATGTGGTCAACAATGATCAACTTTTTATTGCAAATATTGAGGCACATGTTATAACATGATTTGGAATTTGTTCTATGTCATGGAGGTAAAGCAAAGTAAAGTAACCTAAGTATTAAAATATATGGGCAATTTAATGCTCCATCCTATGTGACTCAAAGCACATTTTTGAATCAGGGAATTATTTGCTCCAGCCTATGGTCAAAATGGTCAAAATATGTGAAGAAAAGTTTTGATGAGCGGGCTATGACATGTCTACACCATAGAGCTATTGGTATTGTTTGAGATTTGATCTTAGCTGTTCATGAGTGGATTAACGGTCAATTTTTTTTTATGATCTCCAAGGCATATAAATATATAACTTCTGTAACATGAAATGGTTGATCCAAGCGAACCAGTAGATGAAGCGTCGAAGAGGTCAAGGACCAAGAAATAAAGGCCATTTTATATATGTGGTTGGATAGCATCTATAAGAATAATGAATAACCTAGATTACATCTTTGATAGCCTAGAGCCAAACACCATGAAAGACCAGCAAGTTACAAAAGCTGAGTTGTAGAGAAGCGTAAGATCTGCATTTTCTTATTTCATCCAAGAAAAATAAGAGGATGCCACCTCAACACCTAGCTTATCTGGTATTTTTTTTCCTTGTAATGTTCCATCTTATTTCATTTTATCAAAGCATGTAAAACTATAAATAGATGTTGAACCCTCATTTTTTAGGGTTGACTCTAGAGTGTTTGTTGTTCTACTGTGTAAATACTTTTTACAAATCAATAGAAGAAATATTACTTGAATGTTTGCCTGTGAATGGTGTCTTCTGTAATATCTTGAGAGATTCAATATGTGAATGTTTTTTTGCTACTTTTGATATAGTTAGTCTATTATGTTGATATTGGATTGCTAGCTTAGAGCACTTTGAAATTTTTCTTGATTGAATCTATGCTTGCAAGAGGTTCTTTTTTGTTAATCTTGGTACTAATCTTATTCTACTATATTGGATTATTAGTATCTTGGATGTTTGAAATGACTTCTTGAAGTATATCTTTGTTCATCTAAATTTATGAAGACTATATGTTTTGAATGCTATTAATTACAAGTGTGGAACACTAGAAATTGATTGTCAAAGGGTTTCTTGTATATGTCTATATTTTTAGCTTTATCCAACCACTATTCAATTGTTCTTCCTAACTATAAACCCATTTCTATCACTATATTTTAAATATTTAACTGAGCTTAAATGATTCAAAACCCTATTAGTTGACAAGGAATACTAGCCTACTATAGAGGTTGGATTAGAGCAATCTTTAATCCATCCAATGTTGGTGTTTGGACTATGACCAACGGGTGCACGCCTAATTAGAATATTGGAAGTTAAGAGTTAAAGTTTGAAGTTCTTCTTGCTGTCAATTTATATACCAACAACTACAACCTAGAGGATAAAATGCTATGAAATCAAGGTGGGAGGAGAGAAGAAATAATCTAGGAGAGATCTATTTCTTGATGTTGGAAATATTAAGTATAATAGGTTTTCATTGATGTCAAAGGTGCAGATTTGATATCAAAAGGTTGATATAAAAAGAAGGCAAATCAAGGTGACATGGAAAAAATAATATATTCCATGGATAGCAAAGCAAGATATGGTGGAAATAATATTTAAATACAAAATTTAAATATTATAAGGGAAAAGGATTAAAATTTTGTGGAAAAATATTTAAAACACCACCATGGGCATAAAGGTCTAAGGTTATAATATTTAAATCTTCTTAAGATTTAAATATTTCATAAAGAAAAAGTTTGGGCACCAAAATTCAAATAACGGTATTTAAAAATATTAAAAAATAACTTCAATAGGAGGCATCAACTTCATGACAAAGGGAGGATACAATTTGCATATAAATCAAGTTTCAAAACCTTGGCAAAGTGTTAGTTGTGGTGAGAAATCGAATATTCGCTCATGCATTTTGTTCGATGAATAGAAGAAGATGAAGGGCATAGTTTTAGGCAAAAAGTACGAAAAGGTCAAAGGTGAGGTGTTGGTGAAGAAGACATAGCTGGCATGCTAGCACAGTTGATCGCAGGGGCAGTATTAAGGTGCTAGTGCATAATAGGTCACTAGTTTGATTCCCTTGGAAGGAAGTTTTTGTAAGGTAGTAAAAAGAGCACGATTTTCAAGGAAATGATAGAGAAACAAAGGGGATACTATGCACATTTGGTTCTAGACAGGCAGCTAGACTAGGTGGTAGGTGGGTCCTACGTAAGGCACTTACAGTGGATAGATCTCGTTTTCAAATCTCAATGATAGTTGTTTTGTGACTTCCGACAAGGTAGGAGAAAGGTATAAAATTATTTTCATGCACATTCATTTCCAGTGGGTGGGCTAGCCTAGCTAGCACTCTAGATCATGCTAGAGTATGGGCTCTATGATATCTCGAGTTTGACTAGCGGTGGTGGCAGCGACAGACGTGGTAAGGTCAAAAGTTTTTTATTGAAGTGTGGCATGTTTAGAGCTTGATCTAGGGAAACAAGGTTTAATTTTTTCTTTGTAATAAGTGCATATTGTTGAACTAGGGAGACATAAGGATGATGCTTTGAAATCAAATATTGTATGCAATTTCAGATTTTTGTGTGGCTCTATGGAGATATAAGGTGTATGAAAGTGGATTTAAACTTTGTTATGTGACTTAGGGTTTTGGTTGATAATATTGAAATTGCTTGTGGGTTTTTACAAGTAGGAGTTATAAGGTGTGTTGTGGTTGGTTATTATGCGTAGTATTTTTTTGCATGGTGAAAAAAGGTTTTGAAGGAGTTGTAAAGCAATATTATTGTGTACAAAAGGTTTTTCATGTGGATGGTTGAAAAAGTGCTATGCTAACTAACCCTTGAAGTGGCATAAGATTGAAAGAATATTTTGAGACAGGTTTTGAGGGATATTTTTCATCAAAGCAAATTAAGAGGTATGTTGACATCCTTCTCTAAAGATGTTTGGCTAAGCAAATATTTCTAAATCATAAGGTGGAGATAAAAGGTTTGATTAGTGTGGATTGTTGGAAATATTTCAGCTAGGGTTTTTGAAACAAATTGTGCATTCTTGTTGAAAGAATTAGTGAAGAATTTGGGCATTGATGTGAGTGACATTAGACCAGTTTTGTGAAGAAATTTGTGCATTATTGTGTTTGATCATTGAGAGTAAATTTGCAAGGAATAGAGACCAGTTTTGTGAAGCAAAGTTATACACTAGTTTTATGTGATTTGAAAGGGACTTGCAAGAAGTAGATATTGTATTAGATGAATGCAATATTTGTGAATGCAAAGAACATATTGGGTATTTGATAGTACATATCATTCTCTATATTTTCCAGAGCTTATTAATTCTAGGTAGAATATGTCTGAATTACCTAGTTGAAGAAAGCATTTCTCAAATATATATAAGCATTGTTTGTATGCAATATTTGGGAATATTTGAGCAAATTTTGTGAGAAACATTGAGGCAGATTTGAGCAAGTCTTGTGAGAAGACTTGAAGTAGCATTTAGGTATATTTGAGCAAGTCTTGTGAGAAGAATTGAAGCAACATTGAGGTAGATTTGAGCAAGTCTTGTGAGAAGACTTGAAGCAATATTGAGTAATTCTTATGAGAATACTTGAAGCAACATTGAGGTAGATTTGAGCAAGTCTTGTGAGAAGACTTGAAGCAGCATTGAGGTGGATTTGAGAAAGTCTTGAGAGAATACTTGAAGCAAATTGAGGTAGATTTGAGGAAGTCTTGTGATAAGACTTGAAGCAACATTGACGTAGATTTGAGCAAGTATTGTGAGAAGACTTGAAGCAGTATTGAGGTAGATTTGAGAAAGTCTTATGAGAAGACTTGAAGTAGCATTGAGGTAGATTTGAGAAAGTATTATGAGAATACTTGAAGCAGAATTGAGGTAGATTCGAGCAAGTATTGTGAGAATAATTGAAGAAACATTGAGTTAGATTTGAGAAAGTCTTGTGAGAAGACTTGAAGGAGCATTAAGGTAGATTTGAGCAAGTCTTGTGAGAAGACTTGAAGCAACATTGAGTTAGATTTTAGAAAGTCTTGTGAGAATACTTGAAGGAGCATTGAGGTATATTTAAGCAAGTCTTGTGAGAAGACTTGAAGCAGCATTGAGGTAGATTCTTGTGAGAATACTTGAAGCAACATTGAGGTAGATTTGAGCAAGTCTTGTGAGAAGACTTGAAGCAATATTGAGGTAGATTTGAGCAAGTCTTGTGAGAAGACTTGAAGTAGCATTGAGGTAGATTTGAGAAAGTATTGTGAGAAGACTTGAAGCAGCATTGAGGTAGATTCTTGTGAGAAGACTTGAAGTAGCATTGAGGTATATTTGAGCAAGTCTTATGAGAAGACTTGAAGCAGCATTGAGGTAGATTCTTGTGAGAATACTTGAAGCAGCATTGAGGTAGATTTGAGCAAGTCTTGTGAGATTACTTGAAGCAACATTAAGGTATATTTGAGCAAGTCTTGTGATAAGACTTGAAGTAGCATTGAAGTATTTTTGAGAAAATCTTGTGAGAAGACTTGAAGCAGCATTGAGGTAGATTCTTATGAGAAGACTTGAAGCAAAATTGAGGTAGATTTGAGCAATTCTTGTGAGAAGACTTGAAACAACATTGAGGTAGATTTGAGCAAGTTTTGTGAGAAGACTTGAAGAAGCATTGAGGTAGATTTGAGAAAGTCTTGTGAGAAGACTTGAAGCAGTATTGAAGTAGATTTTACCAAGTCTTGTGAGAAGACCTAAAGCTGCATTGAGGTAGATTTGAGCAAGTCTTGTGAGAATACTTGGTGTAAATTTGGGTAGATATAGAGATTAGGGTTGATGCATATTTGTGCATGTAATATGTGCAGATTTAGATAGAGTTGTGAGAAGAGTTGGAGAAAATTTGTGCTAACCTTACAACAAGGTTTGGTGTAGATTTGAGGTAGTATTTGTGATCAAAGTTGGAGCAGATTTGTACTAGCCTTGTGATGAGATTTGGTGCATATTTGAGACAGAGTTGAGAGCGGGATTTGGAGGAGACCATAGTAGAGGTGAGAGATTTATCCTATGGAGAGATATCCACAAACTATATTAAAGGGGATATAGTTCTACTATGGATAGAGATCCATAAACTAGAGCAAAGGGGATAGAGTTATCCTATGGAGAGAGATCCATAAACCAAAGAAAATGGGATAAATTTCTCCTATAGAGAGAGATACATAAACTAGAGCAAAGAGGATAAAGTTCTCCCATGGAGAGAGATCCACAAACCAGATCAAATGGGATAGAGTTCTACTGTGGAGAGATATCCATAAACTAGAGCAAAGGGGATAGAGTTCTCCTATAGATAGATATCCACAAACCAGATCAAATGGGATAGAGTTCTCTTGTGGAGAGAGATCCACAAACCAAAGTAAAGGGGATAGAGTTCTCCTATGGAGAGATATCCACAAACCAGAGCAAAGGGGATAGAGTTCTCCTATGGAGAGAGATCCACAAAATAGATTATAGGGGATTGAGTTATCTTTTGGAAAAAATTCCATAAGCATTTTAATAGGTATTTGGTTCCCAAGACATTTATTGAGAAAATTTAGAAGAAATATTTTTGCTTTGGATGTAGCCCACATTATGTGAACCATGTTAAATCTGTATCTCTCATGTGTGTGATGATTTGGGTATTATTTATTTTACTGTATTGATATTATTGTTGTTATCATTTGGAAAAAAAGTAAAATTTGGTATTATACTATTCACCCCCCTCTTAGTATAAGCTTGTGTTCTTCAATTGGTATCAGAGCAGGTTCTTTGAAAAATTCTAACAACTTGAAGGAAGATATTACAGGAACATAGATGGCATCTCAGAATGGATCTTCAATAAATAAGGCACCATTTTTTCAAGGGAAAAATTATGCTTTCTTTAGTATGAGGATAAAGACTTACTTGATGGCACAAGGATATGAAACATGGCAATTTGTTGAGTATGTGTTCACACCTACAACTACTCCTCCCACAAATAAGGATGGTAAGCAATTACATGTAAATAATTCCAAGGATATGAATGGAATCTTAAGTGGATAATGTGAATCAAAATTTGTGAAATTTTTGCAATGCAAATTAGTAAAAGAGATATGGGACAAATTGAAGCATATATATGAAGGAGATAGTAAGGTCAAGTTGGAAAAAATACAAACTCACAAAAGAAGGTTTGAAGAATTGAAGATGTAATATGATAAAGATATTGTTAAATACTTACTTCATATTTATGAAGTTGTTAATACCATGCATGGACTTGGATTCTAAGTTGAGGACTCCAATGTTTTTTAGAAAGTATTAATATCACTCCCTATGAGGTATGATACAAAGGTTTCATCTATAGAAGAAATTACGGATATTGATAAGTTGATGATGGATGAGTTACATGGAATTCTCATAGCTTATGAGATGAGAACAAAAAATATCACAATTCCAAGAAAGAGAGCTTTTGAAGCTTCAAAGAAGATAAAATATAAGAAACCAGAATCAAATGATGAGTCAAGAAGTAATGAAGAAGCTAACTATGAGAGAAGAAATAAGAACTCAAGAAAACACAAAGATATAAATACTGTGAAATGCTTTAATTATTGTGAATTTGGTCACTTGCATCTAATTATCCACAAGTTGGAAGCAGTAGCAGTGAAGAGAAATAAAATTATAAGAAAAAGTAAGAAAGATAATTTGGGCATGAAAATAAAAATAGATATGGTCAAGGCAAGCAAGAAAATTTCTTTCAAAAACACAAGAAGATTTTCTATGTTAAAAATGCAAGCAGTGTTTCAAGTGATAGTTATGAAATAATCTCAAGTAGTGAAGAAGAAGAGATTCTATTTTTGGCAGTAGAAGAGGAAGACAACACTTCTATTAAATACCAAGTAGAATATGCTCCTATAATTGAATACCTAGAGAAAGAATCAAAAAAAGAAGAAGGCATAGTTGATATAGAAGAAGAACTTATTTTTGCTCTCAGAGAGTTGAAAATCGTTAGAAAGCAGAATTCAAGACTAAAGGCTCAAGTTCAAGAACATGAGGAAATAAGAGAAAAGCTTCTACAAGACCCGACAAACTCAAAAGCTAAGGAAAGGAGATTTAAAGAAGTCATGTTCGAAAAGTTAGAGGTAAAAGAGTTAAAATATGAAATATTAGAACATGAAGTGGTTTCTCTAAGGATGGAAGTGAAATATTCTAAGGATAAGTTGCACAGGTTTGGGAAAAGTTCAAAAGCTTTGGATAAAATTATCAATTCACAAAGATCTTCATTTATCAAAATAGGACTTGGTTTTTAAGAAGGACAAGGGAAACAAGAAGAAGGGTCAAGCTCAAGCTCAAAATAAGAGGAAGTTTTGAAGGAAGATATTGAAAAAGAAACTAAGACCTATGCAGATAAGTTGAAGAAGGGAAGCTTCACTAAGAAAGAAAACATATCATCACAGAGAAGGCAAATAAATGACTAAGAGACCAGAGGTTTTGAAACAATATGAATCTTTATTCAAAGGGTATTTTTTTCATGTAATCATTTTGGTCAAAGCTATGCATTAAAGGTTAATGGAAATAAGGAGTATGGCTTCACTAAGAGGAACTTCAACTCATTCAAAGATGGATATCTATTTCAAGGTTATTGTTAATCATGTAATCACTTTGGTCATAAAGCGATCCACTACAAGGTTCATGATAGTAATTATTATGGCTTCATCAAGAGGAACTTATTTGCACCTTCCAAGAACTACAACATCAGGTGTTACAACTGCAATATACTGGGCATAAGACCAAGTGGTGTAGAATAAAGTTTCCAAAATTTCTAGAATCAAGCAAGAATAGGGACACTCAAAAGGATCAAAATGGTAATATTAAAAAGGTGTTGAAAAAGAAGGTTGAAAAATAAAAAGAGCATTGTGTTGGAATATTTTCAACATTGCCTCCTTAGTCCTAAGTATTAAGTCCTAGTATTTAGTTTTAGTTTAATGTTTGGATTTACATATTTCTAGTTAATTTGATTAGCATACATTGAGGTTTTGGCTTGGTTAATTAATGTTTGACCATATTCCAAGATTAGCATGTTGTTAGGATAAGAGCTATCTTTAAGTTAGTTTGTTGTGATAAGTTTAAGAGGATTTCTCTCAACCACCATGTCTATTTTTAGTTCTTTCAAGAACTATAAAACTATGTAATGCATTGTTGATCAATAGAACAATTTCACCATTGTTTCTCATTTGGTATCAGAGCAGGTTTGCTCAAATGGATCAAAACCCGTGGAGAGTGGTGTGAAGAGATTTGAAACACACACTTTGTCAGAGAAACTCAAGTGGCCAGCACTCAGCAGATTTGCAAGGAAGAGCTCGATTAAATCATTAATATATCACGAATCCTGAGGTATTTGATTATAAAATTTTGAGGGTTGTTAGTAATTGTATCAAGAGGATTCAGTAAAATTTTCAGGTGATTTGGAGCTAATTTTCTGATTTTATTAGCATTTTTAGTTTTTCAATAAAATGGTTGTATAAGGTGGAATACAAGGTATTTGCTTCTCAAATTTTGGGAGAAATATTATTTCAATAAAATAATAATTCAGAAAAAATTTCAGATCATTGGGATCTGTATTGATTTATTTATGTGAATATTTATTTTTCCTTCAACAATCCTAGATCCGGAATTGTGATAAAAAGGGAAAAAGTAAATGATCACATATTTTTCACCTTTGTGATTTTTCTTCTAAAATTTAGAGGGTTTTCAGATTATTGTCTCAAGAATACAGAGTTTAATTTTAAGAAATTTTGGGGCTGTATGGATTGATTTATGTGAAGAACATTGAGGTTGTCTCAAAAACACTCTAAGATCTAGAAAGGGCAAAAGTAAATTGATCACATATTTCTCATTTGTGTGAATTTGGATCTAAAACTTAGTGGATTTTCAGATAAGTATATCAGAAGTCTACAGGAAAGGAGTGGCTGAGAGCTAGGTGGAATATTGATGAGTGGTGGATTGCAAGATGGCCATAATGTATGAAGACTTGAAGGTGCCAAGTTTCAATGGAGAATATTATGCTTATTGGAGCATAAGGATGAAAACCTTTTTGATGCCAAAGACCTCTGGAGCATTGTAGAAGAAGGATATGAAGAACCTACTTGGAACAAGCTACAAGGAGAGGAGCGAAAATATATGAAAGGGAAGCAATATGAAAATTGCTTAGCTCTTATGGATTTGAGGAGAGGAATGGAAAAGAATGTTTTTCCTCTCATAGCCAATTGTAGATCAGCTACAATGGCATGGCAAGTGTTAAAGGATGCTTATGGGTTTGATGAGGATACCCATAAAGCCATGAGTGACAATCATGAGGATTGTTTAAGCAAGGAGGAGCCTTGCTTCCTTGAAGCAATTTATGAATTAGATCCTTTTGAAGGAGTTTTTGAAGAGTCTTGTAAAGACTCATATGAAGCCATGCTTTGTAATGGAGAATTATTTCTTGCAGAGGAAGGCCTGTATGTAGAAAACCAACAAGATGAAGAATGCTTCATGGAGGAAGCATATGTTGCTGAATTTTGTGATGAAAATATAAGAAGATGTGTATTCCTCAAGAGGACGAGGAGGAAGAAGAGGATTTGTTGTTGATAGAAGAAAAAGTGATAAAAAAGATCTCATGGAGGAGATAAATGAAGAGTGTATTATGGATAATGCACCTAAAATTCTCATGGGAGAGAATAAAGATGATAATAAGATCAACCAAAATTGTTGGCATGTTGATGGAGAAGCAATGTTTATGGAAGACCATTGTCTTGAAAACCATTCACTTGGAATGGATGTATGCTCTCTTGACAGAGAAAATGAAGATCTCCTACAAGGAGAAGATAAAATTGTTAGAGTTCCTCTAAAAGGGGAGAAGAATGTGAAAAATAAGATAGAAACAGAAAATGGAAATGAGATTGCTGATTTTCTTATCGTAATGGCAACGGAAACATCACTCATGGATGAAGATCACTCACTTGGAGTGACTACATTGCAGAAAGAGAGTTGTCTTGAAAAGGTAACTATGTATGATTGCTTGAATGAATGGTGTTTCAACACACCAACATGTATTGAACAAAGGAGGAGATCTATTAGTGAAGATTTGATGGTTGATCTTGAAGCACCATACAATGAAGGAGAACTGCTACAAAATAGCTTTATGGGAAGCACCAAATCTACTCATACTAAAGGTAATGTTTTTATGATTAATGATTTGTTTTTTGTGAGCAGGAATGAAAAGAAAGGTGATTGTCTCATTGAGACAACTTTGATGAAGAATATTTTTGGAGAGAATACAGATGATGGAGAACTTGGGTCACATGGATCAAAATGATGTGTTCAAAATTCCTTGGGAGAAGGATTCTTGTAAAGTCATTGTTGTGAGAGAATATTTGTGTGAGGAGAAACTTTATGTTGCATATGTAGTTGGTCATTATATGGCCATATTTGTTGTGATTTTTTGTGTGAAAATATGTGAAAGAGTTTTATGGTATAATCATCTATGTGAGATGATTAATTGTAAATACTCATGTGGAGTATTATTTAGTGTTGAATATGTAAAAGAATATCAAAATGTGAGAGCATGGTTTAAAGACCATAATGATAAAGATGTAAGAGAGTGGTTGCTGAAAACCACAAGAGGAGATACTTTTGTTGAAGGGGGAGCTAATCAACAAAAGAAGGCACTCAAGCATTTACAGGAAATCCCACATAAAGAGTGGAAGGAGTGCCACCATAAGTATTTTGTAAATTCTGATTTCTTGATTCAAGATTGGAGGAAACGTAAGAGAAAAAATTTCTTCCAACTTTGTGATGCTTAAAGAACTCTTGCATGAGTGTCTTTAGCATCAAGGGGGAGAATGTTGGAATATTTTCAACATTGCCTCCTTAGTCCTAAGTATTAAGTCCTAGTATTTAGTTTTAGTTTAATGTTTGGATTTACATATTTCTAGTTAATTTGATTAGCATACATTGAGGTTTTGGCTTGGTTAATTAATGTTTGACCATAGTCCAAGATTAGCATGTTGTTAGGATAAGAGCTATATTTAAGTTAGTTTGTTGTGATAAGTTTAAGAGGATTTCTCTCAACCACCATGTCTATTTTTAGTTCTTTCAGGAACTATAAAACTATGTAATGCATTGTTGATCAATAGAACAATTTCACCATTGTTTCTCACATTGTATGTTGGGAGTAGATTTACTCCCATCCAAAAATTAATCACCTCAAGGAGAGGATGTGGGGAGGGGGTTGAGCTAAGAGTCTCATCTTTGGCCCAAAAGGAGTCCCTTTGCCATTGATGTCAAAGGGGGAGATATTTGAGTAAGGGGGAGAGCATTCAGTCAGGGAGATCAACTTCTCAAGGGGAGCAAAGTTGGAATTCAATTGTTGGAAAATGAATTTTTAGAAAGGGTTGCCATCAATGACAAAGAGGGAGATTGTTGGAAATATTAAGTATAATAAGTTGTCATTGATGTCAAAGGTGCATAGTCATTGATATCAAAAGGTTGATATCAAAAGAAGGCAAAGCAAGGTGACATGGAAAAAATAATATATTCCATGGATAGCAAAGCAAGATATGGTGGAAATAATATTTAAATGCAAAATTTAAATATTATAAGGGAAAAGGATTAAAATTTTGTGGAAAAATATTTAAAACACCACCATGGGCATAAAGGTCTAAGGTTATAATATTTAAATCTTCTTAAGATTTAAATATTTCATAAAAATAACATTTGGGCACAAAAATTCAAAGGAAAGCATTTAAAAATATTAAAAAATAATTTCAATGGGAGGCATCAACATCATGACAAAGGAAGGACATGATTTGCATATAAATAAAGGTTCAAAACCTTGGCAAAGTGTTAGTTGTGGTGAGAAATCGAATATTCGCTTGTGCATTTTGTTCGACGAATAGAAGAATATGAAGGGCATAATTTTAGGAACAAAGGACAAAAATGTCAAAGGCGAGGTACTGGTCAAGAAGACACAGCGAGCAGGCTAGTGCAACTAGTTGTAAGGGCATCGTTAAGGCATTGGTGCAGAATATGTCACTGGTTCAATTCCCTTAGAAGGAAGTTTTTACAAGGTAGTAAAAGAAGCACGATTTTCAAGGAAAGGATAGAAAAATAAAAGGAAGAATGTGCATTTTTTATTCTATCTAGATAACTAGCCCAGGTGGTAGGTGGGTCCTACGTAAGGCGTTTGCAACGGATATATCTTGTTTTTGAATCTAGGTGGTAGTTATTTTGTGATTTTAGACCAGGTAGAAGAAAGGTATAATTTTTTTTTTGTGCATATTCATTTCCAGTAGGTGGGCCTACCTAGCTAGCACTCTAGCTTGTGCTAGAGCATGGGCTCTATGAGGTCTTAATTTTGACTCATGGTGGTGGTAGCGGTAGACGTGGTAAGGGCAATATTTTTTTTATTAAAGTGTGGCATGCTTAGCATTTGATTTAGGGAGACATAAGGTTTAATTTTTGCTTTGGAAGAAGTGCATATTGTTGACCTAGGGAGACATAAGGATGATGCTTTGAAATCAAATATTGTATGCAATTTTAGATTTCTATGTGGCTCTATAAAGTTAAAATAACTTTAAATTTGGAGATATAAGGTGTATGAAAGTGGATTTAAACTTTGTTATGTGACTTAGGATTTTGGTTGATAATATTGAAATTGCTTGTGGGTTTTTACAAGTAGGAGTTATAAGGTGTGTTGTGGTTGGTTATTGTGTGTAATTTTTTTTTCATGGTGAAACAAAGGGTTTGAAGGATTTGTAAAGCAATATTATTGTGTACAAAAGGTTTTTCATGTGGATGGTTGAAAAAGTGCTATTCTAACTATTGGTCAAATATCTGCCTAATCAATAAAATTGTGTTTGTACGCCCTAGACATGGCCAACATTGAATGATCAAAGGAAAGGAATGTCCTCCATGTCAATATCCAGAGAGGGATGGCTCCCAAAATAAATCCTACACTGGTTTAATACTAGAGTTGCATGAAAGAAATTGGAAATAACAGAAAGAAAGGGAAATATGGCCATAGACTAGAGTGTAGAATCTAGGGTAGAATAGCAGCAAGAATTTCACAAAGTTTTATAATAGCATGTAACAGGATGAGGGCAATAGAATTTCACTCACACCTTTGTAGAGACAACCTCCAGATTGCATTTCAAAACTCACTCACTCACCAACAATGTTTTAAATCCATAAATAGAATTTTAAACTTAACAGTAGGAATATGAGCATAAATAGAAATGCTTAAAAATAGAATAAAATCACACACACAAGAATGCTTTCAAATTTCAAAAGCCAAGTCTCTTCTATTGATGCAAAGAACTTAAGAATATTTCTCTCAAAATGTCCAACCTCCTTTACAATAGAAATTTTATTAGTATTTATAGAGGATTTTGCCTCTTTCATTAAATGCACATGAAGATAAAATGATCATAGATCAAGAACCAGAGTGAGGGAATTCCTCCTTGGAAATATTAAAACCCATCCTTTTGGAACAATGATCCATATTTCAAGGAAACATTCCCAGTAAATCAGTATTTTAGGTTTCGGTGCACATAAAATTACGAGATGTTCAATGACTTAAAAATGAACCCCCACCTTGGAAATCATGAAAATATTCTTGTGCTTTTAACATGGCTTATTTTTTACTTAGGATTCATCACCTGAGTTACTTGTTGCCACCATTATTTAATACCTGCAAAAACCTACTCTGGGTGCCTTTGAAATCTTGACTATGTTCCTCGTGGACTGTGGCAAAACTCATAATTGGATAAATTTATCTTTGTAATTGTATTCACCCCTTTTGCTAAAATATGTGTTCACCCTTTAAACAAAATCATGTTCACCCAATCTTTTGCTACTCGATGCATTTGTGTGATTTCAATTTGGGAAGGTGTTCACCCATGGGAGGGGTGAACAAGATGTTCACCCCTTAACTAGGGCGAACATGATCACATTTCATTTTTGGGGCACATTCACCCATGGGAGGGGCAAACATGATATCATCTTATCTTTGGGATGTTTTCGTCCATGGTAAGGGTGAACACGATATCATTTTATCACGCCCTTTTATTACCATGACTCCCTTTCATTACCTATTACATTCACCCCAAGGAGGGGCAAATGGAACTTTTGCCCCATCCTTTGGGCGAATGGACATCATCGTCGACATAATTTAAAAAATATGGATACACACATACTTTTTGCATATTTTAGAAAGACATTCACCCCAAGGATGGGTAAACGAAGATTTCACCCCATCCTTGGGTGAACACACATTTATCATTCATTTTTGGGTGCTTTCAGATATTTCACTCCTTTATTTTTTTCATCTTAATTTTCCTTTCTTCCTTTGCAAAATATTCAGGTCCAAAAATATCTTCAATTCATAGTACCTTTTAAATCCCAATGAATTACAAAATTCATTTGTACATTTTTTAAACATTCATCACTTTGATGCTAAAAGGATACCTATGGAAATAGAAAAGAAATCTATCCATAATAATATTTCAAAATAAATACTTTCGAATTACAATCAAAATGCTCCAACAAAAATACCAATGTGGCAAAGTGCAAAACTACCAAAAATCTCAATGTTGCATTCACCCCAAAGAGGAGGTGATGCAGTCGTTCACCCTTTGGTTGGAGTGAAGAGTTTTTGGCATGCCTGATGGTACCTCAAAATTTCCACTTTTGATAGTATTAAGGTTTGATGTTTGCCTTTGTGATGTATAGTTAGAACATCTGGCAACTCGATTACACCCAGAAATATCCAAACATGAGTACAATGAAAGTTGTATCTCATGAATACAAGATCAAAAGCCAAAAATATGGACCATCAAATTGAGTTATACTAACTTGATATTCAAAGACTAGGGTAACATCCTCAATTAGCCACTTTATGCCATACATCTTTATTACCTTATACATCCCATATATCATCTACCACATCATCACAACTAGTCGGTGTATTCTCTACTCCCACAAGTCTATTTAGCACTGCTACTAGTGTTCCTCAAACTCCACCCCAAAAACCAAAATAAATAACTTAGAATCATCCACCACAATAACCATAGCCACCCAGACAGTTCCCAACATGAAATAGCTCAGGGGCCTTGAACTCACAAGCACAAAATACAGTGCTCCAAGAAGCTTTGAAGGCTTTACCAACCTATGATGGTACTAGTAAAATGGCCTATGACCATATTCAATATGTAGCTTCTTTGGCTATGATCCATGGAATAACATACGAGGATGTGATGGTAAAATTATTGGTATTGTAATTGAGAGGAAAGTTGTTGTATTGGTACCGATCGTTGCAACCTGGTACTATTACTTTGCGGGATCACTTGGTGGATTTGTTGATTAAAAAATTTCATGAACAAGCTAACCCATACTCCTCATTGCATCAGTTTACAACAATTCAAAGACATCCATAGGAGGAGATAGTTGATTTCAATTTCAAGTTCGCTCGAGGCTGGAAAAGGGTTCCTGATGGTTTACAAACCATGCATGAACAAGTTGCATTCTACTACCTTTGTATGTTTAGCACTAAAATTGGTATGGCCATGTGACAAGCCAACGTGACTATGTTCCCAGACCTGTACACTCAGGCACAAAAGGTTGAAGTTGAATTAATTATCATAGGCAGGATTCCCTCAAAAATGACTATACCCATTCTTCCTGACCTCCCATACATTGGCAATTTTGGGTACCTTGGGTCCATTGCCTTTGCTCAAGTGTAGAAGTTGTCATTGATGTCAAGAAGCTCTTGAAGGAATTTGATTTAATGTCAGATTATTCAGAGCATGGACAGTGAGTTTCCAGGAAGATCATAGTAGCCCTTTTGCAAAAGATCAAAGAAAAAGACAAGTAAGAAAAGGTATGCAGCAGGCAAGAAAAACTGTCATGATTTCGCGACATGTTAGAGGAGAGAGAAAGTGCTGGAAAAACTATCGTGATTTCGTGACATGTTTGAGGAGAGAGAAAGAGCTGGCAAAACTATCACGATTTCGCGACATGTTGGCAGAGAAGAAGAGCAAGGTGGAAAGTGTCACGATTTCGTGACATGTCGCATTTTCGCGACTCGAAAAGTGCAGGAAGGCAGAGAAGGAAAAGTGTCACGATTTCGCGACATATTGCAAAGAAGATTGTACGGACGAAAAAGTGTCACGATTTCGTGACATGTTGCAGGAGAGAGAGTCCGAAAGGAAAAGTGTCATGATTTCATGACATAATGCAGAAGAGAGAGTCCAAAAGAAAAAGTGTCATGATTTCGTGACATAATGCTGAAAAGAGAGTCCGTAGTGTGAATTGTCGTGATTTCGTGACAAGTTCGAAGAGAGAGAAAGTAGCAAGACAAAGTGTCATGATTTTGTGACATGCTATAGAAGTCAAAGTGAGAACTGTCATGATTTCATGACATGCTATAGAACTCGAAGTAAGAACTGTCATGATTTCATGACATGCAGCAAAGGGAAGAGTCGAAAGCTGAAAGCGTCACGATTTCACGATAGGTTGAGATGGCAACATTCAGTTGGAGAAAGTGTCACGATTTCATGATAAAAATAGGAAGCAAGTCTTCAACAGAAGAAGCATCATGATTTCATGATGAATTCAAGAAGGAAGAGCTCGAAGGTGAAAGTGTCACGATTTCGTGACATGTTCCAGTTTTGCGGGCGTAAGGCAGAGAAAAGCATAAGGCAACGAAAGTGTCATGATTTCGTGACATGTTCTATTTTCGCTAGTGCAAGCCGAGAAAAGGTTGAGAAAGCAAGAAGGGTCATGATTTCATGATAGAATTGAAGATGACGTCAGCAGAGGCAGAAGTGTCATGATTTTATGACAAAAGCAGAGAAGAAGGCCATGAAGATAGAAGGGTCATGATTTCATGACAGAAGTGAAGATGACGTCAGCAGAAGCAGAAAGTGTCATGATATCATGACAAAAGCCATAAGATAGTGTACGGTTGCAAAGGTGTCACGATATCGTGACATGTTGTAGTTTCACGGTAGAAGCTACAGAGGAGTTGTAGAGGCAGTGAAGCCGACAAAGTTAAATTTGGGCTGACGAAGTTTAGGGTTTGCAATCGACGTAGTTTAGGGTGTGCAACCGACTAAGATCAAGGTTTTAATCTTGAAAGTGTTAGTATAAAAGGAGGGCTTCTTGGAGAGTTAAGGCATCGATCAGAGTGTGTGTTCGAAGTGTGACTTTCACAGATAGAGTGTGGGGGAGAAGTTCGATTTTCGAGTACAGAGTGCATTTCTTTCGAATCGTCTAAGTGAGAGAGATCGCAAGGAATCAGAGTGCGTGAAGATAGTGCTGCTATGTTTTGCATAGAGAAAGTAGAGGGCGTAGTAAGCACAACAGGCAAAGATGAAAGAGGACATTTGTGCTAGACCGAAGGACTGTGTTTAGTGCAAATTCGAGGACCAACTTTTGAGGTGATAGAGTTGAGGACAGAGGTCTCCAGCCATAGCAGGGAAGACAGGTGTCTTCTATGGATAGAGTTCCATTTGCTAAGGGCAGCAGAGGTAGAGGTCTTCTAGAGGATCACCAGCCAAAACAGAGCTAGGGGATTGGTGTCTCCTTTGGGTTGGTGCCCATAAACTTTGTAATCGGGAAAGGTTTTTCCCATAAATTGATTGATAAAATTTAGTGAAAGATTTTATCCGTGGATGTAGCCCAACCATTCTAGGTGAACCACATTAAAATGAGTCTTCAATGTGTGATGCTTTCTATCTTGATTAATGTTGTGTTGATGCCTCTATTATTTAAAGTTAAAATTGTTAATTGGTTATGTCTTATACTGTTCACCCCCCCTCTCAGTATAAGCT
Organism: Wollemia nobilis; assembly: GCA_028583015.1. Taxonomy (NCBI): domain Eukaryota; kingdom Viridiplantae; phylum Streptophyta; class Pinopsida; order Araucariales; family Araucariaceae; genus Wollemia; species Wollemia nobilis. Next base: position 11,592,975 of record JAQPPZ010001125.1, read on the forward strand.
TGTGTTCTTCAATTGGTATCAGAGCGGGTTTCTCCAAAAAAAGCCTAACAACTTGGAGAAGGATCTATCAGAGGAACATACAGATTTAGAAAGAAATGAAGAGGTTGGGTTCGATCTCAAAGGTGAATTCTTCTTGGCTTTAAAAAGGCTTGAGAAATTCAGGGAAGAAAATTTTGTTCTCAAGCATCAAATTCAGGAAGAAGAGATTGCAAGATCAAGATTGTCTCAAAGAGTTATAGACTTCAAAATTCTAGCTAAAGAAGGAAAGAAGGTTGAACAGGTTCTGACAGAGGCTTTAAAAGGAAAGGAAACTGATTGCGAGAAACTAGAAGAAGAGGTTATGTCTCTTAGAATGAAGTTGGAAAAATTGGCTCTTAGACGTAATACTTCGTATGACAAGCAAAAGAAGGATGGTATCACTATTCATGAAATAGGGTCTTCGAGCAAGACCAACCTTCATCCAAAAGAGCGGTGGATTCCAGTTGGTCACAAGAAGAACAATCATCCAAGGCATCAAAACAAGTTACATAATACTTTCCATGGCTATTGTTTTTCCCGCAAGAATTTTGGTCACAAAGCTATGCATTGCAATAAATCCTTGAATAGCCATAGTAAGGAAAATGTTAACTCATTTGCACCTCTTATGAATAAAAATTTCATGTGTGTCAAGTGCAAGAATTTTGGGCATACAACAAGGATGTGCAGTTTGGATAGATCTAGCCTTGAGTTCACTAAAAAGAAAAATGAGATCAAATCTAAGTCAATGATAGTTCAAACTGCTTTTCATGCTCAAGACAAAGTAGAAAAATGGTATCTTGATAGTGGTTGTTCAAAACATATGACTGGTGAAAAGGAAAAAATTTTGGTCTTAAAACAAACAAACCGAGGAACAGTCAGTTTTGGAGATAATAGGTCAGCTAAAATCTATGGTAAAGGGACTCTTAGTTTGGATGGGAAATCCAAAATAGAAAATGTGCTTTATGTAGAAGGCCTAAGACATAATCTTCTAAGTGTGAGTCAACTTTGTGATCAAGGGCACATAGTATCTTTCTTTTCGGATAGATGTGAGATAAGTAAAGAAAAAAATGGAAAACTCATTGCGAGTGCTACAAGGACTCCAAACAATCTTTACATGCCGAGTGAGATAAAAAGGGAAAAGTGTTTTCTAACTCAAGAAGATGAGAGTTGGCTATGGCATAAAATATTGGGGCATTTGAGCTTTGATAATCTTGTCAATATTAGTAACAAGGAAGTAGTTAGAGACTTGCCCAAAATAAAAAGGCCCCATAATATCATTTGCGGTCCCTGTCAACATGGAAAACAAACCAGAACCAGCTTTCAAATCAAAAGGGTACACTTCTTCAAAACCATTGGATCTTATTCATACCGATTTATGTGGCCCCACCCGTAACTCGGAGCATTCAGTGGAGAAAGCTACTTCATGTTGTTTATAGATGATTATTCTAGAATGACATGGGTTACGTTTCTCAAAGAAAAATCAAGCTTTTGAAAAATTTAAAGCTTTCAAAGAAATGATTGAAAATGAGACTGACAAGAGAATCAAATGCTTAAGATCGGACAGAGGAGGAGAGTTCACTTCAAATGAATTTGTGGAATACTGTGAGCAACAAGGAATCAAAAGAGAATATTCAATAGCAAGAACTCCTCAACAAAATGGAGTAGTTGAAAGGAAAAACAGAACTGTTGAAAATATGGCTAGAGCTATGTTAAATGAGTCGAAACTCTCAGATGGCTTTTGGAAAGAAGCAGTCAGTACAACAATCTACATTATCACCAGGGCCCAACTTAGAGTCAATCATCATAAAACTCCTTATGAGTTGTGGAAAGGAAGACCAGATACAATAAAATACTTCAAAGTGTTTGGGAGTAAGTGCTTCATCAGAAGGGAAGATCAGAATCTGGGTAAGTTTGATCCTAGGTGTGATGAGGGAATCTTTCTTGGATATTCCAGCAGAAGCAAGGCCTACAGATGCTTCAACAAAAGAACGCATACAATCATAGAGAGCATAAATGTAACAGTTGATGAAAAGACAGGGATAAGAGAACCAACCAAGGAACTCAATGATGAAATTTGTCAAGAAGAATTCAGAGAGGTTTCAGATGAAGAAGAGGAAACACAACAACTGCTTCCCAAAACTCCTTCACGATATGTTCAAAAACATCATCCCAAATATTTGATCATTGGTGATCCAAACAACAGGCAAACAAGAAGAAGAGTCATACCTTCACACGATTCTACAAATGTTTCATTATTATCTCAGATTGAGCCAAAAGATCTCAATGAAGCATGTGCAGATAAATTTTGGGTAAAAGCGATGGATGAAGAGCTAAATCAAATAGAGAAAAGTGAAACTTGGGATTTGGTTCCAAGACCTAAGGACAAGAATGTCATTGGCACAAAATGGATATTCAGAAATAAACTCAATGAGGATGGAAATATTGTCAGAAACAAAGCTAGGTTAGTCTGCAAAGGTTATGCTCAAGTAGAAGGTGTTGATTTCGAAGAGACGTTCACTCCTGTTGCTCGTCTTGAAGCTATCAAAATGTTTTTGGCCCTTTCAAGCTTCAAATCATTCAAGGTATATCAAATGGATGTAAAGTCAGCTTTTCTAAATGGGGTGTTGGTAGAAGAAGTCTACATAGAACAGCCATAAGGAGTGTCTCTCACAGAACAATCAGACTATGTGTGTAAACCGAAAAAGGCTTTATATGGGTTAAAGCAAGCACCAAGGGCGTGGTACTCAAGACTTGACAGTTATCTTCATGAGCAAGGCTTCAGGAAAGGCGTGGTAGATAGCAATCTGTATATTAAGAATGAAGGTGATGATATGTTGATTATGGTTGTCTATGTTGATGATATTATTTTCGGGGGAATAATACTCAGATGTGCAAAGTTTTTGCTAACACCATGCATAAGGAATTTGAGATGTCTATGATTGGAGAGCTATCATTCTTTTTAGGTCTTCAAATTGCTCAATCAAAAGACGATGTATTTCTCTCTCAAGGAAAGTATATCAAAGAAATGTTGAAGAAATTTGGGATGATGGACAAGCAAACCAAGTATGTACTCCAATGATTACAGGGTGCAAGATGAGTAAAGACGATGAATCTCCAGCGGTAGATCAGAGGTTGTACAGATCAATGATTGGCAGTTTATTATATGTTATGGCTACTAGACCAGATATCATGCAGACAGTTGGGTTAGTAGCAAGATTTCAGGCAGCTCCAAAAGATTCTCATGCTACGAAGATTAAGAGGATATTCGAGATATCTGAAGGGCACTATGGATTTTGGGCTTTGGTATCCCAAAGGTGATGATTTCACCCTCACGGCCTATTCAGATGCAGATTGGGTAGGCAATACTGATGACAGGAAGAGCACTAGTGGTGGAGCATTCTTTCTGGGAAAGAGTTTGGTTTCTTGGCTAAGTAAGAAACAACCTTCAGTTTCCTTATCTACAATAGAGGCTGAATACATAGCAGCAGTGGCTGGGTGTACACATGTTTTATGGATGAAAACCACCTTGGAGGATTTCAAAGTCAAGCATGAACAACCCATCTCCATATTTTGCGATAATACGAGTGCCATAAGTATTTCCAAAAATCCGGTAATGCACTCAAGGACAAAGCATATTTCCATCAAGTATCACTTTCTAAGGGAGAAAGTGCAAGACAAGCAAGTCAAGCTAGAGTATGTGCCTACTAAAGAGCAAGATTGCAGATATCTTCACCAAACCTCTTCCAAGAGATACGTTTGAGTATCTAAGGGAGAAATTGGGAGTTGTACTCCCACCCTAGAATTAATCACCTCATCAGGAGGTGGGGGAGGGACCAAGCTAAGAGGCTCATTCTTAGTCCCGAGCCCCAAAGGTGACCCTTTGCCATTGATGACAAAGGGGGAGAGATATGAGTAAGGGGGAGAGCTTCAAGTGAAGAGAAGAGCTTCAAGTCATGGGGAGCAAAACTTCAAAGGCAGATTCTCGCTTGTTAGCACAGTTGGTTTTAGTTTTGGCTCTTGAGATGAGTTTTCAGTGAAGGGTTGCCATCAATGACAAAGGGGGAGATTGTTGGCAATTTTGGGTACCTTGGGTCCATTGCCTTTGCTCAAGTGTAGAAGTTGTCATTGATGTCAAGAAGCTCTTGAAGGAATTTGATTTAATGTCAGATTATTCAGAGCATGGACAGTGAGTTTCCAGGAAGATCATAGTAGCCCTTTTGCAAAAGATCAAAGAAAAAGACAAGTAAGAAAAGGTATGCAGCAGGCAAGAAAAACTGTCACGATTTCATGACATGTTAGAGGAGAGAGAAAGTGTTGGAAAAATTGTCATGATTTCGTGACATGTTTGAGGAGAGAGAAAGAGTTGGCAAAACTGTCGCGATTTCGTGACATGTTGGCAGAGAAGAAGAGCAAGGTGGAAAGTGTCACGATTTCGTGACATGTCGCATTTTCGTGACTCGAAAAGTGTAGGAAGGCAGAGAAGGAAAAGTGTCACGATTTTGTGACATATTGCAAAGAAGATTGTATGGATGGAAAAGTGTCACGATTTCGCGACATGTTGCAGGAGAGAGAGTCCAAAAGGAAAAGTGTCACGATTTCGTGACATAATGCAGAAGAGAGAGTCCAAAAGAAAAAGTGTCGCGATTTCGTGACATAATGCTGAAAAGAGAGTCCGTAGTGTGAATTGTCATGATTTCATGACAAGTTCGAAGAGAGAGAAAGTAGCAAGACAAAGTGTCACGATTTCGTGACATGCTATAGAAGTCGAAGTGAGAACTGTCGTGATTTCGTGACATGCTGCAGAACTCGAAGTAAGAACTATCATGATTTCGTGACATGCAGCAAAGGGAAGAGTCGGAAGCTGAAAGCATCACGATTTCACGACAGGTTGAGATGGCAGCATTCAGTTGGAGAAAGTGTCACGATTTCATGACAAAAATAGGAAGCAAGTCTTCAATAGAAGAAGCATCACGATTTCGCGATGAATTCAAGAAGGAAGAGCTCGAAGGTGAAAGTGTCACGATTTCGTGACATGTTCCAGTTTCGCAGGCGTAAGGTAGAGAAAAGCATAAGGCAACAAAAATGTCACGATTTCGCGACATGTTCCGTTTTCGCTAGTGCAAGCCGAGAAAAGGTTGAGAAAGCAAGAAGGGTCACGATTTCATGACAGAATTGAAGATGACGTCAACAGAGGTAGAAGTGTCACGATTTCATGACAAAAGCAGAGAAGAAGGCCATGAAGACAGAAGGGTCACGATTTCACAATAGAAGTGAAGATGACGTCAGCAGAAGCAAAAAGTGTCACGATATCATGACAAAAGCCATAAGATAGTGTACGGTTGCAAAGGTGTCACGATATCGCGACATGTTGTAGTTTCACGATAGAAGCTACAGAGGAGTTGCAGAGGCAGTGAAGCCGACAAAGTTAAATTTGGGCCGACGAAGTTTAGGGTTTGCAACCGACATAGTTTAGGGTGTGCAGCCGACTAAGATCAAGGTTTTAATCTTGAAAGTGTTAGTATAAAAGGAGGGCTGCTTGGAGAGTTAAGCATCGATCGGGGTGTGTGTTCGAAGTGCGACTTTCACAGATAGAGTGCGGGGGAGAAGTTTGATCGCCGAGTACAGAGTGCATTTCTTTCGAATCGTCTAAGTGAGAGAGATCGCAAGGAATCAGAGTGCACGAAGACAGTGCTACTGTGTTTTGTGCAAAGAAAGCAAAGGGCGTAGTAAGCGCAACAAGCAAAGACGAAAGAGGACATTTGTGCTAGACCGAAGGACTGTGTTTAGTGCAAATTCGAGGACCAACTTTTGAGGTGATAGAGTTGAGGACAGAGGTCTCCAACCAGAGTAGGGAAGACAGGTGTCTTCTATGGATAGAGTTCCATTTGCTAAGGGTAGCGGAGGTAGAGGTCTTCTAGAGGATCACCAGCTAGAACAGAGCTAGGGGATTGGTGTCTCCTTTGGGTTGGTGCCCATAAACTTTGTAATCGGGAAAGGTTTTTCCCAAAAATTGATTGATAAAATTTAGTGAAAGATTTTATCCGTGGATGTAGCCCAACCATTCGGGTGAACCACGTTAAAATGAGTCTTCAATGTGTGATGCTTTTTGTCTTGATTAATGCTGTGTTGATGCCTCTGTTATTTAAAGTTAAAATTGTTAATTGGTTATGTCTTATATTGTTCACCCCCCCCTCTCAGTATAAGCTTTTGTTCTTCACCATAATATTTATATTCTAGTGCATTTTTACAACCCATGCCTTCCATGTACCCAGTTCCCTCGTGGATTTCAATATCACATCATATCACTCTGATCCTTGTCCCACAATGTCTAGCTCCAAGTTTTCCATAGTTGCCTGCTCAATCAGTAACCCAAATACCATCATATGTTTCTTTTCCAGCATTGTCGATGCCACCGATTCCATTACCTTTGCCTGCACCGCCAACACCTCTACCTTTGCCAATGCTCCCTTCATCATATAATCCTGATCCTTTCATGGCATTATTTGAAGAAGTGAAATCGAATAACTCTGCCTTAAGTACTATATCAAATGAGCTTACAATGGTGAGAAAGAAGTAAATTGAGGCTAATTTTGGTCGAGGAGATTTCAAACACCACCAATTACACAAAAGCAAGTGTATTCCAATAGAGTCCTTGATAAGAGCACAATGGCATTAGAAAATGAGGAGACCAACGTAAAATAAAAGGCATAATGGTGTTCAACTTGCAATGATCCATATGGATAAGAAACCTACATGGTGCACATGAATTATGTGCAAACACTAGCAAAACGTTTGGCTGATGGATAAGTCAATATGATTAGGGAATTTGATCACAATTTTATGATGCCATATTTCGAGCAAGTTTTGGTTCTTACAAGATCTAGGAAAAATCCAATAACTATATATCTAGCTAAGCTCAAACCTTTGAAGGCACCTGCAGAGCCAAAGGTGCAATATGGAAAAGGGCAATCTCTAGCGAAAGCGCCTGGCGTAAGGACTAAGAAGTAGGATTCTATCAAGTTAAAATATTTACTGCCTAAGCAAGATCAAAAAAAGGCACAAATTAAGGCATCAACTTTGCAACCGAGATAGTTGCTCAAAAATAAAATGAAATGAAAGAGCAAAATAAGGAGCGATTCAAGTACCCATCATTGACAAAGAGACAAAGGGTAGAAGCTACTCAACAGTACCAAGATAGGTAAAATTGGGTTATAGAAGAGAAGGCTCTGACCGTCTCAAATTATACTATTGTAGAAGAAATGAACAATATACCCATAAAAGTAAGCTTATATGATGCACTACAGTTGTCGGTGTAAGTTGACCTGTTGCAAGAATCTTTGAAGACTACTAAAGATCAAAAGAAAACTCCTCAAATAGTCTTGGTGCAAGCATTGCCAACTTTGACAACAAGAAAGAATAGACCACCCCCATTTTATTTTTCACTCAGAATGGAGGGGTGGATCATACAGAATTGTATGATTGATTCTAGCACTATGACTACTATCATGCCAAAGGCAGTATATAAGTTATGAGGATGGATTATACAAGAAGTAGCCTAGGAGTATTGCAGCTAGATGGAACTCCAATAAATATAGTTGGAGTAATCAAAGACATTCCCATTGTCCTTCATAGTATGCCACAAATCGTGTTCATCCAGGAAGTGGTAGTGGTTGATGTGGAGCCATACTTTAGCATGTGCCTCTCAATGGAGTTCATAGCTAAGTTGGGGGGATATTTTTCCTTAGACTACTTGCATTTGGAGATACCATTCAAAGGAAATAGTATTTGTATTTACAATGAAAAGCCATCACCCTTTCAAATTGAAAATTTGGAAGAGGAAGAAGAAGCTCCAGGTGTAGTTAACATGATGACTGAATAGCTAGAAGAAGTTGACTTAATGGAAGAAGTGCTTGGTGAACTTAACCTTGAAGATGAGTTTTCCCTCACAAATTTTAATACCATGATTGGAATAGATATTGGTTGTTATACAATAAAAAAACTAGAGAAAACTAAATAAGTCCCTAATTCCCTGGATCCTAACATAGATTAGTTATGGAAGTTGTATTTTGATGGTGCCAGATGCAAGAATGGCGTAGGAGTTGGTGTCGTGTTTATCTCCCCCATAGTTTTACAGAAGAATTATTATTATAGGTTGATGTGGAGTTGCAAAAATAATGCAGCTGAATATGAAGCAATGTGCCTTGGATTGAAGAAGGCTAAAAAAATGGGCATCAAGCAATTGCAAATTTTTGTTGACTCTAAACTTATTGTTAATCAGACTACTAATAAGTGTGTATCAAAGAAATATTACCTGAAAGCTTATCACAACAGGTGTGGGATTTGTTTGAATCCTTCACAACTTTGAACATTTAGGTGATTTCTCGAGAGCTAAACAAACATGCGGATTTTCTAGCATCTCTCGATGCAAATTATTCTCCTGTGGAGCGAGTAGTCAAAAATCCCAAGACTATCAGGGTGATCTATAGATCTTCAGTCCATGAGAAGAATCTTTATTGGCAAGTATTCAATAATGATGACTAAATAGTTAATTTTTTGCTTAGAGAGGCTACTAGCACAGATGATAGAGTGCTTGCTGAAGAAGAGAAATAAGGAATGATCCAATTGAGAAACAATCATATTCTGAGAGTTTTGATTTTATTGGAGAGCTTGTTTGACCATAATGACAGGTTTGAAAAGCATATGATCAAAGTGGATGTAAAGGAGTATAAATAATTGTAGTTATAACCTTAGAAGATCATAAAAATCAAAATTGATTACATGCTCGAGGAATTAGAAGACATTACAAACTTGTGCTATGAGTACCTCGATATCGTTGCATGGAGTTATCAATATTTGAAAGGATATGATAAGAAAATGATCCAGCATACCATTGAGCTATAGGAGGGGGTGAAACCTTTTTAGAAAAAGTAGTGCCCTGTCATCCCAAAATTGAAGTTCTCATGAAGGTAGAATTGTTGAAGATGTTGGAAGTAAAGATAATTTATCCAATCAGGCACTCAACATGGGTGGCAAACCTGCTCCCAGTGTGAAAGAAGAACATAGAAATTTAGTTGTGTGTTAATTTTCACAACCTAAATCAAGCATCATTAAAACATCATTACCATCTACCGTTGATTGGTAGCTAGTGTGTAGATATTCTCATTACTATATGGTTTATCTGGATATAATCAAATCTGGGTGAAGAACGAGGATCAACATAAAACAACCTTCACCACCAAATAAGGCATGCTTGACTACCAATGGATGCTATTTGGACTCTCAAATGTTGGCAGTACTTTCCAAAGGGCCATGAACATCGTTTTTGGTGACTTTTTGAATAGAATTATTGTAATATATCTTCATGATATGATTGTGATTTCACATCACAGATAATACCACATAGTTCATTTGAGGTAGGTGTTCGATAAGTGCCATGAATTTAGGATTTCTATTAATTCGAAGAATTCAATATTTATTGTTAAAGAAGGAAAATTGTTGGATCATGTGATCTCATAGGAAGGATTTACAATTGACCCTACAAGAGTCGAGGCACTCTTGAAGTTACCATTGCCTGCTAACAAAAAGGACCTACAATCTTTCTTCGGCAAAATAAACTTCATCCACAAGTTTATTACTGATTTTGCTTAGGTTGTGAAACCCATGATGGAGCTCTTAAAGAAGAATATTGATTTTAAGTGGATGGAAGCTAGAAGATGAGCTTTTTAGGAAATCAAAGAAATAATCACACAAGCTCCAGTTTTAATTAATCCTGACTATTCTAAAGATTTCATTCTCTATGCAGTGGGTGAGCAAGAGAGCTATGTTGCAGTGTTAACACAGAAGCAAGAAGATGGATAAGAGAAGCCAATTGTCTTCTTGAGCAAAGTTATTTCACCCCACTAGGAGAAGTATAATTTCATCAAGAAACAAGTGTACACGGTAATGAAATCATTGAAGAAGTTTCGACACTTTGTTTCCCAGAGTAAAACTATGGTTTATGTTGTTGGAAATTTTGAGTCCATCGAGTTGTCATTTATGTCAAGACATGAAGTTGTCATTGATGCCAAGAAGTGAACCACCGGTGATGTCAAAAGGTCAAAATAAGCAATGTCATAGGTTGATGAAAAAGGGCTTCATAATATTCTTTTTAATATTATGTGAAGCAAAACAAAGGTTTTTATTAAAACCATGGTGGGCAAATAAAAGGTTTTATTAAAAACCATATTGGGCAAAAATAAAAGGTTTTTATTAAAACCTAATAAGGCTTTTTATAAAGCTAAGAGATTTAAATATTAATTTATAAAATTTAAATTCTAAAGAATTTAAATGATTTATAAATTAAAATATTTAAATGCAAAAACCTTAGCGCCAACCTCCATAAACTCACCTTCGCCAACGTGCATGGAATTATGGAACAAGGTATTTATACCTTAGCCAAATCATTGGAAAAATTATTCGAAACATCCTCCACAATATTCGGTGCAAGACTCATGTGAATTTATTTTGAATAAGTGCCTTTGAAGTGCTACATGGAGCAAGGAGACGTGGTGGAGAAAGGAGCCGAAAGGCTCTAAAGGGCAGTGAAGGCATAAGGCATATATTGTGCCTTAGTGGAGCAAGGTGAGCACTTGGATCAAATGATGTGGAAGCCATGACCAAGGTGCTACAACGACAGTGGTGCAAGTTCGAATATCACAATTTGCAAAGAGGGTAGAAAAATGGTTTTTATAATTTTATTTTTAAATTATTTATTTTGCCAAAGTTGTGTGGAGGGATAAGGTGTAAATAAATTATTTTATTTACCTAAGTGGTAAATAGTGAATGTTGCTAGGGTAACATTGTTTGTACCTTAGGAAAGAGAAATCGATTTATTGCATTTAGTAATAAAATGAATTATTTACTTTAAATGCAATATTGAGAAAGGAGTTATAAGTAGAAGTTGTGTTATATTTTAAAGGGTATTTTTGATTAAATTTATGATGTTGAAATTTATTGTTGATATGAAGCAATAAGGTGTATTTGAATTTTAATTTATCTTTGTGATTAAGGTAAATTGTGAAAAGTGTTAGGGTGATAATTCTTGTCATATAACCCTTTGTACTTGGCAAATAAAGTTGTGATATTTTATCTAGGCTTTTGAAGGTCATTCTACATCAAAGAATAAGGTATGGGCATATTTTTCCTTGGTTGAGTTGATTGGTTGGTTTTTTGAAAAACAACTTTGGAGTGAAAAGGACTTAATTAGGTCTCCTTATTGATTTTTTGAGCTATATGTGAGGATTGTTTTATAAAGCATTGTTGCGTGTGCTTTGAATTAATGCTTCAAGGTTTTTTAGAATAGAGAGTGTTTGATAAAACCTTGTTTGATAAGCATTGTTGTTGAAGTTATTTTGAGTGAGTATTCATATGCTTGGACTAGGGTTTGTGAGGAAGGATTATTTTATTGAGTGATTTATTGAATAGAGTTGGTTGAGCCTAGTCAAGTGGATGTGTGAAGTGATAGCTCAAGTTCTATGAAACAAATTATTCTGTATTATGAATTAATTTGGGAAAGAGGCTGATTATTGATGAGTGTGAAACATATTGAGTCTCTAAAAATTCTCTATATGTTTCTGTGATAAATTAGATATTGAAAGTGATTGAGCATTGTGATGAATGTGAAAAATATTGAGTCTCTAACAATTCTCTTTACATTTCTATGAGATTGAACAAGTTCTAGTGTTGACTTGTTGAATAGTTTTGAGGTAAGTCTTAGAGAAGACTTATGGACAGATTTGTGTGAGCTTTTGTGGAAGCTTACAATACATATTGAGGATAGATATTGAGGACATATTTGAGGATAGAGATTGAGGATATATTTGAGGACAGAGATCAAGGATAGATCAAAGGATAGATTTTGGTGCAAATTTAATGATAGGTTTGTGCCAGACCAGAGATAAAGATTAAACATATTTGTGGTAGACCGAAGGATTGTGTTTAGTACATATTTGAGATAGATCTTTAGAGGTGATAGATTATAGAGGATGATAGTCTCCAATGGATAGAGATCCATTAGCCAAGGTAGTGAGGATAGGTGTCTTCAGTGGATAGATATCCATTAGCCAGAGCAGTGGGGGCAACATTTCATCTAGAATATCACCAGTACAAGCTAAGGAGAAAGGAGTTCTCCTATGGATAGAGGTATACAAAATTTATACTAATTCATTTTGAAAGACTTGCCAAAAAATCTATTTGGTACTCTAAGCCTAAAAACTATTTTGATCCTTTTGTCCTTAGCAACTCCCATATCTATAGAAGGATTGAAATTAGAACCCTTAACTACCAAGGAGTCAGCCAATATGTTCTATTTTCTAGGAATAAAATGAATGTTTAGGGCATCAAAGGATTCCATAAAATCCCATACCTTGTTTTTGTATGCCCTCAAGTAATGGTGTTTATTACTACATATTTCCCTTAATTTATTGACTATCATCTTAGATTCACCATATATATTTAGTATTTTTATACCTATGCTATCTACTTGCATTATATTTAAGCACAGAGCTTCATATTCTATAGCATTGTTAGTATAAGACCATGTTAGTCTATATGCAAAACTTTTTACACCTTCGTATGGAAACTGCAAAGCTACACCAGTACCAGCTCCATTTTTGCTTCTTGCACCATCAAAATGCATGGTCCAAGTATCTGTTTCCCTTAAGGATTGATTGGATATAGTGAAGATATTTTTATCTTCTTCTAAAGAAATTTTGTATGTGCCCATTCTTGTCCTAAAAAAAATGTAATCTTCTTTGAATGGAAGTTCATATTCAACTTCTAATTATTCAAAGCATTCTACCAGTTCAAACTCATCTAAAGGTGTGAGGTTGCACGTCTTCTTCAATATTCTCAATGTAATAGGACATACGATTCTCAAGTGTTATCCTTATAATATTTCCTTTGAAGGGGATTACCATGCTAGAGTAATCCAAGTACATGCATCCTCCCAAATTGGTAGTGAATTCTCTAGAAAGGCATAGGCTAAAATAAGGCTCTAGATCTACCACTACAATTTCTTGCATGATGGTCAATTTTGGGGCTCTATGCAGCCTCATCAATACATATTTTATTATTCCAACTATCTTAACTAGTGTCCCATCCAAATTCAAAACTCCATAACAAGATATGGTATACTCCATACCCATATCTTCACAGACTGCCTTGGGCATAATTATGGTAGAGGCCCTTGAATTAATCATATAGTTGCAGACTATCCATCCATCCATCCTCAAAGAAATGTAAAATGGAGGGGGTTTATTATTTAAAGTTGTAGGAGATATATTATATTTCCCATAAGGTAGGCTAAGGATGGTAGTAGTATGCTTTTCTTTGGGATTTTTACTCAAAGAAGCTTTAATAAGATCTATTTGACCAGGAATGAAGAGAGTATCATAGAGGCTAGCCTTGGAGGGGATTATTTTCATCTCTTCTACAATATTATACTCTAATTTTCCTAAAGGGAAATTCTTAGACTTATTTTATGGTTCACCATACTTCCTCTTGTATTATTGTGTGGCTTCGATCCTTTGTATTTTAGTTATGGAAGGAAACATTAGATTTTCTTGTACTTCATTTTTGGATCTCATCCTTTCTTTATCATTTTATTTGTTATATCTCTTAGGGAAACTAACCTCTCTCTCTTGGCTCTTAGAGAGTATGTCCCTCTTTTCAACTACTTTGGGATAGGAAATTTATCACTACTTTATAGAGGGGTATCTTTCTTCTTTTGATAAGGGACCTAAAACTGACCCATGTTCTATGGATCAACCTGAAATATCATATTTTCTGATATTGTCATGACAAAATTAGGCCCTTCTTCATCAAGATCTTGCCCAACCATGATCTGATCTAGTTGCCAAAGCATTTTAACTCTACCTTTATGGTTCCTCTCCACATTTTACATGTCTTGTTGCATATGATTTTGGTACATAATGCATGACTCTAAATCATGATGATCATTACATAAAAGGCACCACACATTCACAAGATTAGTTTCAAAAGAATATTCTTGATGTTCTTGAATTGCATTAACTCTGATCCCTAAACTATTGTTGGTACCAAGCCTTTGATCCATATTGACATAGGGGAATCTCCTTTGTTGATATCTCAATATATCTATTTTATCCATTGAATTCATCTTATTACTGAGTGTTGTCAAAGTACTTTAAATATCAAGAAGCATAGTGGATTCTTGAGGTGTTTGAGATGGAAGTGGTGGAAAAGGAACTAAAGTAGATGGTACTTTGGGGAGAGGAATTAGAGCCATCTGAGGGAGTGGGAATGACAAAGGAGGAGGGTCCATGTAAGAAGATGTAGCTATCTCACTTTCGACATTAGAAATTTTAGAGGAGTAGGTCATCATATATTTTGGGGGTAAAATTCCTACATTGATGATGATATTTTTAGCTTGGATAGTTGCATTGTAGACCTAAGAGAAGGTGTATACACATGATTTTTAAGTTTTTAAACCTAGATATAACCCAAGGAATTTGATATAGTACATAAAAGAAAGGGTTATAGCTGGTCTAGCTTTAGATGAAATTCTCTTCCAAGTTCTACTAAATCTTAGATTGAAGTCTGAAATCGACTCTTGTTGATGTTTTGCATGGATGTAAACTAATTTAGGAGAGAAAAGGGATCAACAAACTATTTTAACTCGTCTACAAAGGGCTCTGCTAATGCATCCCATGAAGTAATGCTATTATCCTCTAAGGTCTTAAACCAATGTGGGATTTTCTCTCTAAAAGATAGGTCTAAGATTCTGACAATGACATCTTCATTTTTTATGTTATGAATTGCTATTAGATTTAGGATATCTTGGTAATGTTCATAAGAAATTTTTATTGATCCATCATAGGTAGGTATGGATTTTGATACATCTTGAGAAATATCATGCATGTGGGCCAGCCTTAGAGGACTGGCAGTATTCCAACTAGGATAATTTTGTAGGGGCTAGTTTGGAGCCACATTCACATTATGATCCATATTTTTAGGTGTTTTTCTTATTGGAGGTGGCCTTGGAGACACTTCAGGGGGTGGTTCTGGAGGAGTCTCATCTAATTGGAAATTTGGGTTTAAATTTCTTATGATAGTGGATCCTATCAAAGGGAGCTCATAATAGATAAAATAATTTGGATTGTTCTTTGCAGATGACCTAGTATTAAATAAAAAAATTATGATCTATCAGAATGTCTTTCTATTTTTTTGTATTCAGGGAGTTACCAAGTGAATTTATTGTTCATCACTTAACAAAGTCAAGACAATTAACTGAATCTTGATTTCTCTATGAAAAAGTAAAAGTAAAAAAAATTAGGGTTAGCTAATATTATTGTAAACAGGATCCTATCGAGCATGCCAAAAATATTGGTATCTGAATTGACATCAAGTAGAAATTAAAACTATGACTCTTATCTTCTAGTATTTTTATTAGACATGCATCCACTAGTCACAATACAAACATCAACATTGGATGAATTAAATATTGCTCTAATCCAACCTCTAGAGTAGGTTGGTATTCCTTGTCAACTGATAGGATGTTAACACATTTAATCTTAGTTAAATGTTTAAAATATAGGGATAGAAATGGGTTTAGGATTACGAAGTAACAATTGAATAGTGGTTGGATAAAGCTAACAACATAAAAATCTACAGGAAAAATCTCTAACAATCATGCCTCATAAAAATAAAAATTGTGCTATAGCCTATGATATTGAAATAGGTAAGTATGAATTTTGATCACTTTGATCGTAGGATAGAACATCTTGTGTTGAGTCGTTGCTATGGGGTAGAACCAAATACTTCAACACTTAGAAAATTTTGCAAAAAAATTTCTAAGGATGTGGCAATTTTGGGCCTATAGTAGCCTTACTAACTTATCATATCTCTTTTATGCATTTTATTTTCTATGTTTAAACTCCCCTTGTAATTTTTTTCCCTTGTTTTCCAGCCCTTTAACACTATTTTTGTAGCCTTCTAATAGTGTTTTTCTAGCCTATTTTTATCATAAGCATCTCCATTTAATTTCTAATATCTATTTTGTAGGTTTACTTAGATTTTCAAACATTTATTATTCATATTTTATCCATAACCACTCTATTTTTTAGGGTCATTTCATGCATTCTTGATCCTATAACAATTAATATTTGTTACTCCTTTTATACACAACACTATTTCATTTTAATTTCAAGCATACTAACTATTTATTTCCATATCCATGCTATTTACTTCCATTTTTTGAGTATTATATCATTTTGATTTGTTTTTTCAAGCATTTGATAACTTCCTTTCCATTTTGTTTTAGCACTGTGTATTGATTTATTTACCTAATTTTATAAGTATTTGCAAGAATTAGGACATATATAAGTCACCTTGCTACTTTCCTAATTCCTTTGCATCTTCAATTCCCTATCTCTAGCTCTCTTACTATCCAAAATAGTCATTGAAACCCAATCCCTCATCCTATTTTCTCCACTGCTATAGGTTTTTATGTTGTTGAGTAGTTTACATTTACTTAACAAATTTTATTACATCCTACCATTCTAATTATATTTTTATTTCATAGAAGGTTGGATTAACTCACATTTATCATTCCTAGCAACATAATATTTACTTTTAGTCCCTATGCATCTTTGTTAATTTAAAATTTTAGTCATAACTGGAGTTTTTATTCTTTTACACCACACATTCTAATTTTAGTCCTTTGATTCTCTATATCTATAGATTAATCCTCTAATTTTTTTAGTCATAGGCTTTAAAAAATAGATTAGAGATACTCCCTCTTAGTTTTAGCTTGAAATTCCATCAAATTCTTTCCAAATCGACCTCTAAAACTCTTAAAAACCTATCCTAGGACTAAATTCACCACCTAGGACTAATGATGGTGAATCTAGAAGCCAAAATACACTGAACCAAATTCACCACTCAGACCAAATTCACTAGTGGTGAATTTGGCAGACCCTAGTGGTGAATTTGGTAATAGGCCAAAATCCATCCAAGGAGGCAAGCAAATTCAATTCTTTCATAAATAGCGGGTCTGATAAACTAGGGGAGATAGTCTACCACCTCACTACACTAAAAAAAAAAACCTAAATTAGACAATATTGTTTTTAGTTTTTGTGCAGATTTACCAAATTCACCACCCTTGTGGCAATTTTGGCAGTAGTGGTGAATTTGGTAGACAAGCTTCGGGAGAGGTAATCCAAACACTTGGCCATTACTTAGCTCTATAATTCCATTTACTCTATGTTTTATTTCTATTTTTTATTTTCTTTGTAAGTAGAAATCACATTTACTTTGACAAATTAAGGAGTTCTAACTAGAAAACCCAAATCATTTACAAAAACTTACAATTTGTTCATAAAACATCCTAATTTATTTACAAAACACTAAAAGACTAATAAATTAAGGAATCCTAGGCTGAATTTTAGCTTTTCCATAATTTCCAAGTACATAGGCAAATAATCAAAAAACATTTAGTTGCATTAGGCTGAATTGTTTTATTACATTCCTCCTTGATTTACCTTGAAATAAAAATCTCTCTAGTTTATCTCATTCAAAAATTAAAGTGCATATAATTATATCTTGTTTGAATTAATTTGTGTGATTTAAAATTAAGCATTGCATTTAGATGATCCTTTATGATTTAGGTTTAAGTAACCATTAAGTCTCGATAAAGAGTCAGATAAATAGAGATTCAAAAAATTTAGGTGTTTTTTCTAATTAAACTCCTAAAACATCGACAACACAAGCATTACATCAACTTACACACACAACCATAGGAAAACACATTAAGTAGGAGTATAGTTATTTTGAGGATATTTTTATCCTTGGGGTCTCCTTTGGAAATATACCCTCAAGTGGGGAAGTAGAGGTTCTAATGATCTCTGTCGTGCACACTTGGTATTAGATTAGACTTAAACTAAAAAGAACATGAGGTTTTCCCATTGTCTATAGCCAACACCAATGAAATTTAATAGATCATAATGGATATAAATTATCAAAATTAAAATTTCTAAAATTTTATGGAAAATATCCTTAGGGGCAGATTTGTAAGGCTGAAAAATATTTCACTCTTCACAATGTCCAACACTACATGGGATTGACCATTGCTTCCTTCAATTTTGAATCAAATGCACTGCATTTGTTTATATGGCTTAGGAATGTTGAAACTAAAGTTTCTTGGTAATATTTTGAACAATGTCTACTCACTTAATTTGGTCCTAGAGAGTTTGAAGATTTCATAGGAGCTCTTTTTAAACTTAGACAAATATCCGTTATTTGATATTATCAAACTCAATTTGATAAGCTTACCAATTACACTACTGGTCTAATTGTTGACTCTTTACAAAGTTGTTTTGTGATTTGGTTGAAGGATGGTATTTGAGCTGAGGTAAAACTATTGAGACCTCAATAATTACCACAAGCAATACAATTGGCTAAATTAACATAAGAAAAATTTAAGGCTTTAGGATGCACATATAAATTTTCTCATTCTTGACCATATTTTTCATCCAAGCCAATGACAAGCCCTAACACTAAATATTCCACTATAAAAAAATTGACTCATGAAGATATGGAAAATTGAAGGGCATAAGAGCTATGTTTTAATTGTAACAAAAAGTATTCTCGAGGGCATAAGTGTGTGCAAAAAAAATTGTTTTTGCTTGATCTGGATGAAACACCAATCATAGAATCATCGGGGGATGAGAAGGATCCTCTAGAGAGGGAAATATTAGAACAAATAATAGATTCAAAAGAGTCCCCACCAAAAATCCTAGTGCATGCATTAGAAAAGATAAGAGTTTTCATACCCCAAACGATGAAAGTGATTGGCTACTTCAAAGGACAATGAGTCATCATTCTTATCAACTTGGATAGTATCCATTATTTATTGATCCCCATGAGCAAAACAAATAAATTTTTATATTACTACATGCAATTCCTTTGAATTCATGATTTCTAATGGAGATACCCTTCCATGCAAACGAAAATTTTGTTATGTTAAACTTCAGGTTGGAGACTATAATATCAAGATAGACATGTTCGCATTACCCATTGGGGTGTGTGATATCATTTTGGGAGCATAATAAATGTGAATGTTAGGACAAATTTTATGGGATTTTTTTGAATTGTGGATGAAATTCAATCAATAGGGGAAAAAATATAATTTACATGGAATAAATTATGATGTAGCATAGTTTATTTCTACTCACAAGATGGAAAATTTATTGACAAAGTCCTCCCATGGAGTGGTGGCACAAATTTTTTCTATAACTGGCCTTGAGGAAATATAAAAAAATTATTCATTGTAATTATAGATATTATTAGAAAAATATGCTCAAGAATTGATGAACCCGAGGGGCTACCTCCTCATAACTCCCATGACCATGCCATATAGCTTTTTCCTAGTAGTCTTCATCCTAATTATTATAAATAGATTATATTACATCATTTGGATCATTAAATGTACCTTTCTTGGTACATAGGACATTATATTACTTTAGGGGGAAGTTATCTAGTTACTTCATGCAATGTAATAAATGAACAAGTTTCAATGTGCAAGTTGTCCCTTGCACAACTAGGTAGAGTGTTGGCCAAGGAACCTATTTTCTTATATAAAGGGCCATAAACATATCAATAGATATAGCAATAGAAAGTAGTGTAGAATAGTGTGGTGTGATGTAGTAAAGTGTTATGTAATGTGATAGAATGTGATATGCTCAATGCTCATTCTTGAGTAGTAGCTTTATTCATGGAGTGTCATTTCCTCCATAGCTACTTTGTATACATTTCCATCATTTCTATTTATAGTATATTTTCAACCATCTCATAGATTTACTTTATTTCATATTATTCTGCATCTTGTGATTATTTTCTCTCATCACATGCTACGTCAAAAGCTAACACTGGTATCAGAGCTATAGTAGATCAATAGGAAAACCACCATTATTATTGACCCTAAGTTTTTATCAACCTGATGTGCCATTAGACTAGTCATTGTCAAAAATTCTTAGAAGAGTCTAGGTGGTATAATTAGGGAGAGTCACAAGTAAGAATTGAAATAAATCTTAGTTTCTAAAATAATTATATTGCATATGGCTGGAGTCTTTCCATAGAGTTACAAGGGAAAAATCATGAATACTAGGACTAAACATTTGATCCACTAGTTTGATGAATCAACTAGTAAAACTCATGTAATAGATTTGGAGAAATTTACTTGAATTTTATTTTATTGTAGGGAATTAATTCTCAAATGATTAGAACACCTCCTACAATAGAAATCTAAGATATTTCAACTTTGTTTCCCAAAGGTTGGAGTGCCTTCATAGTGCATAGATTAGTTTTTGAAAGAGAAGAATACTATAGAAGATACTTTTGGAGAAGAATTATGGTAAATTTGGGAGATAGGAGATATCCATTACTAGATTGGAAACTTCACAAGAAAAAGGTGACAAAAGCCTTAATCCAAGAAAATGCCATAGTAGTCTTGATCCAGAAGAAAATTCCATAGTAGCCTTGATCTAGAAGAAAATGCCGTAGAAGCCTTGATCTAGTAGAAAAGTCCAAAAAAGCCTTAATACTAAAAAAGTCCATAGAAGCCTTGATCCTAAAGAAGAATCCAAAAGAGAGTATCTAATTCAGAAGTAGATTTTAGTACTAATACTTTGTTGCATGAACATGGAGATTCAGTAAGTTGGGAAAGCTTCTTATTAGTGAGTTAGAAATAGTATCTTATTTAGAATCAATCCAAAACCTGAAGCAAAAGATATTAGGATATCTCATTGAAGAACTTATAGACTTAGAAGAAGAAGAAGAAGGACTATGAGAGTCCTACTCAGATCCATAAGTAGTAGAATCAAAGATCCAAAAGAATATCTCACCACCAACACTTCTAGAAGTAAAAGGTTGAAGATAAGGTCTCAAGGAAGACTAGAAGAAGTTGCAAGATCAAAGACATTGGAGAGGTCTCTATGAGCATCTAGTAAAATGCTAGAAGAGACTTATTGAAGATATCATCAAAGGAGTTCCAAGGAGAACTCATTAAATAAATTCACTATTGGAGATAGTGAAAAATTTGGGACAATTATCACCATCCAACAACAAGCCCAAGAAGATTAATTTGGAAAGGAGTACCAAACCTAAAAAGACCTCAAGACATTTATAATCTTTAGAATATCATATTTGAAGTCATAATTCAATAAGAAACTTGAAGGAAGATTCAGATAGAAGAATCCTACCAAATCAAGGATATTTAGAGATTACCTCTTACAATAAAAAGGTAGCAACTTGGTGATCTTAGACACCAAGATCTACATCCTCTACAAAAGTGGTTAAAAGGGCTTTCAGAAAAGGGTAAGCAACTATTTGTGCAAGTAGATTCATTAAAGTGGATTACTTATTAGATTTTTTAAACACTTCAGTTTAGATTAAAGTTGCAATAAGGAGAATTGAATTACAGTATTCAAAAGTGCAAAAAGAGAAATGTTTCTTTAAGATTCATTTGCACTTTAGGAGTTGACTATATTTTAAAATTTCAAACTATCTATCAACTACCTATCATCTACTTTGGAAAGCAAAACAAGACTAGCTCCTACTACCTTGCTTATAAGAAAATTGTAGATTTTTTTTTGAATATTCATTTCATATTTTTTTTATTCATTCTTGATTAGTTGCAGTAAATTGATTAAGTGCATTATTTTTGAGAGTTTATTGGAGTGATAAGGTTAAATTTTTAGTGCATTAAAAGTGAAAATTATTAGATTTATTTACACTATTATTACTCTCAAAAGAAATTAGTTTTGTGCTTTTGATAAGGGTACAAAATATAGTTTGCATAAAGTGTCTAAAGACACTCTTAAAGCATAAAAATCTACAACTCATAGTGGCCAATAGAAGCCACAAAAATTGGTTAGTACAAGTGAATAAAAACTAACCAAAAGAAGCTTCAAAGATTGAGACTTGGTGAATCTCAAATACAAAGAACTATAGGGTTAAGTGTAGCAGAAAAATGCTTATATCTACATCATATGTAAAGCTTAGTTATATCATTAAATATCCAAGCAAAGAGGGAAATAAGTCTATCAAAAGGGGCATCCTCAAAACCCTTATTTGTGCATGTAAAATCTGCTACAAAATTATACTACAAGACTTGCAAGAATGAGTGAAACAAAGGTGCAATAAGAACATATTATTATCATAGAAGAATACAAAGTATTGCACTACATTGTTCATAGGAAAACGGTAGATTGAATTTTCCACTAAAGGCATAAAAAATATAGGGAAATCTAGCCAAGAAAGGTCAAACATCAAGCAAATCCAAACGTCAATAAAGGTAGAACGTCAAGTAAATACGAACGTTAAGCAAATTCAAACATAAAGCACTCCTCATCCACGATACAAGGAGCCATTTGAAGAGGCTCACATTTCACATCTTGTATGGATGAACCTGCAAAAGGAATACACATATCATTCGATCATCAACTTGAATTTACGTAGATAGAAAGAGAGAACTCTTTTACAAGCACAAAGGTGGTATATTATACCTCAATAAATGTGTATAAACAATGTAAAAGGAGTACATTGAAGGGGAAAAGGAATGAGAAGAATAGGTGAAATACTTATAGGTAGCTAGCTTGGTGAAGATTTTTCACCAAAGGAATCACCTATAGTGTCATTCAAAGCTCCATAATCACCTTAATGATAGACCAACAAGAGAAGAGATTTCTTGCACTCCAAGAAATATAGAAAGCAAAGAAGAGGTATACAAAAATAAGTTATACTCTCCTTGTAAGTGTTACAGTGAAATAAATCCATGCAAAAAGGTAGAAATATACTTGCCATAGATTATCTAAGGTGCCATCTGTTTCTTAACATCCAAGAAAACTCATGAAGGAGTTACAAGAACCCACACAACTGTTCATGCATTACAATATGATCAAGAAGCTAGCAATGCATTACAAGGCCACCAAGAAGCTAGCAAAGAATTACTAAAGGATTGATACATTACAAAGGAGAGAGCTCATATGTAACGCTCAGTGACACTTGTCAAAGCCTTCACCACCTTAAAAGGTATCTAAAAATGAAGTGACAGAGTGTGAAGAAGAAATAATTATGTAGTCAAAGGGATCTGGGTGAGAATAGCATAGTGAAACACATTCAAAGCCCATTGTGGAAGGAAGGCAAGAGGAGCATTAAAGGATCCTAGAAAATAAGGTCAAACCTTCTCAAATCTGTAGCGCTCTTCACTCCAGCATTGAAGACAAGGCCGACCCAATCCACACTCATCATATTAAGCACCAAAAGTTACGTATTGTAGCTATTATATCTAGCCAAATTCAAAGCCATTCAAGTATGGTGATAAAGAAGCTAAGGTAAGTAATTTATCTCATTTAATTTTGCTTTCAAATAATGAATATATAAGGTTTAAAATCAAGGTTAAATTTTTATATTATGAAAGCAAAAGACATAGGAGATAACTTACCAAGATAAAATAATATTTGCAAATTAGCCTAGGAGATATAAGGAATTCTAGTTGGGTTAGATTATTTAATATTTTGTAAATGTTATTGTGGTCTAATTTTTCCAAAAATTAGGGAGTCATAAGGGTTACTACATAAAATTAATTTATTCGAAATTAGATACACTTAAATTAATTCCTAAAGAATTATCTAAAATTCAAAGGTTGGAAATTTATAAAATTATTGTTGTAAACTTCTCAAAAGGCAATAAAATATCCAACATTATAGCCTCTTTAAAATTTGGAAAAAGTTCTTAGTTCAATAGGAGCACTAAGGAATAATAAAAGTTGATTTATTTTACAAAACTTTATAAAATCAACCAAACATTGAACTATAATTTATAAAAGTACTATATCTTATCCAGAGCATACTAGGGAGTCATAAGGCATTCTACATAACTTGGTAATATCAGCATTTATCAAATATTATCAAGTTACAAAATATAATATTTCTTCAAAACCCAAAAATCCTTAAGAGTATAGACTCACATTACTTGGGAGTCATAAGGAAGCCTAAAAAACTAAGTATTAATAAAGGTTTTATCAAATCAAGCTTATACCTCAATTAGGGAGCCATAAGGATGTCTACTTACAATAAATGTGCAAACATCAACAAGGATAATTGTTTTAGTAAGGAAAAATTTAGTGCTATAAAACTTGGGATCATGAATCTGCTCATTAAATCTAAAAGAATGTTAGATATAACTTTAAAAGTAATCTATAGTGAAGCCTTAGAAGATAGTTTTGATATCATGGAATACTATATTCAAGCTCATCTCAATGAAGCTATTGAAAGTAGAAAAAGTGACATTGCACTTTCCTTAAATCTTATGAACATATTATACATGGGATTGCTCACATATAAACACTACAAGAATGAAAATGTAGAACAGAGATGATTGATAGAACTACTAAAAAAGAAGACCAAAATTAATGAGTCATATCTAGAAAATATCTTTCAATCGTCATGCAACATTGACATTTTAGGTTTTACTAACTCAATATCTTATCATGATACCCAAAGTGGTTATTTAGAAACTTCTATACATATTGAAGATAAGAAAGAAGAACCCTCTCTACAAGAATCAAGTAGCAGCACAACCACTTATGAAAGCACAGAGACTGAATCCAAAGGTAAATCTAAAGAAGAAGAAGATAAATTTAAATGAGGAATACAATTAGAAGAACCTCTAGCTATAGCTTACTTTGCATCATATGAAGACAAATTATCTATTGAACTTGATCAAGTAAGCAATGAAGGAGAATACAAATTCCTTTATCCGATGATAGAAGATACACATTGAATACTAAAGTATTTAATACCCAAATAACATAATATAGGAGGGTGTTAGAAATGGATTATATTACATCATTTGGATCATCTAAATGTACCTTTATTGGTACATACTTAGGACATTAGATTACTTTAGGGGGAAGTTATCTAGTTACTTCATGCAATGTAATAAATGCACAAGTGTCAATGTGCAAGTTGTATATGTGCAAGTTATACCTTGCACAACTAGGTAGACTGTTGCCTAAGGAACCTATTATCCTATGTAAAAGGTCATAGGCATAGTAGTAGATATAGTAGTAGGAAGTAGTGTATAACAATGTGGTGTGATGTAGTAGAGTGTGATGTAGTGTAATGGTGTGTGATATGCACAATGCTAATTCTTGATCAGTAGTTATATTCATGGAGTTTCATTTCCTCCATATCTACTTTGTATACATTTCCATAATTTATATTTATAGTATATTTTCAATCATCTCATAGATTTACTTTATTTCATATTATTCTACATCTTGTGATTTCTATCTCTCATCATATGCTACATTAAAAGCTAATACTAATAATCATCCATAAAGGTATTCTTATGTTTAAAAGGTAAAAATTAAGAAAATAGTGTAGGAGCTTCATGTTGTGGGGATTATCCATTCTAGCATTAGTACCTATTATTTTTTGGTGTTATTAGTAAGGAAAAATGATGGCACTTGGAACTTCTGTGTGGATTATTGAGACCTCAATAAAATCACTATTAAGAACAAATTTCCAAATCCTATGATTGATGAACTACTTGATGAGTTTTATGAGGCCCAATATTTTCCAAGTTAGATTTATTATTGGGATATCATAAAATTTGCATCAAGGATGAGGATATTCCAAAAACAAAATTTTGAACTTGTGAAGGAAATTAGGGGTTCCCAATTCTACCAATTGGGTTAACCCATGCAACTTCTACCTTTTAAAGTTTGATGAATTCTATTTTTTCACTTTCCTTTGCAAATGACATCTTGATCTATAGTCATTCATGGGAAGAGCATCTTTAGCACTTAGATAAAACACTCAAACTTTTGTCTAATCATAAAATTTATGGAAATATGTCTAAATGTTCCTTTGTATAGCAAGAGGTTGAATACTTGGGCCACATTGTTACTAAGGATGTCATTTAGGTCAATCCCAAAAACATTTAAGTTGTTTAATATTGGCCTAAACATCATACCCTAAAGGGCCTTCATGGTTTTTTGGGCCTCACAAGTTATTATAGGAAAATTATGAAGAATTATGGAAAGATATCATCCCACTTGACTGCCATGTTGAGGAATAATTTGTTCATATGGTTAGAACTAACCAAAAATACTTTTGTTGATTTGAAATATGCCATGACCACTATTCTTATATTAACAATGCCATATTTATCTAAACTATTTATCATTGAAAGTGATGCTTTGGGCACTAGCATTGGGCCATTCTCATGCAAGAAGGTAGACCCTTGGCCTTTACTAGCAAGGCACTATCAAGCCAAAATTTGGGTAAGTCTACCTATGAGAAGGAAATGCTTACCATTTTACATGTCATCAATCATTGGTGATTGTATATTATTGGGAGATATTTTTCCATCAAGACTGATCATTAGAGTCTCAAATATTTTTAGAATAACAAGTGGCCACTCTATAACAAAAAAAATGGGTTTCTAAATTGTTGGGCTATGACTATGACATCAAATATAAAAATAGTAAGAAAAATATGGTGGTGGATGTTTTATCTTGATTACATGAATAATAGGTTATGCTCAATGGGTTGACCATGCCACATCCTTAGTGGATTCATCAACTACGTGAGGAACTACTCAAGGATTCTTCTTTGAAAACTCTCATTCACCAACTTCAAGAAAATCCTCATTCATGTCCTGGGTATACTTGGGATGGCCATGATTTATGGTACCATGATCATATTATTGTACCCACTCAGTCATAGATAAAGGACCACATTCTTTAGGAAATGCATGCTTCCCCAATAGTTGGTCATTTAGGGTTCCTCAAGACTTATACCAAGACCAAGTGTACCATTTTTGGTGTGGCATGAAAAATTATATTCATAATTTTGTGGTTGAATTTGATTTTTACCAACATATGAATGGTAAAACTATGATTTCCACTGGTATCCTTCAGCCTTTGTCAATTTCAAAGCAAGTTTGGATAGATATTTCTATGTATTTTATTGAAGGGTTACCTAAGTCTAGAGGCAAATCAATTATTCTAGTTATAGTGGATCATATTTATAAGTATAATCATTTTTGTTCCCTATATCATACATATATTTCCTCCATTGTTGCTCAAATTTTCCTTAACTCTATCTTTCGCCTCCATGAAATACCAAAATCCATTGTCTTTGATAGGGATCCAACCTTTACTAGTCAATTTTGGAAGCAATTATTCAAGTTGTAGGGTACACAAATTAAGATGATTTTGGCCTATCATCCTCAAAATCATGGCCAAATAGAAATTATGAATACATTATTGGAAACATATCTTCGATGCTTCACCTCTGAGCATCCTCCACATTGGGTCAAGTAGCTTCCTTTGGTCACTTAGTGGTACAACACCACATATCACACTACCACTAAGGTGACTCTATTTGAAGTAGTATATGACAAACCTCTACCCATACCAACTTTATACATACCAGATAGTTCCAAAGTTCAAGTTGTGGATTCCACTCTCTGCCAATATGATTCTATTATTTGTCAATTCAAGTTCAATCTAGACGTGGATTAGAATTGTATGAAAAAAAAAACTTATCAAAATCATACTGAACATAGTTTTTACATGGGTGACATGGTTTTCCTTCACTTATAGCTGTACAAATAGTCCTCTCTCCAAATTTTTGGTTGTTATAAGCTTATCACCAAATACTATGGTCCTTATTAGGTGTTGCAACACATTGGGTTGACAACATACAAGTTAGCCATTTTGACTAGTTCTAAACTTCATTCAATCTTCCATGCCTTATCTCTTAAGCAAGTTGTTGGCAACAAGGTGTAGGTGTAGTCTACACTTCTAAAGTTGTATGAGGAAGGTTTTGTCATTCTTGAACCTAAGTGCATTCTAGATAACCACTCCCATAACCTTCATCGACGTGTTATTACTATTTTTTGGTCCAATGGTATGGCTTACACTTAGAAGATATGATATGAGAACCTCTTCACCAACTTTAGTAATAGTTTCTTTATATTAAGCTTTGAGGACAAATATTTTTTAAGGGATAAGGTATGTTAGGACCACATCCTAACATTATGATCCTTGTTGAATGTGAGGAAAACCCATTTTATTATTTTGTAATATTTTATAAATGTGGAGGAACACCCATGATAATATTTTGTAATAGTTGAGGATATAGAAGTTCCTAGATAAGTGGTACCATTTTATGTAATTGTTATCAAGAATGTAACCACTTGTAGGTAGGAGATTCTAGCCCAGGTGGCATTTTGCATGTAAGCCAACCTTGGGAGTTAGGTGGTTGATGAAATCCTTAAAAATGTGAGGGGCAGTATTGTATGTATATTTTTTATAATTGAATGAAAGCATATGATTGTGTTATTTGTGAGATTATTATTTATGCATTTATATTTCATAGTTGTGTTTGTTGGACATTTTGAGTCAAAGTTGTCACTAATGTCAAGGAATGAAGTTGTCATTAATGTCAAGGAATAATCTACCATTGATGCCAAAAGGTCAAAAGGAGGAATGCAAAAGGGTGATGGAAAAAGAGCTTCATAATATTTATTTTTAATATTATGTGAAGCATAAGTAGAAGGGTTTTTATTAAAACCATGGATGAGAAAAAATAAAAGGTTTTTTATAAAAACCCAAGGAGGCTTTTAATTTCAAATTAGAAAGCCCAAGGAAGTTTTAATATTTAATTTATAAAAATTTAAACTCAAATTAAATTTAAATTTTATAAATAAGTATTATTTATTCAAAGTGGTAAAATTAGAGGAGGATTTAATATTTAATAAAGCCAAAATATTTAAATATTAATTTATAATATTTAAATTCTAGTGAATTTAAATAATTATAAATTCAATATTTTGAAGTTAAAACATAAGCACCGACCCCCAACTAATTCATCTCTGCTGATGTACATGGAAAAAAGGGCATAAGGTATTTATACCTTAGCCAAACCTTAGCTTGGAGTCTTGATTAATGCATTCGTGTTATTGTTTAAAAAGCTCGTGTGCTATGTAAACCCAAATTTTGGTGTATTAAATACATTGAGGTGCTTGGTTTCTAGCACCATTCAGTGGATAGCTCAAGTGGCATTTGACTTGGTGCTTGTGACAGTGCGGTTACGGGTTTGAAACTTAGTGGTAGCAAGTTTGGAATTTTATCTTTTGCATTTTTTTTTTGGTGGTAGCAGAGGAGGTATTAGAGTGCGTGGGCACTCTAGCTCCCATGTGAGCACCTAGCTCACACGACAACCAAGGCTAGAGCTAGGGCACTTGGGGAGGCACTGTCGTGGATTTAAAATCCACTAAGGTCAAAGGTATAATTTTAATTTAATTGTTTATTTGCCCTAAGGTTTGACGCGAGGTAGTTGGGAGGCATAAGGATTAATTAAATTTTAATTTCTTGTGGTGAGTTTTCATGGTAAAATAGTTAAGGGAGTTATAAGGAGTTTGATTTTAATTTTAAAATAAAGTCTCAATTGTTATATTTGCATATTGGAGGAGTAATCCTTTTAAGGTGTTGATTTTATTTCAAAAGGACTCTTTGCCAAAGGGATTATTGTGAAAGTAATTATTCTAATATGTTTAAGGTGTTGGATGTTATTTTAAATATGGAGTGATAAGGTTGAAGAACACAAGCTTATATTGAGAGGGGGGTGAACAATATAAGACCGCTTTTTACCTTTTTTCTCCAAATCAACTTTCAAATCAATATTATGCAGAGTATAGAAAGCAATATCAATAGCAGTAATTAAAACAATGCACAAAACACCATCCACAAAAGAGAAACAAAAATTTACGTGGTTCACCCAAAGCGGGCTACTCCATGGATAAAATCTCTCACTAAATTTTATCAACTCAAAATCTGGGAATACCTTTCCCAATTACAATATTTATGGGCATCAACCCAAAGGAGACACCAATCCCCTAGATCTGTTCTGGCTGGTGATCCTCTAGAAGACCTCTGCCTCCTCTACCCTTAGAAAATGGAACTCTATCCATAGAAGACACCTGTCTTCCATGCTCTGGCTAGAGACCTTTGTCCTCAACTCTATCACCTCCAAAGCTGGTCCTCGAAATTACACTAAACACAGTCCTTTGATCTAGCACAAATGTCCTCGATTTCTCTTTCTTTGATCTGCACCGAACATAGTCCTTCGGTCTGGCACAAATGTCTTTTGTCCTCTTTTTTTGGTCTACACAAAAACATAGTCCTTAACTCTTTTTGTGCAATCACAGCTACCCTTGACCTTTGCACCTCTATGCAATTACAACTACATAGTCTTCACGCACTCTGATTCCTTGCAATCTCTCTCACTTGGAAGATTCGATAGAATGCACTCTGCTCTCGACGATCGAACTTATTCACTTCACACAGTCTACGAACGTCGCTCTTCGAACGCACACTTAGATCGATATTATTTTCTCTCCAAGCAGCCCTGCTTTTATACTAAAACTTTCAAGATCAAAACCTTGATATTTAGTTGGTTGCTACCCTTAACTTTGTTGGCTGCAAAACCCTAAAATGCATCGGCTCAAATTCAACTCTATCGGCTTCAACCGCCTCTATGGTTCTGTAGCTTTTCTCGTGAAACTACATGTCGCGATATCACGACACCTTTGCAACCGAACACTATCTTATGGCTTTTGTCGCGATATCGTGACACTTTCTGCTTCTACTGACGTCATCTTCTCTTTTGTCATGAAATTGTGACCCTTCTGACTTCATGGCCTTCTTCTCTACTTTTGTCATGAAATCATGACACTACTACCTTTGCTGACATCATCTTTACTCCTATCGCAAAATCGCGACACTTCTTGCTTTCTCAACCTTTTCTCAGTTTGCACTAGCAAAAATGGAACATGTCGCAAAATCGTGACACTTTCACTGCCTTGAGCTTCTCTCTACCTTACTCCCGCAAAACTGGAACATGTCATGAAATCATGACGCTTTTGTCTTCATAGCCTTCCTTTCTGCTTCTGTCGCAAAATCATGACACTTCTCTTAAAGAAGACCTGCTTCCAGTTTCTATCATGAAATCATGACACTTTCTCCATCCGTACACTTTTCTTTCATCCTGTCACGAAATCACTACATCTTCATCCGTTGGCTTCTTCACTTTTTCCTGTCATGAAATCATGACACTTTTTGCATCCATACGCTTTTCTTTCATCTTGTCGTGAAATCACGACGCTTTCAGCTTTCGTACGCTTTCTTTGTAGCTCATCGCGAAATCGCGATGCTTCTCATTTCAGACTCTTCCCTTTGTTGCATGTCACGAAATCACGACAGTTCTCACTTCAATATTTTCAACATGTCATGAAATCATGACTGTTCTCACTTTGAACTCTTCAGCATGTCACGAAATTGTGACACCTTTCGAGTAACTTTCTCTCTCTTTGAACTTGTCACGAAATTGTGACAGTTCACACTATGGACTCTCCTTTCAGCATTATGTCATGAAATCATGACATTTTTCCTTTTGAACTCCCTCTCCTACAACATGTCATGAAATCGTGACACTTTTTGGTCCATACAATATTCTTTGCAATGTCATGAAATTGCGACACTTTTCCTTTTCTGCCTTCCTACACTTTTTGAGTCACGAAAATGCGACATGTCGCAAAATCGTGACACTTTCCACCTTGCTCTCCTTCTCTGCCAACATGTCACGAAATCACGATAGTTTTTCCAGCTTCTTCTCTCTCTTCCAACATGTCACAAAATCGTGACAATTTTGCCAGCTTCTTCTCTCTCTTCCAACATGTGAAATTGCGACAGTTTTTCTAGCCTGCTGCAAACTTTTTCTAACTTGTCTTTTTTTCTTTGATCTTTTGCAAATGGGCTACTATGATCTTTTTGGAAGCCCACTATCCATGCTCTGAATAATCTGACATTAAATCAAATTCCTTCAAGAGCTTCTTGACATCAATGACAACTTCTACATTTGAGCAAAGGCAATGTACCCAAGGTACCCAAAATTGCCAACAATCTCCCCCTTTGTCATTGATGGCAAACATTTACTGAAAACACAACTCAAGAGCCAAAACTAAAACTAGCTATGCTAACAACTGAGAATCTTCCTTTGAAGTTTTGCTCCCCCTGACTTGAAGCTCTTCTCTTCACTTGATGCTCTCCCCCTTACTCATATCTCTCCCCCTTTGTCATCAATGGCAAAGGGTCACCTTTGGGGCTTGGGACTAAGAATGATCCTCTTAGCTTAGTCCCTCCCCCACCTCTTGATGAGGTTATTAAAATAGGGGTGGGAGTAAAACTCCCATTAGGCACTGATCATCATCAGCATCTACAATTTCCTTGCCGGGCCTTCTTTTGAATTTTTTGTCAATATTCCTGTTCTTGTTCCTATCACTGTTATGAACCTTGGACCTATTCATACCACTGTTACTATTCCTGTACCTTGGAATATCATCTCTACACTGTATAGCTGTGTGACCATCATTGTTGCACTTATAACAGGTAATAATTTTATTTCTTTTAGGCATACCTGTTCTTCGAATCTGCTTGTTCTGACTAACTGAGTTCCTGTTATTAGCCTTGCAAAAAAATGCCTTATGCCCAAACTGATTACAAGAGTAGCAATACCCTTGAAAGAAATTGCTACCTCTAAAACTGTAATTTACCTTCCTTACTTGAGTCATGCAATGCCTAGCCATGTGACCAAACCTGTGACACGCAAAACATCTGCAGTGAAATTTTATTTTATTCGACCTCTTGGGTCCCGAAAACTTCTTCTTCGCAATCTAAATTTTGTTTTCTATTTATGCACATCTATCACTCATGGACTCATGATCTGAAGTACTTTCTTCATCAGAATTCTCTTCCTTTTGAAATCTCTTGCTAGATTCCCCAACCTGTTCCTTGTGTGGCTCAACAAAACCGAGACCTGTTTTATCTATTGGTTTTCTTTGACCTTTGATGAGAGACTTAACCCTTTTGGAGCTATCTTGAAACCTATACATTTTATCCTTGTACTCTTTAGTTTCCACTTCCAAAGAAGCCATTTTCTATTCCAACTCATTATACTGAAGAATCTTAGACTCTAACTCGTCCTTGAGTTCTTGTGTCTTAGCCATAGAGAAGTCAAGACTTTTTGTAAGATCATCTCTCTCCATACAACATTCATCTAACTTATCCTTGAGTCTAGAATTCTCCTTTCTTTCCTTTTTCAAAACACTAAGAGCATTGGTAAGTTCACTTTCAAGATCCTTTATTTGTTTGCTTTCTGAATCATCAGAGTCTTTTACAGATTTCTTATCACTAGAGGTGCTACCCTTTTCAAAAACCATACAAGCATCTTCCTTATAGTTTTTTGAAGCATCCTCATACATACTAGTAACCAATTCATTATTTGTGCAATCATCCTCAAGGTGACCAAAATTTCCACATCTAAAACATTTCATGATAATGAATCTATGTTTCTGTTCTTCCTCTTTTTTTGATATGAACAACATCTCATTTTCACTATCACTTGAAGAACTTTCACTATCACTACTAGAAAACTTACTTGCTTTGTCTAGGTAGAAACTCTTCTTGTGCTTGTGAGAATACCTCTTTCCATGATTGTTGTGCTCATATTTGTTCTTCCTATGATGTTTGAATTTTTCAGAATCCTTCCTCTTAGAATCCTGTTTATCTTCATCACTTTCATACTTGGAAAGAGGACAATCAGTAGCATAATGGCCAAACTTTCCATAATTGAAACATCTTATATTATTCATGCTTTTGTGCTTTCTAGAGAACTTGCCTTTCTTGCTATAATATGCCTCTTCATCACTAGAAGACTCATCACTCTCTTGAACCTGTTTACCTTTGGATTTCTTGGTAGCCTTGAAAGTTGCCTCTTTCTTGACATCAACCTTCACTTGAGTTCTCAACTCAAATGCTACAAGTATACTATGGAGCTCATCCTTTTTCAACTTATCCAAATCTTTAGCTTCCTCAATAGTAGAAATATTTTCACTAAATCTATTAGGAAGAGATCTTAAAATCTTATCACAAACATCATTTTTAGCAAGCTCAAGACCTAAGTCTTTCATGGAGTTAACAACCTCATCCATACGAAGCATGTAGTCACTAATCTTTTCATAATCATTCATATTGAGTTGTTCAAACATACCTTTGAAGTGTCTCAACTTGGCCTTTCGGACATTTACATCACTTGTGTGAACCACCTACAACTGTTTCCACATTTCACTAGCTGTCTTGCAATGAATTACTTTGGTGAGATCTACTTTCTATAAACCTTTCAGGATTGCATTCATTGCTTTTGAATTGCTGTGATGTAGGAGCCTATCTTCTTTAGTATATGGACCATTTACAGGAATAGTGTACCCATATTCAATCACTTCCCAAACCTCATTCCCAAGAGCCATTAGATGAACCTTCATCCTTGCACTCCAAAGACCAAAATCTGATCCATCAAGAATAGGTGTTGCATTGCCACTTGAATAATCCATTGTGTTCTTTGCTAGCTTTTCCTTCAAGCTGTTAAACTTTTCGAAGGCACTGGCTCTGATACCAATTGAAGAACACAAGATTATACTGAGAGGGGGGTGAACAGTATAAGACCACTTTTTACCTTTTTTCTCCAAATCAAATTTCAAATCAATATTATGCAGAGTATAGAAAGCAATATCAACAACAGTAATTAAAACAATGCACAAAACACCATCCACAAAAGAGACATATCAATTTATGTGGTTCACCCAAAGCGGGCTACTCCATGGATAAAATCTCTCACTAAATTTTATCAACTCAAAATCTAGGAATACCTTTCCCAATTACAATATTTATGGGCATCAACCCAAAGGAGACACCAATCCCCTAGCTCTATTATGGCTGGTGATCCTCTAGAAGACCTCTGCCTCCTCTGCCCTTAGCAAATGGAACTCTATCCACAGAAGACACCTATCTTCCCTGCTCTGGCTAGAGACCTCTGTCCTCAACTCTATCACCTCCAAAGTTGGTCCTCGAAATTGCACTAAACACAGTCCTTCGGTCTAGCACAAATGTCCTTGATTTCTATTTCTCTGATCTGCACCGAACATAGTCCTTCGGTCTGGCACATACGTCTTTTGTCCTCTTTTTTTGGTCTGCACAAAAACATAGTCCTTTGCTCTTTTTGCATAATCACAACTGCCCTTGACCTTTGTACCTCTATGCAATTATAGCTGCATAGTCTTCATGCACTCTGCTTCCTTGCAATCTCTCTCACTTGGAAGATTCAACAAAATGCACTCTACTCTCGATGATTGAACTTCTTCACTTCGCATAGTCTACGAACGTCGCTTTTTGAACGCACACTTCGATCGATATTATTTTCTCTCCAAGAAGCCCTTCTTTTATACTAAAACTTTCAAGATCAAAACCTTGATCTTTAGTCGTCTACTACCCTTAACTTTGTTGGCTGCAAAACCCTAAACTGCATCGGCTCAAATTCAACTCTGTCGGCTTCAACCGCCTCTATGGTTCTGTATATTTTCTTGTGAAACTACAACATGTCGCGATATCATGACACCTTTGCAACCAAACACTATCTTATGGCTTTTGTCATGATATCACAACACTTTTTGCTTTTGCTGATGTCATCTTCTCTTCTGTCATGAAATCGTGACCCTTTTGACTTCATGGCCATCTTCTCTACTTTTGTCATGAAATCACAACACTACTGCATTTTCTGATGTCATCTTCACTCCTATCATGAAATCGTGACACTTCTTGCTTTCTCAACCTTTTCTCAGTTTGCACTAGCAAAAATGAAACATGTCGTGAAATCGTGACACTTTCACTGCCTTGAGCTTCTATCTGTCTTACTCCCGTGAAACTGGAACATGTCACGAAATCATGACGCTTTTGTCTTCATAGCCTTCCTTTCTACTTTTGTCACAAAATCGTGACACTTCTCCTATAGAAGACTTGCTTCTAGTTTCTATCATGAAATCGTGACACTTTCTCCATCCGTACGCTTTTCTTTCATCCTATCACGAAATCGCTACATCTTCATCCGCTGGCTTCTTCACTTTTGCCTATCACGAAATCATGACACTTTTTGCATCCGTACACTTTTCTTTCATCTTTTCACGAAATCGCGATGCTTTCAGCTTCCGTACACTTTCTTTGTACCCCGTCATGAAATCACAATGCTTCTCATTTCAGACTCTTCCCTTTGCTGCATGTCACAAAATTGTGAAAGTTCTCACTTCGAGCTTTTCAGCATGTCACAAAATCACGATTGTTCTTACTTCAAACTCTTCAGCATGTCATGAAATTGTGACACCTTTCGAGTAACTTTCTCTCTCTTCGAACTTGTCGTGAAATCATGACAATTCACATTGTGGACTCTCCTTTTAGCATTATGTCACGAAATCATGAGATTTTTCCTTTAGGACTCCCTCTTCTGCAACATGTCATGAAATCATGACACTTTTTGGTCCGTATAATCTTCTTTGCAATATGTTACAAAATCACGACACTTTTCCTTTTCTACCTTCCTACACTTTTCGAGTCGCGAAAATGCGACATGTCACGAAATCGTGACACTTTCCACCTTGCTCTCCTTCTTTGCCAACATGTCACGAAATCATGATAGTTTTTCCAGCTTCTTCTCTCTCTTCCAACATGTCGTGAAATCACGACAGTTTTGCTAGCTTCTTCTCTCTCTTCCAACATGTCGCGAAATCGCGATAGTTTTTCCAGCCTGCTGCAAAATTTTTCTAACTTGTCTTTTTTTCTTTGATCTTTTGCAAATGGGCTACTATGATCTTTTTGGAAGCCCACTGTCCATGCTCTGAATAATCTGACATTAAATCAAATTCCTTCAAGAGCTTCTTGACATCAATGACAACTTCTACATTTGAGCAAAGGCAATATACCCAAGGTACCCAAAATTGCCAACAAAGGTGTATTTGTGTTTGATATTATTTAGTATTGTGATTGCTTGAGAGATAAATTATTATCTTCTAACCTCCTTGAGTTTGGCAAAGAAGTGTTTATGATTTTGGCAGATTTGTATGCTCTACTCCTCATCAAGAAAAATGTATGAGCACATTATTCTTTGGTTGTTGATTGGTTGGTTTTTTGGAAAACAACTTTGGAGTGAGACTTGATTAGTTTCCTTATTGAGTTGTTGAGCTATTGTGAAGTGAATGTTATGCACATTTTTTGATAAGCATTGTTGTTAAAGTGAATGGTTGAGTAAAGTGCTTGAACTAGGGTTTACAAATAACATGAGTATCATTGTTATATGAATATTGTTTTATAAGAATTGTTGTTGAAGTGAGTTTTTGAGTGAAGAACTTGAACTAGGATTTGCAAAGAACATAAGTATCATTGTTATGTGAGATTGGTTGATAAGCATTGTTGGAAACATTTTGAGTGAGTGTTCATATGCTTGGACTAGGGTTTGTGAGCAAGGATTATTTTATTGAGTGATTGGTTGAGTAGATTTGGTTGAGCCTAGTCAAGTGGATGTGTGAAGTGATAGTTCAAGTTCTATGAAATAAATTATTCTATATTCTGAATTGATTTGAGAAAGAGGTTGAGTATTGATGAGTGTGAAACATATTGAGTCTCTAATAATTCTCTATATGTTTTTGTGATAAAAGAGAGATTGGAAGTGATTGAGAGTTTGTGAATGTGAAGCATATTGAGTCTATAAAAAATATCTGTATGTTTCAAAAGAGTGATTAAAAGTGATTGAGCGTTGTGATGAGTGTGAAGCATATTGAGTGTCTAAAAATTCTCTATATGTTTCCAAAATAGTGATTGAAAGTAATTGAACATTGTGATTAGTGTGAAGCATATTGAGTCTCTAACAATTCTCTTTATGTTTTTATGAGTTTGGATAAGTCCTAGTGAGGACTTATTGAGAAGATTTGGACAAGTTCTAGTGAGGACTTGTTGAGCATATTTGGACAATTTCTAGAGAGAACTTGTGGATAGATTAGTGTGAGCTTTTGTGGAAGCTTACAAGACATATTTAAGAAAAGTCTTTGAGAAGACTTGAAAGCAGATTTTATTGATTGATTTGTTCAAAATTTGAGTTAAGGTTTGTAATAGATCTAACAAAGTTAATTTAAGATTGGATCAAGCTTTATGCTAAGGCTTGAGGACATATATTGAAGATAGATTTGTGCTAGAATGAAGGATTGTGTTTAGTGCAGATTAGTGGATAGATATTGAGGATAGATTTATGCTAGACCGAAGGATTATGTTTAGTGTAGATCGATGGATAGAGATTGAGGATAGATTTGTGCTAGATGAAAGGACTGTATTTAGTGCAAATCAGTGGATAAATATTGAGGATATATTTGTGCTAAACCAAAGGATCGTGTTTAGTATAGATTTGGGGATAGATTTTGGTGCAAATTTAAGGATAGGTTTGTTCTAGACTAGAGCCAGAGATTGAGAAGATATGTGCTAAACTGAAGGACTATGTTTAGTGCAGATTTGAGACATAGCTTTGAAGGTGATAGAGTATAAAGGATTATAGTCTCCAGTGGATAGATATCCATTAGACAAAGCAGTGGGGGTAATAGTTCTTCTAGAATATCGCCAGTCAGATCTAAGGAGAAAGATGTTATCCTATGGCTAGATATCCACAAACTTGATTAGGGGATTGGTGTCTCCTTTGGACAAAATTCCATAAACATTGTAATAGGGAAACGATTCCCAAAATATTGATTGAGAAAATTTTAGTGAAATATTTTCTTCGTTGAGTAGCCCACATTGGGTGAACCACATTAAATTGGTGTCTCTATTGTATGTTGTAATTTGTGCATTGATTTGATTACTGCTATTGATATTGCTATCTTTACTTTGCATAATATTGATTGGGAAAGAAAATTAAAATCTTATCTTATACTATTCACCCCCTCTCTTTGTATAAGCTTGTGTTATTCAATTGGTATCAGAGTGGGCTCCTTTGGAAGAGTTCAACAACTTGAAGGAAAATATTTCAAGAACAAAATGGATTCTAAGAATGTGTCCTCAGATAATTCAACACCAATATTTTATGGAAGTGATTATATATATTAGAGTATGATAATGAAGATTCACTTGATGGCACCCGACAATGAAATTTGGGAAGCAATTGAAAATGGATACATACCACTAGCTGATCCACCTACAAATAAGGAAGGTAAGCTTCTACAACATTACAATTCAAAAGCAATGAATGTAATTTTGAGAGGTTTACATAGAACATAATCAATAATAATTATGCATTGTAAATATGCAAAAGGAATATGGGATAAGTTGCAAAGCATATATGAAAGAGACAAAAGTATCAAAAAGGCAAAAATATGAAATCTCAAAGGAAAATTTGAAAAATTAAGAATTAAGGATGAAGAAAATATCAGTGCTTATCTACTTCATGTGGATGAGGTTGTTAATGCCTTGGAAGGACTTGGATATCAGACTGAAGAACCTGATATTTGTGATAAGATCTTAAGATATCTTCCAAAAAGATTTAGTGAAAATATTTATGCTATAGAAGAATCAAAATATGGTGATTATTTGACAAGAGATTTGGTATTCTTACATATTTTGAGTTAAGAAAAAAAGAGGAACCTAATATTTGAAAGGAAGCAACCTTCAAATCAATTAAGGAGACAAAGGGTAAGAAGTCAAAATCGAGCAATGAGTCATCCGATGATGAAGAAGATAATTATGGCATAAGAAATAAGGATTCAAGAATATTTAAAGATGCAAAATTTGTTAGATGTTTCAATTATGGAAAGTATGGTCACTATGCAACTGATTGTTCAAAATATAAAAATAATAATGATGAAGAAAAATAGGATTATAGGAACAAGAATTAGAAAGATACAGGTACCAAGAGAAATACAAGGATGGATAAGGCAAACAAGGAAAACAGTTCTTTCAAAGACAAAAGAAGAGCTACTATGTAGACAATGCAAGTAAGTACTCAAGTGATAGTGATGCTAGTTCTTCAAGTAATGATAAATATGTAGTCCTATTTATGATTGAAGAAAAAGAAGAAATTAAGATAAGGTCACCAATAATTCTCAAGTGTTTTAGATTTGGTAATTTTGGACATCTTGAAGATAGTTTTACAAGGGATGGTTTCAATTTTAGTGATGATGAATATGAGGACACACTTGAAGGACCAGAAGAGAATATTCTAATGACACTAGAAGAAGAAGAAGGTGATCCTATAGAAGACAAGTCAAAAGGAAATGAATATGTAGACAAAGGTAAAAAAATAGAGGAAGAATCAGAAAAAGGAGTTGATCTTGAAGGAGAACT
This sequence comes from Wollemia nobilis, assembly GCA_028583015.1. Lineage (NCBI taxonomy): Eukaryota > Viridiplantae > Streptophyta > Pinopsida > Araucariales > Araucariaceae > Wollemia > Wollemia nobilis. The sequence goes on from JAQPPZ010001125.1 coordinate 11,633,344, forward strand.
CATATATGCTCTTAAAAATTTAAAGAATGTAAGAAAGCAAAACTCCCAACTTGAATTTAAATTTTAAGAATGTGATGAAGATAGAGGAAAGCTTATAGAGGATCTAAAAAATTCAATGGATAAGACAAATAATTTCAAGGATAGGCTAGAAGAAAAGGTCTTAGAATGTGAAAAGTTAGAATAAGAAGTAGCTCTACTAAGGGAAGATTTAGAAAAATCCAAGGATAAGCTACACAAGTTTGGAAGGAGCCCAAATATTGTGGATAAAATGATCAAAGTACAAAGAAGGTCAACAAACAAAATAGGTCTTGGTTTTAAATAAGCTCAAAATAAACAAGAAGAAGAGTCAACCTCAAGTTCTAAAGAAGAAGAAACTTTAGAAGAATATAGTGTAAGAGAAAGTGAGACTTTTGAGGATGAGTTGGATAGAAGAAAATTCAACAAGGAAAGGAACAATGCACAGAGAAGAAACAAATGGAACAACAATCAGAATAGGTTAAGAGATACTAAGAGACCAATGAGGTCAATACAAGGAAGTTTCAATGGATGATGTTTCTCATGTCACAAATTTGGGCACATGGCTTCATAGTGCAAGACACATGAAAGACAAGAAAATGGAAATTTTAGAAACATGCAACTTTTCCATGGGTATTGTTACTCATGTAATCAATTTGGTCACAAGGCAATGAATTGCAGGGTTCATAATATAAAAGGATATGACTTCACCAGGATGAATTCCAAGATATTTGCACCTCCAAGGAATAATAACATTAAGTGTTATAAATACAATAATGATGGACATACAACAAAGTGGTGTAGAGCAGATATTACAGAATCAAGCATGGATAGGAACAGGAACATAAACAAGAATAGGAACATAAATATGGATATGGACAGGAACAAGAATATGAATAGAAATATGGATATGAATAGGAACATGAATATGGACATGGATAGGGATAGAAATAGAAACATTCAAAGAAATCAAAAGGATAAAATGAGAAGAAAAGAGGATAAAGGTAAATACTAGTGCTTGGTGGGAGTAGAAATACTCCCACCTAAAAATTAACCACCTCAAGAGGAGGTGGGGGAGGGGCTAAGATAAGAGACTCATTCTTATCCTCGAGCCCCAAAGGTGATCCTTTGCAACTAATTTCAAAGGGGGAGATATTTGAGTAAGGGGGATATATTTGGTTTAAGGAGAGAGCACTAATACAGGGGGAACAATGTCCCAGGGGGAGCAGAACAAGAAAAATATCAAGTGTTTGGTAAAAATAAGTTGGGTTGCCATCAATGACAAAGGGGGATATTTTTGGACATTTTGAGTCAAAGTTTTCATTTATGTCAAGGAATGAAGTTGTCATTAATGTCAAGGAATAAGCTACCATTGATGCCAAAAGGTCAAAAGGAGCAATGCAAAAGGGTGATGGCAAAAGAGCTTCATAATATTTATTTTTAATATTATGTGAAGCATAAGTAGAAGGGTTTTTATTAAAACCATGGATGAGAAAAAATAAAAGTTTTTTTTTATAAAAACCCATTGAGGCTTTTAATTTCAAATTAGAAAGCCCAAGGAAGTTTTAATATTTAATTTATAAATATTTAAATTCAAATTGAATTTAATTTTTATAAATAAATATTATTTATTTGAAGTGGTAAAACCAAAGGAGGCTTTAATCTTTAATAAAACCAAAATATTTAAATATTAATTTATAATATTTAAATTCTAACAAGTTTAAATAATTATAAATTCAATATTTCAAAGTTAAAACATAAGCACCGACCCCCAACTAATTCATCTCTGTCGACGTGCATGGGAACAAGGGCATAAGGTATTTATACCTTAGCCAAACCTTAGCTTGGAGTCTCGATTAATGCATCCATGTTTTTGTTGAAAAATCTCATGTGCTATGTAAACCCAAATTTCAATGTATTCAAGATGTTGAGGTGCTTGGTTTCTAGCACCATCCGGTGGCTAGCTTAGGTGGCATTTGACTTGGCGCTTGTGGCAGAGTGGTTATGGGTTTGAAACCCAATGGCAGCAAGTTTGGAATTTTGTCTTCATGTCTCTATTTCGGTGGTAGAAGAGGAGGTATTAGAGTGCATGGGCACTCTAGATCCCATGTGAGCACTTAGATCATGTGGCAGCCAAGGCTATAGCTAGGGCACTTGGGGAGGTAGTATTGTGGGTTCAAAACCCACTAAGGGCAAAGGTACAATTTTAATTTAATTTTTTATTTGCCCTAAGGTTTGATGTCAGGTAGTTGGTAGGCATAAGGATTAATTAAAGTTTAATTTCTTGTGGTGAATTTTTATGGTAAAATAGTGAAGGGATTTATAAGGAGTTTGCTTTTAATATTAAAATAAAGTCTCAATTGTTATATTTGTATATTGGAGGAGTAAGCCTTTTAAGGTATTGATTTTATTTTAAAAGGACTTTTTTCCAAAGAGATTATTGTGAAAGTAATTGTTCTAATATTTTTAAGGTGTTGGATGCTATTTTAAATACGGAGTGATAAGGTGTATTTGTGTTTGATATTATTTATTATTGTGATTCCTTGAGAGAGAAATTATTTTCTAACCTCCTTGAGTTTGGCAAAGAAGTATTTATGATTTTGGTAGATTTGTATGGTCTACTCCTCATCAAGAAAAAGGTATGAGCACATTCTTCTTTGGTTGAGTTGATTGGTTGGTTTTTTGGAAAACAACTTTGGAGTGAAAAGGACTTGATTAGTTTCCTTATTGAGTTGTTGAGCTATTGTGAAGTGAATGCTATGCACCTTGTTTGATAAACATTGTTTTTGAAGTGAATGGTTGAGTAAAATGCTTGAACTAGGGTTTGGAAAGAACATGAGTATCATTATTATGTGAATATTGTTTAATAAGCATTGTTGTTGAAGTGAGTTGTTGAGTGAAGAACTTGAACTAGGGTTTGCAAATAACATAAGTACCATTGTTATGTGATATTGGTTGATAAGCATTGTTGGAAACATTTTGAGTGAGTGTTCATATGCTTGGACTAGGTTTTGTGAGCAAGGATTATTTCATTGAGTGATTGGTTGAGTAGAGTTGGTTGATCCTATTCAAGTGGATGTATGAAGTGATAGTTCAAGTTATATGAAACAAATTATTCTATATTTTGAATTGATTTGAGAAAGAGGTTGAGTATTGATGAGTGTGAAACATATTGAGTCTATAACAATTCTCTATATGTTTCTATGATAAAAGAGAGATTGGAAGTGATTGAGATTTTGTGAATGTGAAGCATATTGAGTCTCTAACAATTCTCTCTATGTTTCAAAAGAGTGATTAAAAGTTATTGAGCATTGTGATGAGTGTGAAGCATATTGAGTCTCTAACGATTCTCTATATGTTTCTAAAAGAGTGATTGAAAGTAATTGAGCATTGTGATTAGTGTGAAGCATATTGAGTCTCTAAAAATTCTCTTTATATTTCTATGAGTTTGGATAAGTTCTAGTGAGGAATTATTGAGCAGATCTGGAAAAGTTCTAGTGAGGACTTGTTGAGTAGATTTGGACAAGTTCTAGAGAGGACTTGTGGACAGATTAGTGTGAGATTTTGTGGAATATTACAAGATAGATTTGAGACAAGTCTTTGAGAAGAATTGAGAGCAGAGTTGATTGATTTATTTGTTCAAACCTTGAGTTAAAGTTTGGGGTATATCTAGAAGAGTTGATTTGAGATTGTATCAAGCTTTATGCTAAGGCTTGAGGACAAATATTGATGACATATTTGTGCTAGTTCGAAGGACAGTGTTTAGTGTATATTAGTGGACAAATTTTGAGGATAAATTTGTGCTAGACTAAAGGGTTGTGTTTATTTCATATCAATGGACAGATATTGAGGATAAATTTATGCTTGATTGAAGGATTGTGTTTAGTTTAGATTAGTGTATATATATTAAGGATAGATTTGGGCTAGACCAAAGGACTATGTTTAGTACATATTTGAGGATAGAGTTTGGTGCATATTTGAGGATAGGTTTGTGCCAGACCAGAGACATAGATTGATCATATTTGTACTAAACCAAAGGACTATGTTTAGTGTAGATTTGAGATAGATCTTTGAAGATGAAAAAGTATAGAGGATGACAGTATCCAATGGATAGAGATCCATTAGCCAGAGCAATGGGGGTAATAGTTCTTCTAGTAGATCACCAGTAAAATCTAAGGAGAAAGGAGTTCTCCTATGGATATATATCCACAAAATTTATTATGGGATTGGTGTCTCCTTTGGATAGAGGTCCATAAACATTGTAATAGGGAAAGGATTCCCAAGAGATTGATTGAGAAAATTTTAGTGAAATATTTTCTCCATGGAGTAGCCCATATTGGGTGAACCACGTTAAATTGATGTCTCTATTGTATGTGGTGATTTGTGCATTACTTTTATTATTGCTATTGATATTGCTATCTTGACATTGTATAATATTGATTGGAAAAGAAAATTAAAAAGTTGTCTTATACTATTCATCCCCCCTCTCAGTATAATCTTGTGTTCTTCATTGTTGTGAGCTTTATGTTATTTTGTACTATTTATATGAGTCAAACTTTCAAACTTTCATGTCTATAGTCAAGTCCCTTATTGTTTTTATAAAATAAAATTTGAAATATTTTAGAAGATGATTTTTACATAAAACTAAAATAAAACTATTACAAAAAAAGTTGAAGTTGTTTTAGAAGGTGCTAGGATATCCAAAGGCTTGAATATTTTTTTTTATTCTAAAATTGATTTTTTTTTTCTAAATTAAAGTTCATAACCTATAGGATGAGTTTTACACCTATAGAAACCAAAACCTAAGCATCCAAAAAATCACATTTGGCATCCCACATCAAATCCTACATAATAAAATTATATACCTAAGTTTGAACTTAGGTGTATAAAACCCTGCATATTAATCTATTTTCTAGATTTATTAAATCTAGAAAATCAGCCTAGGATACCCTACCTAATCACTAGACATATTTCCTAGCCACCTCATTACCTCACCTTGTCAAATCTCACACACTCATGTCTTATTTGTCCCTTCATATGGGATAAACCTTACACCTCACTCCACTTGCAACCACATCACCCTAGTTAAGTGAGACACCTTTGGTGACTCACTCTAATCGCCCCTTCCATTTGGTAGCCCTGGATTACCACTTGGCAATCCTAGCTTGCCATATCCCTTTTCCCTCCAAAATACTAAGGGGCCTATAAAGGCACATTCACTCCACCAACCAAATGAGATGAAGAACATACACCATTAGGCTACCAAAATAACACTAGAAGCTCACATGCATCCCAACGAGACCAAATATCTAAAGCCCCAGAGCCTATTTTTGGAGCCTTTTGCCATGCAATCAAAATCACTCATCCATGGTTACATAGTAAAAACCACCCTCATGTGGTTTCCTCACCACCCATCCATGGTTTGCAAGTCCAAACCATGCACTTGTAGTTTCTTAGAAATATAAAAATATGACAATGATGCATATCAATAAGCTTTTTATCTTTGTTAGCAAGGCATCTAGTTTTGATTTTCTATGTTTTCTACAACATTAGTTCGAGGGTTTTATTGCATGGTTTTCAATATTATATATAGGTGCTACTAAACCCCCTTGTGCTTTTTCATGTGTGTAGGAAATAGATACTTGGAGAGCTGTTGAAGCTAGAGTGGTCCCCTCACTAGATATCAGAAGCCCACTCACCTTTGAAGCAATAGTTGAGGAGTAAAGAACACACTAAGCTTGTTGAGAAATTGGAAGAGCCCCCCCTTTTTTATTAGATCATTGTATCTAGAAGAGAGAAAAAGTATTTTAATATTATCCCCAAAACATTTGGGGTAATTTAAAAACAAAAAGCATTGTAAAATCGGGAGGTTCAGGCTCCCTTGTATTAATACAAAAAGATCAATTTTGCAAGTTCTCTTTTCTATTTCATATCATTGTTTTGTGTTTAGTTCTTTTGGTTACAAAAATGGTGATCATGGTGGGATCCCCTAAGGGTTCTATTTGTCTTTGCCTTGCTTAGATTTAGTTACTGATCTATATTTTTTTATGATTACAGGTTCTTGGAGTTTGATCATGTGAATATTGGAAATTGAAAGTTTATGAATCCAAAGCCTATTTTGGTTTGACCTTGAACCTAAGAAACCATGAATACATGGTTACATATTGGAGGAACTATGCATCAACAGTTGGAATTCTACAAAATTGTGTACCAATAGTGAGAGCACTATGAACCACGAATCGACGATTGATAGAGTTAGGAGTAGCAAAATGATAATAGGTGTGTACATATGAAATCCTCCTTTCCTTTCTTTTGACTTAGGGTTTGCATTAGGTTAATAAAGAATTTCAATATTTGTTTGCTTTTTTTTGCATTTAGGTCTTAGGCTAGGCATATTTAAAATAATTTTTTTTTGAAGAAATAACTCAAGGAATCTGTATTTTAGTTTAGTCAGTAAAGCATCTACAATGCTTGATTATGAATAGATCAGGCTAATTTAGGGTTCCAAACCTGCTATGATCTATTTTTGAGATATATTTGGAACCATGGGTTTGTGGTTGGGAATTCCCAAGTGCACGAGCATGGTTGGTTAACTACACAGTTGTGGTTTACCAAACCTAACCATCCATCGATGGTTGGCCTATATTTTTGAAACTTTATAGATATTACTTGGGATTAGTCATTCAATCCTTGATCTATTTCTATCTAATCCTGTGTGTTTTACTAATTTCTACATTTAGGTAATAAATAAAATTGCATGCCAGTTTACATTTACACAATAATAAATAAAAACCCCACACACTAGCACATGAAAATTGGACAAGGTTGGACTTCACCACCAACCCCCAACATATTTACCTCATTATTTGGCCAATTCTAGCTCCAAGAATCATTGTAGTCATAGAAAATAGCACACATTCCTCTTTAGAGGGTGTATCACTGCCCAAGATGAATTAGGTGAGGACTGATAGGACCTAGGCTCCCTCATCGAATTTGGGTTTCATATCCAAGTCTTGGTGGGTTTCACAACTTGAACTTCATCACCAGGTTAGTGTGAGAGAGAGTATAGGTGAAATCCATAGATTCATTTTAGGGTGAAACATTTGCAAATCACTTTTTATTTTTACCAAAAACTTAAAAAAATATATCAAAAAAGTTTCAAAAATCAAAAGAAAAAAACAAACTCTAGGAAAATTGAGTAGCAAACTTGTTTGTTTGTTTACTTTCATGTTATATTGATTTGTGCTTCCATCACTCATTTGCACACATACATCCACATTTTGTATTTCATCCCATCCGTAGCGTATGATAACAACCAATGGTCAAACCAAGAGATTAGCCCTAGTTCAATGTTAGTTGTCTCCTTCCATGGATCCATAATAGTCTTGTTAGGCCCCTAACACTTTGGTGGTAGGGAAAGTTAGTGTAGTCCCTACTATATCCTAGAACCTAAATGTAGGGCCCTCTAGTAGTGCCCCTATTTTGGACATAGATGTTATGTAGAGGGCTACCCATACCACCATTCCTAAGACTCCTAGGAGTGATCCACCTACATCGATGGATAGTCATGTCGTGTATGTGGATATGGATGTATTTAGGCTATACTTGAATGTAGCTAGTATGGTATTTCCATAATTACCACCACTCACCAGTCCATCTTGTACCTTTTATCCACCACAGTAGAAAACCATCTTCTCACAACCATAGTAGTCCAATCAAATCTTCACAAATCCACTTTTTGAACTAACTACTACCACCCTAGCTCATAATTAGACATAATCATCTAACCAAACACCCTTTATTTTACCAAATTAAAACATCACATGCACCAATCCCCTCTATGAAGCACATGTCAATGTTGCTTCGCAGGTCCCTACATCCATCCCATCCACCACATCCATAGATCGCATGCCTTATAACATCTTCCATTTAGTGGTAGTACATTTTTCCACATACCCTCCACCTACATATACTAACATGGTTGCCACACAATTGACCCAACCATCTACCACACATATGGCCATACCATCCTCATTTATTATTGCCATGCAACAAGAATGCTTGTAGCTACAATAATTAATCATGGATAATGCTAATATAAGTATTAATTTTGAGCCATAGCAGTAGTCATAGAGGATAGATTATAACCAACCATCAAAATCCCATCAAAAAACCTTCTTCACCCAAGATTAATCTTGGGTGTTGCATCCCCTGACCACAACCACAACCACAACCACTAATCCATATCATAAAATGTATGCTAACTCTTTGGGTCAGTATATTATCATACTCCCATCACCTCATCACCATAAAATCCCTCATCAACAACCATATCATAATCCATTTCATGCTAACATCCCACATAATCTAGACCCCACCAATAATGCATAGTATTACCAGTAGTAGTAAGTCAACCAGGGTTTTAACCCTCTAGAGAATCCAAAGATCCAATTCTTATAGATCCAGATTGATAGCCTAGCCATGCAAAAACATGGTATGCAATACCAAAAACCTACCTTGAGGTAGCTACTCAATCATCCAATTCATACTTAGGTTCCATAATCACCATATCTGGTAGACTTTTAGATACCAAAGTTTGATAAATTTAAGGGGGATGAGGACCCTCGAGAGCATGAGACTGGATTTATTAATGCATGCTTTAGGAACAAGAAAAATGATGCACTCATGCTCCATACCTTTCCTCATATTTTTTGAGGAGATTCCCTAGATTGGTACAACCACTTACTTCATCAAAGTATTTACACTTTTGAGCAACTAACGGACCAATTCTTGGAGTGGTTCTCCTTGAATGTTAGAAAGAAGACCATATTGACTGATTTGCTTAATTTATAATAATATGATTATGAATTGGTCTATAATTTTGGCAACCGCTAAAGGATGATCATGACCAATTTCCATTCTTCCTCCCTATGGTAGAGTTAACCCAAATTTTCACAAGGATTATGCCAAGCCTATATCCTTGCTATTATAGTTATAATAATACATAACATTCAAAGATGTTGTTATGATCCTCAATCCTAACATTATTAGTTAGTATTATTAATAATTTAATTATTATATTATTAACTTATAAAGTGAACCATCACAACACTTCATAATGTGAACCATCACGTCTCTTCATACGTGAACCATCATATATTTTCACCAATGTAGCTTTAGGGTAGATATATATATTAGGTTGTCCATCCATATCAAATCATCCAAGAAGAAGAATAATAAGCATACATTCTAAGGAGGGAGCCCCCTATAGTGGCAAAGCGATTACAAGGGAGCCCCCTTTGAGTGGCCTCGCGATTACATTTACATTAATTTGTTAATAATTTTATAGTAAGACCTTGGGGTCTTACCATTTGGTGTCAGAGCCATGTGGGACCCAATCATGTGGGAATTGCTTAAATATCTTCATCAAATCACTTATGTGCGTGAGTATCAAAATTGGTTTGAGGATATCACCAAACACAACACAATATTGGATGAATCAATTCTCATCAATGGCTTCATTAGGGGATTAAAAGAGGAAATTAGAATGGAGGTGACAAGGTTCAATCCCTATACCATGATGCAAACCTATGGATTGGCAAAATTAGCTGAAGATAAAATCAATGCACAACAACGATTAGGGAAACCACTTATGGAAAAATCGTCGACTACTTACATCACTCCCAAACCTATGCATAATGGAAGGGCACAAAGCACTTACACAACCCCAAAATCTAATAAAAATTTACAAATTAAACATATTAGCTTTGAGGAGATGAAGGAACGATGAGAAAAAGGACTCTGTGATAATTGTGATGAAAAATTTGGACCCCACCATAAATGTGCTACACTAACATTGTATTTATTGAAGGAATTTGATCCCTGTCTCTCCATAGAGCAAGTAGATGAGGTAGTTGTGTCCGAAGTGACCAGTGCACCTACTCACCGCAATGAAGACAATGAGGTCGATGTGCAATAAGTGAATGATGTACCAAGCAAGGATGAAGTAGACATACCCAAAGTGATCAATGCTAGCCAAACATGCACTCTACAAGACCTACACATACCTTCCTCACCAATAGTGAGTTCTTGCCATATGACCAAACCTATTCGAAACCAACGCAGAGTGACTACACACTCCTTCTCCGTTGGCTCTACCAAGGAACCAAAAAAGGATATGAAATCATTACCATCACTTTTGATGCATCATTCTGAATTATTTGAGGAACCCCAAGGGTTGCCCTCCCATTGTCATCACGATTTTCCTAAGGGATATTCTACTATTGTTCTTGACAACCCACCGCTAATGCTTCATCCTTTTCGATATCCTTGCCTATGAAAGGATACCATTAAAAGAGTCCAAGAACTTACACAAATCCTTCTTGGAAAACAAAGGACAAAGCTTCTCACTTTGAGCTTTGAGGACAAAGCTCTTTTTAAGGAGGGTGGCATGTTAGGATCCTCAATCCTAACATTATTAGTTAGTATTAGTTAGTATATTAATCATTTAATTATTATATTATTAACTTATAAAGTGAACCATCACAACCCTTCATAACGTGAACCATCACGTCTCTTCATACGTGAACCATCATGTATTTTCACCAACGTAGCTTTAGGGTAGATATACATTAGGTTGGCCATCCATATCAAATCATCCAAGAAGAAGAATAATAAGCATAGATTATAAGGAGGGATCCCCCTATAGTGGCAAAACGATTACAAGGGAGCCCTCTTTGAGTGGCTTGTGATTACATTTGCATTAATTTGTTAATAATTTTATAGTAAGACCTTGGGGTCTTACCAGATGCACTCGCCCAATCCCGAGTAATCGAAGAGATAAAAATTCAAGAGGGTGAGATCAAAACCAAAAATAAATAATGAAAAAATAAGAATCAAAAGGGAAATAACCACAACCATTCCAAGTTCACTCAGGTTAATCAAGTAGTCTTGGTCCAACCTTCACAGCTAATCCAACCAACCCAAGTTTAAGTACAACCCCAACAACAACAAAAAAAATTGCAACAATATAACTATCACGCGGTTCCACCCCCATAGCAGTTGCAGAACCAAGCTCAACCTGTAGAGAGGCAACATCATCAATTTTAGGCCTAAATGCACTTACACCCCATTGCTTGAACCCTATTCATCTATTTTATAGAATTTGTATGATGCATAGGCTTTCACATTATTGAAAATAAATCCTGAAGATCTAAATAATACAAAAACAAAAAGCTATAAAGAGCATATATACTACATATTTCATTTGTGGAAAGGGCATGGAATTGAGGCTTGCAATAGATTTTAAAATATTGTGCAAGATTTATTAGAAATAGGGAAGATCAAAGTTGAAAATCCGTTAGCCCAACCAAATCAAAACCTTGGGATATATAAGATACCTTTGCCTCATCATGAGGCAAATAAACAAGCAGTGGAAGCATCAAATTTTATAGTTCCTTCCAATCAAGTTAATCATGTCTCACAACTATAACAAGGTTTTGTGGGGGTTATCAGTGTAGTCACTCATGGGTAAAGAAAAATGACTCGCACAAATGAGATGACCCAAGTAGTGCCAACCCATGTAGCACAACCTAGTGTGCCTATCAACTAGGTCCAACCATTCTGCCTCCATCCATCCATAATACAAATATTCCATCTCAAGCAATCATCACCCTGAGAAGCTAGTTAACACAAAGCCTAAGAATAGCATCAACCAAACTATCAATAGACGATTTAATACAACAATATTCCCCATATCATGAGGCATTTATGGAAATACTAAAGTACTTAAAAGTGAAAACAAAATATCCTAACATCTTCAAAACTTTTGTGGGGAGTGTCCAAAAATGCATGGAACCCTCAATAATATTTTATGACTTTGAGGAAAAGAGTGTATCATCAGAATTACCAGATCCTTCATTGCATATCATGGCTCATATTGATATAAAACCATTTAAGAGAGTGCTCATTGATATTGCTTCCTCCATTAATCTCATTACCACCCTAGCCATCCAACATCTTAACCTACCATCATCCCACATTACAACATCCACCTTCATCATACAGGCCTTTAATGATGCTTTGTGCTCCATTATGGGGAACGTAGTTCTACCTATAACAGTGGAGGTGAAGACCATCCATGTACTCTTCCATATATTGGAAGGGGCTATGCAATGTAACATACTTCTTGGGTATCCCTAGATTAAGGAAATGAAGTGTGTATCCTTGACATTACACCAATGTATAAAATATGTACACGAGGGAAAAGTCCATTGCATCCAAGTCAAAACTAAGCCTTTCAAGTATTGCAACTCGATATCAAATCCCTATGAGCCATTTCTTCCATCCACCCATATTTCAATTCAACCTCTCATCACTTTAACTGCACCAAATAACAACACTTCATCAAAAGTGCCCATATTAGAGGCCTTACCAGTAGTGGATCCTGCTTTTTCTAAAGAACACAAGATTATACTAAGAGGGGGATGAACAATATAGGATACAAATTTTACTTTTATTTTGAAAGAAATAACTTCAAATATCATCAATTGCAATAATGAAATAATGAACAAATCACCACACACATAAGAGACACAAATTTAACATGGTTCACCCAATATGGGCTACATCCACAAAGAAATATTGCTTATAAATTTCTCAACAAATTTTGTGGGCACCAATCCATAGGAGACACCAATACCCTATTATAATGTTTATGGACATAAATCATAGGAGATACCAATCCCCTCTCAAGTTCGTGGATACCTACCCATAGGAGACACCACTTCACAGGAGATACCAATCCCCTTTGCTCTGGTTTTGTGGACACCACTCCATAGGAGACACCAATACCCTCTACTATGATTCTATTGATACCACTCCACTCTATTCTGGTTTTGTAGAAACCACTCCACAGGAGATACCAATTTCCTCTTCTCTGGTTCTTTGGACACCACTCCACTTTATTCTTTTTTTGTGGACACCACTCCACTGGAGATACCAATACCCTCTACTCTAGTTTTATGGACAAGCTTGGTTCACCCATCAACTGATAATGATACATATTCTGACATCTACCTATGCACACTCATACTGTCCTTAAAAATTTATAGGAAATGGCCAACCATGAACATTAGGACACCTTTCAGACCCTTGTTGCATGCGTTTCGTTTCCTACATTGAACCTGACATTTACACATCCATATAAAAACCGCTCACACAACCACACTATCCAAAGTTTACCTTATCCACTATGATATCGATCCTCGCTACTCATGATGCACAGTTGTCCACGCTCTGGTATAATCTACCATAATTTAAGCACCTTCATCTAACTGTAGATATGTCTGCACTACCTATGTGTTATCTATGTCTATCCTAGAAGTTTACGTAGCCATCATGTGGGTATACATCGATGAGTCATGATATGATTCACAATCTATTAGCTACCTATCCAATGGTTCTCGTAAACTTGCTATCGATTCACTTGTGTTTTGTTGCGTTTCAGATAATTATAAAAAAAAACTTGATAAATTATTAAAAATCCCTATATGATTAATGTTTCAATTACAATCCATAAGAATAGCTTGACTACTCCATGTCTACCAGTCTAGGTCAGAGACTAGACGTTCTGCCACTTTCCTTCAAAATGTTTGTTGGTTTGTTTTTGATTTAGTTGCGTGGCTATCCAAATATATTTAGCAATAAATCATTAGAATTACCTATGTGTCATTGTATATCGGTATGCCTCCATAAACATTGTGAAACATATAAAACACCCTCATCCAACCATTGATTTCGCTATGGATAGACATTGATATCTGCCACATATGATGCACTTCCATTATCATTCTGTAGAGCTGAAAAGGCCTACAATACCTCTACTTCTTTCGATGATTTATTTGCATCGTCCAGTGATTCATCCTGATAGTCATCCATGCATTCAGTGGCTCATGTTGTCATCATATGGCTCAGTGGTTCAAACCCTTCGGTTCTCTCCATATCTCCACGCTGTTTGTTGTCCACACAAGCCACGATCAACTCAACATTACCATTTATCCCGATAAATTCTCACTATGTCCGCGTTCGCTCCTGTGAGGTCAGATGTACACCTTGATGCCTGAGTCATCCTTATCTATATCGATATTTACTGCCTCATCCTAACTGTCCATCGCTACCGTGCCCTTTCCACTGACCGCTCCAGTCATCCCTTCCACATCATCGATGTGTAGCCAGTTCTCATTTCTATCAAGCTTTGGTATGTTGCCATCGTTATTTTATTCCCTATTACCAGGCTTATCCATGTTTAAACATCCTCATCATTTTATTTTATTCCCTATTACCAGGCTTATCCATGTTTAAACATCCTCATCATTGCTTGGTTATTAATCGATGTCCCAGTCCATGGCTATGTTAACATCAACATCAACTACCGCCATATCTGTATGCTTTTATCCTTGTCACCGTTGTTTGGCCATGTCTGATACTTCTATGTTATCATGTGGTCCCATAATTCATGTGTCCCACTACCATTTTACAACAGATATCATGCTACCATTCGATAATAGATCTCGCGGCCATCCATTGTGTATGTCTACAGTGACGCTATACTATGAAATGTGCTCCCTGCTTTCAAATCTATCATTGATGTCATTGATATTACAGTGATTTACCATTGGCTATAGATCCACATCCATCGCTAGCCCCTATGTATACATCCAACTCTACCGATTGCGTTGTCAACAAGTCCCAAAATAAATGACCGATACAAAATCTACCGACTGCCATGTTGTCCAACAAATATTCATCGAGTGCATCCTTCATCATCCACGCATGCATCTTGGCTACATCGGTGTGACATGCTGTGTTTGCCACTCGGTTTTAGCACCTGTGCACATTCCAACCAAAGGTTTCAATTAATCCTCCAAAGCTATCCATATAAAACTGAAGTTGCACACCTAAGATAAAAGCCTAGATAATACTATCCATATCCAAAAATGATTTCACAAATCTTACTTTACCTTATTAAAGGTAAAGTGGCTTAAATAAAACCAATTAACACTCTTCTTATATAGAAATTTTATTTTTTAATTTTATTTTTATTTATTATTATTATTATTATTATTATTATTATTTTTATTTGCTTGTTTTATATTTTCATGGTTTAAAATACAAATAGTGAAAACATTTTTTTTATCTCAATCAACTACTCCCACTAGAACTATCCTAACTTAAAAAAACAACAATAAGACCAAACTACAATGGACACACAAAACTTAAGAAAAAGACATTAATCAAAATATCAAAGCCTCACAAAGGAAAATAAAGGGACATTATCCAATACGAACTTTAGAATCTACATGAAAAATTTATGGGTAGAGACCTATGAAGACCACTACTCAAAGATATCACACAAAACAAGCAAATTTTACCAAAACTCAAAATTGAAAGTGGGTCCCCAAAATTTGGGGATAGTTGTGGAGAAGGCCACAAGAAGTATATTTCATAGGTAGTGTAGAAGCATTATTTGCAATTGTGGTCGACAAGTATCTATGCCATGTTGTGTGTTAGGAGTATTTTTCTTGTTAAATACTGCTTCTTGTCTATCATATGTCATTCTATAGGGCAGCATAGGTTCATTTGAAGATTCATATATTCTTTATGGAATTACAGTTTAACCTTGGTTACTAAGAAACACAATTTTTTATTGAGGGATGAATGCAATTTTCCTTCAATTTCATATTCATTTACTAACATCTAAAGTTTTTTTCTATACACATACAATGCCACCTACTGAAGATGGAAATAAGGGAGGCCAATATTTTGGTAAAAAGACAATTCTAAAATATTTTACACAAATATTAAAATGCAGTGAGGTATCAATATCTACACAACATGCAAGTACAAACACCTTTTACCATCAAATCATTATTTTTTTCTTTTATTCTTAAATATAAATCCTTTCTTTATTGATAGATAAATGGTTGTCTACTTATCTACCTCTTTTTAAATGCTTTGTAAAATTTTATTCTATTAATTCTTTAAAATAGTATCTTTTTACATCCAAAAATGATAGAGAACACCAAAAATTGAATGTAGTAAATACTGTTGACCTTGATGTGCATTCACTTGAAGATATTCCAATGGATGAGATGGGACAAACATGATAATTTTTCTAATAACAACATTTAAAAACTTTAGGAGATGTTTAATTTAGACATATCAATCGAAAAAGAAAATAACTATACAATTAAAATGTAGACCTTTGGGGAATCTTGTAGTCAAAAATATAAACATCAAAATATAAGTGAATGGACTATTGGAAGGGGTTTTAAAAATAAATAGGCATGGTTATACCCCTTTATTGAGTGAGATGAGATATAGATAGTGTGTAAATGCATTATTTGTACTTGGAAGCTGGGAAAGGATCATTTGTTGTAAAATAAGAAAGACAATAGGAAAACACTGTGGGAAAGTTTACACCAAAGAAATACAAAGTGATGGAACAATTAATAGATTTCATAGGTGGAAGGATGCATCAAAATGTGTGCATGTGATATATTCACTTGAATACAAAAAAGTAATGAAACAAAAACAAAATATCATTGATAGGGGTGGAACTATCGAGGCCCAATTTCAAAAAATTAATGAGACTGTATTAGCCTCAAAATATTTAGTTTGTTATTGTATATAGTATTCTAAAAACAATTAGACCCATGTTTGATTTTGCTAATTTTAAGCAACTACTTCAAATAGTCGATGTACAGAACCTTACCAGTTCACATTGGTCAAATAGAAGTGGTTGGGAAATGGTAAAATGTCTATCACTAGTTGAGAAGGAAGACCTGAGAGAGAATGTAAAACAAGCCATATTTATTTCACTTTCCATTGATGAGGTAACAATTGTTGACAACACATCTTGGATTTGCATACATGTTTACACATTCAAAAATCATTTGAGACAACCTCATATACTAGCACTACATAAGATGATTGAAAATTGTAATGTGAATTTTTTTTATAATTTTGTTGTAACCAGTTTAAAGGATATTGCCAGAATGGATAAAAAGAAAACTACCACAAAGTTATTTTATGTTGGATTTTATGGTGCGGCTAAAATGCAAGGAAAAAGGAATGGTCTTTGTGTTAGGATTCAAACATCAATTGCACCATATGTAATTTCAATTCATTGCATGGCTCATCAAATGAATCTTGCATACAAAATTGTGAGAAAATTTGATAATGTATCTAGAGTGGAATATATCATCCGTGAAATACACTCATACTTTTCATGCAGTCCAAAAATATTTGTAAGGTTTCAAAAGTTTTCTCTAGGTGTAATCAAAAGCAAAAAAATGTTAAAATATGTGGACACCAGGTGGATTTCACTATTTCTTACTATAAAAAGAGTTTTTTTAGAATATAAATCCTTGGTTGGGTTTATGTATGCACATCGTATGGATGTTGACAAGGAAAAAAAATTACTATTTTGTATGACTAACTTGGAAACTCTTCTCACATTATATTGTGTTCTTCAATTGTTGCAAGAAATGAATTATTTAATTAAACTTGCACAGGAAAGGGAAATTTATATTGTTGATTTCATTAGGATGATAAAATAAATATGTATGTTTATTGACAAGATTTACTTATCCGAATTTGTTTTTGAGGATCCCAAGTTTGATAGTTGGAATATATTAGTTGAAGTCAATGATCCTAACAACTTTTTAAAGTTCAACATCAATTATAATATTTATATTGCTATCCATGAAAATATGATACCTTTGTATTATTATGAAAATTAGTTAGATACACTTACAGATGATGTTGAACAAGTGATCGTAACACATTATGGATAGCACTAAGAATAAATTGAAAAAAATTGAAAAACATTAACAAGTGAAATAACAGATAGTTTTTAGAGAGATGAAATACTTGAGGGCATGGTTGTTGTTAATCCCATATTTTAGAATCCTTGTGTTGACCAAGTAGTAGAAGTGAGTTGTTTGTAAAATATAGGTAATATTATGACATATTTATCTAAAAGTGTAGAAGTAAATGACATTGAAATTAATGGTATTCTAAACAAAGATCTTCTGAGACAACAATCAACCAATTTTGGAATAACAATAGATAATCATATTGCACTTCTGTGACGGGTTCAATCACGTATTTTTGACAAAATTTTTATCGTAGTGTCTTAAAAGAAATTATGAGTGAATACTTTATTTTATATGAATTATTTCAAACAATGATTTATCTATTGAAGGTGAAAGGGCTTTTAGTGCACTATATTTTGTTAAATCAAAAGTTTATAATAGGTTGGACAAACATTTAGAAAATTATTTGAGAATGTATGTGTCATCATACGAGGTGGGTAACTTTCCCTATGATAGAGCTATAACATATTGGAAGTCCCTAGCAAAAATGAGAGGTCTCACTAATACTGTTGATAATGATGAAAATAATTCAGCTTGGAGTGATGATGAGATTATGGAAATACAGAACTCACAAATGATTCTTGGTTCTTTTGGAGAAGTTGATAAGGCTTTGTATTAGCTTCCAGAAATGTAAAATTTCAATGATTATATGATAAATTCATAAAATCAATGATTTTTTGGATTTGAAATCATTTGTAAAATTTTAGTGATTTGAAAAAATTCATATTATCAATGATTTTTCGTATTTGATATCATTTGTAAATGTCAATGATTTGAAAAAAATTATATTATCAATGATTTTTATATTTGATTAGTTGTAAAATTTCAATGATTTGAAAAAAATCATATAATCATTCTATTTTCAATGATTTCACAAATTTGTTTTTTAATGTTATTGACTATATATGTTGTCAAAATTTATGATTTATGCTTTAGCTTTTACTAAACTGGAAATTTGAAAAACATGCATGCATAATGATGCTATGTTATTGAATTAATTATTTATGTTGACAAAATATAATTATTTATGCTTTGACTTTGAATGTATGTATGTATGTGTGTACCATTAGTATCATTAGTATGTATGCTATGACTCGAGAAGTGTTATTAACTATCTATGTTAAAAAATATATATGATTTATGATTTAGCTTTGAGTAAACCATGCATGCATACATAATTACTCAATATTTCTTAGTATCATTAGTGTTAGAATATAAATGTACACTATGCCTTATTTGACACTTGTCATGTTCCTTAACAAGTGTCATGTTTTTCATATAGGCTTGTGGCTGACCTTGAGGCACCTAGGATGACCCTGAGGCACTTAGATGGTTGACTCAGAGGCAAAAAATCCAAGGAAGTGGCTGACCCTGAGGTAATATATCGAGATGTATACATCGTTTATCTAGAATTATTCATAGTTGAAGATTCAAGCGCAAAGAGCATGAGCATAGACCAAATCATGTAATAAAGGAGGATGTTAGGGTTCTTTTAGAGAAGTCAACATTAAGGGGTAATGTTATCTAATGTTGACTTATTTTTCTCTATAGTTAGGATAATGTATACTAAGGGGGAATGTTAGAATATTAATGTGCACTATGCATTCTTTGACACTTGTCATGTTCCTTGACAAGTGTCATGTTTTTCATATAGGCTTATGCCTATATATTGTAAGTTATCTAATGTTGACTTATTTTTTTCTCTATAGTTAGGATAGTGCACATTAAGGGGGAATGTTAGAATATTAATGTGCACTATACCTTTTTTGACATATAATATTAGGTCTATATATTGTAATCTCATTCATGTGTAATATATCTCATATCTTTCAAATCCCATAAATTAGTATGTATGCTTTGAATCTAGAAGGCAAAATGCAAATATCATATTACTTTAGATATGAAAAATGAAAATTTAAACCCATTCATAAATATATCCATTGTAAACTCACTTTGAAATATAAAAACAATATAGCATAATACAAAAGACAATACTCATTTTTATACAACAAGAAGAACGACTATGAATAGAATGAAAATTTAAACCCATGCATAGATATATCCTTCATAACCTCACTTGAATATTGAAATATAAAAACAACATAGCATAATACATGGAAAATGAAAATTTAAACCCATTCATAGATTTATCCATCGTAAACTCACTTTGAAATATAAAAACAATATAGCATAATACAAAAGACAATACTCATTTTTATACAACGAAAATTACTATGAATAAAATGAAAATTTAAATCCATGCATAGATATATCCTTCGTAAACTCACTTGAAAATTGAAATATAAAAACAACATAGCATAATACATTGAAAATGAAAATTTAAACCCATTCATAGATATATTCATTGTAAAATCACTTTGAAATATAAAAACAATATAACATAATACAAAAGTCAATACTCATTCTTATACAACAATAAGAATGATTATAAATAAAATGAAAATGCATAGATATATCCTTCATAAACTCACTTGAAAATTGAAATATAAAACAACATGGCATAATACACAAGATGATGTAGGAGCATCTAAGGGCAACAGAGCAATCTTGCACCAACCAAATTTGTCTAAGTGTTTTTGCAAAGAAAAAAATAAAAATAAAAAAAAATAATATAAATGTGTCGCGATATCGCGACATTAAAAGTGTCGCAATATTGTGACCAAAAACAGGGAAAGAAGCTACGACCGACGGAGGGTCACAAAATCACGACATGTCACGATTTTGCGACATGTCACGAAATCGCGACCAAATCAAGAAGCAGGGCTACGGCGGATGGAGGGTCACGAAATCATGACCAAAACCAAGGCAGAGGCTACGACGGGCGGAGGGTCACGAAATCGTGACCAAAACCAGAGGCAGAGGCTACGGCGGACGGAGGGTCGCGAAATCGTGACCAAAACAAAAACAGAGGCTACGGTAGTACGGAGGGTCACGAAATCATGATCGCAACGAAAGTAGAGGCTACGACAGTGCGGAGGGTCACAAAATCATGACCAAAATGAAAGCAGAGGTTACGGCAGTACGGAGGGTCACAAAATCGTGATCGTAGCTTAAGAACGAAGGCACGGTAGAGAGACGTCGCGATATTGTGACATGTCGCAATATCGTGACATGTCGCGATATCGCGACCAAAGTAGAAGAAAGGGGGATGCGATAGAAATACGTCGCGATATCATGACATGTCATATTTTCGCGTCGAAAGACGAGCCAAAGACGAAGAGTCGGAAAGGGAGACGTGTCAAATGCCTGGACGACGAAGCGACACGGGGAGGCGAAACGAAAGGTTCTGGAAGAGGAAACGAAGGGCCGCCAGCTGGAAATGGAGCGCCACCTAAGAACCTTTAAAAAGGGGAGCAAAGGCATGCACACGGGGGTTGAAAATGATAATTTTTTTTTGTATTTCGAGAATGGAGAAATTCTGAAAAGGCGCAACTCTTCTGTGACCTATGTAATATTCTGTTGTAATAATAAATTTTTGTTGCATTTGAATAAAATACAACTATTTTTCTTCTTCGTATTTTTGGCTCTCGATCAAGTGGTATCAGAGCGGGAGTTCCTGAGTGTGTAAGCAGACCACCGAAAGTGAGGCAGCTTGCACCAGGACCAGTTGGGATTTGCGAGAAAGGTGAGCAGTATGCCTCCAAAAAGAAATCATGGTCACGGGAGAAATGTGGCACAGGATGAAGATTTCAGAGCGTTGCAGAGACAAGTGCAAGCCCTGCAGGAAGAATTGCGAAAAAGGACCGAACCTAAGGGAGAAGAACAGAGTGACGATGAAGCCTGGGAAACTGAGGATCCATCAGATGATGAAGAAGCATTGGATCCTTCTGAAGCTAGACTGTTGAAAGCTCTATCTCAGGTCGGGAAGAGACCAAAGTTTGATGTCTCTACATATTCTGGGAACCTCAACCTAGAAGAGTTGATTGACTGGATCAACGATATGGAGGAATACTTTGAGTATGAGGAGGTGGCGGATCCAGACCGGATAAAATTTGCAAAAACAAAATTAAAAGGCCATGCTAGTTTATGGTGGAAAGGAGTACAACTCGAAAGAAATAAAAATGGAAAGGAGAAAATAACCAGATGGGACCGAATGGTGGAGAAGCTGAAGAGACAATTTATTCCCGTAGATTACGAGTTGGACCTATTGAGGAGAATGCAGAGTCTGAGGCAAGCAGGCAAGTCTGTCCAAGAATACACAGAAGAATTCTACAAGATCTCCATCAGAACTGGCCATTCAGGGGCTAATAAGGAGAAAGTAGCCAGATACATCAATGGGTTGAGAATGAACATTCAGGAAGAACTCAGCTTGATCAGAATAGCCACCATAGAAGATGCATACCAGTTGGCCTTGAAGGTAGAAGAGAAACTAAACAGAAGATTTGAAGGCAACCAGAGAGGAAGGGATCATGGTGGAAGAACCGATGGAAGAACCGATGGAGGAAATTACCGAGACCAGAAGAAGACTGGGGAAACAAGCAAACCCCAGGAACAGAAAAAGGAGAATACCTACCGCCCGCGTGATCAGAACAATGACTACCAGAGAGGAAGAGGTAGACCTGGACGTGGGTATGGAAGAGGGGTATTCCATGGAACCTATTTCCAGTGTGGAGAAGAGGGACACCGGTCATACGAGTGTCCTCAACACCAAGAAAGGATGGACAAGAGACCTGAGGGTCATGCCAGAGCTGCTGTGGCAGATGAAGGTGCAGAGTCAGAACACTCTGAAGAGGGCGAAGGAGGAGGAGAAGTGTTGATGATGAGAAGAACATTGTTGAATGAGGAAAAAGAACCAGAATAGAGGAAGAGCCTATTTCGCACGAGGTGCAAATGTGCAGGGAAGGTCTGTAATGTTATCATTGATAATGGTAGCACATACAACTTAGTTTCAGAAGAGATGGTTACTAAGTTGAATTTGGGGAAGAGGAAGCACCCGCATCCATATCGGATTGCATGGTTGCAGAAAGACCACAGAGCACTTGTCAATGAATAGTGCTTGGTCAAATTTCACATTGGGAATTATCAAGATGAGGTCCTATGTGATGTATTGCCGATGGATGCTTGCCATTTGTTGTTGGGAAGACCATGGCAATTTGACAGACGTGCAGTGCATGATGGGCATGCAAATACGTACTCTCTAACGAAGGATGGAGTACGTCACAAATTGAAGCCACTAAAGGAAGTGGATGAGAAAGTGTGTAGTAGTGCCAAAATCTGCCTAGTGGAAGGAAGACAGTTTTTGGATGGTCTGAAGAGGGATTCAATGTGTTATGCATTAATCCCTACTGTTAAGAAAGAATAGTATACAGATGTTCCAGCAGAGGCCGAACACCTGTTAGAAGAATTTCTAGACATCATATCAGATAATGTGCCTGAGGGTTTACCACCGATGAGGAAGATCAGTCACCATATTGATTTGGTACCTGGATCTAGTTTACCCAACAAGGCAGCCCATAGAATGACTCCTGTGGAAAGTGAGGAGCTGAGCAGGCAAGTCCATGAGTTGTTGAAAAAGGGACTGATTCGAGAAAGCTTGAGTCCATGTGCGGTACCTACAGTACTAGCACCAAAGAAGGATGGGGAGTGGAGGATGTGTACAGACTCCCGAGCTATAAACAAGATCACCATAAAATACAGATTTCCATTACCAAGGATGGATGATATTATGGACTGTTTGAGTGGAGCCAAGTACTTCACCAAGATTGACCTGAAGAGTGGCTACCATCAGATTCGGATCAGAGAAGGAGATGAGTGGAAAACTGCTTTCAAAACCAGAGAAGGTTTGTATGAGTGGTTGGTCATGCCATTTGGGCTAACCAATGCACCAAGCACATTCATGCGGTTGATGAATGAAGTGCTGAAGGAGTTTTTAGGCAAGTTTGTTATTGTCTATTTGGATGACATTTTGATATTCAGCAGAACCCTGGAAGAGCACCTGATGCATATCAAGAGGGTTTTTGAGAAGTTGAGGGAAGAACAGTTGTTGATCAACTTGAAGAAGTGCAATTTTGTGAAGAAGGAGTTGGTATACCTGGGATTTGTCATCTCAGTTGAAGGTCTAAAAATGGACCCAGAAAAGGTGAGGGCTATCATTGAATGGCCTACTCCAAGGAGCACTTTTGAAGTGAGATCATTTCATGGTCTAGCCAGTTTTTATAGGAAATTCATCAAAAATTTTAGCAGTATTTGTGCACCCCTTACAGAAACAATGAGAGGGGATAGGAAAGATTTTAAGTGGACCTTGGGAGCTGACAAGAGCTTTGATATGTTGAAGAAGAAGGTCACTGAGCAACCTATTTTAGCACTTCCAGATTTTAATAAGGTATTTCAGGTAGACTGTGATGCCAGTGGTAGTGCCATTGGAGCTGTGCTGAGTCAAGAAGGTAAGCCTGTTGCTTACTTTAGTGAGAAACTCAATGAGGCCAGGAAGAAGTATTCAGTGTATGACCAAGAATTCTATGCGATAGTTCAGTCCCTGAAGAAGTGGAGACATTATTTGCTGCCAAAAGAGTTTGTGTTATATACTGATCATCAGGCCTTACAGTATATAAACAGCCAGGGAAAACTGAACCAGAGGCACTTGAAGTGGGTTGAGTTTCTCCAAAGCTATACCTTTGTGTTAAAGCATAGAAGCAGAAAATCAAATAGAGTTGCAGATGCCTTAAGTAGAAGGCAGAATTTGCTGATTGAAATGACAAGTGGAAGTGGTAGGATTCGAAGAACTGAAGGGCCTCGTACCTTGAAGATCCTGATTTTGCAGAAGCCTGGACGGCTTGCTTGGCACCTATTACTGTGGACAGGACAAAATGGTTGGATTTTCTAATCCAAGATGGAATGTTGTTCAGAGGAAGTAAATTATGCATTCCAAGGAGTTCCATGCGGGAAAACTTAGTCAAGGAGAAACACAACGGAGGACTGGCTGGACATTTTGGTCGGGATAAGACCATTGCCCTGGTGAGTGAGAACTATTACTGGTCGCAACTGCAGTAGGATGTGAACAAGTTTGTGCAAAGTTGCAGAATATGCCAGATGGCAAAAGGAGTGAGGCAGAACATAGGATTATATCAGCCGTTACCTGTACCTGAGAGGCCATGGGAGGACATCAGCATGGATTTCATTCTTGGGTTGTCGAGAACACAGAGGGGAAATGACTCCGTATTTGTGGTGGTTGACAGATTCTCCAAGATGGCACATTTTATTCCCTGCCAGAAAACAAGTGACGCGGTTCACATTGCAGGGGTTATTTTTCAAGGAAGTGGTACGACTTCACGGTCTACCAAAAAGCATAGTTTCGATAGAGATACAAAGTTTGTTGGGTATTTCTGGAGAACATTGTGGAAGAAGTTGAAGACAGATCTGAAGTTTGGTTCTGCATACCACCCACAGACTGATGGATAGACAGAGGTGGTAAATAGAAGTCCGGGTAATTTATTAAGATGCTTGATAGCAGATAAACCCAAGGGATGGGATTTGGTTTTGCCGCAGGCGGAATTTGCATACAACAATTCTGTCAACAAGAGTACAAACAAATCTCCATTCCAAGTCATATATGGAAACAGCCCAAGAAATGTTTTTGAGCTGAGGAAATTAGATAAAGGAGAAAAGTGCAGTGCCGAGGCTGAGGAATTTGCAAAACAGATGAAAAGCCTGCATGAAGAAGTAAAGAAACAAATTACAAAAATGAATACTCAGTACAAGACAAGAGCAGACCAAAAGAGGCGGTTCAAAGAGTTCGAAGTGGGAGATGAAGTCATGGTCCATCTCAGAAAAGAAAGGTTTCCAGCCAAAACTTATAACAAATTGAAGATGAAGAAATTTGGGCCATGCAGAATACTGGAAAAATGGGAGTCAGGCAATGCATATGAAGTGGAATTGCCAAGTGGGCTTGACATTTCACCTATTTTTAACATATCAGATTTAGTGAAATACCATGAAGGGGATAGTAGTGAGGCACCATGTGCAGAGTTGTGGAGTATTCCAGCATCTACTCCAACCACAGATGAGATAGAGGAAATACTGGACACAAGAGAAGGCAGAAGTACCAAAAACAGACAGTATTTTGAATATTTGGTCAAGTGGAAGGGCAGACCGATAGAAGATGCAACTTGGTTGTCTAAAATGGAGGTTGACCACCTGGGTCTCCCTCCAACAGTTCAGAAGTGAGGATCACTTCTCAATCTACCCCGGGTGTCTGATGCAGGAGCATCCGAGGGCAGCAGAGCAATCCTGCACCAACCAAATTTGTCTAAGTGTTTTTGCAAAGAAAAAAAAAAAAAAATAAAATAATATATATAAAAAAAAAAAGTGTCGCGATATCGCGACATTAAAAGTGTCGCGATATCGCGACCAAAAATAGGGAAAGAAGCTACGGCCGACGGAGGGTCGCGAAATCGTGACCAAATCAAGAAGCAGGGCTACGACGGATGGAGGGTCACGAAATCATGACCAAAACCAAGGCAGAGGCTACGGCGGACGGAGGGTCACGAAATCGCGACCAAAACCAGAGGCAGAGGCTACGATGGACGGAGGGTCGCGAAATCGTGACCAAAACAAAAATAGAGGCTACGACAGTACGGAGGGTCGCGAAATCGCGATCGCAATGAAAGCAGAGGCTACGACAATGCGAAGGGTCACGAAATCATGTCACGAAATCATGACCAAAACAAAAGCAGAGGTTGCGGTAGTATGGAGGGTCATGAAATCACATGTTGCAAAATCACGATCGTAGCTAAAGAACGAAGGCACGGTAGAGAGACGTCACGATATCGTGACATGTCGCGATATCGTGACCAAAGTAGAAGAAAGGGGGACGCGATAGAAATACGTCGCGATATCGTGACAGGTCATATTTTCATGTCGAAAGATGAGCCAAAGACGAAGAGTCGGAAAGGGAGACGTGTCAAATGCCTGGACGACGAAGCGACACGGGGAGGCAAAATGAAAGGTTCTGGAAGAGGAAATGAAGGGCCGCCAGCTGGAAATGGAGCGCCACCTAAGAACCTTTAAAAAGGGGAGCAAAGGCATGCACACGGGTGGTTAAAAAAAAATGATAATTTTTTTTTGTATTTCGAGAATGGAGAAATTCTGAAAAGGCGCAACTCTTCTGTGACCTATGTAATATTCTATTGTAACAATAAATTTCTGCTGCATTTGAATAAAAGACAACTGTTTTTCTTCTTCGTATTTTTGGCTCTCGATCACAAGACAATACTTATTTTAATATCACAGCAAGGATAACTTTAAATAAAATGAAAATTTAAACCTATGCATACATATATTCTTTGAAAACTCAAGCATATTTGAAACCCCATAATACTCAAGAGATGAAAATAACACACTATTATAAATTTAAATAGTATAATAGTAAAGTAATAAAAGCAAGTGTATTATTTTCAAACGAAAACATATGAATGCCATAAAATTATCTTTTTGAAAAATCAAAATTTCAAAAGCAGTTTTAGGCTTCATATTTTCCCTATTTTGCTCCCTTTTCCTCTTTTGCAACTTCCACAACTTTCACATTCTGCATTCCAATGGTTCCTCCCTCAGTTTGGGTAACAATACTCTCAATTGCTCCAAAACTGAAAAGGATGTTCTCAAAACTTTGCAATCCTTTGATAAGGGTGTTTTCCTCTTTTCCAACATATTCGAATATTAGTGCAAGAACTTCTTTACCTTTCTCCTTTAGCAGAACATCAGGATCCAATATATTTCGAATAATGATTCTTTGAAAAAAGTTGTTTTGTCGAACTACTTCTTGAGCTCTTTTTTCATTTCCATAGAAGCATTTAAGAAATCCTTTGTCATCATTAGATAGTCTTATAGTTTTTGAAAATGCTTCTTGATATTATCATACTTTACGTGCAAAAGAAAAAATAAGTAGTCAGCAAATATTTATATTTTAAAAAAGAAAACAATTTTTTTTAACACATTAGTCAAAGCTTGACAACATTCTTTGCAACTACAACAACAACCTTTTTCTTATCACATGCCCATTTGTTATAATAATCTTGGGCCTCAGCGTTTATGTTCTCCAATATGTTCAACATAAACCTTAAAATTTCATCTGTGTAAGATGTAGTAACCTGCACAATGCTAGATTTTACTTGATGTAGTAGAACCCCTATATTTTAAGGTTCATTTTCAATTAAAGAGAAAATATTTCTCTTTTTGAATTTTTTTGAATCGGGCCTTAATTTCCTTTATCAACACTTTGGTATGATACTCCTATTTTTTCATTTCTGTTATATCTAAAAGTAGTGAATCCTTAATGGTTGCTTCAACATTGTTAGAAACTATTTTTTTTCAAAAATATTTAGTCTTTCATCCTCTAGTAAAGGATGAGACTAAGGGGTGTTGGTTTCCCTAGGAGGAGATTTTCTTGAACGTTCTACTCCTTCATTTTGAGGATCTTGAAGTAGTTTTGATACTTGAAAAGTAGTGGGTGTGTTTCCTTGTAAAAATAAATCTTCATCCAATGGAACATTATCCAACCTAGCACCAGAAGCTTTCGATACACCTATAAAATTAAAATTACTAAAAGACATATGTCTGAATGTTAAAAATTGCTTTGTTGCTTCTTTCTCTAGCCTAGATGGAAGAATGTGTTTTCCACTTAGGAAGCATTGACCTCGCATCTGAGGTTGGCATGGTGGAGGGGGTGGCATCAAATATTGATTTTATGATGGGTTTGTTGTATAGGAACTTAAAACATCAAAATAAAAATTGGTTACAAAATTTGTGAAGGTAGATTATGAAAATTGGTTATAACACTTACCGATAGAAGAAGAGATCTCTTACATAGGCATGGATGCAAATGGAATGTGGGTGAACTATACATATGAAAACATAAAATAAAACTTAAATAAAAAATAGTAAAAATTTGGTAACAAATTTTGTTAAGGTAGTCTGTAAAAATTACTTCTCGAATATGAGACCTCTTGCGCAACTATGCCCATTGGTAGTGGATGTGCAGTCGTAGGTGGAGTTTTTAGAGGATTAGGAGAACTAGATCTTACATGCCCCCTTTTTGATATTCTTCTTATCGGTGATGTTATTTCCTTCGCAAGTGTTTCAGAGTCTCTTGATTCTTCTAGATTATAACCTCTGAAAGCAACATCTCGCTTTAAATAAGATTCATCTAGTGCATCCTTCATCATCCATGCATGCATCTTGGCTACATCGGTGTGACATGTGTTTTCCACTCGGTTTTAGCACCTATGCACATTCCAACCAAAGGTTTCAATTAATCCTCCAAAGCTATCCATATAAAACTGAAGTTGCACACCTAAGATAAAAGCCTAGATAATACTATCCATATCCAAAAATGATTTCACAAATATTACTTTACCAATTAAAGGTAAAGTGGCTTAAATAAAACCAATTAACACTCTTCTTATATGGAAATTTTATTTTAATTTTATTTTTATTTATTTTTATTATTATTATTTTTGTTTGCTTATTTTATATTTTCATGGTTTAAAATACAAATAGTGAAAACATTTTTTTATCTCAATCAACTATTCCCACTAGAACTATCCTAACTAAAAAAAACAACAATAAGACCAAACTACAATGGACACACAAAACTTAAGAAAAAGACATTAATCAAAATATCAAAGCCTCACAAAGGAAAATAAAGGGACATTATCCAATATGAACTTTAGAATCTACATGAAAAATTTATGGGTAGAGACCTGTAGACACCAAAATAGCACCAATCCAATTATGTGACAACAAGCACTGATCGCACTAACACACACAGCCCAAGGGCAGCCCCAGAGGTTAAAACAGTGGTTCTAACCACTCACACAGTAGTTTTACAAGTCAGAGATCAATTTGGCACCTTTTAAACACTCTGCTACTTATTCGCTCCACCCAGGGACGAGTGTGGATTGGTACTCATTTCACCCAGAGACAAGCACAGATTGGTACTTGTTTCACCCAGAGACGATTACCAACACTCGCTTCGGGGTGGGACGAACGCTAGGTTTGACCGACAAAAAGTCAAACCTTGACATATGACAACTCAGAACTACCACTTAGCTCTCCCTTCATGGCATAGGAGGGTGAGTGAGTTCTTTTGACAACTCATATCTGTCAATTAACTCTCCATTCACTGTATGGAAATGAGAGTGAGCTTTTTAGGACAACTCAGATATGCCACTTGACTCTCCCTTCATTGCATGGGAGTGAGAGTGGGCTTTTTCATGACAACTCAAAATAGCTACTTAACTCTCCCTTCATTGCATGGGAGTGTGAGTGAGCTTTTCTAAACATACAAAGACATGCACAGAGGCAGTTAAGAATCCCTTGATCAAGAAGAAGTCTTCTCTTCACAAAAAAGCATTCATGCAAAGTAACACTTTTGCATGTTAATTCAAAGAGACCCCTTGGGTCTATAAAATGGTGAGCTTCCTCACCCAAAAGATATACAGAGAAGGAGCATTTTGAGCGACGAAGTGTTGCTAATTTACTTACTTGTGATTTGTGCTTTCAACATCCATAATCTCTTAATCGAAAGAGAGGTTATTGGGTGACTTTTGAAGGCACGAATCAAGAACCAAAACCCGATTTTTTGACCACAATATCCTACCAATTTGCCGACAACACATCACATCAGGTTTCGGACTCATCCCAAGCGGATTGGTGTCGAAACAAAGTTTCACCTACGGGTGGTTTGCCTTCAGGCACCCCCCGCCTTATTGCATTTGGTGACTATTTCTTTTGTAGTATTTAGCTAGTTTCATGATTATGCTTCTGTCAAGTTTTTAGTTTATTTAGACTCATCTTAACCATCGTTAGATTTATCTTTTATTTTTCATACACAGGTGCTACTGATTATTTGTTTGTTTCTTTGAACATAGATTTTCAGCATTAGAGGAGCAGGGAGGAATCTACTTTTACCAACACAAGCTGCGGCAACATTTTGGTTCGCCCATCTTATATGTGGGTACGCGAAAGAAGGAATTCTAAAACAAGTTGTAAAAGACCAACATTTAATGCTCCTATCCCCTAAAAAGGAAGGAGACGCATTGTAACACAAATTTGAAAAGCATATCAATAAAAGGGTTGTATTTTATATTGCTTTGATATCTTGTGTTCATGTTCTTTCTTTTTACGCATTTTTCAATAACATAGGGTTTAAGCATTATTTTAGTTTCGTTTACATTGCATTTTTAGTCTATCCTTTTTGTTTCTAGAATCTCATGTTTTCAATGGCGATCACGGTGGGACCTCTATCCTATATTTTTGTTTAGGTTAGATTTTTGATCTAAAATTGATTATTTTGATTATAGGTACCTATTTTTCAATTATCAGACTGTTATTCATTTTTGCAAGTGACGATTACAAAATTGGTATTCATTTCACCCAGTGACGAATAAGCATTCGTCTCACCCTGGAATGAATACTGTTATGATATTCGCCTCACCCAAGGACGAGTATAGTTCTGTGCATTTTTCAAAGCAAATCAGAAACATCCTGTTCGGCAAAGAAGAGGTAAGGTTTTTTTTTTTGAAAATCTTCTACCAAATTTCTATTTTTTGTTTTCTGGTTTTCAGTTTTGTATGGCTTAGGGAAAGTTTCCTTTTTGTTTGCCTGTTTCAAATTTTTGCAAATTAAAATGAACCCCACACACCACATGGTATTTTAAACACAAGGAGTTGGTCGTAAAACTCCAACCCTTGAGCAAGACCAAAGGTGGATTCCATTATCACTTTGTCTTGAGATATTGCATCCATTATCCCGATTACGACTATTGCTAGATGTAAATCCTGACGAAAGCTGAACGAGTGTAGCTAGGGTGATTCCTAGCACATAAGGATAAGTCTTCTATGGTAGGTGTCATAAACAGAGTGATTCCCCTTTCGTACCGCCTATGTTCCATGTATCATCTGCTCTCATGTAGCTATAGTCTCCCTCACATAAGGGCAGGTATATAGAGAGGTTGGTATATCAGTCCGGCAATGGTATATTGAAGGGGCGACCATTTTGGGAGTCATAAGAGCCTTCATAATTGCATTTAAACGGTTTTCATAAAAAGTCTTCAAAAACACAAAAACAAACAAAAAAAACACACTAAACCAGATTTAGGGCACACTATTAATATTTAAAAGAGATAATCATTGCTTGTGTGTGTATGCTATTTTTTGTTTAGACAAAAAAATCATAAAAAGAAAAATCATAAAAAGAATTTTTGCATCTTTAGGGTAACATTACCATGGTGTTTACTCGTAGCCAAGCCCAATAACGGGCAGAAGCTACAGAGAATGCACCAAGAGAGACAAATCATCTTCAATATAGCCCTAAAGACTTGGCCATCCCGCCTTGGCGGCAGGGTACACAAGTTAGTCCACACCATGCAGTCATAGAACATGGCTCTAGAGGCACCTCCTTGAGGGGCACTCCGACTCATGTCATCAATAGACAGGACTATATAGGCACCTCCTTAGGGAGAACTCCTAAGAAACAACATTCTTTTCAAGAAAATAACCAACATGTAGCACTTGGCCTAGATACAAGGCCCCCCTTTGAAGTTCGTTATGGGTGGCCTAATGATGAAGTGCTATATACTACTCTAGAACAACAAAGGGTCCAAAATGAGGAACCATATGATGTCGTTACTCCTAATTTACCCCTGATTAATGTCAGACACACTAGACCATATCCAGAGTATCAGGTTCTCCCGACAGGGCAAGATAATTCGACCCGCACTTTTTTTGCATATAATAGAGAGTGTGAGGAGGATCACTACGTTCCTCAAGAATAGTACATAGTGTGGGAATGATGCACGTCTGCACCCACTTTATATACAGATCGCTCATTGAGACCAGAGCTTCAAGTCAATGCTGCTAACCTCGACAGAGGGAAGCAACATATAGGGGTCTCAGAGCACCATGATCGAAAAAAATATATAGGGGAGGCATATAGGCCCCCTAAAAAAGAGATGGCAGAACAAAATGACTTGGCATTTGCCCAACTAGCTGCCTACCAAGCACAAATCATGCAGCTTAGGCAAGACCAACAGAAATTAGAACATTTGTGTTGCCTTAATCAAGAGCGCATTCAGCATTAGATAGCTGAATTACTTCACAACAATGCACTTGAGAAGGCCCCAGTCCCTCGTGCACAGCAATCTAAGATGTATGTGAGGCACAATCCCCTCATGCAAAATAGGTCTCCATGACTTCATTAAGCACTGCCTCTAAGACCTCCTAGACCTAAGCGGGAGGCCACTCCCCGCAACCATGATGGGCATCCTCCGCGGGCACCCATCAATGTTTATAGGCCTAGGCCAGACACTCCTCAAGAAGATTATGAGGATTATGACCAAGAAGAAGAGTGGGCTGAAACACCCTATCAAGGTAGAAGGGATGCTACCCATTTATCCCTCCAAAGGCCTCAAGTTCCCCGCAATCCACAATGGGAGCAAACCAAGGAAGAGGAGATTACGTCCTCTGATGCATACAAAGTGTTGTTAGAACGCTTGGAGACTATGGAAATCAAGACTGCTAGGCCCCAAAAGCCTACCTTACACCAACTTCGTAGTCATCCGGTGCATCCATCAGTACCAATGCCTCCATACCCTAAAAATTTCAAGCTGCCCCAGTTGGCACTCTTTAGAGGGGATGAAGATGCTCATGAGCATGTGACTTGATTTTTAAGCCAATGCTTTGGTATACAATACAATGATGCATTGCTATTAAGAACATTCATAACCACATTTGCAATATCTGCCTCAGATTGGTTTACCCATATACCGAAGCATAGCATCTACAACTTGGATCAGCTAGTGGATGCATTCCTAGAACGTTTTGCTTTCAACACAAAGAAAAAGGCATCACTAAGTGATCTAGCTAGCCTCAAGTAGTATGAGGAAGAATCTATGGTGGCATATGGGAATCGATGGAGGATGTTGCTTTCAAAGCTGTCGTACCTCCCTCCTATGTTCGACCTAACTCAAATGTTTGCAAAGAGCTGTTTGCGATCGATCTCTGTGCTATTGCAACTACAGTAATACGCCACTTTAGAAGAAGCTCTGGCACAAGCTAGAGTTATTAAAGAGATCAAGATACAGGATGGTGAAATTTCCAAGCCTAAGAAAAAAGAGTGGAACAAGAGCACCAAAACAGGGAATACGCAACGTAAAACCCACCGCGATCAATCAAGTTGCTATCAATGCCCCTAAGCCTGCCCAAGCAACACAACCTCCAAAGGCTAATTATCAGGCGGTGCCTCATAATAACTATGAGAAAGATATTAAAAAATAGGATCAAAATTAGCAGCGTCACCCTAGGCGGCAATTTACACCATACATTGAGTCTAGGGACTCCTTGTTTGACCGTTTATCAGTGGCAAAATTGATTAATCTGCCAGAGATTCCAACAATCGATCCTAATGCGCCAAAGCCTAAGGGCTACAGAGAGGATCTTTACTATAGATTCCATAGAAGGAAAGGGCATGACCTTAATGTCTGTTGGACATTTAAAGGTTTAGTGCAAGACCTCATTGATAATAACACATTGGTAGTGGATAACCCCATCACACCCAACAACCAACAAATGGGTGTTTTCAAAGATCCTTTACCCACACATGATGCACAAGAAAAACCTCTTCATGTCAACGAAGTTCAACAAAATTGCCCCATGGAGGGGTATGTTGGGATGATTAGCATTGTGACAAGAAATAAGAGACACTCAAGGGCTGCCCCCGCGACAGCCACAAGGGAAGTTCCACCCATGTCACAACCTCAAGTGAATCCTGCACAGCTTCCCCTGCCTAGACCAGTGGCCATGATTCAAACTAGACTTACTCAAAGTCTATGGACCACATCGGCTAGGCTCTCCATCTATGAGCTTATTCAATAATCGGCACCCCATCGGGAAGCTCTTATGGAGATATTAAAGGCAATTGAGTTGCATCCCCACGAAGCGAATTTGTTCAACAATTTTGTGGGGCATTTCAAACAGTGTACCAAACCAGTCATCACCTTCAGGGAAGATGAGTTAAAAATGGTGACTGGGGATGTAGCGGATCCACCCCTACACGTTATTGTGTGGGTCAATGGGACTCTGTACAAGCGGGTGTTGGTAGACACTGGTTCGTCCAGTAACATTATTACAATAGCTGCACTAAAACATTTGAAGCTGCCAACCTCTCACATTGTACCTTCCACTTATATCCTTTGAGCATTTAATGATGCGATATGCTCGACAGTTGGCACAATTGTCCTATCCATACAAGTGGGACAAAATACCATTCATACATTGTGCCACATTTTAGAAGGTGAGATGGCTTACAATATCTTGCTTGGGCAGCCTTGGATCCGGGATATGAAGTGTGTCCCTTCAATTTCTCATCAATGTTTGAAGTATACATTTGAAGGACAAGTGCACGTAGTCCTTGTAGATTTGGAACCTTTTAAATATTGCAACTCAGTGCAAATCATGCCGCAGTTGACCCTCCCTTCAACGCATGTGGATTTCGAGTTAAATCCATCTAAAAGGGGTCCGACTAAGCAAGAATATCTATTACCAAATCAATAAAATTCCTAGGTGGGTTCATATTCTTCATCCGATCCTCCCACAATGATGCCACCTACGATGGCCACACCAACGGACAAAGGAAAGAAGCCCCTGGAAGCGGAACCACCTCTAGTCTCCAACATCTCTACAAAAGAGACGCCTAATAGAATGGAAGTTGAGATGCCTAGTTCACCCCACATGGAGTGGACTGAAGGAGAACTCCCATTTTCTTCCTCTCAATCACCAATGATTACTATTGAGATGTCTAACACAGTCATGGGGGAGTATATAGTGCGCAATGTTGTTGCAATGCCCACACTTCAGTCTATGCAAGACATGGGAAGACCTCGACTCCCCATAGGCTCTGTGGTTCCTTTAGGCTACCCACCTAATCAGACAAACTTTATTTTTGGGGGCCTGGATCATGGTGTTGAACCTTCTTGACAAGAAGAGGAAGATGAAGATCCCTTTATGGAAGATGTCAATTATTTGGCTAACCCAAACTTTGCATTACGATATCTTAGCCAATGCAATTGGCATGGATACGAGTTAGGCAGGTATGAACAAGGAATGCATGTTTTGTGCCAACCAAGATACCAAATGCCTTATGAAAAGTCAGGAGTAGGGTTTAATCACCCTTTGCCCCTTGACATCTTGGTCAAAAACATGCAAAGCCTAGGGATGGGCAACAAGGATGGGTTGGCATTAGATCGATATGCCAATCCAAATACAACTTATACACTAGGGGATTATTTCCCATTACAAACAAATAAACTTGTTGACCTCAACAACCCTTTCCCTATGGTTGAACAAGGAGAAACCTCACGGACTCACCCACAAGGGAAAGATGGACAAGACCACGAAGGGTCTTCTAAAGATGAGTCAAAGTACGATAATTCACATGAATATCCAATGAATGATGATCATGAAATCTTCCTGATGATGTTCCCATTGAATGATCCCAGTGAGCATAGGATACCTCAACAACAACAATATCCTTTGGACATAGACGACATGTTTGAACACTTACACATAGGTCCAAGACATAGGTGGCATCTCAACCTGATGCAGTTATAGCAATTATTGCACCTGCCACTCCAAGTATACAGAGATCATATTTCGCTTGGAGACCCTATCAAACCATCAGTGCCTAGGGTAGACCCTATTTGTAGGTCCGTGCATAGGGTTGATCCCTTTGTGCCAGTGCCTACAGAGCCAGATCCAACGCACCAAGAGAATCCAAAATGTCAAAGTTATCACACTTGCAATAATGGAGGTTACCATAATCTCATAAACATGATCTCCATTGACTTGATCACCCCCATCCATGATCCAACCAATCCAACATGATCATTGCATCTAGACATAGAGGCTATAGATTGGGATCGCACTGACACACCACCATCTCCATCAGATTATTGGCATTGTGGTGGGATGTTTCATTTCACTCCAAGACAAACTCAGGATGTCTTCCATGCTGAAGAGGAACTTGAAGTTCCTAATGATGATCTTAATTCAGCAAACGATATCCATCTGATCCCAATTCCACACTAGTTGGAAGATGGATCCCACATGTCGATCGAAGCAATGACTGATGTAGACATCGGCATAGATCCAATGAATCCATGAATTCTCAAGCTAGGGGTAAGTCTTTCCCCCAAAGAGCGAGCCGATTATGTTGCCCTTCTTAAGGAAAAGAAGGAGGTTTTTGCAAGGTCATACAAGGATATGCCAGGACTAGACCCACAGCTAGTCATGCATAATTCAACACTTGATCCGACAATCAAGCCAGTCAAGAAAAAAATATGCAAGATGCACCCAACAGTGGCCTTAATGGTAAAAGATGAGTTACAAAAGTTATTGGATGCCTATTTTGTCATTTGTGTGGATTATCCTCCATGGTTGTCTAACATGGTTCCCGTCAAGAAGCTCAACGAGAGGATTCGCATATGCATCAATTTTTGAGATCTTAACAAAGCAAGTCCTAAGGATAATTTTCCCTTGCTAAGCATCGACGCGTTGGTAGACGCCACAGCGGGCCACAAAATGCTTTCCCTTATGGATGGTTTCTCAGGATACAATCAGATTCGTATCAATCTTGAGGACCAACTAAAAATGGCATTCACAACACCTTGGGGGACATTTTGCTATAAGGTCATGCCTTTTGGCCTTAAAAACACTGGCGCCACTTACCAATGTGCCATGACGTACATCTTTCATGATTACATGCACAAAACTTT
Organism: Wollemia nobilis; assembly: GCA_028583015.1. NCBI lineage: Eukaryota > Viridiplantae > Streptophyta > Pinopsida > Araucariales > Araucariaceae > Wollemia > Wollemia nobilis. The sequence goes on from JAQPPZ010001125.1 coordinate 11,671,084, forward strand.
GGAAGATTACATGGATGATTTGTTGGCCAAATCTCTTTTGCGCCCAGATCACCTCGGTGACTTGAGCAAGGTCCTTGATCGCCTCATTGAACATAAAGTTAGATTAAACCCCAAGAAGTGAGTCTTTGGCATCACATCTAGCAAGCTCTTGGGTTTCATAGTCTCCAAACGAGGAATCGAGGTAGACCCAAACAAAGTCAAGGCAATCCTTGAAATGCATCCCCCAACCACCATCAAGCAGCTCAGGAGTCTGTAGGGAAAGGTTGCGTCGATCAAGCACTTCATAGCGTAGTTATCTAACAAATGCTGACCCATGAATAAATTATTGCATAAGGGGGTCACATTTCATTGGGATGACGAGTGCCAGTCTGCCTTTGATGACATTAAATAGTACTTGGCTTCACCGCCAGTATTGGCACCACCTAGACCAGGAGTGTCGTTCTATTTATACATCTTAGCCACTGAGGTGGCACTGGGTGCCATGCTATCCCAGAAAAATGAACTTCACAAAGAACATGCTACATACTATCTTAGCCACACCCCGGTCAGTTATGAACTTAACTATGCATACGTTGAAAAGTTCTGCTTGGCAGTGGTGTTTGCTACCAAAAAGCTATGCCACTACATGCTCAGTAATAAGACATATGTTGTGTCTAAGGAGAATCCATTGCGATACATGATGGGTTGCACTTATCATAGTAGCTACACGGCGAAATGGATCATGTTGTTGACGAAGTTTGACATAGATTTCATTGGAAAAAAATCCATAAAAGGTCAAGTCATCGTCGATCAACTAGCTAAGGCTCCTCTTGAAGATGATCAGCCTTTGACTTTTGAACTACCTGATGATGGGGACTTCCATGTTTCAGAATCGCCAAATTTTGATGAGCCTGAGTCACAAGCTGACATAACCCTATTCTTCGATGGTTCTAAATGTGAGCAAGGGGATGGCATGGGAATTGTATTCTTCACTCTGCAAGGTGCTCCAATGCCCTTGTCATTTAAATTAGACTTCTTGTGCACCAACAATAATGCAGATTACGAAGCCTTGCTCATAGGTCTTCAGACAACAATCACGATGAACATTAAACGTCTAAACATATTTGGTGATTCGTTGTTGATTGTCAATCAAGTGAAGGGGATTTTTCAATGTAAATGTCTAGTTCTGCAGGCCTATAAAGCCCTTGTGGACAAATTCCTGGCACAACTTGAATGGTATGACATCGAGGCACTCCCTCGATCATCAAATCATTTTGTGAATACTATGGCCTCCTTGGGGTCACTCATCTTGCAAGACCCTTCTGGTGAAATGACAACCATTCAGGTTAAAACATTATCGCAATCTGCGATGGAGCATGCAAACTCTGATCTGACGCCAGGAATCCACCTGATCCAGATTGAACCATCTCCGGATAAGTTCTCTCAAATTCGATATTGTTTGACTCAAGCCAATTGGGGGTCCTTGTTCTCGCCGACCCCTCTTAATAGCAACACCACGTTGTTTTTACAAGTTCTCTCCCACTCAGCTTTTGTTCGGGATGGACTTCAAGAGGGATTGGCCGTTCATACTATCAAGGTTTTTGATCAGCAGGATTGGTACACACCTATTCAAGATTACCTCAAGCTAGGAAATCTCCCACTTGGATTGACACAAGCCGTAAAAAGATCATTCAAATAGAAAGCGGCAAAACATGTCTTGTTAGGAGACATTTTGTATCATCAAAATTATGAAGGAATCCTCCTTTGTTGTTTGGACCAGCAAGAGTCCACTTGGGCGATCACCTAAGCTCATGATGGTACATGTGATGGCCACTTTAGCGGTATGGCCATCATAAAGCGCATTCTTCGCATGGGTTATTATTGGCCATCTTTAGAGCGAGATTGTTGCGCATATGTGAAGAAGTGCATGAAGTGTCAGCACCATGCTAATTTGACACACGTACCTTCTCAAGCCTTGCAACCGATTCAATCGGTTTGGCATTTTTTGCAGTGGGGCTTTGATCTAATTGGAAATATCTCCCCTACGTTTTTTGGTTGCCACACATTTATTTTAATGACCACAGAGTACTTTACCAAGGGGGTGGAAGTAATTTTGTTGACCACTACGACTGGATCCCGCATTGTGGAATTTATTTTGCATAACATCTTATGTCATTTTGGTATTCCATCCAAGATCCTGTCAGATAATGGGACATCATTCAAGAATAAAGATGCGCATGCTTTGAACACAAAGTACAAAATTTAGCATAGCTTTTCAACACCCTATTATTCGTAGGAAAATGGGCAAGCAGAGGTGTCAAACAAAATGCTAGTTGCCATTCTCAAAAAGAAAGTTGCAGACAATCATAAAGACTGGAATATTCAGATCCTGCTTGCTCTATGGGCTTATCGCACCAGCATTCGAATGCCCACTGGGGCAACTCCATTTTTGCTGGTGTATGGCTCCGAGGTAGTCATGCCTTTTGAGTTAGAAATCCCTTCTCTACGCATTTCAATGCAAGAGTTCATTGATGATGACACTGCATGACAGGCTTGGTTAGATCAACTAATGTTGCTCGACGAACGATGCATTAATGCTCTCAAGCATTTGCATATCTATCAAGAGCGACTTAAGAAAGCATACAAAATGAAAGTCCACCTTAGGGAATTTCAGGTTGGTGACTTGGTCTTAAAAGAGAACTAGCAAAATTCTAATTTGTCGTCCCATCTATGAGACAAGTTCGTAGCAAACTGGTTAGGTCTTTACATCATTGATAGTAGAATAGGACCCGAAACATACCGGCTTGCTTCTCTTGAAGGAATCAAGGAAACAGAACCCTTGAACATCATTCATTTGAGGCCATTCCACATCTAGAGAGCCATAGTCCAACTAAAAGCTCCAGGGATTATCATAATCGCTTGGTCAACCCTAAACGTCCCAAAGGTATCTATAAACCCTTTGGTCAAGACAAAAGCTCCAAGGATTATCATAATCGCTTGGTCAACCTTAAACACCCCAAAGGTATCTATAAACCCTTTGGTCAAGACAAAAGCTCCAAGGATTATCATAATCACTTGGTCAAGCCTAAACGCCCCAAAGGTATCTATAAACCCTTTGGTCAAGACAAAAGCTCCAAGGATTATCATAATCGCTTGGTGAAACCTAAACGCCCCAAAGGTATCTATAAATCCTTTGGTCAAGACAAAAGCTCCAAGGATTATCATAATTGCTTGGTCAACCTTAAACGCCCCAAAGGTCTCTATAAACCCTTTGGTCAAGACAAAAGCTCCAAGGATTTTCATAATCGCTTGGTCATCCCTAAATGCCCCAAAGGTATCTATAAACCCTTTGGTCAACACCAAAAGCTCCAAGCGTTACCATAACTCGCTTGGTCAACATAAATATTCAAAAATAAACAAAAACAATATAATCGTCAAAAATCACAAAAACAATTGCATTTCAATTCCATGCATACTCATAAAAAATAAAAAATAAATAAAAAATAAAATCATAAAAACAATTGCATTTCAATTCCATGCATACTCATTAAAAAAAAAAAAAAATCACAAAAACATTTGCATTCCAATTCCATGCATTCTCATAAAAATCAAAATCACAAAAACAATTGCATTCCAATTCCATGCATTCTCATAAAAATCAAAATACAAAAATATAGGTTGCATTAGGCATCGCATCCATACATTATACATTTGCTAGGTCATACAAGTCAAAAGCACCATAGACAGTCATTACTTGGAAATTACATCCTTTTCCACCTCAGATCCATTTTCATAAATGCCTACATCTTGAATAGCACCATCGCCATTTTTCGCATCGTCAGTTGTTTCCTAATGTCTATAGGGTTTTCGTCATTCAGTTGTTTTTAAATTCCTAGACAAAAACTATACACAGTTAAGAAGATTTTACACGGGAAAGTTTTACTTGGATCACGCCTTGTTATGTAACATCCCAAAACAAATTAACACACATATAATAATTCCTAAGTTGTGTGAACGAAATATGAAACCTACAAAGTAATCCAAGTCACCATAAGCGAAACAAATATCTTGCTCATCCCCCTGTGCGAATGACCCCAGGAATGCTGAGAGTTGGCAAAAGGACAAGCATCCTCCCTACCCAATTCCCCAAGAATCCCAAGTTCTCAAAATTTGCAAAACATCAAAAATTTGCAAAATTTCAAAACACTAAAATTTGACATCCTACAATGCACACATCAAAAGGCACAAACAATAGTGATTCTCGTCACTCCATATCCAAATCCCTTGCTCAAAAAAAAAAAAACATAATAAAACAAAAATAAACAGTGATTTTATCACTACAAAGGAGCAAGTATCCCAATACAATTGAAGAAAAGAAGGGAGTCGAACTTGAATCCTCGGAACTCTCAGCATTTTGACAGGTCATGAGGCAAGCTTCAGTATCGGTTTGGTTGATAGCCTATCGGTCATTGGCGATAAACCTCCCGCATGACGATATATTTGTCACATTAACTTGTGTATAGATCAATGTTTGCATGTGGATGAGCTAGCTTATGGTATCCTAGATAGCATCGCAGATTAATCTGACTAAATACAATAAAGGAGTTAGTGGAGCTAATTAGGTGATCCTCAGTATAGGTTCGATTGAAAGCCCATATAGCACTGGCGGTATCCTGACAAATACCACATAAACGAACTCAAGTCGGATTTAGACCTTGTTCAACAGTCTCGCGAGATAACTGTATAGTCTTGGCTAGTTAGTTAAAATATCTACATCTTAGAAAAGATTAACTACATTTTCAAACAATCGGTACATTTCATTCCATACATCACCATCAGAAAATAAACAAAATACAAAAACAAAGTTTTCACATGCACAAGCATTCCACAAAGTTATCCCATTACTATAGCAAACCAGTCAAATATTGTACCGTCTATGGTGCATTGACAAAACATCAACAATTCATTTCATTCATTCCATATGCATACATCATACAAATTAGAACCATCGCATTCATAATCGCATATGCAAACATCAATATAAAAACATGCACATAAAAATAAATCATGAAAAATGTATAAACACCAAAAAGAGTTATCTGTATATATATATCATAACAAAATTGCCCACAGGCTACAATGAACCAGTCCTCGGACCTCGCTACCACAAGCCAAAAACTCAAAAACCCCAAGCCTAGGGCGTTGGTCACCATGATCACACAGATTGGTGTGATGGGAGCTACCCCTTGCAATATCAGTCCTCTGGGACCTCTCAGGGCAACTGTTCACCCCTGCATCATGCCCACTAGCACCTCCCTCATCTTGTCACCTGCGATGGGATGATGCTGATTGCTCTGTCCCACTGTCTCTTGTTTGTTATGATGAGCCACCTATAGGAGGCTTTGGTATTCACCCACCAAGGTGGATAATCTCTCCCTCCATCTCTAGTCGATGCTGCCCCCAATCTGCCTCTCGTCGACTCCACTCTGCCTCTCGCCTATGGTAGTAAGCAACTACATCGTTGTGCTGTGCTAGCTGCACCTGCAGGAGATCCCTCTCCTGTGCAACATCCGTATCACCCTCCTGCCAACGAGACGTAGTCCCTGTGCTCTCTCGCTCTGCCAACTGCGTCCACAGGATATCCCTCTCCTACACCATCTCCCTAAGCTCCCCATATCACCTTCGTAATAACTCTGTCAACCGTGCCACCTTCATGCGCAACCCCGCATCTGTATCCCCCAGCATGGTCGGATGCGTCAGCCTCTCTGGAGCATCCTACATTTTTGGCTGCTCCTCCTCATCATAGTCCTCTCCCACATCTGCCACCTCAACCATGTCCACATTAGCAGGAGCTCCCCAACCCTCTCCTGGTGCCTCTGCACCCTCTCCGCCTCCCGTTGCCTCATCCCCTCCCAATGGCCCCTCACCTCGCCATTGCCGGAGCATCCACCACTCCTGGTACTCGATAGTAACTCCAACGTCATCCATGTTTGGAGTGTCCAGTATTGTATCTACCTCCTCCCCTAGCGGCTCGAGGATCGATGTAGCTAGAGTCTTCTCATCGCTCTGGCATTGATAAACTACAGTTTCCCTAGGAAACCCCTGGTGTACCCCAAATTGTCGTGTCACTCGAAGATAATAAAAGTATTCTTACTCTGTCTTGTGTCGTCCAATGACCCATCTCCCCCTTCGAACCCGTCAAAGCCACTCATAAACCTCTGGCCATGCAAGACAATCCCGATATGGCCTCCACACCAAATATCTTGGAGTCAGTCGTGCCAATGAATCTTTGTAATGGTCCAGGTCTCCCACAAACCGTCGACTCTACCCCTGCTCCTCATACCAATACCATAAAGCACCATACCCAATATATCTATCCACCATGTCAACCCATGTAGTCCAGGGTAGCCCTCGTGGTCGCTCTACGACTATATGCTGCTAGGCCCAGCACTGCAACAAGTAACTACAGCCAATCCCCTTTCGCTTTCAGCAGTGAACCTCATAAAACTCATCATATAATTGAGCCAAGAGCATCTGGCCCCATCTCATGATCACCGGCTCTGTCATAGGATAATCCACTAACTGCCACACCACTTCCAATAGGTTCCATGGGAACCTCGCTCCTGACGAGTCTGGTAGGAGCATGTTAGAAATGAGGCTCATAAGAAGTGTATGCCTCACTCATAGCATTCCCCTTGTGTACCACCATCGTACCAGAATCCCCCCAACCTGACAATCAAGCTCCGCATTCTCCACTGAGCTCATCCCATCCACATCCTCCCCGTGTCCAAAACACCGGGTCAGTACAACCGTCCTCTGGCCTCGTGGCATCGTCTAGATGGGAACCCCATCTATCAAAATCTAAAGAATCCGATACACGTCCTCTAAGGTGACTGTCATCTCCCCTGTCGAAAGATGGAAGGTGTTCGTCCGAACATCCCATAGGCTGATCAAAGCTATAATGTACGCTCGATCCCCCACAACTGCCTCCAATCGCGTCACATGATTGAGCCCTAAGGCATCAAGCCACTCCCAGTCCTCCGCACTCAATGCCTCGTGGGCACTAGAAAAAATAGTCGATACCCGATGTTGACTCTTCACCACCTACACATCACCAAAAATAACACACATCAAAAACATGCATCAAATTACCATCACATGTACAAAAATGCATAACTGTACAGTAACATCTTTCATTCACATGTACATCCATTACCAAAAAAAAAAACAACACAAAAATCGACATGGTTTACCTACGGTTTCGACCTAAGTTTACCAGTTCAACAAAACAAATTCATCACGTTTTCATCTTACATTTCATAAAAACAACAAAAATTTGACATGGTTTACCTACAGTTTTACCTAAGTTTACCATTTCAAAACAAAAAATAATTCATCAAGTTTTCATCCTACATTTCATCAAAAACAAAAAAGTTTTTTGACATGGTTTACCTACAGTTTTACCTAAGTTTACCATTTCAAAACAAAAAAAATTCATCAAGTTTTCATCTTACATTTCATCAAAAACAACAAAAAAAATTTGACATGGTTTACCTACGGTTTTACCTAAGTTTACCATTTCAAAACAAAAAAATTCATCAAGTTTTCATCTTACATTTCATCAAAAACAACAATTTTTTTTTTGACATGGTTTACCTATGGTTTTACCTAAGTTTACCATTTCAAAACAAAAAAAAAATCATCAAGTTTTCATCTTACATTTCATCAAAAACAACAAAAATTTGACATGGTTTACCTACGGTTTTACCTAAGTTTACCATTCCAATAAAAAAATTCATCCATTTTTTTAATCTAGGATTTCATTTAAAAAAAAAAATAGACAAAAATGGACATGGTTTACCTAAGGTTTCGACCTAAGTTTTACTATTCACATAAAAAAAACATTTTTATAACCGTGGTTACCCTAACGTGTTACTCTAAGTTTCATTTGGGTTTATCCTACGGTTTTCCATCTAGGTTTCTATCGGTTTGCATCCACATTTTATTTTTTTTCAGGGTCTTTAAATAAAATTCATTCACGTTTTAATTTAATTAATTAGGGTTCTATGTCTTAAACAAAATAAAAACATAATAAAAACACATTTGCATTTTTCAAATTCAAACTCGAAGAGATAGTTCACTTACTGGTCTCGCCTCGGCTCCGCCGCCTGACGACCCGGTCTGTGCACTCACGATGGCTAGAAAATTCGGCAGCGTTTCGCGTCAAAAAATCTACCTCCTCCTCCTCAGAGATCCAAATCGCAATCGATGAACAGTGCAAATGAGCAAAATCCGTCATTTTTGCCTATTTATACCTTTTTACTTGCTGGTATTCGTCCTTGCCTAGAATGAGTGCTTTTTCCTTAGAGGCGTGCTCGTCCCACCCCAGGACGAGTACCATCATGGAGTTCGTCCCCCCCCAGAACGAATACCAAAAAAAAAAAAAAAAAAACATCAAAAACAACCAAACTATAAAAATGACAAACAACCAAACTATAAAAATGACAAAAAAAAAAAAAAACCACTAAAAATTGCCGGACAAAAGTGCTCTTGCACTTAACCTCTTGGCATAAGAAAACTGATGTCGGGGTCTACCTTGTCATTATCCTACTCCCCAAGAAGGCTACCATAGCCGGACCGCTCCATAGGAAGATGGATTTTCGCCAATGTTAACCCCCAATGGCATCCCAAAATGGGTTCACACCCACCAAAAATAGGTCAAAACAATCGCGAAACTGCTCGAGCATGCATCAGATAACATCTAAAGGCACCCTCACTTCAGTCATCTTGGGTCAAGCGACTTGTCGTTTTATCATTTCGGTCATTCCCTCATTGATTCGTTGCTTAAGGGGGTAGTCACACTTCGTTGCCAATCAACAACAATATACCCACTCTTGGAAATGACATGCATTCAAAGGATCATTGCAAAAGACAATCACACCCCTGCTTGGGGCAGAAAACAAGCAATTATCATAAACTGATCATATACTTGGCATTCATGAATCATGAACTCAAGGTTCCCACAGACAAAAGGTTGCACCCTTTGCCTATTCATGACTGATCAATGTCTAAGTTCAAGTAATACGTCACCGAACCAGGTTAATGCTTGATTTAAGTTTCTTAGCTCGTCAGAAGCAAGGATTCAAGAATGCGTGCCCTTTCCATACTTGGGGCATTAAGAGTTGGTTAGGTTACTGAGAAACCCTAAACATTAGTGCTTTGGTTATCTATTTTTGCTTAGCACTGCACCATGTGCAATGCTTTCCAAAAAGGGGCATCTGTAGACACCAAAATAGCACCAATCCGATTATGTGACAACAAGCACTGATCGCACTAACACACACAACCCAAGGGCAGCCCCAGAGGTTAAAAAAGTGGTTCTAACCACTCACACAATAGTTTTACAAGTCAAAGATCAATTTGGCACCTTTTAAACACTCTTCTACTTATTTGCTCCACCCAAGGACGAGTGCGGATTGGTACTCATTTCACCCAGAGACGAACGCATATTGGTACTCGTTTCACCCAGATATGATTACCAGCGCTCGCTCTAGGGTGGGACGAACGCCAGGTTTGATCGGCAAAAAGTCAAACCTCGACATATGACAACTCAGAACTGCGACTTAGCTCTCCCTTCATGGCATAGGAGGGCGAGTGAGTTCTTTTGACAACTCATATTTGTCAATTAACTCTCCATTCACTGCATGGGAATGAGAGTGAGCTTTTTAGGACAACTCAGATATGCCACTTGACTCTCCCTTCATTGCATGAGAGTGAGAGTGGGCTTTTTGATGACAACTCAAAATAGCTACTTAACTCTCCCTTCATTGCATGGGAGTGTGAGTGAGCTTTTCTAAACATACAAAGACATGCACAGAGGCAGTTAAGAAGCCCTTGATCAAGAAGAAGTCTTCTCTTCACAAAAAAAGCATTCATGCAAAGTAAAACTTTTGCATGTTAATTCAAAGAGACCCCCTAGGTCTATAAAATGGTGAGCTTCCTCACCCAAAATATATACAGTGAAGGACCATTTTGAGCGACGAAGTGCTGCTAATTTACTTGCAATTTGTGCCTTCAACATCCATAATATCTTAATCGAAAGAGAGGTTATTGGGTGAATTTTGAAGGCACGAATCAAGAACCAAAACCCAATTTTTTTACCACAATATCATACCAATTTGTCGACAACACATCACATTAGGTTTCAGACTCATCCCAAGCGGATTGGTGTCGAAACAAAGTTTCACCCGCGAGTGGTTTGCCTTCGGGCACCCCCCACCTTATTGCCTTTGGTGACTATTTCTTTTGTAGTATTTAGCTAGTTTCATGATTATGCTTCTGTCAATTTTTCAGTTTATTTAGACTCATTTTAACCATTGTTAGATTTATCTTTTATTTTTCAGACATAGGTGCTACTGATTATTTGTTTGTTTCTTTGAACATATATTTTCAGCATTAGAGGAGCAGCGAGGAATCTACTTTTACCAACACAAGCGGCAGCAACGTTTTGGTTCGCCCATCTTATATGTGGGCACACAAAAGAAGGAATTCTGAAACAAGTTGTAAAAGACCAACATTTAATGCTCCTATCCCCTAAAAAGGAAGGAGACGCATTGTAACACAAATTTGAAAAGCATATCAATAAAAGGGCCGTATTTTATATTGCTTTGATATCTTGTGTTCATGTTCCTTTTTTTACTCATTTTTCAATAACATAGGGTTTAAGAGTTATTTTAGTTTTGTTTACATTGCATTTTTAGTCTATCCTTTTTGTTTCCGGAATCTCGTGTTTTCAAGACCTATGAAGACCACTACTCAAAGATATCACACAAAACAAGCAAATTTTACCAAAACTCAAAATTGAAAGTGGGTCCCCAAAATTTGGGGATAGTTGTGGAGAAGGCCACAACAAGTATGTTTCATAGGTAGTGTAGAAGCACTATCTGCAACTTTGGTCAAAAAGTATCCATGCCATGTTGTGTTTTAGGAGTATTTTTCTTGTCAAAGACTGCTTCTTGTCTATCATATGTCATTCTATAGGGCAGCGTAGGTTCATTTGAAGATTCATATATTCTTTATGGAATTACAGTTTAACCTTGGTTACTAAGAAACACAATTTTTTATTGAGGGATAAATGCTATCTTCCTTATATATCAAAACATTAAAATCCTGAACCGAGTGGCGAAGAAATGGAGGAGAGGAGCAGCGGCGGAGAAATTTCAATTTTTTTATGCGGGAAGAGCAGAGAAGGATCAGAGGGTTTGGGTAGGACCCTCAAGATTGACCCAGGTGAGGATCCAGAGGATGGGAGGCCAGTAGCGGCAAGATGGGGTGCCCAGAGAGAGCGCGACCCTCCCTAAAAAGATCTAGACAAAGGGACCCAGGTGGGCAGTGCGGGACCCGGATGTGGCCGGTCCTTTGCGAAAACTGTCAAGGGGAGAAAGAGTTTTTTTCTTTCACTCCCGCCCCTCATCCCGGTAAATAACAGGTTAAATGCACCTACTAAGTCGATGGGGCCATGTTTAGCCATGGAAGAGTTTTCATTAGTGGGCAAGTTTCTAGGTAGAAGGCCAGATATAGAAATTATCAGGTCCTAGGCCCTTTCCAAATGGAGAACGTTGGGTAGTATGGAGGTTGTTGCCCTGTCCAAGGGGTTTTTTATCATAATATTTAACAAGGAGGATGCAAATCGCGTTCTCACTAGAGGACCCTGGTTTTTAGGGAAACGTAGTCTTTTCCTTAGGAAATGGGGGGAGGATTTTGATCCTAAAAAATAGAATATCAATACTGCTCCCATTTGGGTTTGGCTCCCCAACCTACCAGCTCAGTTTGTCAATGAGTATTGGCTGCATGGCATCGCAAGAATGATCGAGGAACTAGTGTCCATAGATCATGCAACCTTGGCTAGGACAATGATGACACATGCAAGAATATGCGTCAACGCTAATCTTGAATCTGCCAAATGTTGTGGAGCTAGAGTACGACAACTACCTAAGAAAATAGGTGGTGGTATATGAAAACAAGCCAACTTTTTTCCCTAAGTGTAAATCCCAAGGCCACCTACAAAATTAGTGCCCTACTCTAGCAACTAGGAGAGACAAACATAGATTGGAAGGCAAACATGAAAATGAAAATGGGGTTCCTAGGAACCCCCCTCAACAAAGAGGCCCTGCTGGTAAAGGAGGGTTTAGGCCATTTAAAAAGAACTACTTTTATCAGGAGAAGGACAATTAGGGTGCAAGGCAAAATCAGAGCAAAGGCAAGAATCATATCACCGAAGAACAGGAAAATAAGGTAAGCCCTAAATTTCCAAGCTCAAATAAGTTCAATATTTTAGCCGATCTAATGGTAGAAGGGGAGAGTGAGGAATTAGAAGAGGGAAACAGGCAATGTGATCTCCCTGAAACCCTAGAATCCCCATCTAGGGTGGGTCCATCAAACCCCATAACAAATAACCCCTCAAACCCCTAGGGAGGGGTAAGGCTTAGCCCCAAAGAATATAGAAAAAGGGTGGTGGAGATTGAGTCTTCGAAACTAGACCTCCCCAACATCATAGCTAGAAGCCCGCCAAACCATCTAGAAGATGCTTTTCAAAAATTAGTAGAATACAGGAAAAATATGGAGGAGTTAGAATCAAGGACGAAGCTGGTAGAAATGGATGATTTTGAGGAATGCATGAGTCTGGTTCTACAATAGTTAGATCCCCCACAATTTAGACCCAAGAAGACCAGGAGTACGACCAAATCACCTATTGACTATGGCTGTGAGAGAAAGAAGGGGAGGATTTCAAATGCAGAGCACAACAAAATGAGGACTGACAATGAGATTGCTAGCGGTAAACAGAAAACTCTGATACAACAAGTTATCCCAGGGCTCGAAGATAACAGATCAGGAAAACCTCCTCAGGGAAGGGGGAAGGGGAAAAACTCTAAACAATCTAAATGAAGGTTCTCTCAAGGAATGTGAGATGCCTCAATGGCCGGCCCACTCAGAGAGTGGTTAGTTTGCTAAGAAGGAAATATAATCCAACAATTTTGATGTTGCAAGAAACAAAACTAGATGAAGCCCAGACTAAATCAATAGCAAAAAAAATGTGGAGTCAAGGGGAAATGGTGTTTAAACCGGCTAGAGGTACGTCTAGGGGGCTCATGGTTCTTTGGGACCCTTGGGTAGTGGAAGGTAGTATCATCCAAGAAGACGATAGGGTGTTGAGTGTTTTTTCCATGATATTGACAATAATAGATCGTGGATCTGCTCCAATGTTTACGCTCCTAATTCTGTCCAGGGGAGAGCTTCTTTGTGGGAGTATCTGGGCAAACTGGGTGATGCTTTCCATGACATCTCGTGGGTGGTGGCAGGAGATTTCAACATGCCTCTATACCCATAAGACAAAAAGGGTGGATCAAGGCTCCCTACCAGAAGTATGGAAGACTTCAATGATTTTGTTAACTTGAACCAATTGATGGATGTGAGGCTAAGAGGAGCCAAGTATACTTGGAGAAACAGGCGAACAGGAAGCCAACTTATCCAGGAAAGACTTGACAGGTTTTTCTTATCAAAGGAGGTGATTACTGGTTTTGGAGACTCTACCCTGCAAACTTTTTCCAAAATTTCCTCTGATCACAACCCCATCCTCTTGGAGGTCCCAAAGTCAAACTCTTTCAAAAAACCCTTTCATTTTCAGTCAATGTGGATTAGACACCCAGATTTAAAAGAAAGTATTTCCAAATGGTGGCAGCAACCCTTTCACGGAAGTTCAAGTTTCATTCTTGCTCAAAAGCTGAAATTAGTAAAGAATAACCTTAGAACTTGGAATAAGGAGGTTTTTGGGAACCTGTTTGAGAACAAGAAGCAAGTGGGGGAAAGGCTACAGGTCATTGAAAACACGATTCAAAATGGTATTAGTGATTATTCTACTAGGAAGGAGGAACAAGCCAATCTGTTAGAATATCACAACATTTTAGCTTGTGAGACATACTGGAGATAGAAATCTAGGGCTTTATGGCTAAAGGATGGTGATTCGAACTCAAAGTTCTTTCATGTATCAACCTTGAGGAACAGAAGTAATAATAAGATCAGAGAGTTGACCAAAGCGGATGGATCCAAAACCCAAGACTTAATTGAGATCAGGGAGGAAGCAGCTGCTTACTTCAGCTCCCTTCTCGGGGAGGAATCCCAGTGTAGAGAGGAAGCCAAGGAAACCCTCCTCCAGTCCATCTTGAGTTTGGTTGATGAGGCCATAAATGGTAAGCTTCTTACCCCATTCACTGATGAAGAAATCAGAAAGGCTTTGTTTAGCATGGAACCTGAGAAGGCCCCTGGCCCTGATGGGTTCCCTCCTCGGTTCTATCAAGTTTTTTGGGACACTGTTGGAAAGGATGTCATCTCTACAATAAAATAATTTCAATCTTCAAAGCATATCCTGAGAGGGTTCAAGTCCACCTTTATCACCCTGATTCCTAAGGGCCCATATCCAGAGACAATGACAGATTTCAGACCGATTAGTTTATGCAACAAGTCCTACAAGATATTATCAAAAGCCATTGCTAACAGGATGAAAGAAATTATGCCCCTCATTATCGACCCTAGCCAAGGTAGCTCTGTTTAGGGGAGATCAATTTTTGATGGGGTGATCACAGTCCATGAAGCATTGCACTCTGCCAGTCAAACCAACAAGGCGGTCTTAGCCCTCAAGCTCGATATGAACAAAGCTTTTGACCACATAAACTAGGATTTTCTGACGGCTGTTCTTTTGAAGTTTGGCTTTCATCCTCAGTGGGTCAAGCTGATAAAAGAGTGCATATCCAAACCCTAGTTCTTAGTTCTGGTCAATGGCACAACAACTGGGTACTTCCAGAGTCACAGAGGGCTCAGACAAGGAGATCCAATAAGCCTAATGTTGTTCATGATTGTGGCAGAGGCACTGGGTAGAACTATTAAAGCAGCTTGCAATGCTGGATTAATTTTGGGGATCTCAGCCACCTCTCTCATCAACCCTATTAGTCACCAACAATTTGTGGATGACACTTTGATGCTGACTCAGTCGTCAGTGGTTGAAGCAAGAAGGATTAAGCACATTCTCCAACTCTATGAGGATGCGGTGGGTCAGAAGGTGAATTTCAGAAAGAGTAAGCTTTACTTCCTTAACACCCCATATCAGAGACAAGCCAGAATAGCTCAAATTTTGGTTTTTTCGATAGCGACTCTCCCTACCATGTATCTAGGCCTTCCCATTTTCTATGGTTCTCTGTGTAAATCTATGTGGGATAGAGTGGTAGAAAGAATTAAAAAAAAAATTGGCTGGCTGGAAAGGACATTTTTTATCTCAAGTCGGGAAACTCACCCTCACCAAGGCTTCCTTACAGAGAATTCCAGTTTAAATTCTTTCTATTTTTAGGGCTTCGACCAGAGTTCACCAAAAAATTGAACAGATTCAGAAGAATTTTCTCTGGTCTGGGTCAGAGGAAAAACAGAGGATCCACCTTGTGGGCTGGGGCAAGGTTTGTAGGCCGAAAGAATACGGGGGGCTAGGTCTGAGAAGAGCTACTCATCTAAACACAACCTTAGTAGCTAAACAAGCTTGGCGTCTTCTTAACAACGAGGAGAATGAGTGGACTGCCATAATTAGAAGGAAATATCTTCAAGATTCTGATTTCCTAGATGATACAGTCCACAGGAGAGGTTATGCATTCTGGAAAGCAATCTTATCAATCAGAGAGGTCATAAAGAAAGGCCTAAGATGGGTCCTAGGTAATGGATAGAAGATCAGGTTCTGGGATGACATGTGGGCCAAGAATGAAGCGTTATCTTAGGTTCCTCACCTAGCGAGGGTCAAAAGAATCACTGAGGATTGAGGCAGGACAGAGGAAGGCTTATTTGGAAATAAATAAGGATCCTAGGATTTGAAGAAGTTTTAGAAGAAATCCAAAGCATATTGCATCAAAAATTTATCTCCATGAGTCCTGGGCAGGATCATGTAATTTTGGCAGCTTCCAAAAATGGGTAGTTCTCAGTCAAATCTGCATACATGCTAATGGTAGATTCTAAGGACCCCATTCTCCAGACTCAGTTGGTGTGGGTCAAAAAGCTTATTCCTAAAGTTGCAATGTTCTCATGGATGGCGATCCAAGGCAGGATTCTTACGATTGACAACTTGATAAGGAAAGGTATGATAGTTGCTAACCGTTGTTGTTTGTGCAGGGCCAATTGGGAGTCCACCCTCCATATTTTCCTTGAATGCTCGGTCTCTTCGAGCATTCTCAATAGGTTATTTCAAGCCTTTAGCATTTGCTGGGTCAGACCAGCCACCATCATTGACCTCTTCCACCAATGGCCAAATCCCTTTGTTAGCCTTAGATTGAGGTTTTTTTGGAAGATTTGTCTCCACCATTTTCTGTGGCAAATTTGGCTTGAACGAAACCATAGAGCTTTCCATGAGTCGAGCCATGATGCCACATCCATCACAAATAAGATCCTTACCTTTGCTCGTGAAAACGTTAGCCTTATTCCTCATGAAGCTCGCAATCCTCCCCTCTAGGAGAGACTGATCGCTCACTCTTTAAATCTTACCCTGGTTGAGAAACCCATGTCCCCCAAGATCAATCCTAGAGTAGATGCCAGGTGGAAACCACCCCTAGTTGGATGGCTCAAGCTTAAATTTGATGGGGCTTCTAAAGGTAACCCTGGCAGAGTAGGGGCTGGAGGAGTAGTGAGAGACCATCAAGGCTTTCTGGTGATGGCATTTTATGAGTAGTTGGGAACAAGGACTAACAACGAGGCAAAAGCAAGAGCGCTATGGAGGGGTCTTCAAATGGCTCAGGAGATTTAAGATAATCTTATCATCGAAGGAGATTCCCTGCACGTCATAAACCTTATCAGTAATGGGAAAATTCCTCCATGGCGGTTTAAGACTGTCATCGAAGAGGCTAGGATCCTCTACCAAGCTAGGAATGAGCAAAGGGCCCAACATGTGTTTAGGGAAGCTAATAAAACTGAGCCGATGGGTTGGTCACTTGGGAACTCGGGGTTCCAAGTGATGTGGACAAGATTATCCAAAATGATCACCAATAATGATGCATCTGTGGGGTTGGAAAAAGGAAGAGGAGTTTTTTGTCTCTCGAAGCAGTCCTATCATGTTTTCACGAGAAAAAAAGGCAAGTGCAACCACGAACCAAAACTATCATGATATTGTGACGTGTCATCGTTTCGCGGTCAAAGTAGAGCAGGAGAGGTTTTGACTGATAATTGTCGCGATATCGTGACTTGTCACATTATCACGCTCAAAAGAAGCAGTAAAGAGCACAGAAGGAAACTGTCACGATATTGTGATGTGTCGTCGTATCGCAGTCAAAATAGAGCAGGAGAGGTGTTGACCGAAAAATGTCACAAAATCACGACATGTCGCGTTATCATGCCCAAAAGAAGCAGTGAAGAGCTTAGAGGAATTTTGCCGTGATATCACGGCTTGTCGCATTTTTGTGACCTGTTGCAGTTTTGTGGTGCTTAATGCTAGAAAAAGTTAATTGTGGAAAGTTGGTGCGGTTTCACAACCGACAGAGGCAGAGGGGAGCACCCAACAAGAATGTCGTGATTTTGCAACATGTCACCATATCGCAGTCAAAGCAGAGCAGGAGAGGTGTTGACCGAAAAATGTCACGATATCGCAACATGTCACATTATCGTGCCCAAAAGAAGTGAAGAGCTCAGAGGAAAATTGTCACGATTTCACGACGTGTCACATTTTCGTGACCTGTTGTGGTTTCACGGTGCTCGATGCTGGAAAAAGTTAAGTATGGAAAGTTATCACGGTTTCATGACCGACAGTTGCAGAAGGGAGTGCCCAGCAAGAATGTCACGATTTCGCAACGTGGAGGCGGCAACGAAGCAGAAAACTGAAAGATGTCATGAAATCGTGACATGTCGCATTTTCGCGACTTGTTGCAAAATCGCGGAGATGATGAAAATGAAGCAGAAGGTAGAAATATGTTGCAATTTCGTGACATGTTGCATTTTCATGACTAGTCGCAAAATCATGGAGTTGCTAGGAATTGTAGCTGAAGGCAGAAAGATGTCGCGAAATCGCGACATGTCGCATTTTCGTGACCTGTCATGAAATCGCGGAGTGGCTTGTAGGCAAAGCAAAAGGCAAAAAGATGTCATGAAATCGTGACTTGTCGCATTTTCATGACTTGTTGCATTTTCATGACTTGTCACGAAATCGCGGTGGTGCATGAAGTTGAAGCAGAAGGCAGTTTGTTGTCGCGATTTCATGACATGTCGTATTTTTGTGACCTATCGCGAAATCATGGAGTTGCTGGCAAAGGAAGCAGTTGGCTGTTTGATGTCGTGAAATCATGACATGTCACATTTTTGTGACATGTCGCATTTTTGCGACTTATCGTGAAATCACGGTGATGCTGGAAAATGAAGCTTTTGGCAGTTTGTTGTCGCGATTTTGCGACATGTCTCATTTTCGTGACTTGTTGCAAAATCACGGAGGTGAGGGTAGATGAAAGCAGAAGGCCGAGGTGTGTGAAGCTGTATCAGAAGGGGGCTTCAGTTGGGTACTAATAACGTAAGACAGTCTGTCCCTATTGATTTTTTGATCCGTAACAGCTCTGTGCTGATTCTTGTAAAAGGTTTTGGGTCAACCTAGAAAATCCATTTGCAATGAATTTGATCCTTAATTGCCAAAAAAAAATGCTATCTTCCTTCAATTTCATATCCATTTCCTAACATCTAAAGTTTTTTTCTTTACACATTCAATGCCACCTACTGAATATGGAAATAAGGGAGGCCAATATTTTGGTAAAAAGACAATTCAAAAATATTTTACATAAATATCAAAATGCAGTGAGGCATCAATATATACACAACATGCAAGTACAAACACCTTTTACCATCAAATCATTAAATTTTCTCTTTTATTCTTAAATATAAATCCTTTCTTTATTAGTAGATAAATGGTTGTATACTTATCTACATCTTTTTAAATGCTTTGTAAAACTGTATTCTATTAATTCTTTAAAATAGTGTCTTTTTACATCCAAAAATGATAGAGAACACCAAAAATTGAATGTAGTAAATACTCCTAACCTTGATGTGCGTTCACTCGAAGATATTCCAATGGATGAGATGGGACCACATGATAATTTCCTAATAAAAACATTTAACAACAATTTTAGGAGATGTTTAATTCAGACACATCAATCGAAAAAGAAAATAACTATACAATTAAAATGTAGACCTTTGGGGAATCTTGTAGTCAAAAATATAAACATCAAAAGATAAGTGAATAGACTATTGGAAGGGGTTTTAAAAAAGAATAGGCATGGTTATACCCCTTTATTGAGTGAGATGAGATATAGATAGTGTGTAAATGTGTTATTTGTACTTGGAAGCTGGGAAAGGATCATTTGTTGTAAAATAAGAAAGACACAATAGAAAAAAATTGTGGGAAAGTTTACACCAAAGAAATACAAAGTGATGGAAAAATTAACATATTTCATAGGTGGAAGGATGCATCAAAATGTGTACATGTGAGATATGCACTTGAATACAAAAAAGCAATGAAACAACAACAAAATATCATTGAAAAGGGTGGAACTATCGAGGCCCAATTTCAAAAAATTAATAAGACTATATTAGCCTCAAAATATTTATAGTTTGTTGTTGTATATAGTATTCTAAAAACAATTTGACCCATGTCTGATTTTGCTAATTTTAAGTAACTACTTCAAATAGCCGATGTACAGAACCTTACCAATTCTTATTGGTCAGATAGAAGTGGTTGGGAAATGGTAAAATGTCTATCACTAGTTGAGAAGGAAGACCTGAGAGAGAATGTAAAACAAGTCATATTTATTTCACTTTCCATTGATGAGGTAACAATTTTTGACAACACATCTTGGATTTGCATACATGTTTACACATTCAAAAATCATTTGAGAAAAAATCATATACTAGCACTACATAAGATGATTGAAAATTGTAATGCGAAAAACATTCATAATGTTGTTGTAACTAGTTTAAAGGATATTGCTAGAATGGATGAAAAGAAAACTACCACAAAGTTATTTTATGTTGGATTTTATGGCGCAACTACAATGCAAGGACAAAGGAATGGTCTTTGTGTTAGGCTTCAAACATCAATTGCCCCATATGTGATTCCCATTCATTGCATGGCTCATCAAATGAATCTTGCATACAAAATTGTGAGCAAATTTGATAATGTATCTAGAGTGGAAGATATCATCCGTAATATACACTCATACTTTTCATGCAGTCCAAAAATATTTGTAAGGTTTCAATAGTTCTCTCTAGGTGTAATCGAAAGCAAAAAAATGTTAAAATATGTGGAAACTAAATGGATTTCACTATTTCTTACTATAAAAAGAGTTTTTTTAGAATATAAATCCTTGGTTGGGTTTATGTATGCATCCCGTATGGATGTTGACAAGGCAAAAAAATTGCTATTTCGTATGATTGACTTGGAAACTCTTCTCACATTATATGGTGTTCTTCAATTTTTGCAAGAAATAAATTATTTAATTAAACTTGCACATGAAAGGAAAATTTATATTGTTGATTTCATCAGGATGATCAAATAAGTATGTATGCTTATTGTCAAGATTTACTTATCCAAATTTGTTTCTGAGGATTCCAAGTTTGATAGTTGGACTACATTAGTTGAAGTCAATGATCCTAACAACTTTTTAAAGTTCAACATCAATTATAATATTTATATTGCTATCCATGGAAAGATGATACCTTTGTATCATTATGAAAAGTAGTTAGATACACTTACAGATGATGTTGAACAAGTGATCATAACACATTCTGGATAGCACTAAGAATAAATTGAAAAGAATTGATAAACATTAACAAGTGAAATAACAAATCGTTTTTAGAGAGATGAAAGACTTGAGGCCATGGTTGTTGTTAATCCCATATTTTAGAATCCTTGTGTTGACCACAGTAGTAGAAGTGAGTTGTTTGTAAAATATAGGTAATATTATGACACACATATCTAAAAGTTGTTAGATTTACTATAGTAATTCTTATTATTACTTTATTTATGTTGATAGGGTAGTTAGTTAACTACCTAGGTTAGTTACGCTATTGTTAGCATAATAATATTTGGTCTATTTTAATTTTTTATTTGAAGACCTAAGTTGTTGATTAGATCCTACGATTACGAGCTAATCTGGGCTCTCAATGTATTATTTAAGCTGGTTCTAATCAATAGAATAATGTTCGATTTATTTCAACATGGCATCAGAGCCAGAAGGCGGAGAGAGAGAGGAGGCGGCAATGAGATTTTCAGAGCTGGTCTGAGAATTTCGTAGCGGAAGATTGCTGGAAGATAAACAAAATTTTATTTTTAAATTTTTTTTTGCACACAGTCCCATGCACAGAGTTGCTGTGCATTTTTTTGTGCACGCACTCCCATGCATAGAGTTGCTATGCGTTTTCCTATGCATGCAACTCCTGTGCATGATTTTCCCCCCCTGCCCCCCCCCCACGCATGATTTTTTTCAATCACATGACCCCCCCACATGATTTTTTTCATCACACGACACCACCACCCCCCACCCATGTGATTTTTTTCATCACGCAACCCCCCCCACCCGTGCAATTTTTTTCATCCCGCGACCCCCCCCGATGTTGAGCACGACGCGTGACGTAGGCGGCGTGCGTTGCCTACTGTAGTCGTGGCCACCTACAGCAGCAACCACCGCATGATGCCCTATCGTCACGGCCACCTGCTACAACAACGGCCACCTACAGTCGTCACAGCCACCTGCTATAGCCACTGCGGCCACTTGCTGCAGCCGTCGCGGCCACCTGCTATGGACGTCGCTACGGGCATCCTACCGTTGCCACCAGCCACTAAGGAAGCCGAGGCTAGGCGACCATGCAGGGAAAGGGGTTACAGGACCCTCCTCAAATAGGAGGGGGTCCTTGATCCTTTCGGATCAACCCGCTAGTCCACCTGGTGGTGGACTGTGTGGTAAGGCTTAGGGAGCCTGCAAGTCGGGGGTTCAAATCCCGCCGACCCCCCCTTGGAAAGAAAAAAAAGGTAAAAAAAAAAAAAAAATTCAAAGTTTTTTTTAATTATTTTTCTTTAGTTAAGATTAATTATTGATTTTAATTTATTTTACATAGTTTTAAACTATATAAATTAAAATTAAATTTTTAATTTGATTTTAATTTATTTTTTAATGGTTTTTTAACTATATAAATTAAAATTAATATTTTTTTTAACTTTAAAGCTATAAAATAATTATAAAAATGCTTTGTTGAGAGATTTTTTATAAGGGGGGTATTTTTTTTCCAAAAATCAAAGGGGGAAAGTGAGTAATTTTTTGAAAAGCAAATTTGGCATTATTGTAAAGGTGCATTTTCTGTTGCGCCCGACACCTAGTGGGTTATTTCTGTGGGAACTTTTATGTTGTATGTTGCATATTTCATTTTTTGCACCATAACATTAAAAGTTAAAATGAAATTCACTCCTAAGTCCCCGAAATAATTAAAAACCATCCGTGCAATTTATTGCACTACCGCATTCGGTATTTGTGATACCTCTGGCCAGCACTTACAGGTAAAGTTTTCGTGATTTCACTACTGTATCCACCGCCTAATATAGCTGCAAAAACGATGTCTGAGATTGTTCTCTATAAATCATTGGGGAGAGATAAGTTTACCATTTTGCATTTTTTTTACTCCATCCATTACCCTAATAGTTCTTGTGTTTAGGCGTAAATCCTGACGAAAGTTCTAAAATCCAAAGTGTTTAGGGGAAGTTACGCCCCACGCACGAGGATTACAGAATTTCTATGGTAGGTGCCATCAACAAGACTATTCCCTTTCAATACTTCTTAAGTACCACATATCGTATGATCTCTAAAAATTATCTATAGTTTCCCTCACGTAAGGGCGGGTGATCTTTTTTTATCTTTCTAAATTCCTATAGTTTCCCTCACGTAAGGGTGAGTATTTTTTATGGTATAACGACCTAGAAAAAGGTATATAGAAATGGGGACCAATTGGTTTTATAAGGAACCTTCACCATGTCTACAAAATTAATGACTGATTCTCATCAGTTGTTGAAAGGTCCTAATTACACACCATGGAAAAACAAGATGAAGGCTATCCTAGTCATGGATGACTTATGGGATGTTGTATCTGGAGAAACAACAAGACCTTCATCTGTTGCTAGTGCTACAACTCCATCTACTACTAAAAAAAGACTTTGACAAGCTAGATAGAAAAGCAAAGGTGCTCATTTTGCTTGCTATGGCTGATGAAGTTCAACCCCATATTGCTGACTATGAAAATAGTAAAGAGGCATGGGATGCCCTTAATACTATATATGAGGGAAATAATGATTCCACTATTCTATTTCTTCAATCTCAATTACACATTCTAAGCATGAAGCAGGGGGAGACAGTTGAATTTTTTCTTTGTAGAGTGTCTGAATTGAAAGCAAAGTTGAATTCTTTAGGAGAACCAGTTGATGACAAGATCCTTACCTCAATTGTATTGATATCTTTACCTAATTATTATCAGGTTTTGATCACTTCCCTTCAGGTATCGCAATGAAAAGTTACTTTTGTAGAATTGGTTAATATGCTTCAAGAGGAGGAGGCACACCAACTACAACGAGATGATTCTTCTAACACTACCCTCTACATCAACAGGAAAGGGCAGAACCATAAGAAGAGTAATTTTCAGAAAGGAGGGAATTCACAAAAGGATTCAAAAGGGAAACAAACTCAACAACCTCTACAAAAAAAATGATATTGCAAGATATGTGACAACGAAGGTCATGATACAAACAGATGTTGGCATAAGAATAAACAATCAAAATAGAAAGGCTAGAACAAACCACAAAAGAACAAACAAAAAGTGAATGTTGCTATTGAAGAATCTGACACGGATTCTGAGAGAGCCCACAAAGTTCTCATGACTACCATAGTGTCCAAGCAGACGAATCCTATCTGTTATGTTGATTCTGGAGCCAGTAAGCACATGACTGGTGACAAATCGTGGTTTGAGTCTTTTGAGGCCAAAGAGAGAAAACCTGTCACTATTGCTGATGATAAAACCTACAAGGTTCAGGGAGAAGGTACTATTTTAGTCACTCTTCCTGATGGCAAGTGTCAGATTGACAAAGTTCTTTATGTTCTAGGATTGGTAAATAATTTGTTGTCAGTCACACAAATTCTGGACAAAGATATGGTTGTGAAATTTAGTGTTGAGGGAGGCAAGAAGTGTTGTTCTATTACCAGGAGGGGTAAGAACATTGCCACTACTTCATATAAGCATGGATTATTTGCCTTAGATGCTATCTCTACTCCACATGTAGCCATGACAGTCTCTACAAAGGAGGCAACTTCCCTATGGCATAAGAGATATGGACATTTGAATTCTGGCTACTACCTTGAGTTAAGTAAGTATGAAATGGTAAAAGGTCTTCCTTCCCTTTCTACCACTTTACCAGTTTGCTCTGACTGCTTGGCAGGAAAGCAACATAGAGTACCTTTTGAAAGGAGCTCTACAAGAGCGAAGAAACCTCTAGAGTTGATTCACACCGATTTGTGCGGTCCCTTCACTCCCAATAGTTGTGGGGGTAAGAGGTATTTTCAGTTATTCATAGATTATTACTCACGAAAGATATGGGTATTCTTTCTTCAACTGAAATCTGAAGCATTTGGCTTCTTTTAGCAAATCAAGAAATCTATTGAAAAGGAGTCAGGGACTTCTATAAAGACCCTTCGCTCAGATCGATGGGGGGAGTTCACCTCTAAATAATTCTCTGAGTTCTTGAAAGCAAATGGGATCACATGATAGTTAACTACTACTTATACTCCTCAGAAAAATGGAGTTGCTGAAAGGAGGAATCGTTCCATCATGGAAATGGTTCGTTGCATGCTCACAAGAGCTAGTCTTGAGCAACTATATTGGGCAGAAGCTGTCACCACAGTAGTATATATGTTGAATAGGGCACCCACAAAGACTCTACAAGGAATGACTCCACAGGAAGCATGGAGTGGTAGGAAACCCTCCATTTCTCATCTACGCATTTTTGGATGTAAAGCTTTCATGCACATACCAAAAGAGAAAATAAAGAAGCTAGATGAGAAGACATTGAAGTGTATTCTTCTTGGGTATGATGAGCACTCTAAGGGTTATCATTTGATTGATCCCTTGACCAAGAAGATACACATCAGTAGAGATGTAGTTTTTGATGAGGCTTTCACATCAAAAAACACATCAGATGTATACCTAGACCTTGTGGAAACTAAGGTTGATAAATCTCCTTCATCAAAAGTTGGAGGTTCATATTCATCTTCTTCAACACCTTAGAAGAAGAATCCAAAGTGGTATACAAATACAATCAAAGACTCTAAGCTATCCACTCCACCAGATTTGACATTGGATAGGCCTCGTACTCGTAGCATGGCTCGACAGGAGAAAGCTACAATAGAGAATACTAGGGTTGATGAGTTGTGTTAATATTTTGAGGAACTTTCTGTAGATTCAGAGAGAGATACAAAAGATATGGATATTGATAGTGATAGGATTTTTATATCTTCCATAGATGATATTGAACCTGCATTAGTGCAATTTGCTCTTGGTGAGCCTCAGTGGAAGGCTGTTATGGATGCAGAGTATAAATCTTTGATGAAAAAAAAAACTTGGAAGCTTGTCGATCTGCAATACGAAAAGAAGCCCATAGGCTACAAATGGGTGTATAAATTTAATTATAAGGAAAATGGTACAATAGATAATCATAAGGCCCAACTTGTTGCAAAGGGCTATGCTTAAAGAGAATGCATTGACTACGAGGAAACTTTTGCACCTACTACTCGGATGACAACCATTCGAGTTCTTTGTGCTATGGCAACACAATATGGGTGGAAAGTACACCAAATGGATGTCAAGAGTGCTTTTCTAAATGGTGATCTCCAAGAAGAAGTCTACATGACTCAACCAGAAGGATTTGAAGTGGAAGGCCAATAGCAGAAAGTTTGCAGATTGGTAAAATCCTTATATGGTTTGAAATAAGCCCCTCGGGATTGGTATATAAAAATGGATCATCACCTTCTGCAACATGGTTTTAAGAGATGTCCATTAGATGCAAACCTCTATTTTAAGAAACAAGGTTCTGAAATAGTGTTGCTTGTACTCTATGTTGATGATCTACTCATTATAGGGAGTTCAAAAACTATGATTTATACTGTCAAAAGGGAATTGTGTCAATATTTTGAGATGTCAGATCTTAGACTTATCCATTATTGTCTTGGTCTAGAAGTCAGCCAGAAGGAGCACTACATCAAAGTGTCTCAGAAAAAATATGCCAAGACCCTATTGGAAAAATATCGCATGACTGATTGCAAGTCAATGTCAACTCCGATGGAAACAAGAATTAAGTTATCATGATATGATGATTCACCTTAGGTAGATGGTACTATCTATCACCATTTGATTGGGAGTCTCATATATCTGACCAACACTAGGTCAAATATCATATTTGCTGTCAACTATCTTTCGAGGTTCATGCAGGAGCCTAAGACTACACACTGGAAAGCAGCAAAATGCATTCTTCACTATGTTTGTGGCACAATGGAATATGGCCTAGAATATAAGAGGAACAAAAAAAATTTCTTATAAGGATACACGGACTCCGAATATGCTGGATCATATAATGACCGTAAATCAACTTTAGGATATTTGTTTCATCTTGGATCTGGTCCTGTATCTTGGCACAACAAGAAGCAATAGGTGGTTGTTATTTCATCAACAAAGGCAGAATATCATACCGCATGTGAAGCTATGTGCGAAGTGATATGGTTGCGTCGCATCCTAACAAGTATGGGTCTTCCATAAAAATCTCCAATACACTTGTTCTGCGACAACATGGGTGTTTGAATCTTGTCAAGAATCTAGTACATCATGAAAGAACCAAGCACATTAACACACAATGTCACTTCATTCGAAAAAAATTTCCAAGGCACCAAATTCAGCTTCAGTACATTCCCACCAATGCTCAAGTTGCAGACATTTTCACTAAGGCACTTGCACGTGTCAAATTTGAATTGTTTCGCAGCTCTCTTTGTATTACCAACGGATGTAATCAGGGGGGATGTTAGTAGTTTTAAATTACATAAATAATGTAATAAGGGGGGATGTTAGATTTACTATAGTAATTATTATTATTACTTTATTTATGTTGATAGGGTAGTTAGTTAACTACCTAGGTTAGTTACGCTATTGTTAGAGTAATAATATTTGGTCTATTTTAATTTTTTATTTGAAGACCTAAGTTTTTGATTAGATCCTACGATTACGAGCTAATCTGGGCTCTCAATGTATTATTTAAGTTGATTCTAATCAATAGAATAATGTTCGGTTTATTTCAACAAAAGTGTAGAAGTAAATGACATTGAAATTAATGGTATTTTAAACAAAGAAATTCTGAGACAACAATCAACCAATTTTGGAATAACAATAGATAATCATATTGCACTTCTGTTACTAGTTCAATCATGTATTTTTGACAAAAAATATATCTAAGTAGTGTCTTACAATAAATTATGAGTGAATACTTTATTTTATATGAATTATGTCAAACAATGATTTATTTGTTGAAGGTGAAAGGGCTTTTAGTGCACTATATTTTGTTAAATCAAAATTTTATAATAGTTTGGACAAAAATTTAGAAAATTGTTTGAGAATGTATGTGTCATCATACGATGTGGGTAACTTTCCCTATGATAGAGCTATAACATATTGGAAGTCCCTAGCGGAAAGGAGAGGTCTCACTAATACTGTTGATAATGATGAAAATAATTTAGCTTGGAGTGATGATGAGATTATGGAAATGTAGAACTCACAAATGATTCCCGGATCTTTTGGAGAAGTTGATAAGGCTTTGTATTAGCTTCCAGAAATGTAAAATTTCAATGATTATATGATAAATTCATATAATCAATGATTTTTCGGATTTGAAATCATTTGTAAAATTTTAGTGATTTGAAAAAATTCATATTATCAATGATTTTTCATATTTGATATCATTTGTAAATGTCAATGATTTGAAAAAAATCATATTATCAATGATTTTTCGTATTTGATCAGTTGTAAAATTTCAATGATTTGAAAAAATTCATATAATCATTCTATTTTCAATGATTTCGCAAATTTACTTTTTGATGTCATTGACTATATATGTTGTCAAAATTTATGATTTATGCTTTACCTTTTAGTAAACTGGAAATTTGAAAACCATGCATGCATAATGATTCTATGTTATTGAATTAATTATTTATGTTGACAAAATATAATTATTTATGCTTTGACTTTGAATGTATGTATGTATGTGTGTACCATTAGTATCATTAGTATGTATGCTATGACTCTAGAAGTGTTATTGACTGTCTATGTTGACAAAATTATATGATTTATGCTTTAGCTTTGAGTAAACCATGCATGCATACATAATTACTAAATATTTCTTAGTATCATTAGTGTTAGAATATAAATGTACACTATGCCTTATTTGACACTTGTCATGTTCCTTAAAAAGTGCCATGTTTTTCGTATAGGCTTGTGGCTGACCTTGAGGCACCTAGGATGACCCTGAGGCACTTAGATGGTTGACCCAAAGGCAAAAAATCCAAGGAAGTGGCTGACCCTGAGGCAATAGATCGAGATGTATACATCATTTATCTAGAATTATTCATAGTTGGAGATCCAAGCGCAAAGAGCATGAGCCTAGACCAAATCATGTAATAAAGGAGGATGTTAGGGTTCTTTTAGAGAAGTCAACATTAAGGGGGAATGTTATCTAATGTTGACTTATTTTTTCTCTATAGTTAGGATAGTGCACATTAAGGGGGAATGTTAGAATATTAATGTGCACTATGCCTTCTTTGACACTTGTCATGTTCCTTGACAAGTGTCATGTTTTTCATATAGGCTTATGCCTATATATTGTAAGTTATCTAATGTTGACTTATTTTTTTCTCTATAGTTAGGATAGTGCACATTAAGGGGGAATGTTAGAATATTAATGTGCACTATGCCTTCTTTGACATATAAGATTAGGTCTATATATTGTAATCTCATTCATGTGTAATATATCTCATATCTTTCAAATCCCATAAATGTATTTTTTGACTCAAGAAGACAAAATGCAAATATCATATTACTCTAGATATGAAAAATAAAAATTTAAACCCATTCATAGATATATCCATTGTAAACTCACTTTGAAATATAAAAATAATATAGCATAATATAAAAGACAATACTCATTTTTATACAACAACAAGAATGACTATGAATAAAATGAAAATTTAAACCCATGCATAGATATATCCTTCGTAACCTCACTTGAATATTGAAATATAAAAACAACATAGCATAATACATGGAAAATGAAAATTTAAACTCATTCATAGATATATACATCGTAAACTCACTTTGAAGTATAAAAACAATATAGCATAATACAAAAGACAATACTCATTTTTATACAACAACAAAAATGACTATGAATAAAATGAAAATTTAAATCCATGCATAGATATATCCTTCGTAAACTCACTTGAAAATTGAAATATAAAAACAATGTAGCATAATACATGGAAAATGAAAATTTATACCCATTCATAGATATATCCATCATAAAATCACTTTGAAATATAAAAACAATATAACATAATACAAAATTCAATACTCATTCTTATACAACAATAAGAATGATTATGAATAAAATGAAAATTTAAACCCATGCATAGATATATCCTTCATAAACTCACTTGAAAATTGAAATATAAAAACAACATAGCATAATACACAAGACAATACTTATTTTTATATCACAACAAAGATAAATTTGAATAAAATGAAAATTTAAACCTATGCATACATATATTCTTCGAAAACTCAAGCATGTTTGAAAGCCCATAATACTCAAGAGATGAAAATAACACACTATTATAAATTTAAATAGTATAATAGTAAAGTAATAAAAGCAAGTGTCTTATTTTCAAACGAAAACATATGAATGTCATAAAATTATATTTTTGAAAAATCAAAATTTCAAAAGCTGTTTTAGGCTTCATATTTTCCCTATTTTGCTCCCTTTTTCTCTTTTGCAACTTCCACAACTTTCACATTCTGCATTCCAATGGCTCCTCCCTCGGTTTGGGTAACAGTACTCTCAATTGCACCAGAACTGACAAGGATGTTTTCAAAACTTTGCAATCCTTTGATAAGGGTGTTTTCCTCTTTTCCAACATCTTTGAATATTAGTGCAAGAACTTCTTTACCTTTCTCCTTTAATAGAACATCAAGATCCAATCTATTTCGGATAATGATTCTTCGAAAAGAGTTATTTTGTGGAACTACTTCCTGAGCTCTTTTTTCATTTCCATAGAAGAATTTAAGAAATCCTTTGTCATCCTTAGATAGTCTTATAGGTTTTGAACATGCTTCTTGAGATTATCATACTTTACCTGCAAAAGAAAAAATAAGTAGTCAACAAATATTTACATTTTAAAAAAGAGAACAATTTTTTTTAACACATTAGTCAAACCTCGACAACATTCTTTGCAGCTACAACAACAACCTTTTTCTTATCACATGCCCATTCATTATAATAATCTTGGGCCTCAATGTTTATGTTCTCCAATCTTTTCAACATAAACCTTAAAATTTCATCTGTGTAAGATGTAGTAACCTACACAATGCTAGATTTTGTTTGATGTAGTAGAGCCTCTATCTTTTAAGGTTCATTTTCAATTAAAGAGAACACATTTCTCTTTTTGAATTTTTTTGAATCGGGCCTTAATTTCCTTTATCAACACTTTGGTCTGATACTCCCATTTTTTTATTTCTCTTATATCTAAAAGTAGTGAATCCTTAATGGTTGCTTCAACATTGTTATAAACTATTTTTTTCAAAAATATTTACTTTTTCATCCTCTAGTAGAGGATGAGCCTGAGGGGTGTTGGTTTCCCTAGTAGGAGATTTTCTTAAACGTTCTACTCCTTCATTTTGAGGATCTTGAAGAAATTTTGATTCTTGAAAAGTAGTGGGTGTGTTTCCTTGTAAAAATAAATCTTCATCCAATGGAACATTATCCAACCTAGCACCAGAAGCTTTCGGTACACCTATAAAATTAAAATTACCAAAAGACATATGTTCGAATTTTAAAAATTGCTTTGTTGCTTCTTTCTCTGGCCTAGATGGAAGAATGTGTTTTCCACTCAAGAATAATTGACCTTGCATTTGAGTTTGGCATGGTGGAGGGGGTGGCATCAACTATTGATTTTATGATGGGATTGTTGTATAGGAACTTAAAACATCAAAATAAAAATTGGTTACAAAATTTGTGAAGGTAGATTATGAAAATTGGTTATAACACTTACCGACATAAGAAGATATCTCTTGTGTAGGGACAGATGCAAATGGAATATGGGTGCACTATACATATGAAAACATAAAATAAAATTTAAATAAAAAATAGTAAAAATTTGGTAACAAATTTTGTTAAGGTAGTCTGTAAAACTTACTTCTCGAAGATGAGACCTCTTACGCGACTATGCCCATTGGTAGTGGATGTGCAGTCATAGGTGGAGATTTTAGAGGATTAGGAGAACTAGATCTTACACGTTTTCTTGTTGATATTCTTCTTAGCGGTGGTGTTATTTGCTTTGCAAGTGTTTCGGAGTCTCCCGATTCTTCTAGATTATAACCTCTGAAAGCAACATCCCGCTTTAAATATGAAAGGATACCCTTTTCTATGTTTTGTATAAAATATTAAAATTATAAAAATGACAAACATATGAAAAATAAAAAATATTACTTCAATGTTAACTAAAATTTACCTGAACCTATTATTCTATCATGGCTGCATTGGCTAGGATTGAGTGCCAAGATGTCGATAGTTGAGTGTTCTATAAATGATAAAAAGATTCATAAAAAACAAGAATATAGTTGCATGTGCTTATTATTGATGAAGTATAAGTGTGGGTTATCACGTTCTAGATATCCATTATGATCTGATGTGAGACATATGTGGACTAGTCAAATTGTTGGTGTGCAATACAACAAACCAAATATGCAAAGGCCCACATTGGAAGTTTTGTCGGTCTTCCTTGCAGAACGAATTTAGAAAGGAAGAATTTGCAACATGCTCGATGAAATTTATTCTGAATAGCTAGTACAGTCAAACCCATTCTGGACTTGGTGGCCTTAACTGCAAAAAAAATAAAATCAGTAATTGTAGACACTAGAATCTAAATTC
This sequence comes from Wollemia nobilis, assembly GCA_028583015.1. Taxonomy (NCBI): domain Eukaryota; kingdom Viridiplantae; phylum Streptophyta; class Pinopsida; order Araucariales; family Araucariaceae; genus Wollemia; species Wollemia nobilis. The sequence goes on from JAQPPZ010001125.1 coordinate 11,703,386, forward strand.
AATTAAATAAAAAATGTAGTTATATCTTGAAAAGATTTTGGTTGAACTTTGAAGGTGGTCTCCAAATAGAGTTTATCATAATTAGTTAATGTGAATTTGGATGTGATTAGATCAAGACCGGTGTGGGGTAATGCTATAAATCCAGCGATGTCAGAGGCTACAAAAGAAAATATGATATTTTTGTTGTTAATGACAACATGTACCTTGCTTGAATTAATTTTGTAACATGCAATTATCTTCTCCAGTATTTTAGTGTTTGTGTCGAACTATGACATCGAAGCTAGACCCCGAAGACTAGAGTTCATTACCTATGACATGTCATAACCTGGTGTTGATAAAATTTTAGAAATTAGGGGGCAAACAAAGTTTTTGAAATTAATTTTTGACATTCCAGAGATGATAGGGGATGCCATAGGGTTATTTAATTGTGTACGGGAGAATATGGATCAAAAGATACGGTGGAAGGTATTCAAAAATTGATGAAAAGTATCAGAAAAGGGTTCAAACGAGAGGAAAATGGTTAAAAATTAAGGTAAATGGTTAAAACTGCATTAAAACATGAGGAAAGGGTTAAACCTACGTTAAAACAGGAGGAAAAGGGTTAAAACTACATTAGAAAAGGTGAAAAAATGATTGTTTATGCCTTTATATAGATGTTTCTACATGTAATCAATTCATGGATGATTAACACATGATATCTACATGCAATCATTTTATGGATGGTTGACACATGGTAAAGATGCACCGTATCATCAATACAAAAAATCAGGTGTGCTACAAATGACTGAGTGTGCTGCAACCGATCGAATTTGCTACATTCGATCGTTATTCTTGCAACCCATTGACACTGTTGCAACCAATCAGATTTATAGCAACTGATCAACTTTGTTACAACTGATCACCTTACTTGCATTCGATCATCATTAACACAATGTATCAACTTTGTTATAATCGATCATCATGTTGTATCTATTTATCATCAATGTAAAGCATCGAAATTGTTACAACTAATCGACATTCTTGCAGCCCATCGACATTGTTACAATGAATCGTCTTTGTTGCAATCGATCGGTATTGTTGCAATCGATCGTCATCCTTGTAACCGATCAATATTCTTGCAATTGATCAATATTATTGCAACCGATCAAAATTATTATAACCAATCAACATTCCTACAACCAATCGGTATTCTTGCAATTGATTGACATTCCTACAATTATTTGGTATTCCTACAATCAATCGGTATAGTTAAAACCGATCGAAATTATTACAATACATTGACATAGTTGCAACTGATCGATATTGTTGTAACACATCAGCATATCTACTCTTGATCATCATTTTTAACTGACATATTTGCAATTGGTCAACATTTTTTACCATCATATCTGTAGTCAATCATCTCAGACCGATCGTCATAGCTTTTCCTAACAACATTGTACTATAGGCATAAGGTGATCAACATAGCTTTTCCTATCAGTATAAATCCTTTAAGTTTACCGTACATTCTTAGAATTTGCAAACTAATATTCATAGCCCCCAACACAAAAAAATTCAACACGATTTGAAAAATTTTGGTGAAAAATGAATGTAATTCGCCATGACTCCTTGGGCATAATTCGCTGGTATTTTGAGACAATTTGCATTGATTTATAAATAGATTTTAGGCTTGACCCCTTATGCATAAACCTGCTTCCCATCAAAATGAGGAAAACTAGATGATACCAAAATAGATCTAGGTTGAACATAATGTTAGTTGAATAACATCAATGATCGAGATGACTATGACTAGATCATTATTATTGAGGAACGATCGATGGTCGACTGGTAAGTGGGTGACTATCGATTTGCTTTTTGATAGGAAGGAGGTTTTGTAGCACCAATGAGATAGCGATGAATGCATGAAGTACTAACATGCCAAAATGCGGACGTCAAAGAAGTTGACTATTGATAGAAGAAGGGGTATCATTAGAAAATCATGCAAAGCATACTTTATTTAACAATAAAATTATTAATATTAATATTTAATTTAATCTTACCAAACCTTAGTATTTTTCAACTAAAGGTGAATAAAACAAGGCTCAAAGAAGCTCAATTTTCAAATCTATTTATATGGGACTAAGGCTTCAAACTCAAAAAATCTGATGAAGGACCTATGATGACACTAAAATAAAAAATTGAGGAAGTTTTTCTAAGAATTGATGCACTTAATCATAGCAATAAAAGCTTCTAAAAAGTTGTAAGTTGTGCACAATTCAACAACATGAATAAAACTAGCACTAGATGAACCTACCCAAGGTTGATCTACACTCTGATACCAATTTGGTGTGGATAAAATAAACTAAAGATTACATTATTCATGGTGCTTAAATAAGCACATAAAACTTACAAAAATGGATGAAAACTAGCTATCCAACAACAAGCTAAACATAACATAACCAACTAGGTAAGATAGTTAACATTCTAACTAGCCAATAAACATATCACACTCGAATAACAACATGAGTTAGCTAGAAGAATCCATTATAATTAAAACTAACAGACATGAGACGTAAGAAGCTTCATACAATACAAACATAGGCCTAAAAATTTGAAGCCTAAAATAATACAAATTAAGCCTAACTAATGCATTGTGTGGTCCTCATCATCAATCAAATGTGACCTTGACATAAGTGTGAAATAATATTTGTTCAATTCTTGAGAGAATAAAGTGCCCTTGAATGCTTTTCTTTTCTCTTATCTTAAACTCAATATTTGCTTACAACCTATTTAATTTTTTGAAAGTGTAAGTTTGTTTAGTTGAAACCTTTTTCCTTTTATTTTTTAATTTCCTATAGTTTAAAAAAAAATGATAAAACACTATGGAAACCTTCATATGAAAAACACCTTCATAAAATGCTTTTTTAATATTTAATCTTCAATAATTTTTTTGTGCCTTTAACTCGTTGTTTCAAAAACTTGTTTGGATGAGGTGGAGTTCGGAAAAAAATATATTATCAAGTAGAAAACCTTTTATCTCCCTTATTAATTTTTAGAAATAATATTTTCTTCAAAAATCCTTTGAAGGTTCCTTTTCCTTTAATCAAATATTCTTCTTCAATTCAATTTTTCTTTATCTTTGTACAAATCTCTTTTAATGTTTCTTTCTTCTCACAATATTCACTTTAAAGTTTTCCTTCAAATTATTTCAAATATTTTCCTTTCAATTATTTTATCTCTTTTCAAAAATTTCACTTTCTTTAAAAATTTTCACATTAAATTTTTTTTTCTTGAATGAATTAATCCTTTTGCATTTTTTTAAGCAAACCTCATTTCAAATATTAATTTTACTTCTTCAATCTATTGTTTTAATTAATTCTTTCCATTTTAATAATTCTTCTCCCTTTAATACTTCTTCTCACATTAATTAATTTCTTTCTAATTAATCTCTTTTCAAATATCCTTTAAAAATAATTTTTTTATTGGATAAAGATCAGGTTTTGAAAGGGGCCTATTCCCTTTTACAATGCTTTACCATATATTTCTAGAATTTAGCACTTGCACTCTATTTATTTTATAATTCAAATTAGAGCTCATATAGATCCCTTCTTATCAAATTAGCATTTATAGCTATATAAAATTATGTCAAACTCACTTGAATCAACTTAACAGTGCCTCCTACCCTACTATTTATGGGATCTTCGCTTAATCTAATTCAATCTATTTTAAAAAAAAAATGACCACTTATGCTAATCCTTCTCTACCACCTTAGTGATATTATCTAGAATTTCTCTGCCCTAAAATACCTTGGATCTTGAGTAGACCCATAATTGGCTAGGCTATCAACAACTTTATTGCCTTCTTTATTGATATAGTAAAAAATTGCATTCTCAAAGGCTTGAATAACATCATGTACTTCTTATAGATTTATTTTGATATTCCATTCATTTATCCATTCCTTAGGCTTTTGATGATAGACAATCAATCTCCTTCTACCTCTAGATTTTTAATTCCCAAACTCATAATTTTGAGGTATTTTAGGGTTTGCCTAGCCTCCACCTGATTCACTATAAATCTTCCATAGTACTCAAAGTAGGTTATGATTATCTCACATTTACTATTGTGGATTATCCCTCCTCCCCCTACCTCCTTTAAGTTTCCTTTGGTAACCTCATCGAAGTTTAACTTGAACCACCCTTGAGCCAAGGGTTTTCAAAGAATTTTCCTTGTTTTGGTTTTTCTATTTAATTCCAATGGAGTGGGACATTTAACCCTTTCATTAATCAATTCTTGAATCATGTTATATGATCTTTCTAGTGGTAGACTTTTTATTGTAAATATTTTGTTGTTGTGTTCCTTCCATATTATCCAACAACATGTGCTTATGAATAAGTTTCAAGTCCACTTGAAGAGCCTCTCTTTAGTTGGGCTATTCCATTGGTTCCATAAATCTTGTATGGTGTTGGGCATAACCCATTCAACTTTATTATCCTTTAGGAACTTACTCCATATTTCTATTGAGTATGAGAACTTCAAGAAGAGGTGGTTCACACCTTCCTCCTCTTTGTAGCATAGACTATATTTGCTTGGCCCTTAGGATCCTCTTTTACTCAAGTTAATCCATGATAAAATTTTGTTGTTTAAAATTAGCCACATAAAAACTTGAATTTTAGGGGCATTAAGATTGCTCCATACTGATTTTCATTCAAAATTCCCCTCCTCCCAACCCTTGATAATCTTACAGTTTTACTATATAATCACCACTTTTATCATAGGGCTAAACAAGATTTTATTTCTTATTAATATCCTTCAAATATTTACTACTTCCTTCTAGTTAATAATTTCCTTCACCTTTTAATTATTTATTCAGCTTTATCCAATCCTCTTTTAAAGTAAATATATTTCTTTCAACAATAGGTTCTCCTCTAATTTTCTCCTTAAATCAAATAATTCAAAGGTTAATGTTAATACCTTTATAGCTACCACCATGTCTTTGCATGCTCAACCAATATGCACTCCTTAAATTCTCTAACATTAATCTTTCCATGCTTCAATAGGTTTTTGACTTATTAAATGCTATAACATTCACATTACTAGGGTCTCCTATAATCTTTCTACAATAGGTCATTTTCTATAACTATTCTCCTATTTTGGTTTGTGCTTTAGTTCTTCTCTAATTCTCTGCACTGCACTCTATTCTTTGTGGACTCCTTCCACATTACTCTTCAATATTGGTTTCTCTACTACACTTTTCTTCTATGATGCTATCAACATTGGCTTCTACGTTACTCTTCAACATAGGCTTCTCTCCTATGCTTTTCTTCTACGATGCTCTCAACATTGACTTATTTCTTTCGTGGCTCACTTATATTAACTGTGAATTCTCTTCTTTCAACTATGGGTCCTTTCCTTTCAATTGTGGATCTACTTCACTTCATAGTCTTTAGATCTCTAATCATACTGCTTCAAATAAATCCTTCAATGTAACATTGCATTTTGATCTATTCCTTCCTACTTCAACATTTTCACTCTCACAATTCTTGACAATTCTAACGTAAACTTTTCTCACTAAGCACTTTTTCAATGTGGCTTCCTCTCTCACTAGACACTCTCCCAATAAGGCATTGTTAGCATACCAACAATTTATGCACAATAATATCATGATCAAATTTCATACACAATGACATACACAAGTATTCAAATTAATAGATAAACTCACTATGTTCCCACAAAACACATATTTAGTATTCCAGTATCAAAATAGTATTGAAATTTGATTACATACATATTATATGTTTGCTCTTTATATTTAGCCTTTACAAAGACTCTTAACATTTCAACTTCATCAAACTATTAACCTCCTAAAACATTCTCTTAAGAAAATATATTTTATTGACTCTCTAATTATGATAAACATCCCTGTGAGTGTGGTAGTGTGGTCTACCGGCAAGGATGCCACTTGCAAGGATACCACTTGCATTTATCGGTGATGTGACCCGGGTTCAATCCCCATGGTGGATGTCTATAAAAATTATTATTCCAAACAACAAATATTGACAAACTTTTGAATAACAAATTTTAAACGAATAATATTTACAAGACTCTTTCACACCACATATTTACAAAAATTTTGCAAGGTTTTTACAATATACTAAAAAAAAAAAATGTATGTCTTATATGATGTCGCAGCAGACATGATCTTCAGAGATTCTGTACTATAAGACTTTTTGGACTCAAAGGACAAATAACTCCATTATTGATGAAAAACAATGATGTTTGAGGATTTAAAAAAAAAAACAATTGTAAAGGAAACTTACCCTGTTAATTTTTTTATTTTCTATTTTAATATGTACAAGACCAACAAACACTTTACAGGGATAAGAACATTTGGTTCCCAAGGTGCTCAAGCCACCAATGTTGACGATTAGTATCTTTAAAACATGACATGGGTATCAGTCTTTTAGGAATGGAGGAATTATGTTCAACTAATTAATTAATGATGATGCGATACATATCCATAAAACTTTAGATACATCTAGAATCTTTAATCTCTTTACTTTGCCGAGTCTGAATTATATTTATTGTGCAATGAAATTGACTGCCAAGATTGAAGGAATGAATTATATTTCTGTGAAATGAGATTGACTGGCAAGATTGCAGGAATGTTGTGGTGGCCCAAAAGGTAAACTAGGACAACTGCAACGGAACTTTCACTTTGAAATCAAAGGCATTCCTTTCGTTCAACTTGTCGTTCGAATATTTCTTTAGCCTTTCGAAAGAGAAGAATGACATGAAAGTGATTTTTGCCTTGGATTTAGGGTTGATTCTTTTCAAACTTTGTTTGTGAGTTGCCTTTTGACCAGTCTTCCAACAACAGGATTTATAGGGAAGGGAAGGGAGAAATCCAAAAAAACATTCACTATATAACCCAAAATACTTACAAGAGTGTATATATAGAGAGACGCTATAGTGAACACAGTTCTTTTTATAGTAGGCTAAGGCTAACGCAATAGCCTGCTAGACCTACGGCTAAAATGGCTGATACAATTTCAGGCTTTAATCCCAAGAAAATGATGTTAAAGAGAGAATGTAAGTAAAAAATAATTACAGAGATTTTCGTAGAATATGACGAGTGAAATACGTCAGAATCATTCATACTCCTAACAATATCTTTTAAAAGATTAAAAAAAAAAATAGTATGGACAGTTCCATCATCCCAGTCATAAAAAGCCACTTTAAAGAATAAATATGCCCATCAGATTTGAAAGCATATGACCATTTCCATAGATTTGAAAGCATATGACCATTTCCATTGTTGGGCTTTTAAGGAGTATTGGTTTGATAATCATCATGAATATGCTCTACGTCGGATAGCATTCTTCCTTTCCCTCGTAAATGTCATATATGAGTCTTGTTTATTACAACTGATATTCCTTTATGCAGACGTGTGCATATGTGCTTTTACAATACTTGTCATTTGTTTTAGGTATTTACTTTACTTTTCCTGTATTGTACAAAATTCCTATATATGATATGTAAACGCGTAATCTGGTCACTCTCTAGGTTTTCTAGGTTTTCTGCTCGATGGGAGTACCTAAAAGAGGTCAGGAATGAGGCCGCTCGTACCACCTTGAAAGTGCTTTTTAATGTTTTAGAAATTAGGGTTTCTCCACTGGATGTTATGCCAGTAAAGTAACCGTTGTATCATATTATCCTATGGGAAGCTTATATCACTGATTAGGAGATGCACCACATGCTCACTGCCTAGGCCCATATGGGAATGGTATGTAGGGCAATCCCTTATGTTGAGAATGTGATTGATATTAAGTTAGTCTTAAATTATGAGGTTATAGATGAAAAAAGGTGGATCTTTATTAAAGATAGCTCGTACCAGTATATAGGTTTGGTAATATATATATATTTATATAATACATAGGGAATTGGTTACATTTTTATTATTAAGTCTTTTTTAAGTTTTTTTTTTTGGCAAGTGTCATATATATAACTATCAATCCACCTAATCTTTAAGGATTGATAGTTCTTCTTATTAGGGGAGCCTCTACTTCAAGGACATTTTTATTTTATTTTAGTTTATTTGGAGGGTCAATAGCATGTTCTCGAAGTAATAAAATTATAAAATATAATATTTTTTTTATATTAATATAAAAATATTTTTAGCCCATGAGGGCTAGGTTGATTGGTAAGTGCTTGTCTGGTAAGACACTTATCAAGAAGACACTCAGGTTTAAACCTTGGGGGCAACCTGTTTGCAAAGGTAGTAGTTTGATCTAAATATTTTGAGTGCGCTTCAGACCGACGATGGCGATACGAATATCAAGCAATCAATGGTCATCTTCACACCAGATCAACAATAACGAGGTGGAATAGGTTTGGTGGGAGTAGTCCATGTGGTTTGAATCCTACACTTGTTAGTTACTAAAAATAGTGTGGTTGTGACCAACTCTCCTATGTAACCAATATATATATATATATATATATATATATATATATATATATATTGATTAATTAATTTAATTCTAGATTCATTATCATACTTATATTTGATCCATTAAATTTGAGGGTCAATAATTGGTCTTTGGTTGTTTTTTTTTACTTTGTGGGAAACATATTACTAAAGTATTATCTTTAGTATGGATTTCTAGATCTACAATGTAGACTTCCAATTCTAAATCAATGTGCAAAACCTCTTTGGTGTTGTTGTATTCAATGATGAGCTCCTTTAGCCTAGGCTCTCTTTCTATCCAGATCTAATTGGCTATGTTATTCCATGGAAGCCACATATACGAGAAATTAGTTTTCAAATATTTATTTAGTGTTCTTGACCAATCATGGCTAAGCAAAACCCCATATGTATTTCGGATATCCACCACCTAAATATGAATGCATTATTGTATCTTGGGTTTAGTAGCCAACTATATATCAATATGATTCAACACCTTGATCACATTTACCTCCATCTTATCCAGTTGAATAACTTTTTTGTTTAAGGAAGTAGACGTTAATCCCAATATTTGTCTAACAATATACAACATCACATTGTCAAAAGCACCTAAATACACAAGACATTTATATATATATATATATATATATATATATATATATATATATATATATATATATTCTTAATACATAAATTAATAAAATATAGCAATAATTAAATATAAAACTTTATGGGATTTCTTGGGAGCCACCCCCCAGGGTTGGTTTAAACTAAATTTTGATGGTGCAGCCAAGGAGAACCCGGGAAGAGCTGGAGCTGGAGGAATAATCAGGGATCATCAAGGAAATCTAGTCAAGGCCTTCGCTGAACCATTGGGAATCAAAACTAATAACGAAGCAAAATCTAGAGCCCTTTGGAGAGGGTTGCAAGTAGCCTAAGCAACTCAAGGTAACTTGATGATTGAAGGTGATTCTATGAACATCATCAACCTGTTAACCAATGGCAAAAAACCTCCATGGAGAATCGAGGGAGTCATCCATGAAGTAAGGATCCTTTTTGCGGTAAGACAGAACAGGAGGGCTCATCACGTGTACCGTGAGGCCAACAGGTTAGTTGACAAATTAGCCAACATAAGTGTTGATGTTGGTAGTTTGGTGACATGGACACAAGGTGTGCCACGTGAAGTGGAAAACATTATTAGTCATGAAAAGAAACCTACCCATTAATAAGAAATATGAATGGGTGTTCTTTCCCCATGGAGCTGGTAATAACTATGAGGTTTCCCTCTAAATCATACCAAATTGGAAATAAAGGTAACAGGGTGTAAGCCTTGGAAGATTTCGACAGAGAATAGGAAATGGGCAAGCAATAGGTTTCACAAGTGCAAAGTTCCAAAATTCAATTCCTGTCAATGTAAGTAATGTTTACTGTTATGTTTAGGTATGGGTGTGCTTTGTTAGTAAGGTGTTGTAGGGGATTCAACACAATTTTTGGTAAGAAAGTTTCAAGGATGACTAGGATCTACAATCTTAGCAGAAGGTTGGATATTGTAATAGGTTTTGGGTTAACCTGCAAAACCCGATAATTAATGAAGACTTTTATTTACCAAAAAAAATATATATAAAACTTTATTTATAAGGATTAGTAGTGTCTAGTATTAGACACATAGAAGACCTTTTTCCAATTAGAATTGATAGCATTTTGGGGAAATTATACACTACATATTTGTTTTTTTTGTACTCATTTTAAATACCAGCTTGATATTATTATTATTATTTTTGGTATTAGCAAAGAGGTAATGATAGGTATTAGGTGTTAGGTGTGGTATATTCTATGTAATAAACTGTTATCTTTTAACGGTCGTCTATTTTTAATTATGGTTGTTGTAAAAGATAAGGTGCATTGAAAACATTGAATGCAACCTTATCCAAAATATGTGATGTAATATGTGATGTATTACCTATTTATAGGCTTATATTATCAATGAAAAATTAGTTTTTGGTTTGTCATTCTTTTCTTTGTACTTGCTATTCCTGTTCCAAATCATTTGAGATAACAATTTATTACATAGAATATACCACACCTAACACCTAATCCTTATCAAGTATTTTTTTTTTCATGGAAAGAATCACATTAATATGTAGCAACAGTGTAGAGGGGACATCTTGATAGGGTTGTGTAAACACTCAATTTTGACACACCCACAAGGTAAAAGACATAAAAAAAGTCATCCAATATTAACAGACACTTAACTAGCTCAAACCTAGAAAGTTGGGCACATTTTTCTACCTCTGTCAAAATCATCACTCAGTGTCAAAATTTCTAGCGGTATTTTTGATCATCAAGTGGCATTCTTACAGAATATCCAAAATTCAAATCCCAATAGTTCAAATTGAACATTGGTCAAAATTACCACTCAGTAAAAATGTTTATGGTGTTTTTTACTATAAGTGATATTTTTGCAAAAATGATTAGAATCTTCTAGCACAAATCAAGGACATGTGGATTTCTTCATTCCACTACCTCCTCTCACCTCACACGCTCCAACAACAAACTAAACCTTAAAAATTCAAATAATTCTAACCAATTTTCTCTCTCAACCCCTCCTTCAAAATCTATATAAGTAGCCCTTAGGGCAAGGATTCAACAAGTACTTTCTAGCTAATTGCATTATGTAAAATTTCTTCTAGCCTTCTTCATTAGCATATTTCTTTAGCATTCTTCATCAAGCATCCTTTGGAGGTAAGTCAAGCAAGGTAGAGAGCGAAATTAGGGGCAAGGAGGCTCTCTTGGAGGCAAGGAGGAATCATTTCTAGGTTGTATCATTTCTAGAAACTTCCTTCTCTTCATCCTCCTATTTTATTTTATGCATTTACTATCCTAAGTTTGGCCTTGCTAACTTGCATTTTAGGCATTCATTGCTTACATTTCTCTTCATCTCTCATTTTCATGTTTATAATCTCTTCTTTTGCTAGTCATATAGTCTATTAACTTATATTTTTGGCTACTAATATGCTTATTGTAGCTCCATTGTAGTTCATCTTGATTTCTGCCCTCATTCTCAACCACTAACATCTTCATTGTAGGCTTTTTTGTGTTATTCTATCTAGTATTATTTCATCTATTACTACCCATTTTCATTCCTAAGCATATATTATTCCATTTGAAATATAATAACTTGTTCTCTCTTTCATGCTCATCTATTTTCAAACTACTCTTATTTGCAGGTATTTAATATTAGTTTAAATTATCTTTTAATCATACATTACATGTTTTTTGTCAAATTTTAGTCATAGAAATACTTACTTTCAATTCCAAGCTATTGTGGTGTAGGTACAGGGCTTCCATTATCTTGTTATCTTATCACTCATAGCTATTATCCTTTTGTTTCATTTCTCTGCCCCCTTCCTTTGTTGTTGTAGATTTCTAAGTTTATGATAACATTCATAATATATTGCATTCACACTTTGTGCATTGCTTTTCATTCAATTTGCTCTAGCTTAGAGAATTAATTGGATTGCTACCTTCATTTCTAACACTTTTGCAAACATTTCACACCTTTGCATCTCTAAAACCATCTAGTTTTAGTCATTTTGGGACTACCCATTCTCCTTATGCATGCACATATTTAGACCATCAATTTTTAGAATTTTGAAGCTTTAATATCAAATTGTGTAAGCTATATATCTTGTATACCTCTCGTAGAACCTTATCCTTCCATTGCATCCCAAAATTATCCAAAAATAAATTAAAAACCAATCCTAAAATCATTATAGCCTTGTTTAGAGCAAAAACATCAATTACTGTAATAGGTGGTGATTTTGACTCTCTGGAACACAAAGCAAAAATGCCACTTACTATAAAAAAACACCATAGGTATTTTTTCCACTAACTAACATTTGTTGACAGAGCTCTATTTCCATCCCAATGAGGCATTCATACTCAAAATTTTCATAGATAAGGGGTTTGATTAGTTTATAAGATAGAAAATTCAACTTCACAACACTGAGACAGACCCCACAAAATAGATAAATCTATTTTTTTTGTTTTCTTTCATAAGTTGTAAAAACACCAATCAGGGTCAAAAATGCTAGTGGTAATTTTGATCAAATATCGACTGAGGTAATTCTACCACTTGGTACTTCTCTAAAGACCATTTTTTAGCATTTCTCTATATTCAAATCTATATCTGCATTTTATGCTTGCTTATATCACACCTCTTTTTGGTAAATCAAGGAACCTTAACTTAGATCAAATTCATGTTTCAAAACACGTTGACATTGGGAAAAAATAAAAAGCACTTTAGATTATATCTAAATGTTTCTATTTCCAAATATTTAGGTAAAAAGGTTAGCTTTTGATAATATATTTTTAATGAAATGCAACCTCAAGGACTAAAATGAGCATGCAACATTAAATATATGATAATGGCAATATAATACATAGGTAAAACTCATAAGAAAATTTTGCAATAAGTCATAAAAAATCTATTAAAGAAAGGTCATGAAAATAGGATCTTCATACTAAATGTGAAGATCTCAGAATACTCCATGCTTCATACAAGTTCTACGTTGTATTATAACTTGTACTCTACTCTACTCTACTAATATGCTATGATAATATATGATATGAATTGGATTCCTACTTGCTCACACAAAGGCCAATATATAATGGGATGTGACTCTTGGCCTTCCATCTTCCTATGACTCTTCACCTTCATATTCTATGGAATCATGTGCACATGGACTATGATGCACATTTATATTATTGAATGCTTTTTACAGTCTAATATTACTCATGAATTTATTACATTGCATAAAGTAAATACTCAAACCCTAATCTAAAGATGTATCCAAGGTGGTACATTTATATGTACCAAATAATGTAATATATTCCAACATCTCTTTGTATTACATTATTTGGTTATTGAAGACTTTAGCCTTCAATATGGATCTTCATCTTTCAAATGTTCTTCAACTTGATCAGGTTCTTCTTCTTCTTCTTTAATATGTAGATGGCCAAGTAGTCCAAAGTATTGTTGTCCTCTTATATTTCTCATTCTGAATATTTTCTCGTAAATTTTTATGATATATAGATTTTTCATTTCCTGCAATCTATTCCTTAGAAAAATCATTAGTGTTGTTTTGAACTACAATAATATCTTGTGAAATCTCAATTGAGTCTAGAACACATATATCATTGTGGATTTATATTGTAGCTTCTATCTCATTTTGATTAATGATGAGACATTATTGACTCCATTTATTATCTAAAATCAACCATCCTTTTGCTCTCTACCAACTTGGCTATTGAAATAATATTTGATGTTAATCCAGGAACATACATTACATCATGTAACAAAAAATTTAGAAATGATGTACTAGGTGTTACACATCCATATCCATGTATAAGATAGGTTTTGTCATCTACAATTTTCAACCTAAGATTGTTAGTGACTTCAAGGCAATCAAACCATTGTAAATTTCCGTCATGTGACGAGTTGCACTAAAATCAATAAACCAAATATCTTTTCCATTTTGACTTATAGATTTATTTATGCTTGAAGTAATTTTGTATTTTTGATATGGAATATTGTATGGAATTTGATAGTATATCTTGTGATGATATGTTTCTTTTGCTAACTTATCAATCTTCAAAAAATTAATTTTGTTGTTGTATTCCTTCTATCACCCAATCTCTTCAACTTCTAAGTTGAATTTAAGTTTTTGATAAAATGCTAACTTTCAATTCTTCAAATATTAGGTCCGAGGTGTAGACCAACTGGTTCGGTGAAACCCCATAAGGTGATGGACATCCAAGGTTCAAATATCGGGTCTTGTCGGACTGGGCACTTATCTATATTCCAATGTGTTCTTAGTAGCGTAAAAGGTTCAACATGAATGTGGCTTAGTGTTTATGGGGACGGTTTGCACGGATTACCCTGGCAGCTACCGATTCCACTAGGTTAATAAAAAAATTCTTCAAATCTTGTAGTATATTTTATTTTCCTAATATTTGGAGAATGACAAAACAATAGTCAAATCTCTAGGTAGAATTCCTTTTAGGTCCTTAGTATTTCGAATTTAAAAGATCAAATTTGATACAATCTTTTCAATTCTAAATTTTGTAGAATACCTTGTATCTCCTAAATATTTTGAATATAATATGGCTTTGATAAAGTACTTAACTTTCTTAGTTTTCCTTTGAGTTGAATCCCTTTTGTCTCCCTAATGTTCAACTACTATTATTCACGTTATTTCTCCCTATTTATGAATAGAAAGCTAAAGATAGTTTTAATGCAATTTCAATTGGTAAAATTCTCTATCTTCAAGATCTTTAAATTGGATTCCTTATGTCTCATTAATTTGAGCAAGAGACTAATTCCAATGTAGTTTTCCAAATTTTAAAAACCTCTATTTATATTTGTCTCTCAATTTTCAATAATATGGTTTCTAAATTTTAAGAGACTAAGTTGGTGTTGAACTCCTTATAACTCCTTAATTAAAATTTTAGAAAATAAAGATATTTGCAAATTTAATATTTCAATTTCTATGTAAAAGTCCTTATACCTCCATGTCAAATTATTTACAAATATTTTATGCCTGAATTTCAAATAAATTAAATCCAAAATCTTTCAAATTAAATTCATCCTTGCTTCAAAAAGCTTTCAAATCATTTAACAAATCATCTAAGGTTATAGTTCATCAATGCAATTTCTTATATCTCCCTTCGTCTAATTAATTTCAAGGATGATAGATTATCTAAGATTAACCTTAGTATTAATATTACTTATACCTCCTTGACCTTTATGAAAATGTACATTGGTTTAAATATTTTATGTACCTTCTTGATAATGGCACGCTACGTATTTGGTCTACTTCTCCTGTGACTTCTTTTTCCTACAACTTGCACTCTAATTTATGTGTTGTCCACTTCCTAGACTTCAATGTAAAATAATGTGCATTTAATGTTCTTCCTTATGGTGCCCTCTAAGACTTTGAATTTCCATCTAGTGTTGGTTGGTTTCTCTTATATTTGAATCTGTTGCACTCCCTTCACTTGCATTACATTATTATTTCACAAATAGGCTTGTATGACTTGTCTTTCATACAAATAAGAGATTTTAGTTTCCTTGGAGTTACCTTTTGTACTATGACACTTGGCAATGTATCTCTTTACTCCTCTTATGACTATATTATATCCTTCTAAGTGGCAACACTTTATCTTCTTTGTAATGCTTCCTTTATTCTTCTTTTCTCAATAATGCACTACCTCCTTTACATAGTGTGTTTCCTTTCCTTTGTAACACTTCTTTACTCCCTTATCTTTGTAATGTATTGCTTTTCCTCTGTACCTGGTAGTGACTTGATTATTTTCCTTGAATGCCCCTACTTTCAGTTCCTCTTCATAATAGCAAATAGCATTAGGTTTTCTCTCAATGACTTATTATTTTTTATGTTCTCCACTTCTTTGTAATATTTCTCACTCTTGATTTTGGTGGCTTCTCCTTCAATATGGTGGTGCTTCAACTTCCTGGTGGTGTTAATGATGTCTTTATTCCTTCATTTTTGGTACTATCCTAAGAATATCTTGTTGAAACTTTGTTGGTTTCTATCTCATGATACTTGGGTGGTGATTCAATCATTGGCTTGCTGACTTAGCTCTTTACTTGGCTTTACACTTCACAAAGAATTATACTCTCAAATTGACTCTCTTCTTCAACTGTAGATGCTCTAAATACCCAACTTTGGCTTCTTATTTTCATAGGAATACTTTTTACATTTGTTATCAAACTATATGTTTTCTTCCTTATAAAATTTGACTTTATTTGAGCTCCTTGAGTGGAGCTATGATGTTGGAATTTTAGTTCTATGGCTTTCTGGTAGCTCTTCCTTGGGCTATGGTGGCTCTTCCAACTCGATGGTTCCATTGGTGTCTTTAGACACTCTAAAATTTTCTCTATTTTGAGCCCTTATTTGGTCTTCTATATGCTTAGTAAATTAATCCTTATTCGATTTCTTTTCACTTGAATAAATCTACACTTTTATAAGCATATAAATAATATCATTTAATACTTATATCGTTTCCTCCTTATTTCTCCTTTTCAAGCAAACTCTAACTTTGATATTTGTTGTTTTATTTTTGCATATTTTAGGACAAGAATGCTACCACCTTATTTTTCTAGAAGACCCTCTTTTTAAACTTCATTTATCTAAATTTAATAAAGCTAATATTATTCTCTCAAAGACCTTTATAATAAACTAATGTGAACACTCAAATAATGAACCTTTATAGCACCAATATTACATACCTTTTGGTCTCCTTTTGTAGCTAGTATTCTTGGTGATTTGGTTCACCTATTTGCTACCCCAAATTTATAAAATTTATAGCTATCATTTCTACTCAAATTTTGCCTCAAAATTATCAAAATTTTAGCTTCAATTCCTTATGATTTACTACCCTAATATTGTCAATCTTGCAACTTTGATTATTGCCTTATTACTATCCAAAAATTATTTAATTTATAGCTTCCAATGCAGCCAATTCCTCCTTTGTTTTTCTATTCAAAAGACTCTCGCATTTGCCCCAAAAAATATCTAAAAAGTAGCTCTCTTTTCTCCTTCTAATGCTGCCAAAATTTAATTCCTAATGTCTTAATTTGCTGCTCCAAAACTCTACTTTCTTCTCCTTTATATTGCTATCCAAGAATCTTCTCTATCTCCTTCAAATTGTTGCCTTCTTTTATTGGCAAGCCTTCCTTCATTTGGCTATTTAAGGTCACTTTAAAATCTCCCCAAATCTTCTTCAAATCATAGCTTTATGTCACCTTTAATTTTTTCCCCTATGACCCTTCAACTTTTGCCTTGAAAATCAACAATCTTCTCCTTCAAAAATCAGCCTTCAAATTCCTTATGATTATCTTCAAAACTCTCAAATCTGGTGGTCTCTTCTAGATTCTTTCTCCTCCAATATTATTGTCAAATTATGGCTTCAAATCTAGCCTCTTTCTCAAGAATCCGAATATCTTGAGATATTCAAAAATATTTTCTAAAATTTGATAAAGTTCTTTCCAAATCCTTTTTATTTTTGGGCTTGTTTTTAGATGGCGATAATTGTCGCAAATTCTTCTTTGTAGGAGCTACTTATTGTTCGTAATCTTCTACCTTTAGCTTTCTTCAAATATCCTCTAATGACCACTTTTTCAAATTTTGAAAAGGGCTTCTCTAGCCTTCTTATTTCTCCTTTCAAGTTTACTTGAGACCTTCTTATGGGTCTTCAAATTTTGTAGTATCTCAAATCTTCAATAGACTTTTCCTAGTCCTTATCTATCTTCCATATTTAGTTTTTTATGTTTTTGTAGACACCAAAACAGCACCAATCCGATTATGTGACTGCAAACACTGATTGCTTTGACACACATAGCCCCCAGGGCAGCCCTCAAAGGTTAAACAGTGGTCCTAACCACTTTTGTAGCAATTTTGGAAGGTCAGAAGTCAATTTGGCACATTCAGGCACCTTGCTCAGTATCCATCCCACCTAGGGATGAATTCAAATTGGGATCCGTCTCATACAGGGATGAATTTGGAATTCGCTCTAGGTCAAGACGAATTCCAGGTTTAATGTGAAAAAAGAAAAATTATGCCAAGTGGCAGCCGAGGACAGTCAATTAATGCCTCCTGCCTTGCATGCACGTGTAGGTGGGCAGAGTGGGCGTTAGAGGACTGTCACAAGGGCAGTCATGGAAGCCCAAGTCAGGGAGGAGTCTCCTCCCTCTTGAGAAGGCATGGCCACCACATGGCACCCATGCATGCCCCTCCAAAAGAGACCCCTTGGGTCTATAAAATGGTGGACTTTCCCACCCAAAAGGGGACAAGTTGGAGGCATTTTCAAGCAACGAAGTGCTGCCAAATTGAATACTACATTTTATCCTTTTGATTCACCTCTTCCACATCCTTAATATATTTCGCAAGAGAGGTTATTGGGTGGCTATTGGAAGTGTGAATCTGGACCCAAAACCTGACATTTGACCACATTGATCTACCAATTCGGTGATGACCCATTACAAGAGATTTTGGGCCCATCCCGAGTGGATTGGTGCTGAAATCAAGTTCTAATGGTGGGCGGCCCGCCTGGGTGCCCCACACTTCTTAGTTTAATTTTAATTTGTTCTTTTGTCACTTTTTTATGTTCCATTCCATTTTAAGCTATTTAGATAGTTTATAATTTTGATTTTAGAATGTTTTGATCAAATCATATCACATTTTAGTCACTTTTGTTGTCCTCACTAACTTGCAGACAGCGACATCAAATTCCCATCGATGGAGGTCAAATTGGGGAATTTCGACCATCTGGGTCATCCCAAAATGCCCCCAATTAGCTAACCCCTATGTTTGTAGGTCTTTTGGAGATCCCGAGACGCAAAATTTGGGCAGCATCACTTTAGCACTTTATCGTAGGCGAATTCATCCTAATCGGGGATGAATTACAGTTGAATTCATCCTGCCCAAGGACAAATTACAGTTGAATTCAAATCGTTGGCATTTCCTTGACTTTTTTGATGGCAGTGGCCCTCTGGTAATGTTCTCTAGTCTCTGTTAAAATTGCAAGTTATTTGGAGTCATTTTATTCATCGGTTTAGCTAACCTTATGCATGCATCCTCCATTGGTTTTTAAGATCAAACGTTTCATATTTTGTCACAGGTGCTACTAACGACTTGTTGTGTCTTTGAACACAGGAGGAGTAGCAAGAATCAAGGATTCATCAACACCAGCAGCAACAACACTTTGGCCTGCCCATTTCAAATGTGGGCACGCGGAAGGAGGAGCACTAAGTCATGATTATAACCAAAACTCTTTTAACACTCTTAGCCCATGAAAAGGGAGGAGGAGTCTTTGTAACCGATATTGCGAGAGTTAAATAAAAAGGGCTATGTTTTATGTTCTTTCTTTTATCTCTGTTCAATTCATCTCTTTCATTTCATGCATTTCACATCTTAGGACTTAAGCGTTTGTTTGATTTTGAATGCGTCACATTAGTATTTCTTTCTTCCAAAATCTCATGCTTTCAGTGGCAATCACGGTGGGACTCTGTCCCCTAGTTTTTTAGATCAAGAAACTGATCAAAAATTGTGTTTTGTGCTTATAGGTACCATTGTTCGAGCTCTAACTATTATTCGTCTTTTCCTGTGGCAAATACCTCACTGTAATTCGTCTGACCCTGAGACGAATTCTAATTCATCTCAGATAGGGATGAATTCTATTCTAGAATTCATCTCACTCAGGGATGAATTTTTGTCTGTACATTTTCAGGGCCGAGGATCAGAAATAGCAAGTTTAGGCAGAGAAAAAGTAAAGGTCCTAAACTGTTCCTGTCATTTTTTGCTTTTTTTGTTTCTGTTTTCTGTTAATTTTGCCTTCTTAAGGAAAGTAGTTGCTTCTGCCTATTTTAATTTTTAATAAAAAGAACCACACACACATCACGTGGCATTTTTAAACCAAGGAGCTAGTCGTAAGACCCCAGCCCTTGATTAAGACCAACGGTGGGTTCATCACCACCTTGGCTTGATTTTTGCATCCATTTACCCTGATTTTCACTGTTTTTAGGCGTAAATCCTGACAAAAGTTGACCGAGTGTCGCTGGGGTGATTCCCAATGCATGAGGATAAGTCTTCTATGGTAGGTGTCATTAATAGGACAATCCCCCTTTTGTACCGCCTACGTACCACATACCATCTGCTCTCATGTACCTATAGTTTCCCTCTCATAAGGGCGGGTATATAGAGAGGTTGGTATATCGGCCGAGAAATGGTATATTGAAGGGGCGACCATTTATAGGAGTCATATGAGCCTTCATTATGCATTTAAAAGTTCTTCAAAACTTTCAAAAACAAAACAAAATCATCAAAATGCACTAAAACCAGTCTAGGACACACCATTAATCTTTAAAAGAGATAATCACCGTTTGTGTATGTGGGTGTTCATTTCTGCTTAGTGTAACAAAAAAATCAAAAAAATCATAAACAAAAAGATAAAAATTTGCTTAGCTTGTAGAAGAGCACCACAATGGTGTGCACCCGTAGCCAAGCCCAATCAAGGAAAAAAGCTGTGAAAAGTGTACAAAGAGCCAGCACAAGTCGCCTTCACTTTAGCCCTGAGGACTTGGCCATACCGCCTTGGCGGTCTGGACCACAAGAGAGTCCACATAATTCCATGTCAAGGTAGAATTATAGGGACACCCCTCTGGGGGACATGCCCATTCAGCACAACCCCTTTCGGGAAGAAGCTTTACATGTGGCACTTAATGTAAATAGAAGACCGCCTTTAGAGGCTAGATATGAGTGGCCACCATGCAACAAAGCACCAGAGAGGCACAGTGCCCATGAGGAGAGACAACATGACTATGGCATATCTCCTTTGCCTCCCATCATTGTTAGAACTGAAAGACAAAACCTAGAGCATAGGGCTCTCCACATAGGGCGAGTTCATACTTAATATTTGTAGGCTCCATCACTACCTTTTATACATTTTTAGGATGTGTTGGTCTCACATCGATTTCAGCATCTCCTACTATATATTCTACAAAGCTCTTCAAAAATGATCATTTCTCTGCTTTCTCTTTCTTAGGTTCCAAGCTGACCTTTGTCTCATCTTGTTTTTCCATGGTCTCCTTTGTGTTAATACATAGGTAGGTGGGCTGAAAAACCTTGTACTCCTCCTTTTTCCAATGGAGTAGTCTGCTATGATATTGGTTTTCATCTTCACTATATTATTCTAGGTATAGCATTATTTCTTCATTAGGTTCATAACTTTCATCACCAGAAGAACTACCTGACTCATCAAGCGTGGCAATATTCTCACTAATACTCTAGTTATTCAAATTGTTCATATATTTATGCTATCATTTCTTAAAAGTGATATGATAGTTTTCTCAATTGTGATTAACTTTGACTATTATTAGCCACCCTCTCCCCAAAAAAGCATTGTATGTTGGCTTTTACATTGTAATCACAATGAAATCTACGACAAAATCTTGGTTAGATATTTTAACTTATTATGTAGTTAAGACACCCTTTCTCCCTATTCCATATTGGTTGCACCATATAATCAGAAGCTAGGTTCCCATAAGGATGAAGCACCAAGTTCTTACCAAGTCTTCTTTGGTAGCACATTAATGTTAGATCCTCCATCTACTATGACTTGCATCAATCTATGCCCTAAGATTTCCATTTGGACCAGTACGGGTTTCTTCCCAACATCAATCATCAATATGATGGGGTCCATAAAATAATTCTTTTGTTTCTCTTCTTTTATTGGATGGCTTTCTACATCCATCACCTTATGAGGTTTCAAACCTTCCACCATCACTTTATGCAATGATGGGATGGATTCTAGTAAGCTTACCATCTTAATTTCAATAGTCGTATTTAAAACTTATGCTGCCAAATTTTGCACAACCAATATGTCTTGTAATAGTTTATTTTACTCTTTTTATTTAGATATTCTTAGTTCTTTTGCCTTATTTTATTATTCATCAAGTACCTTATTTGCCACTTTCCATCGCTTATTTTTTTGGAAGGTTCTGGATACTTGTCTTTCCTAGCCTGATTCCTTGTTATGGCTAGTACTTCTTCAGGTCTCCTCACTAACTAAAGGTACCTCTATGTCCAAAAAATTCATGTTTTATGGGTTACTATAACTCATCTGCTTTGGACAATTTGCTTCCTTGTGGTTCCCTAGACCACACCATATACACATATGTGTAGTGTTTGTTTGTTGTGTCTCCTCTTTTTGGGGTAAAGGATAGTTCTTTGTAAAGTGCCCCCACTCTTGGAAATTGTGACATTGTACGATTGGTCTCCCCTCTAAATCATACTACAAGCAGCTTTGTCCTCCTTGTTAGTTGCCTTGATAATGTATTCCCCCTCTACGGTTATTCTTATAACTACCACTGGTGGCTTGTCGGCCACTCATTTGAGGTTTTAGTTTCTCCTCATGATCTTGGATAGAGAGAACATGTGGATGCACCTTTGTGTTAAATGGATAATGTATCACTTCATGTCCAAGAAAATTGCAAATATGGTAATAATCATTGTAAGGATATGTCACATTCATGTGACCTTCAGACTTGCAATATGTACACCAAATATCCTTGTGATATTGCTTGACTTTACCTTTTGCCTCTTTAATTATTTTTTCAAATTCCTTTTGGAATGACTACACTGTCTATTGCATTGTATCATCTTCCTCACTCTTTGAATCATCGTTTCTTACATGTGTTATCATCTCCATGATTGTTTGTTTGGTCTCACTCTTTAAATTATTTACATCTTTTAAGGCTTCTTTGTATGTCACTAATGGTACTACCTTCATCTTGTTCTTGTATACAAGTAACAACCCATATACAAACCATATTTTTACTAGCATGTATGCCAAAGGCATTTGCGTTTTATCCATCAATTGCTTTAGTTGATGGTTGTATGACTTCACATCCTCGTCCTATTTTTCTTAGTAGTGAAAATTTCAGTGACGATATATCCATCATCCTTCAAGGGGTAAAATTCCTCAATGAATTCATATTTAATTATATTCCATACTTGGAAGTGTGGTGTGTTTTGCATTTTTAGATACCAATCTATGGAAAATTATTGTAATGTAGAAGGAAATAGTCATAACCATTCATTTGGTTGATCTACACCATTTGCTCTCCAGATGGTTATACATATTTTGATATGTCTTATTGGGTCTTCTTTGCCTTGCATCTTTATTTTCATGCATAATTTACCACATAGGCCATTGGTGGTATTTCTTCTTTTTCACTTGATGAAGTATCACCTAGAATACTTGACTAATTCCATCTTATAGGTGAATCACTTTTCTGGTCTTCATAAAAATCGTCTACTTGAGGAATGTTATATTTACTGAATAGTCATATATTGATCTCTTGTGCATCTTCACTCTGTGATCTCCTTCACTGATGTGTAGGTCATGGCCTTGGTCATTCTTCTTGAGACCTTGTGTATTGTTGCTCTTGTTCCTGACTCCTATCCACCACACTCCTTTGCAACCTATATGACACTTTCTCAGGTTTTAACATCCACTTCCTCCACTCTCGTATAATTTACTCATTAATATCTTCTCTTACATCAATGTTCATATTGACTTTGGTTGCTTATTAATCCTCATCTATCATGTCAATCAGTAATGTATCCAACCTCTCAATCTCTACTTTGTTAGATGTCCATACTTGCTCTATCATTGGTTTATATGTATTGTGTTCAAAGCTATTAATGTTCCTCCTTTGAGAAATTCGTGTGCTCCTTCTAATTGGTATTTCCTCTTCTTGATCCCATATCCTATGCCTTTTAAAAATTGTGTCTATAATTCACCTCTAATTTATGTACTCAAGTTTATCACTTGTACGATATTCTTGACTACAATACTTTTTGACCCATTTTAACAAAAATACCAAAGTTTGATAGGCAACGATGCCAAATGTAGAGGCTAGCAGTTTAGTATTCCCAATGGGGAGGTATTTTAGAAGCTATGGAAGCTATCTCTAACAACCCAAGTCTACTCATTTGGATTTCAAAAATATAAATTCAAAATTTTATTTAAAAATAACACAATTGTCTCAATTAACGAGTGCACACCCAACATTGTATTAGTACTTAGGCATAGGTGTTCACACTCAGGGATCTTATACCATTTTAGACAAAATCACGAGTGCTCGAGACCGACCAAATTCTCGTAATAGACTACCATTTATGAGACCCACTTTCTCCTAGATTGATTTTTGGGTTCTCGACATGGGGTTGTCCTTCCAAGGCCCATAACACCTGGAAGGGTGGATGCATACTCTCACCATATTGTAGCATGGAGGGCTTTGGTCTATGACCCTATATTTATCTTAACAGTCCACTGACCTTGTATTTATTTTAAACAAAATTTAAATTCCATGCTAGAGTTAGATTATTATGCATGTGCCTGATAGTGGTTCATCCTTCTATGAATGCTTATAGGGCCCACCAACACTTTGGATATTTGTATTTGGGTATCTCAGATTGTAATCCAATTGACGATAATACTACCCATATCATCTATCATTGGACCTTCCAACCCCAAGGACTAACTCCCTAGTCTTAAGTCTTCGTTTTCTATTCTGCAACTAGTTACAAGTTCATGAAAAACCTCATGTACTACCTTGTATGACAACCTAGAACAATATCCCATACTGTCATTCATTACTATCCATAGCGGAAGATCCTCTAATGTTTTTCATATTCTGCTAGAGAATGGTTGTCCTTGAAATTTCAATAGCTACCTTCATGGACTGTCAGAATTGGATAGATGGCATCCTTCTTAATGTCATCATAATATGTTATGACATCCTACTCGATAGGCCTTGTATTTTTTAAATAATAGACATCCCTACAGATGTATAAGTCGGGTATTCTCATCCTTCTCGATGGAATAATTTTCAATTCTTTGGTTTATTTTTAGTTCTTATCTCAAGTATTGAATAAAAACACTCGATTAAAACCTTCATATTGTATGTAGGTATATCTTTTCAAAGTAAGTATTTGCTATAAAATATTATCATGATATAGCAATTACTTCTTCTCGATTATAATATTAAAATAGTTCCTACAAGTTTATTTATTTATAATTGAACTACAATATAAACTTAAAATAATCATCCAAAAATTCAACACATTCAGCCCCAAAAATGAATTTTAGGAATGCCCTCTATGGTGGACAGCCTCAGCCCAATGATAATATCAATATTAGGGCTTCCCATAAACCTCTGAGAATGCCTAATTTTGATCCCAGGAAAATAGAGTCAGGATGTATTAAAGCAGCTAATGGAACTCCTATTGTTAAGCTTGATATGCGTAACATTTATACTGGCATTGAAGATTTGGAAAAAAGAGGACTAATTTTTTGATTCATGGGTTTTCGTCTGAGTCCATCTGCTTTCAAATTTTGGGCTGCTATAAACTGGAAAACTAAAGGTGAGTTACAAATATCTATTTATCCAAATGGTTATTTTCTTGTTTTATTTGCTAATAATGAATATAGAGAGAAAAATTTTCAAGGGGCTCCTTGGTTTTTTGGAAGGGCAAGGCTTTTCATGAAGCCCTGGCATACTAAATTTAAAGTCGAAGAAGAGATGCCTTCTATAGCTCCCGTGTGGGTTAGACTCTTTGGCCTCCCTATTGAATTTTGGAATCCTACTATTTTTTCTTCAATTGGAAACTCTTTAGGAACTTTTATGATGAATACTGATTGTACTCAAAATTTTTAACATATTATTTATGCTCGGATTTGTGTTTTAATGGATTTTGACAAACCCCTACCTAAAAATATCACATTACAATTTGGGGAAGACACTTGGGAGCAAGTAGTGGACTATGAGAACATTCATTTTCATTGTAGAATTTGCCATGAATATGGTCATTTGGTCAGTGCTTGCCCAAATAAAATTCTTGAACAAAAGAAAGAAGATATAAACTCAGTAGGTTTCCAAATACCTAAGAAGAAGAACACTTAGAAAAAACTAGTTATGAAGGATCAATCAAAGTCATCTGTTAATATGTTTTAAATCCTTTCCACAAATGATGTCCCAAGTGAGGAAGAGGAAATAATGGAAACTAAAATATTAGAAACACAATTTAAATATGAAGGGAAGAACTCAGAGACAAACCAAAAAATCAAAGGTTTTCAACAAAAAAAAAGGGAGAAAATTTACACAAGAAAAACAATTTTTCAAATGTGAAAAATTTAAATAATGTAGGTCCCAATATAGACTTCGTTGAACCATATAGTAAAACTTTGGTTGTGTACGAGCATTATTCAAGGTTAGAAGCCATATTAGATTCAATTGGAATAAGTTAAGAAACAAGGAAAAAAAATTGAAGATGGATTCTAATAAAAAAGTAGGTCGTAAGACCAATCAATATCATATGGTAAAAGAAGGTGAAAAGCTTGCAGAGGAAGGTAATATTAATGCCCTTCCCAACTTTCTTAGCCCTAGTATTAATGAAGATCATCACTTGGAATATTAGAGGACTCAAAGGGAGTCTTTCAAAACTAAATGAAATTAGAAGAATGATTTAGATAAATCATCCACATCTTGTTTTCCTTCATGAAACAAAGATGTCAATGGAGGATATGGACTCAATTGCCAGTAAAATTTGACCAACTGTAAAAGTGGTTTCCCTCAGTTCCCAAGGGAATTTTGGTGGCATTGCTTGTATTTGGGACCCAAAAGAGGTAGTTATTCACCATATGGTTGGCAGTTAGGGTTTTTTGGCTATAGCTATTCAAAGTAGACATTATAACCAAATTGTGCTTTGCATTACTGTTTATGCTCTAACTTCTTTGGAGGAAAAAAGAAGACAGTGGAAGGATATTACTCATATTATCTCTCATTTTCCTGAAGCTTGGATCTTGATCGGAGGATATTTCAATACCATCCTCTCTCTGGATGAGAAAATGGGGGAAATAGAAATTTGGACAAAAACACTGACTTCATGAGTGAATATATTGCAAACCTCCATCTTATGGATATCCAACTAGATAATAGCCTTATGACTTGGTCTAACAGAAGGCAAGGCTTAGATTGTATAATGGAGAGATTGGATAGATTTTTGCTCTCTGAAAATTTCTTAATCCATGGTCACATTCCTAAAGTGAAGACTCTTAATAATGCTAGTTCGGATCATTGGCCAGTCATGGTGGAAATGTGGAAAACCAATGTGAGTTTCTCTCCTTTTTGTTTTCAATTAATGTGGCTTAGAGACATTTCCTTCAGACCTCGTGCAACAATGGTGGAAGGAAGGTAAACCTAGGCATGGGACTAAGATGTTCTGTATTGCCAAAATATTGCAATACATTAAATCCAAAATCAAGACTTGGAATTGGAAAGAGTTTGCGGATGTTCATAAAAAAACATTAAGTTATTTCTCATCTTGAAAATTTGAATAAGAAAATCCGTTTAGATGGCCTCACAAAGAAGAGAAGTGTAGATGAAATTAAACTCAAAACTCAGTTAGAGGAATGGGAAAAAAGAGAAGAAATCTTATGGAAGCAAAAATCTAGAATTCAATGGCTCAAAGAAGGAGATCGAAACACAAATTTCTTCCACAAATCTCTTCTAGCTCGAAGATCTCACAACTTTATTTATTCCTTAAAATTAGATTATGGAGATGTTGTTTATACTTGGTATGGCATGAAATCTATTGTTGTTGATTACTTTTCCAATATTTTTGTTGCTACTCCTCTTGACTCAGCTTCACAAAAAAATGTTCTTCAAGCAATCCCTTATCTTATCACTTCGAGGAGAAATCTATTTTGACTGCTCCTTGTTACTATCAATGAGCTTCAACAAGTAGTTTTTAAAATGCAAAAATGGAAAACCCCAGGTCCTGATGGTTTTCCCATTGAGTTCTACCAAGAGTTTTGGGTGATGTGCAAGATGCAACCAAAGTATTGTCATTGTTGTCAACATAGTCAGGTTGATCAGTTGATGCAATTGACAGGAGTTCATTGATGACCAAGGTGCAGCCAAAGTACAATGGACAGGAGTTCATTGATGAGCAAGGTGCAGCCAAAGTATTGTCATTATTGTCAACATAGACAGAGGATCGGTTGATGCAATAGACAGGAGTGCAGAGGTCATTAGATAGATTGATTGATGAAGTGGACAAGAGTTCAGAGCAGTCAGAGCATGTACAGTGAATTTCCAAGAAGATAGAAGTGGCCCATATGCAAAAGCTCAAAGAAAAAGACAAGTTAGAAAACTGTCATGATATCGTGACATGTTTTTTGTCGCGATATCGCGACATGTTTGAGGAGAGAGAAAATGCTGGCAAAATTGTTGTGATTTCATGACATATCGGAGGAGAGAGAAAATGCTAGCAAAACTATCACGATTTCGTGACATATCGAAGGAGAGAGAAAATGCTGATAAAATTGTCATGATTTCATGACATGTTGGACGAAAGAGAAAGCGCAAGGAAAACTGTCGTGATTTTGCGACATGTTCGGAAAGAAGGCACAAGCAAAGAAAACTATCATGATTTCGTGACATGTTGGTAGAGAAGAAAGCAAGTGGAAAAACTATTGCGATTTCGTGACATGTTCGAAGAAGAACATGCAGGGAAAACTGTCGTGATTTCATGACATGTTCGAAGAAGAAGCGCATGCAAGAAAAACTGTCGCGATTTCACGACATGTTTGGAGAGAAGGCGTAGGCAAAGAAAATTGTCATGATTTCATGACATGTTTGGAGAGAAGGTGCAGGCAAAGAAAACTGTCATGATTTCACGACAATCTACAAGAGAGGCAGTACAGATGAAAATGTGTCGAGATTTTGCGACATGTTTGAGAGAAAGAGCTGGCAAGGAAAAGTGTCACGATTTCACGATAATTTGTAAGAGAAAGCGCTAAGGAGAAAAAGTGTCATGATTTCGTGACATGTCGGGTTTTCTCGACCAAAAGGGAAGAAAAGCGCCAAGGAGAAAAAGTGTCACGATTTCGCGACATGTCGAGTTTTCACGACCCAAAGAGGAGAGAGAGTGTACGAAGGTGAATGTGTTGCTATTTTGTGACATGTGTTTTCACGAGCGAAAGACAGAGAAATGCACAAGGCAGCGAATGTGTCACGATTTTATGACATGTGTTTTCGCGAGCCAAAGATAGAAAAGGCACAAGGTAGCGAAAGTGTCACGATTTTGCAACATAAAGGCAGAGAAAAGGTAAGGCAAGCGAATGTGTTGTGATTTCGTGACATGTCTTGTTTTCACTGGTGCAAGCCAAGACAGTGTACGGATATGAAAGATGTCACAATTTTGTGACATGTCATGTTTTCATTGGTGCATGCAGAGAAGAGTGTACGACAGCGAAAAGTGTCACAATTTTGTGACATGTCATGTTTTCGCAGGTGCATGCTGAGAAGAATGCAAGGAAGTGAAAAGTATCGTGATTTCACGACATGTGTTTTTGCGGGTGCAAGCGAAGAAGTGGACAAGGAGGCAGAAAATGTCACGATATTGCAACATGTCATGTTTTCGTGGGTAAACAACGAGAAGAGTACAAAGAGATAGAAATGTCTCGATTTCATGACAGGTCGTAGCAGCACGATTATGGACAGTTAACTGAAGTAGAACGACAGTTAAAGGGGTAGTTGTAGAGGAAAATCATGTAGCCAAAATAAGAAGAGTCAACTGAAGTTAGTGTGACAGTTGCATGGGCAGTTACAGATAGAAATCATGCAAGCTAAAATAAGAATAGTGCATTAAAGGAAGAACGGCAGTTACAGGGCATGTGACATAGTGAAACCATCGAGCAGTCGTTACACTGTCAGTCCGAATCAAGAGACATAACTATTAATAGGTTGCATGCAGAAATACTATGCCAAAAAGGGAGTTAATCACAGAAGTGGCTATTGATAGTCTGCATGAGTAAATACGAAAGTTAAAAAATAGGTTGCATGTGAAGAATTAAGTTGCCGCTCAAAGTGAAAAAGTGCTATAGAAAGAGTGTGAAAGTGCTACTAAAAGAGAGTGCGCAGGAGGCGAGTGAGTAGGGTGTGTGCTGTGTAAAGAGTGGACAATGTTGAGAGAGCAATAGACCAGTGAGGGTCTTGTAAAAGCAAAGGCATTTTTATGTCAAAAAGATTCAAAATAGAATTTCGAGTTGGTGCTTGGAATCAGGGATTGGTGCTCCTTTCTGTTGGTGCAGATAAATTAGGGGTTGGTGCTCCTTCCAGTCAATGCTGGTAAATTAGGGGTTGGTGCTCCTTTCTGTTGGTGCAAATAAATTAGGGGTTGGTGCTCCTTCTAGTGGGTGCTGGTAAATTGATTGTAAAGTTGGTGCTTTGCAAAGACTGGATTTGGATAGGAGTCCAAGCAGTCTATTTTTGAGGAGTAGCCAAAACTGGTGAACCTCGTTACATCTTGTGTTGTGGAATGCTCTCTTGTTACATTTGCTTTATGTGATTTTAAGCTTTCATTGTTTTGGCTTTAAGAGTTAAAGTTTTAAGTTATAAAGAGCCACACTGATTCACCCCCCCTCTCAGTGCCATTGTAAGACTAACAATTGGTATCAGAGCCAGGTTCCTGAACAAGCTCAATCAGCTAAGGTGATCTAGGAAGTGACACAATGGTAGTTGGTGAAGGATTCTCATCAAACAAAGCTCCATTGTTTGACGGGACTAATTACGCGTTCTAGAAAATTAGGATGCAGACATATCTATGTGCGTTGGGATACGACATATGGGACTCAGTAGAAAGTGGATACACAATACCCACCACTCCTCCAACCGATGTTGCCTATAAGAAACTGTTTAAGAATGAATCAAAGGCAAAGAATGCTATCATGTGCAATGTAGCAAACAATGAACTGGTAAAGATCATGAGTTGTAAAATTGCAAAAGAAATTTGGGACAAATTGAAGAGCATTCATGAAGGAGACGATAAGATCAAGGAGGCCAAGTTGCAAACTCATCGAACTCAGTACGAAGCATTAAATATGAATGACGATGAGAACATAGCGGCATATATGTTGATAGTAAATGAAGTCATTAATGCCATTAGAGGACTCGACGAGAAAATTGAAGACCCTGCAATCATAAAAAAGGTATTAAGATCTCTTCCCAAAATATTTGATTCTAAAGTATCAGCTATAGAAGAATCCAAAGATCTAAATACGTTTAGTATGGATGAGATGCATGGTTCGTTGACTACGTATAAGATGAGAATAGGAAAGTCTGATCCCACAGACAGAGAAGCTGCTTTTAAAGCCCACAAAAATACAAAAGCAAAACAAGAATTCGAAGATGAAAAGACATCAGATGATATGGAAGCAAACTTTATCCAAAAACTAAAAAGGGGACAAGGAAAATACAGAGGAAATCTACCATTTAAATGTTTCAGCTGTGGAGGCATTGGGCATGTTGCAGCTAAATGTCCACGAAATAAGGAGAATGAAAGTGATGAAGAATTGCACCAAGAAAGAAGTGACTAGAAGAAAAATACGAAGTTCAAAAACAACCACTTCAGGAAGAAAAGTTTCATCTCTAGGAATGCCAATTCATCAGAAGACAACTTCGGTGAGGATTCTGAAGAGGAAATAGGTGAAGCTCTTTTCATGGCATTTGAAGAAGAAGAATTAGAAAAGGAAGAAGTTAACTCTGAAGTATGTGGTGAAAACTCTAAGGCTGAAGTAGATCTAGAAGGAGAGTTGATCTCTGCACTTGAAGAATTGGGTTTAGAAAAGAAAAAGAAAAAAATACAAATCCAAGAAAATAGAAATCCAAGAAAATAGAGTTGATATTGAAGATCTCTTCTTACAAATTCACAAATCCAAGAAAATAGAAGAAGCCTTGAAGTCACAGATCAATGAGAAAAAGATTGTTTACTGCAAACAAGAAGAGAAAATTGTGTTATTGAGGAAACAACTAGAAGAGGCCAATACAAATCTCAAATTTGAGAAGAGCACAGAGCTGCTAGATAAAGTGATAAGGCAACAAAGAAGCCCTATGTGCAAGCTTGGTCTTGGATATGAAGCTGAACAACCTTCATCTTCTAAATTTGCAGAGAAGAAGAAATCCACTGTTGAAGGATCAAAGCAAGAAAAGCCTGAAGTTGAATCTTCAAAAGGAAGAAAATCTCAAGGGAAATCTAAAACAAAGAAACCATAGAAAAAGAGGTTCTTTCACTCTCACTCTTTTCATAATAATGCTTTTAACGGCTATTGTTTTAGATGCAGCCATTATGGTCACCAGACAATTTATTGTGAATTGAATAATAATTCAAGGAGTTATCTTTGGTAGAAATACATCTGCTCTTCTGAGTGAACACCATGTGCAATGTTTTAAATATAATGGTCATGGGCACATAGCAAGGTTTTGTCCAAGCACCTCCGCATCTAATCTAAGGCAAGACCGTAGATTCCATCAGACACAAAGAGTGCAACACAGACAGGAAAATAATTATCCATCAAGAATGCACAAGAGACAACCACCCAAGAGAAATGTTCAAGTTCACAAAAAGGTTCAAAATGGGGATGCGGTGAAAATCCTCAGCCTAAGTTCAAGAAAAACTGGAGAAAGAAAGAAGAGAGGAAATCGTGTCTCCTTAGACAGAAGGATATTACTCCTTCATTGCACTAAGCAGCTCTAGGTAGCACATCCTCATGGGGAGCAATGTTAAAGTTTTATTTTAATGCTCCTATATATTTGTGTGGTTATTTGAGGATGTGTTGTGGCTGATCCACAACACACCCCAAACTTGGGGACCCACCTTTTTTGCATGCTTTCACAGACAATCTCAGTGACCCAGATGCTAAAAATCAAGAAAAAGGGGCAAAATTGCACAAGGATGAAAAGTGTCACGAAATCGCGACATGTCGCAAAATCGCGGCCAAAAATGAAAAAGTGTCACGAAATCGCGACAGGTTGCTCCGTCGCTGCCAAAAAATGAAAAGTGTCACGAAATCGCGACATGTCGCAAAATCGCGGTCAAACCGGTCAAACGGAGGCAGAAAGGTGTCACGAAATCGCGACATGTCACAAAATCGTGGTCAACGCAGTCAACGACAGCAGGTGGGAGAAAAGCGTAGCAAAATCGTGACGTGTTTGATTTTCACGGCCCAGAGAGGAGAGAGAAAGACGAAGCAGAAAAGTGTCGCGATATCGTGACATGTCGCAAAATCATGGGTCAAACCAGTCAAACAGGGCAAAGCAGAAAAGCGTCACGAAATCATGACAAGAAACGGCAAAGGAGCATGAAGAGGAAATATGTCACGAAATCGTGACATGTCGCGTTTTCGCGGCTCCAAACGGCGAAGTTGTACGGAACGAAAAGGGCGTAGCGAAATCGTGACATGTCGCAAAATCATGGTCAACGTAGTCAACGACAGCAGCTAAGCAGCCCGAGGTGGAAAAACGTCATGATTTCGTGACAGGAAAGCAGCGAAGGTGCATGAAACGAAAAAACGTCATGAAATCGTGATAGAATCGGGCGAAAAGGCATGAAACGAAAAACGTCATGAAATCACGACAGAAACGAGCCGAGTTGTACGAAAAGCAAAATATGTCGCGAAATCGTGACATGTCGCGTTTTCGCGGCCAGAAGCAGCAAGGGAGCCCGAGATAGAAAAACGTCACGAAATCGCGACAGCATGCAGCAAAGATGCCCGAAGTGGAAAAGCATCGCGATTTCACGACAAAGTTGCGATAAGGGTGTACGAAGCGAAAAAATGTCACGATTTCATGACAGCATGCAAAGCAGCCCGAAATAGAAAAGCATCACGATTTCATGATGAAAAGCGGGCCGATGGTACGAACAAAAAAGTGTCACGATTTTGCGACAGAAAACAGTGAAGCAGCACGAAAGAGAAAATTGTCACGATTTCGCGATAGAAAGCCGCCCAGGTGTACGGAATGAAAAAGCGTCATGATTTCGTGACATGTCACGTTTTTGTTGGGCATGAAGGCAAGAAAGGCTGTCGGTAGGGAAACGTCGCGATATCGTGACATGTCGCGATTTCGTGACATGTCGCATTTTTGTGGCCAGGAAGGCGGACAAGGCTGCATGCTATTTTTTGGTCATGATTTTCATGGAACCGTTACAGAACGTGCAGAAAAGTGTGGGACACGTGGCGTACAGGCTGCAGAAGCGTTACAGAGAAGATCAAACGTCTTAATGTCGAGCATAAAGCTAAAATACGAGCAGCCATTGGAAGATGAAACGAACCGTCATGGAAGGAGAATCAATTCAACAGCAAGTTTAAAAGCGGAGGCATAGATTGGTGCAAGGGGTCGGAAACCGCTGGAGCAGAGTTGCAGTGCTAGAGGCCAGAGGGTCATTCTGGGCCTGCTTTGGGGCTGTTTTCCTTCCTTTTTCTGGTTTTGAGAAAACCAGAAGATCTGCCATTGTAACATGATTTATTTTTAATGCAGAGTGTTCAAAAATTTGCATTTTGTGGGCAAGAAAGAAGGAGATCTTCTGTGCATGCTAATGGATTTAATGTTTATTCTTTTGTTTTCAGATTTTAGATTTATAGATAATGTTAAATGCCACTTTTGTGGGTTGCATTAGGCGAATATTTGAAATCTGAATTTTTATTTCAAACCCTAGGAGACTAGCACTTAACTTACCGGGATTGTGCATGTTTGCAGGTTCAATAAGTTAGGTTGCATGCATGGAAACCTCACATCTTCGGTTTTGCCAGGACGGGATAGCATCAGACTGGATGCAATTTTTAATTTCTTTTCTTCACATTTTATTTTCTTTTGTTGTATTTTATTTTTCAGAAACTCCAATTTTATTTTCAAGCATTAAAATAAAATTTAAAAATTAAAAAAACTTCAAAACCCAAAAATAATTCCATTCATGTTATGGCATTTCATTAAATTTTATTTTGAAGTTACAGCATGGTCATTTAAGGATCAAATCACATTTACTTTATTAGGGTTCAAGGAACAATCATTAATTTTCACGGTAAAATAAACCACAGTGCCCCTTGTTTTCAGTTACTTGCAACCACTAAGGTGTTCCAAGCATTTTAATTAAATATCTTTTATACACATATGCAGAATGCTCACATAACAGGAACCTTGGAGAAGTTACATGTTTAATTTCTTTGCAAGCAGAGGATTTAGAACCCAAATCCTATCGGAGAGTGTGTTTTCACAATCGGGTGAAAATACCACTCAACAGATTGGCGCTAGAAGGAGGGCCTGAAATGTTTATTTTATCGTGATTTTTAGATGCTACGGGTTTTTAATTACTTAAGAGCTTTACATTGCTAAATATTTTAAGTACATTTTATTAGCATCTTCGGCCTCTAACACCACTCAACGGATTGGTGCTGGGACGGCCGAACGGGTTTATTTTAGTGTTATTGAAATTTAAATTTTTTATGCTTTAATTCTCTAACACTCAGCAGGCTGTAAAAGGACGGCCTGAATTGGTTTATTTTATTCTATTTTAAGCAATTCAGGTATGCTGTAATATTTTTCTGATTGTTCATACAGAATTAGGGTGATTTGATTTAATTTTTCAGAATTTTGGTCTCATGCAATTACTTTTCATTTGATTTTAATGAGTACATCTCTTAGTTGATGCTAACTTGATTTTTTATTTTTTATTGCAGGTTGAATATTCAACAGATTTGGTTCTAAAGTTACATTTTGAGTTTCACTAATGGCAACACTTGAGGAGCAAATGATATCCCTAAGAGCTGAAATAACATCTCTAAGAGAGAGAATGGTATTAATAATAGAGGATCATTATAAGGGTTTGTCTATACCTGTGGTACCATATCATGTTCCTAAAATGTTATTGGATTTTTTACGGTGTTTTAATCAAGAGGTACCACTAGGATACTTGCAAAAACTGCATGTTTACAAGGATGCATTATGTAAATTCCAGATTTTTTATGAGGAGATAGCTTGTAAGTTATTTGCATACATTTTGGATGATAGACCATTCTTTTGGTATAGCCAACTACCCATGGAGGTTAGGACTTCTTGGATACAATTAGAAGCAGCCTATCTTCATCATTTTGGTAATCAGGCTGACTTAGAAATATTGAAAAATCAATTTACCTCCATATGTAAAGAGCCTAATGAATCCTTGAGTCAATTCAATGGAAGATTTCGTGAGTTGCACTCCCAAATGTGGGAAAATTTTAACACATTGGAAGAGGAAGCCATGGAAGTATACCTAGGAGCCATACACCCCACACTTGCTTCACTCATTGAGGAAAAACTCAGTGGTTTGTCCCTAGAGAGAATCCATGAGGTCTTAGAAGAGATAGAACGACAAGGTCTTGAAGAAGAAAAGGCACAACATGTTCATATGATAGATTGTTCTTTTGATGCCAACCTACACCAACCATCAAACATAGCACCCTCCACTCCAATGATATCTAAGGTAAATGATCAAGGGGATGAACCTGAATATCCAAATCTTACAACCACCTTAGATGTAGTCCAAGGAGAGATGCAAAGTGCTAAGCCAACATTCACTAGTGAGGATTATGCAGAAATGATCTCATTCATAGAGATACACGATTATCCAGATGAAGGGGTTCTAAATTCAACAATGTTTGATATATGTGATAAGACGGAACCCACCATAGAATTAAATGAAGTGGTTGAAAGTGAAATTGGAAGAAAACCAATAAATGAATTTGAAGATATGATAGAGTTTCACCACTTGTTCTTGGAAGATATTATTGATGAGATGTGTAAAATTAAGGATCAAGAAATTCTTCACCCTCCAAATTATGATAATGAATCATGGGTTACTAATTTGGACAATGATAGCCTTATAAATTTGAATTCAAGAAATAACCCACTTTTGGAAATAATTGAACCATCTAAGGAAGGTGAAGATGAATTTGATGAGAAACACATTGATGATTTGGAAGATGTTGAAGAAATAGTTGAACGTCACCACTTGATTTTGGAAGATGATTATTATGATGCTTGGAAGAAGTGGGAAGATTTCACTCATTCCAAAACTACTAATGAAACTTGTGTGCCCATTGATATACAGGACAACATAATCGCCTACTCAAAGGAAGACCTTACAACTCCTGTACAATTTGAGGATGTTTTGGAAGAGGGTTTCAAATCTCATCAAATTTTGGAAGATTATAATGATCCTATTGCCAAGAACAAAGAAAGAAGAGAATCTATGAATGAATCAAAAGATCATGTCACAAATGCCATGGAGTTTCATCCCACAAGTTTGGAAGATAATTTTTATAATGGTTGGGGAAGATATGATAATGCATTCTTTTCTCACATCCCTATAAATGAAACTCATATTTCACTTGATATGCAGGATGTTGAACCTTCTACATCATACGAAGATCTCATATTCACAAGATTTGAAAAGGTGACAAAATTTGATCATGTTGAATATAAATTCATTGAAAGTGTGGATGCAAGTTTGCATGATGATTTGGAGGATTCAAATGAAGAGATACCATGGATAGTGAACAAAGAATTGGAACCAAATGACAAAGAGATTGATCAATTGGAAGCAACTCAAATGAAGGATCATCAAGATGAGTCATGGGACATACACTTTGACCAAGAGTGTTTGAGGATTGAAAAGGATGACCATATTTTGAATTTAAATAATTTGAATGGTGAAATGTCATTAAAGGTTAATGAAAAACAAGGTATAATTTTTAATCACACCTTTAATAACATGGTTATAATGAATGGAAAAGCAGTTGATGCACTTGAATTGTTAAACCAAATTCATCAACAATTAATAATTGAATCTAGGATAAAAACTTTTAATGATCCTAATTTAGTAAATATCCTAGATGCTTGTAAATTGTTACACAAATTTGATTGGCCTATAAATTTGGAAAATGATTTGGCTTTGAAATTTGTAGAAATAGGCTCCTACTTACAAAATTGCATATTTGAAAAGGATAGCCTAATTCTAAATCAAGGAGGGAATTATGAAATTCACATTTTAAAGAATAGACATGATAAAATTGAAAATCATTTATTGTCTAATCATTTTAGTAATTTGATGCTCACCTATGGGAGTATTATTGGAACTAAATCAAATTGGTATGGTGAGCATGGCAAGTGGAAATTTGTTGCATTGTTTGGTCTAGTCTTGTTTTTGTGGGATTCCCACAACATTTGGTATGCATATCATGTTATATTTTTGTTGAAATGTTCTAACCATGTGTGGGATCCAGGAAAGTGATAAGCCAAGCTTTGCATCATCTTGTATTATAGTGTACATTTGTATATAGATTTTGGTTTTTGTTTTTTTTTGGTTTGTGTTTTCAAATTTTTATTTTTGGGATTGCAGTTTGGTTTTGGATTAAATAAGATTTGGATTTAAAGTTGTGTGTTTATTTGACATGTTTTGTTTGTCTATATAAAAAAAAAAATGATGAAGAAATTGCCTTGAGATGCTAACTTATGTTCTAGATCGGAGAAATATGGAACATTGGAATTGTGTTGTAGAAGCTCCACAAGTAACACAAACAATTTAATAATATCGTTTGAAACTTGTGATGCATGAAGTAGTCAGTTATATGGCAACATTTCATCTGCATTTCAAAGGACAATGCATTCATATTACATCTCACTTTGCACATGCATGCCATCTTAGTTGCATATGCATTTCAAATACAAATCATTAAAGTGTGTCAAATCCTCTTAAGGTTATGCTATCACATAAATAAGAAGAAAATCCTAAGGTTGGAAACTGAGTCTTGAGATATCTAGAACCAAGCACGTCTTATACATTAAAAAGGATCTTGAGCAAAATGATCAAAACCTAACTTGGAAGGAAAGGTTGGGCGAAAGAAGTATTTCAGGTCTATCCTATTATGCAACATGATCCTTAAAACAGTGGTTTTGACCACTTCCATAGAGCTTAAAGCCTAAAATCAGAGTAGTAAGGATAGGGTTAAATCCTCATCGAACTTAGGTTGAGGATCCAATTCCCCAAAGCTTTGATTTGACCTACATGGAGTAGTAAGGATAGGGCATAAATTCTCATCTCGCTTAGGTTGAGAATCTAATTCCCCAAAGCTCCTATGTCTCATTTCATAATAAATCTTGGATTGGAAGGATCGTACTACTTGTCCTCTCGCAAAGGATGGGTAGTCATCCCCAAGGTCTAAGCAATAAAATTAATATTTTCCATTTACATCTAAAGTTTGGATTGGAAGGATCGTACTACATGTCCCTGGCAAGGATGGGTAGTCATCCCTAAGGTCCAAGAAGTAAAAAATAAATTTTTCCCATCTCATATTTATATTGGATTGGAAGGATCGTACTACTTGTCCTCTCGCAAAGGATGGGTAGTCATCCCCAAGGTCCAAAGAAATGAAGATAAGTTTTGGATTGTGGGGTTAGATATGCCCATGCATGGCAACATGTCTTGTCTAAAAAACAAGACCACCGATTGTCCAAAGGGTTAGACTAGCATGACCATTTCTTCCATAATTGGTTAAATTATTTTGCTCAAAGTGAGGTAATGAATTCTAAATCAGAATAGTAAGGATAGGGTTAAACTCCCATCTCGATTAGGTTGGGAGTCTGATTCCCCAAAGTTCTGATTTCACATCCACTTGCACATGGGTTCAAGATAGTAGGGACTCATAACCAACTTTGGGATATAATAAGGCAATTCATTATACATATAGTTGATCCTAAGAGGGTTTGATAATCTTGAATGTTTGTGTATGATACTAGAAGAAAGACTATGCATCTTATAAAAGCAAAATCTTTAAGCATAGTTATCAGGCCACACAAATCATTCACAATCTCACATATGCATCCATGTAAAACTGACAACGGAATGTTGAGCAATTTCAAACGATAGGGAATGAAATTCATTGCACACACCGAGCTAATACTTGATGATTCTGATGATTCATATACTTCTGATCTTTGGGCATTTGTTTATATTTGTTTATGTGCTAACACATGTTTTCGTGTTTGTATACTTCTAGGTAGGGTTCTCACTAAAATGCTCAAGAGCATTTGACAGCAGAGTCGCCATTTGTTGTGGCTGATCCACAACACACCCCAAACTTGGGGACCCACATTTTTTGCATGCTTTCACAGACAATCTCAGTGACCCAGATGCTAAAAATCAAGAAAAAGGGGCAAAATTGCACAAGGATGAAAAGTGTCGCGAAATCGCGACATGTCGCAAAATCGCGACATGTCGCAAAATTACGCCAAAATGAAAAAGTGTCGCGAAATCGCGACAGGTTGCTCCGTCGCTGCCAGAAAATGAAAAGTGTCGCGAAATCGTGACATGTCGCAAAATCACGGTCAAACCGGTCAAACGGGGAGGAGAAAGCAACCAAATCGCAAAATAAAAAAGACGAGAGAGAGAGAAGAAAAAAGTGTCGCGATATCGTGACATGTCGCAAAATCGTGGGTCAAACCAGTCAAACAGGGAAAAGCAGAAAAGTGTCACGAAATCGTGACAAGAAACGGCAAAGGAGCATGAAGAGGAAATATGTTGCGAAATCGT
This sequence comes from Wollemia nobilis, assembly GCA_028583015.1. Classification (NCBI taxonomy): domain Eukaryota; kingdom Viridiplantae; phylum Streptophyta; class Pinopsida; order Araucariales; family Araucariaceae; genus Wollemia; species Wollemia nobilis. Next base: position 11,743,877 of record JAQPPZ010001125.1, read on the forward strand.
GACATGTCACGTTTTTGCGGCTCCAAACGATGAAGTTGTACGGAACAAAAAGGGCATAGCGAAATCGTGACATGTCACAAAATCATGGTCAACGTAGTCAATGGCAGCAGCTAAGCAGCCCGAGGTGGAAAAACGTCACGATTTCGCGACAGGAAAGCAGCGAAGGTGCATGAAACGAAAAACGTCACGAAATCACGAAAAGGGCGAAAAGGCATGAAACAAAAAATGTCATGAAATCACGACAGAAACGAGCCGAGTTGTACGGAAAGCAAAATATGTCACGAAATCGTGACATGTCACGTTTTCACGGCCAGAAGAAAGGGAGCCTGAGATAGAAAAACGTCACAAAAAAGATGCAGAAAACCAAAAAACAGAAAAAAGTGTCACGATTTCCGACAAAAAAAAAGAAAAGAAAATTGTCACGATTTCCACAGAAAGCACCGTGTACGAAACGAAAAGCATCACGATTTCGACATGTCACGTTTTCGCTGGGCGTGAAGGCAAGAAAGGCTATCGGCAGGGAAACGTCGCGATATCGCGACATGTCGCGTTTTCGCGGCCAGGAAGGCGGACAAGGCTGCATGCTATTTTTTGGTCACGATTTTCATGGAACCATTATAGAACGTGCAAAAAAGTGCGGGACACGTGGCGTACAGGCTGTAGAAGCATTACAGAGAAGATCAAACGTCTTAATGTCGAGCATAAAGCTAAAATACGAGCAGCCACTGGAAGATGAAACGAACCGTCGTGGAAGGAGAATCAATTCAACAACAAGTTTAAAAGCGGAGGCGCAGATTGGTGCAAGGGGTCGGAAACCGCTGGAGCAGAGTTGCAGTGCTAGAGGCCAGAGGGCCATTCTGGGCCTGCTTGGGGCTATTTTCTTCCTTTTGCTGGTTTTGAGAAAACCAGAAGATCTGCCTTTGTAACATGATTTATTTTTAATGCAGAGTGTTCAAAAATTTGCATTTTGTGGGCAAGAAAGAAGGAGATCTTCTGTGCATGCTAATGGATTTAATGTTTATTCTATTGTTTTCAGATTTTAGATTTATAGATAATGTTAAATGCCACTTTTGTGGGTTGCATTAGGCGAATATTTGAAATCTGAATTTTTATTTCAAACCCTAGGAGACTAGCACTTAACTTACCGGGATTGTGCATGTTTGCAGGTTCAGTAAGTTAGGTTGCATGCATGGAAACCTCACAGCTTCGGTTTTGCCAGGACGGGATAGCATCAGACTGGATGCAATTTTTAATTTCTTTTCTTCACATTTTATTTTCTTTTTGCTGTATTTTATTTTTCAGAAACTCCAATTTTATTTTCAAGCATTAAAATAAAATTTAAAAATTAAAAAACTTCAAAACCCAAAAATAATTCCATTCATGTTATGGCATTTCATTAAATTTTATTTTGAAGTTACAGCATGGTCATTTAAGGATCAAATCACATTTACTTTATTAGGGTTCAAGGAACAATCATTAATTTTCACGATAAAATAAACCACAGTGCCCCTTGTTTTCAGTTACTTGCAACCACTAAGGTGTTCCAAGCATTTTAATTAAATATATTTTATACACATATGCAGAATGCTCACATAACAGGAACCTTGGAGAATTTACATGTTTAATTTCTTTGCAAGCAGAGGATTTAGAACCCAAATCCTATTGAAGAGTGTGTTTTCACAACTGGGTGAAAATACCACTCAACAGGATGAAAGGAAAGTAGTCGAGGAGTTGTTGCATAGCTATCAAAGTGTGCTTTCTATTCATACAGTTGTTTGTGGTAGTGCCATGAAGGGTGGTGATTAAATTGAGAGTTGTCATTATTGGTAGAATTGTTGTATGTCATTGTTGAACTGGTGATGGTTCTTATTGCTACTGTCATAAGTTAAGGATTATAACAATTTAGATGATTTGGTTTGTTTTGTGGTACTGTGTTTGATGCTTGCACAGAGTTGACAGTAAAACTGTAGAGTTGGTACAAGTGTGAGTCACTTGTCAACCTTGTTGACAGATGTGAAATCAATGTTTTGAATGGGAAGATTGAAGAAGAGGTTTACAATGAGCAGCCAGATGATTTCTAGCCTGGTGATGAGTTAAGTTGATATTGAGCATTAAGTATAGAACATATTGAGTCTCTAACAATTATTTTTATGATTCTATAAGATCTGGGCAAGTTCTTGGTGAGCTTGCTAGAGCAGGTTCTTAGTGAGCCGATGACAGATTTGAGGATAGTGCTGGGACAGATTTCCAGATGCAGATTTGGGCAGGATGTGTAGAGGACAAAAAGAGTACCAGTGGAGGTGCATTCTATCGTGGAGATAGATCGGTAACATGGAATAGTAAGAAACAAGAGTCTATTTTCTTATCCATAGCAGAAGCAGAATATATTGCAGCGACAATGTGTTGTACGCAGAAGAAGAATTTATATATTTAATTATCTTTGTGCTCATATTTGTAATTTTTGCTAACTGTCATAACATGTGCCTGAGAATGTTGTGCATGGACTCAGGGGGAGTCTGCAATAGCCCTTTGGTATTATTTTCAAAGGGGGAGAAGAATTACAGGAGATTGCATGAGTGTTGCCAACAATTCCAAAGGGGGAGATTGATGTGCAAGATGCAACCAAAGTATTGTCATTGTTGTCAACACAGTCAGGTTGATCAGTTGATGCAATTGACAGGAGTTCATTGATGAGCAAGGTGTAGCCAAATTACAATGGATAGGAGTTCATTGATGAGCAAGGTGCAGCCAAAGTATTATCATTATTGTCAACAAAGACAGAGGATCGGTTGATGCAATGGACAGGAGTGCAGAGGTCATTAGATAGATCGGTTGATGAAGTGGACAAGATTTCAGAGCAATCAGAGCATGTATAGTGAATTTCTAAGAAGACAGAAGTGGCCCATATGCAAAAGCTCAAAGAAAAAGACAAGTTAAAAAACTGTCGCGAAATCGCGACATGTTTTTTGTTGTGATATCACGACATATTTAAGGAGAGAGAAAATACTAGCAAAACTGTTGCAATTTCGTGACATATCGGAGGAGAGAGAAAATGCTGGCAAAACTGTCATGATTTCACGACATATCGAAGGAGAGAGAAAATGTTGATAAAACTGTCACAATTTTGCAACATGTTGGACGAAAGAGAAAGCGCAAGGAAAACTGTCACGATTTTGCAACATGCTCGAAAAGAAGGCGCAAGCAAAAAAAGCTGTCACGATTTCATGACATGTTGGCAGAGAAGAAAGCAAGTGGAAAAACTATCGCGATTTCATGACATGTTCGAAGAAGAAGCACATGCAGGGAAAACTATCGTGATTTTGCGACATGTTCAAAGAAGAAGCGCATGCAAGAAAAACTATCGTGATTTCGTGACATGTTTGGAGAGAAGGCGCAGACAAAGAAAACTATCAAGATTTTGTGACATGTTTGGAGAGAAGGCACAGACAAAGAAAACTGTCACGATTTCACAAAAATCTGGAAGAGAGGCAGTACAAATGAAAATGTGTCATGATTTCACAACAAGTTTGAGAGAAAGAGCTGGCAAGGAAGTGTCACGATTTCACGACAATTTGCAAGAGAAAGTGCTAAGGAGAAAAAGTGTCACGATTTCATGACATGTCGGGATTTTGTGACCCGAAGGGAAGAAAAGCGCCAAGGAGAAAAAGTGTCACTATTTTGTGACATGTCAGGTTTTCGTGACCCGAAGAGGAGAGAGAGTGTATGGAGGTGAATGTGTCATGATTTCGTGACATGTTGTGTTTTCATGGGTGAAAGACAGAGAAAGGCACAAGGCAACGAATGTGTCGCGATTTCATGACATGTGTTTTCACGGGCCAAAGACAGAAAAGGCACAAGGCAGCGAAAGTGTCACGATTTTGTGACATAAAGGTAGATAAAATGTAAGGCAAGCGAATGTGTCACGATTTCGTGACATGTCTTGTTTTCGCTGGTGCAAGCCAAGAAGAGTGTACGGATGTGAAAGATGTCACGATTTTGTGACATGTCATGTTTTCATTGGTGCATGTAGAGAAGAGTGTACGACAGTGAAAAGTGTCACGATTTCACGACATGTCATGTTTTCGCAGGTGCATGCTGAGAAGAATGCAAGGAAGCAAAAAGTGTCACGATTTCGCGACATGTTGTGTTTTCATGAGTGCAAGCGAAGAAGTGGACAAGGAGGCAGAAAATGTCGTGATATCGTGACATTTTTTGCCTCCTTGTCCACTTCTTCGCTTGCACTCGTGAAAACACAACATGTTGTGAAATCGTGACATTTTATATCATGACATGTCATGTTTTCATGGGTAAAAGGTGAGAAGAGTACAAAGAGACAGAAATGTCACAATTTTGTGATAGGTCACAGCAGCATGATTACGGACAGTTAACTGAAGTAGAATGACAGTTAAAGGGGCAGTTGTAGAGGAAAATCATGCAGCCAAAATAAGAAGAGTCAACTAAAGTTAGTGTGACAGTTGCATGGGCAGTTACAGATAGAAATCATGCAATATAAAATAAGAACAATGCATTAAAGGAAGAATGGCAGTTACAGGGCACGTGACATAGTGAAACCATCGAGCAGTCGTTACACTGTCAGTCCGAATCAAGAGACAAAACTATTAATAGGTTGCATGCAGAAATACTATGCCAAAAAGCCAAAAAGGGAGTTACTCACAGAAGTGGCTATTGATAGTCTGCATGAGTAAATACGAAAGTTAAAAATAGAGAGAAAAGTCGGTTATAAAAGGAGGTCTGCGTGAAGAATTAAGTTGCCGCTCATAGTGAAAAAGTGTTGTAGAAAGAGTGTGAAAGTGTTGTTGAAAGAGAGTGCACAGGAGGCAAGTGAGTAGGGTGTGTGCTGTGTAAAGAGTGGGCAATGTTGAGAGAGCAATAGACCAGTGAGGGTCTTGTAAAAGCAAAGGCATTTTTATGTCAAAAAGATTCAAAATAGAATTTCGAGTTGGTGCTTGGAATCAGGGGTTGGTGCTCATTTCTGTTGGTGCAAATAAATTAGGGGTTGGTGCTCCTTCTAGTCGGTCTTTGGTAAATTAAGGGTTTGTGCTCCTTTCTATTGGTGCAGATAAATTAGGGGTTGGTGCTCCTTCTAGTGGGTCTTTGGTAAATTGATTGTAAAGTTGGTGCTTTGCAAAGACTAGATTTGGATAGGAGTCTGTTGAGAAGCAACACACCCCCACTGAAAAATGAATTTTCACCCTTTGAAAACTTTGAGCTTTCATTTTGCAGTAAGGACCCTCTTGATGATTTTCAGGTTTAAATCCAATTTTTCACTTGCCTCTTTCTTCTTCAAGTTTTGCTTGTGTCAAAGTATCCAAGTTTTCTTGCATTCCGGCTTTGTTATCTCGGACTTCACTTTTTACATGCTAGAATCATTCATGGATAAAGAAAATCTTACACCGGTACGGAAAAAATGCAGAAAACAGATAGATAAATTCATTGAAAATCAAAACTTTCCTTTTTTGGCAAAGTCGCGAAATCGTGACACTTCCATTTATGGAAATGTCGCGAAATCGCGACAGGTTTTCAGAAAATCGGCCAAGTCCGAAAAGCGTAGCGAAATCGCGACACTTTCCATTTTTGGAAATGTCACGAATCGATATCGCGACACTTTCCATTTTTGGAAATGTCGCGATATCGCTACCAGTCTGGAGAGAGAAAGCAAGATCGTACGGAACGTCGCGATTTCGTGACATGTCGCGAAATCGTGACATGTCGCATTTTCGCGGCTGAGAGAGAAAAATCGATTAAGGCATGAAAAGGTCGCGATTTCGTGACATGTCGCGAAATCGCGACAATTAAGGAGAAAAGGACGCAGTTGTACGGAACGTCACGATTTCATGACATGTCGCGAAATCGTGACATGTCGCATTGGAGACAGAAGGAAGCAAGAGGAACCAAAATTAAAAATTGACTAAGGCAGAAAAATGTCGCGAAATCGCGACATGATTGAAAGGAAAGGGCCCGAGTGAGGAAAATGTCACGAAATCACGACGTTTTTGGCAAAGACAGTCAAGTCGTACGGACTGTCACGATTTCACGACATGTCGCGAAATCGCGACGAGTCCAAGGTCATCAAGCAAGAAGCAACAAAGACAATTTGAAAGAAAATTGGTTAAGGCATGGAGGGTGTCGCGAAATCGCGACACGGAGGAAAGAGGCGACCGTGTCGCGATTTCGTGACATGACCAAGACAAAGGAAGAAGTGCTAAGGTGGGGGAGCATCGCGAAATCGCGACGCTCCAAAGCTAAAGAAAGGCAAGGTTGAGGGCTGTCGTGAAATCGCGACGTCGCGAAATCGTGACAGCCGAAGAGAAAAGTGCAACGAAAAGGCTGAGCGTCGCGAAATCGCGACGCTCAAGGGCAAAGAAGAAACCAAAGCAAGGCAGGTCGCGATTTCGTGACATGTCGCGAAATCGTGACATGTCGCGTTTTCGTGGCTTGCGAGGCAGGAAGTTGCAGAAGAGCAGGAAGGGTCGCGATTTCGTGACATGTCGCGTTTTCGCGGCCTATGGAGAGAAAAGGTTGCAGCGCTGGGAATGTCGCGATTTCGCGACATGTCGTGAAATCGCGACATGTCGCATTTTCGCGACCTTGCACAGGAAAGTTGCACAGAGTGGAAGACAACTTGAAATGGACACGTGTCGCGATTCTGTGACACGTGTCAAAGCACTGCGGGCCACGTATCAGATTAATAAGGCCGACATGCAAGTAAACATTAGGGTTTTTAATCTGATTTAATAATTAAAGTTTTGATTTAATATTTTTAAAGTACTAATCCATCTTTTGTCCTTTCATGCAGGAAGCCATCTGGCACTTACGGGATAGCGGAGAAATGGCCATAAAGGTAAAGCTTAGTGCAAATTAATCAAAGACGGCCATATTGAAAGGAAAGATGCCAGAAATTGTTGTTTCATCCAATTTTTTCAGATCTGGCTGCAAAGAGACTTTACGGTGACTAAGCTGCTGCCCATAGTGGAATATGTCGGGAATTGGCCGGGAAATGAAAATATATGCACACAGTTGCCGAATTTTGCCGGTGAATGCATTTAATGAAGATTTATGGCAGAATTAATGGCTTGCAGAGATTTTCAACTCAGGGATGGCTCTGCGGAGATGAAATGTCGGAGAAGTGGTGACTCATCCAGAATTACCCGAGGGAATTAATGAGGGCATTTATTTACAGTTGCGGGTGAATGCAAGTGGCATTCGAATTCTATCTTCTCCATTTATGGCAACTGACTGCACTGATTTGCAGAATGGTTAAGTTTTATCCAGACTTTGTTTTAAATGGCTTTATATTGTAAAACCCGGGTCCTAGGGTTTGAGATGATAAGATTTAGGGTTTGAGAAGAAGATATTTTTGAAAAGATCAGGGTCTATCCTGAGTCTATAAATACTTCTTCTCAATGTAATCGCAAGGGGCGAAAACTTAGAAATAAAAGGCTTTTGAAGCAATTTCTTGCAAAGATTGTTAAATACTTTGTTTTTGGACTTGGAGTTGATGTGCTTTTGTTTTACGTGATAGCATGGCCAGGAGCCTAATCTTTTGCAGATTGTGATAAGTTCATCTTCTTTTGTTATCCGTTTCATTAAAGTTTATTAGATATATGCTGTAAATCGATGTTATCAAGATTAAATATGTTGTTAGGCTTCATTTGTTCTATTGTATACTAGGGAAAATTACAGATTTAAGGTTCAAGTTTGTTCTAATTGCTCTGTCCTCACTGTGCGAGCTAGGCTGTCGGTGAAAGATATCAATTTTAACCGACTTCCCTTCGGTTTATAATTTTCTGTTAGATCTGTTCCATCTTTGCCTTGTGCTCTTAGTAGAAAGTGATCTTAGAAAACTGGACACTTTCTTCTTTGATTTGTTCCGTTGTGAAGCTGATAGTATAAATAAAATTGGTAGTTTTGTTTTACAGTTAAGTTTGATAAACTTCTCTTTCTGCCTTACCCTACCCTCTTTGTTTTACCGTGAAATGATCCATTTTTATTTTCTTTAATTTTTCCTTTATTTAAATCTGCTGACCCATAAGAGCTAGATCAAAGAATTAATTTTAAATCTGATTGTCAACAAGTGACAACTCCTAAACACTACTGAGCAAGTTCAGAGCCCGTTGTAAGGTAACAAGCAGTCCATATTGAAGATTATTCCAGAAGTGAAAAAGAGTGAATTGACATTCGACCCGACCCTGTAACTCACACCTTGGATAACCGACTAGATCCTAAAGTGAGTGGGATTTATCCCGTATAAGTGTTATCAGAGTTTCATGCTCATTCTTCACGGGGTGTGTATGAAAGTCGGACCAACATTTAAAAATGGCGCTAGAAGGAGGGCTTGAACTTGCATTCTTAGTGTGCTTGAGTTGAGAAATCGATTGTATGTGGTACTTGACAAATGCTGTATTTTATCCAAAGTCTGGTAGCCAATTTTCCTTCCTCCTCGGCCTTTAAAATTTTGTTGTTTGAGTTTTGCCTGAGCAATGAGAACTTAACACCAACATTTAAAAATGGCAAGGCTGGTTAGGTGCCACTGCTTTGAATATTCCGGGTATAGCCCATGACCTGCCTAGAAATCTGAAAAGATATCTCCCAAGATATAAACATGATGGGACAAGGACAGCAGAGGAACATCTGCTAGCATTCAAGAATGCTTTGAAATTATTAAATATATAGCATGAGGATGTTGCCTGCAGATTGTTCCCCTTCACTCTCTAGGAAGGAGCTTATGACTGGTTTCTAAATCTCACTAGCAATTCTGTTACCGGTTGGGATGACCTAGAGAAAGTTTTTATATCACAATTTGGGGAAGTGATAGACCCCAGTGTGTTATACCAACAATTTTCCAGCATCAAGAGAGAGTCGGGAGAAACTATCAGGTCTTTCAATATGAGGTTCCAAAGAGCTTACGGTAGAATGACTGGTCATTACATCCCAAATGCAAATCTGGCCTTAGAAATCTATAAGAATGCATTGGATTCGGTGACCTCTATTTTCCTCAAGAGAGACATCAATATCACAACCCTGGCGGGAGCTTATAAAGAGGCTTTAATTCTTGAAAGACAGTTAGGACCTCAAATTATGAGCAGTCCTTTGATATCCTATGTTACACAGAACATGCCTATTTCGGATCCCATTCCACATCATGAGTTAGTACCAACATGTCATGCTCTACCCAAGGAGACTCCGTTAACTGTAACATCCACTCAGCATGTGCAAAATATAGAGAAAGGTTCTGACAAGTTCAAAGTGGAAGTGCTTGAAGTAAACATTTGTGATCTAGCATTACCCAAATCTGAAGTTTTTCCTGGTGAGTTAAATTTTCCTAGGAACCAAAGAAATATTGATATTTCTGGTTCATCCAAAAATAGTACAACCAGGGTTTCAGGTTCTTTCACTTTTTTCGAAGAGTCAGAAAGTCTTGTAGAGACTCCTATGGATGAAATGCAAGATTTTCAACAGTTCAAAAGGGACAGTTATAATTTGAGATGTGAGAGTCCAGAACCTAATAATGATCCTTCCTCATCAGAGGATGATGAAAGTGGGATTCAATATCACTATGAGAAGTAATGCGAGGAGAAGGATAACATCATTGAGGATATGAAGGAAATTGAAGGTGACATCACCCTCCATGAACTGGCCCGATTGTTGAACAAAAAGATAACTTGATTGAAGCTTACTCTGGACCACCTATTGAATTTCAAGAAGAGGAGGAAAAGATAGTAAATGTGAATGTGGTCAACCAACTTGGAATAGATAAAGAGTCTCAATATAAGCCTGTAACTACTGAACATAATATCAAAGAAAAGGTTGTAAACTGTGTTGATGCAGATATTGGATCTTATAATTTGGCAGCTGAGAAGGTGAGAATAATTATAGCTCTAATCAATCACAACAATGACATTTGGACATTACACATTGATAGGGTTAAATCTAAGCAAGTCTCAGGTGAAAAAGCAAATTATGAGAATTCTGCTAGAGGGATAAAAATTGAAGTCTTGGATATTGAAGCAGTACAGCAACCACAAAATGTTCAAGTTGTCAAGAACCAGGACATACGGATAAAATATGATCTCTTTGAGTTGTCACATAAATCTGAAGATGTGATGGATTGGGTCTATAGAGGCTTTAAGGTATTTGATCCTGGGGGGTTTTACATTCAGTCCCTTTGAAAGAATTCTGCAAACCCTTCAAGTAGAAGCATAAACATGTTATCATATGATTTGTTATTATATGATTTGTTTAATTTGAAAGAGTTGCAGATTTGTTTTTCAGTGGGACAAGATCCATATAAAAAATAAAAAAAAATAAAAAAAAGGAGAGAGGGAAGACAGTAAACACAAGTTTTTCCCAGGTAACAGAAAAATTTGGAAGCATAGTCTGGAGTGCATTTCGTCAACAGGACCTGAAAGGTAATTTTTCTAAATTTACTTGCAAATGGTCAAATTTTTTTAAGGCACTAGTTCTCTGCTTTTCCATCTGCTACATATTTTGAGTCACAAAGAAGTTGTAACATGTGTATACATTGTAAATAGCTCTGCAGTTTTTAGTTTATTTATTTTAGTTGTTTTAGTTTTATTTTATTTTAGTTTACTTTTAATTGCCTGTACAGTTTTTAGTTGCTTTGCTTTAGCTTAATTTGTATGCAGTTGTTTAGTCTAATTTAATTCTAGGTGCTTGTACAGTGTTGTTTGTTTTAGTTTGTTTTTAAATGTCTGTGCAGTGTTCTTTTGTTTTGTTTAATCCTAATTGCCTGTACAGTTTTCAGTTTTCAGTTGTTTATTTTAGCTTGCTTCTATCTGCCTGTACAGTTTTTAGTTTTAGTTTTAACTGCCTGTACAGTTTTTAGTTGCTTTACTTTAGTTTTATTTTAATTGTCTGTGCAATTTCAGTCTGTCTTGAAGTTCTGTATTTTATTTCCTTTGTAAATAACCCTGCAGTTTTAATTCCTTTCAGGTCTGTACATTTATGTATTCTATTTCCTTTGCTGTCTGTACAGTGTTGTTTTATTTTAAAGTTCTGTATTTTATTTTTTATTTAAGGTCTGTGCAGTTTATTTTCTTTGTAAATAGCTCTGCAGTCTTGTTTTATTTCATTTCCTTTAATGCCTGTACAGTTTTATTTTGTTTCCTTTGTAAATAACCCTGCAGTTTTGTTTTCTTTGCTGCCTGTACAGTTTTATTTTAAAGTCTGTGCAGTTTTATTTTATTTTGTTTTAGAGGCCTGTGTTTATCCTTGGAAGTCTGTACAAAGTTCTCTAGCTTTTAAAATTCTGTTCTTTAACCTTTGCCTGAGCATCAATGAAAAGTCAGCCTTCTAAAAAATTGTTTTATTCTGAGCTGATCAATCCAGTGTTCATTATCACAATTGTGAGATAGTCTGTTTGAGCTGAACAGTGGAACTATTTTCTTAGTCGGAACAACGGTGGAAGGATGATTGGATTTTGTGTCTTACTTGCCACGTTGTTTATTAAAGAAAGCTGCTATGTTGTTTGGTTGGAGAAACTCCCGAGGAATCCAAGAAAAGTTGGTTATAAGAGGGGACTATGATTCATGTAATTATTTGAGTATCCATAGAGGCTATCAGTGCCTAGGCTGAAGCAGTTCCAGATTGATGAAATATTAAAAGAACATTGTTATTCTTTCTAAGGCTTTTCAGATGTTGATGTATTTCAAAAGAAAGAGATGAAAGTTGAATTGGCACTCTGTTATTTCCAATATATATAAAAAAAAAAGAGATAAAAAAAGAAAAAAGAAAAAAGAGTTATATAATGAAAGAGGCAGCCAAGATTTCAAAAGATATTTTTCTTCTACCAAGTTGTAGATTCTACCTTACAGTTGTAAATTTGGGTCGTGTAAATCTAAAGGGTAACTCTGTCGGGATTTGTAAAAGGCTAAACTAGTAAACAGAGCTCTACTCGGTTTCCCCTTTTTACAATCTAGAAAAGTTGATCAATCCAGAGTTCAACATTCGATCCAGTCATTCTTGAAGACAGTTTTATACGCTTGTAATTGCACATCAGAAATCTTCCTTAAGTAATTCAGCCTAGTATGTCCTTGGGAAATTTTAACAACATCAGTTAGTAGTCAATTTATTGTGAAGAATATCTGTGGCAAGGCAAGATACATGGTCTATGTTGTTTTGAAACTAGAGTCCTGGGTTCTAAAATAATGCTACTATTTTACCCGTAGATATCGCCATTTGTTGAGAAGCAACACACCCCCACTGAAAAATGAATTTTCACCCTTTGAAAACTTTGAGCTTTCATTTTGCAGTAAGGACCCTCTTGATGATTTTCAGGTTTAAATCCAATTTTTCACTTGCCTCTTTCTTCTTCAAGTTTTGCCTGTGTCAAAGCATCCAAGTTTTCTTGCATTCTGGCTTTGTTATCTCAGACTTCACTTTTTACATGCTAGAATCATTCATGGATAAAGAAAATCTTACACCGGTATGAAAAAAATGCAGAAAACAGATAGATAAATTCATTGAAAATCAAAACTTTCCTTTTTTGGCAAAGTCACGAAATCGCGACACTTCCATTTATGGAAATGTCGCGAAATCGCGACAGGTTTTCAGAAAATCGGCCAAGTCCAAAAAGCGTAGCGAAATCGCGACACTTTCCATTTTTGGAAATGTCACGATATCGCGACATTTCCATTTTTGGAAATGTCACGAAATCGCTACCGACCAGGAGAGAGAAAGCTAAATCGTACGGAACGTCGTGATTTCATGACATGTCACGAAATCGTGACATGTCACATTTTGCTAAGAGAGAAAAATCGATGAAGGCATGAAAAGGTCACGATTTCGCGACATGTGGCAAAATCGCCACATTGCATTTGGAGGAAGAGAAAAGGACAAGTTATACGGATGTCGCGATTTCGTGACATGTCGCGAAATCGTGACATGTCCATTTGAGAAGAAGAAGAAGAGAAAAAATAAAAATCGACTAAGGCATGAAAAATGTCGCGAAATCGTGACATGATTGAAAGAAAGAAATGTCACGAAACGACCCTAAAAAAAAACACAAGAAATCGTGACCATCACGACGTCCGAAATCGTGATCATTGACAAAGAAGCCAAGGCATACGGACTGTCGCGATTTCATGACATGTCACGAAATCGCGACGAGTCCAAGTCATCAAGCAAGAAGCAAGTCAAAGAGCAATTTGAAAGAAAAATGGCTAAGGCATGAAAATGTCACGAAATCGTGACATGTCGCGAAATCGCGACACGGAGGAAAGAAAAGTCGCGATTTCGTGACATTGGAAAGGAAAGGTAAGGTCACGAAATCGCGACGTCGCGATTCCGAAATTAAAGAAAGGAAGAAGAAAAGTGACTCAAAGATCAAAATCGAAGAAAAAATCGCAAATCGCGAAAAAAGAAGAAAAAAGAAGGGGTCACGATTTCGCGACATGTCGCGAAATCGTGACATGTCGCATTTTTGCGGCTTGAAGGAAGAAGTTGCGAGAAGAGCAGGAAGGGTCGCGATTTCGCGACATGTCGCGAAATCGTGACATGTCACGTTTTCGCGGCATATGTGAGCGAAAAGGTTGCAGCGCTAGGAATGTCACGATTTCGTGACATGTCGCATTTTCGCGACTTGCATAGGAAAGTTGCATAGAGTGCAAGACAACTGGAAATGGACACGTGTCATGATTTTTGTGACACGTGTCAAAGCACTGCAAGCCACGTATCAGATAAATAAGGCCGACATGCAAGTAAACATTAGGGTTTTTTTAATCTGATTTAATAATTAAAGTTTTGATTTAATATTTTTAAAATACTAATCCATCTTTTGTCCTTTCATGCAGGAAGCCATCTGGCACTTACGGGATAACGGAGAAATGGCCATAAAGGTAAAGCTTAGTGCAAATTAATCAAAGACGGCCATATTGAAAGGAAAGATGCCGAAAATTGCTATTTCATCCAATTTTTTCAGATCTGGCTGCAAAGAGACTTTACGGTGACTAAGCAGCTGCCCATAGTGGAATATGTCGAGAATTGGCCGAGAAATGAAAATATATGCACACAGTTACCAAATTTTGTCGATGAATGCATTTAATGAAGATTTATGGCAGAATTAATAGCTTGCGAGATATTTTCAACTCACGGATGGCTCTACGGAGATGAAATGTCGGAGAAGTGGTGACTCATCCAGATTACCCGAGGGAATTAATGAGGGCATTTATTTACGATTGCGGGTGAATGCAAGTGGCATTCGAATTCTATCTTCTCCATTTATGGCAAGTGATTGCACTGATTTGCAGAATGGTTAAGTTTTATCCGAGCTTTGTTTTAAATGGCTTTATATTGTAAAACCCGGGTCCTAGGGTTTAAGATGATAAGATTTAGGGTTTGAGAAGAAGATATTTCTGAAAAGATCAGGGTCTATCCTGAGTCTATAAATACTTCTTCTCAATGTAATCGCAAGGGGCAAAAACTTAGAAATAAAAGGCTTTTGAAGCAATTTCTTGCAAAGATTGTTAAATACTTTGTTTCTGGACTTGGAGTTGATGTGCTTTTGTTTTACTGTGATAGCATGGCCGGGAGCCTAATATTTTGCAGATTATGATAAGTTCATCTTCTTTTGTTATCCGTTTCATTAAAGTTTATTAGATATATGCTGTAAATCGGTGTTATCAAGATTAAATATGCTTGTTAGGCTTCATTTGTTCTATTGTATACTAGGGAAAATTATAGATTTAAGGTTCAAGTTTGTTCTAATTGCTCTGTCCTCACTTGTGCGAGCTAGGCTGTCGGTGAAAGATATCAATTTTAACCGACTTCCCTTCGGTTTATAATTTTCTGTTAGATCTGTTCCATCTTTGCCTTGTGCTCTTAGTAGAAAGTGATCTTAGAAAACTGGACACTTTCTTCTTTGATTTGTTCTGTTGTGAAGTTGATAGTATAAATAAAATTGGTAGTTTGGTTTTACGATTAAGTTTGATAAACTTCTCTTTCTGCCTTACCCTACCCTCTTTGTTTTACCGTGAAATGATCCATTTTTATTTTCTTTAATTTGTCTTTTATTTAAATCTGCTGACCCATAAGAGCTAGATCAAAGAATTAACTTTAAATCTGATTGTCAACAAGTGACAACTCCTAAACACTACTGAGCAAGTTCAGAGCCCGTTGTAAGGTAACAAGCAGTCCATATTGAAGACTATTCCAGAAGCGAAAAAGAGTGAATTGACATTCGACCCGACCATGTAACTCACACCTTGGATAACCGACTAGATCCTAAAGTGAGTGGGATTTATCCCGTATAAGTGTTATCAGAGTTTCATGCTCATTCTTCACAGGGTGTGTATGAAAGTCGGACCAACAGAGTCCAAGCAGTCTATTTTTGAGGAGTAGCCAAAACTGGTGAACCTCGTTACATCTTGTGTTGTGGAATGCTCTCTTGTTACATTTGATTTATATGATTTTAAGCTTTCATTGTTTTGGCTTTAAGAGTTAAAGTTTTAAGTTATAAATAGCCAAACTGATTCACCCCCCCCTCTCAGTGCCATTGTAAGACTAACACTAGGATATCCTTCATGTTGATTTATTAGATGTGGTGGAAGAAGCCAGGAAAGCCAAAGAAATTTTGAAGGTTATCAATAAAAATTATATTACTCTTGTTCCAAAAGCTCAAGAGGTTGATCATATCTCAGCTTTTAGACCTATTACTTTATGTAATGTTCTTCTCAAAATCATTACTAAAATCATGGTAGAAAGGTTGAAGCCTCTTTTGCATAAGATTATTTCCCAGGAGCAAGGGGGTTATGTGGAAGGACGTCAAATAGTAGATGAGATAGTTCTTACTTAGGAAGCCATCCATTCCATGGATATGCAAAAATATCCTTCCATGTTCATTCGGTTAGACTTATCCAAATCTTATGACGAGTGGATTGGCACTTCCTTATCAAAGTTTTGAGGCAATTTGGTTTCTCTAAGGATTGGATGGATTGGATTATGGGATGTATCTCTTCAATTTCCTACTTAGTTCTTATCAATGGCAGGCCTTCTCGAGTCATTCCCAACTTCTAGAGGTATTAGGCAAGGTGACCCGCTATCCCCTTATTTATTCATCATTCTTGCTGAATGCTTGGGTAGGACTATAACCAAAAAGAGGGAAAAAAAAACCCTTGAGGGAGTTACCATTGCTCATGGAGCTAGACCTATCTCTCATATTCAATTTGTGGATGACTCTACTCTTTTAGGTAAAGCTACAATTAAGGAAGCTTCTAATATTAAGCAAATCATTAGCTATTTTTCTAAGGCTATCGGGTAGTTGATCAATGAAGATAAATCTAAAGTTATTTTCTTTCATCGATCTGCTAGACGAGGAATCCATGGTCTTGGATAAATTAATATATAAGAAGACCTCCCTTCCAATCACTTATTTAGGTATTCCCATAAATATTCAAAGGCATAAAAATAAATATTGGAATTGGTTGTTGGACAAAGTCAAGAAGAAAATTGGAAAGTGGACCAACATGTGGCTTTCTTTGGGGGTAGAATCACCTTGGTAAAATCAGTCCTTCAAGCTATTCCTATTTATGTTTCTTCTATTTTGAATATCCCAAAGGCTATTCTTCGAGAATTGGATCAAATCAGTCATCGTTTCCTTTGGAGTGGTACTAAGGAGAAAAGAAAATGGGCCTTGGTGAAATGGGATACTTTATGTCTTCCTAAGAATGAAGGGGGGTTAGGATTCCGGTCTTCTATTAATAACAACAAAGCTTTAGCTTCTAAATTATATTGGAGGATGTTGCATAACCCCAATGCTCTTTGGGCCAATAATCTCCGTGCTAAATATGCTGAGAACAAAAGTCCTGAAGACCTTGTTCGCTATCAACTTCCTACCAAAGGTTCTCCCATTTTAGCAGTTCTTAAGACTGGTGAGGATTTGATAAAGAAAAATTTATTTTGGATCATTCATAATGGTCAATAGGTAAATTTTTGGACAGATTCTTGGGATGGTCACAAGCCTTTGATAACTCAGTTTCCTGATTGGAGGCCTTGGATGGAGGAGCTTCACCGAGCTAACTGGATAAAGGTGGCTAATTACTGTCGGTACCATACTAGTAATTCAAAGGTTGGTAGATATTGGATCCCTATTGAGGACTGGCCTATTCAAATCCTAGAAAGGCAAAGACAAGATATCCAAGGCATCCTTCATATGAGATCCCTCTCTTGGTCCCATGAAAAATATTGTTTTGGATGGAACAACACTACTAAGGGTGAGTATTCGGTTGCTCAAGGTTATTTGACCTTATGCCATAATAATCCCAACCATTCTTCTGACATATTTTCTCGATTGTGGGCTCAAAATATCTGGCCTAAGGTGAGGTTCTTTAATTGGCTTTTATTGCATCGTAGGGTGCTTACTGGTGAGCAACTTATGAAGCATGGTTTTCATGGCCCTTTTAGATGTGAAATGTGTGAAGAGAATGTAGAAACTCTCAACCATATTTTTATTGAGTGTACTTTAGCCTCTGAGCTATGGAGGAGAATGGCCACTTTACTTGGCTTACAGTGGTCCAATTTTTTTTACTTTTGAACAACTTTGGAGGGATTGGCCTAATCAAGAGGGTGTTGATCATTTTATTAGGTAGTTAGTTTGGATGGGTTCTACCATTCTTCTTTGGAATATTTGGAATGAAAGGAACAACCAAATTTTTAATCAAGATAGGAAGGATATTCACTATATTTGGAAAAATACCATAGCCAACTTAGTTGAATCAGTCCATCAACTCCTTAATCACCCCCAAAACTCCCACCAAAGATGGGATCAAGTGATGCAAAGATTGAAGATTAAATCTTCTAAGGGCAACCAACTTAAATGGAATGTGAGTATTAGTAAGATGGATAGGACAAGAAATTGGCAACCTCCTCCTAAGGATTTTGGAAAATTCAATACTGATGGAGCCTCTAGAGGGAACCCTGGAAAAGCTAGTGTGGGAGGAATTGGTAGACTTTCAGATGGCTCCCTGGTTTTTACTTTTCTTGAGAATTTGGGTATTCTTTCCAATAACCTTGTTGAGGGGTATGGTATCCTTAGAGGCCTTCAGGAGGCTACTAAGGTTGGATGGGAAAAGGTGTTAGTTGAGTCTGACTCTCAACTTATGATTAATCTCTTGAAGACTCCTTCTAAGAATCATAAGGTGGATTGGAGAATAAAAATAATTATTGAGAAGATTCAATTAATCCATATGGGATTTTTGAAAGTTGATTACAATCATGTGGTCAGAGATCAAAACAAGAGTGTTGATGCTTTAGCTAATTGGGCTTTGGACAAAGGTGATCTTACTTGTTATGGCCACCCTCCTAGATGGTGGGCTTCTCAAATTAGGGAAGCTCTTCTTTCTATCATTTCTTTGGATGGCTCCAATTTCGAAGGTACCTAGTTTCTTCTTTTCTTTTTTTTTTTGCTTCTCTTTGGTTCATTCAGTTTTTTTTAGTTCCCTAGCTCATTCTATTCTTTCTTTTGTTTCCTCTATTGATTCTTGCCTTAATAGTCTTTTGGTCTAGATAGGTCATTGTTATGTTCAAGTTTTTTTTTCTTTTTTTTTTTTGTGTTTTTTTTTAGTTTTTTAAGGTGGGTGGGTTCTTTTGTTTTGATTTGTTTTTGTGTTCTTTGTGTTGTTTTTTGTTTTTCTTGTGTTTTTTTTTTTTTGTGTTTTTTTCGTTCTTGTTCTTGGGTTTCTCTTTGTTTGTGTTAATTCATGTTTTTATGTGTGAGTGTTTTCTATGTTTTTTGTTTTTGTTTATTGTATGTTGTTGGTTGTTTTTTATTTTTATTTTTATTTAATTTTTTTAATTTTTTAGGTTTTGGTTGTGTTTATTTTTCATGTTTTTTTTTGGGTTATGTCTTTGTAGTGTTCTGTTGTTTTTGTCTTGTTTGTGTTTTGTTATGTGGTTCTTGTGTTTTTTATGTGGTTTGTGTTGTGATTTCTTTTATCTTATTGTGTGTGTTTGGTTGTGCTTTTGTTTTTGACACACTCAAGGAGCATGTTTTTTATTTTATTTTATTATTTTTGTTGTTATTTACTTATTTTTAAATTGGTTTTGTGTGTTTGTTTGCTCCTTGAGTATGTCAAAGGTGGTAGGCCAGGTTCGAGTCCTGGGCATTTTTTGTGGAATGGATACCCCTGCCTCCTTGGGTCTTACCCGAAAGTGGCATCCCTTTTGGGATGTTTTCCACAAATAAAAAAAAAAACTTCAATACATTACATGATTCACAAAAATAAAACTTTATTATATTTCAATATTTAAAGAAAAAGAGATACTCTAAAACTTCATGCATAACCATACTATAGTAATATAACAAAATTAATTAAATGCACTTAACTTTCCACTCATAATAAAAAGTACACCTAATATTATATTTTTAATTCTTTCAAAATAATATTTCGCACCAAAATTATTAATCTATAATCCATATTTTAATCTCTAACGTATATCTAAAAAATTAAGTAAAGTTTATCTAAGTTCATCCTTACTTAAAGTATAGTTAAATAATTTATTATAATGACAAACTCTTGCAAAGAAAAGAACTACAAAATAACTATAAAATATTTAAAGAAAATAATTTACTTTTATAAAGTCAAGTCCATTAAACTAATTTACCTATTATTAGAAACAAACAAAAAGAGAAAACTTTAATAGTTTTTTTAATAATTAATTAAAGGCATTGGATAAACCCCATGAAGTCTATTATTTTTATGTTGACAAGGTTTGGTGAGATATAAAAATAAAATTATGCAAGGTCAACTTTTTTTTTTTCTTTTCTATGCAACTCCTATTTCGAACACCAAAAACCACAATTAAAAGAATATATCTACTCGAGGCTTAACCATAAAGAGATTATCTAACACTGCATTTCCATCATTGAAACGTATCAAGACAATTTGAAAGTCAATCATGAAGGAATAAAATTCAATTTAACCATCTTTATAATAGAAGAGTAATCTAGTTTACCTCGTATCAAATGTTGTTTCAATTTACAACTCTAGGCAATGCATAAGGAGTCTTTTTAAAATTGTAATCATGAGAAATGCAAAGTATTGCAAAAGTCTAAAAATAATCTATTATTTTTCTCATGCATGCTTAAATTGAACTTAACCAGACCTGGCCAACAATGAATGATTTCAGTGTTCAATTCAACTTATCTCCTAAGAGAAACGACTGCAATTATTGATATTCCAGAAAACAATAAAAAATATTTAATCAATTCTGCCAGATACTAGAAATTTAGTGGTGGTGAATTCTCAAAGAAGACTACTAGACAAACCTAAAATTTAGCACATAATTGATTATTTCAACAAAAATGAGGGAAACAATTTTTTTTTAACACAACACATCATTGAATGTTTACCGATGAAGTTCCATGGATTCCATAGATAAATTCTCCACAGCTTTGACAATGTTCCACACTTAACACAATTGCAATTTCCACCTTTAATATTCCAATAACTTAATTTTTAAATTTTCCTTCTAAGTTGTACTTGTTATTAAATGTATTTATAATACTAGACACGACTCAAGGTGACATTCTACCTTACGAAGCTTATAGCCAGGAAACAGACTATGATGCAATATACGTTGTATTAAAGGTACACCAGAGATAAAGGTTTGAAGGAAAACCAAATATTTATTCTTTTAGAAATTATGCATTAAGCACATATCTCAACAGTCTAGAAAAGAGTTGGTGAAATTTATAACAGCCGAAACCATACATAAAAAGTTTAAGAATGATTTTTTTACTTATACAAAATTATATCTCTACATCAAAACTTCTCACATCCATATTTTCAACCATAAACCATCTTACTCTCGGTCTTTCTTTACATCTCTTTTGACGATGCTCAATATCTAAATGAAAATGGCTAAACATTTTCGTCCATCCAAGAAATTTTTCACATGAGCAGGATGCCACTATCTCCCATACATTCAAGACACCGATGATGAACCAGGCAGATGGTAAGGATTGTGTTTACAGGGTCAGCACTATTACATCCAACACTATTACATCCATGCCATTAAAGATACAGGTAAAGTTGGAGTTAGACCAACCTTTTTGTTTTTGATCTTTCGACTTTGTGAGAGGAAGAACTCAAAGCCAGGAGAAGACTTCCACAACCCACCCGCACAGACACACAATCTTAATGGCTAGAATGCTCTTCCCAAAAGGACTATGACTTCTATATAATGATGCGTAAATACTAATATTTTTGACACGTACATCCCATCCATGCAAATGGTGTACTATGATGTCATCGGTTGGCATAATGATCTGGCCGCCCACTAAAGACTTAAGTAATCATTTTTATTTTCCTTAAATAAATTTCGTTATGCATCTCCTTTATAAATTATTTAGTTTTTTAGAATATTTAAAATTAAATAGCCTTAAGTAATTATTTTATTTTCTTTAAATAAATTTGAATACACATTTCTTATTTTATAAATTTTGTTTTGGTTTTATTAAAAATAAATAAATATCGGTAACTATGTCCATTACTTATTTATACACATGTATATGCTCATTTTACACAAGAATTGAATTTGAAAAGCAAACACAAAATAAAATAAAAATAGAGGTAAATTTTATGTAAATGTAGACGTAAGCTAGATATGCATTCACAAGCAACATATGAACCTATATGAATTTACTTCTGCGAGCTTCCATGTACTCCCAACCATGGTGCTTTTATAATCACTGATATCATATCTCATCTTACCTGAACAATAATCCTTATCCCTCTGTCTGCGGTTGCTCAACAGATATGCTAATTTTCTGGTTATTACTACCATTGTTCCTACACTCATAGAAAAAATATTAGCAGCATCTTATTCTAATGAAATTAGAAGGCAAAAAAATTGTGGGGATATTACATTCTTTTCCACTAGAAAAAACATAGTCCCTATGTTGATAATATTTTTAATTTTGTTTTTTTAGATTTTAAAATAATTGAACATAAGTAATCAACCACATATTATGCAAAGCCATACAATATGTAGTATATCAAAAGTATATCAAATGCATCATAGATCCAAAATATACAAATTTTGATATATAAATATTTAAATGTTTATATAAATATCAGTCTTCAAATACAAATATAAATTATCTTTTCATTTCTACCACATCTTCCCATGTGGCGTTCTTTTCGGAGTAGAGATCCCACTAGACTCTACATTGGCCGACAATTCTTTTTCTTAACTACTCGGTTCTATATCCCATAATTTTGATAGTTCAAACCTCAATGAGCTATGAGTCTAATGTTTGCAAATGAGAAACATCTAGTATATGTGAAGGGTCAGCTATGTATTTGCAAAGGAGGGACACATGAAAAGTACTATGGATCTTGGAAAAATTAGGTGGTAGAGCTAGCTTATAAGCAACATGACTAATTTTGGCAATGATCTCAAATGGGTCTAAAAATTTGATGCTAAGCTTTGTGGATTTGATGGATCTTTTGGTAGGTTTGACTCTCAAGAAAACTTTATCACCAATAGCAAACTCTCGAGGAGTTCATTTTAAGTTAGCATATCTCTTCTAATGGTTTGTAGCTTCTCGAAGTCACTGGTAGATTTATTTTAACTTGACCTCCATTATTTTCACTACATCAGGACTGATTATTTCTCGATCACCTAGGTTATCCCATGTTAATGGTGTTCTACACCTACGCACATATAGGGCCTCAAAAGAGGCTATGCCTAATGTGGTATGGTAACTATTATTATAAGAACATTCCACCAAGAAGAGATAATCTTCCCACTTACTATGGTGGTCCATGCAGTACATCCATAACATATCTTCTAGCACTTTGTTGACTCTCTCGATCTGCCCATCCATATTAAGATGATAGGTTGTGCTAATATTAAGTTTCATACCCCATGCTCGATGCAAAGCTTACCAAAACTCAGAAGTAAATCGTGACTCTCTGTCAAAGATGATTATTTCAGGGAAGCCATGTAATCTCACAATTTCTCAAGAAAAATTTTGTGCTATAGAAGGTGTATCACCATGAAAATTTCTCGATATAAAGTGTGCCACCTTAGTTAATTTATCCACCACAACAAAAATTGCATCATGCTGGAATCAAGTTTTGCGGAGGTCAACTTTAAGTGTAGTTGTCCCCTAGGATGTTGATTCTTAGCCCTAACTTTTTATTATTCCAGACACTTTGCAATAAAATGAACCACATATTTCTTCATCCTAGGCCAATAAAAATCTTTCTTTAAATTTTATCTCATTTTCACCACTCTTGGATGAGCAGAGTATGGAGCACAATGTGCCTCTTATAGTATTGTTCTTATAATCTCATTATTGTTGGGTACTATTATGTAGTCTCTAAAGTATACCAGATCCTTCTTAATTTTGAAATCTATATGCCAATTCGGTCCTTGCTTGACCTTAATACAACATTGGTTACATAATTCATCATTTTTATGTAACTCTTTAATTTGTTCCTTTAGCCCATACTGGCATCATGTTAAAGCAACTATGTGTCTCCTTCTACTAAGTGCATTAGCCAACTTATTTTATTTCCCTTTTATATATTCAATCTTGAAATCATATTCGGCCAAAAATTCCATCCATCTCCATTGTCTAGCATTTAGCAATGGTTGAGTAAAAATGTACCTCAAGATTTGATGATCTATTTTTAATTCAAAGGGTTTATCCAACAAGTAGTTCCACCATATTTTAAGAGCATGGACTACAACAAATAACTCTAAATCATGAGTGGCATAGTTAACCTCATGTTTTTTAAGTTTTCTAGATTCATATGCCACAACTACCTCATTCTGCAAAAAGACACCTCCTATCCCTTCTAGAGAGGCATCCATACAAACTGTAAATGGTTTACTAGGATTTGAAATTTGAAGGATAGGTGCATTTGTCAACTTTTCCTTAAGAAATCTGAATGCCTCCTCACACTGAGTCGTTCATTTGAATACTTTTTCCTTCCTTTGCAAATTAGTGATAGGGAAGGCAATCTTTGAAAATCCTTTTACAAATCACCGATAATATCCAACTATTCCCATAAATCTTCTTACTTTAGTAACATTGGTGGGTGTTGGCCAGTCTACTATGGCTTCTATATTTTTAGGATCAACTACAACCCCATTAGATGAGATTATGTGCCCCAAATATTGTACTTGTGGTGTGTAAAACTCACACTTAGATCATTTTCCATTCAACTAATTTCTCTTGATAAATTCTAGAACTATTCTCATGTGTTTATCATGTTCTCCATTACTTCAAGAATAAATCAAGATATCATCCAATACAAACTAATCCAACTACTCCCTGAATACACTATTCATCAAGTTCATGAAAGCAGCTAGAGCATTTGTTAATCTAAAGGTAGCACTATGAACTCATAATACCTGTAATGTGTTCTAAAAGCAGTCTTAAAAGTATCCTCCTCTCTAATTCTTAACTGATGGTATCTAGACCTAAGGTCAAATTTTGAGAAGATAGTTGCTCCTCTCAAATGATGAAAAATATCATCAATCCTTGGTAAAGAATATTTTTTTTCACCATCATATTATTAAGCATTCTATAATCTATACATAGTCTCAAAGAACCATCCTTTTTCTTGATAAACAAAACTAGTGCTCCCCACATTGAAACACTAGGCTTGATATGACCCTTTTCTAACAAATCCTGAAGCTAGATTTTTAGCTCTTGTAACTCAAGGGGATTCATTTGGTAATGGGTTGAGAAATAGGTGATGCTCCTGGTAAAATCTCAATAGAAAATTCAAATTATCTTTTTGAAGGTAGTCCAGGAAAGTCTTCAGGAAAAACATCTCTAAACTCATTCAATACATGATACTATTGAAATAGAGAAGAACTAGACTCAGTTTCTTCTTTCTTGTTCAATTTTACCACTTAAATCCTACAACCCTTCCTTAAAGCTCTCTTAGCTTATATAGTAGTCATAAAATGGGGTTCTAAAGTCATTTTGTTACAATGAACTTGGATTCATTGATTGAAATCATCTGTGAAATCCAACCATCTCTCTTCAAAATTAAGCAAGGCTTTGTGAGCTTTCAACCAATCTAAACCTAGGATAATATCAAAAGCATGCAAGGGTGCTACATACAAATTTCAATTTATTTTTCCTTGTGGTATATCTATGTGGGAGTTGAATAGATATTATTTGACCCTATATGTTTATCCTAAACCATACTCAACTTGTCACCCATTTGCCATAATCCTAGGTCTTACCGGTATGTCCCACATAATACTAGAATATATAAAAATATTAGTTGCACCACTATCTATTAAAATTCGAACTTCCTTCTTGCCTAATTTTCCATTTAGAAGAAAATGAATGGCTTGTCCTAAAAGGTTGGGGTTACCTATAGCAGCATAAATTCACTGAGGAGCTTCTTCAGTTATATTTCTTTTATCAGCTCTCTCTGGGTATTGACTTGCATAATGATCCATATCTCCACATACAAAGCACACATTTGGTCCCTTATTCTTTTGATTGTCCTAATTTTTATTATAGTTGACATTCTTTCCTTTTTCTTGGTATGTAGACCTTTGCACATGTTTCTTTTGAAAATTCCTCCTGTTTGATTGTCCCATATTACCCTAAAAATTTTCTTTATTCTTATTGTCCCCTCTGTAATGACTACCATACCTATATTTCTTATATTGATATTTACCTTTAATAGGTTCTAGGTATTCTCTTTTTCTAGATTCTTCCTTCTCAATTTTCTAGACATAAGCATTTGTATTTTTTAGACTGATTTCTTCATAACATGCAACATCAAAAGCTTTTATAAAAATTTTAGGTTTTCCTCATCCAACAGGAGTCTCAATTTTGGTATGTAATCCCATTACAAATTTGTGAGCTTTAAACTCCTCTCGTTTATCATATTATGGTGCATATTTCAAAATTTGGACAAATATTTGGTAATATTCTATCACCGACATGCTCTCCTGATGTAAATTGCTGAATTCAGAGTACTTATCAATGTAAAATTGTGGAGTAAGAAATCTATCCCTGAATTCCTTCTCAAATTCATTCCAGGGAATATCAACAACCTCCTTTTGGCTTGTTTTCTTGTAAGTGGCCCACCAATCCCTGGTTGGACCTGTTAGGTGTGCTACAACCCATGTAGTTTTGGATTCTACACAAAGGGGTTGAATAGAGAAGTACCCCTTAGATTCACTTAACCAATTGATAGCTACTTCTCTATCTCCCTTTCCATCAAATTTAGATATATCTATCTTCTTAATTTCCTTTTGCAATTCTACGTCGACCTTCCTCCTCAAAGATCCCTATGGAAATTCACTTATTCTATCTAAATCCTTACTTTTAGTTAGATTTTGGATTAACTTATATTGTTGAGCAATAATTTCCTATTGCCAAGACATCTAAGCTCTCTGTTGATCCATGTGCTCACTCATTTGGGCCCTTTGGATATCCTTTTCCCTTTGTTGATTTAGTTGTTCTTGCATTAGCTAAATCATTTTTGTCATATTATCATTAGTTTGAGTAGCCCTTGTTGTTGTTGCCTCTTTTTATTTTCTCAAGTCTCACCAAGGCATTTTGACTTTTTGTATATGATCTGACTCCCTCACGAGTTTTCTTAGTCCCTTTATTGGAAATTCTACAATCTCCTCTTATAGATTAGAACTTACTCTTTTTGAGGCCCCTACCATACCTGGTGATAAAAGAGTTATGTCAATTAAAAAAAACACATTTTGCAACCTAGGGTTTTCATAACATAGGCTCTGATACCAACTATAACAACCCAAGTCTACTCACTTGGGTGTCAAAAACATAAATTCAAAATTTCATTTAAAAATAACATAATTCTCATAATTAACGATTGCACACCCAACATTGTATTAGTACTTAGGAATATATTTTCACACTCTAGGACCTTATATCACTATAGACAGAATCATGAGTGCTTGGTACTGGCAAACATATTGCAATAGGATACCATTTATGAGACCCACTTTATCCTAGCTCATGTTTTGGGTTCTCTGCATGGGGTTGCCCTTACAGGGCCCATAAAACCTAGAAGGGTGGACACATACTCTCCCTATCTTGTAGCATGGAGTAATTTGGTCTATGAACCTATCATTTTCCTAACAATCCACTGACCTTGTATTTATTTTAAACAAACTTTAAATCCTATGCTAGAGTTAGCATATTATACCTATGCTTGATAGTGATTCATCCTTCTATGAACGCTTATAGGGTCTGCCAGCACTTTGGCTATTTGGGTATGAGTATCTTAGATTGTAATCCAATTGATGATAATAATGACCATACCATATATAGTTAGACCTTCCAACACCAAGTACTAGCTCCCTAGTCTTAAGTCTCCATTGGCTATTCTGCAACTAGTTACAAATTCATGAAAACCCTCATGTACTACCTCGTACGATAACCTAGAACAACATCCCATACCATTGTTCATTACTCTCCATAGTAGAATATTCTATGATATTTTTCACAGGGTTAGGCATAGTGGTAAATATTCACAAATTGGGTGAATATTAGAATTTTTAAAATTAGAAATTGGCGAATATGAGGACCCTCAACATCGGCCGATTCGCCTAAAATTTTTGGGACTAATTTTTTTTAGGGTCAATTTGCCATAATATATCCAAACATAGGCATATTTGTATTCATTGGAAATCTCTTTTCGAGCCTGATCTAATGGTGGTGTTTTTATGAAGTTATAAGGTGATTTAATAGGTTAAAATATTTCCCAAATATGACCTTACTTTTTAGGGCTTCAAATACCCCAAATTTTGGTATGAAGATGATTGATTTGATTTTCTTAGGATTTGCCATGATTCACCTTGATTTTTATTAGGATTCACCATTTTTTTACAAGTATATTTTGAGTAAACCCCTTATGCATAACCTTGTTTTTTCATATTCTATTAGACAATGATTATCCCCAAAATCTCAACAGCCACCTCCGTGGACTGTCAAAGTTGGGTGGATGACATCCTTCTCAATGTCATCATCATATGTTAAGCCATCCTACTCGATAGGCTTTATATTTTTCAAATAATAGACATCCTTTTTGATGTATAAGTCAGGTATTCCCATCCTTCTTGATGTAAAAATTCTTAAGTCTTTGGTTTTTTTTTAGTTCTTATCTCAAATATTGAATAAAAACACTTGAATAAAACCTCCATATTTTATGTAATTATATCTTTTTAAAGTAAGGATTTGCTATAAAATATTATCATGATATAGAAATTATTTCTTCTAGGTTATAATATTAAAATAGTTCATGCAAGTTTATTTATTTATAATTGAACTACAATATAAACTTAAAATAATCATCTAAAACTTCAATATATTACATTATTCACAAAAATAAAAACTTTATTATATTTCAATATTTAAAGAAAAAGAGATACTCTAAAACTTCATGCATAACCATACAATAGTAATATAGCAGAATTAATTAAATGCACTTAACTTTCCACTCATAATAAAGGTACACCTAATCTTTTTTTAAATAAAGGGGTAAAAATTTATTGATAAAAAGTCTGGATTACAAAGTACAGTTGAGCCCCCACCCAGGACTCAAATAAGCAACAAGACAGGCTAAATCACCATACAAGGTCAACTCCCAAAGAAAACCAAAAAAAAACAAACCACATTAAGTTTGAACATCCTTATGGATCAACTCCCGTAGGCGTTGAGAATCCCTAGACGGGAGACTCTCCCAGTTATCAATACTCTGAGTATCCAATAGCTCAGAAGCCCTTCACTTTATTACGAGATACCAGCCAGAGAAAAAAGTTACATTTCGGCCAAGCAAATCTATTCCACACATTTTTCCACCATGTGACAGGGAGACTCCTAAAATTTTGCTTATCAAGAACTTGATAACCATAGGCTACAGAGTAGGTTCCCTTGGGATTAGGGTTCCAAGCCAAAATGTATTTATCCCTCAATGAAGAATAGTACCTCCCTGCAATAATTAGAGCAAGCACCTCTCTATCCTCGGCCAATCCCCCTTGGGGCCATTCCTACGGATCTTTCCATTTGTACATCTCCATATTTCCAAAATACTGGATTTTTTTAAAGTCCTCCACATGAGACCAGCCTGCTTCCAAGAAAAAAATGCTTAGGGAATGTAACCTGGGATATTGAGTCAAGATAGGAGGGTGGCCATCCCAAGAATCCTCCCAAAAAGAACATCTGATCCCTAATTGCAAATACAGAAAAAACCCTGCTTAATTAAATTAGCTCCTCTTTTCAGAGTGTCCCAGATAACAGAACCTTTCCCAACCAAAATGGCTCTAGGGATATCTGCCTTAGAAATACATCTCAAGTATTTATAAGATAATATTTTAGCCCAAATCTGATCTTGAGAGGTACACCATCTCCAATAAAGTTTCGCAGCCAAAGCCTGCCCAGAAAGAGTTGCTTGTCGCAACCCAAGGCCTCCCTCTTGAACTGGCCTACAAATGGAATCCCATCTAACCAAACTCCATTTAGATTGATCAAGTTTGCCAGACCACAAAAACTGTCTTAACAAAGCATCCATGCCCTTGATGAAACAAGAAGGAGCTGTTTGCACAAAACATCTGTAAATGGGTAAAGCTTGAATAACATATTTTAAAAGCAATACTCTACCTGTAGAGGATATCCATCTGACAGTCCAGTGATTTACCTTCCTTCTAAACTTATCAATTATAGACTGCCAAGAAGATCTAGGCAGAGGATGAGATGAAATCGGGATCCCAAGATAAATGAAGGGGGGAGTCCCGACCTGGAATCTTAGAATGCAAGCAATCCTGGCTTGAATAAGAGGGGGGGTATTGAAGAAGAAAATAAAGGACTTGTCCTCATTAATCACTTGTCCAGAAGCACCAAGATATATGTCAAGAGACTGTCTAATGTTTCCAACTTCCTTGATAGTGGCAACTCCCAACAAAGCAGTATCATCAACAAATTGAAGGTGGGAAAGAGGTGGCAAACTGTTATCCCACTTCCACCCCTGAATGAGACCATGCCTGACCTGAGACTTGAGTAATTTGCCCAACCCTTCTACCATAATGATAAACAAATAAGGATATAGAGGATATCCTTGCCTTAATCCCCTTGAGGCCTCAAACAGCTCCATTGTCTCGTTATTAACAAGAACAGAGAATGAGGAAGAAAAAATACAGCTCATCACCCATCTAATCCATTCCTCCTCAAAGCCAAAAGTAGTAAGAACTTTTTGAAGAAAGGACCATCTAACTCTGTCATAGGCTTTTGCCATGTCCAACTTAATGAACATAGTTTTCTCCTTAGAAGTTTCCATTGAGTGAATAGCTTCTGTAGCAATAACAACCCCATCCATGATTTGTCGGCCGACAACAAACCCACCTTGCTCCTCGGAGATGATTTTGCTCAACCATATCTTCAGCCTCTTCGCAATAATTTTTGTGATGATCTTATATACAACATTACAGAGAGCAATAGGCCTGAACATATCCAAGGAATTTTCTCCCTCTTTCTTGGGAATAAGCACCACAAAGGTAGAATTTAGGGCCCTTAGCATCTGTTTGTTCTTTTGGGACTCACGGACCACTTCCAAAAGGTCAAATTTGATTAAATCCCAAAAATATTGATAAAACTCAATCGGGAATCCATCCGGACCCGGGGATTTCCCCTTTTTCATCTTGAATACAACACTTTTCAGCTCCTCAAGGGAAATTGGATCCATCAAGTGCTCATTCATCTCTCTAGAAACAATCGAGGGAATACAATTTACAATAAGTTTTTCTTCCTCATCATCTGAGAGGGCATCGTCCTTGAAGAGAGAGGAAAAATACCTCTTAGTCTCTTCTGAAATATCCTTGAAAGAAGAAAGTAGGGCACCCTAAGAATTAACAAGAGAGGTAATCAGGTTACCATTACGACGAGCCTTAATAGAGTTATAAAAGAAGGCTATGTTCCTATCCCCTTCCTGAAGCCAATCTACTCGAGCTTTTTGTTTCCAAAAAATTTCTTCCCTTAGTTCCCATTCAGCAAGGTCTTTTACAGCCTCAGATTCCTCAACAAGAAGCTCCTCTATGAGTCCCTGATCTCTAATCTTCCTTGAGGCTTCTTCCACCCTCCTAAGAGTTGCCAGCTTAGCCAAGGAAAGGTTCACAAAATTCAGTCTATTCCATATCTTCAATTTATGCTTAACAAATTGAAGCCGCTTCATAAAGGAGTACATAGCGGTGCCATGAGGAGGTTTGCCATTAGTCCACCAGCCTCGCATGAAATCATGAAGCTTAGGATCTTGCAGCCACATAAGTTGAAACTTAAATGAGAGATTCTTTTTTAGCCCTAACTCCAGAGCAGAGAGTTTGATAGGCCAATGATCAGATCCTCTACCCTCCAGAATCACAGAACTAGCGCTTCTATTATTGCCAATCCAAAAACTAGAGATCAAAAACCTATCTAGTCTCTCTAAAATGGAATATTCCCCACATATTCTATTATGCCAGGTAAATATCCCATTATCCGACTTGATGTCAACCAAGTTCAAGGCCCGGATATGAGCATTGAAGACAGAAGAAAAAGGCTCAAGACGATCAATCCCACCACGTTTTTCCTCCAGACAAGTGATAGAATTGAAGTCTCCAGCCAAAATCCATGGGTACAGGGGAGCCAAACTTCTCACAAAGCCAATGTGCTCCCATAAATTCACTTTACCATTGTAATCAATAGGAGCATACACATTTGTAAGTAGGATGGTCTCACCAGATTCATTATCATGCTCGATCATCAAAATAGACCACCTGCTAGAAATCTAGGTAAGATGAAAGATCTTAACTAGATCCCATAAACAAGCAAGGCCACCAACATATCCACATGCACCAATACACTGACATTGCCCCTTTCTCCACAACTTGGGAGCAATATTGAATAAACTATCAATAGCTAATTTAGTCTCCTGAATAAAAACCACATTCGAAGAATGAACACAAATCAAATCACGAACAAATTTTTGTCTGGGGATGTTGTTCAACCCCCTTACATTCCATGAAAGTATAATAATTTTTGGGGGTTATAAAAATGGGAGTCCAATGTTTTCACCAAACCTGACTCTAACAAAGTCTCCCCCATTAACTTAATTTTATCCTGGTCTTTCTTTCGACCCACCTTCATATTCTTATCTGAAGCATTTTTTTTAATTATTTTATGCTGCAATCCCAGCCACCGTAGGAGTTTCTACGATCCATGGATGACTGCATCAGTGCTCAGGTAGGAGAGGGCATATCTAAATCTGTGCCATTTTCTAAGATAACTTCACTTCCAGGGCTAGGGCCAACCATATCACCTATACTTGGAACCAAAGCCCTCTGTTCTTCATTTAAACCCCCTATATCTGGTTCCCTTGGTTCCACCTCATGAAGAGACAACTGATTTGGTCCTATTATATCTATAACAGGTAGCGATGTTTCAGGTATCTCCACGCACTGATCAAGATTCTCTAGAATTTCAAAACGGTTGAGCTGAGCATCTAGCTGGTTATCCTTAATGTCTCTTTTTGCCTTTCTTCCTTTGTTCCGAGGTTTTACTATGACAAAGCCTTCCTTATCTTGATCCCCCTCCTTTATCGGGGCTTTTCCTTTATCCATATTTTGTACAGCTCGAGAGGGCCCAGGATTTGAAGCCACAGGTAGGACAAACTTAGGGCATTTTCTTTGTAAGTGGCCATATTCATGGCAAATTCGACAACAAAATGGAAGAGCTTCACAGTCAAGTTTTTGAACCCATTTGGTTGATCCGAACTGTATTTCAATAGAATCTGGAATAGGATTGTTTAAATCAATTTCAACACAGATATGGGCAACATATATTACCTTTTTATCCAGCGTCTGTCATGACGGCCCAACTGGCTTCCCAAGTAGAAGGGCAATCATATGCAAGATGTCATTTCTCCAAAATTCCAATGGGAGCCATGAAATCCGAACCCACACCGAAACCTGTGACGGCCACTCCTCTGATGGGTTGAAACCCACATGCCAGGGTTTAAGAAAGATTCCCGCTTGGTTACAAAAATAGGGACCTCCTTCAAATGCTTTGTTACGATCCGCAAGACAAGAAAAAACCACCATAAAATAGTTGTTTGCACTCAGCATCACCTCCACATCACCTTCAGGGTTCCAAGTCTTCCTAACCCAAGCCTCCACAAAGGGAAGAGAAATTCGGATGCCCATAAATTTACCAATAAGCGCATGTTTGGTTAAATACTCCACATATTTTGCCATCGAGTCTGGTTGAACCACTAGAACCGGCCTGGCTTCACATCGTTCCAAACATCCATTGTTCTTTAACAAACGATTCCTGGCATGCAATGGGAAATCTTGTTCCTTCCAATCATTTTTAAAAGAAATACCAGCCCTAGCATGCATGCTCTGTGACGGACCTGATGCCATCACTACATTCCTCCAGTTGTTCATACCTCCTCTAGAAACTGCTGCCATCCCCACAGAGCCCACCAGATAGGTCTCAAAAAAATTCCAGCAAAGCAGCTTTCCTCATTCGTACACCTAATATTATATTTATAATTTTTTCAAAATAATCTTTCACATCAAAATTATTAATCTGTAATCCATATTTTAATCTCTAAATATATCTAAACAATTAAGTAAATTTTCTCTAAGTTCATCCTAACTTAAAGTATAGTTAAATAATTTCTTATAATGACATAAACTCCTGCAAAGAAAAGAACTACAAAATAACTATAAACTATTTAAAGAAAATAATTTACTTTTATAAAGACAGGTTCATTAAAGAAATTTACCTATTTTTAACTAGAAAAAAAAAAAAAGAGAAATATAATAGTTTGTTTTTAAATAATCACATCGTAAAAACCCCATGAAGTCTGTTATTTTTATGTTGACAAGGTTTGGTGAGATATAAAAATAAAATATGCAAGGTCAATTTTTTTTCTTTCCTATGCAACTACTATTTCAAACACCAACAACCACAGTTAAAAGAATATATTTGCTCGAGGCTTAACCATAAAGAGATTATCTAACACTGCATTTCCATCATTGAAATGTATCAAGACAATTTGAAAGTCAATCATGAAGGAATAAAATTTAATTTAACCATATTTATAATACAAGAGTAATCTAGTTTTGCCTCGTATCAAATGTTGTTTCAATTTACAACTTCAAGCAATGCGTAAGGAGGTTTTTTAAAATTTTAATCATGAACAATGCAAGGTATTGCAAAAGTCTAAAA
This sequence comes from Wollemia nobilis, assembly GCA_028583015.1. Taxonomy (NCBI): domain Eukaryota; kingdom Viridiplantae; phylum Streptophyta; class Pinopsida; order Araucariales; family Araucariaceae; genus Wollemia; species Wollemia nobilis. The sequence continues at coordinate 11,778,138 of JAQPPZ010001125.1, forward strand.
TAATCTATTATTTTTCTCATGCATGCTTAAATTGACCTTAACTAGACCTGGCCAACAATGAATGATTTCAGTATTCAACTCAACTTATCTCCTAAGATAATTTGTTGTAATTATTGACATTCCAGAAAATAATAAAAAGAATCATTTAATCAATTTTGCCAGATATTGAAAATTTAGTGGTGGTGAATTCTCGAAGAAGACTACTAGACAAAACCTAAAATTTAGCACATAATTTATTATTTCAACAAAAACGAGGGAAACCATTTTTTTTTAACACAACACATCATTAAATGTTTGTCGATGAAGTTCGATGACTTCCATGGCTAAATTCTCCATAGCTCTGACAATATTCCACTCTTAACACAATCATAATTTCCACCTTTAATATTCCAATAACTTAATTTATAAATTTTCCTTCTAAGGTTGTACTTGTTATTAAATGTATTTATAATACTGGACACAACTCAAAATGACATTCTACCTTACAAAGCTTATAGTAAAGAAACATACTATGATGCAATATACATTGTATTAAAGGTATTGTTGGTGCAAAATCTACCTTTGGTTATGTTTGTGTCCAAGACATTGCCAACATTGAAATACCAGGTTAAAACAGGGTTTTACTCGGTTCAATCTCTAGAGGAGGATGGTTCCTTGCTTCTTTTAGGAAAAGGGAGAGAGAGAGAAATATGTAAAGAGAGGGAAATATAGCTAGTTCTAGAAGCATTTAAAGGTACAAATTAGACAATAACAAAGCAATCTCAACAAAACTTTTCAAAGAAGCATATATTTGAATTATAAAATAGAATAACTAATCCTCCAATGTAAATCTATCCAAGCATAAATTAATGGAATGGTTGATTTTAGAGTTAAAAAAACTTTATGACAAAAATTTAGAATAATAATTAGAGCAATCAAGATTCAATCTAACCTTAATTAGCAATCAAAAATCCATACATACTTGATAATACACCAGTGAGCCAAAAACCAGAATGAATGATCTTTTATTTGCTTTTATAAGTCTGTGTACATCACCTTGTAAATATCTAAGAGCTGACATTTTGTTTAGACCACTCATCCTATATATAATAGTTTTACATAACTAAACAAACTAAAATTTATTACAACAATATGCCCGTAGGCTCATTCTGGTAAATATACCATTAGGAGAGCATAGAGTCTTCAACTGGAAATCGTTAAGATATTCTTGTTACAATGATCTTCCTTGATCTCTTTAGAGACATCGTGGTCTAGCTATCTTCATCTTAAAAATTTCATGCCATCATAACTTTTGTCTTAGCTCCACCTTATGTCTTAAAAATGTTGCATTGTCACAACTTTTTATCTTAGCTTGGCCCTTGGCCTTCAAAATGTTGCACTATAATGAATTTTAGCCCTTAGTTCCACCTTCACCTTCAAAATGTCGTGTTGTCATGACTTTTTGTCTTAGCGCAGCCCTTGGCCTTCAAAATGTTGCACTATCACAACTTTTGGTCCTTAGCTCTAACCTTCATCTTCAAAATGTCATGCTATCGCAACTTTTTTTATCTTAGCTCGGACCTTGGCCTCCAAAATGTCATGCTATCACAACATTTGGGCCTTATTTCAACCTTCATCTTCAAAATATTACGCTATCATGACTATTTGTCTTAGCTTGGCCCTTGGCCTTCAAAATGTCACGCTATCAAGATTTTTGGCCTTTAGTTCTACCTTCACCTTCAAAATATCGTGTTATTATGAATTTTTATCTTAGCTCCACCTTATATCTTAAAAATGTCATGTTGTCACAAATTTTTGTCTTAGCTCGGCCCTTGGCCTTCAAAATGTCACTCTATCACAAATTTTGGCCCTTAGTTCCACCTTCACCTTCAAAATGTCATGCTCTCACAACTTTTTATCTTATCTCGACCCTTGGCCTTAAAAATGTTGCACTATCATGAATTTTGGTCCTTAGATCTGCCTTCATCTTCAAAATGTCATGTTGTCATGAATTTTTTGGTCTTAGCTCGGTCCTTGACCTTCAAAATATCACACTGTCACCACTTTTGGCCCTTAGTGAAATCTTGATAAGACTTACTTCTTATATCCTTGGATGCGGTCATTTTGACCAACATTATTGGTGCCTTCTAGGGTAATTATACCAACAGAATGTTAGAATCTAGAGCCTTTATCCATTGGGGAACAAAGTAAAAAGAAAAAATAAGAAAAATAAGGGGAAGAAGGGGAATGATACCAAGAAAAAATATGCTTCTTACTTTTTGTGGTTATTCCTCTTGAGTGTCTTATTCAGTAGATTTCTCTATTTTTCCCTAGCCCTAAGTTGTTGCTTTGCTTGATGAGTCTTTCTTAGCTTTATCTTGCTTATCCTTTTCCTATATGACCTCATTATAGGTGGTGCAAGATTTTCTCCAAGTCTCTTCATCCATATATGAAGTCTCTTTGAAGGTTAAGTGTAGATATTCCAACTCTTCAACCTTGTCATATGATAATATTTTTGACTTCATGTATAGTTCATGTAGGTAGGAGTTGATCTAGGTAATGTCTTGAGCCATACTGAATATTTTTTCCTCCTAAACTGGCTCTTCCTAGCTATCAATATCCGACTCATCTTCCATGAAATATTTCCATGCAATATTCAATTCATCTTCTAATAGAAAATTTGAATCTTTGTCCTGGAAGCTAGGTATTCTATAGTTTTCTTCTATGCTCACATGTTTCAAAATTACCTTAGCCTCTGCCTTGAGCTCTTGAATAAGCTTAGAACTTTCGGTTACCAGATTGTGTCTTTTGAAAAAGTTCCTAGCTTCTAACTTGGCCTGGGACCATTTTTCATCCCGTGCTTTAAATTAAAGTATTGCCTGTGTGCTTTCGGCCAGGATTTTAATTTTTAGGGCTGCTAACAACCTTGCTTTCAGGAGCTTGATTGATATCTCAAATTCATCTTCCACTCCAGCCAACATGTATTTAACCTTGACCAGGTATGACAGTGTAGATATTGCCTTCATAATCATATTTTGGACACTTCCAATCATTTATTTTATGAACATCCTTACCTTTTCTTTAGACAACCCACTAGTCTTGTCAACACTATCTAAAAGTTGCTTCTTGAGCTCTTCAACTTGTTGGTTCAGTAGTTGGATTTGTTTTTTAGCCTTTTCATATTTCTCTTTATAGGGGGTTGCTTCATTGAACATTAGCTCCTACTTTTTTGCCTCATTCTTCAAAGCCCTCTCGATTGTCTTCTATTGGTTTAAGGCTTCTTCTAAATGTTATCTCGCTTGCTCATCTTTGATATACTTTTATTTGTAGTATTTAGTGTTTAGGTATATGGTTCCCATGTGACCTTGGACCTTTCCCCACTCATCTTCCATTGGTAGCTAAGTGATATCTTCTGTAATTATCTCAACTTGGTAGTATTCTAGGTTCGTTTCTCCCTAGGTTCGTTTCATTTTTATAGTGGAACATTGCATGCTAATGGGATCTAATGCCATTAGCATGCAATGTTGCATTTAATGGTATCTAATGCCATTAGGTTCATTTCTCCCTCTGGATATATATTTAGAACTTTGAGTGTTGCATGATTTCAACCAGGCAACAACGTTCAAGGTTTCCTTTTCTAAAATTTTCAACTTGGAAATGGTGGGGTTACTCTCAGAAGAGGAGGTAAGAATGGTTTGAAAGTTTAAGAGATTGGTTGTATAAGGAAAGGAAATAGTGGCTAGAGATGCATCCATGTTTGTTTTTTTAGTGAGAGAAACTATGGTAACAATAGAGGATGATTTTGAGTCAACTTGGGTAGATGGTGGCGATGGTGGAGGTAGGAGAGGTATCATCCTAACCTTTAGAATGGGAGGGGGAATTCCTATGGGGGTGAAGAAGAAGAATAAGTTAAGTTTATAGGAGACATATCTAGATTCTTTGATGGATTGGTATCTTCAATATTTGGTGCCTTCTCAGGAGCTTCTATATATTTTTTTGTTATCTACTTTAGGCTTGAATCACCAGTATCTATTGCAAACTTTGCTAGGACATGATATTTGCTCGGGACTTCTTCTGTGGGAGTAGGATTTTTGGTTGTATCGACCACTTATTATTCATCTATCCCTTAGTGCTCAGAAGTTTACTTGAAGCTTTCCTCTATTTTCTCTTGGTCTCTTGTTTCCTCATGTTCCCCTATTTCTTCATATCCCTTTGTTTCTTCCTACTCCCTTATTTCTTTAAAGGGTGTGTCTTCTTGCTTTATTTTATTTCATTCTCCTCCCTTTGTGATTTCTTCTTTTTGCTTCCTATGGATGATAAGACTATCATCATTAGACTCTATGTTCGATGCAAAAGGGGAAATAAATTTTTGAGACACCTTTTTTGGATCTTCTGTTTTCTTAGTGGAAATATATTTTCCTTTCCCTTTGCTGATGTTTACCTTTGCTACAATAATGGGGATGCCATTAATGCCCAGAGGGATATTATCCATAAGAGTGTCAAACCATGTGTCATGGTGATTTTCATATCTTTCATAAAATTCCTTTTCAATATTCGTTCCATACTTAGAATACGTTTGTATGTGACACATCATCTACCACCATGCTAAGATTTTATTGTGATCCCAATATTCCCTTTTTTCTTTATCCTCTCGATGACCTTGTCATCCATCTTATGGGGTTTGTTTACATCAGGGCTCCAATCTACTAGGTGTTTATAGAAATCATGCCATGGAGGCAGTGGCTGCATCTACTCAATGTGCCACTCGAATGGTTGATCCTCTTCATTGTTCCTACCCTATTTATCGATTTGCTTGTCTGATGCATGAAATTTTGCAAAGGGGGATCGATTAAGGGTAGATTTTTTTTGAGCAAATTTATTTGTAGGGTCATATTTCCATTTCTGTGGTAACTCAATCAACTTCAAAATTTTCAAAGTTTGAGATATTTGCTCGTGGTCCCTTTTCTTTGATACTGATACACCTAAAAATTGAAAGGGCATGAGGTAGGTTCCTATCTTACCAGCACTTTGTACCAAATTTGCTATTGATGAACTCAGTTTGCCTCATGTATTCTAGAGTGAAAAATAGATCAGTGATGTAATAAGGTAGCAAGAAAGGCTTCCTTGTGAAGCCACATAGCCTAATGACCACTCCTTGGGTCAAAATAAACCAATTCCCTTCTTCTATGTGGATGTGTTGCATAATATCCCACATTCTTTGGGGAATCCTTGGCATGGAACCATACATAATTTTCAATACAGGAACTAAGAATTTCATATTAAAATGGTAATACAATTTATCTTTTGAAATAATTAGTGTCCACTCATACACAGGTATGATGTTTCCCTCTTGGTCCTTTGTTGTAGTAGGGATAAAACTTAAATTATTTGCCTAAAAAAAGAAGAAAAGCCATACCAGGTAAGAAGAAAACTTGAAGGCTTTAGGGAGGTCTCTCTAGATTTTGAACAAGCCCACATGTAGATACTGGGCCAAATATGTTGGCCAGTCAAAGTAGAGTGGCACCATTTTTTGGTCCATGCATACAAAGTTGTAGAATTTGGGGTTGGATATACAATGTACCACCACAACCTACCACCCATAGACCTATGAATTGGTTTCTAATCCTGCTACCACAACCAGCATGGAAACAAACTCCTTGTTCTTGAATTTGGACAATGGAATTGGAGACTTTGGCATGGTTTCCTTGGGAGGAGAATCTATCAAATGCTCTTGTAGAAACAATCTAATGTTGAGGGTGTTGGTGTAAAATTTCATTAAATTGATGGGATCAAAAGGGATAGGTTTTACTGTAGGCTTTTTACCATAGTAGAAAGCAACCCTAATTACGTCAGTGTTAAGAATAAAAATGATCCCTTCCCTAGAATTTCTCATAATTCTATACTTGATGTCATAGAATTCGATCATAGATCTGACTAACTTAAGGTAGGGGTGGACCTGGGTACAGACATACCAAGAGAGCAGGGCATGGTAGGAAAACATACTCAGGCATAATGGAGTGAAACCCTTGGTGATCCTAGACACTACATCTTTCCAAATTTATTCTGAGTCTTTCCATGTTAACCTAGTGTCAGTGATGTGGATATATGGGTCCATGAAACCAATCTCACCCTTAGCCAACTTGAATTTACCTTTAAAAGCTAGTGGAGAAGCCATCATGGTTGTCTATTGTGATTTAGACATGGAAAAAATAACCAAGAACCTGTAGATCAAAGTTTTGAAGGATTTTTTGAGAAAGTAGGGAGTGCAATGAGTAGAAGGAAAATAATGTAGAGGATAAATAAGTGATAAAAAAGCTTCTATGGTATAAGTGGATATACATGCATGTGCCAAGGTGACATACAATAAATATGGTTTGTGGTGCACACCTCACTACCAATTTTTGAATGTTGTCTAATGCTTTGGTTCGTGTGCCACTTTCAAGGAACCAACTGCCATGCACTACCATTTTTCTAGGGCCAATGGTGTTGCTTTGCTACTTTCCTAGGCTAATAAATTTGCATCACCTTTCCTCTGGTCCAATAGGCTAGTATAGTGGTACCTTAAAAATGGGGTTTTTTAAAGTTCAATAAAACTGATTTTTTCCCACTAAAACATGTTGTTTTGAGGTGGCCACGTGGTTGTTTTGAGGTGGACTTTCGTCACCAAAATGTTGTGCCATCACAAAAAATTTCCTTGGAGTGACCATCGATCATTGAAATTTCATGAAATCATGACAATTTTCATTGAGGTAGCCATTGGGCATTGAAATGTCATGCCATCATGACAATTTACATTGAGGTGGCCTTTGGGCACTGAAATGTCATGCCATCATGAAAATATTCCTTAGAGTGGCCATCGATCATTAAAATATTGTGAAATCATGATAATTTACATTGAGGTGGCATTTGGGTGCTAAAATGTCATGCCATCATGAAAAATTTCCATTGAGGTGGTCTTTGGATGTCAAAATATCATGCCATCGTGACAAATTTCTTTAGAGTGGCCATCGAACACTGAAATATCATGAAATTATGAAAATTTACATTGAGGTGGCCTTTGGGCACCAAAATATCATGCCATCATGATAAATTTCCTTAGAGTGACCATCGATCTTATAAATATCATGCCATCATGACAATTTGCATTGATTTGGCCTTTGGTCATTGAAATGTCACAAAAACACAACAATTTGCATTGAGGTGGTCTTTGTACGTTGAGATGTTGTGCCATCACAAAAAAATCCTTGGAGTGGTCATCTATCGTCAAAATATCATGAAATCATGACAATTTGCATTAAGGTGGCCTTTGGGTGTCAAAATGTTGTGCCATCATGACAAATTTCCTTGTACTGATATCTTTGAAATAAAAACAAAACCTATTTACATAAAATACATAGAGTAGAGAGAAATTTTACTTATAGTATAGCTTCATATGGAAGCTATTGATGGGAATGGGCTATACCTGACCCAATTTGTTTTTTAAATGGAAGGAGTTTTGCTATTTTTATTCAATCACTTTGAATAGGCCTTCCCAAAATGCATCGAATTTTTGATGATTTTTAGGTTTCACCTTCTTTTCATTCCACCTCAGGACCAAGTCTCCCACTTTGAAGTTTCTCAGAGTGGTTTTTTTGTCGAACCATTTCTTCACGGTGACCATATATTTTTGATAGTGGTCGTAAGCTTGTTTCTTCTATTATTATAATTGGAGGAGTTGGATCAACCTGTTCTCCATTTGTTTTGCCTCTTCTATGCCAGTTTGATTGAGTAGTCTTAAAGCTGGCATTTCTATGTGTATTGGAAGAATTGCTTCTTTGTCATAGACCAAAGAGTAGGGGGATGTGTTGATAGACTTATTGATAGTTATTCTATCAACCCACAATGCTTGGTTTATTAGAGAGTTCCAACTTCTTTTATTGTCCTTCAAAGTTCACTTCAATATTTTGAGCAAGTTTTTGTTTGTCGATTCAACTAATTCATTTCCCTACGGATAATAGTTCGAGGATTTTTTCAAGTAGATCCCATATTTGCATGCAAATTCAATCATCTTGGTGCCTATAAAATATAATATTTTTTTTGTGACCAATGTGTCTGGAATGACAAATCTTGTAATCAAACCTTCCACAAATTCCATTACAACTTCCTAATTTACCCTTTTAGTGGGTACTACTTCGACCCACTTAGTGAAATAATCAGTAGCTGTCAAGATGTATTTATTCCTAGTGGATGATTTGGGCTCTATTATTCCAATGAAATCTAATCCCCATTGTTGAAAAGGTTCTTCAACCTGAATGTATTTTAGAGGTATAGAAGCATTTATGTTTCTCCTAATGTATCTCTAGCACTTCTCATAGTTTCTTGTTACTCTAAAAGTTTCTACAAAGATGGTTGGCCAATAGCATCTAGTCCTGATGATATTTAAAGTGGTGGTCCTTCCTTAGTAGTGTCCTCCTAATGGTCCTCCATGCAATTCTTCCAATATCTTCTATTTTTGATCGTCCTTTATGCGCTGGAGCAATAATCCATCCAAATTTTTCTTGTACAACCCTTCAGGTAAAAAAAGTGTACTTCAAATCCTAGATCCTCTATTTTCTTCTCTATGAAGCATTCAAACATGTTGGACACTTTTAAGTTTGGAATTACTTTATTAGTTTATCAGCCCAATCAAGCTATTGTGAGGGTTGATCATCATCTAAGGATACTTCCTGAGTTTGACAAGCTATGTATTCTGATGAGGCTTACCTGACGAGTTATTGGTATAGTGATCTACCTCTTACTAGCTTGGTTGGATGTATTTCAATTTCATATTGTTGTATCTTTGACACCAAACTAGCTCTTTTATCACCAACTTCCCCTTTTATGATGAAATTTCTAACGTCAGGATGGACCACATAAACTATAGTTCTGCTCTAGGAAAGGAAATACCTAAAAAAATTTAAAGACTTCATTATTGTATAAATATATTTTTCTATGAATTTATACTTCTCTTCATTCTCTTGCATAGTCTTATTTAGAAAAGTGATATGCATTTCTTCATTTTCATGCCCTTTCTAAGTGAGAACTGCAATGTAGCTCTCTTGTTTGCCTACAACATATAATATGAAACCTTTGGAGTAGTATGGGTTTACCATAATGGGAGCTTGGACTATTTGCTCCTTAATTTACAAGAAAGCATGTTTCCTTAATTCTATCCACTTGAACTCAACATCCTTCTTCAACAACTTAGTCATGGGTTTGAAAATTTGTGCAAAGTCAACTATGAACTTATGCACGAATTTAGATTTTTCCAAAGAAGGACTGTAAGCCTTTTGTTTTAGGGGGAAAGGGAAGTTCTAATAGTGATTTCACCCTGTTGGGGTCTATATCTAGCCCAGTATTAGAAATAAAATGGCCTAGTAAGAGTCCTTCCTCTACAATGAAGATGGATTTCTTTGGATTTAGAGAGATTCCAAACTCTCTGCATTTTTTGAATACGCTCCTAAGATGTTCGATGTGATCTTAATTTCGATGGGAGAAATTTTTAATATAATCTAGATATATCACTATAATCTTGTTGACAAGTTCCCTGAAAGCTACATCCATTGCTCTTTAAAAATTTGCCCCAACATTAGATAATCTAAAAGGCATCCTCCAGCAGGCAAATGTCCCCCACTTGGTTGTGAATGTAGTCTTGAACTGATCTTTGTCCTTGACCCATAACTGATTGTACCTAGAGAACCCATCCAAGAGTGAAAATATTTTTGCTCCTGCTACTATATGTAGGACCTGGTCAATCTATAGGAGGGGGTAATGGTCTTTTAACAAAGATTTATTCAAGTTGAATAAGACAATGCATATTCTGATATCTCCATTATTTTTTCTAAGTTGGACTAGGTTGGCTATCCAAGTTGAATGCTTGATAGGGCAAACAATCTTGGCTTTGAGAAATTTTAGTAGTTCTTGCTTCATCAAAGCCTTGATCTTAGGATTCACTAGTCTTTGCTTTTGCCATAATGGCTTCACATATTCTTCAAGTTCAATTGTATGTTGGATCATCTCTTTGGAGTAGACCTTAAGATCACCATAATTCCAAGCTATGATGTCTGGGAATTCCTTGCATAATCCCCTGATTTGGTCTAGTTTTTCTTATGTAGTGTTTACTCCCACTTTGATGGATTTATCAAGGGTCATTTGAGCTTCTCTGTATCTATATTTTTTTACTTTCATTTTATGACCAGTTGAGATGTCATTGTTATCAAATAAGCTTTCAAGGGTGATCAACCCTTTTGGGATATGTTTTTTTTTTAAACTGGATTATGCCTGTATCTTCTTCTTCTTTGGACATTCTATTATTTGAGCAGTTCATTTCATGAATGAGGAAGTCAACTATCTGTTGGTCATTTTTGAATACCTGCCAAAAGGTATCCCTATATGGTATGAAAGGTCTATAGATTAGCCTAATAGTCTTGGAATTTTGGATGACATTTCTAATAGGGCAAAAATTTTCCCCTACTAAAGCCAGCAAATCCGCATGGGTGTTCTTTTCTCTTGGGATTACTTTTAGATTTAAAGATTCAAAATATTCTAGCAAATCCTAAACCTTATTCCTATAATATTTAAGGTAATGTTGCTTTCTTACACACTTCTCAATGACTTGATTCACTATCAATTTAGAGTTGCCAAATATCTATAGTTGTTTGATACCCATGTTTTTAGCTTTCTTAAGGCCTAATCAGAGTGTTTCACTGCATTATTAGTGCAACTCCAGGTTAGTCGATACAAAAAAACTTTATCTTTGCTTATTGGATAGATTAAAACAATACCTAATCTTACTCCATTTTTTCACCTAGCACCATCGAAATAAAGTTTCCATATTTTATTAGTAGGTCGATCTACCTGGGGGAGAGATGTATGGTTACTCTTCTCGGGATTTACAATTGTGTAGTCTCCCATATCTATTTCAATCATGGCATTGAAATATTGGAGAGAGAAATTGTCTTCTTCTTGCAACACGTTTAGAGCTTCCTCCATTAAGTTCAAATCTCCCAATTTTTCTATCATCATATTCATTGTAGTGGTTGGTTTACCTTTCTGTTCAAGATTTTCAATGTGGAAATTCAAAGGTTTCTCATTGAATAATTTTACTCTTTTTCCTTTGAATAGAATTTCTAGTGTGATAAATCTAATGAAAAATATCATCCTATTTTAGAAGTGAACTCTTTGGAGAGGCACATACCAAAATAAGGCTCTAGATATACTACCACTACCTCTTGTATAACTATGATCTGGGGTAGTCTATGAAGAATAATTAGCATAACTTTAATTACACCTATAATTTTGATAGGGGTTCCATATAATTGTAAGACACTAGTATTGCTCCTTGTGTATTCCATTCTCATGATATCACATACTACCTTGGGCATTACAGTGGTTACAGCTCTAAAATCTATAATGCAGTTGTGAACTACCCATCCTTCCATTTTGAGAGACAAATAGAAGGGAGGGGTCTATTTTTTCTTGAAGTGGAAGTTAGACTAGCTTGCACAGAATCCAATTGAGTTGGTGTTCTATGCTTTTTTTCATAGATCTCAAAGATTCCTACTGTAGACACTAAAATCGTGTAAATCGAATAATATTGCTATGTGCCACTCTTATCGACATCATATGGCCCCATTGGGAAACTCTCATGGGCTAATTAGGGCTCCCATACACTCTTGGGAAGGTTTACTTAAGTTTTGGGGAGTTTTAGGCCATGTACCCATGACCATACCACCTAAGGATGATCACAGTTCATGACCATCCCATCCAAGGACGTCCATAGTCAATCATACCTTGATTGGATGACCATGGTCTAGAACTTCCAAAAGTCAAAGGGTGGGAAAATTTGTAATCAATTCCTACCATTTTCCCTACCCAATATTGATTTGGAGGCTATCATAGACATTAGAACCTGCAAATTGGAGACCCCAAATGGGAAACCTCTTTCTTCCTATGCATGGAAATGGAATGGACAAGTGGCGGCACTTGCCCTACATGCTATAACTTGCCCCTTTTGCATACTTTCCCTAATTGGACTATAAATTGAGGTGCTATCACCCAATTTCAAGGGATACAAATTCAAGCATTGCTCATGAAGTGCTGCTCACATTTGTCCTCACATTTGCCCTCACATTTCCCCAAGTATTTTCCTTGAAATCATCTTCATTCGAAGGTGGTTTCAGGGGCATCCCAAAATACACAAAATAAATTCCAAAACCCATAAAATTTAAGATTAATTTGACCAAATTTTCTTATAATACATTTAGGAGGGTTCTAAACTAGATCCCCTTGAAATTGGTGGCTAAAACCACCCAGTTTTGTGATCATCCCATACATGAATGAACAACAGTATTAATTGCACCTTCCAGTGATGACCGTAAAATGGCTAAAATTTTTGATGTAATTCCACAATATATAATTTCTAAATTATTAGAATAGCCTTGTGTTAAATTTTTGTTAAGTTTTGAGTAGTTTTGATGGGTCAATTTAGGTTTTTGTGATTGTAGGCTTAGTTGTTCCTACCAGGAATGACCACAATTTATGATGACAATTTCCTTTTGATTTATGCTTAAATATTCCCAAAATAATATTAATAAATCATATTATATTTTAAAGTCATTTGGAGTTGTTTTTATTTGTCACAAATAAGTTTTATTCTTTCTAGATGCATACTTTCTATGATTTTTCTAGTTTTTAATCACTAAACGCATATGCTATTAACATTTTTCAATCTATTGTGTGTAGGTGCAGGTATTCTATGCATGAGGGAGGAGCTAAGATGTAGATTATAAGAAGCCCAATATTAGATCTCAAGTGTGGGTTGCGAGAAGAACATTGAAACATGCCATTAAGCTCTTGAAGAGATTAGATCCCTTGTATTTTTTAATATGAAATGTATCAAAATGAAAATACCTCAAAGGGAGATGTATTGTAACCTTTTGAATCAATGAATTAATATATACAAGGATAAATCTCCCTATTTTATTGTAAATTATTTGTCCTTTCAGTAGTTTACATCTTTTGCACCTTTTTCCTTTGAATGCTAGCTTAGAACTATAACTGCATTTCAATAAAATTATTCTAGGCATGTAATTTTTTGTGCTTATTTAGTGGTGATCACAGTGGTATTATGTTTCCCTTATCCCATTTTTATTTTGTAACTTTTGACCTCCTTTTTGTGTTTTGCATGTTGCAGGTTTTGGCAGTTTTGAGCAAAAATGACCCCTAAATCCCTAGTTGGAACTGCCAGGGACGGCCATGGTAAATGTCCCCATCAGGGATGGCACCCAAATTTGTAGCCATCCCACCTAGGTATGGCCACAAAACCATGGTGTTTCAACAAAAATTTCCAGAAACAACAAGTTCCAGAACAGAAAAGTTAACCTTCCAAACCTGCAATTTGCATCTAGGTTGTTTCAAAAAGCTTGAATTTCAAATTTTATTGTCTTTTGTGTGCATGTGAATGTTAGATTTCATATATCTAAGTTTCACATTAAAAAAATCAAAGAAAAATAGGAAAATTAATAGCCTTTCAAAAATGTATTTGTCTGGTTTACCCGCATGGGACCTACCTAAGGGTTAGGTTTTCATATAGTTCAAAATTTTGTAGTTTCCTTTTATATATATGCTTATTATTTTGAAAATAAAATGCAATTTCATGCATTTAGTGAATCATCATTGAATTCTATCTTGCTTTCTTTCAATCATTTTAAAATAAACTACACACCACGCTTCTCTTTAACATTAGTGAGTTGGAATTCATCCCCAACCACTTATAGAGTTAAATGATGGTGGATTTCATCTCCATACATTGGCTCAAATCCCATGTACCGTATTTTTGGCTAAATATGGCTCCAAGATCTGATGTAGCTTGGAAAATTTTCATGTATTTCTCTTCGGAGGGTATAACATTGACCAAGTGAGTACTAGGTGAGGACTAGTAGGACCTATGTTCCCTGATCGGGTATGGATTTCATCTCCATAATTTATTTGGTTCACGTGACTGAATTTTATTGATGGTTGTTGAGCTACGAGTATATAGGTGAAAACCTTTAAAAATTTGATAATTACATCAACATTCAAAACACATGAAAGATATTCTTTACAAAAGCAATAAATTTGAAACACACCAAATAGCTTAGGGATTCACATTTAAAACTTAAAGGAGATAATCACATTGTTTGCTTGTGTGCTTCTTTTATCATTTGATTGTGTGTTTCTAAAATTTAAAAGATATAATAATGAGCTCTAATTTGTGTGTGTTGTTAGGGTAATCAACAGAAGCTCATAATTTTTAATTCTACATCCAATGGATTGAGAATCATGCAAATCAGAGATATAACAAAAAAATAATATTGGTTTTATGATTACTTTATTTTTGAAGCTGAAAATAGGGAAAAAATACACTAAAACAACCATAAAACGGTCTAGACAACTCCAAAAAAATGCTAAAGTTGTTTTGTTGTCTTAGTTAGCTCCTTCTGCACCTCTCACAAAAATTTTGAGTCCTAAATATTCATGCTTCAAAATTTCCCAAAAATTCCTAAAAGTGGGCATTTCCTCACGGGCCCCGATGGCCAAATTTTCCAAAAATACAAAATTTTGACCCAAAGGTTAAATTTTGGAACCTTAGCCCATTTTGATAAGCTTGTTGCACTGATCATTTTGGTATATGACACCCATAACCTTTTTGGAAGTCAAAATTTTATTTAGTGTGGATTTCATTTAGGGTTTGCCTAGTCAACACATTATGACAACTATGCATATCCGAGCTCAATTATGAGCTAGTTAAGTGAAAAAATTTAGAAGAGACCCTGAGCATCATTTTTATAGGTATTAGGATCTCGCCATTCCTACATGATGCCTTGATATTCATTGAAAATCTAATCCATATGAGGATCTTCTCATTCCTGCATGGTACCTTGATAGTAGTCACCTCCATTACTCTCTTGAGGATCTCATCATTCCTGTATGATACCTTGAAATTCATCATGAGGTTAACCCCTCACTCAAAGGACCCAACCACCAAGGTACCTCTACTAGGAGAACATCAATGGGTTATCCACATGATCAAGTGGGCTATTCAGTTAGCCAACACCGAGTCCAAACCCAAGTCATATATAATTACCCTACCAAGAGGCATAGTAGGGAAGTATATACTCCCTCTACATCATGGTCTTCACCACCCAAAAATCCCATTTAATAAGTGGTAACAAGCCAGAGTAGGCCTATGCAAAATTCACATGTGTCATCATCCAACATGACCATGGGAGAGTTAATACAAATATCCCCCAAGCGTCAGGAAACTCTCATGGAGGTTTTAAATTCCATCAAATTACAACCCCATGATTTGGATGCTTTTACCAACTTTGTGGGATACATACAAATGCATAAAATATTCTGTTATATCCCTTTGTAATCAAGATATCAAACCTAGGTCTACCAATCTATCATAATCTCCTTTGCACATCATCGTGTGCATCAATAAGATCCCCAATAAGTGAGTGTTTCTTGACACAGGTTCCATAATAAATATTATTACCACAATTGCATTAAAACATCTCAACATTCCATCTTCGCACATTGTGAAATCCAAATTCACCTTGAAAGCATTTAATGATGCTTTATCCTCCATTGTGGGCACAATAATCCTACCTGTTCAAGTTGGACAAAAGACTATACCTACATTGTTCTATATCTTGGAAGGTGAAATAGTATACAACATATTGTTAGGAATACCTTGGATAAGATACATGGAGTGCATCCCCTCCATTGTACATCAATACCTCAAATACATTCATGAAGGTTAGGTCCATGTGGTTGATTCCAACCCAGACCCCTTCAAGTATTAAAATAAGGATGATCATCCATAGGATTCTACTCATCCATCCACACCATTGGATACTAAACCCAAGGATCTTATCCAAAGTCTAGATTCAACCCTACGATTAGTCATGAAGCTACCTTCACCACCATCACTCGTACCATCCCTTGTTTCTTCAAGCAAGGGAGAGTAAAAAAGTCTAACTACAAAGGCTCTCATAGCTATTTTTGACACATTAGTATAAGACCTTCCCATTCCTACAAACAAGGAAGAACCCACAGTTGATATCGATGAGTTAGATCATATCATACCATCTTCCTCCACAACACTTGAGGATTCAATTCACTTGACCAATCCAAAAATAGATGAGTGCATAGTACACAATGTTACATGTTTGTCTATCATTGAGTCAATTAAGGACCTAGGTCATCCTCTTGCCAAGTTTCCACCCATTGATAGCATTTTTGATGCACCCCTTGAGCATGGGGGCCAAGTAGATCATCTTAGACAAGTTGATGACTGTGACTGGTCCAAGTTCCAATGCATCTTCTCATGAGTTTGTGGGAATTATTAATGTGATGACGGAGAACCAAAGTCCTTTGAATCCATATAGGCCACTTGCGACTCCATCCAACATTTCATCCATACCATAAGAGATATCATCGATGGATTCAGTCACATCTACTCCATCTCACTCAACATCTCCACAAAATCAAGAACAGGTATACCCACTACACCAAAGTGGATATAATCTAGCTACCACAACTAAACACTATAAGTTGGAACAAGAGCATGAGCTAAATAAACAATAAGAGCATATGGATATACTCATTAAACAAGATCACCATGAACCATTCGTATCTACTCAGATAATTTTAGATAAGCTAGTGAATGTTGAGTTATAAGTGAGTCACCAACATAATGTTTTACAGTAGATCTTAAATAGACTCAAAAGCATTGAGTTATGGTTGAGTCATCCAAAATATCAACCCCCTATTTGTCAGGACCAACCTACTCCTGTGCAATCTAATGTTAAGCCTCAATATAAGTAAGGGCAAAGGCAACAACACCATAAACCTCGCATGTATACACCATTTCTTGAATCTTTGGTGTCACTCTATAATCAATTATACAAGGCCAAGGCTATCACATTGTTAGATATCCACCCTTTGGATCCCAATAGGCCCAAACCATGGTGGTATCGAGAGAAACAATTTTATCCTTATCATCAAGTGAATGGTCATAACATTAAATCATGTATCACATTCAAGAGCAAAGTACAGGATATGCTTGATAATAATTATCTTCAAATCAACAATCAACATATTGACATATATCAGGACTTGTTACCTATAGATGGGAATTAAGAAGAGCAACCTAAATAGGTGATTAATATGCATACAACCCTATTGCCTCATAAAATTAAGTGACCACATTCACCTTGTTTAAAGCCTCAACATCATACCTAGACTCCATTAGCTAAGCCCATGTCAACCATCCTTCACAACTTGCAATAAACAAAGGCAATTGTCTTACCAGATATACCCTTGGTCAATCCAAATAGGTCTAGATCTAAAAACTACAAAAAAAATTATTCTTGCATCTATCACCAAATTAAAGGGCATGACATTAGCAATTGTCATAATTTTAGACATGTGGTCCAAGATATTATTGATAGGGAAGTTGTATCCACAATAGGGTCACTCATTTTATCCCATCAAGACAATGGTATTACTAAGAATTCCCTGCCACAACAAGGGGAGTCAATCTCTATCACTTCTCCTTGTAGACACCAAAACAGCACCAATCCGATTATGTGACTGCAAACACTGATCGCTTTGGAAAACACAGCCCCCAGGGCAGCCCTCAGAGGTCAAACAGTGGCCCTAACCACTTCCATAGAAATTTTGTAAGGTTAGGAAGCAATTTGGTACATTTAGACACTTTACCCAGTACTCGTCTCACCTAGGGACGATTACTAACTTGCAATCGTCTCACCTAGGGACGATTGTTGTAATCGTCCCACCCAGGGACGATTACCAAGTTTAACGGGAAAAATGACAAACGACGCCAAGTGGTAGCCCAGAACAGTCAGTTGATGACTCCTGCCTTGCACACATGTGTAGGTGGACAGAAGGGCCGTTAGAGGACTGTCACAAGAAGCAATTATGAAAACACAAGTCAATGGAGGACTCCCCTCCCTCATGAGGAGACATGACTGCCACATGGCGCCTATGACCAACACATGGCGTTTATGCTTCCTTCCCAAAGGAGACCCCTTGGGTCTATAAAAGGTGAGACTTTTCTCACCCAAAACATACAGGTTGAAGGAGTTTTCAAGCAACGAAGTGCTGCCTAGTTGAAGACCCACTTGCATCCCTTTTGGTTCACCTTCCCACATCCACCCATCTCTTTTGCAAGGGAGGTTGTTGGGTGGACTTTGGAAGTTCGAACCTGACCCAAATCCAACACATGGACACCTGAACCAACCAATTCGTCGACCCCCCAATCCTAAGATATTTTGGGCCCATCCCAAGTGGATTGGTGCCAAAATCAAGTTCCATCGGTGGGCTGCCCACTTGGGCACCCCGCACCTTTTGGATCTAATTTTAGTTCATTTTCTGTCATTTGTTCATATTCCATGTTATTCTCTATTTTTCAATAGTTCAGAATCTTGAATCTTGATTTCAAAATGTTTTCATCGAATATTATCATGCTTTTGTTATTTTGGTTGTCCCACTGACTTGCAGGTAACAACGTCCAATTTCTCGGTGATGGAGGCCAAATTGGGAGAATCCGACCATCAAGTTCGTCCCAAAATGGCCCCAATTACATAACCCCCTTTTTTGTAGGTGTTTTGCAGGTCTCGAGAATCGACATTGGAGCAGCGGTAGGTTGGCTTCTTCAACACAATATCAATCATCCCTGCAGGGGACGATTAACAGCAGCAATCGTCCTTCTGAGGTACGATTAACAGTAGCAATCATCCTTACCAGGGACGATTACCTGTTAAAAGCAGATTGGTTGGCTGTCTCAGGGGCAATGGCCTTTTGGTAACATTTTCTGTCTTTTGTCAAGTTTTCAAGCCATTTGGACTCACTGTATTTACTGTTTCAGGCAGATGTTTACATGCATATTTCATTGATTTTAGAGAACGAACCCCTTTCCTTTGCAGCAGGTGCTACTGACATTTTTATTGTTTCTTTGATTGTAGGAAAAGCAATCAGAGGTGAAGAACTTATCCACATCAGTGACGGCAGCATCTTGGCCCGCCCATTGCAATCGTGGGCACACGGGAAGAGGAGGACTAGGTCATACATTGTAATGAAGACAAATTTAACGCTCCTAGCCCCCAAAAAGGGGAGGAGACGTCTATGTAACCGAGGATAAGATATTTGAATAAAGAGGGTCTGTGATTTCTTTACATCTTGTCTTTCGTTTCCAAGTTGTCTCCTTTCTCTATTTTAGTGCATAGGATCAAAGCGTTACATTTTCGTCTTATGTTGCATAACTAGTGTTGCCTTTGCCCGAAATCTCGTGCTTTCAGTGGTGATCACGGTGGGACCCTGTCCCCTATTTTTAAAATCACAAAAACTGATTGAATTTTTGTGTTTGTGCTTGACAGGTACATTTTTTTTTCTTGCAGACTGTTAATCGTCTCTGCAAGGGATGATTTCTGTTCTGGAAATCGTCTCACCCTAGGATGATTGTAAAATCGTCTCTGTAAGGGACGATTTATGTTCTGTTAATCGTCTCACCAAGGGACGATTTTCTGTCTGCAAATTTTTAGAGCAAAAATTCAGAGGCAACTGGAGCAGGCAGAGAAGAGGTAGGGATTTTCATCATCTCTGTTGAAATTTTTTGTTTCTGTTTCTGTTTCTTTGACTGTTTTCATTTTAGCTTGCATTGCTTAGGAAAATTCATTCATGCATGTTTCATTTTCGTTGGATAAAATGAACCTCACACACTCCACAAAACAATTTTAAACCAAGGAGCTGGTCGTAAGACCCCAGCCCTTGATCAAGACCATTGGTGGATTTAATCACCACCTTGGCTTGATTTGCATACATTTCCTGATTGTCAACTGTTGTTAGGCATAAATCTTGATGAAGATAGACCGAGTGTAGCTGGGGTGATTCCCATGCATGCGAGGATAAGTTTTCTATGGTAGGTGCCATTAACAGGACAATCCCCCTTCCGTACCGCCTACGTACCATGTACCTTCTGCTCTCACGTACCTATAGTCTCCCTCTCGTAAGGGCGGGTATATAGAGAGGTTGGTATATCGTCCTAGCTGGTATATTGAAGGGGCGACCTTTTGGGAGTTATAAGAGCCTACATGATGCATTTAAATGTTCTACAAAACCTACAAAGACAAAACAAAACACCAAAATACACTAAACCAGTCTAGGGCACACCAAGAATCCTTAAAAGAGATAATCACGGTTTTGTGAATGTGTGTGTTTAATTCTCATTTAGTGTAGACAAAAAAAAATCATTAAAAACAAGATAAAAATATACTTAGATAGTGTGGACGCACTGCAATGGTGTACACCCGCAGCCAAGCCCAATCAAGGGCAGCAGCTCTGGAAGGTACACAAGAAGCAGGCACAAGTCGCCTTCGCTTCAGTCCTGAGGATTTGGTCATACCACCTTATCGGTCTAACCTACAAAAGAATCCAATTCAAAATCCTCGATGGGGTATGCCCATTCAAAGCAGCCCCTCTCGAAAAGATGCCCTACATGCAGACCTTAATGTAAATAGAGAATCGCCCTCTCAAGCTAGACATGAGTGGCCATAGCGCGATGAAGTGCTAACGGGGCACACTGTCCATTTGGAAGGACAACGTGGATATGGCGTCCCTTATTTACCTCTCATCAGAACAGAGAGACCAAATCCAGAGCGTAGGGCTCCTTACACAGGACGACCTAACTCTGCCTGCCCCTTACGCACCTATGAGAGATAATATGAGGAAGATCATCGCATTCCTCAAGGACAACAACATATAACGTGGGAACCTTATGCTTCTGCACCAGACGGATATCATAATCACCCCTTGAGGCCAGAACCTCGAGCACATACCGCCTACCTCGATAGAGGGAAGCGACCCCTTGAGATTTTAGAGCATCAAAACCGAGGTAAACCCATAGGAGGAAAATTTGAACCTTCTGAACAAAATAGGGTAGATCAAATTGACCCGGTTGTCACCAGATATACCACCCGTCAAGCCCAAATCATGCGGCTTAAACAAAGTCAACAAGAGATAGAGTATCAATACCGCTTGGATAAAGAACGCATGCAACGTGAAGCGAATGAGTTACAATATGAAATACTTGAGAGATGGCCAACCCCTCGCGTCCAAAGAGCCGAACAACATGAGAGGCATAACCCTTTAACGCAAGACGGGTCTCCACGACCTCGTCAAGCTTTGCCTCCGAGACCTCATAGACATGAGAGGGAGGCTACTCCTCGAAATGATGATGGGTACCTTCACCGGGGACTCGATCAAGGTCAGAGGTTTTGCCCAGAAGCTCCTCAAGAATTTTATGAGGAGTACGAACAAGAGATAGAACATGTTGAAAATCTCCATCAAGGCAGGAGGGCTGCCATTCGGCCACCCCTCCATAGGCTCCCAGTTTATCATTACGTACAACGGGAGCAAGCAAGAGAGGAAGAAATAAAATCTTCTGATGCATACCAAGCGCTATTGGAGCGTTTGGAGTCTATGGAGACAAAAGCTGCTGGGCATCAAAAACCCACATTACGTCTACTCCACAGTAATTCGGTGCATCCCTCAGTGCCTACACCTCTTTACCCCGAACACTTCAAGTTGCCTCAATTGGCAGTTTTTAAAGATGAGGAGGACGCACAAGAGCACGTTACAAGATTTCTAAGCCAGTGTTTTGCAATCCAAGATAATGACGCGTTGCTGCTTAGAACATTCATAACCACATTCGCAAGCCCTGCCTCAGATTGGTTCACACAACTACCCAAACACAACATAAGCAGCTTAGATCAGCTAGTAGATGCGTTTCTTGAACGCTTCACCTTCAACATAAGGAAGAAGGCATCACTTAGTGATCTTGCTAGCCTTAAACAATTTGAGGAGGAAACAATGGTAGCGTATGAGAACCGATGGAGAGCTTTGCTTTCTAAGTTACCCTACCGTCCTCCCATGTCGGATCTCACGCAAATGTTCGCAAAAAGTTGCTTAAAATCAATCTTTGGTCTATTGTTGCTGTGACAATACGACAGCCTAGAAGAAGCTTTGGCCCAAGCTATACTTATAGAAGAGATTAAGATAGGCGAAGGCGCAATTGCCAAGCTTAAGAAGAAAGAGTGGAACAAAACCACTAAAACCAAGACAACGCAACCACAACACGCTACAGTTAATCAAGTTGCGATAAATGTTCCCGTGCCTGTGCAAGAGACGTAGCCCCAAAAGGCTAATTACCATGCAGTGCCTCCTTCTTACGAAAGAGATAACAGAAGACAGGAGTAGTATCAGCAGCGTCGCCCTAGGTGACAATTCACCCCGTATGCGAAGTCTAGGGACTCCTTATTTGATCGCTTGTCAGCGGCAAATTTAGTTACTCTTCCAGAAATCCAAAATTTTGACCCTAACATTCCCAAGCCTAGGGGGTATAGGGAGGAATTGTATTGCAGATTCCATAGGCGCAGAGGACATGACCTAAATGGGTGCTTGAAATTCAAAGAACTAGTCCAGGATTTGATCGACAATAGAACATTGGTCGTGGACAACCCCATCGCACCAAACAACCAACAAATGGGGGTATTCAAGGACCCCTTGCCTGCCCATGAGGCACAAACAAAACCGCTCCAGATTAACGAGGTGCGACAAGATCTTCCCGCGCAAGGATTTGTGGGAATGATTAGCATTGTAACAAGGAACATAAGATACCCAGTAGTTGCCCCCGAGGTAGCTGCGAGGGAAGTTCCATCGACATCGTAGCCTCAACAACGCCCAACGCAGTTGCCTCCGCCTAGACCCGAGGTCACGATACGGACCAAACTCATGCAGAGTTTGCAGACCACATTGGCTAGGCTATCCATCTACGAGCTTATCCAACAATAATATCCCCATAGAGAAGCTCTTATGGAAATTTTAAAAGCCATTGAAGTACAACCCCACGAAGCAAATTCTTTCAACGCCTTCGTGGGACATGTGAAACAATGTACGGAGCCTGTCATCACATTCAGAGAAGATGAGGTCAAAACGATATCAAATGACATGGCGGATCCACCCCTGCATGTTATCGCGTGGGTCAACGGGATCCCGTATAAGAGAGTGCTGATAGATACTGGCTCGTCCAGTAACATTATAACCACTGCAACGTTAAAACATTTAAAACTGCCAGCCTCTCACATCACCGCTTCCACGTACACACTGCGAGCTTTTAACGATGCAATTTGCTCGACAGTCGGCATAGTTGTTCTGCCTATCCAGGTAGGACAAAAGTCAATACCCACATTGTGCCATGTGCTGGAAGGTGAAATGGCTTATAATATACTGCTAGGGCGGCCTTGGATCAGGGACATGAAGTGTGTCCCCTCGATTGCACACCAGTGCTTGAAGTATGCCTATGAAGGGCAAATACATGTAGTCCCAATGGACTTAGAGCCCTTCAAGTATTGCAATGCGATACAATTCATACCTCAATCGACCCTCCCATCAATGCATTTGGATTTTTAATTAAATCCATCTAAACAGGGTCCGATATCGCAGGTACCACTGGTGGCCAACAAGGCAAAATCCCAGCCAGGTGAGACTCCATCACCTACTCCTTCATCATCAACGCCACCTATCGTGGCCAAACAGAAGGACAAGGGAAAGCAAATCATGGAAGAGGTTAAGCCTCTAGAAGAAGGGTTGCCCACGATTTCAACGATATCAATAGAGGAAACACCCAACACAACACAAACCAAGACTCCTGAACAACCAAACATGGAATGGACTCAGGAAGGACTACCGTTTCCTCCTACCCAATCATCAACAATCACTGTTGAGATGGCCGATGACGGGCCTGGGGGAGTACTTAGTGCAAAACGTTGTGGCAACCCCCACATTGGAGTCGGTGCAGGACATGGGAAGACCTTGCCTTCCCATAGGGACAATTGTTCCACTAGGCTACCCTCCCAACCAGACGAATTTTGTGTATGGGGGCCTTGATCATGGTTCTGAACCATGTGAACAAAAGGAAATAGATGAAGAGCCTTTTGTCGAAAACATCAATTATCTGTCAAACCCAGAATTTGCCCTAAAATATCTTGAACAATGCAATTGGCATGGGTATGGGCTAGGCAGATATGAGCAAGGGACACGAATCCTTTGCCAACCAAGATATCAGATGCCATACGACAAGTCAGGAGTGGGGTTCAACCACCCCTTGCCCTTAGACATCTTGGTTGAAAATATGCAAGGCCTAGAAATAGGCAACAAGGAGGGATTGGCACAAGACCCGTACGCCAATCCAAACACAGAATACACATTGGGGGACTATCTCCCATGGTCTACAAACACTCCTGGAAATAGCAATAATCCCTCTCCTTTGCTAGAGAGAGGTGAAATTTCAGAGAGCAATCCTCAAAGAGAACAACAATGGCTTCCGAACATTTTTCTAAAGTTGTTTCCCCTAGAGATTCCAGATGAAACGACACAATGTCAAGAGAATCAGGTCCCTCCACCAAGAGTGGAACAACCACAATGGGACTGGATTAACTTATTGGAATAAGAAGAGTCCTCAACGTCACAAGCAACAGATGCTGAAGAGGATGAACAATTTTGGATCTATGAAAGTGAGTCAGAAGACGATACTGAGATGGACTATCTCAGACACGCACGATGGCATCATCGTGCTTTAATGCATGAAGATCTAATGGGACAAATGGGCATCCTATTAGGACATGAATGGCATGTAGACCCAGTGAGGTGGGACCAAGTGTTAGACCTATGGCTCCAAATTCAAGATGAGCATCGTCCACCTCGAGATCCCATCAGGACAGCAGTACCGAGGGAAGACCCCGCCTTCCTTTTTGCACATAGAGATGAGTTTGCACCTAGAGAGGATCCATTCGTGCCCATTCTCATAGAGCCAGATCCAGAGTATAGGGAACAACTAAAAGAATCAAGTCATCACACCCGCGGTTCTGGAGACCAAATTCATTCCATCCACATGATCTCCATTGATTTGACCGCACCCATCCGCAATCCGATCGATCCATCACAGCTATTGCATCTAGACATGGATGTCATCGACTGGGATCGCGTCAATTCACCATTATCACTAGCAGAGTACTGGCCTTTCGATGAAATGCTTCATTCCGCCCCAAGGACAACTCAGGATATTTTTCAAGCTGAAGAGGGACTCGAGGTTCCAAACGTAGATCTTAACTCAGTTGATGATATCCATTTGATCCCAACTCCACATTAGTTGGAGGACGGATCCCACATGTCAGTCGAGGAGACGACTGACGTAGACATCGACACAGATCCAATGAATCCACGGATTCTCAAGCTGGGGGTAAGTCTTTCCCCCGAAGAGCAAGCTGATTACATTGCCCTTCTTAAAGAAAAGAAGGAGGTTTTTGCATGGTCATACAAGGATATGCCAGGACTAGACCCGCAGCTAGTCATGCACAATTTAACGCTTGATTCGACAATCAAGCCTGTAAAGCAAAAACTAAGAAATATGCACCCAACTGTGGCCTTGATGGTCAAAGATGAATTGCAAAATCTGTTGGATGCACAATTTGTCATCTGCATGGATTATCCGCCATGGCTGTCCAACATGGTTCCCGTCAAGAAGCCCGATGGGAGGATTCGCATATGCACCGATTTTTGAGACCTAAACAAAGCGAGTCCTAAGGATGATTTCCCCTTGCCAAGCATTGATGCATTGGTAGACGCTACAACAGGTCACAAAATGCTCTCCCTAATGGACGGTTTCTCAGGATACAATCAAATTCGTATCAATCCTGAAGACCAACTCAAAACGGCATTCACAACGCCTTGGGGGACATTTTGCTATAAGGTCATGCCTTTTGGCCTTAAAACATTGGTGCTACATACCAACGTGCTATGATGTATATCTTCCACGATTACATGCACAAAACTTTGGAAGATTACATGGATGATTTGTTAGCCAAATCTCTCTTGCGCTCAGACCATCTCGGTGACTTAAGCAAGATTCTCGATCGCCTCATAGAGCATAAGGTCAAACTGAATCCCAAGAAGTGCATGTTCGGCATCACATCTGGAAAAATCTTGGGTTTTATAGTCTCAAAGAGAGGCATCGAAGTGGACCCAAAAAAAGTCAAGGAAATCCTTGAAATGGCTCCCCCAACCACTATCAAGCAGCTCAGAAGTCTACAAGGAAAGGTCGCGTTGATTAAATGCTTCATAGCGCAATTATTTGACAAATGCCGACCCATGAACAAATTATTGCACAAGGGGGTCACATTTCATTGGGATGACGAGTGCCGATCAGCCTTTGACGAAATCAAATAGTACTTGGCTTCGTCGCCAGTATTGGCACCACCTAGACCAGGTGTGTCGTTCTACTTATACATCTTAGCTACAGAGGTGGCACTGGGCACAATGCTAGCCCAGAAGAATGAACTTCACAAAGAACAGGCTACTTACTATCTTAGCCGCACCCTGGTCAGTTACGAACTTAACTATGCATACATTGAAAAACTCTGCTTGGTAGTGGTGTTTGCTACCAAAAGGCTACGCCACTACATGTTGAGCAACACTACGTATGTTGTGTCTAAGGAGAATCCATTGCGATACATGATGAGTCGTACTTATCATAGCAGTCACACGACGAAATGGATCATGTTGTTGACGGAATTTGACATCGAGTTTATCGGGCAAAAATCTATAAAAGGACAAGTCATAGCCGATCAACTGGCAGAGGCTCCTCTTGAAGACGATCAGCCTCTAGTCATAGAACTACCCGATGATGGGGTCTTCCATGTCTCAGAATCATCAGATTCTGAAGAGCCTAAGTCTCAGGCCGACATAACCTTATTTTTTGATGGTTTTAAATGTGAGCAAGGTGGTGGCGCAGGAATTGTATTCTTCACACCGCAGGGCACTCCAATGCCCTTGTCATTTAAATTAAATTTCCAGTGCACCAACAATAATGCAGAATATGAAGCCTTGCTCCTAGGTCTTCAAACAACAATCGCCATGAACATCAAAAGACTGAACATCTTTGGCGATTCGTTGTTAATCGTCAATCAATTCAAAGGGGTATATCAATGCAAATGCCCAGTTCTAAAGGCCTATAAAGCCCTCGTGGATAAATTCCTGGCAAAAATTGAGTGGTATGACATCGAGGCACTCCCTCGATCATCGAATCGTTTTGCGAACACAATGGCCTCCTTGGGGTCACTAATCCCGCAAGACCTTTTCGGTGATATAACAACCATTCAGGTCAAAACCTTATCGCAACCCGCGATGGAGCGCGCAAGCTCAGACTTGATGCCAGGAGTCCACATGATCCAGATCGAACCATCTTCGGATAAGTTCTTTCGAATCCGAGATAGTCTGAAACGTGCCAACTGGGGGTCCTTATTTTCCTCCACTCCCATTGATAGCAACACAACACTATTCTTACAAGTTTTATCCCAATCAGCACTTGATAGGGAAGAACTTCAAAATGGATTGGCTGTTCATACTGTCAAGGTTTTCGATCAACAGGACTGGTATTTACCAATCAGAGACTACCTCAAGTTAGGTAATATTCCCTTTGGATTGACGTATGCTGCAAAATGGACATTCAAACAGAAAGCGGCAAAATATGTCTTGATAGGAGACATTTTGTATCGTCATAGCTATGACGAGAATTCTCCTTCGTTGCTTGGACCAAGCAAGAGTCCACTTGGGCAGTCGCCCAAGCGCATGACGGTACATGTGGCGGCCACTTTAGTGGTATGGCCATTGCAAAGCGCATTCTTCGCATGGGCTATTATTGGCCATCTTTAGAGCAAGATTGTTGCGCGTATGTCAAAAGGTGCGTAAAATGTCAACATCATGCCAATCTGATGCACATACCTTCCCAGGCCTTACAGACAATCCAGTCTGCTTGGCCATTTTCATAGTGGGGCCTCGATCTAATCGAAAATATCTCCCCTACATCGTCAGGCCGTCACACGTTTATCATAACAGCCACAGAATACTTTACCAAATGGGTGGAAGAAATTCCGTTAACCTCTATGACAGGCCCCCGCATTGCAGAATTCATCTTGCATCACATCATATGTCATTTTGGTATTCCATCCAAAATAATCTCGGATAATGGGCCATCATTCAAGAACAAAGACGTGCGTGCTTTGACCACAAAGTACAAAATTCAGCACAGCTTTTCAACACCCTATTATCCGCAAGCAAATGGGCAAGCGAGAGGCATCAAACAAGACACTAGTTGTCATCCTTAAAAATACCGTCGCAGACAGTCATAAGGATTGGCACATACAAATCCCACTTGCACTTTGGGCTAATCGCACTAGCATTTGGATGCCAACTGGGGCAACTCCGTTTTCACTAGTGTATGGCTCAGAGGTAGTAATGCCTCTCGAGTTGGAAATTCCTTCCCTTCGCATATCAATGCAGGAATTCATCGATGATGACACTGCACGGTAGGCCCGATTAGACCAAATTACGTTGCTCGATGAACGACGTGTTAATGCTCTTGAGCACTTACGTATCTATCAAGAGCGACTTAAGAAAGCTTACAACATGAAGGTTCACCTAAGAGACTTTCGGGTTGGTGATTTGGTTTTGAAGGAAAACCAACAAAATTCTAATTTTCCGCCCCACCTGAGGGATAAATTCATGGCAAATTGGTTAGGTCCTTATGTCATTGATAGAAAAATAGGACCCGGGACATACCGGTTAGCTTCTCTTGATGCTATCAAGGAAACAGAACCCTTGAATATCAGTCACTTGCGACCATTTCATATCTAAGAAAGCCATAATAAAAAAAAAAAAGAAATTTGCAAAACGTCAAAACATCAAGAATTGACATCCTACAGTGCACACATCAAAATGCACTAAGAAACAGTGATTTTTATCACTCCAATCCCTGGCTCAAAAAAAAAGAAAAAAGAAGAAGAAGAAGAAAACAAATCAAAATAAACAATAATCTTATCACTACAAATGAGCAAGTATCCTATTACAATTGAAGAAAAGAAGGGAGTTGAACTTGAATCCCTGGAACTCTCAGCATTCTAAAGGTCTTCTCACATGACGATATATCTGTCGCATTAACTTGTGTACAGATCAATGTTTGCATGTGGATAAGCTAGCTTATGACATCCTAGAAAACATCGCAGATTAATCTAACTAAACATAACAAAGGAGTTAGTGGAGCTAGTTAGGTGATCCTCAGTACAGGTTCGGTTGAAAGCCCATCTGGCACTGGCGGTATCCTGATAAATACCACATAAATGAACTCAATGGCACACACAGGGATGTGAAATAGCTTGGTCAAAAACAGGTCTGATTCATACCTTGTTCAAAAATCATGTAAGATAAAGTACAGTCGTGGCTAGAGAGCTAGAACTGTCTGAGTCTCAAAAAAACTTAGCTACATTTCTAAACCAACTGTGCTACTTTTCGTCTTTGCAATACCATCAAAAAAAAAAAAAAAAAAAAAGGAAAACCACATGTATACATACAAATTCATGCATCACAACAATCGCATAAAAACAAAATAATAGAGTTCTAAACAATCTATGGTGCCATAGCCAAACATCACAAATCCCACTCATCCATTTCATCTATGCATATCACATATAAATCAAAAACATTTGCAGTCATCATAGCATATGCATCCATCAAAATAAATCAACATAATACATCCATATTCATCAACCATCATGCACAAGATCAAAGAATATCAAAACAACAAAAACAACAAATAAATGCAACACAAAAACAGAAAGCAATAAACATTGCCAGACACAAGTGCTCTTGCACTTAAACTCTTGGCATGGCAATCGACATCAGGGCAAAAAATTATAACTATCCTACTCCCTAAGAAGGCTACCATAGCCGGACCACTCCACGGGAGATGGATTTTCAAAAATTTAATCCCCAAATGGTGTCACAAAAAAAAAAAAAACAAACAACAAAAACAACAAAACAAGCAACATAAAAACAAAGAAATAAGCATTGCCGGACACAAGTGCTCTTGCACTTAACCTCTTGGAAAAGAAAATCGATGTCGAGGTCCAAATTATCACTCTCCTACTTCCCCAAGAAGGCTACAATAGCCGGACCGCTCCACGGGAAGTTAGATTTTCGATGATTTCACCTCATTACGGCATCACCAAAAGGGTTAACACCCACCAAAAATAGGTCAAAATGTTGGAAAAATTGCACATGCTTAACGGTAAACCCTCTAAAGGCACCCTTGCACAAGTCATCTTCGGTCAAGCGACTCGTCGCTTCTCTCACAAAGGTCATTCCATCATCGATTCGTCGCTTGAGGGGGTAGTTACACTTAGTCACCAACCAACAATCACACACCCAATTAAGGAAAATGACATGCATTCAAAGAATCATTGACAAAGTCAATCACGCTCCTACTTGGGGCAGTAAACAAGCAACAATCAAATCAATCAAACACTTGGCATTTCGTGAATCATGAATACAAGGTTCCCTTGAGGTAAAAATGCCCTTCGCCTATTCATGACTGATCAATGTCTAAGTTCAAGTCACACCTCACCAAAACAGGTTAACACTTGAAATCAAATTCCTTAGCTCGTCAGAAGCAAGGATTCAAGAATGCATGCCCTTTCCATACTTGGGGCATCAAAATTTGGTTAGGTTACCAAGAAACCCTAATCATTAGTGCTTTGGTTATCTATTTTTGCTCAGCACTGCATCACCCGCAGCGCTTCCCAAAAAGGGGCATCTGTAGACACCAAAACAACACCAATACGATTATGTGACTGCAAACACTGATTGCTTTGGCAAACACAGCCCCCAGGGCAGCCCTCAGAGGTCAAACAGTGGCCCTAACCACTTCCATAGCAATTTTGTAAGGTCAGGAAGCAATTTGGTACATTTAGACACTTTACCCAGTACTCGTCTCACCCAGGGAAGGGACGATTACTAACTTGCAATCGTCTCACCCAGGGACGATTGTTGTAATCATCCCACCCAGGGATGATTACCAAGTTTAACGGGAAAAATGACAAATGATGCCAAGTGGCAGCCCAGAACAGTCATTTGATGACTCCTGCCTTGCATGCGTGTGTAGGTGGACAGAAGGGCCGTTAGAGGACTGTCACAAGAAGCAATTATGAAAACACAAGTCAATGAAGGACTCTCCTCCCTCATGATGAGACATGACTGCCACATGGCGCCTATGACCAACACATGGCGTTTATGCTTCCTTCCCAAAGGAGACCCCTTGGGTCTATAAAAGGTGAGACTTTTCTCACCCAAAACAGACAGGTTGAAGGAGTTTTCAAGCAACGAAGTGCTGCCGAGTTGAAGACCCACTTGCATCCCTTTTGGTTCACCTTCCCACATCCACCCATCTCTTTTGCAAGGGAGGTTGTTGGGTGGCCTTTGGAAGTTCGAACCTGACCCAAATCCAACACATGGACACCTGAACCAACCAATTCGTCGACCCCCCAATCCTAAGAGATTTTGGGCCCATCCCAAGTGGATTGGTGCCAAAATCAAGTTCCATCGGTGGGCTGCCCACTTGGGCACCCCGCACCTTTTGGATCTAATTTTAGTTCATTTTCTGTCATTTGTTCACATTCCATGTTATTCTCTACTGTTCAATAGTTCAGAATCTTGAATCTTGATTTCAAAAGGTTTTCATCGAATATTATCATGCTTTTGTTATTTTGGTTGTCCCATTGACTTGCAGGTAACAACGTCCAATTTCTTAGTGATGGAGGCCAAATTGGTAGAATCCGACCATCTGGGTTGTCCCAAAATGGACCCAATTACATAACCCCCTTGTTTTCAGGCGTTTTGCAGGTCTCGAGAATCGACATTGGAGCAGCGGTAGGTTGGCTTCTTCAACACAATATCAATCGTCCCTGTAGGGGACGATTAACAGCAGCAATCGTCCTTTCGAGGGATGATTAACAGTAGCAATCATCCTTACCAGGGATGATTACTAGGTAAAAGTAGATTGGCCGGCTGTCTCAGGGGCAATGGCCTTTTGGTAACATTTTCTGTCTTCTGTCAAGTTTTCAAGCCATTTGGACTCACTGTATTTACTGTTTCAGGCAGATGTTTACATGCATATTTCGTTGATTTTAGAGAATGAACCCCTTTCCTTTGCAGCAGGTGCTACTGACATTTTTATTGTTTCTTTGATTGCAGGAAAAGCAATCAGAGGTGAAGAACTTATCCACATCAGCGGCGGCAGCATCTTGGCCCGCCCATTGCAATCGTGGGCACGCGGGAAGAGGAAGACTAGGTCATACATTGTAATGAAGACAAATTTAACGCCCCCAAAAGGGGAGGAGACGTCTATGTAACCGAGGATAAGATATTTGAATAAAGAGGGCTGTGATTTCTTTACATCTTGTCTTTCGTTTCCAAGTTGTCTCCTTTCTCTGTTTTAGTGCATAGGATCAAAGCGTTACATTTTCGTATTATGTTGCATAACTAGTGTTGCCTTTGCCCGGAATCTCGTGCTTTCACTCCTAGCTAAACCAATAACATTGTAACAAATATAGTACATATTGGGGGTATCCACTATGTCACACCTTCCATACTAGTCACATCCCAATAAATGAATCAAATTGATGATCTTAAAGGTATTGCACCTTCCTCGCTTCATTTGATCACCACAAATGTTAGGGTTACACAAGGTATTGCATCTTCCTCCTAGAATCACAAAGTAATCAAAGTTACAAAAAGCCCCAAAGGTATCCATAAACCCTTTGGTCAACCCAAAATTTCCCTAGGTAGTCTACGATTATCTAGGTCATCCTATTATACCTCTAGTTAGTCTGTGATTATCTAGGTCAACCTAAAACACCCCTAGGCAGTCTATGATCATCTAGGTCAACCTAAAATGCTCCTAGGTGGTTTACGACCATGTAGGTCAACCCAAAATGCCCCTAGGTAGTCTATGACCCTCTAGGTCATCCCAAAATGCCCCTAGGTGGTCTATGACCATCTAGGTCAACCTAAAATACTCCTAGGCAGTATACGAACATCTAGGTCAACCTAAAATGCTCCTAGGTGGTGTATGACCATCTAGGTCAACCTAAAATACCCCTAGGTATTTTATGACCATCTAGGTCAAACAAAAATACTTCTAGGTAGTCTACAACCATCTAGTTCAACCTAAAGTACCCCTAGGTGGTCTATGAATGTCTAGGTCACCCTAAAATGCTCCTAGGTGGTCTATGACCATCTAGGTCACCCCAAAATTTCCCAAAGGTATCTATAAGCCCTTTGGTCACCCTAAAAAGATCCTAGGCTATCTATGATCATCTAGGTCATACCAAAAGGTCCCAAATGTGTCTATAAGCCCTTTGGTCAACCCAAAATGCCCCAAAGGCATCTATAAGCCCTTTGGTCACCCAAAAAGCCCCAATGGTGTTCATTAAGCCCATTGGTCAATCTATATATATAAATATATATCAAAACTACAAAAACATCACCCAGGTGTTGTAGGTGAGTTGGAGAGGAGAGGGCAATCCTCCAAGGGAGGTCCCAGGTTCAAATCTTCACCCTACCAAAAAGCTGAATTGGGTATCTAAAATCCAATTGATAATGTTGGTGTGGGCAGAATCAGGTGCGAACCTTGGGTGACTTTGATGGTGTAGCACCCCTTTTTTGTGGTATCTCAGACCAAGGTGGCTCCACAAGGGGTTTTTTGCTTAAAAAAAATAAAAAAATACAAAAACATCATTAAAATATCAAAAAACAAAAATATTTCTTCATTGCACTTCACATTATTTGTATTTCAACATCAATTGCATTAGGCGTATACACCATTGCATTATGCATTGTTAGAAATTGATCATACATGTCTAGCACCAGGTATGTATACTAGGCATCTATTAAATTCACTATTATCATATGTCAATGTTACCACATGTTTACATTACATGTATCATTTACATTTACACTCCATATTGTATGTTTGTATCCTAACACTTAGCCATTGTTCCTAAGACATAGTTAGGGTTTTTGATCACTCAAAAATATCTAGTTTTCTTTTCAGATTTTGTAGAAAGCTATCATTATTTTTAGAAGGTAGAATCCTACTTATATTATACCTTGTACACATCAAAATCCCATCACAATTTTCACATTAATAAATCCAAGTCTAGCACAAGGAAATATGAAACCTATAAAGTGGTCTAGGTTACCTTAAGCAAAAAATTTATCTCACCCATCCCCCTATGCGAATGGTTCAAAGATGCTAAGAATTGACAAAAGGACAAGTTCCTCCTTACCCAAAATTATCAAAATCCCTTACCTCACACCAAATTGGGGTAAGTATCCAAAATAAAAAATAAATAGTGATTATTATCACTTCACAATATGCAAAAATAAATAGTGGTTTTTACCATTAGCAAAAGCAAAATAAATAGTGGTTCTCACCACTATCAAAGTACCTTGCTCACCATAACATAAACAAGCAACTCCCTTGAAAAAATCAAATTTTAAAAGAAAATAAGGGAGTTTTGAACTTGAATCCCTGGAATTCTTAGCATTAGAGAACCATAAGGTCATCCTCATTACAGGTTGGGTGGAATTAAGCCCACTTGGAAATGGTGATATGCTTACGAATGACGATATTTCTACCACATACGCAATTTTCTTGTGTATAGACTAATGTTTGCATGTGGATGAGCTAGTTTTTTGTAGCCTATACTACCTAGTAGTCTAATCCAACTAAGTACAAAACTCAAGATAATGAGACTTGCAGGGTGATCTCTAGTACAGATGGGCTGAATCAATCTTGTTTGGAACTAGGGTAACTTTATGCGTTATCATAGTAATGAAATCACATGCACACATAGGTATATTGACTATCTTGGTTATCTTAGTAGATTTATACCTTGTTAGAAGTCTTGCATGGTTATTATACAACTTTTTATTAGGTAACTAGAGTGTTTGAGTCTCCTGAAAATCCCAAACACATCATAAAACATTATACTATTCATTATAATTCATATCATGCCATCAAATGTTTGTTAGTATACATTTTCACAAGCCATTACATATAATGATATAAATTTTGTTCATTTATGGTGCTAGCATATAATGTGTCAAATATTCATAATAAATCCATCATACAAATTAAATCAAAACATCCATTTCATTATGCATTTACAAAATAGCCATATCATAAAATCACATCATAGGACAAATACATGCATCCATGTTAGAGATCCATCACATCATAAAGCAAATATAAGCATTGCATACATTTCATAAAGTAGTAAATAAACACATGATGATAACAAAAAACTCATATTCATATATATCTATATACATACATACATATATATATATATATATATATGTATGTATGTATGTATGTATGAAATCCAAAGCTATATCATCATCCATAAACTGCCCGTAGGCTGCAATCAAGTGGGTCCTCAGACCTCACACTCTCAAAATCATAAAATCATTAAAAAAATCAAATAAAGAAAAATCTCAAGTGTGCCTCATACCCAGTTATTTACCCTATAAACTTGGTGGTTGTAGTGACTTGTGCTCCATGCAATTTGGCAAGATGAGTAAATTACCATAAGGCTACTTGAACCAAATTATTCATAGTCGAACTAAAATGTCTTCACTTTAATCCCTAGGAATGCCACTGCATCTATACTTCTCCATAGGAATGAGGTATTCATACCCATTATTCTATGAAATATTATCAAAAATAAAAAATTCAAAAACAATTAAAACACCAAAAAAAAACCTATAAAAACATAAAAAATAGGGTCAAAACCCACCAACAATAGTTCAAAAATGGTTCAAATTAACAAGGGATAAAGATTAAAATCTAAAGTATTTATGGATGCTCTGAAAATTATTTATTTCACTCCCCAAGAAGGCTATTATGGTTGGACCTCTCCATAGGAATGAAGTATTTAGGCTCTCGCTTCCATAAATCATCATTAAAATGATCAAAATCCTAGCAGAATTGATAAGGTTTGCAATGGAAAAATTGAATGGTTACCTCAATTAAATCATATATATCAAGTGACTCATCACTTTATCATTGTCCATGCCCTCATCAACTCATCGCTTGAGGAGGTAGTCATAACAATGATTTCATAAATCAAATCAACACTTAAAATCTCAAAAGTGCAATTTTCATACATTCAAAAGAATCATTGCCAAAGATAAAATTTCAAGCCCGTGTCGGGAAAAACAATCAGCATATGCAAAAAAAAAAGGCTTGACCTCCTTGAAGCCTCAAGAATTGACCCATGTAATGGCTTACAAGGACACAAGGAACCAAGACCGAGTATACCCTAAGCCCCTAAAACTATCACTATAGTGCGGCTGAAAGGTGTACCCAAAAATTAATCCTTCGACTATGTCAAAAGCAAGGATTCCAAGAATGTATGATATTTCCACAATAGAGGTATCTAAAGTTGGTTAGGTTAATGAATAACATCAATTATTTAATGTTTTATTCATCTATTTTTTATGAATAACCTTAATTATGTGCCACTCTTATCAATATCATATGGCTCCATTGGGCAACCCTCAAGGGCTAGTTAGGTCTCCCATACACTTTTGGGAAGGTTCCCTTAAATTTTGTGAATTTTTGGGCCATGTACCCATGACCATCCAACCCAGGGATGGCCAAAGTCAATCGTCCCTAGGTGGGATGACCATGGTCCAGACCTTCCAAAAGTCAAAGAGTGGGATAAATGGCAATCAATTCCTACTATTTTCCCTGCCCAATCATCCAAAATTGATTTGGAGGCTATCATAGACATCAGAACCTACAAATTGGAGGTCAAAAATGGCCAACATCTTCCCTCCTATGCATGGCAAGGGAATGGACAAGTGGCAGCACTTGCCCTACATGCCATAAATTGCACCTTTTGTATATTTTCCCTAATTGGGCTATAAATTGAGGTTCTCTCACCCAATTTAAATGGAGAAAAATTCAAGCATTACTCATGAAGTGCTGATCATATTTGTACTCACATTTGCCCTCACATTTCCCCAAGTATTTTCCTTGAAATCTGCTTCATTCGAAGGCACTTTAAGGGGCATCCCAAAAAATGCAAAATCCATTACAAAACCCATCAAATTGAAGAGTAATTTGATCAAATTTTTTGACAAGACATTTAGGAAGGTTCTAAACTAGATCCCCTTGAAATTGGTGGCAAAAACCACCCAGTTTTGTGACCGTCCCACCCAGGAATGGACAACAATCTTAGTTGCACATGCCAGGTACATCCATAAAATGGCTAACAATTTTGATACCTTTCCACCATAGATCATTTCTAAATCATTATAAGAGGCTTCTGTTAAATTTTGGTTAATGTTTTAGTAGTTTTGATGGATTAATTTAGGTTTTTGTGATTGCAGACTTAGTTGTTACTACCAAGAATGACCACATTTTTTGATGATAATTTTATTTTTATTTATGCTTAGATCTACCCACAATAATATTAATAACATCATATTAGATTTTCAATTCATTTGGAGTTGTTTTGATTTGTCGCAAATAAGTTTTATTCTTTCTAGATGCATACTTTCTATGGTTTTCCTAGTTTTTAATCACTAAACGCATATGCTATTAACAGTTTTCAATATCTTGTGTGTAGGTGGAGGTATTCTAGGTATGAGGGAGGAGCTAAGAGGTAGATTAAAAGAATTCCAATATTATCTCTCAAGTGTGGGTTGCGATAAGAACATTGAAACATGCCATTAAGCTCTTGAAGGGATTAGATCCCTTGTATTTTGTAATATAAAATGTATCAAAATGAGAAGCCTTCAAAGGAGGACGTATTGTAACCTTTTGAATTGATGACTTAATAGATACAAGGATAAATCCCCCCTCTTTTATTGCAAATTATTCATCATTTCAGTAGTTTAAATATTTTGCACCTTTTTCCTTTGAATGCTAGATTAGAACTATAACTGCATTTCAATACAATCATTCTAGGCATGCCGTTTTTTGTACTTTTTCACCTACAACAAGTCGATATGGCTTGGAAATTGCAAGGATTCATACATAGTCACTTTTGAAGGAGTTTTCTTTATTTCTTTGACTATGTTGAATGGTAGGGACTCAACACTCTTATCTTTTGCAACTGTGTCATATTTGTTTATGTAGCCCTAAGTAGCATCTATCATTTGGATTTTAGTCAGGAAGGGATATCTCAGTTTGTTTCTAGCTTGTTCTTGCATCTCTAATTCCTTCTACCAGGGTACTTCTTTACGGGTTTTTGCTCTTTTTTTACCTAAATTTTGGGGATATTTCTTGTAAGAGGTCATTTTCTCATCAGGGTCCCTTATAGACGAAGGCACATTCAAGGGGTTAAGCTCTTGGGGATCAATAAACAAGGGTTTGTTTCCTGACCTAGTTTGAACAATTACTTGTTCAACTTAAGGCATCATGAAATTCTGATTCTCTTCTCTGATAATATTAACCTAAATCTTGAGGGTTCTCTCAGCCTTTTTGTTAGCTACCTTATAGACATGGTTTTTATGAATCATGCAAGAAGTTTCACTGTGTGGATCATTACACGTGGAACACCAGAAGTTTTTTTTTTGAAGTGTTAGTGGGTTCACTATCTTCATTGGTGTAACCACATTATATTTATCATATCTTCTACCACTTGTGGAGGCTTGATCTTTTGTTTACTTGAGGAAAACTCCTTGGTTGGAAATTACTTTCTACTTCTCTTATTTTTGATGAGCACCAAAAATTATCATTTTATATACACTTTTAAGGGCATAATTTTTGGTTTAATTAGCATGTGAGATGTATTTTTATATAAATTATGCATATAATTGATAGAAAATCTAGTATTATGCTTGACTAGCGTTTTTAGTGGAAACTATGTATAAATGCAGGTGTTGGTACTAATTTGGTGTTTTCCAATCTATATCCACTTGGACCTGGTATACTTCTGCTTTCAGAGACTAAGGCATGAGAGCAGGTGCCTTCCTCTTCAAATAAGGTGCCCAATAGAAGTAGGTGACTTCCTTATAAAGAAGGCACCCAGCAAAAGTAGGCGCCTTCCTTATAAGGAAGGTGCCCAACAAAAGTAGGTGCCTTCCTTATAAGTAAGGTGCCCAATAGAAATAGGTGCCTTCCTTATGAAGAAGGTGTCCAACAAAAGTAGGCACCTTCCTCATGAATAATGTGCCTCCACGCCTTCATACTTTGCAAGATTTACCAAGTTAGCTTTGACCGGTTGACCAGTGGGCTAAGGAGGAGGTTGCATGTGAAGACAATGTGGGAGATATTTTATTTCATGCATTATTATTAAAATAGAATAAAGCATCCATTATTAAGTGATTGGCAGGTTAAACTTTGAGGTGAGGATTATTTTCTCATGAACAGAATAGAGCGACAATTATCCGGTGAATCAATGTGCATGAACATACAATGTGATAAATCAAGAAAATAATTTATTTTGCATTGGTGACTAAGATGGACAAACACACGAATGGATTTATTACTGATATCATACATGTTCTGATAAAAATAGAATACGCTTGATTTATCCTATGGGTAAAATTAGTGCGTGATTGTTATTATTAATGTATGATTGTTAGGATTGTTTGGCTAGAATGTTTACAACATATCTCTTGTAACTACAAGTCTGAAATAGACTTGCCTAAATTTGTAACAGAGGGAGGCTATGCATTATATAAATGCACAGGTCTTCCCTGATGAAAACAATGATTAATTTTATGGAGAGATTATTCTATTTTATTTATTGTCAAATTTATTAAGAGTGCAATTCCTCTTATTTGAACAAGCTCTATGTAACTAGCTGGGCGAACTATCTACAGGAGCTTGGGCCCACTCCCTGTAGTAGTCCTCCCCTATTTCATTTATGTATTTGCTTTCTATA
Organism: Wollemia nobilis; assembly: GCA_028583015.1. Classification (NCBI taxonomy): domain Eukaryota; kingdom Viridiplantae; phylum Streptophyta; class Pinopsida; order Araucariales; family Araucariaceae; genus Wollemia; species Wollemia nobilis. The sequence continues at coordinate 11,818,058 of JAQPPZ010001125.1, forward strand.
GATTAGTTTACTGCTTTATTTTTTTGCTTTAATTAATTTAGCTGTGTTTTAGTTTTTTGTATTTTAATTTTCGCACTTTAATTTAGTTTGTAATTTATTTATTTAATTCTCTACACTTAGATTTATTTAGTTTGGATGAAATCAAAATGTTTAAATATCCCCCACCAAACTAAATATGGTACAATCAAATTTATTCCCCAAAACTGTAGGCATATACTGTGTGTGACACTTGGAAGTTTACGAACTTATCGGATTGATAATTTATGAAATATAAATGATTGTTTTTTGGGACATGATTTTTGCTCACCATTTTGGTGCTATTATCGAGGAGTGTCTAAACTGTAGTGTTCTGATTTATAGGTTAGATAAAAAACCTATTTAAAATTACCTATAGATATTTTACCTGAGAAGTGTGAGTCCACCAAGGGCCTTTTTATAAGGCCAAAAATAGTTGTCGGTACAGCTAGAGCCAAATACCATAGGCAACTCTTGGAATTTTCTAGCTTCTCAAGTAAACATGAGAATGAACCTGACGTACCAAATTAAGTGTATAAGTAGAAAAAATTAGAAAAATCTGGCATTGAAGGATTTCCATCATATTTTCAATGGTTTCAAGAAATCAACGAAATAGCACAACCCAGGTCTGATAGTTGAAATTTTTAGGGATGTGTTTTTATACAGAAACCATTGAAAATTGTACCTCTAGAAGCTTGGTTTTAAATTAAAAAAATTTATAGGCTTGAAATTTTTGCAACGTATTGGTAAAAAAAATTTTAATGATGAAATTAATAGTAGCAAAAATGACAGAGCAAACATTTTTAAAGAACATCTTGTTATGAAGTATGCTCTTCACTTGCACTAAAGGTGACCTGGTGAATCAGAAACTAGCATGTATTTTTTAAATACTTCTATGCCATGTTTTATCCAAGTTTCCAACCCGCAAATAGTCATTTCCTAGCCTGCACATTTTTCCATTATGTTGAAAATTTTGGTTTTGAGGTCAAATGGGGAAATTGCTCTTCTCATGCCACAACACATCAAACTATTTGATAATAAAATTGATGATTTTTTTAGAATACTAGTTTATATGTAGGCATGGGGGAGACCCCACCTTCATTATTGCCACCAACAACACAATGAACACTAAAAATATCTTCTATTGAAAAAGGCTCCAAGTTAAGAGAAGATAAAAAAAGAATAGAGTTTTATTTTTCTACTTGTTGGAAGAGAGTATCCTCTTTCCCAAGGACTATCTTGGTTCAGAAGGGAAATGAGAAATATCCAACCGATCACTAAATAAAGCAAGGGAGGAGCCAAAAAGTAATCAGAAGATGAAAAAAATAATGAAAAAAATTTCAAAAAAAAAAAATTAGTTAGAATTTTATTTTAACGCCTTTAGTTTAGATTTTTCTTTTATGTTTTGTAGGAAAACATGAAGTGCAATGTATATAAATAAGGAGGTGCCTGTGAAGATCTCGTGAATTGATATTCATACATGAAGTTCGTAATAGCACTATATGAAATGTCTCGTGTGCTTGATCGTGTAGCGTCCAATCTAACAAGTTAAAACTAGCAAATTTTTTCCTTGGAAACATTGGCACTTGAAGGCAGGCTAAGTAACCTTGATCAAGTGAAAGGCTTCTAGCCCAAGGTTGTTGTGGAATTTGGGGGAAAATTTTTTTGCAAGGTGCATGACTGCTACATCCTGTATGATAAACAGAGCCAGAGATGCTATACCACATACAAAATAGAGTGTTGAGACAATGTTTGAGTAATGGTCAATGAGATCCATTAACAATCATCTCACATTTGTGAGAGAGGATCAAACATCAGCATGGGGGAAATCCCATACCATACCAGTAGCTTGGATGAATGTTCAATCATTCCTTAAAAAAAAAAAAAAAAGAGAAAGAAAAGAAAAAAAGAGAAAAAAAGAGAGAAAGAAAAGAAAAAAAAGGGGAGGATACGTGAAAAAAGATCAAAAAAATGAAGTGAAAGACATCTTTATCATCAATAAGGTGCCTTTCGCATGGAGAAGGTGCCATACAATGGAGGTGCCTTCTGCATGAGGAAGGCACCATACATTAGAGGCACCTTTCATATGAAGAAGGCGACATACATTGGAGGTACCTTCCACATGAAGAAAGCACCATACATTGGAGGCACCTTCCACATCAAGAAGGTGCCATTTATTGGAGGTGTCTTCCACATTAATAAGGCACCATACATTGAAGGCGCCTTCCATAGTAAGTAGGTACCTTGACATCTAGGGTTCCTTGATCCATTTCTTGCACCTAGGTGATTCGATGGCACAAGGGACAAAAACAAATAAGAGGAATAAGTGAAAAGGCACCTTGATGGCATACAGTAGAGGTGCCTTGATCAAAAAAAAAAAATCATGCGAATCCTTCCAATGAAAAAAAACACATAGAACATGTCCTGCTTAGCATAAAAATTGCTTTCTTATTGCTTTGCAGGAAATCATGAACCGAATGCAAGTTGCAGGCATCCTGAGAGCTAGGGCCTAACAAGCATGGAGTCATGACTCCTATTTTTCTACTTTTGTGTGTGTAGGTAATCGTGCCCTCTGAATGCAATCTGAAGGTATCCTAAGAGATAGGGCCTTAGGCACAGGCATGATTCCTATTTTCTAGTTTTTCTATGTTTAGTTTCAGAGGACATGACCGTGAACACAATTTGTAGTCAAAGTCAGCTTAAACTAGGCCTAACATATGTGACATCTCGTGCCTTACAATTAGGAGTGCAACAAATCTAAAAATGCACTTACTTCCCACTAGGAGGAGAGTGCCTACAATCAGCCCAGTACAGTAGTGCCTTTTTCCACCTAGAGGAAGGCACCAATAAGCAATTTTCTTCTCCCTTATATGAGTGTACCTGTTTTTCAGTGTGAAACATAAATTTTAGAGGGTTGCACACCTGTTGTGCAGAGGGACCTATTGATGGCAATGAGGGCATCACCAATTTAGGCGAAGGAGAATAATAAAAAAAAGGTAAATTATGGCTATGATGCTGAAGTTGTTAAATCCACACCTACATAAGAAGGAATAACATCAACGATTAATGGTGTGGAGGAAGAAGACAGCTGAAGAGAAAAATAAATAAATAAAGAAATAAAATCTCTAGGAGCACCAACATGAAGACGTATCACACCACCAGAATCATATACATCAGGATCTACAAAATTCACCTGGGTATGTACTGATTTTCCTGTTAATTATGTGTATAGTTATTTTAAAATCATTTCTATGCTAATGCCAGCTAATGCATCCATAGTTTTTAGAAATCCTCCATTAGAATTTGAACACATGACATGCTTGGAATATTAAAAAAAATAGAGAGGCTATGGCATCTACGTGAATAAATTTGGCATCATTTTCATTGTTGTTTGATGACAAAGGTAGCCAGCTTGAGCAAACGCATATAAATAATGCTACTCTATACCACAAAGGAGATGTTGGAGATGTGAAATATATTTCAAATATAGGTAAAAGTAGTGGCTAGTGAATGCACTTTTTTTAAGCCAATTTGGCCTCACCAAATCTGACCAGTATGCAACATTGGAAAATGCCAACATTTATAAAAAATTAGTGCAGTGGTAATTTTCCCTGAACGGTGTGGTCACGATTTAACTATTTGTCCATAGTGATTAGTCATGATGTGTATATGACTTTTTTTTATTAAAGAGTGTTCATGGAGTAGGATATATATAGGATGGATATCAACAATGATATTTAGATGACCACTACCTATTTTGTACATATCTTTTAATCTACATAAGTTTATAAGGAAAAACCATACATTTCAAACTCATCATTTCATATATGGATGATAAGTGATTAATTATTATGATAAGATTTAACATTTTCATTCATGATTTTTATACATTCTAAGGTGTTGTCCATTAGATTGTTAAACTCATATTAAAATTATTCCTTATGTTTTTTAAGTTATTAAAGCATACAGGTTCATTTACATTAGATCATCATCATGTAAATAATACATTATATACATTCCATTCATCATATCATAACAACATAAATTAGATGCATACAATTAAATAAAAATTAAACATGCATTAACATATGGCATTACATCCATATATGCATACATAAGTAGTCCATCTACACATCTAAGATCATAGCATATCACCATACATAAATCATCTATCTAATGCATGTCATCAATACATCACATCATATAACATCTAATAAAATCATCTAAGTATTGCATACATAGTGCATCACATGAACATAAAATCAAACACATAATACACATGTAATGAGTCATAAAATATAATATCATATATATGTGTGTATGTCAAAGTACATAGAGAGGTACATCAAAAATACCCGTAGACTATAGCTATGTAGGTCCTTGGACCTTACACTCAAAAATGGTACATATCTCTCAAAATCTATACTAAACTAGGCCCGCACTCCCTAACTCACCTCTACACCATTTCCACCCTCTCTACGAGTGTGCCTCAAGTTGGTACCTATGGACCTCTTTGACCTGCCACCTATCCTATGATTGGGATGCACTAATGACTACCCTGTCTCAGTCCTCATAGTCCTTTGAGATGCAGATACTGTAGATCTATCGGACATTATGCCACCCTGTAGTTTGACCTCACTCTCAAGTAGAGTGATTTGTACTACATCTAAAGCATACCACCTGGTATCATATGATATAATAACATGTAGTCTCCTAATATCTATAACCATGTATAACCCTATTGGCCCCTGTATAGTTGGAGCTATAGGAGTAGCCTAAGAGGTTGATGAATATCTCCTCACTATCCTAAGCAGGTCTCACTCTATAGTCCTAAAGTCCATCTGAGACTAGAGAAGATCACACTGCCTAGTGATATTGTCTATATTTGTGTCAATTGTAGCAATTTATGCTTGGAAATCTAACCTCTCCTCCTAGTAGTCTTACCATTGTGTCTATCTTACTACCAATTGAGCCTATAGTGCACCCATCTAAGCCTATAGTGTAGTAATAGAGGTATCCCTCTCTAGGATTTGTATCCATGTTGTCTACAACTCAGTATGTAGGTTAGACACATAGACCCTAAGCTGGGATACCTCATAATCTAGCTCCTCCTTGCCCTCCTCATCATATCAAGCCTCCTCTACTATAGCAGCCTATCCCCATCCACCCTCTATCCTTTGGTGAAATCATCACCACTTAAGATCACCACCTACTACCTCTACAACCTTCCCATCTCTAGATCGGTCTATAGGGCCACCACCCTGCCATAGCCTGGTAGTACACCAAGCATTATAGTCCATTGTAGTGCTCGCGTCGACTAACCCCAAGTCTTGGAAGTCATAATCTTCATCATCCAATGGAGTCACCCGAGGCCATGTGAACCAAGCCTTTACCTTAAGGTGGTGGTAGAGGACTGGATCCTTTGGGATATCCTAACATATCTTGAACTATCTAGATATGCACAATAAATAGAACTCTTGCACATCGGGCTTGAACATGATGATCCATATATTGCATATCACTCGCATTAGGTAGCGGTACACCTCCTCCCATGTTGGGCATTCCATATAAGGGTGCCAGATAACCTACACTGCCTGTAACCATGTCATCCAATCCATATAGTGTTGGAGGTTCCCTGCATGGGACCTACTCCTATAGGTATCTTCTCCTCAAGGCCAACATGCTCTATAGTACTATGAGTCATATGATATCATACCAATCTATAAGTGCAGCCCTCTAAAATGGTCTATATGAATATGCCCCCATTCCCATATCTATAGCAATAGGCTAAACCCTACTCCTACTCTCCCCAACTGAGTGATGCGATAAATATCATCATGAAGTTGAGCGAGGATAGCACTCCCCTGGGAGAGAATTAATGTCTATGTCATCGTGTTGGATAGAAAGTCCTGTATTTTTATTGCTTGTAATAGTGGCATTAAATTTAAAAAAGACTTGGTTCATAATTTAATGGCTTATTTTGAAAAACCAAGGGAGTTATAGAGCATTGGCTTGGAATTAAATTGAGCATATCTTTTTGAAAAGAAAAATTATGTGATGGTTTGAGAAAGTATTTTCCTATCTAACCCTTGAAGTGGCACAAGAAAAATAAGTTTTTTGTGAGACAGGTTTTTGAAGACATATCTCCATAAGGGCAAACTAAGAGGTATGGGCACCTCATTCCTTATTAAAGTGTTTTGGTTGAAGTAAATGTTTCTAAAATATAAGGTGGAGATAAAAGGGTTTTTTGGTAAGCATTATTGAAAATATTTGAGTTAGGGTTTGAGACCTACATGTGCATCAATTATTGAGATAAAGTTGAAACAATTGCATTATATTTTGAATATTTTATTGTACTTTATTATTGATTGGTTTTGGAAATATTTGGGATATATTTTGAGAACAAGTGTGCTTTCATTGTTGAAAGAGATTGAGATATTTGTACTAGATATTGTGAACTACTTGTGCTAGGGTTGAAGACAAGTTAGTACATCATTGTGAAACCTTTGAAAATTGGTTTGAGAGATATTGATAGCAATTGTGAAAGTTTTTGGGATCAATTTTGTGAAGGAAAATTATGCATTAGTGTGATTGATATTTGTGAGGAAACTTGCAAGAAAAGTAGACCAGTTTTGTGAAACGATTTATACACTGTTTTGATTTGATTGGCTTAATTGAGTGTAAATTTGTGAGTGTGAAGAACATATTGGTTTTTATAGAGCACATAATTTTCTACATATTCCAAAGTTTAAATTAATTTCAATTAGAATTTGTATGTTTAAATAAAGCTTTTATGAAAGAGATTTACGCTTTGTTTGTATGCAAGTTTTGGAAATATTGGAGTAGGTGTATTGCAACAGCTTTGGAGGCAATTTTGAGCAAGTCTTTTGAGAAGACCTGAAGGTAGTTTTGAGAAAGTTTTTTGAGAAGGCTTGAAGGTAAATTTGAGCAAGTATTTTGAGAAGGCTTGAAGGTAAATTTGAGAAAGTATTTTGAGAAGGCTTGAAGGCAGTTTTAAGCAAGTCTTTTGAGAAGGCATTGAAGGCATATTTGAGCAAGTCCTTGAGAAGGCTTGAGGGAATATTTGAGAAAGTATTTGAGAAGGCTTGAAGGAATATTTGAGCAAGTATTTTGGGAAGGATTGAAGTCAAATTTAAGAAATATTTGAGAGTAGACTTGGGACAGAGTTTGGTGTAAATTTGTGAGCAGAGTTAGAGAAAATTTGTGCTAGACTTGGGATAGAGTTTGGTGCATATTTGAGATATATTTGAGAGCAGGCTTTGGAGGTGATAGAGTAGAGAAGACAGAGGTCTCTGCTAGATATATTTCCATTATAAAATGCAGTGGGGTAAAATGTCTCCTATGGAGAGAGATCCACAAGATAGAGTAGTGGGAGTAGAATTCTTCTAGAAGTTCACTAGCCAGAGCAAAGGGGAAAGAGTTCTATTGTGGAGTGACATATGTGAACCACCTAGGGAGATAGAGTTCTTATATGGAGAGAGATACATAAACTAGTTGAGGAGATAGAGTTATCTTGGATCAAGTTTCATAAACCAGAGCTAGGGGATAGAATTCTCCTGTGGAGAAAGATCCATGAACCAGAGTAAGGGGATAGAGTTATCCTATGGAGAGAGATCCACAAACCAGAGCAAAGGGGAAAGAGTTCTCCTATGGATATATATCCACAAATAAAATCATAGGGGATTGGTGTCTCCTTTGGAAAAAGTTCCATAAACATTGTAATAGGGAATTGATTTCCAAGATATTTGTTGAGAAAATTTAGAAGAAATATTTTCTCCGTGGATGTAACCTACATTGGGTGAACCATGTTAAATTTGTGTCTCATATGTGTGTGATGATTTGTGCATTTCTTTTATTATTGCTATTGATATTTCCATTTATAATAATTGGATAATATTATTTGGGAAATAAAAGTAAAAGTTGGTATTATACTATTCACCCCCTCTCTTAGTATAAGTTTGTGTTCTTCAAAAACTTACGAAAGAAAAATAGGGAAAGAAGAAAATAATCTCAAAATAAATCAAAATTATGTAGCCAATCGTAGCATGACCATACAATAATAACATAGGATGAGAAAAAAATAAGGGCATAGAAGAATAGGATATCAAACCAAGTCAAATGTATGTAGCCTCTCGAAGTGTGACCATACAACATTGAGAAGGTTCTAGAGGAAACAATACAAAATGTGGAAAGGAGAATGAAGAAACAAAGAATAAATAAAGAGAGAATAAGAGGAGAGAAAAAATTTGAATCAAACCAAAGGTATGTATATGCTCTAAGAATGACCACATATTATTGATATGATTCTAGAAGAAGAGGTGGGGAAGTGAAGAAAGAAGAAATAAAATGAAAACAAATAGTGAAAGTGATATGTACAGTGTGAAAGAGGGGGATGAGAGAATGAAACTACCCCCAAGTATTGGGGAATGTGGGAAGAGGGAGATGAAACTCCCATTGGGCATGCTATAATGAACTTAATGAAAAATGGGCATAAATTCTATGAAATTATATTAATATTCAAAAGGGGTTACAAGTGGTCCTTTTATAGATTTTCCTTAGAAGGCTATAAAATAAGTGTTTAACATGGTTAATGTCCCTTTTCTTAAAGTTAACTATTGACTACATCCTAGATTAGTCTTCCAATGATCCTCAAGGTGTGTTGGCCTAGTACATGTGTGCCACCATTAGTAAAACCATACTTTAAACCTATATGACCTACAAAATGTGGTTAGTGTGTTTGGGGACCTATCATAGATCATATATCATAGTAATGAAGACAAGTTATAGTGAATAAAGTAGTAAAAAACATGAAAGAAGTTGTTGTAAATGATTACAAATGATAAAAAATAGTAAAGTATACATGTAGGTAGGGTTTTGTAACTTTTTATCTGCTATAAATGCACTCTAGCTAGAGTCACACCCTACCTAGCAACCAAATTGGGTCATTGGGTACCTAGTGACCTGGATTGTAATAATTTTTTTCTAGATCTATCAAAAGATGATGTTATCTTGTGATGATAAAAACTCTTGGTTGACATTGTATGTGCTCTTGTACTTGTTGGGACCTATCAAAGGGGGAGACAAGAGAGTATAAATGGTGGGATTATCATATTGATTTTATGGTTGATGGATGGTTGATTGATGAGTAGAAATATAATGTAATTTTGGTAGATTTCTATTATGTTGAATGAGATGGATGGATTTAGGAGGAAAAGTACTCCTATTTATAGCTTTTGGAGAGCTTAGGGGGTGAGGTGTCCCCTATGAGGTGGCATGAACCCTAGGTTAGATCCCAACCATGGTAAGGTTAAAGGGTGAGGTGGAAGGTGACTCATCCTCCCACATACCCTAAAAAGGAATCTTCTAAATATCTAGAAATATCTTAGGTGCACACATGTGTGAGCAAGGGTTAGGGTTAACCTTGGTTGAGTAAATCCTAGGTTAGGTTATGGTTAAGTTAAGAATATTTTAAATATCTTAACTAAGTTATGGATGCACACATGTGTGAGTATGAGATTAGTGTTAATATTGATTAATCCTAACTAATCATGTGTTTAAGTCATAAAGTACACTTTAATGATAAAGTGACTTTTAAACCAAGGTTAGAGCTACCATGGTGAGACTTTTTGAAGGTGGTCACATGATAACCATGATTAAGCATAGGAAAGGGCTTAGATGGCCTAAAGGGACTTATGGATAGCCCTTTTGATAAATTTAAATTGTTTTGAGATTAATTAATGCAATTTGGTGGCTTTTGCAAATTAATTAACCATGAAGAAGAAATGTATGGCCATGTGCAACTTTTAGGTGTCTACACATCTACAAGTGCATCCACACATGTAATAAAACATCAATAAACACATGATAAACCAAATAACATCATATCATATATATATGGTAAATTTGGTATATCATGATAAAAAAATACCTACAGGCTACAATAGAGTGGGTCCTCGGACCTCACACTCCAAAAGAGAAGCACATACATATCACAAGTTAGGCTAGCCCTATACCACTAGTCTCACATCCACCATCAACCATGTCTTGAAGAGTATAAATAGACCCACTAGCCTATGATATCTAGGGAGTACCTGAAAAAATTAGAACTAGTGGCCTAACTAATGGCTACCCTGACTCATTGCATTGGCTTTGATGTGACACCCCTAATGAAGCTTGTGAAATTAGTCTACCTCCAAGTTGCTTTATCTTATCCTCTAAGTCAAAAATATACTCTCAATCCAAGCATTGATGAGAAACATAGCAAGCCACCATTCCTTGTAGTTCTACCACCTATGCTTGTAGCCTAACCACATCACCCATGGCTTATTCACCTATCCCATGTCCAACAACCAAACCTACCACATACCACTGTAAAGCATCCCACTCTCTTGTTAGTCCTATCACCTATGTTTGTAGAGCATCTCTCTCTACTATTATACTATCCACCTCCTCTTGAGAAATCTATAGTTGTGCATGCAGAATGTCCTCATCCTTAGATAATCCCCTCCACTATTGCCTCCCCTTGTCCAACTAGCTTTGAAGTAATGATACTATGGTATCTCACTCTAGAAACTACCTCTGTAAGCTTTGAACCTATGCTCTTAGTGCAAACTCCAAATCCTATGGATCCTCATCATCCCCACCCTCATCCTATGGCTCATCACCCATATCTAATGTCTCACCCTACTCCCCCTCCATTCAATGATACACTCATAACTCATCCACATCCTCCTCAACACCCTCATCCACTATTACCCTCGTTGAGCCACTCATAGGTCCACCTCCTTGCCATAGCTGAGTAAACCACCATAAATCATTCTTTATAGTAGTACCTAGGTCATCTATGCCTAGATTTACCACTGGTTGATCTATAACCTTACCCACTGCCTCTACTCGAGGCCATGCCAAGTCTACCTCATTGTTCTGGTGCTAGTAAATGATGGGCTTTGTAGGTACATATTGACGAACATTAAACTACCAATAAACATGAGAGTATTGGATGTACTCCTAATTTATGTCATGACAATTAACCATCCATTACCTATGTTTAATACATATTATCTGCTTAAAAACCTTCATCCATGGTGGGTAATCCCTATATGGCCACCATATAACATGCTCTAGTCTTAGTCTATTGAAAGAATCAATGTAGTAAGCAATCCTAAATGAGTGGGAATGACTCTGAACAACCTACTGATATTACCTCCATAAAATTGCATAGCCAATATCCCTATCCTTCATATAAGCCCACATTGATCAAGGAATCCCATCTGATATCTCCACCCGAATGTGCTCCTACCCCCAAATCTAAAGCAGGAAACTACAACCCAATCTAAGTCCGCTCTACTGGAAAATTTCATATAGCTAATCATATAAGTGATCCAGTAGTGATGTCATCCAACCCATGATTAGAGGATCCTAAGTCATGGTACTAGCTCAAGAAAGTTCCATGGTAACATCACTCCTAGAGAGTTAGGTAGTAGTATATTTGACATGAGTGACATCACCACCACATATCTCATCATCAAGACTTTTGTGTCATACCATGTCTCCACTAGCAGCCCATCGCTATCTAATATGCATTAAGAAACCTTTCAATCCTATGCAAATACCTTCTAGATCACTCTAATACATTGGCTAGTGTGTGTAGAAATAATGGGGTATCCCTTAATCAGAACATAAAAAATCTTGTAGAAATCCTCTAGGGTGACTGTCATATCACCAGTTGAAATGCGAAATGTGTTAGTCTAGCTATCCCAATGATATATCAAGGTCATTAGGTACTCCTGATCTGCAGTCACTACCACAAGCCTTGTAATTAGTTTAAGGTCTATGGCCTCAAGCCACTCCTAGTAGGTATCAGAGAGCACATCATACACTATATTTTAAACTATAATATATTTATGGTGATCCATCACAAGTTGAATGTACAATTGCACAATCTAACAATCAGATCACAAAAAAAAGAAGTAAGAAAAGCAATAAATATTGAGGCCATATCGGGCTAGGACAATATCCAAGCAAGGTCATCTTGGGTTGAGATGGTATCCAAGCGAGGCCATCTTATATCGAGACAACCTCCACAATGGTCATATTTTTTATCATTAGGTTTTGAAACAAGGTCATATCACCCTAATATTGAGCCAAATCAGGCTATAATATAAAAAATAATATTTATTAAACTCCAAAAATTTCATTACAAACCTCACGTAGTTCTTAGTATTTATAGGGAGTAGGGAATTATGGAGGAAGAGGAGGTGGAGGGATAAGGAGGGAGGCGGTGGGTAATGTCGACGAGGGGAGATGAGGAGGAATAAGGGATGAGGAGGAAGCGAGGAAGGTGGTGAAGAAATAGGAAGGAAGGAGATGAGAGAATATAGGCGAGAATGTAGGTGAGGGAATTTTGAAAGACCAAAAAATCATGCCGACAAACACCTTGCCGACAAATTCTTGATGTGTTCACACTTGGGCCTAGAAATATCTAGATATTTTTGGGCCTAAACCCTTTTCACACTTGCAACATTCTCCCCCTTAAAGTTGAGAGAACTGACTACACAGTCTCTCAGCTTTAAAAATTGAGCTTTAGCCATCGCTTTGGTGAATATGTCAGCAACGTTCTCCAAAGTGCGGCAATATTGAAGCTCAACAATTTCATTTTCCACCATATCTCGGATGAAGTGGTACTTCATATCAAAATGTTTCATTCTGCTATGGTGGATCGGATTATATGCCAACTGAATGGCACTGATGTTGTCGCAGTAGACTCTGGTCGGACCACTTTGCTGCTCTCCAATCTCTTCTAACACTTTTCTTAGCCATAAGGCTTGAGTACTAGCATAGGTGACTGCTATATACTCAGCTTCTATAGAAGACAAAGCTACTACAGTTTGCTTTTTGGAACTCCATGTTATTAGTCCTGACCCTAGACTAAAACAGTTCCCTGAAGTTGATTTTCTGTCATCAATGTTGCTGCCCCAATCACTATCACTGAAGCCTACAAGCTTGATAGTGTTACATTTATGGTACTGGATTCCAAAATCCAATGTACCCTTCACATATCTGAGAATTATTTTAGCTGCCTGCAAATGCAGCTCAGATGGGCTAGCCATAAATCGAGAGACAAGAGAAACAACATATTGAATATCTGGTCTGGTGTTGGCGAGAAACATCAAACTCCCAACAATGCTTCTAAAAGTGGTCATGTCAACTTTTGGTGCTCCATCTTCTTTGCTTAGTTGGATCCCATGTCCAACTGGAGTTGCAACTGGTTTGCATTGCTCCATAGCAAACTTCTTAATCATATCCCGAGCATACTTTAGTTGACAGATGAAGATCCCGGACTCTGTCTGATGAACTTCCATTCCAAGGAAGTAGTGCATTAAACCGAGATCCTTCATCTCAAACTGCTTCATCATGGAGTGCTTGAACTCCATATTCACTTTTTCATTACTACCCATGAATATGAGATCATCCACATACAAGCAAACTATGAGGATGTCATTACCTTGCTTCAGGTAGTAAAGGGTGGGTTCATTTTTGCTTCTGGTGAACCCAAAATCTTTGAAGTACCCATCAATACGTGAGTACCAAGCTCGTGGTGCCTGCTTGAGGCCATAGAGTGCCTTTTTCAGTCTGTAAACAAGGTGCTCCTTACCTTGCTCTTGAAATCCTTGAGGTTGCTCAACATACACTTCCTCTGTCAAGTACCCATTGAGAAAGGCACTTTTCACATCCATGTGTTGGACTTTCCATCCCTTGTGTGCAGCTAAAGCAAGAACTATTCTGATGGTCTCCTGTCGAGCTACAGGAGCAAATGTCTCTTCATAATCAATACCATACTTTTGTGTAAATCCTTTTGCAACCAATCTTGCTTTGTGCCTTTCAATGCTTCCATCAGCATTGAATTTGGTCTTGAAGACCCATTTACATCCAACACACTTCTTTCCTTTAGGAAGCTCTACCAACTCCCAAGTATCATTGTTTTTTATAGAGGTTATCTCCTCTTTCATGGCATCTTGCCATATCTTCTGAGTACAAGCCTTCTCATAACTAGAAGGTTCAAGTTGTGCACTAGTTAACAAGGCATAGTTAACTACATCTCCCCGAGGTTCTTGGGAGTCATCATCTCCATACAAATGCATATTTTCAAGTCTTTGCAAAACTGAACCCATTTCACTTGCTTGACTTCTAGTATATCGTCTTTGAAAATTTGTATCCAACATCTGATAAGATGGATGATGTTGGAGAGTTCTCTTACCTCTAGATGGAGAATCAATATCCATTGGTGAGGAACTAACTGATCTTTGTGGAGAAGAACTTGGTGATGATGATGATGAACTTGAAGTCGAATGTCTTCTTGGGCTTGGAGGAGGAGGAGGCTTCTTGCTTTTCTGTGGTGCCTGTTGAATTTGTGAAGAACCTGCATCATGAGATTCAACATCACTATAAATTTGGGGATTTCCCCATTCTCCCCCTTCATCAAAAATCACATCCCTGGAAAGTATTATCTTTCGAGTCCTAGGATTGTAGAGTCTGTAAGCTTTTGTGTTCTCACAAGTACCCTACAAAAATGCATGCTTGACTCTTAGGATCGAGCTTCTTCCTCTGTTCATCAGGAATGTGTGAGTAAGCCAGTGAACCAAACACTCTGAAATGCTTGACATTCGGTTTCTTACCATACCATGCTTGGTAAGGAGTTTTCCCTTTCAAACTTGAAGTAGGACTCCTATTCAAAATATACACACTGGTCCTGGTTGCATCTGCCCAATACATATTGCTTAAATGCTTCGTCTGAAGCATAGATCTTGCCATCTCTACAATGGTGTGGTTTTTCCTTTCAGCCACACCATTCTGTTGTGGAGTATAGGCAGTAGTGAACTGCCTCTTTATTCCATGTTTTTTACAAAAATTCAAAAATTCATTAGAGGAGTATTCTCCTCCTTTATCTGATCTGAGACACTTAACAAAATATCCACTCTCATTTTCAACTCTTGCTTTAAAATCTATGAAGCAATCAAATGCCTCATCTTTATGCTTCAAAAAATATATCCAGCACATTCTTGAAAAATCATCAATGAAAAGAAGAAAGTAAGAGTTGTTACCAATGCTCTTGGTCTGCATCGGACCACAGATGTCCGAATGCACTAGCTGGAGTGGATAACTGGCCCGCCATGCTTGTCCATGAGGAAATTTGGTTCTAGCATGCTTGCCCAAGGCACAACCTTCACAGACTTCCTTATTGTCTTGTACTTTAGGAAGTCCGGTCACCATCGCTTGAGAAGTTAACAACTTCAAACTGGCTGAATTCAAATGACCGTATCTCAAGTGCCACAACACACTTGGATTTGCAATAGCAACATTTACTAATTGATCTCCTCCTGGCTGGCCAAAATTTAAAGGAAATAACCTGTTCCTTGTCATTGGTACTTGAGTAATGACTCTATCACTATTACTCTTATCAAAAATAGTACATTTACCCTCATCAAATAGCAACTTATAGTTCTTCTCTAACATTTGACCAACACTTAAAATATTGTGTTGGAGATGAGGTGTGTAATAGATATCACTTACTTGTTTCATGCCCTCTTTTGTTGGAACCTCCATGGCTCCAATGCCTTCAACTGCCAATGACTTGTCATCTCCCAATTTGATGTTGGATTTGTAGGAAGAATCCAGAGTAGCAAAGAGTTCTTCTTTGCCACTCATATGATTTGAACACCCAGTGTCCAAGATCCAGGTATCATTCAGGTTCTGATCTGACTTGCCATATGAGAGAAAGAGATTTGAGGTCCCTTCCTCTTCTCCAAAATTGCCATACTGACTACTCTAGCTGCTGCTCCCTTGTGAAGATTTTGACCAGCAGTCACGAGCAAAGTGGCCAAGTTTGCCACAATTGTAGCAAGCTTGTTTTGACTTGTCACTTCCTTTTCCTCATCCTGGATGCTTCCCTCTGTTCTGTTGTCCACCTCTATTCTGACCTCCACCTCTGTTTGAAGATCCTCCTCTGTTAGGAGTTCCACCTCATGGACTATTCCTACCTCTACCTCTGTGTTGACCTCTGCCTCGACTTCTGCCTTGTCCTTTTCCTTCTTGTGAAGCGAAGGCTTTGTCATCGCCTCCATGGCTAGTGGAAGGAGATTCCTGCAATCTCTCTTCATGTGAAAGAAGAGAACCAATTAGTGCATCAAAGGAAAGTGCAGTCAAATATTTTGACTCTTCAATAATGATTGCTACATGATTCCACTTAGGAAGAAGTGTTCGCAACACTTTCTTCACCACAACCTCTGGTTTAACTTCTTCACCTAGAGTGACCATTTTATCTACTACGGCTTTGACTCGCACGTAGTAGTCTCCTACTTTCTCATTCTCCTGCATTCTGAGATTTTCAAAATCTCTTTTCAGAGTTTGAAGCCTGACTTGCTTCACTTGATCACTCCCTTGAAAACTTTCCTTTAAAGCCTTCCAAGCATCTTGAGCTGTTATACAAGATGCTATTCTAGGAAATATGCTTTTATCTAGGGCTGCTTGTAAATGATATAGGGCAAAGGAATTATTTTTCTGGGCTTCTTTCTTGGCTTTTCTATCAGCAACACTTAAGGTAGACCAGTCAGTAGGAGAAGGTTCTGTGTAACCCTCTTCAACTATTTCCCATAAACCTTTACCAATCAACATAGTTTTCATATTTATTGACCAGTATTCATAATCACTACCATTAAATTCAAGAATTGGGAGATTTGAATTTGAAGCCATTTCTACTACTTGAAAGCAAACTTTGATTTGACTAAAAATAGGAAGTACAAAGCAATTACTAGTTCAAATCAAATCTAGATTTCTTAACTCTCTCACTGATTTCTTCTTCTTCTTCTTGTGGATTGCCCAGTACTTGAGGCCCAAAATTGTCTGCAATGGAATCCTCATCGTCACTGATGACAATAATTTTAGGAGCTGCCACAGGCTCAGCTTGTGCTGGCTCAGCCTCTGCTAGCTCAGGTTTCGTTGGATCAGGCTCTGTTGGCTCAGGCTCTGGAGAGCATGGGGAATAGCTCTCACTGGATTGTTCCTCAGGTTCAAATGCCACTGAATCAGACTCCTCCACTCATTGTCCAAAAATATTATCCTCTGAGTCAGCCTCGTATCCAGAATCGGGCTTCCTCTGGTGAGCTATCACTAAATTCTATAGTTGACTGAATACAGTTTGTATTCCATCTCACCGAACCCTCTCATCAAAAGACTCAACAGATTCTCTCCTCAATAGAGAGCACAAAGCATGGTAACATCCAGTAGATCTGATCATCTACTCATCAAGGCAAAAAGAAAAATTTGTTAGAGCTTCTGAGGTTACAATTTTTGCTCTTTTACAGCCGTTGAGGCTATTACACAAAATTTTTAGCCTTGAACGGGGTTCCAAGGGGCCAATTTTCTGGTAGTGCTAAATGGGCGCTCCGGAAGGCTTCCCGTCACTTTTATGTTACCCCTTTTTACAAAGATTTCCCTTTTAAAGTTTTCAAAAAATCAAGCTTTTCAAGCCCCTTGGGCGATTTACAATTTGCCACAAAGTCTCTAAAGTTTTCAATTAAATTTTTATAAAGCCTTTTTTAAAACAAACTTTAATTTAATAATAAATTATGCTTTAAAAAATTATAAAAACAATTTTTAAATAATTTAAAAAGCAAAAATTTAATTATTAAATTAAATTAAACATTAATAAAAGGCTTTTAATAAAAATTAAATGAAAAACTTAATAGAAAACCTTAAAAAACAAAAACCTTTTGTTTTTTTTTTTGTGGAGGAGGAGGATCGAACACTCGATCCCGTGCTACCAAGCAGGATGACCTAGCCGCTACACCACGCGGCCCCTTTGGAACAAACAACGCCTGAACCTTTATTTATGCTGCAATTGAAGATATTTTAATAAAATAAAATAAAAACTTTTTGCCACGTCCCCGACGGGTTTCGAACCTGGGACCTCTTGTTTGCGACGAAGAACTTTTGTCGGCCGCGCTACGCCGTCCGACGGGTAGCAAAGGAGACAAATCAAATCTTAAACGTGCTTCGGGATTTTGTTTTTTTTAAAAAATAGGGACTATTATCCCACATGCGGTAGGGTATTGAAAAGCAGATGGTTTATAAGTGCAAGAACAAACAAT
Organism: Wollemia nobilis; assembly: GCA_028583015.1. Lineage (NCBI taxonomy): Eukaryota > Viridiplantae > Streptophyta > Pinopsida > Araucariales > Araucariaceae > Wollemia > Wollemia nobilis. The sequence goes on from JAQPPZ010001125.1 coordinate 11,836,240, forward strand.
GTAAAATGATTGCCTTCGGGCAATCGTGTCACCTCACTTTTGCTATGTTCGGCCACTCCCACGATGCCACGTGTCACCTCTGCTTCCTCAGTGCCACATCACACCTCTGCGCCACGTCCACACGTCTGGATGCCAGCTCAGCGCCACCTTAGCGCCACGTGTCCTGCTCTCTACCTCCCACGTCAATGCTCGAACTACGTACCGCCAATCAACGTCCATGCCAGCTCAGCTCCCTATGACTACCTCGGGATCCATGCCCTCGGATCTGCCTCGAAGTCCATGCCCAGCTCTCAGCTCGCCACCTCAGACCTCGATTTTTGTGCCCTCCTGGCGCTCCTCGACCCCTACGCACACTGGCTCTGATACCAGTGAGCCAAATCGGGCTATAATATAAAAAATAATATTTATTAAACTCCAAAAATTTCATTACAAACCTCACGTAGTTCTTAGTATTTATAGGGAGTAGGGAATTATGGAGGAAGAGGAGGTGGAGGGATAAGGAGGGAGGCGGTGGGTAATGTCGGCGAGGGGAGATGAGGAGGAATAAGGGATGAGGAGGAAGCGAGGAAGGTGGCGAAGAAATAGGAAGGAAGGAGATGAGAGAATATAGGCGAGAATGTAGGTGAGGGAATTTCGAAAGACCAAAAAATCATGCCGACAAACACCTTGCCGAAAAATTCCTGATGTGTTCACACTTGGGCCTAGAAATATCTAGATATTTCTGGGCCTAAACCCTTTTCACACTTGCAACAAATATGGCCCGCGATTTCACAAGAGGGACCATATCACCCTGATACAACCCCAAAATGGGGAAATTTCAATCTAAATTCACACCCCCAAAAATAAAACTAAGCACACAAAAGTAAAATTTATAAGCACAAAAACAACCTACACTACATTTTAGTCTAACGTATTATTCCTTACCTTAAGTTTTTGGTGAGGTTAATTTCTTGCTTTAATTAGTGAGGTTCATTTTATTTTTTGAAATAACAAATGAGAGAATATGGTGTTTACCTTTCTCCTTTCGAATCCTCTAGCCATCAAGGTCTTGGGTTGGTCCATGGTGGAATTTGGTCAATAGTTCGGCAATGCTCTGCTTTGAAACTCATTCTCCTATTTCTAGCCTCACTTTTCTTCCAATCGTAAATAGTGCAAATGACATCAAAATCATGCTAATTTACCTTTTATATTTTCAAATCTGTGTGACCATATCAAGGTCAAATGATTGTAGTTACTGCAACCGTCCTAGCAAGAGACGATTGCCAAATTAAAAAAAAAAAAAGAATCTCCAAAAGAACCTAGCCCATTTGGTCACATACATACAAAAGGTTCCAAAAGTGCCTAACCCCTTTGGTCACATCAAGTCAAAAAACTCAAGTTAACCTTGTATCTAGTGATTTAATCAAGTCACTTGGTGGTTGTAGTGATTGGTTTTTCCATGCAATTTGGGAGGATGAGTAAATTACCATAAGGTGACAAAAAAATTAAAAATGGATCAAAATCAAGGTTGTAAAGGGGTTTTATGCCCTTTTACTTTTACAATTGTCTTAGAAAACCCAAATCAAGTCATCTTGGTCAAGCGATTCATCTCTTTCATCATTTTTCTATTTCCTCATTGACTCGTCACTTGAGGGGGTAGTCATGCATCACAAAATTCATAGTCAAATCAATTATCAAACACTCAATAATGCAAATAGCATTCATTCAATAATCATTTCCAAATACAATCACACCCTTCTTGCTTGGGGTAAATAACAAGAAAAAATTTAAATCAAACAAAAATAGGCTAAAGATTCTACTACCTATTTGGTATGCTTGAAGTCATCAATTGTGGATTAAAAATGTATACCCATGGATAATGATTCTACTACCATTTTCTATGGACTAATAATGTCTACCCATGACTAAAAGGCTTACAAAAAAATAATGTTCTTCAACTTGTTAGAAGTAATGATTAAAAAATGCATGTTGTGCGACCCCGAGAAGTGTGCACCCTTTATTCTACTTGCAATATTATTTTGAAATGAAATGAAAGACCATGAAATGCATATAACACGGAAATAAAATAAAGAGAGATCCTTTTATTTATATTGAACCCCGGTTACATGTCGGTCCCTCTGAGGGATACCCATTTCGATACAATGAATTACAAGTGGAACAATGGTGAATAAAATGTCCCCTCACAAAGGGGTGGTGCACTTTCGTAGGCCTCCCGATCTCGCACACGAAACTGTATGAGGGCTTACAGATGCCTCCTTCTCCATATCTGGTCCTGGAGGGATCCTTGTGCTCTTGATGCTTTGATCCGATCCTGTAGACCTATACCTGCATTCATGGAAACAACAAAGCACACTTAGTAGGATGGGCCGCCTCTCCGGATGAGGCCTTTGTTAACGGATCTGAATAATCATGATAAAAATGACATACAAGCATAAACAAGATAATAAATGCATATAAAGCTAAGAAATATAGAATAAATGTGTTAATGGAAGTAGATCTGAGCTATGACTTAACTAATCAAATTAAGAAATAATGAATCTAGACTAAAGCAATAGAGAAATAATGTCTATGCCCTAAAATATGCCTATGGGCCACTGTCCGAGACAGCGGCCATGATATGAAGCTCTTTTCCTTGTGAATCAAGGGCTGTTGTGCTATCCTCTTTGCTATAATTGATGTTCAAGGGTCACCTGGCGTGTCTCCTACACTGATTGGTGGTTGAGAATAATGAATCTGAAAACTGGTGCATGGTAGTAGCTCAACCGGATGGTGCTCCAATGCTCCTCAAAGGGGCGTAGCTTGGTTCTCCATTTTGATAGGGCTTCGCTGCTTGACTCTAAAACTTCATGGATCCTTTGCTTTTCATGGGAGAGTCTATATGTAGACCTCCCTCTCAGATCTAGAACTTGGCTTCCTGGAGAAGCCTCAATCCAAATTGCATGTGACTGACCATCCCGGGTGAGAAGCATCAATCACAAATTGGCATGGAAGGGGTAGTTAGGAGGAACTCAGGGAGTTCCTCACCAAAATCCACCCGCTAACCATGTAGAGGTGCAGTCAGACTATGTGATCTAGGCCTGTATTCATGGCTAGACTATGTGTGATGTTGGCCGCTATCAGGTTCAGCGGCCAGGTGTGGCCATTGTAGTCTTCAACGGCTAGGTGTGTTGGCCGCTCTTCTTGAGAGCGGCCAAGCCTGGATGGGCTAGAACTACCCTATTTGAGTGGTTAGGACCACTACTTGCTCTTGGAGAGATCCAAGAGGGTTCATATGGTCTATGGATGTGCCCATATGGGTAGTCTCCTAAACATGATGCATTTTAGGTGTCTATAGATGCCCCTTTTTGGGATGCATTGTGAGCAAAACACAGCATGAAGCAAAAAATGTAGACCACCTAGGGCCATATTGTAGGTTGGATGATGATCATTGATCTGATCAACATAGGATGCCCCAGTCATGTGGGAGGGCATGAATCCTAGAATCATTGCTTCCAACGGAATGGAAGGCTTAAATTTGTGGAAGTTTGCACTCGCTCATCAGGAAATCGGGTAGCTTTAGTACTACTATAGGTCCAAAAGGAGGGGAGCTACAAACTTAACTATCATATTTGATTTTTGCCCCAGAAAAGGGTAAGCTTATGATAGTTGTTGGCAATGATTCATAAGATGAACACAACTCTGACATGATCGAGATGATCTTTTGTTGACTTTGATTATGATTGTTGAAAATTTTGACTACCCCCTCAAGCGACGAGTCGATGAGGGAAAGGACAATTAATAAAGCGATGAGTCGCTTGACCAAAATGAATGATTTGGACCTCTTTAGAGGGTTGCTCTATTGTTATAGAGTAGTTCCCATCCAGGTGTGATTTCAACCCTATTTTGTAGTTGCGCATCTCTATCCCTTGGGGCAGTTCGGCCACAATGGCCTTCTTAGGGAATCAAGGTGCTAGCTATTCTATTGTAGCGTGTGTTGAATCATTATTTGCTATAGGAGAATTGAGATGCATCCTCGCTCCCATGGGGTGGTCTGACTGTTATAGCCTTCTTCAGGTTTGAGGTGAGGCATCTCAATTCTACCATAATTGCTTTGCCCCAAGTGGCCTTATGGCAATTTGCTCATCCTGCCGAGTTGCATGGAGCGCTAGTCGCTACAATCACCAAGTGTATAGAGTAGATAGCTGAATACGAGGCTCATCTGAGATTTGGTTGTTATTTGATTTTTTATTTTGGATTTTATGATGTTTTTGGATTTTGATGTATGCAAATTTTTGGTATTGGTTGAGATTTTGGATGCCTCTAACCAATAGGTGCTTTTTATGGCCTATTTTTAGATGCTCTATGGTGAAAATTTGATGAAATTCCTCCTTATTTGCTGGTCGTTATCAGGTCCAATGACCCCCAATTGTTGCTTCATGGTCGTTGTCAGGTCCAGTGGCTAGGAAGTGTGGGCCATTGACGTCGGTAGTGGCCAAGTCATGAATTGGAGAAATAAAAGGAAAATTAGGGTTTTTGGCTATCATTGTTGCCAGTTGTCATTTTGCATCTTTTAGAGCTCTAGGGTGTGTTTGTGTGACTGCGACATGGAGCACTATCGATTTGCTACTGAGAAGACATGATGGTCGAGTAGGGAGAAGCCTCGACCAATGGAGGAGCTAGAGCTTCATGGGTACCTTTCAAAACCCTAACCCTTCTCTTATTAACTACATTAAAATGAACCTCACTAAATAATTCGGTAAAGGAACCTCATTAACTCAATTGGAAATGAATCGAACCCATAGATAGGATCAATTTAGGGTTAATTTTAGTGGGTCTCCTTTAGATTTAGGTTTTTTGTAATTTTTTTGTCATTTTTGGGCCTAGGGGAGACGTCGTTGGCATGTCGCCCTTTGGCCACTGTCACTCAGAGCGACCAATTTTGTCTGTGGCTAGCTATTGCTACTATCAATAACTAGTTTGATTTCCAACGGTCATATTTTTAACCATTGGAACCTGGCCACTGTCAGCTCCAATGGTCGCTTGGTGGCCGCTCCTGGCATGAGCGACCAGGTTGATTTGAGTAGTTTACTTATTTTTAAAGTGTAATGTTTGATATTTTTTGGATAATTTAGTGCATTTAGTTAGCATGTTGCCTTAGGCTCACATTTAGCTTGCATCATTTTTTAGATTTAAGCATTTATTAGTTTGTCAATGCATTTGATTTAGGCTTTATTTTGCACTCTTAGATTTTGTCTGCTCGGGCTCGAGACCCGAAGCTACTTTGTGACCTTTTGCATGAGATGGATGACATGAACTGGGCCTGGCTTAAGGCTTGTGGGCTCCAATATGTCACTAACCTACCCATGATCATGTCAGATCAGGCCTACTTGACTACCCTGGCCCATAGGTGGGACTCCAGGACGAACACCTTCCACCTTCCTACCGATGAGATGACCATCACGCTAGAGGATGTCTACAGGATCTTTAGGATCCCTTTTGATGGAGTGCCCATTTTCTCTTCTCCCACTAATGCCCGAGATGTAGTGTTTGTGAGGGTCTTTGGGAGACATGCCACTGCTACCTCTAAGGATACTCATTCTGGTAGGATTTATGTTGCCCATTGGTACTAGGAGGATGTCTTTTCCTGGTTGCATGCCGTGTTGTTGATGGTCATCAACAACATCCTCATACCTGATTGCTCTAGATTGAGGTTCCCATGGAACCTCTTGGTGATGGTGCAGGATATGATTGATAGTGAGGAGCCTATTATCTATGCTTGGGGGAGTGCACTATTGGTGTAGTGCTATGATGAGCTATACCACATTTAGTGCCATGGATGGGCTAGTATTACCTATAGCTTGCTCCTTCAGATCTAGGGATGGGAGCATATCAGAGTTGATCACCCAAAAGACTTCTAATGGAGATTATGGCACTAGATGATGATGTCTAGTGTTATGGATCTAGGTGGCCCAGAGCACTCAAGGAGCACAAGAGTTGGCCTTTTATAGGGGAGATGTCCCACTACATGACATCCTTGACTAGTTTATGGGCTACTGATATCATCTGGAGGCCTTATCATGAGTGCCCTAACTAGGAGGATCTAACTAGCTTCACCATGAGGACTCAATATGATCGATGGTTGATCGACTACAAGGATGACATCAGAGAGTTCTTCTACTACTCCAAGGTGCTTCAAAAATTTGGCATTTAATAAGATGTTCCCCTTGAGCCAATTGTCTATCACTAGATTACCATAGAGAGGAACCTTCCACCACCCCGAGTTACAATAGTATTGGAGGAGGATGACCCTCCTATAGTTGATCCTAGTGTGGCCGATGTTGGGGTCATAGAGGTATACACCCACTGGTGGGGTACATGATTATGGTAGGGTGGTAACTACCTAGGGTGGTCCTTGGAGGAGGTTGAGGCTGAGGATCCTGATGGGTACCAAGTGTAGGCTTAGATAGATGATTGGGGATAGGAAGGGTAGTAGGAGTAGGTGGTAGAGGATCTAGCTATAGAGGAGTAGGTTTCCCCCAAGGAGGAGGAGGAGTTAGCCCCTAAGGAGTAGGAGTCTCCTCTCTGGGCTCAACTACACTAGGTTGAGGCTGAGCTACAGACATCCCAGATTCAGGTTCAATAGAGGGATGCCACTATTGTAGATCTTCAGAGATAGCTTACCCAAGTTACTACCGAGTGAGATGATGCTCAAAGCTAGATTGTGCCACCTCCTATAGTGCCTCAGGGACCTAGTGGTCTAGATGTAGGTGCAGATATCTAGCACTTGCATGGATTGCTAGTAGATTATTTGGTAGAGCGCACCCGAGATGCCTCCTACATCTTGGCATTAGAGCATGAGGTCAAGCTTTAGGGAGGTCATCTACTAGAGAGGCCTAGGGTAGGAGGTTCATAGAGGACCGATCAGAGCACTTCATGATAGTCTTCAACTCAGTCGAGCCATAGGACTAGGTCCCGGATAGAGTGGACTAGGGGTGCCAGTTCTATATCACCTCCCAGAGGGGGAGGTGAGGACAAAGGTGATACTAGTGGTGTAGGCCACTCTTGAGTGCTATGGCTCCTTAGATATTTTGTACCTCTTTTGGGTGTAAGGTTAGCTGACCTACATAGTTGTAACCTTATTGGCACTTTTTGTACCTACATGTACTTATTTGGATACACTTTTATATGATATCTAGACTTTGAGACTCACCATGTGTGTATCTGTTATGATTATGTTTTTATGTTTATGGATGCAGTATATGATTTTATGTGATATGATGTGATGTGATGCTTTAGATGTGATGTGTATGTGTAGATGGACTACTTTATGATCTAATGCTATGTGGCTTACATGACTTATGCTTTATGATGTGTGGATGCTTAGATGGCATGATCTAGATGATGATGATGGATGCATATATGGATGCAATGCTTATTGTTACATGCATGTTTGCTTTTGATGTGTTTGTATGCATCTAACCTTATGCTGCTATGATATGGAAAATGAAATATGTTATGTTATGTTGATGATCTAATGTGAATGAACCTGTATGCTTTAATCACTTAAAACATATGATATGATGTGATATGAGTTTGACAATCTAATGGGTGACACCATAGAATGTATAAAAATCATGAATAAATAATAATTCTCATAATAAGAATTAATCATTTAAGCATCAAGTGTGAGGTGAGATGATGGGTTTCTTTATAGGTTGCTATAGATATGCAAGAATAGTCAATGGCCATTTTATTATCATTTCTAACATTTATCCGGTATCTATCCTATCTTATGCATTCGTTTAGCGAACAAGACCTCTTAAAGAAAGTTTGATTATGTGACTGATGATATGACCTATTGCTATTATAGGATTTTTGGGGTTTTCCATGAGACTCAAACACCCTAGTTGCTTCATCAAACGGTTGTATACTGATCATACAGAGCCTTTGAAGGATAAATCTTTGTTATGAAGCCCTAGATACTCATTATCCCTATGTGTGCAAATGAATATATTAGATAGAACATAAGCATACCCTAGTGCCAGGTGGGATTCATTCAGCCCATTGATGTATTGGGGATCCTCAAATGTTTATCCTGATCCTAAGCTGGACTCAGTTGGATTAGACCACTAGGCAATACAAGACACCTAAGGCTAGCTCTTCCACATGCAAACATTGGTCTGTTCAAAAGCAAGATGCTAATGTGATAGACATATCATCGTGCGTAAGGATACCTTATGGCTCGTTCATGCTGAGAATTCCAAGGATTCAAGTTCATACTCCCTTATTTTCTTCATATTTATTTGGGATACTTGCTCATGATTTAGTGATGAAAATCACTATTTATTTTGAATTTTTTTTTCCTTTTGAGCAAGGGATTTATGTAGTGATGATAATCATTATTTACTTTGTTTTTGAATTTTGCTTTGTTTGGGATTTTTGTAGTGATGATAATCACTTGTTTACTTTGTTTGTGAATTTTTCTTTGTTCAGGATTTTGCTTGTTTTGATTAAAGCAAGGGATTTCTTTGGGTAGGGCTGAACTTGTCCTTTTGCCAATTCTCAATATTTTCGAGCCGATCACACAGGGGGATGAGCAAGATAAACCTTTTCACCTTAGGATACCTAATACCACTTTGTAGCATTCATCTTTCCCTTGTTTCAACTAGGATTTTAGTGTTTTGATTAGTGATAGGATTCTAAAATATACCAGGTGCTATCAAAACTAAACCTTACCTATAAAAAGCTAAGATCACTTTCTACAAAGTTTGATAAAACCACTAGGTATGGCTGAGTGACCAGAAAACCCTAGTACATTCCTTATAGCAACAGAAGGGGTTGTGTTGAAAAACACAGTTACACTCATGGGTGATGGATGATGATGGATTTTGAAGATGCATGATTGATGTACAAGTGTGGTGTCACTTGTAAGATTGCAAACACAAGTGTATCTAATGCACATGTGATGGATGGAAATGCCTAATGCAATGCAACTAAGTGAATGCAAATGTGGAATGCTAATGCAAATGTTTTTGTATTTTTGATGATTTCAATTGTTTTTGAGTTTTGCTTATTATGAATGTTTTGATATTTTGTTGACCAAAGGGCTTTAAGATGCCTTTGGAGCTTTTGTGAATTGACCAAAGGGCTTTAAGATGCCTTTGGAGCTTTTTGTGATGTGACCAAAGGGCTTTAAGATGCCTTTGGAGCTTTTTGTGATTTGACCAAAGGGCTTTAAGATGCCTTTGGAGCTTTTTGTGATTTGACCAAAGGGCTTTAAGATGCCTTTGGAGATTTTTGTGATGTGACCAAAGGGCTTTAAGATGCCTTTGGATATTTTGTGAATTGACCAAAGGGCTTTAAGATGCCTTTGGAGCTTTATGTTTTTTATTTTAATGTTTTCTGATTTGTTTGGATTTTTATGATTTCTCTTGTTTTTGAATATTTTGAAATTATTTGAATGTTTTTGATATTTTGTTGATTTATGTGTGAAACACCTTTAGATGAATGATATTGAGGGGCTCTGGCTCCTCAACACCTTCTAGCATTGTTAGGTGATATGCCCCAGTCCCAATATTCTTCGAGATGATATAGGGACCTATCCAATTGGCCATAAATTTGTCTCGTAGATGCGGTGGTAGATTTGAGTTCTGTTGGTTCTCTTTAAGCACAAGATCCCCAACTTTAAAGTCTCTTAGATGGACTCTATTGTTATAAGCTCGTGTTAGATGATCCTGGTAAACACGAAGGTGCTCAAGGGCATTGATGCATCGTTCATCCAGGAGGGTCAATTGATCTAGGTGAGCTTGTTGTGCAGTGTCATCATTGATGAACTCTTTCAATGCGATGTGCAATGTCGGAATTTCCAACTCTAAGGGCATAATGGCCTCAATGCCATATACAAGCAAAAATGGTGTTGCCCCAATGGGCATCCGTATGCTAGTCCTGTAAGCCCATAATGCTAAGGGTAATTGTAGATGCCAATCCTTATGATTTTCTTTCACCATATTCTTTAATATGGCTACTATTGTCTTGTTTGAGGCCTCTACTTGCCCATTTTCCTATGGATAGTATGGTGTCGCAAAACTATGTTGAATATTGTATTCAGTCGTTAGAGCTCACACATTTTTGTTTTTGAATGATGGACCATTATCCGAGATTATCTTGAAGGGTACCCCAAAATGATAAATGATATTGTGAAGTATGAACTCCACAATCCGAGGACCAATTATCGAGGTTAAGGGGACCGCTTCCACCCATTTGGTGAAGTACTCAATGGCTGTTAAGATGAATGTGTGTCGGCTCAAATATGGGGGAGAAATATTTCCAATCAAATCGAAACCCCACTGAGAAAATGGCCAAGCCACCTGAATGGGTTGTAAGGCCTGAGATGGCAAGTGCGTCAGGTTTGCATGATGTTGACATTTAATGCATTTCTTGACATACTCACAACAATCCTTCTCCATGGTGGGCCAGTAATAGCCCATTCAAATAATGCACTTGGCAATGGCCATGCTGCTGAAGTGGCCATCGCACGTACCATCGTGAGCTTGCAAAATCACCCAAGCTGACTCTTGGGGCTCTAAGCAATGTAGGAGAACTCCATCATAGCTTCGATGATACAATATACCTCCTAGCAAGACATATCTAGTCACTTTTTGCTTGAATGCTCATCTCTCAATATGCGACAGTCCTTGTGGGACAATTCCAAGCCTAAGGAAGTCTTGCAATTGGGATAGCCAATCCTGATAGGCTACAACCTCGATAGATAAGATGACTTGTTCCTCATGCAATTTGATTTGCACAAATGTAGATTGAGAAACAACCTTGTGGTGAATAGTGGTACCATTCCCCATAGGACCCTGAGAGATCAAGGACCCCCAAGGTGCCTTATTTAAGAAGTCTATGGATTTACAGAACTAGTCATGGTCTGGCTCTATATGGATCATGTTGATTGATTCCTTGTTATCAAAAGCCTCACGTTGGATCACTGAATGCGAGAGCATTTTGACATGAATGGTAGTGAAATCGGTAGATGGATTTTGAGGGATCAAGGATCCCAAAGATGCCATGGTGTCTACGAATATGTTTGATGAATGAGGGATTGCCTCGATGTCGTACCACTCTAGTTTGGCTAGATATGTGTCAACAAGCTCCTTGTAAGCTTTCAAGATTGGATCCTAGCATTGAAATAGTCCTTTGACCTGGTTGACTATGAGGAGGGAGTCATCGAAGATATTTAGCCTCTTGATTTTCATGGCGATGGTTTTTTGGAGACCCAATATTAGGGCCTCATATTCGGTGTTGTTATTGGTGCAAGGGAAGTCTAGCTTGAATGACAAGGGCATTGGAGCACCTTGTGGCATGAAAAAGACAATCCTCACACCACCTCCTTGCTCACACTTCGAACCATCGAAGAATAAAGTCATGTCAACTTCATTTTCTAGTTCTTCGGGTTTGGGTGCTTCTGATAGTGCAAAGACCACATCATCAAGAAGCTCTATGGTAAGGGGCCTACTATTCTGAAGAGGTACCTCAACTAGCTAATTAGCTATGACTTGTCCTTTGATGGACTTTTGGCTTATGAATTCCAAATCAAATTCTATCAATAGCATGATCCACTTTGTAGTATGTGTATTATGATATGTCTTGCTCATCATATACTACAAAGGATTTTTCTTGGATATTACATATGTCATATGGCTCAACATGTAGTGGCACAATTTCTTGGTTGTAAATACCACCACTAAGCACAACTTCTCTACGTATGTGTATCCAATTTTGTAGCTCACTAGGGTGTGGCTGATGTAATATATCGCTTGCTCTTTGTCTTGCGTATTCTTTTGAGCCAACATGGTGCCCAAAGAAAAATTTGTAGTGGATATATATAACAAGAATGACATGTCTGGCCTTGGTGGAGCTAGAAATGGTAGTGTTTCTAGGTACTCTTTGATCTCAGCAAAGGCTTGCTGACATTCCTCGTCCCATTGGAATGGGACCCCCTTGTGTAGAAATCGATTCATGGGTCGACATTTTTTTGATAGTTGTGCGATAAATCACTTTATGGATGCTACTTTGCCCTGTAAGCTTCTTAGTTCTTTGATGTTTGTGGGTGGAGCCATTTCTAGGATAGCCTTTACCTTTGTTGGGTCTACCTCGATGCCTCATTTAGAAATGATGAATCCCAAGAGTTTTCTAGAAGTTACGCCAAAGATGCATTTCTTGGGATTCAACCTGACATTGTGCTCAATCAGGTGATCGAAGATCTTTGTGAGGGACTCAACATGCTCTTCACGTAGCAATGACTTGGCTAGAAAATCATCGATGTAGTCTTCCAAGATCTTATGCATGTAGTCATGGAAAATGTATGTCATAGCCCATTGATATGTGGCACCAACATTTTTAAGGCCAAATGACATTACTTTGTAATAGAATGTCCCCCATGGAGTGGTGAATATGGTTTTATGCTGGTCTTTAGGCTTAATCCAAATCTGATTGTAACCAAAAAAACCATCCATTAGGGAGAGCATCTCATGACCTACAGTTGCATCTACAAGAGCATCTATGTTGGGCAATGGGAATGAATCCTTTGGAGTTGCCTTGTTGAGATCCCTAAAATCCATGCAAATGTAGACTCTTCCATCAGGTTTTCCTATGAGCACCATGTTTGATACCCACTCTGGATAGTCGATGGGAACAATAAAGACCACATCCAATAATTTTTGCAACTCATTTTTAACCATCAAAGTGATGGTTGGATGCATCTTTCTAAGCTTTTTCTTGACTAGTTTCTTCATGGGGTCTATCGATAGGTTGTGGACAACCAACTTCGGATCTAGCCCCAACATGTCTTTGTAGGTCCAAGAAAAGATATTTGGTCTCTCTCTTAGTAGAGGAATTATGATGGCTTGTTATTTTGGAGATAAGCTTTCTCCAAACTTGAATTTCTTTGGTTGAGAAGGATCATTGCTAATGTCCACCTCAAAAGTCTCCTTGAAAGCATGAGATTTCGGAATAAAAGAAACACTATGCACGAAACAAAGAACAGAGATAAATAAAAGAAAACGTATTCAAAACACAACCCTCTTTATTCAGACTTCTTATCCTCGGTTACATGGACGTCTCCTCCCTTTTAAGGGGCTAGGAGCATTAACTAAACCTCTGTTACACATGTGCACATTCATCTTCTTTCTCCCGCATGCCCACATGCAAAATGGATGGGCCAACGTATTGCCGCCGCTGGTGCTTGGTGAATCCTTGTTGTTTGCTGTTTCTCCTGCGGTCAAAGAAACATAAAAAACGTCAGTAGCACCTGTGTTAATAAGTGAAACAAGTGAATCTTGAAATAAGTAGAAGATGTATGCATAAAATCATTAAAAATAGTGTATAGAACGAATTTAAATGACATGCACTTTTAATCAGAGTAAGCACTAAAAGATAGAACGTGGAACGTATTAAATAATGCGTCTAACAAAATAACGTATTGTCTTTCAATATATGTATATTCAGACTATGTTGCTTGAAAAATATATGTTCGAACATGAAACGTAGCCTATTGTTTTAAAACATTTCAAAAACGACATGTATTCAGAATATAAAACGTAAACTGTTTTAAAATATCCGAAGACAGCATATATTAAATTAGCTATGAACATGCGTAGGGTGCCCAAGCGGGCCGCCCTGTTAAAATTCGACTTCGACGCCAACCCACTAGGAATTGGCTCAAAATCCAGGATAATGAGTGTTGTCGGCAAATTGATAATATACCGTGATCCAATGTCTCGGTTCGAAAGTACAGAAGAATGAGTTCGAAAAGACTGTAAATGAGTCTCTGGTTTTGTAGCACTTCGTTATGTTTCAGAAAATGCTTCCTCTTTTTTACTTCGTATCGAGCTAGTTTTTTATAGAGGTTTTCGCCTCTTGGAGCATTAATGTCAAACCCTAAATCCGCAAGGGCCGCTCAGATTTGATCTTTGTCAGGCCATTATGAGACATGGCTCGCACTGACATTAGAAGTTATGAGGCGTGGCCTTGGATCGGATTTGTTTTAAAACCGCTTGTTTCATTAAAGTCCGCCGTTCTGCAGACCCACGGGGTTTCTTTAAAAAGGGGCACGTAAGGGTGCCACGTGGCGGTTATCCCTTGGATGCGGTGGCCACGTCAAAGTCCGCCTTTGATTATCGTAAGTATGCCTTTTAAACGTAAAGTGCCGAAGTATCGCGATATCGCGACACTTCGACAGAGCCTCCCCTCGGGGCCAAAGGTGTCGCGATATCGCGACGTCGCGATATCGCGACACTTTGGCCGAGGCTCCCCTCGGGCCAAAGGTGTCGCGATATCGTGACACCTTTGGCCGAGGCTCCCTCGAGGCCAAGGTGTCGTGATATCGCGACACCTTTGGCCGAGGGTAGCCTCGAGGCCAAAGGTGTCGCGATATCGCGACACCTTTGGCCGAGGGGAGCCTCGGGGCCAAAGGTGTCGCGATATCGCGACACCTTTGGCCGAGGCTCCCTCGGGGCCAAAGGTGTCACGATTTCGTGACACCTTTGGCCGAGGGTAGCCTCGGGGCCAAAGGTGTCGCGATATCGCGACACCTTTGGCCGAGGCTCCCCTCGGGGCCAAAGGTGTCACGATTTCGCGACGCGAAATCGCGACGTCGCGATTTCGTGACGTCTAAGGCTAGGTTCCCTTTTTTTGTTGAGGCTTGTTTGCTTTTGAAGACTTTGCTTTGGATTGCTTAAGGCTTGAAGTTTGGTGAAGTTTTGAAGGTTGCTTTGGACTAAAGGCTTAAAGTTAGTTAAAGGTTTTGACAAAATGACCAACTCTACACCGCTCATTTTTTGACCCTCTAAACTGTCGTGCAAGTGGCCAAGACCACTGTTTGACCTCTAAGGGCTGCCCTGAAAGCTGTGTATGTGCATGCGATCAGTGTTTGTAGTCACTTAATCAGAATGGTGCTGTTTTGGTGTCTACAGATGCCCCTTTTTGGGAAGCGCTGTGCATGGCATAGCACTGAGCAAAAATAGAGAACCAAAGCACTAATGATTAGGGTTTCTTGGTAACCTAACCAACTTTTGATGCCCCAAGTATGGAAAGGGCATGCATTCTTGAATCCTTGCTTCTGACGAGCTAAGGAATTTGATTTCAAGTGTTAACCTATTTTGGTGAGGTGTGACTTGAGCTTGGACATTGATCAGTCATGATTAGGCAAAGGGCGCAACCTTTTATCCACAGGGGAAACCTTGTGTTCATGCTTCGGGAATGCCAAGTATTTGATCAACTTAATGATTGCTTGTTTACTGCCCCAAGCAGGAGCGTGATTGTCTTTGTCAATGATTCTTTGAATGCATGTCATTGCCTTGATTGGGTGTGTGGTTGTTGATTGGTGACTAAGTGTGACTACCCCCTCAAGCGACGAATCGATGAGGGAATGACCTTCGTGAGAAAAGCGACGAGTCGCTTGACCCAAGATGACTTAGGTTAGGGTGCCTTTGGATGTTTTACCATTTGAGCACATGCGATTTCCCGACATTTGGACCTATTTTTGGTGGGTGTTAACCCTTTTGGTGATGCCATAATGGGGTGAAATCATCAAGAACCCATCTTCCCGTGGAGCGGTCCAGCTATGGTAGCCTTCTTGGGGAAGTAGGAGGGTGACAATTTGGGCCCCGACATCGATTTTCTGTGCCAAGAGGTTAAGTGCAAGAGCACTTGTGTCCGGAAATTTATTGCTTATGTTTTTGTGTTGCTTTTTGTGATGTTTTTGTTGTTTTGATTTTCTTTCTTTGCGTATATGTCATGATTTTATGCACAATGGTTGATGTTGGTGGATGCATGCTACTTTATATTGATGGATGCATATGGTATGATAATTACCGATGTTGTATGTTGATTTATTTTGATGGATGCATGATGGATGCAAATGTTTTTGATTGGCATGTGATATGCGGAAATAAGATGGATGGATGAACTTTGTGATGTTTGACTATGGCACCATAGACTGTTTTAGATCTCCATTATTTTGCTATGTACAAATGTGGTGTTTCTTTTTTTGTATTTTCTGGTGGTATTGTAAGGATGAAAAGTAGCGCAGTTGGTTTAGAAATGTAGCAAAGGTTTTTCGAGACTCAGACGGTTTTAACTTACTAGCCATGATTGTATTTTATCTTACAAGACTTTTGAACAAGGTATGAATCGGACTTGTTTTTAACCAAGTTATTTCACATCCCTGTGTGTGCAATTGAGTTCATTTATGTGGTATTTGTCGGATACCGCCAAGCTGCGATGGGCTTTCAACCGAACTCTATACCGAGGATCACCTAATTAGCTCCACTAACTCCTTTGTTGTATGTAGTTAGATTAATCTGCGGTGTTATCCAGGATACCATAAGCTAGCTCATCCACATGCAAATATTGATCTGTACACAAGTTAATGTGACAGATATATCGTCATGCGAGAAGTTTACCGCCAATGACCGATAGGCTATCAACCAAACCGATACTGAGGCTTGCCTCATGACCTGTCAGAATGCTGAGAGTTCCAGGGATTCAAGGTCAACTCCCTTCTTTTCTTCAATTGTATTGGGATACTTGCTCTTTATAGTGATAATAATCACTGTTTATTTTGATTTGTTTTTCTTTTCTCTTGAGCAAGGGATTTGGATATGGAGTGACGAGAATCACTATGCTTTGTGCCTTTTGATATGTGCACTGTAGGATGTCAAATTTTGGAGCTTTGACATTTACAAATTTTTGATGTTTTGCAACTTTGGGATTCTTAGGGAATTGGGTAGGGAGGATGCTTGTCCTTTTGCCAACTCTCAAGCATTCTTGGGGTCATTCGCACAGGGGGATGAGCAAGATAACCGTTTCGCTTATGGTAACCTCGGATTACTCAGTGGGTTTCATCCTTCGTTCACACAACTCGGGAATTTTTATGTGTTTTAATTTGTGTTGGGATGTTACGTAACAAGGTGTATTGCAAGTGTAACTCTACCTTCGTAAAATCTGTTTGACTTGATACATTACATTGCTAAAAGAGCAAAATGATGACTGAATCACGAAAAACTCTTGATACATTAAAAGACCACTGACTCTAGTGTGGTAAAATGAATGGTGTTTTTGCTGTTTTTGTAAGATGGAACAATGTGGAACAAGATGGACTAGTAGAATCATGACAGCCTATGGTGCCTTTTGACCTATACGACCATGAATGTGCAATGTATGGGTGCGATGCTTGAATGCAGCTACGTATTTTTGTATTTTTGATGGATTGATTTTGGTGAATATGAAGATGAATTGCGAGAAGAACTCTCTATTGATGAATTTGAATATGCCTAGAAATGAGATGCAAATTTTTGTTGTTTTTGATGATTTTTGTTGTTTTTGAATTTTCATGATTTTTGACCAAGTGATTGTGGAAATCCTTGGAGCATTTTGGGATTGACCAAGCGATTGCAAGAATCCTTGGAGCCTTTGTGGGATTGACCAAGCGATTGCAAGAATCCTTGGAGCATTTTGGGATTGACCAAGCGATTGCAAGAATCCTTGGAGCATTTTGGTTTGACCAAGCGATTGCAAGAATCCTTGGAGCATTTTGGGATATGACCAAGCGATTGCAATAATCCTTGGAGCATTTTGGTTTGACCAAGCGATTGCAAGAATCCTTGGAGCATTTTGGGATATGACCAAGCGATTGTGATAATCCTTGGAGCATTTTGGTTTGACCAAGCGATTGCAAGAATCCTTGGAGCATTTTGGGATATGGCTCTCTTTAGATATGAAATGGTCGCAAATGACTCGATATTCAAGGGTTCTCGTTTCCTTGATACCATCAAGAGAAGCTAGCCGGTATGTCCCGGGTCCGATTTTGCTATCAATGACATACGGACCTAACCAATTGGCCGCAAACTTGTCCCTTAGGTGGGATGGCAAACCGGAATTTTGTTGATTTTCCTTCAAAACCAAATCACCAACGCGAAAGTCCCCGAGGTGAACTTTCATGTTGTAAGCTTTCTTAAGTCGCTCTTGATAAATGCGTAAATGCTCGAGAGCATTAACGCGTCGTTCGTCAAGCAACGTAAGCTGGTCTAACCGGGCTTGCCACGCAGAATCATCATCGATGAACTCATGCATTGATATGCGCAGGGAAGGAATCTCCAACTCTAGAGGCATGACTGCCTCGGAGCCATACACGAGTGAAAACGGAGTGGCCCCAGTGGGCGTCCGAATGCTAGTGCGATAGGCCCATAGGGCAAGTGGGATTTGAATGTGCCAATCCTTATGACTGTCTGTGACGGTCTTTTTAAGGATGGCAACTAGCATTTTGTTTGACGCCTCTGCTTGCCCATTCGCCTACGGATAATAGGGTGTCGAAAAGTTGTGCTGAATCTTGTACTTTGTGGTCAAAGCACGCACGTCTTTGTTCTTGAAAGGTGTCCCATTATCCGAGACTATTTTGGATGGAATACCAAAATGACATATGATGTTATGCAAAATGAACTCCACAATGCGGGGTCCTGTCGTAGAGGTAAGCGGAATTGCTTCCACCCACTTGGTGAAGTACTCTGTGGCCGTTATGATAAACGTGTGATGGCCTGACGACGTAGGGGAGATCTTTCCAATTAGATCAAAGCCCCATTGCGAGAACGGCCAAGCAGACTGGACTGTCTGCAAGGCCTGAGAAGGTACGTGCATTAGATTGGCATGATGTTGACACTTCACGCACTTCTTGACATAGGTGCAACAATCTCGCTCTAAAGATGGCCAATAATAGCCCATGCGAAGAATGCGCTTTGCGATGGCCATTCCACTGAAGTGGCCACCACATGTACCATCGTGCGCTTGGGCGATCGCCCAAGTGGACTCTTGTTGGTCCAAGCAACGAAGGAGGATTCCTTCATAGCCGCGACGATACAAGATGTCTCCTATCAAGACATACTTAGCCGCTTTCGCTTGAGTGCTCGTTTTGCGGCATGAGTCAAATCAAGTGGGAGACTACCTAACTTGAGGTAGTCTCGGATGGGTAAATACCGACCTCGTTGATCAGAAACCTCGATAGTATGAACAACCAATCCCTCCTGAAGTTCATCCCTAGCAAATGCTGAATGGGATAGAACCTGCAAGAATAGTGTTGTGTTGCTACTAATGGGAGTAGGGGAGAACAAGGACCCCCAGTTGGCATGTTTCAGACGATCTCGGATTCGAGAGAACCTATCCGAGGATGGTTCAATTTGGATCATGTGGATTCCTGGCGTCAAGTCTGAGCTTGCACGCTCCATCGCGGATTGCGATAAGGTTTTGACTTGAATGGTTGTCATATCACCAGAAAGGTCCTACGGAATTAGTGACCCCAAGGAGGCCATTGTGTCCGCAAAATGGTTCGATGATCGAGGGAGTGCCTCGATGTCATACCACTCAAGTTTTGCCAGGAATTTGTCCACAAGGGCTTTATAAGCCTTCAGAACTGGGCATTTGCATTGATATACCCCTTTGACTTGATTGACTATTAACAGCGAATCACCAAAGATGTTCAGTCTTTTGATGTTCATGGCGATTGTTGTCTGAAGACCTAGGAGCAAGGCTTCATACTCTGCATTGTTGTTGGTGCATGGGAAGTTTAATTTAAATGACAGGGGCATTGGAGCACCCTGCGGTGTGAAGAATACAATTCCCGCACCACCACCTTGCTCACACTTAGAACCATCGAAGAATAGGGTTATGTCGGCTCGTGACTCAAGCTCATCAGAAATCTGGCGATTCTGAGACATGAAAGACCCCATCGTCAGATAGTTCTATGACCAGAGGCTGATCGTCTTCAAGAGGAGCCTCTGCTAGTTGATCGGCTATGACTTGTCCTTTGATAGATTTTTGTCCAATAAATTCTATGTCAAATTCCGTCAACAACATGATCCATTTCGCCGTGCGACTACTATGATAAGTACGACTCATCATGTATCGCAATGGATTCTCCTTAGACACAACATACGTAGTGTTGCTCAGCATGTAGTGGCGTAGCTTTTTGGTAGCAAACACCACTGCCAAGCAGAGTTTCTCAACGTATGCATAGTTAAGTTCATAACTAACCAGGGTGCGGCTAAGATAGTATGTAGCCTGTTCCTTGTGAAGTTCATTCTTCTGGGCTAACATGGCGCCTAGTGCCACCTCAGTAGCTGAGATGTATAAGTAGAACGGCACTCCTGGTCTAGGTGGTGCCAATACTGGCGGCGAAACCAGGTATTGTTTGATCTCGTCAAAGGTCGACTGGCACTCGTCATCCCAATGAAATGTAACCCCCTTGTGCAATAATTTGTTCATGGGTCGGCACTTGTCGGATAATTGCGCTATGAAGCGTTTAATCGACGCGACCTTTCCCCGCAGACTCTCGAGCTGCTTGATTGTGGTTGGGGGAACCATTTCAAGGATTGCCTTGACTTTCTTTGGGTCCACCTCGATTCCTCGTTTTGAGACTATGAAACCCAAGAGTTTTCTAGATGTGACGCCGAAGACGCACTTCTTGGGGTTTAGTCTAACTTTATGCTCCATGAGGCGATCGAGGATCTTGCTTAAGTCAGCGATATGATTTGAGCGCAAGAGAGACTTGGCTAACAAATCATCCATGTAATCTTCCAAAGTTTTGTGCATGTAATCGTGGAAGATATACGTCATGGCACGTTGGTAGGTGGCACCAAGCATTTTTAAGGCCAAAAGGCATGACCTTATAACAAAATGTCCCCCAAGGCGTTGTGAATGCCATTTTTAGTTGGTCTTCAGGATTGATACGAATCTGATTGTATCCCGAGAAACCATCCATTAGGGAGAGCATTTCGTGACCCGTCGTAGCGTCTACTAACGCGTCGATGCTCGGCAAGGGGAAATCATCCTTAGGACTCGCTTTATTTAGGTCTCAAAAATTGGTGCATATGCGAATCCTCCCGTCGGGCTTCTTGACGGGAACCATGTTGGACAACCATGGCGGATAATCCACGCAGATGACAAACCGTGCATCCAACAACTTTTGCAATTCATCTTTGACCATCAAGGCCACTCGTTGGGTGCATCTTACGTAGTTTTTGCTTTACAGTGCTTGATTGTCGGATCAAGCGTTAAATTATGCGTGACTAGCCGCGGGTCTAGTCCCGGCATATCCTTGTACGACCATGCAAAAACCTCCTTCTTCTCTTTGAGAAGGGCAATGTAGTCGGCTTGCTCTTCGGGGGAAAGACTTACCCCCAACTTGAGAATCTGTGGATTCATTGGATCTCGTGCCGATGTCTACGTCGGCCGTCTCCTCGATCGACATGTGGGATCCGTCCTCCAACTGATGTGGAGTCGGGATCAAATGGATATCATTAGCTGAATTTAGATCTATGCTTGGAACCTCGTGTTCCTCTTCAGCTTGAAAAATATCCTGAGTTGTCCTTGGGGTAAAATGAGGCATTTCACCGAAAGGCCAGTACTCGATGGTGATAGAGGTGAATTGACGCGATCCCAGTCGATGGCATCTATGTCTAGATGCAATGACCGTGCCGGATCGGCCGGATTGCGGATGGGTGCGGTCAAATCAATGGAGATCATGTGGATGGAATGAATTTGGTCTCCATTACCGCGGGCATGATAACGCGATTCTTCTAGATGCCCCCTATGCTCTGGATCTGGCTCTAAGGGAACGGGCACGAACGGATCGGCCCTATGTGCCAAATGGAGGACAAGGTCTTCCCTCGACACTGTTGTTATGATAGGGTCTCGAGGTGGACGGTGCTCATCGTGAATGTGGAGCCATGGATCCAAGATCAGGTCCCACCCTGCTGGGTCGACCCACCATTCATGCCCTAATCTTATGCCCATCCTATCCCATTAGATCTTCATGAGTTAAAGGGTGATAATGTCATCGCGCATGTCCGAGATAGTCCATCTCGGCCTCATCTTCCGAGTCACTTTCGGAGATCCAAAAATGTTCATTCTCTTCAGCAACTATTGCTTGCGACGTTGATGGTTCTCCTTGTTCCAGTACGTTAATCTGGTCCCATTGCGGTTGTTCCACTTTTGGTGGAGGGACCTGACTCTCTTGACATTGTACTGACTCAACTGGAATCTCTAAGGGGAACAGCTTCGAGAAGATGTCCGGACACCATTGATATTCTCTTTGGGGATGAGTATCCGAACTTTCGCCTCTCTCTAGCAAAGGAGAGGGATTACTGCTGTTACCAAGGGTGTTTGGTGACCATGGGAGGTAATCTCCCAATGTAAATTCTGTATTTGGGTTGGCATAGAGATCTGGTGCCAATCCCCCCTTGTTGCCTATTTCTAGGTCTTGCATATTTTCAACCAAGATGTCCAAGGGCAGGGGGTGGTTGAACCCTACTCCTGACTTGTCATATGGCATCTGATATCTTGGTTGGCAAGGGAGACGCATACCTTGCTCATATCTGCCTAGCCCGTATCCATGCCAATGGCATTGGCCGAGATATTTGAGGGCAAATTGCGGGTTTGACAGATAATTGATGTTTTCAACAAAAGGTTCTTCGTCTCGCTTCCTTTTGCTTACATGGTTCAAGACCATGATCAAGGCCCCCATACACAAAATTTGTCCGGTTGGGTGGGTGACCTAGGGGAACAACTGTTCCTATGGGAAGGCGAGGTCTTCCCATATCCTCGGACCGACTCTAATGCGGGCGTTGCCACAACATTCTCGCACTATGTACTCCCCAGTGCCTCGTACTAGCCATTTCAACAAGTGATTGTTGATGCTTCGGAGGGAGGGAACGGGAGTCCTTCCCGAGTCCATTCCATGTTTGGTAGGTTTGGAGTCTCAGCCTTCCGTAGGCTGGATATTTCCTCTGTTGATATCGTTGAAATTGTTGGCAACCCCTCTTCTAAGGGCTGAGCCTCTTCCATGATTTGTTTTCCCTTGTCCTTCTGTGTAGCCATGACAAGTGGCGTTGGTAATGAAGGAGTAGATGATGAGGGTTCACCTGGCTGGGATGTTGCTGTTTTGGTCACCAGTGGTGCCTGCGGTGTTGAACCCTTTTTAGATGGATTTAGCTGGAAATCCAAATGTGTTGAAGGGAGGGTCGATTGAGGCATTAGTTGTACCGCATTGCAATACTTGAAGGGTTCCAAGTCCATTGGGACTACATGTATTTCTCCTTCAAAAGCATACTTTAAGCACTGGTGAGCGATGGAAGGGACACACTTCATGTCCCGAATCCAAGGCCGCCCTAGCAGTATATTGTAGGCCATCTCGCCTTCTAACACATGGCACAATGTTGGTGTTGTCTTTTGTCCTACCTGGATAGGTAGAACAACTGTGCCGACTGTCGAGCATATTGCATCATTGAAAGCTCGCAGTGTGTACGTGGAGGCTGTGATATGAGAGGCTGGCAGCTTCAAATGTTTTAGGGCTGCAATGGTAATAATATTACTGGACGAGCCAGTATCTACCAACACTCTCTTATACGGGATCCCGTTGATCCGCGCAACAACATGCAGGGGTGGATCTGCCGCGTCATTCGATATTGCTTTGACTTCATCCTCTCTGAAGGTGATGACCGGCTCAATACATCGTTTTACATGTCCCACGAAGTTGTTGAAAGAATTTGCTTCTTGGGGCTGTAATTCGATGGTTTTTAAAATGTCCATAAGAGCTTCCCTGTGAGGTGTTGATTGTTGAATAAGCTCGTAAATGGACAGACTAGCCGATGTGGTCCGCAAACTCTGCGTGAGTTTGCTCCGTATCATGATTTCTGGTCTAGGCGGAGGTGACTGTATAGGGTGTTGTTGAGGCTGTGACGTTGTCGGAACTTCCTTTGTGGCTGCCCCAGGGGCAACTGCTGAGTATTTTTTATTCCTCGTCACTATGCTGATCATTCCCACAAATCCTTGCATGGGAAGATTCTGGCGCACCTCATTAACTTGGAGAGGTTTTGCCTGTGCCTCGTGGGTAGGCAAGGGGTCCTTGAATACCCCCATTTGTTGGTTGTTTGGCGCTATGGGGTTGTCCACGGCCAATGTTTTATTTTTGATTAAATCTTGGATGAGTCCTTTGAACTTCCAACATCCATTCAAATCGTGTCCCCTTCGCCTATGAAATCTACAGTATAGTTCCTCTCTATATCCCTTAGGCTTAGGAGCGTTAGGGTCTATAGTTGGGATCTCTGGAAGGGTTACTAAATTTGCCGCTGACAAGCGGTCAAATAAGGAGTCCCTAGACTCCGTGTAGGGGGTGAATTGTCGCCTAGGGCGACGCTGCTGATTCTGCTCCTGTTTCTTATTATCTTTCTCATAACTAGGAGGCACTGGCTCGGTAATTGGCCTTTTGAGGTCTGCGTGTCTTGCGCGAGCTTGGGAACATTGATCGCAACTTGATTAACCGCTGCGGGTTGTGATTGCGTATTCCCGATCTTAGTGGTTTTATTCCACTCTTTCTTTTTAGGCTTGGCAATTGTGCCTTCGCCTATTTTAATCTCTTCTATGACTCGGCTTGCGCCAAAGCTTCTTCTAAGTTGTCGTATTGCTCGTAGCAAGCAATAGCCCGTAGATTGATTTTAAGCAACTTCGTGCAAACATCTGAGTGAGATCAGACATAGGGGGACGGTAGGGTAGCCTGGAAAGCAAAGCCCTCCATCGGTTCCCGTATGCCGCTATTGTTTCCTCCTCATACTGCTCGAGGCTGGCCAAATCACTTAGTGATGCCTTCTTCCTTGTGTTGAAAGCAAAGCGTTCAAGAAATGCATCCACTAGTTGATCTAAGTTGTTGATACTGTGTTTGGGCAATTGTGTAAACCAATCCGAGGTAGGGCCCGTGAATGTGGTTATGAAAGTTCTAAGCAACAATGCATCATTGTCTTGGATGCCGAAGCATTGACTTAGGAACCTCGTGACATGTTCTTGTGCGTCCTCCTCACCTTTAAAGACTGCCAATTGTGGCAACTTGAAATGTTCAGGGGTAAAGAGGTATGGGTACCGAGGGATGCACCGGATGACTGTGGAGTTGACGTAGTGTGGGCTTTTGATGCCCGTAAGCTTTTATCTCCACAGACTCCAAACGCTCTAATAGCGCTTTGTATGCATCGAAAGATTTTATTTCTTCTTCTTTGGTTTGCTCTCGTTGTGGGTCAAGGGAGACTGGAGGCCTATGGGGAGGTGGCCGATTGGCAGCCCTCCCGCCTTGATGGGGCGTGTCGGCCCGTTCTATTTCTGGTTCGAACTCCTCATAAACTTCTTGAGGAGTCCCTGGGCGAGACCTATGACCTTGATTGAGTCCCCGTTGGGGGTACCCATCATTGTTTCGGGGAGTGGCCTCCCTCTCGGGTCTATAAGGTCTCGGAGGCAAAACTTGACGAGGTCGCGGAGACCTGTCTTGCACCCAGGGATTGTGCCTCTCATATTGTTCTTCTCTAGTGGGTGCGAGGGGTTGGCACCCTCTCGGTAGCTTATAGCGCAATTCATCCGCTTCGCGCCGCATGCGCTCTTTATTCAAGCGGTATAAATACTCTAACTCCCGATGACCCCGCTCAAGCCGCGTGATTCGAGCTTGGCGAGCGGCATGTCCGGCGACCGCCGGTCAACTGGGTCTGCCCTCTTTTGTTGAGGAGGCTTGAATGTTTTGCCTATGTGTTTGCCTCGATCTTGATGGTCTAAAATTTCAATGGGTTGCTTCCCTTTGTCGGGGTAGGCAACATTTGTTTGAGGCCCTAGCCTCGATGTGTGATCATGATATCTGGCAGGTGCAGAAACGCAAGGTTCCCGCATTGTTTGTTGTTCTCGAGGAATGTGATGATCTTCCTCGTACTCCCTTTCATGGGTGTGAAAGGGGCGGGCGGAGTTAGCTTGCCCTGTGTAAAGAGCCCTGCGCTCTGGATGTTGTTTTTCTGTTCTGATGGGAGGTAAAGAAGGGACGCCATATCCACGTTGCCCCTCCAAATGGAAAGTATGCCTCTCTAGCGCTTCATCGCGCCGTGGCCATTCAAATCTAGCCTCAAGAGGTGGTTGTCTACTTATATTGAGAGCTGCATGTGAACCATCTTCCCGAAAGGGGCTGTGTTGAATGGGTGTATTCCAATGAGGAGGTTCCCAATAGTTCCTTCTTGAAGTGGCCTGATGTGGACTTTGTTGTAGGCCAGACTGCCAAGACGGTATGGCTAGGTCCTCAAGGCTAAAGCGAAGGCGACTAGCGCCCTCTCTTTGTGTACCTTCCGTAGCGTCTGCCCTTGATTGGGCTTGGCTACGAGTGTACACCATTGTGATGCTTCGCTACTATCTAAGCAGATTTTATCTCGTTTATGATGATTTGTCTTTTTTTCTACACTAAGCAGAAGTAAACACACACATACACAAAACTGTGATTATCTCTTTTAAGGATTAAATAGTGTGTCCTAGACTGGTTTAGTGCATTTTGGTGTTTCATTTTGTTTTTGCAATTTTGGAAGAACGTTTAAATGCATAATGTTGGCTCATATGACTCCCATAAATGGTCGCCCCTTCAATATACCATTGTCGGACCGATATACCAACCTCTCTATATACCCGCCCTTACGTGAGGGAGACTATAGGTACGTGAGAGCAGATGGTACGTGGAACATAGGCGGTACGGAAGGGGAATCGCTCTGTTTATGACACCTACCATAGAAGACTTATCCTCGCGTGTTGGGAATCACCCCAAGCTACACTCGGTCAGCTTTCGTCAGGATTTACGTCTAGCAACAGTCGCGATCGAGGTAATGGATGCAATATCTCAAGCCAAAGTGATAATGGAATCCACCTTTGGTCTTGCTCAAGGGTTGGGGTTTTACGACCAACGCCTTGGTTTAAAATACCACGTGGTGTGTGGGGTTCATTTTACTTTGCAAAAATTGAAACAGCAACTCGAAAAAGAAATCTTTCCCTATGCCAGACAGATAATACTAACTAAAAACAGCAAGTAAAAATTTAAAAAGATTTTTTTTTTTAACAAAGCAAGAAAATTAACCGGAATTTTCTCTACCTTTCTTTAAATAAGAATGGAACAATTCTTAAGCTATACACAACCGAAAAACTAGAAAGCAAAAAAACAACAATTTGATAGAAGTTCAGAAAAACTCCTACCTCTTCTCTGCCCGACGGGATGCTTCTGATTGGCTCTGAAGAATGTACAGATCCGTAATCGTCCCTGGGTGAGGCGAATAACAACCGTAATCGTCCCAGGGTGAGACGAATATTTTATTCATCCCGGGGTGAGACGAATACGAACTCTGTACTCGTCACTTGTAGAGACGAATAATCGTACCTTTAAAAAAACAATTTTTAGATCAGCAACTTAACCTAAAATAAAAACTGTGGGTTCAGGTCCCACCGTGATCGCCACTGAAAGCATGAGATTTCGGAATAAAAGAAACACTATGCACGAAACAAAGAACAGAGATAAATAAAAGAAAACGTATTCAAAACACAGCCCTCTTTATTCAGACTTCTTATCCTCGGTTACATGGACGTCTCCTCCCTTTTAAGGGGCTAGGAGCGTTAACTAAACCTCTGTTACACATGTGCACATTCATCTTCTTTCTCCCGCATGCCCACATGCAAAATGGACGGGCCAACGTATTGCCGCCGCTAGTGCTTGGTGAATCCTTGCTGTTTGTTGTTTCTCCTGCGGTCAAAGAAACATAAAAAACGTTAGTAGCACCTGTGTTAATAAGTGAAACAAGTGAATCTTGAAATAAGTAGAAGATGTATGCATAAAATCATTAAAAACAGTGTATAGAACGAATTTAAATGACATGCACTTTTAATCAGAGTAAGCACTAAAAGATAGAACGTGGAACGTATTAAATAATGCGTCTAACAAAATAACGTATTGTCTTTCAATATATGTATATTCAGACTATGTTGCTTGAAAAATATATGTTCGAACATGAAACGTAGCCTATTGTTTTAAAACATTTCAAAAACAGCATGTATTCAGAGTATAAAATGTAAACTGTTTTAAAATATCCGAAGACAGCATATATTAAATTAGCTATGAACATGCGTAGGGTGCCCAAGCGGGCCGCCCTGTTAAAATTCGACTTCGACGCCAACCCACTAGGAATTGGCTCAAAATCTAGGATAATGTGTTGTCGGCAAATTGATAATATACTATGTCCAATGTCTGGTTCGAAAGTACAGAAGAATGAGTTCGAAAAGACTGTAAATGAGCCTCTGGTTTTGCAGCACTTCGTTGTGTTTCAGAAAATGCTTCCCTCTTTTTTACTTCGTATCGAGCTAGTTTTTTATAGAGGTTTTCGCCTCTTGGAGCATTAATGTCAAACCCTAAATCCGCAAGGGCCGCTCATATTTGATCTTTGTCAGGCCATTATGAGACATGGCTCGCACTGACATTAGAAGTTATGAGGCGTGGCCTTGGATCGGATTTGTTTTAAAACCGCTTGTTTCATTAAAGTCCGCCGTTCTGTAGACCCACGGGGTTTCTTTAAAAAGGGGCACGTAAGGGTGCCACGTGGCGGTTATCCCTTGGATGCGGTGGCCACGTCAAAGTCCGCCTTTGATTATCGTAAGTATGCCTTTTAAACGTAAAGTGCCGAAGTGTCGCGATATCGCGACACTTTGGCAGAGCCTCCCCTTGGGGCCAAAGGTGTCGCGATATCGTCGCGATATCGCGCGTCGTGATATCGCGACACCTTTGGCCGAGGCTCCTCTCAGGGCCAAAGGTGTCGCGATATCGCGACACCTTTTGCCGAGGCTCCCCGGGGCCAAAGGTGTCACGATATCGCGACACCTTTGGCCGAGGGTAGCCTCGAGGCCAAAGGTGTCACGATATCGCGACACCTTTGGCCGAGGGGAGCCTCGAGGCCAAAGGTGTCACGATATCGCGACACCTTTGGCCGAGGCTCCCCTCGGGGCCAAAGGTGTCGCGATTTCGTGACACCTTTGGCCGAGGGTAGCCTCGGGGCCAAAGGTGTCACGATATCGTGACACCTTTGGCCGAGGCTCCCCTCGGGGCCAAAGGTGTCACGATTTCGCGACGTCTAAGGCTAGGTTCCCTTTTTTTTGTTAAGGCTTGTTTGCTTTTGAAGACTTTGCTTTGGATTGCTTAAGGCTTGAAGTTTGGTGAAGTTTTGAAGGTTGCTTTGGACTAAAGGCTTAAAGTTTGTTAAAGGTTTTGACAAAATGACCAACCAACTCGCACCGCTCATTTTTTGACCCTCTAAACTCGTCGTGCAAGTGGCCAAGACCACTGTTTGACCTCTAAGGGCTGCCCTGAAAGCTGTGTATGTGCATGCGATCAGTGTTTGTAGTCACTTAATCGGAATGGTGCTGTTTTGGTGTCTACACTCCTCTATTTCTATATGGGACCCATCCTAAAGCTACTGAGGAGTGGGGATTAAATTAATATCATCTGATGGGTTTATGGTTCCCACTAACTTAGGGTCAAGACTAGCGTGATAGATATCATGTGTGCAACCCGATGCAAAATGAAATGGTTGTAGCATCCATTCATTAGGGAAGAAATCCTTAGGTTCTAAGGGTGAGTCAGTGTGATCCCAATTGATAGCATCTAATTTAATACACAATGGTTTTGCAAGATTTTTTGGGTTATGGAGTGGAGTGGTCAAATCAATGGAGATCATGTTGATGGATGGAATGAAATATCTAGGACCATGCGGGTGAAACTCTATATCCTAGGTGTGCCCTCCATACTCGTGATGAGGCTCTAGGGGCATAGGGATCTCAAGATCTGGTCTATGGATAGATGATATGATGGGATAATGAGGCAATAGATGCTCTCTAAAGGTGGGTGGATCCATGTTGATCATGCAATGAATGGCATCTAGGTTTACTGGTCTTTATAGGAAGTGAAGGTTGCAATCTATGGCACAAAATAATGCTTCTATTTCAATAAGCATATTGACTTGTTGGAAGTGAAGATTAAGCTAAGCCCTTTCAACTTCATTCCCAAGGCCATCTCAATTGAATCTTCTATATCATATCTACTCTCGTACGACGTGTATCCACCCTCATCTGAGATGTATTCACTTTCATCTGAGATGTACCCACTCTCTTTGTTGCCTATCCAAGTAAGGTTTTGCACATATCGATGCCCATGGTAGGCCAGTCCGGTTCCATATTTGTACTCGCTTGGAACATAATCATACTCCTCTCACTCATATCCATGCATTGGCTCTTACTCCCATAGGATGGCTCCAAATGAGGATACTTCAAGAGAGGATTCAGGGTGATAATTATTAGGTGGTGCGATATTGACCATCGACACCCATCCATCACCCAAATAGTTTCTACTAGGGGGTTGATAAGGGTTCTAGTCAATGTCCTCCCTAAACCCAATGCTTAATCTATCTAGGGATGCTTCCAAAGAGTCATCATGACCCTGCATTCGATAGAACAAACCACACATGTTAGTAGGTAGTTGGTACTACGACTGAAATGGCAATCAATGCCCCTTCTCATACAAGCCTAGGCCATAGCCTTGCCAGTGACACTGCATAAAAGTACTTTAAAGTGAACTCAAGATTTGACAAGTAATGAAAACTCGTGGTGAAAGGTTCATCCTTGTATCTTTCCATATCGAGAGCAGTGTGGGTGTAATCTAGACCAACATATATGAAGCTAGTCTAGTTGGGTGGCACCCCCAAAGGAACCACTATCCCTACTAGAAGACTTGGGACTCTTGGCTGCCCCATGTCTTGTGTAGACTCAATGATATGCATGAAAGTTATATTATGTATAAGATATTCACCTAGTGCTATGTTGGCTAGGTGAATTGTTATCTACAGTACAGATGATGATGTTCATGATCCAGGTGAGGTAGGTTGTGGTACCTCCTTAGCTATTCCTAGAAATATTACTCCTCCATGGGAGTAGGGATTCCTATAGCTACTATGGTCAGAATTTCCTTGGTTCCTTCCTCCACTAGGTGCACCTTCAGCTTATGTTTATCTCTTGCCTTATATTTTTTAAGGCTTTTCAAAAGTGCTAGTAGCTTTGGATGTGGGGGGTGGTATCGATGTGGATGGGTCACATCTCATTGATTTGCTTTTGCTTCCTTGATGCATGGTTAGGGATGAAGGCCTTATGTACAAGTGCATTGACGATAAGATAAAATACCCCAGCAAGTCGACTTGATGCATGTACTTGAATGGATCTTCATTAGATGAAACCATGTGAACTTGTCCCTCGTGCACATACTTGAAGCATTGGTGCAGGATTGATGGCATGCACTGCATGTCTCTAATCCA
This sequence comes from Wollemia nobilis, assembly GCA_028583015.1. Taxonomy (NCBI): domain Eukaryota; kingdom Viridiplantae; phylum Streptophyta; class Pinopsida; order Araucariales; family Araucariaceae; genus Wollemia; species Wollemia nobilis. The sequence goes on from JAQPPZ010001125.1 coordinate 11,867,451, forward strand.
AGGATGCCCTAGAAGGATGTTATATTACATCGGCCCTTCTAACACATGACACATCACGGGGATGGCCTTATGTCCTACCTTTATAGGCAAAATGATCATACCCACTATGGAGCATAACGTATTATTGAAAGCCCTGAGCATGTTGGAAGTCAGAACGATGTTGAACTTAGGTATATTTTAGTGCCCTATAGTCTTAGTGGTGATGATGTTGATCGATGATCCCATATCGATTAGAACCTGCTTGAATGGAATATCATTAATTGATAAAATAATGTGCAAAGGTAAGTCTACTGAGGTAGTAGGTACTGCCTTAATTTTGTGATCATAAAAATGAATCATGAGCTCTTGGAATTGTTGCACTTGCCCCAAAAATGTGTGAACGCATCGGGGTTCTGGGGCTAGAGATTGATTGATCTCAAAATATCCATTAAAGTCTCCCTATGCCTAGGGGACTATTGTATGAGCTCATAAATGGATAACTTAATCAGAGTTATTTGTAGATTTTGTTCTAGTCTACTTCGAACAGTCACCATAGGTCTCACTGGTGGACCTAGAGGGTTGTCATGCACTTGTCTCTATCGAGGTGTAGCCATAATATTTATTGGAGTCACTGGAGGCTATGGTTGCACATATCTTTGAATTCTAATTACCACATTAACCAACTCAACCATTCCTATGCACCCTTGAATGGGTGGCTCAACTCAGACCTAGTTAACCTGGGTGCCCTGATCCCTAGGGACCTTGTTATTGGGCAATGGGTTTTTGTATATACCTATATCTCTGTTATCAGGAGCTAGAGGGTTATCAACTTTTAGCTCTCCCATTTCAATTATGTTTTGTACAACATTCTTGAATTTGATGCAATTCTTGATGTCATGCCCTTGTCTCTAGTGGTATGGGTGGTATTGATCTTCCCTGTATCCCCTTGGCTTGGGACAGTTAGGATCCAGAAGTTGTATGTCAGTAAATATTATCCTTTGTGCCTCATTCAACTGATTAAACACTGACTGCATTGATTCATTCAGAGGCATGTAATAGAGAGGTGGACACCGCTCTTTGTTGTGACCCTAATTATTCTTAGGGTCATAGTTGGATAGCAGAGGGTGATCTTGGTAATTTTGGGGTTGTTTTCAATTTCCATTATTTGGTGTGGCTAATACAACTTGATTAACCTGAGTAGGCTTGACTTAATTTTGCTTTTTTTTTGTTATTCTAATTGTTTTTTCTTCATTCTTTATTTTTGCAGAGCTTAAGGTCTCCCTAATTGACCTTAATATATTCAATAAGCTTGGATTGAGCCAAGGATTCTTCAAATGATTCATATTTCTACAGTTGTAATAGTAGGGAGATGTGTTTTGCATAGATCTTTGTGAACATCCAGACAAGTTCCTCTATGGGGATAGAGAATGATAATTTTACCATGATTTTTCTCCACATGTTCCCATAGTCCATCATTGGTTCATCATCATATTATTTTAAATTGGCCAGATCAGATAGGTTTACCTTCTTCTTCACTCTGAAGGAGAACCATTCAAGGAATACGTTCATCAATTGATTGAAACTGGTGATGCTATACTTGGGAAAATGGTTGAACCATTGTGTTGTCATGCCCAAGAACATTATGATAAATATCCTTAGCATCAGGGCATCATTCTTCTCAAGGTGGAAGCACGCGTTCATGAAGTTGGCAACATGTTCTTGCGTGTCTCCCTCCCCCTTAAGCTTCTCTAACCTAGGCATCTCAAAGTGCCTAGGATAAGTTGGGCTTGGGACTGAGGGGCACAGAGTTTGGTTGTAAAGCTTCCTCAATGTTGGCTTATGTCTGCCTGTGTCCTGCTTCTCAAGAGACATGACTCTCTCAATGAGTATCTAGTATAACTTCAAGGAAATATTCTCATGTTCCTGAAGGTTAGCTCGCGGTGGTAAAGGATGTACCCCTATGTTGGCCTGGTTTGGGCATCTATACTCATCTCCTATAACCATGGATGGAGGTTTGAGATATGTTTGTTCTTGGTATTCCATCCCTACCTTTCCAAATTGAATTGTGTCTGTTTGAGGTCCAGGTGTTGTTGATGTTGTGAATTGTGGTGAGCATGCTCATTTTCTAGCCTAGTGTTTCTCTCCTATTGAGAATCAGTACGTCTCTCATGCTGGTATCTCTCACCACATATGTGCACATTTGTCTGATCCAACCTCTCTACTAGATCCTCATGCTTAGATATTTCTTCTCTTGAGAGTTGTTCTTGTAGGTGTATGCACCTCTTCCTTCGCTCTTCTTGCTCAAGAGATTCTAGTTGTTCTTGCTCAATGCATTCCTCTTCCAACCTATGTAAGCAGTCAGAGTGACCTACTAGTGAAGGCTCATGTCTTTCTAACTCCGTGTGAGGAGTTCTAATGCTTAGGCCCTTCAAGGAGGCTCCCATCAAGGTTATGCATAAGGGATCAGCCCCAAAATATAGTTATAAAAATTTGGCGAATTAGTTTTAAAATCCAGGCGAATAGTATCGAAACACATGTAGAAGGTTAACTATTATTAGGGGTAATATTGGAAATTTAAACTTAAAATTGTCAAATTATTATAAAATTAGGGCGAATCGACCCCCCCAAAAATATTGCACCCAAATTTTTTTGGCTAATGGGCCTTGGTCAAGGGTCCCAAATATTATCCAATTCCAAATTTTTTTTTTTTTTGAAAAAAATGAAAAACTTGTATTAATACAAAGAACAAATACAAACGGGAGAGAACACATCCCGACCCAGAGCAAAGAGCAACACAACAAGTGCAAAGCACAAAGGCAACACTAACAACCACAGGGCAAAGAAGACAACAGGGCATGAAAAGGTGACATGTCACGAAATCGTGACATGTCACGAAATCATGGCAGTCACCCCCGTCTCGACCTCGTCGGTGCCAACAGTCGCGAAAACGTGACATGTCGCAAAATAACGACAGGAAGGGCCCTCGGTAGCCACATGCAAAAAGAGTCACGAAATCGCAACGACAGCACCTTCCAGCAGCCTAACAGCAAAGGCATCGCGAAATCGCGACTACTACTCCAAAGAGCACCAAAGCGCATCATCCAACCAGCAAAGGTGTTGTGAAATCATGACGAAGTTTTTAAATGACTCTCAGGCCACAAAAGGGTCGTGATATCGTGACAATTTTCCTCCCAACCGCTTAAGTGCCAAACGTGTCGCGATATCGCGACAAAATTACCTTGAAGCTTCCAGTTCTCCAAACTGTCACGATATCGTGACGAATTATCAACTTTGCTCTTCATCTTCAAAAGAGGCGTGAAATCATGACATAATCTCAAAAAGGGCCGCGATAGCATGACATGTCGCGATATCATGACAGAAACCCACCAAAGGCCATGAAGGCTCAACCTGTCGCGATATCGCGACAACTTCCAGCTTGAGGCCGCGACGGCGCTACAGGTCGCGATATCGCGACAATTTTCCTCCCAACCGCTTAAGTGCCAAATGTGTCATGATATCACGACAAGATTACCTTGCAGCTTCCCACTCTCCAAACTGTCACGATATCATGACGAAATTTCAACTTTGCTCTTCATCTTCAAAAGAGGAGCGAAATCATGACAGAGTCTCAACAAGGGCCACGATAGCGCGACATGTCGCGATAGCGCGACATGTCACGATATCACGACAGAAACCCACCAAAGGCCACGAAGGCTCAACCTGTCGTGATATCGTGACAACATCCGACTTGAGGCCGTGACAGTGCTATAGGTCACGATATCACGACAAAAAAATTCCTTAGCATAAAAAACACTGCACATTATTTCAAAATTTGTTCAAGGCCTTGTCTAATCTCTGCATCCTCCACAGGCATATCACTATGCAGATGCATCCCAACCTCCCTCTCAGCACCCATCTTAGCAAGGAAATCAGCCGCCTTATTGAGAGTTCTGCTCGCATAAACAGGTATCACATCCTCTAATTCCTTCCAAAGCTCTTTAATTTGGGAGACCAAAATCCGTAGCCTCCAAGCTTTTGAGGCAAAGTTCCTCATGCAATCAAGAGCGCCAACCAGGATTTGGGAATCAGAATCAATGATTATCTTTCTATGACCCTGCTTGATGGCCCAGATGGAAGCAGATTTAATAGAAAAGGCCTCGGCTTCATTATTTGTGGCATATCCCAGACCTTGCAATTCCCAGTAGATCACAGACCCAACATGATCAAGGCATATTACTCCACTTCCAGCATTGCCCGAATTGCCTTTTGCAGCTCCATCAGTGTTTATTTTTATCCAGCATTCTGGATGAGGTTTCCAACAACTTCTTACCTGTCTCTGTAGATCAGCAGCTCTCTCTTCCAGAGGCTTAGAAGCAAGCTATTTTTCCTCCTCAGCATAGATGGCAACAGTTTCCACTACTTTGCTCCAGATGACCTGCCATATCCCATCCATCGAAGATAAGGTTTCACAAAAAATACGAGCATTTCTTTCCAACCACACCTGCCACCAAATAAAAAGGAAACCAAGATCCCAGCCAATTCGAAGAGCTTTAGATGTAAATCTACCTTTCTTCCAGCTTTCCCATAAATTGGTCCGAGACAAGTCTCCAATAGCCTGAAGTTTAAAATGGGAGAACCAACGATGCCAAATCTGTTGTGTGAAAGGACAATCAAACAAAAGATGATCAGCAGTTTCCTCATTCCTGTAGCACAAAACACACTGAGATGGACCAATGATGCCTCTGATTCTGAGATTGTCAAAGGTCAGGATTCCATTGTGCATAAGCTGCCAGGCAAAGAAGTTCACTTTTGGCCAGCCCTTGGGGTGCCAAATCTTCCTCCATTCTTGAACTCGAAAAGAGTGTGGGGGGGGCTCTGGAAGGATCGAATCATAGCCCTCCTTCATAGTATAAACCCCAAGGTTCCCAAATCCCTAGGAAATCTCATCCTCCTCATCTCTCCCAGTAAGAAACCGTTCTGACAAGATTTTTTCCAGAATTGGAGCCTGCTCCGGGGGGATTGGAATTGGCCATTCACCCAGCCGCTTGAACTTTTGAATCTTATACTCCCCCAATTGGCTGGTATTGAAGTAGCTCTCAATATGGATCCATCCCTTATCTTCTAGAGCCAATTTTATTGGATGTAATTCAGGAAACACAGCAAGAATGGGAGGATTCTGATCCCAAGAATCAGTCCAGAACCAGGCCTTCTCCCCTCTCCCAACTTTCCAAAACAATTTATCTTTGATAATATGAGATCCAAGCTTGAAAGCCTGCCACACTAATGATCCATTACCCTCCAAAGGAAAGCGGCCCAAGTCATTGGAGTGAACAAGACCCAAGTATTTACTAGAGAGGATTCTGCTGAAGAGGGACGTTGGCTAGGAAATCCACCTCCAATACAGTTTACCAGCCAAAGCCTGATTGTTAAACTTGGAGCTTCTTAATCCCAACCCACCTTTTTCCTTGGGCTGGGTAACCTTATCCCATCCAACCAAGGCCCATTTCCTCTCTCCTTTGGCACCTTCCCAAAGAAAAATTCTAGCCGCTTTGTCCATCTCTTTCCAAATTGAAGGAGGGGCAGCTAGGATAGAGAATTTATATATTGGCATGGCCTGAATAACAGACTGTAGGAAAGTCAGTCGGCCCCCATAGCTTAACCATCTATGAGACCAGTGATTCATTCTCTCTTTGATGCCATCCAAAAGGTCCTTCCAGAAATCAGCTTTCAATTTTTTGAAATGCATAGGAACCCCCAGGTAAACTACAGGAAGAGAGGTCCTAGTGAATCCCAAGATCTCAATAACTCTGTCTTGTGACCTTTGATCAAGATTAAAGAAGACCACTTTGGATTTTGTTTCATTGATGACTTTATTAGAGGCCCGGAGGTAGACGTTTAGAGAATCTCTGATTCCTCTTGCTTCCCTGAGGCTGGCCACTCCCACCAATCCAGTATCAACTACAAACTATAAATGAGTCAAAACTTTAGCCCCGATTTTAATTCCTGTTATCAGTCCTTGAAGTCTTCTTCTCAGGAGGAGTCTGCCTAATCCTTCAGCCAAGATGAGAAAGAGATAAGGAGATCAAGGGTCTCCTTGGCGAAGACCCCGAGAGGCTCCGAAAGGTGGCAAGGGAAGCCCCTTAATTAAAATAGAGTATGAAGGTGTAGAGATACAACTCATGACCCAGGAAATCTAGTCCTGAGAAAAACCAAAGGCTGCCAAAATCTTGACCAAAAAGCCCCACTCAACCCTGTCATAAGCCTTAGACATATCCAGTTTGATGAACATTCCTTTGTTACCTAAATTGTGCATTGTATGGATAGCCTCTTGAGCCAAGATCACTCCATCCAAGATCTGTCTCCCTTCAACAAAACCCCCTTGCTCTGAGGAGATTATATTCTGAAGAAGAGGTTTTAGTATTTCAGCCATAATTTTAGTGATTATTTTGTAAATCACATTGCATAAGGCAATAGGTCTGAAATCAGAAATGTGAACCCCCCTCTCCTTTTGGAATTAAGGTAATAAAGGTGTGATTTAGAGCCTTGAGCATTATTTTATTAGTTCGGGACTCCTCAATGACAGCCAGCACATCCTCCTCCAGGGTATCCCAGAAGGCCTAAAAAAACTCAATAGGGAAGCCATCAGGACCAGGCGATTTTCCAGTGCACATCCCAAAGACCACCTTCTTGAGTTCATCACGATCAATGGGCCTAAGAAGGGCCTGATTCTCTTCATGAGAGATAATAGAGGGAATGCCATCAATGACTTCATTTTGGGCTTCCACATCATGCTCCATACTTTCCTTGAAGAGGTTTGAGAAATACTCCATTGAGTGGGAGTGCATACCAGGAAGAGTGTCAAAAGAGTTTCCATTCTCGTCTTGAAGGAGTTCCATGTTATTCAATTGTCTTCTAGCACAGGCAGAGCGATGAAATTTTTTTGTATTTCTGTCTCCTTCTAATAACCATGTGTTTCTTGCTCTCTGTTTCCAGTAGATCTCTTCTTGATTATCAATGTCCTCGATCGCTTTGCGTAAAGCATCATCCTCGGATTTAAGATGCTCAAAAATGATTCCTTCCCTGAATTGTTTTTGCACCTCATTCCATCTGGTCAACAAGGGAGCCCGTTGGAGCTGGAAATCAGATTTATTAGTTTGCCTCCACTGTTTTAGTTTACTCTTAACAAAAAGAAGTTGTTTATGAAATTTGAACATAGCTGTCCCAAAAGGGAGACGACCTTCTTCCCACCACTGTGGAATTTTCCTTCGGAGGTCCTCTTTTTGCAACCAAAAATTTTCAAATTTAAATGGTTTGTAATACTGCCCTGACATAGTCCCTCCCTCCAGCAAAATGGGAGAGTGATCTGAGACTGGGCCTTCCAAAATCTAAAATTTGATATTCCATCTAACAAAAGCTTCCTCCGAGACTATAAATCGGTCAAGCTTAACCTTCCTGGTGTGTGGCTCTCTTCTTTTATTAGTCCAGGTAAAGTTCATACCAGGGCCTTTGATATCAACAAGGTTAAAGGCCTGGAATTAGGCAATTAAAATCCGGTCCCCTATATCCAAAACTGGGATACCACCTTCCTGATCCCTGGCAGATAATTTGGCATTTAAGTCCCCAACAATAATCCAATCATAGTATTCCCGAGAGGACCTCATGTTTTGAACAACTTTCCATTGAAGCTGCCGACCATCGATGTTATGAGCCCCATAGAAGTTTGTAATTAAGACTTGTTCAGTTGTAACAATGTTCCTAAAAAGAGATGTGAGGACACCCCTCCAAGCTGTATGTTCTATTGCTATCCATGCCAAAGGATTCCAAAGAGTAGCAATCCCTCCCGAGGCACCTAGAGCAGCCACAACCATATGTCCAGCACCCCTCCAGATTTTACTGACAGTTTTACTCATAAGGTCTAAAGACATTTTTGTCTCCTGAATGAGCAGAAAGTATGTTTTACTTCTCTCTAAAAGTATTTGAATAACAGATTGATGGGTTCTACTGTTTAAACCCCTCACATTCCAAGATTGAATAATCATTGGAAACCTTGGGCGCAATAAGAATCAATTGTTCTCGCCAATCCTCCATTGATTAGCTTATCTCCTTGCACTGCAATGAGATCCTTATTGGATTTCCTGCCCGCCCCTTGGGAATTACTATTTTTTGACCTCTTCTCCACCTGGGTAATCCCTAGAGCTGGTCTTTCTCTGATATTTTTTGCATTTCCCATGGTGACATCCTTAATAACTGGCTGTGCTGGAGAGTGGATTACCAATGCCCCTGGGTTTTCTAGCTGCAAAATATCAGAGGAGTCAATCACCTGTTCTAGGACAGGGGTTGGTGAGGGAGGAGCATTAGAATGGATGTTATTATCATCAAGGTTCCCATATTCTCCTTCCATAATTTGGTCTTCTTGATCCACAAGAGATTTGAAGATTTCATATCGGTTGGTTGGCTTGGGTTGAGCTTGCTCCTTGCCATTTCTCTTTATGTTTATTATTCTCTTCTTCTGTTCAAAGCCATCTTTCTGGGCATCAGAACCTTGGGGAATGATGGGTGGTTCCTTGACCATAGTGGGCTTACCCTCTTGGGGGCGATTTGGCATTCCTTGTGGAACATCCGCTTTGGTGCTCAAGATATTCGGGCAAAACCTGGCCAAATGGCCATGCTTATGGCAAACTCTACATCGAAAAGGTAGGGCTTCATAGTCTAATTGCTGTATCCAGGATTGTCCTGCCAACTCCAATTCCATCTCGGCTGGTAGCGGCTGGCTAATATCCAGTTCTACACAAATTCTAGCAAAAATAGCAGTGTTTCCTTCTATGGTATCTTTGGAAACTCCCAGATATCTACCTAGAGAATTACCAATCAATTCAAGAATCTGCTCACCCCAAAACTCCATCGGGAGAGCATACAGCCGGATCCAAATCGGGACAGTCGTGGGCTCAATGCGAGGATCGAAGCCCGCTCTCCACGGTTGGACAAATAACCCTGTCGGGCCATGGCTCCTCTTTTATGATTCAAATTCTCTATTTCTATCCGCTAAGGAGGAAAAACTAATAATAAAATACTCATTGCTTATGGGCCATAAGGAGTACTCAGCGATAGGCTCCCAGTTTTGTCTCACCCAGGTGTGCAGAAAGTGCAGGGTGGGTTGGATACCCATGAATTTGCAAATCAGGTCATGAGTAGCACGGTAGTTGATCTTATCCTCGACCATCTTTGGTTCTATGAAAATATTCAGTTTGGAAGCAGATTGCGGGAGATATCCATTGACTCTGTGCACAGGAGAACCCTTGCTCGCATTCTTAGATAGCAAATGGTAAGCACTCCACTGAGCTTCATCAGAGGAAGACGCAGGGTTTTCTCTTAATATCTCGGCATAAGAGGTCTTTTTCCCATTGAGAAATCCTGGAGGAGACCCCATTGGGCCCTCCCGGGGCAACGAAAGAGCCGTCAGCAAAAATCAATAACAAACCACCTGAGTCCCTGGTAGAATCTTCCCACCAAAAACCCTAGAGCCTCGGTCAATGACTGTTCAGAAAGTTTCCCGCAAAATTGCCAAATCGCCAGAGCTCCAAAAATCTAAGTTCAAATAGGATGGATCCACACAAATTCAAATATTACAATTCTAATTCCAAATTTTAAAAATCCTAATTTTAGCCAATTGGCTATAAATAGTCGCTATGCATAACCTTGGATCCTGTTGTGTGCTTGTCTTTGTCCACTAGGGCAACCTGCTCTATGTATTGTGTTATGGGTTGAGTATCCTCATGTTCTGAAGTAGTCTATGTGTTGTAGGGTCACTTTGGATATTCCCTTGGTTCATTGGTGCATCTAGAGATTATGTTATGTGAACTTCCTTAAGCAGAATATTCAGTAGCAATACTTCTAGGAGCTGGTCTCGAGGGAACTCGATCCAACTAATCAAGTTTTCTGGTTCTCCATGGCTAATACTATGGAGTCCCATTGGAACAAATGAGCTCATGGTTTAAGGGTACCCTCCCATATGTATGGAGGCTATAATATGTACTAGGCCTATGACTGGGTGTGGTCCAAATGTCTTACCCCTTAGTGGTATGATCTATCATGTGTGTATCATGCAAGGTTTGGAGCCTTGAACTATTTGTGTGCTTATGCAATGAGGATGGCCTTGATGATTTCTCATGTCAGTTCAATGACAAAGGTCTTTTAGCCTCTGTATGTCTGTGTGACAAGGGAGGTTGGGATACCCTTGCTTGTCTATATGATGAGAGGTGCCATGAAGACTCCTCATTCCTGTGTGTTTAGAAAGTCCTTGAGGCCTTCTCATGTCTATGGGATGAGGAACTAGGATGTATATCTCTTACCAAGTTTTCTCATGGAGTTCCCCCAAGGGTTGAATTGTCACCCCTAAGACTTGTCAAACTTCATCCAACTATACTAGGGGTGGGCAACTCAATGCTGATATGACTATGAGTGTGAGGAGCATTAGTTTCCCCCTTGGTGTTGGATAAGGGGTGGTTGATCCATGTGTTCACCATTATTAGTATTCATTATCTTCTTGATTAGTTTCTAAATTACACAAACAAAACAAGCAAGTGTTTATCTCTTTTAAGGATTAGTGTATTCCCTAAACTATTTGGTGTGTTTGGATTTGTTGTTGATATTGAATTCTTGTTTGTGTTTGGACTTAGTATGAGGGAACTAAATAAAAGTAGAGACTAGGAACACTAGTGCCAAACATGATTTCTCAAAAGATTCTAGGGTACACCACTTAAATCCTAGTGGGGGGTTCACCTAGCTCTTCCACTATGAAATAGTGGAAGACAGTTTGAACACAAGTGACTTGTGCCAACTAAAAATGAGCTCTCTATTCCATCTATGAATATTTAGGGGGAAATTTTGTGGAAGGAGATGAATTCCAATGTCACTGGTCTGAATTGGGGGTCGGTGATGAAATCCAACCTTACCAATGTTATTGTAGAACATGCAAATGTATGGGGTTCTTTTTATATTTTGAAATATAAGACGATGCATCAACCAACATTCATGATTTACATCACTACATACCTAAAAGTAATTTTTTGGCTTTAGAAATATGCATATCTAATGTAATCTAGATGATATTTATGCAATGCACTTCCTACTTTGTGAATGGGCAGCCATTGGTTGGGCCACATGCAAGAAGGCTAATCATAGAATCCTAGCATTCTAGAGACTAGGGCAGACCTTACAAGTAGAGACCCATTGTTCCTAGAAGCACCTAGAGGAAACTAAATAAATCTAAGAAATGTGCAATACAAATTTATTTTCATTTTCTTCCTTTTTCCCTAATGAGATTATGTTTTTGCTTGTTGTTTCAAGAAAATAAATACAGATAGAAGATCACAAAGAAAATAGAGGATGAAACCAACCTCAAATCCTGATATGGTGATGAAAATTTTAAGCTCTGCTACACCCTACTACTGGACACTATCGACCACAGTGGATGATTCTAGCCACTATCATATACAATGGCTAAGATATGTTGGCCGCTATCGACCAAAGAAGCCAAACCTACACATAAAACATGCTCGAAACATTAGTCAAATGGCCAAAAACAAAAACCTGGTGGGGGTCCCACCATGATCGCCATCTGTGCGACCCCAGGAAGTACGCACCCTTTATTCTACTTGTAATTTTATTTCAAAATGAAATGAAAGACCATAAAATGCATATAACACAAAAATAAAATAAAGAGAGATCCTTTTATTTATATTGAACCCTAATTACATGTTGGTCCCTCTGATGGATACCCATTTTGATACAATGAATAACAAGCAGAACAATGGTGAATAAAATGTCCCCTCACAAAGGGATGATGCAATTCCACAGGCATCTTGATATCGCACACAAAAATGTATGAGGGGTTACAAATGCCTCCTTCTCCAGATCTATACCTAAAGGGATCCTTGTGCTCCTGATGATTTGATCTGATCCTGTAGACCTGTACCTACATTCATGGAAAAAAAAAGCATGCTTAGTAGGATGGGCTGCCTCTCCGGATGAGGCCTTTGTTAACGGATCTGAATAATCTTGATAAAAATGATGTACAAGCATAAAAAAGATAATAAATACCTATAAAGCTGAGAAATACAGAATAAATGCATTAATGGAAGTAGATCTGAGCTATGACTTAACTAATCAAATTAAGCAATAATGAATCTAGACTAAAGCAATAGAGAAATTATACCTATATCCTAAAACATGCCTACGGGGCACTGTCCAAGATAGTGGTCGTGATATGAAACCCTTTTCCTTTTGAATTAGGGGTTGTTGTGCTATCCTCTTTGCTACAATTTTTGTTCAAGGGTCACCTAACATGTCTCCTACACTGATTGGAGGTTGGAAATATTGAATCAAAAAACTGGTGCACGGCAATAGCTCAACCATACAGTGCTCCAATGCTCCTCAAAGGGGCATAGATTGGTTCTTAATTTTGACAAGGCTTCACTGCTTGAATATAAAACTTCATAGATCCTTTGATTTTTGTGGGAGAGTCTATATGTAGACCTCCCTCTTAGATATGGAACTTGGCTTCCTAGAGAAGCCTCAATCCAAATTGCATGTGACTGACCATCTCGAGTGAGAAGCGTTAGTCACAAATTAGCATGGAAGGGGTAGTTAGTGGAACTCAGGGAATTCCTCATCAAAATCCACCTGCTAACCATGCAGAGGTGCAATAAAACTACATGATATAGAATTGTATTCATGGCTAGACTGTGTGTGATTATGGCTACTACCAAGTTCAGCGGCTAGGTGTGGCTGTTGTAGTCTTCAGTGGCCAGGTGTTCTCACCATTCTTCTTGAGAGTGACCAAGCCTAGATGGGCTAGAATTGCCCTTCTTGAGTGGTTAGGACCACTTATTGCTCTTGGAGAGATACAAGAGGGTTCATATGGTCTATGAATGTGCCCATATGGATAGTCTCCTAAATATGATGCTTTTTAGGTGTCTACACATGCTCTTTCCATGATTGGGGTATCTAACATTGACTAGATCAATGACCATCATCAACCCTCAATTTGACTCTAGGTCATCTATTTTTGCTCTATGTTGTACTTTCACACAATGGATCCCAAAAAAGGGTACCTGTAGACATCTAAAACATACCATATTGAGGAAGCTACCTATATGAACTCCTTTTAGACCATATTAACCACCTTGGCAAGACCTAGGGCTAAAAAAATGGTTTTCACCACTCAAATAAATAAATTTCCATTTACAACCATGGTTGTCCCTCCAAGGGATGGCCTCCAGAGTTCATCTCACCAAGAGATGGCCTCCAATCAGGGTTGTCTCATCCCAAGACAATCGCACTAGAAGTAAAATAAAAAAAGAGCAAGACATAACTAGCAATCAAAAATATCAGTTAATCCTACCTATGAACCCACACCGCAATTTAGCACGTGCATGAGCCCAAATTAGAGCAACTGCATGACATAATTAGTTGCATGAAAATTTTGAAGATAGGCATTCACTTTTCTTAATGTGAACTACCCCTTCACTTTTTCATGGACAAGGTTGTGCTATTATTAGATTTCTTTTTAGAAATGTATATAATATCGCTCATCCCTCAGTAAAAATATCTAGAATTTTCAAATTTCTAAGCAACGAAGTGCTGCCATAATTTCACCATAAGATTTTGCATTATGAAGGGTCAAAATTTCAAATATTTAAGCCTTATCACTATCAAAATCTATGGAACCAAATCAATTTGAGGACTAAAATTGCACTAGCATATTTTGCATGATCCTACATTCCTACTTTTGTTGCTGATCAGACCCACTAAGCCATTCTCATGAATGCACTAATACATCAACAAAACTCCACATATAGAACCCAAGAGTCACTTTTCATCTATCTCAAAAAAATAATTATAGGATAGCGTTCATCTCTATCAGAGATGACTTGCAAGCACAATCATCTTGCATGAAAATAACCTCTAGCACAAATATGATTATTTGATTTTATTCTAGTAGATTTTAGCAACATTTTATTTATTGCATTTTAGATCAATTATAATGTCATTTATGCATGCATATATTTTCATTTCATTTATTTATCACATCGTTTATCATCATTATATTGAGATCTATTTCGAAGGGCTCTGCACATGCTACTAATTGCTTTGATTTTCTTATTTTTAGGTTACCGATATCTACAAGGAAGAGGAGCACAAAATATTTTGCAAATTAATCATTATGGAAATCCTAGAAACATTCCCCAAGTCAATTCGTGAGTGCGAGGAAGATCCTACGAAGTACACCCAAATTATTTTTATTTGTAACTCATTGTATCAAATTGGTAGCAAATCCCTCGGAGGGATATCATTGTAATAATTTTGAAAAGAATAGATTTGATATTAATAAAAGGGCACCATTTTTATTATACTATTTTTTCATTATGGTTACATGATTGCTATCTCTATTTCAATTGCATGGGTGTACAATTTTTTTTGCATTTAACTATACTATATCATACATGAAAACATGATATTTAGATATATATATATATATATATATATATATATATATATATTTTAACATGGTGGACTCGATAGCCACCACGAGTCTTGGGCCAGCCGCCAGAAAGCCACCATAGTTTCTTGCGCAGTCCACCCCCAGAAGCCGCCACCAGAGAAACCTCGCGTAGACCGCCCCTATACCACCATGCCCCAGTCAATTTGAACCTTTTATGCCACTGACACACCTGAACGAGGATAGGCATTCAGTCCGATGAGGCCCGAGGGAATGGAACCCTGATCTCCCCACTCTGAAGGAAGCTACAAATACTTTATTGGTTGAAATTTTTGGGTTTTAGTAAGGGACTTCATGCTTCATAATTATTAAGGAGGGATTTATTCATTTCTCTCCTAATCTAGGCTTTTGGAAGGGGAATCCCACTTTTTTGTTTACCTCTTTTGTTGTAGCCTAAGGTTTGCTCTCTACACCTTTATTGGTCTTTGGGATGGACCACATGTTCATTGATCATGGCACTTGGGTTTATTTATAGGAAGGGATTTCTAGAGTAGGCTTGGGATCTCTTAGAAAATCTATTTTCTATCCTTTTTAGGGTTCTCCTATGGTATCCTTCCCTACAACTTATTTTTGGTCTTTAGGGTGGACCCTATGCTTTCTTGCACAACTATGGTTGAAGATGCCTTTAGATTTCTTCTTGGATAAAAATCTAGTGGGTTTGGGTAGGCTTTAGGATGGGTGACTTTCTTCTGTAGTATTTTCTGGTCCATGGGTGAGGGACCCTATGCTTGCATTCCAACTATAAAATATGGTCTCTTGATGTTAGTCCTTATGTTGGATTTTCCCTTCCAGTCATGAGGTACTAGGGTAGACTAAATATTCTTGTGGTTTTAATACCTTTTGGTTGTGCTCTCTATCTCCTTTGTAGTGATATCTCATGACCTATGGAGATCTCCTCATGCTACTAATCCATATTCCAAGTCCTTGAAAAACTCCTCTTAATAGGGTTCTCAATTTTATTTTCAAGTGTAATTTTCTTCATTGGGGCTCAAGGCCCCCTTGTTTTTTTTTATTTGGTGCTAGATCCATCTTGAATGTGTACTAGTTTTTCCCAATGTTGGAGGGAAAACCTTGTTCAAATTTTGTTCGTCTTGGCGGTTTGCTAGTTTTTCCCAATCCTAGCAGGAAAACCTTGTTCAAATTTTTGTTCGTCTTGGTATTTTACTGGCTTTCCCTAGTCTTGGTAGGAAAATATTTTTCAAATTTTTGTTCTAGTTTTTTTTGGTCTGATGGAGATTTTCTCCTTTAGTTGTTCTTTTTTTACCTCTAGAATCTAGTCTTCTCAAGCTTGTTCCTCTTGTTGTGTTCTCTTTGTTAAAGGTTTGGGGACCCTTTCAAAATTCCTTTTTTTCAACCAATCAAAAACAAAATTTTTAATATTGAGATTCATACATATTATTAAAAAATTAGTGACATCTTTCTCTAATTTGGATGACCTATCACCTACTTTTTAGAAACCTATAGTCACACTATGTGATTGTACTCCACCTAAGAGAAAAATAATATGTCATCCTACAAGAAGTCTATCTATGGTACCACTACAAAATATATATTAATATTTGAATTCATATTGATAATAATAAATTTACTTCATTCATAGATTAATATGGACAACACATATCACATGAGGACAATAATCTACTTGTAATAGTTCTACCTTATGATCAAATATCATAAGCGAAATCAAAGCTCCTATTATAGACACTTCTCATAGTGATTGACACATGTAATCTTAATTTCATCAATTAATTTTTGCTATACCCTAATGAGTATGATTTCACTTTGATGCACCACCAAATAATATAAGACATGCTAGTCACTAACTTAACTATGTATTTTTTTATAACATAGTATATCTCTGTATCATGTTTGTAATACCTCAAAAATACTTGATTTGGGAGGTGTACTCTACCAAGATATTTAGGAACTTTGGTGTCAAATTGATTTGTAACAATATTTTTTATCCATACATGAACAAGATTTAAAATATTATATTAAATTTTATATTTCATGCAATATCACCTATCTAGAAAACATGAACTTGGGACTTCACACTCCACTACTAGTTCCTTATCAAACCAAAGAATTCATCAATATAGATTATATCTTAGGACTATCTTCACCCAAGTAATAGAATGATTTTATATTTATAATGATTTATATGTTCTTAAATATGGTCACATGGTACCATGAAATAAACACATCCACAAAACATAGGTAACCAATATGTACTAATTCACCTTGGCATATTGAAATCCATTATATTATATAGATACTCTATGATTTTCAACTTATTATTGCAACACTTATGGAATTTGCTTATAACATGCATAGACTACTTCATTAATTTCTATTTATAAATACATGGATTTAATGAGGTGGTTAATAGATACACTTTATTTATTTATTTTATGAAGGTTGGAAACAAGGGTTTTTGGAAGGGTCCCAACCCTTTTGCATAGGGAAAATAAACTTCCAATAGGAAAAATAGCCCAATGTCGAAAGGGTACAACTAGATAAAAATATCATATCAAATAACAACATGAAAACCAACACAAGAAGCCAACAATAAAATACTACAAATATAATAAGAGAGCATAATGGTTAACTAATATTTGGAGAGGTTGACATCAACCTCCAAGTATTCCTTCTTCTTCTTAATCTACACCTCAACCTTCAAAACCTCCTAGGAGTCTTTGGTACTCAAAATATTATTTTAATATTTCTTCATCTCCAACATATAATCTTCATTTACTATTGCGATTGGAGTTACAATCTTCATTTAAATTTAGGACTTTTTGAATGTCATTGGAAATCTACTTTGAATTTTTATTAACTCTTGCCTTAGATAACAAAGGTCTCCTCACCTTTGTTTTATTGAATAGGTCAACATTCTACTTTGAATATTGTGTCTTTTTTATCGAAGGAGTTTCCTATGTACTATCTACTTGTGCAAATTTACCCTTGGGATGAAGTGCTTCCTTTGTCAAAAAATTCTTCTTGCCTGATATCTACATCTCAAGAGCTAACTTTGGTTTATGATCAGAAATTTGAACCAAAATCAACTTGGCCCCTAAAAGGTCTTCCACCCTACTAGACTATTGAATCCCCTAGGACTCTCTTATCTGATGTAGTTTCTTATACTCCGAAAGAGTCAAACCATAAATATCCATTGTTTCCTCCTCTTGAATCATAGATGCCTTCTATAACCTAAACTTGAATACATTTTATTTTAATATATAATCATGGGAGTGATATTTTATTCCACATTTAAAATTCCTATAATAGCACCTTATATATTTTCATAGATCATTGTTCTTCCAAGCATGATTTGTATTTCAACCTTATATTTTCCTAGACAATACCTTCTAAAAATTATGAGTGAATAGACACCTACATAGATTAAGAAATTGAATATAGTTGAGTTCTTCGTACAAAACATCAAACATGTGCATAACTGAGATTATGAATTACTTGATTTACAACATTATAAGTTTAAGTAAAAATATTGTTAGTATTGCACCCCTCATAGATTTTAATATAGATATAGTTTTTGGTTCTATATTTAGAAGGAATGATTTTCTAAATGACACTAAAAGAGCAAACATGTGCATTATGGTTCTTACACAATTTTATGCCTAGAAAATTGGGAATATTTTTGTTCTTGAATTGTTTGCCTCCTTGGAAAGGCATGTAGTTTTGTATGTGAAGTTTCTTAAGCCATAGTGACCTATAAAGAACAAAATAAATTTATAAAAAAATTGGAATATATACAAAAGTTGAAAGATGTGAGTTATGATAGAAATCATCATCAAAAGCATAAATTAAATGTATGTAATATATGTTGTGATAGAGATATGAGTTGTAGACCAATTGGTTCTAACAAACCCCATAAGGGGGGAGGAGGTCCAAGGTTCAAATATTAGGCTTCATCAGACTGAATTCTTTTCCCTTTCTTGGTGCTTTCAGCATCGTAAAATGTTTAAAATGATTGTGGCATGGTGATTATAGGGGTGGACTACGCAAAGAACTGTGCAACATATTTTGAGGTACACAACACAGAATATTGTGTCAACCATAAAAATATAGAAAGCATACCCAAATTTGTGGTGGTTACTGATTCCAATATTTGTCCCTAGTTTCTCTTCAACAACAACAACTACTATAGCCACAACAATATTTTTCACTACAAGCACAATCACCAACACAACAACAATCACAACCATAACACAAAGCACTACCATAGTCTTATTATTATTTACATCAGTAGTAGTTGAGTACCACTAGATACTTGGTTTTTCATATAGGTACACTGCCAACCCAAGCACATGGGATCTTTACATCATATTTTCAATAGTGTTTTCCCTATTTTCAATAGCCTTTTTCATATTTGATAAAAGTGGGGGCACTTTCTAGTAAATAGGGGGGAATTGATAAGGATTGATCTCTATACAATGCTTAGTATCTATATACCAATATTTTATTTAGTTAATTATTATTTTTAGTATCAATTAAATTACAATGCATGTCTTATTTTAAAAAGCATGTCTTCTAGAAAAAGTATTATTGTACTATTTTATAAGACTGGATATGAATAATATTGGGTGTGTGAATTTTCATTGAGAAAAGTCTCTCTCTTTCAGTGTTTATTTTATGGTCATGCATGTTCATGCCAATTTTTGCTCATATCAAACTTGTATGAGTCTAAAGCAACTTTTAGCTATGACGGACTATAATCATATAGGATTTAGTTTTGTTGGAGGTACTTGTAGCCAAGTATCTCCTCATATTTTCCTTCTCTTCCTCTTCTCATATTTATCTCCTCTTTCTATTTCTACTTTCTATTTCCCTACACCCTTATCCTCCCCAATAATATCCCTACCCTCAATGATTCCATCAATCACCCTCTTCTACATTTATTATTACTCCCACTCCTTATTACATAATTTTCATTTTCACTTCCTAATAGCCTTTTCGTCTTATAGAATATTTTATCCTCCCCATTATATAGACAATTCCATGTTTTTTAAGAAAATGGGATGAATATGCAATAGGGGTACTTTCAACTGCATGTTTAAAATACCTATTACAACTACAAAAACTATTTACCCCCTTTACATATATGCATTCCCTTCTTTAATTCTGTATTCTATATATTTTTTATAATATTTCTTGGCTTCCATATCTCTATTTTCTAGTAGCTTATCTTCTATCTCTTCTTACCCTTAATAATTCCACTTTTCCATAGATAAGGTTTGCTAGGTTCTCTACTTTTGCAAGCAAAAAACTATAGAAGTCACCAATAATATGGGTTTATTTGATCACCCACATTCACAAGTCCTTGCAAATTTAACTGAACTGTAAGTTTACTAAAGATTTGTTAATTTATATTAATGCAACTATATAGAAACCATACTACAAACATCATCTTTGTGCAAGTTGAAAATTAGAGTAAGTTGCTAATGGATATTTGGCTAAAAAAAAATAAACAATTTTAGATATGTAGTTCTTAGTACTAACCGAAATAGAGTCTACAAGGATAGTTGTTAGTAGGAGTTAGTTATAGTTTCAAACAAGGTAGTGTTAATGATAGAATATAACAAGGTACTTGGGATAACAAACTAACTAGTAATTGATATGGAATTTATCGGGAACCAGAGAAGAAAGTCAAATTTTTAGATGAAGGAAAGTTTTTAGAGAAAAATATACAACACTTGACTAAGATATATATGTGTGTGTGTGTGTGTGTGTGTGTGTGTGTGTGTGTGTGTGTGTAAGAAAGTCAATTTTTTAGATGGAGGAAAGATTTTAGAGAAAAATAGGCAACACTTGACTAAGATATTTGTGTGTGTGTGTGTGTGTGTGTGTGTGTGTGTGTGTGTGTGTGTGTGTGTGTGTGTGTGTGTGTGTGTGTGTGTGTGTGTGTGTGTGTGTGTGTGTGTGTGTGTCTTTTCAAACTGATTATTTTGATATATAGCACCCAAACACTTTTTTAGACCATTACTAACAATAGTAACATCTAGAACAATAATTTTATTTTTAGTAATTCATTTAAGGTGGTCCAAAACACAAGTATATGGTTGGAGGTACTAGAGGAGCAATAAGGGAGATAGAACAAAAATAATATATGGAACAAATAAATCAAACACATAGTAACCTACATAGTCAAATGCCACACAATGGAAAAGAAGTTAAAAAATGAAATATCACAAGCAAGTCTTGATAACTAACTACACTAAAGTCAAAACAAGGATTGAGAAAAAATTCCTTGAGGTTGAAGAGCATTTAAAGGAAGGTCTAAAATTATACCAATAGATTAACACTGAAGGATTGGATGGAAGTTAAATAAATAGAGATGAAGAAACCTATCATGCTATTTTTAACACTAATAGCCCATTTAAAATTCCCAAAATAGACTTTTACAAGTTTAATGGCAAGGAACCTGATGGTTAGTTGTATCAGGTGGATCAATTCTTCAAACTTCATAATGTCCTCTAATATTTATGGGTCACCATGACATCTTTTAACTTTGAATATGAGGCCCCACAATGGTATTTGTGGGTACAAAACATGACTCTTGAATTTTCTTGGGAAGACTTTGAGTCCCAATTACTCACTCATTTTAGACCTAGTGAATATGAGGATTTTATACGACCCTTAACAAAACTAAAATAGACCTCTACTTTTCAAGAGTATCATACTCAATTTGAGAACTTGGCTAATAGGACAAGGGGTTTGAATGAAATTTTTTTCAGAGATGTTATATAATATTTTGTAATGTACACATGGTATTTTAGGTGCCTAGATAAGTGGGGCCATTAATATAACTATTACAAAGAATATAACTTCTTATTTAGTATAAGATACTAGCTTAGGTGGTCACTTGCATGTGAAGCCAACCCTTGAGAATTATAGTTAGGGTTACAAAGAGTATTTAAAAAGTAAAGAGGGCATATATGAAGGCATATCATATTTTGTTGTATATAAGCTTTTATTTTAAAGAGGTTGGACCCTTGAAGAGGTCTAATATTTTGTAATATCTTCTTGCTTCTTGCAATATAATCTGTTGTATTTCCATTTCATCTTGCAATATTGTTAATTTTAAGCTCTTTTTTGTTATTATTGTAATATTGTGTGGATGTGCTTTTATTTCACTACAAGGTTCATAACATCTATAGTTACAAACTTGTAAATAAGTTACTAACAAATTGTATGAATCATGTAGAGCACATAAGTACAATTGATATTAATATATTATCATCAATTATTTCTTCCAAGGTGTTCAATTTTACCTTTAATTTTATAATCTTTTAAAAATATTCCAAACTTTAATTGTCTTGCTTTTCTAATTTTTATGGTCAATACTTTAGTGATGAGTGACTACTTGATTTCTACCTTAAAAAATAGTGCATAGAATATCCCAAGCCTCTTTTGATGTATTAGCTTCACTAATATGATATTGAATTTCACCTATTATGCTTGATAAAATGATTAATTTTGCCCTATTATATATATATTTTTTGGTAAGTAAATTTCTTCATTGATTACCGGGTTTTACAGGTTGACCCAAAACCTTTTACAAAATATAGCCTTCATCTGAAGCTACGGATCCTAGTTATCCTGAGGAACATCTGTCCTCTACAACTACTAAACTTCCTAGCAGTCTTAGCCGGGCAGGCGACATATACAAAAACCAAAAACAAAATAGGACCAACCAAGATGGGCAAGCCACACTGATCAACATTACAAAAAGAAAAGGGAACCACAGCCCAGAGAGGATTACTTCCTCTAAAAAATGTCAACCAAAAATGATACCCCCTAGGACCCGGGGATCCTCATGCCTCATCTTCGACATCTTCCTCGAGCTCCTCTTCCTTTTCATCCTCTTCTTCCTCATCATCGACCTTGGCCTCAACTTTTGGCATGTATCCTTCATTGAAGATCACCTGAGTCATAGTGTCATAGTGCTCCTACATTTGGTGGATGATGGCCGCATAAGATTTCAGAATGAACCTTTTGAGAACCATGATTGTAGGTCCCTCCTCGTCCAGGTCGCTAGCACTGGTTTTGGAGCTGCCTTGGATTTGTTTGTTCTTAAGTCTCAATGAGGATCTCATTGGGGGTTCCTCAATCCTTAGTTTTTTCTTAGTCATGCCCCCTCTGGTTATGGGCTCCCCCACTCTTTTCTTCATCGAAGACACAGATGAAGGTTTGTTGGTGCCTGGGCTAGCTCTTGCCCCCGAGCTATCTGGCTGATGATCGGGCAGTATCTCCTTGATGACTTGAGGTTCGGGATTGGGTGTCATGGCCAACACCCACTTATAGATTACTTTGAACAATCCTTGGTGCATCGGCATGGTAGACCCTCTCTTGCTATGATAGGCATTGATGGTGTAGTTCATCGAGTTCATCAAAAACTGAGGAATACTTATCGGGTTGACATCCCGAAAGAAGTTTATGAAAGCATAGTGAAAGCTCAACAAAGTCTTACTGGGATCCTCAACCGTGATAAAATCCATCACATTTTTCATGACCCCATTCCATGGAGTGGGCAAATCCATTCTGGTGAGCCCATTCTTGGCTTCCTTGAAAATTTTTGGGTTGTCGCGAAATTCCTTCAATTCCACCTCCTAGTGATGTTTCTGGCGATGGATGGAGCGACCTTTCACCGTCTGACCAGTTACCATAGCCAGCATGTTCACATCAATGATGAACTCTCTTCCTCGTATCTCCACTTTGTCATCCTCCCAAGTGTCCATCACCACCTGGGTGATATCTTCCTCTACCCCTGAGAACAGGTCAAAAAATTGGGTAAAACACCGCTCAGTGAGGATGGCCTGAGCCACGGGTTCCATGATGACCATGCTCGGCTCAATGTAAGTCATATTTCCACTCGTAGTATTCTTCCTTATGATTTGTTCAGACTTTCTCAGGTTAACACACTATCGATTTCCTCTTTTGCTACTGCTAGGGAAGGAATAGGGTTTAAAACCATGGTGGTGAGATATGGGGTTTTCCTTAATTGGTGTGCCATATTCGGGGATCCATCCCCCCTTTGCCACCTTGGATTTGTGCCAGCTATCCTTGGGTGCCAACGTGTGATTCTGGCTGCCTTTGATTGTCCATAGATCAACACTATCCTTAGGGAGATTACCATGCATTGGAAAGGACCGGTCGTAATCCTCCACCTGTGTCTTTTGCTTCCACGCATGATCTGTCAGCCTTATCCACCTCCCAACTGCCTCCGTGTCATTATGATTTGGATCCTCACTAAATTTCATTATCACCATTTTTGTTGTGCCTTCATCGACCTTTGTACTTTGCATGGACCCGGTCCAACCAACGTCCTCCATTTGGGCTTCGCGCCAGGTGGCCCTATCAGTCAACAACATCTACTTCCTCGTAGTCCACCTCTCATTGCAATGATTCTCAGTCTTCTTGAGATGCTTACCAAAATTTGAAATTGCCACCATCGGAGTCTGCGTGGCAATGACCCCTGCCTTATCACCATAGATGTGGCCAATAATGTTGAATATTTTGGTGCTGAGTCCCCAAAGGAGGTTGGTGGTGTGGGTCGAGAAGTTTACCTTTCCATACCTCGGAGTCCTGCCCTTTTGGATTTTCCCATCAATCCTGTCCGAGGTATTTGAGAACGTTGACCTGGGAATCAACTCCATCTGATTGGGATTTTTTTGAAACGCGGCCTCATGATGCACATTGGCCACGTGGATATTGGCCACTTTTCTACCGCCACCCTTAGAGCATAGGTTGTCTATCATTGCGAAGGATGAGATCAATTTCATGAGGCACATCACGTGTCCACGTAGTCAATCTTCTAGCCTCGACCCTTGCATTTTCCAATTTTTCCATTGATCTGTTGGCCTCACGGAAGACGTGGCGGGCCCTCTTTCCTTGTCTGGCCTCGAACAAGGTCCTTGCCTCATGGATAATGGCTTCAATCCTCCAGGGTGGTTTTTTGCCATTAGTTAAAAGGTTGATAATGATTTTTGAGTCTCCTTCCACCACCAAGTTGCCTTGGATCTCTTGAGCCAACAATAGGCCCCTCCACAGCGCTCTAGCCTCAGCCTCATTGTTAGTTCTGGATCCTAATGGTTCAGCAAAGGCCAAAATCATGTTTCCTTGATGATCTCTGATTACTCCTCCAAAACCCACCTGCCCCAGGTTATCCTTCATTGCATCATCAAAATTGAGCTTGGACCAGCCTGTAGGGGGAGGCTCCCAAATGATTCCAGCTCTAGGGTTAGGTTTTGGTACCGAGGAATTGTCCTCCAATGGTATGCCTAGGGACAGGGCTAATTGTTTTTCTAAAGGAAGGGTTCCTCTATCATCTGAAGGAAAGATGTTGGTATTTTCTTTTGCAAAGGTGAGGATTCGGTTGAGGATGGTTTGAGAATTATGCTTGGACTCATTAAAGGCTCTATGGTTCCTCTCTAACCAAATTTGCCAAAGGAAGTGGTGCCAACTTATCTTCCAAAGGAACCTCAATTTTGGATTCACAAAGGGGAAGGGCCATTGTTGGAAGACTTCGGGGATTGAGGCCGGTTTAGCCCAAGAGATTCTAAATTCTTGGAAAATCCCATCTAGGATCGGGGTGGTCACCGGGCATTCTAAAAAAAGGTGTTGAACTGATTCCCATCCTGCCCTGCACATGAAACACCGGTTAGCAATAATCATTCCTTTAGTTAGCATTTGGTCAATGGTAAGGATCCTTTCTTGAATAACCAGCCATGAGAAGAAAGATATTTTGGGGATGAGGCCCTTTATCCAGACCAGATGAGGTTGAAACTGGTTGTCTTCATGATTGAGAAGTAAGTTGTAGGCAGTTTTGACTGAAAATTCTCCACTTTCTATTTTTGCCCACACTATATGGTCTTCAGTATTCCCTATGGGTATGAGCTACTGATGTAGAATATTCTGAAGCTCTCCACACTCGGCCGACAAACCCTGGACCCTGATAGTCTACCATTTTGGGAAGTTCCTGTCCTACCTTATGTAATCTACCACCTGAAACCCTATGGAACATTTCGTGTGATCTTTGAGCCTAGCCAAGTGAGGGTTGCTTGAAAGAGCCTCAGATCTGGCCCACCTATCTTCCCAAAAGTTGATTTTGTGGCCATTACCTAATATCCATCGGATCCCATTCTTGACCAACTCTCTGCTAGTGAGGATTGCTTTCCAGAAGGTGGATCCCCTGCTTACCAAATTTTCATTAAGGAAGTCTGCTCCCTGGAGGTATTTCCTCTTGACTATGGTTGTCCACTCATTTTCAACATTAGATAGCAGTCGCCAAGCTTGTTTATCTAAAAGCACCGTATTTAGGAGAGAGACTTTCCTTAGATTTAATCCTCCATTAGTTCTAGGTTTGCAGACTTTGCTCCACCCAACCAAGTGGATCCTTTTTTTCTCTTCCATCCCAGACCAAAGAAAGTTTTTTTGGAATTGTTTGATTTTTTGATACACTTTGCTTGGGGCTTTGAACACGGATAGAAAGTAAATAGGAATGCTCTGCAGGGAAGCCATGGTGAGCATCGCTTTCCCTACCTGGGATAGGAGATGGCCTTTCCATCCCGCCAACTTTTTTTGGATCCTCTCCAGAATGTTATTCCACATTGCTCCTTCTGGGGTTCCTGAGAATAAGGGCATGCCTAGATAGGAGGTTGGGAGGGATGCAGTGTGACATTCCAAAATCCTTGCAATGCTGGTTTGTCTGGGAGTAGGGGTATTGAGGAAATAGAGCTTGCTTTTGTTGAAATTCACCTTCTGGCCAACAACTTCTTCATACATCTTAAGAATGTGTTTGATCCTTTTAGCCTCCACCACTGAAGCCAGGGTTAGCAGCAATGTGTCATCCACAAATTGTTGGTGAGTGATGGGATTGGTAGAGGAGGTCACTTGGATGCCTGAAATGAGTCCTGCAATAGAGGCGGCCTTGATTTTCCTACCTAAAGCTTCTGCCACAATGATGAAAAGCATAGGGCTAATAGGGTCTCCTTGCCTTAATCCTCTTTTGCTTTGAAAGTAACCTGTCGTTGACCCATTCACCAAGACCGAAAACCAAGGCTTCGTAATGCATCCTCTGATTAGTCTAACCCATTGAGGATGAAATCCAAATTTCAGTAATATTGCATCCAGGAACTCCCAATTAATCCTATCGAAGGCTTTGTTCATGTCTAATTTTAGAGCCATGGTTGCTTTCTTTGTCTGGGCTACAGTATGGAGGGCCTCATGGACCGTAATAACTTCATCTAAAATTGATCTTCCTTGAACCGAGCTCCCCTGACTCTGATCAATAATACCCGATAAAATTACTTTTAACCTATTGGCTAACACCTTGGTGAGGATTTTGTAGGATACGTTACACAAACTGACCGACCTAAAATCAACCATTGTCCTTGGGTTTTGGACTTTCGGAATCAGCACTATAAATGTGGAATTGAATCCCCTAGGAATATGTGTTGAGGTTTGAAATTCCCTAATGGTAGCCATGACATATGCACCCACAATGTCCCAGTAAGCCTAAAATAACTGGGGTGGAAACCCATCAGGTCCAGGTGCCTTATCCGGTTCCATACTGAACAAGGCTTCTTTAACTTCCTCATCAGTGAAAGCCGCTAAGAGAGAATCATTTGTGGACTCATCAATGAGTTGAGGTATGAACTGGAGAAGAGAATATTTTACCTCAACCTGACAGATAGTTTCTTCACCCAATAGGGTTTTGAAGTAATCAACTACCTCTTCTCTGATTTCCTGGATGTTTTGAGTTGAGGATCCATCCGCCTTCATAAGATTGTTGATTTTGTTATTGCTCCTATTTCTTAGGGTGGACACATGAATTTTTTTGAGTTTGAGTCTCCCTCCTTTAACCACAGAGCTCTAGATTTTTGTCTCCAATAGATTTCCTCACAAGAAAGGATATTGTGAAACTCACTGAGAGTATCCCTCTCTTCTAATATTTTTACCTCACCATAGTTACCAGTATGGATTCTACTTTCAATCATTTGAAGTTTCTCTCCAACTGTTTTCTTATTTTCAAAAATATTGCCAAATACTTCTCTGTTCCAGATTCTGAGTTTATCTTTAACCATCCTTAGCTTCTGAGCTAATTTGAATGAGGAACTTCCCTGACAAGGTTGCAGCCACCATTCTTTGATTCATTCCCTCATGTCATCATGTTTAACCCACATTGATTGGAACCAAAATGGTTTTTTGAAAGGGTTGGCTTGAATGACCTCAAACAAAAGAGGGCTATGGTCTGAGGCACTTTTGGGAAGAGCCTACAGTATAGAATCACCAAACATTGTGATGGCTTCCTTAGATAGAAAAAATCTGTCCAATATTTCCTGAATCAATTGGCTCCCTATTCTTCGGTTGGTCCAGGTAAATTTGGCTCCTTTTAGTTTGACATCCATCAATTCATTTATGTTTATGAAGTTATTAAAGTCTTCCATGCTTTTTGATGGAAGTCCAGATCCTCCCTTTTTGTCAGACGGGTATAAGGGGGTGTTAAAGTCACCAGCAATCACCCAAGGAATGTTGTTGAAGGCTTGATTTAAGTGGCCTAGATGTTCCCATAACTCTGATCGTCCCTGGATAGAAGTTGGGGCATACACATTTGACATAATCCAGGATTTGTTTTGATCGGTATCATGGAATAGGACACTGAGCACTCTATCATCCGCCTGTAGCACAGTACCTTCTAATTTTTTTGGATCCCATAAGATCATTATTCCACCAGACGCTCCCATTGCCTGTTGAAAAGCAACTTCCCCTTGTTTCCAAATATTTTTAGCTATGGATGTTGATTGTATTTTGTCTATTTTTGTTTCTTGAAGAAAAATTATTGTAGGACTGAATTATTTCCTTATTGATTTCACTACCCTTTGCTTCGGTAGGCCATTTAGGCCTCTCACATTCCATGAGAGAACCTTCATTTAGATGGTTTGTTATTTTTTCCTCTCCCCTTTCCTTGGACCAAAAGGGGTTTGTTTGTATTGCTATCATCCTGACTTGGAATAGCTTGTTGTAGAAGTGTTTTTTGTTTGCCATTAGCAATTTCATTATTGATCCTAAGTCTATAATGTTCTGCAGTGGTCATCCGCCCTCTCTTTTTCTCGCTTCCATAATCGATAGGAGACTTGGTTGTACTTCTGGTTTTTTTTGGACTAAAGTGAGGAGGCATGGGATCCCTCTCCTCATTCTGAAAGGTGTCATCACCATTTTTGATATCCTCTTTACTTTGGCTGAGCTCCTAAAATTTAAGATCCTTGGTCTGAGGATTTCTCATTGAGGATTCTGTAAGGTTAGGGCTCCCTTGATAGGGGAAAAGTTGTTGCAGAACTAGACTGGAAGCTCTTTTGATACCCACTGATTCAACCACCTCAAATCTTGACTCCATTCCTTCTAGATTTTGGCTGAAGTACCCCGGGTCCTGCTTCTTCCCGTGAGAGGATGTTTTGGGATTTTTTGGGTCAATCGTAGATGGGCCAGATTTGGCAGGGGACTCTAGGGTTTTAGGAAACTCTATTTGGGGATTTTCCTTCTCACCCATTTCTTTTTTGGCATCAATGTTGGCTAAAAATTTGAATTTATTAAAGGTAGGATCCTTGTTACATACCTGAAGGTCCTTGACCTCCTCGCACCATTGTTTTCCTTTCTCCTAAAACTGGGGTTGGCCTGCATTGCCCCGATTGTCCTGGTTGGGCCTGACTGGCCTGTATCCTACAAAGGCTTGTCGAGATCCTTGGTTTGTAGGGATCCCTCTCCCATTTGTCTTGCTAGATTGGGGTATGTTCATGGCTTCCTTGTTGGTTGATGAAATCGGGCATTGGTTCCTGAGATGACCCTGAGTTTTACATTTGCTGCAAAAAGTTGGCTTGTTCTCGTACTCCACCGGTTGCACCCTTAGATAGTCTCCATATTCTAGCTCCACCTGGGTCAGAAGTTTAGAGTCTAGGTTGGCATTCACGTAGATCCTGGCATGCATCATTCTCATCCTTGCCCTGGTCGGGTGATCTATGGCCACCAACTCTCCTATGGTTTTGGCTATGCCAGTAAGCCAGTACTCATTAAAGAACTATGCTGGTAGCTTTGGTAGGCGAACCCAAATAGGTGCTATATTGATGTTTTGCTTGTCTGGATCGAAGTCCTCCCCCCATTGTCTGAGGAACAGGCTATATTTTCCTAAAAACCAGGGTCCTCCCGTTAGTATTCGATCTGCATTGACTTTGTTATTGAATCTTAACATGAAAAATCCCCTCGATAAAGCCACAATATCTAGATTTCCTATCATTTTCCATTTGGTCAAAGCCCAGGAACGTATGGTTTCAATATCTGGTCTCCCACCCAGGAACTTGCCAACTAAGGAGAATGATTCCATAGCCAAAAATATTTCCATGGTTTCAACCGAGGCCTTTATCCTATTGTTGTTTGGTATTAGAGGAGGTAAGTCACCTGTCCCTTCCTTCCTTTTACCTCTTAGCATTTCCAAGAAGGACAAGCCCTTCCTAGGGTCCCCCGACCCCAGCTAGGGCCCTTTTTTTGAGAATTTGTCAGGAGGGTCGGTCCCTCTTGCTTTTTTGAACTGTGCAGATAGGGGATCCTGACCTCCCTATCTCCTTCCTGCTACAATAGATCCTACCTCTGGATCCTCACACTATGCTAGTTTGAGGTTCCTGCCAACCGCCAATTCCCCTCCTTCTGCTCCTCCATCGCCCTCCTTCCACTCCTCCATCTCTCTCAATAGGGACAATCTTGAGAGCATAGGGTTTGGCTCTATTCAAGACCTTTCGCCCTATTATATTTTTCATCATAGTCTATTTGTACTTTTATTTTAGACTTTAATTTTTTAATACAATATCCCACTGTTCTACTACAAGGATACTTCTCATTTTTTTTCTTCCATGGAATGAAGTTTAGACCTCTTAGTTGTTGTGACTCCAAGAGATATAGTTTAGGAGTGGTCATTTTTTAATATTTCCTTATAAATGCAAATATGTTGTCATAATATCAATTGTATAAGGACATTTCAATTAATATTTCCTTATAACTCCTTATGTAAACTTGAAATGTAAATATGATCTTTTTAAATCTTTAAAAAAACTTTCAATATATTTCTATAGTTTTAATTTCAACTATAGAAAATATTTGAATTTTTCAAAAGTTTTATAAAAATATATATTTTTAAATACTTAAGAAAAATAAATGAACCTAGGAAGCCTTAGCACACACTTAGGCACTGTCTTGGACATAAATATCATACATTTGATATCTAAGACTCAAATTTTAGGTCCTTGATGTCTTGGACTTATATGCTTTATATCTTAGACTAAAAAATGCGCTCTTAGAATCTTAGACTTATTTCCTTCAGGTGAATCATAGGTGCACTAATAGGTGCTTAAACTTGTGCTCTTCAAGTAACTCATAAGTGACTCTAATAGGTGATTTAAAAAAAAAAAAACTAGAACTATATAGAGTCTCTTCTCATAGGTTT
The DNA here is from genome assembly GCA_028583015.1 of Wollemia nobilis. NCBI lineage: Eukaryota > Viridiplantae > Streptophyta > Pinopsida > Araucariales > Araucariaceae > Wollemia > Wollemia nobilis. The sequence continues at coordinate 11,898,500 of JAQPPZ010001125.1, forward strand.
AAATACATAAGTTTTTCATTTTTTTTTCAAAACTACTAACATCTTTTTATATGTAGACAAAAGAATTAATCTATTTCCATCTCTTGCAAATTCTTCAAAATTTTTAAAAATATTTCTTCTACAAATGCTTCAACTTTAACAAATATTTCTACTCAATAATTTAGCCAGAATGCTCTTTCTGCAAATATTTTTTATTTAGCAAATTAACTAGAACATTTCCATTAATAAATTAACTAGCACAAACTATAGCTTCTCCCTTTATATCATGTGACAATATCTAGCAAAGCTTCTTCATCTTCTCTTAGATGACCCATTATGATAACATATTGGTTTTAAAGCAATTTAAATATTAAATGAGTTCAAAGGTCTGCTGAATTACCTTTCATGCAAGACACAATTACTTGTAAAATAGTGTCATCTCTGTCTCTAATCTCTATAAGATATTAAGTAGCACTCTTATTTGTTTGGATATTTGGTCTCTATGAAATTAACCAAACTCTTTCTTCACTTAAAAAATGCTTCCTTATAAAAAATATGCTTATTTTTCATCTCAAAGAAAAATACTCCTTCATGATGTCTTAACGGTCTTAATCACAACATGCAAGCAACAAAACTCTATCCACTTGACTTAGAAATGTTAGAAAGAATGCTTTGATACCACATATTGGATATAGAGTAAAACCATTGAATATTTCATTAATATTCTTACAACCATATACAAATATGCAAGTATATATGTATAGTTTCTTACATGATGATCATATGGGAAAATAATCTCATATAAACCAATAAAGCAACGAGATAATACAAAATTCTAACTAAATAAACATTAAATATTTAATCTGACAAGATATATTTATGAAATATTATTATGAAAACTATAACCTAACAATATTTAATGTAGAACCACTTAGTAAAGCATAGAGAGATGCTATGGAAAGATATTTAATAGAAGGTAGAGAATGGTAGGTCTTTCCACTTCTATGAAGATGCATGGCTATAGAAGTACCCATTAGTGAAGGATCAAAAATTAGCAAGAACCTAAGTAGATCTAGAATAGAATTATGAGAATATGGTGAGTGATTATTTGGATTTAAAAGGAGGAGAGGTGAGATGAAAGGATCTTAAAACCCATAATTAGTTTAAGAAAGATCTACAAAAGATAACAACTATATTGAAACCATATTATGTAAGCTCTAATTTGGGTGAGTATACAATAGTATGGGGAGTTACTTAGGAAGATTCATTCACTGTTAAATCAACCTATGATATTTCACTTGCAGCACCTAGAGGGCTTTCAAAGGGATCATTTATGGGAAAGAAAAACAATACCAAAGTTAAAAAATTTCCTATGTTTGGTCATCCAAAATAAGATTTTAATAGAAAATAACCTACATAGGAGGGTTTTTCATTCCCTAACAAATGTTACCTTTGTGAATATCATGAGGAATCAATGAGTCGCATCATATTAGAATGTAAATATCCCCTCCAACTATTATAAGATATAATAAAGAAGATAAGGGTGGTGTGAGTGTTGCCCAATAACATGGCAGGTTGGATAGAAAAATAGGAGTTGTTTAAGAGCCCAAGACTAAATCAAATTTGGAATATGATTCCCTTTTATTATGCATGGGGAGTTTGGTTGGAGAGAAATAAAAAGTTTTATTAAAATGGAGAAGAGATCTACAACTAGGAACAAAAAACACATCATAGTGTTCATAGTGGAGAATGTTAAAGCATTAAAAGTGCATGAGAGTCTAGAGCCAATGGAAAAGGCAAAATTAAGTAAATATTAGAACTTAAGTCCAATTAGGTGAGTGATACTCCCTAAGAAGACTTGGGGATCATGAATGTTATAATTCGATGAGTTTACACAAGTTGTGAGAGATCTTGGTTTTAAATTTTAATATTTATTTAAATAATAAATATTATTTTCCAATATTAAATTTTAATTTGAAAATTTTATATTAATTTAAATTAAAAAAATAATATAACATTAAATAAATGTATATTTAATTTTTATGGGGCTTCTAAAAGCAACTCAAGGAAGGATGGAGGAGGAGCAGTTCTAAGGGATAACCAAAGAATTGTTGATCAAAGAGATGAGTGAGTACTTGAAAATTATGACCAATCATTAGGTTGAAACTACATTAGTCTTGGTAGGAGTAAATATGGTGGTTCAATTGGGGGTTATGAAATAATTGATGGAGACTCATTAAATTTTTCTAATTACCTCAATAATGGGATGGTGGCAAGCTGGAGGGTAGCAAACATAGTAACATATACACTAAGGTCCATGAATTCACTAGATAGTGTGGTAGATTGGTTAGCCAAATGAGGAGCTCTTAGAGAAGAAGATAAAATATGGATACCACTAGATGGGATCTATCCAAATGTACTTTAGTTAGTGGCAATGGAGGGAGGAAATATAGAAAGTCACTTCACTCAGTAAAGTTCCAAAGAGGACAATTTAAGAACTCATCAAAGATATGAATGTAAATAGACTAAAAACAAATGTAAATATATAAAGTTTTGAAACAAGGTCGTATAATGTTTCAAATGTCCTATAGCTTTTGGAGATGAGCCATTTTGGTTGATAAAATAGCCTAAAAATGTAAAAGGATTCAAACCCTTTCAAAAACCCAAAATTTACCCTATCAATCAATAAATAAAATAAAATGGTAAAAAAAAAAAAATTATTTTCCTTAGTTGTAATTAGGAAGGATGTTATTTTATCCTATTCAAATCCGTCATCAGGTGGTTCTGATAGGACATATTAAAAAGGACAGTACACAGCTTATTGGTGAAGCATTCAGACAATACATCTTCAAGGGATGATGATGGATTGTATAAAGTAAATTGCTTTTGATCAGAAAGGACAAACAAATCTATTATGGGAGATTTTTAAGGTGTTGAAAAGGTAATTGTAAAGTAAGTGTGCGCTAATAACAATGCTTAGCGATTTTTTTTTTTTTTTTAATAATAATTTCTTTCAGACGAACAAGGCTAACAGGACACTTTTACGAGGATAGAATATTTGGTTATTGAAAGTGTTTCTCAAGCCATTGTTGCAGAAGATTGGCATTTTGAGACAAGAATATGATATGACTTCTTGAGGAATGAATTAATGACCTTTATCCTGCCATGAAATTGATTGATAAGATCTGGGATGTTTGGAGATGGCCCCATTGGAAAACCAAATCAACTCCTTTGGAGCTTTCACTTAATACCAAGGGCCACTATTCTCATTCAAATTGTCCTCAAATATTCCTGCCCCTTTTGGAAGAGAGGAATGAAATGAAAGTGATTTCTGCCTTGGAATTAGGGTGGATTCTTTTGAACATTTCTTTGTGAGTTGCTTTTTGACCATAACAAAGAAGCCAAAAACTTCACTGTGTAGCCTACCATACATACAAAAGTGTATGTATACATCAGAGAATGCAGATCTTTTGACAGTTGATCTGTCATGAAGGATGAGGGAGCAAGCTCTCCATGTGAAGTTCTGTGGATAATTCTATGTCCAATGTTAAAGTACACTATACTAGCAGGAATTAGAACAGATGGCAATTCAAGGACCACCCATGCATGTGGGGCAAATGATATTAAAGAAAAAGAGGTTCAAAAAGAAGAAAATTATTATCTGCTAGGAAAGTGAACATTCCCAACCTCCCACCTGGTCATTCGAGTCAAAAGGCTGTGGAAAGCCACTTTACAGAATAAATATGCCAGCCAAATTCAAAATCGCATACCTCTTCTTTCAGCTTTTAAAGAGTATCAGCTTGATAATCATCATGAATATGCTTTCTGTCAGGTAACATGCTTTTTTCCTTTTCTGCATGTCGTTTGTGATTCTTGTTTTCTTTTCTTTTCACATGCAGTACTGATCAGTGGGTATCCATCTCAGTATGCCCCTCCTCCTTTATGCCAACGTGTGCATATATTGTTTTCACAGGATGTATTTTTATGAAACTAGGAATCTCCTTTTCCCTTGAATGTATATATCCATCTATTATATAATATATATGTCGGTATATGTAATCTGATCTCTAAGGCTCTCCCCTCGATACATGTACTTAAAAAGAACCTAGTAATGATGCCTCCTAGACACTTTGTAACAGTAAAGACTGCCTTCCATTTTTTTTTTGAAATTCAGGGTTTTGAAAATTAGGGTTTCTTCAAATTTATACTATATCTAACGAAACATAAGATCTTTATGTATATATATATATCTGATGTGAAGTTGGATGACACTGAATAGGAGATGCTCCCGCATGCTCTTCTGCCTGACATGTGAAGTATTGTTTCTTTTGGGCACTGCTTTTAAATACCACCCTGATATTGCTATCATCAACCCCATTAGTATTACCAAAAATATAGGAAGGTTTGCATGGTAAGGATCACGTTGATCTGCAGAGCTCAGAGATTTAGTGATGTTTGTTTCAGATTCTTTTTGGGACTTATAATGACAAATCAATTCAATTCCTCAGTAACTGTGCTCCTGTAACGAGTCACGCGTGCATGCAATATTATTCTATCATGTGGTCTCCATGCATGTATTTTCCAAACGTCTAGTTCTATCCAAAACAAGAGATATCATTGTCTCATCAAAAGATCAATCAATTCCTCCATCATATCCTTCCTTTCTTTCACCTGAATTCATGCAAACATTGAGTACCCAATCTTTCTACCCCACCTCTGCTTTCAGTTTCATCTCTGTGCTTTCACATATATCATGGCATTATAATTGCTTTATTATTTCCCACAGAAATCAGACTCTGATTTCTTTTTGTCCCACTGGATCAATATACGGACCACAGTGGGCTCTTGCATTGTTTTTTCTTGTGAAGACAGCGAACATGTGTCTTGAACGTTGGATTATTCCTCTCCTTCAATCATGTAAGCAATGACAGTGGTTTAACCAAATGAAATGATAACATGTATACATTGGTGTCTCCTTTTGTGAATGTGCTATCATTAAGGTAGGGTCAAAATGTTGGAGAAGGTTGAATCTTCATAGAGGAATAAAATGTAATTTTACATTATTGCTGATGCCATTGATGTGATGACTAGATTACAGAATAGCCGTAATGAGCTAATTATCATATTCTACATTTGACCATTTCCCTTTTACAATATGACTACTATTACATGTCTTTACATTGAGAAGAAAAAGTTTATTAATGCCACTCGTTATGGTATGTACAGCAAATTTACAAATACTAACGTGTACATACAAGTTTAAAGAAGAATTGAAGTGTTTGCATACAAAAATTATTGCTCGTTTGAAACAGGGTAATTTGTATGAACGATTAGTTTTAGGAATGTATTTGGATTAATATTTGTGGATTTGTAAGTAAATAAGTCATATTTCATCATGGGAAAAACAATTTATTTAATAAGTATTATTATTATTTAAATATTAAGATTTTTATTATAGTAAATAAAAAATATAATTAAATTTTTAGTTGTATTATAGTTTTTATATCTAAAACATTGATAATTATATTAAGATATCTATTTTTATAAAATATATGTTATATATTTTATACATAATGTAATGTCAATGGAACAAGGGTCAATTAAGTCCTTATCAAATATGGTAGTAAGCTTCTTTTGAATCCCATACAAATAAAAGCCCACTAGAACTTACTTGGACTTCTCATGTACACACATGGAGCATGCTTCAAGGTGGTACCAAAATTGTGTCTATACCAATATCTCCAATGATGATATCTAGTTAAAGTGAGGACAATGTCAATCTCAACATGGCACTTTTAATAATTATTTTCTTAAACTATATTTTGTACTCACTTGTAGGAAAACCATTCAAGTTTATGATCATTCTTGTATTTTTATTTTACATGCGTGTATATAAGCCAAAGTCTTGTGTAGTTAGCTAATTATTTAAATAAATTTTTATTTAAGTTAGTTAATTTTTTAGTTATATTATAATTTTTACATCCAAAATCTTGATGATTATATATTATATACAAGATCAACTCATCGTCGACTCCAACAAAGAACATCTACGACGACATCCAACTCTTATATCACTCACTTCTCTTCAGCCTTGAATGTTGGGAGTAATCCTTGATCCACAGATCTTGTATATCATATGTCATTTTTTCCTTGTTTTTATTACTTTATTCTCTCTGGAGCTGCATTAGGCATTCCCATTGCTTTGTATATGTCTTACTTTACATTCCTATTGACCTCTTTTGGTCACCGATGGACATTAATACAAATTCAATAAAATTTAATTCAATATTCATTTCATTTGAAAATTATATATTTTATGCATAATGTGATGTCAATGAGCCAAGGGTTAATAGAGTCTTTATCCACTATGGTGGTAAGCTTTCTTTTATATCAAATACAAATGAAATCCCACTAGCACTTACTTGGACTTCATATGTATCTACATGGAGTGTATTTCAAGGTGGTGCCAACATTGTGTCTAATATCAACATCTCCAATGATGATATCTATATGGTGCTAAGTGAGGGCAATGCCAATCTCAACATGACACCTTTAATAATAATTTTCTTTAACTACTTTTTACACTTTTTTTTTTTCTTGATAGGAGAGTTTGTTACAACCACACTATTTTTACTTCTTATGTATCTACATGGAGTGTACTTCAACTTCAAGGTGGTGACAATATTGTGTCTAATATCGACATATCCAACGATGATATCTATATGGTGCTAAGTGAGGACAATGCCAATCTCAATGTGGCACTTTTAATAATAATTTTCTTAAATTACTTTTTGCACTTGTTTTGTTTTGTTTGCTTTATAGGAGAGTTGGTTACTATCACACTATTTTTAGTAGTTGGAAAGCGCAGGGTTCAAACCATAGGGATTGCATCCACCAAATATATTCCACCTCATTGTTTTATAGCCAGGCATGAGATGGACCATCGGATGCTCAAGATTCATACCATCATCATCAGTTTGGCACACACTCAGAGGATTTGGATCAGACTACTACCTTTGCAACAGGCTTCACTTTTTGTTCTTGTTGGTATGGTAGGAAAACCATTCAAGTTTTTTTACCGATCTTGTAATTTTAATTTCCATGCTTGTATAGAAGCCAAAGTCTAGCATAGTTAGTTAATTTTGGAAATTAGTTCTAGTAGGCATCTTTCTTGACCAATACTTAACACTTAATACCCAATGCATATTTCAACCTAGCACCTATAACTTTCATGGATGTTTCAAAGTTTGTTTAATAAAAAATTTGTATATTCATTTATATTTGCATTAGAATAATATTTTCATTCATTTGCATACTTTTGATTTTTTACATTAGAATAAATACAAGGTTGTATCCTATTCTACTTCATACATAACTCCAAAGCATAAATTGTTCATCCTCACTAGTTATGTTAGGAGACCATTCTTCATGTTGCCTTTCTAGACTCTATCAATGTTGATATATTCATACATCATAGTTTTTCTATTATCTTTAATAAGTTTATAGTTAAAAAAAAAATACAGTGGCTTTTGTTTGACTTGATACCTCAATATCACTAAATTTCCACTCACATACACTTGTAATATCAAAAAATGCATTACACTAGGTTTTGTGTTAAAGTAACCTCAAAGGCATCATTTATGTCCCAAGGTGGATAAGGTTATAATATCATATTACACAAATAAAAAAGCCTATATGTTAATAAACTCATTTGAGATGCTTTATAAGAATAAAAGAATACTTTGTTTGGGTATATTTGAGGTCTAATAGTCAACATGAGAGCATTGTTAGCCATTATCTTTATTCTTGTACTATTTTAATGCTAAATTTTGGTAAAATTGAATACCAACATTGGAAGTCCTATATTCTAATGTAAATTGATTTCAAAGAGTTATATACTAGCTCTACTATCTAGAAGTATATGTTTTTACAAATTCAACTTAGTAACAATAGGAAAATATCTTTTGTAGCTTTGAAGACATCAACATCTACTATATGTTGATGGGAAGCCACTAGCATGAAGGTTATATAAGTTTGATATTTTATCAACAATCATATACATTTATTAGAATTTGAATATACTCATGTACCCCATCTATCATTATTAGCATAAGTACATGAAGTTTCAACAACTATGTCAATATCATAAATATATTATAAAATAACATATTAACAAGCACAATAAGCTCTTTACTTTTTTACATATTAATGAGAATGATGAATGCTATGTTCTAAAGTATTTTGATAAAATTTACTATTACATCCACTTAGATATGAAGCCCCTATGTATCAATGTATTGACACAAGCATTTTTGTTCCTATGAAGCTTCATCTTGCAAGACTTAGTAGGAACCAAAGTAGAAGCTAGCTATTTTAAAATCCCCTCTATCCCTATATCCAAAATCTCTTATAATAATCCATCTACTACATTAAAAAAAAATAAAAAACTAGAAGATAAATAAATTAAATATCATAAGTCACACTCATAATGATATTTTTTTTTGAAAAAAATTTAAAAAATTATATTAAAGGCCCATAGTAATGACAAAGAAAGCAATAAAGAAGCTAAAATATGACAAATACATGCATGAAAATGGAATCAAACTATTCTAAAATAGTAATTGAAATGCTGCTAAATCTAATAAAAGAAATAAAACAAGAAATGTATCTCAACCCAAGAGGTTGTGTCTCTGTGCGGGACGGTATTGCCTGTTGGCCATATCTTGGAAAGATGGTTTTACCCGGGTTGTATTTGGGAGATACGACCGCTAAACAATGAGTAATTTCCTTGTATCCAATGTAGGGTGATGCTAGGTAATATATGGATTAATTGACATTCTTGGTGCACTCGTAAGGAATGACTTAGGGACAAAATTTGACATTGAAGCAAGGGCGTTGGATGATATAATAAGCATGAGTTCGATCTTCAAAATTTGATAGGGTCCATTGGCATGCTTGTAAAATCCATGGATCAATTTCATTAGTACTTCATTACTTTGAGAATAGGAGCTCTTTTATTCTTCAATTCGATAGCACTTTGATGCATGAAATTGTGACTGTATTATAAATTTGGTAGCACTTCGTTGCATGAAGAGTACTTTCTTTGTATGAAGTCTAAGAACATTTTTATAAACTTCCAAATGGGAGTCCAAAGCTTGCAATAGAAGCCTAGAAGTGGTTGGGATCAATAAGAGTAACCACCCATTCTTGAAAATCGTCACACAACTTGACTCTGTTGTATTGTTGCTCTTAGTTGGCATGTGTAACCATTCAAACTATGGCGTAGGATTTTGGGTCCCATTTCTTTCAGTGTGACCATATCAAGGTAAGATGGCTATGACTATGAGTCATCTTAGGGTAAGATGGTCTCAGTTGGGGACCATATTGGGGTGAGATGGTATTTGAAAACCATCCTCTAGTGGGACATTCTTACCTATAAAGGAAAATTCTTCCCTGTTTGAGTGGTGAAAACCATTGTTAAGTATTTTGATAAAATTTACTGTTACATCCACTAAAATATGAAGCACCTATGTGTCAATGTATTGGCACAAGCATTTCAGTTCTTATGCAAGAATTAGTAGGAACCAAATTAGAAGGTAGCTATTTTAAAATCCCCTCTATCCCTATATCCAAAATATCTTATAGGAATCCATATACTACATAAAATATATATATAACTAGAAGATAAAAAAAGTAAACATCATAAGACACACTCATAATGATATTTTTCTTTTTGAAAAAATATATATATTATAATAACTGTAATAACATGAATTGATGAATAAATGTTCAAAATAAATAAAATATACAATTTATATAAAATTAGGTGAACTCCAGGAATGCATATGCATAAATCTAGTATTATATGAAATAAAGGATGATAAATGAAATACTAATCTAATGAAACAAAGTTAAAATATATAAACCAGAGCTTGGGGTTGCCCCCAAGTGGGTTACAGATAATATTGTAACCTTCAGGATAGGATCGTACATCAAAATTTCTTGATCATATGACAATGGTGATATCGTATCCTCTGATCTTGCAAAAATATCCTCCGATCTTGTTCACAACAACAAAATATCTAGAACTAAACTGCACAATCAAGCGAAAGAATTCCAAATGCGAGGAGTCAGGGGAAATTTTAGAGGGAAATGTCTAGTTAAATAAGTAGGTAAGAGTGTCTATAATAGGGAGGAGGTTGGATTATTACAACTTATTCTAAGCTGGGTGAGGCCGAACGGATCCGATCTCGCATTTCCTGCACAGTTACATAGGTGAGGACAAAACCATTCAATTAATTTTTATCATTTTCCATTTTTGAATTTTTTGTTTCTGGGAAGATCATATTATGATCAGTGTTATCATACACCAATCACAAGGATCGTAAGACTGAAATCATGTTATGATTTTGGAGGTCGTACTACGATTTCGTGGGTCTTAATACGATCTCCTCAAATATGCACAAATTTTGAGGTAATTAATGCGAACATGATGTTTTTATAATTTTTTTATGTTCTCAGCAATGGATCAAATTTAAGGTGCTACATTTTTCCCCTATTTAGTGCAGTTTCGAAAGAAACATGCATTAAAGAAAAGTGCACCATGCTTTACGAGAAAGCAAAAATTTATTACAATTTTTGTTGACGATTTTAATTTTTTGTGTAAGTTGTTTGAAAATATGATGTTTATGGTACCCCCTTCGAGTTTTTACACATATTGAACATTTTAGGTGGAAAAAATTGAAAAGTAAGAGTAAAAAAGGAAGAAAAGGTAAAATTTTAATTCATTTTCTCTTTTACTATTTACTATCAAGTGCTCTGGAGAAATATATGGCGGGAGCTACCCATCACACCGATTTGTTCTGGGACGGAGATGGAGCACTCCATGTATGAATTTCGTGTTTACTTAGCTTAGATTTTGCATTTTTTTGGTTAAATTTTTTATTAAATTTAAATTTTTAAGGCACAACTACCATCGCGTAGCCCTAATTGTGAAATCATAATAATTCGCAAAATTGTAGCGATTTTGCAAAATTGTAACAATTTTGCAATATCGTATCATACAATATTGGAGAAATTGATACGATTTCGTCAATATCGTATCGGTGTGAGTGATATCGTACAATAGGATATCACAAAATCTATACGATATGGTAAAATTGATATGATATCATCTATTATTGGTACGATTTTGCTACTATTTATTAAATCTAATTACTAATATTGTTATTTTATATTTTATTTTGATAGTTTGATGAGCTAAAGAATAGGGAGTGGAGGCATGCTACTCTCCAAGAAGATTTGGATGCATTGATAGACCTAGAGTTGACCTTCCTGGAGGTAGTGGGTCTAAAATACGTGGTGCAGATGCCACAAATTGTGATAGATATGAGGTTATTGATAGCCTTAGCAAAGAGATGGTATCCGGAGTCATCTTGTTTCCATTTACCTACAAGAGAGATGACTCCTACCTTGGAGGATGTATGGCATATTTTAAGGTTACCACTAAGGGGTGCACGTATAACTACGTCTGGAAACCAAGGCCAGACGATGAGGAGGTTGACAGGAGATCCCAACTTTATATTGAGGAAGGATGGGGCTCCTATTGGGAGAATTAGAGGGACTGAGGGAGTCTCACGTTTGACTGTGCTATTGAATGGCATTGTGGGGGGATTGATTTTATGTCATCCAAGTGGGATGCAGTTACCATGGACATTGGTAGAGGTAGTCTACGATATGAGGGATCAGAGTATCCATTTTTCTTGGGGTCCCTTCCTCCTATGTAGACTGTATCGATTTTTGCATAGGGTAGTCTACAAGGGTGGGAAGGGGTTGATATTGACTTATTTTCTTCAGGTGTGGTGTTGGGAGCACATAGCTATCCAGCGGCCTATAGGGCTTCCTCTAGTTTGAGCAGCAGACGGTGAGCCTAGTGTAGAGGATGATAGGCCTAGGGTGTTCTATTAGCCTTTATAGGGAGTACATGGGAGACGGGTTACTCTTAGTGGAGTGAGGCAACTCCTGGATGAGTTACTACCAGATGACATTACGTGGAGGTCTTGGAGAGGGCTACCAGGATGGGGGAGGATGCATTTGAGTTGGCCCATGTCAGGTGGACCATTTGGGTATAGATGCATGAGGGAGAGGTAGAGTTTACATCATGCTGATCGAGTGCAATGCCAGTTTGGGCTTAGACAGGATATTCCTCCTCATAGGAATATCACTTTTGCTTGGTCTACTCGGGATCCTACTACTTTTAGTGGGGCTCTTGATATGGCTAAGTTTTTGGATCTAGAGCCTGATGATGCTCCAGTAGAGATAGCGATTGGGGATGATGTTGGGGTTACTAATAGATACCGATAGTGGTATGTTAGTATCCATCCTGCTCGGTTGACACCATGGAGGAGTGCAGTGCTATGGGTAGCTGATCAAGTTTTTAGGTAGCGTCATGCAACTAGTCAATAGGAGTAGTCAGTTACATAGGATTCTTCGAGGAGACCAAGTCTTCGTACTCAGGGTGGACATATATATTAGAGGTGATGGATCCACCAGGATAGGTAGGAGAGGAGAGCATCTACTCATTAGGAGGAGAGACCATACTCACCCAAGAAGGGCAAGAGGGTATTGGAGGAGGGAGAGAGCAGTGATATGGATACTCTATGGGTGGATGTGACTAGGTTATAGGCGGAGAATGTCCTCCAAAAGACTATGATAGAGTCTCTGGAGGGAGACCTAGCACAAGCTAGAGCTCAGGATGCGGGTCTATGGAGTAGGATTCAGACTCTAGAGGAGGATCTAGTAGTGGCTAGGGCTCAGGGTGGATAGAGTGTTGTGGCCACGACATCGACTCAGATAGGTCGATCTGAGTGGAGGTGGCTAGGAGATGAGCTTCTATGAGTAGTGTCGCAGATGACCTTTTATTAGAAACTTTATTTTATAGTTGTACCTGCAAAGCAGAGGCAACATTTGCCTACAGATATAGAGGCACCAATTCACTTTGGGTCATCATCCCACTCTACATATAGGGTGACTTCCTCTAGGACAACCCCGGAGACACGGGAGATGCGACCACCACCTCCACCACCTGGTAGAGATGATGAGGCACAAAGTTCTAGGGCTTCTAGGGAGTGAGCCTAGATATTTGTATATTTGTATGATATATTTGACTGAGTATGCCGATTTTTGAGGATTGTGGCATATCAGTCTAACTTTATTTTGTATATGGATTTTTGAGATGATATATATATATATATATATATATATATATATATATATATATATATATATATATATATATATTTTTGTTTTTATGTGACTTCATGTATTTTATTTGATTAATTTGCATTTTAATTTTGTGGGAATCTCACATGATCATGTTTATATTTATGAATGTTTTAATCATGCTTAATAAAATGAAATAAGCTAATTTTTGGGAATGTGTTTTGAAAAAGATGTTGTATAATGATAGATTTGATAGATTAGCAATAAACTTTGAAGGATGTTGTGTTATTATATGACCGTTGATGGAGACCAATGCTCGCTAGGTCATGAAGTTGATCCTGTTGTGAAGAAGTGTTTAATATTGCTAATAGTTGGGTGCTTAAGAATAATATTAAGACTTTAGGATGATAAAAGAAAATGTTGATTTTGGTAATTGATTTTGAGAAAATGTTGTTGTGGATTAACATGTTGATATAATAATTAAGCATGAAAAATTGGTAATATGATTTGCGCTAAGCATAAAATTCCTAAGTGTGAAGATGTAAAAATAATTACTTAGGAACTATACCATCATCACGAAATAAAAAATGAAATGTATGATGATATGAAATTATTTGTTCTTTTTAAAATGCAAAGTAATGTAAGATAAATCATTGTGTCACATGTTCCAAAAAGATTATATAATTTTTATGAAAATATATGGACTAATTTTAGAAATATGACTTGCACTAGGCATAAAATTCCTAAGTGTGAAATTTGAAGAGAAATAGTTACTTAGGAACTATACCATCATCACGAAAATCAAAATGAAATGCATGATGAATAATTTTTTAATTTTGTAATATTATTTGGAATAAATTATTGTATTATGATGATAAAATAATTTGTAGGAACTAATGCAAAGGATTGAAATTAATTATCTAACAAAATCTCAAAGAAATATTTTAACTTATTTCAAAGACAAATTCAAATTTATCTAGAACCAGTGTGTGAAAAGTGAATTCATTATCCATTTTGATTGTCATGATGATACAAAATCTCTCAAGTAACAAATGTGTGTGCTTTGTGAGGTTAATTTACCGATTTTGAGTAAGATAATGATAAAGCGAACTTGAATGAACCAATGTGTGTGCATGTGAAATGTTCATTTAACCATGATTTTGTGCATGCATTGGTACTGAACTACTATGTAAATCAAACTACCAAAAGCTAGCTGATCCATAAGTGGACATTGGTCTGTACAAAAGAAGGTCGCTAATGTGACAAACATGTCACCACGTGAAAGGAATTACCCAAGGCCAAGCAAGTTGGGCACAAATCACCTGTTATGGGGCTTACCTCATGGTTTTTGAATAACTGAGAAATTCCAAGGATTCAAGTTCAATACCCCCTTATTTTATTCACATTTATAGGGTAGGGATTGCTTATCCATTTTTGAACAAGGGGATTTTATTGCTTTGAAAAACATTTTTCTTGATTTTTCTCTTTTTTCTTTTTCTTTTTTCTTTTTTTTTTTTTTTCGGGATACTTGCTCAGATTAGGCGTAGAGCAAGGGATTTTATTCGGGTAGGGAGGAGCTTGTCCTTTTGCCAATTTCTTAGTATTCTAGACCATGCACATGATAGGATAGCAAGGGAAATTTTTCACTTAAGGTATTAAGACCTACTATGTAGTATCACTTTCGAATTTGCAACAAATCATTTTAAGATGTAAAAGTGTGTTCTTGGTTCAAGAAGTAGCAAGATCATTCTCAAAACTCAAAATTATTTAATGAAGTAATAGTGCTTTTGATACAAGAGAGATTTATAATCAAAATGACAAAACCAAAATTTATTAAATATGCATTAAGTGGGTGGTTCAAGATAACTTTTGGATTTATCTAAAGTAAACCAAAATATAACTTGCAATCTTGGTAAATAATAAATGCAGAAATACATATAATAATGCCTTGGAAATATTTTTATAGATTTTCAGATTTTGTGATTTTTTTTTGGTTGTTTTTTATAAGATATTTGAAATGCATGAAAATGTATTTACAACTATGTACAATGATGAGACTTGTGGCCTTATGCATAATATCTTTTTAGATGCATAATATTCATGGGTTCCTTGAGATATTTTCCATCCAAGGTAGCCAATCTATATGCACCTGATCCAAATTTAGCAGTGATGATAAATGGTCCAAGCCAATTTGGTTGGAATTTTCCTTTAAGGTCTTTTCTTGCATTAGTATTTTTTTGATTTTCTTTTAAGACTAGATCACCAATTTCAAAATATCGGTTATGAAATTTCTTTGAATATGCTCTTTTAAGTTTGTCTTGATAGGCATGAAGGTGCTCTAAAGCATGAATGCATTTTTCATCTAGGAGTTCCAGATGACTGAGTCTACCAACATGATATTCATCTCCTACTTCAGCATCTTGAAGTAGAAGAGCTAAAGAAGGAACTTCTAGCTCGAATGGGAAAACAGCTTCAGCGCCATAAACCAAGACAATAGGTGTAGCACTAGTGGGAGTACGAATACTAGTTCGATAAGCCCACAAGGCAGGATACAATTGTACATGCCAATCATGGCCTGATTTATTAACCAATATTTTAAGGATTTTAATTAGAGTTTTATTTGATGCTTCAGCTTGGCCATTACCCTATGGATAATAGGGGGTGGACCAACGATGTTGAATTTTATATTTTTGACACAGTTTCTTAACATCTTTGTTCTTAAAACAAGTTCCATTATATGAAATAAGATTTGATGGGATTCCAAATCTACAAATGATTTGATTAAGAATGAATTTGGAAACTTGAGCTCCCATGCAAGAAGCTAAAGGTATAGCTTCTACCCACTTCGTAAAATACTCAGCTGTAGTTATTATGAATTTATGGCCATCGGGATGAAACAAGATTTATTTTACCAATGATGTCTAGACCCCATTTATAAAAGGGCCAAGGGGAGGATATAGCTTGGAGTTCTTGAGCAGGAGCATGGATAAGGTCGGTATGTTTTTGACACTTTTCGCAATGATGCACATAATCATGTGCATCCTTTTCCATGGTAGGCCAAAAATATCCTATCCTAAGGAGCTTTTTAGCAATGGCACTACCACTAAAGTGACCCCCACAAGATCCGTCATGGGCTTCACTCAAGGCTTTCTTAGACTCTTCTGAATTTAAACACCTTAGTAAAATACCTTCAAAAGACCTTCTATACAAGGTATTACCAATAATTACAAAGTGAACAACTCACTTACATAACAATCTATGTTGATTTCTATCAAGACCTTCAGGGAAAGTGCCCTTCTAGAGGAAGTTGAAGATATCCATATACCAAGGTTCAAGAGTGGTTTCATTGATTAAAAACACATCTAATGGATCTAAAAATGACTTAGCAGAAGTAGGTTCTTGGAGTCGATGAATGATGATAGTAGCATATTCATCATCCAACTCCAAAGGCAATAGGGAAGCAGCCGCAACCATAGCATCGGCAGCATGGTTACTAGTTCTAGGAATAGCTTCTAAAGTGACTTTTTCAAATTATGATATTAATTGTAGAACATAAGATTTATAAGGGCGAAGTTTATCATCTCGTGTCTGATAAAAATTATTAATTTTATTTATCACAAGTTGAGAATCACCAAAAACTAATAAATATTTTATTTTTAATGCTAGGGTGGCTCGTAATCCAAGAATTAGAGCCTCATATTCAGCAATATTATTAGTACAAGCAAATTGCAATTTAAAAGATAAAGGTATGAGATGATTTTGAGGAGATATTAAAATAATACTTACACCGGCACCACTCATGCATCGAGCTCCATCAAAATATAAAGACCATGTTTGAGAATGATATTCCTCTAGATTGAGGCATTCATCAGGAAACTCAATGGTGAGAGGATGAGTAGACTCTATAGGTGCAACAACTAATTGATTAGCTATAATTTGATATTTAATGGACTTTTGACCTATGAAAATGAGTTCAAACTCACTTAGAGTGAGAACCCACTTAGTTGTGCGACTCGATAGATAAGGTCAACTCATCAAGTACCTTAAGGGATCAGATTTAGCAATGACATAAGTTTTCTGACTAAGCATATAATGACACAATTTTTGCATAGAAAAGACAACTGCTAAACAAAGTTTCTCTAATGAAGTATAATGAGTTTCATAACTTATTAATATTCTGCTAATATAATAAGTCGCTCGTTCTTTCTTCTCATCATCAATTTGAGCTAGCATAGCCCCAAGTGCAAGTTTCGAAGCAGAAATATATAAAATAAATGGATGATCAGGCTTAGGAGGAACCAACATAGGAGGGTTGAGAAGACATTTTTTAATGCTATCAAAAGCTTCTTGACATTCCTGATCCCATTGAAAAGAAATATTTTTCTTGAGTAATTTAAGAAAAGGTTCCATTCTATCTACCAATTTATCAATGAAGCGACGAATAGCTTGTAATTTTCCTTGTAGGCTTCTTAATTCTGATATATTTTTAGGAGGTGGCATATCATGGATAGCCTTAATTTTTAGGGGATCAATTTCTATGCCACACAAAGAAACAATAACCCCCAATAATTTACCCGATTTAACTCCAAATACACATTTAGTTGGGTTTAAACGGATAAGGTATTATCTTAACCGATCAAATACTTTTCTTAAATCATTTAGGTGATCATCCTCGTCAGCTGAGCGAGCTATGATATCGTCTACATAATCATGTATAATATCATACATCATATCATGAAATATGTATGTCATAGCTCTCTGATATGTTGCACCTACATTCTTTAAACCAAATGGCATTACCTTCCAACAAAATATCCCCCAAGGGGTGATGAAAGTTGTTTTAGCTTGATCTTCAAGAGCTATTCTAATTTGATTGTATCTTGAAAAGCCATCCATAAGGGATAACATTCCACTTCCAGCTGTAAAATAAATGATTTGATCCATATTAGGAAGAGGAAAATAATATTTAGGGCATAATATTAGTAGCTTCTTTCTTAGTTACTAGGACAACATTAGAAATCCAATCAGCATAATCAATGGCTTGGATAAAAGTGACATCTAAGAGTTTTTGCAACTCACTTTTGACTAGTAGGGCAACTTTAGGATGCATATTTCTAAGCTTTTGTTTAACCGGTTTGGCATCCAGATGCACTACTAGATGGTGCATAACCACAGAAGGATCTAGACCAGGCATATCTGCATATGTCCAAGAAAATACATCACTATATTTTGTGAGAAATGCAATATATTATTTGTTTTTCTTCATTTAATTCTGATCCAATATTGACTATGCGAGGATTCTCTTCCATACCAATATTGACTTCCAAAATATTTTCCACTTTAATATTTAGATCTCTTTCAAAATTAGGTGGAGCGGGTGAAACACCCATTTCTTGTAATTCTTCCAAGGTTAACTTGGCTAATTCTTCTTGAGGGGTTATAGCATCAAGATGGGCTATACATGGTATAGATCCATCAAAATAAAACCCATTATGTAAGATTTATTCAATAGAAATGTCATGGAAGAGGTTACCTTCCAATTGTTCATCTAGTTCAACAATCATTTTTAGATAAGCTATGGATAACATATTATAAGAGAACATCCTACCCATGGACTTAAGGCATTCTTGTTGATATAGGTAATCTTGATATAATATTAGATGATCATCATCCTCAAATGGGAATGGTTGACACTTCCTAGGAAAAAGGCCTAATCCATATATGGCAGGGCATACTTCAACTTCTAAGGGTTCTTTTATACCATTCTTGAAATGTCCTAAACCTTTACCTTTATATCCTAATTTAAGCATCATAGGTTTTGATTTTTCATATTTATCAGAAAAATAACACCTAGAAAATCCATCATGATAAATTGTGTCAGTCATGGGTCTTATTCTACCCCAATCATATCCCTTATAAATAAATGCACAACTCCCAACATGATATATGCTTCCCATAGGTTGTGGAAAGCCCAATGTCTGAGGATATGGCGATAATTGAGTTAAGGCAAGAGAATATTGTGTGGAGAATTTTTCTTCTTTTGATGTTGTGAAAATTGTGGATAAATCAGGTATATATTCATTTGAAAGAGGATATGAGGTAGAAGGAATATCTTCTATAGTTTTAGATGTTGTAAAAATAAATTGTGTAGATGTAGATGGAAGAGATGTTGAGATTGATGATGATGTAGGTTCAGAATATGTGGTTGTAGAACTAGATGGAGGTGTAGGAAGTGTAGAATATGGAGGTGTTAAATATGTAGATGGTAAATATGGAGATATAATTAATGGAGGTGAATATGATGATGGTTTAGGTGAGATTTTTATGCATTTAGAATATGCAACTGAATTAGGTTGAGTGGTAGACAAAGTGGGGAAAAACTAAACCCCAATCAATTTTGCCAAAGCGCACATGTCAAATGGTATAGGATCACTATGAATGGTAACAAATTGATTTTTAAATTCACATTTAACACATTTGTGCAATGTGGATGGTACAAATCTTATTGCATTGATCCAAGTACGACCTAAGAGTATGTTGTATGATCCAGGGCAATGTACAACAAAAACAGTCATATCCAAAGTTCTTGGACCAACCTACAATGGAATTGATATAACTCCACTTGTTTCTTGCATCTCATAATTAAATGCTTTTATGATCATATCAATTCTCTTCATTTAATACTTCTAAATCCAAATATTTGGTAGAAACCAAAGGTACAAATATTTCGGGATTAACCGTTATCAATTAGAACTCTTTTGACTGCTACATCTCCAATCAATGTTGTAATATATAGAGGATTGTATTTATGCATACTATGAAGAGGAATATCTTTGTATCGAAAATCAATGTAATCTATTTATCAAGGCATAATAGTATTTATAACATCCTTAGGTTGTATATCTTGCGGTACCATTATTGTACTCAATGTACGCATTAATTCTTCTCTATGTATGGAAGAAGTCCTTAAAATATCCAAGAGAGAAATCCTTGTTGTAATGTTAGCAAGCTGCTCATTAATATCATAAGGAGGTTTTGGTTGTACACTTGATGTATTATTCCCTTTTGTAGGAGTTGTAGACACCTAAATCATGTCATGCTTAGGGGAGCTACTTAAATAGACACACTCATAAGATCATAAGACATAATCTCAGACTTTCCAAGAATCAACAGTGGTTCTCACAACTCATTTGGGGCCTTATAAATCCATACAAGCTTGGCCACTCAAGCCAATAATGACCAAATCCAAGACACTCAAGCCTAGAGCAGCCAGACCTTAGCCACTGCAGATGATAGCGGCCAGATATTAGCCATTGTAGACGACAACAACTAATCCATAAGAAGTGGTTTGCCAACAAGCATGTCCAATATCGGGTGGAAGTGGTAGTCTGCATGCAATAAAGGTGAGCAAGAGTGACTTTGCATTTCTTTTCATGACCAATTCACATGGGATGTTTGAGTTTGCATTTAGACTTAAGTTAAATGATCTCCAAGCATAAAAAAATGACAAAATCTTATCATGCTAACGACCAGTTCGCATAGAAGACTCAAGTGGGTAGTTAGATTTTAGTTAACTAGCATTCAAATATAGACAGTGGACAAAAGATTCTCATGCTAACTTACACTATGCATGAGGAATTCATTTCTAGGGATTTGAAATAGACCTAGGGTTTTACACTATAAAATGTGCAATCCTAAGAGCACCAAGAGATCCATATCAGATACAAGAAATATTTTATCACATCAAGGAGAGAGACATCTTCTTGAGGAGAGCTTTCAAGACTTGGAGAGTTCTCTTTGAGAACACGTGTGTGGTAGAGCTTTGAAAAATTGAAGAGCATAATACCTACTTTCTTCAACATTAGATCATAGTATTTGACCCATAGCTTTGGGGCAAAGAGGACAAGGTTTACTTTAGCGACCGTTGTCTTGGAAAGTGGCTCGCAGGCTTAACTTAGATAGACATAGCATATTTATTTTGTTTTATTATATCATTAGCACAGATTTACATGATTTCATGGCATTATTTTATCATATTTTATTTACATTCTTTTATTACTAACAATCTCATCCGAGGAGGCAATCTCGGACACCTAAAAGTGTGTTGTTGTTTCATTGCTTGCAGGGCCACAAGTACATCGAATGAAGATTACAACATACAAGAGTAAAAGGTATCCCTCTAGGAAAAAGACCTGGAGAAGGAGGCATTTGTAAGTCCTCATACATTTGTGTGAGAAACTGGGAAGATTTTATAAGCACACCACCTCTTCACGAAAGGGGCACTCCTTGCCCACTTGTAATTTATAGTAACAAAATGGGTATCCCTAAGAGGGACTGACATGTAACTAAGATTCAATATCAATAAAGAGATCTGTCTTTTGTTATTTTGTGTTATATGCTTTTTCCTCTTGTATTTCCATTTCATGTTTGGTATTTTAAATAAGCATTGCAAGTAGGGTTTTCAGAAAAGGGATCGATACATGCATTCTCGGGGTCTCTAAATATGGTGATCATGATGGGACCACCACTAATTTTTCATTTTCTATAAGAAAACTAATTTAATTTTGTGTGCAGGTCTAGCCACTCTGAGCTACAACGGCCAAAAACTAGCCACTCTGAGCTACAACAGCCAAAAACTAACCGCTCTGAGCTATAGATACCAAGAACCAACTGCTTTGGTCAATAGTGGCTAGAGTTGGAGTGCAGCAGAGGTCAAAACATAGACTCTCTGATCTGGATCAAAGGTTGGTATAGCTTATTTTATACTTTACAACTTTTTGTTTTCTTCTGTGTGTTTAAAATAGATAACTTAAAGCACATTTATGTTTGGAAATTGAAATAATAAAGAAGAAAGAATTAAGCCTTTCACATATCTTAGATCTTCTTTTAAATTTTCCACTAGTCGTTGCTAGGAACAACGACTTATTCTTGAAAATTTCACCCTAGGATCCAATGTGCTAGACATTGTATGTTGTTTGCTTGCTTTGAGGCCCTACTAGAGACCATAGTTGCACGAGATAAAGTGCGCTCATACAAATCATAGTACTTAATGCATCATTATGAATATTGAAATGTATTTTTGCACTTAGGCATATAAGAAAGACTTGTTGCTGCTATATGATGCACTTTATGTTATGTAAGCTTAAAATAAACACCACACAAGCATGTCTCATTTAAATATTGGAGAGTTGAATTTCATCACCAACCTTCAATTCAGTCTAGTGATGTTGGAATTAATCTCCTTCCACTGGTTTGCCCCCTAGAGCTTCCTAGAAATAGATTGGAAAACTTACTTATAGTGACACTAAGTTATTTGTGTTCAAACTATCTCCCACTGTTGGAACAATTATTGGTTTAGAGTGGAAGAGCTAGGCGAACCCCCCATTGGGTCTTCAACGGTGTACCCTAGATTCTTTTGAGAAAATCATGTTTGGCACGAGTGTACTTGATTTTCACTATGGTGTTAGAGTAATATTTCATTCTTTGGTATATTACTTTGATAGGTATAATAGCTAGTATATTGCATTACACTAGTTGAGTAGATTATTACATTTACTTTTCTACTTTTACCATGTAGATATTTACTGTCTTAAATATCTAATGGTTGATTTGGTAAATATCCTAGGTGGAAGAGTAGTATTCAGAATTCTCTTCCTCTCAACAGAATAGTTAGCGTGATTTCCTATTATTCAGTTTTCTATACTATTTTGTAACCTATTTAAAGGCTATAGTTTCAAAACTATATGTTAATGAAATATTTGCAATTTGATTGAATCTTGAATTCCTGTTCACATTGGCATCAGAGCTGGAGGAGGGAGTTGGGAGGAGGAATTAATTTTTTTTAACTTGCTGGAGAAATCGAGCATAGGAAGCACAATTTGGTGACTTCATTATTTTTTTCCTCCTCCGATTTCCTAAGTTTTTCTATAGTTTTTAATTGCATTTCATTAATCCATTAACAAAGGAAGAGGAGGTGGTGAAATTACCCATTTTTTGTGGGCCACATCACCCCCCTTGGTAGGACAAGGTTACAACCACGCCTATAGGAATTTTGACCGACCAAATTCATTTCCTCGGCTACGCCACGCCCAAGCAGACGATCGACCAGGCAACTCTTTATTGTTGGTGATCATGCCTATGGACCAAATAGATCTAACCTATTGGCCTAATCACGCCCAACCCACACAGGAGATTGTGCCCAAGGGTCTAGGAGGATCCTTTACTTAGCTCCTATCCATAGGGCCCACACCCTTGGGCAAGCCAATGAGAGTGCTTCAAGGGTAGGAGCACCCTCACGCTCCCATGTGGCTTATCCAACCCGGACGTGCTTTGAGGGTAGGAGTTCCCTCATAAACCTAGGAGATTCCTCTAGACACATGGTAGAATCACATAAAGCCACCTAATCTCAGCAGTTGGAATTCTAGACTGACTTAGTTTTACATGTGGCACACACATTGAGATGACACATGGTGAGGTCAGACAACTGACATGGACCTACTGGATGAGACACGTGGTGAGGACCAACTAGAAGGTGACACATGACATAGAAAGTAGAGGGAACGAGACAACCTAGTGACAAGTGGTACCATCTGGCCACTGACACATGTGAGAAAATTTTGGGTTTTTGGCAGTGAGCAGCCACGTGGCATTCAATCATTCATAGGGCAAAGTGACATGGAGGAAGGTCAACATGTGGAGTAGCGATTGGCCAAGGCAATCATGTGTTCTTTGAACACGCTTAAGCTTTTAAAAGCCTAATTCATCCCTTACGGGATGAATGCAGGATAAATCCCATAGAGCCATTCCAAAGGCTTAGCCTACCTTAACACAAAGCAAGTGGGAATGACTTTCAAAGTCATCCCAGCAGTGCAGTGGTCAAGGCATAGCTTTGACAAACATGGCGTCTCACGTTCGAATACGTGCACCAACATTTTTGTAAAGGGCCTCTCCAAAAATTGTGCCATTTGGTATTTTTCATTATTTTTTTATTTTCTAATTTTTTTTTTATGTTTTTTAAATATTTTTTATATAGTTTAGCACAAATTGGCATAAATTAATCAATTTTTAACATTTTAAGTTGATTTTTTTCCCCAATTGCTTTATTATATGAATTATTCATCTTTAAAAATATTTTTAAGCATTAAAAATTAGAATTTTTTTAAAGAAAACCATTTTTTTTGCAATAATTCCACTCCATTTCTATTGTTTTCTCCAAATCTTGGGGATAAAGAGACATAGGAACAACTCATTTTATTGCAAAAACAAAGGCCATCTTCAATAGTTTTTTTGAAAGCCATTTTCGAGTGTTGAAGACAAAAACCAAGTCATGTGTTGACTGGTCTGGAAGCATTTCAAAATGCGGGTCGTATGTCGACATGTCTTGGAAGGAGTGCTCAATTTGTTAATTTTGCAAAATAAAGGGGGGAAGACAACATTGTACTTCTTTTGCAAAATTGTAAAACAAAATCAAGGAGACAAAATATATCATTTTTTTTACACAACACAAATTCAAATTTTGTTGCAAAAATTAAAAGGTGCATTTTCGATTTTACTCGACACCTTCATTTGGCAAATTAGGTGCATTTTCGGTTGCATCCGACACCTAGGTGAAAAGAATTTTGTCTGCATTCTTGTTTGATTATTGCATTATTTCTTTTGCAATTATAAGTCATAGAATCAAGAACACATTAAACCCCAAAATTTCACAATTTTGTGTAAATCCTTGCACAAATTTAAAAGCCAATTTCACTTGATATTCTCTCATAAAACAAACAAAATCCCTAATTCAATCTTATTTGTTTGGCTTAATTTCCTCAAACTGATTATTCCTTTTCAAGAGGATTTTTAGGAAGGTGCCATTAAATATCTGCTTGAGTGAATTATATTTTGGTACTCTTTTAGGGTATATCAAAATAAAGAACAAGTTTTTGAAAATAAGGAACCTTAAAAGTTGTAATCCTATGCACTAAGGAGGACAATTCCTTTCTTCTTTCAAACACATATTTTGACAACAAGGAAATAAAACTTGTAAAGGCAATCATAAAAGTGGAAGTCATAGTAATTATGCCTTTTATTTTAGGCTTCATAATAGCAACCATGATTTAAGTACTTGCAATAAGGAAGGATGATTTAGTGATTTTTTTTGATAAAATTACCTAGAAAGCATAGTTTTGCACAAATTGTAAAAATGACAACCAAGACACCATTTAGTTTTGGTTTCAAAACAAGTAAAACTAAAATGGCAAAGGCACATCACAGAAGCCATGTTTCTAGTGAAATGTCTCATTCTTATTATGATTCTGGTTCAAATACATCACATGGAGTGCTCATTGCTAAAACAGTATTGTAGAGGGCAAACACATTGTGTCACCTTGAGCAAACACAATTTCGTCTCTCTCCTCTTTTAGGCTTCATAAATAGCATAACTTTTTGTTTGAAGTACTTGTAATAAAAGGGTGATTGTACCCCTTTTTAGGCTTCATAAATAGCAAATTATCATTGTTTGAAGTCCTTGTAACAAAAGGAGAGAATTTTCTAGTGTAAAATTGCCTAGGAGGAAATCTTTGTAAAAACAATCCTTCACAAAACTCTTGAGTTGCACATCTTTTTGCAATTAAAAGGGAATTTACATTTCTTTTTCTTCACAATTTTTTTGTAAAAATTTAAGAAGACTTATAAGGGTGCATTTTTGTCAATGACCGACATCTTAGTCATACTTCTTTCAAAAATTATTTACACCATGTTTTGCAACAAGAAGGGGGGAACTTATAAGGGTGTATTTTCAGAAGCGACTGACACCTTAGCTATCTTATCTTTTGCAAAATCATATTGTAACTGAATGAACCTCATATTAAGTGATCTATTATACTAAACCTAGCGATTGTAGTGGCTAGTTACCCATGCAATTTGGTTGGATGATGATATTACTATAAGGACATTCATTGGTGAGAAGACAAAGTGAGGAATGACCCACTTTTTGCTTAGGAGTAGCCATAAAATTGTGATAGAGCAAGAACCAACAGATCAAAATTTGATTCCACTGTATTGGGGCAGTTATATACTTTACCCAAATAATTTAATAAGGGGGTATGTTAGAGTAATATTCCATTCTTTGGCATATTTACCCTTTTTACTCTGATAGGTACAATATCTAGTATATTGCATTACACTAGTTGAGTAGATTATTACATTTACTTTTCTACTTTTACCATATAGATATTTACTGTCTTAAATATCTAATGGTTGATTTGGTAAATATCCTAAGTGGAAGAGTTCTATTCAGAATTGTCTTCCTCTCAACATAATAGTTAGCATGATTTCCTATTATTCAGTTTTCAATACTATTTTGTAACCTATTTAAAGGCTATAGTTTCAAAACTATATGTTAATGAAATATTTACAATTTGATTGAATCTTGAATTCTTGTTCACATATGGATGAGTCTTCTAATTCTTAATCCAATAACAAGAGCAAAGAAATCAAGATAACAACACATCAAAACATACCAAACAGTTTAGGGCACACTCAAATCAGTAATCAAGATAAAAATTTGTTTGGTATTGTGTGGTCATTCCTAATTTGCAACTCAAAGGATCAAGTCATAAAACAACTTGGTCAAAACATGAAGTAAACACCCTCGATTTGATGTCGATGGAGAGACATAATAAATTCATACCCATAGGTGAAGTCATAGTAATGTTGAACGACCTACCCGTAAGATCGTGAGACATAGCTCCACGAGCCTAAGGGGTAATAACTCAACTCTTGGGGGATCTCCTCGAGAAACCCCAAGTAAGGAACCACATCATAGAACAAAGTCACATAAAAAAAAAGAGGCTTCACATCCATCCTCATCAAGGAGACATGAGGAGACCTCAAGGGCCTCCTCTAAACACATAGAAACATCTCAAAGACATGAGGAAGATTCAAGGGCTTCATCCTCACATGGACATAAATAAGGTTCTAAAAACCATTATTCACATAGGGATGGTGAGACTACCACATCTCCATCCACATGGAGGAAGCATGTTACCACAAATCCCTCTTAATAAAGAAGGCAAACAAGAATTGCAACACTTAAAGACTCACAAGACATGTGAAACAGGTATGCCCACTGAAGGGCAGGAAACTAGAGCTACATATAGTCATGGGAATCATATAGAAGAAACCCTTCACACAAAAGGAAATATTCCAGTAGACTATGACCTCATAGGAGTAAATGACACCCCATGGGACCAGCCATGGAAAACAAGATAGCTAGACAGGTTGGATCGATTTCCTACTCAACCAACCCAAAGAACTATAGCTATTGAGAACTCTGCATCTGGAAGCTCATGAACTGTGACTTCTAAGCATACCTCCCAATATGGGGGTACATTAGAGTGACCCCATAGAAGATGCATGGATTCTGATCATAGGGATATTCAAAAGTACACTGAAAAAGTCATATTAACTAGCAAGAGTACAGATACAGTAGAAACCTCCTTGAGGAATCTACGAGTCAAGACAACAAGAATAGAGTCATATAAACATGAATATTCTATGACAGTGCAAAAATGTATCCAGAAGTTGACTTGAGATCATCAAATGATCCGGCATATTCAGAGTCCGTGTATCCTTGCAAGAAGAATTTGTCGTTCTTCTTGTATTCTAGGCCATATTCCATAGTACCACGGACATAGTGAAGAACACGTTTTGCTGCTTTCCAATGAGTGGTCTTAGGCTCCTGCATGAACCTCGAAATATAGTTGATAGAAAATGCAAGATCTGACCTAGTATTGTTTAGATATATGAGACTCCCAATCAACTGTCGATAGAGAGTACCATCTACCTGAGGTGAATCATCATATCGTGATAACTGAAGTCCAGTCTCCATCGGAGTTGCCATTGGCTTACAATCAGTCATGCGATATTTTTCTAGCAATGTCTTGGCATATTTTTTACGAGACACTTTGATGGAGTGCTCCTTCTGGCTGAATTCCGGACCAAGACGATAATGGAGAAGTCCGAGATCTATCATCTCAAAAGATTTACACAAGTTTCTTTTGACAGTAGAGATCATAGTTTTTGAACTCCCTATAATGAGCAGATCATCAACATAGAGTACAAGCAACACTATCTCAGAACCTTGCTTCTTGAAATAGAGGTTTGCATCTAATGAACATCTCTTAAATCCATGCTGCATAAGGTGATTGTCCATTTTTATATACCAAGCTCGAGGAGCTTGTTTCAGACCATAAGAGGATTTGACCAATTTGCAAACCTTCTGCTCTTGGCCTTCCACTTCAAATCCTTACGGCTGAGTCATGTAGACTTCTTCTTGGAGATCACCATTTAGAAAGGCACTTTTGACATCCATCTGGTGAACTTTCCACCCATATTGTGCTGCCATAGCACACATAACTTGAATTGTGGTCATCCAAGTAGTAGGTGCAAAAGTTTCCTCGTAGTCAATGCCTTCCTTTTGAGCATAGCCCTTTGCAACAAGACGGGCCTTATGCTTATCAATTGTTCCATCTGCCTTGTACTTGACTTTATATACCCATTTGCAGCCAATGGGTTTCTTTCCATGCGGCATATCAACAAGCTTCCAAGTTTTATTTTTCATCAAAGACTCATACTTTGTATCCATAGCGGCCTTCCACTGAGGCTCACTAAGAGCATATTGCACTGATGCAGGTTCAAGATCATCTATTGTAGACATGAACACCCTATCATCATCAATATCCATATCCTCTACTTCTGTACGTGGAGTTACAGAAAGTTCCTCAAAATATTGACAAAGATCGTCAACCTCACCAGTTTCTTTGGCTTCTTTTTCATTTTGAGCCATACTGCGTGTACGAGGTCTACCCAAGTTAAAATTGGGAGGAGTGGATAAATTTGCATCTCTGATTGTATTTGTACACCATTTTGGATTCTTCTTCAATGGTGTTGAAGAAGATGTAGAAGTACCTCCTGTCTGTGTTGACGAAGGAATCTTCTCTTCCTTAGATTCCACAAGATCTAGGTGTACTTTAGATGTGCTCTGTGATGTGAAAGCTTCATCAAAGACATCTCTGCTGACATGAATTTTCTTGGTCAAAGGATCTATCAAATGATATCCTTTAGAGTGCTCATCATAACCAAGAAAAATACATCTCAGTGTTTTCTCATCTAGCTTCTTCCTTTTCTCTTTTGGTATGTGCATGAAAGCGTGACATCCGAAAATACGTAGATGAGATATGGAGGGTTTTCGACCACTCCATGCTTCCTGTGGAGTCATTCCTTTTAGGACCTTTGTGGGTGCCCTATTCAACAGATATACTATAGTGGTGACAGCTTCTTCCCAATATTGTTGCCCAAGAGTAGCTCCTGTGAGCATACAACAAACCATTTCCATGATAGAACGGTTCCTTCTCTCAGCAACTCCATTTTGTTGAGGAGTATAGGCAGTTGTTAACTATCTCTTGATTCCATGCTTATCTAAGAATGCAAAAAATTCTTTAGAGGTAAACTCCCCCCCTCGATCTGAGCGGAGGGTTTTAATAGAAGCTCCTGACTCCTTCTCAACGAATTTCTTGACCTACTGGAAGAATGTGAAAGCTTTGGATTTCAGTTGGAGAAAGAAAACCCACATCTTTCATGAGTAGTCATCTACGAATAACTGAAAGTACCTCTTCCCTCCACAACTTTTAGGTGTGAAAGGATCACACAGATCGGTGTGAATTAACTCCAGAGGTTTTTGTGCTCTTGTTGAGCTCTTCTCAAATGGTACTCTATGCTACTTTCCTGCCAAGCAGTCAGAGCACACAGACAATGTGGAAGAAAGGGAAGGAAGACCCTTTACCATCTCATACTTACTGAGCTCAAGTAAGTAGCCAGAACTAAGATGCCCATATCTCTTGTGCCATAGGGAAGTTGCCTCCTTGGTAGAGATAGTCATGGCAACATGTGGAGTAGAGATAGCATCTAGGGCAAATAAGCCGTGCTTATATGAAGCTGTTGCAATCTGCTTACCCTTCCTGGTAATAGTACAACACTTGCCATTATCAACATGAAAGTTGACAACCATATTTCTATCCAGGATTTGTGTGACTGACAACAAATTGTTAGCCAATCCCGAAACATAGAGGACTTTGTCAATCTGACACTTGTCATCAGGAAGAGTGACTAAAACTGTACCCTCTCCACTGAACCCTGTAGGTTTTATCATCAGCAATGGTGACAGGTTTGCCCTCTTTGGCCACGAATGATTCAAACCATGATCTGTCGCCAGTCATATGTTTGCTAGCTCCAGAATCGACATACCAAACATGATCCCTCTGTGTGGAATCTATGGTAGTCATGAGCACCTTGTGTGCCTATTCATAATCTGAGTCAGATTCTTCAACAGCAACATTCACTTGGGGTTTCTTATTTATATTTTGTGGTTTGTTTTGGCCTCTCTACTTGTTCTTATGCCAACACATGTTGGTGTCATGGTTGTCTTTCTCACAGATCTTGCACCACCTCTTCTTCTGTTGAGGTTGTTTTCCTTTTCCTTTCATATCCTATTGAGAATTTCCTCCTTTCTGAAATTTGCCTCCTTTTTGCCCATTACCTTTCTTCCTAGAACCCTGCTTGTTGGTGTATAGGGCTGTATTGGAAGAATCATCCTTGTGAAGTTGGCATGCCTCCTGTTATTGAAGCAGATTGACCAACTCGATGTAGGTAATTTGTCGTTGAGACACCTGGATGGAGGTGATCAACATATCAAATGAAGAAGGCAAAGCTCTCATCACAATTGAAATGAGAAGCTTGTCGTCCACAGGATCTCCCAAAGAATTCAATTTCTCTTTCAATTCAGACACTCTGCATAGAAAGAGTTCAACTATTTCACCCTATCTCAAACTCAGGTTATGAAGTTGTTGTTGAAGATGAAGAATGGTGGAATCATTATTTCCCTCATATATGGTTTTAAGGGCATCCCATGCCTCTTTACCACTTGCTTTGTCAGCTATATGAGGTTGCACTTCATCTGAAACAACAAACAAAATGAGCACCTTTGCTCGACTGTCTTTCTTGTCAAAAGCTATCTGATCAGTAGTAGGAGTTGTGGATCCTAATGCTGGTGAAGGCCTAGGTGTTACTCCAGTAATAATATCCCATAAATCTTCCATTTGTAGAATTGCCTTCATCTTATGTTTCCATGGTGTATAATTTGGACCTTTCAATAACTGATGAGGATCAGTCATCAACTTTGCAACAATGGCCATAGTGAAGGTTCCTTATATCACCAATTGGTCCCCCTTTCGATATACCTTTTGCTAGGCCGTTATACCGTACAAAATACCCACCCTTACGTGAGGGAAACTATAGGTATTTAGAAATATCAACAAAAATCACCCGCCCTTACGTGAGGGAAACTATAGGTGAGTTTTAGAGATCATACGATACGTGGAACATAAGCAGTACTGAAAGGGAATCGCCTTGTTGATGGCACCTATCATAGAATATTCTTCTCATGCGTGGGGTGTAACTTCCCCTAAACACTATGAAGAATAATTTGTCAGGATTTACGCCTAAACACAAGAGCGATTAAGGGTAGTGGATGGAGTAAAAAAATGCAAAAATGGCAAACTTATCTCTCCCCAATGATTTATAGAGAACAAGCTCAGACGTCGTTGTAGTAGCTATATTAGGCGGTGGATACAGTAGCGCAATCATGACAGCTTTACCTGTAAGTTCTGGCTAGAGGTATCACAAATACCGAACGCTACAGTGCAATAAATTGCACGGATGGGTTTTAATTATTCCGGGGACTTAGGGAGTGAATTTGATTTTAATTTTTAATGTTATAGTGCAAAAGACAAATATGCAACATACAACAAAAAAATGCCCACAGGAATAACCCACAAGGTGTCGGGCGTAGCCGAAAATGCACCTTTTACAATTCGCCAAATTGCTTTTTCAGAAAATTACTCACATTCCCCCTTTGATTTTTTGAAAAAAATATCCCCCCTAAAAAAAATTCTCTTTAACAAAGCATTTTAATAATTATTATATATTTAAAGTTAAAATAAATAATTTTAATTTATATAGTTTTAAAAACTTATGAAAAAATAAATTAAAAATAAATTTTAATTTATAAAGCTTTAAAACTATAGAAAATAAATTAAAATTAAAAATTTTAACTAAAAAATAATAATTAAAAAAAAACTTTGAAAAGAAAATTTTACCTTTGAACCCTCGACCTACAGGCTCCCAGAGCCTTACCGCACGGCTCACGACCACGTGAGCCAGCGGGCTGATCCGAAAGGATCAGGGAGATCCTCCTTTTTCAACACCCTGGTTGTGCCTCCTCCTCTGCAGCGGCCTCCGACTGGGCGCTGGCGTAGCTTTTGCTTGTTGCGCTGGGCGCTGTCGCACGTTGGGCACTACCACACGCTATGCAGTGTGCGCTACGTGCTACGCCATGGCTACGTAGTGCAGCGCTACTATGTGCTGCACTAGCTACGTAGTGCACGCTGTGCAAAGAAGCGCTACGCGCTGCACGCTGGCTGCATAGCGTTTGTGCTATGCAAGCTACATGATGCAGTGCTACGCTAGCTGTGTAGTGTTTGTGTTGCATGCTATGCGACGCAGCGCTGCGCTGGCTGCGCAACGTTTGCACTGCGTGATGCAGTGCTGCGCTGGCTGCGCAGCTTTTGCACTACGCAAGCTACGCGTTGCAGCGCTATGCTGGCTGCACAGCATTTGTGCTGTGCAAAGCAGCATGGGAAGGGTGGGGGTGGGGGTGGAGGCTTCGGCCTCCACATTTTTTTTTTTTTTTTTTTTTTTTGAAAATCGCGGGTGGGGGGGGAATGCGGACACCTTCCGCTGATTTTTTTTTTTTCAACAGTTATCACGCGACGGCGTGATAAAAAAAATCACGTAACACGTCACGGAAGGAAGAAAAAAAAAATGAGAAAAATAGCGCTCAGGTTCTTCAGCTTCTTTTCTCCAAGCAAGCAGCGTCTGCCTCCAGCCTCTCTTCTCACGCCACTGGCTCTGATGCCATGTAGAAAATCGAACCAATTGTTTATTGAAATATTGTGCAGTTTAAATAATACTGCAATACAAACAGACTTCCTGGATTAGTCCGGAATGGGCGCATCTCAACAGGATGCCACTACAACTAAAATAACTAGTTGCTAAGTTAATTTAACAAATTAACAAAATATTAAAGTACGCTAACAAACTAACCTAATGAGGTGGTTAGAAAATGCATTACACAAAGAGAGAGAGTTAGTGGAAGCTCTCAAACAAGAGAAACAAAGAGAAATACTCTTGCACCAACATGAGCAGTGTTTAAGAGATCAAGTTGAGCAGTTATCTCTTCACAATTTATAGATAAATGGTGGTGACCACCAAAGAACAAGACATGCTGACTCACCTAAAGAAAGGTGCACTAGACAAGATACCCCACAATGAAACCCCTTACTGAATCATGAACAAAATCCAACTAATGGGGGGAGGGCAAACACAACAAACCAATATCACAATCCTGAGTCCCCTCGTAGGAGGAAGGAAAATGGAACAAATAAAATGGATAGAGAGTTACCTCTATTTCCAATGTGAATAGGCTTACACAAGAAGGAAATCCATGCATCAAAGGCATTTCAAGAGCTTGCTAAAAATATGAAAACCTTTGAGAAATAAGAGGTAGCTAGGAACTCACCAACATTGAGCAAGATACACAATCAACCATTGTGCCCATCAATCCCTAGACCTCCATATCCTAAGCAGTTTGAGATGCCTAGGTTAGAAAAGTTTAAAGGTGAAGAGGATGCACAAGAGTATGTCACTAATTTTATCAATGCCTATTTTCATCTTGAAGACAATGATGCTCTCATGCTAAGAACATTCATAATAACATTTTCAGGTTCTCCCACTCAATGGTTCAACCAACTACCTAAGCATAGCATAACCAACTTTGTACAACTAGTAAACACATTCTTTAAGCATTTCTCCTTTGGTTCTAAGAAGAATGTGAACCTTTTAGATCTGGCTAACTTCAAATAGTATGATGATGAGCCAGTAATGGATTATGTGAATAGATGGAGAAAAATCATGGCAAAATTATCATTCTCAGTTCCCATAGAAGAGATCATTTGCATGTTTACGAATTTTTTTTCTACACATATCTCCCTCTTTTTACAACTCCAACAATATCCTTCATTTGAGGAAGCTTTTGCATAGGCTAAGCTCATTGAAGAGATAAAAGTAGATGAGGGAACCATTAAGCTCCAAAATAAAAGGAGTGGAACAAGAATGGTAAAAATGACAAGTACAAGCAAAAGCAGGGGAACCCTGCTCCAGTAAATTAAGTTGTATTGGCTACACCCAAGGACGGGGGTGCACAAAAACCATAGAACTATCAAGAACATCCCCTACTAGCCAACTACGACCAAAAGAACAATCCGAGAAGAAATCGAGAATGCAAGTTGCCTCATTATTTCACTCCTCTAACAAAATCAATGCAATCAATATTTAATTAGTTGAGTGAGGCCAGGATGATCAGATTTCTTGATATACCTCTTGTAGATCCCAACCATCCTAATCCAAAGGGATATAGGGAAGATCAATTTTGTCCTTATCATAGGATACCGATGCATGACATTGAGGCTTGCATCGGGTTTAAGCATCAAGTGCAAAACATGATTGAGGCAAGAGAACTCAAATTTGACAACCCACTAGCTCCGATAATAGAGACATGGGCATATACAAAAACCCATTGCCTAATCATGAGGCCCCTTGAGAGAAAGGGGCCCAAGTCAATCAGGTTCGAGCTGACATACCTACCCACGGATGCATTGGGATGGTTGAGATTGTTAACATAGCAACAAGGACTAGGCGGTATGGTCAACAACAATGCCTATAGCTCCCATGAACATCCTAGCCACTCCTAGGCAAAGGCAAGACAACCTTCTAGGTCCACCGACGAGACCTATGGTAACTATTTAGAGTAAATTGGAGCAAAACCTACAGATGACTCCAGCTAAGTTATCCATCTATGAGCTCATACAACAGTCCCCAAAGCATAAGGAGACTCTAATGGAGATTTTAATAACAATTGAACTTCAACTACAAGATGTGAATGCATTCACTCACTTTGTGGGACAAGTGCAAGAATACTAGGAACCTGTAATCTGATTCTATGATCATGAGATTAAGATGGTTTTTGCTGCCTTACCAGACCCTTCGCTAAACATTGTAGTAGCCATTAATGAATTACCTTTCAAGAGTATTTTGGTCGATATAGGTTCATCAATAAACATCATCACCACAACTACAATATAGCACCTCAAGATACCCAAGACTAATATCATTCCAGGAGCTTACACATTGAGAGCTTTTAATGATGCTTTATGCAATACTATGGGATTGATAGTCCTACCCATCAAGGTGGGACACAAGACCATCCCCATGATGTGTCATGTCTTGGAAGGTACTATGTAGTATAACATCCTATTAGGGCACCCTTGGATAAGGGCCATGAAGTGTGTGCCTTCAATATTGCACCAGTGTATCAAGTATGTGTATGAAAACAAAGTCTATGTGGTTCTAGCCGATGAAGAACCTTTTAAATACATCAATCAGGTGGACATTCCAGGATAATTCATGATCCCTTCTACTCACATATATGTATCACATTCATCCCCAACCATGCAAGTGGATAACAAAGACAAAGGGGTAAGAAAAGACCCATGCACATCAACACCTCCTCGTGCACTCAAGACAGTCAATGCTTCTAAATTACCATCAATGTCAAAACTAAAATATAATCAGAAGCTAAAGGCACTTTTAGTTAAGGAATAAAGGCCCAAAGAAGTTCCAAATGTATCCATTGCTGAAAAACCAAGTCCTATGGAAGAGGAAGATCCTCAAGATCAAGATGAAGATAGTGATTATCACCCTGCTTTTCTAGTATCATCTGTGGGGTCATCCACGTCGTATGCATCAATACACTTGGAAAGTATAGGAATAGGGGAGTACCTTGTGCAAAACATCATCTTTAAACCTATCATTGAGTTTACATAGGACATAGGGAGACATAAATACTTGAGGCCACCAGTAGGAACAATGGTTCCACTTGGAATCCCTCCAAATCAAACCAATTTTGTCTATGTTGGCCTAGACTATGCTCATAAGACTTCAGATATAGAATAATATGGTGAAAAATTATTCACAGTCAATGTTCGTTACCTCTCTAATCCCAAGTTTGATCTAATCTACTTTGATCATTGCCATTGGCATGGCTATGGCCTTGGTGTATATGATCAGGGATGCAGGAGGCCTTACGAGCCACTATATTAGCTTCCCTTCGACATATTTGGCTTAGGCTGCTATAGTGGAGGTCGAGATGACTTGCTTGCAGTGTCATTGGAAATATTAAGCATAGGTTTGGGATAATACATTGGTTTCATTCCATATCACCCCCTAATAATAGAAAATTTGAGCAACAGATAAGTGGCCACGGTAAACATACCACCTCCAAAAAATTATCATCCAAACACCTCAATTGATTCCACCCCAATAGGGTACAACTCATGGGATGAGGAGAATGTATATGAAGAAAGTGATGATGAGGTGCAACTTGGCTTAGCCTATCAAGGGCCTTACTATTTACAAAGGTTCACATGGTCCATCCATAATGAGATATGATATACATCAGATGAAAGTGACTATGAATCAGAAGACTCGATAGAAAGAGCTTACTTAGGCCTAAGCCATCAACCCCTAAATTTGGGGTGAGAAACAAATGCAAATGGATTCTTCATAAGTGACAAAGAATATGAAGATGAAACAGAGATGGCCTACTTGGGGCCAAGACATGATCCCCTTGTTTTAGGGCCACATACCAATGCTAACAACTTTTGGATAAGTGATGATGACTTTGAGTATGATATTGAGATGGCTTACTTTAGACCTCACCACTTGCGGTAACTCAATGAGCTAGTAGAGAGAGAGGCAGCACTTCATTCCATAGACCCCCATATTTGATTTTTGAGGAGACCTATTGACCTAGCTGTCATTTATTGGATGGTCAACCCCCCTCTGCCTACATTCAGAGATCAGTTAAAGCCCAATGATCCTATTGTCAGTCCTACTCATGGGCTAGATCTAGAAATTCCCATTTCTCCAGAACCTCATTGTGAGTATGGAAGGGAAACCCCTGAGACAAGATTTCACCCATGTAGTCCTAGAGATTTCATCCCATACATCAACATGATCTCCATCGATTTGACCAATCCACTTCATAATCCAGCAGATCCTACCAAATTATTGCATCTTGATATAGACACCATCGATTGGGATCGTGTTAGTTCACCCATAGAGCCAAAAGACCTCTTCCCCAATGAAGATATGTTATAGTCATCCATTTTGCATCAAGTTGTGCGTATGATATCTTCCATGTTGGTTTGGAACTTGAGTCAGTAGGTCCTATGAATCCCGTCAATGACATTCATTTGATACCCACATCTCATTAGCTAGAGGATGGGTCACATATGGCTATAGAAGCAACTTTTGAGGTGGACATATGTGACAATCCTACCCAACCAAGGGAATTCAAGTTCGAAGAAAGTATATCTCTATAGGAACAAGCCATATTGATTCCTCTCCTCAAGGGGAGGTCAAATATTTTTGCTTGGACTTACAAAGATATGCCAGGGATAGATACAAACTTAGTCATTCACAACCTTTTATTGGATCCCATTAATAAGCCAGTCAAGCAAAAACTAAGGAAAATGCATCCAACCATCACTTTGATGGTAAATAATGAATTGCAAAAACTATTGGATGTAGTATTCATAGTTCCTATTGACTACCCTGAGTGGGTGTCGAACATGGTACTTGTAGGGAAACCTGACGAAAGATTCCGTATCTACACGAATTTAAAATATTTAAATAGGACAACACCAAAGGATTCATTCTCATTGCCAAACATATATACTCTTGTGGATGCAACCGCAGGTCATGAAATGATCTCCTTAATGGATGGTTTTTTTGGATACAACAAAATCCGGATTAAGCCCAAATATCAACATAAAACTACTGTCATTACTCCATGGGAAACATTATGTTACAAAGTGATGCCATTTAGTTACAAAAATTTTGGTGCCATATATCAACATGCCATGAAATACATACTCCATGACTGTATGCATAAGATCTTGGAAGATTACATGGATGACTTACTAGCCAAGTTCCTATTACGGCAAGAGCATGTCGAAGTCCTTAGAGAAGTCTTTGATCACCTCATAGAACACAATGTCCGATTGAATCCTAAGAAGTGCATATTTGGCATAAATTTTGGCAAGCTTTTATGATTCATCGTATCCAAGAGAGGCATCAAAGTAGATCCTACAAAGGTAAAAGCTATACTGGAGATGGCCGCCCCTACCAACATTAGGGAGTTGAGGAACCTACAAGGCAAGATAGCATCCATCAAAAGATTCATCATGCAATTATCAGACAAATGTAGACCTATGAATAGGTTTATATGTAAGGAAGTCCTCTTTCATTGGGATGAAGAATGCCATAAAGCCTTTGTAGAGATCAAAACTTATCTGGCAATGTTGCTAGTATTGGCTCCACCAAGGCCAGACATACCATTTTTACTATATATATCGGCTACTGATTTCACATTGGGCACCATGTTAGCCCAAAAGAATGTGCAATACAAAGAGCAAGCCATATATTACATTAGTCACACCTTGGTGAGCTATGAGCTAGGATATGTGTATGTCAAAAAATTGTGTTTAGTAGTGGTCTTTGCAACTCAAAAGTTGTGACACTACATGTTGAGCCATACAACCTACATCATATCAAAACAAAATCCTTTGCAGTACATGACGAGCAAGATATATCACAATACACATACCATAAAGTGGATCATGTTATTGATAAAATTTGATCTAGAGTTCATAAGCCAAAAGTCCATTAAGGGACAAGTCATAGCAGATTAATTAGCAGAGGTGCCTCTTCAGGATAACAAGCCTCTCACCATAGAATTGCCTGATGATGCGGTCTTTGCATTATCAAATCCGCTAGAACTCGAAGAACCTAAGAGGGAAATAGACATGTCATTGTTCTTCAATGGTTCAAAGTGTGAACAAGGAGGCAGAGCAGGGATTGTCTTTATTACATCGTAGGGAGCTCCATTACCCTTATCATTCAAACTAGACTTCTTGTGCACAAACAATAATACAAAATATGAAGCATTGATCTTGGGACTCCAAATAGCCATTGCAATGGGCATTAAAATATTTAATATCTTTGGTGACTCCTTCCTCATAGTAAAATAGGTCAAAGGACTCTTCCAATGTAGGTGCCCACTCCTGAAGACCTACAAGGAACTTGTTGATAATTACTTAGCTCGACTGGAATGGTATGAAATCGAAGTAATCCCTTGTATGTTGAATAGATTTGCAGACATCATGGCCTATTTGGGATCCTTAATCCCTTAGAATCCATCTGTTGATTTTACAACCATTCATGTAAAAATGCTTTCACACTCAGCAATATGTCAAACCAAATTAGGATTGGTCCTTCACAACTAGAGGTTTCTTACAAATAGCACCTTGGGGGTCTTTGATCTCCCAAGGACCTGTAGAGTGTGGTGCAACCATATACCATAGAGTTGTTCCTCAATCCATGTTCACCACATCAAAAATTCAGGAAGAGCAAGCTATATATTCTATAGAAGTTGTGGCCTATCAGGATTGACTTTCCCAACTGCGGGACTTCCTAAAGCTTGAAATAATACCTCAAGGTTTATCACATACTGAAAGGCGACCATTCAAACAAATAGCAACAAGATACATTTTTCTAGGAGAAATCCTCTATAGACGAGGATATGATGGAGTATTACTCTGTTGTCTTGAGCCCAGGAAGAATCATGGGCAATTTTGCAAGCTCACGATGGAACATGTGGAGGCCATTTCAGTGGCATGGCCATCATTAAGCGCATCTTGAGAATGGGTTACTATTGGCCCATAATGGAAAATGACTATTGCGAGTATGTCAAGAAATGTAGTAAGTGCCAACATCATACAAATCTAACACACTTACCATTGCAAGATTTGCAACCCATCCACAAATCATGGCCATTATCGTAGTGGGTACTATACTTGATTGGGAAGATCTCACCCTAGTCCTCAAGCTGACATACATTCATCATAACAGCCATAGAATAATTCACTAAGTGGGTAGAAGCGATCCCCTTAACGTCAATAACTGGACCAAGGATTGCGGAGTTTTTACTCCACAATATCATAAGTAATTTTGGGGTCTCTTCTAAGATAATATCAAATAATGGGCCATCTTTCAAGAACAAAAATGTGTGTGCTTTAATGAAAAAATACCATATTCAACATAGTTTTTTAATGCCTTATTATCCACAAGCAAATGGGTAAGAAAAAGCTTCAAACAAAATAATAGTCTCCATTTTGAGGAATACAATGCAATAAAATCACAAATATTGGCACATGCAATTACCTCTTGCACTATGGGCATACAGGACTAGTATACGGATGCCCACTGGGGCAACACCATTTTCACTAGTATATGGCACACCATTTTCACTAGTATATGGCACTAAAGCCATCATGCCTCTAGAGTTGGAAATATTGACTCTATGCATAGCATTAAAGGACTTCATAGATGATGAAGCTACATGGCAAGGCCACCTAGATCAATTGATGCTTCTTGACGAACATCAAGTCAATGCTTTAGATCACCTCCGTGTTTACCAAAATTGCCTTGTGCAAGATTACAATAGTAAATTCCACCTAAGGAAATTCAAGGTTGGAGATCTAGTGCTCAAAGAAAACCAACAGAATTCATATTTATCGTCACATCTGTGAGATGAATTCACTGTAAATTGGATAGGTCCATACATGATTTCACAGAGAGTTGGGCCTAGAGCATATCACCTTATATCATTAGATGGTGTTGAAGATCCTGAACCTCTCAATATCATTCATTTAAAGGTATTTTATACATAAAACACAAAAACATTCAAATATGTCAAAATACAAACAAATCATAAAAACATAAAATTCAAAAATTCAAATCAAATGCTCCAAGGGTAATTCATACTGCTTGGTCAAACAAAAAATCAAAAGGCTCCAACGGTAATTCAAGTCGCTTGGTCAAAAAACAAATCAAAAGGCTCCAACGGTAATTCAAGCTGCTTGGTCAAAAAACAAATCAAAAGGCTCCAATGGTAATCCAAGATGCTTGGTCAAAAATCAAATCAAAGGCTCCAAGGGTAATTCATATCGCTTGGTCAAACATCAATTCAAAAGGCTCCAAGGGTAATTCATACTGCTTGGTCCAAAATCAATTCAAAAGCTCCAAGGGTAATTCATGCCGCTTGGTCAAAAATCAATTCAAAAAGCTCCAAGGGTAATTCATACCGCTTGGTCAAACATAAATCAAAAAGGCTCCAAGGGTAATTCATATCGCTTGGTCAAATCCCATCAAATAAAAAACTCCAAGGGTAATTCAAATCGCTTGGTCAAAATCAATAACAAAATCCCCAAAGGCATCATAAGCCCTTTGGTCAAATTAATCAAAAAATACAAAAACAACATAAAATCAAAAATACAAAAACAATTGCACTTCACATTTTGCATCCACATCATTGCATTGCATTTTCACATACATTACAAGATATGTCATGAGAGCCTTAAAAGTGATACCAAAATTTGTTGCACAAGTCATTCATATCCATACCTCCATCCACATGTGTGTAA
The DNA here is from genome assembly GCA_028583015.1 of Wollemia nobilis. NCBI lineage: Eukaryota > Viridiplantae > Streptophyta > Pinopsida > Araucariales > Araucariaceae > Wollemia > Wollemia nobilis. The sequence continues at coordinate 11,940,466 of JAQPPZ010001125.1, forward strand.
TTGTGTTTTTTAACACAACCTTTATTTGTTGCTATACATAATATACTAAGGTTTTTTGGTTAGTCAACCACACCTAGTAATTTTATCAACTTTTGAGAAAAACAACTTTGATTAGTAGAAGGTAAGGCCTAGCTATAAAGCCTTGGATATTCAATATCCCATCACTAATTGAAACACTAAAATCCTAGCTGGTACAAGGAAAATATGATAGCTACAAAGTGGTCTAGGTTACCTTAAGTGAAAACGATTATCCTTGCTTATCCCCATATGCAACCAGTTTAAAGGTGCTTAGAATTGGCAAAAGGACAAGCTTTACCCTATCAAAATCCCTTGCTTAAATCAAAATAAGCAAAATTCCAAAGCAAAAGTACAAATTCAAAAGGCCAAGCATACAATCCAGATTTCAAAGCAAAAATCCGATACACAAAGCATAAATTTAGAAATTAAAAAAAAAATCAAGCTCAAAAAAAAAATCAATCAAAATAAACAGTGATTTTCATCACTACGTATGAGCAAAATAAATAGTGATTATCATCACTACAAAAAAATCCCCGCTCAAAGAAAAAAATCAAAAAACAATGATTTTCATCACTACATATGAGAAAAAATCCAAAGCCAAAAAGAAGGGAAAAAAGCTTGAATCCCTATAATTCTTAGCACTATACAAAATTGGAAGGAGAAATCCTTATGCATGATGGTATTTCTATTACAATTGCTTCGTGCATTTATGTAGACCAATTTTTGAATGTGGATAAGCTAGATTAGGTAACCAAATATTGCCTAGTGGTATAGTCCAACTAAGTCCAACATAAGGATGAGATGAACACTTGAGGATCCCTAATATTAGAAATGGGCTGAAAGAATCTTGCCTGACATCAAAGGAAATGCTTGAGTTCTACCTCAAAATATACAAATCACATCCACACATTGAGATCATGAAAAACTAGGTCCATGGTAAAAGCCTTACCTTTCAAAAGTCTAAGTGGTAAGAAGACAGTTGTTGATAGGGGAACTAGAGTGTTTGAATCTCTAAAAAGCCCCAATTATTTTTTACATAACAACAAATCATAAAATCATTCACACCATCATATTATTTATAAGATTTTGTAAATTAGGAGTATCAACATAGTAGGACAAATACCACATATATATTAGAAATATGTTGGTCACGAATCTGCCACAGGAAAGGATTTTCTAAAACTATGCACCCTAGACCCGGCCAACATTGAAAGGCTGGGAGAAAGAGATGTCTCCCAGACCAATATCCAGAGAGGGCTGGTTCCCTTACTATTTCTAAACTTGATTTCAGATTAAAGTTGCAGGAAAGAGATGAGAAATACGCAGAAAGAAATAGGAAATTACGGAAAGAGATGGGAAATATAGCCGTAGGCCGAATTTGTTAGATCGGGGAAAAGAAACTCAGCAAGATGGAACTTCAAGTGTATAAACAACATATAATAATAGAAAACAACATAATTCATTTACGACCTTGCGCAAACAACCTCCAGGATTGCATTCCAGAACTCACTTTCTTCTAAGCAATATTCAAACCCAAATGCAGAACTTGAATCTAACAAGAGATCGGAAAGACGAGCATAACTGAGAAATACATGAAATAGAAGGAAAGTACACAAAAAGACGTTTGCAAAATCAGAGGCCAAATCTCTTTCATTCATGCAAGAACTTGAAAGCTTTCATGCAATCTGTCTCTCAAACTCCCGACCCTTGTTCTTGAGATTTACATTGATTTATATAGAGGTCTTGCCTCTTTGCAGCATTAAAAATATGAAACGGACCTCCTCGAGATCTACAAATTATGCAACGGAAACAAGGAAATGATATCCTTAAACAACCTCGGAGAAACCAGAAATTAAATGCAATAAGGAGTCAGTCGTCTTCATTAAATGGTCATTTTTGAAATACGCTTGAAACCGTTAGAAAAACCATGAACAACCGCTTCGAATAATGGAAATCTTTAATTCTGGTGGCTTGGGCGCATTCTTCTACCTTGACCGCATCGAAAAGCAGCAACACATTTAATTCTGGAGCGCTTTTAATCATCGAAAATCACAAAACTGCATCGGACCGTTTGAACTGCGTTTTGGCGCGAAACTGTAACAGGTCGCGAAAACGCGACATGTCACGAAATCATGACGTCTTTTTGCTCCATACGCTTCTCTTACTTTTGGACCGCAAAAATCAACCATGTCGCAAAATCACTACGTATTCGGCTTCCTTATCTCCTTCGCAACCTTGAACCGCGAAAATGCGACGCTACGCGATTTCGCGACGTCCGTACAATTATGCTCTTTCTCTGCTCTATTGTCGCAAAAATGTGACAATGCATGATTTCGCTACATCTTTCATCTATTCTGTACGGTCCTGCTCCTAACCCATGAAAATGTGACATTCTTCTTCACGTGCAAAATCATGACAAGTTCTGTCTCCTTGGACTTTTCTTGCCCACTGTGTTGCGAAATCGCAACGTTTGCTTGCTGCTAGCCTTTATCTCCATGAATGTCGCGAAATCGTGACGCCAACTTCTTTCTTGCCCTTAGCCTCAACAATGTCATGAAATCGTGACAAGTTCTATCTTGCTCAGCTCCATCCCACAAATGTCACGAAATCGTGACCATTTTCTGCCTTAAGCCTTTCTGTCCACCTACGTCATGAAAACGTGACGCATCACGATTTCGTGATGTCTTTTGCCTTGTGTGCCTTGCTCGCTATTCTGTCACGATATCGCTACGCCGTTTGTTGCCATCACCCTCAGCTGAGTTATGTCGTGATTTCATGATAGTTTCTAACCTTATGCTCCCTGGCCATCGCAAGTCGCAAAAACGTGACATGTCATGATTTCGTGACAACTTTGTCGCTCAGCCTCCGTTGACCATTTTGACCACGAAAATCCAACACGTCGCGATATCGCGACGGTTTTACCCCTTGCTACCGTTTGACTGCTTGACCATGATTTTTTGACACGTCACGAAATCGCTACGACTTTGCATTTGTTTTCTCTCTCCTCATCCGACCCGCGATAACGCGACATGTCGCGATATCGTGACGATTTTTAACTTTGGCTCTCCATGCTATTTTTTGTCGCGATTTCACGATAGTCTTCGGACTTAGGCATTTTTTTGCATCAAAACCTGTAGAGGAGTTAGAATTTCAACAGCTTATGCATGAACAATCAATAATCAACATAATGTGGCAAAAATGCCAACATTCTTGGTGGCTCACGGGGTATACAGTTTTACTGTATGCACGAATCCCAGGCTGGAATCCATTGGGCAACAGAGTCAAGAAAAACTGAGAACAAAAAGTTGGCTGATGGGATACATCTCGGCAGACTGCTGCAACAACTCTTGCTGAATGACTGAAACTTCAAGGAATTCTGTATTTGGCTGAACTGACCATGGAATGGAAATGATGAATGATGGAATAATGGAATGGAGGGAAGGATGCTGCTATGAAAGGGAAATGGAGGTGAATGGAATAAATAGAATGATGATCAGTGAATGTGTAGGCTGTGGAATGAGAATGGAATGGGGAAATGAACTGTAGATAAATGCTTAAAACAACAATGTAGTTAGAAGAAAAGGAAAAGAAGAACCGGGAATATTAGAAAAGGGGAAAAGAAACAACAACAGTGGCTTGATTACTGCAGAAGAAAAAGGAGTAGGAGAAGGAGGGAAATGAAGAGGGGAAGGGAAGAAATAGTGAGGAAGCCACTAACTGCTGGGAAAGAAGAAGAAAAAAGAAAGAAACACGTACCTGCGGGCTCGCATGCAAAAAGAGCCGAAGTGGACAAAGGGAAACACTATTTTTTTCTCTTTTTCTTTTTTTCTTTTTTTTGCTATATACAAGGTGATACTGGACTGACAGTTCATGAAGTGTAGGCTTTCAGATGAAAGTCGTTCACTGAAATAGGAAGTGGGCTGCCATCCAAATCTTCCAGATGAAATGAATTTGCTGCACCAGCACTGACAATGCGGAAGGGACCCTCCCATAGAGCATCAAACTTCTTGTGATTCCTAGGCTTGGCTTTGTTTTCATTCCATTTCAGGACCAAATCACCCACCTTGAGTGGACGATCAGCAGAATTCTTATGGAACCATTTTGAAATAATCTGTGTATGTTTAGCAAACTCCTCATAAGCCAAGGAACGTTGCTCTTCCAACTGTAACAACTGAGCCAACCGCATATCCATGGAATCTACAGCTGTTTCATCATCCTGAAATCCCTGCAACTGCTGCAATACTGGCAATTCTAAATGAACAGGCAGCCTTGCCTCTTTTCCATATACCAGGGCGTATGGTGAAGTCTTGATAGACTTCTTGATTGAAATCCTATCTGCCCATAAATCTTGATTCAGTAGAAGGTGCCATGATCTCTTGTTATCCCCCAAAGACCTCTTTAAAATCCGGAGCAAATTTTTATTTGTGGACTCTGCCAAGCCATTTCCCTGAGGATAATAGTTAGAGGATGTCTTCAGAAAAACACCATATTTATTTGCAAATTCAGCTAGTTCAGCTCCAATGAACGGAGTTCCATTGTCTGTAATAATAGCATCAGGAATGCCAAAACGTGTAATCAGCCCTTCAATGAAAGAAATCACCACATTCTGATTTGCAACCTTGGTTGGAATAGCTTCAGACCACCTCGTAAAATAATCTATAGCTGTCAAAATATACCTGTGTCCAACTGAAGAATTCGGATCAATAATCCCAATAAAGTCCAATCCCCACTGCTGAAAAGGTGCTTCAACCTGAATTGGATGTAGGGGCAATGATGCATTTCTAACCCTTCCTGTATACCTCTGACATTTGTCACATGCTTGGGCAATCCTGAAAGCATCTGTGAACAAGGTTGGCCAATAATACCCAGCCCGAATGATTTTTAAAGCCATTGGTCTACCTGCATAGTGTCCTCCTGATATGCCAGAATGAAACTCCTCCAGGAGTCTAGCCTTCTCTGATTCCTTGACACACCTTAAAAGAACACCATCAATGTTCTTAAAAAACAATCCTTCAGGCAGCAACACATACCTGAGAGCTTGCAGACGAAACCTTCTCCGTTGTGAGGCATTTAACTGTGAAGGGCATTTACCAGTTGTGAAGTAATCAATGAGGTCATCTGCCCAATCTTGTTCCTGTACTAAGAGGTTCATCAGACTGTTATCTCTAGCAGAATCATCTACTTGATAATCAACTATTTTAGATGTTGTAGTCTTTGCTAAATGTTGGCATAAGGCTTTACCCCGCACTAGCTTAGCCGGATGAATCTCAACATCAAATTCTTGAATTTTGGTGACCCAACCTACGCGTTTATCACCCATCTCACCCTGAATGATGAAATTCCTTACATCGGGATGAATAACATATATGACTGTCCTACTCTGAGATATGAAATGCTTGAATTTTTTAAGAGACTTCATAACAACATACACCTATTTTTCAATGAAATTATACTTTGCCTCATGAGGTAAAATAATCTGACTAAGGAAAGCAATGGGTCTTTCATTCCCATCATCTCCTTTCTGTGTGAGCACTGTGGCATAGCTTTCATCTTCCCCAACTGCATACAAAATGAAATCTTTTGAATAATCTGGATTAATTAATATAGGAGCTTGCGCTATTATGTCCTTAATTTCCTGGAATGCCTCCTTCCTCTGAGTCGTCCATTTAAATTCTGCATCCTTCTTCAACAACTCAGTCATGGGCTTGACAACCTGGGCAAAATCAGAAATGAACTTCCTGATAAAATTAATCTATCCAAAGAAAGACTGCAGCTCTTTCTTGTTGGCAGGGAGTGAAAGTTTCTTCAATGCTTCAACTCGAGATGGATCAATTGCCAAACCATCCTCTGAAATAACATGCCCCAAGAGTTTACCTTCCTTCACTGCAAACACTGACTTCTTTGGATTAATGGAAATACCAAACTCTCTGCATTTTCCAAAAATTTGCCTCAGATGCGAACCGTGATCTTCCCGTCTATGTGAAAAGACAGTCATATCATCGAGATAAATAACAATAATCTTGTTCAAGAGTTCCTCGAATGCAATGTCCATGGCTCTCTGGAACGTAGCCCCAACATTTGATAATCCGAAAGGCATTCGTTGATAAGAAAAAGTGCCCCACTTAGTTGTGAATGTTGTCTTGTACTGGTCTTCATCCCTAACCCAAATCTGGTTATATCCAGAGAATCCGTCCAGCAATGAGAAACGTTGAGCCCCAGCCACAACATGCAGTATCTGATCTATACGAGGCAAGGGATAGTGATCTTTCAGAGATGCATGGTTCAGATTTCGAAAATCTACACACAGTCGTATGTCTCCATTCTTATTTCGAACCGGGACCAGATTAGCAACCCAAGTCGAGTGCTTAACCGGGTATATAATCTTGGCCTACAGCATTTTCACAAGTTCGGCCCTCATTAGAGTCTCAATATTTGGATTTATTGGTCGTTGCTTTTGCCTGAAGGGTCTGACACCTTCTTCCAACTCAATAGTATGCTGAACAATCTGTTTATTATATCCCTTCAGATCCTCATAACTCCAGGCCACAATATCAGAAAATTCTTGACACAGTTGCCTGATTTCTTGTAGTTCATCAGGAGTAGAATCAGTTCCAATCTTAATGACCTTATTGGGTTCCAACTGCAACTCCATGTACTCTTTCTTATCAATCTCAATCCGATGTTTTTTGGACCGATCATGCTGATCAAACAAACTTTCTAGAGTGATAAGACCCTTCGGAATATGATTATTCCATAACTGAATTAGACCTTCAGCTTCTTCGTGCTCCAAGGTTCTTCCTTCGATGGTGGCAGCTTCTTGAATCAAAAAGTTAACAATTTGCTCATCACTCTCGAAGACCTGCCAAAAAGTATCTTTATCCGGGACACTAGGCCTGTACACCATCCTTACTGTCTTTGGTTTCTTGACTACCTGCTCAATGGGAGAAAAATTTGCTCCAAGGGATGCTAAGAGATCTGCATGCTTATTCAGCTCTCGAGAAATGGCCTGAATATTTAGAGTTGTGAAAAACTCAAACAGGTCCCAAACTTGGTTGCGGTATGCTTTGAGATAATGCTGCTTGGAAATACACCTGTTTGTTACTTGGTTTACAATCAGCTCAGAATCACCAAAAATTTGTAACTGTTCGATTCCCAACTTTCTTGCCTTTTTCAAGCCTAAGCATAATGCTTCGTACTCGACAGCATTGTTAGTACAATTCCAAGTAAGACGGTATGAATATGTTCTTTGTAAACCAGAAGGAGAAATCAAAACAATACCTGCTCCTGCACCATTTTTGCATCTAGCCCCATCAAAATATAACTTCCATAGTTGATCCGTGACAGAACTCTGATCATCTTGGTTAGGAAATACCTGCCTTGTGCCATCCTCTGGTTTTTGGATAGAATAACAACCGATTTCGGTCTCCAGCATGGCGTTGAAATCAAGCATGGAAAACCCGTCTTCTAACTGAAGCTCATCTAAAACCTCATGCATCAAATCAGAACCCTCTAACTCTTCGGTTAGCATGTTAACAGACTGCATGGTCTTTCCTGCTTCTTCCAGCTTCTCTATATGAAAAGAGGAAGGTTTTTCATTCTGGATCCTGAGTCTTTTTCCTTTGAAAGGGATTTCTAAGTGGGAATAATCCAGTGCCAGGTAACCTCCCAACTTTGCAGTAAACTCTCTAGATAAGCACATACTAAAATAGGGTTCTAAATCTACCACAACAATCTCCTGAATGACTGTAATCTGAGGCATAGTGTGTAAAACAATCGGGACATCCTTGATTACACCCACCATTTTCATAGGAGTACCATCTAACTGCAAGACTCTAGGGCTACTTCGTGTGTATTCCATACCCATAACTTCGCAAACTGCCTTTGGCATGACAGTTGTAGCGGCTCCAGAGTCGATCATGCAGTTATGCACGATCCAACCCTCTATTTGCAATGATAGATAAAATGGGGGCGGTCTATTTTTACCAGTGATAGAAGTGGTTAAGGCCTAAGCATAAATTGTCTGGGTAGGACCCTTTTCACTATCCTTCATAGATTTTAAATATTCTTGCAATAAATCTACCTGCCCAGGCAATTGCAATGCATCATAAAGACTAACCTTAGTTGGGGTCTTCTTCAGTTCTTCAACAATGTTGTATGTCACCACAGCAGATTCCTTCTTTTCAATGGGGTGCTCATATCTGCTCCGGTACTGCTGAGTGGCTTCTACTCTCAGCCTCTTTGTCAATGAAGGGTACTTCAGTTTTTCTCTAGCTTGCTCCTCTGCTTCTGATCTCGTCTATGTAGGTGCGGCCTTTTCTTGTACTCTGTGTGAAACAGGATCTTTCGGCAAAATAGGCGCATCAAGCTTTGACACTGGCACATGAGTTTTCACTATTTTCTTCAGATCAGCTGGCACTTTTAATGGCTCTAACTCAGTAGGATCTACTGTAACAGGCTTCTTTCCAGTCCTTGTGAGAACCGAAACTTGCTCTTCCAGTGGAGTCATTAAGCTATGGCCTGCCTCAGAGATCATATTGACTTGCCCTCCCGAAGAACTAGCAGCCAATGTCTGCACATAATTCAAATGAACCATGCAAGTGTCTTCTCCATGGGGATCATTGCATGTCGAACACCAATATGTTCTTTCAGCAAGGACTGCATCTTCATTTGCCAAAATAGTCAGGTTCTTCTCGGGTGCTTTGCTTGTTGAAGCAGCTTGTTCTCTAGTAATCGATGGGGGTTGAAATCTCCTAGGCTGGAAATCTCGCTCAGCTTGCTTCCTTTCAATAAGCGTGATCTTATTACCCATTGCTCTTATTGCAGAATTGGCAGATTTTACCTCTTGCAGGAGTGTTGTATAAGGATCAGGATTTACAGGTGCAGGAGGTGCTGGTAAGGGCAAAGGTGCTGGTGGTGCCGGTAATGCTGGGAATGAAGTGGAAGCGGGGAATGGCAGAATGTTGGGTGCAGGTAACTGGAGATTTGCTGAAGTAGACAACTGAGGAACTGGGATGGGTGCAATTTGAGGAGCACTAGAATTCCATGATGGGACAGGGTACATAGAAGACATAGATTGCGAAAAAGAACTAGGATATAAATGTTGTGGAATATCAGGTAAAATGGGCATTGCTACCTTTGGGGGAAGCCTACCGATTGCAATCAAGTCTGCCTCCGCATTTTGTGCTTGCTCGAACAGTTTCGAGAAAGTCATCACATTGGACTGCCTGATCGCCAAGCCAATATCTTGTATTGAACGCTCAGAGGTAGTAAAACGTAGCTTGCTTAGGGGTAGGGCAAAGTCCTTCAGGCACTCGCTGCCAGCTTCTAGTGAAACAAACATTGAAATCTGCTATTGCCTCCTACGGGTGCCTCTGGATTGCATTAAACTGGTGCAACAATGAAAATGGGTCAGCCTGTTCATGAAAATTCTTAACTAACAGTTCTCCTAGCTGATCCCAGGATGCAATAGTGCCTGGTTGCAGAGATCGATACCAGTACAACAATTTTCCTCTTAAGGATAACACTAAGAGCTTCACCATCACATCTTCGTTTGTTATATCATGAATGGCTGCCAGAGAAGCTACATCATGAATATGTTCGTATGCAATCTTTCCCGTACCATCATAGGTTGGCAATGCTTTCAAAGTAGCCTAGGGAACTGGATTTTGAGCCTACAAATTCAAGGCCCCTGAGCTGTTCCATGCTAAAAACTGCCAGGGTGGAGGATACTGGGCCATTGGAACTAGTGTATGTAACTGAGAAGATGGAAAACTAGTAACAATACCAGGGATTTGTGTGGATATGGCAGATGATGCAAGCGATGGGGAAACCAACCTAGAATGTTCACCTTTTTTTGTGATGTCAAGTTCAAAAAACTCAACAAGATCTTCAACTTTTTTAGACTTCGATCTCGTGATCATGAAGTACAACTTTCACTGCATCCACGTTCAGAGATTTTTGGGTACTACAGAGTCACCAAATGCTCTAACTTTATGGCATGAAGGTGAACATTAAACCTTCAATACTATGGGATCTTTCTGAGACAGAAGAAGTCTGTCCCATCGGGCATGCCAAAAACTGTTGGTCACGAATCTGCCACAGGAAAGGATTTTCTAAAAACTATGCACCCTAGACCCGGCCAACATTGAAAGGTTGGGAGAAAGAGATGTCTCCCAGACCAATCTCCAGAGAGGGCTGGTTCCCTTACTATTTCTAAATTTGATTTCAGATTAAAGTTGCAGGAAAGGAATTATAGAAATGCAGAAAGAAATAGGAAATTACGGAAAGAGATGGGAAATATAGCCGTAGGCCAAATTTGTTAGATCGGGAAAAGAAACTCAGCAAGATGAACCTTCAAGTGTATAAACAACATATAATAATAGAAAACAACATAATTCATTTACGACCTTGTGCAAACAACCTCCAGGATTGCATTCCAGAACTCACTTTCTTACTAAGCAATATTCAAATTCAAATGCAGAATTTGAATCTAACAGCAGATTGGAAAGACAAGCTTAACTAAGAAATACATGGAAATAGAAGGAAATCATTACACAGAAAGACGTTTGCAAAATTAGAGGCCAAATATTTCTTATTTATGCAAAAACTTGAAAGCTTTCAAGCAAATGTCTCTCAAACTCCCGACCCTTGTTCTTGAGATTTACATTGATTTATATAGAGGTCTTGCCTCTTTGCAGCATTAAAAATATGAAACGGACCTCCTCGAGATCTACAAATTATGCAATGGAAACAAGGAAATGATATCCTTAAACAGCCTCGAAGAAACCAGAAATTAAATGCAATAAGGAGTCGGTCGTCTTCATTAAATGGTCATTTTTGAAATACGCTTGAACCGTTAGAAAAACCATGAACAACAGCTTTGAATAATGGAAATCTTCAATTTTGGTAGCTTGGACGCATTCTTCTACCTTGACCGCATCGAAAAGCAGCAACACATTTAATTCTGGAGTGCTTTGAATCATCAAAAATCACAAAACTGCATCGGACCGTTTGAACCGCTTTCTGGCACGAAACTGTAACAGGTCGCGAAAACGCGACATGTCACGAAATCGTGACGTCTTTCTGCTCCATACACTTCTCTTACTTTCGAACCGCGAAAATCAACCATGTCACGAAATCATGACGTATTCGGCTTCCTTATCTCCTTCGCAACCCTGAACCGCGAAAATGCGACGCTGCACGATTTCGCGACGTCCATACAATTATGCTCTTTCTCTGCTCTGTTGCTACGAAAATGTGACAATGCACGATTTCGCTACATCTTTCATCCATTCTGTATGGTCCTGCTCCTAACCCATGAAAACATGACATTATTCTTCACGTCATGAAATCGCTATAGGTTCTGTCTCCTTGGACTTTTCTTGCCCACTGTGTCGCGAAATCGCGACATTTGCTTGCTGCTAGCCTTTATCTCCATGAATGTCATGAAATCGTGATGCCAACTTCTTTCTTGCCCTTAGCCTCAACAATGTCGTGAAATCGCGACAAGTTCTGTCTTGCTCCGCTCCATCCCACAAATGTCATGAAATCGTGACCATTTTATGCCTTAAGCCTTTCTGTCCACCTACGCCGCGAAAACATGACGCGTCGCGATTTCACGACATCTTTTGCCTTGTGTGCCTTGCTCGCTATTCCATCGTGATATCGCTACGCCGTTTGTCGCCATCACCCTCTGCTGAGTTATGTCGTGATTTCGTGACAGTTTCTAACCTTATGCTCCCTGGCCATCGCAAGTCGCGAAAACGCGACATGTCGCGATTTCGCGACAACTTTGTCGCTCTACCCTCCGTTGACCATTTTGACCATGAAAATCCAACACGTCACGATATCGCGATGGTTTTACCCCCTCATTGCCGTTTGACTGTGCTGACCGTGATTTTTTGACACGTCGTGAAATCGCTACGACTTTGCATTTGTTTTCTCTCTCCTCATCCGACCCGCGATAACGTGACATGTCGCGATATCGCGACGGTTTTTAACTTTGGCTCTCCATGCTATTTTTTGTCGTGATTTCATGACAGTCTTCGGACTTAGGCATTTTTTTGCATCAAAACCTGTAGAGGAGTTAGAATTTCAACTACTTATGCATGAACAATCAATAATCAACATAATGTAGCAAAAATGCCAACAAAATAGTATAGTCACTGACTACTTTATATCTTTTAATTTACAAAAACTTATTAAGAAGATACATTACACACCATTACATCTCATATATGAATACTTAATTCTTATGATAAGAGTGATTATTTAAATTCATGATTATTTCTTTACTTTCTGTGGTATCACCCATTAATATTGTCAATGTCATATGCATTCCATATGTTTTAAGTAATTAGAGCATACAAGTTCATTTGTACCATTCCACCACATAATTTAGATGCATATTATTAAATAAAAAATTAAACATACATTTAACAATAACATTTGAATCCACAAAAACAAGTCATTAATCATCCATAAACCATATCATAAAACATATAGGCAATATCCATTTGCATACCAAATCATAAATTCATCATTCATCATCAAAATACATCACATCATATCATCAAATCATAAAAACATCTACACATCCATCTAAGCATCTTCAAAATATCATCTATCATCTAACATATCCATCAAATTATCATAAATATCATCATCGCATCATATCATAAAACAAAATAATAACAAAAACATAAGCAATAAACGATACACATAATGAGGCATAAAAGGCAAATCTATCATAAAAGTATGTGTATTAGGTCCAATGGATATACAAAAATGACCATGGGCTATAGTCATGTAGGTCAGTTGACCTCAAAAATGGATCAAGAACCAAGTAGAACATCAATCAAATGTTGGGCCTAAGCCCCCTGCACCATCTCCTCCAGTGCCACCTCCCTTTGTGGTGATATCATGAGTCGAGTGATGTGAGCCTGTAGGTATCTCTATCTGAGTCTGGGTCCAATGGCTAGGATGGGTGAAATATTACCCCAAGGTAGAGTGCCTGCTGACCTGCAAGCCACTTGCACCTGCTGGATTCTTAGGGATAAGCCCATGCCTCCAGAGCTACATATGAAGGAGGGTAACATGATCCATAAGACCATAGATCTATGCCTCATGCTCATACAATAAGGACTAAAGTCATCCCACATCTATCCCTGAGCCTACTACTGGAACTTCCTGTGGTGTAGAAGTAGGAACAACAAATTGCATCCTGACATCGCCACCCCCAATAGTAGCATATAGAGCCTATATCTATGTTGTGAGCTGCTCAATCATAGCATCTCACAATTGTACCTAGATCTTAGTAACCTAGAGCTTAGTATCAACCTCGTGCAACTGTGCTCTCAGAGGAGAGTCTCTCTCCTTAGGCTCTAACTCCTCCTCCTCCTTAGGAACATTAGGATCCTCTACTACCACCTGCTTTATCGGCTGGTCCCATACCTCAGTCCTGGATTGAACCCTGTGTCCTATCGGATCTATGCCATCATCACCACCATCATCCTTGTACCTTAGACTATCAATGACAAGCCACATCCAATCATACCACCACTGAGAGCAGGCCTTTGTAACTTCTCCAGCCACTGTAGGGTCTATGGTTGGGGCATCCTCCTCATCTGTAAGCTTTATGACCTATCATGGAGGTAGATCCCTCTTTATTGTGAGGTGCCTATACAATAATAGTATCAAGGGCACATCCTGCTACAATCCATACTGATGAAGAACCTGAGTAGAAGAAATACTTTTGGATGGCAATCTTACAGTAAATGAACCATCTCTCGCACTGTGTCCTGGCAATAAAACTAGTTGGATCATCCCAAGCAGGACACTCATAGTAAGGCCGTCACATGACATCTCTAGAAAATAGTCTGGTGAAAGCATCAATGTAGTGGGACAATTCCCCTAAAAAAGTGTGACTCTTACACTCCTCATGCTCCTAAGCCCATTTGGCAGCATAGCACCATTTTATAGCCTCAATAGATGTAATATCAATTGGGAGCCCCTTAGGGTGATCTACCTTAATGTGCTCCCATCCCCAAACCTATAAGAGCAAACTGTAAGCAATGCTGACACGTCCCCACCGATGGATGTGGTAAAAATCATCATAGCACTAAGCCAATAGCGATCTACCTCATGCATAGATTATATGCTCCTCACTATCTAGTAGGTCTTGCACCATCACTAGGAGGTTCCAAGGGAACCTCAAACCCGAGCAGTCCAAGATAAGAATGTTGTTGATCACCATCAACAACACAACATGCCTCGTTGTGAAAACATGAGCATCATACCAAGTCTTGATAGATACTCCCCTGGACCCAGTCTCTCGGAGGGCCTATGTAGACCTTGATCAAAACACCTGAGCATAGATGACCACCTTATCAGTAGTGGCCAATGAAAAAAATGGCACCCCATCGAATGGGATCCAAAAAATCCTGTAAACATCCTCCAGTGTGATAGTCATCTTGTCGGGAAAAATGTGGAATATGTGATGTTTACACAATGACACTGAGAGGGGGGGTGAATCAGTGTAGCTATTAAATTTTTATATCTACAACATTTAATATGAAATAAAGAGAATAAAAAAAACTTGAACAAGAGAGCAAACCACAACACTCAATATAACGAGGTTCACCAATTTGGCTACTCCTCAAAAATGACTGCTTGGACTCCAATCCAAATCCAGTCTTTGCAAAATCAATTTTACAAACACTTTACCAGCACCAACCTGGAAGGAGCACCAACCCCTGTAATTTTCGCTGCACATGAGATGGAGCACCAACTCCTAGTACCAAGCACCAACTTGGACTGCAATTCGATAAATTTTGAATGACATAAAAATGTCTTCACTTTATGCACGACCTCGGTGAGTCCGCAATTAACTCAACTCTGCACACTCTCACGGCTCTGCTTATTTTTCTCTTGATTCTTTTCTAACTCTCCTTTTACGGCAATTTCTCTCTAACAGACAACTTTATTCTCTGTACGGTTATTCTTTTATAACCTTTCAATCCTGCATGCAATCGAATCACATACTCACTTGTTCGAATCCATGCAATACGGTTGTTCGGTTCCATGCACTTGACTATTTGAAACCACGCAATACGTCTTTTGGAAACCATGCAATACGGCAATTTTGTTTCATGTACTTTGACTTTCCAATTTCTTCGTATACGGCTTTTCGAATTCTTTTTCGAAACTCCATGTATGATTCTTCGAAAGCTTTTCGATTCTTCATGTTCGGCTTTTATGTATGCTTCAAATACGTCTGTTAGAATGCCTGCAAATTTGACCTTTCGAATGCTTTTATTATCCTTCAAATTCGGCTTTTCGAATGCGTTTAAATTATGCATGTTTGGCTGTTGCAATGCATGTCCAACACCTGTCAACAATTAACTGTCTGCCTGACTTCAGTTACTTTTTACGTAACTGGCTGCATGATTTTCCTGTCTGCTTTTTCGACACGTGTCACCTTGCATGTTGCTACGGGTTTTATCTGCCAGACTGTTACCTGTCGCGATATCGTGACACTTTTGACTTCTGCTGACGTCACCCTGAAAGTTGTCGCGAAATCGCGACCGTTTTGGCCCTCGGAAGCTTTCCCTGCATCTTGTCGCGATATCGCGACACTTTGAGCTTTTGCTGACGTCATCCTCAATGCTGTCGCGAAATCGCGACGCTTTCGGCTTCCAGCAGCTTTCCTTTCATCCTGTCGTGAAATCGTGACACTTTTCAACTTTGCTGACGTCATCATCCTGCTTGTCGTGAAATCGTGACACTTCCGGCTTCCGTACACTTTTCTTTGCCGCAGCAGCGAAAAAGGAACATGTCGCGAAATCGTGACACTTTGTTCTTCCGTACAACTCTCCTTGCCAACTCCAGCGAAAATGGAACATGTCGCGAAATCGCGACGCTTCTGGCTCTTGCTGACGTCATCATCCTTCTTGTCATGAAATCGCGACGCTTCTGGCTCTTGCTTACGTCATCATCCTTCTTGTCGTGAAATCGCGACGCTTCTGGAATCCGTACGCTCTTTCTCCATGCAGTAGCGAAATCGCTACAATTTTTTGCCTTGTGCTTTTGCCTTGCCTTTTTTTCATGAAATTTTAACTTGTAATATCAATGTTGCATCTTTCAGATCTACACTTTTGACTAGTAGCGAAATCGCTACACCTTAGATTCCCCTTGTTCCAACATGTAGCGCCATCGCTACACCTTATTTTCTCTTTGTTTCAACCTGTAGCGAAATCGCTACACCTTAGTTTCTCCTTGTTTCAACATGTAGCGAAATCGCTACACCTTAGTTTCATGTATTTTCATCATGCAGCGATATCGCTACACCTTTGTTTCCTTTCATTTCAACATGTAGCGATATCGCTACACCTTTGTTTCCTTTCATTTCAACATGTAGCGATATCGCTACACCTTTTTTCCTTCTGCGCGACATGTCGCGAAATCGCGACAGTTTTGCTCGCATCTTCTCTCTCCTCGACCATGTCGCGAAATCGTGACAATTTGGCGTGCATTTTCTCTCTCCTACTTTTTGTCGCGATATCGCGACACATTTTCTCTCTCCTCAGCGAAAACTTGACATGTCGCGAAATCGTGACATTTTCGACTGCGCCTTCTCTCTCCTCGATCATGTCGCGAAATCGCGACAGAAAACATGTCGCGATATCGCGACAGTTTTCTTCCTTGTCTATTTTTGCCATTTTTTGAATCTGGGTCACTTCGTTTTCCTTGAAACTTTATGCACTTGATCTGACTGACCTCTGAGATCCAAGTGCATCAATCGATTGTGTTGACAACAATGACAATACTTTTGCAATTCTTTTGCTGCACCTTGCTCAACAATCTCCCCCTTTGGAATTGTTGGCAACACACTGCAACCTTGCTTAATTTCTTCTCCCCCTTTGCCAATAATACCAAAGGGACTCTTTGTAGACTCCCCACGAGTCTATGCACAACATTCTCGAGACTTAAAAAGTTTGAATGCTCCCCATGAGAATGTGTTTCCCATAGCTAGTCAGTGCTTGGGTGGTGTGACTACTCCCAACTTCTTTCGAAGGTATTCAAATACTTCCTTAGGCAAAGGTTTTGTGAATATATCAGCTACTTGCTCTGTAGTTGGAACAAAATCCAATTTAACCTCTCCTTCTGCAACTTTATCCTTCAAGAAATGATATCGGATTGCAATATGTTTGGTTCTTGAATGCATTACTTGATTCTTGGATATGTTGATAGCACTAGTGTTATCACATTTAATTGAAATTGGTTCATTGAAATGAATACCAAGATCTTTCAACGTTTGTCTCATCCATAATATCTGAGTACGACATGTTGTTCTTTGCAATGTATTCTGCCTCTGCGAGTGGATAGAGATACTTGATTCTTGTTTCTTCTTTGTGCCATGCTACCGACTGTCACCAAGATAAAATGCTCCTCCACTTGTGCTCTTTACGTCATCAATACATCCTGCCCAATCTGCATCGGAATATGCAATCAAAGTGAAATCTTTACCTTTTGGGTACCACAACCCATAATCCATAGTGCCCTTGAGATATCCGAAAATCCTCTTTACAATTGTTACATGAGTTTCTTTGGGGCTGGCACTGAAATCTTGCAACCATACATACTTGCTTGTAATATATCTGGTCTAGTGGTTGTTAAATACGACGAGGCTTCCAATCATAGACACTGTACATTGTTTGATCTACATTTGGGGATTTATCATCCTTGCTCAACTTGCGACTTGTTGTCATGGGAGTCTTGACCGGTTTCTTGTCTTCCATTGTGAACTTTTTCAGCATTTATTTTACATATTTAACTTGAGAAATAAAAATGCCTTTTTCATTTTGATTGACCTGCAGTCCTAAGAAATAAGAAAGTTCACCAATCATTGACATCTCAATTTTTTTTTCATTTTAATTGATATGTCTTTGCAGTATTCATCCATCTTTCTTTGCCAAATATTATGTCATCTACATAAACAACAAGAACAATAAGATGACCCTTCTCTGTTTTGACATATAAGTTGCTATCCACCAAACCTTTCTTAAACCCTTGTTTAATTAGATAATTATCCGGCCTTGCATACCATGCTCTGGGTTCCTGTTTTAATCCATATAAAGCTTTCTTTAACCTGCAAACAAAATCTGGATTTTCACCAAGTTGGAAGCCATCGGGTTGTTCAATGTAAACCTCTTCTTCCAGTTTTCCATTCAAAAATGCTGATTTTACATCCATTTGATATACTTTGAAGTTTTTATGAACTGCTAATGCCAGAAACATCCTGATTGCCTCTAGTCTGGCTACCGGTGCAAAAGTTTCTTCAAAATCAATGCCTTCAACTTGAGCATAGCCTTTACATACTAATCTTGCCTTATTTCTGACAACTTGCCCATCTTCATTCAATTTATTTCTAAAAACCCATTTAGTACCAATTATGTTTTTATTTGTTGGTCTAGGTACTAATTCCCAGGTATTGTTTTTCTCTATCCGATCTAGTTCTTCATTGATTGCCTTCATCCAACTTTCATCGGTGCTTGCTTCGACAACATTTTTAGGTTCAATACTAGATAACGAGAGAATAGTTCCTCACTCTTTGTTCTTCTTGTTTGAATACCATCCGTGGGATCCCCAATAATCTGTTCACTTGGATGATTTTTACTGCGGTTTACTGTTTTAAATTTTCTGTTTTCTTCTTCTTCAGATTCAGTTTTTACACTATCCGGATCAATTTTCCGATTCTTCTCTGTTTCTTTTTCATCATCACCTTCAATGACTTCTTCATACATAGGGTAGTTTTCTTGATAAGTAGTTTCTTGTTCTCTACCTTCATCAACTTTTACATCAGCACTTTCAACAATTTTCTTCAACTTCTTGTTGTAACATGTGTATGCCTTGCTTTTTGTTGAGTAACCGAGAAAGATACCTTCATCAGCTCTATCTTCAAATTTACCAAGGTTATCTTCAGTCCGTTTTATGTAGCACTTGCTGCCAAATACTTTGAAATGTCTTGCTGTTGCCTTTCTGCCAAACCACAACTCATAAGCTGTTTTGCTTTCATGTGGTCTCAGCATGCACCTGTTTTGAATGTAAACTGCAGTATGAACTGCCTCTTTCCAAAATATGTCAGCTATTTTGTTTTCTACGCGACATTGTCCTTGCCATTTCCTGCCTTTGTTCTATTCTTCCTTTCTACAACACCATTACTGTGAGGTGTCCTAGTTGCTAAATTGTCTTCTTATCCCATGTTTTTGACGGTATTCTGCAAATTCTTCGGAGATAAACTCTCCTCCCTGTCCGATCTTAGGCATTTAATTCTTTTTCTGATTGATTTTCAACAAGATTTTTGAAGGTTTTAAACATTTCAAAGGCTTCGACTTGAGTTTCAGAAATAGTACCCATGTCATTCTTGAGTAGTCATCTATACACGGCATAAAATATTTGTGTCCATTTATGCTTTCGGTTCTCATGGGTCCACATAGATCGGTGTGAATTAGTTCTAATGGCTTGCTAGTGAAGTATTCTTTTGCTTTGAAAGTGGCTCTGGTTTGTTTTCCCTTTTGGCATGACTCACGAGATGCTATTTACGGGTTTGCCAATGTTTGGTATGTCTCTAAGCTGCTCTTTTTGAACTGATTTTTGCCAGATTGTCAAAACTAATATGCCCAAGCCTCTTGTGCCATAGCCGGTTTTCATCTTCCTGTCCCATCAAGCATGTTCCTTCTGCAGTTTACGAAAGTGTATACTGATTTCCTGAAGTTCTCGATCCAGTGGCTATTAACTTTCCATTTTTTGTCTTTCTTACTTCATGACCCTCCTTCTTGAAGATTACATCATGACCTCTGTCACATATTTGACTTACACTTAGCAAGTTATGCTTCAGGCCAATTACAAACAAGACTTCTTTTGATTTTATATTGCCATCACTAATCTTGACTGATCCCTTTCCAACAATCTTTGCTCCATCATTATTTCCAAATTTCACAGAACCACCTTCATAATTCTGTAAATTCTCAAACTTTTGCTTGTCACTGTCATGTGGTTGGAACAACCACTATCCAAGTATCCAAGGTGCTGATTTGTTCCGAGCTTTAAAAGCAGTCTGGACAATCAAAGATTCTTTTTCTTTCCATTCTGGTTTGATAGCAGATTTTGCTATTTGTTTTGCCTTTGTCCTTTCATTAGCATGTCCTATTTTACAGGAAATTTCTAGTTTTGTTTCAACCCACTTAGCTGAGATTTTCTGCCCTGATAATTATTTGATGAAAAAGTGCTTACTGAGTTTCTAGCAATATGTCCAAAATTATGACAATTATAACATTCAACTGCATAATTCATTAAAGGAGAAAAAACATTTCTACTGGTAAAATTCCTTTGAGATACATTATGCCTGCAATCTGAAATTTTATGGCCATAAGCATTGCATTTAAAACAATAACCAGAAAATGCATGATTAAACCTGGGTGCCGGTCTTTGCCAGTTTGAAGTAGGAGCCATGACTCTTCTCCTCCTCGGATGTGTGACTTTTGTGAATCCATCTTTGTCAGTATTCTTCTTGAATGCGGCATTATTATTTTCTTTTGCATTATTTTGTTTTTCTGGTTCAACCACGATCTTTTCTTCTTTCTTTGTGGGTTCTATATTCAAGTTCTTTGAATCCTTTGAAGATTCTCCTTCATCAAAGCCTAAACCAAATTTGATGCTAGAAGGCCTTTGGTTATTTAACATTTTATCCAGCTTTACTGTACTTTCTTCAAACTTATGAAAACAGTTCAATTTTCTATTCATCTCCTCTAATTGCATCCTTAACTTAAGGATGTCTTCCTCTAGCTTCCTTGCATTCAAGCTGTCTTTACAGTTAATTGTTCATCAAGAACTTCAGACATTTTCTTGAATTCCTCTGTCTGTATTTTCAGATTGTTTATTATGTCTGTGGCATTCTCTAATTTCTTTGAAAATTTTTTATTCTTCTTCCTTTCTGCACTCAACTCTTCAAGTGCAGCAACCAATTCTCCTTCCAAATACACTTCAGCTTCATCCTTGGAATTTTCATCACCTTCCTGATTTTCCTCTGTTCTTTCTTCTTCAAGTGCCATGAACAGAGCTTCACCTCCTTCTTCTTCAGACTCCTCATCTGTGCTTTCTTTAGAACTGCTGACATTCTTGGTTATGAAGCTTTTCTTCTTGAAGTTATTCTTTCTGAAATTTTGTTTCTTCTTCCAGTCACCTTTTTCTTGGTGTGACCCTTCACCATTTTTGGTTTTCTCCTGCATTGGACATTTGGCTGCAAAATGACCGACTCCTCCACAATTGAAGCATTTAAAAGGTAGCTTCCCTCTATATTTTCCTTTTCCTTTTGTGAGTTTCCGAACAAAATTGGCTTCTGTTTCATCCAGGTGTTCCTTCATCCTCGGATTCATATTCAGCTTTTACATTCTTGTGTGCTTTAAAAGCTGCTTCTCTATCTACAGACTTGGTTTGTCCTATTCTCATTTCATATCTTTGTCGGGGGAACCATGCAACTCATCCATCTTTGAAGTCGTTTAGATCTTTTGCCTCTTCTATTGCGGAGACTTTGGAGTTAAATCTTTTGTGAAGTGTTATGAGAACCTTTTTCACCACAACTGCATCATCAATTTCTTCACCAAGTCCTCTGATTGCATTAATAATTCCGTTGACTCTCAGCATATAAATTTCTATGTTTTCATCTTCCTTCATTTGCGGTGCTTCAAACTGTGCTCGATGAGTTTGCAGTTTTGCTTCCTTAATCTTCCTGTCTCCTTCATGGATGCTCTTCAGTTTATCCCACATGTCCTTTGCTGATTTACAACTCATGACTCTTATCATTTCACTTGTCAACAAGCCCACACATTATGGCATTCTTGGCTTTGGAGTTGTTTTCAAATTTCTTTTTCTCGGCGATGTCTGTTGGAGGGGTAGTGGGTCCTTGTGTATCCACTATCTACAGAATCCCAAATATCGTATCCCAATGCACTCAGATATGTTTGCATTATGAGTTTCCAGAAGGTGTAATTTGTTCCATCAAATAAGGGAGCTTTGTTGGATGAAAATCCTTCACCACCTGCCATTGTTTCTTCCAAGATCTCCTTAGGCTGATTAAGCTTGTACAAGGAACACTGTGCTACGATACCAATTGATGTTTACACAATGACACCGAGAGGGGGGGTGAATCGGTGTAGCTATTAAATTTTTATATCTACTGACATTTAATATGAAATAAAGAGAATAAAAAAAACTTGAACAAGAGAGCAAACCACAACACTCAATATAACGAGGTTCACCAATTTGGCTACTCCTCAAAAATGACTTGCTTGGACTCCAATCCAAATCCGAGTCTTTGCAAAATCAATTTTACAAACACTTTACCAGCACCAACTGGAAGGAGCACCAACCCCTGTAATTTTTTGCTGCAACAGATGGAGCACCAACTCCTAGTACCAAGCACCAACTTGGACTGCAATTACGATAAATTTTGAATGACATAAAAATGTCTTCACTTTATGCACGACCACTGGTGCGCAATTAACTCAACTCTGCACACTCTCACGGCTCTGCTTATTTTTCTCTTGATTCTTTTCTAACTCTCCTTTTACAGCAATTTCTCTCTAACAGCAGCAACTTTATTCTCTGTACGGTTATTCTTTTATAACCTTTCAATCCTGCATGCAATCGAATCACATACTCTGACTGTTCGAATCCATGCAATACGGCTATTCGGTTCCATGCACTTATCTGTTCGAAACCTTGCAATACATCTTTTGGAAACCATGCAATACGACAATTTTGTTTCATGTACTTCGACTTTCCAATTTCTTCGTATACGGCTTTTCGAATTCTTTTTTGAAACTCCATGTATGATTCTGCGAAAGCTTTTCGATTCTTCATGTTCGGCTTTTCTGTATGCTTCAAATACGTCTTTTCGAATGCCTGCAAATTCGACCTTTCGAATGCTTTTATTATCCTTCAAATTCGGCTTTTCGAATGCGTTTAAATTATGCATGTTTGTCTGTTGCAATGCATGTCCAACACCTGTCAACAATTAACTGTCTGCCTGACTTCAGTTACTTTTTACGTAACTGGCTGCATGATTTTCCTGTCTGCTTTTTCGACACGTGTCACCTTGCATGTTGCTGCGGGTTTTATCTGCCAGACTGTTACCTGTCGCGATATCGCGACACTTTTGACTTATGCTGACGTCACCCTGAAAGTTGTCGTGAAATCGCGACCGTTTTGGCCCTCGGAAGCTTTCCCTGCATCTTGTCGCGATATCGCGACACTTTGAGCTTTGCTGACGTCATCCTCAATGCTGTCGCGAAATCGTGACGCTTTCGGCTTCCAGCAGCTTTCCTTTCATCCTATCGTGAAATCGTGACACTTTTCAACTTTGCTGACGTCATCATCCTGCTTGTCGCGAAATCGTGACACTTTCGGCTTTCGTACACTTTTCTTTGCCGCAGCAGCGAAAAAGGAACATGTCGCGAAATCGTGACACTTTGTTCTTCCGTACAACTCTCCTTGCCAACTCCAGCGAAAATGGAACATGTCACGAAATCGTGACGCTTCTGGCTCTTGCTGACGTCATCATCCTTCTTGTCGCGAAATCGCGACGCTTCCGGCTCTTGCTTACGTCATCATCCTTCTTGTCGCGAAATCGCGACGCTTCTGGAATCCGTACGCTCTTTCTCCATGCAGTAGCGAAATCGCTACAATTTTTTGCCTTGTGCTTTTGCCTTGCCTTTTTTCATGAAATTTTAACTTGTAATATCAATGCTGCATCTTTCAGATCTACACTTTTGACTAGTAGCGAAATCGCTACACCTTAGATTCCCCTTGTTCCAACATGTAGCGCCATCGCTACACCTTATTTTCTCTTTGTTTCAACCTGTAGCGAAATCGCTACACCTTAGTTTCTCCTTGTTTCAACATGTAGCGAAATCGCTACACCTTAGTTTCATGTATTTTCATCATGCAGCGATATCGCTACACCTTTGTTTCATGTATTTTCAACATGTAGCGATATCGCTACACCTTTGTTTCCTTTCATTTCAACATGTAGCGATATCGCTACACCTTTTTTCCTTCTGCCCAGCATGTCGCGAAATCGTGACAGTTTTGCTCGCATCTTCTCTCTCCTCGATCATGTCGCGAAATCGTGACAATTTGGCGTGCATTTTCTCTCTCCTACTTTTTGTCGCGATATCGCGACACATTTTCTCTCTCCTCAGTGAAAACTTGACATGTCGCGAAATCGCGACATTTTCGGCTGCGCCTTCTCTCTCCTCGATCATGTCGCGAAATCGCGACAGAAAACATGTCGCGATATCGCGACAGTTTTCTTCCTTGTCTATTTTTGCCATTTTTTGAATCTGGGTCACTTCTGTTTTCCTTGAAACTTTCTGCACTTGATCTGACTGACCTCTGAACTGCATCAACTGCATCAATCTGACTGTGTTGACAACAATGACAATACTTTTGCAATTCTTTTGCTGCACCTTGCTCAACAATATGTTGGTTTGCGAGTCCCAACGATGGGCTAAGGCCGTAAGATAAGCCTGGCTAGCCATAATGTGGGGCAACCTAATGATGTACTATAGCCCATGGGCCTTAAACCACTCCCAATCAATGTCATCAAATCCAGGAAGCAAATTAATTAAGAGCTTCGGGTCCCGAGCCCAAGCAGTGAGGATCTAAATGAAGCAAAATAAAAACAAAACATAACTATAGTGCATGTAAGGCATAATTCACAATAAACATGAAAAAGGTGCAAAAGAGTAGGATTTACTATAAATATAAGCAAAAGAAGAATAAATTGCACCTAATCAAGAAAATTCAAAAAAAAAAAAATCATAAATATCAATACACAAAATGCAAAAACAAGGCTTAAGCTTTAGCCATTGTCGCCTACAGTGGCCGAAACCTGAACGTTGGAGGCAGTAGTGGCCAAGGTCCAATGGTCAAATTTTTGACCGTTGGGATTCAAGCTTGGTCGCTCTGAGCGACAGTGGCTCAGAGTCGGCCACTTTGAGCGATAGTGGCCAAGGGGTGACATGGCAAACCCGTGAACCCTTAGCCAGAAAATAAAAAAAAATTACAATTTTGACAAAATAACTTAAGCAAAATAACAAAGGGAGGGAAAGCAAACAAATTGGAAGGCAAATGTTCCTACCCAAGCATCAAAACTAGGCTAAATTCAAAATGCCCAAAATGGCGGCAACAGGTGAATAATGGAAAAAATTTGAAAAACCCTAGGTTGAAGCCATTGACAAATAGCAAAATTGGGGACTAACCCACCGTAGCAAAATGGAACCTAAGCCTAATTACAAAGTTTGTTCATTGCCAATAGGTTTAGTGATGTTCGTTTTTCTCATTTCTTAGTGAAGTTCAATTTTACTTAGGCAAAGAAAATAGATCTAGGGTTTTGAAGAAAAATACCTGAGAAGCTCCAGCTCCTCTAGCAGTTGATGTCTCACCCCATGCAGCCATGTCCTCAGCACCAACAAGTTTTGAAGTCGCAATCATCGCCGCTACACTAGAGCTCTAAAAATGGAATCTTCAACAGTAAAAATGATAGGTCAAAACCCTAGAATTGTAAATTTTATATTTCCTTAATTATGCCTTGGCTTCTGCTGATGTCAGTGGCCTGAGCTTCTTGGTTGCTCAAGGCGACAGTGGCCATAGGTAGGAAATCAAAGGCCACTGGACTTGACAACATCCAGGCCCATATATCAAAGTAAAGTAATTTCTTCAATGAGGAAATAACAAAAACAAAAAATAATCACACTTTGATGGTTTATGATCATAAGAACACTCAAAATAACAATAAAAATTACATAAAATCACAATCTCAAGCAGGCCTCGTATCTAGTTACATACTCTATCTATTCGGCTATTGCAGCGACCTACGCTCAATGTATTTCGATGAGATGAGTAGGCAACCATAAGGCCACTAGAGACAAAAATAACTCATTTTGGAATTACGATATGTCACCCTTCAAACCTGAAGAAGATCAATATGGTTGGACTGCTCCACGAGTGTGAAGGGGTCATTCTAATTCCCCTATGACATCAAAAAAATTAAGTCAAAATGATACAATCTAGACATGAATAGAATCACTCATCCTAACTCCCTAAGAAGGCTATTGACAACCAGATCACTCCTCGAGATAGGGATGGATGATTATCATAAGCAATTGGAATCACACTTGGATGTGGGATTGCCCATTAAAAGTAGCAAATGCTAGAAAGGAACCAGATTAGTCATATTGGTCAAGCGACTTGTCGCTTCAATCATTGTCATTTCTTCACCAATTCATTGTGTGAAGAGGTAGTTCAAAAATTCAACTTAATCATAATCAAAATCAACAAAATATCACTTGATCATAGCAAAATTGTGTTCTTCCTATGAATCATTGCATACAAAAATCATAAATTTCTCTTGTTTCTTGGGAACGTAAGTAGACATGACATCTTCAATTATAGCTCTCCTACCGATCAGAATTGTTGTAGTAGCTAAAGCTACCCGATTGAGTTTGAGGAATGAGTGCAATTTAACATGCAAAAGCCACTAGGCTAAGTCCTTCGAACATTGAGGTAATAATTCAAGAGATGCATGCCATATTACATGATTGGGCCATCCAGTGTTGATCAAACCATTGATCACCATACACCCTACAAATAGATCAGTCTACGTTTTTGCTCAGTGTTGTGTTTTCCACATAGCACGTCGCAAAAAGGGGCATCTGTAGAAACCTAAATTGTTTCATGCTTACGAGAAACAATGGTGAAATTTTTCTATTGATCAACAATGCATTACATAGTTGTATAGTTCTTGAAAAAACTAAAAATAGACATGGTGGTTGAGAGAAATCCTCTCAAAATTATTACAAAAAACTAACTTAAAGATAGCTCTTATCCTAACAACATGCTAATCTTGGACTATGGTCAAACATTGACCAACCAAGCAAAAACCTCAACGTATGCTAATCAAATTAACTAGAAATATGTAAATCAAAACATTAAACTAAAACTAAATACTAGGACTTAATACTTAGGACTAAGGAGGCAATGTTGAAAATATTTCAACATTCTCCCCCTTGATGCTAAAGACACTCATGCAAGAGTTCTTTAAGCATCACAAAGTTGTAAGAAAATATTTCTCTTACATTTCCCCCAATATTGAATCAAGAAATCAAAATTTACAAAATACTTATGGTGGCACTCCTTCCACTCGTCATGTGGAATTTCTTGCAAATTATTGAGTGCCTTATTTTGTTTATTAGATCCCCCTTCTTATGGTTTTCAGAAACCACTCTCTTACATATTTATCATTATGGTCTTTTAACCATGCTCTCACATTTTGATCTTCTTTTACATCTTCAACACTAAACAATACTCCACATGAGTATTTACAATTAATCATCTCACATAGATGATTATACCATACAACTCTTTCACATATTTCCACATAAAATATCACAATAAATATGGCCATATAATGACCAACTACATATGCAACATAAAGTTGCTCCTCACACAAATATTCTCTCAAAAAAATGACTTTACAAGAATCCTTCTCCCAAGGAATTTTGAACACATTATTTTGATCCATGTGACCCAAGTTCTCCATCACTGTATTCTCTCCAAGAAGACTCTTCATAAAAGTTGTCTCAATGAGACAATCGCCTTTCTTTTCATTCTTGCTCACAAAAAACAAATCATTAATCATAAAAACATTACCTTTAGTATGAGTAGATTTGGTGCTTCCTATAAAGCTATTTTGTAGTAGTTCTCCTTCAGGGTATGTTGCTTCAAGATCAACCATTAACTCTTCACTAAGAGTTCTCCTCCTTTGTCCAA
Organism: Wollemia nobilis; assembly: GCA_028583015.1. NCBI lineage: Eukaryota > Viridiplantae > Streptophyta > Pinopsida > Araucariales > Araucariaceae > Wollemia > Wollemia nobilis. The sequence goes on from JAQPPZ010001125.1 coordinate 11,968,375, forward strand.
TCCATGTTGGTGTATTGAAACATGATTCATTCAAGCAATCATACATTGTTACCTTTTCAAGACAACTCTCTTTCTGCAATGTAGTCACTCCAAGTGAGTGATCATCATCCATGAGTGATGTTTTATTTGCCATTACAACAAGAAAATCATAAATCTCATTTTCATTTTCTTTTTCTATCCCATTTTCTTTCTCACTTTCCATCTCCCAAATGAGGGAGTCTTGTGGGGTATTTTCTTCACCCAACACATCCTTCACCCTTGATGAGTGATCTTCTAACAAGAAGCTTATAGCTTCCATTTTATCTTCATAAACATTTTCTTGTGTATCATCATCCCACATTACTTTATTTGCTATTTCAAGAGAGCACACATCCATCCCAAGTGAATGGTCTTCAACAAAAATAAGCCAATAGTCTTCCATAAACATTGCTTTTCCATCATCATATTATTTATTCTCCTCTATGAAAATTGTAGATGCATTCTCCATGAAGTATTCTTCAACAAATAGCTAATTTGGTGTCTTCTCCATATGACACTCTTCTTCATATGTCTACTTCATGAGACATTATTCATCATACATCTCACTTTGGTGATCTTAAAGCAAGGAACACTCCAATGTGAGTGTTTCTATTCCTTTATCTTCAAATTATTCTTCCTCTTTTCTATCAATGTGAATGCTTTCAAAGCATACAATTCTTGCAAAAAATTCTTTAGTACAATTTTTATTTTCAAAATTTTCTCCTCCTAAAAGAAACAATTGTTTATTACAATTTTCCATGCCTATACAAGACATGTCTTCAATGATCTGTGTCTCACAATAACCCTCTCCAAGGAAAGTTGTACAAGGCTCTTCCTCTTTATTATCATCTTCTCCATTAAGGGATTCTTTTCTCTCTTTCACACAAGGCTCTTCTTAAAGTATGTCTTGCTCTTCAAGAAATAATTTTCCATTATAAGAATGTATGTATTCTGAAAAATACATACCTTCATATGAGTCTTCACAAGACTCTTCAAAAGATCCTTCAAAAGGATCTAATTCAGAAACTTCTTCAAGGAAGCAAGGCTCCTACTTGCTTAAACAATCTTCATGATTGCCATACATGGCTTTATGGGTATCCTCATAAAACCCATAAGAATCCTTCAACACTTGCCATGACATTGTAGTTTTTCTACAATTAGCTATGATAGGAAAAACACTCTTTTCCATTCCTCTCCTCAAATCCATAAGGGCTAAGCAATTTGCATATTGTTGCTCCTTCTTCTCTTTTCTCTCCTCACCTTGTAGCTTGCTCCAAGTGGGTTCTTCATATCCTTCATCGACAATGCTCCAAATATATTTAGCCATCAATAAGGTCTTCATTTTTATGCTCCAAATAGCATAATATTTACCATCAAAACTTGGCACCTCCAAGTCTTCATACATTGTGGCCATTCTCTCTCTATTTTTTTTTAGATTTTTTTTATGTTGCTTTATGAAACCACACTGTCCTCTTTTTTACTACAGCAATTTAATAGCCCTTACTGCAGTCTTCCAAAACAACATCAACTCTAAAAAACCCTCTAAATTTTAGAAGAAAAAATTTGCAAAGGTGAAAAAGATGTGATCATTTACTTTTTCCCTTTTTATCACAATTTCGGATCTAGGATTGTTGAAGGAAAAATAAATATTCACATAAATAAATCAATATAGATCCAAATGACCTGAAATTTTGTATGAATAATTATTTTATCTAAATAATATTTCTCCCAAAATTTTAGAAGCAAATACCCTGTATTCCACCTTATACAACCATTTTATTAAAAAAATAAAAATGCTAATAAAATCCACAAATTAGCTCCAAATAACCTAAAATTTTTATAGAATCCTCTTGATATAATTATATAACCCTTAAAATTTTATAATAAAATACATTATAATGCATGAGATATTAATGATTTACTCGAGCCCTTCCTTGCAAATCTGCTGAGTGCTGGCCACTTGAGTTTCTCTGACAAAGTGCATGCTTCAGATCTCTTCACACCACTCTCCACAAGTTTTTATCCGTCTGACCAAACTTGATATAATACCAAATGAGAAACAATGGTGAAATTTTTCTATTGATCAACAATGCATTACATAGTTTTATAGTTCTTGAAAGAACTAAAAATAGACACGGTGGTTGAGAGAAATCATCTCAAACTTCTTACAACAAACTAACTTAACAATAGCTATTATCCTAACAACATGCTAATATTGGACTATGGTCAAACATTGACCAACCAAGACAAAACATCAACGTATGCTAATCAAATTAACTAGAAATATGTAAATCAAAACATTAAACTAAAACTAAATACTAGGACTTAATACTTAGGACTAAGGAGGCAATGTTGAAAATATTCCAATAGCTTAGGGGATATACTTACATAGACACACTCATAATATCATAAGACATAATATTGGACTTTACAAGCATCAAAAGTGGTTATCACCATTCATTTAGGGCCTTTTCAAGCCATCCAAGCTTGGCCACTCAAGCCAAGAGCGACCAAATCCTAGCTGCTTAAGCCTAGAGCGGCCAGACCTTAGCTGCTGGAGATGACAATGGCTAGATCTTAGTCACTACATATGACAACGTATAAGCCATAAGAAGCATTTTGCCAACAAATAGGCCCAATATCGAGTGGAAGTGGCAGTCTACATGCAACAAAGGTGAGCGGGAGTGACTTTGCATTTATTTTCATGACCAGTTCACATGGGAGGTTTGAGTTTGCATTTAGACTTAAGTTAACTGATCTCCAAGCATAAAAAAAGGACAAAAGCTTCTCATGCTAATGAACAGTTTGCATAGAAGACACAAGTGGGTAGTTAGATTTTAGTTAAATGGCCTTCAAATATAGACAGTGGACAAAAGCTTCTCATGCTAACTTACACTACACATGAGGAATTCATTTCTAGGGCTTGGACATAGACCTAGGGTTTCACACTATAAAAGGTGCAAGCCTAAGAGCACCAAGAGATCCATATCATATATAGGAAATATTTTATCACATCAGGGAGAGAGACATCTTCTTGAGGAGAGTTTTCAAGACTTGGAGAGTCTCTTTGAGAACATGTGTGTGGCAGATCTTTGACAAATCGAAGAGCATAATACCTACTTTCTTCAACATCAGATCATAGTATTTAACCCATAGCTTTGGGGCAAAGAGGACAAGGTTTACTTTAGCGACCACTATCTTGGACAGTGGCCCATAGACTTAGCTTAGATAGACATACCATCTTTATTTTGTTTTCTTATATCATTAGCATAGATTTACATGATTTCATGGCATTATTTTATCATATTTCCTTTAAATTCTTTGATTACTAACAACCTCATCCAGTGAGGCAATATCGGACACCTAAAAGTGTGTTGTCATTTCATTGCTTGTAGGGACATAGGTACATCAGATGAATATTACAACATACGAGAGCAGAAGGTATCCCTCTAGGAAAAATACCTGGAGAAGGAGGCATTTGTAAGCCCTCATACATTTTTGTGTGCGGAATCGGGAAGCTTTTATAAGCATACCACCTCTTCACGGAAGGGGCACTCATTGCCCACTTGTAATTTATAGTATCAAAGTGGGTATCCCTAAGAGGGATCGACATGTAACTGAGATTTAATATCAATAAAGAGATTTGTATTTTGTCATTTCATGTTATATTTTTTTTCTCTTGTCTTTCCATTTCATATTTGGTATTTTAAATAAGCATTGCAAGTAGGGTTTTTAGAAAATGGACCGGTGCACACATTCCTAGGGTCACTACAGGAGTTTTTAATATGAATGGAGCATATTTATCATTTTGATGTTGATCTTGTGTTTGAGAATTTTGTGCTTTTTGTCTAGTAATAGCTCCTATGGTACCTACAACATTATTATATCCAAAATAGATGGGTCGAGGTCTAGCATTCACTGCTTTCTCATTAGGGAGAAATTGTTGTGATGAAGGTCATGTTGTGACCCTCCTAGGAAATGGTTCTTCAGGGACCATCAAGTCTGTGACAAAAATAATAACCCCTGATTCATATTTAGAGCTATTCAAATTGTGGGATGTAATATCCAAATCACTTTCTATCTCACTCTCTATATCATATGGATATGAAAGTTGTATGTTATGCATGGGTCTCCTTGTGACCACAGATAATGTAGTTCCAAATTATGTTTTTGAATCTTGATTAGGTACAAAAACACTAATGGTTCCCACATACCTAGTTGGAGGAGGAACGTTATGATGTTCCACCTGATTTACCCCTTCTTTACCATGCTTAGGTAAAGGATGTTGGAAAATATCCAAGGTCTAATTTGCATTCTGAGTTTGATTTTGTTGTGTATTATTTTGAGCATTATTTTTAACATTTTTTTTTGGTGGGAAACATTCCACTGATATTTTGTTATTATTGTTGGAATATGTAATGCAACATTGTGTAAATTATTCTTAGACTAAAATATAAAGTCTAAAGAATAATATTTGAATTAGAATATAATTCTATCTTATGTAAAATATTCCCACCCAATTAATAAATAAATTAAGGGTGCTAAGAATATTTAATTTATGAAAAAAATTTATTCCCCCTTTTCTAGTAGATATTAGAAAGTAACTAATAACTTTCTAATATCTGATAGATGCCACTTATCACATATCTCAAAGATCAGATTGTGATAAAATTAGAAAGTAACTAAAGCACTTTCTAATATTTGATAGATTGTGATAATATTGGATTGTGATAAGATTTAGGGTTGTAGATTAAATAAGCTCTAAATATAGTTATAGTTGTATCTGGTTACCATATGTTAGGCAACTAAATTAAACCTCATTCCAACAGTTGAGTTAAAATTGTGGTTAAAGATTGATTTAACTTTGTAAACTCTCTTGGAGGTTTATCTGGACTTTTCAATACAAATTTATTCATTGCTTCTGTAGTATTGATAAGTGCGATATTTTTACTGTCAATGACTCCGTCACCTACCACTTTTTTATTCTTGTATTGATTTTTAGAAGATTTAACTTCATATTTCTTCTTAAATTAACCTCTTCTAACGAGAGCATCTTCAACTCTCCTTGCTAAATCTATAGCTTGATCAAAGGTGGTTATTATTGTTGTAGAAAGTTCATAATACAATTGCTCTTGCAAATTGCCAATAAAAATGTCTAAATCTCGCGGTGAGGTAATGCAAAATATAATTTTCCCAAAAATTATCTCCACTTAGTCAAGAATTCAGAAAATCTCGCATATTTGCCTTATTTCAGGTTGTATAAATCCTTGATGGTAACGTGCCTCTATGTAGGCACTAAATTGATGGACGAACATTTTTGCTGTCTCTTCAAAGTTTCGTAAAGAATTTGTAAGCAATTGATAGTACCACTCTAATGCCATGCCTCTGAGACTTTTTGGGAACATCTTTAGCAACAACAAGTCATCATATGAGATATCATGATAAGCTATCCTAAACATACGAAGATGCTCAATAGGATATTTAGTTACTTTATATATCGAGAGAACAGACATAGGAAAGTTCTCAGGGTATGGTTGGGCAACCACCATAGGATCCAAGGGTTGGCTACACATCTCTCGATAATTGTATGAGGGATGGTAATGATCTATCTAGTCTAGGCAAGAAGCTAACTATTTAACCATAGCTTCAAGTCCATGTGGTTTTCCAACAAGTTTATTCTATTGCATCATATTATTAGGTCTTTGAAGATAAGATTGTGTTACATAGATTTCCAATTGAAACACTATTATGCAAATTGCTTGTATAAATGGTGTTATAGGATGAAACTATGTTATGTTGAATCTCTTGTTGATTCTTGGTTTTGGTATTTTCCTAAAATTTCTTGGTATAGAAATCTTTTGGTTTGTAGCAGAAGTTTGTAATTTTTGTTGAGGATTTGGATTTTTTATAGGTGCTGATTGATTGATGTTTTGAGTTGGAATTTGATTCACCTTTTGAGACAGGCCAACTTGATTATGTTTTATGCATGGGCTAGTCATATAGCAACTTCTAAAGTAGCCTCCATAGAGTAATCTCTAGGGGGAAGTTGACCTTTTGTTTCTATTACTTGATTAATGACTTCTATGTAAAATGTTGTGTATTTTTAAATATGATATTACCTTCCTCATCCGTTTGAGGTTGAATAATGTATTGTCCTTATTGTTCCTTATTTATGTCTTCATCATCTAATTCTGAAGTTACATAATATTCAATGATTGGTTTATCAGGATCATCTTGAGTGGGCTCTTCCTGAGGTATTTCTTGCATAAACTCATCTTCTATTTTTTTACCATTCCTTAAAATTCTAGGTATTTTGATATATTAGGTTTTCGCAAATATATATGTTCTATATATATAAGTTAAAATTTTAGGGGTATATATTTTATATATATAACTAATTAATATGATATTGTTTTTGGTTTTTTGTAATTTTAAATTGCAGAGAATGAATAAAAACAAAATAGAAAATATTATAGTGTAGATATTAATCTTAATTTTCTTGAAAAATTTTATGAATATCATTAATAGGTTCCAACTCATTAGGTTTCATATAGTGTTCTTATTCAAATTAATTTTTTTTTTCAAGAACTTTATGAAGTGAGATATGGTGATACAGTCAAAATCATATTCAAGCTTACAAAAGTATAATTCGTGACAATATTCATGATATAACACAGCTCTAGGAACTCTATTAAATATTCTATTTTCCAAGATAACTTCTTGATCCTCTACGCGATATAAGAACTTGTGTAATACAATTGCATTCTCAAGATAATATTCAAAAGAATATATGCTTGGGGAAATAAGGGCTTTATTATATGCTAACCACCTCTCACAAGATCTTCTAATGTCATTATAAAATGATAACCTATCATAATATAGGCTTCTAGATAGGACCCTTATGATCTGTTTAAGTTTAAATTTTTTGGCTTCTATGATATCTAATCTTCTATAAAATTCATTCCAATGTTCTTGAAATGCTAATTCAGGAATGCTAACTATTGAAGAGATTTATTGGATTGACAATGATGTACTAACATCAATTTGAACAACTTTTCTTTTGTTGTAATCTACCATCTATGATGATATGCAATTTGTGTAACTAATGACTTTGATTTTTTATTTGATGTTTAAGTTTTGTTTTGTAAATTATAAATATACCTATGTGTTTCACGTTGGGTTCACCAAAGAATGTAGCCCAAAAATTCTCGCACTCCTTTCCTCAAGGGTGATGGATCTATGCATTAGAGGGGAACAGAAGAATGAATGGTCTACACCTCAAAAGAGAGGTACTTAATCATACCTTCTAAGTGGTGATTTTTTGACAAATTGATTTGGGTTCACCAGGCAACATTTTGTGGTAGTTTCCGAGCCTAGGTTTGGGATTTGTTTTGATGTGTTTATTTTAATTCAAATCACAAATATACCTAGTTTGGCCAAAATGCAACTATTCTATCCTATATGCTATTTTGATTTAAATACAGGAAACAAAAGAAAATTCAAAAAGAAAAATGTAATGCTAGAAAGTGATTTCAAACCTTACCTTTATCCGAAAGTTTGTTGAAGTTTCTAATTTTTTCTAGTGCAGCCCAGATCATACATAATAGGTCAATATCATACTACAATTTTGCAAGGTCGTAGTATGAATAGACACATACTATTTTAATTTTTCCAAGGAGCAACAAAAACACAGGTAGGGATAGAAAATAGAAAAAAAAGAGTTGTATTGATCCTTATAATGAGAATTAAGATCTAATTTCGACTATTAGATAACTGTAATAACATGAATTGAAAAATAAATATTCAAACTACATAAAACATGTAATTTATATAAAATTAGGTGAAATCTAGGAAAGCATATGCATAAATCTAGTATTCTATGAAATAAAGAATGATAAATTAAAGACTAATCCAATGAAACAAAGTTAAAATATGCAAACCAGAGCTTGGGGTTACCCCCAAGTGGGTTGCAGACAATAGCGTAGCCTATAGGATAGGATCGTACATCAAAATTGCTTGATCTTACAATGATGGTGATATTGTATCCTTTGATATTGCAATAATATCCTTCGATCTTGCTCACAATGGCAAAATATCTAGAACTAAACTATACAATCAAGCGAAAGAATTCCAAATGTGAGGAGTCAGGGAAAATTTCAAAGGGAGAGGTCTGTTTAAATAAGTAGGGAGGAGTGTCCAAAATAGGGAGGAGGTTGGATTGTTACAATTTATTCTAATATAGGCAAGGCCAAAAAGATATGATCTCACATTTACTACACAGTTACATAGGTGAGGACAAAACCATTCAACTGATTTTTTATCGTTTTCCATTTTTGAATTTTCTATTTTTGGGCAAGATCGTATTACGATCATCGTTATTGTACACCAATATCAAGGATCGTAAGACTGAAATCATGTTACAATTTTGGAGGTCATACTACGATTTTAGGGGTCGTAATATGATCTCATTAAATATGCACAAATTTTGAGGTAACTAATGTAAACATGATGTTTTTACAATTTTTTTATGTTCTCATGTAAATTGGTCAAATTTAAGGGGCTACACTATCCATCATAGAACTATAAATGTTCTTGGATTAAATTCTAGGTATATCTAAATTTGGCATATTGTAGTATGCAATACAAGATAAAAGAATGTTTTATTTAATTAATTCTCATTACAATTTGACTTTTGGGTCAAGAAGTTGAATATCTTAACCATGAAAAATTCTGGTAGATTGCTATTTTTTAGGAATAATTCACCCAGAGATAGCCGCAAACTGAACCTTTACCATAGTTGAAGATATCATCTTGCATTGTTGTAGATGTGCTTTGCACCATTTAAGCATTGAAATATGTCTTAAAGAAATATGTTTTGTATAGACTAAACTCTGGAAGGTCGTAAATGTGTGTTTTAATATAAGAAATGACTATTCCATGAGTAAGCTAGTTCATTATAGCATTAATAGACTAGCAATAGTTGCCATGAGCAAAGGTAAATTTTATCAATTAAGACATTAAAGATAGGGGATAGAAGTTAGAATTACAACTTGAGGAAATTTTGTAATGTAACACCATTCTTTATATACTAGAAAATGGCCCCTAAAGTAGGAAGTGAAGATGTCACATTATCTCACAAGATGAAGCAAACTAAAAGTCTTGGAGGAAAGTTAAAAATATTAGACCAAATGGTGGAGGACCTTTTTGCAATGCATTTTGAGTTGAAATAACAAGCAAATATCCTTAGGAAACAACTGGTCCAATAGGGCCAACTGTTAGATAACTTGGAAGCTCAAAAGTGCAAATTTGGGACATTGTGAGTCAAGTCCAATTCACACAAAAATAGGCCTATTTTCAATTATGCCATTTTGTCAGAACCTAAATGATAAATTTTAAGGAAGAGAAAGAGTGTCATATTTATGAAGTGGGAGCAAGAACAAAATCAAAAAAATAAGCAATATCACTTCAAGAAGGGACTCCAGAAAACTGAGACTAATGAGTTACAAGAATCATCTTCCATTGTGCAAGACAAGGGAAAGAAACATGTAAGTCCTTTGGTGGGATGCTTTAGATGTAAAGGACAACATTATGCAAAAATATGTCCACAATGTGTAGGAACAAGTAAAATTGTGATGAATCACAAAATCCACATTGCCATCGAAAATCTAAATTTGGAAGGGCAAGCTACTCTATCACTCATGAATGATGGTGAATCCCTTAGTCATTCCAATGAAATCAACTAAAATTCTATAGTTTCACTCCAAGACTATGAGGAAGCACAATATTATGAAAAGACACTACCCTTGTTTATTTAATGATTCTATAATAATACAGGCTGAACTATGGACCACTTAGGCAAAGTGGAAACTATACCAAAAACTATGTTTTATTATTTGTTATGAAATAATGCAAGATCTAGTAGGACATATGCAATAAAAAAAAATCTACTTGTTAAAAAGTGGAAAAAAATAAAAGACTATTTCTCTTGTTTGAAAAAATATGATTATTGTTGAATTATATTGTATTAGATGATGCTTTGATGACATATATATGCATTAATGAATGTATTGATCCTGTGATATGTAAGATAATCTGTATGTATTGATGGATGTATCAACATTTATCTATGAGAAAATATGAATGTTTATTTGCATATAGGACATGGTACTAATAATATCCTTCCTTCATACAACTACTAGATATTATTAGTACCTTGTAATATTCTTGTTGTAATAATATTATATTACTTCCCAAAATATAGCAAGCTGTACAACTAAATACCCTTAAGTTATTTTAATCTGAACTATTGTGGATATTTGTTGCTTTTAAGCTCAGCATTGCCTTCCACCTTTTCAAGGATTGGATTAAATGGTAATCTTGTGAGCAAACCATATGAAAATTACCTCACGTAATAGTCCAATCGTTGAACATCTCTCTATGACTTATAGATTTTATATTTGAATGTTCTAAATTTATGGGAACGAGTTCATAATAAGAGAGGACCGATAAGAAGAAGTTATAATCATATTGGTATGTTCACTTGTTGAAATATTTGGACAATGAAATGAACTATTGAATAAATTTATTCACCGCTTCTAGACCAACCATCGGGTGTATCTCGATATCCAATTTTCATGACAACTATTTTGGAACCCTAACATTGAGAGCCATATGACATGCACACCAACATATGAAATAATATGGTAATGTGATAAGACCTTATTTGTATGGAACTAGGTGGTGATGTAATAGAAAATCTCTCTCGAGGTTAATAGTCATTTGGATATGATATGAATTTATATGGCTCTTCCAATATGCTCATTGCCATAGGAATTGGATAATAGACCTACTATCGCAAGAAGCATAGAATTAATGAATGTTATATGCTTGGTCATAAGGAGTTAGATTTAAAACTCAATTATATTTAAAATAGGGATTGATTTTGGAATCTATTCTGTATATAAAATTGTATATATTGGAAATGAATCAATTTTTTTCTTTAATATTGACTATGAACGATTTAAGCTCCTCCTTCACTATGTAAATATTAGATCTTCTTTGATTAGAGACTTTATATCAATTTTGATTGAAAAACTTTATGATCAAGTGAAATATGTATATTGTATTCATATTCTCTTGTGGGTGCTACAATGACATTTATTTATGAATACAATCATCTAGAAGCTTGGGAAAATATCTTCTAGTTTTGTAAGGTTTGGATTGGTGTCCATTCCTTGGGAAGAGGTATGGGACTCTTCCCTAAGTTTGGTAATATTCCAAATAAATGATGGTTGGAATTATGAATCAATCCTTATTTATAAAAATACTAAGGATGGATGAACCATATTTTTCATGATTGGTGATTTATTTGTATGTGATATACAAATATGTGATGCATGTTTGCATATAAATGGTGAATGGGATTAATAATTAATCCTTGTTTATATGAATGAATTGTTTATTCATCATTGGTGATTCTCTATGTTAAATATGAGAATTAAATGGAAGTAATTATTTTAGTGCAATTATAGATTTGTATGTAAAATACATACTATGATTTCTTATGAAATCCTTAATGAATGGAATCCATTAGAAGAATGGATGATCTTGGTGTCCATCCAAGAAGAGGTATGGGACTCTTCCAAATATTCCAAACAATAAAGGAATGACATTCATGTTGATGGGGATTAGAAATGCAAATTATTTGGATATGGACCTTGATGTTAGACGATTTATGGGAATTTCCCTCTATTGAGAGATTAATTGAATAGTATTAAGGAAAATATTGGAAGTAAATTTAGTATCGTTCGGAGATAAGAGAAATAATATTTGAATTTAATTTTGAGAACCAAATTAGCAAGATAATTAGAGATTATGTTAGATCAAATTTTGGAAAAAAATTGATAACAGTTTACCAATGCAATCTTGTAAACTTTATGATAGAGGATGAAATAACTGAATGCATATTGGGATCCAGTTGTGGAAATGAATTGATTTAAGAGCTAAGCTTGGATTGAAATATAAAAAGTGGGTAAGATATTTGATGCATATTTATCTCACATTTGGGAAGAGAATTGATAGTATTTGGAGAGTAATGAAACGAATCTTGGATCAAATTTAGGAAATAAATTTGATAGCAACTGAGCATCAATGGAATAGATTAATATGTTGTATTCAATAGAGAATTATAACCCAATTGGTTTGTATATAACCAAAGGAAATATATTTATAACAATGAGCTTCTTGTTACCCTTGCTAAACCTTTAAGGGTTTACTCTTATTAACCTAATATTAAGGAGAAATATGGCTAACATGGGTTGTTACAATAGGATACAATTTTGAAATGATAGATAATTTAAGTGATTAGCTTAAATTATTAAGTTAGGAAGAATGGTTCATTAATGAATTAATGGAATGGGAAATTAATTCATGGATTGACTTTGTGTCAATAATGAAGAATGAATTTGAAATTCATTCTAGAAGGAACTTATATGGTTCTCTCTAACATCGATATGACTTCTCCAAAATAAGATTCCAATGATTATCATAAACATATGAAAATTCTCAGGATTTTTTAGAATCAATAGATTCTTTAATTACATCATGAGTTTAAAATAATAGATGGATTCCTTTTTGGTATGGTAAATACCTGACTAATATAATGATGACTTAGAGAAATAAATTAGGAAAATTCCTTAATTGCATCATGATTGTAAAGGAATATATGGATTCCTTATTGGTATGGGAAATACCTTAATGATACAATGATGACTTAGATAAGGTAATTAATAAAATTATCTAATTACATCATGAATTTGATAAGGAACAATTGTATTCCTTAACATGTTAATAAATCTGCTTAAGATAAGTTATGAAAATACCCTTCAAGTAGGGCAACACCAAGAATACTTCTTAAGGAAGAAATCACCCTAAAATATCTCCAAAATTCATAATCCAAAACTATTACAAAGAGTACTTAATTTAAATTCTTTATAGTCAAGGGTGCATCTCTATTTATACAAGAATTGGTGGATCAGAAGTTGGAAGGCTACCCATATGAAATTGTGTTGGTTCATCTTCTTTGAATTACAAAGTGCACAATACAATAATATAAACACACTTGGTTTATGTGTGATCCATGCCATAATACCCATATAAAATATAATATTATATCCCCATATTTCTACCCATAGGTGTTGAGCAAGGTGCAGCAACAGTATTGTCATTGTTGTCAACACAGTCAGATAGATCTATTGATGCAGTGGACAGGAAGTTCAAAAGCCTTTCAGATGCAGAAGATAGGAGTTCAAAGGTTACTCAGAGTATGTACAGTGATTTTCCAAGAAAACCGAAGTGGCCCATATGCAAAAGATCAAAGAAAAAGACAAGTAAGAAAAGTGTCGCGATATCGCGACATATACAACAGGCAAGAAAAACTATCGTGATTTCGTGACATGTTGGAAGAGAGAGAAAAAGAAGGAAAAACTGTCATGATTTCGTGACATGTTGGAAGAGAGAGAAAAAGTAGGATAAACTATCGTGATTTCGTGACATGTTGGAAGAGAAAAAGGCAAGTGAAAAACTATCACGATTTCGTGACATGTTGGAAGAGAAAAAGGCAAGTGGAAAAACTGTCACGATTTCGTGACATGTTGGAAGAGAAAAAGGCAAGTGGAAAAACTATCATGATTTCATGACAGTTTGGAAGAGAAAAAGGCAAGTGGAAAAACTGTCATGATTTCGTGACATGTTGGAAGAAAAAAGGCAAGTGGAAAAATTGTCACGATTTCGTGACATGTTGGAAGAGAAAAAGGCAAGTGGAAAAACTGTCACGATTTCGTGACATGTTGGAAGAGAAAAAGGCAAGTGGAAAAACTGTCGTGATTTCGTGACATGTTGGAAGAGAAAAAGGCAAGTGGAAAAACTGTCACGATTTCGTGACATGTTGGAAGAAAAAGAGAAAGCAAGAAGAAGTGTCACGATTTCATGACAAAGTTTGAAGAAAGAGAACAAGTAAGAAAAGTGTCACGATTTCGTGACATGTCGCATTTTCGCGACTAAAATAGGAGAGAGAAAGCAAGTTTGAAAAGTGTCACGATTTTGTGACATGTCGCATTTTCATGACAAAAGAAAGAGAGGAAGCGTACGGAAGCAGAATTGTCACGATTTCATGACAAAAGCAGAAAGCAAGACTTCGAAGGTAGAAGTGTCATGATTTCATGACAATAGCAAAGAAATGAAGTACGAAAGCAGAAGTGTCACGATTTCATGACAAAAGCAGAGAAGAAGACTTCGAAGGTAGAAGTGTCACGATTTCATGACAAAAGTAGAAAGCAAGACTTCAGAAGCAGAAGTGTCATGATTTCGTGACATGTCGCATTTTTGTGACTCGAAAAGGACAGGAAGGCAGAGAAGCAAAAGTGTCATGATATCGCGACATGTCACATTTTTGTGACTCAAGAAGGGTAGGCAGGCAGGATAACAAAAGTGTCACGATATCATGCAATGTCATATTTTCATGACAAAGGAATAGAGAAAGCATACGGAGGCGAAAGTGTCATGATATCGTGACATGTATTTTCATGGTCCGATGCAAAGAGAAAGAGCAAGGAGAAAAAGTGTCACGATATCGTGACATGTAGCTTTTTCATGATCCGATACAAAGAGAAAGAGAGAGAAAGAAAAAGTGTCGCGATATCATGACATGTTGTATTTTTGGGGGCCAAAGCAAGGAGAAAGAGAGAGAAAGTGAAAGTGTCATGATATCGTGACATGTTGTATTTTCATGGTTGAGTTGAAGTCGATGAAGACCGATGACAACCGACTAAAATTAGGGTTTACAGTTGTCATGAAAGCTGACTAAGATTAGGGTTTATAGCCGACTAAGATTAGGGTTTTCATCATAAGAATTATGTTATAAAAGGAGGGTTATTTGGAGAATTGAAGGGTTGTCGAAGTGTGCGAAATACGGTCACTATGCGTAGAGAGCAAGTCGTGTCGAATCATTCTAAGTGTGAAATTTTGCTAAGAAAGTAGAGTGCACAATAGGGAGAAGACGACTGTGAAGTTCAAGTGTAGCAAAGTAGAGTGTGTGAAGTGATTGGACAGAGAAAGCAAAGGTGACCAGTCAGGGTCTAGCAAAAGCAAAGGTATCTTACTATCAATCTTCTAGTTTTAGAATTGAAGTCCAAGTTGGTGCTTGGCATCAGGGGTTGGTGCTCCTTTCTATTGGTGCAGATAAATCAGGGGTTGGTGCTCCTTCCAGTGGGTGCTGGTAAATTGTTTGTAAAGTTGTTGCTTTGCAAAGGCTAGATTTGGATGGTAGTCCAAGCAATCATTTTTGAGGAGTAGCCACTTTGGTGAACCTCGTTAAATCTTGTGTTGTGTGATGTTCTCTTGTGATACTTGCTTTATCTGGTTCTAAGGTTTCATTATTTCTATTTTAAGAGCTATGAATTTAAGTTTAAAGAGCTACACTGATTCACCCCCCCTCTTAGTGTCATTGTAAGACTAACAATTGGTATCAGAGCTAAGTTCCTGTACAAGCTTAACCAGCTAGGGTGATCTTGGAAGTAACACAATGGCAGGTGGTGAAGGTTTCTCATCAAACAAAGCACCATTGTTTGATGGATCTAATTACGCATTCTAGAGAATCAAGATGCAGACATATCTCTGTGCTTTGGGATACGACATCTGGGATTCAATAGTTAGTGGATACACAATACCCATCACTTCTCCAAAAGAGGCTGACAAAAAAAAATGTTTGAAAATAACTCAAAAGCAAAGAATGCTCTCATGTGCGGATTAGAAGACAGTGAACTAGTAAAGATCATGAGCTATAAAATGGCAAAAGAGATATGGGACAAACTGAGGAGTATTCATGAAGGAGACGATAAGATCAAGGAGGCCAAGTTACAGACACATCGAGCTCAGTTCGAAGTATTAAAGATGAATGACGATGAAAACATTGAGGCATATATGCTGAGAGTTAATGGAATCATTAATGCGATCAGAGGACTCGACGAGGATATCGAAGACTCTACTATCATGAAAAAGGTATTAAGATCTCTTCCTCAAAGGTTTGATTCTAAAGTCTCGACGATAGAAGAAGCTAAAAATCTAAATTATTTTAGTATAGATGAGATGTATGGTTCCTTGACTGCATATGAGATGAGGATAGGAAGATCTAAACCCATAGACAGAGAAGCGGCTTTTAAAGCTCTTAAAGATAAAAATGCAAAACAAAAGTCCGAGGAAGAAGAGACATCAGATGAAATGGAAGCAAACTTTGTTAGAAAACTAAAAAGGGGAAAAGGAAAATACAGAGGAAAGCTACCGCTTAAATGTTTCAACTGTGGAGGCATTGGGCATTTTGTGACTAAATGTCCTCTTAATGAGAAGAACAAAAATGATGAAGGATCGCACCAAGAAAGAAGTGACTGGAAGAAGAAAACAAATTTCAGAAAAGGCAACTTCAAGAAGAAAAGTTTCATCTCCAAAAATGCCAGTTCATTAGAAGACAGTTCTAGTGAGGATTCTGAAGAGGAAACAGGTGAAGCTCTTTTCATGGCATTTGAAGAAGTAAAATCAGAAAAAGGAAGGAGTGAACTCTAAAATATGTGGTGAAAACCCTGAGGCTGAAGTAGATCTAGAAGGTGAGTTGATCTCTGCACTTGAAGAGTGGAAAATAGAGAGGAAAAAGAATAAGAAACTTTCAAAAAGGCTTGAGGATGCAAATGAAATCATATCCAGTTTGAAAGTACAGATAGAAGAATCCAAGAAAATCTCCGAAGATCTTGAAGTGCAAATAACCATGAAAATAGATTATTGCAGCAAGCTAGAAGAAGAGATTGTTGGTTTAAGAATGCAGCTAGAAGAGATGAATAAGAAAATCAGTTGTTATCACAAATGTGAAGTAAGTTCTATGAAGCTGGATAAGATCATAAATGACCAAAGGCCTGCAAGCATCAAATTTGGTCTAGGTTTCGTCGAAGGAGAATCATCAAATGGATCAAAGGCCAGAAATGTAGAATCCATAAAGAATGAAGATAAGAAACAGGTTGATCAAGGAAAAACATCTCATGCAAAAGAAAGCAATAATGCCAGGCACGAAAGGAGAATTGACAATGATGGATTCACCAATGTCACACATCAAAGAAGAAGAAGACCTATGGCTCCTACGGCAACATGGCAAAGACCATCACCCAGGTTCAATTATCCCTTTTATGGTTTCTGTTTTAAATGCAATGGCTATGGACATAAAATCTCAGACTGCAAATATAATGTAAGACCAAGGAATTTCACCAGTAGAAATGCTTTCTCTCCTTTGATGAATTATACAGTAGAATGTTATAACTGTCATAATTTTGGGCACATTGCAAGAAATTGTAGAAGTACATTTGCATCAAATCAGTTTCAGGGAAGAAAATTTCAACCAAACAGGATGAGACAAAATAGAAAACTTCCCGAAAAACATGCACAAGCTATTGATAAGGGAAAGGCAAAACAAGAGCTCAAATCTACTATCAAAATAGAGTGGAAAGAAAAAGAGCGACTCAAAGAAGGAAAGGAATCCTTAATAGTACAAACAACATTTAAAGCACAGAATAAATATGTACCATGGATACTTGATAGTGGATGCTCCAGTCATATGACAGGTGACAAGCAAAAATTTGAGAAGTTACAGAAATATGAAGGTGGTTCAGTAAAGTTTGGAAATAATGATGGAGCTAAGATAGTTGGCAAAGGCTCATTTAAAATTAGTGATGGAAAAATTAAGTCAGAAGAAGTCTTGTTTGTGGATGGGTTGAAACATAACTTGTTGAGCGTAAGTCAGATTTGTGATAAAGGTCATGAAGTAGTTTTTATGAAGTAGGGTTGTGAAGTCAGAAAAACAAATAGTGGAAAATTGATAGCAACTGGATCAAGGACATCTGGCAACCTATACACGCTCTCAGAGACTTCAAAAGGAGCTTGTTTTATTGGACAAGAAGAAGAAAATTGGTTGTGGCACAAGAGACTCGGTCATATCAGTTTTGATAATCTAGTAAAAATCACCTCAAAAAGGGCAGTGAGAGATATTCCCACCATCAACAAACCTGCAAACAACATTTGTGCTTCATGCCAAAAGGGGAAGCAAACTAGAGTCACATTCAAAACAAAAGAGTACTACACAAGCAAACCTTTGGAACTAATACACACCGATTTATGTGGACCCATGAGAACACAAAGCATAAATGGTGACAAATATTTTATGTTGTGCATTGATGACTATTCCAGAATGACATGGATATTTTTCTTGAAGCATAAATCAGAAGCTTTTGATATGTTCAAGATTTTCAAAAACCAAGTTGAGAATGAAACAAGAAAGAGGATCAAATGTCTAAGATCAGATAGAGGAGGAGAATTCATTTTAGAGGAGTTTACAGAGTACTGTGAAAAATACGGTATTAAGAGACAGTTTTTAGCAGCCAGGACACCTCAGCAGAATGGAGTGGTAGAAAGAAAGAACAGGACAGTGCAGGAAATGGCACGGACTATGTTGGCTGAAAGTAGAGTAGCAGACAGATTTTGGAAAGAAGCAGTCCATACTACGATGTATATCCAAAATAGGTACATGCTGAGAACACATGAAAGCAAAACTCCTTATGAGTTGTGGTTCGGTAAAAGGGCAACAACAAAATACCTCAAAGTTTTTGGCAGCAAGTGCTACATCAAAAGAACTGAAGATAATCTTGGTAAGTTTGAAGATAGAGCGGATGAAGGTATTTTTGTCGGTTATTCATCAAAAAGCAAAGCTTACAAATGCTACAACAAGAGGCTAAAGAAAATTGTGGACAATGCCGATGTTAAATTTGATGAAGGTAGAGAACGAGTAATTAGCTATGAAACGAACTACCCAATCTATGAAGAGGTTATTGAAGGAGATGAGGAAAACGAAATGGAAAAGATACAGAAAATTGACTCAGATGATTTAAGTTGTGATTCAGAAGTGGAAGAAAATAAGAAATTCAAAATAGGCAGCTAGCAGAAAAATCATCCTAGAGAGCAAATAATTGGAGACCCCAAAGTTGGTGTTCAAACAAGAAGAAGAGTAGTAAGTAACTACTCTCTATTATCCAACATTGAGCCCAAAAATGTTGTTGACGCAAGCAAAGATGAAAGTTGGATGAAGGCAATAAATGAAGAATTAGATCAGATCAAGAAAAACAAAACTTGGGAGTTAGTACCTAGACCTGCAAATAAAAATATAATCGGGACTAAATGGATTTTTTGAAACAAATTGAATGAAGATGGACAGGTAGTCAGAAATAAAGCAAGATTGGTATGCAAGGGTTATGCACAAGTTGAAGGCATTGACTTTGAGGAAACTTTTGCACCAGTAGCTAGACTAGAGGCAATTAGAATGTTTTTGGCTTTAGCAGTCTACAAGAATTTCAAAGTTTATCAAATGGATGTGAAATCAGCGTTTTTGAATGGGAAACTTGAAGAAGAAGTTTATATTGAGCAACCAGATGGTTTCCAACTTGGTGATGATCCCAACTTGGTTTGCAAGTTGAAGAAAGCATTATATGGCTTAAAACAGGCACCCCGAGCATGGTATGCAAGGCTAGACAACTATCTCACTCAACAAAGGTTTAAGAAAGGTATGGTGGATAGTAATTTGTATGTCAAAACAGAAAATGGGCATCTTATTGTTCTTGTTGTATACGTAGATGATATCATATTTGGCAGCATCAAGGATGAGTCATGTAAAGATTTAGCAAATAAGATGCAGAAAGAATTTGAAATGTCAATGATTGGTGAACTTTCGTATTTCCTCGGGTTGCAAGTTAATCAAAATAAGAAGGGCATATTTATTTCTCAAGTTAAATATGTGAAAGAGATGTTAAAAAAGTTCACAATGGAGGATTGTAAGCCGGTTAGCACACCCATAACGACAAGTTGCAAGTTGAGCAAGGATGACAAATCTCCAACTGTTGATCAAACCATGTACAGATCTATGATTGGAAGCTTACTGTACCTGACAACTACCAGACCAGATATTTTGTAGGTAGTATGCATGGTAGCACGATTTCGGGCTAATCCCAAGGAGACTCATGTGACAACAGTGAAAAGGATTCTTCGGTACCTCAAGGGTACTATGGAATATGGGTTATGGTATCCGAAAGGTAAAGACTTCACCCTTATTTCATATTCAGATGCAGATTGGGCAGGATGTGTAGATGATAGAAAGAGTACCAATGGAGGTGCATTCTATCTTGGAGACAGATTGGTCGCATGGCACAGTAAGAAACAAGAATCAATTTCTTTATCGACAGTAGAGGTAGAATATATTACAGCGACAACATGTTGTACATAGGTATTGTGGATGAAACAAACTCTGAAAGATCTTGGTATTAGTTTCAGTGAGCCAATATCAGTTAAGTGTGATAACACCAGTGCCATTAACATCTCCAAGAATCCGATTATGCATTCATGCACAAAACACATTGCTATCAGGTATCACTTTTTGAAGGAGAAAGTTGTGGAAGGTGAGGTTAAGTTGGATTTTGTTCCAACTACAGAGCAAGTAGTAGATATCTTCACAAAACCATTGCCCAAGGAAGTTTTTGAGTACCTTCACAATAAATTGGGAGTGGTCACACTTCCCAAGAATTGACTAGCTACAGGGATCACATTCTCAGGGGGAGCATTTAAGTATTTGATTATCTTTGTGCTCATGTTCATGATTTTTGCTAAGTGTAATAAATTGTGTCTGAGAATGTTGTGCATGGACTCAGGGGGAGTCTGCAGTAGCCCTTTGGTATTATTGTCAAAGGGGGAGAAGAGTTACAGGAAATTGCACATGTGTTGCCAACAATTCCAAAGGGGGAGATTGTTGAGCAAGGTGCAACAACAGTATTGTCATTGTTGTCAACACAGTCAGATAGATCTATTGATGCAGTGGATAGGAAGTTCAAAAGCCTTTCAGATGCAGAAGACAGGAGTTCAAAGGTTACTCAGAGTATGTACAGTGATTTTCCAAGAAAACCGAAGTGGCCCATATGCAAAAGATCAAAGAAAAAGACAAGTAAGAAAAGTGTCGCGATATCGCGACATATACAGTAGGCAAGAAAAACTATCATGATTTCATGACATGTTGGAAGAGAGAGAAAAAGTAGGAAAAACTATCATGATTTCATGACATGTTGGAAGAGAGAGAAAAAGCAGGAAAAACTGTCACGATTTCACGACATGTTGGAAGAGAAAAAGGCAAGTAAAAACTATCATGATTTCAACAAAAAAAAGCAAGAAAAACTATCACAATTTTGCGACATGTTGGAAGAGAAAAAGGCAAGTGGAAAAACTGTCACGATTTCATGACATGTTGGAAGAGAAAAAGGCAAGTGGAAAAACTGTCATGATTTCGCGACATGTTGGAAGAAAAAAAGGCAAGTGGAAAAACTGTCGCGATTTCATGACATGTTGGAAGAGAAAAAGGCAAGTGGAAAAACTGTCACGATTTCGCGACATGTTGGAAGAGAAAAAGGCAAGTGGAAAAATTGTCACGATTTCATGACATGTTGGAAGAGAAAAAGGCAAGTGGAAAAACTGTCACGATTTCGTGACATGTTGGAAGAAAAAGAGAAAGCAGGAAGAAGTGTCGCGATTTCATGACAAAGTTCGAAGAAAGAGAACAAGTAAGAAAAGTGTCACGATTTCGTGACATGTCACATTTTCGTGACTAAAATAGGAGAGAGAAAGTAAGTTTGAAAAGTGTCACGATTTCGTGACATGTCGCATTTTTGTGACAAAAGAAAGAGAGGAAGCGTACGAAAGCAGAACTGTCATGATTTCATGACAAAAGCAAAAAGCAAGACTTCAAAGGTAGAAGTGTCATGATTTCATGACAATAGCAAAGAAATGAAGTACAGAAGTAGAAGTGTCATGATTTCACGACAAAAGCAGAGAAGAAGACTTCGAAGGCAGAAGTGTCATGATTTCACGACAAAAGTAGAAAGCAAGACTTCGAAGTAGAAGTGTCACGATTTTATGACATGTCACATTTTCATGACTCAAAAAGGACAGGAAGGTAGAGAAGCAAAAGTGTCATGATATCGCGACATGTCACATTTTCATGACTCAAGAAGGGCAGGCAGGTAGGATAACAAAAGTGTCGCGATATCATGCAATGTCGCATTTTCATGACAAAGGAATAGAGAAAGCGTACGGAGGTGAAAGTGTCACGATATCACGACATGTTGTATTTTCATGGTCCAATGCAAAGAGAAAGAGCAAGGAGAAAAAGTGTCACGATATCACGACATGTAGCTTTTTCACGATCCGATGCAAAGAGAAAGAGAGAGAAAGAAAAAGTGTCGCGATATCGTGACATGTATTTTTGGGGGCCAAAGCAAGGAGAAAGAGAGAGAAAGCGAAAGTGTCGCGATATCGTGACATGTATTTTCGCGGTTGAGTTGAAGCCGACGAAGACCGATGACAACCGACTAAAATTAGGGTTTACAGTTGTCATGAAAGCCGACTAAGATTAGGGTTTACAACCGACTAAGATTAGGGTTTTCATCACAAGAATTTTGTTATAAAAGGAGGGTTGTTTGGAGAATTGAGGGGTCGTTGAAGTGTGCAAAATACGGTCATTGTGCGCAGAGAGCAAGTCGTGTCGAATCATTCTAAGTGTGAAATTTTGCTAAGAAAGTAGAGTGCGCAACAGGGAGAAGATGACTGTGAAGTTCGAGTGTAGCGAAGCAGAGTGTGCGAAGTGATTGCGCAGAGAAAGCAGAGTGTGCAGAGAAAGCAAAGGTGACCAGTCAGGGTCTAGCAAAAGCAAAGGTATCTTACTATCAATCTTCTAGTTTTAGAATTGAAGTCCAAGTTGGTGCTTGGCATCAGGGGTTGGTGCTCCTTTCTGTTGGTGCAGATAAATCAGGGGTTGGTGCTCCTTCCAGTGGGTGTTGGTAAATTGTTTGTAAAGTTGTTGCTTTGCAAAGGCTGGATTTGGATGGTAGTCCAAGCAGTCATTTTTGAGGAGTAGCCACTTTGGTGAACCTCGTTAAATCTTGTGTTGTGTGATGTTCTCTTGTGATACTTGCTTTATCTGGTTCTAAGGTTTCATTATTTCTATTTTAAGAGCTATGAATTTAAGTTTAAAGAGCTACACTGATTCACCCCCCCTCTCAGTGTCATTGTAAGACTAACAATAGGTATCTAACACAAACACATAGATAGGTAGATAAATATATATAGATATAAATATATAGACATATAGATATTGATGGCTACTCTCAAAGGTCATTATGTGCATCGGGTGTGTAGTTAGAGTGGAAAACCAAAGAGCACAAATCAATGTACTACCAAAGTGTCTAGAGATACTATTTGGTGCATAGAATCTACAACATTTTGTGGTCTAGAGAAGTCTCCAAATAGGGTAATATTACTTCAAGGAGTGGAGAAGAAATCCACCATCAAAGCCAGTAGAAGGAGCTACAAAATAAGACTAGTAGGGTCTCATATTTTAGGTGCAACTAAGGAGCATTTTATAGGGTTACACAAGCACCAAATTTGTTTCTACTATTACATCTAAGGGAGACAGGTTAAGTGTCTTAAGGAAACTCTAGATAACCTATCATCCTATCTACAAGTAGTCATCATTAGCACTAGAAAAAATTCTCAAGAGGAGCCATACAAAAGGGGATCAATGTCCATCGTTGGTAAGATAAGCACTACCCAAGGTGCTTGAGCAAAGAGCTATCCATAAGTTTTGGTATTCAACTCGTTAAGGTGTTATAATGTACCTTAGTCCATCATTAAGGGTGATGTCAATCTATAGCATAGAAAGGGTCTATATAATGTGAATATAATATATTGTACTCTACGTAAAAACACAACACTAAGGATAACATATTACAAGTAAGAAGGAGCAAGGCATATGATGATATCAAAGGTGTATTACCATAGCTCCAACATGTTTGAATTATTAGTAAATAATTACATCGAAAGCTAGCATTGGAATACCATTACAACACTTAAAATACATCATAATTGGAGCCATCTTCATCACATCAATTTTTTCTTGGAAAGAGAGTGTTGAACACAAGAAATAATAAGGCATTTTCTAGCATAAAATGGATGAATAGTAAGAGATGTTGGGGTAGCTCTACATGCACAATTTTGGAGTGACACTTGTAAAGTCCTACCAAGGATAGTGTATCACTTGGCATAAATGTGAAAGAGCATATCCATATTCATAACACCAATGCTTAAGATAAAGGGTGCCTAAGCAATGTAACACCTCTTGTCATAGCTATAATGCTCAATAAGGCATCTTCAATATTCATCAATGCCTATGAGCTACATTCGTAATATAATGCTTCTCAAGCCCCATAATAGGTATTGTTCCACCTAATGATGAGATCGAAGAGTATTAGGTAATACCTAGTTCCACTTGGTACTTGATTAAAAACAAGGGAGCACATTTATAGCTACCAAACGTAAGAGCACTTACATAGAGGAGGAAGCACATCTTCAACCAACATCAAGTGAGAGAACTAAAGGTACGTTCAAAAGAGAATTGAAGGTATGATTAAGATAAAATTCAAGGTATGTCTGAGTGAGTATTCAAAGCAAAAATTCAAGGAGTTGAAGAGTAGTCAAAGGTTCATTAAATATGTGCATAAGAGATGCATAGAAAACTTACTGCTATCACTATCATACGTTTGCAATACATCACCCATTATCAGGGAGATATAATATTATAAAGGTAAGGTTTCACTTTGATTAAAATAAATTTCATTTAGGAGTTATAAGGTGTATAACTTAAGGTTGAATTCATTTGTTATTTACATTTGAAATATAATTTAAATCAACCTTAAGTTAAATCAGCCTTGGGTATACTTCATGAAGTATAAATCAGAAGAATTCAACTATTTTAAACAATTCAAACTTCAAGTAGAGAAAGAATCAACAAATACTATTAAAGCTCTTTGTTTTGATATAAGGGGTGAATTTGTATCAAAATAATTTGATTCCTTTATAAGAGAAAATGGGATTAAAATACAACTTACTACAACATATTCACCACAACACAATGGTATTGTAGAAAGAAGAAATAGATCTATAATGGAAATATTTTGGTGCATGTTAAAAAAAGCTCTTCTCAATCATAAATATTGGGTAGAAGTAATTAAAAAAACAATATACTTGCAAAATATATTACCTACAATAATACTATGACATGTTACACTAGAAGAAGCATGGTCAGGACAAAAACCAAATATAGAGAAACTAAGAATTTTTGGTTGCAAAGCGTATATGCATTATTCAAAAAAAAAAGGACTAAACTAGATGATAAAACTATGGCAAGAATATTTTCTTGCTATGATGATGAATCTACAGGGTACATAATAATGGATCCACATACAAAAAAGGTATACATAAGTAGATATATTTTTGATGAGAAATTCAAGATAGATATGTTAGAGTATATTATATTATTTAGGTACATGTCAATGTACCACCTTGGGTACATTGTTAGACTAGGAGTATATCTTAGGTTACTTGAGGAAGAAGTAATAAATGCACAAGTGTAAATGTGCAATTATGTAAATGTACAAGGAGTCCACTTGTACACAAGTTATAGGAAATGTAGTTAGGAAGAGTAAGGGTCAAGCAACCTATCTTCTTATATATAGGGCCCATATTGAGTGTGTAAAAACCATAAAATATAGAATAGAAGTGAAGAGTGTGTGTAGTAGAAGTGTGATCACTACTATATAGTGAGTAGGTATAATGTAGTTTCCATTAGAGTTCTAGAGTGTTCATTTCCTCCATTACATTTGTACTATTTTTATAACTTTTCATTAATAGCATATTTTAGTCATATTGCATAATTCTATTATCTTAATTTTCTATATAGTCTACATATTAAGATTGCTTTCCTCCATATCCTACATTATTAAAAGCGAATAGTGGTATAAGAGCTATGATATATCATATAGGAATATGGAGAGCCACAAAGAGAGATTGAGAGGAGAAAAGCAAATATCAATTCTAGAATTTTTGAGATTGCATTTGGCTAGAGTCGTTCCATAGATTTGTAGAAAAACTCGTGAAGTATAGGACTCAACATTCATTCGACTAGATTGACAAATCAACTAGTGAATATTCATCACTTAGAATTTATTCCATTATAATTATAATACTTTGTTGCAGGAAAAAGGAGATTCAAAGAAATTTGAGAAGCTTCCTACAGAGAGCTAGGAAGAATATCATCTTAAAAATTAATCTAGCACCAAAAGCAACAAATAAAAGGAGATTATAGGAACCTGAGGGAAGTCCTATTGTAGACCTGCACACTGTAGAAGAAGAAAAGGCCATAGTGGCCTCATTTTTTATCCAAAAGACTCCAAAGAAGAGTCCAAAAAAATATAGGAGATTGGTGATCTCCAACGAAGACTACAGATAAAGTGAAGAGTTATTATTAGTGCATTGAAGGAGCAATAAAGTGAATCTACTATTGCACTATTCTAGATTCTTTAACTTATTACTCTTATAGATCATTATGTGCATTGGTTGTTAACTTAAGGTGAAAACCAAAGGGTACAAAATTTATGTATATCAAAGTGTCTAAAGACACTATTCAGTGCAAAAAACTTGCAATTTATTGTGGCCTAAAGAAGCCACCAAATAGATCAAAATTACTCCAAGGAATGAAGAAGAAGAAGGCAACCATTAAAATAATAGAAAAGAGCTACAAAATGATACTTGAAGTGTCTTGTATTTAAGGTGCAAATAAAGGATATTACAAGTTGATATTTGAGAACCAAAATCACCTCCCACTATCACATCAAAGAGAGAGACTAATTTTCATAAGGACACTTTACATAGCTCTTGATCCTATCTACAACCATCCACCATAAGCTCTAGTAGGATACATTGAAAGAGGATCAACATCTACCGAGCAAGCACTAGGTTAAGAGATCATAAGAGACAAGCCAATTAAGGGCTCAATATCCATAATTGGTGTAAGAAAAAAGAGCCATCCTAAGGCTCAGAATCCATCTCTCATTAATATGCACAAAGACACCCTATCATCCACCACATCGAGTGTCTACAGTAGAAAGTGTCTACAAGCATCAAAGCACCACATATTAGGGCAGCTATTGTCTATCATATTACAACTCATTACAACAAAGAGAATGGATATTTAGCTAATACAAAAGGTGCATTACCATGGGAGAAATACCAACCAAGAGTAGCACCATAGAACCATCTTCATTGAACTAGAGCCAACACTTTGTGAAGGAGAGCATTTTATTTCACTTAAAGGAAGCATTGAGAGCAAGAAAATAACTATGTATTCATTGGAAAAGGAGTTTATAAGGTTTGATAGATGACATAAGAGACTATACATGCAAGCCACCACTTTTAACATTCAATAGAGCACCCTATGGTGAGCAAAAAATATGTTTAGAAAATAATTGTTTCTTTTCCATAAATTATCAATCCGATAAGTTTGTAAACTTACGAGTGTCATGCATATTATATACCTACAATGTGGAGGAATGAATCCTTCTGTACCTATTTAATTTGGTAGATAATGTTTGCGCATTTTTATTTCAACCAAACCAAATAAAACAAAGTTCAAAAAATTAAAATTCTAGAAATAAAAATACTAAAAATAAAAGTGCAAGAAATTAAATGTGCAGGAAAATGAAACATAGCTAAATTAAAATAAAGCAGGAAATAAATTAGTAAATCTAATCTAATGAAAATAAAAAACAAAAATAAAATAGTGGAGGAATACTACAAGGAGTGGGCCTAGGATCCCGTAGATAGTACGCTCTACTAATCACATAATAGTTGCTTCAAGCAAATAAGAGTATTTGCACTCTTAAGAAATTATACAAAAAATGAAATAAAATAAATTTTGTGTAATTGATCATTGATTTCATTCATATAGTATGTGTCCTTATATAAGATGCAGCTAGATCTCATTACAATAATAGATCGGTCTATTTTTAATCATGTAACGTGATTTGTTACAGTCAATTCATACATAGGTATTATTTTACTATTGAAAGTATGTTCGTTCACCAGAAGGATAAATATAAAAATCCTTAGGTGTACATAACAAATAAATCCTAAAATAATGCATCCTAAAAATAATGTTTTAAGATATTTACAAGGTCAACCACTCAACCGGCAAATAAAAAATACTTTATCTTATTTTAGACATAATGCATCATTAAAATATTTCCCTTTTGTCTCACATGCAACAACCTGCTTAGCCCATTTGTCAACCGATCAAAGTTTACTTGGTGTATCTTCCCAAAAAATATGCATCAAGGTGCCTAATTGAGATCAAGGCACCTACTTCCTTATCAAGGCACCATAAAGGCACCTACTTCCTCATCAAGACACCATCAAGGTGCCTACTTCCTCATCAAGGCATCGTCAAGGTGCCTACTTCTTCATCAAGGCACCATCAAGGTGCCTACTTCTTCATCAAGGCACCATCAAGGTGCCTACTTCATCAAGGCACCATTATGGTACCTACTTCCTCATAAATACATCATCAAAGTGCCTACTTGTTCATCAAGGTGTCATCAAGGCACCTACTTCTTCATCAAGGTGCCTACTTTTTGACTTGATTAGATCAAGGCACCTTCATGTTTACTTGGTTAGACCAAGTGATGGAGAGCAAATTTAACAACAAGAGAAAACTCAATTTTATTCAGAGAACATGGAAAGATTACAAAGTACAGAAGAAAATACAGTTGCAGTCTCGATCTACATCTTTCCAACATCTTGAATGCTTTGAAAAAATCCCCTTTTATCATCACGACTTCTTGCTGCAACCGCTATTCGAAATCATCTTAATGGCTTCTGGAACTGCCACATGGAACTGCCTTAACGGCTTCTGGAACTACCACTTGGAACTGCCTTAACGGCTTCTAGAATCTCCAACTGTCATTCTGTAACAGTCCGTGAAAAACCCGTCTTCTCTTTCTTAGCCAGGTCACGAAAATGTGACGTCATGATTTCATGACATTTTTCTGCCCTTGGCTCTTGTTGAGTGGTATTTTCACTCGATTGTGAAAACACACTCTCCGATAGGATTTGGGTTCTAAATCCTCTCTTGCAAAGAAACAATTTCTCCAAGGTTTCGCTATGTTAGCATTTTACATCTGTGTATTAATAATCTCAAATAAAGATATTCAATAAAAAATGCTTGGAACACCTTAGTGGTTGCAAGTAACTGAAAACAAGGGGCAATGTTCGTTTATTTTACTGTGAAACTTTAATGATTGTTCATTGAACCAAAATAAAGCAAATGTGATTTGATCCTTAAATGACCACGCTGTAATTTCAAAATGGAAACTGATGAAATGCCTTGAAACATAACCCCTTCAATGAAATTGGAATTTTATGAAGGGAATATCATCATCTGCTCATGAATGAAAAACAAAACTGTAAAATGAAATTCTGGCCTAGAAATGGAAGTTTTCTATTTTTTGACTTTGGAATTTTTTAGTTTTTTAAATTTTTATTTTAATGCCTGTAAATAAAATAAAATGCACAAAAAATAAATGAAAATGAAATGTGAAAGAAAAATAAAAAAGTGCATTCAGTATGATGCTGTCCTCTTTGACAAAACCAAAGACAATGAGGTTTTCTGCATACAACCTAACCTATTGAACCTGCAAGGTTTTTGGGGTTTAAACTGTAATTTTCAGATTTAGACATTCGCATTAAGCAACCAAGAGAACTTGCATTAAACTTCACCTATAAGCCTAGAAATATGAAAAGGGGAAAGATAAACATTTAATCCTGCATGCAAAAAATAACTCCTTCTTTCTTGCCAATGAGATGCAACTCTCTGAATTTTTTGTATTAAAAATTGGTCATTATACAACAACAGAATCTCTGGTTTCCCAAACCTAGTCTATGGAAGAAAACAGCCTCAAAGCAGGCCCAGAATGGCCCCCTAGCCTTCAGCACTACAACTCTTCTTACAGTAATTTCCTACCCAGTCCAATGTAAAGGACTATCCAGACAAAGTGGAAGAAACACACCACAAAAGCAGGTCCAGAATGGCTTATTGCCTTTGGCTCTGCAACTCTGCCCGCAATGGTTTTTCGACCCCTGTATCAATCTGCTCTTTTAATTTTATACCATCTGATATGGCTCTCTGTTTCGCCCTACGTCGCTTTGTTTCACCTCCCAGAATGCATCACTTCGTATTCTCGCCTTTTCATTGCTTTTGAATTTATGTTCGAGGTCGAAACATTCGATATTTTCTATTGACATGTAACGCTTATGTAACCCTGACACATGTACGCCACGTGTTTCGTGCTTCCTATGCACGTTTTGTAATGGCCCCATGTAAATTGTGACATTTTTATGCATACAGCTTTGCTCCTTTGCTTTCACCGTGAAAACACGACATGTCATGATATCGCGACATTGTCCTGCCAACAGCCTTGCCAATGCAACCTATCACAAAATCATGACATTTTTTTGTTTTGAGCTGTGAGGCTACTTCTTGTCGTGAAATTGCGACATTTTTTGTCTCCATATGCCTCGGCTGCAACCTGTCGCGAAATCACGACGTTTTTCACTTGGTATGCTTTTGGCCACAACCTGTCACAAAATCACAACGTTTTTCACTTGGTATGCTTTTGGCCACAACTTGTCATGAAATCGCGATGTTTTTCACTTGGTACGCCTTCGGCCGCAACCTGTCGTGAAATCGTGACGTTTTTCACTTGGTGCTATCTTATGGCTTTTTGTCATGAAATCGCTACGCTTCTCCGTTCCGTACCACTTTGCCAACTTTCTATCACAAAATCACGACGCTTTTAGTGCCTTACCCTGTTTGACTGGTTTGACCGTGATTTTGTGACATGTCGCGATTTCACGACAATTTTCCATTCTGCCTTTCTCTCTCCTCTCTGGACCACGACGGAGCAACATGTCGCGATATCGCGACACTTTTTCATTTTTGGCCGCGACGGAGCGACATGTCGCGATATTGCGACGTTTTTTCGTTTTCGAAAGTGATGGAGCAACATGTCGTGATATCGCGACGTTTTTGCATTTTCGACCGCGACGGAGCAACATGTCGCGATATCGCGACGTTTTTTCATTTTTGTGCAATTTTGCCTTTTTCTTGATTTTTAGCATCTGGGTCACTGAGATCTTCTTTGAAAGCATGCAAAAAAAAGTGGGTCCCCAATTTTGGGATGTGTTGTGGATCAGCCACAACAAATGGCAACTCTACTGTCAAATGCTCCTGAGCATTTTAGTGAGAACCCAACCTAGAAGTATACAAACTTGGAAACCAGCATTAGCACATAAGAAATATAAACAAATGCCCATAGATCAGAAATACATGAATCATCAGAATCATTAAGTATTAGCTCGGTGTGTGCAATGTGTTTCATTCCATATCATTTGAAATTGATCAACATTCCGTCGTCAGTTTTACATAAATGCATATGTGAGATTGTGAATGATTTGTGTAACCTAATAAATATGTTAAGAGATTTTGCTTTTATAAAAGGCATAGTCTTTCTTCTAGTATCATACACAAACATTCAAGATCATCAAACCCTCTTAGGATCAACTATATGTATAATGAATTGCTTTATTAGATACTAAAGTTGGTTATGAGTCCCTACTATCTTGAACCCATGTGTAAGTGAAAGTGAAATCAAAGCTTTGGGAAATCAGACTTCCAACCTAATCGAGATGGGAATTTAACCCTATTCTTACTACTCTGATTTGGAATTCATTACCTCACTTTGAGCAAAATAATTTAACCAATTATGGAAGAAATGGTCATGCTAGTCTAACCCTTTGAACAGTTAGTGGTCTTGTTTTTAGACAAGACATGCTGCCATGCATGGGCATACTTAACCCCATAATCCATGACTTAGCTTCATTTCTTTGGACCTTGGGGATGACTATCCATCCTTTGCAGAGGACAAGTAGTACGATCCTTCCAATCCACTATAAATATGAGATGGGAAAAATTAATTTTTTACTTCTTGAACCTTGGGGATGACTACCCATCCTTTCTAGGGACATGTAGTACAATCCTTCCAATCCAAGCTTTAGATGTAAATGGAGAATATTAATTTTATTGCTTGGACCTTGGGGATGACTACCCATCCTTTGTAGAGGACAAGTAGTACGATCCTTCCAATCCAAGATTTATCATGAAATGAGACATAGGAGCTTTGGGGAATCAGATTCTCAACCGAAGCGAGATGAGAATTTATGCCCTATTCTTACTACTCCATGTAGGTCAAATCAAAGCTTTGGGGAGTTGGATCCTGTTGAGTGGTTTTTTAACCCGATTGTGAAAACACACTCTCCTGTAGGATCCGAGTCCTAAATCCTCTACTTGCAAAGAAAAACGATTTCTCCAAGGTTCTTATTATGCTAATTATTGATTATCAAGGATGTTGTTTAAAATGAAATGCTAAGAACACCTTAGGGTTTGCAAGTGGATGTTAACAAGGGGCACTGTGGTTTATTTAATTTTGAACTTTCAATGGACTCAAAATAAATAAAATCTGTTTTAACCTTTAATTCTGATGGATTTTCAGTGATTTATTCAAACACAGTAATTAAACTGCTGAAAATAAAATATGGGTTTGAAAAGCAAAGACAAAAGTAAACAAAAGTAACAATAAGAATAGATTACAGTCAGAAAGCTGTCATTAATCTGATGAAACCGAAGATACTGAGGCTTTCTACATGCAACCTAACCTAATGAACCTGCACTTTCACACAATCCAAATAGGCCAGGTGCGAGTCTCGAGGGTTTCTATGGTAATTCCAGAAAACAGGTATTCGCATGAAGCAACCAAGAGATCTTGCATTAACTTCACCTAAAAACCTAAGAAATCTGGAAGGGAAATATAGACATTAAATCATGCATGCAAAAGTTACTCCTTCTTTCTCATCCAATAAGATGCCAACTCTCTGTATTTTGTATTTAAATGATATCTCGATTACATTCAAAAATGTTCCAGGTGTAAAAGAAAATCCCAGAACAAAAAGAAGGAAATTGCCCAAGTACGGGCCTAGAATAGCACAAAGCTCTCGTCTCCGCAACTCCGTATTCGGCAATTTCCCACCCCCTCTTCGATTTGCAATTCTGGTCTTATAATGTTTGACGCGGCTCTTCGATCTTCTCTCGTCGCTTCATTTCACCTTCCTGCACATGACCCCTCAAATTCCTGCTTTTTCCCGCTTTGATTCACGCTCAAATTTGAAAACGCTTCGAAATTCATCTCTGCATGTAACGCCTCTGCAAGTTTGACACCTGTGCGCCACGTGTCCTGCTTTTCTTGCGTCCTGTGTAATGCTTACTGCGAAAAAAAAATGACAAAACTGCAAGTCTGCCTGTTCATCTTCTTAGCCGCGATATGGCGACATGTCACGAAATCACGACATGTCGCGATATCGCTACATGCTTCCCGGCCGTACGCCTTCATCAGCTCCCCGTAGCGATGTCGCGACCATTTTTCATTTGTCTACCTCCGGCAACTTCTCGTAGCGATATCGCTACCCTTTTAACATTTTGAGCCCTCCTCTTCGAATGGTAGCGATATCTACCACTTACTGATTTAAAAGGGATAAGCTATATTCTTCCTTTGAAACTGTGGTAGGATCGCTACCACTTTCTAACTTTGAGCCCTTTTCAAAATGTGGTAGCGATATCGCTACCACTTTCTAACTTTGACCCCTTTTCAAAATGTGGTAGCGATATCGCTACCACCTTGGCCTTGCAACGTCCCTTTGAAATGTGGTAGCGATTCGCTACCACTTTCGTTTCAAGCCTTCTCCTTGTGACATGGTAGCGATTCGCTACCATTTTTGTTTCAAGCCCTCTCTCACTAAACTTGTAGCGCTATCGCTACCCTCTGACTTTGAGACTGGCCTTTATGAAATTTGTAGCGATATCGCTACCATTTTGAACTTTGAGTCTTCTTTTCGCAAGGCGTAGCGAAATCGCTACCGTTTCTCCATCGGGCCTCCTTGGCAACTTTACGTCGCGACATCGCGACCATTATCATTCTCTTGCCCTCTTTCGACAAACCGTCGCGATATCGCTACCGCTTCCCTGCTTTGTTGCCGTTGACCGCGTTGACCGTGATTTTTCGACATGTCACGATTTCGCGACAATTTTTTGGCTTCGGTCGCGATTTCGCGACATGTCGCGATTTCGCTACCTGTCGCGATTTCGCGACCCCTTTCTACACTTGTGCATTTTCTCTTTTTCTTCAATTCTGGCATCTGGGTCACTGAGATCCTTCCCTGCAAGCCTGCAAAAAGGTGGGTCCCCAATTTTGGGGTGTGTTGTGGATCAACCACAACAAATGGCGACTCTACTGTCAAATGCTCTTGAGCATTTTAGTAAGAACCCAACCTGAAACATATCACAAACTCGCAAATACATGTTAGCACATAAGCAAAATAACAAATGCCCAAAGATCAGAAGTACATGAATCATCGGAATCATCAAGTATTAGCTCAATGTGTGCAATGTGTTTTCATTCCCTATCGTTTGAAATTGATCAACATTCCATTATCAGTTTTGCATGAATGCATATATGGGATGGTGAATGATTTGTGTACCCTAATGAATGTGCAAGGAGATTTGCTTCCATAAAGGGCATGGTACTTCTTCTAATACTATGTACAAGCATTCAAGATTGCCAAACCCTCTTAGGATCCACTAGTTCATTATCTTATTGTATCCCAAAGTTGGTTATGAGTCCCTACTATCTAGAACCCATGTGCAAGTGAATGTGAAATCAGAACTTTGGGGAATCAGACTCCCAACCAACCGAGATGAGAGTTTAACCTTATCCTTACTATTCTGATTTAGAGTTCATTACCTCACTTTAAGCAAAATAATTAAACCAGCTATGGAAGAAATGGTCATGCTAGTCTAACCCTCTAGACAATCGGTGGTCTTGTTTTTTAGGCAAGACATGATGCCATGCATGGGCATATCTAACCCCACAATCCAAAACTTATCTCCATTTCTTTGGACCTTGGGGATGACTACCCATCCCTTGCAGAGGACAAGTAGTACGATCCTTACAATCCAAAATAAAGATGAGATGGGAAAAATTTATTTATTTATTTATTTCTTGGACCTTGGGGATGACTACCCATCCTGGTTAGGGACAAGTAGTACGATCCTTACAATCCAAACCTTAGATATAAATCATTAATTTTGTTACTTAGACCTTGGGGATGACTATCCATCCCTTGCAGAGGACAAATA
Organism: Wollemia nobilis; assembly: GCA_028583015.1. NCBI lineage: Eukaryota > Viridiplantae > Streptophyta > Pinopsida > Araucariales > Araucariaceae > Wollemia > Wollemia nobilis. The sequence goes on from JAQPPZ010001125.1 coordinate 12,003,707, forward strand.
GTACGATCCTTACAATCCAAGACTGATTATGAAATGAGACATAAGAGCTTTGGGGAATCAGATTCTCAACCAACCGAGATGAGAATTTATACCCTATCCTTACTACTCCATGTGGGTCAAATCAAAGCTTTGGGGAATTGGATCCTCAACCTAAGTTCGATGAGGATTTAACCCTATCCTTACTACTCTGATTTTAGGCTTTAGGCTTAATGGAAGTGGTTAAAACCACTGCTTTAAGGATCATGTTGCATAATAGGATAGACATGAATAACTTCTTTCGCCCAACCTTTTCCTCCAAGTTAGGTTTTGATCATTTTGCTCAAGATCCTTTTTAATGCATGAGACGTGCTTGGTTCTAGATATCTCAAGACTCAGCTTCCAACCTTAGGAGCTACTTACATTTATGTTATAACATAACCCTAAGAGAATTTGACGTACTTTCATGGCTTGTACATAAGATGCATATGTAACTAAAATGAAATGTATGTGAGGTGAGATGGAATATGAATGCCTTATCTTTGCAAATGAAATGATATGTCATGCAAAACTGATTTTTTCATGTATCACAAAATCAAACAATATAACTTAATATGCTTGTGTTACTTGGTGGAGCCTTTACAAGATAATTCCAATATTTCATATTCTCCTAACCTTAAGCATAAGTTGGCATCTCAATTTATTTATTTATTTATTTTTTTTTTTTTTCAAAATTAACAACATGTCAATCGAAATCAAATCCACAACCAAAATCCTAGCTAAGCTAACAATCCTAAATCAAACAAAATCTGAAAATCCTAAACAATGAAACAAGATCTGAAAATCCCACCAAAATCAAAGAATGATATGAAAGTCCCACAACCTAAGGGCTAAAATAATGTTTTAAAATCTGCCCATTAACCGGCAGCGTGAAATATTTCCCCTTCTAAGGTTTTTAGCCTGAAGGTATTCTTCCCAAGAATCTCTCGAAATCTGATATGGGCCTAACCAAAGACAATCAAACTTTTGATGGTTTCCTTTTTCCTCATGTCTTTTGTCCCATAGTAATACTAAATCTGAAATTCTGAATGATTTAACTTTGGCCCTTCTGTCAAACCACCTTTTGACAACTTCCTGGTGTTTATTCATGTGATTCATGGCCTCTTCTCTCTTTTCATCAAGGTGCAACAACTGGCTCAACCTCGGCTTCAAATATCATCTCGTCCCCAAGTACTCTTGTATGAAATGTAAGGTCCGCAACTTCAAATTTGCTGGAAATATCGGGTCTTGCCCATAAACCAAATGATAGGGAGTATTCCCTATGGACTCTTTCACTCTTGTCCTATCTCGCCCAAAGGGCAAACTTTAGTTGACCGTGCCGATCCCGAGGGTTCTTTTCCAAGGAACTTCTTAATAGTATTCAACAAATTCTTATTTGAAGACTCGGCCAACCCATTTCCTTGAGGATAGTAATTGGATGCAAATTTCAAGCTCACTTTATTATCATATGCCCACTCGCAAATTGTGTGGAAATGAAAGCTTTACCATTGTCACTAACAATAGAGTCGGGCATCCCAAATCTTGTTATAATTTGATCCTCAAGAAATTTAATCACAACATCCGTGGTGGCATGTTTAGTAGGAATCGCCTCTGTCCACCTTGTACAATAGTCTATAGCTGTCAAAATGAATTTGTGAGAATCAGAAGAATTTGGGTTAATAACCCCGATAAAATCCAGTCCCCACTGTGCAAACGGTCTCATTTCAACTACAGGTTGCAACGGCATGGCTGCATTTCTTTCTCTATTTGCAGCCACTTGACAGATGTGACAAGATCGCACATGAGCATGTGCATCTTTGAATATATGAGGCCAGTAATATCCTGCTCGTAGGATTTGGTGTGCTGTAGCATTGGCTGCACCATGACCAGTTCCATGCTTGCCATGAAATTCTTGCAACACCCCGGCGGCTTCATCTTTGCTCAAGCATCTCGGTAGATACCTTCATGATTTTTCCTGTAAAGCACACCGGACTTTATCGGATAGTTAACGCATTTAAGCCTTAAAGCTCTCCTCTGTGTTGAATTCAAATTAGAAGGGCACTTACCAATCAATAAAAATTGCACAATATCAACATACCAAATCCTCCTTAGCCATGTATTCCGTGTTTGAGCATTGACCTGTTATTTGCGGATCATTTTCTGCGATCGCCTTTGCCAGTCCTTGTCCTCGAACTAGTTTCATTGGTTGGATTTCGAGATCAAATTCTTGGATGGTCGAAATCCATTTTCCTCTCTTCTCACCTAGTTCATTCTGTAAAAACATGGTCTTGACAGCAGAATCGGGCACGATGGCGATAATTCTGTTGTGCACGATGTAGTGCCTAAATTTTTTCACAGTTTTAAAAAGTGCATACATTTGCTTATCAAGGATTGAATACCTTAATTGGGCATCTTTTAGGGGGCACTTAAAAATGCAATGGGCTTTTCGGCACTATCCTCACCTTTTTGGGTTAAGACACTCGCAAAGGAGTGTTCCGATGCAAAAGCATAAATGTAAAAAGGCTTGGAATAGTTCGGGCTTATCAAGACCGGGGCTTTGGAAATGGCGTCTTTGATATTCTGGAAAGCCACTCTACTTTCCTCGTTCCACCTTACGTCCACATCTTTCTTGAGCATCTGGTTTAGAGGTTTAGCTATCTCAGCAAAGCTAGAAATGAACTTCCTCACAAAATTGACTTGCCCAAAGAAAGACCTCAATTCTTTTTTACTGCTCGGGAGAGGTAGGTCTTGGATAGCTTGTATCCTTTCTGGGTCGATGGATATTCCCTCCTTTGAAATAATGTGACCTAGCAGTTTCCCTTCTGTCACTCCAAAAATGCATTTCTTGGGATTTAATGAAATTCCATGTTCCCTGCATCTTTGAAGCACTTTCTTCAAATCTTTAACATGATCCTCTCTCTTCTTCGAGAAAATTGGGATATCATCCACATACACGATGATGCATTTGCCTATTAGTCCTTTGAATGCGTAATCCATGGCGCGTTGAAAAGTTGCACCAGCGTTTAACAATCCGAACGACATTCTCTTATATGCAAATGTCCCCCACTTGGTAGTGAAGGCTGTTTTCATCCTGTCATCCTGGATGTATAAGAACTTGGTTGTACCCAAAATATCCATCGAGAAAGGACATCATTTCAGATCCATTTACCATTTGCAGAATTTCATCGATTGATGGTAATGGATAATTATCTTTTTGAGAGGCTTTATTAAGATTTCAAAAATCTATGCACAGCCTAATCTCTCCACTCTTTTTTCTTATTGGAACGAGGTTGGCCACCCAGGTTGAGTGCCTAACAAGAAAAATGATTTTCGCTTCCAATAATCTTTTAACCTCCTTTTCGATCAAAGGCTCCAATAGCGGGTTAACAACTCGCTGTCTTTGCCTAAAAGGCTTGGAGTCTGGCTTCAAAGGGATGGTATGCGTGATAATGTTCTGGTTGTAAGTCTTCAGCTCATTGTAGTTCCAAGCAATACAATCTATGTAATGCTTCAAAGCCCGTATTATATTGCTCCTTTCTTCCTCCCGTACATGCCTTTGCTATGTACACCTCCTTTGGATTGTCCGCACTCCCGGATTAATTGAATCGCATGCATCTTTGGGGAGCGGGACTCTTTTTCTTTTCTTGTTCTTGCATTCCATGTCGAACATCTTTTCTAATGAAACCACGTCTTTAGGAATTTTGTTGGATTGATACGCAGCTTCACTTTCTTCTCGTTTCATCCTCGCCACCTTTGTTCCTCATCGATCACCTGATTTTCAAAAATACCCGAGTTTGTGACAAACTTGAAGATGTGCCTGTCACACTCAAAAACCTGGAAATTCTTCACATTATCAGGTATTGATGGACAAGGAACCAGCTCAATGGAAAATTTTTTACATCTTTTTATATCCACCGGGTTTAACATGCCCGCGACGACTGCAAGAGAGTCTGCTATTCGATTTCCTCTCCTAGAAATAAGGGCTATGTTGAATGCATCAAACTCCTCCATGAGGTCCATAACCCTAGTCCTATAAAGGCTCAGTATTTTGTCATGGCATGTATACTGTCCTTTGATTTGCTTGACAACCAACTCAGAATCTCCCAAAACCTTCAAGCATTTAACATGTTTGCTCAATGCTAGACGTAAACCGTAGATCAATGCTTCGTATTCTCGCCACATTGTTTGTGCAAGGAAATTGCAGTCTATAGGCAGCCAATAATGGTTTACCTCCTGGACCGGTGAGCTCGACTCCAGCTCCTGCTCCCTAGTCTAGATTTTGATCCATCAAACTTGAGCAACCACGTGTAATCCTTTTCCTCAGAAGAACCACCATGACACACTTCTTCTTTAAGTTCATCAGCAGATTTCTCAACATCAAGAGCATAGACCCCTAGGTCTGGCTCAAAAAATTGAACCTCATTCGGCTTGTTAAAATCCGTTATAATCTCCTTAAGCCTCGGTTCGTTTTCCACTCGATTTGGTTAGCAATGCCCTTCCATGGCAGCCACATATGCGAGCAGTATGTTGCAAAATAGCCATTCAGCGTTTTCATCCAATCTCTCGCAAGTAACATTCCATACCTACTTGGGATGTTAACCACCAAAATGTCTACAACCTGCTGGACCCTGGGTTTAGAATTTAATTGAATCTTGACATCATATAAGGTCCCTACTACATTTACCTCTGAACGGTCCAATTGCAAGACCGTGCATTTGGATGAAACCGGTTGTAGACCCAGAATTTGACATATCTCCGTAGGCATGAGGTTGCTCGTGGCTCCTGTGTCTACCAAATAGTTATGCAAGTTCTTACCCGCAATTCTCAGAGTTAATAAGAATGGCGGGACATCCCTTCTCTCCTTTCACAAAATCAGATGGGATTCAGCTCTTTTTTCCTTCCACATCGGATCAGGTGAGTTCAAAGCTCTTATCAACGCCTCCTTTTGACCAGGCAATTTAGTTGCGTCCAGGAATGAAAGGCTAGATTTGGACTTCTTCATATCCTCCACTACGTCATAATTTGGTTTTTCGAATTTGACTGTCTTCTGGACGTCATTAGACATTTCTCTTCCGAGTGGAGGGGGAGGGTTGTTACTTGCCTTTGTATCTGGAGGAAGAATAGAACTGTTTGGAGGTGTTGATGAGGTTTTAGGGGCTTTAGACTTACTCCTCAAATGGTACCCATGAGTCCCCTTTCTGAAATCTCGAAAAGCTTGCACCTCCTATTCCAAAACTTCGTCTTCTTCCTCCTCGCTCTCACCCTCTTGGTGATATACTATTTCCATCACCATAATATTTTCATCTTGTTGATACGATGGATCCTCATTTGATACCAGCTCCAAATCATCAACTTGTGCTCGAAGACAATGAGTGTATCTAGCGATCTCAGGACAATTCCTCTCATTGTGTTCTTTTGTGTTATGTAACCTGCACCCTCTTTCCCATGCCAAATCTGAAAGATTCAAAAGAGAATTGGATTGGCTAGGGCTTGTAGAAGCATCTAATTGATTAGCAATGGGAGCAGGAACTCCCCCATTGTTTGGCTTAGTGTTCCAAGTGCCTCCCTCTATTGTTAAAATTTTGACTTGGGTGAGGGGCACGGGACTCATGCTTCTGCTGTTGAACCCTGTCATTACTTAGTTTATGCACTAGTTTCTTGAGCTCTTCGACTTCCGAAAAGACATCCTTCGGTGGAACCACATTGTTGTTAACCCCCATTGGATTTGCATAATTGATGGGGTCTTGATTCCACATTTGGGTGGGGTTCTGAGGAATTGGATTCCCATATGGATTGATACCTTGAATTGGGATTGGATTCGGAACAGGAACTATGGCTTGAGGATTGACTTGACTAGTTTCCTGCGTAGTTGATTGACTGTTCTGCAAAAATGCAAGAACAGGTGGAATGGCTGTGATTGGTTGGATTGGAATGGGTGCATATGCGGGTGCTGGTGGATACGGCTACTGATATGGGAAGGCATTCATACTTGGCATTTGTGGTGCCATGAGTTGATTTGCCTGGGGAACTTGACCATATGGAGCACACTGTCCCAACATAGGCATCTGGGTAAACCCGTAGCCTTGCGGTGTCAATTGCTGCTCAATAGTCATGGCTTCATTATAGGCCAAAGCCAGCGTGGTGACCTGAGGATTACGCCTTGCAAACATGGCTGTCATGGGGTCCAATGCCCCAAAATATATCTGCAAAGCTACTGCAGGATCGATGGCAAAATGTCTAATTGCTCTGTTATAGTTCTTTTGGAATCTCTGATTAAACATTCGGATTGGTTCCCCTTGGCCCCGTTTGCATGTAATAAACCGATTGTAAATAGTTGCGGGATCTAAGGGCGACCTAAATTGATTGACAAATGCATTTTCCATTTGTGTCCAAGAGGTGATTGAACCAGCTGGCAAGCATATATACCATTCATATGCTATTGGATCCAAGCTCATGGGGAAAAGTCTGCAGGCTACATCTTCATGCTCGAACTTGTGCACCTAATTAAAACATCTCTATAGGCTTGGATATGTTCTTCTACTGTTCTTAGGCCATCTGGCTTGTATTTAGGCAGAAATATTTCAATGTTCTTGGGGATTTCATGGATATCCCCAACAATATTCAAAGGAGTATTGTTAGCTCCATACCAAGGAGTTGCTGGAGCTTGATCCATTTGACTCGTAATTGATGTAGACAGACCTACAATAGCGGAAGAAATATTACAAACTATAGGCACACTAGGGGCAACGGATATTATTGGCGTAGGTCCACTCGACGTTCCCTGGAGAAAATAGGCCTTTTGCTACTCGGAGTGCTTACGACTTGCTTGAATTTACCCTTGGGAGTACCAGTAAGGTCGTGAAAAATGGTTTCTCCGGTTGTTTGAGACCTGGTCGCAATACGGCGTGGTGGGTCCAACTCGCTCGAGGAAACCCTCGGCTAGTTCGAAGAAAACCCGCAACAAACACAAAAACAAGTGTTGCAGTTTAGCCGTAAATAATTTCAGAATTAAATCAAAAACAAAATATTCAGATATAAAAATTGAAATAGATAAACCGATTCGGCCCTCCTTCTAGCGCCAATCTGCTGAGTGGTGTTTTAACCCGATTGTGAAAACACACTCTCCCGTAGGATCCGAGTCCTAAATCCTCTCGCTTGCAAAGAAAAACGATTTCTCCAAGGTTCTTATTATGCTAATTATTGATTATCAAGGATGTCGTTTAAAATGAAATGCTAAGAACACCTTAGGGTTTGCAAGTGGATGTTAACAAGGGGCACCGTGGTTTATTAATTTTGAACTTTCAATGGACTCAAAATGAATAAAATCTGTTTTAACCTTTAATTTTGATGGATTTTTAGTGATTTATTCAAACACAGTAATTAAACTACTGAAAATAAAATATGGGTTTGAAAAGCAAAGACAAAAGTAAACAAAAGTAACAATAAGAATAGATTACAGTCATAAAGTTGTCATTAATCTGATGAAACCGAAGATACTGAGGCTTTCTACATGCAACCTAACCTAATGAACCTGCACTTTCACACAATCCAAATAGGCCAGGTGTGAGTCTCGAGGGTTTTTGTGGTAATTCCAGAAAATAGGTATTCGCATGAAGCAACCAAGAGATCTTGCATTAACTTCACCTAAAAACCTAAGAAATCTGGAAGGGAAATATAAACATTAAATCATGCATGCAAAAGTTACTCCTTCTTTCTCATCCAATAAGATGCCAACTCTCTGTATTTGTATTTAAATGATATCTCGATTACATTCAAAAATTTTCCAGTGTAAAAGAAAATCCCAGAACAAAAAGAAGGAAATTGCCCAAGTACGGGCCCAGAATAGCACAAAGCTCTCGTCTCTGCAACTCCGTATTCGGCAATTTCCAACCCCTTCTTCGATTTGCAATTTTGGTCTTATAATGTTTGACGCGGCTCTTCGATCTTCTCTCGTCGCTTCATTTCACCTTCCTGCACATGACCCCTCAAATTCCTGCTTTTTCCCGCTTTGATTCACGCTCAAATTTGAAAACGCTTCGAAATTCATCTCTGCATGTAACGCCTCTGCAAGTTTGACACCTGTGCGCCACGTGTCCTGCTTTTCCTGTGTCCTGTGTAACGCTTACTGTGAAAAAAAATGACAAAACTGCAAGTCTGCCCGTTCATCTTCTTAGCCGCGATATGGCGACATGTCGCGAAATCGCGACATGTCACGATATCGCTACATGTTTCCCGGCCGTACGCCTTCATCAGCTCCCCGTAGCGATGTCGCGACCATTTTTCATTTGTCTACCTCCGGCAACTTCTCGTAGCGATATCGCTACCCTTTTAACATTTTGAGCCCTCCTCTTCGAATGGTAGCGATATCGCTACCACTTGCTACCACTTTCTAACTTTGACCCCTTTTCAAAATGTGGTAGCGATATCGCTACCACCTTGGCCTTGCAGCGTCCCTTTGAAATGTGGTAGCGATTCGCTACCACTTTCGTTTCAAGCCTTCTCCTTGTGACATGGTAGCGATTCGCTACCATTTTTGTTTCAAGCCCTCTCTCACTAAACTTGTAGCGCTATCGCTACCCTCTGACTTTGAGACTGGCCTTTATGAAATTTGTAGCGATATCGCTACCGTTTTGAACTTTGAGTCTTCTTTCCGCAAGGCGTAGCGAAATCGCTACCGTTTCTCCGTCGGGCCTCCTTGGCAACTTTACGTCGCGACATCGCGACCATTATCATTCTCTTGCCCTCTTTCGACAAACCGTCGTGATATCGCTACCGCTTCCCTGCTTTGTTGCCGTTGACCGCGATTTTTTGACATGTCACGATTTCGCGACAATTTTTCGGCTTCGGTCGCGATTTCGCGACATGTCGCGATTTCGCTACCTGTCGCGATTTCGCGACCCCTTTCTACACTTGTGCATTTTCTCTTTTTCTTCAATTCTGGCATCTGGGTCACTGAGATCCTTCCCTGCAAGCCTGCAAAAAGGTGGGTCCCCAATTTTGGGGTGTGTTGTGGATCAACCACAACAGTTGGATCCTCAACCTAAGTTCGATGAGGATTTAGCCCTATCCTTACTACTCTAATTTTAGGCTTTAAGATTTATGGAAGTGGTCAAAACCACTATTTTAAGGATCATGTTGCATAATAGGATAGACATGAAATACTTCCTTCGCCCAACATTTTCTTCCAAGCAAAGTTTTGATCATTTTTCTCAAGATCCTTTTTATATGTGTATAAAATGTGCTTGGTTCTAGATATCTCAAGACTCAGTTCCCAACATTAGGATTTTCTTCTTATTTATGTGATAGCATAACCTTAAGAGGATTTGACAAACTTTAATGATTTGTATTTGAAATGCATTTGCAACTAAGATGGCATGTATGAGCAAAGTGAGATGTAATATGAATGCATTGTCTTTTGTATTGCAGATGAAATATTGCCATATAAAACTGACTACTTCATGCATCACAAGTTTCAAACGATACTATTAATCTGTTTGTATTTCTTGCGGATATTTCTACCACATAATTCCAATGTTCCATATTTCCCCGATCTAGAACATAAGTTAGCATCTCAAGACAACTTTTTCATCATTTTTTATTTTTTTTTTATTTTTTAGTAGACAAACAAAACATGTCAAATAAACACACAACTTTAAATTAAAACTTATTCAATCCAAAACTTGACTGCAATCCAATAATGAAAATTTGAAAATACAAACCAAAACCAAACCCAAAATAACTTCAAAAATGATCTTGAAAACACAAACCAAAACCCAAAAACCAAAATCTATATAAAAATGTACAATATAATACAAGATGGTGCAAAAGCTTGGATTATCACTTTCCTGGATCCCAAACATGATTAGAACATTTCATCAAAAATATAACGTGATATGCATGCCAAATGTTGTGGGAATCCAACAAAAACAAGACTAGACCAAACAATGCAACAAATTTCCACTTGCCATGCTCACCATACCAATTTGATTTAGTTCCAATAATACTCCCATAGGTGAGCATCAAATTACTAGAATGATTAGACAATAAATGATTTTCAATTTTATCATGTCTATTCTTTAAAATGTAAATTTCATAATTCCCTCCTTGATTTAGAATTAGGCTATCCTTTTCAAATATGCAATTTTGTAAGTAGTAGCCTATTTCTACAAATTTCAAAGCCAAATCATTTTCCAAATTTGTAGGCCAATCAAAATTGTGTAACAATTTACAAGCATCTAAGATATTTACTAAATTAGGATCATCAAAAGTTTTTATCCTAGATTCAATTAGTAATTGTTGATGAATTTGGTTTAACAATTCAAGTGCATCAACTTCTTTTCCATTCATTAAAACCATGTTATTAAAGGTGTGATTAGAAATCATACCCTGTTTTTCATTTACCTTTAATGACATTTCACCATAAACATTATTTAAATTAAAAATATGGTCATACTTTTCAATCCTCAAACATTCTTGGTCAAAGTGTATGTCCCATGACTCATCTTGATGATCCTTCATTTGAGTTGCTTCCAATTGATCAATCTCTTTGTCATTTGGTTCCAATTCTTTGTTCACTATCCATGGTATTTCTTCATTTGAATCCTCCAAATCATCATGCAAACTTGCATCCGCACCTTCAATGAATTTATATTCAACATGATCGAATTTTGTCACCTTTTCAAATCTTGTGAATATGAGATCTTCGTATGATGTAGAAGGTTCAACATCCTGCATATCAAGTGAAATATGAGTTTCATCTATAGGGATGTGAGAAAAGAATGCATTATCATATCTCCCCCAACCATTGTGAAAATTATCATCCAAATATGTGAGATAAAACTCCATGGTATTTGTGACATGATCTTTTGATTCATTCATCAAATCATTTTCTTCTTTGTCCTTGGTAATAGGATCATTATAATCTTCCAAAATTTGATGAGATTTGAAACCCTCTTCCAAAACATCCTCAAATTGTACAGGAGTTGTAATATCTTCCTTCAAGTAGGCGATTATGTTGTCCTGTATATCAATTGGCACACAAGTTTCATTAGTAGTTTTGGATTGAGTGTAGTCTTCCCACTTCTTCCAAGCATCATAATAATCATCCTTCAAAATAAAGTGGTGGCGTTCAACTACTTCTTCAACATATTCCATTTCATCAATGTGTTTCTCATCAAATTCATCTTCACCTTCCTTAGATGATTCAATTATTTCCAAAAGTGGGTCATTTCTTGAATTCAAATTTGTAAGGCTATCATCATCCAAATTAGTAACCCATGATTCAATTTTATCATAATTTGGAGGGTGAAGAATTTCTTGATCATTAATTTTACACGTCTCATCAATAGTATCTTCCAAGAACAAGTGGTGAAATTCTATCATATCTTCAAATTTATTTATTGATTTTCTTTCCATTTCACTTTCAACCACTCCATTCAATTCTATGGTGGGTTCCATCCTATCACATATATCAAACATTGTTGAATTTAGAACCCCTTCATCCAAATAATCGTGTATCTCTATGAATGAGATCATTTCTGCATAATCCTCACTAGCGGATGTTGGTTTAGCACTTTGCACCTCCCCTTGGACTACATCTAAGGTGGTTGTAAGATTTGGATATTCAAATTCATCCCCTTGATCATTTACCTTAGATATCATTGGAGTGGAGGGTGCTATATTTGATGGTTGGTGTAGGTTGGCATCACTAACTTCAAAAGGACAATCTCTTATGTGAACATGTTGTGCCTTTTCTTCTTCAAGACCTTGTCGTTCTATCTCTTCCAAGACCTCATGGATTTTCTCTAGGGACAAACCACTCAGTTTTTCCTCAATGAGTGAAGCAAGTGTGGGGTTTATGGCTCCTAGGTAGACTTCCATGGCTTCCTCTTCTAATGTGTTAAAATTTTCCCACATTTGGGAGTGCAACTCATGAAATCTTCCATTAAATTGACTCAAGGATTCATTAGGCTCTTTACATATGGAGGTAAACCGATTTTTCAAGATTTCTAAGTCAACCTGATTACCAAAATGATAAAGATAGGCTGCTTCTAGTTGTATCCAAGAAGTCCTAAACTCCATGGGTAGTTGGCTATACCAAAAGAATGGCTTATCATCCAAAATGTATGCAGATAACTTACAAGCCACTTCCTCATAAAAAGCCTAGAATTGACATAATGTATCCTTGTAGACATGCAGTTTTTGCAAGTATCCTAGTGGCACCTCTTGATTAAAACACCATAAAAAATCCAATAACATTGTAGGAATTTGATAAGGTACCATAGGTATAGACAAACCCTTATAATGATCCTCTATCATTGATACCATACTTTCTCTTAGAGATGCTATTTGAGCTCTTAAGGATACCACTTGCTCCTAAAATGTTGCCATTAGTGAACTCAGAATATAACTTTAGAACCAAATCTATTGAATACTCAACCTGCAATGTATAAAAAAAAAATTAGGTTAGCATCAACTAAGAGATGTATTCATTAAAATCAAATGAAAAGTAATTGCATGAAACAACCTTTAGTCAAAACCAAAATTTTCAAAATTAAATCAAATCACTTTATTTCTGTATGAACAATCAGAAAAATATACAACATACCTGAATTGCTTAAAATGGAATAAAGTAAACCAATTCAGGCCATCCTTTTAAAAATATGCCAAGTGTTAGAGGAGTAAAGATAACAATTAACAGCGCATGAAATATTCAAAATTTAAATCCCTGTAGCACTTAAATCACCATGAAATAAACCAGTTCAGACCCTCCTTTTAATGCCAATCTGTTGAGTGGTGTTAGAATGTTAAAGATAACAATAATTAGGGCATGAAATATACAAACATTTTAAATCTCACTAAAATAAACCCATCCAGGCCCTCCTTCTAGCACCAATCTATTGAGTGGTATTTTCACCCGATTGTGAAAACACACTCTCCGATAGGATTTGGGTTCTAAATCCTCTCTTGCAAAGAAATTAAACAATTTCTCCAAGGTTTTGCTATGTTAGCATTTTACATCTATGTATTCATAATCTCAAATAAATATATTAAAATAAAAATGCTTGGAACACCTTAGTGGTTGCAAGTAACTAAAAACAAGGGGCAATGTTGGTTTATTTTACTGTGAAACTTTAATGATTGTTCATTGAACCCGAATAAAACAAATGTGATTTGATCCTTAAATGACCACGCTGTAATTTCAAAATGGAAACTGATGAAATGCCTTGAAACATAACCCCTTCAATGAAATTGAAATTTTATGAAGGGAATATCATCATCTACTCATGAATGAAAAACAAAACTGTAAAATGAAATTCTGGCCTAGAAATGGAAGTTTTCTATTTTTTGAATTTGAAATTTTATAGTTTTTTTAATTTTTATTTTAATGCCTGTAAATAAAATACAATGCAGAAAAAAAATGAAAATGAAATGTGAAAGAAAAATAAAAAAGTGCATTCAGTATGATGCTATCCTCTTTGACAAAACCGAAGACAATGAGGTTTTTTGCATACAACCTAACCTATTGAACCTACAAGGTTTCTGGGGTTTAAACTGTAATTTTCAGATTTAGACATTCGCATGAAGCAACCAAGAGAACTTGCATTAAAATTCACCTATAAGCCTAGAAATCTGAAAAGGGGAAAGATAAACATTTAATCTCGCATGCAAAAAATAACTCCTTCTTTCTTGCCAATGAGATGCAACTCTCTGAATTTTCTATATTAAAAATTGGTCATTATACAACAATAGAATCTCTGGTTTCCCAAACCCAGTCTATGGAAGAAAACAGCCTCAAAGTAGGCCTAGAATGGCCCTCTAGCCTTCAGAGATCGCAACTCGCTACAGACAATTTCCTACCCAGTCCAATGTAAAGGAATATCCAGACAAAGTGGAAGAAAAACACCACAAAAGCAGGCCCAGAATGACTTATTGCCTTTGGTTCTGCAACTATGCTCGCAGTGGTTTTTTGACCCTTGTATCAATCTACTCTTTTGATTTTATACCATCTGATACGGCTCTTTGTTTCACCCTGCGTCGCTTCGTTTCACCTCCCAGAATGCATCGCTTCGTATTCTCGCCTTTTCATTGCTTTTAAATTTATGTTTGAGGTCGAAACATTTGATATTTTCTATTGACATGTAATGCTTCTGTAACCCTGACACCTGTACGCCACGTGTTTCGCACTTCCAATGCACGTTCTATAACGGCCCCATGTAAATCCCAACATTTTTATGCATGCAGCTTTGCTCCTTTGCTTTCACCGTGAAAACGCGACATGTCACGATATCATGACATTTTCCTACCAGCAGCCTTGCCAATGCAACCTATCACAAAATCATGATTTTTTTGTTTCGAGCTGTGAGGCTACTTCTTGTCATGAAATCACGACGTTTTTCGTCTTCGTACGCCTTGGCTGCAACCTATCATAAAATCGCGATGTTTTTCACTTGGTATGATTTTGGCCACAACCTGTCGCGAAATCATGATTTTTTTCACTTGGTACGCTTTTGGCCGCAACCTGTCGTGAAATCATGATGTTTTTCACTTGGTACGCCTTCGGCCGCAACCTATCACGAAATCGTGACATTTTTCACTTGGTGCTATCTTGCGGCTTTCTGTTACGAAATCGCTATGCTTCTCCGTTTCGTACCACTTTGCCAACTTTCTGTCGTGAAATTGCGATGCTTTTAGTGCCTTGCCCTGTTTGACTGGTTTGAGCGTGATTTTGTGACATGTCATGATTTCACGATAGTTTTCCATGCTACCTTTCTCTCTCCTCTCTGGACCACAACGGAGCAACATGTCACGATATCGCGACACTTTTTCATTTTTGGCTGCGACAGAGTGACACGTCGCGATATCGTGATGTTTTTTCATTTTCGACCATGACGGAGCAACATGTTGCGATATCGCGACGTTTTTTCATTTTCGGCCGTGACGGAGCAACATGTCGCGATATCACGACACTTTTTCATTTTTGTGCAATTTTGCCTTTTTCTTGATTTTTAGCATCTGGGTCACTGAGATCTTCTTTGAAAGCATGCAAAAAAAGTGGGTCCCCAATTTTGGGGTGTGTTGTGGATCAGCCACAACAGACTCTCTTTCACCAATGTGTCGCGATATCGCGACACTTTTCTGCCCTTGGCTCTCTTTCGCCAATGTGTCACGATATCGTGACACTTTTCTGCCTTTGGCTCTCTTTTGCCAATGTGTCGCGATATCGTGACACTTTTTTGCTTTTGGCTCTCTTTTGCCAATGTGTTGCGATATCGTGACACTTTTCTGCTTTTGGCTCTCTTTCGCCAATGTGTCGCGATATCGCGACACTTCTTCAACTTTTGGCTTTGTTTGCCAAAGTGTCATGATATCATGACACTTCTTTGGCTTTTGGCTTTGTTCTAGGGGTGTCACAATTTCATGACACTAGAGGTTTTACTTTCGCTTTTGCTCGGAGGTGTCACGATATCGCGACAACCTTTGTGTCGCAATATCGCGACACTTAAGTTTGCGCCCGTCGTTCTGCTGTTGGTGTCGTGATATCGCGACAACCTTTGTGTCGCGATATCGTGACACTTAAGTTTGCACCCACCGTTCTACTATTGGTGTCGCGATATCGTGACAACCTTTGTGTCGCGATATCGCAACACTTAAGTTTGTGCCTGCCGTTCTACTGTTGGTGTCGTGATATCACGACAACTTTTGTGTCGCGATATCGCGACCATTTTAATACTTAGAATAATTTTTCAAACTTTGAACTTTTTTTCTTTTCGGTGATGCAAGATTGTTGTGCTGCCCTGGATGCTCCTACATCAGACACCTAGGGTAGATTTTTAGAAGTGATCCTCACTTCTAGGTGGTTAGAGGAAAACCCATATGATCAACCTCTGATTTGGACAACCATGTGGCATCTTCGACAGGTCGGTTCTTCCACTTGACCAAATACTCTGAATATTGCCTATTTCGGGTACTTCTGCCTTTGCAAGTGTCGAGTATGTCTTCAATTTCTTCTTTGTCTGGAGTGGATGCAAGAATGTTCCACAGATCCAGACTGGGTGGTTCGCTACAACTTCTTGCATGATATTCAACCAAGTTTGAAATATTGAAGATAGGTGAAATATTCAGCTAACTTGGTAGATCAACTTCATAAGCATTGCCTGAATCTCGTTTACCTATGATCCGGCATGGTCCAAACTTCTTCATATTCAACTTATTGTATGTTTTTCGAGGAAAACATTCCTTACGCAAGTGAACCATGACTTCATCCCTTACTTGGAATTCTTTGAAACGCCACTTCTGATCTACTATGGCTTTGTACGTAGCATTCATTTGACTGATATGTTGTTGTACCTCTTCATGTAAAGTCTTCATGTGTGCTGCAAAGTCTTCAACTTTGGCACTGTACTTGTCTACTTTATCCATCGGTCTCAACTCAGAAGCGTTTCTCGGGCTATACCCATGCACAATCTAGAATGGTGATTTACCAGTACTATGATTGACAAAATTATTGTAAGCAAACTCTGCCTGTGGTAAAATCAAATCCCATCCCTTGGGTTTATCTCCTACCAGACATCGTAGAAGATTACCCAAACTTCTATTTACTACTTCGGTCTATCCATCAGTCTGCGGGTGGTACGCAGAACTGAATTTCAAATCTATTTTCAGCTTCTTCCATAGGGTTCTCCAGAAATAACCCACAAATTTGATATCTCTATCTGATACAATGCTTTGGGGTAGACCATGAAGTCGTACTACCTCCTTGAAGAACAATCCGGCAATGTGAACCACATCACTTGTCTTATGACATGGAATAAAATGGGCCATTTTTGAAAACCTGTCAACAACAACAAAAATGGCATCATTTCCATGTGTTCTTGGTAGACCAAGAACAAAATTCATGCTGATGTCCTCCCATGGTCTCTCTGGTATAGGCAATGGCTGATACATTCCTGTATTCTGGCTGACCCCTTTTGCCATCTGGCACACTCTGCAACCCTGCACAAATCTGGTCACATCCGGTTGCAACTGCGGCCAATGGTAATTCTCACTAACAAGAGCAATGGTCTTATCTCGACCAAAATGCCCTACTAGTCCTCCGCTATGTTTCTATTTGATCAAATTTTCCCTGATGGAACTTCGTGGAATGCACAACTGGTTATTTCAAAACAACATCCCATCTTGGATCATGAAATCTAACCACTTAGGGCGATCCATAGTAGTAGGAGACACACATGCTGTCCATGCCTCTGCAAAATCTGGATCTACTGGGTATAAAATCTTGAGTTCATCAAACCCAACAACCTGCACTCTCATTTCTATCAACAAATTATGCCTTCTACTCAAGGCATCTGCAAATCTATTAGATTTGCCACTTCTATGCTTCAGGACAAAGCTATAACTCTGCAAGAATTCAACCCACTTCAAATGCAGTTGGTTAAGTTTAGCTTGACTATTTATATACTGCAAAGCTTGATGATTAGTATATAAAACAAATTCTTTGGTTAGCAAATAATGTCTCCATTTCTTAAGAGCCTGAATTATAGCATAGAATTCTTGATCATAAACAGAGTATTTCTTTCTAGCATCATTCAATTTTTCACTAAAGTATGCAACAGGTTTACCTTCTTGGCTCAACACAGCTCCAATGGCACTGCCACTGGCATCATAGTCAACCTGAAGCACTTTATTAAAATCTAGAAGTGCCAGAATGGGTTGTTCTATCACTTTCATCTTCAATATGTTCATACTGGTATCTGCCTTGGTAGTCCATTTAAATTCTCTCTTATCCCCTCTCATAGTTTCTGTTAGGGGTGCACAAATACTGCTAAAGTCTCTAATAAACTTTCTATAGAAACTTGGAAGACCATGAAATGATCTTACCTCTATTACATTCCTTGGGGCAGGCCATTCAAGGATAGCCTTCACTTTGTCAGGATCCATTTTCAAACCCTCCTCTGAGATGAAAAATCCCAGGTAAATCAACTCTTTCTGCACAAAACTGCACTTCTGTATATTAATTAATAACTGCTCCTCATGCAGTTTTTCAAAAACTATTCGAACATGCAACAAATGCTCTTCTAATGTTTTACTAAAAATCAAAATATCATCTAGATAAACTATCATGAACTTAAGTCATGCAATACTTCATTCATCAGCCTCATAAACGTACTGGGTGCATTAGTCAATCCAAATGGCATAACTAACCACTCATACAAACCCTCTCTAGTTTTAAAGGCTATCTTCCATTCGTCACCCTCTCTAACACGTATCTGATGATATCCGCTCTTCAAATCAATCTTAGTGAAGTATTTAGCTCCACTCAAGCAATCCATGATATTGTCCATTCTGGGTAATGGAAAGCGATATTTAATGGTAATTTTATTAATGGCTTGGGAATCAGTGCACATTCACCATTCACCATTCTTCTTTGGTGCAAGTACTGTTGGTACTACATAAGGGCTCAAACTTGCTCGAATCAAACCCTTCCTTAACAATTCTTGAACCTGGTAGTTCAACTCTTCATTCTCTACAGGAGACATTCTATGGGCTACCTTATTAGGTAAGCTAGAGCCTGGCATTAAGTCAATCTAATGACTAATCTTCCTCATTGGCGACAAACCCTCAGGCACATTATCTGATATAATATCAAGAAATTCTGCTAACAGATGTTCAACTTCTGCTAGAATGTCAGTAGTATCTTCTATTTTTATAGTAGGAATTAATTCATAACACATTGAATCCCTCTTTATACCATCCAAATTTTTTTTTCCATTTACTAAACAAATTCTAGCATTATTGCATACCTTTTCCTCAACCTCCTTCAATGGCTTCAGTTTTTGGCGTACTCTGTCTTTTGTCAGGGAATAGGTATTTGCATGTCCATCATGCGCTGCACGTCTATCAAATTGCCATGATCTTCCAAGAAATAAATGGCAAGCATCCATCGACAAAATATCACACAGGACCTCATCCTAGTATCGTCCAATTTGAAACTTGACTAAGCATTGTTCACTGACCAATGCTCTATGATCCTTCTGCAACCACACAATCTGGTATGGATGCAGGTGCTGTCTTCTTTCTAGCTTTAACTTAGCTACCATTTCCTCAAAAACCAAATTGTCTGTACTACCATTATCAATAATAATATTACAGATTTTACTTGAACATTTGCACCTCATGCGGAACAGGATTTTTCGTTGATCTGGTTCCTTCTCTTTGTTCAACAAGGTTCTCCTTGTGATCATCACTTCTCCGCGCTCTACTTATTTAGAGTGCTCAGATTCAACACCATCCTCAACAACTACAACTCTGGCATTACCTTCAGGCCTTCTGTTCGGTGTTTCTTGGTGTTTGGGACACTCATATGATCGATGCCCCTCTTCTTTGCAATTGAAACAGGTTTCACAAATTCTGCCTCTGCCATATTCGCGTCCACCTCTACCTTGTCCCATTTGATAATCATTATTCTAATTATGAGGTCGGTAAGCATTCTCCTCCTTCTATTCTTGGTGATTGCTGGTTTCACCAGTCTGCTTTTGGTCATCATATTTACCTCCACTGGTTCTTCCACCAGTTCTTCCACCACGACCTCTTCCTCTTTGTTTGCTGTCAAATCTACGGTTCAGTTTCTCTTCCACTTTCAGAGCAAACTGGTAAGCATATTCAATGCTGTTCATTCGAACCAGACTCAATTCTTCTTGCACGCTGGTTCTTAACCCATTAATGTAACGGGATACTCTCTCTTTATTTGCTTCCGTATGACTAGTTCTAATAGAAATTTTAAAAAATTCCTCTGTATATTCTTTAACGGACTTGCTGGACTGGCGCAAACTCTACATTTTTCTCAATAGATCTAATTCGTAATCTACCGAAATAAACTGCCGTTTCAATTTTTCAACCATTCGATCCCACCTGGTGATCTTTTCTTTTCCTCTACGGTTTCTTTCTAGTTGCACTCCTTTCCACCATATGCCAGCATGGCCTTTCAACTTTGTTCTGGCAAATTTAATTCGATTTGGATCTTCAACTTCCTCATATTTGAAATATTCCTCCATGTCATTAATCTAGTCTATCAATTCTTCTGGATTTAAATTTCCAAAATATGTGGAGATGTCAATATTTGGCCTTTTTTCAATTTGCAAAATGGCTTTAATCATTCGAGACTCTGCAACACTCATTGCTTCTTCTTCTTCTTTAGACAGGTCTTCAACTCCATCATCATCGCTATGGTCTTCTCCTCTTGGCTCTACTCCTCTACGCAATTCTTCCTGCAAGGCCTGCACTTGCCTCTACAATGCTCAAAAGTCTCCTTCAGAAACCACGTTCCTTCCAGCACCACGATTTCTTCGCGATGGCATTCTGCTTCACTGTTTCTCAGAACCCATAACCCCAGATCCTAGTGAAAGCTGCCTCACATTCGGTGCTCTGCTCACACACTCAAAATCTTGCTGCTCTGATACCACTTGATGGAGAGCCAAATTTAACAATAAGAGAAAACTCAATTTTATTCAAAGAACATGGAAAGATTACAAAGTACAGAAGAAAATACAGTTGCAGTCTTGATCTACATCTTTCCAGCCTCTCGAATCCTTTGAAAAAATTCCCTTTTATCATCATGGCTTCTTGCTACAACCACCGTTCGAAACTGTCTTAACGGCTTCTGGAACTGCCACATGGAACTGCCTTAACAACTTTTGGAACTGCCACTTGGAACTGCCTTAACGGCTTCTCGAATCGCCAACTGTCGTTCTATAACAGTCCATGAAAAACCCATCTTCTTTTTCTTAGCTAGGTCACGAAAACGCGAAATGTCATGATTTCGCGACATTTTTCTGCCCTTGGCTCTCTTTCACCATTGTGTCGCGATATTGTGACACTTTTCTACCTTTGGCTCTCTTTCACCAATGTGTCATGATATCGCGACACTTTTATGCCTTTGGCTCTCTTTCGCCAATGTGTCATGATATCATGACACTTTTATGCTTTTGGCTCTCTTTCGCCAATGTGTCGCGATATCGTGACACTTTTCTGCTTTTGGCTCTCTTTTGCCAATGTGTCGCGATATCGCGACACTTCTTCAACTTTTGGCTTTGTTTGCCAAAGTGTCGTGATATCGCAACACTTCTTTGGATTTTGGCTTTGTTTGCCAAAGTGTCGCGATATCGCGACACTTCTTTGGCTTTTGGATTTGTTCTAGGGGTGTCACGATTTCGCGACACTAGAGGTTTTACTTTCGCTTTTGCTCGAAGGTGTCGCAATATTGCGACAACCTTTGTGTCGCGATATCACGACACTTAAGTTTGTACCCACCGTTTTGTTGTTGGTGTCGCGATATCACGACAACCTTTGTGTCGCGATATCGTGACACTTAAGTTTGCGCCCGTCGTTCTGCTGTTGGTGTCGCGATATCGCGACAACCTTTGTGTCGCGATATCGTGACACTTAAGTTTACGCCCGCCATTCTGCTATTGGTGTCGCGATATCACGACAACCTTTGTGTCGTGATATCGCGACACTTAAGTTTGCACCCGCCATTCTGTTGTTGGTGTCGCGATATCACGACAACTTTTGTGTCGCGATATCGCGACCATTTTAATACTTAGAATAATTTTTCAAACTTTGAACTTTTTTTCTTTTCGATGATGCAAGATTGTTGTGCTGCCCTGGATGCTCCTGCATCATCAAGGCGCCTCCAATGTATGGCATTAAGGCACCTTCTTGCACATCAAGACCCATATAAATGTATGGGATCAAGGCACCCCCCATCACAATGCCAGTTTCAAGTGGGATGTAGATTGGAAAACACCAGATTAGTAGCAAAATCTGCATTTATACACATTTTCCACTAAAAACGCCATTCAAGCATAATACTGCATTTTCTATCAATTATATGCATAAGGTATATAAAAATACATCTCTAATGTTAATTAAAATAATAATGATACCCCTTAAAAGTGTATATAAAATGAACATTTTTGGTTCTCATCACCCTATATTCTGAAATGTTCACAAAATAAATTCTTAAGGTAATGTCTAAGTCTTGGACATTGGAAGACATAATTATCATAGCTTGTCCATTGAAGAAGGAAGGAGTGATACTCAAGACTGAAGCATTATTTAGTAATGCCTCTCAAGTGACACATGGGTACAACTCAAAGGATAATACAAGATACTTAAGTGAAATACAACAACATCCAAGAAGAGCATAGTGAAGTCCAAGCATAGTGTAAGCGAAGTCCAAGGGGAGTGTAAGAAAAGTTTTATCCAACATTAAAGCAAAGACACATTTAGTAAAGAGTGTATTCAAATGAGTCAAAGGTGTAATTAATGAAGTCCATTAAATCCTATCATAAACTAGAGAGAGGCTACAACATGTTTTAGTGATTACGATGCCCATAAACCATTCAAATTTCAAGGTGTTGAATGCTCAGGTTGAAAGGATACAATCAACATCATCTAGTGAAAGCACCGAATGATCATCAACATCCTATTTTAAAATACTCTTCACCATCCAATCCTCTTACATTGAGAAAAGGTAAATACATATATTATTCAATTTTTGGCTATAAGGTGTTAAGCATAAGGTTGGTTATTTTTTATTATCAACCTTAAGATGCAAGGAAGCAATCTTGAAAAAGGTAGAATAAATTATAGAATTTCTTACATTAAGATATTTTCAAATCACCAAGTAGGAGATATAAGGTTATCAACCTTGGTAAATTTAGTCAAGGTTATGCATAGTGGCAAATATTCACAAATTGGGCGAATATTAGGATTTCCAAAATTAGAAATTGGCGAATATGAGGACCCTTGATGTCGGCCCATTCACCTAAAATTTTTAGGATCAATTTTTTATTAGGATCAGTTTGCCATAATATATATCCAAACATAGGCATATTTGTACTCGGAAAAATATTTTCAAGCCTGATCTAATGGTGGTGTTTTTATGAAGTTATAAGATGATTTAATAGGTCAAAAGTAGCCCTAAATATGATATTATATTTTAGGGCTTCAAATACCCCAAATTTTTGTGTGAAGATGCTTGATTTGATTTTCTTAGGATTCTCTATGATTCACCTTGATTTTGATTAGGATTTACCATTTTTTTACAAGTACATTTTGAGTCCAACCCCTTATGCATAACCCTGAATTCAATATCAATTTGCAAATACCATTATTTTCTAATATTTCTAAAATTAGGGAGTTATAAGACATACTACACCAAATTATAGATAATTGGAAATTAGAAGGTTAAATTATTGAATAGAGAAGAAAATCTATTTCTTACGTATAGAGTTGGAATTAATTGGTAACACTTGTCTCATACTCATACTAAGGAGACAAAAATAAATCCAACTATAAAAAATTCATTAGAGCATACTTCATTAGGAGAGATAAGGGAAAATTTAAGGTTGATTATTATTCTCAAAATATTACAAAATCAACTCAAAGGTGAAATCATTATTGCTAAACTTATTATCAAAGCCTATAGCATATCCTAAATTACTTGGGAGATATAAGGAATCCTACATAACCTAAATTTAAGAATTTTTTTATCAAATCTATTACATATCACTAGGGAGTTATAAATAAGCCTACAAGTATCACCATGACTACAAATAAATTCATCCTTACAGAATCTCAACTAATTAAGGGTCCAAATTACTTCTCATGGAAAAATAAAAGGCCATTTTGATATTTGAAAAGCTTTGGGAAATTGTTAAAGGAACAAAAACTAAATCAACTTCAAGTGATACAAATATTCAGAGATTCAAATAAAGTTATGCTAAGGCCCTACTAACAATAACTTTTACCATCACATATGAAATACAAGCTTACATTAGTTCAGCAGGATCATCTACAGAAGCTTGGAAAACCTTAGATAGAATATTTTAAGGAAAAAGTAAATCCACTATCTTAAATATTAAAACTCAATTACATTCCCTGAGAATGAACAATAGAGAAAATATAGATCTATACCTAAGGAACATAGTAGATATCAAGGTAAAATTATTAAACTTAGGAGAAAAGGTTGAAGATAAATTCCTTGTTCAAGTAACCATGAGAGCACTTCCAAACAACTACAAGTATCTAATTACATCTCTTCAGGTTCTAAGTAAAGATACATCATTTGATGAGCTAATCAACATTCTTCAAGAATATGAGGTAGAAATCATAGTGAAAGATGAAATGACTAACATTGCACTGGTTTCAAAATATACTCCATAGGAAAACATAACCTCATCTTCAAAAGGATAAAAGAATTATGTATATTATCAAATATGTAGGAGAAAAATTCATAACACTAATTACTGCAGATTCAATATGAGAAACATGAATCAAGGAAATCAAAGAAACTATGGAATTCAACCAAATAGGTCATTCCAACCAAGGCAATATCAAAATAATCTATGTTAGCAATAGTTTCAACAAAATTTTTTTATCCATAATTGGAATGTCATGAAGGAAATTAGAAAGGACACCTAGCTCAAAGGATTTAAGAAATTGAAGATTTGGAAGATCCTACAAACGATCATGAAGTCAAAGCTCTTTGAGCAAGAATAACATTCTATGAAGATACTAACTTCTTTCTTGAATAGGTTATAGAAAATAGAGAAGGATAATACAAGCTCCAAGATCAAGAGGAAGATCCATATTGAAGACTAAAGTCTTCAATACCCAAATAATGTAATACAGGAGGGTGTTAGAGTATATTACATTATTTAGGTACATATCAATGTACCACATTGGGTACATTGTTAGAGTAGGAGTATATCATAGGTTACTTAAGGAAGAAGTAATAAATGCACAAGTGTCAAGGTGCAATGATGTAAATTTACAAGGAGTCCACTTATACATAAGTCATAGGAAAGGTAGTTAGGAAGAGTAAGGGCCCATCAACCTATCTTCTTATATATAGGGCCCATAGTGAGTGTATAAAAAATATAAGATATATAATAGAAGAGAAGAGTGTCTATAGCAGAAATATGATCACTACTATGTAGTGAGTAGGTTAGAGTTATGGAGTGTTAATTTCCTCCATTACGTTGCATTGTCCTATTTTTGCAACTTTCTATTAATAACATATTTTAGTCACATTGTAGAGTTCTATTATCTTACTTTTTTGCATATTTTACATCTTGTTATTGCATTCCCCATATCCTACATTATCAAAAGCTAACAAGATACCAAGAAATAAAATACTCATACAAAAGTTTTTCTAAATTTCTTAGAGGAAGATGTAACAAGTGAATAAACCAAGTTAGAATCCCTAGAAGAAGATCATGATTAGAGATTCAAACTTAGAAAATAATGCCAGATCTTAGTACTACTAGAACTTAAACTCGTAGTTGAAGTAGAATAAATAGAGGGTTACTAAGAAATGTAGTAGAGCCAACATCAACAGTTCAAGCACTAGATAAATACCATTGGAAGATAGCTATGGAGTCTGAATATGCATCACTAAAAAAAATAGAACATGGGATCTAGTAGAATTACCTCCAGGAAAGAAAATTATGGGTTGCAAATGGATTTACAAAATCAAGTATAAAGCAGATGGGACACTTGAAAAATACAAATCTCGATTAGTAGCCAAAGTATATACTCAAATTGAGGGAATTGATTATGAAGAAACTTTTTCACCAGTATCTAGAATGACTACTATTAGAATAGTTTGTGCTCTAGCAACGCATCAAGGTTGGAAACTTCATAAAATGGATATTAAAAGTGATTTTCTTAAAGGTGACTTAGAAGAGGAAGTTTACATGTCACAACCAGAAGGATTTATTGTTAAAGGTCAAGAGAATAAGGTTTGCAAATTGAACAAATACTTATATGATCAATAGTTCAAGCACTAGATCAATCCCATTGGAAGACAACTATGGAGTCTAAATATGCATCACTACAAAAAAATAAAACATGGGATCTAGTAGAATTACCTCCAGGAAATAAAATTATGAGTTGCAAATGGATTTAAAAAATCAAGTATAAAGAATATGGGACACTTGACAAATACAAAGCTCAGTTAGTAGACAAAGGATATACTCAGATTGAGGGAATTGATTATGAAGAAAATTTTACACCAATAGCTAGAATGACTACTATTAGAATAATTTGTGCTCTAGCAGTGCATCAAGGTTGGAAACTTCATCAAATGGATATTAAAAGTGATTTTGTTAAAGGTGAGTTAGAAGAGGAATTTTACATGTCATAGCTAGAAGGATTCATTGTTAAAGGTCAAGAAAATAAGGTTTACAAATTGAAAAAATACTTATATGATCTAAAGCAAGCTTCCAAAGCATGGAATATAAAAATAAATAACAACTTATTGCAACATAACTTCAAACGAAGTAATTCTGATCCTATTATGTATACAAAGAAAATTGGAAATGATATATTTATTCTTATTGTATACGCTGATGATATAATGATCACTAGAAGCTCAAAAAAAATAGTAAGTGATATTAAGAGGGATCTTGAGAAGGTATTTAAAATGATATATTTAGGACTGATGATTTATTACCTTGGCCTCACTCTTTACCTCAACCCCTTGCTTTACCTCAAGCTGAAACCCCGGGTGGTCACCATGTAGAAAGTTCCAGGGGCAGGGATAGTCTTGGTCTTCCCAAGCCTCACTTTGCATCCATGACTAAGAAAAGAGGGGTATATTTTACCATAATAGGAGGACCAACTAAGAAAAATCTAAAGATCGAGGAACTGGGATGACCCAAGAGATCCTCAATGAGGATGAAGAACAAGCAAGCACAGGGGATTTCCAAACCCCTTGAAATTAACTCTGAGGAAGAGGGTCCCAATCTTATAACCATGGTCCTCAAGCACTTCGTGTCGATATCATTAGATAATGTGATTAATCAAATGCAAGAGATCCATGAGGTATTAACTAAGGTGTTTTTCAATGAAGGGTACCAAAGTAACAAGTCATTGGAGGCTAATACAGAGACTAACAACCAAGAGGAGAACAAGAATGATGAGCAAAATAAATATGAGGATGAGGAGTAACACCATGCAAGGCTTTACTCTGCATAGATTTGGTGGTTGGTGAGGCCTGAGAAGCTTACATGAAGCCAAGTTTTGTTTGCACAGTGTGCAGAGAGATCAATGTTTTTTGTTTTTTTGTTTTAAGGGTTGTCTAGTGGGGCTTTTTATGGGTTGGGAATATCATGTCTTTTTATGGAGCTTTGTTAATGGGTGTGATCCTCTATCTGTTGAGGGTATTTCAGGTTGATAGGCTCTTGTTTGGTGTAGGCCGAAGATGACCGATAAGGTTAGAGGACCGAGGGTCCTTAGGTGGTTAAGGATGCTGCTTCTCAGTGATATGCTGATTTTTATACATAGGTTTTGGGTCAACCTTTAAAACCCAGTATTAATGGAATATTTTAATTATCAAAAAAAAAATTATTACCTTGGCCTAGAAATCCATAAAAATAAATATAATATTACAATTTCTCAATAAAAATGTAGAAGTTTTACTTGAAAAATATATAATGAATAATTGTAAGCCAAAATATACTCCTATGGAACTAGATATTCAATTATTCAAAAATTATGAAACACCTTTTGTTTCAGCAACCATATATCACCAATTAATTGGAAGCCTTCTATACGTAACAAATAGTTGACCTGACTTAGTCTTTGCTATAAATTATCTTTCATGATTCATGCAAGAACCAAGAGAAAGTTATTGGAAATATACAAAGATAAAATTGTAATATGTTAAGAAGACTATTGCTTATGGTCTATCTTACATGAGGAATGTTAAGGATTTTTTTCTACAGAATTATGTAGATTCAAACTATACCTGTTCTATTGATGATAGAAAGTCTACTTTAGGATATATGTTTTATATTGGTTCAGGAACTATATCTTGGCATAGTAAGAAAAAACATACAATGGGAAAATCATCTACTAAAGTAGAATATCATGCAGCAAGAGATACAACATGTGAAGCATTATGGCTACAATATATACTATCTGACATGGGCATCAAATGAACTCCAACCTTGATATATTGTGATAATCAAGGAGTACTCAATTTGGTCAAAAATCCAATTGTACATGAACAAACTAAACATATTGAAGCACAATGCCATTTCATCAGATATCACTTTCAGAACCATTGTATCATCTTGAAGCAAATTACTACAGAAGAACAGATAGCACATATATTTACAAAAGCTATTGGGAGAAATATGCTTCAGACTTTCAAAGATCAGTTATGCAATTCAAAAGGATTTTATACCAAATAATGTAATACAGGGGGTGTTAGAGTATATTACATTATTTGGTATATGTCAATGTACCTTCTTGAGTACATTTAGATTAGGAGTTTATATTATGTTAAGTAGTTACTCTAGGAAGACGTAATAAATGCACAAGTGTTAGAATGCACAATGATGTAAATGTACATGTATTCCACATGTGCATGAGTCATAGGAGAGTCTTGTATAGAGTATTGGAAAAGGAAACTATCTTCATATATAATGGACTCTAATCTTCATTCTTGATTGTACAACTTTCATTCTATGTAATACGAAGTTATACTTCATTATGTAGCTCATTATTTTCTTTAGATATAATAGTGCCAAAACCATCACAAATATGACAACAAAAAAATCGATGATTGAACATATCTTATCCTAACTAGAAGTGTACTTCCTTACCACCTACCATCTATGTGGACATGTTTATTTTTATAGTGGGATTTATAGATGTGCAACATTGAATTCAAGTGACTAGTGCATGAAATGGACAATGGCCATTTGTGGCACTAAAACAATAGAAAATGAAAAATCATATAAATTTTTAATTTTTCAAAAATAAAAAAATAATCCATTTTTAGGTGTGATACCTTTTATTACTTGCACAACAATTCTCCTTCAATAATGAGTAACATAGATTTGGACCCTTATACTCCTTCACAATAATATTTCCCACTATAAATTCCATTTTACAACGATCAGTTAAACTCATTTTGCTAATTATAATTTATAAATTAAAAAAAATCTAAACTTGAACTTATTATTTTTATTAATTTATATTATATAATTTTCTTAAAACTCTCTCTTTATCTTCATATTATTTATTTATTTATTTTTAATAAGCTATGTGTGGCTTCTATTGGTCACCACTCCCATTACAAAAATAAAACATTACATTGCTTGTATTACATTTCTAACAAGTTAATTAAAGCATATCCAACTTTACCTTTTGATCCACCTTTACTTTTCGATCAAAGATATTCTTCATTTGTCTTTATATTAATCTTCATCTTCCTCAAACTGCTAAGTTTCCATAATCAACTCCTTTTATATCATATGCCTTTTGAAATTTAAATTCTACCATAATGAAATTCAATACCGCTGATGGATAAAATATTTGTTGCCTAACTTCTATAGATATAAATATCTTGTCTATAACAACCTCACAATTTCTTAATACCTTTTTTTAGGGTTCTTTTCCATTCCCCTATTATTCCAAGATATTATTTTCATTGTTATTTTTATTTTTTATTTGTGGGTTTAGCCCCACTTCTTGTTAGCACTTGTGATATTTGCTTTTGTTTTCCCATATCAATATTCCTCTAGGTTTCTTTTTCTCTTTGATTTTGCTTCTTGGGTCTTCCTCTATTTTTTCAATCCTAGCAATAATTTCATCTTCATCGATCTCTTTAATCTTCTCATACTACTCATAGTAAGACTTATCATCTTTAGGTTTATCTTGTTCTGAAGTGCAATGAATAACCTGAAAAGCACATTTTTTTTTATGTTGCCCTAGAAACCCTAAAGTGCAAGGATATTCTTCGGTAGCAATTACCTTCTTATTTTGCTCTAAAAAACCTAAATTGTTATGGGTTTCCTCCATCCTTATTTCTTTATTATGTTGCTCTTGAAACCTTGAAGTTCAAGGGATAACATATTCATTCCTTTCACTCTTATTACTTGGGGATGATTCTATACTACTTGAGGAAAATTTAATATGATTTACGTAGAATAAACTTGACCTTGTTTCTTGGTTTTTTTTAGGATTGCTCTCTACATCTTCTTTTGCACCTTTAATTATTTCTAAACTTGCCAAATGATACTATAAAAAGTCTTTTTTACCTCTTCTTTCAAAGTGGAATATTCTTGATCTTATCTAGCTTTTATTACTGTATGATTTCCTTGCTTCATCTTGAAGTTTATATCATGGCTAGAATTTTTTGTCTCTTGTTTTCATAGTTTTCACTTTGCAAAATCTTACCATGTATCCAATCTCATAACAATTGTGGCAACAAAATGTGTTATTTTCATAATCTACTTGTTGAACCCATTCTCTTGATTCAAATTTTATCTTAATGTATTGTGGCAAAGTTTTTGAAATATCCATATCAACACATATTCAAGTATATATACCATGTTTTCGCTCCTTAGTAGATAGTCATTTCTTGATGAATTCCCCTAAGGTATTTCCAATATTTTTCAAAACATCCTTATTTATAAGCTGATATAGAAGTCCAAAAAGCCTAACCCATACTAGAAGCTTCTTAATAGTTTCTATCTCAATAGAAAAAATTCCATTCCATGGTCTCAAATAAAGTGCATTTCTTCCCCTAAACCATTGGCCACCAACCATTATTTTATCCCTAATTTCTAAACTAGAAAATATGATGAGAAAAAACCTTTAGGAAGAAAAGTCACAAAGTAATTTGATTTTTTTCCTCATTTTCACTTGATCCAATTTTGAATCTCTAAAAACCCTAGCCATGATCTATGGAACTTACATATTAATACTCTACTCTTAATAACCATCATATCATGCTCAATCATCTCATACTTGATACTCATTTCTGGTGTAACATATGCTACATGGATCAAATTTACCATGTATTCACTCTTCTAGTTATATCTAACTTGTGCCTTCATACTTCCAACTAGGGCATTCTAACTTCCCATTAGGGCTTTCAAATATGACTTTCCTTCCATACTAGTTAATGGGGCTTGCTCTTGGCTTGCACTCCCTCTTGGCTCACCTTCCCTCTTGGCTTGCACTCGCTCTCGACTTACACTCTCTCCTACCTCACACTCACTCTTGGATTGCACTCCCTCTTGGCTCACAATGACCCTTGTCTCTTCTTTTTATCGATGTTCCTTTGTTCAAATTTTTTTGGAAACAATATTTCACGCATTTGTGGTAAGGTTTTGAAGCATTGATGCACTTCAGATGAACTTGCTACTCTTTTCCCATGATTGGATCTTGACTTGCAATCCCTCTTAGATTACACTTCCTCCTGGATCGAATTGGATTTTTTGCAACTAGATCACACTTTGCTTTCTACTTTCTACTCACACCTCCTCCTCACTCTCAGCTTATGGTCACACTATCTTCTAGCTTCACTCATTCCCTAATTGTGCTCATAATCATTGCTACACTCCCTCTTGGCTTGCACTTACACTCACTATAGCACTTCCTTCCAGCTATGCTTGCACGCACTCACTTTCGACACTCCCTCCTAGCTCACCCTTGCACTTGCTTTCGATTGCACTCCCTCCTCGGATTGCATGCTCACACTCACTTCTGGTTACATACACCCTCTGTTCATGCTCACACTCGCTTCTAGTTGCATACATCATCGGCTCGTACTCACACTTGCTTTTGGTTGCATACACTTTCGGCTCGTGCTCGCACTCGCTTTCAATTGCACTCACTCGTTGCATGTCCTCCTCGGTTCACACTTTATAGTCATATTATTATTAATAAATATAACATTATATATTGATAAATGTAATTATTATACTTAATAAACTATACCAATTTAAAATATAAAATTTATTATAATTAAAGATAAATCACTCTTAAAAGTAGAAGATTTTTTTAATAAGGTTTTGAAAAAGTTACCCTTTCCCTTTAAATCAACTTAGTCACATCAAACTATATAATCTATTTCTTGCCCCTAAAATTTGAACCTTGGTGTGGGTTACATCATCCATATGTCTCAACCATTGAATAAGACCCCATTGATTTAAAAATCAAGTTATTATCCAAATAAAATAGGATAAATTATCTTATTCAAAGGTTTGACTTGGTATGCTCATTCCATGATCTAATATCTAAATTATTGTCTTAAGGCTCTCATCAAGTAGACCCAAGTCCAAATCATGGGTAGAGTTGTCTCTATTGTGTCTCTAGTTGTTTTCATTCTACTTGAAAAAATGTTCAACCATGAAAATAATAAATCATCAAACACCCACTCTAAATATTTTAAAATTTATAAGTTATATAAATATCAATTTATATGGAATGATATGTGCTTAACTAATTGCCCTTACCTGATTGTAACCAACTCTCCTATCAAGATTATATATATAATCTAGGAAGAGATTTAGATTTCAACCATAGAATATATTCTATAGTTATGTTGTTTGTATAATAAAACTTAATACCAAAATATAATATAATACCAAAATGTAAGTTTGAATCTTAACATATTATGTAGCACTACCATGTAGTTCGGAACACAAGAGCCAATCAATCCCATGTGACCAATTAAAGAAATGATAAAACGCACCTATCAGCTATGATTTACATGGAAAATAATGAAGCAATGATAATGCGATGACATGTGAAAACAAGGTATTGGGGGCTGGGGTACCACTGTTGGAGAGATTGGACACTTACAAGTTCAGATGAGGACACACGGAAGATTTGATTGGCCTGTAGACAGGCAATGCTATGACTTGTTTTGGTTTGGACTAAGAGACAAACGTCTGTTCTTTCCATAAGATTATATATATATTTGGAAAGGCCTGAAAACATCATATGATAGATAATATGAGTAGTATTCATATACATTATAATATGTGCTACATGGGTTCCTATAAATGATCAATAAATGGAAGATATAGTTTGATTTCACGTGCTTCTTGCAGATACAACCGTCAACGAGTTTTAATATGACGGGCATAAAATTTTAGGCCTGTATGATAGGATGAATGATATTGCAGGCATAACTCAGACCTGTGGGACAATAAATCAGCATTGGAATTGGTTTCGCATTATAACTGTCAGAAAAGGAATTTGAAACAAACAACCCGTAGATTCGGAAACCTGGTACGCGTGCATTGGGGGGATATTTTCAACACGAGTGGGCAAAGTGTCAATGATGATGTTATACTTGATGGTGTTTTATGAGTTTATTCAATAAACATCTAAGCTTTTGGATTGCTAATTTGATTTTTTTTATTGAACCTTAAAATTTTATTCAATTTTAAGGTGAAGATCATTAAAATGTATGCTATGTGTAGATACAAATCCAAGAAAACAAGAAGTAATTTAAAATATTTTTTTAGTTTGAAAGATGGTTTAAACCAAGAGATACTTTTTTTTTTTTAAAGATAAATAAAAGATGATGTGAGAAAACAATTTAGCCTAGGATGCTACTATATGTTTTTATGATTTTTTTAGTTGGAATATATTACATTTTTTGGTACATGTCAATGTACCACCTTGGGTACATCTTTAGATTAGGGTTTGAGTATTTACTTTATGTAATTTAATAAATGCACAAGTAATATTAGAATGTACAAAGTATTCAATAATGTAAATGTTCATCACATAATTCTATGTGCACGAGTCCATAAAATAGGAAGGTGAAGAGTCATAGGAAGATGGAAGGCCAAGAGTCACATCCCATTATATATTGGCCTTTGTGTGAACAAGTAGAAATCCAAGTCGTATCATATCTTATCATATCATCTTAGTAGAGTAGAGTAGAGTACAAGTTCTAATACAATGTAGAACTTGTATGAAACATGGAGTATTTTGAGATCTCCACATTTTGTATGAAGATCCTATTTTTGTGAGCTTCATTAATGGCGGTTTTAGGAGTTATTGCAGAAGCTTCTTATGAGTTTTACTTGCTTAGTATATTGCCATTATCATATATTTAATATTGCATGCTCATTTTAGTCCTTGTGGTTGCATTTCATTAAATATATTATCAAAAGCTAACAGTGGTATCAGAGCACAAGGTAGATTGATAGGAGATAGGGATATCTTATTTTTAGAATTTCTAAAATTACTTTTTGGCTAGAGTCTTTCTACAAGGTTGCAAGAAAATTTATGAAGACTAGGACTCAACATAGATCTCTTCCACTAAATTGAAGGATAACTAGTGAAGATTATTGATTTATAGATATCTATATATTTGCATGTGTTTTCTTGTTGCTATCTAAGTTTTTGTTGCAAAAAAAAAATTCTTAGAAGTTGAGAAGCTTCCTACAACAGATAGAGAAGAATTTCATCTTCGATTGCCTGAAAATTTATGTGTTTTCCTCATGTAAAGATTAATTCTTTGTTGTAGAAAAAGTAGACATCGAATATTAAGGAGGTCCAAGAAAGAAAGATTCATTGGAGATTGAATATTGAAGATAAATGAGGTCCAAGAAAGAAGACCCCATTGGAGATTGAATATTGAAGATAAAGGAGGTCCAAGAAAGAAGGCCCCCATTGGAGATTGAAGATTGAAGATAAAAGAGGTCCAAGAAAGAAA
This sequence comes from Wollemia nobilis, assembly GCA_028583015.1. NCBI lineage: Eukaryota > Viridiplantae > Streptophyta > Pinopsida > Araucariales > Araucariaceae > Wollemia > Wollemia nobilis. The sequence continues at coordinate 12,038,268 of JAQPPZ010001125.1, forward strand.
GCCCCATTGTATATTGAAGATTGAATATAAAGGAGACCCAAAAAAGAGGTCCCATTGAAGAACTCCTAGATTTGAAACATAAAAAACTAAATATTGAAGATAGATAAGGACTAGGAAAAGTCTATTGAAGATTTGAGAAACTACAAAATTTGAAGACCCATAAGAAGGTCTCAAGTAAACTTGAAAGGAGAAATAAGAAGGCTAGAGAAGCCCTTTTCAAAAGTTGAAAAAGTGGTCATTGGAGGAGATTTGAAGAAAGCTAAAGGTAGAAGATTACAAAAAATAAGTAGCTCCTACAAAGAAGAATTTGCGACAATTATCGCCATCTAAAAACAAGCCCAAAAAGAAAAAGGATTTGGAAAGAACTTTATCAAATTTTGGAAAATATTTTTGAATATCTCAAGATATTCGGATTCTTGAGAAAGAGGCTAGATTTGAAGCCATAATTTGACAATAATATTGGAGAAGAAAGAATCTAGAAGAGACCACCAGATTTGAGAGTTTTGAAGATAATCATAAAGAATTTGAAGGCTGATTTTTGAAGGAGAAGATTGTTGATTTTCAAGGCAGAAATTGAAGGGTCATAGGGTAAAAAATTAAAGGTGACATAAAGCTGCGATTTGAAGAAGATTTGGGCAGATTTTAAAGTGACCTTATATAGCCAAATGAAGGAAGGCTTGCCAATAAAAGAAGGCAATAATTTGAAGGAGATAGAGAAGATCCTTGGATAGCAATATAAAGGAGAAGAAAGCAGAGTTTTGGAGCAGCAAATTAAGACATTAGGAATTAAATTTTGGCAGCATTAGAAGAAGAAAAGAGAGCTACTTTTTAGATATTTTTTGGGGCAAATGAGAGAGTCTTTTGAATAGAAAAACAAAGGAGGAATTGGATGCATTGGAAGCTATAAATTAAATAAGTTTTGGACAGTAATAAGGCAATAATCAAAGTTGCAAGATTGACAATATTAGGGTAGTAAATCATAAGGAATTGAAGTTAAAATTTTGATAAGTTTGAGGCAAAAATTGAGTAGAAATGATAGCTATAAATTTTATAAATTTGGGGTAGCAAATAGGTGAACCAAATCACCAAGAATACTAGCTACAAAAGGAGACCAAAAGGTATGTAATATTGGTGCTATAAAGGTTCATTATTTGAGTGTTCACATTAGTTTATTATAAAGGTCTTTGAGAGAATAATATTAGCTTTATTAAATTTAGATAAATGAAGTTTAAAAAGAGGGTCTTCTAGAAAAATAATGTGGTAGCATTCTTGTCCTAAAATATGCAAAAATAAAACAACAAATATCAAAGTTAGAGTTTTCTTGAAAAGGAGAAATAAGGAGGAAACGATATAAGTATTAAATGATATTCTTTACATGCTTATAAAAGTGTAGATTTATTCAAGTGAAAAGAAATCGAATAAGGATTAATTTACTAAGCATATAGAAGACCAAATAAGGGCTCAAAATAGAGAAAATTTTAGAGTGTCTAAAGACACCAAGGGAACCATCGAGTTGGAAGAGCCACCACAACCCAAGGAAGAGCTACCAGAAAGCCATAGAACTAAAATTCCAACATCATAGCTCCACTCAAGGAGCTCAAATAAATTCAAATTTTATAAGGAAGACAACATATAGTTTGATAACAAATGTAAAAAGTATTCCTATGAAAATAAGAAGCCAAAGTTGGGTATTTAGAGCATCTACAGTTGAAGAAGAGAGTCAATTTGAGAGTGTAATTCTTTGTGAAGTGTAAAGCCAAGTAAAGAGCTAAGTCAGCAAGCCAACCATTGAATCACCACCCAAGAATCATGAGATAGAAACCAACAAAGTTTCAACAAGATATTATTAGGATAGTACCAAAAATGAAGGAATAAAAACATCATTAACACCACCAGGAGGTTGAAGCACCACCATATTGAATGAGGAGCCACCAAAATCAAGAGTGAGAAACATTACAAAGAAGTGGAGAACATAAAAAATAATAAGTCATTGAGAGAAAACCTAATGCCATTTGCTATTATGAAGAGGAACTGAAAGTAGGGGCATTCGAGGAAAATAATCAAGTCACTACCAGGTGCAGAGGAAAAGCAATACATTACAAATATAAGGGAGTAAAGAAGTGTTACAAAGGAAAGGAAACACACTATGTAAAGGAGGTAGTGCATTATTGAGCAAAGAAGAATAAAGGAAGCATTACAAAGAAGATAAAGTGTTGCCACTTAGAAGGATATAATATAGTCATAAGAGGAGTAAAAAGATACATTGCCAAGTGTCACAGTACAAAAGGTAACTCCAAGGAAACTAAAATCTCTTATTTGTATGAAAGACAAGTCATACAAGCCTATTCATGAAATAATAATGTAATGCAAGTGAAGGGAGTGCAACAGATTCAAAGATAAGATAAACCAACCAACACTAGATGGAAATTCAAAGTCTTAGAGGGCACCATAAGGAAGAACATTAAATGCACATTATTTTGCATTGAAGTCTAGGAAGTGGACAACACATAAATTAGAGTGCAAGTTGTAGGAAAAAGAAGTCACAGGAGAAGTAGACCAAATACGTAGCATGCCATTATCAAGAAGGTACATAAAATATTTAAACCAATGTACATTTTCATAAAGGTCAAGGAGGTATAAGTAATATTAATACTAAGGTTAATCTTAGATAATCTATCATCCTTGAAATTAATTAGATGAAGGGAGATATAAGAAATTGCATTAATGAACTATAACCTTAGATAATTTGTTAAATGATTTGAAAGCTTTTTGAAGCAAGGATGAATTTAATTTGAAAGCTTTTGGATTTAATTTATTTGAAATTCAGGCATAAAATATTTGTAAATAATTTGACATGGAGGTATAAGGACTTTTAAATAGAAATTGAAATATTAAATTTGCAAATATCTTTATTTTCTAAATTTTTAATTAAGGAGTTATAAGGAGTTCAACACCAACTTAGTCTCTTAAAATTTAGAAACCATATTATTGAAAATTGAGAGACAAATATAAATAGAGGTTTTTAAAATTTGGAAAACTACATTGGAATTAGTCTCTTTCTCAAATTAATGAGACATAAGGAATTCAATTTAAAGATCTTGAAGATAGAGAATTTTACCAATTGAAATTGCATTAAAAATATCTTTAGCTTTCTATTCATAAATAGGGAGAAATAACGTGAATAATAGTAGTTGAACATTAGGGAGACAAAAGGGATTCAACTCAAAGGAAAACTAATAAAGTTAAGTACTTTATCAAAGCCATATTATATTCAAAATGTTTAGGAGATACAAGGTATTCTACAAAATTTAGAATTGAAAAGATTGTATCAAATTTGATCTTTTAAATTTGAAATACTAAGGACCTAAAAGGAATTCTACCTAGAGATTTGACTATTGTTTTGTCATTCTCCAAATATTAGGAAAATAAAATATACTACAAGATTTGAAGAATTTTTTTATTAACCTAGTGGAATCGGTAGCTTCCAGGGTAATCCATGCAAACCGTCCCCATAAACACTAAGCCACATTCATGTTGAACCTTTTACGCTACTAAGAACACATTGGAATATAGATAAGTGCCCAGTTCGATAAGACCCGATATTTGAACCTTGGATGTCCATCTCCTTATGGGGTTTTGCCAAACCAGTTGGTCTACACCTTGTACCTAATATTTGAAGAATTGAAAGTTAGCATTTTATAAAAAACTTAAATTCAACTTAGAAGTTGAAGAGATTGGGTGACAGAAGGAATACAACAACAAAATTAATTTTTTGAAGATTGATAAGTTAGCAAAAGAAACATATCATCACAAGATATACTATCAAATTCCATACAATATTCCATATCAAAAATACAAAATTACTTCAAGCATAAATAATTCTATAAGTCAAAATGGAAAAGATATTTGGTTTATTGATTTTAGTGCAACTCGTCACATGACAGGAAATTTACAATGGTTTGATTGCCTTGAAGTCACTAACAATCTTAGGTTGAAAATTGTAGATGACAAAGCCTATCTTATACATGGATATGGATGTGTAACACCTAGTACATCATTTCTAATTTTTGTGTTACATGATGTAATGTATGTTCCTGGATTAACATCAAATCTTATTTTAGTAGCCAAGTTGGTAGAGAGCAAAAGGATGGTTGATTTTATATAATAAATGGAGTCAATAATGTCTCATCATTAATCAAAATGAGGTAGAAGCTACAATATAAATCCACAATGATATATGTGTTCTAGACTCAATTGAGATTTCACAAGATATTATTGTAGTTCAAAACAACACTAATGATTTTTCTGAGGAACAGATTGCAAGAAATGAAAAATCTATATATCATAAAAAATTACGAGGAAATATTTAGAATGAGAAATATGAGAGGACAACAATGCTTTGGACTACTTGGCCATCTACATATTAAAGAAGAAGAAGAAGAACCTGATAAAGTTGAAGAACATTTGAAATATGAAGATCCATATTGAAGACTAAAGTCTTCAATAACCAAATAATGTAATACAAAGAGATGTTGGAATATATTACATTATTTGGTACATATAAATGTACCACCTTGGATACATATTTAGATTAGGGTTTGAGTATTTAATTTATGCAATGTAATAAATTCATGAGTAATATTAGAATGTACAAAGCATTCAATAATATAAATGTGCATCATAGTCCATGTGCACATGAGTCCATAGAATATGAAGGTGAAGAGTCATAGGAAGATGGAAGGCCAAGAGTCACATCCCATTATATATTGGCCTTTGTGTGAGCAAGTAGGAATCCAATTCATATCATATATTATCATATCATACTAGTAGATTAGAGTAGAGTACAAGTTATAATACAATGTAGAACTTGTATGAAGCATGGAGTATTTTGAGATCTTCATATTTAGTATGAAGATCCTATTTTCGTGACCTTTCTTTAATAGATTTTTTATGAATTATTGCAGAAATTTCTTATGAGTTTTACCTACTTATTATATTGCCATTATCATATATTTAATGTTGCATGCTCATTTTAGTCCTTGAGGTTGCATTTCATTAAAAATATATTATCAAAAGCTAACCTTTTTACCTAAATATTTGGAAATAGAAACATTTAGATATAATCTAAAGTGCTTTTTATTTTTTCCCAATGTCAAGGTGTTTTGAAACATGAATTTGATCTAAGTTAAGGTTCCTTGGTTTACCAAAAAGAGGTGTGATATAAGCAAGCATAAAATGCAGATATAGATTTGAATATAGAGAAATGCTAAAAAATGGTCTTTAGAGAAGTACCAAGTGGTAGAATTACCTCAGTTGATATTTAATCAAAATTACCACTAGCATTTTTTACCCTGATTGGTGTTTTTACAACTTGTGAAAGAAAACAAAAAAAATATAGATTTATCTATTTTGTGGGGTCTGTCTCAGTGTTGTGAAGTTGAATTTTCTATATTATAAACTAATCAAACCCCTTATCTATGGAAATTTTGAGTATGAATGCCTCATTGGGATGGAAATAGAGCTCTGTCAACAAATGTTTGTTAGTGGAAAAAATACCTGTGGTGTTTTTTTTATAGTAAGTGGCATTTTTGCTTTGTGTTCCAGAGAGTCAAAATCACCACCTATTACAGTAATTGATGTTTTTGCTCTAAACAAGACTATAATGATTTTAGGATTGGTTTTTAATTTATTTTTGGATAATTTTGTGATGCAATGGAAGGATAAGGTTCTACGAGAGGTATACAAGATATATAGCTTACACAATTTGATATTAAAGCTTCAAAATTCTAAAAATTTATGGTCTAAATATGTGCATGCATAAGGAGAATGGGTAGTCCCAAAATGACTAAAACTAGATGGTTTTAGAGATGCAAAGGGGTGTGAAATGTTTGCAAAAGTGTTAGAAATGAAGGTAGCAATCCAATTAATTCTCTAAGCTAGAGCAAATTGAATGAAAAGCAATGCACAAAGTGTGAATGCAATATATTATGAATGTTATCATAAACTTAGAAATCTACAACAACAAAGGAAGGGGGTAGAGAAATGAAACAAAAGGATAATAGCTATGAGTGATAAGATAACAAGATAATGGAAGCCCTATACCTACACCAGAATAGCTTGGAATTGAAAGTAAGTATTTCTATGACTAAAATTTGACAAAAACCATGCAATGTATGATTAAAAGAGAATTTAAACTAAGATTAAATACCTACAAATGAGAGTAGTTTGAAAATAGATGAGCATGGAAGAGAGAACAATGACACTGAGAGGGGGGGTGAATCAGTGTGTTCTTTAAAAACTTCTAAAACAATTAGATTTTAAACCCAGCAGCAGTTTAAAGCAGATAAAAGAGATACTAAATGCATCAAGAAAGCATCACACATAACACAAAATTTTAACGAGGTTCACCAATGTGGCTACTCCTCAAAAATACTGCTTGGACTACCATCCAAATCCAGTCAATGCAAAGCTACAACTTTACATAATCCTTTACCAGCACCAACTGGAAGGAGCACCAACCCCTTAACTTTATCTACTTCAACAGAATGGAGCACCAACTCCTATTTTACCAGCACCTACTGGAAATAGGCACCAACCCCTTAATCCAAGCAACAACTTGGAAGACAATAATAAAAATTACAGAATAAAACTTTCACCTCAATTTTCATGGTTTGCTATTTTTTTGCATTCTGCTGCTTCTGCGCAAAATGAGTCGCACTATTCCTCCTCTTCTCTGTACTTCTTTGCACTCTCTGTTGCATTCAGATGATCAATCACTTCTATAAACTGCGCACTGTCACTTCAGACTTAGAACACAACTTCTGCACATCTCACTCTTATCTTCGCACAAGTCACTCTACTCGCTCTTCGCACATTATCTCATCGCAATGCACACCTTACTGCAACTCCAAAGAACTATCACTTCGCTCTCATTCTGAATCGAAACGACTTGCTCTCTGCTCAACACGAACTTCACTTTCACAAATACTATGCTTGCATTTGCACTTTATCTTAACACCCCACTTTTCAAACTCGAAGTACCCTTGCTTTTATAGAAGAATTTTTAGGAACAAACCCTAAAAGAACGTCGGTTGAGAAACCCTAGAATTTTTCAGCTGCCAAACCCTAAAATCTGTCGGCCCAGATTTAACTTTGTTAGCCTCAAACACTTCTTCCACCTTCGTCACTTTCTTGTAGTTTATTGCCACGAAATAGTAACATGTCGGCCCTTTTAATTTAATTTAATATTTTAATTTAAATTTTAAATAAAATAAAATTTAAACTAAATATTTAAAATTAAATATCTTCATCATCGGGGCATCTTTTTCAACGAAACGAAGAGCCAACTTGGGTTTTAAGAAAAACCCATTTCAAATCTATTATCAATGGTTTTAAATAAAACTTTTTATTTTGACTGCCTTGGTTTTCACAAAAAACCTTTAAAATTTAAACTAAATATTTAAAATTAAATATCTTTATCACCGGGGCATCTTTTTCAACGAAACGAAGAACCAACTTGGGTTTTAAGAAAAACCCATTTCAAATCTGTTATCCATGGTTTTAAATAAGAATTTTTATTCTTACTGCCTTGGTTTTCACAAAAAACCTTTCCGCTTCTTGACATCTCAGGTTCTGAAGACTTCTTCTCATTATGAATTATGTTTTCTATTTCTGTGCATCTATCATTTAAGGACTCATGATCTGACTAATTCTAAACTTTATCCTCTGCATCTGAGTGACTTCTGAACTGCTTGTCCATTGCATCATTAGATCTAAGCGATTGTATTGACAACAATGACAATCCTCCTGCAACACCTTGCTCAACACCGAACTCCTATCCATTGTACTTTGGCTGCACCTTGTTGTTCAATAAACTCTTGTCCATTGCATCAATAAATGCAATACATTGTGTTGACAATAATGACAATACTATTTGCTGCACTTTGCTCAACAATCTCCCCCTTTGGAATTGTTGGCAACACGTGCAATTTTCCTGTAAATCTTCTCCCCCTTTGACAATAATACTAAAGGGCTGCTGCAGACTCCCCCTGAGTCTATGCACAATATTCTTAGACACAAATTATTACAATTAGCAAATATTCCAAGCATGAACAAGAAGAAAAACAAGTACACAAATGCTCCCCCTGAGTCCAATACCACTTCATTTCACTAATTGACAACATCATGATAAGCATAATAGGCATCAATAAAATCAACAATGTGAATAGCGACAATAACCAGATGAATGACACCATCACCGTCAACTTCACCAATATAACATGTGTAAGAACATGGTCGAACCACTGTCTTACGTGCAACTACCTTCTATTGCTTTGCAAACTCAAACTTGTCCACTTTTAGTGAAGGCATACAATAATATTATATAGCCAACTTTTTGTTACGCAATGCCGACAACATCCGCATACAACTTCACCATGCATCTTGGATATATTCTCAACAAGCTTGAACCCAATGAGCAGTTGTTTGTCTCTCTCTACGAGTGAGAATCCAATGAGGCTACCTCAATCCACTTTCAACTCTGTGCAGGTACCAAACACTGTACCACAACACAACCAACATCTTTTCTCAACCAATTAGGGCTTTAGCAACAATGCTTATAGACAAGGTTTAACCAACATCATTCAACTCAAGATTAAATTTGAAGCATTCAACCAATCACTACATGAAAAGGAAACTAGTAGACATCCTTTTCCTTCCAAAGGTATTTGAACAAGATAGCCACCAACATAAATCACCAAGGCAAATAAAAACTTGCTCAAATCAAACTCAATGGAGTAAGCCCAAATCATGTATCAAGAAAAGCATTAACTTGATCAAAACAACCACTATGAAAGCAACTCAACTATTCATCACCAGGCTGGAAATCATCTGGCTGGTCATTAAAAAACTTTTTTTTTTTCAATCTTCCCATTCAACATGCTTATTTCACTTTTGTCAACAGAATTGACAAGTGACTCACATCTGTACCAATTTTTGTCCAGCACTACAATTTTTCTGCCAACTCTTACTTTCAACTATGCATGTCGGAAGAAGACATTTTGTCAAACACTTTATGGCCAACCGTAGTGCACCTTACTCAGCCTCAAGCTTCTTATTCTTGTACTGGCATTAAATAAATAGTTAAAACAAAACTATCTGTGAATTAAATATATTCACCAAGGTGTCATGAAAGATCTGGCAATCTTCACATCAAAGAGTAAAAAAAAATAATGCTGCTTGAAACACAAATACATAGCTAGGGCAAGCATTCTTTCGTTGAGAAAATTATCTGGACTATTATGATTCGTAATTTTGAACAGTGGTATTAAAAATCATCAACAGTACAACAGTGACATATCTCAAAACTACCAATGGTGACAACTCTCAAATTAAACACCACACTTCACGACATTTCCACAAACCACTATATAAACTAAAAAACACACTTTAACAACTATACAACATTAACCTGACTGCTTACCTTTCATCCTCAGATACCTAGATAAATACATAGGAGCATTAAAATAAAACTTTAATATTGCTCCTCCTGAGGATGTGCCACCTGGAGTTGCTTAGAGAAATGGCAGAGTAGCGTCCTTCAGTCCAAGGAGACACAATTTCCTTTCTTCGTCTTTCTCCGGACTTTCTCGAACTTGGGCTTGGGTTTTTCAACAACATCCCTATTTTGCTCCTGTTTGTGAACTTGAACATTTCTCTTGTGGGGTTGTCTCTTGTGCATTCTTGATGGATGATTATTTTCTTTTATTTTATGCTCATGATATGTTCCTTGTCGGTGTTGTCCTCTTTGTGTCTGATGAAATATAGGGTTATGCCTTATATTAGATATAGAAGTGCTTGGACAGAACCTTCCTATGTGCCCTTGACCGTTGCATTTAAAACATTGCACATGTTTTATTCCCTGTATGTATTGCATTCTATGTGTATGATGAAATCTATGGTATTGCCTTAGATTGGATACAGAAGTGCTTGAACAAAACCTTGCTATGTGCCCATGGCCATTACATTTAAAACATTGCACAGGGTGTTCACTCAAAAAAATAGAAGTATTTTTATTAGCATAACTCTTTGATCTATTATTCAGTCCACAATAAATTGCCTTGTGACCAAAGTGGTTGCATTTAGAACAATAGCCATAAAAAGCATTATTATTAAAAGAGTGAGAGTGAGAGAACCTCTTTTGTTGTGGTTGCTTTTCTGTAGATCTTCTTTGATATTTTCTTCCTTTTGAGGATTCAACTTCAGACTTTTCTTGTTTCAATCCTTCAATCGAGGACTTCTTCTTCTCTGCATAGTTTGAGGATGAAGGTTGTTCAGCTTCATATCCAAGACCAAACTTAGTTGTGGAGCTTCTTTGTTGATTTATCATTGTATCTAGCAACTCTGTGCTCTTCTCAAATTTGAGATTTATATTGGCCTCTTTTAGTTGTTTCTTCAATGAAACAATCTCTTCTTCTTGTTGGCAGCATGGAGTCTCTTTCTCATTGATCCGAGACCTAAGAATATCTTCAATCCTTTTGTTCTGTTCTACTTGTGACTTTAGATCAACAATAACCTGTTTATATTCCTCTTCACTTGTGTTGTATACATCATTCTTATTATCCATTTGTGTCTTCAAGGCTTCTTCGGATTTCTTGGCCTTTTGAACTTGTAGGAAGAGATCTTCAATCTCATCCTCATATTCTTCTAATTTCTTGGACGAGTATTTTGTTCTTTTTCTTTTCTATTCTCCACTCTTCAAGAGCGGATATCAACTCTCCTTCAAAATCTACTTCAGCCTCAAGATTTTCATCACAAAATTTAGGATTCACTTCTTCTACCTTTTTCGGTTCAAATTTCTCTTCTACGGGAACCAAAGCTGAGCTGGGATGCCTTTTTGGATGAGGATCTATTCTTCTTAGCCATTGTGTACTAATCCAAGATCAACCCTGACTGATTTAGCCAAAATTGGGAACTTGGCTCTGATACCAATTGTTGTAATCACAATGACACTGAGAGGGGGGGTGAATTAGTGTGTTCTTTAAAAACTTCTAAAACAATTAGATTTTAAACCCACCAGCAGTTTAAAGCAGATAAAAGAGATACTAAATGCATCAAGAAAGCATCACACATAACACAACATTTTAACGAGGTTCACCAATGTGGCTACTCCTCAAAAAGACTGCTTGGACTACCATCCAAATCCAGTCAATGCAAAGCTACAACTTTACATAATCCTTTACCGGCACCAACTGGAAGGAGCACCAACCCCTTAAATTTATCTACTTCAACAGAATGGAGCACCAACTCCTATTTTACCGAACCCTCTGGAAAGAGGCACCAACCCCTTAATCCAAGCAACAACTTGGAAGACAATAATAAAAATTACAGAATAAAACTTTCACCTCAATTTTCATGGTTTGCTATTTTTCTGCATTCTGCTGCTTCTGCACAAAATGAGTCGCACTATTCCTCCTCTTCTCTGTACTTCTTTGCACTCTCTACTGCATTTAGATGATCAATCACTTCTATAAACTGTGCACTGTCACTTCAGACTTAGAACACAACTTCTGCACATCTCGCTCTTATCTTCGCACAAGTCACTCTACTCGCTCTTCGCACATTATCTTATCGAAACGCACACCTTACTGCAACTCCAAAGAACTATCACTTCGCTCTCATTCTAAATCGAAACGACTTGCTCTCTGCTCAACACGAACTTCACTTTCACAAACACTATGCTCACATTTGCACTTTATCTTAACACCCCACTTTTCAAACTTGAAGTACCCTTGCTTTTATAGAAGAAGTTTTAGGAACAAACCCTAAAAGAACGTCGGTTGAGAAACCCTAGAATTTGTCAGCTGCCAAACCCTAAAATCCGTCGACCCAGATTTAACTTTGTCGGCCTCAAACACTTCTTCCACCTTCGTCACTTTCCTGTAGCTTATTGCCGTGAAATAGTAACATGTCGGCCCTTTTAATTTAATTTAATATTTTAATTTAAATTTTAAATAAAATAAAATTTAAACTAAATATTTAAAATTAAATATCTTCATCACCGGGGCATCTTTTTCAATGAAACGAAGAGCCAAATTGGGTTTTAAGAAAAACCCATTTCAAATCTGTTATCCATGGTTTTAAATAAAACTTTTTATTTTGACTGCCTTGGTTTTCACAAAAAACCTTTAAAATTTAAACTAAATATTTAAAATTAAATATTTGTATCACCGGGGCATCTTTTTCAACGAAACGAAGAGCCAACTTGGGTTTTAAGAAAAACCCATTTCAAATCTGTTATCCATGGTTTTAAATAAAACTTTTTATTCTTACTACCTCAGTTTTCACAAAAAACCTTTCCGCTTCTTGACATCTCAGGTTCTGAAGACTTCTCATTTTGAATTATGTTTTCTGTTTCTGTGCATCTATCATTTAAGGACTCATGATCTGACTAACTTCTAAATTTTATCCTCTGCATCCGAGTGACTTCTAAAGCTGCTGTCCATTGCATCATTAGATCTAACTGACTGTATTGACAACAATGACAATCCTCCTGTAACACCTTGCTCAACACTGAACTCCTATCCATTGTACTTTGGCTGCACCTTGCTGTTCAATAAACTCTTGTCCATTGCATCAATAAATCTGTTTGATTGTGTTGACAATAATGACAATACTATTTGCTGCACTTTGCTCAACAGAAACACCGACAATTTGAGTTCGACTGTAATTCGTCCCTGGGTAGGATGAATTCTACTGTAATTCGTCCCCGGGTAGGACGAATTCGCCTACGACAAAGCGCCGAAGTGATGCTGCCCAAATGTCGCATCTCGGGATCTCCAAAAGACCTGCAAACATAGGGGTTAGCTAATTGGGGGCATTTTGGGATGACCCAGATGGTCGGATTTCCCCAATTTGACCTCCATCAATGGGAATTTGACGTCGTTACCTGCAAGTTAGTGAGGACAACAAAAGCGACAAAACATGATATGATTTGATCAAAACATTCTGAAATCGAAATTATAAACTATCTAAACAGCATAAAATGGAATGGAATATAAACAAGTGACAAAAGAACAAATTAAAATGAAACTAAGAAGTGTGGGGCGCCCGGGCGGGCCGCCCACCATTAGAACTTGATTTTGGCACCAATCCACTCGGGATGGGCCCAAAATCTCTTGTAATGGGTTGTCGGCGAATTGGTAGATCAATGTGGTCAAATGTCGGGTTTTGGGTCCGGATTCACACTTCCAATAGCCACCCAATAACCTCTCTTGCGAAAGAGATCAAGGATGTGGAAGAGGTGAATCAAAAGGGTAAAATGTGGTATTCAATTTGGCAGCACTTCGTTGCTTGAAAATGCCTCCAACTTGTCTCCTTTTGGGTGGGAAAGTCCACCATTTTATAGACCCAAGGGGTCTCTTTGGAGGGGCATGCAGGGGTGCCATGTGGCGGCCATGCCTTCTCAAGAGGGAGGAGACTCCTCCATGACTTGGGCTTCCATGACTGCCCTTGTGACGGTCCTCTAACGCCCAATCTGCCCACCTACACGCGCATGCAAGGCGGGAGGCATTAATTGACTGTCCTCGGCTGCCACTTGGCGCAATTTTTCTTTTTGCCCGTTGAACCTGGAATTCGTCCTACCGTAGAGAGAATTCAGAATTCATCCCTGGGTGAGACGGATCCCAATTTGAATTCGTCCCTGGGTGGGACGGATATTGAGCAAGGTGCCTGAATGTGCCAAATTGCCTTCTGACCTTCCAAAATTGCTACAAAAGTGGTTAGGACCACTGTTTAACCTCTGAGGGCTGCCCTGGGGCTGTGTGTGTCAAAGCGATCAGTGTTTGCAGTCACATAATCGGATTGGTGTTGTTTTGGTGTCTATAGATGCCCCTTTTTGGGATGCGTTGTGCATGGCGCAACGTCGAGCAAAAATAGATAACCAAAGCACTAATGATTAGGGTTTCTTGGTAACCTAACCAACTTTTGATGCCCCAAGTATGGAAAGGGCATGCATTCTTGAATCCTTGCTTCTGACGAGCTAAGGAATTTGATTTCAAGTATTAACCTTTTTTGGTGAGGTGTGACTTGAGCTTGGACATTGATCAGTCATGAATAGGCAAAGGGCGCAACCTTTTGTCCATGAGGGAACCTTGTGTTCATGCTTCAGGGATGCCAAGTGTTTGATCAATTTGTGATTATTGCTTGTTTACTGCCCCAAGCGGGAGCGTAATTGTCTTTGTCAATGATTCTTTGAATGCATGTCATTTTCCTTAATTGGGTGTGTGTTTGTTGATTGGTGACTAAGTGTGACTACCCCCTCAAGCGACGAATCGATGAGGGAATGACCTTCGTGAGAAAAGCGACGAGTCGCTTGACCCAAGATGACTTTTGCAAGGGTGCCCTTAGATGGTTTAGCATTTAAGCATGTGCAATTTTTTTGACATTTAGACCTATTTTTGGTGGGTGGTAACCCTTTTTGCGACGCTTTTTGGAGCTGAAATTGGCAAAAATCCGTCCTCCCGTGGAGCGGTCCGGCTATGGTAGCCTTCTTAGGGAGTAGGATAGTGACAATTCGTGACCCCAACGTCGATTTTGTATGCCCGGGATGTCAAGTGCAACAACACTCTCATCGGGCAAGTTTATTAGCTGTTTTTAGTGCATTTTTGTTCAATTTTTGATGTTTTTTGAAATTTTTGGCTTGAATTCGTCCCGGGGTGGGACGAATACCAGCTTAGAATTCGTCCTAGGGTGGGACGAGTGCTAACCAGAGTGCTCATCCCAGGGGAAGATGAATTTAAGCTCAAAAGGCCTATTTAAAGGCCAAATCTAGGGTTTGGGCTCATTTGCATCTGATTTTTCTTGCGATTTGGAGCTCTGGGGAGGAGGAGGTTAATTCTGCGAAGCGAAGCGCTGCTGAATTTCTCCTGCCATCATGAGTGCACAAACCGGGTCGAGCGGCAGAGCCGAAGCGAGACCAATAAGTGCTCCCTAGAATTATTACTTTTGTTTTAAAACTGCAAGTGTTTTGTTTAATTATTTTTGTGATGATGTTTTTCAAAATTTTAAAACTTAAACCCTAAAACTGGAGTGAAGACAACTAAGACTTAGTGTACAACTAAACGTAGCACAAAACCTAGGGAGAGAATTTTTATTTTCCTTATAACTAAACCCTAGGATAAACGGAACATAAAACCCTAAGACTTAATTTTTGTTGTTTTTTGAATTTTTGTTCTATTTTTAAATTAATCAGTTAGGATTAGAAACCCTAAGACTGAAAAATTAATTTTTAAATTTTGTTTTGTTTTATTTTTTAATTTATCAATTAGGATTAGAAACCCTAGAACTGAAATTTTTTTTTTTTTTTGAATTTTTATGTTTGTTTTTTTTTTGTACATTGGTAGGCAATGTTGTATATTCATGTTATTGTTGTACAATTCTTTTCCATGATTTTAATGTTTTTGAATTGTTTTCTTTTGCAAGTTGTTAGGAGTCGGTACCGTGTACCCACTGCTTTTACTGAAGCATGGGGGCATTGACTGAGGCTGACTGGGAGTGGCTTGATGCCCTTGGGCTCAAGCAAGTGGCTCGACTGGAGCCTGTGGTCACGGATCTGGCCTATTTGATGGCCCTGATCAATCTTTGGGATCCGCAGACCAACACCTTCCATCTCCCAACAGGGGAGATGACTGTTACCTTGGAGGATATCTATCGGCTTCTACGGATTTCGATAGATGGACTACCGATCAGGACATCATCGCGTGATCAGTGGACAACTGTATTGACGAGATGCTTCGGGCATGGGGAGGAGCTGGGTGTGGAGGATCCACTGGAGAGGGCAAGAGGCGACTGCCAGATTGGCGGGATTTTGGTCCGCTGGTGGCTGGAGAGGGGGGTGTTGGGCGTGAGGCACGCATTCCTTATGGGCCTCATGTCCAACATGTTGTTACCTGACTCGTCAGGCACGAGGTTCCCATGGAACCTGTTGGATTTGGTTTGGCAGTTGGTAGAGTGCCCGACAGAGGCACCGCTTATTATGAGATGGGGACAGACACTGTTGGCACAGCTCTATGGGGAGTTGTATGAGGTCCGTTGCTAGCAGCAGAAGGGGATTAGTTGTAGCTACTTGTTGCAGTGTTGGGCTTGGCAGCACATAGCAGTGGAGAGGCCAATCGGGTTACCATGGATGACTCGAGCGGAGATGGAGGATAGGGAGATAGGTTATGCAGTTCTGTGGCGGCGGTCCGGGGAGCAGGGGCAGAGTCGACGGTGGGCAGGTGTCGTAGGGCACTATGTCGATACCTTCTCTCGGCTTACTCCAGGGGAGGTGGTTTGGCGCCCTTATCGGGGCGCTCCGACCTAGCCGGAGGCTGGAGAGTGGCTTCGATGGGTATGCAGAGAGCGGTGGCTGATTGGGCGACACGGGACCGAGCATGAGTTCTTCTCATACAGCGGGTGACACGATAGTTTGGGGTGCGCCAGGGGTTGCCTGGTGAGCCCGTGGTCTATCGACATCGAGGGGATGAGAGGACTCTAGACCGATCGATCATCGTGCCACTGGGCGAGGATTCAGACATGGTGATCGACGTCCCGGACGTGGATGACATCGGGACTACCACTGAGTATGACTCATGGTGGGTACTGCGACGATGGCGAGGAGAGGGGCCATTGGGAGGCACGGGGGCAGCTACCATGGGCGGGGAGGGTGTCGAGGCACCAGGTGATGACTAGGGAGCTCCGTTGGAGGATGCGAAGATGGTAGAGGTGGATGGTATGGATGCGGATCTTGGGGCTCCGATCAGCCGGAGATGCAGGACATCGCGGAGTAGTGGGAGCCAGAGCAGGCTATTGTTCCAGAGATGCCCATGCCTCGGGCAGATGCGGCGGACGCGGATGTAGGGTTACGTGCTGAGATTGCACGGTTGGAGGGGTTGCTACGAAGGCGCGATGAGGAGTTGGGGGAAGCTCTGCAGGAGAGGGATCTCCTGCGGATGTAGCTGGTGGAGTGAGAGAATGCATTAGCTGCTTCTCATCGATGGGATGGGGGTACTGATGCGGCACGAGAGAGGGATCTCTTACGGATGTAGCTGGTAGAGAGGGATAGGGCTTTGGCACGGTGCGAGGAGAACTTGGCGACGTATCGCCAGTGAGAGATGGAGTCGTTGCGGTAGCGGTTAGAGCTGGAGGCAGAGATTAGCCGCCTTGGTGGGCGGGTCCCTACATTCAGCACAGGCGGATCGTCGTGCCGCTCGAGAGGGAGTGAGACTGAGCAGTCAGCATCCTCTCGACGTAGGCGACTAGATGAGGGGGGGCGAGTAGGCATGATGTGGGGGCTAGCAGCAGCCGCCCTGAGGGGTCCCATAGGACCCACACCATGGGGGGTAGTTCCCGTCGCACCGATCCTGCGTGATCATGGTGGCCGACGCCCTAGGCTTGGGGGTTTTTGAGCTTTTGGATTGTGCGGGGTCAGATGACCGGTTATTGTAGCCTACGGGCATTTTTGATGATATATACAGATGACTTTATTTTGTTTATGCGAGTGATGATTTGATTTTATGCCTGATGAGTGATGAGTATGGATGTATGCATGTTAATTTATTTTGATGGATGCATATGTTATGATGAATGCAAATGTTTTTGATGTATATGTGATATGCAAAATGTAATGGATGAATTGAATTTGTGTTGTTTGGTTAGGGCACCATAGACTATTTAGGACTTTGTGATTTTGTTGTTAGGCGATTGTTGTGGTAAATGACTTTGCATGTATACATGTGGTTTTTTTTTTATTTTTTGATGGTATTGCAAGGATGAAAAGTAGCGCAGTTGGTTTAGAAATGTAGCTAAGGTTTTTTGAGACTCAGACGGTTTTAACTCACTAGCCATGACTGTACTTTATCTTACAAGACTTTTGAACAAGGTATGAATCGGACTTGTCTTTGACCAAGCTATTTCACATCCCTGTGTGTGCAATTGAGTTCATTTATGTGGTATTTGTCGGGATACCGCCGAGTGCCAGATAGGCTGTCAACCAAACCTGTACTGAGGATCACCTAATTAGCTCCACTAACTCCTTTATTGTATTTAGTCAGATTAATCTGCGGTGCTATCTAGGATACCATAAGCTAGCTCATCCACATGCAAACATTGATCTGTACACAAGTTAATGTGACAGATATATCATCATGCGGGAGGTTTACCGCCAGTGACCGATAGGCTATCCACCAAACCGGTACTGAGGCTTGCCTCATGACCTGTCGAAATGCTGAGAGTTCCAGGGATTCAAGTTCGACTCCCTTCTTTTCTTCTATTGTATTGGGATACTTGCTCGTTGGTAGTGATAAAAATCATTGTTTATTTTTATATATTTTTCTTTTGAGCAAGGGATTTGGATTCGAGTGATAAGAATCACTATTGTATGTGCTTTTTGATGTATGCACTCTGGGATATCAAATTTTGGTGTTTTGACTTTTGCAAATTTTTGATGTTTTGCAACTATTGAGAACTTGGGATTCTTGGGGAATTGGGTAGGGAAGATGCTTGTCCTTTTGCCAACTCTCAGCATTCTTTGGGTCATTTGCACAGGGGGATGAGCAAGATAACCATTTCGCTTATGGTGACCTGGATTACTATGCGGGTTTCATCTTTCGTTCACACAACTTGGGAATTTTTATGTGTTTTAATTTGTGTTGGGATGCTACGTAACAAGGTGTGATCCAAGTAGAACTCTACCTTCGTAAAATCTGTCCGACTTGGTACGAGTACGTGGCTAGAAAGCAAAATTATGAGTTGAAAGATGAAAACTCTTGATACATTCGAAGACAACTGACTCTAGTGTGGTAAAAAGCAGTAAATGGCGTGTTTTTGTTGTTTTTTTGGATTGCTTATAAAATGGAAAAATGTGGAACAAGATGGACTAGCAGAGCAATTACAGCCTATGGTGCCTTTGACCTGTACGACCACAAATATGCAATGTATGGATGCGATGCTTAATGCAGCTATATATTTTTGTATTTTTGATGGATTGATTTTTGTGAATATGAAGATGAGATGTGAGAAGAGCTTTTTATTGATGAATTTGAGCATGCCTGGAAATGAGATGCAAATTTTTGTTGTTTTTGATGATTTTTGGATTTTATTTCTTTATTTTTGACCAAGCGATTGTGGGAATCCTTGGAGCATTTTGGGGTTGACCAAGCGATTGAGAATTTTTGGAGCATTTTGGGATTGACCAAGCGATTATATGAATCCTTGGAGCATTTTTGGGATTGACCAAGCGATTATATGAATCCTTGGAGCATTTTTGGGATTGACCAAGCGATTATAGGAATCCTTGGAGCATTTTTGGGATTGACCAAGCGATTATAGGAATCCTTGGAGCATTTTTGGGATTGACCAAGCGATTATATGAATCCTTGGAGCATTTTTGGGATTGACCAAGCGATTATATGAATCCTTGGAGCATTTTTGGGATATGGCTCTCTTAGATATGGAATGGTCGCAAATGACTGATATTCAAGGGTTCTATTTCCTTGATTCCATCAAGAGAAGCTAGCCGGTATGTCCCGGGTCCTATTTTGCTATCAATGACATATGGACCTAACCAATTTGCCATGAATTTGTCCCTTAGGTGGGACGGCAAACTAGAGTTCTATTGGTTTTCCTTCAAAACCAAATCACCAACCCGAAAGTCCCTCAGGTGAACTTTCATGTTGTAAGCTTTCTTAAGTCGCTCTTGATAGATACGTAAATGCTCGAGAGCATTAACGCGTCGTTCATCAAGCAACGTAAGCTGGTCTAACCGGGCCTGCCATGCAGCGTCATCATCGATGAACTCTTGCATTGATATGCGTAGGGAAGGAATTTCCAACTCGAGAGGCATGACTGCCTCGGAGCCATACACGAGCAAAAATGGAGTGGCCCTAGTGGGCGTCCGAATGCTAGTGTGATAAGCCCATAGGGCAAGTGGGATTTGGATGTGCCAATCCTTATGACTATCTATGACCATATTTTTAAGGATGGCAACTAGCATTTTGTTTGACGCCTTTGCTTGCCCATTCGCCTGCGGATAATAGGGTGTCAAAAAACTATGCTGAATTTTGTACTTTGTGGTCAAAGCACGCACGTCTTTGTTCTTGAATGGTGTCCCATTATCCGAGACTATTTTGGATGGAATACCAAAATGACATATGATGTTATGCAAAATGAACTCCACAATGCGGGGTCCTATCGTAGAGGTAAGCGGAACTGCTTCCACCCACTTGGTAAAATACTCTGTGGCCATTATGATAAACGTGTGATGGCCTGACGACGTAGGGGAGATCTTTCCAATTAGATCGAAGCCCCACTACAAAAATGGCCAAGCCGACTGGACTGTCTGCAAGGCCTGGGAAGGTACATGCATCAAATTGGCATGGTGTTGACACTTCACGCACTTCCTGACATATGCGCAACAATCTCGCTCTAAAGATGGCCAATAATAGCCCATGCGAAGAATGCGCTTTGCGATGGCCATACCACTGAAGTGGCCACCACATGTACCATCGTGCGCTTGGGCGACTGCCCAAGTGGACTCTTGTTGGTCCAAGCAACGAAGGAGGATTCCTTCATAGCTGTGACGATACAAAATGTCTCCTATCAAGACATACTTAGCCGCTTTCTGCTTGAATGCTCATTTTGCGGCATGTGTCAATCCAAGCGGGAGATTACCTAACTTGAGGTAGTCTCTAATGGGTAAATACCAGTCCTATTGATCAGAAACCTCGACAGTATGAACAACCAATCCCTCTTGAAGTTCATCCCTAGCAAACGTTGAGCGGGATAGAACTTGTAAGAATAGCATTGTGTTGCTATTAATGGGAGTAGGGGAAAACAAGGACCCCTAGTTGGCATGTTTCAGATGATCATGGATTCGAGAGAACTTATCCGAGGATGGTTCAATCTGGATCATGTGGATTCCTGGCATCAAGTCAGAGCTTGCACGCTCCATCATGGATTGCGATAGGGTTTTGACTTGAATGGTTGTCATATCACCGGAAAGGTCTTGCGGGATTAGTGACCCCAAGGAGGCCATTGTGTCCGCAAAATGATTCGATGATCGAGGGAGTGCCTCGATGTCATACCACTCAAGTTTTGCCAAGAATTTGTCCACAAGGGCTTTATAAGCCTGTAGAACTGGGCATTTGCATTGGAATACCCCTTTGACTTGATTGACAATTAACAACGAATCACCAAAGATGTTCAGTCATTTGATGTTCATGGTGATTGTTGTCTGAAGACCTATGAGCAAGGCTTCATACTCTGCATTATTGTTGGTGCATGGGAAATTTAATTTAAATGATAGGGGCATTGGAGCGCCCTACGGTGTGAAGAATACTATTCCCATGCCACCACCTTGCTCACATTTAGAACCATCAAAAAATAGGGTTATGTCGATCTGTGACTCAAGCTCATCAGAATCTGGCGATTCTGAGACATGGAAGACCCCATCATCGGGTAGTTCTATGACTAGAGGCTGATCGTCTTCAAGAGGAGCCTCTGCTAGTTGATCGGCTATGACCTGTCCTTTGATAGATTTTTGTCCGATAAACTCTATGTCAAATTCTGTCAACAACATGATCCATTTCGCCGTGCGACTACTATGATAAGTACGACTCATCATGTATCGCAATGGATTCTCCTTAGACACAACATACGTAGTGTTGCTCAGCATGTAGTGGCATAGCTTTTTGGTAGCAAACACCACTGCCAAGCAGAGTTTCTCGACGTATGCATAGTTAAGTTCATAACTGACCAGGGTGCGGCTAAGATAGTAAGTAGCCTATTCTTTGTGAAGTTCATTCTTCTGGGCCAGCATGGCGCCCAGTGCCACCTCAGTAGCTGAGATGTATAAGTAGAATGGCACTCCTGGTCTAGGTGGTGCCAATACTGGCGAAGCCAAGTATTGTTTGATGTCATCAAAGGCTGACTGGCACTCGTCATCCCAGTGAAATGCAACCCCCTTGTGCAATAATTTGTTCATGGGTCGGCACTTGTCAGATAGCTGCGCTATGAAGCGCTTGATTGACGTGACCTTTCCTTGCAGACTTTTGAGCTGCTTAATGGTAGTTGGGGGAACCATTTCAAGGATTGCCTTGACTTTCTTTGGGTCCACCTCGATACCTCGCTTTGAGACTATGAAACCCAAGAGTTTTCTAGATGTGACGCCAAATACGCACTTCTTGGGATTCAATCGACTTTATGCTCCATGAGGCGATCGAGGATCTTGCTTAAGTCATCGAGATGATCTGAGCGCAAAAGAGACTTGGCTAACAAATCATCCATGTAATCTTCCAAAGTTTTATGCATGTAATCATGGAAGATGTACGTCATGGCACGTTGGTAGGTGGCGCCAGCATTTTTAAGGCCAAAAGGCATGACCTTATAACAAAATGTCCCCCAAGGCATTGTGAACGCCATTTTTAGTTGATCCTCGGGATTGATACGAATCTGATTGTATCCCGAGAAACCATCCATGAGGGATAGCATTTCGTGACCTGTTGTAGCGTCTACCAACGCGTCGATGCTTGGCAAGGGGAAATCATCCTTAGGACTCGCTTTGTTTAGATCTCAAAAATTAGTGCATATGCGAATCCTCCCGTCGGGATTTTTGATGGGCACCATGTTGGACAGCCATGGCGGATAATCCATGCAGATGACAAACTGTGCATCCAACAACTTTTGCAATTCATCTTTGACCATCAAGGCCACTTTTGGGTGCATCTTACGTAGTTTTTGCTTAACTGGCTTGATTGTCGGATCAAGCGTTAGATTATGCATGACTAGCTACGGATCTAGCCCCGACATGTCTCTGTATGACCATGCAAAAACCTCCTTCTTCTCTTTGAGAAGGGCAATGTAGTCGGCTTGCTCTTCAGGGGATAAGCTTACCCCTAGCTTGATAATCTATGGATTCATTGGATCTAAGCCGATGTCTACGTCAGTCATCTCCTCGATCGACATGTGGGATCCGTCCTCCAACTGATGTGGAGTCGGGATCAAATGGATATCATTAGCTGAGTTTAAATCTACGTTGGGAACCTCGGGTTCCTCTTCAGCCTGAAAGATATCCTGAGTTGTCCCTGGGGTAAAATGAGGCATTTTATCGAAAGGCCAGTACTCTGATGGGGATGGAGGTGAATTGACGTGATCCCAGTCGATGGCATCTATGTCTAGATGCAAGGACCGTGCTGGATCGGCCGGATTGCGGATGGGTGCGGTCAAGTCAATGGAGATCATGTGGATGAAATGAACTTGGTCTCCATTACCGCGGGTGTGATGACTCAAACATTCTGGATGTTCTCTGTGTTCTGGATCTGGTTCTAGAGGGACTGGCATGAATGGATCGGCCCTATGTGCTGATAGGAAGACAGGGTCTTCCCTCGGCACTGATGTCATTATAGGGTCTCGGGGTGGACGGTGCTCATCGTAAACTTGGAGCCATGGATCCAACACTTGGTCCCACCCTGCTGGGTCTACGTACCACTCATGCCCTGGCAGTATGCCCATCTATGCAAATAAGTCATCAATCTCTAAGGGACGTCGTTGTTGCAGTTGTTGCCTTTGTTGCATTTGTCGCATGTGGTTGAGATAGGCCATCTCAGTTTCATCTTTCGAATCGCTGTCGGAGATCCAAAAATGTTCATTTTCTTCAACAACTGCTTGCGAGATTAAGGGCTCACCTTGTTCTAGCAAATTAATCTGGTCCCATTGTTGTTGGTCCACGCTCCGTGGGGGGACCTGATTCTCTTGACACAACACTGGCTCGATTGGAGCCTCTAGAGGGAACAGATTTAAAAATATCTCTTGCCAGTTATTCATGGGAACCTCCTGTGAGTGATCACTATCGGATCCGAAGGGAACATATGACACTGGTTCATGTTCTGCTTCATCCTTCGAAGATCCTTCTAGACACTGTTTATGCTCTCCTTGAAAGTGAGTTCCCAAACTTTCACCTCTCTCTAGCAAAGGAGAAGGGTTATTGATGTTACCAAGGGTGGTTGTTGACCATGGGAGGTAATCTCCCAATGTATATGTTGTGTTTGGGTTGGCATAAGGATCTGATGCCAATCCACCCTTGTTGCCTATTCCTAGGCCTTGCATGTTTTCCACCAAGATGTCTAAGGGCAGGGGGTGGTTGAACCCTACTCCCGACTTGTCATAAGGCATTTGGTATCTTGGTTGGCAAAGGACATGCACTCCTTGCTCATACCTGCCTAGCCCGTATCCATGCCAATTGCATTGGCCAAGATATTTTAGAGCAAAGTTCGGGTTAGACAGATAGTTGACATCTCCTGCAAAAGGCTCTTCATCCTCGTCCTTTTGCATGCATGGTTCAACACCATGGTCAAGGCCCCCATACACAAAATTGGTCTGGTTCGGTGGGTAGCCTAAAGGAACAACTATCCCGATGGGGAGGCGAGGTCTCCCCATGTCTTGCACTGACTCTAGCATGGGCGTTGCTACAACATTCCGCACTAGATACTCCCCTAGGCCCGTGCTGGCCATTTCAATAGTAATTGTTGGTGATTGAGAGGGAGGGAACGGAAGCCCTTCTAGAGTCCATTCCATGTTGGGTGGACTAGGAGCCTCAGCTTCCATTGTGCTAGGTATCTCTTCTATTGAGATGGTTGATATTGTTGGCAGCACCTCTTCCAGGGGTTGAGCCTCTTCCAGGATTTGTTTCCCTTTGTCCTTCTATTTAGCCATGATAGGTGGCATTGGTAGTGAAGGAGCGGATGATGAAGATGCACCTGGTTGGGGTTTTGATGGATTAGTCACCAGTGGTGCCCGTGGCATCGGACCCTGTCTAGATGGATTTAACTAGAAATCCAAGTGCGTCGATGGGAGGGTCGATTGCGGCATCAACTGCACCGCATTGCAATATTTGAAGGGTTCTAAGTCCGTCGGGACTACATGTACTTCTCCTTCAAATGCATACTTCAAACACTGGTGAGCTATCGAAGGGACACACTTCATGTCCCTGATCCATGGTCACCCTAGCAATATGTTGTATGCCATCTCGCCTTCCAAAATATGGCACAATGTAGGTATCATCTTTTGTCCTACCTGAACGGGTAGAACAATTGTGCCAACTATCGAGCATATCGCATCATTGAATGCTCGTAGTGTGTAAGTGGAAGCGGTGATGTGAGAGGCTGGCAGCTTCAGATGTTTCAATGCTGTTGTAGTAATGATGTTACTAGATGAGCCAGTGTCTACCAACACCCTCTTATACGGGATCCCGTTGACCCGCGTGATAACGTGCAGGGGTGGATCTGCCATGTCATCAGATACTGATTTAACTTCATCTTCTCGAAAGGTAATGACTGGCTCCATGCATCGTTTTACATGTCCCACAAAATTATTGAAAGAATTCGCTTCATGGGGCTGCAACTCGATGGCTTTCAAAATCTCCATGAGAGCCTCCCGATGGGGCGTTGATTGCTGTATAAGCTCATATATGGAGAGCCTAGCCGACGTGGTCCGCAAACTCTACGTGAGTTTGGTCCGTATCGTGACCTCGGGTCTAGGCGGAGGTAACTGCACAGGGTGTTGTTGAGGTTGCGACGTTGTTGGAACTTCTCTTGTGGCTGCCTCGGGGGCAACTCCTGGGTATTTCTTGTTCCTGGTCACTATGCTGATCATTCCCACATACCCTTGCATGGGGAAATTCTGTCGCACCTCATTGACCTGAAGGGGTTTTGCTTGTGCCTCATGGGCAGGCAAGGGATCCTTGAAGACCCCCATCTGCTGGTTATTTGGTGCTATGGGGTTGTCCACCGCCAATGTTTTATTATCAATCAAGTCTTGTATCAATCCTTTGAATTTCCAGCATGCGTTCAGGTCATGTCCCCTTCGCCTGTGGAACCTACAATATAAATCCTCTCTGTATCCCTTAGGCTTGGGAGCGTTAGGATCTATGGTTTGGATCTCTGGAAGGGTGATTAAATTTGTCGTTGACAAGCGGTCAAATAGGGAGTCCCTAGACTCCGTATAAGGGGTGTATTGTCGCTTAGGGTGACGTTGCTGATTTTGCTCCTATTTTTTATTTTCTCTTTCATAATTATTAGGAGGCACTGCCTGATAATTAGCCTTTTGAGGTTGTATTTCTTGTGCAGGCTTAGGAACATTTATCGCAACTTGATTAACCGTAGCGGGTTTTGGTTGCGTAGTCCCTGTCTTTGTATTTTTGTTCCACTCTTTCTTTTTAGGTTTGGCAATTTTGCCATCCTGTATTTTGATCTCTTCGATAACTCTGGCTTGCGCCAGAGCTTCTTCTAAGGTGGCGTATTGTTGCAGCTGCAATAGCCCAGAGATTGATCTCAGACAACTTCGTGAAAACATTTGTGTGAGGTCGGACATAGGGGGAAGGTAGGGTAGCTTAGAAAGTAGAGCCCTCCATCGATTCCCGTAGGCCGCCATTGTCTCCTCCTCATATTGCCTGAGGCTGGCCAGGTCACTCAGTGATGCCTTCTTCTTGGTGTTGAAGGTGAAGCGTTCAAGGAACGCATCCACTAATTGATCCAAATTATTTATGTTGTGCTTCGGCAACTGGGTGAACCAATCCGAGGTAGGGCCTACGAATGTGGTTATGAATGTCCTTAGCAATAGTGCATCATTATCCTGAATGCCAAAGCATTGGCTCAGGAATCTTGTCACATGCTCTTGAGCATCCTCTTCACCCTTAAAGATTGCCAATTGAGGCAACTTGAAATGTTCGGGGTAAGAAGGTGTGGGCACTGACGGATGCACTGGATGACTGTGGAGTTGGCGTAACGTGGGCTTTTGGGGCCCAGAAGCTTTGGTTTCCATAGACTCCAAATGCTCTAATAGCGCTTTGTATGCATCGAAAGATTTAATTTCTTCCTCTTTTGTTTGCTCCCATTGTGAGTTATGGGAGACTGGAGGCCTATGGAGGGGTGGCCGGATAGCACCCCCTCCGCCTTGATAGGGCATTTTGGCCTGCTCTACTTCTGGTTCATACTCCTCGTAAACTTCTCGAGGAGTCTCTGGGCGAGACCTCTGACCCTGAGTGGGTCTCCGCGGAGGGTACCCATCATTGTTTCGGGGAGTGGCCTCCCTCTCAGGTCTATGGGGTCTCGGAGGCAAAGCTTGACGAGGTCGCGGAGACCTATCCTGCACCAAGGGATTATGCCTCTCAAATGGTTCCACTTTTTGGGTGCGAGGGGTTGGCACCCTCTCAGGTAAGTTATAAAGTAGCTCGTCTGCTTCGCGCTGAATGCGCTCTTTGTTAAGGTGGTATAAGCGCTCTAACTGCTGATGATCTTGCTCAAGCCGCATGATCTGGGCTTGGCGGGTGGCATGTCTGGTGACTGCCAGGTCAATTTGGTCTGCCATCTTGGGCTTAGGAGGCTTGAATGTTTCTCCTATGTATTTGCCTCGGTCTTGATGATCCGAGATTTCAATGGGTCGCTTCCCTCTATCGAGGTTGGTGGCATTTACCTGAGGCTCTGGCCTCGATGTGTGACCATGGTATCTAGCAAGTGCGGAAGCGCAAGGCTCCCGCACTGTATATTGCTCTCGAGGAATGTGATGGTCTTCCTCGTACTCCCTTTCATGGGTGTGAAAGGGGCGGGCGGAGTTAGCTCGCCCTGTGTGGAGAGCCCTGCGCTCTGGGTTTTGTCTTTCAGTTCTAACAATGATGGGAGGCAAAGGAGAGATGCCATAGTCACGTTGTCTCTCCTCATGGGCACTGTGCCTCTCTAGCGCTTCGTTGCATGGTGGCCACTCATATCTAGCCTCTAAAGGCGGTCTTCTATTTACGTTGAGTGCCACATGTAAAGCTTCTTCCCGAAAGGGGCTGTGTTGAATGGGCGTGTCCCCCAGAGGGGTGTCCCTATAATTCCACCTTGACATGGAATGATGTGGACTCTCTTGTGGTCCGGACCGCCAAGGCGGTATGGCCAAGTCCTCAGGGCTAAAGCGAAGGCGACTTGTGCCCGCTCTTTGTACACTTTTCGTAGCTTCTGCCCTTGATTGGGCTTGGCTACGGGTGCACACCATTGTGGTGCTCTTCTACAAGCTAAGCAGATTTTTATCTTTTTGTTTATGATTTTTATGATTTTTTTGTTACACTAAGCAGAAATGAACACACACATACACAAACGGTGATTATCTCTTTTAAAGATTAATGGTGTGTCCTAGACTGGTTTTAGTGCATTTTGATGATTTTGTTTTGTTTTTGAAAGTTTTGAAGAACGTTTAAATGCGTAATGAAGGCTCATATGACTCCCATAAATGGTCGCCCCTTCAATATACCATTGCCCGGCCGATATACCAACCTCTCTATATACCCGCCCTTACGAGAGGGAAACTATAGGTACGTGAGAGCAGATGGTACGTGGTACATAGGCGGTACGAAAGGGGGATTGTCCTGTTAATGACACCTACCATAGAAGACTTATCCTCACATGCTGGGAATCACCCCAGTGACACTCGGTCAGCTTTCATCAGGATTTACGCCTAACAACAGTGACAATCGGGGTAAATGGATGCAAAAATCAAGCCAAGGTGGTGATGAACCCACCGTTGGTCTTGATCAAGGGCTGGGGTCTTACGACCAGCTCCTTGGTTTAAAAATGCCACGTGATGTGTGTGTGGTTCTTTTTATTAAAAATTAAAACAGGCAGAAGCAACTACTTTCCTTAAGAAGGCAAAATTGATAGAAAATAGAAACAAAAAAGCAAAAAATGATAGGAACAGTTTAGGACCCTTACCTTTTCTCTGCCTAAACTTGTTGTTTCTGATCCTCGGCCCTGAAAATGTATAGACAAAAATTTGTCCCTGTGTGAGACGAATTCCAGAACAGAATTCGTCCCTATCTGAGATGAATTAGAATTCGTCTCAGGGTCAGACGAATTACAGTAAGGTATTCGCCACAGGCAAAGACGAATAACAGTCAGAGCTCGAACAATGGTACCTGTGAGCACAAAACACAAATTTTTGATCAGTTTCTTGATCTCAAAAACCAGGGGACAGAGTCCCACCGTGATCGCCACTGAAAGCACGAGATTTCGGAAGAAAGAAATACTAATGCGACGCATTCAAAATCAAACAAACGCTTAAGTCCTAAGATGTGAAATGCATGAAATGAAAGAGACGAATTGAACGGAGATAAAAGAAAGTACAGAAAGCACAACCCTTTTTATTTAACTCTCGTAATATCGGTTACAAAGACGCCTCCTCCCTTTTCAGGGGCTAGGAGCGTTAAAAGAGTTTTGGTTACAATCATGACTTAGTGCTCCTCCTTCCGCGTGCCCACATTTGAAATGGGCGGGCCAAAGTGTTGCCGCCACTGGTGTTGATGAATCCTTGATCCTTGCTGCTCCTCCTGCATTCAAAGACACAACAAGTCGTTAGTAGCACCTGTGACAAAAGATGAAGCGTTTGATCTTAAAAACCAATGGAGGATGCATGCATAAGATTAGCTAAACCGATGAATAAAATGACTCCAAATAACCTGCAAATTTGACAGAGACCAGAGAACATTACCAGAGGGCCACTGCCATCAAAACAGTTAGAGAAATGCCACCGATTCGAATTCGACTGTAATTCGTCCCTGGGCAGGACGAATTCAACTGTAATTCGTCCTCGGGTAGGACGAATTCGCCTACGACAAAGCGCCGAAGTGATGCTGCCCAAATGTCGCATCTCGGGATCTCCAAAAGACCTGCAAACATAGGGGTTAGCTAATTGGGGGCATTTTGGGATGACCCAGATGGTCGGATTTCCCCAATTTGACCTCCATCAATGGGAATTTGACGTCGCTACCTGCAAGTTAGTGAGGACAACAAAAGCGACAAAACATGATAAGATTTGATCAAAACCTTCTGAAATCGAAATTATAAACTATCTAAACAGCATAAAATGGAATGGAATATAAACAAGTGACAAAAGAACAAATTAAAATGAAACTAAGAAGTGCGGGCCGCCCGGGCGGGCCGCCCACCGTTAGAACTTGATTTCGGCACCAATCCACTCGGGATGGGCCCAAAATCTCTTGTAATGGGTTGTCGGCGAATTGGTAGATCAATGTGGTCAAATGTCGGGTTTTGGGTCCGGATTCACACTTCCAATAGCCACCCAATAACCTCTCTTGCGAAAGAGATCAAGGATGTGGAAGAGGTGAATCAAAAGGGTAAAATGTGGTATTCAATTTGGCAGCACTTCGTTGCTTGAAAATGCCTCCAACTTGTCTCCTTTTGGGTGGGAAAGTCCACCATTTTATAGACCCAAGGGGTCTCTTTTGGAGGGGCATGCAGGGGTGCCATGTGGCGGCCATGCCTTCTCAAGAGGGAGGAGACTCCTCCCTGACTTGGGCTTCCATGACTGCCCTTGTGACAGTCCTCTAACGCCCACTCTGCCCACCTACACGCGCATGCAAGGCAGGAGGCATTAATTGACTGTCCTCGGCTGCCACTTGGCACAATTTTTCTTTTTGCCCGTTGAACCTGGAATTCGTCCTGACCCAGAGCGAATTCAGAATTCGTCCCTGGGTGAGACGGATCCCAATTTGAATTCGTCCCTGGGTGGGACGGATACTGAGCAAGGTGCCTGAATGTGCCAAATTGCCTTCTGACCTTCCAAAATTGCTACAAAAGTGGTTAGGACCACTGTTTAACCTCTGAGGGCTGCCCTGGGGGCTGTGTGTGTCAAAGCGATCAGTGTTTGCAGTCACATAATCGGATTGGTGCTGTTTTGGTGTCTACAGATGCCCCTTTTTGGGATGCGTTGTGCATGGCGCAGCGTCGAGCAAAAATAGATAACCAAAGCACTAATGATTAGGGTTTCTTGGTAACCTAACCAAATTTTGATGCCCCAAGTATGGAAAGGGCATGCATTCTTGAATCCTTGCTTCTGACGAGCTAAGGAATTTGATTTCAAGTATTAACCTATTTTGGTGAGGTGTGACTTGAGCTTGGACATTGATCAGTCATGATTAGGCAAAGGGCGCAACCTTTTGTCCACAGGGGAACCTTGTGTTCATGCTTCGCGGAATGCCAAGTGATTTGATCAATTTGTGATTATTGCTTGTTTACTGCCCCAAGCAGGAGCGTAATTGTCTTTGTCAATGATTCTTTGAATGCATGTCATTTTCCTTAATTGGGTGTGTGTTTGTTGATTGGTGACTAAGTGTGACTACCCCCTCAAGCGACGAATCGATGAGGGAATGACCTTCGTGAGAAAAGCGACGAGTCGCTTGACCCAAGATGACTTGTGCAAGGGTGCCTTTAGATGGTTTAGCATTAAGCATGTGCAATTTTTCTGACATTTAGACCTATTTTTGGTGGGTGGTAACCCTTTTTGCGACGCTTTTTGGAGCTGAAATTGGCGAAAATCCGTCCTCCCGTGGAGCGGTCCGGCTAAAGTAGCCTTCTTAGGGAGTAGGATAGTGACAATTTGTGACCCCAACATCTGTTTTGTATGCCCGGGATGTCAAGTGCAACAGCACTCTCATCGGGCAAGTTTATTAGTTGTTTTAGTGCATTTTTGTTCAATTTTTGATGTTTTTTGAAATTTTTGGCCTGAATTCATCCCAGGGTGGGACGAATACCAGCTTAGAATTCATCCTAGGGTGGGACGAGCGCTAACCAGAGTGCTCATCCCAGGGGAAGATGAATTTAAGCTCAAAAGGCCTATTTAAAGGCCAAATCTAGGGTTTGGGCTCATTTGCATCTGATTTTTCTTGCGATTTGGAGCTCTAGGGAGGAGGAGGTTAATTCTGCGAAGCGAAGCACTGCCGAATTTCTCCTGACATCATGAGTGCACAAACCGGGTCGAGCGACGAAGCCGAAGCGAGACCAGTAAGTGCTCCCTAGAGTTATTACTTTTGTTTTAAAACTGCAAGTGTTTTGTTTAATTATTTTTGTGATGATGTTTTTCAAAATTTTAAAACTTAAACCTTGAAACTGAGCTGAAGACAACTAAGACTTAGTGTACAACTAAACGTAGCGCAAAACCTAGGTAAAGAATTTTTATTTTGCTTATAACTAAACCCTAGGATAAACGAAACGTAAAACCCTAAGACTTAATTTTTGTTGTTTTTTGAATTTTTGTTCTGTTTTTAAATTAATCAGTTAGGATTAGAAACCCTAAGACTGAAAAATTAATTTTTTAAATTTTTTTCATTTTATTTTTTGAATTTATCAGTTAGGATTAGAAACCCTAGAACTGAAATTTTTTTTTTTTTTTTTTTTTGCTTACATTGGTATACAATGTTGTATATTCATGTTATTTTTGTACAATTATTTTCCATGATTTTAATGTTTTTGAATTATTTTCTTTTGCAGGTTGTTAGGAGCCGGTACCGTGTACCCACTACTTTTACTGAAGCATGGGGGCTCGACTGAGGCTGACTGGGAGTGGCTTGATGCCCTTGGGCTCAAGCAAGTGGCTCGACTAGAGCCTGTGGTCACAGATCAGGCCTATTTGATGGCCCTGATCAATCTTTGGGATCCATGGACCAACACCTTCCATCTCCCAATAGGGGAGATGACTGTTACCTTGGAGGATATCTATCGGCTTCTGTGGATTTCGATAGATGGACTGCCGATCAGGACATCACCGCGTGATCAGCGGACAATTATATTGACGAGATGCTTCGGGCATGGGGAGGAGCTGGGTGTGGAGGATCCACTAGAGAGGGTAGAGGGCGAGCCAGATTGGCGGGATTTTGGTCCGCTGGTGGCTGGAGAGGGGGGTGTTGGGCGTGAGGCACGCATTCCTTATGGGCCTCATGTCCAACATGTTGTTACCTGACTCGTCAGGCGCGAGGTTCCCATGGAACCTGCTGGATTTGGTTTGGCAGTTGGTAGAGTGCCCGACAGAGGCACCGCTTATCATGAGATGGGGACAGACACTATTGGCACAGCTCTATGGGGAGTTGTATGAGGTCCGCTATCGGCAGTGAAAGGGGATTAGTTGTAGCTACTTGTTGCAGTGTTGGGCTTGGTAGCACATAGCAGTGGAGAGGCCAACCGGGTTACCATGGATGACTCGGGCGGAGATGGAGGATAGGGAGATAGGTTATGCAGTTTTATGGTGGCGGTCCGGGGAGTAGGGGCAGAGTCGATGGTGGGCAGGTGTCGTAGGGCACTATGTCGATACCTTCTCTCGGCTTACTCCAGGGGAGGTGGTTTGGCGCCCTTATCGGGACTGTCTAGCCTGGCCGAAGGCTGGAGAGTGGCTTCGATGGGTACGTAGAGAGCGGTGGCTGATTGGGCGGCATGGGACCGAGCATGAGTTCTTCTCATATAGCCAAGTGACACGATAGTTTGGGGTGTGCCAGGGGTTTCTTGGTGAGCCCGTGGTCTATCGACGCCGGGGGGATGAGAGGACTCTAGACCGATCGGTCATCATGCCACTGGGTGAGGATTCAGATGTGGTGATCGATGTCCCGGATATGGATGACGTCGGGACTACCGCAGAGTATGACTCGTGGTGGGTACTACGGTGATGGCGGGGAGAGGGGCCATTGGGAGGCACGAAGGCGGTAGCGATGGGCGGGGAGGGTGCTGAGGCACCAGGGGATGATTGGGGAGCTCCTTTGGAGGATGCAAAGATGGTAGAGGTGGAGGGTGAGGATGTGGATCTTGGGGCTCCGGATCAGTCGAAGATGCAGGACATCGTGGAGCAGTGGGAGCCAGAGTAGGCTATTGTTCAAGAGATGCCCATGCCTCGGGCCAATGCGGTAGATGTGGATGCAGGGTTACATGCTGAGATTGCATGGTTGGAGGGGTTGCTACGAAGGCGAGATGAGGAGTTGGGGGAAGCTCTACAGGAGAGGGATCTCCTACGGATGCAGCTGGCAGAGCGAGAGAATGCATTAGCTGCTTCTCATCGATGGGATGGGGGTACTGATGCGGCACGAGAGAGGGATCTCCTACAGACATAGCTGGTAGAGAGGGATAGGGCTTTGGCATGGTGCGAGGAGAACTTGGCGACGTATCACCAATGAGAGATGGAGTCGTTGCGGTAACGGTTAGAGATGGAGGGGGAGATTATCCGCCTTGGTGGGTGGGTCCCTACATTCAGCACAGGTGGATCATCGCACCATTCGAGAGGGAGTGAGACTGAGCAGTCAGCATCCTCTCGGCGTAGGTGACTAGATGAGGGGGGGTGAGTAGGCATGATGCGGGGGCTAGCAGTAGCCGCCCTGAGGGGTCCCATAGGACCCACACCATGGGGGGTAGTTCCCGTCGCACCGATCCTGCGTGATCATGGTGGCCGATGCCCTAGGCTTGGGGGTTTTTGAGCTTTTGGATTGTGCGGGGTTAGATGACCGGTTATTGTAGCCTACGGGCATTTTTGATGATATATATATATATGACTTTATTTTGTTTATGCGAGTGATGATTTGATTTTATGCATGATGATTGATGAGTATGGATGTATGCATGTTAATTTATTTTGATGGATGCATATGTTATGATGAATGCAAATGTTTTTGATGTATATGTGATATGCAAAATGTAATGGATGAATTGAATTTGTGTTGTTTGGTTAGGGCACCATAGACTGTTTAGGACTTTGTGATTTTTTTTTTAGGTGATTGTTGTGGTAAATGACTTTGTATGTATACATGTGGTTTTTTTTTTTTGATGGTATTGTAAGGATGAAAAGTAGCGCAGTTGGTTTAGAAATGTAGCTAAGGTTTTCTGAGACTCAGACGGTTTTAACTCACTAGCCATGATTGTACTTTATCTTACAAGACTTTTGAACAAGGTATGAATCGGACTTGTCTTTGACCAAGTTATTTCACATCCCTGTGTGTGCAATTGAGTTCATTTATGTGGTATTTGTCGAGATACCGCCAGTGCCAGATAGGCTGTCAACCAAACCTGTACTGAGGATCACCTAATTAGCTCCACTAACTCCTTTATTGTATTTAGTCAGATTAATCTATGGTGCTATCTAGGATACCATAAGCTAGCTCATCCACATGCAAACATTGATCTGTACACAAGTTAATGTGACAGATATATCGTCATGTGGGAGGTTTACCACCAGTGACCGATAGGCTATCCACCAAACTAGTACTGAGGCTTGCCTCATGACCTGTCGAAATGCTGAGAGTTCCAAGGATTCAAGTTTGACTCCCTTCTTTTCTTCAATTGTATTGGGATACTTGCTCCTTTGTAGTGATAAAAATCACTATTTATTTTTATATATTTTTCTTTTGAGCAAGGGATTTGGATATGGAGTGATAAGAATCACTATTGTATGTGCTTTTTGATGTATGCACTCTGGGATATCAAATTTTGGTGTTTTGACTTTTGCAAATTTTTGATGTTTTGCAACTATTGAGAACTTGGGATTCTTGGGGAATTGGGTAGGGAAGATGCTTGTCCTTTTGCCAACTCTCAGCATTCTTTGGGTCATTTGCATAGGGGGATGAGCAAGATAACCATTTCGCTTATGGTGACCTGGATTACTATGCAGGTTTCATCTTTCGTTCACACAACTTGGGAATTTTTATGTGTTTTAATTTGTGTTGGGATGCTACGTAACAAGGTGTGATCCAAGTAGAACTCTACCTTCGTAAAATCTGTCTGACTTGGTACAGTACATGGCTAGAAAGCAAAATTATGACTGAAAGATGAAAACTCTTGATACATTATAAGACCACTGACTCTAGTGTGGTAAAAAGCAGTAAATGGCGTATTTTTGTTGTTTTTTGGATTGCTTATAAAATGGAAAAATGTGGAACAAGATGGACTAGCAGAGCAATTACAGCCTATGGTGCCTTTGACCTGTACGACCACAAATATGCAATGTATGGATGCGATGCTTAATGCAGCTATATATTTTTGTATTTTTGATGGATTGATTTTTGTGAATATGAAGATGAGATGTGAGAAGAGCTTTTTATTGATGAATTTGAGCATGCCTAGAAATGAGATGCAAATTTTTGTTGTTTTTGATGATTTTTGGATTTTGAATTTCTTTATTTTTGACCAAGCGATTGTGGGAATCCTTGGAGCATTTTGGGGTTGACCAGCGATTGACCTGAGCTTTTGGGATTGACAGCATTGTAGGAATCCTTGGAGCATTTGGGATTGACCATTCAAAACTTGGAGCATTTTGGGATTGACAAACGGGAACAAATTATAGAACGAATTTGGGATTGACCAAGCGATTATAGGAATCCTTGGAGCATTTTTGGGATTGACCAAGCGATTGTAGGAATCCTTGGAGCATTTTTGGGATTGACCAAGCGATTATAGGAATCCTTGGAGCATTTTTGGGATTGACCAAGCGATTATAGGAATCCTTGGAGCATTTTTGGGATTGACCAAGCGATTATAGGAATCCTTGGAGCATTTTTGGGATATGGCTCTCTTAGATATGGAATGGTCACAAATGACTGATATTCAAGGGTTCTATTTCCTTGATTCCATCAAGAGAGGCTAGCCGGTATGTCTCGAGTCCTATTTTGCTATCAATGACATATGGACCTAACCAATTTGCCATGAACTTGTCCCTTAGGTGGGACGGCAAACTAGAGTTCTATTGGTTTTCCTTCAAAACCAAATCACCAACCCGAAAGTCCCTCAGGTGAACTTTCATGTTGTAAGCTTTCTTAAGTCGCTCTTGATAGATACGTAAATGCTCGAGAGCATTAACGCGTCATTCGTCAAGCAACGTAAGCTGGTCTAACCGGGCCTACCGTGCAGCGTCATCATCGATGAACTCTTGCATTGATATGCGCAGGGAAGGAATTTCCAACTCTAGAGGCATGACTGCCTCGGAGCCATACACGAGCGAAAACGGAGTGGCCCTAGTGGGCGTTCGAATGCTAGTGCGATAAGCCCATAGGGCAAGTGGGATTTGGATGTGCCAATCCTTATGACTATCTGCGACTATCTTTTTAAGGATGGCAACTAGCATTTTGTTTGACGCCTCTGCTTGCCCATTCGCCTATGGATAATAGGGTGTCAAAAAACTATGCTGAATTTTGTACTTTGTGGTCAAAGCATGCACGTCTTTGTTCTTGAATGGTGTCCCATTATCCGAGACTATTTTGGATGGAATACCAAAATGACATATGATGTTATGCAAAATGAACTCCACAATGCGGGGTCCTGTCGTAGAGGTAAGCGAAACTGCTTCCACCCACTTGGTAAAATACTTTGTGGCCGTTATGATAAACGTGTGACGGCCTGACGACGTAGGGGAGATCTTTCCAATTAGATCGAAGCCCCACTACAAAAATGGCCAAGCCGACTGGACTGTCTGCAAGGCCTGGGAAGGTACATGCATCAAATTGGCATGGTGTTGACACTTCACGCACTTCTTGACATATGCGCAACAATCTCGCTCTAAAGATGGCCAATAATAGCCCATGCAAAGAATGCGCTTTGCGATGGCCATACCACTGAAGTGGCCACCACATGTACCATCGTGCGCTTGGGCGACTGCCCAAGTGGACTCTTGCTGGTCCAAGCAACGAAGGAGGATTCCTTCATAGCTGTGATGGTACAAAATGTCTCCTATCAAGACATACTTAGCCGCTTTCTGCTTGAATGCTCATTTTGTGGCATGTGTCAATCCAAGCGGGAGATTACCTAACTTGAGGTAGTCTCTAATGGGTAAATACCAGTCCTATTGATCAGAAACCTCGATGGTATGAACAACCAATCCCTCTTGAAGTTCATCCCTAGCAAACGCTGAGTGGGATAGAACTTGTAAGAATAGCGTTGTGTTGCTATTAATGGGAGTAGGGGAGAACAAGGACCCCTAGTTGGCATGTTTTAGACGATCATGGATTCGAGAGAACTTATCCGAGGATGGTTCAATCTGGATCATGTGGATTCCTGGCATCAAGTCAGAGCTTGCATGCTCCATCATGGATTGCGATAGGGTTTTGACTTGAATGGTTGTCATATCACCGGAAAGGTCTTGCGGGATTAGTGACCCCAAGGAGGCCATTGTGTCCACAAAATGATTCGATGACCGAGGGAGTGCCTCGATGTCATACCACTCAAGTTTTGCCAGGAATTTGTCCACAAGGGCTTTATAAGCCTGCAGAACTGGGCATTTGCATTGGAATACCCCTTTGACTTGATTGACAATTAACAGTGAATCACCAAAGATGTTCAGTCATTTGATGTTCATGGTGATTGTTGTCTGAAGACCTATGAGCAAGGCTTCATACTCTGCATTATTGTTGGTGCATGGGAAATTTAATTTAAATGACAG
This sequence comes from Wollemia nobilis, assembly GCA_028583015.1. Lineage (NCBI taxonomy): Eukaryota > Viridiplantae > Streptophyta > Pinopsida > Araucariales > Araucariaceae > Wollemia > Wollemia nobilis. Next base: position 12,076,527 of record JAQPPZ010001125.1, read on the forward strand.
GGGCATTGGAGCACCCTACGGTGTGAAGAATACTATTCCCATGCCACCACCTTGCTCACATTTAGAACCATCAAAAAATAGGGTTATGTCAGCCCGTGACTCAGGCTCATCAGAATCTGGCGATTCTGAGACATGGAAGACCCCATCATCGGGTAGTTCTATGACTAGAGGCTGATCATCTTCAAGAGGAGCCTCTGCTAGTTGATCGGCTATGACCTGTCCTTTGATAGATTTTTGTCCGATAAACTCTATGTCAAATTTCGTCAACAACATGATCCATTTCGTCGTGCGACTACTATGATAAGTATGACTCATCATGTATCGCAATGGATTCTCCTTAGACACAACATACGTAGTGTTGCTCAACATGTAGTGGCATAGCTTTTTGGTAGCAAACACCACTGCCAAGCAAGTTTCTCGACGTATGCATAGTTAAGTTCATAACCGACCAGGGTGCGGCTAAGATAGTAAGTAGCCTATTCTTTGTGAAGTTCATTCTTCCGGGCCAGCATGGCGCCCAGTGCCACCTCAATAGCTGAGATGTATAAGTAGAATGACACTCCTGGTCTAGGTGGTGCCAATACGGCGGCGAAGCCAAGTATTGTTTGATGTCATCAAAGGCTGACTGGCACTCGTCATCCTAGTGAAATGTAACCCCCTTGTGCAATAATTTGTTCATGGGTCGGCACTTGTCAGATAGCTGTGCTATGAAGCGCTTGATTGACGCGACCTTTCCCTGTAGACTTTTGAGCTGCTTAATGGTAGTTGGGGGAACCATTTCAAGGATTGCCTTGACTTTCTTTGGGTCCACCTCGATACCTCGCTTTGAGACTATGAAACCCAAGAGTTTTCTAGATGTGACGCCAAATACGCACTTCTTGGGATTCAGTCTGACTTTATGCTCCATGAGGCGATCGAGGATCTTGCTTAAGTCATCGAGATGATTTGGGCGCAAAAGAGACTTGGCCAACAAATCATCCATGTAATCTTCCAAAGTTTTATGCATGTAATCATGGAAGATGTACGTCATGGCACGTTGGTAGGTGGCGCCAACATTTTTAAGGCCAAAAGGCATGACCTTATAACAAAATGTCCCCCAAGGCATTGTGAACGCCATTTTTAGTTGGTCCTCGGGATTGATACGAATCTGATTGTATCCCGAGAAACCATCCATGAGGGATAGCATTTCGTGACCTGCTGTAGCGTCTACCAATGCGTCGATGCTTGGCAAGGGGAAATCATCCTTAGGACTCACTTTGTTTAGATCTCAAAAATCAGTGCATATGCGAATCCTCCCATCGGGATTTTTGATGGGCACCATGTTGGACAGCCATGGCGGATAATCCACGTAGATGACAAACTGTGCATCCAACAACTTTTGCAATTCGTCTTTGACCATCAAGGCCACTGTTGGGTGCATCTTACGTAGTTTTTTCTTAACTGGCTTGATTGTTGGATCAAGCGTTAGATTATGCGTGACTAGCTATGGATCTAGCCCTGGCATGTCTCTGTATGACCATGCAAAAACCTCCTTCTTCTCTTTGAGAAGGGCAATGTAGTCGGCTTGCTCTTCGGGGGATAAGCTTACCCCTAGCTTGATAATCTATGGATTCATTGGATCTAAGCCGATGTCTACGTCAATCGTCTCCTCGATCGACATGTGGGATCCGTCCTCCAACTGATGTGGAGTTGGGATCAAATGGATATCATTAGCTGAGTTTAAATCTACGTTGGGAACCTCGGGTTCCTCTTCAGCCTGAAAGATATCTTGAGTTGTCCCTAGGGTAAAATGAGGCATTTTACCGAAAGGCCAGTACTCTGATGGGGATGGAGGTGAATTGACGTGATCCCAGTCGATGGCATCTATGTCTAGATGCAAGGACCATGTTGGATCGGCCGGATTGCGGATGGGTGCGGTCAAATCAATGGAGATCATGTGGATGAAATGAATTTGGTCTCCATTACCATGGGTGTGATGACTCAAACATTCTGGATGTTCTCTATGTTTTGGATCTGGTTCTAGAGGGACAGGCACGAATGGATCGGCCCTATGTGCTGATAGGAAGACAGGGTCTTCCCTCGACACTGATGTCATTATAGGGTCTCGGGGTGGACGGTGCTCATCGTAAACTTGGAGCCATGGATCCAACACTTGGTCCCACCCTGTTGGGTCTACGTACCACTCATGCCCTGGCAGTATGCCCATCTGTGCAAATAAGTCATTAATCTCCAAGGGACGCCGTTGTTGCATTTGTTGCCTTTGTTGCATTTGTCGCATGTGGTTGAGATAGGCCATCTCAGTTTCATCTTTCGAATCACTGTCGGAGATCCAAAAATGTTCATTTTCTTCAACAACTGCTTGCGACATTAAGGGCTCACCTTGTTCTAGCAAATTAATCTGGTCCCATTGTTGTTGGTCCACGCTCCGTGGGGGGACCTGATTCTCTTGACACAGCACTGGCTCGATTGGAGCCTCTAGAGGGAACAAATTTAAAAATATCTCTTGCTAGTTATTCATGGGAATCTCCTATGAGTGATCACTATCGGATTCGAAGGGAACATATGACACTGGTTCATGTTCTGATTCATCCTTCGAAGATCCTTCTAGACACTATTTATGCTCTCCTTGAAAGTGAGTTCTCGAAATTTCACCTCTCTCTAGCAAAGGAGAAGGGTTATTGATGTTACCAAGGGTGGTTGTTGACCATGGGAGGTAATCTCCCAATGTATATGTTGTGTTTGGGTTGGCATAAGGATCTGATGCCAATCCACCCTTGTTGCCTATTCCTAGGCCTTGCATGTTTTCCACCAAGATGTCTAAGGGCAGGGGGTGGTTGAACCCTACTCTCGACTTGTCATAAGGCATTTGGTATCTTGGCTGGCAAAGGACACGCACTCCTTGCTCATACCTGCCTAGCTCGTATCCATGCCAATTGCATTGGCCAAGATATTTTAGAGCAAAGTTCGGGTTAGACAGATAGTTGACATCTTCTACAAAAGGCTCTTCGTCCTCATCCTTTTGCATGCATGGCTCAGCACCATGGTCAAGGCCCCCATACACAAAATTGGTCTGGTTTGGTGGGTAGCCTAAAGGAACAACTATCCCGATGGGGAGGCGAGGTCTCCCCATGTCTTGCACTGACTCTAGCGCGGGCGTTGCTACAACATTCTGCACTAGATACTCCCCTAGGCCCGTGCTGGCCATTTCAACAGTAATTGTTGGCGATTGAGAGGGAGGGAATGGAAGCCCTTCCGGAGTCCATTCCATGTTGGGTAGACTAGGAGCCTCAGCTTCCATTGTGCTAGGTATCTCTTCTGTTGAGATGGTTGATATTGTTGGCAACACCTCTTCTAGGGGTTGAGCCTCTTCCAGGATTTGTTTCCCTTTGTCCTTATGTTTAGCCATGACAGGTGGCATTGGTAGTGAAGGAGCGGATGATGAAGATGCACCTGGCTGGGGTTTTGATGGATTAGTCACCAGTGGTGCTCGCGGCATCGGACCCTGTCTAGATGGATTTAACTGGAAATCCAAGTGCGTCGATGGGAGGGTCGATTGCGGCATCAACTGCATCGCATTGCAATATTTGAAGGGTTCTAAGTCCATCGGGACTACATGTACTTCTCCTTCAAATGCATACTTCAAACACTGGTGAGCTATCGAAGGGACACACTTCATGTCCCTGATCCATGGCCGCCCTAGCAATATGTTGTATGCCATCTCGCCTTCCAAAATATGGCACAATGTAGGTATCGTCTTTTGTCCTACCTGAATGGGTAGAACAATTGTGCCAACTATCGAGCATATCGCATCGTTGAATGCTCGTAGTGTGTAAGTGGAAGCGATGATGTGAGAGGCTGGAAGCTTCAGATGTTTCAATGCTACTGTAGTAATGATGTTATTGGATGAGCCAGTGTCTACCAACACCCTCTTATACGGGATCCCATTGACCCGCGCGATAACGTGCAGGGGTGGATCTGCCATGTCATCAGATACTGATTTAACTTCATCTTCTCAGAAGGTAATGACTGGCTCCGTGCATCATTTTACATGTCCCACAAAGTTATTGAAGGAATTCGCTTCATGGGGCTGCAACTCGATGGCTTTCAAAATCTCCATGAGAGCTTCCCGATGGGGTGTTGATTGCTGTATAAGCTCATATATGGAGAGCCTAGCCGACGTGGTCTACAAAATCTGCATGAGTTTGGTCCGTATCGTGACCTCGGGTCTAGGCAGAGGCAACTGCACAGGGTGTTGTTGAGGTTGCGACATTGTTGGAACTTCTCTTGTGGCTACCTCGGGGGCAACTCCTGGGTATTTCTTGTTCCTGGTCACTATGCTGATCATTCCCACATACCCTTGCATGGGGAAATTCTGTCGCACCTCATTGACCTGAAGGGGTTTTGCTTGTGCCTCATGGGAAGGCAAGGGATCCTTGAAGACCCCCATCTGTTGGTTATTTGGTGCTATGGGGTTGTCCACTGCCAATGTTTTATTATCAATCAAGTCTTGTATCAATCCCTTGAATTTCCAGCATGCATTCAGGTCATGTCCCCTTCGCCTGTGGAACCTACAATATAAATCCTCTATGTATCCCTTAGGCTTGGGAGCGTTAGGATCTATGGTTTGGATCTCTGGAAGGGTGATTAAATTTGCCATTGACAAGCGGTCAAATAGGGAGTCCCTAGACTCCGTATAAGGGGTGTATTGTCGCTTAGGGTGACGCTGCTGATTTTGCTCCTATTTTTTATTTTCTCTTTCATAATTATTAGGAGGCACTCGCTCGATAATTAGCCTTTTGAGGCTGTATTTCTTGTGCAGGCTTAGGAACATTTATCGCAACTTGATTAACCGCAGCGGGTTTTGGTTGCGTAGTCCCTATCTTTGTATTTTTGTTCCACTCTTTCTTTTTAGGTTTGGCAATTTTGCCATCCTGTATTTTGATCTCTTCGATAACTCTGGCTTGCGCCAAAGCTTCTTCTAAGGTGGCATATTGTTGTAGCTGCAATAGCCCAAAGATTGATCTCAGACAACTTCGTGAAAACATTTGTGTGAGGTCGGACATAGGGGGAAGGTAGGGTAGCTTAGAAAGCAGAGCCCTCCATCGATTCTCGTAGGCCGCCATTGTCTCCTCCTCATATTGCCTGAGGCTGGCCAAGTCACTCAGTGATGCCTTCTTCTTGGTGTTGAAGGCAAAGCGTTCAAGGAACGCATCCACTAATTGATCCAAGTTATTTATGCTGTGCTTTGGCAACTGGGTGAACCAATCCGAGGCAGGGCCTGCGAATGTGGTTATGAATGTCCTTAGCAACAACGCATCATTATCCTGAATGCCAAAGCATTGGCTCAGGAATCTTGTCACATGCTCTTGAGCATCCTCTTCACCCTTAAATATTGCCAATTGAGGCAACTTGAAATGTTCGGGGTAAGGAGGTGTGGGCACTGACGGATGCACTGGATGACTACGGAGTTGACGTAACGTGGGCTTTTGGGGCCAGAAGCTTTGGTCTCCACAGACTCCAAATGCTCTAATAGCGCTTTGTATGCATCGAAAGATTTAATTTCTTCCTCTTTTGTTTGCTCCCATTGTGAGTTATGGGAGACTGGAGGCCTATGGAGGGGTGGCCGGATAGCACCCCCTCCACCTTGATAGGGCATTTTGGCCCGCTCTACTTCTTGTTCATACTCCTCATAAACTTCTTGAGGAGTCTCTGGGTGAGACCTATGACCCTGAGTGGGTCTCCACGGAGGGTACCCATCATTGTTTCGGGGAGTGGCCTCCCTCTCAGGTCTATGGGGTCTCGGAGGCAAAGCTTGACGAGGTCGCAGAGACCTATCCTGCACCAAGGGATTATGCCTCTCATATGGTTCCACTTTTTGGGTGCGAGGGGTTGGAACCCTCTCAGGTAGGTTATAAAGCAGCTCGTCTACTTCATGTTGAATGCGCTCTTTGTTAAGGCGATATAAGCGCTCTAACTGTTGATGATCTTGCTCAAGCCGCATGATCTGGGCTTGGCGGGCGGCATGTCTGGCGACTTCCAGGTCAATTTGGTTTGCCATATTGGGCTTAGGAGGCTTGAATTTTTCTCCTATGTATTTGCCTCGGTCTTGATGATCCGAGATTTCAATGGGTCGCTTCCATCTGTCGAGGTTGGCGGCATTTACCTGAGGCTCTGGCCTCAATGTGTGACCATGGTATCTAGTAGGTGCAGAAGTGCAAGGCTCCCACGCTGTATATTGCTCTCGAGGAATGTGATGGTCTTCCTCGTACTCCCTTTCATGGGTGTGAAAGGAGCGGGCGGAGTTAGCTAGGACCTCGAATGGTGGATGTAAACCTGGGAACAAAAGGAGAGCCTAGGATGATCCTCTGGTAATGACTAGGACCCAATACTAAAAGTAGCAACTTTTAAGATATTATTGGAATAGAAGGATGTCTTTGCTTGGATTTAAAAGGAATTGAAAGGGGTACCACCTGAGCTATGTATCCACAATATTACACTAATGTATGGGGCACAAACAGTGAGAATAAGACCATATAGAATGAATCCTAAGTATGCAACATTGGTAAATATAGAAATTGAAAAGAGGTTGGAGGTAGGCATCATTTTCAAATTCATTACCAGTGAATGGTTTTTACCTATTATGGTCAATATGAATAAGGAAGTGGATAAAATCCAAATATGCATAGACTTTAGAATTTTGAATGTAGTAATAATTAAATATATTTTCCCTATTCCCTTCATATATTCATTCTAGAAGAGGCCACAGGGCATGAAATCTATTCATTCCTGTATGGGTTTTCTAGGTATAACCAAATAAGCATTTCCAAAGAGGATAAGTTGAATACCACATTCATCATGGAGAATGACATATATGCATATAATCGAATGCCATTTGGGCTATATAATACCCCTGCTACATTTCAATGTATTATTCTGTACATATTTGATCAATTGGCCACAAGAAATTTTAAGGTAATCCTGGATGATTGGTCCATCTATAAAAATATCAAATATTATTTACCTGGTCTCAGTGAGTGCATGAGTAAGTTTAAGAATGCTCAAATCTCCCTAAATATAGCAAGTTCTTTCTAATGGTACCATATGGGAAACTATTGGGACATATAATGTGCAACAAAGGGTTGAAGACAAATCCTAACAAAATCTATGCCATACTACACATGGAGGAACCATATGATATGAGCTCTTTAAAAACCTTCCTAGGATCTACAGGATACTATCGAAGGTTTATCAAGATTTATATGCACATTTCCTACCCACTAGATTTTTTAACCAAGAATAATACTTCTTCAGATGGATAGAGTACCAAGAAGCCTTTGAGGAGTTAAATGCTAAGCTAGTTAGTAGTCCCATTATGGTTTTCCTAAATTGGGATAAATAATTCCATGTCCATATTGATACCTCAAACTTTACAGTTAGATGTGCATTGGCATAGGAAGGAAAGTTTAGGCTAGATCAACCTATATTTTTTACAAGTTTCCTACTATCAAGGGTGGAGAGAAACTATAGTACAATAGAATGAGAAGATCTAAGGATGGTATATGCAATATAGAAGTTTAGGAATTATCTATTTGTGAACCCTTTCACCTTCTACATTGATCATCAGGCTTTGTTGCACTTGATAAATAATCCAGTTATACAAGGATGACTCAGTAGGTGGATCATCACTTTACAAGAGTTTGTATTTTGAGTAGTGGTATGATTTGGTAAGAAGCATGTGACTGTAGACTAGTTGTCTCAAATATGGTTAGGAGAACCTGTAGGAACGAGGATTCCAGATGAATTCCCTGATGCCCAATTATTCGCAATTAACATTGTACCATCATGGTACAAGTTGATTGGGTAATATCTATCCATAGGGAAATTTCCACAAGAGTTGACAAAAGTAGAGAAAAAGAAGGTAATCATAAAGTTAGCACCTTTCCAATTCATAGCGGGATTGTTGTACAAATTAGGAATTGATGGTATCCTAAGAAATATCTATAATGGATGAATAAATTAAAGTCATATTGAAAGAAGATCATGAAGGATGGGTAGGAGGACACATGGGACCCAATGCCACTACTCAAAAAGTACTCTTAGCTAGACTATGAAGGCCCAAAATATATAATAATGCAAAGGAATACATAAGAGCATGTGATACTTTCCAGAGAGTGGGAAAGCTAGTGCGATGAGACTTTATGCCATTGCACCCATCACAACCCAAAGAACTATTTGAGAGGTGGAGGTTGGACTTTGTTGGACCACTAAGAAAAACTCGGAGATGAAAGTGTTAGTATATCATGGTATCCACTGAATACCAAATAAAATGGGTTGAGGCACAGGCACTACCAGATAACTCAACAAAAAATATAATAGTATTCTTGTACGAGCAAGTAATTACAAGATTCAACATTACACTACAAATAACAAGTGATCGCGGAGGTTACTTTGTAAATGAGATCATCAAAATTTTGATGACTGAATTTCAAATTTTGCACTCTTTATCTAGTCCATATTACCCAAGATCTAATGAGCATACAAAAGTGACTAACAAGGTATTAATATCAAAATTATACAAAATCTATGGAATAAAGGGAGCATATTGGGAGGAAAGGTAACCATCTATTCTTTGGGCATATTGAACTACCTTTAAGCCAATGATAGAACATATGCCGTTTTAGCTAATGTATGGTCAGGAGGTAGTAGTGCCAGTGGAATTCTTGGTACCAAGCCAACAGATAATGATGGAGCATCACTTAGGGACCAAGAGAGTATAGAAGAATAACTAATTTCACTGATTAAGTTGGATGAGAGAAGAGTTATGGCACAATGGGTGATTGAAGTGGCCCAAAAGAGAAGAAATTTGTGGCATGACAAGCACCTTCAAAAATTAGAACTCAAGCATGGCGACTTAGTTCTAAAGTTTAATGGGAAATGAGAAATCAATCCGGGTAAGTTAAAAACCTTATGGCTTGGTCCCTTTCAAGTTGTAAAAGTAAGGGATAATGGAGTAGTTATGTAGACACCCAAAAGTCACACATTTCCACTTCTCAAATCATCACAGCTGATCAATTTGCAAAACTATCAAAAATTGCATAAATTGGCTCCAAATCACTATTCATCATCCTTAGTCCCCTTGGGTAGCCAAGCCCCTTCCTACGCTTAACCATGGATCCTCATGTGACCTCATTCCCAACTCAACTAAGGTTGAATTCTCCACCATGGTCAAAAAGCACTTTATGGTCAAAAGTCAACATTTTTGGTCAAAGTATGCTTTATGGCTAAACACATGCTTAATTAGATCTAATATTGATTTAATATAAGCCTTCCACCTCATCTAGTCTACTTTGACTAGGCTAGCCCTTCCACCTCACCTAGTCTACTTTGACTAGCCTAGCCTTTCCACCTCACCTAGCCTAGCCTAGCCTAGCCTTTCCATCTCTCATCCTGATATTTGTCTCCATCACACATGTGGATGGGTGATATATTCTCTCACCCAAACACATATATGAGGCAAGACACCTAAAGGTACACCTCAGTGGACACCTCACATTGCACACCTCATGGGACACCTCAGCCCCTCCCCTAACCTTGGCAAACTCTATAAATAGAGTGCCTTCTTCTCCATTTCAAAGGATCCTCCATTTACATACCCAAACTCTACTATAATTGGCCTAGGATATGCAACATCAAAACATCCAATTGGAAAGGAGCTCCAAAGCAAGCAACAAGATACATCAGCTCCCTTGTATAGGTAAGTATCATTGTAAATATCATTATTTTTATTATGCTTTAATTATGCATTAATTTAGTCATTTTGTGTCTTTTGTCTTTGTAAATATGGGGCTTGACCAAGGCAAGCCCCCAAACACACTAACCCATTTTTGCAAGTTGTGTAGGTTTACAGGATCTACACCTCAACATCGATGGCACATGAGCAAGAATCCCATATACACTGAGGAACACAAGGAAGGCTTTGGATATGGTTTTCCATGCGCTTCATTTTGGGTTGCATAGCTCGCGATCCATGCCCGCCTGCTGTCGTCAGGGCCTGTCCATTGATAGGCCTATTAGTTCAGACTGATAGGCCTATCCACTACAGGCTAGCGTTAGGCCTACCACATGGCAGACCTGACGCCACATAAAATTAAAAAATGTAAAAAAAAAACAAAATCATCACAAAAATAAAAATAAAACAAATGTATGAAAAAAAATAAACAAAAACAAACTATAAAAAATAAAAATAAAAAATTGTGTCAAGCCTGCCACGTGGCAGGCCTAACACCACACAGACTGCGGACCAAAAAAACAAAAAAAAAAAGCTGCATAAACATAAAAAAAAAAAAACACATGTAAAAATAACAGCCAAACAAAAAAAAACACAGTAGAACAAAAACAAATCAAGCAAAAATAATTAAAAAATAAAAATAAAAAGAAAAAATGACCACATGTACAAACAAAAATAAATAAAAAATAAAAAACTAAAACAAAAAACAAAAAAAACAAACCAAACAAATCAAAACACAACAAAAATTAAAAAAAAATCAACAAAACAAAAAAATTCAAAAAACAAAAAGAGAAAACAAAAAATTCAAAAAAAAAAATGAAAAATTAAAAAATTTAGTTAGATTTCAATTCAAAAGGCATCTTAGTTAGATTTATTTCAAAAAGGCATCTTAGCATAGATTTATTTTAAAAAGACATTTAGCGTAGTTTGCTTCTCAAACAGTTTCACATAACAAACACCACACATTCACGTTCCATTTTTAATGGTATAAGGCGTTTGGTTTCATCTCCATACCAAATTGGATTTCATAACCAATTCACCACCAGAGTTCAGTGAGGTCTGGTATTACTCTCCACTGGCTCAACTCCTGATTAATCACCATAGTAGCCCCCCAGGTGGATCATTCCAGCATTAATACGTGGTTGGTCCTTCCCACTTCGAGTGTTGGTTATCCAAAATTCATCACTAGAAGGTACCTTCAGAGTGGGTAGTTTTAGAAAGCCCTTTTACCATGGGGATTTTCAAATAATTAGTGGGTGCAACTGATCGTTACTATGGATGCCTTAAACGTGAGGGTTAAGTGAAAGCATGGGTATGTCGATAGCACCACATTGACAACGTGACCTCTCTTCGCGAGAGTATATTGACTCATTAGAGCATTTTACTGTACCAGATTCCATCTAGGTTGCCATTCGCCCGTTGGAAACATAGTTCTATTATGTGCACCTTTGGGTGTTGTAAGAGGTTCTATGCTACGACATACCTATTTCAAGTAGAATTCACCCATTCCTATGGTTTGTTGCTAGGTCGGATATTACTATCATCAAAACACACAAAACAAAAAAAAACAAAAAACAAAAAAACATTTGCTTACATTTTTTGCATTCATTTTTGTCATGTCCACATGTCTTTTGGGTCACCACACATGTTACAAAACCATCAAACACAACTCCAAAACACACTTGGTGGTTTTAATAGTTGCTTTCTACATGATTCCACATTTGGGGGAGTTTTGTCTCCTTCCAACCCTTCATCCATTGCATTTGGAGGGATTGCCATCTCTCTCCAACACATCTTCCACATCTTGAGGTGATCTGCATCTCTCTCGAACCCATATTCTATCACATTTGGGGGGAGTTTTATCTCCTCCCAACCTCATATTTTGGAGGGATTTTCATCTCTTTCCAACTTCATCCATCACATTTGGAGGGATCATCTCTCTCCAACACATCTTCCACATTTGGAGGGATCATCTCTCTCCAACACATCTTCCACATTTGGGGGGAGTTCTACCTCCCTCATAGCTCTTCTATATCTAGAGGAGTTCTACCTCTCTCACACCTCTTCTATATCTAGAGGAGTTCCACCTCCCTCACACCTCTTCTATATCTAGAGGAGTTCCACCTTCTTCTCACACCTCTTCTATATCTAGAGGAGTTCCACCTTCTCACACCTCTTCTATATCTAGAGGAGTTCCACCTTCTTCTCACACCTCTTCCATACATAGCAAAGATTCACCTTCTCCTACCACTTCATTCACACTTGGAGGGAGTTCTCTCTTCCTCCAACACCTCTTCCATACATAGTGGAGATTCATATTCTCCTACCACTTCATTCACATTGGAGAAGTTCTTTCTTCCTCCAACACCCATTCCATACATAGCGGATATTCACCTTCTCCTACCACATCATTCACACTTGGAGGGAGTTCTCTCTTCCTCCAACACCACTACCATACATAGCAGAGATTCACCTTCTCCTACCACATCATTCACACTTGGAGGGAGTTCTCTCTTCCTCCAACACCACTTCCATACATAGTGGAGATTCACCTTCTCCTACCACATCATTCACACTTGGAGGGAGTTCTCTCTTCCTCCAACACCACTTCCATACATAGCAGAGATTCACCTTCTCCTACCACATCATTCACACTTGGAGGGAGTTCTCTCTTCCTCCAACACCACTTCCATACATAGCAGAGATTCACCTTCTCCTACCACTTCATTCACACTTGGAGGGAGTTCTCTCTTCCTCCAACACCTCTTCCATACATAGTAGAGATTCACCTTCTCCTACCACATCATTCACACTTGGAGGGAGTTATCTCTTCCTCCAACACCACTTCCATACATAGCGGATATTCACCTTCTCCTACCACATCATTCACACTTGAAGGGATTTATCTCTTCCTCCAACACCACTACCATACATACCAGAGATTCACCTTCTCCTACCACATCATTAACACTTGGAGAGAGTTCTCTCTTCCTCCAACACCACTACCATACATAGCGGAGATTCACCTTCTCCTACAACATCATTCACATTTGAAGGGAGTTCTCTCTTCCTCCAACACCACTACCATACATAGTGAAGATTCACCTTCTCATACCACATCATTCACACTTGGATGGATTTCTCTCTTCCTCCAACACCACTACCATACATAGTAGAGATTCACCTTCTCTTCATTCACACTTGGAGGGAGTTATCTCTTCCTCCAACACCTCTTCCATACATAGCAGAGATTCACCTTCTCCTACCACTTCATTCAAACTTGGAGGGATTTCTCTCTTCCTCCAACACCACTACCATACATAGCAGATATTCACCTTCTCCTACCACATCATTCACACTTGGAGGTAGTTCTCTCTTCCTCCAACACCACTACCATACATAGCGGATATTCACCTTCCCCTACCACATCAATCACACTTGGAGGGAGTTATCTCTTCCTCTAACACCACTACCATACATAGCGGAGATTCACATTTTCCTACCACATCATTCACACTTGGAGGGAGTTCTCTCTTCCTCCAACACCTCTTCCATACATAGCAAAGATTCACCTTCTCCTACCACTTCATTCACACTTGGAGGGAGTTATCTCTTCCTCCAACACCTCTTCCATACATAGCGGAGATTCACCTTCTCCTACCACTTCATTCACACTTGGAGGGATTTCTCTCTTCCTCCAACACCTCTTCCATACATAGCAGAGATTCACCTTCTCCTACCACTTCATTCACACTTGGGGGGAGTTCTCTCTTCCTCCAACACCTCTTCCATACATAGTGGAGATTCACTTTCTCCTACCACATATTTCATCATGGGAGAGTTGTCATATTCCTCTCACACCACTTCTATACATCTATGGAGGTTCACCTCCTTCCACCACATCTTCCAAAACTAGGGGAGTTTTCCCTCCTTCCCACATCATTCTCCACATCTCCCAAAATATCACCTTCTTCCAACACATTTCACTCACCACATCCATCACTAGGCACTTCACAAGGTTACATCCTTTGCCTTGCCTTCACCTCTCACCCCACCACACTTCCATTCATCCATCATCTGTAGGTTCTCGTCCCACCACCATAGGTACTGGTTCCACAACCTGTCACTCATTTCACTCATCAATTATTGGGGCATCAACCACCAATGCCCACCCCACCATAATTCCATTCATCCACACCACTCCTCATTCCACCTTAGCTAGTTCTAGTGTGACATCCATATGCACTGGTCCTACCATCTACATCCCATTCATCATTCGCAGGTTCTAGTACTACCACCACAAGTACTGGTTCCATAACCTACCACTCATTCCATTCATCATGCACCAGTACAACAAGAACAAGTATTGTTCCCCCACCACATCATTTCACATCAATGGGTATTAGGGCCATAAAAAGCCAATGCTAGTTCCTCAACATCTACAGGTACCAATACAATCGCCACCCACACTGGTTCCACAACCTACCACTCATTCCACTCAATAGATACTGGGACATCAACCACCAATGCTCACCCCACCCCAATCCCATTCATTCATAGCAGGTTCTAGTACCACCGTCATAAGTATTGGTTCCACAACCTGCAACTCATTCCATTCATTTCCAATCACCTGAAACAACGTTAGGTTAGATTTTATTTTGTAAGGAAGTTTCTTAGCCTAGCTTCAATTCATGTCATTTTAATTTTTGTCATTTCAATTCTTGATATTTCAATTCCTGCTATTTCAATTCCTATTATTTGTTCCACCAGGTTCCAAAAAGGTTTCACCCTTTGCCTTACATCTAACACAAATTGTGGCTTGTTTCTGTACGGTAGTTAATTGTCATATTTGAAGAACACCACAAACCAAAAATGCCCTAAAAGACACCTAAGGCCAAACCATAAAAGGCCCAGACAAAACCAAAAAGGTTCACTGGTGCACTGGTGAGCTTACAAAGAGAGTAGTGAGTACACACTTGGGCGTGTGAACTCCCCAATATACCTCAAAATTGATACTTAATATCCAGGTATTAGTTTCAGACATCCACAACCAACGACAAGGTAAGTTAGGGGAGGTTAAAAGCCTCATGTTCTTAGGGATTACGTGCCCCCATACCTAGACCACAAATCGTCTCACCACGGCGTATGCAAGGTTAAAGCATCCTTGTATTTTTGTGTGGCAAACCAATAGTTAGCTTATTTTCCTGTTATTTGTTTCCATGAGAAAGAATTATAGATTATATTTATTTCAAAATGTACCTTTATTCAGTCCTAATTTCAATGCATTAGAATAGATTGTATTTAATTAGGACACATTCTAGCTTAGATTTTTGAGTCATTATTGTTATAAATATGGGGCTTGACCAAGGCAAGCCCCAAAAATGTTCTAACGCACAGGTATACCAATTCACACAGTCTAGGCTAGCATATCCATAGCCTAGCATACCATTCGGGGGAGTTTTCTCCTCCTTACCACTTATTTCTTCCAATTGGGGGATCTCTCCTCCTCACCATCCATTTGCTACAACTAGGGGACCTCTTCCCCATGCCATACTTCTTCTAACATTGGGGGACTTATCCTCCTTGCACTCCATCTCCTATCATGGGATATTTTTCCCCTTTTCAAATCACCTCATCCTCATTTCTCACCTTCCATATCACCTATTCCTTGTTTGAAAGGATAGATATTTCACACATATACGCTATCCTGCACATGATCAATCTCAATTTTGGAACTGACATGTGTCCAAGAAATTTACCTAAGACAATCTGTAGCCCTCATTTGTTGGGGCATACATGCAAAAAAAGGTCTCTTCTTCAAAAAATTCCAATCTAATAACAATGTGGTAGGATCCATACCATTGGATGTCGAGAGCTTATGTATATTGACTATCATGAGTAGGATCCATCTATGGTTGACTTACTAGCCAAATAAAACCAAGCTTCAAATTGTGTCCAAGGCAAAGTTCTAAATACATTTGTCCCTTTCAAAAGTTGGGGCATCTTATACTGATCATGATCGCAAGACCATATCACATCTATTTCTTCAATACCATCATCATGGCTCATCCACAAATTCTTCATCACTAGGGGAGGTTTTTCCTCCCCTCGTCTACTTCCTTTCATTATTAGGGGATTATATTCCCTCTTCAATCCACTTCAATGATTGAGGGAGTTCCTTCTATTGCATAAAATTTTCAACTAAGAGACTTCATCCTTCTTCCCCCATGTCAAATATTCTATTAAACTAGGCATTTTCTTTTGGATTTTCCCCATGCTTCTCATCGAACATCCAAACAAAGGGAAATCTATTCTTCATTTTTGGGAGATATTCTTTCTCAATGTAACCATGATGGCATCCTTCGACGTTATCTCTAACGCACAAACCCAACACTTCATTGAGAATCATCTTACAAATGGGTTAGTATTGGCCTATACTGGGGCATGGTTGTTGCGAATACATTTTTCCATACATCACATGGCAACACCATGCTAATATTACACTTTTTATCATCTCAAGAACTCCAGTCGGTTCAATCTATGTGGTCCTTTTCTTAAATGGGGTTTGTATTTTATTGATAAAATCCTCTCCACCTCATCCAAAAATACTGTGGAGTATTTTACAAATTGGGTTCAAGACACCATTCTCATTCAAGTGATAGGTCTTACAATCAACAAATTCATTACTTCACACATAATCTATCGCTTTGACATCTCTTCCATGGTCATCTCTAATAAACGATATACTTTTCTAGACCAAGAATGTTTGCGCACTATGTGAGCAATTCAATCAAATTTACCCATCAAACCATATGTGCCATTCTTCATACAAAACCATTATAGAGTCATCACACTTAAGCTACAACTGGGGCAATAACATTTTCAAAATCTACTACCCCTAGAGCTCGAGCTTATCATCATTGTGTATATCCATTCTAAATTCATCAATGATGATATTGCTCATCCAACAAAATCATACCAGTAACAATCTTGGATGAATGCTACATTTATGTCATTAAACACACGCGTTTACCAAGATTACCTTTGATGTGCCTATCACAACATGGTACATCCATGAGCATTCCAATTTGGATATCTAGTCCTTACAAAGAACCAACCGATCACTAGCCAACCATGCCATCTCCATGATAAATTTACACCTAATTGGCTAGGACCTTACATTGTTACACACACATTCGGTTCTGGGGCATATTATCTTACCATTATTGAAGATCTTGCTGACCTTGAATCCATTAACATCATTCATCTGTGAGCATTTTACACCTAGTTGTAGGCATTATAGCTCATCATCACTTGTATCTATATGTATATAACTCAAAAAAAACAAAACAAAACAAACAAAAACAACATCACCATTTTTGACATTCTGTGGCACTAATTTCACTTGCATATACATTTAAATATGCTTGCTCAATTTATCTCCTCCCTTCTCTACTTCTTATATAAGTGAATGTTGTATGGTCATGCTTTGAACGACTACATACCTTTCATTTTTCCCTTCTCTTTATTCCTTTTCTTTTCTTTCTTATATTATTTTCTTCTAGTTACTTGTCAATGTTGTATGGTCATGCTTCAAGTGGCTACATACCTTTGATAAGTTTCATTTATTCTCCTTTCCTCCTTCTATCCCCTCTTTCCTTCCCTCCATTCTCCATTTTCACACCACTCCACCTCATACCCCATTCTATTGTCCATAACACTAGGGCAACCTTGTACATAAATACTCACTTTTTGCACCCATGTAGGCATTTGCATATATTCATTGTAAATAACATGTGAAAGGAATTAAAAATACACATGCTAGCATGTTCGATTGATGTCCAACACCCCTTTTCATGAAACCGGATTAGAGCTACATTTTTATTGCTTCGACCACAAACAGTTACATAATCAACCACCATCCAACGTTGGCACATTTCATAAATACATTTAGGCTTTCCTTGGTCACCTTGCTCTCTTTCTTGGACTTACATACACGTCTTACATATTAATAACATTCTATAAATGAAGTTGATTATGTTGCATGCCAGTTGTTGCTTAGCAAAAGTTACTCTGCTTATTACATCATTTACATGTTTTCTCACGAATCGGATGACTGAAAAAAGGATAAGCTTCCCCCTCATTTGAATAAAATTCCCTTGCTCCACAGCTAATCTAAGAAAGTATCCCGAAGAAGCATACTCATAGAAAAATCCCTTGCTCTTCAGCCAATCTGAGCAAGTATCCTGACAAAGCACAAGAAATTCAAATCCTTTGCTCTACATTTAATCTGAGCATGTATATAAAAAAAAAAAAGCAAAAAAAAAAAAGTGAAGAAATAGAAGAGACACACAAAGAGTGTAGAATAAAAGCCTACTCTTCAAGCAAATCAGTCACACCAGGGTAGAAAACAAAAGGAAACACCTTGATATATCATCAACTTTAATCCCTGTAGGCCTTTGGTCTTTACCAAATAATCTAGCACACAAGCTAAGTTGGCATGCAATTATAACTCACCCCATTCCAGAATGGTCAAATGAACATCACTTTTCACACACAAGTCCAGGATAGAGGTCATGTTTACCAAGATAACCTCCAAGTAAATTAAGAAGTTTCACTCAGTTAGTCAATGGGATTGATTTTACAAACTGTAATGTTCGAATCGCCTCATGATATTACTCATATCCAACTTCCTTGGAATAACGGAATGGATCACATCATTTGAGCAATGCAATGATGCACATTTTATGCATATCATTTTATTTTTTATGTTTTCCTCTCACAACTCATTTTTAGTTCATAATTACTTAAACATATCATCATTCCATTTCCATCCCACTATCTACTACCACATCTACGCTAATCATACACAACCATAAGCAGAAACAATAAAACACACAAATGCAAATCAACACAAGTGTCATAGAATCTCATATGTATATATATATCTCAAACACTGATGCCATCAAACTATAATAAAATGTGTAGGCCCTTACGGGTATATCATCACATCTCCATGTACATACATCACCATCAAAAATGCCATACGACTACAATAAGGAATGTACCCTCATAGGCACATCTCCCCAAAAATAATCCACTCATCATGAGCATCTACAAAAATACAAAAATAATCCACACACATACGGGTTTTCAACCCTATCACCACATACATACATATCAAGTGTACATACTACACACTTCTCACATCCATACACATCACACCATTGTACATAATCACATGAGCTCATCATGCATATAATTGCATAGAAAACTTGTAAATTATCAAAATCATCCATCGGCTATAGTGTATATACATCATACTATACATACTCATATACAAAAATGGTGGCACACTTGCCACATCCAAAAACAATGCAAAAAAAAAGAACAAAGAAAAAGAAAAACAAACGCAGGCCATTTCAGCTCTGTTTTCCATTGGGAGTCTCCCCACTCCCCTCATATCTATTAGAAGGCTTTTTAGCCTTCCTCCAAATCTTCTTCACCACTCTCTCCACACTCCACATCATGCAAATTGACCCCACAATGACACCTTCATGCTTCCGCACGCCATTTTTGGCAGGTTTGCACAAACATGTGCAAACTTTTTCATTCACACAACCATGTGCAAACTGACTATTTCACATTTAAATTCTCACAATATGCTTGGATATGGCATTGTATATCCATCATTTAGCAATATTATCATTCTTACAATCATTTTCATCTTCATCAATCGATTCATCACCGATATTCATTTCCTCCATCACCAATTCATCGCTTGAGGGGGTAATCATCCAACACATCAAAAGCTATTGTGCACATGATAAAACAACCAAATGTCCAATCATGGATAAAAAAAATGCCTAAGAATTTTTTTGCTGAAGATTATATCAATTCCTCATGCTAGGACAAATTAAAAAGTAAAATTTCTCTTCTCAATCAAAAATCCAACCCAAAACAAAACAATATTTGATAAGCCTCAAAATGCCTTTGACTGTAGACACCTCATGGATTCCAATATTTATAGTGTCAGTCATAAGACCACTTGTGAATGAAGCTCCTAAAATTTCTACCCTACGGCTCCAATGATTTATCAAATGTTTTCAAAAGAGCTCATCAATCAATCAAAAGCAAAAATTGGCAAAGGCATTTGTTCCTTCAAAATTGAAACATCCCAAGTTGATCACAAAGCAAGGAAATATTACGCCTTCTCCCAAAAGCAATCATTACAATACGACAAAGTTTTGTATCCAATCACAAACCATTTTTTATCAATGTGTCTCTCTCGCAATCATACACAAGTCATCAATCACAATTTTTTTGCCTTCCAATCATTCCATCAATTCATATCATCATTTTTTGTACTAAATCATGTTT
The DNA here is from genome assembly GCA_028583015.1 of Wollemia nobilis. Taxonomy (NCBI): domain Eukaryota; kingdom Viridiplantae; phylum Streptophyta; class Pinopsida; order Araucariales; family Araucariaceae; genus Wollemia; species Wollemia nobilis. The sequence goes on from JAQPPZ010001125.1 coordinate 12,096,694, forward strand.
TCACACAATCCAGTACAAAAAGGGGCAAAATGTAGACACCCAAAAGTCACACATTTCCACTTCTCACATCATCATAGCCGATTAATTTGCAAAACTATCAAAAATTGCATAAATTGGCTCCAAATAACTATTCATCATCCTTAGCCCCCTTGGGTAGCTAATCCCCTTCCTACGCTTAACCATGGATCCTCATGTGACCTCATTCCCAACTCAACTAAGGTTGAATTATCCACCATGGTCAAAAAGCAATTTATGACCAAAAGTCAAAAAATTTGGTCAAAGTATGCTTTGTGGCTAAACACCTGCTTAATTAGATCTAATCTTGATTTAATCTAAGCCTTCCACTTCATCTAGTCTACTTTGACTAGGCTAGCCCTTCCATATCACCTAGTCTACTTTGACTACCCTAGCCTTTCCACCTCACCTAGCCTAGCCTAGCCTAGCCTTGCCACCTCTCATCCTGATATTTCCTGATATTTGTCTCCATCACACATGTGGATGGGTGAGATATTCTCTCACCCAAACACATTTATGAGGCAAGACACCTCAAGGGACACCTCATGAGGACACCTTAGTGGAAACCTCACATTGCACACCTCATAGGGGACACCTCATGGGACACCTCAGCCCCTCCCCTAACCTTGGCAAACTCTATAAATAGAGTGCCTTCTTCTCCATTTTAAAGGATCCTCCATTTACATACCCAAAATCTACTGGAATTGGCCTAGGATACGCAACATCGAAACATCCATTTGGAAAGGAGCTCCAAAGCAAGCAACAAGATACATCAGCTCCCTTGTACAGGTAAGTATAATTGTAAATATCATTATTTTTATTATGCTTTAATTATGCATTAATTTAGTCGTTTTATGTCTTTTGTCATTATAAATATGGAGTTTGACCAAGGCAAGCCCACAAACACACTAACCCATTTTTGCAAATTGTGTAGGTTTACAGGATCTACACCTCAACATCGATGGCACACGAGCAAGAAGCCCATCTACACTGAGGAACGCAAGGAAGGCTTTGGATGTGGTTTTCCATGCGCTTCAAGTTAAATTTTAGAAATTGAATGGGATGGAAGTGCCCAATATTGTAAATGGTTTGAATTTAAAACCATATAATGTATAGTGTCTTTTAATCATCGTAGAAGAAGTTGAACAAAGATAGCAATCCCAGTTCGAAGACTAGCAAAGTAGAATTCAATACCCACCATGGGAGGACCTTGATATGGGACTCACATGTATATTCATAGAAGGAGAGGAGATAGGACCAATTATTGAACAATAAGATTTTGTACCTCAACCCAGTGAGAGAAGGAGGACATGAGTACATGTGAGGTTTGCAGATGGGACTGGAAGGCTTGAAGAAGAAAATAAAATATGGATTTCTCCAAGGAAAAGAAGGAATCTAGGAAAAGAAGGAATCTAGAGAATCAAGGGATGGTGTATCCACAATTGGAGTATAAGGAATTACCCAAACCATTAGAATATCAAAAAATACTAATACTAATGGTCCAATATGCAGACATGATGAATAACTTTGATATGGAAGCTCCAAAAGGGATAGGAGGTGACACCATGGAAGAAGAACTTAGCGAATTCTATCCATTGGATTAGATAGGACTATTGCAATAGAGGATGTGATACCAGATCTAGTAGTTGTAAGAGAAGTATGAAATATTATAAGGTTACACTGCAAGAATTCAAGAATGAACTATCCAAGGCTTGGATGTCAAAAAAAAAAATACAATGCAAATGATGGATGAGCAAAGAAAAATGAAATCACAAGAATTGAAAGGCAAGGGGAAGAACATGAGAAGACACCACAAGTGAGTATTTCATGCCATGATGGTGCAAGTATGAGTAGAGGATAAAACACATAGAGAAAACCTCATAGAATATCCAATGACCCATCAATAGTAGAAGAAGATATGAATATAGCTTGGTGAGACATTAAATAATACATTGCACCACCTAGACTACAAGGCAATATACACGAGGATTCAAGTGAATCTAGTGATAGGGAGTTTCCTTGGCTAGTAAAAGAAGAAAGTTCTAATATTTACGATGACTTAGAACTATTGACACCTCATGTGCGGCCTAATCCTGAGACCTACACAATCACCTATCGGTATTTAAGGCAAAAACGGATAGAAGTATGAAGACTTCAAAGACTAATGAACTTGCCAATAAATTGGTCAAAATAGAGAGATGATGATCTTAATGATTCCAATTTTGAGTTCAATTTCTTGGAACCATATAAGGAGACTCTAGCAAAAGTGTCTCCACAATGATTTTGGGAATAAAGGTGATGGACACACCAACTATTATGTGCAGACCGTAGAATGAGAGCACTACAATAGTTGTCACCTATCACATAAGGAAATTAAGGTCACTTGGCCAATATATAATTGGTGTATATAACCCCAATAAGAATTAAGTAAGAACCCCCAAGACAACAACAAGGCCATGGAGGGGGAGTACAACCACTAAATACTGGTAGGGGTAGAGGATATTTTCCACCTAGAGGAGGTAGAGGATGATGAAAGATTCAACCCCCTACTCCTAGATAGCTGAGAGATACACCATTAGCCTATTTTAATTGGACCAAGAACATGCAAGGCATCCCCTGGTCGAGAGGTATTATACCCAACCTAAGAGGAAGACAACCATGAGGATGACCCCCACTAAACCAACCCAAACCAAGATGAGTGTAAATCAAAATATGATAAGTATAGGAAAGGGAAGTCCCATGGAATGTTCACAGAGGTCTTGTATCAAGAGGATGCGGTCAGGGAATACCTATGTAAGGAAGAGTCCTTATCGGTAGAGGAAGAGTACACTTTGCTGATGAAAGGAGTCAATGACTACAAAGAACTCGTTAACCAAGCTTAGAAGATAATTTGATATGAGGATATAGGCAAAGAAGTCACTCCAATGACAATGGATCAGTAAGAGCAACCCTACCTCACAGTCAATAGAACGATGAGAAGTATTGCCAAGAGGGAATCCTACACATTGTAATTACACGATTTCAAATTGTACACATGATAATCAAAGAGGAGATCAAATAGAGGGTTAGTTGGCACCTAATGATGTGATCACCCGTAATGTAGAAGTGGTAAACCCAACTGATGAGTCAACAGAGGGTATCGTACAAGTGAATGTCACTGTACGATTCCCATGATGATAAGCATCAAAATAGTTATTGAATATATATATATATATATATAGAAAAATATCTTAATTGTGAAAATCCTTCGGGACACAATTAATATGGAAGGGGTTGAAAATTGGAAACGACGGTCCCTTCTAAAAAAAAATGAGAAAAATAAAATTATCTTAATTGTGAAAATCCCTTGGGATGTAATTAAGATGGAGGGTGGTTGAAAACTTGTAACGGTGACCCCCTCTGGAAAAAAAAAATAAGAAGAAATGAAAGAGGCAAGAAAAGGACAAAATAGAGAAAATACAAAATCGCATGCACCAAGGCAATGAGTTTTCAATCATCAACATGCAGAGGATCTAAGGTGGTGGAATTTAGGCATAGAGATGTTAGGGTTTAAAAAAATATATAAAGCAAATGCCATGTAGAAATTTCCTTTCCCACTCACAGATCGTACAAGGCAACATTGGATCTTCAGAGAAACACACTAATTTATTCCATTATTTTGTGACCCATTCTAATTATGCACCACAGGGATTTTTGGTTTTAGAAAAGCAACCTGTTTGGAGAAAGAAGCTACCAAAATTAGGGTTTTACTATGGAGAAAACAAGATATTTTTTTTAGAAATCAATTTTTAGGTAAAGAAAATCAATTGTATGAGTGGGGGTTTGAGGAAAGGAAGCACCCAGTAAACCCTTAGTGTAGAAAAGTGGAGCTAGGGTTGGAATTTCTAATAATAGAGAAATGGAAAGTTGCATGGAGATAAAATAAGCAAACCCTGGAGCAGGAATTCACCATAAAAGCATGGAAATCATATTTTCAAGTATGCATGTGTGAGGAAGTTGGAAGGGATGTCCATACGATATTGCCATACTATGGGAAAAATCCATTTTGGAGGAAGATTGCACCAAAGGAAGGAGAAATTGCATGTTTTGCCTTAAAAATACATTAAACAAGGAGATTGATGGATTTTGGCAAATGGGTTTCACATATTTCACACTTGGGGAAGAGAAATAAGGTTTTTTGACCAAGTGATAGTTTTTCAATCCATATGTATGATTTGGATAAGTAATGGTACGATTTTGAGGTATATTGTATGATTTCTAGGCTCTCGAAGACCCATTTTGTGCAGTTTTGAGGACTTTGTACAATTTGTTTTGTAGTGGTATGGATCCTAGTGAGGTTGTATAGAAGGGAGGTGCCCCTATATGATTTGACATTAGTTGGTATAATTTTAGATCATGTATGTACAATTTGAAGTGCCAATTATGTGATTTGCTGCAAGTTTATGGAATCAATGCGATTGAATAGATCCGGTTGGAGTTGTACGATTTGGATAGGATTGTACAATTTGAAAGAATATAGGTATGACTTTGTTGAGGCCTTGTACAACCTTAATAGTTTGTGTATATTTTGGAGGTAGCCACACATACTTTTGTAATAATTTTGTGCAATTTTATCCTAAATTGCCGAATCAAGGAAAATGTGTGCAAATGAGGGTTTCACTCAATGATGGCAAAAATATGAGATCTCAATGAGAATATTGATATCCTTATAATAACATTATATAATCTAGGGTAGATATATCACCAAGACCATTGCACCACAAAGAATCATGACCCAGGTGATCTCCCTCAGTGTACCCCATTCAAGACCAAGGACGACAATTTTAGTCACCTAGGAGGCATGGTAACTATCCTAGGAGAGGGAGAGGAGGTAAGCCATGGAGGGGTCATATGCACTAGCATGGTGGTAGATGAAGAACACCACCACAATACAAGAGGGAAGATATGGAACCACCTACGAAACTCAGAAGAGAACTTTGTAGTGAAGTTCACTGAGAAAAGACTAGAAGAATAGGAGGATCTACCTAGTGAACTAGAGGAGGAGCAAGTGGACATCAAGGATGTCACTTTTGGGTAGAAAAAGGGAGAATTGTATAGGAAGTTGTGGAAAAATAATTATACCAAGAATCCATTGAAGGAGGTTCTAAGAAAGGCTAGTGTGAGTATTTTAGTGTAGAAGTATGATTGGGAAACATAATATGTGGAAGGTGTTTACAAGGGCATGAAGTATGATTGGGAAACATAATTAAAATAATGGATGTAGCAATCACTGACAGTGAGGAGTAATATGTTCACCATGACCTCTTATGCCATTGCACTATTATTGGATACAATATCAAGAATGGGAATTCACTTCCCTGTTAGGACCCAAATGAAGGAAATAGCATTTGGTCAACCTACCATACTACAATGGCTAAATATTGTACCTTTATTGAAGGCCACTCTAGATAAAAATAATGCTAATAAGAGTATGAAGAAACCAACATCGTTGATGCAGGATAAGCATGAGACTACATCTGATAAATATGTCCATCCAAAGAGAAAGAGAGAGATACATGGAACTAGCCTTAGAATAGTAGGCCCAAGTCCACAAGTTGTAGGAGTAGCTAGCACTTTTGAATAGGAGTAGAATGTAGAGCAACAACCTAGCCCTATATAGATTCAAACACAAATCCAAAGGGAGAAATAGGTAAATTTCATATAGAGCATACAACCTGAGTCATCACTAGAGGAAGGATATTCTAATTCGGAGGAGGTAGACCTATTGAATTTTAAGATACTAGATCTAGAAGGAATGGGAAAAAATGGGATCCCCAAAATTACTCCTGACCTCTAATTTGGAACTTTTGTATTCATCCAAACACTTGACCCAAATGATGATAGTACCACTAGTTGCAAAAGAAAAAACCATTTTGGAGGTTCCATTAGAAGAACCTAAGGAGACAAAGAAAACAAAAATTGTGATGAGATGTGGTTACATCTAGTGGGATCAAACAAATTCACAAGTACCACAAGAAGATCCTACCCCTTAATAGATAGTTACAACTCAAAGGGGAGTGCAATAGGAGGACTTTCCTGAGCCGCAAGAGGAAGTCCAAGTATCAGTGGAAGAGTAGAAATCTCAAAAATAAATTATTAATGTTATGGAAACACAATAACCAAAAAAAGAAGAGATGAGCATGGTGGTAGCACATAGTCTACCACCAGAGGAAAAAGCAACCAACATGACGAAAGAAGTTGGAGGAAGTTCTCATCCATAGGGAGAAGAAGGATAGGCCCCACCATAGGATAACATTGAGGAGATTCGTACAAGCTTATTAGTAGAAGTACCTCACTTTGATCAGGTGGATGATGTGGGTTAAAATATTGATGAGCAGGTGGAACACTTATTTTGACAAGCTAGTGAGATATTTTCCAGTGCCAGATTGTAGTTTTATATTGGTGATGTTGAGCAATCAAAATAGTTGAGGTAACAAACCTTCACAATTAGAAAATATTATGTAGTGGATGTGCAATGAGAATTTTACAAGGAAGATAACATGCATCTATTTACAACATCCAAGGTTATTACCAAGAGAAGTAACCATGATGCTTGGAAGAAAGGATTTACCAGGAGTGAATACCAATTACCGTACAACTCCACGAGTGTATTTGAATAAGACAACCTATAAAACCTATCCATTGAATATAGTGGGTACAAAATTTTGAAGAGTACATTAGGAATTGGCCTTCACCATGAGGAAATTAAATTTTCTAACATATTGGATTGAGTGGCTCAACTTGGGTCTTGAACAGGTTTACCAGGCTAAAGAAACACAACGAGGGAAGGTAGAAGCTACTCGATAGGATATGGTTGCGATGGAGGAAGAATTAACATGCAAAAAAACCATGGCTAAGGAAAAAATACATAAAGTGGAAACAGAGTTAGCAAGCATGAAGAAGGCTTATGAAGATTAGCTTTGTTCACAGGAAGCAGAAAAATAACTAGTGATCCAATAGGTAGAAGAGTGTATGAAGTAGTTGCAAGCACAACTAGTAGCATTGAATTAATAGTTGGCCAACTAGGCTAATTAGTTGAAGGTGGTAGAGAAAAAAATACAAGAAAAGAACCACAAAATAAAATAAATGGAAAAGGATTCCATGCGCTATAGTAAAATTATTATGGATCATAAGACTATGCTAAAGTCTAAGGATGAGACTATGACAGCATATGGAGTTGACAGTCAACAACATCTAAAGGGTATTATTGAGAAGAATGAGGAGTTAGCCATAGCAACCTGAAAAAAATCTATGTTGACATAAAATATACACAAGGGAGCATCTGAATGTAAGGAGCTAGAAGCATTGTTGACTCTTGCATAAGATAAGGCTAATGAGTACGGGTTGAAAGCCTTAGAAATTAGTCAGTATGTAGCTCGCTTGAAGGATGAGCGTATTGCATTAAAAATTTTACTTATTTATTATTGCAAATAGACATCATATAAGACAAATAATACTCAGACTATGAGGAAACCACCTTATTTAAAGGGGAGGGTAGATGTAGGTAGCGAATCCACCTCCCAAAATAAGAGAAAGTGATTCATGGATTTGCACAGTTTTGTTGAGTTATGCTTAGTTTTGATTAAAATGTACAAGTGTCAAAATGTACAAGTAGAGAGAAAAAAATACAAGGTTTCACATGTGTGATGTGAAACAAAATGAAATTAAGTTGAAATGTGCATTTGGGGTTAATTTGATAAAAAGCAAATTAGACCTTAATAAACCTTGTAAAAATATTTGTTTTGGAATTAGTTTGGAATGGCAGTTGTAAATGATGTGATGCTTCAAAAACCACTTTGTAACATTCTAGGAATGCATTATATAACCCTCCTTATTCATTTTTTGGTTTTTCATTCATGTTTGTTCATACTCATATGCAGTTCATTGTGGTTATGATAGAAGGTTCATTTATGTGATTATTGATTAGAATTATTGTTCATTGTTGAGATTGTAGTGACTAATGGAAGATATGTATAAGCATATTGATAATCTAAATATGATAGTTATTTTCCTTATTTAATTGTCTTTGTGAGTTCCTGTGTATATTATGGATATTGCAGGTTGATTAGATATTGTTTACTACCTATTTTTCTATGAGAATGTATGGAATTATCTTGTGAATGATCCTGGTTACCTAAAAAATTGTTGTGAAGGATGGGATTGATTATATAAATAGTTACATCTATATTTTGATGTTTCTAGTCTAGTGTACAATTTTTGGAATTATTCATGAATAATATAACTCATTTGTTAATGGTTTAGGGTTTTGCATGTTATGGAGAATTGGAGCAATTGAGGCATACATACTTCCCAAAATATATATTAGAGGAATTAATGATGCAAAGTGATAGATATGAATCTTAGTTGTAGAAAGGGTTCATACAAACCATACAAGCACAGTGTCAAATTGTACAAACTATTTGCTTACCCGATTTGGTAATAAAAGTTGCAACTCAATTCTACCAAACAAGGAATTATTGCTAGTTTGGAGAAATCGATTACAAAAATGATCGATTTGACTTACAAAACCTGTTCTAGTTATTTTTTTGAGTACAAAATTGTACCAGGTGTAGGATTGTATGATTTTGTGATTGTACAAGCTATTTTGCAAAGTTAACTTAGTGTACGAGTAATACCGTACAGGCTGTATGACTTGTGCAAGTTGGGTTTTGATAGCTTGTTGATCATTTCCATAAATTCTAAACTACATCCCCATGAGGAATACTACACCAGTAGCCTCTACACAACTCCATAGATGCATCAATATTATACATCCCCCCACATTCCCATTATACCGGATTCATGACCAATAGTTATGAGGATCCTTAATAGTCAAAAGATCACAAAAAAAGTGCAAATGATGATGATGGAAAAGGTTGATTAAGAAATATGATAAATATACAGGCATTTTTCTAGACTTAGCATGTAAGAAAATAACTAGCCCTAATGCTAATGCAATAAAATAACATCCCTAATGCAAGTAAGAAAATATAACGACATGAAATGCATGATGGAATGCAATGCAAATAGGAATGCAATATTTTTGTGTTTTTATGATTTACTAATATTTTTGTGGTTTTTTTTTTCTAATTTGTTTTTATATGCATCATGTTATATGCATAAAATACCCGTATATGGAGAATGTTGAGAGGTTTGGATTCCTCAACACCCTCAAGAGAAGCTAGACGATAAGCTGCTTGACACCCCTAATTGTAGGAGGTTCCTAATGACTCAACACCCCAAGTATAGGATGTGGTTTTGGTATAATTTCCTCATAAGGTAGGAGCTATTCATGATTATGACCATAAATCATGTTGATATATGACATATGATCTCCATTTTCTAGTGGGAAAAGCCTATCAAATGTGGGAGGCTTCAAATGGATTAGTGGTATCCGAGGAAGAGATGATGGAATGATAGGTTGTGGCCTTGGAGGAATAGCAACAACTAGATCTTCGGGTGCAAGAAGCTATGATAAAATGGGAATTATCCTAGGGAACATACAAAGGTAGAATTTATCAATATTTTTGAGGGAATCAATAAAATTTGATTCATCCTCTAAGCTATCTAAAGCAATAGGTATTGCATCAAACTCATGGTAAGATGAAATGAGGGACATGTCATCATGATCTTGATTGGATTATCCATCCTCTTCAACCCAATAATTCTCAGGGTTATTGTCTAGGCCAGACTCTTCTTACTCATTGGTATCTTATTCTTCTTTAGGTTTACCATTAGAGATCCAACCACTCATATGCTCTCAATTCGAGGATAAAATATGGTCAATGTAAATCTGATCACTAAGAAATTGAATATGGTTAGGAATGAGATACACTAAGCTTATCTCATCCTTGTTTTTATCAGATGCCTTACTAGAAGAGTCAAAGGACTCAATAAAAACCTTTGTGATGGTAATATGATCCCTTAGTATATGAATGTAGTTTAGATCGATGTAGTCATGGTCATAAATCTCATCCTCAAATCCTATGGTAAGGTTGTTAGTCTTACAATGACACTGAGAGGGGGGGTGAATCAATGTAGCTCTTTAAACTTAAATTCATAGTTCTTAAAACTAAAATAATGAAACATTAAAACCAGATAAAGCAAGTATCACAAGAGAACATCACACAACACAAGTTTTAATGAGGTTCACCAATGTGGCTACTCCTAAAAAATGATTGCTTGGACTACCATCCAAATCTAGCCTATGCAAAGCAACAACTTTAAAAATAATTTACCAGCACCCACTGGAAGGAGCACCAAATCCTGATTTATTTGCACCAACAAAAAGGAGCACCTACCCCTGATTTACTAGCACCAACTGGAAGGAGCACCAACCCCTAATGCCAAGTACCGACTTGGACTTCAATTCTAAAACTAGAAGATTGATAGTAAGATACCTTTGCTTTTGCTAGACCCTAACTGGTGTTCTTCACCTTTGTTTTCTCTGTGCACTCTGATTTCTTTGTGCAATCACTTTGTACACTCTGCTTCGCTACAGTCAAACTTCACGATCGTCTTCTCTCTTTTGTGCACTCTACTTTCTTAGCGAATTTTGCACTTAGCTTGATTTGATACGACTTTCTCTTTGTGCACTATGACCAAAATTCACACACTTCATCATCATTTCAAATATCCAAAAAACCCTCCTTTTATAACACAATTCTTATGATGAAAACCCTAATCTTAGTCGGCTTTCATGACAACTGTAAACCCTAATTTTAGTTGGCTATCATCGGTCTTCGTCGGCTTCAACTCAATCACAAAAATATAACATGTCGTGATATCGTGACACTTTCATTTTCTCTTGTTGAGCAAGGTGTAGCAGGAGTATTGTCATTGTTGTCAACATAGTCAGTTAGATCTAATGATGCAATGGACAAGAAGTTCAAAAGCTTTTCATATGCAGAAGACAGGAGTTCAAAGGTTACTGAGAGTATGTATAATGATTTTCCAAGAAAACCGAAGTGGCCCATATACAAAAGATCAAAGAAAAAGACAAGGAAGAAAAGTGTCACGATATCGTGACATATACAGAAGGCAAGAAAAACTGTCGTGATTTCGTGACATGTTGGAAGAGAGAGAAAAAGCAAGAAAAATTATCACGATTTTGTGACATGTTGGAAGAGATAGAAACAGTAGGATAAACTGTCGTGATTTCGCAACATGCTGGAAAAGAAAAATGCAAGTGGAAAAACTATCGTGATTTCGCAACATGTTGAAAGAAAGAAAGGCAAGAAGAAAAAGTGTCACGATTTCATGACATATTGCAAGAGAGATAGTACGAAAGAAAAAGTGTCATGATTTCACGACATGTTGGAAGAGAGAAAGGCAAGTAGAAAAAGTGTCATGATTTCATGACATGTTGGAAGAGAGAAAGGCAAGTAGAAAAAGTGTCACGATTTTGCGACATATTGCAAGAGAGATAGTACGAAAGAAAAAGTGTCACGATTTTGTGACATTTTGGAAGAGAGAAAGGCAAGTAGAAAAAGTGTCACGATTTCAAAACATGTTGGAAGAGAGAAAGGCAAGTAGAAAAAGTGTCACGATTTCACAACATGTTGGAAGAGAGAAAGGCAAGTAGAAAAAGTGTCATGATTTCGCGACATATTGCAAGAGAGATAGTACGAAAGAAAAAGTGTCATGATTTCACGACATGTTGAAAGAGAGAGGCAAGTAGAAAAAGTGTCGCAATTTCATTACATATTGCAAGAGAGATTGTATGGAAGAAAAAGCGTCGCGATTTCGTGACATATTGCAAGAGAAAGAGCAAAGGAAAGAAAGTGTCGTGATATCGCGACATGTCACATTTTCATGACCCAAAGGCAAGAGAAAGAGCAAAGGAGAGAAAGTGTCGCGATATCGCGACATGTCACATTTTTGTGACCTGAAGGCAAGAGAAAGAGCAAAGGAGAGAAAGTGTCGCGATATCGCGACATGTCGTGTTTTCATGAATCGAAGGCAAGAGAAAGGGCAAAGGAGAGAAAGTGTCACGATATCGTGACATGTCGCATTTTCACGACTAAATGAGGAGAGAGAAAGTACGGAGGCAAAAGTGTCACGATATTGCGACATGTATTTTTGTGGTCCAAAGCAAGGAAGAAGAGAGAGAAAACAAAAGTGTCATGATATCGCGACATGTATTTTCGAGGACCAAAGCAAGGAAAAAGAGAGAGTAAGCAAAAGTGTCATGATATTGAGACATGTCGCTTTCCCATGGTTGAGTTGAAGCCAGCAAAGACCTATGACAGTCGACTAAGATTGGGGTTTACAACCGACTAATATTAGGGTTTTGATCATGAAAATATTGTTATAGAAGGAAGGCTGTTTGAAGAATCAAGGGGTCAAAGTGTGAGAAGTTCGGTCAGAGAGCGCAGAGTGCAAGTCATGTTGAATCGTGCTAAGTGCAAAATTCACAAAGGAAGCAGAGTGTGCAAAAGGGAGAAGACGATCGTTCAACTGTGACATAGCAGATTATGCGAAGTGATTTCATAGAGGAAGAAAAGTGCAAAAAAGGGAGAAGACAATCATTCGACTATGACGCAGCAGAGTGTGTGAAGTGATTTTGTAGAGAGAGCAGAGTGCGCAGAGATCGCAAAGGTGAAGCAGATTAGTCAGGGTCAAAAGAAAAGGTATCTTTCTATTAATATTCTAGATTCATAATTCAAGTCCAGGTTGCAGCTTGGCATCAGGGGTTGGTGCTCCTTCCAGTAGGTGCTGGTAAATCAGGGGTTGGTGGTCCTTTTTGTTGATGCAGATAAATAAGGGGTTGGTGCTCCTTCCATTGGGTGCTAGTAAAGTGATTGTAAAGTTGTTGCTTTGCAAAGGCTAGATTTGGATGGTAGTCCAAGCAGTCATTTTTGAGGAGTAGCCACAATGGTGAACCTCGTTAAATATTGTGTTGTGTGAGGCTCTTTTGATATTCTTGTTGTATATTGTAATAAGTTCTAATTGTTGTTGTATTAAGAGCTATAAATTCAATATTAAAAAAGCTACACTGATTTACCCCCCCTCTTAGTGTCATTGTAAGACTAACAATTGGTATCAGAGTTAAGTTCCTATACAAGCCTAACCGTCTAGGGTGATCTTGGAAGTAACACAATGGCAGGAGGTGAAGCTCTTCTCATGGCATTTGAAGAAGTAAAATTATAAAAGGAAGAAGGAGTGAACTCAGAAGTATGTGGTGAAAAACCTTAGGCTGAAGTATATCTAGAAGGTGAGTTGATCTCTGCACTTGAAGAATGGAAGATAGAAAGGAAAAAGAATGAAAAAATTTCAAGAAAGCTTGAGGATGTAAATGAAATCATAACTAGTTTGAAATTATAGATAGAAGAATCGAAGAAAATCTTCAAAGATCTCGAAGCGCAAATAACCATGAAAATAGATTATTGCAGCAAGCTAGAAGACGAGATAGTTGGTTTAAGAATGCAGCTAGAAGAGATGAATAAGAAAATTAGTTGTTATCACAAATGCAAAGAAATCTCTATGAAGCTGGATAATATTATAAATGACCAAAGGCCTGCAGGCATCAAATTTGGTCTTGGTTTCATCGAAGGAGAATCATCAAATGGATCAAAGGCCAAAAATGTAAACTCCATAAAGAATGAAGATAAGAAATAGGTTGATCAAGGAAAAACATCTCATGCAAAAAAAAGCAATAATGCCAAGCACAAAAGAAGAATTGACAATGATGGATTCACCAATGTCTCACATCAAAGAAGAAGAAGACCCATGGATCCTACGGCAACATGGCAAATACCATCACCCAGGTTCAATTATCTTTTTTCTGGTTTCTATTTTAAATGCAATGGCTATGCACATAAAATATTATACTGCAAATATAATGTAAGACCAAGGAATTTCACCAGTAGAAATGCTTTTTCTCCTGTGATGAATTATACAGTAGAATGTTATAACTGTCATAATTTTGGGCACATTGCAAGAAACTGTAGAAGTGCATTTGCATCAAATTAGTTTTAGGGAAGAAAATTTCAACAAAATAGGATGAGACAAAATAGAAAACTTTTCGAAAAACATGCATAAGCTTTTGATAAGGGAAAAGTAAAACAAGAACCCAAAACTACTATCAAAACAGAGTGAAAAGGAAAAGAGTGACTTAAGGAAGAAAATGAATCCTTAATCGTACAAACAACATTTAAAGCACAAAATAAATATGTACCATGGATACTTGATAGTGGATGCTCCAGTCATATGACAAGTGACAAACAAAAATTTGAGAAGTTACAAAAATATGAAGGTGGTTCAATGAAAGTTTGGAAATAATGATGGAGCTAAGATAGTTGGCAAAGGTTCAGTTAAATTTAGTGAAGAAAAAATTAAGTTAGAAGAAGTATTATTTGTGGATGGTTTGAAACATAACTTGTTGAGCATAAGTCAGATCTATGATAAAGGTCATGAAGTAGTTTTTATGAAGCAGGGTTGTGAAGTCAGAGAAACAAATAGTGGAAAATTGATAGCAACTGGATCAAGGACATCTGGCAACCTGTACACGCTCTCAGAGGCTTCAAAAGGAGCTTGTATTATTAGACAGAAAGAAGAAAATTGGTTGTGGCACAAGAGACTCGATCATATCAATTTTGATAATCTAGTAAAAATCACCTCAAAAAGGGTAGTGAGAGATATTCCCACCATCAGTAAACCTACAAACAACATTTGTGCTTCATGCCAAAATGGGAAGCAAACTAGAGTCACATTCAAAACAAAAGAGTACTACACAAGCAAACCTTTGGAACTAATACACACTGATTTATGTGGACCCATGAGAACACAAAGCATAACTGATGACAAATATTTTATGTTGTTCATTGATGACTATTCTAGAATGACATGGATATTTTTCTTGAAGAATAAATCAGAAGCGTTTGATATGTTCAATATTTTTAAAAACCAGGTTGAGAATGAAACAGGAAAGAGGATCAAATGTTTAAGATTAGATAGAGGAGGATAATTCATTTCAGAGGAGTTTACAGAGTACTATGAAAAATACGATATTAGGAGACAGTTTTCAGCAGCCAGGACACCTCAACAGAATGGAGTGGTAGAAATAAATAACATGACAGTGCAGGAAATGGCATGAACTATGTTGGCTGAAAGTAGAGTAGCAAACAAATTTTGGAAAGAAGCAGTCCATACTGCGGTGTATATCCAAAATAGGTACATGCTGAGAACATATGAAAGCAAAACTCCTTATGAGTTGTGGTTCGACAAAATGGCAACAACAAAATACCTCAAAGTTTTTGGTAGCAAGTGCTACATCAAAAGAACTGAAGATAATCTTGGTAAGTTTGAAGATAGAGCGGATGAAGGTATTTTTGTTGGTTATTCGCCAAGAAGTAAAGCTTACAAATGCTACAACAAGAGGCAAAAGAAAATTATGGACAGTGTCGATGTTAAATTTGATGAAGGTAGAGAACGAGTAATTATCTATGAAATGAACTACCCAATGTATGAAGAGGTTATTGAAGGAGATGAGGAAAATGAAACGAAAAAGATACAGAAAGTTGACTTAGAATATTTAAGTTGTGATTCAAAAGTAGAAGAAAATAAGAAATTCAAAATAGGTAGCTGGCAGAAAAATCATCCTAGAGAGAAAATAATTGGAGACCCCAAAGTTGGTGTTCAGACAAGAAGAAGAGTAGTAAGTAACTACTCTCTATTATCCAGCATTGAGCCCAAAAATGTTGATGACGCAAGCAAAGATGAAAGTTGGGTGAAGGCGGTAAATGAAGAATTAGATCAGATCGAGAAAAATGAAACTTGGGAGTTAGTACTTAGACCTGCAAATAAAAATATAATCAGGACTAAATGGATTTTTCAAAACAAATTGAATGAAGACGGACAAGTAGTCGAAAATAAAGCAATATTGGTATGTAAGGGTTATGCACAAGTTGAAGGCATTGACTTTGAGGAAACTTTTGCACCGATGAGCTAGACTAGAGGCAATTAGAATATTTCTGGCTTTAGCAGTCTACAAGAATTTCAAAGTTTATCAAATGGATGTAAAATCAATGTTTTTGAATGGGAAACTTGAAGAAGACATTTATATTGAGCAACCAGATGGTTTCCAACTTGGTGATGATCCAAACTTTGTTTACAAGTTGAAGAAAGCATTATATGGCTTAAAACAGGCACCCCAAGCATGGTATGCAAGGCTAGACAACTATCTCACCCAACAAAGGTTTAAGAAAGGTATGGTGGATAGTAATTTGTATGTCAAAACAAAAAATGGGCATCTTATTGTTCTTGTTGTATATGTAGATGATATCATATTTGGTAGCAACAAAGATGAGTCTTGTAAAGATTTAGCAAATAAGATGCAAAAAGAATTTGAAATGTCAATGATTGGTGAACTTTTGTATTTCTTCGGGTTGCAAGTTAATCAAAATAAGAAGGGCATATTTATTTCTCAAGTTAAATATGTGAAAGAGATGTTAAAAAAGTTCACAATGGAGGATTGTAAGCCAATTAGCACTCCCATGACGACAAAGTGCAAGTTGAGCAAGGATGACAAATCTCCACCTGTTGATCAAACCATGTACATATCTATGATTGGAAGCTTATTGTACTTGATAGCTACCAGACTAGATATTTTGTAGGCAGTATGCATGGTAGCATGATTTCAGGCTAATCCCAAGGAGACTCATGTGACAGCAATGAAAAATATTCTTCGATACCTCAAGGGTACTATGGAATATGGTTTATGCTATCTAAAAGGTAAAGACTTCACCCTTATTTTGTATTCAAATGTATATTAGGCAGGCTATGTAGATGATAGAAAGAGTACCAGTGGAGGTGCATTCTATCTTAGAGACAGATTGGTCACGTGGCATAGTAAGAAACAAGAATCAGTTTCATTATTGACAGTAGAGGCAGAATACATTGCAGTGAAAACATGTTGTACGCAGGTATTATGGATGAAACAAACTCTGAAAGATATTGGTATTAGTTTTAGTGAGCCAATATCAGTTAAGTGTGATAACGCCAGTGCCATTAACATCTCCAAGAATCTAGTTATGCATTCTTGCACAAAACACATCGCTATCAGGTATCATTTTTTGAAGGAGAAAGTTGCAGAAGGTGAGGTTAAGTTGGATTTTGTTCCAACTACAGAGCAAGTAGTAGACATCTTCACAAAACCATTGCCCAAGGAATTTTTTGAGTACCTTCGCAACAAATTAGGAGTGGTCACACTTCCCAAAAATTGACTAGCTACAGGGATCACATTCTCAGGGGGAGCATTTCAGTATTTTATTATCTGTTTGCTCATGTTCATGATCTTTGCTAAATGCAATAGAGTGTGCTTGACAATGTTGTGCATTGACTCAGGGGGAGTCTGTAGCAGCCCTTTGGTATTATTGTCAAAGAGGGAGAAGAGTTACAGGAAGTTGCACATGTGTTGCCAACAATTCCAAAGGGGGAGATTGTTGAGCAAGGTGCAGCAGGAGTATTGTCATTGTTGTCAACATAATCAGTTAGATATAATGATGCAGTGGATAGGAAGATCAAAAGCTTTTTAGATGCAGAATACAGGAGTTCAAAGGTTACTCAGAGTATGTACAGTGATTGTCCAAGAAAACCAAAGTGGCCCATATACAAAAGATCAAAGAAAAATACAAGTAAGAAAAGTGTCGCGATATCGCGACATATACAACAGGCAAGAAAAACTATCACGATTTCATGACATGTTTGAAGAGAGAAAAAAAGCAAGAAAAACTGTCAAAATTTCATGACATGTTGGAAGAGAGAGAAACAACAAGATAAACTGTCACGATTTTGTGACATACTAGAAAAGAAAAAGGCAAGTGGAAAAACTGTCGCGATTTTGTGACATGTTGAAAGAAAGAAAGGCAAGAAGAAAAAGTATCATGATTTCATGACATATTGCAAGAGAGATAGTACGGAATAAAAAGTGTCATGATTTCACGACATGTTGGAAGAGAGAAATGCAAGTAGAAAAAGTGTCACGATTTCGTGACATGTTGGAAGAGAAAAAGGCAAGTAGAAAATGTATCGCAATTTCGTGACATATTGCAAGAGAGATACTACAGAAGAAAAAGTGTCACAATTTCACGATATGTTGGAAGAGAGAAAGGCAAGTAGAAAAAGTGTCATGATTTCATGACATATTGCAAGAGAGATAGTACAGAAGAAAAAGTGTCGCGATTTTGTGACATGTTGAAAGAGAGAAAGGCAAGTAGAAAAAGTGTCATGATTTCATGACATATTGCAAGAGAGATTGTACGGAAGAAAAAGCATCGCGATTTTGTGACATATTGCAAGAGAAAGAGCAAAGGAAAGAAAGTGTCGTGATTTCGTGACATGTCGCATTTTCGCAACCCAAAGGCAAGAGAAAGAGCAAAGGAGAGAAAGTGTAGCGATATCGTGACATGTCAAATTTTTGTGACCCAAAGGCAATAGAAAGAGCAAAGGAGAGAAAGTGTCACGATATAACGACATGTCACATTTTCATGACTCGAAGGCAAGAGAAAGGGCAAAGAAGAAAAAGTTTCATGATATCGTGATTGTTGAGCAAGGTGCAGCAAAAGTATTGTCATTGTTGTCAACACAGACAGACAGATCAGTTGAAGCAGTGGACAGGAGTTCAGAGGTCAGTCAGATCATGTTCAGTGAAATTCCAAGAAAACAGAAGTGACCCAGATTCAAAAAATCAAAGAAAAAGACAAGTAAGAAAACTGTCGTGATATCGCGACATGTTTTCTGTCGCGATATCGTGACAGGTTGAGAAGAAAGAAGGCAGAAAGAAAAACGTCATGATTTCGTGACATGGACGAGGAGAGAGAAGGCACAAGCAAAATTGTCATGATTTCGCGACATGGACGAGGAGAGAGAAGGCACAAACAAAACTGTCACGATTTCGTGACATGTTGCAGGCAAAGAAGCCAAGTGGGAACACTGTCACGATTTCGTGACATGTTGGAAGCAAAGAAGGCAAGTAAGAAAACTGTCATGATTTCATGACATGTTGGAAGCAAAGAAGGCAAGTAAGAAAACTATCGTGATTTCGTGACATGTTCGGAGAAGAAGCGCTTGCAAGGAAAACTGTCACGATTTCATGACATGTTCGGAGAAGAAGCGCTAAGGATGAAAAGTGTCACGATTTCGTGACATGTTCGAAGAGAAAGCGCTAAGGATGAAAAGTGTCACGATTTCATGACAGGTTCGAAGAGAAAGCGCCAAGGATGAAAAGTGTCATGATTTCATGACAGGTTCAAAGAGAAAGCGCCAAGGATGAAAAGTGTCACGATTTCACGACAGGTTCGAAGAGAAAGCGCTAAGGATGAAAAGTGTCATGATTTCATGACAGGTTCAAAGAGAAAGTGCTAAGGATGAAAAGTGTCATGATTTCATGATAGGTTCGAAGAGAAAGTGCCAAGGAGAAAAAGTGTCATGATTTCGTGACATGTTTCGATTTCACGGGCCAAAGACAGAAAAGGCATAAGGCAAGAGAAGTGTCACGATTTCATGACATGTTCTATTTTCATGGGCCAAAGACAAAAAAGGCATAAGGCAAGAGAAATGTCATGATTTCGTGACATGTTCAATTTTCATGGGCCAAAGACAGAAAAGAGACAAGGCAGCGAAGATGTCACGATTTCGTGACATGTTCTAGTTTTGCGGGCGAACGATAGAAAAGGCACAAGGCAGAGAAAGATGTCACGATTTCATGACATGTTTTGTTTTTGCTAGAGCAAGCCAAGTAGAGTAGCGAGAGGGAGAATGTGTCATGATTTCATGACATGTCTAGTTTTTATGGGTGCAAGCGAAGAAGTGAACAAGGAGGCCGAGAATGTCATGATTTCGTGACATGTCTGGTTTTCGCGGTTGCAAGCGAAGAAGTGAACAAGGAGGCCGAGAATGTCATGATTTCGCGACATGCTATATTTTTGTGGGTAAAAGGTGAGAAGGGCAGAAAGAGACAGAAGTGTCACGATTTCGTGATAGGTCGCAACAGCACGCTTACTGACAGTCAACTGAAAGCAGAACGACAGTTACAGGGGTAGTTGCAGAGAAAAATCATGCAGTGAAAATAAGTAGAGTTAACTGAAGTTAGTGCGGCAGTTACAGATAGAAATCATGCAACTTTTTAGTAAAGTCAAAAAAGGAGAAATCTAACAGTCGTATAAATAGAATCGAATATGCATGCATGAACAGAAAAGAACACGAACAGTCATGACCGAGAGGACGAACAGTCATGGAAGAGGTATATATTGCATGTAACGTATTTAATGAAATGCCCACTCTAAATACGCAAAAGGAGTTACATTAAGAAACAGTTACGGGTTGCATGCATAAAAATGGAAGTTAAAAATAGAGAATAATATGTTATAAAAATAGGTCTACGTGAAGAATAATGTTGCTGCTGAATATGTGAAAGTGCTACCGAAAGAGGGTGAGAAGAGTGTTGTAAGAGAGCGACAGGCTGAGTAGTGAGTATTTATTGTATTTTGATAAATTGGAGACCAGTCAGGGTCTTGAAAAAGTGAAGGCATTTGTATGTCAGTAATATATCTTTCAAAATAGGGATCCAAGTAGGTGCTTGGATAGGGGTTGGTGCTCCTTTCTGTTGGTGCAGATAAATCAGGGGTTGGTGCTCCTTCCAGTGGGTGCTGGTAAACAGATTGTAAAATCGATGTTTTGCAAAGGCTAGATTTGGACCGTAGTCCAAGCAAGTCATTCTTGAGGAGTAGCCAAATTGGTGAACCTCGTTACATTGTGTGTTGTGGTGTGCTCTCTTGTGTTTATTGTTTTATCTATTTTCAAGTTCTGGTTGTTTCAGTTTTAAGAGTTGCAGATTAGATTTTTAGCAACACTGATTCACCCCCCCTCTCAGTGTCATTGTGAGAATATCAATTGGTA
Organism: Wollemia nobilis; assembly: GCA_028583015.1. Classification (NCBI taxonomy): domain Eukaryota; kingdom Viridiplantae; phylum Streptophyta; class Pinopsida; order Araucariales; family Araucariaceae; genus Wollemia; species Wollemia nobilis. The sequence continues at coordinate 12,117,646 of JAQPPZ010001125.1, forward strand.
TCAGAGCAAGGTTCCTAAACAAGCTTAATCAGCTAAGGTGATCTTGGAAGGAACACAATGGCGGGTAGTGAAGGATTTTCATCAAACAAAGCTCCTTTGTTCAATGGAACTAATTACTCATTCTGGAGACTCAGGATGCAGACATATCTGAGTGCTTTAGGATACGACATTTGGGAGTCAGTAGAAAGTGGATACACAACACCCACTACTCCTCCAACAGATGCTGTCGATAAGAAACTATCTGAGAATAACTCCAAAGCAAAGAATGCAATAATGTGTGGGCTAGTAGACAGTGAACTGATAAGGGTCATGAGCTGTAAATCGGCAAAAGACATATGGGACAAACTAAAAAGCATTCATGAAGGAGACAGCAAGATCAAGGAAGCCAAACTGCAAACTCATCGAGCTCAGTTCGAGGCATTACAAATGAATGACGAAGAGAACATAGAGACCTATATGCTGAGAGTCAATGGAGTCATTAATGCAATCAGAGGACTCGACGAAGAGATCGAAGATGCGGTTGTCATGAAAAAGGTACTTAGAACTCTTCACAAAAGATTTAATTCTAAATTTTCTGCAATAGAAGAGGCTAAAGATCTAAACAATTTTAGCATGGACGAGATGCATGGTTCCTTGATTGCATACGAAATGAGAATAGGACAAACTAAGCCCATAGACAAAGAAGCTGCTTTTAAAGCACACAAGAATACAAAAGCTGAACAAGAATCTGAGGCTGAAGAGACATCGGATGAAACGGAAGCCAACTTTGTTCGAAAACTTACAAAAGGAAAAGGAAAATATAGAGGAAAGTTGTCGTTTAAGTGTTTCAATTATGGAGGGGTCGGTCACTTTGCAGCTAAGTGTCCAATGAATGAGAAAACCAAAAGTGATGAAGGGTCACACCAAGAAAGAAGTGACTGGAAGAAGAAACCAAATTTTAGAAAAAGCAATTTCAAAAAGAAAAGTTTCATATCCAAGAATGTCAACTCTTCTGAAGATAGCTCAGGTGAAGATTCTGAAGAAGAAACAGGTGAAGCTCTGTTCATGGCATTTGAAGAAGCAAAAACAGAAGAAAAATAGGAAGGTGATACAAAAAATAAGGATGAGGTTGAAGTTTATCTGGAAGGTGAGTTGGTTGCTGCACTTAAAGAGTTGAAGTCAAAAAGGAAAAAGAATAATAAGGTCTCAAGAAAGCTTGAGGATGCGAATGACATTATAAACAGTTTGAAAGTACAGACAGAAGAATTTAAGAAAATGTCTGAAGAACTTGAAGTACAGTTAACCATGAGAATAGATGAGTGCAACAAACTAGAAGAAGAGATTGTTGTTTTAAGAATGCGGCTAGAAGAAAAGAATAAAAAATTGAGCTGCTATCACAAACTTGAAGGAAGTTCTGCAAAGCTTGAAAAGATTATAAATAGTCAGAGGACTACAGGCATCAAGTTTGGCTTGGGGTTTGTCGAAGGAGAATCATCAAGTGAATCAAAGGTCATAACTATAGAACCAGTAAAGAAAGAGGATAAAATCAAGGTTGATCAAAGAAAAATGAATCTTGCAAAAGAAAGCAACAATGCCAGGCACGAGAAGACTGTTGACAATGAGGGATTCACAAAAGTCATACATCAAAGGAGAAGAAAATTTGTGGCTCCTACTACAAATTGGCAAAGACCAACTCCCAGGTTCAATCATTCCTTTTCTAGTTATTGTTTTAAATGCAATACTTACGGTCATAAGATTTCAGATTGCATTTATAATATAGGACAAAGAAATTTTACCAGTAGAAATGTCTTTGCACCTTTGATGGATTATGCAGTAGAATGTTATAACTGTCATAACTTTGGTCACATTGCAAGAAACTGTAGAAGCACATATGCAGCAAATAAATATCAGGGAAGAAGAACTCAACCAAACAGTTTAAGGCAAAACAAAAAATTCCCAGATAAACATGCACAGGCCATTGACAAAGAAAAGTCTAAACAAGTGACCAAAACTACAATCAAATCAGAATGGAAAGAAAAAGAGCAACTCAAAGAAGAAAAGGAATCATTGATTGTACAGACAACATTCAAAGCACAGAACAAATCTGCACCATGGATATTGGATAGTGGATGCTCCAGTCACATGACAGGAGATAAACAAAAATTTGAAAAGCTTCAGAAATATGAAGGGGGCTCGATAAAGTTTGGAAATAATGATGGAGCCAAGATAGTTGGCAAAGGATCAGTCAAGATAAATGATGGAAAGATCAGTTCCAAAGAAGTTCTATTTGTGATTGGTTTGAAACACAACTTACTGAGTGTAAGTCAAATCTATGACAGAGGTCATGAAGTCACTTTTAAGAAGCAGGGCTGTGAAGTCAGAAAAGCTCACAGTGGAAAGCTAATAGCCACTGGATCGAGGACTTCTAGAAATCTATATACTCTCTCAGAAACTTCAGAAGGATCATGCTTGATTGGATAGGAAGATGAAAATTGGTTGTGGCACAAGAGGCTCGATCATATTAGCTTTGACAATCTAGTAAAAATAAGTTCAAAAAGAGCAGTAAGAGATATACCTACCATTGGCAAACCAGTAAATAGCATCCGTGCTTCATGCCAAAAAGGGAAGCAAACCAGATCCACATTTAAAGCAAAGGAATATTTCACCAGCAAACCGTTAGATCTGATACATACTAATTTATGTGGACCCATGAGAACACAAAGCATAAATGGTGACAAATATTTTATGCTATTCATAGATGCCTACTCTAGAATGACATGGGTATTATTTTTAAAGATTAAATCAGATGCCTTTGAGATGTTCAAGATTTTTAAAAAGCGAGGTTGAGAATCGGATTGGAAAAAGAATTAAATGCCTAAGATCAGACAGAGGAGGAGAGTTTATCTCAGAGGAGTTTGCAGAATACTATCAAAAATATGGGATTAGAAGACAGTTTTTAGCAGCAAGGACACCTCAGCAGAATGGTGTTGTTGAAAGGAAGAACAGGACTATGCAAGAAATGGCACGGACAATGTTGGCTGAGAACAAAATAGCCGATAGATTCTGGAAAGAGGCAGTACATACTACAGTTTACATTCAAAACAGGTGCATGCTAAGAACACATGAAAGCAAAACACCGTATGAACTATGGTTCGGCAGGAAAGCAACAACAAGATACTTCAAAGTGTTCGACAGCAAGTGTTATATCAAACGAACTGAAGATAATCTCGGTAAGTTCGAAGATAGAGCTGACGAAGGTATTTTTCTCGGTTACTCAACTAAAAGCAAAGCCTACACATGTTACAACAAGCGGCTAAAGAAAATTATTGAGAGTGCTGATGTTAAAGTTGATGAAGGTAGAGAAAGAGAAGCTACGTATCAAGAAAACTACCCCATTTATGAAGAAGTCATTGAAGGAGATGAAGAAATAAGAACAGAAGAAAATCAGAAAATTGACTCAGCTGATTTAAGAATTGACTCAGAAGAAGAAGAGAACAAGAAATTCAAAACAGGCAGCTGGCAGAAAAATCATCCCAAAGAACAGATTATTGGGGACCCAACTGTTGGTATTCAGACAAGAAGAGCAGTAATACGGAACTACTCTTTATTATCCAGCATTGAACCCAAAAATATTGTTGAAGCAAGCACAGATGAAAGTTGGATGAAGGCAATTAATGAAGAACTAGATCAGATTGAGAAAAACAAAACACGGGAATTAGTACCACGACCGACAAATAAAAACATAATCGGTACTAAATGGATTTTTTGAAATAAATTAAATGAAGACGGACGAGGTTGTCGGAAATAAGGCAAGATTGGTCTGTAAAGGCTATGCTCAGGTTGAAGGCATTGATTTTGAGGAAACCTTTGCACCAGTAGCCAGACTAGAAGCAATTAGAATGTTTTTGGCTTTAGCAGTCCATAAAAATTTCAAAGTATATCAAATGGACGTAAAATCAGCATTTTTGAATGGAAAACTGGAAGAAGAGGTATACATTGAACAGCCAGATGGCTTCCAACTCGGTGACAATCCCGATTTTGTTTGCAGGTTAAAGAAAGCGTTGTATGGTCTGAAGCAGGCACCCAGAGCATGGTATGCAAGGCTGGATAACTATCTTATTAAACAAGGGTTCAAGAAAGGTTTGGTGGACAACAATCTGTATGTTAAAACAGAAAATGGCAATCTTATTGTCCTTGTTGTTTATGTAGATGATATCATTTTTGGCAGTAGTCATGATAAGTCTTGTAAAGACATAGCAAATAAAATGAAGACAGAATTTGAGATGTCAATGATTGGTGAACTTTCTTATTTCCTCGGACTGCAAGTCAATCAAAGTGAAAAGGGCATTTTTATCTCCCAAGTAAAATATGTGAAAGAAATGCTGAAAAAGTTCACAATGGAGGATAGTAAACCTATCAGCACTCCCATGACAACAGGTTGCAAGTTGAGCAAGGATGACAAATCTCCAGATGTAGATCAAACCATGTACAGGTCTATGATTGGAAGCCTACTATATTTGATAGCCACTAGACCAGATATATTACGGGCAGTATGCATGGTAGCAAGATTTCGGGCTAGTCCCAAAGAGACTCATGTGACAGCTGTAAAGAGGATTTTTAGGTACCTCAAGGGTACTATGGAGTATGGGTTGTGGTACCCAAAAGGTAAGGACTTCACTCTTATTGCATATTCTGATGCAGATTGGGCAGGATGTATTGATGACAGAAAGAGTACTAGTGGAGGAGCATTTTATCTTGGAGACAGACTGGTAGCATGGCACAACAAGAAACAAGAATCAGTCTCTTTATCCACAGCAGAGGCAGAATATATTGCAGCAACAACATGCTGTACATAGATATTATGGATGAGACAAACACTGAAAGATCTTGGTATTCACTTCAAAGAGCCAATTTCAGTAAAATGTGATAACACCAGTGCTATAAACATATCAAAGAATCCGGTTATGCATTCTCGAACCAAACATATTGCAATCCGGTATCACTTCTTGAAGGATAAAGTTGCAGAAGGTGAGGTCAAATTAGACTTTGTTTCGACTACAGAGCAAGTAGCAGATATATTCACAAAACCATTGCCCAAGGAAGTTTTTGAGTACCTTCGGAGTAAGTTGGGAGTAGTCACATTTCACAAGAACTGACTATCAACTGGGATCACATTCTCAGGGGGAGTATTTATACCTATGTTTATAGTTTTGCTCACATTCATGATTTTTGCTAACTATAACAATGTGTATCTGAGAATGTTGTGTATAGACTCAGGGGAGTCTGCAGCAGACCCTTTGGTATTATTGTCAAAGGGGGAGAAGAATTACGAGAAGAGTGCATGAGTGTTGCCAACAATTCCAAAGGGGGAGATTGTTGAGCAAGGTGCAGCAAAAGTATTGTCATTGTTGTCAACACAGACAGACAGATCAGTTGAAGCAGTGGACAGGAGTTCAGAGGTCAGTCAGATCATGTTCAGTGAAATTCCAAGAAAATAGAAGTGACCCAGATTCAAAAAATCAAAGAAAAAGACAAGTAAGAAAACTATCGCGATATCACGACAGGTTGAGAAGAAAGAAGGCAGAAAGAAAAACGTCATGATTTCATGACATGGACGAGGAGAGAGAAGGCGCAAGCAAAATTGTCATGATTTCACGACATGGACGAGGAGAGAGAAGGCGCAAACAAAACTGTCATGATTTCGTGACATGTTGCAGGCAAAGAAGCCAAGTGGGAACACTGTCGTGATTTCGTGACATGTTGGAAGCAAAGAAGGCAAGTAAGAAAACTGTCACGATTTCGTGACATGTTGGAAGCAAAGAAGGCAAGTAAGAAAACTGTCACGATTTCGTGACATGTTCGGAGAAGAAGCGCTTGCAAGGAAAACTGTCACGATTTCGTGACATGTTCGGAGAAGAAAGTGCTAAGGAAAAGTGTCACGATTTCATGACATGTTCGAAGAGAAAGTGCCAAGGATGAAAAGTGTCACGATTTCATGACAGGTTCGAAGAGAAAGCGCCAAGGATGAAAAGTGTCACGATTTCATGATAGGTTCGAAGAGAAAGTGCCAAGGATGAAAAGTGTCACGATTTCATGACAGGTTCGAAGAGAAAGTGCTAAGGATGAAAAGTGTCATGATTTCATGATAGGTTCGAAGAGAAAGTGCTAAGGATGAAAAGTGTCACGATTTCGCGACAGGTTCGAAGAGAAAGTGCCAAGGAGAAAAGTGTCATGATTTCGTGACATGTTCCGGTTTCACGGGCCAAAGACAGAAAAGGCATAAGGCAAGAGAAGTGTCACGATTTCGTGACATGTTCTGTTTTCATGGGCCAAAGACAGAAAAGGCATAAGGCAAGAGAAATGTCACGATTTCGTGACATGTTTAGTTTTTGGGCCAAAGACAGAAAAGAGACAAGGTAGCGAAGATGTCACGATTTCGTGACATGTTCCGGTTTCACGGGCGAACGGCAGAAAAGGCACAAGGCAGAGAAAGATGTCACGATTTCGTGACATGTTTTGTTTTCGCTAGAGCAAGCCAAGTAGAGTAGCGAGAGGGCGAATGTGTCACGATTTCGTGACATGTCTGGTTTTCGCGGGTGCAAGCGAAGAAGTGAACAAGGAGGCCGAGAATGTCATGATTTCGTGACATGTCTGGTTTTCACGGTTGCAAGCGAAGAAGTGAACAAGGAGGCCGAGAATGTCATGATTTTGTGACATGTATTTTCATGGGTAAAAGGCGAGAAGGGCAGAAAGAGACAGAAGTGTCACGATTTCGTGACAGGTCACAATAGCACGCTTACTGACAGTCAACTGAAAGCGAACAGTTACAGGGGCAGTTGCAGAGAAAAATCATGCGAGTGAAAATAAGTAGAGTTAACTGAAGTTAGTGCGGCGATACAGATAGAAATCATGCAACTTTTTAGTAAAGTCGAGAAAGGAGAAATCTAACAGTCGTATAAATAGAATCGAATATGCATGCATGAACAGAAAAGAACACGAACAGTCATGATCGAGAGGACGAACAGTCATGGAAGAGGTATATATTGCATGTAACGTATTTAATGAAATGCCCACTCTAAATACGCAAAAGGAGTTACATTAAGAAATAATTACAGGTTGCATGCGTAAAAATGGAAGTTAAAAATAGAGAATAATATGTTATAAAAATAGGTCTGCGTGAAGAATAATGTTGCTGTTGAATATGTGAAAGTGCTATCGAAAGAGGGTGAGAAGAGTGCTGTAAGAGAGCGACAGGCTGAGCAGTGAGTATTTACTGTATTTTGATAAATTGGAGACCAGTCAGGGTCTTGAAAAAGTGAAGGCATTTGTATGTCAGTAATATATCTTTCAAAACAGGGATCCAAGTAGGTGCTTGGATAGGGGTTGGTGCTCCTTTCTATTGGTGCAGATAAATCAGGGGTTGGTGCTCCTTCCAGTGGGTGCTGGTAAACAGATTGTAAAATCGATGTTTTGCAAAGGCTAGATTTGGACCGTAGTCCAAGCAGTCATTCTTGAGGAGTAGCCAAATTGGTGAACCTCGTTACATTGTGTGTTGTGGTGTGCTCTCTTGTGTTTATTGTTTTATCTATTTTCAAGTTCTGGTTGTTTCAGTTTTAAGAGTTGCAGATTAGATTTTTAGCAACACTGATTCACCCCCCCCTCTCAGTGTCATTGTGAGAATATCAGCGATATGTCGCATTTTTATGACTAAATTAGGAGAGAGAAAGTATGGAGGCAAAAGTGTCGCGATATCATGACATGTTGTATTTTTGCGATCCAAAGCAAGGAAGAAGAGAGAGAAAACAAAAGTGTCGTGATATCACATGTATTTTTGGGGACAAAATCAAGGAGAAAGAGAGAGTAAGCAAAAGTGTCACGATATCGTGACATGTTGCTTTCTCACAGTTGAGTTGAAGCCGACGAAGACCTATGACAACTGACTAAGATTAGGGTTTGCAGCCGACTAAGATTAGGGTTTATAGCTGACTAAGATCAAGGTTTTGATCATGAAAATGTTGTTATAAAAGGAAGGCTGTTTGAAGAATCAAAGGGTCGAAGTGTGCGAAGTTCGGTCAGAGAGCGTAGAGTGCAAGTCATGTCGAATCGTGCTAAGTACAAAATTTGTAAAGGAAGAAGAGTGCGCAAAAGGGAGAAGACGATTGTTCAATTGTGACATAGTAGATTGTGCGAAGTGATTTCATAAAGGAAGCAGAGTGTGAAAAAGGGAGAATATGATCGTTCGATTATGACATAGTAGAGTGTGCGAAGTGATTTCGTAGAGAGAGCAGAGTGCACAGAGATCGTAAAGGTGAAGCAGATTAGTTGGGGTCTTGTAAAAGCGAAGGTATCTTTCTGTTAATCTTCTAGATTCATAATTTGAGTCTAGGTTGCAGCTTGGAATCAGGGGTTGGTGCTCCTTCTAGTAGGTGCTGGTAAATCAGGGGTTGGTGCTCCTTTCTATTGGTGTAGATAAATAAGGGGTTGGTGCTCCTTCCAGTGGGTGCTGGTAAAGTGATTGTAAAGTTGTTACTTTACAAATGCTGGATTTGGATGGTAGTCCAAGCAGTAATTTTTGAGGAGTAGCCACATTGGTCAACCTCATTAAATATTATATTTTGTGATGCTCTTTTGTTATTCTTGTTTTATCTTGTAATAAGTTCTAATTGTTTCTATATTAAGAGCTATAAATTCAAGATTAAAAAAGCTACATTGATTCACCCCCCCTCTTAGTGTCATTGTAAGACTAACAATTGGTATCAGAGCTAAGTTCTTGTACAAGCCTAACCGGCTAGGGTGATCTTGGAAGTAACACAATGGCAGGAGGTGAAGCTCTTCTCATGGCATTTGAAGAAGTAAAATCAAAAAAGGAAGGAGTGAACTCTGAAGTATGTGGTGAAAACCCTGAGGCTAAAGTAGATCTAGAAGGTGATTTGATCTCTGCACTTGAATAGTGGGAGATAGAAAAGAAAAGGAATAAGAAACTTTCAAGAAAGCTTGAGGATGCAAATGAAATCATAACCAGTTTGAAAGTATAGATAGAAGAATCCAAGAAAATATCTGAAGATCTCGAAGTGCAAATAACCATGCAAGCTAGAAGACAAGATAGTTGGTTTAAGAATGCAGCTAGAAGAGATGAATAAGAAAATTAGTTGTTATCACAAACACAAAGAAATATCTATGAAGCTGGATAAGATTATAAATGACCAAAGGCCTACAGACATCAAATTTTGTCTTGGTTTCATCAAAGGAGAATCATCAAATGGATCAAAGGCCAAAAATGTAAACTCCATAAAGAATGAAGATAAGAAACATGTTGATCAAGGAAAAACATCTCATGCAAAAGAAAGCAATAATACCAGGCAGGAAAGGAGAATTGACAATGATGGATTCACCAATGTCTCACATCAAAGAAGAAGAAGACCCATGGCTCCTACGGCAACATGGCAAATACCATCACCCAGGTTCAATTATCCCTTTTCTGGTTTTTGTTTTAAATGCAATGGCTATGGACATAAAATATCAGACTACAAATATAATTTAAGATCAAGGAATTTCACCAGTAGAAATGTTTTTTCTCCTCTAATGAATTATATAGTAGAATGTTATAATTGTCATAATTTTGGGAACATTGCAAGAAATTGTAGAAGTACATTTGCATCAAATCAGTTTTAGGGAAGAAAATTTCAACCAAATAGGATGAGACAAAATAGAAAATTTTTCGAAAAACATGCACAAGCTTTTGCTAAGGGAAAGGCAAAACAAGAACCCAAAACTACTATCAAAACGGAGTGGAAAGGAAAAGAGCGACTTAATGAAGAAAATGAATCCTTAATCGTATAAACAACATTTAAAGCACAAAATAAATATGTACCATGGATACTTGATAGTGGATGCTCCAGTCATATGACAGGTGACAAACAAAAATTTGAGAAGTTACAGAAATATGAAGGTGGTTTAGTAAAGTTTGGAAATAATGATGGAGCTAAGATAGTTGGCAAAGGTTCAGTTAAATTTAGTGAAGGAAAAATTAAGTCAGAAGAAGTATTGTTTGTGGATGGTTTGAAACATAACTTGTTGAGCGTAAGTCGGATCTGTCATAAAGGTCATGAAGTAGTTTTTATGAAGCAGGGTTATGAAGTCAGAAAAACAAACAGTGGAAATTTGATAGCAACTGGATCAAGGACATCTGGAAACCTGTACATGCTCTCAGAGGATTCAAAAGGAGCTTGTCTTATTGGACAGGAAGAAGAAAATTGGTTGTGGCACAAGAGACTCGGTCATATCAGTTTTGATAATCTTGTAAAAATCACCTCAAAATGAGCAGTGACAGATATTCCCACCATCAGCAAACCTGCAAACAACATTTGTGCTTCATGCCAAAATGGGAAGTAAACTAGAGTCACATTCAAAACAAAAGAGTACTACACAAGCAAACCTTTGGAACTAATACACACTGATTTATGTGGACCCATGAGAACACAAAGCATAAATGGTGACAAATATTTTATGTTGTGCATTGATGACTATTCTAGAATGACATGGATATTTTTCTTGAAGCATAAATCAGAAGCGTTTGATATGTTCAAGATTTTCAAAAACCAGGTTGAGAATGAAACAAGAAAGAGGATGAAATTTTTAAGATCAGATAGAGGAGGAGAATTCATTTCAGAGGATTTTACAGAGTACTATGAAAAATAAGGTATTGGGAGACAGTTTTCAGCAGCTAGGACACCTCAGTAGAATGGAGTGGTAGAAAGAAAGAATAGGACAGTGCAGGAAATGGCACGGAATATGTTGGCTGAAAGCAAAGTAGTAGACATATTTTGTAAAGAAGCAGTACATACTGCGGTGTATATCCAAAATAGGTACATGCTAAGAACACATGAAAGCAAAACTCCTTATGAGTTGTGGTTCGGCAAAAGGGCAACAACAAAATACCTCAAAGTTTTTGGCAGCAAGTGCTACATCAAAAGAACTGAAGATAATCTTGGTAAGTTTGAATATAGAGTGGATGAAGGTATTTTTGTTGGTTATTCACCAAGAAGTAAAGCTTATAAATGCTACAACAAGAGGCTAAAGAAAATTATGGATAGTGTCGATGTTAAATTTGATGAAGGCAGAGAACGAGCAATTAGCTATGAAACGAACTACCCAATGTATAAAGAGGTTATTGAAGGAGATGAGGAAAATAAAATGGAAAATATACAGAAAGTTGACTCATAAGATTTAAGTTGTGATTCAGAAGTAGAAGAAAATAAGAAATTCAAAACAGGCAGCTGGCAGAAAAATCATCCTAGAAAGAAAATAATTGGAGACCCCAAAGTTGGTGTTCAGACAAGAAGAAGAGTAGTAAGTAAATGCTCTCTATTATCCAGCATTGAGGCCAAAAATGTTGCTGATGCAAGCAAATATGAAAGTTGGATGAAGGCTATAAATGAAGAATTAGATCAGATCTAGAAAAACGAAACTTGGGAGTTAGTACCTAGACATGCAAATAAAAATATAATCAAGACTAAATGGATTTTTCAAAACAAATTGAATGAAGACGGACAGGTAGTCAAAAATAAAGCAAGATTGGTATGTAAGGGTTATGCACAAGTTGAATGCATTGACTTTGAGGAAACTTTTGCACCAATAGCTAGACTAGAGGCAATTAGAATGTTTCTGGCTTTAGCAGTCTACAAGAATTTCAAAGTTTATCAAATGGATGTGAAATCGGTGTTTTTGAATGGGAAACTTGAAGAAGAGGTTTATATTGAGCAACCAGATGGTTTCCAACTTGGTGATGATCCCAACTTTGTTTGCAAGTTGAAGAAAGCATTATATGGCTTAAAATAGGCACCCCGAGCATGGTATGCAAGGCTAGACAACTATCTCACCCAAAAATGGTTTAAGAAAGGTATGGTGGATAGTAATTTGTATGTCAAAATAGAAAATGGGCATCTTATTGTTCTTGTTGTATATGTAGATGATATCATATTTGGCAGCAGCAAAGATGAGTCTTGTAAAGATTTAGCAAATAAGATACAGAAAGAATTTGAAATGTCAATGATTGGTGAACTTTCGTATTTCCTCGGGTTGCAAGTTAATCAAAATAAGGACATTTATTTATCAAGTTAAATATGTGAAAGAGATGTTAAAAAAGTTCACAATGGAGGATTGTAAGCAAGTTAGCACTCCCATGATGACAGGTTGCAAGTTGAGCAAGGATGAAAAATCTCCACCTGTTGATCAAACCATGTACAGATCTATGATTGGAAGCTTACTGTACTTGACAACTACCAGACTAGATATTTTACAGGCAGTATGCATGGTAGAACTATTTTAGGCTAATCCCAAGGAGACTCATGTGACAGCAGTGAAAAATATTCTTCGATACCTCAAGGGTACTATGGAATATGGTTTATGGTATCCAAAAGGTAAAAAATTCACCCTTATTTCATATTTAGATGCAGATTGGGTAGGCTATGTAGATGACAGAAAGAGTACCAGTGGAGGTGCATTCTATCTTGGAGATAGATTGGTCATGTTGCACAGTAAGAAACAAGAATAAGTTTCATTATCGACAACAGGGGCAGAATACATTGTAGCAACAACATGTTGTACGTAGGTATTGTGGATGAAACAAACTCTGAAAGATATTGGTATTAGTTTCAGTGAGCCAATATCAGTTAAGTGTGATAATGCCAGTGCCATTAACATCTCCAAGAATCCAGCTATGCATTCTCACACAAAGCACATCGCTATCAGGTATCATTTTTTGAAGGAGAAAGTTGCAGAAGGTGAGGTTAAGTTGGATTTTGTTCCAACTACAGAGCAAGTAGCGGACATCTTCACAAAACCATTGCCCAAGGAAATTTTTGAGTACCTTCGCAACAAATTGGGAGTGGTCACACTTCCCAAAAATTGACTAGCTATAGGGATCACATTCTCAGGGGGAGCATTTTAGTATTTGATTATATGTTTTCTCATTTTCATGATCTTTGCTAAATACAATAGAGTGTGCCTGAGAATGTTGTGCATTGACTCAGGGGGAGTCTATAGCAGCCCTTTGGTATTATTGTCAAAGAGGGAGAAGAGTTACAGGAGTTACAGGAAGTTGCACGTGTTGCCAACAATTCTAAAGGGGGATATTGTTGAGCAAGGTGCAGTAGGAGTATTGTCATTATTGTCAACACAGTCAGTTAAATCTAATGATGTAGTGGATAGGAAGTTCAAAAGCTTTTCAGATGCAGAAGACAGGAGTTCAAATGTTACTCAGAGTATGTACAATGATTGTCCAAGAAAACCAAAGTGGCCCATATACAAAAGATCAAAGAAAAATACAAGTAAGAAAAGTGTCACGATATCGCGACATATACAACAGGTAAGAAAAACTGTCACGATTTCGTGACATGTTGGAAGAGAGAGAAAAAGCAAGAAAAATTGTCATGATTTCGTGACATGTTGGAAGAGAGAGAAACAGCAGGATAAACTATCACGATTTCGTGACATGTTGGAAAAGAAAAAGGCAAGTGGAAAAATTGTCACGATTTCACGACATGTTGAAAGAAAGAAAGGCAAGAAGAAAAAGTGTTGTGATTTTGTGACATATTGCAAGAAATATAGTATGGAAAAAAAAGTGTCACGATTTCGTGACATGTTGGAAGAGAGAAAGGCAAGTAGAAAAAGTGTCACGATTTCGCGACATGTTGGAACAGAGAAAGGCAAGTAGAAAAAGTGTCAATATTTCGTGACATATTGCAAGAGAGATAGTATAGAAGAAAAAGTGTCACGATTTCGTGACATGTTGGAAGAGAGAAAGGCAAGTAGAAAAAGTGTCACAATTTTGTGACATGTTGGAAGAGAGAAAGGCAAGTAGAAAAAGTGTCGCGATTTCATGACATATTGCAAGAGAGATAGTACGAAAGAAAAAGTGTCACGATTTCATGACATGTTGGAAGAGAGAAAGGCAAGTAGAAAAAGTGTCACGATTTCGTGACATATTGCAAGAGAGATTGTATGGAAGAAAAAGTGTCACGATTTTGTGACATATTGCAAGAGAAAGAGCAAAGGAAAGAAAGTGTCACGATATCGCGACATGTCACATTTTCATGACCCAAAGGCAAGAGAAAGAGCAAAGGAGAGAAAGTGTAGCGATATCGCAACATGTCGCATTTCCATGACCCGAAGGCAAGAGAAAGAGCAAAGGAGAGAAAGTGTCACGATATCATGACATGTCATGTTTTCGCCACCCGAAGGCAAGAGAAAGGGCAAAGGAGAGAAAGTTTTGCGATATCGTGACATGTCGCATTTTCACAACTAAATGAGGAGAGAGAAAGTATGGAGGCAAAAGTGTCACGATATCGCGACATGTATTTTTACGATCCAAAGCAAGGAAGAAGAGAGAGAAAACAAAAGTGTCACGATATCGTGACATGTATTTTCGGGGACCAAAGCAAGGAGAAAGAGAGAGTAAGTAAAAGTGTCATGATATCACGACATGTTGCTTTCCCGCGGTTGAGTTGAAGCCGACAAAGACCTATGACAGTCAACTAATATTAGGGTTTCCAACCTACTAAGATTAGGGTTTACAGCCAACTAATATCAAGGTTTTGATCATGAAAATGTTGTTATAAAAGGAAGGCTATTTGAAGAATCAAGGGGTAGAAGTGTGCGAAGTTCAATTGGAGAGCGCAGAGTGCAAGTCATGTCGAATCGTGCTAAGTGTGAAATTTGCAAAGGAAGCGGAGTGCACAAAAGGGAGAAGACGATCGTTCAACTGTGATGCAGCAAATTGTGCGAAGTGATTTTGTAGAGGAATCAGAGTGTGAAAAATGGAGAAGACGATCATTCGACTGTGATGCAGTAGAGTGTGCGAAGTGATTTCACAGAGAGAGCAGAGTGCGCAGAGATCGCAAAGGTGAAGCAGATTAGTCAGGGTCTTGTAAAAGTGAAGTTATCTTTCTATTAATCTTCTAGATTCATAATTCAAGTCCAGGTTGTAGCTTGGCATCAAGGGTTGGTGCTACTTTTAGTAGGTGCTGGTAAATCAGGGGTTGGTGCTCCTTTCTATTGGTGCAGATAAATAAGGGGTTGGTGCTCCTTCTAGTGGGTGTTGGTAAAGTGATTATAAAGTTGTTGCTTTACAAAGGCTAGATTTGGATGGTAGTCCAAGTAGTCATTTTTGAAGAGTAGCCACATTGGTGAACCTCGTTAAATCTTGTGTTGTGTGATGCTCTTTTGTTATTCTTGTTGTATCTTGTAATAAGTTCTAATTTTTACTATATTAAGAGCTATAAATTCAATATTAAAAAAGCTACACTGATTCACCCCCCCTCTCAGTGTCATTGTAAGACTAACATCTCTCTCTTTCTCCTTGCTTTAGCCCCTAAAAATACATGTTGCGATATCATGACACTTTTTCTTTTTCTCTCTTTCTCTTTGCATCGGACCCCGAAAAAGCTACATGACGCGATATCGCAACACTTTTTCTCCTTGCTCTTTCTCTTAGCTTTGGCCTACGAAAATACATGTCATGATATCGTGACACTTTCACCTCTGTACACTTTCTCTATTCTTTTGTCGTGATATCATGACACTTATGCTTCCAAAGACTTTGACTTTGCTTTTGTCGCAAAATCGTGACACTTCTGCTTTCGTACTTAGCTTCTTTGCTTTTGTCATAAGTGTCTTTTGAAGTCTTGCTTTCTACTTTTGTCATGAAATCACGATAGTTCTACTTCTGTACGCTTCCTATCTTTCTTTTTTCGCAAAAATGTGACATGTCACAAAATCGTGACACTTTTCCAACTTACTTTCTCTCTCCTATTTTAGTCACAAAAATGCGACATGTCACGAAATCACAACATTTTTCCAACTTACTTTCTCTCTCCTATTTTAGTCACGAAATCATAACATTTTTCCAACTTACTTTCTCTCTCCTATTTTAGTCATGAAAATGCGACATGTCACGAAATCATGACACTTTTCCAACTTACTTTCTCTCTCTAGTTTTAGTCACGAAAATGCGACATGTCGCGAAATCGCGACACTTTTCAAACTTGTTCTCTTTCTTCGAACTTGTCACAAAATCGTGACACTTCTTCCTGCTTTCTCTTTTTCTTCCAACATGTCATGAAATCGTGACAGTTTTTCCACTTGCCTTTTTTTCTTCCAACATGTCGCGAAATCGTGACAGTTTTTCCACTTGCCTTTTTCTCTGCCAACATGTCACGAAATCGCGACAGTTTTTCCACTTGCCTTTTTCTCTTCCAACATGTCATAAAATCATGATAGTTTTTCCACTTGCCTTTTTCTCTGCCAACATGTCACGAAATCACGATAGTTTTTCCACTTGTCTTTTTCTCTTCCAACATGTCACGAAATCACGACAGTTTTTCCACTTGCCTTTTTCTCTGCCAACATGTCATGAAATTGTGATAGTTTTTCCACTTGCCTTTTTCTCTTCCAACATGTCACGAAATTGTGACAGTTTTTCCACTTGCCTTTTTCTCTTCCAACATGTCATGAAATCGTGATAGTTTTTCCTACTTTTTCTCTCTCTTCCAACATGTCACGAAATCGTGATAGTTTTTCTTACCTTCTGTATATGTCGTGATATCACAACACTTTTCTTACTTGTCTTTTTCTTTGATCTTTTGCATATGGGCCACTTCGGTCTTCTTAGAAAATCACTGTACATACTCTGAGTAACCTTTGAACTCTTGTCTTCTGCATATGAATAGCTTTTGAACTTCCTATCCACTACATCAATAGATCTATCTGACTGTGTTGAAAACAATGATAATACTGTTGCTACACCTTGCTCAACAATCTCCCCCTTTGGAATTGTTGGCAACACATGTGAAATTCCTTGTAACTCTTCTCCCGCTTTGACAATAATACCAAAGGGCTACTACAGACTCCCCTTGAGTCCATGCACAACATTCTCAGGCATAATTTATTACACTTAGCAAAAATCATGAACATGAGCAAAAAGATAATCAAATGCTTAAATGCTCCCCCTGAGAATGTGATCCCTATAGCTAGTCAATTCTTGGGAGGTGTGACCACTCCTAATTTATTGCGAAGGTACTCAAAAACTTCCTTGGACAATGGTTTTGTGAAGATATCTGCTACTTGCTCTGTAGTTGGAACAAAATCCAACTTAACCTCACCTTCCGCAACTTTCTCCTTCAAAAAGTGATACCTGATAGCAATGTGTTTTGTGCGTGAATGCATAACCAGATTCTTGGAGATGTTAATGGCATTGGTGTTATCACATTTAACTGATATTGGCTCACTAAAACTAATACCAAGATCTTTCAGGGTTTGTTTCATCCATAATACCTGCGTACAACATGTTGTCCTTGCAATATATTCTATCTCTGTTGTCGATAAAGAAACTGACTCTTATTTCTTCTTTGTGCCATGTGACCAATCTGTCTCCAATATAGAATGCACCTCCACTGGTACCCTTTCTATCATCTACACATCCTGCCCAATCTACATCTGAATAAGAAATAAGGGTGAAGTCTTTTCCTTTTGGATACCATATCCCATACTCCATAGTACCCTTGAGGTATTGAAGAATCCTCTTCACTCTTTGTCACATGAGTCTCCTTGGGATTAGCTTGAAATCGTGCTACCATTCATACTGCCTACAAAATATCTGGTCTGGTAGCTGTCAGGTACAGTAAGCTTCCAATCATAGATTTATACATGGTTTGATCAACGGTGGAGATTTGTCATCCTTGCTCAACTTGCAACCTTGTCATCATGGGAGTGCTAACTGGCTTACAATCCTCCATTGTGAACTTTTTTAACATCTCTTTTACATATTTAACTTGAGAAATAAATATGCCCTTCTTACTTTGATTAACTTGCAACCCGAGGAAATACGAAAGTTCACCAATCATTGACATTTCAAATTCTTTCTACATCTTATTTGCTAAATCTTTATATGACTCATCTTTGTTGCTACAAAATATGATATCATCTACGTATACAACAAGAACAATAATATGCCCATTTTTTGTTTTGACATACAAATTACTATCCACCATACCTTTCTTAAACCTCTGTTGAGTGAGATAGTTGTCTAGCCTTGCATACCATTCTCAGGGTGCCTGTTTTAAGCCATATAATGCTTTATTCAACTTGCAAACCAAGTTGGGATCATCACCAAGTTGGAAACCATATGGTTGCTCAATATAAACCTCTTCTTCAAATTTTCCATTCAAAAACACTGATTTCACATCCATTTGATAAAATTTGAAATTTTTGTAGACTGCTAAAGCCATAAACATTATAATTGCCTCTAGTCTAGCTACTGGTGCAAAAGTTTCCTCAAAGTCAATGCCTTCAACTTGTGCATAACCCTTACATACCAATCTTGCTTTATTTTTGACTACCTGTCCGTCTTCATTCAATTTGTTTTGAAAAATCCATTTAGTCCCGATTATATTTTTATTTGCAGGTCTAGGTACTAACTCCCAAGTTTTGTTTTTCTAGATCTGATCTAATTCTTCATTTATAGCCTTCATCCAACTTTCATCTTTGCTTGCATCAGCAACATTTTTGGCTGCCCTTTAAAAGTTTATACATTGGCTTGATGACTTGGGTGAAATCAGGGACAAATTTCCTCACGAAGTTGATCTAGCCGAAGAAATATTGAAGTCCTTTCTTGTCTGTTAGGAGTGGGAGCTTTGTTAGAGCCTTGGCTCTGTCGAGATCTATAGCAAGTCATTTTTTTGATATTGCATGTCCCAAAAACTTTCCTTCATTGACTGTGAATATGGATTTCTTAGGATTGATTGAGATGCCAAACTCTCAACATTTTTCAAAAATTTGTTGTAGGTGTACGGGGTGATCCTCCCTTCTTCGGGATAAAACAGTCATGTCATCTAGATAGATGACAATTACCTTATTCAGAAGCTCATCAAAATCTAGGTCCATAGCCCTCTAAAAAGTGGCACCAGCATTCAAAAGGCCAAATGGCATTCGCTGGTAAGCAAATGTCCCCCACTTGGTGGTGAACGTTGTTTTATGTTGGTCTTTGTCCCAAACCCAGATCTGATTGTATCCAGAGAAACCATCGAGCAAGGAGAAACATTGAGCTCCAGCCACTGAGTGAAAGATCTGATCGATTTGCAGAAGAGGATAGTGGTCCTTGAGAGAAGCCTGGTTTAGGCTACAAAAATCCATGCATAACCGTATATATCCATTCTTTTTTCTGATGGGGACTAGGTTTGCTACCCAAGAAGAATGCTTGATGGGATAAATTATCTTTAATTTGAGCATCTTCAAAATTTTGGCCTTCATCAAGACCTCGATCTTTGGGTTAACCAGCATTTGATTTTGTTGGAAGGGTTTGAATCCCTCCTGCAATTCGATTGTGTGTTGGATCAGCTGCCGATTGTATCCCCTGAGGTCTTAATAAGACCAAGCAATTATGTTGGGATACTTCTTGCACAGATTCTGGATCCGTTTTATCTCTTTTGAAGTGCAATCAGTTCCAACTTTTATTGCTTTTCCAGGTTCAATCTCTAAATCTTGATACTGCTTTTCATTGACTTTAATCATGTGAGAGAGTGCTCGATCATTCTAGTCAAAGAGGCTTTCAAGAGTGATCAATCCCTTGGGAACATGGTTATTCTTCAATTGAACCAACCCTTCATATTCTTCTTCGTCAGGGCTTCTGTCTTCGATTGTGGAGGCTTCTTGAATCATGAAATTTACAATCTGCTCGTCATTGTCAAATACTTGCCAATGTAGGTCTTTGTCTGAGACAGAGGGTCTGTAGATCACCCTCACAGCTCTAGGCTTGTGCACCATGTCTTTTGCGGGAGAATACTTGGCTGCGATGGATGCTAGAACATCAGCATGTCAATTCTTTTCTCATGGGATAGACTACATATTGAGAGACTCGAAATGGTCACACAGGTCCCATACCCTATTGCAGTACGACTTTAGATAATGCTTCTTTGAAGTGCACCTATTTGTGACTTGGTTGCATACCAGTTCAAAATCTCTAAAAATTTGGAGGTGCTTTATGCCTAACTTGTCAACTTTCTTGAGTCCTAGGCATAATGCTTCATATTATGCTGCATTGTTGGTGCAGCTCCATATCAACTAGTAGCAATACTCCTTTTGATCTTTGAATGGCGAAACTAGAAGAATCTCTACCCCAACGCCATTTTTACATCAGGAACCGTCAAAGAACAACTTCCATAGTCCTTCTTGGGCACTTGTTCTATTCTCTAGTTGAGTGTGTTTCTTAGGCTTGGCGATCGCATAACATCCCATCTCGGTCTTTACCATGGAATTAAATTCTTCCAATGAGAACTCATCTTCATAACTTAGTTGTGCAAGAAATTCCTTGACCATTTCCAGCTGCTCTGTTTGCTCCACTATTGCATTCACTGGATCACTGCTTTCTTCTTCAGACATCTTCTGCACAAGGAAGGAAGAAGGATTTTCATTGTATATCTTCACCTTCTTTCCTTTGAATGGAATCTCCAAATGAGAGTAATCCATAGACAAATATCCACCCAACTTTGCTGTGAATTCCCTAGACAAGCACATACTGAAGTATGGTTCCAAGTCAACGACTACTACCTCTTGTATGACCGTGATCTGAGGCATCTTATGTAGTCGAATAGGAATGAATTTGATCACTCCTATAGTCTTTACTGGGTTACCATCCAACTGGAGTATGCCTTGGATGCTTCGCATATATTCCATCCCTATTTCTTTGCAGACTGCTCTTGGCATGATTGTTGTCATGGCCCTAGAGTCAATCATACAATTATGTACAATATACCCTTCCATCTATAGGGACAGGTAGAATGGAGGTGGTTTGTTCTTCCCCATAATGGATGTGGATAGGGTCTACATAAGAGCGAGCGGTGCTACCATTTTTGCTTTAGTCATCTTCAATGATTCTTGCAGCAGGTCCACTTGTCCAGGTAGTTGTAGTGCATCATACAAGCTGATCCTGGCTGTAATCCTCTTTAACTCCTCTAAAATGTTATACACGAGGGAACTAAGCACCTCGAGTTCCTTTCTTGGCTCATATCTAGTGTGATACTGCTTCGTAGCTTCAACTCTTTGTCGCTTAGTCAGTGAAGGGAACTTGAGATTTTCCTTAGTCTACTCTTTAGTTTCTACCTAAGGTGGTTCGACAAAGGCATTTTGAACTTTTTTTTTTATCAGTGTAGGTGGAGGAGCTTCGTTCGAGGCTGAAGAAGATGATTTTTCCTTCTTGGGTTGAGCATGCACTTTTAAGGGAGCCATCTGAGTAGCATCCACTTCTATCACCTTCTTTCCTCCTCTGGTAAGAACTGTATCTGGATCTTCTTCACCAATCGCCAGGTTCTGATTCATTTTCTTGATGACGTTGACTTGACCGCCATGACTACTGCCCGCTAGCGTTTGTACATAGTGTTGGTGCAGCATGCAGGTATTCTATTCATGCGTATCATTACACGTAGAGCATCAATATACATAATTGGAATTTCTTGGAGCTTCATCAATCGTAGCATTTCTAGCCAAAGCCTTCCCTTGTTGGACTACTTAGTCTTTGGTAAGCACAGGTGTAGGATAAGACCTTCTCAGTAGAAATTATTGTTGTGCTTGCTTCTTCTTCACAATGGTCATGTCATTGGACAATGTCTGAACTGTGGAGTTCAGAGACTACATCTCTTGCAGGATCTTAGCTTGTATATCATCGACTTTTGGAACGAGTGGCAATGAAGCCATGGTCAGTATTGGAGGTAGGGCAGGATGTTGAGGTGGTGCTAGCAGTACAGGGAATGCCCAAGTGATAGTGGGTTGCAGAGTTGAAAATTTGGGAAAATGAATTTGTGGAGCGGTGATTTGAGACACAATAGGATTCAGTTTCCAAGATGATATCGGGAGTGCAGGGGTTGTAGAGATCTACGAAGCAGCTGCACTCGCATTCTGGGATTGAGGGAATTCAAGAAGTATGGGCATCGAAATTCTTTGGGTAAGCTTGCCCATAGCTATCAAATCTATTTTTGCCTTCTTGGCTAACCCATATAATTTGGGAAAAGTATTGATGTTAGAATATTTTACCATGATACTGATATCAGGGTTGAAATCCTGAAGGAAATAATATGTTGCAGCTTCGTTGGTTGGCTAAAGTCCAACTAGTACTCTCTACAAGGTTTGAGTGAACCTAACATTGAATTCTAGAATCTCTTCTAGTGGATATCTCTGGATTGAAGTGAACTGATGTAGGGGAGAGGTAGGATCAGAGGACTCATTAAAGTTTCCCATCAACTGCCCGGCTAACTAGTCCTATCCCATAATAGTATCGGGTGGTAAAGATCTATACCAATAGAGGAGTTTTCCTCTAATGGAAAGAACCAGAAGCTTTACCATCACTTGCTCCTATGTGATGTCATGGATCATCGCCAGAGAGATTATGTCCTAGATGTGCTCCAGAATAGTCTTCCCAGTTCCATCGAACATTGGGATCTTCTTTACAATAGCAGGCAGCACTTGCCCTTGTCCTTCTAGATTTAGCGATGACAAAGAATCCCATGTCAGGAACCACCTGGGTGGCGATTGCTGCTGCATTTGTTGTTGTTGTTGTTGTTGTTGCTATGTCATACTTGCCCCTAGATTTTGAGAAACAGGAATCCCCGAAGCTCCTCCTTGATTGCTAATAGGATGACTAATAGGAATGGAGGCACTAGGATGCTTCGATGAGTTGGGAAGATTGGGAGGAAAACTAGATGTCGTGATATCAGAAGTTAGGCCTTGTTCGTCAACAGCAGCCTCTTGCAAGGATGTTCCATGTAACAACAACTCGAAGGTGACCAACCTTGATCGCTCCCCAAAGGTGTCGATATATAGCTCAAAGAAATCAATTTCCTCTCCTCTATTCTTAACTCTCCATCTTGTTTGCATTAAGACACAAACTTTGGTACTAGTATTTATGACTTAAATATTCTCGGGTAAACAGAGTCGTCAGATGCTAAGAGTCTTTTAGTAATGAGATCATCAGTTATCACTATGACTAGTCAGGTGAGACTGACCGGGTCACACCGAGAACTGGTTAGAATGATTGTCACCGGTGAAGATGGGTTTGAGATTGCATTCTTAAAATATGGGACCTTGGTCCCATCAGGCGTGCCAAAAACTATTGGTCATCAAATCTTCCTAGGAAAGGATTTTGGGTAAATGTATGTGCCCTAGACCTGGACCAACATTGAAAGGCCGAAGGGAAGAGATGCCCCTCGTGCCAATCTTCAGAGAAAGGTTGGCTCCTATGCTAAACTACTTTGGTGTTTTGAGATAAGGGATGCAGAAAAGAGATAAACAGAGTTAGGGTTAGATAAAGAAAATAAAAAGGAGTAAGGGAAGAGAGATTGGTGATTTAATGTGGGAGAGAACAGGAAGCACAATCACTAACTGACAACGTGAATAGCAGCAAGGAACACCAAGAATAAATGATAGAAACGCAACATTAACCTTCCTATGTATCCTTTGGGTGAGCTCACAGGATTCTCCTTCTCCCTTTCATCGAAATTTAGGGTTCAGAGTAAATACGATTAGGATAAGTGAATGTAACAGAAACCACAACCCACCAGGTAGCATAAAAGAAAACCAATATTACATTTTTCCTCCCTTATGTATCCTTCAGGCAAGTTTTAGGGTACAGTCCCAAATCGCACACCGGATTCAAGATTTAGAGTCTCAGTGTACAAATGAAGAAAGACAAAAGAATCAAACATAGAAGACAGCATAAAAGAGAGAAATTGAGCCCAAAGCTCTTTAGTATTAATCACAGGACATCAAGTTACAACAGCTTTCTAGCAGATAGTTCCCCCCCTTTTACATTACAATGTTTGGGTTTTTATAGAGGACCCAACCCTCTGAGTCATAATTACACAAGATGGAGGAGTACATTCTTGAAAGCTGAGAAGTTGGCCCTTCACGGCTATCATGACTGAGATTTCATATCCTTTGCCAAAACTAGCAGCTACGATCGGGTCAATCGGGGAAATATGCATTAATGAGCCGTCTGAGTGTCCTCTGCTTTTGGGTGTAGTGCTCGAGTGACCATCATGCTTGTCGAGCTCTCCTTCTAGAATTGATACTTCATTTCCAATTGCCAAAATGAGCAGCGGTCTTATCGGGCATGTAAAAATGCATTTATGAGGCAATTGATCGCCTCGAGAAAATACCCGACTTGGAACATGTGCCCTTGAAGCGCTTCACAAGATGTTCATTTGCAACTTTGCTTCGCAATGGACTTGTGTCGAAGCAATAACTCCTCCTTGATTTGTACTTTGCAAAATGGAGCTTCGCAAAACTACTTCAGGGGGCATGAGTGCCGAAGCATATTTCCTTCATAAAATGGGCCTCTTCATTCTTCGTCGCTTCACTGACAAAATTGCTTCGCTGATGCCTTGGAGAAATGCTTCGCTACGATCTTCTTTCAAGACTGTGGTTTGGGAAGGTTTCGGTCGAAGCAATTGCCTTCAAAATATGTTGCATTCTTTATGGCCATCACTACTTCGGGTGAAAGTACTTCGCATGAAATATGGCTGAAGCAGATGCTTCACAATGACCTTCGGCGAAGTAGAAATGGTTCGCTGGCACCAGGGGCCAAAGTGGATGCTTCGATGGCTTTTTGACGAAGTGTTTTTAGTGTTGCGCTCCTTCAAATCTTGCTTCACAAAACTTTTGCCCGAAGTAGCCTTTTGAAATGCTTTGGGTGCAAAGTAGTTTTCATTCTTTCTCCTTCGTATTTTTCTTTCGGCAACACTACTTCACAAAAAAATAATAGCCCAAAGTAGCTACTTGAAATACTTTGGGCCCAAAGTAGTTTTCTTCCCTTAGCTAATTTGGCCCATGGTTTTTCTTCGATGAAGCTGTTCTTTTGAAATGTCGCTTGAATTCTGCTTCATAGAACTTTTGCCCGAAGTAGTTGCTTGAAATGCTTCGAGTGCAAAGATCTTCTTTATGCCTTGCAAGAATTTTTTTTTCGGCAATGTTGCTTAGCAACATTTTCACCCAAAGTAGTTTTGTGAGGAACTTCGGGCCCAAAGCTCTTTTGCTTTCCTCGTATTCTTCTTCGGCAACGCCACTTTGCCAACTTTTGCTTGAAGCAATCACTGGAAATGCTTCGGGTGCAAAGCTCTTTTCATACTTCTCTTCATTTTTTGGTGAAGCTATTTTCCCTAGCTTGTTCGGCAGCAAAGTTCTTTCTTCTTCAAATTATGTACAAAGGGTTGACAAGGAAAGCTAAAATTGCTACAACTTACAAATACAAAGAAATACTTTACAACAAAGAACACTGTACAAAGTTTTAATTTTCTACTCCATTGTGCAATGTGGCAAAATTGTCAATAGTTTCTATAGAAGCCGCTCTTGGATTGAATACAAATCCAATGACCTACATAAATAGAATAAATCAAGATCAATCTGGTCCATCATAAAACAACAATCAAAACGTATATTTGAACACTCAAAAACTAGCAACTCAATCAAATTCTAAACAAAAAAAATATTCTTCTCAAGCCCCTAACCAACAAATATCTACATCACAAAAAACTAAGAAAACATAAAATTCCAATCATTATCAACAAAAATTTCAACAAAATGCAATCCCATATAAACTTCACAACACCCTTCCCACAAATACTTTACACAATAGTATTTCTACTAGAAATCCTTATTTGACAACACAACCATATCATCAAATACACAATAATATGATACCATAAAATCAAATTAATGTGCAACCACAAGGACTTGAAGCCTTGGTTAAACAATTAACTTCATTTCTAGATTAGATAGATCCTTACCATCCCTCATATAGTTATAGAGAGATGTATAGTCAACCTTTGGATCCTATTGTAGTTGCTCAACCTTACCCCAAAAAATTCCCTATGCTGGTCCTTCTGATATATAAAGGAATCAAATATCCTATTGAGCATCTTCACATGTTTAGGACAACCTGTCATGATATTTCTTATGATGACTTGTTGTTACTAAAAATATTCCCTAAAAGTCTTGTAGGAATGGCCTTAGAATGGTATTATCAATTACCAACAAATTCTTTGAGAAAATTTGAAGAGACATCATAATTTTTTGTATACCAATTTAGTGCCTACATAGAAAGGCATGTCACTATTAAGAATTTATATAATTTGAAACAAGGAAAATATGAGAGCTTTGCTAAATTCCTAGCCAAATGGAGACAACTTCTAGTAAAATTGCATTTTTCTTTACCTCACCGAGATATGTTGGAAACTTTCATTGGTAATTTACAAGAACAACTATCTTATGAACTTGCTCTAGCCACAGTAACATATTTTGATTAGACTATAGATTTAGCAATAAAGGTAGAATATGCCCTTATCAAAAGAGGATATTTCAAGAAAAAATATGAAGATAAAACTTCCAAAAACTAATATAATAATAAACAAGTAGTAGGTGATGGAGTCATGTTGACATTTTTGCCACATTGTTTTGATTTGTGATTATTCATGCATTAATTGTTAAAGTTCTAATTCCTCTGTGTTTCTCTGTGAGTTTTGGTGCCAAAACAGCTAAGTCCGAAGATTGTCGCGATATCACGACCGAAAATAGCATGGAGAGCAGGGGTTAAAAAATCATCGTGATATCGCGACATGTTACGTTATCGTGGGTCTTTTGAGGACAGAGAAGGAAAGTCGGAGAATGTTACGATTTCATGACGTGTTCCAAAATCATGGTCAAAGTGGTCAATGGAGGTAGAGCAGTGAAACTGTCATGAAATCATGACATGTCGCATTTTCACGACTTGCGATGGCCATGGAGCAGAATGTTAGAAATTTTCATGAAATCGTGACATAATTGAGCAAAGGGCAATGGCAATGAACCTTGTCGCGATTTTGTGACAAAAAAATGAATAAGGGCCAGAATGTAAAAAACGTCGCAATATCACGATATGTCGCGTTAACGTGGTCAAGGTAGACAAAAAAGCTTTAGGCATGAAAGACGTCACAATTTTGCGACACTTTTGAAAAATGGGACCAAGCAAGAAAACGTCGCGATTTCACGACATATTGTGGAGAAAAGCTAAATAGACAAGCAATGT
The DNA here is from genome assembly GCA_028583015.1 of Wollemia nobilis. Classification (NCBI taxonomy): domain Eukaryota; kingdom Viridiplantae; phylum Streptophyta; class Pinopsida; order Araucariales; family Araucariaceae; genus Wollemia; species Wollemia nobilis. Next base: position 12,144,728 of record JAQPPZ010001125.1, read on the forward strand.
CATGATTTTGCGACATGTCTTGTTTTTGTGATGTGAAATCTCAGAAAGAACAAAATGGTATGGAACGTCACGATTTCGTGACATGTACCATTTTTGCTACCTGCAAGAGGGTGAAGGCCAAGTCAGAAAACTGTCACGATTTCACGACATGGTGATGTTTTCGTGACGTGGAGGAGTGAAGAAGGCAGATGAAAAAACATGTGATTTCGCTACATGTTGAGGAAAGAAGTCCCAACAAAGGAGAATGTCGCAATTTCATGACGTATCAGGAAGATAAAGCCGAAGAGAGAAAGATGTAGCGAAATCACGACTTGTCACGTTTTCGCGATTTGAAACAGTGCAAGGACAATATGAGGAAAGAACATCGCAATTTCACGACAGGTCATAGTTTCATGAGAACAAAGCAGAGAAGGAGCAGAATAGTATGAAATGTCACAATTTTGTGACGCGTCGCATTTTCGCGACCTCAGGTGACAAAGGAGAACAAATAACCAAATACATCAGGATTTCGTGACATGGTTGGTTTTCGTGATCCAAAATGGCAAAAGCGTACGAAAGAGAAATATGTCGTGATTTCATGACCTGTCACGTTTTCGTGACCTGTCAAGAAAGCGGTTCAACGATCGGATGAAATATTGTGATTTCCAAGGATTAAAAGCACTCTAGAATTGAATGTTTTGTTGCTTTCCAATGCGTGCAAGGTAGAACAACGTGCTCAGGCCTATAGTTTTTAAAGCCACCAGAATTGAAGATGCCTCCATTATTCAAAGCTTCTATTCATGATTTTCAAACGGTCCCAGCATGCTTCGAGGATGACCATTTAATGAAGACGACCGGTTCCTTGTTTCATTTAATTTTTGGTTTCTCCGAGGCTGGTTTAAGGGGATCATTTCCTTATTGTTGTTGCACATTTTATAGATCTCGAGGAGGTCCATTTCATGTTTTAAATGCTACAAAGAGGCAAGACCTCTATAAATATCAATGTAGATCTCAGAAAGAGGTATTGGGAGTTTGAGAGACATGTTGCATGAAAACATTCAAGTTCTCTGCGTAAATAAGAGATATTTGGCCTCTGATTTTGTAAGTGTCTTTCTGTGTGGTTTCCTTCTATTTCATGTGTTTCTCATTTATGCTCGTCTTTCTAATCTACTGTTAGATTTAAATTCTGCATCTGAGTTTGAATATTGGTAATGAGAAAGTAAGTTATGGAATGCAATCCTAGAGGTTGTCTACACAAGTTCATAAGTAGATTATGCTGCATTTTGTTATTATATGTTGTTCATGCGCTTGAGGTTCAATTCTTGCTGAGTTTCTTTTTCCCCGATCATACAGATTTGGCCTGTGGCTACATTTCCCATCTCTTTCCATAATTTCCCATTTCTTTTTGCATATTTCCAATTCCTTTCCTGCAACTTTAGTCTAAAATCAAGCTTAGATTTAGTAAGGGAACCAGCCCTCTCTGGAGATTGGTCTGGAAGACATTTCTTTCTCCCAACATTTCAATTTTGGCTGGGTTTAGGGTGCATTTATGTTAAAATCCTTTCCTGTGGTAGATTTATGACCAACATTTTTTGGCACGCCCGGTGGGACAGACTATTTTTGTCTCCCAAAGATCCATAATCGGTGAGACTGATTGTTTCATTGTTTAACACCCGAAGGAATCAATATTTTGATGAACTATCTTGAACTTATAGCGGAGATTTGTAAGTTTATTTGGTGACTCTGTTGAGCTGAAAATTTGAATTTCTTGATCATAGAGCCTTTTAAAGCTAAAAGAAGATACCCCAAAGGAATCAAGGTTTAGTGAGCAGCCTTGACCTTACAAGTGAAGGAAAGAATGTTCACTTGGCGACTCTGACTTGGTGATAGTCATGATCTCGTAGACCACTGCTATAATGGCAATAATATGTCCTAGATGGGATGATCTTGGTCCTCTTGGTGGAGAACAAATCTTGCATAATACAGAAAACCAAAGAAACAAGAGCCAAAATTTGTTATTGAATACTTTGGAAGAATTTTACAAGAATATACAGCCAAACTACCATTTTCCAACCCCTCTCATTACAATCCATGGGTTTTTATTGAGGTCCCGATCCTCTATTCTTTCACACTTCCCACGATCTACAATTTCCACTTGGAACAATTTTTGAAAGTTGCATTGATGAGACTCTATGTGAGGTGCGCGACTGGCTGCCATATCCAATGGAATCTTCTTCTTGATCTGTTGCTTGTTGTTAGTTGCTTTAAACATGTCTTCTAGATATCCTGCGCGAGTGGCCAACATGCCCGTTGAAATCCTTCTTTGGAACTGCTGCTTCACTGCCGCTAATTTGCCGTGCACAAAGGGATGTCTTTATGAAAGCTGGAGTGCGTGTTTTCCTATTTGGTCGTGATATCGTGACATGTCATGATATCGTGACCATTTCCCTCCTACGCTTTCTCTCTCCAGCTCCCATCGCGATATCGCGACATTTCCTCCGTCAAGCCTTCTCCCTCCGTTTTGGCCGTGATATCGCGACCTGTCGTGATATCACGTCGTTTTCATCTATCGGCCTCCGTTCTCCTGCTCTGGTCACAAAATCGTGACATGTCACGATTTCGTGACCATTTGTCTTTCACGCCTTGCCTTCCCTGCTTTGGTCGTGATTTCATGACGTGTCATGAAATCACGACCTTTGTTCCTCCGTGCCTTTGTTCTCTAGCTTTGGTCGCGATTTCGTGACCTTTGGTCTTCGTGCCTTTGTTTCCCTTGCGGTGGTCGCAATTTCGTGACCTCTGGTATCTGCACATTTGTTTCCTCTACGGTGGTCACAATTTCATGACCTCTGGTCTCTGCACCTTTGTTTCCTCTGCGGTGGTCGCGATTTCCTGACATGTCACAATTTCGTGACATTTGGTCTCTGTGCCTTTGCTTTCTCTATGGTGGTCGTGATTTCATGACATGTCACGAAATCATGACATGTCACGATTTCGCGACCTTTGGTATGCTACTCCCCTATCTTCCATTTTGGTCATGATATCGTGACACTCTTTGTGTCGCGATATCGCGACACATATTTTTATTGCAACACTTAGAAAAAAATAACAACAAAAAGTTTGGTTGATGCTTGATTGCTTTGCTGCCCTTGGATGCTCCTGCATTAGACACCCGGGGTGGATTGAGAAGTGATCCTCACTTCTGATATTTGGGAGGAAGACCCAGGTGTTCAACCTCTATTTTTGATAACCACGTTGCATCTTCTATAGGTCTACCCTTCCACTTGATCAAATACTCAGAATATTGTTTGTTCCTTATGCTTCTGCCTTCACGAGTATCTAATATTTCCTCGATCTCATATTTGGTTGGGTTAGATGCTGGAATGCTCCATAATTCTTTGCTTGGTGCCTCTGTACTATCTCCTTCATGGTATTCCACTAAATCTGATATGTTAAAAATGGGTGAAATGTCAAGCCCACTTGGCAATTCCACTTCATATGCATTGCTTGAATCCCGTTTTTCCAGTATTTTGCATGGCCCAAACTTCTTCATCTTCAACTTGTTTTAAGTTTTGGCTAGAAATATTTCTTTTTTGAGATGGACCATGACTTCATCTCCCACTTCGAATTCTTTGAACCGCCACTTTTGGTCTGCTCTTGCTTTATACTGAGTATTCATCTTTGCAATTTGTTTCTTTACTTCTTCATGCAGGCTTCTCATCTATTTTGTGAATTCCTCAGCCTTTGCACTGCACTTTTCTCCTTTATCTAATTTTCTCAACTCAGAAAAATTTCTTGGACTGTTTCCATATATGATTTGGAATGGAGATTTGTTTGTACTCTTATTGACAGAATTGTTGTATGTAAATTCTGCCTGCGGCAAAACTAAATCCCATCCCTTGGGTTTATCTGCTATTAAGCATCTTAACAAATTACCCAGACTTCTATTTACCACCTCTGTTTGTCCATCAGTTTGTGGGTGGTATGCAGAACTGAACTTTAGATCTGTCTTTAGCTTCTTCCACAATGTTCTCCAAAAATACCCAACAAACTTTGTATCTCTGTCAGAAACTATGCTTCTTGGTAGACCATGAAGTCGTACCACTTCTTTGAAAAATAACCCTGCAATGTGAATTGCATCACTTGTCTTCTGCGAGGGAATAAAATGTGCCATTTTGGAGAATCGGTCAACTACCACAAATACAGAGTCATTTCCCCTCTGTGTTCTCGGCAATCCAAGAATAAAATCCATGCTTATGTCCTTCCATGGCCTCTCAGGTATAGGTAACGACTGGTATAATCCTATGTTTTGCCTTACACCTTTTGCCATCTGGCATATTCTGCAACTTTGCACAAACTTTCTCACATCTTGCTGAAGTTGCGGCCAGTAGTAATTTTCATTCACCATGGCAATGGTCTTATCCCGACCAAAATGCCCAGCCAGTCCTTCGCTGTGATTTTCCTTGATTAAGTTCTCCCACATGGAACTCCTTGGAATGCATAATTTACTTCCCTTGAATAGCATTCCATCTTGGATTAGGAAATCTAACCATTTTGTCCTATCCACAGTAACAGGTGCCAAGCAAGTCGTCCAGGCTTTTGCAAAATCAGGATCTTCAGGATAAAGACCCTTTAGTTCTTTGAATCCTACCACCTCCACTGTCATTTCAATCAGCAGATTCTATCTTCTACTTAAAGCATCTGCAACCCCGTTTGATTTCCCGATCTTGTGCTTTAACACAAAGGTATAGCTTTGGAGAAACTCAACCCACTTCATGTGTTGCTAATTCAATTTTGTATGGTTGTTGATGTACTGCAATGCCTGATGATCAGTAAATAGAGAAAACTCTTTTGGCAACAAATAATGCCTCCACTTATTTAGAGCCTGAACTATAGCATAAAATTCCTTGTCATAAACTAAATACTTTTTTCGAGCATCATTGAGCTTTTCACTAAAATAAGCAACAGGTCTGCCTTCTTGACTTAGTACAGCCCCTATTGCACTGCCACTGGCATCACAGTCGACCTGAAATACTTTGTTAAAGTCTGGAAGTGCCAAAATAGGCTGTTCTGTGACCTTTTTCTTTAATGCATCAAAGCTCCTCTCAGCCCCTAAGGTCCACTTGAATTCTTTCTTATCCCCTCTCATTGTTTCTATGAGGGGTGCACAAATGCTGCTGAAGTTTCTTATGAATTTTCTATAAAAGCTAGCTAGACCATGAAATGATCTTACCTTGGTTGTGCTTCTTGGGGTAGGCCATTTGATGATAGCCCTCACCTTCTCTGGGTCCATTTTCAGACCTTCTGCTGAGATTACAAATCCCAGGTATACTAACTCTTTCTTGAAAAAATTACACTTTTTTAGATTTATTAATAATTGCTCCTCCCGCAGCTTTTCAAAAACCCTCCTGATATGCATCAGGTGTTCCTCCTGGGTTCTGCTAAATATTAATATATCATCTAAATAAACAATGACAAATTTTCCTAAAAACTCTTTCAGTACCTCATTCATCAGCCACATGAAGGTACTTGGTGCATTGGACAGCCCAAATGGCATGACTAACCACTCATACAAGCCCTCTCTTGTCTTGAAGGCTGTCTTCCACTCATCTCCTTCTTGGATACGGATCTGATGATAACCACTTTTTAGGTCAATATTCGTGAAGTACTCAGCTCCACTCAAACAGTCCATGATATCATCCATCCTTGGCAATGGGAATCTGTATTTGATAGTGATATTGTTAATTGCCCGAGAGTTTGTGCACATTCTCCACTCTCCATCCTTCTTGGGTGCTAGTACTGTAGGTACTGCACACGGGCTAAGACTCTCCCTAATCAATCCCTTCTCCAGCAACTCCTGGACCTGCCTATTTAGTTCTTCAGTTTCTACAGGCGTCATTCTATGTGCAGCCTTAGGCAAGCTTGACCCTGGCACCAAATCAATATGGTGACTAATTTTTATTACTGGGGGTAAAACCTCAGGCACATTATCAGATATGATATCTGGAAATTCCTTCAAAAGATCTTGGACTTCTGCTGGGGCATCTTTGCATTATGTATTCCTGACTCTAGGAATTAATGCATAACAGATATGTTCAAAATTTTCTTTCGTCAACCAAGCAAATTCTTGCACTGCAACATACCTTTTCTTCCACCTCCTTCAGGGGTTTCAACTTATGACGCATTCCATTCTTGGTCACGAAATAGGTGTTGGCTCGACCATCATGAACCGCACACCTGTCAAACTGCCATGGCCTTCCCAGTAGCAAATGGCACGCATCCATGGGCAGAATGTCACACAGAACCTCATCACGGTAATTTCCAATACTGAATTTTACCAGGCACTATTCATTGACCAAAACCTTATGGTATTTCTACAACCATGCGATCCAATATGGATGCGGGTGTTTCTTTCTCTCTAGTTGTAGCTTTGTAACCATTCCCTCTGAAACTAGGTTATCTGTGCTACCATTGTCAATGATAATGTTGCAAATCTTACCCACGCATTTACACCTTGTGTGAAATAAGATTTTCCTCTGATCTGTAGCTCCATATTCATTCAGTAGGACTCTCCTTGCAATCATTACTTCTCCTCTCTCAGCTTCTTTAGAATGCTCAGACCCAGCATCTTCATCAACGACTGCTACTCTGGCATTTCCTTTCGGCCTTCGATTATTTCTTTCTTGTTGTTGTGGGCACTCATATTGGTGATGTCCCTCTTCCCCACACTGGAAGCAAGTCCCTCGAAATATTCCTCTTCCTTGACCACGTCCAGCTCGGCCTCTTCCCCCTCGGTAACCATTATTTTGATTACGGGGGCGGTCTATATTTTCTCTCCTTTGTTCTTGATTGTTGCTACCTTCTCCATTTTTTTAAGAATCCTCATTTCTTCTTCCACTGTTCCTTCTGCCAGTTCTTTTGCCATGACCTCTTCCTCTTTACTTGTTTTCAAACCTCCTATTGAGCTTCTCTTTAACCTTTAAAGCAAATTGGTAAGCGTCCTCTATGGTGGTCATCCGTACTAGACTTAGTTCTTCCTGAATACTTGCTCGTAACCCATTAATGTAACGGGCTACCTTCTCCTTGTTGGCCTCTGAGTGGCCTGTTCTAATCATTATTTTATGAAATTCTTCTATGTATTATTTCATAGACTTGCTTGATTGCCTCAATCCTTGCATTTTCTTTAGCAGGTCTAACTCATAATCACCAGGGATGAACTGCCTCTTTAGCTTTTCTGCCATCCGTTCCCATTTAGTTATTCTCTCTTTCCCTCTTTTATTTTGCTGCAGCTGCACTCCCTTCCACCAAATGCTAGCATGACATTTCAGTTTGGTCTTTGCGAATCTGACCCTATCAGGGTCCTCAACCTCTTCGTACTCAAATTACTCTTCCAGATCGTTGATCCAGTCAATCAATTCCTCTGGATCAAGTTTCTCGAAATATGTGGAAACCTCCATCTTTGGCCTCTTCCCAATATGAGATATGGCTTTGTATAGTTTGGCCTGAGCAAGATCTACTGCTTCTTCTTCTTCCTCAGGTTTGTCTTCTTCTTCATCTTCCTCTTCACTACCTTCGTCTCTTCTTGGCTCCAATATTCTATGCATTTCTTCTTGCAGAGCTTGCATTTGCCGCCACAAAGCTCGAACATCTTCCGCTGCTGCCATGCCTCTCCCACCAATCGGGTTTCTCCTTGGAGGCATTCTACTCACCCAATTCCAAGCCCTTCCACAGATCTTGGTGTAACTACCTCTCCTCCAGTGATCTGTTACACACTCAGGAACTACTGGCTTTGATACCACTTGGTGGAGAACAGATCTTGCATAATACAAAAAACCAGAGAAATCGTGACATGTCGTGATTTCATGACCTTTGGTCTGCTGCTCCCCTATCTTTTGTTTTGGTCATGATATCGCGACACTCTTTGTGTCGCGATATCACGACACATATTTTTCTTGCAACTCTTAGAAAAAAAATAACAACAAAATGTTTGGTTGATGCTCGATTGCTTTGCTACCCTTGGATGCTCCTGCATCACCTCTGAATCTCCAAATTTGGCATGAGATTCCCAAAAGTGCCCTGAAGGCCCTAACAAAATACAATGGCACCAAGGGAATGGCCCGAGAGCATATTGATGATGTTGCTGCTTTAGAGACCCTCCATGATATAACTCATGAAGATGTCATGATCAGACTTTTGGTCTCATCTCTGGAAGAGAGGGCATTGCAGTGGTATAGATTGCTCGGGCATAAAAGCATCAGTTCATGGGATGATTTAGCAGGAGCGCTCATTACAACATTTGATGACTCTCAGGATCCCTTCCAACTTTTGATGCATCTCTCCACCATCACGAGAACACCTCAGGAGAGCATCACAGATTTCAACGTTCGATTCTGTAGAACTTGGAAGAGAATTATAGGGGAGATCCAACCGACACCCACCCAAGCCCACCTCTTCTATGTTCAAGCTTTCCATCCGAACATAAGCCTCCTCTTGCTGCAATCAGGTGAACGTAGATTCCCTCAAATATTTGAGGAAGCATTACAAGTGGAGCACCTTCTGCTCCTATCAAGAAAATTACGATGGGGAGAAACTCCATTACTTTCTTTGGTAGTCACCACTCCTGTCTACCCAACGTAGTATCCATCATGGCCGATCCCTCATAATGTGTAGAGACCTGAAATGTAGTTGTGTGGAACTCAAGAGGTAGGTTCCGTCCAAGGCCAACGATGGGCATATGCAAGCACTGTCCCAGCAATGAATAACATGGTTGCTTGTAGTTTCCATCAGGAGATCGGCCAAGTAGAGGAACAGGTTCAAGTTCTAGAACCTGAGCACAAAGAGGGCACAATTTTGCATAGCACGCAAGTATTCAACCAGAATCCAGTAAGTATGCCTCACCAAAAGGTTGAGCCTGAGGAGATCCTAGAAGAAAATTTATCAGAAAGGTCCTGTGATTGCACCAAAGGATTGGAGGAGCCTTTGGAGTCTTCAAAGTGGTGGTATTGGTTCCATTCACTACAAATAGTACCTGAAGAAAGCCCCCATGTGGCAAGCTTATTTGCCACATTATTCATCAATAGCATGGGTACTAGTAAGAATGAAAACCTGCCGCAATGCACTTTGTTTGCAACATGGAGAACTTCAGGAAGAAGCCAACCCAATTTCAAGGACCAACTCAAGTATGATCAGATATGGTCCGATCACTACAGATTCACAGGATAATCACCTAAAACTGGGTTTGTGGTGGCAGCATGCCAATCATGTCACAAACTTTTGTATATAGCACAAAAAAAAAAAAAACAGAAAAAAAAAAAATTGTTGAATTTCCTCTGTGCACACAAACTGTCAACTTCAGCTATTTTTGCATGCAAGCCCATAGGTACGTTTATTTCTTTATTTTTCTCTCTTCCTTCCCAACAGCTAGTGGCTTTTGTTAATTTCTTCCTTCCCCTCCCTTACTTTCATTCCCTTATTCACTCATTTCTTTCTTTTGTCATCTGTAATTAAGCCACCACTGTTGTTTCTTTTTCCCCTTATGATATTCTCATTTCTTTATTTCCCTTTTCTTCCAATCCTTGTTTTCTTTTCAGAATTTATCAGCAGTTCATACCGCATTTTCACCATCTCATTTACCTTCATTTTCATTATCCGCTTTTCCATCCCTACAATTGGTAACACAGTAGCTCCATCTTTAGTTGCTGTATCTATCGCTTTCATTCCTTCCATTCCCACCATTCCATCATTTACTATTTCCATTCCATAGTTTTCATTCCGTTCATTTCCGTTTTGCAACCTCGATGCTTTCATCACTGTCATGGAGTTCCTTTTCTAGCACCTGGTGAGCTAAGACAAATACAGACTTATTTGAGTTCTCTGTAAGTCATCAAGAGTTGTTGCAGTAGTCTACAGAGATGTTTCCTATCATTCAGCCCTTACTTTCCTGCTTCTCATGTTTTCTTGACTCTGTTGCCCAATGGATTTAGGCTTGGGATTCGTGCATATAGCAGAACTGTATACCCCACGAGCCGCAAAGAATGTTGGCATTTTTGGCACATTGTTTTGATTTGTGATTATTTATGCATTAATTGTTAAAATTCTCATTCCTATGTGTTTATCTATGAGTTTTGGTGCCAAAATAGCTAAGTTCGAAGACTGTCGCGATATCACGACTGAAAATAGCATGGAGATCACGGGTTAAAAAATTGTCATGATATCACGACATGTCACGTTATCATGGGTCTTTTGAGGAGAGAGAAGCAAAGTAAGATAATTTCACTATTTCATGACATGTTCCAAAATCATGGTCAAAGTGGTCAACGGAGGCAGAACAGTGAAACTATCACGAAATCGTGACATGTCACGTTTTCACGACTTGCGATGGCCATGGAGTAGAATGTTAGAAATTGTCGCGAAATCATGACATAATTGAGCAAAGGGCAATGGGAATGAACCTTGTTGCGATTTCACGACAGAAAAATGAACAAGGGCTAGAATGTAAAAAACATCGCAATATCGCGACATGTCGTGTTATCGCGGTCAAGGTAGACAGAAAAGCTTAATGCATGAAAGACGTGATTTCATGACACTTTTGAAAAATGAGACCAAGCAAGGAAACGTCACGATTTCATGACATATTGTGGAGAAAAGCTAAATAGAAAAGCAATGTCATGATTTCACGACATGTCTTGTTTTCATGATGTGAAAGCTCAGAAAGAACAAAATGGTACAGAATGTCATGATTTCACGACATGTTCCATTTTCGCTACCTACAAGAGGGTGAAGGCCAAGTCAGAAAACTATCGTGATTTCATGACATGGTGATGTTTTCACGACTTGGAGGAGTGAAGAAGACAGATGAAAGAACATGTTGTGATTTTGCTACATGTTGAGGAAAGAAGTCCCAACAAAGGAGAATGTCACGATTTTACGATGTATCAGGAAGATAAAGCTGAAGAGAGAAAGATGTAGCGAAATCGTGACTTGTCATGTTTTTATGGTTTGAAACATCACAAGGACAACATGAGGAAAGAACATCGTGATTTCGCGACAGGTCATAGTTTCACGAGAACAAAGCAGAGAAGGAGCAGAATAGTATGGAATGTCGCGATTTCGTGACACGTCGCGTTTTCATGACCTCAGGTGACAAAGGAGAACAAAGAACCAAATACATCATGATTTTGTGACACGGTTGGTTTTCATGATCCAAAATGGAAAAAGCGTACAAAAGAGAAATATGTCATGATTTTGCGACATGTCATGTTTTTGCGACCTGTCACAGTTTCATGCCAAAAAGCGGTTCAATGGTCGAATGAAATATTATGATTTCCAAGGATTAAAAGCACTCCAAAATTGAATGTTTTGCTACTTTCCAATGCATGCAAGGTAGAACGTGCTTAGGCCTGTAGTTTTCAAAGCCACCAGAATTGAAGATGCCTCCATTATTCAAATCTTTTGTTCATGATTTTCTAACAGTCCTATCATGCTTCGAGGATGACCATTTAATGAAGACGACCGGTTCCTTGTTTCATTTAATTTTTGGTTTCTTTGAGGCTGGTTTAAGGGGATCATTTCCTTATTGTTGCTGCACATTTTGTAGATATTGAGGAGGTCCTTTTCATGTTTTAAATGCTACAAAGAGGCAAGACCTCTATAAATATCAATGTAGATCTCAGAAAGAGGTATTGGGAGTTTGAGAGACATGTTGCATGAAAACATTCAAGTTCTCTGCATAAATAAGATATATTTGGCCTCTGATTTTGCAAGCGTCTTTCTGTGTGGTTTCCTTCTATTTCATGCATTTCTCATTTATGCTCGTCTTTCTAATCTGTTGTTAGATTTAAATTTTGCATCTGAGTTTGAATATTGCTAATGAGAAAGTAAGTTCTGGAATGCAATCCTGGAGGTTGTCTACACAAGGTCGTAAGTATATTATGCTACGTTCTGTTATTATATGTTGTTCATGTGCTTGAGGTTCAATTCTTGCTGAGTTTCTTTTTCCTCGATCGTACAGATTTGGCCTATGGCTACATTTCCCATCTCTTTCCGTAATTTCCCATTTCTTTCTGCATATTTCCAATTCCTTTCCTACAACTTTAGTCTGAAATCAAGCTTAGATTTAGTAAGGGAACCAACCCTCTTTGGAGATTGGTCTGGAAGACATTTCTTTCTCCCAACCTTTCAATGTTGGTCGGGTCTAGGGTGCATTTATGTTAAATTCCTTTCCTGTGGCAGATTCGTGACCAACAAGTCACTAATAGTAGAAACACCTCAAACATAAACACTATTGAGGATATAAATAAGTTTGTACTAAAAAAACCTAAAAAACCTCCAAGAGAATTCACAAGATTGAATCAGCCCTTAATGTTGATTTTACCTCAACTATTAGAACAAGGTTTAATACGGTTTCCAAAAATACGATAACCAGATACCACTACATCTAGATATAGGGCTGATTTACATTGTAATTTTCACCAAGTGGATGGACATTCAACCAATTCTTGTAAATGATTAAAACATATGATACAAGATCTGATTGATAAAGGTAAAATGGAAGTAGAAAAATTTCCTTCAAATAATAATCCTCAAAACAATACCCAAAAACAACCAACTCAAAATGCAAATCAAACTTTAGATATTTTTCAACATCCTTTACCCAAGCATGGTAAATATGTTGTGAATCAACTAGAACATCATAATGTTCTTCCTCCAAATTGATATGTAGGAACTATTAGCAATTTCTTACCACATCAAAACTTGCAAACTTCATATGTCCCTACTAAATTTGTGGTTACAATCATACGCATACAACATTTTCAATATTCATCTTCAGAAGATACAAGAAGTGATACAAAAAGTGAAATAGAAAGTGAAATGGACATTACTTCAAATAATTCAAATATTTCTAAAGATGAGTTAGATCCAATTCTTCCTATCATAGATTTTTTAGTTCCAGAAGAACCATTTTCTAGAAGAGTGACTACGCACTCTTCCTCTCAACCAATCCCTTCATGATTTTTTGTTCCACAATATTTCCCATCAGAATTTCATCCAAAATCACCACCATATTCTTCTCTACAAACCACTTATTCACCTCAACCTCTTCATAATAGTGGTATTATTCCCACTACACATTCATGTCAAGCTATTCAATCCACATGTAATTCTTATTTATCCTCATTGCAATCACAACCATTTCAACCTTCTTTCAATACAACGCATTCATATCAACAAGGAAATACTTCTTCTTCCAATCCTACCATGCAATAACATCATACTTCACAATATGCTCATCATCATTCTACTCACAATCAAGAATAAAGAAGTAATGAACCATTTGCTGATAAAATACTAAGAGAACCAATCAAAGTTTTTCAAAAAAATTCACCATGTAAATTTACCAAACTCAAACAAACATTGACTATAATCCTTAAGCATTTGCTAGATAAAAACATGATTGAGTTACCTCCTATAGGGAAACCTAGTACCACAACGGACCGGTACAAACCTGAGTTACATTATGAATATCATAGAGTGGATGGACATATGACACAAAAATGCAATTAAAGACTTGATTGATGAAGGTATTTTTTATATAGAGGAGTTACACTCTACTATTGACTATAAATCTCCAGTAAAAAATAAACATCTTACACGACAAGTACCCATAACCAATCAAGACATGGGGATCTCCCAAAAACCCATATTCAAGCATAAACAATAGGAAACCAATCAAATTTTATATTCTAATGTGTCCCATCACAATGATATCACTAATAATGTAACAAAAACTACAAGTGAGCAACCTCAATCTCAATTAACTCAATTTTATAAACAAGAAATAAATTCTTCATCCAACCAACCTTCAAGACCTCTCTTAGTTTTAAAGAATAATCCAAAAGAGGATACAAGCATAGAAGACCCGTCTTTAGTTTTGAAGTCTCAACATAAAGTCTCCCTAAACATTCAAAAACAATGGTACAATCATCCACATAAGATATCTCTTTTGGAAATTTTGCAAACCTCTTCGAAATCCTTGTTCTTTATTCTCTCTTTCTTTATCATCACTACAACAAGTTCTCTATTCTTTTCCTCTTTATCATCATTGCCACCTTTTGTCTATCACCTTTTATCCTTCATTCTCTCTTTCATTATCGTTATCACATCAAGTTCTCTATTATTTTCCTCTTTATTATCATCGTCATATTCTATCCATCACTTTTATTCATTTACATCTACTTATCATTCTTCATGACAACAATCTCAACTATAAACCAATTAGCTTTAGTCACCTACACCACAACCAAATTATCCTTCAAAACCTCATTTTATTTTGAAGCCACCTTAGACATGCTATACACAAATCACCTTGTATAGTGTATATAGATCATCTTGTATATACCACCAATTCTAGTCATCAAATTATCAAAATAACAAAAAAAATCAAAAATATGAAAAATTTCCAAAAATATGTCAAATTGTTGTTTCATTATTCTGCATCATTGCTTGTTGTTTTCCAAAATTCAAGTTATATTTTATTTTCTTTCGGATAAAACTCAAAATTTATCTTGAACCAATCAGTTTACATGTTTACTAAATTTTGATTTTGTCACTTTGATTATAAATCTCTCTTGAACCAAAATCACTATTACTTCACTAAATAAAATTTTGAGTTTTGGGAATTGATCTTGTTACTTTTTGAACCAAGAACACATTTTCACATCTTAAAATGATTTTTGCAAATTCAAAATATGATACTACATAGTAGTTTTAGTACCTTAAGCGAAAAGTTTCCCTTTCTATCCTATTATGCGCATGGTCTAGAATACTGAGGATTGGCAAAAGGACAAGCTCCCCACTACCCAAATAAAATTCCTTTATCCTTGTCTAATCTGATCAAGTATCCCAAAAAAGAAAAGCAAAAAAAGAAAAAGCAAAGAAAAAGAGAAAAAGAAAAGAAAAAAGTAGTTTTACTACAAAAAGCAATAAAATCCCCTTGTTCAAAAATAAACAAGAATCCCTACTCCAAGAAATCAAAATAAAAGAAGGGGGTAATGAGCTTGAATCCCTAGAATTCCTCAGTTATTTCAACACCATGGGGTGATCCTCATTACAGGTTTGGTGGCATCAATCCGTCTTGGCAATTGCAGTATCCTTATGTGTGGCGACATGTCTGTCACATTAGCGACCTTATTTTTTACAGACCAATGTCTGCTTGTGTATTAGATAGATTTTGGTGACTTGAATTACATAGTAGTTTAGTACAATTGCATGCACAAAATCATGTTTAATGGACCTTTCACTTGCACACACATTGGTTCATAAAAGTTGGCCTGTATCATTACCTTACTCAAAATTGGTAAATCAAATTCACAAGCACACACATTTGATACTTGAGAGATTTTATATCATTATGATAAATCAAGATGGATAATGAACTCACACATCACACACTAGTTCTTGATAAATTTGACTTTATCTTGGAAATGATTTAAAATATTTCTTTGAAATTTGTTAGAAAACATTAGTTTATAACTATTCACATTAATCCATATCACTTCATTTTTGCAATTACATATATATATTATCTTCAAAATCTTCAAACATGTGACAAAATTATTTATTCCAAAAGAACTTGCATTTCTAAAAATCACACATCATCTTATCATGCATTGCATTTGACTTCTCAATGATGTTATAATTCTTAGTAATTATTTTTCTCAAATTTCACATTAGGAATTCTATGGCTGGCGCAAGTCATCCTTCCCAATTTTTCATGCTTAAATCACTTTATATCCATCACAAATACAATATTTATCAACCTATGTTCTCAAAATCAACTTCTTTTAAAATCAACATCTTCTTTCATCATCATGAGCCTCAAGGTCACTCTTGAGCCCCACAAAATTTCTTATTATTAGCAATACAAAACTTCCTCACAACAAGATCCACTTCATGACCTAATGAGCATCGATCTCCACCAACGGTCATATAACAACACAACATCCTTTGAGGTTCATTGCTAATCCATCAATTCTATCATCATACAAAAATATCTTTTCTAAAAACACCCTTTACAAAAATCATTTTCTTTTATGTTAAGCATGATAAAAAATATTCAAAAAATCAAAAGCATGATTACAAGAAATTTAAACCATCATAATCAAATGCAATAAATCATCCAATCAAGTCATAACAAGTCACATAGATAATGAGGATCAATATATATATCTCAAAATATATGTACAAAATGAAGTTAACTAGTATGCCACAATCTTCAAAATTGGTATACTCAGTAACTAGGGGGTTTACCTAAAATGAAGTAGTAAAATGAAAATAAGTTAGGTTTTACCCTAATTCTTCATTTTAATAACTTTACCCTAAAATTCAAAAATTTCAAGTTTTCCACCAAACATAGAATTTGGTACAAAAACTCGAGGGGGCATTCTAGTCAGTAAATTAGTAATAATTTTTCTAAAACATCAATTTCCCACGAACTATTCATTCTAAACCATCTACTCTTTTTTTTTCATGTCAATTATAATCACTTCTACTCAAGTATCTACACTTTTATTTTATGCATTTATTGTTCATAAATACACCAAATAGGGGGTAAAATGTAGACAAGAAAAAATGACCCATTAAGATGAGTCATTTTTCTCAAAAACCCTTAGTTTTCCCTCTTAAAAAACTAATGTTATCTTCAATAGAAATTTTATCCTATAAAATCATCACAATTCTTCTCAAATTTTATATCGTTGGATAGGTATCGAAAAGCGCTTTCCAACAATATATTATATATCTAAATATGACACTGTTGGCCCCTCAAACTAGAACAAAACTATGTACATGTCTAACCTCCTAACAATATTGGATGCCTGATATCGATATCGGAAGTTTGATCCAATATCGGACTTAAATATGAGAAATCAAATGTTTGATCTCGTCTAAAATTGAAAAGTGCCTAGAAAAACAAAGTAATAAATTTGTTGCAACTCCTTTTTCCTTATCTATCTAACAATGCAGAGGTTACGAGATCGGATTTACCGATCACTCCCAGACTGGAAGAAGTTGTAACTCCTATTTTTTGCCCAACCCCCTCAACCTACTTTTGCATTTTGTGCATCATTGTTTTCTATTGTTTTCATAAGCATGTGCAATATTGGGTGTATGATAGCTATGCATCGGTGGATACAATACAATATTGGACATCCAATATCGCTCAAAAGCACCCGATCCTATTATGCACCACTTGATCTTGTCTGCAGGTTGCTTGGGGGTACCTTCAAACTTTGGTTTGCATTCTTTAATCTCAGATCCATATTTTTAGTACCATAATTATCATTTACCATCACATTTAATATAGAAATAATTGTTCATTATACTTGGAGTTCACCATCATTGCATTCAATTGTGTTATTTGCATATCATAGTTCATATTCATAGTGTTTCCTTTGAAAGAAGTATACAATAGACTTTTATCTAATCCATGCTTAACAAGGTCCATATTTGTATTGCAAGTTTTTTTTTTGGTCTATCTGTAAAACTACAAGCTTCTGACTAGATCGAGTCTGATGATATCAGATCAGACCTCCCAATTGTAAATCAAATATTCGATATCGCCCTACAACATTCGATCTGGCCTGTAGTAAGCAAACAGACTCTACATCAGATATTCAGGCTGAGTAAGAGTGTCAAATTTATTTTGCAATCAAGCACTACATTAATTTACCTTCTGTAATTTTTTTTATAATGTATTCATTTGAAAATAAATTGCATTTAGTTAGATTAGTTGCATTTGGCCAAAACTAGATGATTGTGAGCAAAAAGAACACATCAAACAAACTCCCAACCTAGGCATGGAAACTGCCATATAAATGTTTCCTGGTGAACCCACTCAATTCATCAAAAAATCACCAAAGAGGGCATGAGCTCAAGTGCCTCTCCTTTGAGGTGTAGACCTACCATTTTTCCATTCCCCTTCTAGGCACGGATCCATTAGCCTAAAGGAAAGGAGTGAGAAAATTTTAGAGATATATCAGGGTTGGAAGAGTCTAGTCTATTCTCTACATAATCAAGTAGAGGAATTTGCCCTTCTTCTGTAGCATCTTGGGAGGTTTGGGTCCATTCTCCTTTTTCTTAGGCTGCTCCTCAAATTTTTACTTCCTACCCTTCTTCGACAGTAGACTGCATCTGCATGCCAAAATTGTCGACCCCTTCTGCTGATGATACCCCTCTATGTATCTCAGAATAGCGAATTAGGGTTGTAATTAGCCCATGATGGGCTAGGGTAGAGGTTTCTCCTCTCTGATATCATGATGCCTCATCCTTCAGGGTGCTTTCCAGATAAAATGGCATATTGATTTTATGCTTATGCACCAGGTGATTCAAAAAATACATATGGTTCATGTTCAGATGTGAGTACTTTCCTATGCATGTGAAGAACCTCACAACCTATTCAAAGAGCTTCTGCAGGTGCATTAGGAGTCCTTGTTTTGGAAGCCCTGTAGTGTCGAGTCAAACATTTTCTTGCCCAAGCAAAAATTTTAACATTGGCTTGGCATGCCCTCATTGTAAGTGCATTCTCCAATGAGGGGAGGTCGGTAACAAGAGAGATGTGCTTTGGTGTGATTGGAATTTCTAGTATGTGTAGTTGAGCGACCTCCCCTCTCACAGCGGTAGCAAACTCCTTTGTTGCTTTGAGGTCCTGGTTTTTGTTGACTAGGAGACAATAATCCATCCATATAACCACCTTGAATCGATTATGGACTTCACCTATAATTCCCTCAGTGCTGTTGGGCTAATTCTTCTTGAGCACATGGTTCTTTGATCAATCTGCCATGGTAAATTCTCAGATTTTTTCTCTAATTGGTTTGATGCCCTATTATCATAGGAATGCACCTTATTATAGATCAAGCTGCCTACCTAGTGAATTACTTTTGTATTGGGGTTGAAAGGGTATGCTATCTAAATTGATTTTCAGCATGACATATTGGGCATGGGGGCCAATGTGATTCTTATGATGGCATTATTTTCAGAGAAGTAATGAAATATTATGTAAATATTTTACAAAAATCATGCACATACCTAATTGGCTCTTTGTGCGTTGTGGAGCATGTCGATTAATTAATCTATGATAGGGGCAATGGCGTATTTCCCATGTGTTGATTACATTACCTTTGACACCGTAATTTTGGTTTGCTCGAGATCCCATGCTAAAAATGTGGGGGATCCGACTGGTTCAGATAATAGGATGCATATCTCCTTTGTCGATTGGCTTTGGGATGTGCAAAAATCCTACCCAATGATTTCATAATATTTTTGGGTGCCTTCAAATTTCCATCACATGAAATGATGACGTTGGCTTCAACCACTCCCTCGTACCACCAAATTGTGTAGGTGATTTTGATTAGATCAAGGTGCCTATATGATATCGAGGCACCTTCTTAAATAGTAAGGTGTGTGCCTAAAGAGTAAGGTGCCTACTTGAGAGTAAGGCGTCTTCCTCTAGAGTAAGGTACCTACTTGAGAGTAAAGTGCCTTCTTCTAGAGTAAGGTGCCTACTTGAGAGTAAGGCACCTTTTTGAGAGTAATGCACCTACTTTATAGTAAGGCACCTTATTATAGAGTAATGTGTCTAATCACTTTGTTTTTTCAAGGCACCCTTGATGCATAACATCAACGTACCTTATATTTTTTTTGAAAGGATTTTCAACTGTAGTCAAGCACCTTTGCTGATGGACATTGAGATGTCTTCTTGAAGAGTAAGGCATCTTCCTTTAGATTAAAGCACCTTCACTTAGAGTAAGGTGCCTTAATTTGGAGTAAGGATCCTCCCTTTGGAGTAAGGTGCCTCCCTTTGTAGTAATGCACCTTCCCTTAGAGTAAGGCACCTACTGGAAGATTAAGGTATTCTCCTATCATTGAAAAGTCAAAAGCAACTGACATGTTTGTTTATGTAAGGTTGATCAGGCCTTATAAAACTTTTCTTGTGTTACGTCAGTGTCTACTTCGCCTAATCACAGGGGTGCATAATTTTTCCTTTGCAGGGAATTAATGCCCATGTCCATGCTTGTATAAGAACTATTTATTCAAAAAAATGTGCAGGTTCATGGATGTTGAGCAGTTTTAGGTCTTGTCTCCCAAGATGCCTATTTTTCATACAATCAAACCATTTCACTTGCAAAAGAAACTAAAAAAAATAAACAAAAAGGAAAAATGCAATTAAATGTAATTCATTTCTATTAGGCCCTGACTCTGAGGATACTTGTAGCTTGCATGTGGGCACTTTCCCTACAAAAATTTTGTAAGCTAAAAAGCAAAAACTGCAAGTTTGGTGCAATATATACCTATTAGGCCCTGGCTCTTAGGATTCTTACAGCTTACGTACAGGCACCGTACCTACAACACATAAAATAAAAACTAAGACTAAATTGTTTTCAATGGCCACCTCTGTGTCCACCATGTTGCTGAGAAGTTGACATGTTTTCAATTGGATGAGGTCTCCCCCATGCCTATTCTGGACTCCACCATTAAATTCTCGTATGTGTGGTATGGACACAACCATTGGTCGTTAAATTTTAGGATGGTGTCATTGTCATCAATTGTCTTGATGTGCACAACACCATTTTTAATTATCTCTACCACCTCATATGGTCCCATCCACCTCTGCATCAGTTTACCTTTACATTCCTAGAATTTAGAATCGTACAGTAATACCTAGTCTCTTTCCTTGAACTATTTTGATTTAATGTGGTAGTCATGCCACTATTTCCTTTGCCTTTGGATGATTTTCATCTTTTGCAAGGTATCCATTTGATATTCATCCAGCTGATTTAGCTGTAAAATCCTTGCCCTTTGTGCATTTTTTAGGCTCAAGTTTAGTTCTACTATAGTTTTGGGTATTTTAATTTCAAATTCGATGGGCATCATCGCACTCTTCCCATATACCAGTTGGAATGGGGTAAAGCATGTGGTTGTTTTCCACGTTGTTATGTATGCCCATACTATCTCCAGTAGCCTTAAAGCCCAATATTTCCTATGCTATTGCACGATCTTTCTTAGGATATTCTCTATCTCCCTATTTGTCACTTTTACCTATCTATATCGCTCCAAATTTTTCGCGCACCCTTACCTTTAGGCTAAAGGATCCACACCCAAAATGGGGATGCGAGAAGGATGGGACAATACCTCAGACTAAGAGGCCCTTTGAAGGTCCCACCTATCGGGGGAGGTGTATAAGGGTGATTTTTCGACGAATGGTGGGGTTCACCAGGAAATTTTTAGTGGCAGTCTCCATGCCTAGGTTGGGAATGTGTTTGATGTGTTCAATTTTATCTTTAATCATTCAAATCCTAGGTTTGGCAAAATGAATATAAACTGTTCTACATGAAATACAGGTTTAAATGAATACAGAAATAGAATTAAATAGAGAATACAGGAAATATACTAGATTAGAAAAAAGTCATACCTAATCCGGATGTCTGATGGAGGTTCTAATTTTTGAAGCAGTCAAGATTGCCTCTAATCTGACAAGATCATATGAAATCAGACAGGATCGTCTGAGATCTGAAGAATTCATCAAACGAATTTGTCAGAACTGCAATCAGAGAAATAGACACAGAACACAGAAAGTGCAGCAATACTAACAGAGGAAAACGATGTGAAATGACAATATAGATACTAAAACGATAATTACGAATAGAAATTCAAGTAAATTATAGTATTCTAATGACAAATTATGATCTTATCATGCTTAAGCTATATGGTTGAAGTCCAAAATGTAGAATAGCAAAAAATAACAATAAACTAATCTAAATGCAGAATGAAACAGTAAATGAGAAGAGAAAAATGCAAACTCTGGGCACTAATTGCCCCCAATGTTGACTACAGTCGAAATCATCTGTAGAGTATGAAATCATCTTGAATTGGGGCGTAATCATCTGAGATCGTACAGGATCGTCTGTGATGATCTGAGCTTGCTTCGGCTAAAGAATGACAAAGATCCTGCAAGAAAATTCGAAAAGAGACAAAGGCAAACAGTAGTCTAAGACATTCTAAGGCAAATAAAACTCGAAGTACAGAAAATTCAACCAGGGGAATGTCAATGGGAGGGCCTAAGATTAAATAGGCATATGAATGAGGTTGGGAGGTTGGAGATCATCCCAATTTGGGAGATATTCAATGGTGGAAGTCTCTAACCGCGCAGACACACTTTTGCCCAGGTTAGAGACGCCATTGAAATAGAATCTAATTATGAACAAATCAGTTTGGGACAAAATTGTCTGGATGTTATGCTCTAGACGAATTCATCTAATCTGAGATGATATCATCTGATCGACGACGATATCATCCAACGGACAAAAAAAATCCTAAAATGGCACAAAAAATGAGGAAACGAGTAGCAAGCGGTTTTGGAGAGGTTTTGAGGTTGAAATTTAAATTTGAATTATTACTAAGGTAATTTTAATTATTTGCTAAGGTTTACTACGCCAATTTTAGGGTGCTACACTATCCATTCACTTTTTTATGGTAGGGGGTGGTTCTATTATGCCAAATACTATATTCCCTTCCACATAAATAAGCATGGTCCTTTAATTGACTAATAATATCAGGATGAAACATAAAAAATCAAGAACACACATTTCTACAAGATGGAAAATTTATTTTTGTATTACTAAATGGCTGCTAACAAAAACCCACACACTTAGTCTGCATGTTAGTCACTTCCCATATATACATACAATTGATAGTGCATGTTATATAGTTACCTCAAATGTGAAAAAAACTTATAACATACACTTGATTACTTGAATTATCATTACACTTGAATCACTAGATAATTTTGGATATCCCTTGAACCAATATTTCAAAGAAATTATGGTTTCAAAAGGTTGAAAATTCTTATAAAATAAATATTGAAAAACTTGGAAGTGTCATTTACAAAAACAAATTTTAAGTACCTGATGTTTGTGGAGAAAGTGATTTTTTTATGTTTATTGATGATAAACCTGTACCTATATACCATTGTGTTTCACTTTGCAGAACATCTTTACCCCTAGCTTGCTTATTTTCATATGTATACTGGTAATTTATTTCATGTTTCCAATTTTGTATCTTTCCTGGTAGCATCCTCACTTTCTAAGAGTGGTCTTGTAGCATCCTAAATTTTTATTAGCCCTAAAGTTTGGATTTATAAGCTATTTAATGGGAATTAAATTTTATCATTAGGGCTTTGATTATTATTGCAAAATCATACCATGCTTATTTATGTGGAAGGGATTTTTCCCTAACAACCATTTCAATTCCTCAATTTACAATTTTTAAGTGATAAGTTCCAACCACAAGGTCTTGGAGATAGGGAATTATTGCATCTAATGATTACACCAATTGATTTGCATAGTTAAGGATTGTTCATGATTAATTGCAAGAAATTTTAAGGCTACAACCTCAATTACTTATATTTATGTATTAGCAATCTACTAAATATTCTCCTCCTAGATTAAATCATTGGTTGGTTTCAAGAAACTATCAGATTCAACAGTAAGCTGTTGGTGAATTTTCCAAGTATCTCAAATGAACTACCCTAATAACACTGAAACTAGTGTTAAGTGTATCATGCTAGTTTACATTCTCATGTATTCCATGGGAACTTGCACAATGTTTAAATGCCCCACAATTTTATTTTCTTCTATAATTATATAAATAGTCTAATGGGTGTTTGTGCCTGGAGCAATTTTGTTTTGGCAACAATTGGTATAATGTACTTTGTTTATGACAACCCTTTGGTATCCTTTGATGAAATTAAATTTTATTAAGGTATTTATTTTAGGCTATACTAATTATAATATCAATGGCAATATGTACATGTTACAGTAGCAACCTAGCATGTTATTATGATGTTGAGCATTAATGTTTGAAAAGGTGCTTTATATTAGCATGGAGTAGTGTATATTGTCTCTTTTTGAGAATTGTTCATATTATTATATGATACATGGATTTAATTTTTGTGGTGAGAAACATTAGGTAGTTAGTGGCACAATGACAACATCTTCATGATGTTGTATTTGATACTGTGATCAAACATTATGAATGGGAGTTTGAATTGTATTTTGCATATGAAACCTAATACTATATGAAAATAATATTTTATATTTTGTGTTGCTTCTCCAGGTTGTGATTTAGATTTACTATTTTAAAGCTTTGTAGTATGCATACTTCATAGATTTTTGCATTCACTTCCTCGCCATCATAGATTTTTGTATGATTGCAGGTTTGGCAAAAGGTATGGTGTCTTTTTAACTATTTGACATCACAATGTTATAAGGAACAATCAATATTTGAACATGTTCATAGCTAATGAAGAAATTTTATCTTCAACAAGTTATTTTTCATGCTTTACATGTAATATTGAAGTACTCAATTTTTGTGAGTCTTTGGAATAAGATCATGTATAAAAGATCTCAAATATCAGCTCATATTCTGTGGAATAGATTATTTTTATAAGTCTTTGGAATAGATCATGTATAAAAGATATGAATTCAACATGTCAAGACAACAAATTTAAACTTGACAACATTTATGTCTTCTCATTAGTAATTTAAAAAACTATGTACATTATAAGTTTTTCTTATAAAAATCTAAGACATATACCACCACACCAACTACTTTTTATGTATTTTTTGTCAAAAATTATGAATGGGAGTTTGAATTATATTTTGCATATGAAACCTAATATTAGATGAAAATATTATTTTATATTTTGTGTTGCTTCTCTAGGTTGTGATTTAGTGCTAGGTAAGAATCAGGTAGAAAGAGAGAAATCAATCCTGCCCTGTTAGGGTTTCCATAGTGGAGGAGTGTAAACACTTCGAGAGTCTTCGAGAGTTGACCAGAAAAACACTCTCTAGCATTGTATTTCTTTAGTCTTTCATCATTGCAAATATGTGAATGGAAGATGATCGGGTTGAATCCCCTTTGTGCTAGAAGGAACTTGCATTAGGAAACTCACAAATGATTTATTTCACCTTCAAATCAATTCTTGCAATGACTCATAGTAGAAAATAGATCACATCTCATCATGCCAAGCCAAATTTCATTTGCATTACTTCATAGTCATCTACTTTAGACATTGACAAGGAGTTATGATGAAATTTCAAACCCCGCTGCATCTTGTTACCCCCATCTTGGCTGTCATATTTCAAAATATCATAGCTACCCTTGTCTCCATATCTATCATCTTCTTTCATATTTACATTATCCTTGCTTCCATATTCATGTAGGTCCATATCTTCATCCCTTCCACTCTCGTTGACATCCTCTTTATTGACTTCCTACGATATCAATGCCTCCCCTTCTTTATTAAATTCCTAAGATATCAATGCCTCTCCTTCTTATTTAAACTTGACAAAACACATGTATTCTCATTAGAAATTGAAAAAAACTATGTACAATTTAAGTTTTTCTTATAAAAATCTAAGACATATACCACTATACCAATTATTTTTTATGTATTGTCTGTCAAACATTATGAATGGGAGTTTGAATTGTATTTTGCATATGAAACCTAATACTGGATGAAAATATTATTTTGTATTTTGTGTTGCTTCTCCAGGTTGTGATTTAGCTTTATTTTTGTAAATATTTCTAGTATGTAGACATCATATATTTTTGTATGCACTTCCTCACCATCATATATTTCTATATGATTGCATGTCTGGAAAAAGGTATGGTGTATTTTTGACGATTTTCTATCATAATGTTATAAGCAACAATCAATATTTTAACATGTTTACCTTTATCTATTTTTTTAATGTGAGGCCTTAGAGGGTGGTTTAAAACTGCCCTCTTAGAGGAGGCCCTAAGAGGGTGATTTTAAATTGCCCTCTTAGACCAATTTCCCTCTTAGATCCTAATAGGGTGGTTTAAAACTGCCCTCTTAGACCCTAAGAGGGTATTTTTTTGAGGCAGTTTTTAACCACCATCATATGATGTAGACTTTTTATGATGCCCTCATAGACTATGACTAATTAACCATCATTAAAGGTCTTTAAGGGTGGTTAAAAACAACCCTTAAATATACTTTTTGGTATAGTGCCTCTATGGTGGGCTAATTAAGGCTATTACCACTCCCCATAAATAATATGAATGGTCACCCAATCCTTCTTATTCAAGGTGTCGTCATTATTTTACAAATGGATTCCTTACCTCCATGGTAGGAATTATAGTCCAAGCCTCACCATGAAGAGAAATAACACCTTGATAAAAATAATCTAGAAAAGCAGTAAGTGTAAAATCAAAAAGAAAAACCAGAGAAGAAGAACATATTACATAAGAATTTATCCTAGGAAACTCTTTCAGGAAAAAACTAGCAAGAATATCTTCTTTTTGTATAAACTTGACCGTCTCCAATACAATAATATCATTTCACTCACTTTTTGCTTGCAATTACAATTCTTGCAAATTCATTACCAAACCCTCATACAAGTGTTATTTTATATACCAACAATACAAGAAAGAGTTTTAAAATACAATGGGTGCAAAACCATGG
Source organism: Wollemia nobilis (assembly GCA_028583015.1). Lineage (NCBI taxonomy): Eukaryota > Viridiplantae > Streptophyta > Pinopsida > Araucariales > Araucariaceae > Wollemia > Wollemia nobilis. The sequence continues at coordinate 12,171,249 of JAQPPZ010001125.1, forward strand.
GCTGATATTACATTAACTAAAAAATGCCCATATGGGTCTAAAAATAGATTAAACACCCACCTGAATAACATGGAAAATATTCAACACGAGTCCAACATTATCCTACTTGTTGAATACTTTCCATAGGGGCTAAAAATTTCCATTTTCAATTATCAAGGGCAACCATACCTATAGATCTTCTAGACCAAGAAAATTTCTAAGAAAGAACAACCTTTGTTAATGAATCAATAATATTCTTCTTTGTATGAACTTTCTCCAACATCACCCAGTTTTCTTCAACCATATCTCGTACAAAATGGTACTTGATATCAATATATTTTGACCAATCATGAGAACCAGGATTGTTTGCCAAAAATATTGCACTCTAACTATCACTTTCAATTATCATGGTCTATTTTTAAATGCCAATTGTTGAACATAGCCTCTGTAGCCACACTACTTCTTTATAGGTATGAGTTGGTGCAATGTACTCTACTTCTATAGTGGATAAAACAACAACTGTTTACTTTTTACTCATCCAAATTACTATCCATCTCAACAACCTAAACACATAAGCACTTGTGTATATTCTCTTTCCAAGATATCTAGCCTATGTAGCATCCACAAACCCTTGTATATTTACAATATCATTATCTCTAAATTTTTCTTTGTAACATATATCATAATCCATAGTTCCATGCAAGTATCCAAAAATCCTCTTCACAACAATCCAATGGTCCTTTCCTAGATTGGACATATATTTGCTAACTACTCCCACTGCATATCCAATATCAGGTCTAGTATAGACCATTGCATACATCATACTTCCCACAATACTAGCATAAGGAAAATGATGCATTTATTCAATTTCCTCATCTATTTTAGGACATTGTTTAGAAGATACCTTTTGAATAACCAAATATGGAATAAAAACTAGTTTACAATCATACATCCTAAACCTCTATAGTATCAAATCAACATATTTTCTTTGATTTAACCATAACTTTCTATTTGCACAATCCCTTATTATTTCCATACCCAAAATAAATTTTGCAACACCCAAATCCTTCATGTCAAATTTAGAATATAACTAAGATTTTAGTAACTTTATCATATCCTTATTGTTACCAATTAATAGCATGTCATACACATACAATACAATGATAACAAAATTTTCACCTTCCTTTTTGAAATATACACATGGATTTGCTTTGCTTTTTCCAAACCCAAGTATCAAAATAAACCTATCAAATTTTTGGTTCCACATCCTTGGAGACTGCTTCAACCCATAAAGATACTTCTTCAACATGCATACCAAGTTCTCCTTACCTTTTATCCTGAAGCATTTTGGTTGTGACATATATATATCTTCATCAAGTTCACCATGTAGAAATTTTTTCTTTACATCCATATGTTCTATTTCAAAATCAAAAGCAATGAAAAATAGCCAATAGAACTCTAATTGATGTTAATTTAGCCACATGAGAAAAAAGTTCACCAAAGTAAATTCCCTCAACTTAAGAAAATCCTTTTGCTACTAGGTGAGCTTTGTACTTCTCCAACTTTCCTTCTACATTGTACTTTTTAATGAATAACCTTTTACAACCAACAAGTTTTCTACCAAGGGGTAATTTCACCAAGTCCCATGTCTTATTTTTATCCAAGGATTCCATTTCTTTTTCAATAGTCCTTTTTAAAGACTTATTCTCACTTGACTAAAGTGCATCCTTTATATTCTTGGGTTCTTCATCAGTTACTAATAAATTAAATGCAAAACAAAATTTTGAAGGGCTATACCTCTGGGAGTCTTCTCACCTGATCTGATCTCCTCAAAATTAGAGTTTTAGGTTTTGTATATTTAGCTTCCTCCTCACCTTATTCCTCTAAATATTCCTCTTTAGACTCTCTCTATAATTCATATTATTTTGTAGCATCAATTTCTACCACAAATTCTTCCATTTGTTCTAAATTTACCTGAACTATTTCTAGTTCTTTGCTTGGTTGCATTTCCTATTTTGGAACCCCTTTTTTTTCTCTAAATATCACATTATGACTATAAGTAATATTTTGTGTTTTTGAATTCCACAACTTATATCCTTTCACACTACTACTATAACCCAAAAAATTGTATTCCTCATATTTATAGTCCAACTTAGTCTTTTTCTCTTTTGGGACATACATATAAGCTTCGCAACCAAAAACTCTTATATGACTGAGAGAGGGTTTCTTACCAGTCCACACTTCATATGGATTTTTGTCCACCAAAGCTAAGGTAGGATATATATTGATGAGGTAGCAAGCAATTAACATGGCTTCTACCTAAAATTTCTTTTCTAACCCTATATTGCTTAGTATGTTTCTAGCCTTATCCATCAATGTTCTATTCATCCGTTCTACAAATCCATTCTATTGTGGAGTATCTGGAGTTGTTTCGTGTCTTTCTATTCCACAGTACTTGCAAAACTACTCAAATTCATTAGAGAAATACTCACCACCATTATCACTTCTAAAAACCTTTATATTTTTCTCTATATGATTTTATACAAGAACCTTGAACTCTTTAAATTTATTTAAATTATTATATTTGTACCATAAAAGTATACCCAGATATTTCTTGAGAAGTCATCTATAAATGTAACAAAATAGATGGATTTACCTAATTATGGTACTTTTGTAGGTCCAAACACATCAATGTGAACTAGATGCAAAATTCCTTTAGATCTTGTAGTACTATTAGGAAACTTAACTCTGGTTTGCTTTCCAAAAATACAATGCTCACAAAAATCAAAATTTAATGGGCAATCAAAAAAAATTTCAACCATAACTTTTGTTGTGGCTGATCCACAACACACCCCAAAATTGGGGACCCACATTTTCGTTTCGATATTCGGGTGTTGGCATTTCATTTTTAGCGTCTAATCCTTCGTTTTGTCGTAGGTTTTGCAATTGTTGTCGGTTCTTGTTGGCAGTTTTTTCTTGTCGACGATATTTTATTGTCGACAACTTTTTCTTGTCGACGATATTTTATTGTCGACAACTTTTTCTTGTCGACGATATTTTATTGTCGACAACTTTTTGGTCAGTTTCTTGTCGATGATTTTTGTTGACGTTTTCTTTTTGTTATCGTCAATGTTGTGTTAGCAATGTTATCGCTAACATGGTGTTATTGTTTTCTATCATATATATGTATAAGAATTATTTACTCAATAAAAATAAAATGAAAGATATATTATCATTAATATATATATATAATGATGATAATGTATATATAAAAAAAAAAAAGGCAATGAAATATAAATAAAAGTAAAATGTGGTGAATGGGCTTCATTCACCACGTTTTAGGTACGTTTTGAAATAGTTTAAATTTAAAGGTCTTTTTAAAAGGTAGTTTAACTTTATATTTTTTAGAATTTATGTTGTTTTTTATTGTTTCTTTTTAAAGCTAATTCCCATTTTGTGTTGTGTGCAGGTGAAGCCCCGAGATGAAAGAGACAACAGTGTAAAGCACTGCGAGCATACGATGATAGCGGCACCAAAAATGGATTCACCATGGCAGTGGTCACGGTGACGAAGCATGGCATATGTGTATTCGACGGGTGGCTTCCCGATAAAGGCGCAATGATAGACGATGGGGGGGCCTTGGCTGTTACTGAAAGAAACACAGGCATGATGGCGGTGATCTCCAGGTATTCGACGGATTACATAGTGGGTTGTTTTATCAGATGGATATGGACGGAATACCACAACAGAGATGGAGTGGGAATCCGTCGCGAGGCGCAGTCGTCGAGCAAATTGAAATGTCGACAGACCGGGCATAACCATGAGAAAGGGTGCTGGTGAAAGTAGACGACGTCGGCTAGCTTCAGGGAAATGCTCGGTAACGGGCATCTTCAATATTGAGAGCAAAACGGCGAGTTTTAGGGAAACATGGCATTGAAATGTCAGTCGTCATAGATTGGTAGGTGTCGTCGGCGTTGATGTCGGGAAAACTCCGTAGCTAAGTTTGATACGGCGAAAGATGACAGCACACCAGAGGTTGAGGTGGACTTCGTTCGTGGACCGAACCTTTGGCAGAGATATGACAACGTAGGAGCCAATAGTGCATTGTAGTGATCAGTAAGAGGGACAAATCTCCACATCAGCATGGTTACTATATGAACATCAAAAATAAAGGGCACCATGAGGAGAGCCTAGAAATGAAGTCTTCGACGATGGATATGGCAGACATTGATCCCGATGATCGGGATGAGAAAACCCTAGCGGTGACATGGCGGCTCACATGGCATACGATGGTTCTATGATGTGAAAGTGTGTCACGTAGGCTTGAAGGAAGACGGGGATGCGGTTGAATACCATTGATTATAGACCCACCATACGGTGATGTGCGGACGTAGGATGCAGTGCCTGTGCAGCAGAGGTAAAATAAGACAAAAGGGTTGTTTTAGAAGGTAAAATAAATAAAAATATGTTACCATGTTTGGTATGAGTGGAAGGCTAGGGTTCCAAATGGAGACAAAGAAAAATAAAGCAAAAGAATTTGAAAGGGTCAAGGAGAAAACCAAGAGACCTGAAGAACAAAAAGAGGAAGCCAAGGCGGAAAGAGAGAGGAAACGAAAGGTTTTAAGGGTTTTCGACCATTTTAAATCGGCCATCAAAAAAAAGGAAAAGAGGAGGAATTTTTGGCATGGCCAAATGGGAACTTTTGGGCATGGCCGCATTTGTAAAACTTGGAATTTAACTGGAATGTGAAAGCTTCTCTTCAGAAATTTCAGGCCTTGTTAGCAAGAAAGAATGAGAAATTTTCTGCATGCTCTGTTTTAATTGTTTTATCTTTCCCCTTCCAAATTTCAGATTTGTATGTGGAATTTACGCCATTGTTTTTGGGTTATTTCATGTGAATGTCTGCAATCTGGAAATTATTTAAAACCCTAGGAGCCAGCACCTAGTTTACTTTGATTGTGTGTTGTACAGGTCAAATAGGCTAGGTTGCATGTATGAAACTCTCACGTATTCGGTTTTGTAGGACGGGGTGCTATCAAACTGAAGGAGCTTTTGCATTGCTGCATTTCAACAATTATTTTGATGCAAACTTTTAATTTTCTGTTTCCAAAAAATTTAATTTCAGAATTTTTTCCTATTTTCAGGCATTAAAATAAACATTAAAAAAATTTCAAAATCTAAAAATGATTTCACCATTGCGTAGAGTATAATTCAGACTTCCAATACGCACTTTGAAATTTCATTTTTGGAGTTGTTTAGTATTTTTTAAAATTCATCAAAGTTGTTATTTTGTCACAGATTTTAAAAATCCGAAAATAGAAAATTTCCATTTTAAGGTCAAATTTCATTTTTCCAGTTTTGTTTTGCATTCATGAGCCTATGATGACATTCCCTTCATGGAAATTCCAATTTCATTGAAGGAGTTATGTTTTATGGCATTTTCACAAATTCCCATTTTGGGCCTAAAATTACCCTTTCTTCATAAAAATTCTAATTTTGCGAAAGAGGGGTAATTTGAGTATTATATTGAAGGTCTTTGCCTTAAAGCACTTAATTATTCATCTTGATGAAAATTTGATTTCATTTAAGAGGGATAAGTTAAAGTGACATTTTGAAGCTATATTTGAAGACCCTATTCATCATTGAGGATTTAATGCAAGATAAAATCTATCTTAAAACCATCAAGATAAAAGGAATTAAAGCATTACATCGTGGTCATATGAGGGCCAACTCACATTTGATTTATCTTGGTTCAATGAACAATCACTAAAGTTTCATGGTAAAATAAACCAACATTGCCCCTTGTTTACAGTTACTTGCAATCACTAAGGTGTTCCAAGCATTTAAATTGAATATCTTTATTTGATGTACATATGCAAATGCTAATATAACAAGAACCTTGGAGAAGTTGTTTGTTTAACTTCTTTGCAAGAGGGGATTTGGAATCCAAATCCTAAGGGAGAGTGTACTTTCACAATTGGGTGAAAATACCACTCAACATTTTGGCGCTAGAAGGAGGGCCTTAATTGGTTTATTTTAGTATGATTTAAATGCTATAGGGATTTAAATTTTTAATATTTCATGCCCTATTGATTATTATCTGTAGCCCTCTTTTAATATTACAACTTGGTACTGTTAAAAGGAGGACATGAATTGCTATGCATTGTTCTAATGCTTTGATTGTTCATACAGGAATAATGGGATTTGATTTGATGTTAAAAAATAAAATAAAAAAATAAAAAATAAAAAATAAAATTTGGGTATTAAAGTTATATTCTTTAAGATTCACTAATGGCTATGTTTTCACCATGGATGACAGGTAGCCCATTGAACATACCAGGAGTTCAACATTATTTTCCCGTTGGTTTTGAGAGATGTCTTCCTTGATTTTCGTCTAATGGGACAAATACTGCACAAGAACATATTCAAGCATTCAAATTTGTTGTGAATCACTTAACAATTTGGTATGATGATGTTGTTTGTAAAATTTTCCCTTACACCTTGGACAAAGTGGCATATGATTGGTTTACAAGTCTGCCTTTAGGGTCTATTACTTCTTGGGCTCAATTAGAGGCAGCATTTCTTAATCAATTCAACAAAAAGCAAGTTGACCCAATCCACATGTATGAGCAATTTTTCACCATCAAAAAAGGACCAAGTGAAAATGTGAAGTCATTTTCTGAAAGGTTCTTTGGATTATATGCTCAATTAGTGACATGTTATGTTTTTCAAGAAGAAGTGGCTCTCCAAATATATGTCAATGCTCTTGACCCACTCATTTCCACATATTTGCGAGGGATGCCCCTAATCACATCTTTGTCTCAAGCCTATACTCAAGCAATGGCAATTGAGCAACAATTGAGTTGTCAAAATTATTGTGTGGGTTTTGGATCATGTAATCTTCAATCATTTAATACTTCCTTTACCCACCCAATGATTTATCCACCTCAACCAAGTTCAAGTGTGCATCAATTCCAGAATCAACAATCATTCCCAAGCTTCAATCAATTTCAAAATCCTCAACCTACTATGCAAGATCAACCATCTTTCTTAAGTATGAATCAACTTCAAGATACTCATCTTGATTCAAAAGATGCTTCTAAAATCAATTTTAATGATTTTCACAAGAATATGATTTTAGGCAAGGGAGGAGTACTAGATCCAACTAGTATTGAAACATGTGACAAATTGGAAACCCTTGACTCACCAAAAGATGAATTCTATGAGGATGAATCTATTTCGGATGACATTGTTGAAAGTAATAACCAAGAAGATCCACACCTTCCAAATTGTGATAAAATTGAATCATGGGTTACAAATTTGGATTATGATAGCCTTATCAATTTGAATACAAGCAATAACCCAATTTTGGAAGTAATTGAACCATCTAAGGAAGGTGAAGATAAATTTGATGAGAAACATATTGATGAATTAAAGGATGATGAAGAAATAGTTGAGCATCACAATTTGATTTTGAAAGATGATCATTATGATTCTTGGGAAGAGTATGCTCACTCCAAGCCTTCTAATGAAATTTGTGTGCCTATTGATATGTAGGATGATACAATTGCCCTTTCACATGAGGATATTACAAATCCTGTACAATCTAAGAATGTTTTGGAAGAAGTATTGGAATCTCATCAAAGGTTGGAGAAGGATAATGATTTTACTACCATGGATCAAGAAGGAGAATCAATTGTTTTTGTTCCCCTTGAGGGGCAAGAAATAGAAGATCTTGATCCACCTATGGTTTCTACAATGTCCATGCCATCTCAAAATGATGAAATCACAAATCCTAAGTGGTGTGGGTTTGATACTATTGATGATCCTAATGAAAATATGGATCTGGAGGCAACTCAAGCCATTGATCATGGAAAGGTGTCACGTGACACATATCTTGAAAAATTAGGCTCTTGTTTTGAAAAAGATGGATGCATGTTTGATTGGGTGCCTAACTTTGGTGTTTTTGAACAGGTGTTGGATGATGAAGAAGACAACGAGGAAAAAGCTACTAACACTCATCAAGTTGTGGTAAATTCTAACCATGATGGGTTGAGTATGGATGACAAGGTGAAATCTTTACCTTTGGTAGTAGCTACCAAAATTTCAAGTGATGGATTACATGATGTCCCTTTGGATGCTAATGTCATTAATGATGAAATGTCAAATCTTGGTGATGTTTTGATGGATTTTGATGGCTTTAAATTCTTGAAGAATTTGAATGCAAGACTTTTAGAAATAGGCTCTTGTTTGCAATATCTCACTTTTGAAAAGGAAAGCCTACTTCTAAATTATGAATGGAATGATGAAATTTGCACTTTAAAGAATAGACATGATAAAATTGAAAACCAACCATTGGCTAATCAATTTGATTTGAATCTCACCTATGATGTTGCTAATAGAACTAAATCAAATTGGTATGGTGAACATGGCAAGTTGAAATTTGTTGCATTGCTTGGTTTGATCTTATTGTTGTTGGATTCCTACAACATTTGGCATGTGTATTGTGACATATGTCTTTTGAAATACTCTAATCATGTTTGGGATCTAGGAAAGTAATAGTCCAAGCTTGGCATCATCTTGTACTATATTGTATATATATATTTTTTTGGTTTTGGTTTTGGTTTGTGTTGTCAAGTTTCATTTTGGGATTGCTATTTGGATTAGGATTTAAATCGTGTGGTTGATTTTATTTGACATGTTTTGATAAATTTGAGATGTCTACTTATGCCTAAGATCAGGAGAATATGAAACATTGGAATTGTGTTGTAGAAAGCTCCACAAGTAACACAAACATTTAAATATTATCGTTTGAATCTTGTGATGCATGAAGTTGTCAATTTTGCACATTAGGGTATAATAGATGATACATTCCAAAAGAAGCAATGCATTCATATCTCATGTCATATTCCACATTGCATATACATGTCATCTCAGTTTCATTTTCATTCCATGGGCAATTATTGAGAAGGTGTTGAATCCTCTTAGGATTATTACATAACATATATTAAAAGGATCCTAAGGTTGGGAACTGTTGCCCAAACTATTTTGAACCAAGCACATTCCATGCACATTAAAGGAATCTTGAGCAAAATGGTCAAAACCATACTTGGATGAAAAGGTGAGGTGAAAAGAATATTTCATGTTTGTCCTATCATGCAACATAATCCTTGAAATAGTGGTTTTTACCACTCTCATAAAAGCTTAAAGCCTAAAACCAGAGTAGTAAGGATAGGGTTAAATCCTCATCGAACTTAGGTTGGGAATCTGATTCCCCAAAGTTTTGATTTCACTTACACTTGCACATGGGTTCAAGATGGTAGTGACACATAACCAACTTTGGGATCTAAGGAGTTAATTCAGTATACATGTATTTGGTCCTAAGAGGGTTTGGCATCTTTAATATGTTTTTTCATGATATAAAAAGGTTTGAGCATTTATGAAACAGGTTGTTACATCTCTAGCTTCTTCATCATGCATCAATCATTCATAGCCTTGCATGCAAATCATAAGTAAAACTGACAATGGAATGTTGATCAAATTCAAACGGTAGGGAATGAAAACACATTGCACACACCGAGCTAATACTTATGATTTTGATGTTGTACGTATTTCTGATCTTTCGGTATTTTTTTATCTTCTATGTGCTGACACCTGTATCTAAGCTTGTATGTTTCAGGTTGGGTTCTCACCAAAATGATCAAGAGCATTTAACAGTAGACTCACCATTTGTTGTGGCTGATCCACAACACACCCCAAAATTGGGGACCCACCTTTTCGTTTCGATATCTGGGTGTTGGCATTTCATTTTTAGCGTCTAATCCTTCGTTTTGTCGTAGGTTTTGCAATTGTTGTCGGTTCTTGTTGGCAGTTTTTTCTTGTCGATGATATTTTATTGTCGACAACTTTTTCTTGTCGATTGATATTTTATTGTCGACAGCTTTTTGGTCAGTTTCTTGTCGAGGATTTTTGTTGACGTTTTCTTTATTTTATCGTCAATGTTGTGTTAGCAATGTTATCGCTAACATGGTGTTATTGTTTTCTATAATATATATGCATAAGAATTATTTACTCAATAAAAATAAAATAAAAGATATATTATCATTATATATATATATATATATATATATATATATATATATATATATATATATATATATATATATATATATATATATATAATGATGATAATGTATATATATAAAAAAAAAGGCAATGAAATATAAATAAAGTAAAACGTGGTGAATGGGCTTCATTCACCACGTTTTAGGTACGTTTTGAAATAGTTTAAATTTAAAGGTCTTTTTAAAAGGTAGTTTAACTTTATATTTTTTAGAATTTATGTTGTTTTTTATTGTTTCTTTTTAAAGTTAATTCCCCTTTTGTGTTGTGTGCAGGTGAAGCCCCGAGATGAAAGAGACAACGGTGTAAAGCACTGCGAGCATATGACGATAGCGGCGCCGAAAATGGATTCACCATGGCAGTGGTCGCGGTGACGAAGCATGGCATATGTGTATTCGACAGGTGGCTTCCCGGTAAAGGCGCAATGATAGACGATGGGGGGGCCTTGGCTGTTAATGAAAGAAATGCAGGCATGATGGCGGTGATCTCCAGGTATTCGGTGGATTACACAGTGGGTTGTTTTATCAGATGGATATGGACGGAATACCACAACAGAGATGGAGTGGGAATCCGTCGCGAGGCGCAGTCGTCGAGCAAATTGAAATGTCGACAGACCGGGCGTAACCACGGGAAAGGGTGCCGGTGAAAGTAGACGACGTCGGCTAGCTTCAGGGAAACGCTCGGTAACGGGCATCTTCAATATTGAGAGCGAAACGATGAGTTTCAAGGAAACGTGGCATTGAAATGTCAGCCGGCATAGATTGGTAGGTGTCGTCGGCGTTGACATCGGGAAAACTCCGTAGCTAAGTTTGATACGGTGAAAGATGACAGCACACCAGAGGTTGAGGTGGACTTCGTTCGTGGACCGAACCTTTGGCAGAGATATGACAACGTAGGAGCCAATAGTGCATTGTAGTGATCAGCAAGAGGGACAAATCTCCACATCAGCATGGTTACGATATGAACATCAAAAATAAAGGGCACCATGAGGAGAGCCTGGAAACGAAGTCTTCGACGATGGATATGGCAGACATTGATCCCGATGATCGGGATGAGAAAACCCTAGCAGTGACATGGCGGCTCACATGGCATACGATGGTTCTATGATGTGAAAGTGTGTCACATAGGCTTGAAGGAAGACGGGGATGCGGTTGAATACCATTGATTATAGACCCACCATACGGTGATGTGTGGACGTAGGATGCAGTGCCTATGCAGCAGAGGTAAAATAAGACAAAAGGGTTGTTTTAGAAGGTAAAATAAATAAAAATATGTTACCGTGTTTGGTATGAGCGGAAGGCTAGGGTTCCAAATGGAGACAAAGAAAAATAAAGCAAAAGAATTTGAAAGGGTCAAGGAGAAAACCAAGAGACCTGAAGAACAAAAAGAGGAAGCCAAGGCGGAAAGAGAGGGGAAACGAAAGGTTTTAAGGGTTTTCGACCATTTTAAATCGGCCATCAAAAAAAAGGAAAAGAGGAGGAATTTTTGGCATGGCCAAATGGGAACTTTTGCGCATGGCTGCATTTGTAAAACTTGGAATTTAACTGGAATGTGAAAGCTTCTCTTCAGAAATTTCAGGCCTTGTTAGCAAGAAAGAATGAGAAATTTTCTGCATGCTCTGTTTTAATTGTTTTATCTTTCCCCTTCCAAATTTTAGATTTGTATGTGGAATTTATGCCATTGTTTTTGGGTTATTTCATGTGAATGTCTGCAATTTGGAAATTATTTAAAACCCTAGGAGCCAGCACCTAGTTTACTTTGATTGTGTGTTGTACAGGTCAAATAGGCTAGGTTGCATGTATGAAACTCTCACGTATTCGGTTTTGCAGGACGGGGTGCTATCAAACTGAAGGAGCTTTTGCATTGCTGCATTTCAACAATTATTTTGATGCAAACTTTTAATTTTCTGTTTCCAAAAAATTTAATTTCAGAATTTTTTCCTATTTTCAGGCATTAAAATAAACATTAAAAAATTTCAAAATCTAAAAATGATTTCACCATTGCGTAGATTATAATTCAGACTTCCAATACGCACTTTGAAATTTCATTTTTGGAGTTGTTTAGTATTTTTTAAAATTCATCAAAGTTGTTGTTTTGTCACAGATTTTAAAAATCCGAAAATAGAAAATTTCCATTTTAAGGTCAAATTTCATTTTTCCAGTTTTTGTTTGCATTCATGAGCCTATGATGACATTCCATTCATGGAAATTCCAATTTCATTGAAGGAGTTATGTTTTATGGCATTTTCACAAATTCCCATTTTGGGCCTAAAATTACCCTTTCTTCATAAAAATTCTAATTTTGCGAAAGAGGGGTAATTTGAGTATTATATTGAAGGTCTTTGCCTTAAAGCACTTAATTATTCATCTTGATGAAAATTTGATTTCATTTAAGAGGGATAAGTTAAAGTGACATTTTGAAGCTATATTTGAAGACCCTATTCATCATTGAGTATTTAATGCAAGATAAAATCTATCTTAAAACAATCAAGATAAAATGAATTAAAGCATTACATCGTGGTCATATGAGGGCCAACTCACATTTGATTTATCTTGGTTCAATGAACAATCACTAAAGTTTCATGGTAAAATAAACCAACATTGCCCCTTGTTTACAGTTACTTGCAATCACTAAGGTGTTCCAAGCATTTAAATTGAATATCTTTATTTGAAGCACATATGCAAATGCTAATATAACAAGAACCTTGGAGAAGTTTTCTGTTTAACTTCTTTGCAAGAGGGGATTTGGAATCCAAATCCTAAGGGAGAGTGTACTTTCACAATTGGGTGAAAATACCACTCAACAACTTTCATTTTCAATGTTCGAATATATTTCTCATCAATGTGCCCATGCATTGATTCCACAACATTGTCTTCACTATAGGAATACTTGGAGCTTCTTCTACCATATTAATTTCTTCTATAATTTAAGAGTTATTGCAATCAATACTTACAGTGCTAGCTTCAAGTTTGAATAAAGTTATTGTATGAAATTCCCTTGCTACACTAAGCATCCATGAATCATCTTGTAACTATCCTTATTAAATTCCATAGTCACACCTATGTAATTCATATTACTAATGGATATCATATTCCTTTCCAAACTTGCAATATGCAACACACCATGAAGGGTTTTAACTCTTCCATATTTTAACCTCAATTTGATTCTTCCTCAACCTATTATTTTCTATGTCGAATTATCTCCCAAGAAGACTTCACCTCCATTTATCTTTTCATATTCACAAAACCCCTCCCTATGAGGAGTCATATGAAAATAAGCACCCGTGTTAATCAACCATGAGTTATGGTGTTCACTTGAGCATACTACAACTATGAATAGATCCCCTGAATATTCATTTATGATCTTCATTTTTGCAGATATTCCTTCATAAAACTTTTTATATATACAGTATCTTTTATAATACCCTATTTTACCACACTTCCAAAATTTCCTTTTGCTAGGTACAACATATTTCCCCCTAGATTTTGATTTTTTTCTCCTAATTTCATTTTACTTCTTTCTTGAGAACAACCTCTCACAACCAAGGCATCCTTCTGATGATAATTCTCAAAATATTTTCATCTCATTTCCTCATATAGCAATGTTCCTACTATATCCTCTAATTTCAATTTAGAAGTAGTATTGGTGATGATGAGTGTCATCAACTCTTCATCATTTAATCATTATGTGTCAATCCAGGGTGGTGTCCAAGGCTATATACGAAAGCAGGGGTTAACAGACTAATTTTTAGTTCATCTAGATCATGGCCTTATTCATGGAATAGTTAGTGTTTTGGGGGTGTCAGGTGTCCCTTTTAATCTCCTAGAAACTAAAATTGAGTGCCTACTTATCCTTGCATAATTGAAATTCACACAGTTGTAGGAAAAGCAAATCTGAACTATTGCAGAATTGAAAATGATAGAATTTAAAATAACAAAATTGAAATCATAGAATTAACTATAACAACAATGAAACTTTTCAGAATTGAAACTTCACACCTGCAGAAAATGAAACCTAAGACAATGATGAAATTCAAAGGTTGGTAAGCAAATATTGCAAATCTGTAGCAAATTGAATTAACAAGAAATTCTCTTGATGCAAACTGGAAATACAGACTAGAAATGTTGAAGCTGAAACAGAAAATGTTATGCTATAAAATCTATTCTAGATGACTTAACTATAATGCATTCATGTGCCACATGCTAGATGAAGTTTAATTCAATATTAACCATGCAAAAAGCTATCAGATTCTTGCTGACCTACTGCAGCAAGAAATTAGTAGAACTCTAGCAAGAATAATCCCTCTTCTAGGCCTAGAAGTGGCCCTTGCTTCCTGAACCAAAAGAGGGGAAGAGTACTTGCTCTACACTATCAAATCCTCACACTGAACTCAGAAGCAAACATGAATGACAAATATTGCACCTTTATTTCATTATCAGCATATCAGTAGTGTAGGGGAAGTTCTATAGACTACTGATCTGCTGTAGTACACAATTACAACACTTGGACTGCTCTATCTCCTAGCACCTATATCCTCTTATCCTATATGCTCAACCAAATGGGAGCACTTTATTTATATAGCAAAGTACAACAGTGATAAGGTTTGGTGCTTCAATACAGGACTGTTACAACTGTTGCAGGACTGTGTTTCCCAAAAATGTAGGGATCTGATCCATTAAACCTTATCCATTCCAGCTGCTGGCTTTATCTGGTGAGGGACAAGTGTTGGAAAGGATAGGGAGGTCCCTAGAATAGTTGCAACCACCGTTTACCTCCATTTTACTACAATTAAAGATGCATTTGACCAAATTTATGTCTTCTACGCTTATTTCGGAGCTGCTCCAAAATATCAGGCAGTAGAACAGAGTTTATATTAATTCATGCTCCAGAAGCGCATGAGAATAGTTGTGATGATGGAAATAGTCTCCATAAGTGCCCAGAAGACTGATTCCATCTTTTGCATGAGTTGGAGTGGACAAATTCCAAGCCATGTTGTATATGTACAATTGGCTGGAATTTGTATGGAAAAGTTCCTATTTTTTGCACAATCAAACTGTTGACAAAGTTTTGGCACCTTTTGGTTATTTAAAATGGTTAAACGGTGGGGAAATCTTATGAAAGAAGCACAAAACCAAATAGATAGCAGCACATTAATATTACAACATTAACTTAATACAAAATATACTAAATAATACAATTGAAACAGATTATAAAACATAGATAAATAGTCAAAACAGGTCATATGCACTTTATCATTCCAATATGCAAACATCATCATATAATGCATAGTATCACTAAAATTAGTACAAAATCATATCATAAGTGGTTCCAAATAGTTTAAAAAGTTATCAAAAGCAGTCTTTGTATGAGGTAATGTTCTACCTCATCATTTCCCCCCAACCTATTGTAATGCATGTCCTCATGCATTCTGTTATGCTACAGCAACACAAAGATCTATGTCAAGATAGCGTTCAACATATTTCCATAGTCTGCTTCCAACTTTGTAATATCCTTTGTGCTCTTTGATTTCCCTGAGCCACTCCTAGAATTGATCGTCTGATTGAGGGTCATTATCAAAGAAATATGGAACAGGGATGATAATTGTTGGATTCCTATACCTGAGACCTATCCACTACTCCTTTACCTCAAATATGGTCTGGATTATACATTCTGCCCTTCTTCTAGACCACATCAGGTTATTTGGTGAGATGGGTTCTCTCTTCTACAGTGATATAGGTAACTCTCCCCACCTATTTTTGCAAGCTGATAAAGCATCAGCAAAAGATGTTGCACAGAAGGTTTGAAAACCATCTATGCATTTTTGCAAGTTCCCTAGATACATTTTTCTTACTCTGTCATCCCTCATTAGAGTATAGTGCTCACTGGTGGAGGTCCTATGGTTCAGGTGAACAGGCCTAATGAGCAAAACTGCCTGTAATTCCATGGCCTTGCTGGTTTTCTTTTCCTGCTCCCAATATATTTGATTCTGGAGTGTAGACTGAAAAGCCCTAAGCTGAAGATCACCAGTGAAGACATGGGGAAGGAAGATAACTTCGGTTGGCAAAAAGAAATTATGCAGGAACAATTCACATAGCAAATTCTGGTGTTCTGTAGAACTTTGCCAAAAAGCTTCTAGAAACTCACTAGGTGTTTCCAATTTGTGAGAGAGGCCAGAGGTGATCCTCATTGTTTGCCAATGGAGGTATTTTTCTTTCAACATTAAGCTGTAGAATCTGGCTGGCCTCCGACACTGAACCATACACTCTGCAATCTGGCATACATCCTGCACTTGTTCCTTCAATTTTTCAATTTCTGAATTTTTTTGTTCTAGCTCTTTTGTTAAGGTCTCGTAATGATGAGACCTTTCCTTCTAATTGATGACATCTTGCCATCCAATATGCCACATCTTCATTATATTTTGCTAATGTAACTATTTCTGGTGACCTAACTATTGGTTGCATTTGTGGAATGACATTAACTTGGATGCCTACATCCACCTTTTCAATTATAGGGGGCTCTGTCTGTGTTTCAATTTCTACTAGTTCAATCTTAGGTGCATTCAAATTAACAAGATTTTGAGGAGACTGTGGAATTACCTCTTCTTGTATTGTTATTTCTCCCTCTGTAGGTGTTATTGATTCGGTTATCTATTGTGTCCCTGGATGCTCATCCTTTGTTCTGTCTTCAACCTGTTGTGGTGCTTGTGCAACTTCTTCCTCTTCAATTGCTGCCCTAATTGGTGAGTTCCTCTCAGATAAGGCTGCATCACCAGCCAAGTTCAATAGAATATTGGCTAATTCATCTCCAGAGTCATACTGAGGAGGATGTTGCTCCAGAAGTGTGAGTCTAGCCTTTACAACCTCTATCTCTTGCCATAACTTAGCAATAATATCATCTTTTTCCTTCAAAGAAGCTTCACTTTGTTCAATCCATCCTGTCTGTGTTTTAATTACACTCCTGGCTGCATGCAACTGAGTCTTGATGTCCATTTCCTCTTCTTATTTAGTGCTCAAATCATTCTTTCCTTCTTCAGCTGCCTCAGATTCTTCCTCAGAATCTGAATAATCCACAAGTGGTGCAGACATTTCTGCAATAGTGGTGTGTCCCTCTGCTTCTTCTGTTATGGTTCTATCTTCTGAATCTGGTGGGTAATTGAGGGACATTGTAGGCATAGCCATATCTGTTGCACTATCCATGCCCTTGGTACTTATATCTTCAACTTTCTCCATAGTTTCTTTCACCTATAGGGTATCAACATGTGCAGTTCCTTCTTCCTTTTCCACATCACCTATGTTGGTGGATTTCTGAAGTCTTGAAGACCTTCTCAATCCCGAAGCTGATTGCTTTTGTTTCTTTTTAGATTGTGAAATAGGGCTTGTCAATCCTAGGGTAGGGTCTACTTCAGGTGTTCCCTTCTCCATCTGCCCTTCCCTGCTTGAACTTCCAAATTGCTCAATGGACTGAGTGGGAAAAATAGTTACATTTTCAAAAAATGTAACCTTCCTCCTCTTACCTACAGGATCAATCTTAGACTGTTTCTCTCTTTGCTTCCTTGTCCTGGAGGATGGAGGTCCCTATGGTGAGGAGGGAATTTCTTTTTTAGAGGATTCAATTTCAATTTCATGTTTAGAACTTTCAATTTCTATTTATGCTTCAGATTTAGGTCCTTCAACCTCTACCTCTTCTTCAGATCTAGGGCTTTCAACTGCCTCTTCCTCAATCAACTCATTCCATGCATGAAAAAACCTATCAAAGCTTCTAGGGTTTCCCCTGAAGTGATGTCTGCATATCATCTTGATTAGGCCATGGTGTTTGGGAGACCCTTTTCCTGCTTGGTACTTTTTGGCCATATTTACCAACTCCTGGTATAGGTACAGAGGCAGATTTACCTTCAATTCAGGGTTTGAGTGGTCATGACGAAGATGGGTTAAAATTCGCATATGATGTCCTGAGAGGATAGGGAATTGCCCATCGCAGGTCAAAAACCTAATGACCCATACTGCAACTTCATCCCAAGGAGGCTATAAACTTGTTCTTTTGACCCCCTTGCAGATATTATTACTTAATACAAACTCAGTGGGCCTATCCTCATTTCCCCTGAACTGATTTACAAGTTCAACTAAAGTATTTTTCCCTGATTTTCCAATTTGAACCCCATGCAATGGTAATTCAATAACCTGGCTGAGAATTTCAGGGCTTACCTGGATGGTCATGCCACTGATATGAATTTGGTTGTTGCGGAAGGTACGTGCGAACTCAATAGCCAACCCTTCTGAATACCCATCGAACTTGCGCAAGAAGGGCATAAATCCCCCTTCAATAAAAATTTGCATGCATTCCCCATATTTCTACAAATATTCTATGTTATCTGGCTCAATTTTATTCTTTTGTCCTCCCATTATCAATGATTGGGGTTCTACGTATCTTAGGTCTAAAAATTTTACTATAGGTTTTTCTCAGCTTTGGAATACTTGAGTCTATAAAGAGTAATGCTCGAGGGTGAAGAGTAAATGAGTGCAGCACCAGAATAACTTCCAAACGTGCTAGGTAACATGAACTTGGCACGTGGTGGCAATTCATTGCATGCAGAAGTTACCATCAACCGGATGTTACTACATGTCATCGTATAATTGTAGCTATCAAGAGTGATATGGGATAATTAAATTTTTACGAGAGTCCTCCTTTTCAACAGGCTTTGAGTTGTGTGCCATACTGGTCACATGCGACAATTTTTGAAACTCCATGCCCCCTCAAATATTTGCTTTGGAACTCGAATTTGAAACCTGCGTTCCAAATACTATTTCCAACCCAATTGGCGCAAAACCTTCAAAAATTTTAATTTATTTGACTTTTTAGCCACGTGATTTCGGAGATTAATGAATTAACCTTTTTGTTAATTCATTCCAATCAGTTTTATTGCATAGTCCATTCCAGAGCATATACCCTTTTCATTCCGAAACTAATTCTAAAGCTTCTTCATTCAGAAACTTGTTATGTGCAACAGGTTCATTCCAGAGCAGTACCTTTCAAGAGCATTTGAAGAGCCTTTTCTGCCTTAGACTACCTTGATAACTTTATGGAACCAGACCTTATGTATGCTTTATACTAACTAGGGATATCATACACTACATAATAAATATTTACAATATTAGAATAGAAAAAGGCACATACCTGAAGAAACCATTCTATCTATATTTTGTACAGATGTTATTTTCTGCTGATTTTAAACTGACTCCTCATAGAGTGTAACAGGTGCAATCTGGAAAATAGTGAAACAGAGGTGAGAATGATGAATGGTAAAATGAAAAAGGAAATGAATGGAATGGTAAATAGTGAAACAATGGTGAGAATGGATGGAATGGTGGTGGGTCTGGGAGGCAAACATGCCAGAAAAACCTATTTTCATGTAAGCTCAATTCAGATGTGCCTCAAAGAGGTTTTCACATTCTGAATTATTTATTTATTTATATATATATATATATTTATATATATTTTTTTTTATTTTTTTTATATATTTTGGTTCATGTCACTTGATTGAGTCCATCTTGGAAGAAGTGGTTTCTTCCAATACTGATACATCCAAGTTTCCTACTTGCTTGAGAAACTCCTCCTTGGTTAACGGTTTGTGATATATCCGAAGACGATGACCGTTAACCACCATTTTCCTTCTTGAATCATCTATTGGTGAAAGATGTACAACTCCATTTGCAAATACCTCCTCAACCTGATAAGGTCCGAGCCACCGAGTCTGCAACTTGCCAGGATAGTCTTCATATCATGAGTCAAACAACAAAGCCCAATCACCTTGTTGAAATTTCCATTGTTGGATATGACTATCATGCCACAACTTGCGTTGTGACTGGATCATCTCAGTCTGGTGCAATGCATCCCTCCGTAGCTCATCCAATGCATTGAGCTACAGAATTCGGTCCGTTTGTGCCTGTGACAAATCAATACCTACATCCAAAGCAGTTCGAAGAGTCAATAACTCAAATTCAATAGGCAAAAGAGGCTTTTTACCATAAACCAATTCATATGGTGTGAATCCAGTAGTGGATTTCCAAGTAGTGTTGTAAGCCCAAATTGCTTCAAGTAACTTCTCCACCCAATTCCTCCTATGGGCTGCTACAGTTTTGGTTAAGATCCTCTCTAATTCCCTATTTGTCACTTCAACTTGGCCATTGGCTTGTGGATGGTAAGGTGAGGATTTTCAGTGTTTGATTTCATACAACTTTGTAAAGGCTTCAACAAATTTTGAGGTAAACTGAGGTCCCTGATCAGTGGTGATAGAGTGTGGGGCTCCAAATCATAGAAATATTTGTGAATACAAGAAATCAACAACTTTCTCTTCTCGGGCATGCTTAAAAGCATGGGCTTCTACCCACTTGGTTACATAATCAGTACATACCAAGATATGCACTTTCCCTTGGGAAGGTGGATCAATGGGTCCTACAAAATCTAGCCCCCACCTTTCAAATGGTTCTGTTCCTACTTGAGGTTGTAATGGCATTTCACTAGTGAAGGTAGGTTTTCCCATCCTTTGGCATGCATCACAATGTCTAACATAATTTTTCACATCTTTATGCAAAGATGGCCAGTAATAACTAGTACCCAAGATCTTCCGAATTGTACTCTTGACTGAATAGTGTCCTCCTGAAGGTTCATCATGACATGCTCGTAGGATGTCATATACCTCGTCCTTGTGAACACACCTATGCAAAACATGGTCAGGACTGCATTTAAACAATAAACCTCCTATCCATTCAAAAGAAGAACTTTGCTTGATCAACTATTTCTTTTGTTTAGGAGTAAAGTGAAGAGGAATCTTCCCTATAGCTAAATAATTAGCTATATCTACAAACCATGGAGATTGTACAGAAACAACAAACAATTTCTCATCAGGAAACGCATCCTCAACCAATTCCTCCATATCTGCATTTGACAATCTTGACAAGAAATCTGCCACTACATTAGACTTCCCTGGTTTATTGACTATAGTAATATCAAATTCCTGCAATAGTATTAACCAACGAATAATTCGTGCACTAACCAAGGGTTTATTCATCAAATACTTTATAGCAGCATGGTCTGTGTGGATGAATATGGGATATCCTGTGATATAGTGTCGAAATTTATTAATAGCATACACCACAACTAAAAATTCCTTCTCGGTTGTGGTATAATTCTTTTCAGCTCCAGTCAAATTTTTACTAATGTAGTATATGGCATAGTGTTGTCCATCTTCAATCTGCCCTAATGCAGCTCCAATAGCAGTATTGGAAGCATCAGTTTGAATATGGAAGGGTAACTCCCAATTAGGACCTCTCAATACAGGCGGAGTTGTTAACTTTTCCTTTAAAACTTCAAAGGACTGTTGACACCCAGCAGACCAAACAAATTCAGAATCCTTTGTTAACAATGCGAACATTGGATTAGCAATGGTACTAAAATTAGCAATAAATCTGTGATAAAAGCCAATATGTCCTAAGAAACTATGGACATCAGTTTGAGTTTTTGGAGGAGGAAGGTTCTTGATGACCTCTACCTTTTTAGGATCAACTTTAATTCCATAAGCAGAAATATGATGTCCAAGAACAATTCCTTCTTCCATCATCAAGAAACATTTATCAAGATTCAGAGACAAATGATATGTTTCATAGCATATTAAAACTTTTTCAAGTTGTTCTAAAGTATATTCAAATGTATCTCCAAACACTCTGAAGTCATCCATATAAATCTCTACACTTTCATTTGTTAGATCAGAAAAGATAGCCAAAATAGCTCTCTGAAATGTTGTTGGTGCATTGCACAAACCGAAGGGTAACACTCTGTAAGCAAATGTTCCCCAAGGACATGTGAAAGTTGTCTTTTCCTGGTCTTCTGGTGCAACCTGGATCTGATTATAACCACTAAAACCATCAAGGAAACATAAAAATTTCTTACCAACAAGGGTGTCCAACACTTGGTCTATAAATGGTAATGGAAAGTGATCTTTATGTGTGACCTTATTCAATTCCCTGTAGTCCACACATACTCTCATCTTCCCATTTTTCTTTGGAACAATGACCAATGGTGAAACCCACCTACTGTCTGAAATTGGATAAATGAATCCTACATCCAATAGTTTTTTGATTTCTTCCTTAACAATATCCTTCAGAGTGGGATTCAAACGCCTTTGTGGTTGTCTTACTGGTTTGACATCTTCAGTGTATATCCTATGTGTACACACATCAGGGTGAATGCCAGTCATGTCCTTATAACTCCAAGCAAAATCTTGAACATGTCTCTGTAAAACAACAAATAATTTGGCTTCTTGCTCATTAGTCAACCAACTATTAATGTTCAAAAAATTTCTTGGTTGTATCTCAATCTGCTTAATCCCTGGATAAACAGAGTTGACAGCCTCATATTTACTGATTAAAGCATTTAAGGGACAATGATGTGGCTATAGAGTATGAAATACTCTTGATTCTAGTGTAAATGTGATACCTGATGGGATCATTTGCATAGGACAAGTGAAAGAAGTTAGAAGATGATGATGCCATCCATGTGGCAATGTGAAGGAGCTTTCTTGTAGTGGAATAGATGATAGATGTTCAGCAGTTTGTTCTTCATATTTCCATAACAAATGATGGACAAGAATTTGATCATCCCTAAGGCCTTCTTCTTGCAATGTTTTCACCAAAATTATTTCATGTTCAAAGATTTCTCTTTCTAGTGAATTAAGTTCTTCAATATGTTCTTTTACTACAATGGTGGCCAAGGTGACAATAGTTTCCTGTTCTTCATCAGACTCAGGATACCATATCTATCCAAAAAATTTAGTTGAAGGTTGGGCTGGTGGATACAAGGAAATATTTTTTAGGTCTACACCATTTGAAATGGTCATCTCACCTGACCTACAGTCTATAAATGCAGCTACAGTGGCAAGCCAAGGTCATCCTAGAATAATAGGATAGCCATTAGCTGAGTTTCTAGGCTGCAACACTAAGAAATCTATAGGGTATTCCCAAGAAGACACTTCAATGGCAACATCCTCTAGAATTCCTTTCGGTTTAGCCACTGACCTATCTCCCATTTCCAAAATTGTGGTAGTAGGACTAAGGTTATTGAGCTGCAATTTTTGCATGGTTTCCTTAGTCATCACGTTGATTGCAGCTCCTAAATCGATAAGTACATTTGGAATTTGAACTAACCCAACAGTAATTGTAACTACTGGACTCCCTGGATCACCATATTTAGGGGGTACTAGTTTTCCAGAAAGTAGGTCAGCCAACTTACCTTCTACTTGTACAGTCTTAGGAAAGGCTTTCTTCTTCCTGCTAGGTTTCCTAATACACAGCTCCTGAATGGTTTTCCTAATCAGAGGTACATCCTTTATTGCCTACAACAAAGGGAGTGAGATAGACATTTTCCTCAATTCTATGATTAATTCTGATTCAGGAGCAGTGATAGGGTGGTCAAACCTTTCAGGATACGGTAGGTCTGCCGAGGCAGGTTCAATTTTTCCTTGTAAACTTTCTATTTTTTCTTCTTTTTGCTTTGTTTGTGGTTTTTTTGGACTTGAAAATTCTTGCTTTCCATCAATTTCTTCAATAGTGGGTGGTGCAGGGTCAGGTAAAACCTTCCCTGAATGTAACTGGATGTTACTACAGTCAAGGACATGGACTACAGTAGTCTCTTCAGACTCAGCTCCATAAATAGGGGTTGCTTGTCTATTGTTATTGGGGTTAGCCATAGGATGAGCTGGAAGTGGAGGTTGCTTAACTGGTTGTGTTTGTTGTGGTTGAACTCTTCCCTAAAAATTTTGATTAGGGGCTGGCAACAAGTGTTGATTTGGTGATTGATACCTCTGTTGCCCTTGATAGGATGGGTATTGTGGCCCCCATATTTGCCCTGACTGATTTGGTACCCAAGATGGATTAACTGAATGCCATGGCTGATTCCAACCAGAATGTGACCAATCTTGAGGGGCTGCCCAAGATTGATTCCAAGTTTGGGGAGGAGGTTCGGTATATGCCCATGGCATATTCCAAGGATTTTATCCCCAATTTGAAGAAAAGCGAGGGGTATTTTGGTTTTGTATGAAGTTGCCTCCTGGCCTTTGCCCAATAGCATGAAGTTCTTCAACTTGGTTTTCTAAAACACTTCGAAGATGGGGCAAAAGGTGACATTTATCAGTTTTATGCTCCTTTGAGAAAATGCCACAAATTGCTGAAATTGAAGTCTTGTCCAAAGGATAATCTTGTAGAGCATGCTTATTTCTGCACCTAGGACAATAGATAGATAGGGGTGGTGAAGAATTGGCTCTTGTATTTCTTTCTCCTAAAGCAGTGTTTAGTTGAACAAGTATATCAGTTTTCATATTAGCCATTTCCTCCATCAAATATTTTATATCAGTATTACCAGGATTCCTTTTCCTTCTTCTTTGCCTAGTGCGGGAATAATTTTTGCACAACTCTACAATATCATTAATATCAAGCTGGTTTATATCTCCTTTTCCCATTAAGTCTAATACTTCTCTAGAATCATCCTACAAACCTCTCAGAAATATAGTTTTTAATAAGTCAGTTTCCACAGGACCACATCTCTTTTGGATAAAGGTAAATCTATCAAGATAATCCTCTAAGTTTTCATCCTCTTCTTGTCTTATCCAAAATAACTCATCCTTCCTATTTCTCACTCTACAATACTCCTGATACTTATCCAAAAATGCAGTTTCCATTTGATCCCAAGTGCGGATTGAATCCGGTTCAAGGCTCATAAACCACCGTAAGGCTGCATCTTTGAGTGTAGAGGGAAATAACTTCAGTTTCTGGTTATCATTGACATAGTCATAAGTCTGACACAGGACCTTGAATTCAAACAGAAATTGATCAGGATCTTCAGAAACAACTCCCCTAAATATTGGCAATACTGAGGGTGAAATTATTTTCATAGGAGCATTCTGAGTAGGATTCAGACGAATAGGGTATTCAAAAGTTCTAACAGGAGGATTGTCAGCATCATGACCAACAATATCCCTATCATGTTCTCCTTGTTCTGCCATAGGTGCTTCCTCAGCTTTAATTTGTTCAACTGGTTCAGATGGATCAGCCCTATGGGTATGTCTAGAAGCAAGTGCCTCTAAGAGCTCTTCTTGCAAAGATCCTACAATTTTAGTTGATGAAGAAGATGATTCTCTTTTAAGTCTTTCAGGAAGTTCATACATAGGCAGATCTTCACCTGATCGTGAAGAACGCCTTGGTGGAAAAGATCCAGTTCTGATAAACCTTCCTCTTTCATCTCTTGGCCTATGCATTCATGCCTATTTACTAAATAAACTAAACCTCAGGTTTCCAAAAATTGTTTCCTGAAATAGGACAGTTTTTGGACTGCTAGACCTCTCCTAACAACACCTAATTTTCCCCAACAATGGTGCCAAAAATGATGAGTGTCATCAACTCTTCATCATTTAATCATTATGTGTCAATCCAGGGTGGTGTCCAAGGCTATATACGAAAGCAGGGGTTAACAGACTGATTTTTAGTTCATCTAGATCATGGCCTTATTCATGGAACAATTAGTGTTTTGGGGGTGTCAGGTGTCCCTTTTAATCTCCTAGAAACTAAAACTGAGTGCCTACTTATCCTTGCATAATTGAAATTCACACAGTTGTAGGAAAAGCAAATTTGAACTATTGCAGAATTGAAAATGATAGAATTTAATTGATAGAATTTAAAATAACAAAATTGAAATCACATAATTAACTATAACAACAATGAAACTTTTCAGAATTGAAACTTCACACCTGCAGA
This sequence comes from Wollemia nobilis, assembly GCA_028583015.1. NCBI lineage: Eukaryota > Viridiplantae > Streptophyta > Pinopsida > Araucariales > Araucariaceae > Wollemia > Wollemia nobilis. Next base: position 12,197,147 of record JAQPPZ010001125.1, read on the forward strand.
AAATGAAACCTAAGACAATGATGAAATTCAAAGGTTGGTAAGCAAATATTGCAAATCTGTAGCAAACTGAATTAACAAGAAATTCTCTTATGCAAACTGGAAATACAGACTAGAAATGCTGAAGTTGAAATAGAAAATGTTATGCTATAAAATCTATTCTAGATGACTTAACTATAATGCATTCATGTGCCACATGCTAGATGAAGTTTAATTCAATATTAACCATGCAAAAAGCTGTCAGATTCCTACTGACCTGCTGCAGCAAGAAATTAGCAGAACTCTAGCAGGAATAATCCCTCTTCTAGGCCTGGAAGTGGCCCTTGCTTCCTGAACCAAAAGAGGGGAAGAGTACTTGCTCTACACTATCAAATCCTCACACTGAACTCAGAAGCAAACATGAATGACAAATATTGCACCTTTATTTCATTATCAACATATCAGTAGTGCAGGGGAAGTTCTGCAGACTACTGATCTGTTGTAGTACACAATTACAACACTTGGACTGCTCTATCTCCTAGCACCTATATCCTCTTATCCTATATGCTCAACCAAATGGGAGCACTTTATTTATATAGAAAAGTACAATAGTGATAAGGTTTGGTGCTTCAATACAGGACTATTACAACTGTTGCAGGACTATGTTTCCCAAAAATGTAGGGATCTGATCCATTAAACCTTATCCATTCTAGCTGTTGGCTTTATCTGGTGAGGGACAGGTGTTGGAAAGGATAGGGAGGTCCCTAGAATAGTTGCAACCACTGTTTACCTCCCTTTTACTACAATTAAAGACGCATTTGACCAAATTTATGTCTTCTATGCTTATTTCAGAGCTGCTCTAGAATATCAGGCAGTAGAACAGAGTTTATATTAATTCATGCTCCAGAAGTGCATGAGAATAGTTGTGATGGTGGAAATAGTCTCCATAAGTGCCCAGAAGACTGATTCCATATTTTGCATGAGCTGGAGTGGACAAATTCCAAGCCATGCTGTATATGTACAACTGGCTGGAATTTGTATGGAAAAGTTCCTATTTTCTACACAATCAAACTGTTGACAAAGTTTTGGCACCTTTTGGTTATTTAAAATGGTTAAACGATGGGGAAAGCTTATGAAAGAAGCACAAAACCAAATAGATAGCAGCACCTTAATATTACAACATTAACTTAATGCAAAATATACTAAATAATACAGCTGAAACAGATTATAAAACATAGATAAATAGTCAAAATAGGTCATATGCACTTTATCATTCCAATATGCAAACATCATCATATAATGCATAGTATCACTAAAATTAGTACAAAATCATATCATAAGTGGTTCCAAATAGTTTAAAAAGTTATCAAAAGCAGTCTTTGTATGAGGCAATGTTCTGCCTCATTGGGTGATAGCCATAACTAGGTTATCCCATGAGTTAGGTAACAAACAAAGTAAAGTAATACACTTTTACTCTTCATCCATTTTTACATCTACTAATTTTAATTGACTTACCACAATGTTAAAAGCATTCCGATGTTCAACCATAGAGTCATCATCATTCATCCAAATAGAATAAAACTTGTTTTAGAGAGAGTTTATTTACCAATGACTTTGTCTGATATAGTGCTCCTAGCTTTTCCCATAACAATTTTGTCATGGCCTCTATCAATACATTTAACAATACTGAATCAAAAAAGCATAATCTGATAGAGATCCTTGCCTTTCTATCGATATTTAACCACTCCTCATTTGTCACTCTTATTGGTTTTACTCTCAATACCATAACCCATTGATATTTATCCACCAATAGATCCTCTATCTTGAGTTTCCATAACTCAAAAATATGTCCATTAAATTTTTTTATCTCTATCCATGTGCTTACCATTATTTTTCTACATCCAAATTCTTTTGTGCACTACTCCCACTCAATAATTAATTTATCCTAGGGTTGAAAATCTTACTCAAACAAATCTAAAACCTAGCTCTAATACCAAATGAAGAGAAATAACACCTCGATAAACAAAATCTATAAAAGTAGTAAGTGCATAATTAAAAAGAAAAAATAGATAAGAAGAACACATTACACAATAATTTATCCTAGGAAACCCTTTTAAAAAACCCAACAAAAATATCTCCTTATTGTATAAACTTGACTGTCTCCAATACAATAATATCCTTTCACTCACTTTTTTCTTGCAATTACATTTCTTGCAAATTTATTACCAAACCCTCATGAAAGTGTTGTTTTATATACCAACAACACAAGAAGGGGTTTTACAATACCATGGGTGAAAAACCATGGGCCGAAATTAAATTAATCCAAAAATACCCATATGGGTCTAAAAATAGCTTAAACTTCCAAAACAATTTCCTTGAGGGTCCTGGACCCCCAAATAGGGGCTGCTACTCCTGCACCCTCGATTGGGGCTCGATCTGGCCCTGAACTACGATGAGGATGGCGGTAGAGTGTAAAGTCCTTTCAGTATTAGCCCCACCTAAATAACATGGAAAATATTCAACACAAGTCCAACACACCACTTAGGACTTCCCAAAATGTTTTTCATTTTGGTTACACCCAATTTTCATTGCTCTTGATGTCATTCATGATAACCGGAGTGTTGCCTCCTAACAAATTTTCTCAAGACCTTGGGTTTCATATTATTTAAGGGGTCTAACATGGCTACTAAATTTATGCCCTCCAAAGACACCCTTTCCAATCCCAAAATGTAACACTTTTAAAATAATATTAACTCTCTCATAAAGGAAATGAAACTCAAGAATTAAGCATTATAAAATAATCTTAATATTTGAAATAATATTAACTCTAGTTATGATGTTTTCTCCTTGAATATAGCACGTCACTATCTTCAATAGTAATGCTTAAGTCTCTCCATTCTACTTGAAATATGGTACCTTCCTAGCACTAGACTCCACTCTATATTAACAGTGCTCTTGATATTCATAGATAACACCTTCTTAGCACTAGATTCTACTTCTATCTTAATAGCGCTCTTTTTGTTCATGGTTGTGATCTTAAAGTTTACCCTTTTTAACTTTTATCTCTTAACCTTTGTAGGTAAGTGCACTATTGCACTAATATCTTCAATGGCTAATATGTCTTCTCTACTGAATACTACACCAAAAAACTTATCCATATCCAAGACTAAAATGTAGGTATTTCTAGTTAGCTTGGTTCTCTAATATTACCTTATCTTGGAAGCTTATAATACTTCCTTTTTATCTATGCTTACCTCTCTGTTCTACAAAATATTTGTATTGATTCTCCTTTTCTATAATCCAAGTCCTATATCCTAGAAGCTTAAATACTCCTTTAATCTCTGGAAGCTCTAAATACTTCTCTATCTACTAGACTACAACTCTAAAAAATTTCTTCAATGTCTTAGGTCACACTTGATAACAACATATGATTATCCTATTTTATAGTGAAAACAAAATCAATATCAATATCAAGGTGAATATAAATGACCCTGAATGACCAACTTTCTTCTGATTTGGTTCTCTCTCAATATTCAGTAGTGATTCTCCTTTTTTCTTTAGAGAATCCAAAATATTATCAAGGTGACTTTGAATGTACCTAAAATTCCAACTTTATTCTGAGTTGGTTATAAATCTATCTTCACTAAGTCCTACTCTTAATTGGTTTTCCTTCAATCAAGTGGAAAGACCCTAGCATCCAAATAAGTTTGACTAATATTTGTCCCCTCAATATCTACTAAATTAGACATTTTATAAGTAGAGTCCAAGTATTAATTGCTTTCAAAGTGGACAAAATCTCCTATAACTCTATAAATAATGGAAAAAGCTATGCTATGGTAGCTAATAAAATAACTCTAACATAAATGGATTATGTTAGGTGGTAGCTTTGATACCACTGTTGATTTGTAAGACTTACTACCATAGAATATCATAGGTCCCAATATAAATAAGCATATCAAATTTATATCAACATTTAATTATAGAATAATACCAATGTAAAAAAATCTCATAGCAATAATATTGAAATAAAAATATTCATAATATTATTATAAATTGCATTACCCAGTTAGTTGACTTGCGTAATGCCCTCAATTTATGTTTTTTTAGGAAGAATTTCTTTGAAGGCGTGGGAGATGCTCTAACAGAAAATTTGAAGAAGGTTGTCATCAAGCTTGAGTACATCCCAGCTAAAGACATTGTTGATGACTTGGATACCCTAAATGTTGGACTCCAAGATGTTGTTGCCAACCTTGGCATGGAAGGTTAACTCTTCCTAGTCCTATCTGGAAGGCTTTTACTTTTTGTTTTTTTATCCTTTATGGCTTCTCAAGGCTTACCTATTTCTTCTCTGCCTTGTCTTGTTGTTTCTTGTTGGCTACTGAGGACAACCTTTTTGTATGAAATTTTTGAAGGATATCACTGTGTTCTATTTTTCTATGGTTTTCTGGCATTTGTGGCCATGTTGTAAGCAGGTTTTGGGGTCCTGATAAAACCCTTATGAAATGCAAATCTTAATATCTTTAACCGATCAAAAAAATATTATTCATTAAATAAATATACAAATCTTGAGCTTCAATTTATATTTTATATTTTATTTTATGGAGATTTATCTCCATAATATAGCTGTACAAAATGACTCTCCAAATTCTTGAGTTTTTATTTCCATATGAATTAAGGATTCTTATCTTTCCACTTGTGCAGAAGGCTCTTATTTTTCTACTTACATGACATATGTACACATCTTGCACATCCTAATTTATCAAATAATATAATTTTCTCTAATAGAAGCCACTTGGCACACTGGGTTGGATGATCAAAAGTAAAATAGCAGAGGTAAATTTTAAAGTATTTATTGACAATTTTCATTTTCCCATCCATATAGTAATGGTAGGTTGAGCTCATTCTTAGTTGCATACCCTATAGTTTAGATAATTCCTACAAGAAATGATTGGTGAAAGCAGGTTCACCATCATATACAATGGATTTTAGCATACCATGGAGATGAAAAATGAAGTCCATGAATATCTGAGCAATGGTGGAAATGTGGTAGGGGTGGTCTAGGGAATATAAGTTAGCATAATTTGAGAGATGATCCACCACCACAAGAATGATCTTTTGTTTGCTTGATTTTGAAAGACCTTCAACAAAATACATGGAAATTTTAGTCCATGTATTTCCTAGAGTTGGTAAAGGCTATAGAGTGTCTCAAGTACAAACCATTTCTTCTTTCATCCTTTGGAATATATTACACTTGGTTATTAAAAATTTAATATCCTTTTTCATTATTGCCTAATAGAACAAGTATTTAGCACAATCATAGATTTTATAAAAACCTAAATGACCCACCATGGTTGAAACATGAATCTCCTTCATTTTATCCTCATGAATGGATGAATTTTTAGGAACCACAATGTGAGCTTGATATCTCAATAGTTTTCCATCTCACGAGTATTCATTATTTGAATTGGGGTCCCTTTGGAGTTGATCCCTCAAATTTTACAAGGAGTGTTCTTTGACTACCTCTTCTTGAAGTTGGGTGATCCACTAAAGGAGTGGAGAAGATATGGCATATAATGTGCCTTGATCCTCAAACTAACTAGAGAGGGTATTTACCACAATATTTTCCTTCCTCTTTTTTACATAATTTCAAAATCATGCCCCAAAAATTTTGAAACCTATTTTTGTTGTGCTGGAGTCAATACCCTCTATTCCAAAAAAATATTTCAAACTTGGATGATCTATTTTAATGGAGAAATACCACCCAATAAGGCAATGTCACTAGTGATTAATGACATGGAGAATGACCATCATTTATTTTTTTATAAGTGGATTTCCCTAGATTTTTTCCAAATAAAGCATTACTAGTAAAAGCTAAGGATCACTCTTCTTGCATTAATATTTCACTAATGCCATGACCTGAAGCATCACTCTTGATTATAAATTATTTGGAAAATTAAGAGCAAATAAGACTACCATAGATGTCATGGTTACCTTGAGATCCTAAAGGGAATTTTTTGTTGGTGTTGTCTATATGAATAAAATATTCTTTAACATGGTAGTTAGTGGGGCTACTATTTTGCCATAACATTCGACTAATTTTTGATAGTAGCTAATGAGACCCAAAAATATTTAAATCACTTTGATATTTTGAGGTTTAGGCCAATTTTGTATAGACAATATTTCCTTTGGATCAACCTTAACCCCATCTTATGAGAGAATATGATCCAAATAGTACCCCTCTTACATTACAAAGGAACATTTAGAGTGTTTGGTAATCTATTCATTCTCTTTCAAGAGTTGTAAAGTCAGATCCAAATGACACAAATGCCCTCCCAAGTGTGATTGTAAACTAGAATATCATAAAAGACTACCAAAATAAACTTTTATATGTAGGGGTAGAATACGTTGTTCATGAAACATTGAAAATTCAAAGGTGCATTAGTTAGGCTAAAAGGCATGACCAAAAATTCATAATGACCTTCATGGATCCTAAATGTTATTTTCAATATTTCTTCTTTGAGTTGTATTTGATGGCATGTAGATCGAAGATCCAACTTGGAGAAAATTTTACCCAATGTAACTCATCGAGTAATTCATCAATCAGTAGAATAGGAATTTTTTATTTGATGGTGATTTTATTGAGTTCAAAAAGTCTATAAATAACCACCATGGCCATACTTTTTCATAGTCATAATATTAGTGAAGAGTAGAGAGTAACACTAGGATTACCCCTATTTTTAATAACTCTTGGATCAATTTTTCAATTTTTATTTTTGCACATATGCATGCCTATATGGTCAATTATTAGGTGGCAAGATCCTTGGTACAAGTTGTAATGCATGATCATGGGATCACCATAGAGGTAGCCTCTTGGATTCTAAAAAAACGTAATCATGTTTATTCAAAAGTATTTATAAGTCACTTTGCTACTTAGGAACTTCAATATTCTATACCTAGATTGTAAAAAACTATGCCACTATACCATGTGAGGATTTTTTAAGAGTTTATAAATTAAAAGTGGATCCTATAGGTGAGCCATGGAGAGCATATTGCATCAACAGTTCAATAAAACTCTATGTTAGTATTCTCAAAGTGTGGAGATATTGTGCCCCTAAAACAACATTACATCCCTCTAGGGTAAGAGCAAACATAAGAGTTTTGATTTCATGTTCCTCGACCTTTAGCTTTATATTTTTATATTTTCCTTTATAAGGTAATGTTCCTCCATTGAAAACCATGACTTAAAAAAATTATCGATGTGTATGTAATTTTTTTCTTGCTTACCTACTCATGGATCAATAAAGATATATGTATTACTAGAATTAATCAGGATTATGATTATTTTCCTTTGAAATATCCTACAACCTTCATAGTTTTAGGGGTTGAGATTCTTGCTAGTGCATGAAGTAAAATTTCTAGCTAAGGTCTTTCTTCTACTTCACCCCCATCCTAGCACTCCTCTTATTGTTGTTCCTATTATTCTTTGGGTATTTCATTTGTTGTAGAATCATACATATCCATAAAATACAATTTCTATTATATACATTTATACCAAAAACAATATTTCTCTTCATAATTATAGCATAAACCTTTTGCTCTATAGGCTTCCATTTCCTTCCTATTCAATTACTTAATTGTTGAATATTTATTCCTTGGATTAGATGTGGCCTTTATTGGAATATATTACATTATTTGGTACATGCTAATGTACCATCTTGGGTACATATTTAGATTTGGAGAGTGTCCTAGATTAGAGTGTGAGTATTTACTTTATGTAATGTAATAAATGCACAAGTATTATTAGAGTGTGCAAAGTATTTTGGTAATGTAAATGTGCATAATAGTCCATGTGCACATGAGTCCATAGAATAGGAAGATGAAGAGTCTCTAGAAGAGTGAAGGTCAAGAGTGCTCCATATGAAGAGTCACATTCCATTATATATGGATCTATGAGTGTGAGTGTGAGATATGGATTTGTAGAATGAGAGTATGGAAGTATGGTGTATTTGAGTTCTTTATTCAATGGAGATACAATTTTTGTGAGCATTTGTTAATGGAAATTCTATGAGTTATTATTGAAGTTATTTATGAGTTTTATATGTTTAGAATATTGCCATTATCTTATATTTCATATTGCAACTTTATTTTTAGATCTTGTGGTCATTTTATCTTAAGTATCTAGCATCAAAATCTAACAATGGTATCAAAGCTACAACAAGGTTTTGTCTTGCACAGGTTTTAAAGTTGCAAAGGAGTTTTCCACTAGTTGAAGGAAAACCAGTGAAGTTTGAATATTTACCTATTCCAAGAGCAAATTCGGAATAGAAAGAAATTTATAGGTCTTGAAGATAGACCTTGACATTGATGAGATTAAGAGACCCAAGGAGGTCCTATTGAAAATTTTGATAGATTGAAGAAGATTCTAGATTGCTATTTGGCTAGAATCTTTCCATGGGGTTGAAGGAAAACTCGTGAAGACTAGGATTCAGCATAGATTTCTTTCCACTAGTTTTGAGAATAACTAGTGAAGTTTATTGATTTTAGAATTCTAGAAATTTGAATGTATTTGGTTGCTACTGTCTAAGTTTTTTTTTGCAAAAAATTAGTTCTCAGAAGTTGAGAAGCTTCCTACAACATATAGAGAATAATTTCATCTTTTATTGTCTGAAAGTCTATGTGCTTTCCTCATGCAGGAATTAGTTCTTTATTGCAACAAAAGTGTAGATATTGAAGATTAAGGAGACCCACAAAGGAGGTCCCCATAAAATATTGAAGACTAAATATTGATGAGACCCAAGAAGGAGGTCCCCATTGCATATTTGAGAAATAAGATAGAGGAGGACTAAGAAAATGTCCACTTGAAGAGTTGTAGAATTTGAAGACCCAAGAGAAGAGGTCTCAAGCAAAGTTGAAAGGAGAAAGAAGAAGGCTAGAAAAGCCTCATTGAAGAAGTGGCCATTGGAGGATATTTGAAGAAAGTTCAAGGTAGAATATTGCAAGCAAGGAGAAGATCTTGATAAGAAGTATTTGGGATAATTTTTGCCATGCAATAACAAGCCCAAAAGAAAGAAGGATTTAGCAAGAAAGTTGCCAAATTTTGGAGAAGATTTTTGAAGATATCAAGACATTCAGATTCTTGAGGAAGAAGATAGTGGAAGAGATCAGATTTGAAGTCAAAATTTGACAAGAATATTGAAGGAGAAAGAAATATTGAAGAGGCCACAATTTTGAGAAGTTTGAGGATAGCCACAAATATTTTGAAGGCTGATTTGCAAAGAAGTAGGTTGATTTTTGAAGCAGAAATTGAAGGCTCACAGGACAACAAATTGAAGAAGGTATAGAGCTATGATTTGGAGAATATTTGGGATGATTTTGAAGTTTTCTTGAACAAAAAATTAAAGGAAGACTTGATAGTGAAATAAGGAAGCAATTTCGATTGAAGTAAAATTGCAGATTTTTAGACAACAAGAGGGTAGCATTTGTGAAGCACTAATAGCTACAAGTTTTAGAGTTTGAGAGAACGAATTTGGAGGATATTTGAAGCCACAAAAACTAGATTTTGTGGGTAGCATTAGAAGAAGAAAAGAGAGCTGCATTTTGGAGAAGTTCGAGGTAGATTTGAGAAGAGCTTTGGACAACAAAGCAAAAGAAAGAGGAGCTACAATTTCACCATTTTGGGGCAGCAAACTTGGAAAGCAAAAAGGTAGCTATAAAAGTGTTTTCTTAAGGCATAATAGAAATTTTTTTAATAGCTACATATTCAAGTTTCAAAGTTATCAAAAAGGAAGTCGAAATAGAGTGTTTCCAAGATAAATAAGGAGATGTTGTTGCCATATTAGAATCTAAAAATATAACAACAAAATATAGGAGTTAGAGATTGCATAAATAAGGAGTAATAAGGGAAATAATATATTGTTTTAAAAAGCATAATTTAAATGTTGTTTTAAGCATTATTGAAGGTAGAGCCCGCAAGTAAAGAGGCTACAAAAGAGCACTCAAATATTGTGCAAAGTTTATAGGTTTTTGAAGGAGGTTGAGTTTGAGTTTCATCTTCAAAACCTGCACAAATTTTAGAATCAAAAGTCAAAAAAATTAGTGCCAAAAGAGGAGCATAAGCATTGAAAATTTGTGTTAAAGAAAGCCAAACAAAGTGGAGAAGTCGAGTAGCATCAAGCCAAGGTAAGGAGAAGAGTTGTAGGTTCAAGAGTGATAGTCAAAGAACAAAGGAATAGCAACCATCAAACGAGAAAGGAGAGGCCACTAAGCAAGTGGAAGCACCACTGTATTGAAGAAAGAGCCACTAAACAACAAATTTTGAGTGCCATAGGAGAGGAGCCAAGGTGACATCGAAGCATAGGGGGGAAAGCATCCAAGTAGTGCCTAGGAGAAGAGCCACCAGGTAGAAGAGAAGAGCCACCATCTATAGGAGAAGAGCCACCATGAAGAGCCACCCGAGGAGTGTTGTTTTAGAGAGCCACCATTGAAATGTGGAGCCACCAAGCCTAGGAGGAGTAAAGAAGCATCGAAGTGGAGAAGAGCCACCATTAGAGAAGAAGAATCATTGCTTGCAAATTTTAAAATGTAAGCAATAGAAGAGATAACATTCAGATATTGAAAAGGCAAAAGGAGGAAATCAAACATCTAGGTTTTGCAACTACCAAGAAGAGAAGCAAAGAGTTGGCATCCATAACATTCATTGCAGAGAAGACTACATTGCATTGCTTCACTAGGAAGGTAAGAGATATTACACAAATGGCTAAGTGTTGAGAGAGGAAGAAGAACACAACCTAAGAAGAATAGAACATTACAAGGAGCGTGAAGTATTGAAATTATCGTTCATAAGGTTGGATTGCATAATAAGATTGTTCATACCACTTGGCATATGAAAGGAGGAACACCATAAGTCATTAAGGAAGAAGAATCATTTTAGAACGCATTATTAAGTGCGTACACAACTATTGAAGTTAGAGAGAGATATTTGGTGCCATTTGGCACTTGATATTCAGCAAGCCAATCATCATTGGAGGAAGGTGCAACGTCTAGGAGTGCTTATTAATGCATGGGCCAAAAATAAGTCTACACCACTACCACTACCACTACCACTACCACTACCACTACTACGACCAAGGTAATGTATTTGAGCACCTTGAAAATCTTGGGAGGATAGTTGACCAATCAAAGAGGAGAGAGAGAGTTGATAGGAGTAAGAGCTCCATACGTATAATAGAAGAAGGAGCGCCTCAATATTGGAGGTAATTTATTTTATTTGAAATTAATTATATGCCCAAGATAGGAGTTATAAGGTTGAAGGAAATCATTATTTTCTAAGGTTAAAGTGAAATTATTTTATTTACTTGATTATTGGAGAGATAAGATATTGAAGTAATATTTGAAACCTTAGAAACCTGATTATTGCTATTTGAAAGTTTTATGAAGATTTGAAAATTGATTTGAAGAATTGAAGGAATTAATTTGAGGTTTTTTAATTTGATTATTTGAGTTTACAAAACAAATTAAAATATTTGCAATTTGATAAGTTTGGAGAAATAAGGTTTCCTACATCAACTTAGAAATACAAAACTTGCAAATATATTTTTATAGAATTTCTAAATTTCTAAATTTGGAGTTATAAGGAATTCAACACCAACATAGGATTGAGAAATTTAGAATTAAAGAAATTATATCTTTTGAGATTTTGGAGATAAAAGGAATTCAACATAAGTTTTTGGAAAACTAAAAATTGCATTGATATTAAGTCTCTTCAAAAATAAGGAGACAAAGATTAATTTTTTTGAAAAACTGAAATTACTTCAAAAGTATTATTTGTCAAGTCTAACTAGGGAGATATAAGGTAGTCTACAAGTGTTAATTATGACAACACATAAATTCTTTCTTTCAGAATCTCAACTACTCAAAGGTCCTAATTACACTTCATGGAAAAACAAAGTGAGATCAATATTAATAGTAGAAAAGATTTTGGGATATAGTTAAAGGAGAAAAAACTAAACCTACTGAAGATGCTAGGGAAATTCAAAAATATGAAGAAGATGAAGCAAAAGCACTCATGATAATAACATTTGCAATTACATATGATATACAACCATACATTAGTTCAATAATAACTTCTACAGAAGCTTGGAATACTTTAGCCAAGATATTTGAAGGAAAGAATAAAGCCACTATCTTGAATCTTTAGACTCAATTGCATTCTCTAAAAGTTAATAGTGGTGAAAGTATAGAATTATTTCTAAGAAAAGTGGTAGATATAAAAGGAAAATTATTAACCTTAGGAGAGAAGGTAGAAGACAAGTTTCTTGTTCAAGTAATTTTAAGAGCACTTCCTGAAAGCTACAAGCATCTAGTTACATCTTTACAAATTCTAAGTAAAGATACATCATTTGATGAGTTAGTCAATATACTACAAGAATATGAAGTGGAGAATTTAGTCAAAGATGAAATGACTAACAATGCCTTAGTCTCAAAAGATAATCCACAAGGAAATATTGCTTCATTCTCAAGAGGTAGATCAAAATGGAATAATAGATATTATCAAGTATGCAGAAAGAGAGGACATAGTACAAATTATTGTAGATTCAATCCAAGTAATCAGTATCAAAGAAATCAAACAAATTTTGGGAACCAATCAAATAGGTCATTTCAACCAAGATAATATCAGAATCAATATAGTCCACATCAACAACTATTTCAGCATTAGAATCAATACAATCAACCTCAATTGCAATATAGAGAAGGGAAAAAAAAGGGACACTTAGCTCAAGAGATTCAGGAAATTCAAGAACTAGAAGAATCTATAGAAGAACATGAAGTTAAAGCACTTTCAATGAATATAGTATTTTATGAAGATACTAATCATTTACTTGACCAAGATACAAACAAAGAGTATAATGAAGAAAGTAGAAAATAAGAGCACAAGTTTCAGATCAAGGACAAAGACCATATTGAAGACTAAAGTCTTCAATAACCAAATAATGTAATATAGGGGGGTGTTGGAATATATTACATTATTTGGTACATGCTAATGTACCACCTTGGGTACATATTTAGATTAGGAGAGTGTCCTAGATTAGAGTGTGAGTATTTACTTTATGCAATGTAATAAATGCACAAGTATTATTAGAGTGTGCAAAGTATTTTGGTAATGTAAATGTGCATAATAGTCCATGTGCACATGAGTCCATAGAATAGGAATATGAAGAGTCTCTAGAAGAGTGAAGGCCAAGAGTGCTCCATATGAAGAGTCACATTCCATTATATATGTATCTATGAGTGTGAGTGTGAGATATGGATTTGTAGAATGAGAGTATGTGAATTATGGTGTATTTGAGTTCTTTATTCAATGGAGATACAATTTTCATGAGCATTTATTAATGGAAATTCTATGAGTTATTATTGAAGTTATTTATGAGTTTTATATGTTTAGAATATTTCCATTATCTTATATTTCATATTGCAACTTTATTTTAGATCTTGTAGTCATTTTATCTTAAGTATCTAGCATCAAAAGCTAACAATCGTGAATGGGATTGGGGCTCTAGTTTGTGAAAATTAATACAAGCTTATTTGAGCAGTCAATTTTTTCTTTGCTAACCTAGCCAGCCCTATTGCTTGCATCATGGATTGTAGTTTAAACATTTTTACCTTCGTCTTGATATCATCCTTCAACCTATTGATAAAACAACTCTGAAAGATTCCTTCACCTAAACCCCTTGTCTGGTTAACCAAATTCTCAAACTAATTTTATATTCATGAATAGTGAATTTCTACTTCAGTTTTTTAGAGCTCTTGTAAATTCCTCATATTCACTAGGGCCACAATGAGTGAGTAGTTCAAATTATTTCTAAGAAATGTCAAGAGTCATGTGTTGCACCTATTGATACCATTGAAGGGATTCAAATTTAAATTTAAATTATGCCATGGTGATCCATAAATATTAGGGGATTTTATGGAGTCTGAAATACTGATTTGCCTAAGACAATCAACCATTAGGTTCCTTGCTATTAAAATTAGTAAAAATGAGCTTGGAAATTTTATAAAGGACATTCCTATTAAAATGTGTGTCTCCTCTTTTATATGTCCAAAACTACCAACCTTTCCATGAATTTCATCACTATGAATCTAATAGTGTGCATGAGTGGCTCCATTTAAGCATCCTTCAACTCGATAGAATTTTCCCTTAATTCTTATTTTTACTTTGATTTGCTCACTATTTAATAGATGTAGTCCTTCAAGTGTTTAATTTCATGTCCAAACTGATTCTACTATTGAGTAAGTTATTGAATCAATAGCCCTATTTGGTTCGATAATAAGTTTTGATCCATATCCCTCATTGCTACTCTAGTTCCTCAAACAATGGGTTTATTATTAGAGCTTATGAAAATACTTGACTAAAAATAGAATTCCTATTTTAGTAGTTACCATTTCTAGTAGGGGTCCTAAAAGAGTGTTAGGGTGTTATATACCGACACGATCAACTCAAAAAGATGATCAAAATGGACTATACCCCCAAATGACAATTTTGGACTCTGAAAAAACCTCATGGATGCTATATACCAAAATGATCGGTGTGACAAGATGATCATAATGGATTAGCTCTCAAAATAACAGTTTTTTTCCAAAAAAAATTTATACTGATTGATTGTTATAAAAGTTACTAAAAATAATGTAGTGACTGAGTATTTATTGTCTAACATTTAATCTGACAATTATCTAGACTATGAAGATTCTATTTATTACTAATCCCAACTATATTCACAAATGTCACTACACCCAATTATAGAGGAGTTTTGTAAACAATCATAATTGATCATAAAGAACCCTTGTTAGGATCCTGATTGTATGCCACATAGAAATGTTGCCTCTCACCCAAAAATGCAAAAATGGCATGCAATATAGTGTTGGCATGTGATTTTTGAAGCCATAATTGATTTTTTTTAAAGTTAGAATTTAAAAAAAACTCCTTGAGAATAGGAAGAAGAGGGGATTTATTCTATTTTATTCCTTAAATCTATGAACAAGAGAAATTTTTTATATAATCAGATGTTGTTGGTCCATACCCTCTTTTATACCATATTAGAAATAGTATTGCAAAGAAATGGTAGTAAAACAAGAAAGCATGTAGATGAAAGACAGAATAAAGATAATCAAAAAAGGAAAAAAAAAAAGGTGGGTACCCATAGACATAACCACAATATTGCATCACTCAAATTGATAAAATGAACTAAAAATTAAAAATATTTATAACAAGTATCTAATCCCTAACAATTACAAACTTTAAATCAACATAATCAAACATCAAATTTACATTATAATATATTAAACCCTTAATTAAAGTTAACATACTAATAGTTTAAATGATGGCAGTGACTATATTATATTACATGTAAGCTTATTTATATTTAGCATTATCTTTAAAAAAAAATTATAAATTAAAACATGCTGTGTGCTTTTCTTGCGGAACATTCAATGTGAAAGCACATGAAATATACTTGGAAACAAGTGAAAGCAAGAGGAATTTTAAGATAAAGGCATGACAAAGCAAAAGGTTTAAATGACAAGAAAAAAGAAGAGTTGCATAACAATGAAAGTCTCAATTTATTACATAGTCTGAAAGCTCTTTAGACCTCTGAATACTTTGGAATGAGTGTGAAAGAAAAGTGACATGAAAGATAAGGCTTTCCATTAAAAACAAAGAAAAGAAAAATTTACTGAGGACGTCGTTCCAAAAGCAAAATACACTTGTATTGTCTTAATAAGACAACATATGCAGTAGTGGAGCACATTCACATTCAATATGTGTTGTATTGACATTTACATGGAAGATTATGACGTCTAAATAACATTGCATGGATATTATATGCAATAAAAAAACTATACCATATATTAAAATATTATTATTTTTTTACAAATAGTGCAAAATGATCAAGTAATAATATAGTTTAACAAATGATTCACCCCATATGTGACATCTAACATTATAGAATTCAGAAAGTTTGGCACTATGGGGATATGATGTTTTGGATGGTTTATGGGCAAAAGCTTTACATTGACTATGACACATAATTTAATATATTCCTGATGTAAATATGGAAGATGGCTCTATATGCTTTAATTATTTACCCACTTTTGGGCCTGTGAGCTCTAGGCTTTATTTTAATACATTAAGATTCTTAAAGATTGGTCAAGAAATTCTATTTAATTGTATGGTTGGGTGCTTTAGAAAAGACAATATGTAAGATATTCTTTGAACCACATCATAAACTAAAAGCTATGCATTGTTTTGTCACTCAAGCTAGCTTTTACGTTGTTCTTTAAAAGTGATGGAGACCCTCCATTAACTTAATCCGATTTTTTTTTTGAAGTATAACCAATAATATAATGGGATCTACATTTTTAGTATGATATTGGTTTTTTTGTGATTTGAATTTGGATAGTTTAAACCTCTTTCATGTGATTTTAATTTAGATAGTTTAAACCTCTTTTATGTGATTTGAATTTGGATAACAATTAAATTATATATGCTCCTAAGGGTTAGATGGATTGGTATTATTTTGTTTGACCAGGCGTTAACAATTAAATTATATATATGCTCCTAAGGGTTAGGTGGATTGATAATATTCTGTTTGACCATACACTTACCCATAAGAGATCCAGGTTCAAACTTTGGAGGCATGCTTGTTTACAAAGGTAATCCTTTGGGTGAGCAATAAACCCACAAAGACACACCAATCCCAAGCGATAGGTGGTCCTCAAACGATACAAATCCTAAGCAATTGGTGGTCCTCTTCATGTGAGGTTATAAAATAATGAGATGGTATAGGCTTGTTGGAAGAAGCTGTAAGCAATAAACCCACATAGACACACCAATCCCAAGCGATAGGTGGTCCTCAAACGATACAAATCCTAAGCAATTGGTGGTCCTCTTCATGCGAGGTTATAAAATAATGAGGTAGTACAGGCTTGTTGGAAGAAGCGTGAGGTTATAAAATAATGAGATGGTACAGGCTTGTTGGAAGAAGCGTGAGGTTATAAAATAATGAGATGGTATAGGCTTGTTGGAAGAAGCCTTTATGGTTTGAACCCTACACTTAAAAGTTACTAAAATAATGTAGATATAACCAACTTCCTATATAAAAAACAAAACAAAACTATTTATTTATTCATTCTTAAAAAAACTTTTTATGTTCATGAGTTTTAACACCATTTGAATTACCTTTACCTTTAAAAATTTTGTTTTGAAGGAAAAGAATAACCTATCAAGTTAAAATCTCAATTGAGTAAAGTGTTATTCAAAAGATAAAGGTTTAATATTTGATAATATTTTTATAATTATATATAATTAAAAATATGTTTTTTTAAAGGAAAAGCATTTGTGAAGAAAAATTAGAATATACTTCAGATAAGATAAAACTGAAATGTCTCTGTATAGTAGTTAGGTGTGTGAAAATTTATTCCTTTTACTTTAGTCCATTTCAATTTCATTGATCATAGAGTCTCACATAAAGTTACACGTAATGATCAAGTAAAGGAACTTTATAGATTAATATCCCGAAAGATGATTTAACACTCCATGGTTATATTCTTCACGCTACGGGTATAAATTAATTTACTATTTATTTACTTTATAAGTACAAAATGCTGCATACCTAAAGGGAAAATAGGTATTTATTTTATAGGATACGATTCAAAAGTAGAGTACTTTTTTCCTTGGTTTTGTTTTGTGGGCTATGATAAATTTTTATTTTCCTTTTGAGGTTTGTACATTTCATTTAGGTTTAAGTATTTGTCATAGTTTTAAAATTTGGAATCATTTTAGAATTGGCAATTGGAGATTTAAAAAATAAATAATAATAATAATAATAATTTATTTTAAAAATTAAAAAAAAAAATTATTAAAAAAGTTTTTTTTATATATATAACAATAATTTTTTTCAATGATAATAATAAATTAATATGAGGTAGGGAAAATTTTGAGAAGCTAGGGTTTGAGAAGTTTGGAGGTGTCTGAGAGGAGATTTGAGGAATCAAACTAGGGTTTAAGAAGCTAGGGCAGAGATCTATTAATAGTAAGGATCATGATCAAGAATGGGGAACATAGGTACTTTGGTACCAAATGCTCCAAACAAAGGAATCTCATTCCGGGATAAGCTATGTGGAACCCAAGATAGCTTCAACGACTGTCAAACACAAGCAAAGAAAATCATAAACACCATGGGGAAGTGACAAAAGGAGGATTATCTATCTGGGAGGGTGAATGGATGTCTACCACAAGCAAAATAAATACCAGTATTGCAAATAGCTAAGGACTAGATAGTCGAGGATATTGTTTATAAGTAAAAACACAACCTAATAGGTAAATTCGTGGGGTTTAGACTATCTGTGAACTTCCTCCACACGTGAATAAGGAAACAATGGCATCTGAAAGGAGAATATGAAATTCTAACTCTCCCAAATGGGTATTTTTCTGTAGAGTTCACATCGATGGCAAATCAACAACAAATATTTGAGGAAGGGTCATATCATCACGGGCTAGTGGGACTATTCTTGCAGCCATGGAAGATGGGATTCGATCCGAGGGTGGAATCGATTATAGTACCATTATGGGTAAGATTACTTCTCCTTCCCCTTGATTTTTGGAAAGAGAAGGTACTCGAGGCAATAGGCAAATTACTAGGGTATTATCAAGGTAGATCAAGAGATACAGTTTTGGGAGGATCAATAATGTTTGCTAGGGTTTGTGTAGAAATGGACCTCAACAAACCTCTTTCGATAGAGATAGACCTAAAAATAGAGGATTTTATTTGATGCCAACAACTGAATTATGAGGCTATTCCATTCAGATGTTAGGTGTGCCACACTCATGGACATCTGGCTAGAATGTGCCCAATAGTTAAGGATCATCAATCTGAACAAGAGGGGATAAAAGCAAATATTAATATGGCAGGTCAATCTCTTCAGCAAAAGAGAAATCATAAGGAAGGGAAAGGCCCAATAGACTTTGACGGCTTTCAAAAAGTAATTAGAAGGCTAAACAAAAGAAATCAGCACAGTAACCAGAGACAAGGTGAGAGAGCTGTAAGAACAAACAATAGATATGAGATATTCAAACAACTGGAAAACTTGAAAACAGAAGGAGATTTTCAAATGCAAGGGTTAGAAGAGGATACTCATCAAGTCACACCATTTGATCAGGAACAATATTCCAATCTAGTGTCAGGGAATAAGCAAGGAGTAGAACTAGATACAACCTCTCTCATGGAAGAGGAGATTCAACCCACGAGGGAGACCATAAGAGGGGAAATAGAGCAGAGGATAATTTTGACACAGGAAATAGAGATGAAAGACATAAATAAGAACAAATAAATACCTACTCTTGAGATTCATCAAGTGGAGAAGAATAAAAAACTGAACCAATCTATAGGGAGGAATTCAAACAAGGAAAAGATGGAGGAATAGGGAAGAGATTTGAGCTAGAATGAAAAGGTAAAATCGATGGCTGATTTTTTCTCTCCTAATTCTCAATGATATTAATCACTTAGAATATGAGGGGTTTATACAGTTGCCCCAGATAAAATGCAATCAAAAATATTATCATAGATATGAGTCTAGATATAATTTTGTTACAAGAAACTAAAATGCAAGGAGAAGACTTACAAAAAATAAACAGGAGGATATGGCAAAAAGGAGAGATCATTACTCAATCAGCATAGGGGAAATCATGTGGTTGGCCACTATGTGGAATCACCAATTGTTTCTAGAGATAGGGGGAGCCTCTATGAGAGGGGTGTTTATGGTTTGGTTATAAAATAGAGAAACTAGGAAAATTTGGACTATAGTTAATTTTTATGGATCGTAGATAGTTAGATTACAGAGGGATCAAATGGTAGCCATCTAGAATTTCAGAGATAACTACTCGAAGGACCAATGGATTGTGGAAGGAGACTTCAATGCAAATCTTAGAATAGAGGAACAATGAGGAGGTAGAGCAATGATGGAGGAAATGGATAGGTTTTCTACAACTATAACTTGTCAAATGAATCTAACAGATGTCCAAATTGTGGATAGGTCCATGACTTGGACAAACATATGATAAAATATTGCTTGGATTGTTTCTTCATGGGGGAGGAATTATATTTGCATACCAAGCATCAAGTGAGGGTCATGGATAGGATTTCTTCATATCATTTTACAGTAAGCCTAACCATAGAAGAAGATAATCATAAAGTTGCGGGAAATTTTAAATTTGAGCTATGGTGGCTAAAATATGAGGTGTTGGGGGACCGTATAAAGGAATGGTGGAAATTAGGGAAACCAATATTTGGGACAACCCAATTCAAACTCCACAAATAATTAAAATATGTGAGGACCCAACTAAAGGAGTGGAGTAAACAGAAGAAAGAAATAACTAGAATCCAAAAGAACAAAATTAAGGATCAAAAGGAGAAGATTGCTCAAGAGATAAGACAAGGAACTATTACTAAAGAACTATTTCAACGCGAGGCAAAAATTATTAGGAGAGAGGAAGCTTTGGAGGAACAAGAAAAAATCTATTGGAGGCAAAGAGCCAGAATAATATGCTTAAAGGAGGGGGACCAACACACAACATTATTTCATAAGACAACAACAACCAAGAGATAACAAAATAGAATTATAGGTCTTACATAAATGATGGGTCAGGTAAAAACCAGTGGAAGTGAAATGAAAATTATAGCAAATTAGTACTTCCATACTCTTTTTAGTAGAAATGAAAATTTAAATGCAATATGACAAGAGAAGATACTAGAGACAATTTCACAATTAGTCAAACCTAAAAAAAATAAATTATTAATAGAGGATATTTCTTTGGAAGAAACCTCGTAGATCATACAAAAAATGCAAACAGGAAAGACTCTAGGACTAGATAGATTCCCCATTGAATTTTATCAAAATTTCTAAGAAATTGTGGGCCAAGCAGTGATGGAGGCATTGGAGGAAATTAGATAGAGTAAGCAAATGTTAAAAGCCTTGAATCATACTTTTATCACTTTGATTCCTAAGGGCCCACCTAGTGAGATAATTAATAATTATAGGTATATTTCACTATGTAATGTAGTATACAAGATATTAACAAAGATTATGGTAGGGTTAAAATATTTTTTACCAAATCTAATTTCAAGTGAGCAAGGTGGTTTTGTTAAAGGTAGAAAAATTCTAGATGGAATAATAGTGGCCCAGGAGGTGATACACACAATATAAAAACAAAAGGACCCATGTATGTTTATTAAATTAGATCTTTCTAAAGCCTATAATAGAGTAGACTAGTTATTTATGCAAAGGATTTTAGAAAAAAATGGCTTTGTAGAGGGGTGGAGAGATTGGGTAAAAGCCTATACACAAACTGCATCATTATCAGTTCTGGTAAATGGTAGTCTCTCTCCCATGTTCATACTGGGAAGGGGTTTGAGTCAAGGGACCCTCTCTCCCCTTACCTTTTTATCCTTTACGCAGAGGGTCTCGTGAGACTGTTAAAAAAATGGAGACAAGAGGGGAGGCTAAGGGGACTAAAAATAAGTCCTCAAATTGAGATAAATCACCCCCAGTTTGTGGATGATACTGCTCTTATTAGTCAAGCCAATCTCATAATAGCAATAAACATATAAGAATTTTTAGATGGGTATACTCAAGCTACTGGGTAAACTTTTAATGAAAAAAATCTCAAATTAGTTTTTTCAATACAACAAAAAGGGTGAGAGATAAAATTATACAATTGTCGAAATTCATGGAAACTCCTTTACCCATATAGTATTTAGGAGTACCTTTATCTACAAAGAAACCAAAAATCAAGGAGTGGAAAGGGTTGATGGACAGAATTCAAGCTAAGCTGAGCAACTGGACTCACAAATGACTAAGCTTGGGAGGAAGGCTTACAATGATTAAATTTGTGCTACAAGCTCTCCCAGTTTATAAATTTTCTATACTTTAGGATCTAAATAGAATTTTAAAAGATATTGACAAACACACAAGAAAGTTTTTGTGGTCAGGTGCAAGGTAAGAACAAAAAATAGTGCTAGTGGGTTGGAAGAAGATATGCCAACCAAAAAAACAAGGAGGATTGGGGATAAGATCAACATCCCACAACAACAAGGTACTAGCTAGGAAGCTATATTGGAAATGTATTACAGCTACTGGGGTTTATGGAGTAGAATCTTACAAGACAAATATTACCCAGGAGTGGCTAAGAAAAAAATTCCAAGAGATTGAGTGGAAGGAGAGGGATCTACAGTATGGAGGATAATGTTAGCAGGACAGGAGTTAATAAAGACATACCTATATTGGCAGTTAGAGGATGGAAATGATGCTCTATTTTGAGAGGATTCATGGAATCAATCTCAACCAATTATTTAAACATTCCAATATATGGAGAGTTGGAAAGTAGAGCTTCAAAAATTAGGGTGGTTGAAAGCTTATTACTATATGAAATCATGGAATCAATATGTGCCAGACTTACTACAGTGGAAACATCCTTGAGAATGGCCAATGAGGGGGACAAAGAAACTAATGGAAAAATTATGGAGACATCTCCAAAAACACCCAATTCAGTATGGTTCTAAGAGGGATATACTTGGATGTCGAGAAAGTAAGTTGGGAATTTATAAGGTAAATGAGGGGTACAAGGTAGTTTGTGGATATGATATTACCCCAACACCACTTCCATGGACATTTATTTGGCAAAAGGAAGGATGGCCAAAAATTAACATTTTCTCATGGCTGATTAA
The DNA here is from genome assembly GCA_028583015.1 of Wollemia nobilis. Taxonomy (NCBI): domain Eukaryota; kingdom Viridiplantae; phylum Streptophyta; class Pinopsida; order Araucariales; family Araucariaceae; genus Wollemia; species Wollemia nobilis. The sequence goes on from JAQPPZ010001125.1 coordinate 12,219,895, forward strand.
CCACAAAAAGTGCTTGACTTTTGATAATTTGAGAAAAAGAGGTTTCTTTGGGCCTTCCAAATGTGTTTTGTGTGGAAAGACAGAGAAGACCTTGAATCACCTCTTTTTTGGGTGTTATTTTGCTAAAGACATATGGATCAAATGGTGGAGGCAAGATGAGACATCATTGGAAATTTTTTGAGATCCAAGAAAGCTTTTATGAGAAATGGAAATGGTGCAGCTTTAAGACTAAAACAATGAAAATGATATGAAAATTGGGACCTAGCTTCATATGGTGGCATTTATGGCTAGAATTAAATGCATGCATATTTAGATCAGAGCACAAAAAAAGGGAGCAAGTATGAGAGAGGATTATGAGCAAGGTACCAAAAATACTATCTATCATATTACAGGAGAAAACAAACATAAAAATGGAGGAAGTGATTATTCTATGGAGCCTTGGAATAACTGTAACAGAGAGACAACTTAAGGATGGATACACAAGTGAGATCCCATTGAATTACATAGAGTGGAGGCCATCTCCCAGAGAGTGGGTGAAGGCAAACACAGATCGGGCTTCTACTAAAAATCCTAGGAAAGATGGTTTTGGTATTATCATGTGAAATTGGAAAGGAGAACAGGTGTACTAGAGATCAGAAGGCATGGGGGAGGCAAAAAATAATGAAGTGGAAGTACATGCGATCTTATAAACATCAGTGATAGATACAAATCTACAGTTACATAAGCTGTGGATAGAGATAGAATCTCAAGTATGGGCTAGAATCTTAGATTCGATAAGGCCATTTTAGGTGCTAGGAATTGGAGAGACAAGGAAGGTAGAAGCAATTCAGAAGATCTGGTAGGTTTTTTAAGATGTTTTATTACATATATCAAATGAGAGGGAAATAGGGTGGAAGACTATTTAGAAAAATGGGGAAAATATATGGAGGAAGGGCAACATGTGGACTCTCAAATGAAAAATAAGATAAGCTAGTGTCAAATAATCCAAGGGATGCAAGAGGTGATACAAGTAGATAGTAGAACAAGAAGAGTAGACAATGAGTCTAATCAATCTCTCATAGTTAGGCCATAGAGCAACACAACATGAAGATAAATGGATGGTTTCTGAAATTCAAATAAATTGGATAAATTAGAATTCAACTATGGTAGTGCTGAGGTGTATGAATATCTGCATTATGTATGGTAATGTTCTATGGGTAATTTTTGAGCTAGGAGGTACTGGAGGAGGATTTTCTTTCTCCCTTGTTTTTTGTCCAACTCATTTTATCTTGTAATACAACTTTTATAAGTATAACATATTTTTATTTAAAAAAAACAATAAATTAATATTAGGTGATACAAGTTTAAAGTTATACATAAAAGGAATAAAACATGTTTTAAATAGATAAATTTTAACATGTCTAAAATTCAAATATTTTTGCATTACTTATACTATATAAAAAAAATACAAATTATAAAATGTTTCATGAGTCATGACAATTACAATGTCTCAAGATCTTTGAATGCATTTGCTATTTTCCTTGATAGAAGCTATAGTCTCTCTTTGTCACTATGTTCCTCTTCTTGTGCCTTAGCTACTAACAACCATTGCCACTTGTGTCAAGGGTTAAGAGGGAGGTATCCCCCTTGTAGGGTCAAAGGATAGCATCCATTTTGGGGTCAAGGGGAAATGACCCATAGGGTTTGAGGAAATGCCTTGAAACGTCAATTACAAAACCATTAATATGTTCACTATTTGAATTAATTTTTTCTCCTTGTTTGCATTTTGGTGTAGAAAGGATGTTATAATTACTACCTTGTGACTTCAAAAACTCATAGGATGAATAAAACATCAAAAAATTAACTTAAATGATGATTGTGTTTGGTTTCAAATTTTTACTACCTCTTACGATCCATATGGTCTAATGAACCTATAGAACAAATAATCACTTGTTGATGAGCATCAGAAATGTTTATATTTTTGTATGAGTTCTAATGTTTTTTTTTCGGTAGTATAATAAGAGTTGTATATTTCTATGGATTATTATGTGTCTATTTTATAAAATTATGTGCATTATCTAATTTGTGTGTGAAGTGTGTTTTGTGTAGATATTTGCTGATTTTTCATATTTTGATTAGTCAAGGTCCTACACAGACCTGGCATGCTTCAGCTTCATGAGTCTAAGGTATATTAGGAAGGAACCTTACTCTTTAGGTAGACACCTTACTCTACAATTAGGCACCTTACTCTTTAGATGGGTGCCTTACTTAAAGGCAGGTGCCTTACTCTTTAGGTAGACACCTTACTTTACAAGTAGGTGCCTTACTCTTGAGGTAGGTGCCTTACTCTTCAGGTACATGCATTACTTAGAGGTAGACACCTTACTCTTTAGGTAGGCTCCTTACTCTACAAGTAGGCACCTTACTCTTTAGGTAGGCGCCTTACTTAGAGGTAGGTGCTTTACTCTTCAGGTAGGCACCTTACTCTACAAGTAGGCACCATGATGTTAAGTGCTTTGACCCTACGAATGAAGAAGATCCTATTGATCAGGGAAAACATTTAACTCCATGTCACATAGGATATCCTTGAAAGACTACCGAATGTATGAGCTATCCCAGACATATTAGAAGAAATGCATAACCACTCAACAAAGCAGAACACGAACAACATAGAGATCAGATATGAAAATATTCTCTCCAAGAAAAGACGAAAAGTGGTTTAGACTATTTTTATCGTGTGCCTATTATAGTAACTAAACTATCTTAGTTTAGACTATAACCAGGTCTTCTATTGTAACAACATTGTAATAGAAATTTCTATGTGTGTTATATAAACACACAAACTTATCTGAAATAGGATGTAGTCTTTTTTAGAGTGTTGATGTATGTAAACATTAAACCGCAATATTAATAAAGATCGAGAGTTCTTTCAGTAGAGTTTTATCTTCGTAATTAATCAAGAAAAAACTAGTAGATCCTGGGCCCACTCCAAGCTAGTATTCCTCCCCTACACTTTATTGTTTTCTAGATTAGATTATTTAATTCGATTTGTTGTATATTTTATTCCTCCAAGTGTGATTTACTGCTTTCCTTCATTTTCCAAGTATGATGTGGTGTGATTTACTTTCCCATATTTTCATTTATGGATAGTTTAATTGGTGTGGATGAGTCAATGACATTTTATGAACACCCCCAACAATAGGTTTAATGGACTCATCTCAAGAATGGTGTTGTAATTAACCTTGAACATGGTACTTCAAAATTTTACGAGTTCCCTGGTCTAACAAATTAAATGAGTGGGTTGTGACAAAAATAGGATTATATTTAACCATTATTTTTTACCCAACATTTTGGCATCGTTGTCAAGAAAGCGCCACTAATAGATTAATTACAATACCTTAAACCTTCCATATAACTTTGTATGATTCCATTGAGGAAAATAGGACCCAATGGTCATTTCATAAAATAGAGCCCATAGGAAAAATTTGAGTCAGCCAAAAATTCTGAATTTGAGTTAGATTCTCCTAAATCACCACCAATAGTACACTAGAATAACACCCTCTCTTTTTACAAAGCTCTTCCTCATCCCATCAGCCAGGAAAAGAGCAGGTTATACAAAATCCTCTGTTCAAAAGGACACCTTTCAAAGAGGAAATGTTGTGGAAAGTCATAGAGGATCAAATTATAACACCAGCTGACTTAGAGGCTCTCATACAAAAGGTTTAAAATGATCGAAAGGCTATAGAATCTACATTAGAGACCATATTTCTTGAAAAAATGGATGAAGAGACTTCAAATGATTTTAGATTCCCGATAGAAGAAGGTGTAGGGGGAACCAAAATGAAAAACATATCCCTTGCCCATATTCCTACCTTCAGGGGATACCCAACTGAATATCCTGACTTATTTTTATTCAATTTTGATGTCTTATGTAGGTTTATCGATTATAAATCAGATGCCCAAAAGTTGAAGCTCTTCCCTTAAACATTGGATGACTAAGCCCTATGCTGATTTATTGAGTTGGAAAATAAATAGATCACCACCTAGGAGAAAATGAAGAGGATCTTCCTAGAATAGTACCAAGACTTTGGCATAGCACGAGACTCCAAGGAAGAAGTTCTACGCATGACGTAGAAGGAGGATGAATCCCTAGAAGAATACTAGGAGAGATTCAACTTCAATTTGTAGAGATCCCCTCATACGAAGCTAGGTGACAAGCCCCTTGGGAGTATTTTCTTGAGGGAACTTGTTGAGTGGTATTTTCACCCAATTGTGAAAGTACATTCTCCCTTAGGATTTGGGTTCCAAATCCCCTCTTGCAAAGAAGTTAAACAAACAACTTCTCCAAGGTCTTCGCTGTATTAGCATTTGCATATGTGTATTAGTAATCTCAAATAAATATATTCAATTTTAAATGCTTGGAACACCTTAGTGATTGCAAGTAATTGTAAACAAGGGGCAATGTTGGTTTATTTTACCATGAAACTTTAGTGATTGTTCATTGAACCAAAATAAAGCAAATGTGAGTTGGCCCTCATATGACCACGATGTAGTACCTTAATTATTTTTATCTTGAGGGTTTTAAAATAGATTTTATCTTGCATTAAATCCAAATATGGCTTCTTATCATGAAGATGAAGATAGCTTTCAATGTGATCGATAAACTATCCCTCTTTGGTGAAATAGGTTTTCACAAAGAGGCAATAATTTATGGCCTTAAATAAAGGGCTTTCAATGTCACTTTAACTTATCCCTCTTAAATGAAATCAAATTTTCATAAAGATGAAAAATTAAGTGCTTTGAATCAATGACCTTCAATGTGATGCTCAAATTACCCCTCTTTCGTAAAATCATAATTTTTATGAAGAGAGGGCAATTTTAGGCTCCAAAAATGGAAATTTGTGAAAATGCCATAAAACATAACTCCTTCAATGAAATTGGAATTTTCATGAAGGGGATGTCATCATAGGCTCATGAGCATAAAACAAAACTGAAAAAATGAAATTTGACCTTAAAATAGAAATTTTCTATTTTCGGATTTTTTAAAATCTGCAGTAAAACAACAACTTCGATGAATTTTAAAAAATACTAAACAACTCCGAAAATGAAATTTCAAAGTGTGTATGGGAATTATGAAGCATAACCTACGCAATGGTGAAATTATTTTTGGATTTTGAATTTTTTTTAAATGTTTATTTTAATGCCTGAAAATTAAAAAAAAAAAAGTTAAAATTTTTGGAAAAATAAAATGCAGAAAAATGAAAATGAAATGCAAAAAATGGAACACAAGATACATTCAGTTTGATGCTATCCTATTCCAACAAAACCGAAGATGTGAGGTTTTCATGCATGCAACCTAACCTATTGGACTTGCAAAATAAGCACAATCCGGATAAGCTAAGTGTTGGCTCCTAGGGTTTTAAATGAGGTTTTCAGATTTAAACATTCGCATGAAGCAACCAAGAAACTTGCATAAACTCCATTTACAAGCCTAAAATCTGAAAAGGGGAAAAGATAAACATTTAATCTTGCATGCAAAAAATGACTCATTTCTTGCCCATAAAATGCAACTTTCTGTATTAAAATGTTTCTTTATACATGGCAAAAATCTGGTTTTCTCAAAGAACCAGTCCAATGTGGAAGGAAAAATATCTAGAAAAACCTAGTGCCAAGGCCTTGCCTTCATTCCTACAATCTTCTTTGAAAAGTTTCCAACCCCTCAACACATCCTTGCCTGGCGTATTTAAAATTTTCAGGAAGCTTTTCGTTTCATTTTCCAATGGTTGTTCATTTATCCTTCCCTTGTGCATGCATGTATTTTGGTTTCCAAAAAAGCTTTTCATTTCTATTTTGTGGCCCTTCATTTCATTCCCATGGTTTGGCTTCCTCTGTTTGGTTTTCTTCACTTTTCATTTGATTTCAAAAAACGCTTCCTTTTCTCCACATGGGCATGTGTCCGCTTCCTTCAATGTGTAACGGCCATCTTAAATGATTTCAAATAATTAAATATTTCTTATGTAACGTTTTGTATTATTCATTAGATTTTTTCCTTATGTGACAAATTACCTTATTCAATCTTCGATTCATTCCTTATAGGTCCACGTCATTATGCAGTCTTCAGTTTCACTATCCTGGTGTTCATCACTAATATCAGACGCACTGTCCACTACTCTGTTCCCTTGGAGAAAATCGGACATGTCACGAAATCGTGACACTCTTGTCTCTCTGCTGGCCTGCCCTTTTTGAGTCGCAAAAATGCAACATGTCACAATATCACGACACTTTTGTTTCTCTGCCTACCTGCCCTTTTTGAGTCGCAAAAATGCAACATGTCGTGATATCATGACACTTTTGTTTCTCTGTCTTCCTGCCCTTTTTGAGTCACAAAAATGCAACATGTCACGATATCGCGACACTTTTTCTTTACTTTAGACCATGAAAATGCAACATGTCACGATATCGTGACACCTTTTCCTCCTTCTGTTGCTCTTGGCCACGAAAATGCAACATGTCACGATATCGCGACACTTTTTATTTCTTGTTCTTTCTCTTCTCTTTTGGCCGCAAAAATGCAACATGTCGCAATATCGCGACACTTTTTTCCTTCTTGCTTTTTCTCTTTGCTTTGAACCACGAAAATGCAACATGTCGCGATATCGTGACACTTTTTCTTTCTTGTTCTTTCTCTTCTCTTTTGGCCGCGAAAATGCAACATGTCGCGATATCGCAACACTTTTTCTTTCTTGTTCTTTCTCTTCTTTTTTGGCCACGAAAATGCAACATGTCGCGATATTGCGACACTTTTTCCTCCTTGCTTTTTCTCTTTGCTTTGGACCGCGAATATGTAACATGTCATGATATCGTGACACTTTTTCCTCCTTGCTTTTTATCTTTGCTTTGGACCGTGAAAATGCAACATGTCGCGATATCGCGACACTTTTTTCTTCTTGCGGTGTTTTGCTTTTTCTTTGATCTTTAGCATATGGGCCACTTCGGTCTTCTTGGAAAATATGCAAAAATGTGGGTCCCCAATTTTGGGGTATGTTGTGGAACAGCCACAATAGAACTTAATAATGAATTTACTCAAAGCACTCAATATAATCTTTGGAGGTGACGTTTACCAGCACCCAATGGAAGTTATTTAAAAATTATGTTGAAACTACTCACGAAGAAGAGGTAAACCAACTTCCAGGACCGTGAAAGCAATCACTTCGGTCATGAAGATGGATATAGACAATATACTGGAGGATATGAAGACAAAAATTCTCTCCTCTCTAGTATTACAGTTGGACACACTCTTGCTAGGGAAAAAGAAGCAAGAAAATGAAGCGGGGTTATCCTATTTTTACCCAAAATGTAGAGGGAAACATGCAAGGAATGCATGCCCAAAGAACAAATTTAGAGTATGCATTGTTTTCAAGTAACATTACAAGACATGATTATGCCTATAAATTTCCAATGTTAAGGAGGATGTTGAATTCAGTGAAGGTTATTTCATGGGCAATCGAATAAACTGGTAACAACCCCTAATGGGCAATATGCTATCCGAGATGCCACCCTATGGAGGAGGATCTTACATGCTGCAAGGGTAGTCTCAACCACCCAATATGGGGTGGTGGGGACCATCACCATGGATGAACATACCTCCAAGGGCTATGTTTGCCAACCAATAATCGTGGATTGTGTACCAGCAATCCGAGTAGTAGTTGATAAACCACAATTTTTGGAACTCAGCTCCACAAAACATGGCACATGCTCCATCATAGTAAAACCTCCTGGCTATCCATATAGCAAGACCTGTATAACTATCGACACAGTCAACGATTAATCCAAATAACAAGGCAAACTAGCCTACGTACCAACTATAAGGAGAGATGTATCCAATGTATAACATTAGTTGTAATCCAATTCAGCTTAGATCAGGTAGGTAGTTAGGATTAGAAGTTCCTCCCCTGGTAGAAGAGGAGAAAAATGTAGGAGAACCACCTCTTGTAGAAGAGGTTGAAGAACATATTTATGAGAAAATAAAATCTCCATTTCCCAGAGGCTACATAAGCAAAAAAAGCCAACACAACCTGAGTTAGATATCCTTTCTAGCTTAAGGAACTTAACAGTCACTATTCCACTCTTTCAAGCTATTAGAGATGTTCCTATTTACACCAAGACAATAAAGGAACTCTATTTGAGAAGACCATAGTGGAAGATAACACATACCATCAACATAGTAGGGAAGTTGACCGACTTGATGATGGGAAATGCATGCCACCCTAAATTCCTAGACCCAAGCAGTCTATTTTTGACTGTAAAAATAGGTGGGCATTTTTTGACTAACACTTTGATTGATTTGGGTGCAGCCATTAATGTTATTCCAAAGAAGACTATGTAGAAGTTGAGGCTCATGAATTTGAAGCCTGCCAAGATGATGCTACAACTAGCTGATATATCGACTGTAGAACCATAAGGGATGCTCGAAGACATTATTGTGACAGTGGATGCATGGGAGTACCCGATGGATTTTTTTTCTACACTCAATTGGGATTGGGTGGCTACCCACTCATTTGGGGAGGCCATGGCTAGAAATAGTCGATGCCTACATCAGTTGCTAAAATGGACAAATGACCATTTCAAATGGTAAAAATGTTATAGGTTGACAATCTCTTTCCTTGCACAATCTATAGATATTTTGGGAGAGCCCATGTGGGAAAACCAAGAGGATGGGTTATTTTCAATGCTCCAACTGGTGATGGCACTGAAAGAATTGAAGGAGGAAGCTGATGAAGATGATATCATTACGAGATTCCTCCATGGATATTCCTCTTCCATTATTCTTGAATCACCTGTTGGCAATTTTGGGTACCTTGGGTACATTGCCTTTACTCTAAGTGAAGATGTTGTCATTGATGTCAAAGAGTTCTTGAAGCAATTTGATTTGATGTCTCAGAATGTGTTTTGATGAAGGTTTCAGTTTGGACGATGAGTTTCCAAGAGGATCAGAGTAGCCCAGTTGCAAAAGATCAAGAAAAAGACAAGTAAGAAAAAGTATGCAGGCAGCTAGAAAAACTATCGTGATTTCACGACATGTTTGAGGAGAGAGAAAGTTCTGGCAAAACTGTCATGATTTCGTGACATGCTAGAAGGTAGAGAGGAAGCAGGCAAATCTGTCACGATTTCACGACATGTTTGCAGAGAAGAAGAGCAAGATGAAAAGTGTCACGATTTCGTGACATGTCGCATTTTCGTGACTCGAACAGTGCAGGAAGGCAGAGAAAGAAAAGTGTTACGAGAGGTAGAGGTCTTCTAGAATATCACCACTAAGAGTAGAGCTAGGGGAAGGTGTCTCCTTTGGGTTGGTGCCCATAAACTTTGTAATTGGGAAGGTTTCCCAAGGAACTGTGATATAACTTTTAGAGAAAAGTTTTATCCGTGGAGTAGCCCACATTGGGTGAACCATGTAAATTGTTGTGTCACTTTGTGGATGGTGTGTTGTGCTTTGCTTTGATTACTGTTGTTATTACTGCTGTCTATAAACTGCATTATACTATTTTGAAAGTTGATTTTAAAGAAAATTAAAAAGGTGGTCTTATACTATTCACCCCCCCTCTCAGTATAAGCTTGTGTTCTTCTATTGGTATCAGAGCAGGTTACTTCGAAAATGTTTAACAACCGTAAGGAAGAACTGGTTAAGAAAAAAATGAATTTTTTAGGTGGCAATGCAGCACCTATTCTTGATGGATCAGATTTCGGTCTGTGGAGTGCAAGAATGAGAGTTTATCTAATGGCACTTGGTAATGAGGTATGGGAAGTGATTGAAGACGAATACACTATTCTTGAACATGGTCCTTATACTAAAGAAGACAGGCTCATGCTTCATAGCAATTCAAAAGCCATGAATGCAATCCTAAGAGGCTTACAAAAAGTAGATCTCACCAAAGTTATTCACTACAAGACAACTAGTGAAATGTGGAAACAATTACGGGTGGTTCATACAGGTGATGCAAATGTCTGAAAGGCCAAATTGAGACATTTTAAAGGTATTTTTGAACAAATCAAAATGAATGATGATGAAAATATTAGTGACTACATACTTCGTATGGATGAGGTTGTTAACTCCATGAAATACCTTGGTCTTGAGCTTGCTAAAAATGATGTGTGTGATAAGATTTTAAGATCTATTCCTAATAGATTTAGTGAAAATATTTCTGCTATTGAGGAAGCTAAATATTTAGATAAATTGAAAAAGGATGAGCTCCATAGTATTCTTGCAGAATTTGAGCTAAGAACTCAACTGAAAGTTGATGTCAAGAAAGAGGCAGCTTTCAAAGCTACCAAGAAATCAAAGGGCAAACAAATTCAAGAGAGTGATGAGTCTTCTAGTGATGAAGAGGCATATTACAGCAAGAAAGGCAAGTTCTCTAGAAAACACAAAAGCAAGAAAAACATAAGATGTTTTAACTGTGGAAAGTTTGGTCATTATGCTACTGATCGTACTGTTTCCAAGAATGAAAGTGATGAAGATATACAAGATGTTAAGAGCAAGGATTCTGAAAAGCACAAGTATTACAGAAAGAACAAATATGAGCATAGCAATCAAGGAAAGAGGCATTCACACAAGAATAAGAAGAGCTTCTACCTAGACAAAGCAAGTAAGTGTTCTAGCAGTGATAGTGAAAGTTCTTCTAGTGATGATGAAAATGAGATGTTGTTCATTTCAGAAAAGGAGGAAGAACCAAAACATAAATTCATTGTCATAAAATTTTTTAGATGTGGAAATTTTGAGCACCTTGAGGATGATTGCACAAATAATTAATTGGTTGCTAGTATGTATGAGGATGCTTCAAAAAATGATAAGGAAGATGCTTGTATGGTTTTTGAAAAGGGTAGCACCTCTAGTGATAAGAAATCTGAAAAAGGCCTTGATGATTCAAAATGCAATAAAATAGAGGATCTTGAATGTGAACTTACTAATGCTCTTAGTGTTTTGAAAAAGGAAAGAAAGAAGAATGCTAGACTCAAGGATAAATTAGATGAATGTTGTATGGAGAGAGATGAACTCATAAAAAGTCTTGACATCTCTATGGCTAAGACACAAGAACTCAAGAATGAGTTAGAATCTAAGATGCTTGAGTATAGTGAATTAGAACAGAAAATGGTTGCCTTGAAAGAGGAAAATAAAGAATACAAGGTTAAACTGTACAGGTTTCAAGAAAGCTCCAAAAGTGTTAAATCTCTTATCAAAGGTCAAAGAAAGACAACAGATAAAACAGGTCTTGGTTTTGTTAAACCACACAAGGAACAGGTTGGGGAATCTAGTAAAAGATTTCAAAGAGAAGAGAGTTCTGATGAAGAGAGTATCTCAGAGAAAGAGTCCATGAGTGATAAATGCGCAAAAATAGAAAACAAAATTCTGAATGTGAAGAAGAAGTTTTCGGGACCCAAAAGGTCGATTAAAATAATATTTTATGGCAGATGTTTTGCGTGTCACAGGTTTAGTCACACGGCTTCACAGTGCATAGATCAAATGAAGAGTGTAAACAACAATTTCAAAAGTTTTAGTTTCTTTCAAGGGTATTGTTACTCTTGTCAACAGTTTGGGCACAAGGTAGTTTATTACAAGACAAATAATAGGAACAGATTTGATCAGAACAAGCAAATTCAAAGAACTAGTATGCCTAAAAGAAATAACTTTGTTAATTATTATAAATGCAACAATGCAGGTCACATAGCTAGACAGTGCAGAACTGAACTGCCAAGGTACAGGAATAGGAAAAGTAATATGAACAGGTCCATGTATCAAGGCATGAATAAGAACAAGGATGAGAACAAGAGCAAGAAAAGTGACAAAAATAGAAATATGGACAAAGAGTTCAAGAGAAGGCCCGACAAAGAAATTGTAGACACTGATGATGATGAGTGCCTAATGGGAGTTTTACTCCCACCCCTATTTTAATCACCTCATTAGGAGGTGGGGGAGGGACTAAGCTAAGAGGCTCATTCTTAGTCTCGAGCCCCAAAGGTGACCCTTTGCCATTGATGACAAAGGGGGAGAGATATGAGTAAGGGGGAGAGCTTCAAGTCAGGGGGAGCAAAAACTTCAAAGAAAGATTCTCAGTTGTCAGCTCAGATTGCTTTTAGTTTTGGCTCTTGAAGATGTGCTTTTAGTAAAGGTTTGCCATCAATGACAAAGGGGGAGATTGTTGGCAATTTTGGGTACCTTGGGTACATTGCCTTTGCTCTAAGTGAAGATGTTGTCATTGATGTCAAAGAGTTCTTGAAGCAATTTGATTTGATGTCTCAGAATGTGTTTTGATGAAGGTTTCAGTTTGGATAGTGAGTTTCCAAGAGGATCAAAGTAGCCCAGTTGCAAAAGATCAAGAAAAAGACAAGTAAGAAAAAGTATGCAGGCGGCTAGAAAAACTATCACGATTTCGTGACATGTTTGAGGAGAGAGAAAGTTCTGGCAAAACTGTCGTGATTTTGTGACATGCTGGAAGGCAGAGACAAAGCAATAAAATCTATTGTGATTTTGCAACATGTTGACAGAGAAGAAGAGAAAGATGAAAAGTGTCGTGATTTCGTGACATGTCGCATTTTCATGACTCGAACAGTGCAGGAAGGCAAAGAATGAAATGTGTCACAATTTTGCGACATTCTGCAAAGGAGGTTGTACGAACGAAAAAGTGTCACGATTTCATGACATGTTGCAGAAGAGAGTCCGTAGTGTGAGCTATCGTGATTTCGTGACAAGATCGAAGAGAGAGAAAGTTTTTCAGGAACTGTCATGATTTTGCGACATATTGTAAAAGACAAAGTGAGGACTGTTGCGATTTCATGACATGCTACAAAAATCAAAGTAAGGACTGTCACGATTTCATGACATGCTGAAAAAGCTTGAAGAGAGAACTATCACGATTTCGTGACATGCAGCAAAAGGAAGAGTCCGAAACAAGAAGCGTCACGATTTCACGATAGGCTTCAAAGAAGTTGTACGGATGCAGAAAGTGTCACGATTTCGTGATAGGTTGAGTTGGCAGCATACAGTTGGAGAAAGTGTCATGATTTCGTGATAGAAACTAGAAGTAGGTCTTCTATAGGAGAAGTGTCATGATTTTGCAACAGAAGTAGAGAGGAAGGCTTTGTAGACAAAAGCGTCATGATTTCACGACATGTTCCAGTTTCACGGGCATATGGCAAAAAAGAGCTTAAGGCAGCGAAAGCGTCACGATTTTGTGACATGTTCCATTTTCGCTAGTGCAAGCCGAGAAAAGGTTGAAGAAGTAAGAAGGGTAACGATTTCACAACAGAGTTGTAAATGACGTCAGCAGAAGCAGATGTGTCACAATTTTATGACAAAAGTGGAGAAGGCATTGAAGTCTAAAGCGTCACAATTTTGCGACAGAGTGAAGATGATGTCAGCAAAAATCATAAGTGTCACAATTTCGTGACAAAAGCAGAGAAGAAGGCATTGAAGACTAAAGCGTCACAATTTCATGACAAATTTAAAGATGACGTCAGCAAAAGTCAGAAGTGTCGCAATTTCGTGACAAGCACATTGTCAAGGTAGACAAAGGCAAAAAGTGTCACGATTTCGCGATAGCAGGCAATAGAAGGTGTACGGTAGGCAAAGGTGTTGAGATATCATGACATGTTGTAGTTTTGCAGGGATAGCTACAGAACCAGAGGCGGTTGAAGGACAAAGTTAACTTTGAGCCAACAGAGTTAAATCTGGGCCGACGTAGCATAGGGTTTTGCGTCGATGTTGTTTTAGGGATGTGCAGCCGACTAAGATCAAGGTTCTAATCTTGAGATTGTGAGTATAAAAGGAGGGTTGCTTGAAGAGTTTGGCATCGATCAAGTGTGCATTCAAAGTGCGATTTGCGCAGATAGAGTGCAAGGAGAAGTTTGATCGTTGATGTGCATAAGTGGAAGTCTGATTGAATGCTATGTTTGCACAGAGTGTGCAAAACCTGTGCTGCTGTGTTTGCACAGAGTGTGCGAAGACTGTGCTACTGTGTTTGCGAAGAGTGTGTGAAGACTATGCTGCTGTGTTTTTCACAGAAGTACATAAGCTGATTGAGTGTTGTTGTGTTTGTGAAGACAATGAAAAGTTGGTTTTGACCAAGTGCGGCTGTAACAAAAAGGAATAGAGGAAGAGGACAGATTTGTGCTAGATCGAAGGACTATGTTTGGTGTGAATTTGAGGAACGAATTTGCAGTGATAGAGTTGAGGATAGAGATCTCCATCCAGAGCAGGGAAGACAGGTGTCTTCTGTGGATAAAGTTCCACTTGCTAAGGGCAGAGGAGGTAGAGGTCTTCTAGAAGATCACCACTAAGAGCAGAGCTAGGGGAAGGTGTCTCCTTTGGGTTGGTGCCCATAAAATTTGTAATTGGGAAGGTTTCCCAAAGAAGCGTGATATAACTTTTAGAGAAAAGTTTTATCCGTGGAGTAGCCCACATTGGGTGAACCACGTAAATTGTTGTGTCACTTTGTGGATGGTGTGTTGTGCTTTGCTTTGATTACTGTTGTTATTACTGCTCTCTATACACTGCATTATACTATTTTGAAAGTTGATTTTAAAGAAAATTAAAAAGGTGGTCTTATACTGTTCACCCCCCTCTCAATATAAGCTTGTGTTCTTCATCACCTTTGATTGGCACCCAAGATCACCACACTAGGCAAATTGAAATAGGGCATGGTAGAACATTAAACATCAATAACAGGTTGAAACCCATACAACTAATGGAATTAAAATAAGTCTTGACCAGGCATCAACAAGTATTTTCTTGGGATTACTCATACATTAAAGGAATCAAACCATAAATCTGCACCCATAAAATTTATCTCGAAGAGCAAGCAACCCCAATCAGATAGCCACAAAGGAGGATGAACCCTGCCATGAAAGAAATCATCAAAGTAAAGTTACACAAGATTTTGTTAGTAGGGTTTTTCTACCCCATATCTTATAGTGAATGGGTATCACCGCTAGTGGTGGTTCCCAAGAAATATGGGAAATGGTAGATCTGTGTCAACTACATATTGCTAAATAAGGCAACCAAAAAAGATCATTTTTTGCTACCCTTCATTAATTAAGTGTTAGATACATTGTCTGGAAAAAAATACTTCTCCTTTCTGGATGGATTTAGTGGATACAACCAAATTCAAATTGGAGAGGAGGACCAAGACAAAACAAAGTTTACCTGCCCATGGGGAACGTTCGCCTACAGAGTGCTGCCCTTCAAGTTGTGCAACACACCAGACACCTTTCATAGGGTGGTGTTAAGCATATTATTGGACATGATGGGGGAAGTAGTAGAAGTTTACATGGATTATTTTACCATCTATGATGAAACCTTTGGTGAGGCAATGACTAATTTAGAATGAGTGCTCCAACAATGTGAAGAAAACAATTTATCCCTCAGCAATAAAAATGCTTCATTATGATGTGTGAAGGCATAGTACTGGGACACCACCTCTCAGTAGAAGGGATTAAGGTGGATAAAAATAAAATTGAGGTCATAAAGGACCTACCTAGTCCTAAGATGCAAAGGGACATGAGGATTTTTCTTGGCTCCACCGGATACTACAGGCGATTTATCGTCGACTTCAACAAAATTGCCAAACCTCTACACACACTGCTTTCCAAGGATGTAGAATTCATCTAAATAGAATACTGCAAACAAGCTTTTCAAATTTTGAAAGAAAATTTGATTACTGCCCCAGTTCTATTGGGACCAAATTGGGGCATCATGTTCCACATTTACTGTGATGCATTCAATAACACGATTGGAGCGGTTCTAGGATAGAAGAATGGCAAATAATTTTATACCATCTACTATGTTAGCAAAAATTTAGCAAGATCCAAGCTCAATTACATGATGACAGAGAAGGAGTTCCTCATGGACGTGCATGCCATCAATAAGTTTCAACTTATGAATCACAACTTAACTCATCCGAGTCAATTTTTTGTATCTTTTCCATTTTGTTTTCCTCATCTTCTTCAGTAACCTCTTCATAAATTGGGTAGTTTGTTTCATAGCTAATTACTCATTCTCTACCTTCATCAAATTTAACATTGGCACTGTCCACAATTTTCTTTAGCCTCTTGTTGTAGCATTTGTAAGCTTTGCTTTTTGACGAATAACCAACAAAAATACCTTCATCCGCTCTATCTTCAAACTTACCAAGATTATCTTCAGTTCTTTTGATGTAGCACTTGCTACCAAAAATTTTGAGGTATTTTGTTGTTGCCCTTTTACCGAACCACAACTCATAAGGATTTTTGCTTTCATGTGTTCTCAGCATGTACCTATTTTGGATATACATCGCAGTATGAACTACTTCTTTCCAAAATCTGTCTGCTACTCTACTTTTAGCCAACATAGTCCGTTCCATTTCCTGCACTGTCCTATTCTTTCTTTCTACCACTCCATTCTATTGAGGTGTCCTGGCTGCTGAAAACTGTCTCCTAATACCATATTTTTCACAGTACTCTGCCAACTATTCTAAAATGAATTCTCCTCCTCTATCTGATCTTAAACATTTGATCATCTTTCCTATTTCATTCTCAACCTGGTTTTTGAAAATCTTGAACATATCAAAAGCTTATGATTTATGCTTCAAGAAAAATATCCATGTCATTCTGGAATAGTCATCAATACACAACATAAAATATTTGTCACCATTTATGCTTTATGTTCTCATGGGTCCACATAAATCAGTGTGTATTAGTTCCAAAGGTTTTCTTGTGTAGTATTATTTTGTTTTGAATGTGACTCTAGTTTGCTTCCCCTTTTAGAATGAAGCACAAATGTTGTTTGCAGGTTTGCTGATGGTGGGAATATCTCTCACTGCCCTTTTTGAGCTGATTTTTACTAGATTATAAAAATTGATATGACCGAGTCTCTTGTTCCACAACCAATTTTCTTCTTCCTGTCCAATAAAACAAGCTCCTTTTGAAGTCTCTGAGAGCGTGTACAGGTTTCCAGATCTCCTTGATCCAGTTGCTATCAATTTTCCACTGTTTGTTTTTCTAAATTCACAACCCTGCTTCATAAAAACTAGTTCATGACCTTTATCATAGATCTGACTTACGTTCAACAAGTTATGTTTCAAACCATCCACAAACAAGACTTCTTCTGACTTAATTTTTTTGTCACTAATTTAACTGAACCTTTGCCAACTATATTAGCTCCATCATTGTTTCCAAACTTTACTGAACCACCTTCATATTTGTATAACTTCTCAAATTTTTTTTTCTCACCTGTCATATGACTGGAGCATCCACTATCAAGTATCCATGGTACATATTTATTTTGTGCTTTAAATGTTGTTTGTACAATTAAGGATTCATTTTCTTCTTTAAGTCGCTCTTTTCCTTTCCACTCCATTTTGAAAGTAGTTTTGGGCTCTTGTTTTTCCTTTCCCTTATCAGTAGCTTGTGCATGTTTTTCGAGAAGTTTTCTATTTTGTCTCATCCTATATGGTTGAAATTTTCTTCCCTAAAACTGATTTGATGCAAATGTACTTCTACAGTTTCTTGCAATGTGCCCAAAATTATGACAGGTATAACATTCTACTATATAATTCATCAGAGGAGAAAAAGCATTTCTACTAGTGAAATTCCTTGGTCTTACATTATATTTGCAGTATGAGATTTTGTGGCCATAGCCATTGCATTTAAAATAGAAGCTAGAAAAGGGATAATTGAACCTGGATTATGGTCTTTACCATGTTGCCGTAGGATCCATAGGTCTTCTTCTTCTTTGATGTGTGACATTGGTGAAACCATCATTGTTAATTCTCCTTTCGAGCCTCGCATTATTGCTTTCTTTTGCATGAGACATTTTTCCTTAATCAACCTATTTCTTATCTTCATTCTTTATGGATTCTACATTTCTAGCCTTTGATCCATTTGATGATTCTCCTTCGATGAAACCCAGACCAAATTTGATGCCTGCAAGCCTTTGGTCATTTATGATCTTATCCAGATTCATAAAAATTTCTTCACATTTGTGATAGCAACTAATTTTCTTATTCACCTCTTCTAGCTGCATTCTTAAACCAACAATCTCTTCTTCTAGCTTACTGCAATAATCTATTTTCATGGTTATTTGTACTTCAAGATATTCAGATATTTTGTTGGATTCTTCTATCTTAACTTTCAAACTAGTTATGATTTCATTTGCATCCTCAAGCTTTCTTGAAATTTTTTCATTCTTTTTCCTTTCTATCTTCCATTCTTCAAGTGCAGAGATCAACTCACCTTCTAGATCTACTTCAGCCTCAGGGTTTTCACCACATACTTCAGAGTTCACTCCTTCTTCCTTTTTTGATTTTACTTCTTCAAATGCCATGAAAAGAGCTTCACTTATTTCCTCTTCAGACTCCTCACCGGAGCTGTCTTCTGATGAACTGGCATTCCTGAAGATGAAACTTTTCTTCTTGAAGTTGCCTTTTTTGAAATTTGTTTTCTTCTTCCAGTCACTTCTTTCTTGGTGCGATCCTTCATCATTTTTGTTCTTCTCTTTAAGTGGACATTTAGTCACAAAATGCCCAACGCCTCCACAGTTGAAACATTTAAATGGTAGCTTCCCTCTGTATTTTCCTTTTCCATTTTTTAGTTTTCTAACAAAGTTTTCTTCCATTTCATCTGATGTCTCTTCTTCCTCGAACTCTTGTTTTGTGTTTTTATTTTTAAGGGCTTTAAAATCCGCTTCTCTGTATGTGGGTTTAGATTTTCCTATCCTCATCTCATATGCAATAAAAGATCCATACATCTTATCTATACTAAAATAATTTAGATTTTTAGCTTCTTTTATCGCTGAGACTTTAGAATCAAACCTTTGAGGAAGATATCTTAGTACCTTTTTTACGATGGCAGAGTCTTCAATATCCTCGCTGAGTCCTCTGATCGCATTAATGATTCCATTAACTCTCAGCATATATGCCTCAATGTTTTCATCGTCATTCATTTTCAATGCTTCAAACTAAGCTTGATGTGTCTGTAACTTGAACTCCTTGATATTATTGTCTCCTTCATGAATACTCCTCAGTTTGTCCCATATCTCTTTTGTCGTATTACAGCTCATGATCTTTACTAGTTCACTATCTGCTAATCTACACATGAGAGCATTTTTTGCTTTTGAGTTGTTTTCAAATAGTTTCTTTTCATCAGCCTCTTTTGGAGGAGTGATGGGTATTGTGTATCCACTAACTATTGAATCCCAGATGTCATAACCCAAAGCACAGAGATATGTCTGCATCTTGATTCTCTAGAACGCGTAATTAGATCGATCAAATAATGGTGCTTTTTTTGACGAGAAGCCTTCACCACCTGCCATTGTGTTACTTCTAAGATCACCCTAGCCGGTTAAGCTTGTATAGGAACTTAGCTCTGATACCAATTGTTAGTATTACAATGACATTGATAGGGTGGTGAATCAGTGTAGCTCTTTAAACTTAAATTCATAGTTCTTAAAATTGAAATAATGAAACCTTAAAACCAGATAAAGAAAGTATCAGAAGAGAACATCACACAACACAAGTTTTAACGAGGTTCACCAATGTGGCTACTCCTCAAAAATGACTTCTTGGACTACCATCCAAATCCAGCCTATGCAAAGTAACAACTTTACAAAAAATTTACTAGAACCCACTGGAAGGAGAACCAACTCCTGATTTATCTACACCAACAGAAAGGAGCACCTACCCCTAATTTACCAGCACCAATTGGAAGGAACACCAACCCCTGATGCCAAGTACCAACTTAGACTTCAATTCTAAAACTAGAAGATTGATAGTAAGATGCCTTTGCTTTTGCTAGACCTTGACTGGTGTTCTTCACCTTTGTTTTCTCTACGCACTCTGCTTTCTCTGTGCAATCACTTCACACACTCTGCTTCGCTACAGTCAAACTTCACGATCGTCTTCTCCCTTTTGTGCACTCTACTTTCTTAGCAAATTTTGTACTTAGCTTGATTCAATACAAATTGCTCTCTACGCACTAAGACCAAATTTCACACACTTCATCATCATTTCAAATATCCAAATAGCCCTCCTTTTATAACACAATTTTTGTGATGAAAACCCTAATCTTAGTCGACTATAAACCCTAATCTTAGTTGGCTTTCATGACAACTATAAACCCTAATTTTAGTCGGTTGTCATTGAACTTCGTCGGCTTCAACTCAATCGCAAAAATACATGTCATGATATCGTGACACTTTTGCTTTCTCTCTCTTTCTCCTTGCTTTGGCCCCCAAAAATACATGTCACGATATCATGACACTTTTTCTTTCTCTCTCTTTCTCTTTGCATTAGACCGCAAAAAAGCTACATGTCACGATATCGCGACACTTTTTCTCCTTGCTCTTTCTCTTAGCTTTGGCCCGTGAAAATACAACATGTCACGATATCATGAAACTTTCGCCTCCATACGCTTTCTCTATTCTTTTATCATGATATCGTGACACTTCTGCTTCCAAAGACTTCGACTTTGCTTTTGTTCCGAAATCGTGACACTTCTCCTTATGTACTTAGCTTCTTTGCTTTTGTCATGAAATCACAACACTTTTGCTTTCGAAGTCTTGCTTTCTACTTTTGTCATGAAATCATGACAGTTCTGCTTCCGTACGCTTCCTCTCTTTCTTTTGTCATGAAAATGTGACATGTCACAAAATCATGACACTTTTCCAACTTACTTTCTCTCTCCTATTTTTGTCGTGAAAATGTGACATGTCACGAAATCGCAACATTTTTCCAACTTACTTTCTCTCTCCTGTTTTAGTCACGAAAATGCGACATGTCACAAAATCGTGACACTTTTCAAACTTACTTTCTCTATCCAGTTTTAGTCGTGAAAATGCGACATGTCGTGAAATCGCGACACTTTTCAAACTTGTTCTCTTTCTTTGAACTTTTTGCAAAATCGTGACACTTCTTCCCGCTTTCTCTTTTTCTTCCAACATGTCGCGAAATCACGACAGTTTTTCCACTTGCTTTTTTTTCTTCCAACATGTCACAAAATCGCGATAGTTTTTCCACTTGCCTTTTTCTCTGCCAACATGTCACGAAATCACGACAGTTTTTCCACTTGCCTTTTTCTCTTCCAACATGTCGCGAAATCACGATAGTTTTTCCACTTGCCTTTTTCTCTGCCAACATGTCGTGAAATCACGATAGTTTTTCCACTTGCATTTTTATCTTCCAACATGTCACGAAATCGTGACAGTTTTTCCACTTGCCTTTTTCTCTGCCAACATGTCACAAAATCGTGACAGTTTTTCCACTTGCATTTTTCTCTTCCAACATGTTGTGAAATCATGACATTTTTTCCACTTGCTTTTTTCTCTTCCAACATGTTGTGAAATCACGACAGTTTTTCCTATTTTTTCTCTCTCTTCCAACATGTCACGAAATCATGATAGTTTTTCTTGTCTGTTGTATATGTCGCGATATCGTGACACTTTTCTTGTCTTTTTCTTTGATCTTTTGCATATGGGCCACTTCGGTATTTTTGGAAAATCACTGTACATACTCTGAGTAACCTTTGAACTCTTGTCTTCTACATCTGAATAGCTTTTGAACTTCTTGTCCACTGCATCAATAGATCTATCTGACTGTGTTGACAATAATGACAATATTGTTGCTACACCTTACTCAACAAAGGTGTTGGAGGGCATCTACTAGGGTGTCATCTGGTATGCACCTAATATATCCTAAGTTGAACCTATCATAGGGGGGATGATATTGCAGCTTATATGGGGTCTAAATACCTTGTTCATACTGACCAAGACCATTCTCATGTGAATGGTAGTGGTAAAAGTACTGAAAAGAAAAATTTAGGTTTAATAGATAATCGATATTCCCTAAAAATGGATCATCATCATTGTCCACCATAGGGGACAAAATTGTAGAATCATCAAAACCCCCATAGATAAATTTTATGTGGTTTGGAGGTACCCCCAAGGGAATAATGGTATCAATGGGTAGTGATGGAAAGCAAGGTCTTTATATGTCTTGCACTGACTCGATGAGTAGGGTGAATGTGATATTTTGCATTATATAATCAGGGAGTCTAGGATTAACTAAATTAATAGTGACTTACGGTGGGGCGGATGAGGATGATGGGGGTGTGGCTTGATATGACTCTTCCATAGCAAAAAATGATTTTTCCTCATCCATAGGAGTTGGAATATTAGTTGTAGATATGGTGGAAATGGATGATATAATTTCATCAATTAGCACCTTTGAAATTTTCTTGCTCGGAGGATTTGATGATGATGAAGAGATGTTGGAAGAAGCCAATTGTGATGGAAAATATGGAGAAGTTTCAATGGTTTATTGTGGCAATGGATGTAGAATTTTAATAGGGTTATTTGGTCAGATGTCCAAATGGGTAGATGGTAAGGTAGACTCTTGTATATGGTGCACCACATTACAATACTTGAAGAGCTCTAGGTCTGCAATAACTATGTGAACCTACCCTTCATGGATGTACTTAAGGCACTGGTACAATATGGATGGGATGCACTTCATATATCTGATCCAAGATATTCTAAGCAATATGTTATACTGCATTGCACCCTCCAAGATATGTCATAATATGGGAATAGTCTTTAGCCCTATTTGAATAGGGAGGACTATTATGTCGATGGTAGAGCATAAAGCATCATTAAATTATTGAAGGGTGAATATAGATGCTATAATATGTGATTATGAAAGACTAAGATGTTGTAGTGTAGTAGTTGTAATGATATTGATGGAGGAGCCTGTATCAATCAAAAATTTCTTGTAAGGAATTCAATTCACACTAGCAATGATGTGTAGTGGAGGATCAGGTCCATCAGCAGGAGTCAATTTGATCTCATGATCATTAAATGTGATAATAGGATCCTTGCAATGTTGAACATGCCCTAAAAAATTGGTAAAAGAGTTGGGATCCTAGGGCTGCAATTCAATCAATTTTAGAATCTCCATTAGAGCTTCTCTATGTGGTGGTAACTATTGTATTAGCTCATAAATGGATATTCTTGTTGATGTCATTCGTAGAATTTGGGTAAGTCTACTTCTAATTGTCACCACCAGGTGAGGTGGAGGACCTTGGATAGGATTTGGTTGTGGCAAATGCTATGACATGGAAGGAACATTGGTCAAAGCTACAAGTGGTCCAGATTTATTAGGATACCTTCAATTCCTTGTCACTATATTAATCATCCCAACAAACCCTTGATTGGATGGGGTTGTGTGGATTTCATTGACCTATATTGGTTGATCTACTTGAACCTCATGTGTAGGTAGTGGATCCTTGAATATGCCCATTTGTTGATTATTGGTAATGAGAGGATTATCAATTTGAAGTTCATTTTTCTCAAGCATATCTTGTACTATGTTTTAAATGAGTAACGTGATTGAATTTCATGACCATTTTGTTAGTGATAAATATAGTATAAGTCCTCTCGATACCATTTACACTTTTCCCTATTAGGATCCAAGGGATGAATATTTAACAAATTGATGGTATTTGCCTTGCTTAGCTGATTAAAAAGTGATACCAAAGATTTAGGGAATGGCATATACTGGTAAGGCTAATGACATGGTTGTTTTTGTGCTTGATTCTATTGAGTTTGGCTATGATAATGTGTAAGAGGGGATTGGGTCTGATAATTGGTTTGTTAAGGTAGAGTTTGCTTTGTAGGCCCTAGAACACTCAAGACAACTTGATTAACTGAATATGGCTTCTATTGTGTATGGTTGCCTTTGGGGTTCTTGTTCCACTCCTTACAAAGTTTGATCTCCCCCTCCTAAACCTTGATCTCTTCTATGACCTTTGCTTGAGCTAGGGCTTCCTCAAATGTTTGATATTATTGGAGTTGTAACAACAATGAAATCTATTTTGAACAACTCCTCGCAAATAGATGAGTTAGATCTATTACAAGTAAGGTAAATGGAAACTTTGAGATAATCGCTCATAACCTATTACCATAATCTAATATTGGTTCATCATCAAACTAAAAAATATTATACATATCAGTCAAGGTTACTTACTTTTGCATGCTAAATGAGAAGCACTCCAAGAATACATTCACAAGTTTCTCAAATATATGGATGCAATGCCTTGGTATATGGTTATACCAATATAGGTTTGGGCTAGAGAGCGTTATTAATAAGGTTCTAAGTAGTAAGGTATCATCATCCTAGATTTTAAAGTAAAGGTTCATAAAACTAGTGACATGCTCCTATGCATCATCATCTCATTTGAATTTGTGTAGCTCAAGCATTTCAAAATGCTCAGAATATGGAGGAGATGGGACAAAAGAATGAATTAGTTGATTACAAAGTTGGATCAATGTGGGTTTTTAATAACTCGTTCTTGAAGCTTTATTTTTCAATTATTTAATGTGCTTGATAAGCAACTTATAAGATTCAGATAACATAATCTCATTTTCTTGACTTTGTCCTTGAAGAGGGGGTGAGAAAGATTTTGGTTGGGACATGGTGATTGAATGTGATCATCAACCATATCCTCATAAGGTGATCCAATATACCCTTGCTCCTGGTACTCTGATTGCAAATCCTCATAGGTCTCATACCCTTGTTTTTGGTTGTAGGGTGGATGTTGTGTGGACCTATGGGTATGGATAGGTGCATGAGGTAGACAATTTTAATTTGGCCTAGGTGGTAGGTTTTGGTGGTGTGTAAGGTACCTTTGATGGGTTTTCTAACTTTAGGTACTAGGTGTAGGAACTATCTCATGCAAGGCTTTCTATAATCATTCTTTATATAGTCATTGCTGATGCAACCTATGCTATTGTAGCCTCTCTTGATTTAGCTGGTATTTTTTATCTAAGCATTGTTTATCCAGCTATAATTGGTTCAATAGTGTTTTTCTATAAACATTCTACCTAAGTGCCTGATTGGTCTGATCAGTAGTATAGGGTCAATTGGCATTTGTATTAATATGAAGGGGCTTGACTTACTCTATGGCCCTAGAAGGGTTGGCTACTTGTTTTTCGTGATCGAGGGAAGCTACATTGACTTGGTATTCAAGCTTAAATGTAATATCTACATACTCAAAAAATGTAGAGGCACAATGTTCTCACATAGAGGACTCTTCCTGAGGGGTATGAAGATGATCAAAGTCTTCCTTGTCTTCATTGATGAGAACTGCATGAGCTAACATGGCTATCTGAGAAGGATGATAAATGTCATACCTATATAAATGGGCATATTGCCAACTCATCTATGGATGGTCAAGCGGAGTGGCTTGATCATCCAGCCTCATCCATGGGGTATACTCTTGGTCATGCTCTAGTGATTGATTGGTAGGATGATTTGGGATGCAAATGTGCAATACCATCTTGCTAGGCCCCTTATTGGACTGATGATTTTTCCAATTAAAAGCAAGTAATGTTGCTTGATCTAAAAACTCTTCATTAAGATCATATCGAGGACCCATAGATGTATTCTGAATAGGGATATTATAAAGATAAAATTTACTATAAATGATTTTGGTGTTATGATGAACACCAGGATGCCATTTAGGAATGGACATGTCCTTTGGACTGAACCAAAGATGTTCTATATCCCCTTGCAAAATTTTAGTAGCACTAGTTTTTGAGTGAGCTTGGCTACACGTTATTATTATGACATGGATTAATAAAATAGTAAAGAAACAATCAAGAAAATAATGTGATTATCTCATTTAAATTTTTATTGTGAGTCCCTATAATTGTTTGAGTGTATTTTTATGTTATACCTTATGCCTATGAAAACTAAGGGTGAAAAATAGAAAACTACTAAAGGTAGTTCGAGCACACCCCCTTGTCGAGGAGTGTAACTCAAATGACAAAAAGTGGCTTCCTATGGATGTGGCTCAAGGTAACCTTATGGGAAAAAAATAACCCCTGAAGGGGCTACATTGTCTAATGTTCTACTATCGATAAAGCCTTGCTTTCACTTAACCCACATATTTAGGGCATGAACAAGAACGATAACTACATCCACTAATTATTTTAAAGAGCCTTATGGTAAAGGAGCTCAATAATACTTCCTACTTTGAGCACACCCATGATTAGGGGACTTTTCGATGATGAAATCAAGAAATTCACTCATTTTTGGTCACTAGGGTTGTTATGGTGTGAGCCAAAATATGGAGATGAAGCCCACTGTTGTTGGTATCGATCAATAGTTGGTGAGAAATCCAACTCATTTATGTTTAAATAAACCATGGTGTGTGTTTTTTTTACTATGCAAAAAGTAAGACCAAGAAGCACTCGATGATCTTTTACTAATGCATAAATTGATGTTTTACTTTTAGAAATCCTATAAAATAATAGAACTCTAAAATATAGAACCCTACATGAGATCAGCCTTTGATCAGACAACAACATGTAAGAAAAATAGTGATAGATACAAAGCCATCCCACACAGGGAATACTGTAGACAAAGGTCATCTATCCTAGAGATGGCCACAGATAGGGGCCATCTAAACTAGGGACGGTCTCAAATAGGCATCATCTAAACCAAGGATGGTCACAAATAGAGCCCCAACACTTTAAAATTCCTTGTATTTTTCTCTATGTAATATAAAAAAATCTATAAATATATTTATAAAAATATATAAAAGGAACAAAGGTACTCACTTTGATGGCCTACGGTTGATGAATATCCCACTCTTTGTTTTTTTTGCTTTGTGACCCAAGGTCGATCTAATAAATGATGATTGCAAAACATGGGCTATCTCAGGGTCAGATAGCTATCAAATAGGGGCCATATTAGGTAGAGATGGTTAAACCTACAATAACAATAATAAAAAAAAGTAGGAGTAGAATTAAAAATAGGGACTATGTCCCATCATGATCATCCCTAAAATGCAAAAAAACATTGTATACCAATGCAATGGAAATAGAGATAACAATCATGTAACCATAATGAAAAAATAGTATAATGAAAATGATGCCTTTTTATTAATATTAAATCTATTATTTTCAAAATTATTACAATAATACCCCTTTGAAGGATTGCTACCAATTTTATACAATGAGTTACAAATAAAAATAATCCAGTTGTACTTCATAGGATCTTCCTTGCACTCACAAACTAACTTGGGGCAGGTTTCTAGGACTACCACAATGATTAATGTGAAAAATATATTGTTCTCCTCTTTCTCATAGATATCAATAACCCACATATAAGTAAATCAAAGCAATTAGTAGCATGTATAGAGCCCTTAGATATAGAACTCGATATAATGATGATAAAATATGCGATAAATAAATGAAATGAAAATAGATGCATCCATAAATGAGATTATAACCGATCTAAAATGCAATAAATAAATTGCTACTAAAATCTACTAGAATAAAATCAAACAATTTGATCTATGCTAGAAGCCATCTTCGTGCATGATGGTCATGCCTGTAGGCCACCTTTTATAGAGACGATCGCTATCCTAGAATTGTATTTTTGAGGTCGATCCAAGGTGACTCTTGGGTTTGATCCAAGGAGTTTTATTGGTATATTAGTGCATTCATGATAATGGCTTAGTGGGTCTGATTAGAAACAGAAGCAGGAACATAGGATCATGCAAAATATATTAGTGCAATTTTAGTCCTTGAAGTGATTCAATGCCATAGATTTTGACAGCGAGAGGGCTTGAAGAATTGAAATGCTGATCATTTGTAATGCAAAAACCTATGGAAAAATTTTGGTAGCACTTTGTTGCTTAGAAATTCAAAAATGTTAGATATTTTTACTGAGGGTTGAATGCTATTATATACATTTACCAAAAAAAATTAATAATAGCACAACCCTATACATGAAAAAATGAAGAGGTAGTTTGCATTAAGAAAAGTGAATACCTATCTTCAAAATTTCCATGCAACTGATTGTGTCATGTGATTGCTCTAATATGGGCTCATGCACAAGCTAAATTGTGGTGTGAGTCCATACATGGGATTAAATGGTATTTTTGACTTCTAATTATGCCCTACTCTTATTTTATTTTATTTTTGGCATGATTGTCTTGAGGTGAGACGACCCTGACTGGAGGTCATCTCTTGGTGAGATAGCCTCTAGATGTCGTCCCTTGTAGGGATGACCATGGTTTTAAAGGAAAATATCTTTGTTTGAGTGGTGAAAATCATTATTTTAGCCCTAGGGCTATCCAAGGTGGGTCATATCATATAAAAGGAATCCATTTATGTAGCCTCGTCAATATGATGTGTTTAAGGTGTCTACATATAGCAACTGAGATATGTACAAGAGTCGTAGGATTTAGCAATAGCAAAAGTTTGATGTACAAAAGAATAACTATAAGCTTAGTCATATTGGTGATGACAAACCACTTGAATGAATCTTAATATTCATTAGGATTAATATGTGGGAACATATTTATTTTGACTAACTCAATATTATTTTATTATGATATTTTGTAAAACATATAATTATATATAATTCTTATTTCTATTTTTTAATGCTTATATTTAAATAAAATATTTAAATTATCTTTAAAATAACTTTAAATTTGAAATATTTAATATATGAAAAAATATAATAACATCTTTAATTGAATTCTATAGAGGGGGAAAATTGCCTTATCGTGTACAATTCGCAAACAAAAGGGTTGGATCCGTAAGGAGGGAACCCTTTCATGGGGTGAACTGTGAGGGTGTGTTGTACTCTAAACTTAGTGCTAGGGGGAAGTGTTCACTAGTAATAGTTTAAGGACTCTTTCCAATTCCTTGGGATATTCAGATTTGTTTGATGTATTTAGTTTCATATAATCACCTAAATTTGGACTTTCTAGATCCAAGCTAGGAAAGATAAAGGACAATGCAGAAAATAGAATAATGCAATTGGAAATAGAATGCAGAAATACAAGAGCTATCCTAGAATGATTCTTTCTTTTGAATGCTCACTAACCTAGGGTTCTATTTCAAAAAACCTTTAAAGCATAACTATGCAGGAGTAAATACACAAAAATTATCCCTAGATGCAAGCTAGATGCTCTTCACTTTCATATGCCTAGAAATCAATAATGAAACTAGATTATCAACCAATAAGAGTGATAGAGCACTTATCTAGACCAGTGGTTGATTTATCCTTTTTCTACCTCTTATCCAATGATATCAAAGATTCTTGTTCCCACATGATCACTTATGAAACACTAAAAATGAAATTAGTATTGGGGGGTCTACATAGGCCACTGTATGATAGATCTAGTAGCATTCAAGCCCCCTAGGTCCTTTTATATGACCTTGTAATACAAAAGCAAAAATTTACCTTTAGATATTTAATCATAAATCAGAAAGATAGTAGCAGAAAATAGAAAGAAAAATACAACAATATGATCTAGAGACAAAATAGAATGTAATAGTTAAAGTAGAATCTAAAAATTACCCCCAGTGTGCCCTAGGGAAAAATTGCACCTCGTGTAGAGCAGATGCGATATCACAGCAAAAAATTTGTGCCCTTCTTGGAAAGGGCATGATTTCACTTATATGAATAACTTTTCCCTAATTAGGGCAAGCAAAGTCATGCCTCACCAATGCCAAACACAATTTCACTACATAATAAAGAAAAATAAGAAGCGAAGGCAGAAGACAAAATAAATACGAACAATAAAGTAATTAAACCCTAATGAATGTCATAGAAGTAGGCAGAAGAGAGCCAAGTATCTATATGGGCACTCTATCTCTCCAAACAATGTCATGGATCCACCAAGTCACATAACAAGTTAATCCAATCCACGCAATAGAATATCAATCTAAAATTCGTACTTCGGGGGTTAGCTTGAAGTACAGAAAGTAAATCAGAAATGAACTCTAAATAATTTGCATATAGATCACACATAGAAAATTTCACATATCACACTTGCACTTAAACTTCGCATGTCTATATGGCAAGAACATCCTTCCTTTTATAGAAAATCGAAAGAAGGAAAGCGGGCACAAATAAACTCACAACCAACGCCAAAACATGCAAGGAGGTTTAAACCTGGGTCTTGAGTGGGCTTAAAAAATAATAAAATAAATTAAATTAAAAAACTAGGGTAAACAATGAAGTTGTGCCCTGTCTTGATGGGGCGCGATATCGCTGGCACGAAGTCGCGCCTCATAAATATGGGGGCAATTTCACTAAAAGACAAATAAATTAAAAATGGGAGGGATAGAGGCCTTACCTTGCACTTGGAAAAGGGTGAGGGCCTCTTAAGGGCACTAAGGAAGATTTCCCACTCAAAGTGGGTCAATTTTCCTTGTCTACAAATTCTAAAATAACAAATTATCACATAAAAAATATATTATGCATCATCCATGCAACACTAAAACTAAAATATATGAATAA
Source organism: Wollemia nobilis (assembly GCA_028583015.1). Classification (NCBI taxonomy): domain Eukaryota; kingdom Viridiplantae; phylum Streptophyta; class Pinopsida; order Araucariales; family Araucariaceae; genus Wollemia; species Wollemia nobilis. The sequence goes on from JAQPPZ010001125.1 coordinate 12,250,218, forward strand.
TAAATACCATAGTTGAGAAAATCTGAATAGATTTATGATTTTTATCAATTTTGAGTTTGAGTTGGACTTTTCCAAGTCAATCGACATAAAATATTGTGATTTTAAAAAAATCATCAATTTTTTTTTAAATTGCAATTCCTATGGCAAAAAATTTAGCCACAATATTACATGTTGGTAAAATGGCATGAATTATTTGTTTTTCATTTTACCTCATTTGGCTTGTTCCAAATTGGAGAGAAAGCTCTACCTATCTATGACCATACCAAAAAAAACTCTAAAGTGCATCCTAAAAATGATTTTTTTGTAATTTGAAGGAAGCTAGCAGCCACCAACAACCACCAACAATAATACTATACATTATTAATTACATAAAAATATGTTAAACTATTAGTTTATACTTTTTACTCAATATTTGTTATCCTAGAAATAAAAAAATAGTATTGCAAACATTGGAACTATTGGATAGAGTGAAAGTAAATATTACACAAAGCGTAATACACCTTACAAAAGAAAATTTTGGAAGTCTAATATCAAAAATGTCTACATATTTTTGTATCATTACCATGTAAATTGTTTGAGATCCAAGAGAAGGTTGGGAATTTTATTTTTTAATATGTTTGTACATAGGAGTAATAATTTAAAACACAAGTGTTGGGGAAAAATACTAGTTAAATATAATCTTATTTTTGTCATAGCCTGCTCATTTAATTTGTCAGACCAAGGAACTTGTAAAATTTTTAAGTATCACGCTCAAGGTTAATTACAACATCGTTCCTGAGATCCACTAAACCTATTATTGGGAGGTGTTCATAAAATTTTATTGATTCATCCACACCAATTAAACTATGCATAAATGAAAATATGGTAAAGTAAATCACTCCACACCATACTTGGAAAATAAAGGAAAGCAAAAAATCACACTTGCAGGAATAAAATATATAGCACACCAAAATAAATAATCTAATATAGAAAACAATAAAGCGTAGGGTAGGAATACTAGCTTGGTGTGGGCCTAGGCTCTAGTAGTTTCCACTTGATTGATTACAAATATAAAATGCTAATGAAATAACTCTCGAGATTTATTAATATTGCAATTAAATATTTACATACATTAACACTATCAAAAAGACTACCCTCATGTTTTAGAGAAGTATGTGTGTTTATATAATACACACAACTTACTATTATAGTGTTTTTACAACAGAAGTTCTGGTTACAGTCTAAAATGAGACAGTTTAGTTCTTGTAACAGGTGCACGATAAAAATAGTCCAAACCATTTTTTGTCTTTTCCTAGATATAGAATATTTTTAGGTCTAATCTTTGTATTTTTTTTTGCTTTGTTGAGTGATTACGTGTTTCTTCCAATACAATTGGGATAGCTCATACGTTCGGTAGTCCTCCAAGGATAGCCTATGTGACATGGAGTCAAAGGTTTCCCCTGGTCAACAGGATCTCCTTCAGCTGCATGATCAAAGGTCTTAACATCATGATGCCTACTTGTAGAGTAAGATGCCTACCTCTAAGTAAGGCACCTACCTAAAGAGTAAGGTACCTACCTAAAGAGTAAGGTGCCTACTTGTAGAGTAAGGTGCCTACTTGAAGAGTAAGGCACCTGCCTCAAAGTAAGGTGCCTACCTAAAGAGTAAGGTACCTACTTGTAGAAGAAGACACCTACCTAAAGAGTGAGGTGCTTGCCTATAAGTAAGGTGCCTACTTGAAGAGTAAGGTGCCTCCTTGTAGAGTAAGGTACCTACCTAAAGAGTAAGGTGCCTACCTCTAAGTAAGATGCCTACCTGAAGAATAAGGTGCCTACTTGTAGAGTAAGGTGCCTACTTGTAGAGTAAGGTGCCTACCTGAAGAGTAAGGCACATTCCTAAAGATCAAGGCACCTTCCCAATATACCTTAGACTCACGAAGCATAAGTATGTCAGGTCCACGTAGGACCTTGACTAATCAAAAGATGAAAAATTAGAAAATATCTACACAAAACACACTTCACACACAAATTAGATAATGCACATAATTTTATTAAATAGAAATATAATAATTCATAGAAATATACAACTCTTATTATACTAACATGCAAAAACCATTATAACTCATACAAAAATATGAGCATTTCTTATGCTCATCATCCCCCCATGCCTAATATGTACTATGCCCTCGTGGCACCTAAAATAGGTAGTCAACCCCTTCTAGTAGGCCTTATCATTTTATTTTATTTTCTTAGTGGTGGCCTTGGCCTTCTATTCATTCTAGGGTTTCTATTTCTTCTGAGGGGCACTAGTTTTTTGTGGGATATTTTTGTGTTGCACTATCTTCTGGCTACATTGGCTTCTAGTTGTGCTGGGTTGGCTCTCAAATTTTAGTGGTGTTGGCTTCCTGCTATGCTGTCTATGCCATTCTATTCTTCTTAGTCTAGCACTTGTGCTAGGTACCGCAACCATAGTTATTTATACCCTCTGGAATGCAGCTTCTACTTCCTTCTAGATATCAGCATGTTGAGGTCATAACTCTCTGAATGGAATATTAGTCATCTTTCTATCATCTTACCACCCTAGCTTTGTATAGCCAAACTTCTTTAGGGGTGAGGTTAGAATTTTCTTCAACGATCATTGTTGCCTCTACTTTTGGCCTGAATATCCCTTGTCTCTCCATATACCTCTACATTCTAGAGGATCACCCCTAGGATGAATTGTATATCCACCAGAACTGGTCTTCCGTAGCAGGATCAACACAAATGCTAGGCCCCATTTTAGCCTTATTGGAATCTTTTATAACTACATTTGTTGCCTAAAATTCTTCACAATGTCTTTCAAATTTTTTCTTCTACTTGGAAAAATCTTGCATACCTTCTGCCCATTCTTTGTATGACTAGGTATCTAGTTCTACAAACATAACCTTGGCCTTGCTCCTAGCCCTCGTTCATGATTTTTGAGGCACCTTCATATTGGGTCTCTCTGATGTTATGATAGATTATGTGGGGATATCCTCCTTTCCCATAGGATATGCCTCCCTGTTATCATTAGAGGGTTAAAGAATCTATCCCTCTAGTCTTGAATCACCCGTAGCTACTTCCCATGTTATGTGGTTGCCCAATGACTACTCTACATGTCCTTTAGATACGGGTCCTTTGGCTAAAATTAACCATTGCTCTTGAGAGTCCTCCTTGGCATCAGGTTCAATGCCTTACCTCTGGATCTGACCTGAGTGCTCTTCATCGTCGATAATTTCTATAACATGGGGCTCTGTTTGAAATACAAAGTTCTCCTATTCCTCTATTATCATCCTATTAGAGGTGAAAAAATTCTCTCCTGCCTCCATGTCTTCATTTTGGGCATCTGACCTAAGCACCATAGATGAAACTACCCTCTTCTATGAAGTCAGAGAGTTCATGGGCACTTTAATTTCCTAATCTATTTGGGTTCAGGCATCAATTTTTCTACCACCCTAGCCTGCAACTGTTGGTTTTCTGCTTTAATCTGTTGAACCAGTTGTTGTAGCTAAGCTATGATGGCCTCATGCCTCTAAATTTTCCTTGTAGTCATCTCCCTAAATTTGTCAAATAGTGCATGTGTCTCAAATCACTCACTCTACCAAGTGAGGCCTTCTTCCAGTGTTGAATCAAGTTATTATCATAGATTTATCGAATGTTGTAGGTCTTGTGGGCTTTGAGCGACCAAAGTCTATAATATTTGGGCTGTAAACCCAACCTCAATATCCTCCCCTTCTTCCTCACTCATTAAAATTAATCATCATAGGTGCCTCCTTCTGCTCATACACTCTGTTTGGTGAGCTATTGGTTTAGGTGTATACAAGAAAAATTGACCCATTAAGATGAGTCATTTTTCTTAAAAACCCTTAGTTTTCCCTCTTAAAAAACTAAGTTTATCATAAAGATAATTTTTACCCTATAAAATCATCATAATTCTTCTCAAATTTTATACTATTGGATAGGGCTCAAAAAGAGTTTTCCAACGATATATTATATGTCCAATTTTGACATCGTTTGACCCCTCAAACTACAAAAACACTATGTACATGTCTAACCTCCTAACGATATCGGATGTTCGATATCTATATCGAAATTTTGATCCAATATCGTACTTAAATGTAGAAAATCAAATGTCTAATCTCATCTAAAACTGAAAAGTACCTAGAATAGCAAAGCGACAAATTTTTTGCAACTCCTTTTGTCTTTATCTACCTAATAGCGTCTAGGTTACAGGATCGGATTTGTCAATAACTCCTAGACTTGAAGAAGTTGTAACTCCTATTTTTGGCCCAAACCCCTCAACCTACCTAGCCTATTTAATCAAAAATCCTCCCCTTGAATTCCCCCTGACTCCCTAGATGATTAGTATTCACTTTTGCATTTTGTGCATCATTATTTTCTATTGTTTTCATAAGTATTTTTAGGATCGGACATATAGTAGTTGTGAATTGATGGATATAATATGATATCGAATATTTGATATCGCTTAGAAGCACCTGATCTTGTTTTTCATCACCTGATCTTATCTGTAGGTTGCTTGGGGGCACCTTCAAATTTTGGTTTACATTATTTAATATCAAATATACATTTTTAGTACCATAATTATCATTTACCATCTCATTTAATATAGAAATCGTTGTTCATTATACTTGGATTTCACCATCCTTGCATTCAATTGTGTTATTTGCATATCATAGTTCATATTCATAGTGTTTCCTTTGAAAGTAGTATACAATAGAATTTTATCTAACCTAATCCATGCTTAACAAGGTCCATATTTGTATTGCAAGTTTCTATTTTGTTGTCTATCTATAAAACTATAGGTTTCTGACCAGATTGGGTCTGACGATATCAAATCGGACCTATCAATCATAGATATAACATCTGATATTACCCTGCAACATCTGATATGGCTTGCAACAAGCAAAAAGACTCTACATCAGACATCCAGGTTGATTAAGAGTGTCAAATTTCTTTTGAAATAAAGCACTACTTTAATTTACCTTCTGTAATTTACTATATGCTATATTCATTTTAAAATAAATTGCATTTAGTATAGATTAGTTGCATTTGGTCAAAAATAGGTGATTGTGATAAAAAAGAACACATCAAACAAAATTCCAAACTAGGCATGGAAACTGCCATATAAATGTTTCCTAGTGAACCCACCGAATTCATAGAAAAATGACCAAAGAGGGCATGAGCTCAAGTTCCTCTCCTCTGAGGTGTAGATCTACCATTTTCCCATTCCCCTTCTAGGTGCGTATCCATTATCCTGAAGGAAAGGAGTGAGAAAATTTTAGGGTTACATTCTTTGGTGAACCCGACATGAAATACATAGGCATATTTTTTATTCATAAAAAAAACACATAAAAAACATAAAATATAAAAAATAAGAAAAACCCAAAAAGATCATTAGTCAAACTTGCATATTTTAGATTAATTTCTTAGATTTCAACATAGGAAGAGTTGCAATCATAGATGTTAGAGCATTATTATCTACATAGTAAATCTCCCTAGTAGTTCAAAATTCTAGTATTCCATCTCAGGAACAATGGACTAAACTTTGGAAGAAACTAGACGTTATAAAATCCAACACATAAAGACTTAGCCAAATTAAAATATTTGACATAGCTAGAATCCTAGAGCCCAATAACACTTCTCACTAATTTTATATTCAAAGGTCTTGTGAGAGGTGGTTAGTGGATAAGAGAGCAAGTGTTTCTTCAACTATTTATACTTTTTAAGATTATCTGGAAAACGCTATAACAATACACATATTTCTAGCACACATAGAGGATCAAGAGATAGTATTGGAAAACAAAAGAAGATACCACAAAAATCCTAGGGTAGTCCATTTTCATGAGTATTACCACGAAATATATTTTTATGGTCAAGACTTTGAAATTGATAGTATTACCATAGCCCATTTTTTCAAATTCTTAAAAGCAAACTTTCAATTTGAAGAAGAGCACTACATGACACCTGAAAAACTTCAGCCTATCAACGACATTTACAAACTATTTAAGGAAGATTAGGTATAATATCTAAAATATTTTTATTCTTATTTTCGACTTTGTTTTCAAAATAAAAAATAGAAAAGACCAAAAATAAAATATAATATATTATTATATAGATATATATATAACATATATGCCCAAGAAATTTAAAACATATATATATGTGTGTGTGTGTGTGTGTGTGTTTTAAATTTCTTGGGCATATATTCTATATATATAAGATGCCTAGAATCTTGAGAAATGGTAAACAAATAGAATCTAATGAACCAAATCAAGAAAACCTTGATGATAGGGTAATTATTGAAGATGATAAACTCACAAAACAAGGTGAGGATGATAATGGAGAAGGGGAAGAAGAAGAAGATCCTAATAAACCTTTTGTATATCCTCAAGGTAATGTTAGCTTTAAGTCTATCCAACACTTTATTAAGTTTATAAAAGGTAATATAAATGAAATCAATAATGTGATAAAGATAGAACATTTACTTTAAATGGGATATTATTCAACAGAGGTTGTTGTTGGTCATCAAATCTGCCTAGGAAAGGATTTTGGGTAAATGTATGCGCCTTAGACCTAGACCAACATTGAAATGCCGAAGGGAAGAGATGCCCCTCGTGCCAATATTTGGAGAAAGGCTGGCTCCTATGCTAAACTACTTTGGTTTTTTGAGATAAGGGATGCAGGAAAGAGATAAATAGAGTTAGGGTTAGAGAAAAAAAATAAAAAGGGGTAAGGGAAGAGAGATCGGTGATTTAAGGTGGGAGATAATAGGAAGCACAATCACTAACTGACAACTTGAATAGCAGCAAGGAACACCAGTAATAAATAAAAGAAACACAACATTAACATTCCTATGTATCCTCTGGGTGAGCTCACAGGATTCTCCTTCTCCCTTTCGTCAAAATTCAGGGTTCAGAGTAAATACGATTAGGACAAGTGAATGTAATAGAAACCACAACCCACCAGGCAACATAAAAGAAAACCAATATTATGTTTTTCCTCCCCTATGTATCCTTCAGGCAAGTTTCAGGGTACAGTCCCCAATCACACACCGGATTCAGGATTCAGAGTCTCAGTGTACAAATGAAGAAAGACAAAAGAATCAAACACAGAAGGCAGCATAAAAGAGAGAAATTGAGCCCAAAGCTCTTTAGTATTAATCACAGGACATCAAGTTACAACAACTTTCAAGCAGATAGTTCCCCCCATTTTACATTACAATGTTTGGGTTTTTATAGAGGACCCAACCCTCTGAGTCATAATTATACAAGATGGAGGAGTACATTATCAAAAGCTGAGAAGTCGGCCCTTCGTGGCTATCGTGACTGAGCTTTCATATCCTTTGCCAAAAATAGCAGTTGTGATCAGATCAATCGGGGAAATATGCATTAATGAGTCACCTGAGCATCCTCGGCTTCTAGGTGCGGTGCTCAAGTGACCACCATGCTTTTCGGGCTCTCCTTCTAGAACTGATACTTCATTTCCAATTGCCAAAAATGAGCAGCGATCTTATTGGGAATGTAAAAATGCATTTATGAGGCAATTGATCACCTTGGTAAAATACTTGGCTTGGAACACGTGCCCTTGAAGTGCTTTGCAAAATGTTTGTTTATAAATTTGCTTCGCAATTGACTTGTGTCGAAGCAATAACTCCTTGATTTTTACTTCACAAAATGGAGCTTCGCAAAACTGCTTCGAGGGGCGTGAGTGTCGAAGCATATTGCCTTCGCAAAATGGGCCTCTTCATTCTTCATTGTTTCGCTGACAAAATTTCTTTGCTGATGCCTTGGAGAAATGCTTCACTGTGATCTTCTTTCAAGACTGTGGTTCAAGAAGGTTTTGGTCGAAGCAATTTCCTTCAAAAGATGTTGCATTCTTTATGGCCATCACTACTTTGGGTGAAAGTACTTCGCATGAAATATGGCCAAAGCAGATGCTTCGCAATGACCTTCGGCAAAGTAGAAATGGTTCGCTGGTGCCAGGGTCCGAAGTGGATGCTTCGGCAGATTTTTGGTGAAGTGTTTTTAGTGCTGCACTCCTTCAAATCTCACTTCGCAAAACTTTTGCCCGAAGTAGCCATTTGAAATGCTTCAGTTGCGAAGTATTTTTCATTCTTCCTCCTTCGTATTTTTCTTTCAACAACACTACTTTGCCAAAAAAAATAGCCCGAAGTAGCTACTTGAAATACTTCAGGCCCAAAGTAGTTTTCTTGCCTTAGATAATTTGGCCCACAGTTTTTCTTCAACGAAGCTATTATTTCAAAATGTCGCTTGAATTCTGCTTCGCAAAACTTTTGCCCGAAGTAGTTGCTGGAAATGCTTCGGGTGTGAAGCTCTTATTTATTCCTTGCAAGAATTTTTGTTTCAGTAACGCTGCTTCACAACCTTTTCGCCCGAAGTAGTTTTTTGAGGAACTTCAGGCTCGAAGCTCTTTTGCTTTCCTCGTATTCTTCTTCGGCAATGCCACTTCGCCAAATTTTGCCCAAAGCAATCACTGGAAATGCTTCGGGTGTGAACCTCTTTTCATACTTCTCTTCATTTTTTGGTGAAGCTATTTTCCCTAGCTTGTTTTACAATGAAGTTCTTTCTTCTTCATCTTATGTACAAAGGGTTGACAAGGAAAGCTAAAATTATTGCAACTTACAAATACAAAGAAATACTTTACAAAAAAGAATATTGTACAAATTTTTAATTTTCTACCCCATTGTGCAATGTGACAAAATTGTCAACATTCTTGGCATCTCATGGGGCAATGAGCTCATCTCAGTGGAAGAACCCTCAGCTTTGATCCATTGGGCTAGAGTCATCTCCAGAACCTTCTCCCTTTTCCACCTTCGAGGGCGCTTCTTCTTCTACTTCTTATGCTTCTTCTTCTTCTTCTTATGCTCCTTCCTCTTGTGCTCCTTTCGCTCATTCTTCTGCTCCTTCTTCTGCTTCTTCTTCTTCTTCTTCTTCTGCTCCTTCTTCTTCCTCTTGTGATCCTTCTACTCCTTCTTCTACTCCTTCTTCTACCTCTTGTGCTCCTTTCGCTCCTTCTGCTAGCGTGGCCTCCTATTGTGGTGATGGGACAAGACGATCACAAATTTTCTTCATGGTTTAGCAGACGTGAGCCTAGACACCTTTCTGAAATGGCTCTTGGTCTTCGAGTGACTTGAACAAAACATGGAATTGATCAATCTGCCCAATTTCAGCATGTTTGATTCTTACACTTAGGTCATTAATGCAAGCTACGATTTTGTAGTGTCTCAGGATGAAGTCAGTGACTGTCCTTCTGTGATCGGCTCTTCCCACTCGTCTATTTTTGAGTTGTCACTTTCGAAATAGAGCCACGCTAGATTGAGTTCTTCCCTGGTGAGAAGGTTCCCATCATCATCTGTGAAACTCGGTAAACCTAAGGAAGAAAGGTCTTCGAAGTAACCCATTGATGTGCGTTGCTCCTGCTCAAATATATCTAGGAGGTCCTTCACCTTCTATGCTTTCTTCACCTTGGAGAAGAAGGCATGAACAATGGCTTGGGCAGTAGGCCAATCCCTAGTCATTCAACTCATAGCAGCAACCTGTAGGTCCTGATATCTAATATTTTGGACTTCAAAAGCTAGCTTGAGTCGTCTTTTGATTTTTTGGATAACTTCATCTACTATTGGCCCTTTCTTAGCAATGGCACAATGGGCTTTGGTGACATAGATTAAAGTTGACAGAGCACTGGAGGCCCATGCTATGAAACCTTTGAGCAAGTGTGAGTGAATTTCCTTGATTCTACCTCTGTCGAATAGCTCCAGGTTTTCTTTTTCAAACAATTGCTATTGATCCTGCAAGATCTTACTTTTGAGCTCCTTGGATTTTAGCTCATTCTCAGCCTGTTTTTGTGCTTGGTGCTCAATCGAACACTGCAATTATAGTATTTGCTATTTCAAGGCACGTATTTAATTCTTCATTAGCTTACAATGCTCCTAAGAATCCTCCAGCTCAAAGTAGATTCTAGCCAGATCTTCCTCTAACTTTATGTCGGTGCTCTCTGCTTCAAACTTGCACTGATTGGCAATATTCGCATGCGCTCAGAAAGTCTCGATCCTGACATGCATGGATGCAGATTCATTATCTATATTCAAATGCTCCATGTCCTTGGTCTTCTCCTGGTAGTCATAGTCAACTGGAGTCATTTCATCCAGAGGCTTTTGGACCTTAGGGACCGTTTTCACCTTATGTAACTTTCTGCCCTTCAAGTTGAAGACAGTGCATTTTTCAACTTGGGCCAGAGATCGCACTCTTTTCTTCCTTGCCTCCTTTAGCATTTTCTCTGTGTTTTGTCAAGCTAAGATTAGCTTCTAGGCTAAGGGGCATTCCTTTATTAAAGATAGATCTAATTCAGAAAAGGCTGGATCTCCAGCCAAAGGGGTGAACAAATATAAAGAATTAACGGGGAATGATTCCCCAGATGGTTCGGAGACAGGTGTATCAGGGGCTTTGACAAGCGATACTATGCTATGAGTAATGGGGGAGTGGGCTATAGGGCTCGACATTGGAACACTGCCTTTGCCTTGACTTAGGACTGAAGGAACGGTGGCATGGGTGGGCGAAGTGGTTTCAATAGGTTTGTCCTGGTCATATGACTCAGGTGGAGTGGAGCTATGCAAAGTTGGACGGGAAATGGGCAGTACCTGAGTGGGTGATTGATCTTATGGGGGAGGAAGAGATTGATGGGGACCTTCAATCAAGACCATAGTGGATGTTTTGGAGACCAAGGTGAAAGGAAGAGAGTGCATACCTACGTGCCCTCCTGGCAGAGCGGTCGTGGTGACATCCTGGGTGATTGGCTCTTGTTCCTTTTGGGATTCAACACTCCCGACCTCCATAACTTCTACTTTGAGGTCTCCTTATTATTGGAGGAGATCCTCCACATCAATGACGTCTATATCAGGGACTGTCTTAGCACTTGGTGGCCTCGCATCTTTGACATTTGCTTCAACCGGGCCTAATGCAGGTGGTTCGATAGGAGCACTTGCGAGCTTCATGCGAGGTCGCTTTGGGTGGCTCGGAGGCACTTGAATTTGCTCTTGCCTCTTTCTTTTCTTTCTCTCTAATGGTTTCCCTACCTCTTCGGTGCTTGTGTCATGGCTCTCCGATGGTCCCTGTGGTAGTGTCATTGGTGTAGCTTCAACCTCTACTTCTTCCTCTTATTTCGAGGCATCTTTAGCTCCTCTTGGGCTTTCACCTGATCCTGGGGTAGCTAGGGGAACAAAATCTGCAAAGGATATAGACTTCCAAGTTTCAACATTGGTTTCATAAAGAATCACGAAGTCTTTATCTGATGTCAAGAGTCCATAAGAGTTCATTTTTTGGTGATGGACTCTCATTATCCACCACTCCCGAAGCTTTTCCTCGCTCCAATTCTTCAATTCCTCCTTTAAATCATCTTTTGCCTTTCTCCAAAATGTGGAGCTTGGAGTTGGGAGGGGGTACTGATAAGGGTCAAACTCGACTTCCATGGGTAGAACTCATGCCAAGGAGGCAATGTCCTCATTCTCTCCAAATGCCACTCCAGATATTTCCCATTGGGATTATTCCTTTGTTCCACAATTTTGGGGTGGGGCTAGATGTGGAAATTCTTGAATTTTAAGTGATCCCTCATCACTCCCAAGGGATCATAGAGCCATTTTTGAGGAATATAGAGTAGGCCAAAATCGACAAGCTTTTCCTCCAGGAAAATGTTCTTTTTTAGGGCAAATACTTTGATTACACCCATCCTGAAGGGGAAGTCATAGGTATGTGCCCATTTCTAGCTGTGGTCGTACACTGAATTTGTAGAGTCGCTCGGCATGCGAACTGATATTTGGAGGGGTAGACTGGTAACAAGAAGGGCTTCCCTATGAAACTGAACAGGTGAATCACCAGGCCCTGTGTCAATTGGAAAACATCTCTTTTTTCTTGCACCACTCTATCTCTCAAACTGAGGGGGATCCGATAGCAAGAACCCTTCAACAAATGTATAGTGGGTCCCAAAAATTGTTGGTTAAAAGAATAATAGGACTCTATCCTCAATAGGAGGGGAGTCCACTAGTACACCAACAAGGGATTTCCATCCTCACCACTTGGATAAATGGTTATATGGGGGAATCTCTTATGAACCTAGTAGAAAAACAACCAGACAAGGAAAGAGCAGGGTGTGAAGTACTGGCTTGTTGCTGAATTGTTCATGTTGGTGAGCCTTGTGTGAAAGTTTCAAGCCACCCATTCTGCCCAGTCGAAGAATACTGGGTTGGTTTTTGGTCTTGAAGTTTCGGGGGCATAGAATTCCCCTCTCAAAATACATTTGGCCAAAGACACCTACCAGGGTTGCACTGAATCATCTGTTGACAGGCCCGCCACCCATGCAATGATGGAGAAAATATCGATGTTTTTGAAGGTCGCCAAGGGTAAGGGCATCTGGGGCAGTTTGTTTGAAGATAGCCCACTCTTGAGATTCTCATACAATAATTTCAATATGTAGCTGTTAGAGGTGAACCTCTCCATTTGTTCACTTAAGATGACATTGCGAACATAATGGCCCTTGGATGGACCTTGTTGTGGCACGAAGGCTACTTGTACATCTTCCTTCAGGATGGAAAACAATTTGTGACCCAAAGCGTCCAACACTTGCCTGGATGCAGGCTAGTAATTTTGCATGATAGCATAGATTAGCTTGGGATAATGGTGAGCAGGCAGGGTTAAAAACCAATAAATTTGAGAGTAATATGTAGCAACTCTCTTATTCTTTGGGGTGAGTCTACTTGTCATAAACTCTATGGTGCATCGGAGGTCGGACACACCCTTAGAGAGCTGCGTGTCTCTAATCTTCTCCCACCCATCAATTGGTGGTTCTACAAGATGCTCCTCCTCCGAGTCGTCCCCTTCTTCTATTGGTTGCTTTTTGGGGTGAGGGGTGAGACTTAGCTTCTTTGGAGTACGCTTTTTCTCTTCCTTGCCCTTCTTTGTTTTTTTAGGGCCTGCAACCTCGGGCTCTTTCCCCTTCTCCTTGGAGTTTTTCTTTCCCATGTTGAAAATGATGGCGACAGAGTCCTTGATACAAAGAGCTTCAATGCGAATAGCTAGACGCAAAGGGCAGGGGAATTACAGAGTAACTAAAGGCTCTTATTCTAGCTCGAACTGATGGATAAATAACGTCCTTCTTGCTAAGACTTTGCATTTTATAACCTAAAAAGGCAACCACCTGAATTTATGGCACCTACTAAAATTAAATTTACACCTCAGATGGAGGATGTTGTTGTATCCTTTAATTGGTTCTGCAGTGATGTGGTACGCAGGGCCACATGCTTTGATGATTACACTTTGTATTGGAGAATCAACCTGCTGCCACCTTGTACCTGGGTGTGAGATTTTTTTTTTAACCAAATCGCCTCAGGATGTGCTTCACCAATTTTTTGCCTTAAATTCACCAGCTTTGAACTCTTTTCATGGTTGTCGTCTGCACGTTCTTCAAGGCACATTTTTAAATTCTCCTGACTCGCGCGTTATTGGTTTGGTGAAGTAAAAAACAACATTGAAAATGCTTCACGACAAACCTTTGGTGCGGGCTGCTTTTCGACACTTCGGGCCCAAAGTACTTCTCCTTCGCTATGCTTTGTGAGGACTGCCTATCGAAGCTTGTGCTTTAAAAATTGCTTTGCAAAATCTACTTCACAAAATTCTTGCCTGAAGTAGCTGCTGGGAATGCTTTGGGTGCGAAGCTCTTTTTGTGCCTTTGTTCGCATTTTGGTTCGGACCTTTTGAGGGTAAAGTGCTTCGCAGCGAACCTCCTTGCAACTGATACTTCGCATCAAAAGTCCTCGAAGAATATTTTGAAGTGTAGTACCTGGCCTTTTGCAATCTCGAAACCGGATGTATATACAAATGAAAATTATATGCAAAAGTACATATACATTTTTTTTTTTTTAAAGATAGAAATTGTGTTTTACCTCAGCGGTGAAAAGTCTTCAAATGAAGACCATTGACAGAGATCGGAAAAACCTAGCCATCTGCATCTTTGAGGATGAAAGAGTTGGCCGAGTTTACCTTTACAATTTTGAACGGCCCATCCCAGAAGGCTTCCAGCTTGTCATGATTTCCAGGCTTGGCCTTCCAGGAGTCCCACTTCCATACCAGATCTCCCACCTTGAATGTGCGATCGGATGATTTCATTTTGAACCAATATCGGGTGACCTGAGCATGCTTAGTGAAGTTCTGGTAGGCTTCCTCATAGTCTTCCTCTAGTTGCAATAGCTGAGCTAATATTTTTTCCATTGGATTAACTCCATCTTCTTCTTATAACAGCTGCAATGTAGGGATCTCCACATAGGTGGGTAAGATGGCCTCCTTGCCATAGACCAAGGCATAAGGCAAAGTCTTGATTGACTTATTGATTGAATTTTGATCAGCCCACAAGGCCCGATCTATAAGGAGATGCCAAGACCTTTTGTTTTGCTTTATAAGCTTCCTTAACACCCTCAACAAGGTTTTGTTGGTGGATTATGCCAATCCATTGCCTTGTGGATAGTATTTGGAGGAGACTTTATGATATATCCCATGTTTGTAGAAGAAATCATTGATTTTGGTGCCTGAGAAACTGGGACCATTGTTCGTAATTATTGATTTGGGAATACCAAACTTGGTGATCAAACTCTCTAGGAAGGCTATTACAGTATCTTGATCCACATGCTTCATAGGTATCGCTTCAGCCCACCTGGTAAAGAAGTCAATTGCGGTCAGGATGAACTTATGTCCCACAAAGGAATTCGGTGATATGGCCCCTATGAAATCCAGCCCCTATTGTTAAAAGGGTGTCTCTACTTGTATCGAATGAAAGGGCATCGAAGCATTTATGCTTTGTCTGATAAAATTTTGACACTGCTCGCATCTACAAAAAGCGGTGAAGGCATTAGTGAAGAGAGTGGGCCAATAATAACCCGCTTTGATTATCTTTAGTGTCATTGTTCTCCCTACAAAGTGACCTCTAGATAGTCCTAAATGAAATTCTCCTAGGACTCTCCTTTTATCATCATCCTTTATGCACTTAAGAAGGACACCATCAATGTTCCTAAAAAATAGGCCTTCGGGGCGCAAGGTGTATCAGGAAGACCGGATCCTGAAATGCCTTCACTGTGAGGCATTTATATGCGAAGGACATCTATCGATGTTGAAGTAGTCAACTATATCTTCGACCCAGTCTTCTTCATTCGCTTCCTAATTTGTGAAGCATCCTTCGGCTAGCGAGTCATCCCATTGAGATTCTGTTGCTTCAGCCGTTGTGCTCTTTGCCAATTCTTGACACAATGCGCGATCATGAACTAGTTTTTTGGGCTTGATATCAATGTCAAATTCTTGTATCTTGTTCACCCAACCAGCTCTCTTTCTTCCCAATTCTCCTTGGATGATGAAATTATGCACGTCGGGGTGAATGACAAAGACCATAACTCGACTTTGGGAGATGAACTGCTTGAACTTCCTGAGAGACTTCATTACTGCATGCACCTAACGCTCTATGAAATTGTATTTCTCTTCATGGGGATTGATCACCTGGCTTAGAAACATAATGGGATGCTCTTCACCATCTTCCCCCTTTTGCATCAGTACCGCAGCATAGCTCTCGAGCTCACCTATGGCATATAGGATAAAATCCTGACTGTAGCAACATTTATTGTGGGTTATTTTTAATAAGGTTTTTTTATTAAAATAGACTTTGGTGGATGTGTTTATGAAGTTGGAGTGAAAAGGGTGTAAATTAAGTTATGCTTTTATTGATATTATTTAAATACCACTAACCCTTATTAATATTGAAGAGGAAAGTTGTGATTAAGTGTGGCAGATTTTATGGATAACTTATTGGCATAAAAAAGGTATGGGCACACTTTCCTATTTATTGTTTGTAGTGGTTGATTTATGAAATATCATTGGAGTGAAAAGGACTAATTGAAGTGTCCTTTGTGAAGATGGTTGCTTGAATGCTTCAAGATTTTTCTAATTTGTGAGTTGTATTTAAACCTTGTTTCATTAGCATTGTTGTTGAAGCCCATTAATGATGAAATGAACTTGAACATGATCTAGAAAAGAACATGAGTATAATTGTTATGTGAGACTTGAGATAAAGCATTGTTGGAAACATTTTGAGTTGGTTGATACATGCTTGGACTAGGGTTTGTGAGAAAGGATTGTTCCTTGATGTGATTGGTTGAGTTGAGTTGGTTAAGCCTAGTCAAGTGGATGTGTGAAATGGTTTTTCAAGTTCCATAAAAAAAACTATTCTATATTCTTATTTGAGTTGAAATTGAGATTGAAGAATAGGACATATTGATTCTCTAACAATTATCTTTATGCTTCTATTGAGTTGAGATTGGTATTTGAGTATAGAACATATAGAGTCTCTAACAATTCTCTTTATGCTTCTATGAGATTGATTTGAGTTGAGATTGAGATTTAATAATAGGACATATTTGTTAGAGTAATATTCCATTCTTTGGGATATTTATCCTTTTACTCCACTAGGTAAAATAGGTAGTATATTGCATTATACTACATAGATTATTACATTTAATTTTTACTACTTACCAAGGAGATATTTGCTGTTCTAAATATCTACTGGTAAACCTAGGTTAGTATCTAAAATATCCTAGGTTAGATATTTTAGATTAGTGGTTAGTTCATACTTCTCTACCTAGGTTAGTTGTTAGCATATTTCTCTATTAGCGCATCTTGTTAGCGTTAATCATGCTCATTTGGTTATATTGTAACCTATATATATTTCTTAGATTTTTCTAAGCTAATGTTGATTATTGATTAATTTCATTATCATTTTGAGTGAGTATTTTCTCACATTGGCATCAGAGCAGGAGGGGCTGGGGAGGAAGCGCATCGGACACCTTCGTTTCACTAGAGAATTTGAAGGCTCATATTTGTTCCATTGGAGAAGGCAAAGGTGATTTGGTGACTTTCATTTATTTTCCTCAGTTCCTAAGTTCCTATAGTTTGCTAAGTTGTTTTATTAATTTTATTCAATCCTACTAAGCCCGGAGGCAGAGGAGGTGGACATCTAGATTTTTTTAGGCCACCTCAACCCCACCTCACCAGGCTTAGGCATAGGGGAGGGCCCACAGGGTGGTTCACTAGCCAGGTCAACCTCTAGGTGATCTCATGCTACTGTCATCGTTCGATCAGGTATATTTACCTTGCTATCGATGATCACTCTACGGTGGCCAAGAAAGGAGCCTTTCTAAGGCTCCCACCCATAGGGACTAATTAATTCTATAGGTGACAAGTGGCGAAGGGAGTCAACATGGCATGATATACGATTACCCACAGGCAATCATGTGCTATACTGCATTTTGAGGGTTTTAAACACCCTCGCATCCTTTTTGGGATGCATGTGGGATAAAACCCACAAAATTTTAAATGTCGCCCACCACCTCTACTTTAACCTGCACGCGAGGACTGCTTTCAAAGCCGCCCCAATAGTGCAGTGGTCAAGGAGGACCTTGACAAGCGCGAGGTCATGAGTTCGACCCCCGCGCGCTTCATTTTGGGCCTGGATGCATTAATTTGGAATTTGGTAAAAGTTTTTTTTTTTTTTACTTAAATTTAATATTGTTTTTTAGATTATTTTTTATAATTTTATATAGTTAGGCCTTAAATAATCATTTTTTCTTATAAACTTGATTATTTTTTTGACTAATTATATTTAATTATTTAAAATTAAATCTTTAAACTTATTTTTTTTAGCATTTAAATTGGAAACTTTTTAAAACCAATTTTTTTTTTGCAACTATAACAAATCAATTTCTTATGTTTTCTCCACACTTGGGGATAAAGAGACATAGGAAATCCATATTTTATTGCAAAACCAAAGGCCATCTTCAACATTTTTTTTTGAAAGCTCACAGACACTTTCATAAGTTCATGAAGATCAAATCTTGGGTAAGGAAAGCTCTTCGAAGACAAAGAATAATCAGAAAGAGGAATGAATTACAAAGGCAAACTACACGATCTCATTTTTTATTATGCTTCGTGAATATCGTAGATCCATTCCTCACTCAATCATCTATACTAATCCATGGAAGGGGTTGGACAGAAGCTATGGTCCCATGAGGATTCGTGAACCTTTTGATCCTAATGCACCACCTATTTTTGAATGTTGAAGACATAAACCAAGTCATGTGTCTACTGATCTAGAAGCCTTTCAAACATGGGTCATGTGTCGACTTGTCTTGGAAGGAGTGCTCAATTCATTAATTTTGTAAAATAAAGGGGGGAAGACAACATTGTTCTTCTTTTGCAAAATTTTAAAACAAGGAGACATAAAATATCAATTTTTTGCACAACACAAATCCACATTTTGTTGCAAAAATTAAAAGGTGCATTTTTTATTTTACTCGACACCTTCAGTGGCAAATTAGGTGTATTTTTGGTTGCATCCGACACCTAGGTGATAAGAATTTTGAGGGCATTCTTGTTTGATTATTGCATTATTTATTTTTGCAATTATAATTCATAGAATCAAGAACACTCCATACCCCAAAATTTCACAAATTTGTGTAAATCCATGCACATATTTAAAGCCACTTTCACTTGATATTCTCTCCTAAAACCAAAACCCCTAATTCACTCTTATTTGTTTGGCTTAATCTCCTCAAACTGATTATTCCTCTTCAAGAGTATTTTTAGGCAGGTGCCATTAAATATATTTTTTAGTGAATTATCTTTCATCTCTTATTTTTTTGGCTTAATTTCCTCCAACTGATTATCTATCTTCAAAAAAAAATTCAGGCAAGTGCCATTAAATACCACTTGAGAATGAAAGAAAGATCATCTTAGTACAAATTGTAGGACCTTCATCATGGAACCTATCAATAAATACTTAAGTGATACATAATTGCTAAAGGTTCCTAACTATTCAGCATGGAAAACTAAGATGAAATCCATCTTGACTATAGAGGACATGTGGGATTTAGTTGATGGCACTAAAACAAGACCCGCATCATCAGGAGTAGATAAAAAATCAATGGATAAAAAGAACAATCGTCTTCTCATTTTGACACTCCTTGCAACTACTAATGAGATCCAACCTCACATAAGTGAAGCTAAAATTGGTAAAGCTACATGGGATGCACTTAGTACCATTTTTTAAGGCAAGAATCAATCAACTATTCTAAACCTTCATACACTCCATATGAAGTCATGTGAATCAGTAGAACTATTCCTCTATAGAGTGGCAGATCTAAAGTCTAAGCTTAATGCTTTATGGTCCAAATTTGAAGACACCATTTTGACTTCAGTAATCTTGAGAGCTCTTCTTGAATCCTACAAAATATTGATTACATCCCTTAATGTTTCACAAATATCAGTCACCTTTGTGGAGTTAGTCAATTTGCTTCAAACTGATGAAGCAAATAAACTCCAAAGCGATGTTGTGTCGGACAATGCATTTTATTAAAACTATAAGAGTAATAATAATAAAGGAAACTTTAAAAATGGAGGATCATCCTCAAAAGGTAAGGGAAAGCAATCTCAAAAGAGGTTTTTCTTGCATTGTAAGAAGTACAACCATGACACCAATCGGCGTTGGTTCAAAAATAAGCAAAACAAGAAAGATAAAGGTACATCACAGAAGCAAAACAAAGGCAATATTGCTAGTGAAGTGTCTAGTTTTGATTCTGATTCTGGTTCAGAAAAAGCACACAGAGTGCTCATTGCTAAGATAGTATTGTAGAGGGAAAACACATTTTTCACCTTGAGCAAACACCATTTCCTCTCTCTTTTTTAGGCTTCATAAATAGCATAAGTTTTTGTTTGAAGTACTTGTAATAAAGGGGTGTTTGTACCTATTTTAGGCTTCATAAATAGCAAACTCTCATTGTTTGAAGCTCTTGTAACAAAAGGAGGGAATTTCCTAGTGTAAAATTGCCTAGGAGGCAATATTTGTAAAATCCTTCACAAATCTTCTTAAGTTGCACATATTTTGCAATTAAGGGGGGATATACTTTCTTTTCTTCACAAATTTTTGTAAAAAGGGAAGAAGACTTATAAGGGTGCATTTTCGGTAGCGACCAACACCTTAGTCATACTTATTTCAAAAATTAATTACAACATGTTTTGCAACTAGAAGGGGGAAACTTATAAGGGTGCATTTTCGACAGCGATCGACACCTTAGCTACCTTATCTTTTGCAAACTCATATTGTAAACTGAATGAACCTAGTATGAATTAATCTATTCTACTACACGTAGTGATTGCAGTAGTTGGTTACCCATGCAATTTGGTTGGATGATGATATTACTATAAGGACATTCATTGGTGCAAAGACAAAGTGAGGAATAACCCATTTTTTGCGTAGGAGCAGCCAAAGCACTATGACAGAGCAAGAACCAGAAGATCAACATATTTTTCACTATATTGGGATAGTTAAACTCAATATTGAGTTTAACAACTTGGATATGGATCCATCAGTATCACACATGTGCTCAAGGAGTGAATAAAGTATAGACTTTGAAGAAGTGCTCTCCAAGTGTCTCCAAGATCTTGAAAGGATTCAATAAGAGAATGCACAACTAAGGGAACAAATTTGAGATTTTGAATAAAAAAGAATTGAGCTTTTGCAAAGGCTAATAGAACTTGAAATGGAATTGAAAGAAAGAAGATAAATTTAACATCAATTAAGAGATATGTTGGAAGCCAAAGAAGCAGGACTTGAGAGAGTGGCAGCAGAAATTGTTATGTTAAAATGTAGAACTGAAATAAACAAGAGATTAAGTCAGCAAGAGGTAAAAACATCAAGCAAAAATAAGGTACCCCACCATATCTCTAGAAAAGAAGATCACAAAGGAAATAATACCAGATTGAGTCCTCATCAAAACAGGTTACAAAATTTCTTCCATGGAAATTATTTCTCTTGCAATAAATATGGTCATAAAGTTGTGCATTGCATTAATAAAGACTATGATAGTAGTAGTATGGATTCTCTTGTATCATATATGGATGATGATGTTGAGTGCTACAAATGCAATAACTTTGGGCATATAGCTAGAAGATGCAATCTAGAAAATTCTAAGTCTAGTAGAAAGACCACAACTCAAACTACTAGGAAAGAAGAAAAAGGAAAAGGAAAACTAAAATCTTTGCTAGTTCAAATAGCATTGCATGCTCAAGATAAAGAAGAGAAATGGTTTCTGGATAGTGGGTGCTCTAGACACATGATAGGAGAAAAAGAAAAATTTATAACTTTGAAATAAGGAAATAGAGGGTCAGTAAACTTTGGGGACAATGGTTCAACAAAAATCAATGGAAAAGGAACTCTAAGTATAGGCAATGGGAAAGCAAAAGCTGAAAATGTTCTATATGTGGAAGGCTTGAAACAAAATCTCTTGAGCATTAGTCAACTTTGTGATCAAGGTCATATGGTAACCTTTCATCAAGATCGATGTGAAGTAAGAAAGTCCAAAATTGGAAAACTAGTAGCAAGTGCTATAAGAGAAAGAAATATTTATGTACTCAATGAGATCAAGAGGGGAAAATGTCATTTATCCAAAGAGAATGAGGATCAATATCAACACATAATATTGGGTCCAAATGAGAATCTTCTAATTATTTTTTAAGATAAATAATTGAGTGATCCTATAGAAAGCAAGTCAAAAGAAAGAAATGATATGGACAAAGACAAACAAATAGAGGACTACTCAATAGAGAATAGTTATGATCTCAAAGGTGAACTGATCTATGCTCTTGACACAGTGAATAAGGTAAGAAAGCAACACTCTAAGCTTGAAATTTAGTTTCAAGAATGCGATGAAGAAAGATTATTGCTCATAGAGCACTTAGAGAAGTCAAAGGCTAAGGCAAGTAATTTCAGAGAAAAGTTAGAAGCAAAAATCTTGGAATGTGAGAAGTTAGCACAAGAAGTGGCTACTCTAAAGAAATATTTACAGGATTCCAAGATCAAGATTAAGAGTTTCACAAATAGCTCTAATAACTTGGATAAGTTCATTCATGGATAGCAAAGAACATCATGTTCAACAAGTCTAGGTTTTAGAAAGAAAAAAGAAAAGGCAAAGTCTACTTCAAGTCTTGAAGAAGAAGAAACAACATCATAAGAAGATACTTCAGAAGAGGGATTCTTAGATGTAAGTGAAAGTGAAACTTCTATGGATGAGTCAGATTGTAGTGGGTCCAATAGGGACAATGGGCAAAGAAGATATAGATGGAACAAAAATCAAAACAGGAGACCAATGAGGTCTAGGCAAGGAATCTTCAATGGGATATGCTTCTCATGTCATAGGTTTGGGCACATGGCTTCACAGTGCAGGACACATGAAAGACATGTATATGGAAGAGAACATATTTTCCAAGGATATTGTTATTCATGTAATAAGTTTGGTCATAATGCAATAAATTGCAGGATTCATGATAGAAGAGGATATGGCTTCACCAAGAGAAACCCTAAGAATATTGCACATCCAAGGAATAATAACATTAAGTGTTATAAGTGCAATAATTATGGTCACATAGCAATATGGTGTAGAGAAAATATTCTAGAAACAGGTATGAACAGGAATAGGAATATGAACATGAACAGGAATATGGATATGAACATGAACAGGAACAAGAATATGAACATGAACAAGAATAGGAACATGAACAAAAATAAGAAGATGAACAGGAACAGAGACTCAGAAAAGAAAAGAGACTCAGAAAACAATGAGAACAAGAATAGGTACAAGAATAGGAACACATATGAAAACAAGAATGAGAACAAGAATAGGTACAAGAACAAGAACATGGACGAGAATAAGAACAAGAACAAGAACATGGATGATGACTCGGAAAGAAATAGTGAGAATTCAAAAAAAAAGAAAAAAGAAAATACAAAGGCAGAGAATAGTGCTTTCGAGGAGTAGAAATACTCCCACCCT
The DNA here is from genome assembly GCA_028583015.1 of Wollemia nobilis. Taxonomy (NCBI): domain Eukaryota; kingdom Viridiplantae; phylum Streptophyta; class Pinopsida; order Araucariales; family Araucariaceae; genus Wollemia; species Wollemia nobilis. Next base: position 12,273,162 of record JAQPPZ010001125.1, read on the forward strand.
AGAATTAACCATCTCATGTGGAGGTGGGGAAGGGGCTAAGCTAAGAGGCTTAATTATTAGCCCCGAGCCCCAAAGGTGAACCTTTGCCATTGATGTCAAAGGGGGAGAGATTTGTGTATTATGGGGAGAGTTTTTGGATATGAGGAGATATTTGATATCTAAGAGAGCATTGAGCTAGGGAGAGCAAAGCCCCAGGGGGAGTAGAAAAGAAGGTCAGTATTCAATAAAATAATTTGGTTTGCCATCAATGACAAAGGGGGAGATTGTTGGACATTTTGAGTCCCTAAGCTGAAATGTTGTTATTGATGTCAATAGAGCAATAAATGTCAAAAGGATATATGAAGGGGTTTTATAAAAACCAATGTAGGGAAAATAAAAGGTTTTATTTAAAACCATGGATAGAATATTTGATCTGGGTTTTTCTTAAAACCCACATTGGGATTTTGTTTCGTCAAAAAAGGTGCCCCAGTGATGGAGTTATTTGAGTTTTAATGTTTGGTTTAAATTTTAATTATTTAAAATTTAAATGAAAAGTTTCCCGCTGACGTCATCATGCAAATACAATTTTAATATTTCCATCGACATCTTCAAAGTGTTATTAAACACTATATAAAGGGGTGGCAATTAAACCAAATAATTATCCTTTCTCTCGTGTGTTAATTACCTTGGAATTCGAAAGAGCTTGTGCGAATTGTTGAAAAGGAAGCAATGAAGAAAGCACAACAATTTGGAAATCTCAAACATGGTATGAGGCGTGGTGCATTGGCGTATCAATTTTTCTAAGACTATGGGAAATGCAAATATCAAGGATCGAATCCCCTTGACGGAAACATGTGGGAAGCACTTTGGCGCTTTGTCCTTTGTGGCAGGCGGAGGAATATTAAAGGTCCTTTTGGCCTTTGCTTTTCCAATGAGAACTTTAGCTTGGTTGGAATCTTAGCCGTGGCTAAGACGCTCGCGGTGTGTGGCGGACGAGGGTTCGAATCCCCTTGAGAGGTATTTACGTTTTTGTCTTTAATAATTTTTATTAGCCCTAAAGTTTGGAGTTATAAGGTATTTAATGGGAATTAAATTTCATTAGGGCTATGATTATTATTGCAAAAGCATATTTTATTTATGTTTTATTTTTATGGAAATGGAGAATTGATTTTAGGAGAAATAAGGAGTTGTTGTTAAAGTGATATTGAGAGATTTATTATGGGTTATTTTTAATAAGTTTTTTTATTAAAATAGACTTTGGTGGATGTGTTTATGAAGTTGGAGTGAAAAGGGTGTAAATTAATTTATGCTTTTATTGTGATTATTTAAAGACCATTAACCCTTATTCATATTGAAGAGGAAAGTTGTGATTAAGTGTGGAATATTTTTTGGACAACTTATTGGCATCAAAAAGGTATGGGCACACTCTCCTATTTATTGTTTGTAGTGGTTGATTTATGAAACATCATTGGAGTGAAAAGGACTAATTGAAGTCCTTTGTGAAGATGGTTGCTTGAATGCTTCAAGGTTTTTCTAATTTGTGAGTTGTATTTAAACCTTGTTTCATTAGCATTGTTGTTGAAGCCCATTGATGATGAAATGAACTTGAACATGATCTATAAAATAACATGAGTATCATTGTTATGTGAGACTTGAGATAAAGCATTGTTGGAAACATTTTGAGTTGGTTGATACATGCTTGGACTAGGGTTTGTGAGAAAGGATTGTTGCTTGATGTGATTGGTTGAGTTGAGTTTGTTAAGCCTAGTCAAGTGGATGTGTGAAATGGTTTTTCAAGTTCCATAAAATAAACTATTTTATATTCTGATTTGAGTTGATATTGAGATTGAAGAATAAGACATATTGAGTCTCTAACAATTCTCTTTATGCTTCTATTGATTTGAGATTGGGATTTGAGTATAGAACATATAGAGTCTCTAACAATTCTCTTTATGCTTCTATGAGATTGATTTGAATTGAGATTGAGATTTAATAATAGGACATATGGAGTCTCTAACAATTCTCTTTATGCTTCTATTAAGTTGAGATTGGGATTTGAGTATAAAACATATAGAGTCTCTAACAATTCTCTTTATACTTCTATGATATTGAATTGACATATTGATTGTACTTTGAGTATAGAACATATAGAGTTTCTAAAAATTCTATTTATGATTCTATTAGATTGAACAAGTTCTGTGTGAGTTTGTTAAGCAGATTTGAGCAAGTTCACGAGAGGACTTATTGAGCAAGAGAGGACTTATTGAGCAGATTTGAGCAAGTCCAAGAGAAGACTTATTGAGCAAATTTAAGCAAGTCCTAGAGAGGATTTGTTGAGCATATTTAAACAGGTTTTGTGTGAACTTGTTGAGCACATTTGGATAGGTTTTGTGTGAACTTGTTGAGCAGATTTAGATAGGTTTTGTGTGAACCTGTTGAGCATATTTGGACAGGTTTTGTGTGAACCTATTGAGTATATATGGATAGGTTTTGTGTGAACCTATTGAGAAAATTTGAGCAGGTTCTGAGTGAACCTATTGAGTAGAATTGTACTAGACCGACTGTACTATGTTTAGTACAAGATATTGAGCAGAACTGTTCTAGTATGACTGAAATGTTTTTGGTATAGTATTGAGATAAAGCTTTGGAGGTGATAGAGTATAGAGGACAGAGCCTTAGTAGATAGAGATCTAGTAGCAAGGACAATTAAAAACAAGATCTGAGTGAGAAGTCTTCAAGTGGAGAGAGATCCACCAGTCAGAACAGCATAGAGATAAAGTCTTCTAGAAGATCACTAGCCAGAGCAGAAGGGGAAAGAGTTCTCCTATGGAAGAGATCCATGAACTTGATATTAAGGGATCAACATCTCCTTTGGATAGAAGTCCATAAACATTGTAATTTAGGAAGGATTCCCAAGATATTTATTGAGAAAGTTTTAGTAAAATATTTTCTCTGTGGAGGTAGCCCACATTGGGTGAACCACGTTAAAATGGTGTCTCTTATGTGTGTGATGCTTTGTGTGATGTTTATGGTTTCATTAATGTTGATGCTTATATTTGGAAAAAAAATTTATGTTATATTATTTAACCCCCCCCTCTCAGTATAACCACATGTTATTCAACTTTTTAATTGATAAATAAATGCATTATGTTATCAACAATAGTCCTTGAAGGAGCTCACATGCAAATATTTTGTATTCATCAATTCCTTTTCAACTCTTACCATCTCTTTATAAACAAGCATGACTGACTATCCCTAAGATTACACTACTAACATATACTAAACATTACTAGTGAATAGATGATGGCATTAAATATTAGGGCTTCAGTTCCATAATTTATGTTATGATCATCCCAGTGTACAATTGTGATTCCTCTATGTATGATTACTCTGTTATATGTTATGACATTTCTTCAGCACCAATTTTTATAGGGGGTACTAAGAAGTAACATTCTCAATGCACGTACATTCTCAAAATTGAATTTAGAAGTACAGATATAGGTGAATGGACAACCTGAGCCCTCCATATAATGGGCAGATGTCTAAACATCCCTACCCACCCCAACCATCAGAGATGAGGTGAGAGGGTATCCTGAGACTTTCGTCAGATACATAAATATCCATCTATGCAAATCAAGTACTGCTGCTAAGGACTAGGACTAAGAGTCAAATATGAAACATCAATTTCATAACTAACACTCACTCAACACAATAAACCTTCATTTCAACACATTACAACATGCATGCATGATTAGACTCTTAATCCTATGCCCTAGCAACACTTGCATTCTCTCTCTTTCTTTTTTACCAAATTACCTTCTTGTATCTGATTGGCCAACCTCATGCTCAGGATACCTACTCGCCTCACTCCTAGCTTGGTTGCCCATTAATTATCTACTAGCATTTTCTAAAAATAGAACAAAAAATGTCTAACAACACTCGTTAATTATTTCCATTAATTATAACTGCTTTTGAAGTACAGTAATTAGGCTTCCAACCATGTACCCTCACATTCTTCATGGATGTATTGAATGTTGCCATCATTTGCATTTTCATCTTGTGCAGTTTTAGGTCCAATGAAATCTGTTGCTCCAGAGACATTGACATATTCTACCTCGTATGCTTCAGTGTCTTTGATCCCTCTTGGAGGTGATGTGAGAACCACATACCAGCTGGTATCAAGTGGATCATTTACATAAAAGACTTGTTTGGCTTGCGATGCTACGATAAATGGATCATATTTTAGTCTATCTCGGCCAAGTGGGACATCAATCACAAAAATAAGAAAACAAAAGAATGAAATATTCGAGACAACATCAAATAATATTCGAGACAACATCAAAACTAAATCGTATATGGTATTTCCAATACTACTACAACATGGCAATACAATATTGCTACAACATGGCATAATTTATTTGTAAACAATATCTAATATAGGCTAGGCAATGAAGGAGCCCACAACATCCTTCATTGTGGCCATCTCATCATTCCTTCTAAACAAGATTGTTTCCTCTTTATGGGTGATGTGCACATTGACTTTCCAATAACCTTCACCCAAACATTCACCATGTACAAGGTCTTCAAGGTCAGTACTGATCATCGTGCCTTCGACCACTATGTTATCCTTATGGATCTGAGTCAAGTAGCATTCCCTTCTCTCAGTTTGAGTGATCAATGTCATTTTTAGTCCCTACATGGAAAATCAACAGCCTAGATAAATTCACTGCATAGCATACAATACAAACTAAGTCAACCATTTTATATTTGAAATAATAGTCGTACCATTGATGACTCTGGCCTAGAAGGTATTGAGCAACTACTTGTGCCTTGATCACCACCACCAATGTTGTGTCCAATTATAGGGGTAGCATGTAGTGATGTTGCCTATGGAATTATATGCAAGGGATCATTACAACTTTAGGGGTGCAACATGTAAACATTTCAAATATGAAATCATGAAAAAATTGACACACCTCTATCTATGAAAGCCATGTCAAAATCTCTTCAATATGTTTATCTTTCTCTGCAAGCTTCTCTTCCAACTTTTGCTCTTTCTCTACCGTATACTCTTGCATCTGGCACAACTTCTATATGTAACCTTAACCAACAAACAAAGTAGTTAGCGATACTAATTTATTGACACCTTGAACTTGACCCAATATTTTAGGTCCTAAAACCTTGGTGAGGGCATCATCCTTAATATATTGATTTATAGAGCTCATAGATGATATTGCATCATCCAATTTTTTGGCAACATCACATGCATAGTTAACTGGTAACATGTTAAAAAAAAATTGATATAACAATGGTTTGAAGTTCAACGTATTGCTATTTCCAAGGGAATGTCACTTACGATTGTCTCCACAACTTCTGGTGAAATAGGAGCCCCATCCTTCTTTTTATGAGTTGCCATCCACACAGTTGCCCTTGGTAGTGGAGTTTTCGCATTTGGTTGGCTCTTCCTCTGCAAGATATATAGTTGGAGAGATATGGGGATAAGTCATACGACAAAACTATATAGCTATGTTTGTCACATATAATGGATGAGTATGATAGAATACCATTTCATGCTCCAATTGAGCATATCCTCTTCGACTACAAGTGTGCATGATGGATTGGTGAGATCTATTTTATTTGTTCCTTTGCCTCACCACCTATAATGCAATGAAGAAACCAATATATAAATTCATTAGGGAGAGCAAGGTCAAAAAAATTCACATGAACATAACAATGATATGAACTACCATAGTAGATTGGCTGGTACTTGCCTTAAAGTCAGCACTGCTCCTACCATTCACAAAGGCTTCCCAATATTTTTGTGATACATGAGGTGGGGGATTAGCAATTCTATCTACGTCATTATCATACTTATCATAGTGGTTTTTCACAAGTCGATGCTTATGTTCACGCCATTGCTTGTCCATGGTCATGAAGACCCATTTCTTCATTGGGTTCAAAACAATATATTTTTGTTGCATCAAACCAATATCTTATTAGATGCAATATTTATATAAGTATTCAAAAATGGACACTATGAACTCCATTGGCTAGAAAGTTACTGTAATGAGTGTCCATAACTAGTTTTTAACTTCCACTAGGACTGCTCTCCAGTTTATATGGGTGATAGGGATAATCTCCCTCACAATCACCCCCAAGTAAGATGTAAACTTAATATAATTTTTTCCTATGGGTTGTCCATTTAGATTGCAAATGATCTCCACCTTATCTATGCTGCTTGAATCTTCTGCACATCTTGTTGGACCTCTCTTTCTATGATATTTAGTGTTTGAAGTGTGTGATGACCTAGCATCAACACCTATAATACCGACACCATCCAAACATCATTATGCCATATAGTATGACAACAATGAGTAACCAACATCACGAGAAAATTTCTTGTGTGATCTACATACCTTCTTCATTAGCCAAAGCATTGTCAACCTCATTTCGAGTATTCTCACCATCGGATTCATTTATGTTATGGGTCACCTCATTTCAAGTATTCTCACCATTAGATTCATTTATGTTATGGGTCACCTCCTTATCTTCCTCATTCATGGAACTCCATAGCTGGTATCTTCCACCAATTGCTACAATACACCATAGTCGATGATAAAACCATGATCAATTCTAATATGCCTAGGTCAACCACTATTGAACAACACTATCAAATTTCAAGTACTTACTAGCGTGCAAGGCCTCTATCACTAACTCCTGATTTATTGTGATAGCCCCAACTACCTATGGTGTCTTTCTTACTCTTTTTTGTACATATTGCCACTTTGAATATTGTATAGACACACCATCAAACCAAAATAGACACAAAAGCACTACCCAACACTTTTGTAGGGATTTCAATGCTTTTGTGAAACCTACAAAACTATGGAAAATAATATATCAAGGTCACACATAACCTCTTTCTTCTTTGCTAAAAGAACCTATATATTCTAGGCATCACTTATCCATTCATAAACCAATATAGTGTATTCATCATAAAAGTGATAAGATACTATAGGAATATCCTTTTAAGTAGTAGGTACAATAATACATTACATAGCCATAAAGAAAACCACCATTTTAGAACAAGATTCAATACACACAAAAACCTAGTACATCTATCAAACAAAAGATATAAAATTACCCCTTAACCAAAGAACTTTAAAAAATAGCCTAGATCTTACAATAAAAAACCTTCACCAAATCTAAAATGATCATCATTGCTAAACAAACCCCTCCCTCCATAGAAGCCTAGCTCCATATATCAAATAAATACCCCTAAATTACCTCTTAAAAATGAGAAACCAACCCCGACCCAAATCTAACACCACAAAACCCACATCCACAATAGCAACTTGCTTGACATCTTTAGGTATGGTTCCACTCAACTTGACAACCGAGTGTGTTGTGTGGCATACAACAGGAATCTGAGCTCAACATTTGGGTGTTGAGCTACAACTAATTATAGTAGATGTGGTTAAGTATGAAATCAACTAATGATCAACTAGTAGATGTGGGTTGAGCATATAACCCAAGTGCGATGATGATAGTGCATATAACCCAAGTGTAGGAGACACTTCCACCAATGATCAAACAGGCCAAAACAACCATGGAATAACTTAGAGGATTCCAATTTGACCTTGTATGAGCAACTTCAAGGAATTATACAATAGAGATGGGACAAGATGGACACTCCTCTATCCATGATAGCTTATCCACTAAATTAGAAATTGTATATGCAAATGCCTAGTAGAGTGCTTCTTAGTGATGATCACAAGATCAAGGAAGGCTTCCGAGTTGCCATTGCAAAGATATTCACATTGGAGGAGGCTAGTTTGATTTGGCAACAATTCTTAGATTTTGCAAAAAATTGATTGGCCCTCAAACACATGGATGCAAGATACAATATACTAACCATGGCCAAAAAAATCTAGTTGGATGGTGGAGGATGCATTGGGATGGAGCTTCACAACTTCAATAGCTAGCCATTAGTCTCTCATCAAATGTTAGTAGTGATTCATTCAGTTAAAGAAATACAAACTTATTTCTAAGAGAAAAGAGAATCTAGTTCCTGTCCATAGTAATCTTTGACTTCAAATATAAAAGACTCAGGGTATAAACCAGGACCAACAACATGATGGAATCTAGATCCAAAGGATACTAAATTGATTTGGTACTAGTTCCATGGGATTATTTTTTATCAACCTAAGTTTAGTGACAGTGGTGACATTGATGAGCATTCAGAGGTGGAGCGAGCAAGAACTGAAGAATACAGTTGAGCCTATTTTAACAAGCTATTAGGAATTATTGTCATAATTTTTTAGATTTGGTGTGATTATGTCAGATAGTAGCTCTAGAACCTCAAGTTTTTTTTCAATGGTTTATATGGGATTGAAATGGGCCCCACCATATTACATCATGACCACATAGTCATATTACAACAACTTGGTAATTATGCATGTATTGCTTGGCAATATTAGAACCTCGCTCTCCTCCATGAAAGTTGAGGAATCTAACTGGTTGAACTAATGTCATTTGATCTAGAACCTCAAGTTATGGACTCCAAAGTATGGAATTTAAATAAAGAACCATAATAACATTTTATCATTTGCAATGAGAAAATCAATAAGTACTTTAGATTTGTGCATTTTTAAATGTTTTTCATTTTGATTTATATATTTTAAAATAATTTTTGTGTTTTTAAAATTTTATATAGAGCCACCCACTTTGGGAAAAATTTGGGGGTGTCTTTTAGCCATCCCCTTTTCGTGCCATCTCATTTCCTTATCCCCACTGAAAGGGGGCTCCATGGAATTTACATCTTACAAAGGCAATAAAAAATTTTGAGCTTCTACCATGGAAGTTTTTCTGTGAAAAAAATATCTCCATGTAAATTGTGTTGTGTGGATGTCACTGTGTCTGTCTTTGTCATATGGTTGCTTCAAGTTGATGTGTGCATGTGAGTTGGAAAGCACTTGTATATTGTATGCATGATTTTATATGAAACTAGGGCTAGCAAGCAAAAATTTGCACTTCTATCTCATTCTAAATCACTGGATTTACTTGATTCCCAAGATCTGTTAAATGAATTCCAACAAAGTAGATTATAAAACTAATTTGTAGCTACAGAGAGATGCCTAGGCCTTGGCTAAACTATAGAAAACATAGATAGAAATATTATTTGCAATAGAAAGTATACTAATGGAAAATATAAAATAAATTTATACCTGAAAACATATGTATAAAAGTAAATTAAAAAGCTTCTATCTTGTAACAGAGCATACCCTTTCTCTTTACATGGTAGAATATTAACACAACTCACTACAACACAACAACAAGAATATGGGAAAGTAGCTCCAAAATTTTATTAACTTTAGATATTCATACAAAAATTATCTCCTTCAAAATTTTTTTAGTCAAACAATGGGAGGGTTTATTTATACTATCAATCCCTCAATAGTTTATATTAATTTTAGAAAACCCTATAACAAATTTGATCTCTTATCCATTATTGATAGCTAAATCTATTCTTAGATCCTATTTCTACTCAGATTTGATAAGACATGCAACTATTTTGCTATATTTTAATAATTTCATGTTTGAGTATGTCTAAGTCTTCTAACAACATTCCATATATCTAAAATATCTTTGAGATTTTTTCCTTATTTCTTGCAAGCACTAAGTGTGCCAATCCACATTCTTGTTATCTTTGTCTATCTATTTTTGGTCTAGTTGGTGTATATTTCCCTTTTTGGCATTTTTCTCTTTTCCCTAGATTTTCTTGATTTTTCACGATTCCTAATTTTTTGGAGCTTCCTAATTTTTTGGGATAAAAATTTATCATCTCCAAAATTCTAGCACAAATAGCCTATCAAAATTCCAATGCATGGTATTTGTTAAAACTTTGGCATATAGGATCTGCTAGAATTTTGGTGATCATGGTTTGTCAACATTCTAGCACATAAATATTGTTGAAATTTTGTGTCATGACCCTCCCTTGGCAAACTTTTTCATGTGGATGGATTTATGTTTTTGATGTGTTGCTTTATCGATGGATAGACTAACTATTTTATGTCTAGTTATGTAAAATGTATATTTAATGGAATATGTAATGCATTTTATGAATGGTATGATTGATTTTTCCAGATGATAAATTATGTATGACATAATAGTTATTGAAAATAAAATTTTATTTTCATGTTGAGTTTTCTAGGATATTTGGAACTGACTTGTTACATATCTTATGGATTTTTGATAATCTCCCATGTGTATCTTAACCTGGATACATTGAACTAACAACTTGTTTTGTGATTTATCAGGATGAGGTGAAACCATTCAAAAATACTACAACCTTCATTCAAAATTGTAGAATCCATTGCTTTTGTTATTGAAATAAAAAGGAGGTTACAAAGTGAAATCCTTTTTACAATTCTTGCCCTAAAGGCTACAATAGGGTCTTCCTTAGGGAAACCCTCTTAGATATGTTCAAAGGTAGTAGGATCTATCTTCTTGATGTTCCTCAGTGTAGGTGGGCTTCTTGCTCGTGGGCCACCATTGGTTTGATATGTTCTTTGTACCTGTTGGGCCTACAAAATATGGTTAGAATGTTTGGGGGCTTGCCTTGGTCAAACCCCATGTTTATATAGATAAAAATATCTTAAAACATGCTTATAAATGCATATAATTATGATAGATAGGGTTAGGAAGCATATTTACTCGTTTTTGGAGCCTTTGGACTGTCGAAAATTAGGTTCGTAGGGGATCTCGTGAACTTGTCTAGGACCTAGAAGTTTGCACCCCGAGGTGCAAAACTATCTATTTTTGATTGAAATTACTAGATATGAAGTAAATGGTGTCTTGATGCTGCTATTTCATTGATCTTTCATTGGGTCACCTTCAGAAGTCACCTTCTTTATCGATAACCTATCTAAATCACAAAGAGCATAATAGATCTGATGGAAATCCTAATACTAGATGGATGTGTTTGATGTATGATGGATGTTGTATGGCTAGAGTGATTTTTGTAGAGTTTCTGTAAGCTAAACTTGATATATCTAAAATGGTGAAAATGACCTTCTATTTATAGACTTGGCCAAGGTTAGGGGAGGGGCTGAGGTGTCCCATGAGGTGTCCCCTATGAGGTGTGCATTGTGAGGTGTCCACTATGAGGTGTCCTACCTCATAAATAGAATTGGGTGAGAGAATATCTCACCCATCCACATGTCATGATGACCTGGAGGAAAGTCTCCAAATAGTATTTATTGAAATCTTTTTGGAAATATCTTTGAATTTATAATTACTTTTTGTGTGCAAAAGTCTCCATTTCTCATTTATTGCCCAAGAGAGTGTGAGATGGAAGAAATATCTGGATGAGAGGTGGAAAGGCTAGGCTAGTCAAAGTAGACTAGGTGAGGTGGCAGGCTTAGATTAAATCATGATTAGATCTAATTAAGCATGTGATTTAGCCATAAAGCAAGTTTTGACCAAAAAGGTTGACTTTTGACCATAAAGTGCTTTTTGACCATGGTGGAGAATTCAACCTTGGTTGAGTTGTGAATGAGGTCACATGAGGACCTATAGTTAAGCATAGGAAGGGGCTTAGCTAGCCCAAGGGGGCTAAGAATGATGAATAGTGATTTTGATGAATGAATAGTGTTTTAAAGCCAATTTATGCAATTTTTGAGGGTTTTGCAAATTGATTGGTCGTGAAGATGAGGAGAGGGACAATGTGCGACTTTTGGGTGTCTACATTTTACCCCTTTTTGTATTGTATTGTGTGAAAACATGATTTAGTACAAAAATTGATGATATGAATTGATGGGATGATTTGGAAGGTAAAGAATTTGTGATTGATGACTTGTGGATGATTATGAGAGAGACGCATTGATAAAAAAAAGATGATTTGTGATTGAGTACAACACTTTACAGCATCGTAATGATTGCTTTCGAGGGAAGGAATAAATTTAGATGCTCCAATTTCCTTGCTTTGTGATCAACTTGAGATGTTCCAATTGTGGAAGGAACAAATACCTTTGTCCAATTTTTGCTTTCGATTGATTGATGAGTTCTTTTGACAATATTTGACAAACCGCTAGAGCCATAGGGTAGAAATTTTAGGAGCTTCATTCGAGAGTGGTCTTACGACTACCACAATGAAGAGAGGAATCCATGAGATGTCTACAGTCAGAGGTATTTTGAGGCCTATCAAAGATTATTTTGCTTTGGGTTGGAATTTTGGTCTTGAGATAATCGTTAGCAAAAATTTTCTTAGGCAGATGTTGAATCCATGATTGGATGTTTGGTTGTTTGATCACGTGCAAGATAGCTTTTGATTTTTTGAATGACTACCCCCTCAAGCGATGAATTGGTGATGGAGGAGATAGAAAGCGGTGATGAGTCGATTGAAAATGATGAAAATGAGAGGTGAGAAATGATGAAAAATGCCAAAGATGATGTACCAAGGTAAAACCAAGCACAACAGGTAGGATGGATGCAAAAAATGGAGGTGCAAAAATATTTGCACGTTGGGGTGCAAACAAAAATGTTCACACGAGGGGGTGTGAACCAAAATATTCACACGGGTCCATGCGAATTTTTTTGGTTGACCCATGTGCAGTGTTTTGGTAGTTTGGAGGACCAAACGATGTTAGAATTGGATAAAAATTATACCATTGGAAAGCTCTTTTCGAGACCAATCCAATGGTGGTAGTTTTGGGAAATTTGGAAGTGATTTTATAGGTGAAAATTTAGATCAAATATGACCCTTATTTTGAAGGTGGTGAATGCACAATTTCAAGCCTTTTGAAAAGGGAAATCAGTATGAATGGTTAGAGGGAGTGCATGGACCATAGAGCAATCAACAATGGAAGTAGAACAGGTGAATTTATGGATGAAAGGATGGATTGAGAGAGTTGGACCTCAGTATGGATGGTGGATTAGAGCTTCTCTACTAGAAGAGAGAGATGGAGTGAGAGCGGAGAGAGATGTTGAAGAGTGAAGAGGGAAAGGTTGGAGGAGAGGCTAGAGGTAGCCTTAGAGGAGGTGAAGTGATTAGTAGATGAGAGAAATATACTAGCATTAGATGCTAGAATGGATGAGAGAGATAAGATCATAGGGGAGGCTTCTTTTTTGCACCAGGAGGTGGATGATGTGAGGGTTGTGGGGGATCAAGCCCCGATGGCTCAGGAGGGGAGTGGGGAGACTCCCGATGAGCAACATGGTTGATTGATGTTTTTTTGGTGGCCAAATGACCATAATTTTATATATGAGGAGTATATATACACACTATGTACATGTGATGAGGTACCCAAAAAGGGTACGTTGTTTGTTGGATGTCATTTTGCTTTTTTTGTATGTGTAGGAGAATGATGTGAATGTATGAATATAGCATGGATGTGGGAATTGATAGAAGTAGATGTGTGTGATATGAATGATAACATGTATGTAGATGAATGTATGAATATGTAAGAAATGTGGTATCATTTAGATTAGAATAATCATAAATGATATAATGAGGATGAGAGTGAATGATCGAGGAACATATAAGGCATGCAAGACAAGCAAACATGTAGTGGATGATATGAATATGGAGTGTGAATGCCTATGCAATGTATGCATGTATTGGGGTAGTATGCATCGGATGAGACATGATAATGTAAGTATGCTATGAATGATTGTGCAGGTGGATGCAAACAGTACTGAAGAAGGCACTTGTATTATTACAAAACAAGTAGTGGTGTGATCTATTTTGTTATTTCAAAGATGTCAGATGTGAAAAGTTCTTTGAAGAGAATCAAACATTATAGTTTGAGCAATCAAACCCATTGAATAACTGAGCAATATTATTTGAAAATCTCAACTTGCTTGACTAACGAGAAGCCAATCATGGACCAATGTGTGTGAAGTGATGTTCATTTAACCATTTTGAGAGAGGATGGTTTCAACTGATTGTTAACTTAGCCTATAAGCTAGCTCATCCACAAGCGTACAATGGTCTATTCAAAAGAGAGGTCACTAATGCGATAGACATGTCACCACTTGTAAGGCATACTCCACTGCCAGTCAAGCATCTATAGCTCCGATGGAGATCTACCCCATGATTTCAATATGGACCTGAGGACCTCAGGGATTCAAGCTTTTTGATAGTACTCTTTTTCTTTGCTTTTATTTTTTCTATAGCTTATCCTTTTGTCGATCCTCAGGTTTGATTTAGATCACGCAAATGATAGGATGAGCGGGGTGACTTTCGCTAGGTGGCCAATATACGTACAATATTGCCTGTCCTATTCTCAAAATTTTCTTAATGTATAAGATGTGCAATTTGATCCATGAAAGAACTCAAGTCAGCCAAGGGAAGCCTTGAAGTGCTTTAGAATTTGCCAACTTTAGATGGTGGTTGATTGAATTAACTGTAAATGGTCGAATCACACAAATCTTTCAACAATCCAATCTCATGAAAATGGGATTGGACACCAAAACTATCGTGCTAGCAAGTGTGTATTTAATTCTTCAGATGTGGTAGTCACAATGGATATGTACAAATGTGGATATGGACATAATCTATATGCATGTAAATATGTGTGAAGAATGAGATATATTGCGTGTAATGACAATGTAGTGAGCAATGATTGAGTGGCAAAAATGTGTGATCATGCAGTGAATGATGCAATGAATGACATGAGTATGCTATGTATGGAGTATGCAAACACTATACAAGGTTACCCCAGGATAATATCCGATGGAATGGGGCGATGAAAGTAATGAAGAGGATATGATATGAGAATAGAAAATAAGAAGAAGAAGAAGGGGAAGAAGAGAGAGAAAGGAAGGAAATGAAACTAATCAAAGGTATGTAGCCGCTCGAAGCATGACCATACAACATTGATAAGTAACAAGAAGAAAGAGGAGGGAGAAATAAGAGAAGGACAAATCAAAGGTATGTAGCCACTTGAAGCATGACCATACGCCACAAATGGATAGTTTTTTTTTGGTGTTTTTATTATTGTTGTTATTGTTTTTTTATTTTTTGTATTTTCGTAATAGTCGCGATGGTATGTACAAAGAATGGTGAGCCGTATGTGAAAATGTTGAGGCATAAAATGCTCGGAGATGAATGATGTTGATGGGTTCAAGGTTAGCAAGACCTTCAATATGGGCAAGATGATATGCCCCATAACCAAATTTATGTGTAACAATGTAAGAACCTAACCAATTAGGTACAAATTTAACACAAAGGTGGCATGGTTGGCTAGTGATCTATTGGTTCTCTTTGAGGAATAGATATCTAACTTGAAATTTTCATGGATGTACCTTGTTGTGATAGGCACATCAAAGACAATCTTGGTAAACGTGTGTGTGTTTAATGATGTAAATGCAATGTTCATCCAAGAGTGTTAACTGGTCTGATTTTTCTGGATGAGCAGTATCATCATTGATAAATTTTAGCATTGATATGCATAATGATGAGAAGCTCGAGCTCTAGGGGTAGTAGATTTCAAAAATATTATTACCCCAGTTGTAGTTTAAATGTGATGACTCTGCAATGGTTTTGTATGAAGAATGGCGCATATGGTTTGATGGGTAAGTTCGGTTGAATTTCTCACATAGTGTGCAAACATTCTTGGTCTAGAAAAGCATACCATTATTAGAGATGACCATGGAAGAGATGTCAAAGCGATAGGTGATGTGTGAAGTAATGAATTTGATGATTGTAAGACCTATCATTTGAATGAGAAGAATATCTTGAACCCAATGTGTAAAATACTTCGTAGTATTGTTGGATGGGGTGGGGAGGATTTTGTCAATAAAATGCAAACCCCATGGAGAAAAGGACCACATAGATTGAACTGAATGGAGTACTTGAGATGATGAAAAGTGTAATATTAGCATGGTGTTTCCATGTGATATATGGCTAAATGTATTCGCAACAACCATGCTCCAGTGTAGGCCAATACTAACCCATGTGTAATATGATTCTTAATGAAGTGTTGGGTTTGTGTGTGGTTCGAGATAACGTCGAAGGATGCCATCATGGTTGCATTGAGAAAGAATATCTCCCAAAAATGAATAATGGATTTCCCTTTGTTTGGATGCTCATTGAGAAGTGTGGGGAAAATCCAAAAGAAAATGCCTTATTTTATAGAATCTTTGACATGGGAAAAAAGCAAATATTGTGAGGCTCAACCATATATGTGATCGGTATGAGAATGTGGTGAAATATGTTGTGGAAGAAGGATGAACTTTCTTAGTCATTGAAGTGGATTGAAGTGGAAACGTAATCCTCTAATGATGAAGATGAGTAGATGAGGGGAGGTGATTTGAAAAGAAGAAAAATACCCCCAATTGTAGGAGATGGATTGTAAGGAGGAGAAGTCCCCCAATGTTAGAAGAAGGATGGCGAGGGGGAGAAGTCCCCTAATCATAGTAAATGGATGGTGAGGAGGAGAGATCCCCCAATTGGAAGAAATGAGTGGTAAGGAGGAGAAACACCCCCAAATGCTATGCTAGACTATGGCTATGCTAGCCTAGACTATGTGACTTGGTACACCTATGCTATTCTATTCTATGTCTAAACTAGACTAAACTAAGATGTGTCCTCATGAAATCAAATCTATTCTAATGCGTTGAAAGCAGGACTAAATAGAAATACATTTTGAAATAAATCTAAGCTAGAATGCTTCCTCACAAAATAAAATCTATTCTAATGCTTTTGGAAATAAATGATAGGAATTGAAATGACAGGAATTGAAATGACAAGAATTGAAATGATGGGAATTGAAATGACAAGAATTGAAATGACAAGAATTGAAACTAGGCTAAGAAACTTCCTCACGAAACCAAATCTATTCTAATGCATTGAAAGTAGGACTGAATAGAAGTATGTTTTGAAATAAATCTAACTAGGTGTTGCACAAAAATACAAGGAATGATCTCACCTTGCATACACCATGGTGAGAGGTGGTTTGGGGTCTAGGTATGGGGGCATGCAATCCCCGAGAACATGAGGCTCTTAACCTCCCCTGACTTACCTTGCCAATTGTTGGGGTGTCTAAAACCGATACCTATGCTTCAAGGACCAATTTTGAGGCATATTGGGAAGTTCACACACCCAAGTGTGTACTCTCAAACCTCTGAAGCTCACTGGTGCACCAATAAAATTTGTGATAGGGTGAGGCAAAGGGCACAACCTTTGACAAAAGGATGCAACCTTTTGAACCTGGCCATTGATTTTTGTGGACCATATGCTTTGAGGTTCATGGTAAAACCTTGAATGCGAGGCAAAGGGTGCAACCTTTTTAACCTAATGATAGATTGATGAGGGTGAGGCAAAGGGTAAAACCTTGTCAACCTCACATGTGTTGTTGTTGCATGAGTGGTTTTTGGGGAACCAGCATTGGATATTTATGGCCCTAGTACCCATTGATTATGGAATGATGTGGTGGAGGACCAGTGCGTGTTCTTGCTGCACTGGTGCTTGATGAATGGAATGAGTTGCAGGTTGTGGAACCAGTATGGGTGGTGATTGTACTGGTACTTACTAATGTGGAATGAGTGGGGGTTAGGGAAACTAACATTGGATTTTTATGGTCCTAGTACCCATTGATGTGGAATGATGTGGTGGAGGACCAATGCGTGTTCTTGTTGCACTGGTGCGTGATGAATGGAATGAGTTGCAGGTTGTGGAACCAGTACTTGTGGTGGTAGTACTAGAACCTACAGATGTTGAATGAGTGGGTGTTGGGGAACTAGCATTGGATTTTTATGGCCCTAGTACCTATTGATTGTGGAATGATGTGGTGGAGGACCAGTGCATGTTCTTACTACATTTTTGCTTAATGAATGGAATGAGTTATAGGTTGTGGAACCAGTATGGGTGGTGATTGTACTAGTACCTACTAATGTGGAATGATGATGGAGAACCAATGCATGTTCTTTTTGCACTAATGCTTGATGAATAGAATGAGTTACAGGTTGTGGAACCAGTATGGGTGGATATTATTTTAGTACCTAATGATGTGGAATGAGTGGGGGTTGGAAAACCAACATTGAATTTTTATGGCCTTGGTACATACTAATGTGGAATGATGTGGTGGAGGACCAGTGCATGTTATTTTTGTACTGGTGCATGATGAATGGAATGAGTTGTAGGTTGTGGAACTAGTACTTGTGGTGGTAGTACTAGAACCTATAGATGTTGAATGAGTGGGTGTTGGAGAACTAGTATTAGATTTTTATGGCACTAGTACCTTGTTGATTGTGGAATGATTTGGTGGAGGACCAGTACTTATGGTGGTAGTACTATAAACTACTATGGAGGAATGGAATTGTGGTGGGACCAGCATTGGTGATGGATGCCCTAGTACCTAATGAATGGAATGAGTGGTAGGTTGTGAGACTAGTGCTTGTTGTTGTTGCACTAGAACCTATCAATGATGAGTGTGTTGTGGATGGGGTGAGAGGTGAATGTAAGGCAAAGGATGCAACCTTGTGAAGTGCCTAGTGATGGAGGTGTTGAGTGAAATATGTTGGAAGAAGGTGATACACTATGAGATGTGGTAGATGAGTGGGAAGGAGAGAAAAAATGCCCTCCCAATTTTGGAAGATGTGGTGGAAGAAGATGAAACTCCTCCAAGGGTGGAAGATGTGTTAGAGGGAGATGAACCTTGCTAGATATAGAAGAAGTGTTGGAGGGATATGAACTCCCCCCAAGTGTGAAATAAGTGGTAGGAGAAAGTGAATCTCCGCTAAATGTGGAAGAATGTGGTGAAGGAAGATGAAACTCCTCCAATGATGAAAGAAGTGGTAGGAGAATGTGAATCTCCACTAAGTATAGAAGAGGTGTTGGAGGAAGAGAGAAATCCCCAAGTGTGAAAGAAGTGGTTGGAGAAAGTGAATCTCCACTAAATGTGGAAGAATGTGGTGAAGGAATATGAAACTCCTCCAATGATGAAAGAAGTGGTAGGAGAATGTGAATCTCCGCTAAGTATAGAAGAGGAGTTAGAGGAAGATAAAACTCCCCCCAAGTGTGAAATATGGGTTGGAGAGAGATGAAACTCCTCCAGATATGAGAAATGAGTTGGAAGGAAGAGAACTTCCTCAATTGGAAAATATGAGTTGGTAGGGGAGAAGCTCCCCCAATTGTAGAAGGTGAATGATAAGGAGGAGTCCTAGTTGAAGAAGATGGATGGGAAGGAGGAGAAATCCCCTAGTTATGTAGATGAGGAAAAAGATGAAAAATGAGAGGTGAAAATATGTAGAAAATATGAAATGTGAGCACAGATAGCAAGATCCATGCATAAAATGGTGAATTCCATTGGAAAATTAGGTTCGCATGGGGGGTGCGAACCAAAATATTCACATGGTTCGGTGCAAATTGTTTTGGGTGACCCAGGTGCAGTGTTTTAGCAGTTTGGAGGACCAAATAATGTCAGAATTAGACAAAATGTATACCATTGGAAAGCTCTTTTTGATCCTGATCCAATGGTGGTAGTTTTGGGAAATTTGGTGATGATTTAGTAGGTGAAAATTGAGGTCAAATATGACCCTTCTTATAGAATTGATGAATGCACAATTTCAAGCCTTTTGAAAGGGAAAAATTGGCATTATTGATGAAAGGGATGGGATGATGATAATGGAGTAGAAGAAAATATGTTGAGGTGATTAAAAGAAGGAAAATACCCCCAATTGTAGAATATGGTTGGTAAGGATGAGGAGTCTCCTAATTGTAGAAGATAGATTGGAAGGAGAGAAACTCCCCTAAGTATGAGAGATGAGGTGGAAGGAGGAGAATATCCTCAATTGGAGAAGATGAGGGGGTAGGGGAGAAGCTCCCCCAATTGTAGAATATGATTGATGAGGAGGAAAATTCCCCCTAGTGGAAGAATATGGGTGATGAAGAGGGGAGGAAAGAAATAATTGAAGAAGTAAGGAAGATAGAATATGTACAAGGAAAAAAGGGATGGTCAGTGAAACCAAAAGAAATGCTATGTTGTTGGAGGATAGCACCTCAGAGGATGGGAAATGCTAGTTGCAAGATTGGTACGACTAACATCTTGATAAGAAGTGTGACCATGGACACGATGAACTTGTCGAGGTGGGGGAATAGATGTGGAAGTATGAACATGTGGCGGTGGTGGTACTGGATGGGGCAATGGATTTGGAGTTGTGCCCCCATTCTTATGTGAGGAAGAAGCATGATTGGTTTGTTGTGTTGTGTCCTCATCCATCATGTTGTGGACCAATTGTGTGAAAACACAATAAGTGTTGATATCATACCCTTGTTGGTGATGATAAACACAAAATTGGTGCTCATTGTACCCTTTGGGTTTTGGATAATTTGGATTGAACAATTTGACCTTAGGTAGAATTAAGTAGCCTGTGTGATGTAGTTGTTGGAAGGTTTGAGATAGAGTCTCAAAATAAGTGGTGGGAGAATGAGTAGAATGTGGAGGATGTTGTGTTTGAATGGGATTTGGACTAGGTAGCGATGAATTGAATGCTTTCCTAGGTTGTGGAGAACCCATTTGTTGAGGATGAGGGGTTGGTGGAGGAGGAGGAATTGTGGGACCCACCATGATTGGATTATGGATAGATGTATGACATTGATAGTGGCTCATGTGCAACTCAAGTGTATCGAGATGTGCCAAGATGTGTCACATGTCAATGGGTGGAGGAGATGGAGGTATGGAAATGGGATGAGAATGAATGCCAATTGTGGAGGGTGATGATTGATATGAAGAAGAATATGGAGGTGGATGAGATGAAGAATGTGGGAATGGGGATCGATAAGGTTGGGAAATGCCAACCTATTGGGTGATGTGAAATGGAAATTGAGGTGGAGAAAGAATAGGTGGAAGATGTGATCCTAAATGAGGAGAAGCATGGTAGGAAGCATGATGATGCAAAGAGGGGAAAGTGGAAGGAGCATCCATGGGAGGAGAAGGAGGAAGAGTGTGATGTCTCACATCATGATCATAGGATGAAATCCTAGAGGATGATGTGGGAGGTGGAGAGGAATTGTGTGAGGAAGCAGAAAGAGTATGAGAATGGGTAGAGGTGGCTTCCTTTGAGTGCCCTGATGAAGTGGTTGGAGAAGAAGGGAGAATATGAGAGTCCTGCATGATGATGTGTGCAACTGTGAAGATACTACCAAAGATTATGAATTTTAGACTTTTGGGTGCTTTGTGACTGGTTTTGGACCGTTCTGTTTTGAAAAACATAGGTTCGCACAAGGGGGTGCAAATTTTTCTATTTTTGGAAGTTCACATGGGGGGTGCAAACTTGGAAAAAATAGACACAGTGAAGTGTTTTGTGAATTTTGGAGCCTCTGTGTGTTGTGTGTCTATTTTTGGAACTTTCTGAAGCCTGGAAGCTAGGTTTGCATGGGGGTGCAACCCAAAATATTTGCACGAGTTTGTGCAAATTTTTTTGATCAATCCAGATGCAGTGTTTTGGTATTTTGGAGGACCAAATGATGTCAAAATGGGGTAAAAATTATACCATTGGAAATCTCTTTTAGAGCCTGATCCAATGGTGGTAGCTTTAAAAAATTTGGAGGTGATTTTATAGGTGAAAATTTAGGTCAAATATGACCCTTATTTTAGAAGTGATGAATGCACAATTTCAAGCCTTTGGAAAGGATAAATTGGCATAAATGATTAGAAGATCAATGAATGATGATGATGGAGTAGAAGAAAATAAATAATTGAAGAAGGGGGTGCAAACTACAAGAAAAAAAATAGAGTGAAGTGCACTATGATGTTATAGACTGTGGAAAACTAGCAAGTGAGTTGTGAGCAATTTTTATATGTTGTTGTAACCACTTTCATGACTCAAACAATAAGCAAATGTTTTTGGATTTTATGTTTTTTGATGATAGTATTATACTCATCCTAGAAAAAAACCATAGTAATGGGTGAATTCTACAACAAATGGGTATGTCGTAGCATAGAACCTCCTACAACACCCAAAGGTGCACAAAATAGAAATATGTTTCCAACAGGCGAGCAACAACCTAAATGAGATCCAGTACAGTAAAATGGTATCCAAAGGGGGGAGACTCAAAATTCTCTAATGAGTCAATATACTCTCACGAAGAGAGGTCATGTTGTCAATGTGTTACTACCGGGCAAGCTTGGATTTTGCTTAACCCTCACGTTTAAGGCATACACAATAACGATCACTTGCACCCACTAATTATTTTTAAAAGCCCTATGGTAAAGGGGCTTTCTAAAACTACCCACTTTAAAGGTACCTTCCAGTGATTAAATCTGGATAACCAACACTCAAAAGTGGGGGATCACCTAGGGATTAAGGTTGGTCGACCACTCTTGGGGGGCTACTATGGTGACTAGATGGGTAGTGAGCTAGTGGAGGGTAGAACTCCGACCTCACCAGTCTCTAGTGGGGAATTGGTGATGAAATCCAATCCTTACACTATTTTTTTGGTACATGAGTGTGTGGTGTTTGTTTTAAACAAAAAAATTTAGAAGCAAAGCTACCCAAAATGACTTTTTGAAAAACAATCTACTTAGCCTAAGTACTGTTGAAAATAAATCTAGGCTGAGATATGTCTTCCTGAAACCAAATCTAACCCTAGCAGTGAACCAACCATGAAAATGTAAAAACAAGTAGTACCAAAGTAAAATACATGTGTCCTAGTAGTTGCAGAGGCCCTTGGCTATCTCTATGTGCCTAAATTTTGTATTTTTTGGAAGTTCACATGGGTGGGTGTCAACTTGTCTATGTCAAGAGGTTTGCATGAGGGGATGTGAACATGGAGGTGGGGCCTGCAATCTTGCAGGATTGGATCTAAAGTGTTTCTCAAGGCTATGGTAGCATTCATTATGGGTTTTTTTTAACACCTGAAACACAGAAAAAAAAACCCATAAGATTTTTTAGTTAGCGATTAAGCTAATGCTTGGTGGGGGTCCCACCAGGCGTGCCAGAATGAAACCATTCAAAAGATACTACAACCTTCATTCAAAATTATAGAATCCACTACTTTTATTATTGAAATAAAAATGGGGTTACAGAGTGAAATCCTTTTACAATTCTTGCCCTAAAGGCTACAATTGGGTCTTCCCTAGGGAAGCCCTTTTAGATGTGTTCAAAGGTAGCAGGATCCATCTTCTTGATGTTCCTCAGTGTAGGTGGGCTTTTTTATTGTGGGCCACCACTGGTTTGATGTGTTCTTTGTACTTTTTAGGCCTACAAAATTTGGTTAGAATGCTTGGGGGCTTTCCTCAGTCAAAACCCATGTTTATATAGATAAAAATACCTTAAAACATATTTATAAATTCATATAATGATTATATATAGGGTTAGGAAGCATATTTAACTATTTTTGGAGCCTCTAGACTATCAAAAATTATATTTGTAGGGAGGCCTACAAACTTGTTCTAGGACTTGGAAGTGACCTGTCTGTTTTTGACCGAACTTGCCAGATATGAAGTAAATGATGTCTTGATTCTGCTATTTCATTGATCTTTCATTGGGTCACCTTCAAAATTCATCTCCTTTATCAATAACCTATCTAAATCACAAGTACCATTATATATTTGAAGAAC
Source organism: Wollemia nobilis (assembly GCA_028583015.1). Taxonomy (NCBI): domain Eukaryota; kingdom Viridiplantae; phylum Streptophyta; class Pinopsida; order Araucariales; family Araucariaceae; genus Wollemia; species Wollemia nobilis. The sequence goes on from JAQPPZ010001125.1 coordinate 12,296,708, forward strand.
ACAAGCTTATACTGAGAGGGGGGGTGAACAGTATAAGACCTCTTTTTACTTTTTCCTTTATACTTCAAAAAAGTAAAGCAATATACCCAAAGCAATATCAAAACAATGCACAATATCATCCACAAAGTGACACCAATTTTAACGTGGTTCACCCAGAATGCCAAGGCTACGTCCACAAAACTTTTCTCTAAAATTTATCTCAAAGTTCTTTGGGAAACCTTCCTAATTACAATGTTTATGAGCCTCGGCCCAAAGGAGATACCTTCCCCCAATCTGAATTTATGAGCCTCTGCTCAAAGGAGATGCCTTCCTTCAATCTGAATTTATGAGCCTCTACTCAAAGGAGATACCTTCCCCCAATCTGAATTTAGGAGCCTCTTCTCAAAGGAGATACCTTCGCCTCTGCTATGGAAATGATCCCTCAGAAGATCAACTGCCTCTACCTCTTGCCAACACGTGGAACTCCTTTCCATTGAAGACCTCCTATCCTCAATGCTTAGCCTAAGATACCTCTGCCTTCTATGATCATGTCCATAGCAGCTTAGCAACCTGTACCAAACATAGTTAGTCGATCTAGTACAAGTCTTCCTTTGTCTGTCAGATCTGTCCAACACTTGAACAAATCAATCCTCTACACACAAGCCTTCTCAAAGACTTGCCAAATCTGTCCTCAGGTTCTTCTCAAAGAACCAATGCACATTTGTCCTCAAGTTCTCTGATAGAACTATCAAACTTAGCTCACAAGTCCTCTACTAGGACTTTTCCAAATCTGCTCACAAGTCCCCATCGGAACCTATCCAAAACCTGCTCACAAGTCCCCATCGAAACCTGTCCAAAACCTCAGCAAGCTCACCAAGAAAAACTTGCTTAGCATGAACCCACAAAGAGAATTGTTAGAGACCCAATGTGATTCATAAACCTCATAGAAGCATAAAGAGAATTTTTAGAGACTCAATATGTTCTATACTTAACTCCCAATCTCAATCTCAAGTCAATCTCAATCTCAAAATAATAAGATAGATGTAGTATGCTTTTCTCAAGAATATGAAACACAACCCAAAAATTGCCAACCATGCAATATCTCATATAACAATGATACTCATATTCTTTTTACCAACAATTAGGGTTTCATATTCTTCATCACAAGAAAAGGAAACAAGTAGAAATCCTTTTCCCTCCAAGGATATTTGAACAAAATAGCCACCAACACAATATCACCAAATGCAAAGAATAACTTGCTCAAATCAACTCAATGGAGTAAGCCCAATATCATGTATCAAGTAAAGCACTAACTTGATCAAAACAACCTCTATGGAAGCAACTCAACCATCAATATCAAAACAGCCAACTAAGGGTTTCATCATCTCAATGCAAGTAGCAAGACTTACTAACATAAACCCTAGTGCAAAAAATGCTTCCTCTTCCTCAACCAGAATTATGCATTCACCCAAAAACTCATCAATGATTTTAATGCATAAACAATCTTCAATATCCAAAAAATAGGATTTACACCAAAAATACCTATTAGACAACCTTTTCACTCCAAACTCAATTTCAGAAAATATACCATCAACAATATACATGGAAGAAGTTGCCCATACCTTTACTTTGATGAAGAAGGAGAACTCAAAATTTGTCACAACACTAACTCTCAATTTGCCACCAATTAGAGTTAGCAACTATACAACAATATACAATAATAAAGATCCAAATTAACACCTTATTTCTCCAACTTAATAAAAACCACCAGAAGTATAATATACATACAAAGTAAAACCTCTTTACACCTTATTACTCCTCATAAACATTAAGCATCAATAAAACACCACCACCGTTGGGTCACAAGTGCCCAATGAAGAAATACAGTGTTGCCCTATATTTTATCTTCCTTTGATGCCAAGAATCTGGAAAACGTAAATGTCTTCCTCAAGCCACATGCAAACTGGTGAGCGCTTTCCAAAACGTAACTTACTAGGCAACAAAAATAATCATCCACGCAGTGCGAACAGAAAACACAATTCGAGTGCAGATCCAACAATCGTAGGTGAAAGCAATCTGTCGAATGTCAAAGCGCAAACTAAAAACGTAATTCGAGTGCAGTCCCAACAATTGTAGGTGAAGTGCAATCTGTCGGATGTCAAAGTGCAAACTAAAAATGCAAGAAATTACTTGGGCAACTCAATATCGATAATCAACTCTCAATGAAATACAATGCTTTCTCGAAGATCACAGAGCTACAATTTTCATTACTCGGAGTTACAATCACTTTAGAAAATCATCCCCACTTATATAGCCATTTCTCCTTAACTGTTTGACGTCGGCGCTCCTCCAACGATGGCAACACATTAGCGAAAGAATTCTTGTTCTCTGTCGCTTAAGGGTTGAAAGACCCTTTAATAATAATTAAAATAATTATTATTATTATTTTATTAATAATAAATTAAAATTAGACCCTTGTCAAAGGTTTGAGTTAATTTAATTATTAATAATAAACATGGACCTTCAAGGTTTTTCAAGAAGTAAAAACCTTTGCATTAAGTTAAGTTTGGTTTTAATAAAAACCCTTAATGAGTCCAAATGGTTTTAAGAAAAACCTTTAACCTTGTCACCATGGTTTTAATAAAAACCCTTTAACAATATGAAGCTTCTCAAGATATTTTTGACATCACACTCTTTTTGATATCAACACAAAAATGCCTCTTGACATCAATGAAAACTTATACACTTGAGCAAAGGCAATGTACCCAAAGTACCCAAAATTGCCAACAATCTCCCCCTTTGTCATTGATGGAAAACCTTTACTGAAAACACTTCTCAAGAGCCAAAACTGAAACCAACTGTGCTAACAACTGACCAACTGTGCCCACAATTGAGAATCTTCCTTTGAAGTTTTGCTCCCCCTGACTTGAAGCTTTCCTTTTCACTTTGAAGCTCTCCCCCTTACTCATATCTCTCCCCCTTTGTCATCAATAGTAAAGGGCCACCTTTGGGGCTCGAGACTAAGAAGGATCCTCTTAGCTTAGTCCCTCCCCCACCTCCTGATGAGGTGATTAATTCTGGGGTGGGAGTAAAACTCCCATTAGGCACTGATCATCATCAGCGTCTATAACTTCCTTGTCGGGCCTTCTCTTGAACTCTTTGTCCATATTCTTGTTCCTGTTCCTATCACTATTCCTGTCCCTGTTATCATTCTTGTTCTTATCCATGCCTTGATCCTTGGACCTATTCATACCATTGTTCCTGTTCCTGTACCTTGGAAGTTCAGCTTTACACTATATAGTTGTGTGACCTTCATTGTTGCACTTATAACAAGTAACAATGTTATTTCTTTTAGGCATACCTATTCTTTGAATCCACCTATTCTGACTAAACCTGTTTTGACCAAACAAGTTCTGGCCAAACCTGTTCTGACCAAACCTATTCTGACCAAACCTGTTCTAATAAAACTTGTTCCTGATATTTGCCTTGTAATAAACTACCTTGTGCCCAAACTGTTTACAAGAGTAGCAATACCCTTGAAAGAAATTATGACCTCTAAAACTGTCATTTACCTTCCTTACTTGAGTCATGCAATGTGAAGCCATGTGACCAAACTTGTGACAAGCAAAACATCTGCCATTAAACTTTCCTGTAAATGGCTTTCTAGGTCCTGTAAACTTTCTCCCCTTTTTTTGTTTCCTATTTTCTATTTCTGTGCATCTATCATTCAAGGACTCATGATCTAAAATACTTTCCTCATCAGAACTCTCTTCCTTTTGGAGTCTCTTACTAGACTCTCCAGCTTGTTCCTTGTGTGGCTTAACAAAACCAAGGCTTGTTTTATCTGTTGTCTTTCTTTGACCTTTGATGAATGACTTAACCTTTTTGGAGCTATCTTGAAACCTGTGAAGCTTATCCTTGTACTCTTTAGTTTCCTCTTTCAAAGAAGCCATTTTTTGTTCTAACTCACTATACTCAAGAACCTTAGACTCTAACTCATCCTTGAGTTCTTGTGTCTTAGCTATAGAGAAGTCAAGACTTTCTATAAGATCATCTCTCTCCATACAACATTCATATAACTTATCCTTGAGTCTAGCATTCTTATTTCTTTTCTTTTTCAAAGCACTAAGAGCACTAATAAGTTCACCTTTAAGATCTACTTCACCTTCCTCTATATGTTTGCTTTTTGAATCATCAAAGCCTTTTTCAGATTTCTTATCACTAGAGGTGCTACCATTTTCAAAAACCATACATGCATCTTCCTTATGGTTTTCTGAAGCATCCTCATACATACTAGAAACCAAATCATTATTTGTGCAATCATCCTCAAGGTGACCAAAATTTCCACATCTAAGACATTTCATGATAATGAATCTATGTTTTGGTTCTTCCTCTTTTTCCGATATGAACAACATCTCATTTTCATTATCACTTGAAGAACTTTCACTATCACTACTAGAACACTTACTTGCTTTGTCTAGGTAGAAACTCTTCTTGTGCTTGTGAGAATACCTCTTTCCTTGATTGTTGTGCTCATATTTGTTCTTCCTTTGATGCCTATGCCTTTCAGAATCTTTGCTCTTACAATCCTGTTTATCTTCATCACTTTCATCCTTGGCAACAGTACAGTCAGTAGCATAATGACCAAACTTTCCACAATTGAAACATCTTACATTTTTCATACTTTTGTGCTTTCTAGAGAACTTGCCTTTATTGCTGTAATATGCCTCTTCATCGCTAGAAGACTCATCACTCTCTTGAAGCTATTTACCCTTGGATTTCTTGGTAGCCTTGAAAACTGCCTCTTTCTTGACATCAACCTTCACTTGAGTTCTCAACTCAAATGCTACAAGTATACTATGGAGCTCATCCTTTTTCAACTTATCCAAATCTTTAGCTTCCTCAATAGTAGAAATATTTTCACTAAATCTATTAGGAAGAGATCTTAAAATCTTATCACAAACATCATTTTCAGCAAGCTCAAGACCTAAGTCTTTCATGGAGTTGACAACCTCATCCATACGAAGCATGTAGTCACTAATATTTTCATCATCATTCATTTGGAGTTGTTCAAACATACCTTTGAAGTGTCTCAACTTGGCCTTTCGGACATTTGCATCACCTGTATGAACCACCTTCAACTGTTTCCACATTTCACTAGTTGTCTTGTAGTGAATCACTTTGGTGAGATCTACTTTTTGTAAGCCTTTCAGGATTGCATTCATTGCTTTTGAATTGTTGTGATGTAGGAGCCTGTCTTCTTTAGTATAAGGACCATGTACAAGAATAGTGTACTCATCTTCAATTACTTCCCATACCTCATTACCAAGTGCCATTAGATGAACCTTCATCCTTGCACTCCAAAGACAAAAATCTGACCCATCAAGAATAGGTGTTGCATTGCCACTTGAATGATCCATTGTGTTCTTTACTAGCTTTTCTTTTAAGCTGTTAAACTTTTCGAAGGCACCCGCTCTGATACCAATTGAAGAACACAAGCTTATACTGAGAGGGGGGGTGAATAGTATAAGACCTATTTTTACTTTTTCCTTTATACTTCAAAACAGTAAAGCAATATACCCAAAGCAATATCAAAACAATGCACAATATCATCCACAAAGTGACACCAATTTTAACATGGTTCACCCAGAATGCCTGGGCTACGTCCACAAAACTTTTCTCTAAAAGTTATCTCAAATTTCTTTGGGAAACCTTCCCAATTACAATGTTTATGAGCCTCGACCCAAAGGATATACCTTCCCCCAATATGAATTTATGAACCTCTACTCAAAGGAGATACCTTCCCCCAATCTGAATTTATGAACCTCTGCTCAAAGGAGATACCTTCCCCCAATCTGAATTTATGAGCCTCTAATCAAAGGAGATACCTTCCCCTCTGCTCTGGAAATGATCCCTCAGAAGATCAACTGCCTCTACCTCTTGCCAACATGTGGAACTCCTTTCCATTGAAGACCTCCTATCCTCAATGCTTAGCCTAAGAGACCTTTGCCTTCTATGATCACATCCATAGTAGCTCAACAACCTGTACCAAACACAGTCAGTCGGTCTAGTACAAGTCTTCCTCTATCTATCAGATCTTTCCAACACTTGAACAAATCAATCCTCTACACACAAGCCTTCTCAAAGACTTGCCAAATTTGTCCTCAAGTTCTTCTCAAAGAACCAATGCACCTCTGTCCTCAAGTTCTTTGATAGAACTATCAAACTCAACTCACAAGTCCTCTACTAGGACCTGTCCAAATCTTCTCACAAGTCCCCACCGAAACCTGTCCAAAAACTGCTCACAAGTCCCCACTAGAACCTGTCCAAAACCTCAGCAAGCTCACCAAGAAAAACTTGCTTAGCATGAACCCACAAAGAGAATTTTTAGATACCCAATGTGATTCATAAACCTCATAGAAGCATAAAGAGAATTGTTAGAGACTCAATATGTTCTATACTTAACTCCTAATCTCAATATCAACTCAATCTCAATCTCAAAAGAATAAGATAGATGTAGTATGCTTTTCTCAAGAATATGAAACACAACCCAACAATTTCCAACCATGCAATATCTCATATAACAATGATACTCATATTATTTTTACCAACAATTAGGGTTTCATATTCTTCATCACAAGAAAAGGAAACAAGTAGAAATCCTTTTCCCTCCAAGGATATTTGAACAAAACAACCACCAACACAATATCACCAAATGCAAAGAATAACTTGCTCAAATCAACTCAATGGAGTAAGCCCAATATCATGTATCAAGTAAAGCACTAACTTGATCAAAACAACCTCTATGGAAGCAACTCAACCATCAATATCAAAACAGCCAACTAAGGGTTTCATCATCTCAATGCAAGTAGCAAGACTTACTAACATAAACCCTAGTGCAAAAAATGCTTCCTCTTCCTCAACCAGAATTATGCATTCACCCAAAAACTCATCAATGATTTTAATGCATAAACAATCTTCAATATCCAGAAAATAGGATTTACACCAAAAATACCTAGTAGACAACCTTTTCACTCAAAACTCAATTTCAGAAAATATACCATCAAAAATATACATGGAAGAAGTTGCCCATACCTTTACTTTGATGAAGAAGGAGAACTCAAAATTTGTCACAACACTAACTCTCAATTTGCCACCAATTAGAGTTAGAAACTATACAACAATATACAATAATAGAGATCCAAATTAACACCTTATTTCTCCAACTTAATAAAAACCACCAGAAGTATAATATACATACAAAGTAAATCCTCTTTACACCTTATTACTCCTCATAAACATTAAGCATCAATAAAACAATGTCAAAGCAAATATGATACCTTAACCTTATACCTCCAGTGCATTCACAGCCACTATCCTTTGCACACCGCGACCAAAAGAAAATTACCAACGAAGAGAATCGAACTCGACACCTCTGCCTTCTAGCGCCTTTGCTAAAACACCACCGTCATTGGGTCACAAGTGCCCAATGAAGAAATACAGTGTTGCCCTATATTTTATCTTCCTTTGATGCCAAGAATCTGGAAAACATAAATATCTTCCTCAAGCCACATGCAAACTGGTGAGCGCTGTCCAAAACATAACTTACTGGGCAACAAAAATAATCATCCACACAGTGCGAACAAAAAACACAATTCGAGTGCAGATCCAACAATCGTAGGTGAAAGCAATCTTTCGGATGTCAAAGCGCAAACTAAAAATGTAATTCGAGTGTAGTCCCAACAATTGTAGGTGAAGCACAATCTATCGGATGTCAAATCGCAAACTAAAAACATAAGAAATTACTTGGGCAACTCAATATCGATAATCAACTCTCAATGAAATACAATGCTTTCTCAAAGATCACAGAGCTACGATTTTCATTACTCGGAGTTACAATCACTTTAGAAAATCATCCCCACTTATATAGCCATTTCTCCTTAACTGTTTGACGTCGGCGCTCCTCCAACGATGGCAACACCTCGGCGAAAGAATTCTTTTTTTCTCCGTCGCTTAAGGGTTGAAAGACCCTTTAATAATAATTAAAATAATTATTATTATTATTTTATTAATAATAAATTAAACTTAGACCCTTGTCAAAGGTTTGAGTTAATTTAATTATTAATAATAAACATGGACCTTCAAGGTTTTTCAAGAAGTAAAAACCTTTGCATTAAGTTAAGCTTGGTTTTAATAAAAACCCTTAATGAGTCCAAATGGTTTTAAGAAAAACCTTTAACCTTGTCACCATGGTTTTAATAAAAACCCTTTAACAATATGAAGCTTCTCAAGATATTTTTGACATCACACTCTTTTTGATATCATCACAAAAATACCTTTTGACATCAATGACAACTTATACACTTGAGCAAAGGCAATGTACCCAAAGTACCCAAAATTGCCAACAATATTTGATGGAAGTCCTAATACTAAATGGATGTGATGGATATGTGGTGGATAATATGAGCCTAGAGTGATTTCTACAGAGTTTTTATAAGCTAAACTTTATGTATCTAAAATGGTGAAAATGACCTTCTATTTATAGACTTGGCCAAAGTTAGGGGAGGGGCTGAGGTGTCCTATGAGGTGTCCCCTATGAGGTGTGCATTGTGAGGTGTCCACTGAGGTATTCTACCTCATAAATGGAATTGGGTAAGAGAAAATATCACCCATACACATGTCATGATGACCTAGAGGAAAGCATCTAAATGGAATTTATTAAAACCTTTTTTCAAATATCTTTAATTTACAATTACATTTTGTGTGCAAAAGTCTCCATTTCTCATTTATTACCCAAGAGAGTGTGATATGGAAAAAATATCTAGATGAGAGGTGGCAAGGCTAGGATAGGCTAGGCTAGGCTAGGCTAGGATAGGCTAGGCTAGGCTAGTCAAAGTAGACTAGGTGAGGTGGTAGGCTTAGATTAAATCATGATTAGATCTAATTAAGCATGTGTTTAGCCATAAAGCAAGTTTTGACCAAAAATGTTGACTTTTGATCATAAAGTGCTTTTTGACCATGGTGGAGAATTCAACCTTGGTTGAGTTATGATTGAGGTCACATGAGGATCTAGATTTAAGTGTAGTAAAGTGCTTAGCTAGCCCAAGGGGACTAAGAATGATGAGTAGTGAATTTTATGAATGAATAGTAGAATAAAACCAATTTATGCAAATTTTGAAGGTTTTACAAATTGATTGGTTGTGAAGATGAGAAGAGGGTCAATTTGCAAATTTTGGGTGTCTACATGAGGATATAGAGATGGTGGGTAAATATTTTTATGTCTTCGCATGATATTGATGAGCAATAACTGTAGAAAAATGTAATCTTACATTTAATTTATGGTGGAGATATTTTTCCCTATGTGGGCAAGTTCGAGTTATAGTTTTTTGAATCATCCATTAAATCATGGATATTATGGTTTAATAACTTTATTTTTACAACCTTTGTAATGGACATGCCACTCACTAATGGAAGAGAGAATGGAGACTAGAAGAGGACATGAAAGATGAATGAAGTTGAGGGGAATTGCACTTTGATCGAGGGATATTGGAAAGGAAAGGAAGGTAGGTAGGAAATGATAGGCAATGTAGAAGTAGAGATGAAGGAACTGGAGATAGAAAATAAATGATGGGTTGACTGGTCAAGAGAAGAAAATAGCAACATAGAGGTAGATCTTCACATCTTCCTTTCTTTTATTGAAATGGTGAAAACCTTTATTTACAACTATTTTTTGCAGTATGTATATGAAATTTTATTGTGAGAAAATATTTGTCTTATTATACCAAAGGTTAAGGTAGTTGTATATTTGGTGTAGAAATACTTTTTTCACCTTGATATTTGAAGTATAGGAATATCGGATGTAACCTATATTTTGAGTGTTGACTGGTAATGAACCTGGCGCTATCCAAAGAGATGGTAGTGTAAGCTTTTGATAGTGTATGCCAAGGGAGAATGCAATCACATGATGCTGAATATGTATAAATGTAATATGCTAAATATACTATTAATAGAAAGTGACAAAAATGATACAATGCTAAAATGGAGAAAATGAACACTCCAGATTTAATTCTAAATAACTACATTGTATCCATCACCAATCTATATGGTGATCTACCCAATATATCCACTACTATATACAGTGATATATGATCACTCACTATGAGATATTTTATATATAAATATGGATTATTTATCCAACACTCTACCTAGTTGTACAAGGGGACACCTTGCACATTTACAACTTGCATATTGACACTTGTGCATTTATTATATTACTTGAAGTAACTAGCTAACTATCCCCTAAAGTAATCTACTACTCTAGTTATGTACCAAGGGTGGTACATTTACATGACCCAAATGATGTAATATACTCTAACACCCCCCTATATTACATTATTTGGGTATTGAAGACTTTAGTCTTCAATATGGATCTTTTCTTTTTAATAGTCTTTGGCTTGCACTATATGCCTCCTTGGTCTGATTCTTCCTCTTCTTCTTTAGCCTTTGCTTTAGATCATATTTCTATACTTTCATAAGTGGTTGTACTGCTATCTAATTCATGTAAAGGTAATTTTCCTTCTTTGTCCTTGTTGTGTACAAAGGCTTCTGAACAAACACTCAAAGCATCATGATAAGATCTTGAATTAGTAAAACTTGAAGTACCAATACTGCATGAGGATTGAAATATCTTTTCTAAGTATGACTCACTCAATTCTATTTTATTTTTAAGAGCTTCTATCAATCCTTTTTGTTCTACATTCTCATTCTTGTAACGTTTGTATATAAGTAATGTCATATACAATATGCTTACAAAATCTAAGGAAAGTGGAATGTTACTTTTTCCATTATCAATTGCTTCAGTGAGTCAAGCATGTAGATAATGTTCCATAGTATCAAAGTTATCTTCTAAGGCTTCACTATGAATCACATTTGAGGTAAGATCTAAAATTCCTTTAGAATTTATAAGAATTTATAAGTAGATTCATGATCCCAATTTTTATGGCATTTTCTCTTTCCTTTCTAATAGTATTTTTCATGTTATTGTTTAATGTATTCTTGGAGGTAGGCATCCTTATAGCTCCCTATATTAGAGTATATGAATTATTTTGATTAAAATATTCAAGTCTTAGCTTTTTTAGATTCCCTTATTTCTCCTTAGTCGAGATATTTGAACTAATTTGATAAAATATTTCTTGAAATTAGGTTTTGTAGGCTTCCTTATATCTCCCTAATAATTAGAATATGCTTAGCTCACCTTCTAAGTTGATTTTGTAATTTTTTGAGAATAATAAACCTTTTAATTTTACCTTATCTTTCCCAATGAAATAAGCTTTAGTGGTTGGATTTATTTTTCGTCTCCTTAGAATGAGTATGAGATAATTTTTACCAATTATTTCCAACTCTATATGAAGGCAATTGATTTGATTCTCTTTCCAATAGATTAATTTTCTAAATTCCAATTATATGTATTTAATTTGAAGTAGTATGCCTTATATATCCATAATTTTTGGAATATTAATGTAGCACCTTAAATTTGATGCACTTAAATTGATTAACTCAGTAAAAACATTAAAATTGATAAAAACATCAAATTTACCTAAGTCTACCCGAAAATCATTCAAAATTAGCAAAAATCCATTTGCCTCGATTTTTGTGCCCTCAAACCAATGTTGTTTTGACCGTTGGGCAAAATCGCCTGACTTTCAGCAAAATCGCTTGAGCGGCTAGCAAAATCGTCAAGCGATTTTGCTCAAAAATAGAATTTTCCCAAGTTTGCAAAATGCCAAAAATCCATTTCAAACCGCGTTTCTAAGTTTGGAAAGAGGTTGTAACGATGGATTCTAGCGAGATTAGGCAGGGGGCAAACATAGGAGGGATCCCAACTCCCTCCCTATTTTGGCCTAACCTCCTGATTTCCTAGATTTACCCCTAATCCTATTTAATCCCCCCTCTAATTCATTTTTTAGGCCTGACTCCCTGATTGAAAAGCGTGCTAAGTGATCCCCTGAGCAGATAGCAGAATTGAGAAGCCATTAGTATAATCTTCTCGTCTTCAATTTTCTCGTATTTGCCTAAAATCCATCATTGTCCCATTACCCTCTTTAGCAAATTTTCACTTGCAAGTTGCAGTCAAAATCGCACAGTGAACGGCGAAATCGTAGAACAATCGACAGAATCATGCTACGAGCAGGCGGAGTAGGTGTGCGATTTCACAGAAAATAGCAACGATCCTGACTTGGCAACGATCCTACTGACTTGGCAGCGATTTTGCTCATAGATCATCTAGGGGCAAAAACCTTTATTCTGTTTGTTCTTCTTCCTTCTCTTCCATTTTATTTAGTTATTTAATTATATTTTCATTAATTCAGCAATGCATCTCGGGTATTCACCATCATGTTAATCAATTTTTAATTTAAATCTGCATTTTGCTTACATAAAATTCATGAACATTTAGACTCTTGTACTTACATCTATTACAAACCTTTTCTATCTTTCATTTAGTTGAAAAGGAATGCTTAAATAGGAAACATATCAAAGTTTGAATCATATTTGTGCCAGAAAACCATTTTGTGTCTTGTGTTTTGTTGCTACAAAATTGCAGCGAAATCGCTTGCGATTTCAGCAAATTGTTGAGCGATTTTGCCTGGAACAACAATGATTCTGCCAAAATAGCAGTGATCCTACTCTGCATCAAAAAATTAGAATCTTCATCAGACATCTCGATTCAGGTATGTTTTGAATTTCTTTTAAGCATAGAATTAGCAACTGCATTTGTCATTTCTATTCCTGTCTGTTGTTTTCATCAAAAAAGTAAAAAAAATCGCATCATAGATAGGTTAGTTGCATTTCAAAGGCCAACCTTAGGTGTTTGTATGAGTGATCCAAAAATGAACATATTAAACCTCATTCTCAACCTAGGTGCGGAAACTGCCATCAAAAGTTTCCTGGTGAACCCACAATTCATCAAAAAATCACCACAAGAAGGCACGATCAAGTGCCTCTCTTTCGAGGTGTAGCTCTATCATTTTCCATTCCCCTATGAGGCATGGATCCATCAACCTAGAGGAAAGGAGTGCAAAAATTTTAGGCCTACATTCTTTGGTGAACCCGACGTGAAACATTAGATTATCTTCTGATTCTTAAATTAAATATTAAAATCAAAATCAAAACAAAAACCAAAATCAAAACAAAAAAAATAATAGTTAAATTGCATTTGCATTTTAGATGGTAGATTATAATTATAGGAGAGCTATTCATCTTAATGTTACTACAATCTTAGCAATTCAAGAAGTCTCATACTTTAATGAAAGTGAAAATATAACATCTGGAGAGTCCTGGATTGAATTAGATAGAAGACTAGACATTATTGAAAGTAGACAAGAAGAACTTAAACAAATCCGTAGGATAGACTTGGCTAGAATCCTGGATCCTTATAGAGAACCTGCCTATTTTGACCTTCAAAGATCTTGCGAAAGGTGGTTGACTAATAAGAGAGCCTTGATTTCACCTAATTTCTACTCCTTTGAAACCTACCTAGACGACGTCGTAGCGACACATAAGTTTTTAGCTCACGTAGAAAGTCAAGAAATAATCCTAGATGATAAGAGAAGGCTTAATACCATCCCTAGAGTTGTATTCTATAGAGAGTATTGTCACGAGCTATATTTTTATAGGTCTAACCTAGAAGTAGATTGCATTACCTTAGCACAATTCATAAGGTTCCTACAAGACAACTTCACATTTGAAGAAGAGCATTACATGACACCTGATCAATTGGAGCCCATTAATGATATACATAAATTATTTCAAGAAGATTAAAATCTACTATTACCTAGCATGTGATTATTTGTGTGTTTAATTGCTTGCTCTACGTGTCCTAGATAAACAAAAAAAAATCAATCTAAAAATAGTAATTTAATTTAATTAGTTAGGTATATATAAATAATATATATACCCCAAAACCTAGCATAATATATAACATATATATCTTGAAATCAACTTAATTCAAAATGCCTAAATTAAGGAATGGTAAAGAAACTGAGAATGAAATAGAAGATCAAAAACTAGAGCAAGAACGAGAACCATACCGAGAACAAAATAATAATGAAGAAACTCGGTCTGAAGAAGAATATGTTTCTTTAGATCATGACAATGATAGTGAGGATGTAGAACTTAATCAACCTAAATTAAATTCTAAAGGTAATCTTAAGTTTGAATCCGTTGAAAATTTTATATCTTTTATGAGAGATAATATGGATGATCTTAATCAAGCAATAGAAGTAGAGAAGCAAGGAAAAGGAAACCTAGCAGATGCTTTTACAGCCGCACTTAAAGTGCATACCAACCCCTTACATTACATAGAATCTAGTGAGGATCAAGATGAAACACCAAGACAAAATATGATACATATAAATCAGAGGCCTCGAAAACAAACAACTCAAGCCTCTAAGATTCCTCTTAATAATGTTAGAACAAATGCTAAGCAACAGACCTTTGCTTCTATACTTTCCCAAGCCCTTAATCAACAATGGAAGGGCAAACAAGTGCAAAAGAATAATTATCAAAAGATAGTTCCACCAAGAAATACTTTGCATAACACTGTCTCAATGGGAAATCCTAATACGGTTGCACCTAATTATTATCAAGGATATAATGATACGATGCAACCAAACCAGTTTGGTGGACATCAAGGGTTGGAAGCAATGGTAAAGCAATTGGCTTCCCGCTTAGACCAAATAGATCCTTACCATCCCTCATACAACTATCAAGAGATGTGTAGTCAACCCTTGGATCCCATCGTAATAGCTCAACCTTACCCTAAGCATTTCCCTATGCCGGTGTTCACTATATATAAGGGAACTGAAGATCCCATCGAGCATTTACGCATGTTTAGAATAGCATGTCATGATGTCTCGCATGATGATTTACTGATGCTTAAGATGTTTCCTAAAATTTTAGGAGGCATAGCCTTGGAATGGTACTATCAAATTCCTAACAACTCCTTAAGGAATTTTGAAGAAACAGCTGAGATGTTTGTACATCAATTTAGTGCCTACATAGAGAGGCATGTGACTATTAAATATTTGTACAATCTTAAGCAAGGTAAAGATGAAAGTTTTGCAGAATTCCTAACTAAGTGGAGACAACTTTTAAGCAAGTTGCATTTTGCATTACCACAAAGAGAAATGCTAGACATATTCATAAATAATTTGCAAGAACAATTGTCCTATGAACTTTCCACGGCTACTATAACATATTTTGACCAAGCTATTGACCTAGGGAGAAGGGTAGAGAGCGCCCTTATTAGAAGAGGTCAATATAAAAAGAAATATGAAGATAAGAATTCTAAAAATCAGTATAAGAACAAGCAAGTAGTCGATGACGGAGTTACCGATAGTAGGAATAATCAGAATATCAACCTTACTGAAGTTGTGAAGAAGTTCATACTAAAAGCTCCTGATAAACCTCCAAGAGAGTTTACCAGATTAAATCAACCATTACATATGATTTTACCTCAGTTATTAGAACAAGGCTTAATTCGGTTGCCTGAAATAAGACAACCCGATACAACTGTAGCGGGGTTTAGAGCTGATTTGCACTGTAATTTTCATAGAGTTGATGGACATTCAAAAAATTCATGTAAAAGGTTAAAGCATATGATTCAAGATTTAATTGATAAAGGAGATATGGAGGTAGAGAAATTTCCTCCTAGAAATGTCCAAAATGATGCTAAAAAACAACCCCAAAAATAGAATGCAAATCAAAATCTGGATATTTTTCAACATCCTTTACCAAAACACGGTAAAGAAGCTATAAATCAAGTAGAACAACATAATGTTCCCCATCCAACTAGATATGTGGGAACTATTAGTGGTTTTATGCCTCATCAAAATTTACAAAAGCCATATGCTACTACGACATCTCAGATGACTGTTAGACCCTTAAGAGATTGTCAAATAACAACTGTAGAGAGTAATGAAGGGAATAGTGAAGGAAGTGATGATGAAAGTGAAATGGATATCACTTCAAATAATTCAAATAGTTCAGAAGATGAATCTGAAGCAATCACTCCTATTACAGATCAGATGGTTCCAGAAGAACCATTTCCAAGAAGAGTGACCACTAGACCATCGTCACAACAGTGGCTCTCAAATGAACAAGCACAAAATGCAAGACCTCATAGCAATTTTGTGGGGACTATAGGAGTGGTTACAAGGCAACAGGCCCAAAACCAGAATTCACAAGACCAAAGTGATAAAGCAAACCCATTTATTCTAAAAACTCCTAACAAAGGAAATAATGTGTTTGGTTCGCAACAGAGAACACCCTATGATATTAATGAACAATTATCTACCATTACAATGAGAATTTCTCTTCTAGACCTTTTGAGAACTTCTCCCACTCATAGAGATGAATTAATGAAAACTCTAAACAAAATGATGGTTCCAGAAGATATTGAACCAAACGCTATAGTAAATGTTGTAACTTTAAATGAAGTAAACTTCATAGATTTCAAAGATAAGGAAATACCTCCTCAAAGTATGTTTGGAGATAATCCTTTATATATTACAACAATTATTGGAGATGTAGGAGTTAAAAGAGTTCTAATAGACAATGGATCTTCACTGAATATATGCACTTATGATTTTTTTCAAATATTTGGGTTTAAGAAAGAAGACATGCAAAAAACTGAGATGCTTATTAAGGCATTTAATGATGAGACTCAAGAAACGTGTGGAGTAATGAAAATCCCATTGCAAGTTGGTCCACGGATTTTGGATACGACTGTGTTTGTTGTACCTTGCTTTGCATCATACAACATTCTTTTGGGTCGACCTTGGATCAATGCAATGAGAGCAGTTCCTTCCACATTACATCAATGTGTAAAATTTGAATTTAAAAATCAATTGGTTATCATCCATGGAGACCCTAGACCTTTTGACATGTGTGCTCTGGTAGAACCCATAGGAGTTCCATTTTTTCCAGCCATGACTTCTATCCCTCAGAATCCAAATACACCCATAAAGCACTATAAGCCTAAATCACATTCTAAATCACCATCACCTAAAGCATGTGATAAAGTATCAATAAAAATAAAAGAACCATCCCCTTCTAAAGGAATATCTAATCCTTTTCCTAAACCTGTAGTGACTGAATTACCTATAGACCCTACAGAGTTTAAATTTTCAACATCTAAGGAAAATGATAAAGAACATAAGCCATCTACCTCATATGCAGTTTCAGATGAAGGATTAGCGGATTTATCCTCAATTTTGGCACCAATTGAAGAAGTTAATCTAGCTACGCAAGATTCTAAGATATTATCTGAGTCTTCCTCATCTCCCCGCACTTTTGGAGTACCTAAGAAAGGGAGCATTTGTCATATTGGGAGCTCTATATTTATATCTATAGGATATGATTTTGGAAAGTATTCAATATTACAAATTTCAATTGATCAAAATGAATTTGCCAAATGCTATTTTTTTGATAAATATGTAATACCAAAAGAAATAATGTGCAATTTGGGATATAGAGGTAAAGGCTTAGGACCTTATCAAAAGGGTATAAGAGAACCTTTAGAAGTTATTGAATGGCCAGCCCGATGTGGTCTTGGACTCATCCCCACAAAAACTGAGCCATTTCCATACAAGGATGATGACAATCTCATGACATATCAAGAATACATAGAATTAAAAGCAATGTCTAGAAAAGTGCATACATGTAACATGTTAACATTAGTATATCCAGACATGATTGCTTCTATGGATGAATGTTTAGAAGGGGACATATATCATGATGTGTCTTTAGAAGAAATTTTTCAAAACCAGTATTTCTTTGATGGATCCATGCCATGCATAGCCCATATAGAAGAATGTAATCCTCAAGAGGAATTAGCTAAATGCACTTTGGAAGAATTACAAGAAATGGGTGTATCTCCTGCACCACCAAATTTTGAAAGAGACTTGAACATTGTTGTAGACAATTTTCTAAAAGTTAACATTGGTACAGAAGAAAATCCTCATATGGTCAAAACTGGATCCGAATTGAGTGAAGAAAAACAAATATTATACATAGAATTTCTCATAGAATATTCAGATGTCTTTGCATGGACATATGCAGATATGCCTGGCTTAGATCCTTCTGTAGTCATGCATCATCTAGTAGTGCACCTTGATGCTAAACCAGTAAAGCAAAAATTAAGAAAGATGCATCCTAAAGTCGCACTATTAGTCAAAGGTGAATTAGAAAAGCTCTTAAACATCATTTTCATACAAGCAATTGATTATGCAGAATGGATTTCTAATGTTGTTCCAGTCACTAAGAAAGAAGCCACAAAAATTAGGGTTTGCACAGACTTTAGAGATATTAATGTGGCATGCCCTAAAGATGATTTTCCTCTCCCTAATATGGATCAAATCATAGAATTTACAATTGGGAGTGGAATGTTATCTCTTATGGATGGTTTTTTAGGATACAACCAAATCAGAATTGCTCCTGAAGACCAAGCAAAAATGGCTTTCATCACACCTTGGGGAACTTTCTATTGGAAAGTTATACCTTTTGGTTTAAAGAATGCTGGAGCAACATATCAAAGAGCCATGACGTATATCTTTCATGATATGATGTATGATATTCTACATGATTATGTTGATGACATCATAGCTAGATCCAATGAAGAAGATGATCACATTAGAGATTTAAGGAAAGTATTTGATAGACTAAGAAAGTATCTAATACGCTTAAATCCAGATAAATGTGTATTTGGGGTGAAATATGGCAAGTTATTAGGAGTTATCATTTCTATAAGAGGTATAGAAATAGACCCTCTAAAAATTAAAGCTATTCATGATATGCCATCTCCTAAGAATATATCAGAATTAAGAAGTTTGCAAGGAAAATTACAAGCTATTCGTCGCTTCATAGATAAGTTGGCGGATAGGACAGAACCTTTCCTTAAATTGCTTAAGAAGAATGTATCCTTTCAGTGGGATAAAGAGTGTCAAGAAGCTTTTGATAGCATTAAGCAATACCTTCTTAATCCTCCAGTGCTTGTTCCGCCTAAACCAGACCAACCTTTTATTTTGTATATTTCGGCTTCAGAACTTGCACTTGGAGCTATGTTAGCTCAAATTGATAAAGAAAAGAAAGAACGAGCAACATATTATATAAGTAGGACTTTAATAAATTATGAGACAAGGTATACTCCATTGGAAAAATTATGTTTAGCAGTAGTATTTTCAATGCAAAAATTGTGCCATTATATGTTAAGTCAAATGACATATGTCATTGCTAAATCTGATCCATTAAGATATTTAATGAGTAGACCATATCTATCAGGACGCACAACTAAATGGGTTCTTGCTCTTAGTGAGTTTGAACTCATATTTATCGGCTAAAAATCTATAAAAGGCCAAGTTATAGCAGATCAATTAGTTGCTGCTCCTATGGAATCTACTCAGCCTATGAGCATCGAATTTCCTGATGAATGCCTCAACTTGGAAGAGGATCACTCGAAAACTTGGACATTATTTTTTGATGGAGCTAGATGTATGAGTGGAGCAGGTGCAGGTATTATATTAAAATCTCCTCAAAAGCACCTAATCCCTTTATCCTTTAAATTACAATTTGCTTGTACTAATAACACTATAGAATATGAAGCTCTAATCCTTGGATTACGAGCCGCTTTAGCACTAAAGGTAAAAACATTATTAGTTTTTGGAGATTCTTAGCTCGTCATAAATCAAATTAATGAATTTTATCAAACACGAGATGAGAAACTTCATCCTTATAAGGAATATGTGTTAAAACTTATATCATTGTTTAATAAAGTAACTTTAGAAGTTGTTCCTAGAACTAGTAACCGCGTTGTCGATGCTATGGCTGCGGTGGCTTCTTTGTTGCCTTTGGAGTTGGACGATGAATATGCTACTATTATCATCAAAAAACTCTAGGAACCTACTTCTACTAAGTCATGTATGGAACCATTAGATGTTTTTTGATTAATGAAGTTACCCCAGAACCGTGGTACATAGACATTTTTAATTTCTTACAAAATGGAACCTTCCCTGAAGGATTTGATAGAAACCAACGTAGATTGTTACGCAAGCGAGTTGTTCACTTCATAATAATTGGTAATACCCTTTATAGGAGATCCTTCGAAGGTATCTTATTAAGGTGTCTAAATTTTGAAGAGTCTAAGAAAGCCCTAAGTGAAGCTCATGATGGGTCTTGTGGAGGACATTTTAGTGGAAGTGCTATTTCTAGAAAACTTCTTAGAATAGGTTATTTATGGCCTTCAATGGAGAAAGATGCAAATGATTATGTGCATCAATGTGACAAATGCCAAAGGCATTCTGACCTTGTCCATGCTCCTACCCAAGAACTCCAAACCATAGCATCCCCTTGGCCTTTCTCTAAATGGGGTTTAGACATTATTGGTAAAATCAACCCTGTTTCATCTGATGGTCACAAGTTCATCATAACTGCAACTGAATATTTTACAAAGTGGGTCGAAGCTATGCCTTTAGCTTCTTGCACAGGAATCCAAGTCTCAAAATTCATATTTAATCAAATCATCTACAGATTTGGAATTCCATCTAATCTTATTTCTGATAATGGAACATGTTTTAAAAATAAAGATATTAAGAAATTGTGTCAAAAGTATAAAATCCAACATAGATGGTCCACTCCTTACTATCCACAAGGAAATGGCCAAGCCGAAGCATCTAACAAAACCTTAATCAAAATCTTAAAAATAATGGTTAATAAAATAGGTCGTGACTGGCACATCCAATTATATCCTGCTTTGTGGGCTTATCGAACTAGCGTTCGTACTCCCACTGGTGCTACACCTTTTGTCTTGGTATATGGTGCTGAAGCAGTTTTTCCCTTTCAATTAGAAGTTCCATCCCTATCACTTTTACTTCAAGATGCTGAAGTAGGAGATGAATATCGTGCTAGCAGACTCAGTCAGCTAGAACTTCTGGATGAAAAATGCATTCATGCTTTAGAGCACCTTCGTGCTTACCAAGACAAACTTAAAAGATCATATGCTAAAAAATTTCATAACAGATCATTTGAAATTGGAGATTTAGTTTTAAAAGAAAATCAGAGGAATACTAATGCAAGAAAAGACCTTAAAGGAAAATTCCAGCCCAACTGGTCAGGACCATTTATCATCACTTGCTAAATTTGGGTCAAGTGCATATAGATTGGCTACCTTGGAAGGAAAATATCTCAAGGAACCCATGAATATTATGCACCTCAAACGATATTATGCATAGATCCAAATCTTCATCTTTGTACATATTTGTAAATAGGTTTGTCATGCACTTTCAAAAATGTTCCTCAAAATAGCCAAACAAATTACAAAATAAGAAAAATACAAAAATATTCCCAAAAGCTTTAATCAAATTTTGCTAAAATAGCAAGTAATATTTTCCTTTATCTAGGATTAAATTCAGAAGTTATCTTGAACCACGCACTTAGAAATTCGTAAAATTAAATAATTTTTGATATCTGTTATTTTGATTATAAATCTCTCTTATATCAAAGAACACTATTTTCACTAAATAAATTTTTTGTTTATGAATGATGTTGCTACTTTTTGGAACCAAGACCCACACGTTACACATTAAAGATGATTTATTGCAATCTTCGAATAATGGTACTGCATAGTGAGTTTTAATGCTTTAAGCGAAAAGTTTTCCCTGCTATCCTCTCATGTGCATGATCTAGAATGAATGAGAAATTGGCAAAAGGACAAGATTCCATCCTACCCAAATAAAAATCCCTTGCTCCACATCTAAGCTGAGCAAGTATCCCAAAAGAAAAATCAAGAAAAGAAAAAGTCAAAAATCAAAAGAAAAAGAAAGAAAAAAATAAAAAGAGAATGAAAAGAGAAAAAAAGTAATAAAATCCCCTTGTTCAAAACAAAATGAACAAAATCCCTACCCCCTGAAAGTGAAGAAAAGAAGGAATACGGAACTTGAATCCCTGGAATTTCTCATTCAGTCAAAAATCATGAAGGTAAGCCCCATAACAGGTGATTTGTGCCCAACTTGCTTGACATTGGGTAATTCCTTTTCGCGTGGCGACATGTCTGTCACATTAGCGACCTTCTTTTGTACAGACCAATGTCCGCTTGTGGATTAGCTAGCTTTATGGTAATTTGACTCACATAGCAGTTCATTCCTAATGCATGCACAAAATCATGGTTAAAGAACATTTCACTTGCACACACATTGGTTTCATTAAGTTTGCTCCATCATTTATCTACTTAAAATCAGTAAACGAACTTTACAAAAGGCACACACATTTGCTATTTGAGAGATTTTGTATCATTATGATAGCATCAAAATGGAAATAAATGCACTTCACACACAAGGGTTCTAGATAAATTTGAATTTATTTTTTTTGAGATAAATTAAAATATTGCGTTGATATTTTATTAAATTTCTACATATCAAACTTAAAATTACAAAAATTCAAAAAAATATATCTTTTTCGCAATGATGGTATTATTCCTAAGCAATTAGGGATTCCTTGCCTAGCGAAAACCATCTTCATAAATTTGTCATGTTAACAAAATATTCCAAATAACTCAAAAATATTATATCTAAAGTTACATATTCATCCTGCATTGCATTTTGGTTTTACTGCGATGATGGTATTATTCCTAAGCGATTAGGAATTCCTTACCTAGCGAAAACCATCCTTCTAATTTTTCATGCCCAAAAATTCATCGTAAGCATCTATAAAACCTTTTGCATATGTGATACAATGATTTACACAACATTAATTTTGCATTTTACAAAAATATTTTTTATCCTGCATTTTCATGATGACTTTTTGCGATGATAGTATTATTCCTAAGTAATTAGTGATTCCTTGCTTAGAAAAAGCCATCGTTCGACGTTTGTATGCCCAAACTTACATCTTTTTGATCAACAATCAATACATCTCATCCTATCAAAAAGCCTTAAGAATTTTCTTAAGCACCCAACCATTTCATTTAGCAATATCAAAATACACCTCATAACAGGATCAACTTCATGACTTAACGAGCTTAGATCTCCACAACAGTCACATAACAATGCCACATCCTTCGAGGTTTATTGCTAAATTCACATTTCCTATTTTCAGAAACAACAAAACCATTTTACACATCTTAATGCAATTTTACATCAAATCATTTTATCAAATTTAAAATACAACTCTTTAAAATCAAAATGCAAAATTAATCATCAAACACATTGACACATAAGGCAAAAGATCAAAATCTATATATATCATCGAAAAAGTATATATATACAATAGTAGATTGGTATGCCACAATAGCCATCATCGGCATACTCAGTCATCCAAAAATACATCATCAATACATCATCAAAAGTCCAATCCTCACGATTGTCCAACACCCCCAGTGCTCATGCATCATCACCTAAGGGAGGAGCGAGCCGGGGGCTCTGGGGGGGGGGGGGGGGGCTCCCCCCCCCCGGGGGGGGGGGCCCCGGGGGGGGGGGGGGGGGGCCCCGGGGGCCCCCCCCCCCCCCCCCCCCCCCCTCAAACCTGAAAATTTCCTTTTTTTTGAATTTTCATTAATTTGTCGAATTAATGCAAAAATCGAAGGGGGCAGCATAATAAGACGTCAAAATAACAAAGTTAAAACAATGAACTAAAAATGCATACAATTTTTTTTGCTACCTCAAAAACATGCCATTTCATCTTTAACGACTTTTTCAAAAAGTCGCTAAAGAGGGGGCAAAATGTAGCACCTTAAATTTGACGCACTTAAATTGATTAACTCAGTAAAAACATTAAAATTGATAAAAACATCAAATTTACCTAAGTCTACCCGAAAATCATTCAAAATTAGCAAAAATCCATTTGCCTCGATTTTTGTGCCCTCAAACCAATGTTGTTTTGACCGTTGGGCAAAATCGCCTGACTTTCAGCAAAATCGCTTGAGCGGCTAGCAAAATCGTCAAGCGATTTTGCTCAAAAATAGAATTTTCCCAAGTTTGCAAAATGCCAAAAATCTATTTCAAACCGTGTTTCTGAGTTTGGAAAGAGGTTGTAACGACGGATTCTGGCGAGATTAGGCAGGGGGCAAACATAGGAGGGATCCCAACTCCCTCCCTATTTTGGCCTAACCTCCTGATTTCCTATATTTACCCCTAATCCTATTTAATCCCCCCTCTAATTCATTTTTTGAGGCTTGACTCCCTGATTGCAAAGCGTGCTAAGTGATCCCCTGAGCAGATAGCAGAATTGAGAAGCCATTAGTATAATCTTCCCGTCTTCAATTTGCCCGTATTTGCCTAAAATCCATCATTGTCCCATTACCCTCTTTAGCAAATTTTCACTTGCAGGTTGCAGTCAAAATCGCACAGCGAACGGCGAAATCGTAGAACAATCGACAGAATCGTGCTGCGAGCAGGCGGAGTAGGTGTGCGATTTCGTAGAAAATAGCAGCGATCCTGCTGACTTGGCAGCGATTTTGCTCACAGATCATCTGGGGGCAAAAACCTTTATTCTATTTGTTCTTCTTCCTTCTCTTCCATTTTATTTAGTTATTTAATTATATTTTCATTAATTCAGCAATGCATCTCGGGTATTCACCATCATGTTAATCAATTTTTAATTTAAATCTGCATTTTGCTTACATAAAATTCATGAACATTTAGACTCTTGTACTTACATCTATTACAAACCTTTTCTATCTTTCATTTAGTTGAAAAGGAATGCTTAAATAGGAAACATATCAAAGTTTGAATCATATTTGTGCCAGAAAACCATTTTGTGTCTTGTGTTTTGTTGCTACAAAATTGCAACGAAATCGCTTGCGATTTCAGCAAATTGTTGAGCGATTTTTCCTGGAACAACAACGATTCTGCCAAAATAGCAGTGATCCTGCTCTGCATCAAAAAAATCAGAATCTTCATCAGACATCTCGATTCAGGTATGTTTTGAATTTCTTTTAAGCATAGAATTAGCAACTGCATTTGTCATTTCTATTCTTGTCTGTTGTTTTCATCAAAAAAGTAAAAAAAAATCGCATCATAGATAGGTTAGTTGCATTTCAAAGGCCAACCTTAGGTGTTTGTATGAGTGATCCAAAAATGAACATATTAAACCTCATTCTCAACCTAGGTGTAGAAACTGCCATCAAAAGTTTCCTGGTGAACCCACAATTCGTCAAAAAATCACCACAAGAAGGCACGATCAAGTGCCTCTCTTTCGAGGTGTAGCTCTATCATTTTCCATTCCCCTCTGAGGCGCGGATCCATCAGCCTAGAGGAAAGGAGTGCAAAAATTTTAGGCCTACAATTAGAAAATAATGGTATATTCAATTTCATAATGATTTAATCAAGGTTCACAACCTTATATCTCCTACTTGGTTAATTGCAAATATGAATATTCAATACCTTGAAATAAGCTTGCGTGATAATTACTAGTGCTTGATAAGTTTATTCCAATACAATAGTCAATATCACCTTATAACTCTGATTTTAATTAAAGAAAGAAAATTTAATCTTTACCTTAGTAAGGATTTAGCTTTAAGTATCTTTGAGTAGCTCCACATACTTTTATGGTTGGTTGATACGTATATCCAATGTTGTATTAATGTTGCTTTGATCTTGCTATCCAACGAAGGGGTCTACGTGCTCTTTCTTTAAACTCTACACTTTTTAATGCTACAAATATTGTATAATGGATGTTGTATTCTCCAATGTATGGGCATTGTATTTTCCAATGTTGGACGTAGATGATGATAGCAAGCTTTAATGCTTGTCTTGAATTCCTTCTATGATGGATGGTGGTAGGCTTTGATTCTTCTTTGACTATAGTTTTTGGATAGTGGGTGCCTTGCTTTTGGCTTCTTTGACTCTCCTTGACCACAATATTTTAATGCTCTTATATCCTCTTACACGTTGCACTCTTTTGCTTGCTATGAATATGTTGTTCTCCTTGATTTTTGGTGCCTTAAATAGGAAGGAGATATTTTGATGTTTGACAAGTGTCCTAGGAGTTATATTCAATGCTTATTCCACCTTGGAGTATGTATATGCTCTTGATATTTGTTGTATTCACTACCTGGGTGAAATATAGGCTTTAGAGTCTCTTCTTGGGTGCTTATGAAGCTTGCTTACACATGTCACTCCTTCTAAGAGGTGTTACTTATGACAAGCAACACTCTCCTTCCTCTTGTGTAACACTTTCTTGGATGATTCTCTTCAGGCATGCAAGACTTGAGTGTTATTTTGAGTGCTCATTTGAAAGGCATTAGAGTATATTTGATGGTGACAAGTGGTACCTTTTCCTATTGCATGTACCTTCTTTTCCAACATATCTAAATGCCTCAATGTATTCTTGGAATCTTGGCTTCTTTCTTCTTGCTTCCTCAACGTATTTCTACCAACTATTGCAAGCTTGTGATGACTCCTTTCCAATGAAGATAAATGATGTGCTCCTCCCAAATTTGGCTCCAGTTATCATGATTCTTGAGCAATCCAAATCAGGTCCTATGGTGCTTTCTCGGTTGGCGACTAGAGCTTGGTAATGCACCTAATTTTTTCCTTCTTTGCTTGTAATATATTATCTTGGAATGCTTAGTGTAGTCTTTGTAATACCTTTCTTCTTATGTGGATAACAAGTTGGATTTTGGTGCTTTGTTGTAGATGATAGCTTATTCCTTGTACTATGTTGTGTATGCTTATAGGTTTCTCATTGTGTCTATCCGAACCTATGGGTGATGTGAACTTCTTTAAGGCTCTTTTGACCTTGCTTGGATAGTGCTCCTCTACAGCTACTTATGAGATATTCCTTGCTTGCGAAGGATGTGTTTTATGGCACATAAAATCTATCCTCTTTCCTATGTAGGACAATATGTTATGGTGTAGAATAATGTAAATAAATTTGTAAGACAATACCTTGATTTTGCACCTTCTATTTTGCAAGCTTCTTTTACTGGTTTTAATGGTAGCTTCTCTATACTTTTTCTTGTAGGCAATGATTGATTGATGTTGCCTTCTCTTCTAGAAAAATATCTCCTTCACTTGGTTAATCTAGTAATGAACCCAAGCTAATAATCATGTAGATAATATGCCCTTGAAGGAGTAATTTCTGCACTAATATTTTACCTATAATGATTTCTTAGTGCACCTTGAATCTGAGACTCACCAAGTCTCAATTTTTGGATTCTTTTAAAGGATATTAATGGTGGATTTCTTCTCCACTCCTTGGAGGAATATGATCCTATTTGGTGGCTTATCTAGGCCACAATACCTTGCAGTTATTGAGTTCTGAATAGTTTCTTTAGACACTTTAATATTTGTAAATTTTTGTATCCTTAATATTAACAACCAATACACAAAATAACCCTTTGATATTAGTGATTTTAATGAACAACTAGTATAGTGTAATGAACCAATACTATTTCTAACTTAATGCACTTTAATAATCTCACCTTATTTTTCCTGTTAATAAGATCTCAAGGTAGTTTCAAATGAACTAATGATCACTGCAAATTCCTTAATGTAGTCCTCTTCTCAATAATTAGATAATAGGAAGAATTTATCTAACTTATATTAATGTGTAGGTAATGAACCTTAACAGGAACTATCTTCTACACTTTTTTTGAGGATTTTAAAATGCAATATTCTATTTTACAACTTTTGAATTCCAATAAGATGCTTAATGAAGTTAAGTAGTAATCAGAATTAAGTGTTCAAGTAATGAACCTTTTGCACCTAAGTTTCTTACCTTTGATGTTTAATATCTTGATGAGTTCATTCACCAAATTTATTGTCTAGAATGGTGGTTTATCATAGATATGAATGCTTCTAGTCTGCTACTTTGAAATTGTAGTATATGATTTCAACTTCTCCTTCAAGATCTGGCCTGGAACTCTGAAGTCTTGTAGCTAGTAATGGTATCTTGATTTTTATCCTTTAGTAGTCAATCTATTCACTAAAATTTTATCATTCAAGAACCCCTTTATTATTTTGTTGTGAATCCAGCAAATACCTATCTTTTAAATGTGTCTTCTTTATCTATGAAGGGCAATATCCAAATCTTCTTGTATTTTGTAGGTTTCTTCTATCTAAGTTCTGACTTCAAACATGACTTTCTTCTAAAGAATCTTAAGGTATTAAATACTTGAGGTCTTCACAAATATTCTCTCTAAATTTTGATAAATTTTTTGCCAAATATTTCTCCTTTGGGATTGTTGTCAAATGGTGATAATTATCCCAAGTTCTTAAACTATCTTTTGTAGTGAATTTATCCAATGAGTTCTCCTAGGAACTTCTTTAAAAGCTTCTCAAATTTTCACAATGAGGCTCTCCAATACTTCTCATTGCATATCCTTGAGACCTCTCCAGGGTCTTTAGTCTTGTAGTTTCTTTGGTCTTCTTGATGAAACCTTTCCTTCAACCTTCAACTATGGAAGTTTTGGCAATGAGATCTTCTTCACGGATCTCTAGAATAGGACTTTTTGATATTTCGTATCTATCTCTTCCAAGGATGGATGTTCTTCAATGAGATCTTTGATGGATCTCTTCAGTTTCTTCAAGAGGAAGTCTTCAATCAGTAAAGGAGATCACAAATCTCCTATATTTCATAGACTCTTATCTGGATTCTTCTTCAGGTTCAAGGTTTCTATGGCCTTTTCTTTTGTATCAATACTTCTGTGGAATTTTCTTCTAGATCAAGGCTTCTATGAACTTTTCATCTAGATCAAGGCTCTTGTTGCCTTTTCATCTACAATGTGTTGATCTGCAATAGGGCTTCCCTCAGTTTTTTTTTCCTGTAATAAAGTATTAGTAAGCTGATTCTAAATCTTATCAATGATGAATCTTCACTAGTTGATTTACCAATCTAGTGGAATGAATGTTGAGTACTATTTTTCATGATTTTTTTTGAAACTCTATGGAAAGACTCTAGATAAATATAATCTCAAAAAATTTGGAACTAAGATTTGCTTCTCCTCTCAATATTTTTTGTGACTTTCCTATTCCTAGTGACCTACTATGGCTCTCCCTATTCCTATTGATCTATCATGGCTCTAATACCACTATTATATTTTGATGGTGTATGCCAAGGGAGAATGCAATCACAGGATGTTGAATATGTAGAAATGTAAGATGCCAAAATATACTATTAATGAAAAGTGATAAATATGATACAATGTTCAAATGGAGGAAATGAAAACTCTGAAATGGATGCTAAAGAACTACATGGTATCCATAACCAATATATATTGTGATCTACCCAATAAATCCACTACTACCTACAATGATATCTTATCACTCACTATGATGCCCTTTATATAGAAATGTGAATTACTTGGACAACACTCTACCTAGCTATACAAGGGGACACCTTGCACATTTACAACTTACACATAGACACTTGTGCATTTATTATATTACTTGAAGTAACTAGCTAAATACCCCCTAAAGTAATCTACTACTCTAGTTATGTACCAAGGGTGGTACATTTACATGACCCAAATGATGTAATATACTCTAACGGGAGTTAGAGTAATTGGGTTTCTAAGGTAGGACTTAGCTCATTATTCAACTTTATTGTGGATGTGGTGGTCTCAAGGGACACCGTTTGTAAAACTATTGAATAAATTTTTTATTTTACTTCTTGTTAAAGTATTTAGAAGTCAGTTTGGATGATCTTTGAATTTTAGACCCAAATGAAAATTTTGGTGACTTAGTTAGAAGGATAGAGCCCTTACGTACATTGACTTGGTTATATATTTTAGAAATAGGTTATGTTGGATATTAAGGTGCATAGTTGTCTTTAGAAGAAACTTCAACTCTAACATTTTTCACTCTAGCTATGGAAATTCAAAAGGTTTTAATCAGGAAGTTTGCTTGATTATATAGGACCTCTTATGGCTATTTTTGGATTGGGAAGCATAATGAGAATGTTGGATTACTCTTACTCATGGCTAGATATTCGATTATATGGAATTGGGTTGAGAGTTATGGTAACCTTGTAAAGAAATATAGAAACCTACATCGATTGGTTTATAAAACCGTTGGAGTTGTTAAAACTCTTATATGGTAAGTATTGCGGTGGGATTTTACATTCGCACTTTGAATTGATGAGTTTTTCTTGAGATTCCCAGGTATTTATAGAAATGATTTTAAACTTTGGGTAAATATGCTTTGTTTAGTTAAGAAAGAGATATATTGGGTTTTATGAAAATTTTGTTATCCATACTTTAAATTTGATCCTTTAGTACTTTGTAGTTCATTACTTAGAGGATGGGATTTGAGTAGAATCTATTAGAACCTTGATATTGCAAGGAAAGATTACTCCAATAGCATCTTGTCAAAGGGTATGTGATTTCTAGGATGTCTCAGGTTGAATACCTTTAGTGTTGCTAATGGTTTACTATTAGGGAATGAAATCGTAGAAGGGAGAGAAATAGAAGATTTTTGGTTGCTTAGTACCACTTATTATAGCTCCTTAAAAATGTTTTGTTGGAAACATAATTACATGCATTGTAATAATTGGTTCTTTGATGTGTTTGTATGTTTAGAGAGAAGACATGTTATTGTGTTGGCATGTTATTTTGTATGACCAAAGAAGGCACAGAAAGATCAGGAGAATAGAGAACGTGTTTTGGAGTATTTCCAATTCGGTTCAAAAATTTAATGTATATATGAGCTAAGAGGTAAACCCATGATGTAGTTCCATAAGGGATATGGAACTTGATGGGATGTCTTAGGCTCGGATATATGAAGCCAAAGGTTATATTTACGGATAAATAAATAGTTCATAGTGTAAGTCAAGGGAATACTAATTATCCCTTGGAAAAGATATTAATATTATGGAATACTCCATCCCAATGTATAAATTAAGCTTAAATGCCAAGAAAAGGGAAATTATTTGAGGTTGGGTTTTCCCTTCAGGGTTTCTCCCAAGGTAAAAAAAGTGTATTGTGTGGTTTATTTTTAGTATTGGTGATTGGTTTAAAGTAATTAAAGAATAATATGGTATTTTGTTATTGAATAATTGATCATGATACTTATGGAATTGTTGTATATTTAATTATAAAAAATATGAAATTTGGATCCTTGAATCAATTATGAGTAATTATTGTTACAATTGAATTTCTCATAAGGATGATTACACATTGAGATTATAAGGAAGCAATTCTAAAATAATAATTGATAGTATATTATTTGGTTCTTATGATCCCTTTATGTTAAACACTACATTTTAGAATTGACCAATAAATTCTAGTCAATTAAGCATGGAATGGTTTAAGCCTTATGTGGCATTTGTATTTGAACAAATGCAAAGTAATGTGCTAAGAAAATGATCAAACCTTCATAAGAGGAATTTAGAAGAAAATGACTAAGAATGAGTTGAAGAATGTAACCTCCTTAATTTATGAGAAGTCAAATTGATAAGTAGAGGAACTTACGACTTGTTAGATTATATTATGGAGATAAGAATGTCATAGTAGTAAATGTCTAATTATATAGCCTAATTGAGTACTACTTCAAATATACCATAGGGATATAGATTGGATGGAGTTAAGGATTGCCTCAAATGATGAGAAAGGGGAACATATCCTTGAACTCCATAATGGTAAACACATAAAGAGTAGTGATACCTAATTATAGTAAATGAAAAATATGGCTAGTTAAAATGATAATGCCCTAAAGAAGGAATTTTAGAATGGAGGCCTATGAGTGATATTTATAGCTCATCGTGTAGATGAGAGGGATAGAAAATCCTCTATTTTCACAACATTCATATAGATGGACTTATGCGGTGTGAATTAGGTAGTGTGTTTATTTTGATAGAATGAAAGGAAGGTTAATGCTAGCTCATTGGATCCATAAGATGGATAGTTTTGACCATAAAATAGAACACCTAGTGCTCTTACATAGCTAGATGTATGTATATATTAAATATGGGTGTGCCTCAATGAAGAACTTAGGGAACTGTTAGTTGAACCTAAACATATATTCTAAAACCTTGGTGTATTTGTTGTAAAAAAAGAGATGGAAAAATATTTTGAGCTATGACATTTGGTATCAGAGTGCTTGGTTCATAGGGATACGAGTTTCCTTACACAAGTATAGATAATTGTATTAGGGTAGTGCACCATGTAAAAACTATACCTACAAAGAAAGTGGGTCTACTAAAGATAGACCTTGATTATCTAGCTAGGGTAACTAGGAATATAGTTGCCAGTAGGAGAAACAATTCAAGGATGAAATTGGGAATTTATTTTTTACTATCTCTCCTATGTATGGTCAGGGACAATACCATCTAAGAGAAGAAGAATAAGTGCTACCCAATCTATGAGGAATACATGGCAAAATAATGTAGAGGCTAGTGTTGCAAATATAGATACGAATAGCCCTAGTACAGAAAGGGGTGATATTACTATAATAGTTGCCTTACTAAGGGAACATATGGAAACACAAAAATAGTTGTTGGATGCTATAGTGAATAAAAATTCACAAGCTAGAAATTATAGTATGGGTTGAGAGAATGAACCCATTATAGAGGCACAATAGGCCAGGGTCCAACTAGAGCTCAAGTTGGAGAAATATATGAAACATCTAAAATCTTCCAATTTCAATAGAGAGGAACATGGTGATAAAGTCAAAGCTTGGCTGAAAGAGATAGAAACCTAATGTAATATGAATAACTACTACATTGACACCCGAACGTCCTATGCTACTTTAAATTTATAAGGGGTTGGTTTGGATTGGCAGGAAACATATAGTGGAGAACTAGGAATTAAGGTTGTAGTTGATTTGAAATGGGAGAACTTTGTGATAGATTTCAAAGAAAGATTCCTCACTAAACACTTCTACACCAAACAAATTGAAGAATTCACCAAGCTTATACAAGGGACTAGAATGTGGAAGTTTTTTTTTTATAAATTTATCAAGCTACTAAAGTATGTGCCCACATATAATAATAATATGAAGGTACATAAGTTTATACTAGGGATAGATCCCAGAGTAGGGCATGAAGTGAATATGTAGGAGCCTGGTACTCTTCACAAGGTCTATGATCTAGACATGAAATCTAAAATCTACCTTGAGACTTACTTTGATTATGAAGGGGCATTTGAGCAAGATGAAGAGGCATTGAGAAAAAGAAACGGTGCAAGGTTTATGAAATGGGAAAGTGAATAGGAAAACAGTATTTCCCCTCGATAGAAAATAAGGAATGATAGAAAGCAAGGAAATTTTAGGAAGAGTTTCAAAGGGAAGTATCGTAATCCTAACAATTGCAATAACGGATATAAATGATCATCAACATAGGGTCAGGTCAATCCTTCACAAGCAATGAAATCAAAAGATGAACAAAAGAAAAAAATATATCCAAGACCCAAAGCAAGATGTTATGAATATGGCAATATGCATTACACCAAAAAATGTCCACTTAAAGTAGGAACAAGTTTTAAAGGAAAAAACCCGCTTATAAAGAACCTACACACAATATTTATGCAATAATAGGGAGTCAAAATCTGGAAGATCAAGCCAATCCACTATTGATAAAAGGTAAGATATTTGGTATAAATGTTAGAATTTTGATTGATAGTGGTTCCATATATAACTTTATTTCCACTAGATTAATTACAGATATACCAAAAAGACCAGGAATCTTCGTACATGGGAGGAAAGTCGAGTATGGATAAGGATAAACCTACTCTATAGATCAGTGTTACTCTATGACTAAAATTATCTTACCTAGTGGCACAACTATAGGTTGTCTTTATGTAGCATCACTGCATGCTTTTGATTTAGTGCTAAGAATGGATTGATTGCAAGCACATAAGGTTGTAATCAATTTCTAAAATAAATGGATTGAATACTCAAAATATGGTGGGAATATACAGAGGGTGTACAAACTACAAGGGACTTTTAGATCCTAGATCCTCTCTATAATGTATTTTAAGAAGGAAATGAAGAGAGGAGGAGAATTTTATGTAGTGAAATTGAATGAAATAGAAAGTAAAAAGAAGAGGTGTTTGAGAGGCACCCTATACTTCAAAATTTTAGCGGTATATATCCAGAATATTTACCTAGATTACCCCCTAAGTGTGAATTTGATTTCACAATTGAACTTCAACCTAGAATAGAACCTATTCATAGAGATCCTTATAGAATGAATTTGATTGATATGCAAGAACTAAAAATGTAGTTACAAGGTTTACTGGAGAAGGGATTGATTAGACCAAGCGTGTCACCATGGCATGCACCAGTGTTGTTTTTTAAGAAAAATGATGGTTCCTTGTGACTATGTATAGACTATAGGATGTTAAAAAAGGCAACCATTAAAAACATATATTATGTACCTAGAATTGAAGACCCATTCAATCAGCTTAAGGATGCCACTATCTTTTCAAATATTGATTTAAATTTAGGATACCACCAATTGAGGATTCAAGAAGAGGATACCCATAAGACAACTTTCAAAACTCAATATGGACATTATAAGATTACTATATTGTCTTTTGGTCTATTGAATTCTCCAACAACATTTATGAACTTGATGAATAGTATTTTAGGAAGCTTTTGGACTGATTTGTTCTTTTATTATTAGATGATATTTTGATATATTCTTGGAATAATATTGAGCACAACAAATACCTTGAGATCGTGTTGGAGCTACTAATAAAGAATTAGTTGTATGGGAATTTATCGAATTATGACTTTAATGTCCCTAGAGTGTAATACCTAGGGTGTATTGCATCAACAAAAGGGATCATGGTAGATCCTAATAAAAAAGAAGCTATTTTGAATTGACTTCCACCCAAAAATGTGATAGAAGTCTAAATTTTCATGATTTTGACTAGATATTATAAGTGTTATGTTAAAGACTACAAGATAACCACTCCAATAACTAATATTTAGAGGAAGGGAAAAGAATTTAAGAGGATGGATAAATGCAAGGAAGATTTTGATCTACTCAAAAAAGACTCACTACATCTCCCATACTAAAGATACCTGACCCTCAGGCTAGCTTTTATGTATGTACAGATACATCTTTGGAAGATTTGGGAGGAATGCTCTCATAATATGAAGCAATAATAGCTTATGGATCCAAGAAATTGAAACAACATGAAGTAAATTATGCAACCCATGATTTGGAATTGGTAGCAGTAGTTTTTGCTCTTAAAAGTTGATGACACTATTTTCTAGGGAGACCCTTTGAGCTGAGAACAAACCATAAAATTCTAAAATATATACTTAATCAACCTTTGTTAAATGCTATGCAAAGAATATGGATAAAATTTCTCGATGAATATGATTTTGGCATTGAATACATTAAAGAAAAGGAAAATAAGATTGTTGATGCACTCAATAGGAGAAGACATATAATTATCTTGTCTTGCATTCATGAAGATTTGATGGAACAGGTTAATGAAATGCAATAGAAGGATGTGTTTTGCAATCAAATCCTAGAAATAATGGAAAGTAAATCCAATGAAAGTAAGGACTTTAACATCAAGGATGGTTTCTTGTGTTTTAAGGATAGTGTAATTCCTAAGGGTAGTAATTAAGGAAAATTATCATGAATGAAGCACACAAATATACATATTCTACTCACCCAGGAGGGGCAAAAAGGAGAGGGAATATGAAGAAAATATTCTACTAGCCAAGAATGAAGAGGGACATAATTGAATTTGTCTCCTAATATCTTGAATTCCATAAGGTAAAGGTAAAATAGACATCTTGTAGGACTGTTGTACCCTCATGATGTACCAACACAAAAATGGTAGGTGATTTTAATGGATTTTATTGTAGATTTACCAAAGACCAGATTTCAACATGATACAATCCTATTTGTGGTCAACAGACTAACCAAGGTTGTGCACTTT
The DNA here is from genome assembly GCA_028583015.1 of Wollemia nobilis. Lineage (NCBI taxonomy): Eukaryota > Viridiplantae > Streptophyta > Pinopsida > Araucariales > Araucariaceae > Wollemia > Wollemia nobilis. The sequence continues at coordinate 12,332,577 of JAQPPZ010001125.1, forward strand.
ATACCCAAAAATACCAAGGATGATGTCGTGATTCTGGGTAATAGATTTGCCAAGGAAATATTTAGGCTTCACGGTTTCTTGGAAGTGATCATTTCATATAGGACTCGAGATTCACATCTAAGTTTTGGTAAGCTTTACACTGAGCCATTGGCACCAAATTAAACATCAGTTATGCATACCAACCAATAATCGATGGGAAAACTAAAAGGGTAAATTGGGTTTTAAAGGACATGTTTTGCATGTATTGTATGGATCAAAAAAACTAATGAGAAGATTACCTGCACTTGGCAGAATTTTCCTAAACAACGATCACCATTCGATCTTAGGCATGGCACCATTTGACGCTCTATATGGCAGAAGGTGTGGGACACCATTGTCATGGGATAATCTAAAGGATAAAATTATGCATAAACTCGATATGGTAAAATAAATGGAGCAACAATTGAGAGCAATCAGAGAAAGTTTGAAAGAAATTGTGGATCATAACAAGAGTTATGCTAACCTGAAGAGGTCACCAAGAGATTTTATTGTAGGTGACAAGGTATTTATGGGGGTGAGACCAAAGAAGAGTACTATTAAATCCACAAAACTTGATCCATATTTTTTCAAACCCTTTGAAATTACAAAAAAGTTAGTCATGTGGCATACTGACTTGCCCTACCACCCAATCTGTCAAATATTCACAAAACCTTTCATATTTCATTGCTTAGAAAATATGTAGCTAATCTTGATCATGTGTAGGAATTTTATAATTTGCAAATGGTGAATTCGGAGGCTATAGAGGTTCGACTAGTAAATATCCTTAAGTTTTGTTCCAAATTTATGAGGAAAGAAAATTTAGAGCAATGTAAGATCTAGTGGGACAGCTACTCTGAAAGGAATGCTACTTGGGAGAAAGTGGAAAATATGTAGAGATATTTTTCATTTTTGTTTGAGCGATATGTAGTTAATGTTTTATATACTATGATGAAACACAAAGGAATGTGTTAAGCCTAAGGAGGGGATAATTTAATGACCCTACCTTGGCAGATGATGAGTTGTCGTTAAGCACATCATTAAATCTCAAAGATCTTATCAATCCGGGGTGGTGTCCAATGCTGTCTACGATAGAAAGTTCAAACAAAGTTGCATTTTAGCTCATTTGGGAGTAGCAGGTCTTTATTGGTAGGATTTATTGTGTGGGGTATTTGTGTCACTTCTATCCCTATATTGCATAAATTAAACCTTAATATAATTGCAAGAATGAAAAACTAATTGTTGTCTACAGAAATAAAGTCCTAATTACAATTGCTAAATTGAGACCTAATTGATTTGCAGAAGGAAAATCCTAATTACGGTTGCTAAATGAGAAACCTATGTACTTTTGCAATAATGAGATAAAACAAGTAATAAACTTCTGTCAATACTCTGAAATAGAAGGTCGTCAATCTTTTGTGCAGTGTTTGACAACAAAAACAAGAATGCAAGAAATTACAAAAAATCTTGTAAATTACTGGAAATGGAAATTTGTAGTGAATTGGAAAGTTGCTGGGAATGGAAAGAATAACCAGATCTACCAATAATAATATCACAAAAACATTATGAACAAGAATTAAACAACTAGGAATGTTAGCTGTGCAAAATAATGAAAATGACAAGTTCACAACTTATTCTACTGTAGCAAAATCAGAATAAAACCTGTCTGTCAGTCCTCCTCCTAGGTCTGGAAGTGTCCAGCCTCCTTTCTCAGAAGAAGGTTTTAATTCTTCTTCAAGTCTTACTCACACTCATACATAACAAAATAAATGGAATGAAACTGCACTTTTATTGCTTCAGAAACATAATTACAATTCTGCTGAAATCTGTTACAGGTCTGAAATTACTATTCTATCATCTCTAAATTTATTTTCTATCTCCTCTATCTAATCTAATATATTCCTGATAATAATATATTAGCTCAACCTAGACGGGAGCTATCTTTTATAGATGCCTAAAATCTAATTACAAACAAAAAATATGTTGTCCTGATATCCTGCAGAATTTCCTGGGTTTATCCTAGAAGAAGATCAAATTTGATATTTTCCATAAATGGTGGCTTTGGATGGCAAGGATGGAAAATTTATATGGGATATATTTTCCCTTAACTTTCTCAACTTTATTATCCCATTTTCCATCGCCAAAATTCAGTCAAAAAGTCAAAAAGTACATTCTGTTTTCATTCCGAAGATAAGTGGCTCATTTCGAAGATCTTTAGAATGACCAACTGTGTTGACTCCAAATGGTTTTAGCTGCATTTCTCAAGTGTATTATCCCTTAGGATTAGATTACAATAGTCTTCATTCTTCCTTGGATGTGAATTCCATGCCTTGCCATTCAATGGAAGCTGGCTAGAATTTATATGGAAAAACCAGTTTTCTGCTACACAGTAATAAGTCTTTGTACTATTTGATGAATTTAGAGAAACTAATGCTTAATGATCATCAAAATAAGACTACTGAAATGTTGTTGTCAACCTAATCATGAAAATATAACATAAAACTATATAAGAACTGTTAAAAATTAGAATATAATGTCCTTAATAGTTCAATCACGCAAACAATTAACACACAACATATTAAATCAACTTGACTAGCATATAAGATAATTCACAAGAGTTTTAGGTAGTTTTAACTATTTAAAACATGCTATAAATGAGGCTTATTCAGGCCTCATCAGTAGACTTTTTCATGTGGATGGATTTATGTTTTTGATGTGTTTCTTTGTTGATGGATAGGCTGACTATTTTATGTCTAGTTATGCAAAATGTATATTTCATGGAAGATGTAATGCATTTTATGAATGGTATTATTGATTTTCCTAGATGATAATTTATGTATGACATAACGGTTATTGCAAATGATATTTTACTTTCATGTTGAGTTTTTCAGGATATTTGAAACTAACTTGTTACATATATTATGGACTTTAAACAATCTCCCATGCATATCTTAGCTTAGATGCATTAAATTGATGACTTGTCTTGTGATTTATTGGGATGAGGATACTAAGATGGTGGATAAATATTTTTATAGGTCATTGTATAATATTGATGAGTAATACTTGTAAAAAAATATAATCTTACATTTATTTCATGGTGAGGACATTTTTCCCTATGTGGGTAAGTCTAAGTTACAGTTTTGTTGATGCACCCATTAAATTATGGATATTATGGTTTAATCACTTCATGTTTGCCACATTTGTAATGGGTATGTCATTCATTAATGGAAGAGAGAATGAAGACTCGGAGAGGACGTGAAATATGGATGAAATGGAGGTGTATTACGCTTTGACCAAGGAATATTAAAAATGAAAGGAAGGAAGGTAGGTAATGGTGGGTAGTGTAGAAGAGACACAAAGGAACTAGAGCTAGAAAAGAGATGACAAATTGATTGGTCAAGAGAAGAAAATAATAGCATAGAGGTAGATATTCACATCTTCCTTTCTTTTATTGAACTGGTGAAATAATTTGTTTACAACTATTTTTTGTAGCATGTATATGAAAGTTTATCATGGGATTTCTTATGCTAGAGGTTAAGGTAGTTGTATTTTTGGTTTAGAAAAAATGTTTTCACCCTGATATTTGAGGTATAGGAATGTTGGGTGTAACTTGTGTTTCGAGTGTTGACTGGTAATGAACTTGATGCTATCCAAAGTGATGGTAGTTAGAGTAACTGGGTTTCTAAGGTAGGACTTAGCTCATTATTTAACTTCATTGTGCATGTGGTGGTCTCAAGGGACACCATTCACAAAATTGTTGAAGAGAATTTTTATTTACTTCATGCTAAAGTATTTAGAAGTTAGTTTGGTTGATCTTTGAATTTTAGATCTAGATGAGAATTTTGGTGACTTAGTTAGAAGGATAAAACTATTACATATGTTGACCTGGTTATAGCTTTTAGAAATAGGTTTTTTCCAAATCTTAGGGTGTGTAGTTGGCTTTAGAAGAGACTTCAACTCCAACATTCTTCACTTCTATTGTGGAAAGTCATAAGGTTTTAATCAAGAAGTTCGCTTGATTATATAGGACCTCTTATGGCTATTTGTTGCACTAAGAAGCATAATGAGAATGTTGGATTACTCTTACTCATGGCTAGATATTAAATTATATGGAATTAGATTGAGAGTTGTGGTAAATTTGTAAATAAATAGAGAAACCTACATTGATTGGTTTATAAAACCGTTGGAGTTGTTAAAAATCTTATATGGTAAGTAGTGCGATGGGATTTTACGTTGACACTCCAAATTGATGAGTTTTTCTCATGATTTCCAGGTATTTATAGGAATGATTTTAAACCTTGGGTAAAGATGCTTGGTTTAGTTAAGAAAGAGATATATTGGGTTTTATGAAACTGTTGTTTTCCATACTTTAAATTTGATCCTTTAGTACTTTGTAATTCATTACTTGCAGGATGGGATTTGAGTAGAATATGTTAGAACTTTGATATTGCAAGGAAATACTACTCCAGTAGCATCTGGTCGAGGGATATGTACTTTGTGGGATGTATCATGTTGAATACCTTTAGTATTGCTAAGGGTTTGCTATTAGAAAATGAAATCATAGAAGGAAGATAAATAGAACAATTTAGGTTGCTTAGTACTGCTTCTTATAGCTCCTTAAGATGTTTTTGCTATAAATGGAATTACATGTGTTGTAATAATTGGTTTATTGATGTGTTTGTATGTTTAGAGAGAAAAAATATTGATGTATTGGTAGGTTATTTTGTATGACTAAAGAAGACACAAAAATATCATGAGAATAGAGAATGTATTTTGGAGTATCTCCAATTCTATTCAAAAATTTAATGTATATATGAGCTAAGAGGTAAACCCGTGATGTAGTTCCATAAGGGATATGGAACTTGATGGGATGTCTTAGGCTCAAAAATATGAAGCCAAAGGTTATATTTATGGATAAAGAAACAATTCATAGCGTAATTTGAGGGAATACTGATTATCCCATGGAAAAGATATTGGAATGCTCCATACCAATGTATAAATTAAGCTTGAATGATAATAAAATGGAAAGGATTTAAGGTTGGGTTTTCCCTTCGGGGTTTCTCCCAAGGTAAAAAAAGTGTATTATGTGGTTTTGTGTGGTTTATATTTAGTATTGGTGATTTCTTTAAAGTAATTAAAGAATAATGTGGTGTTTTGTTATTAAAGATTTGATCATGATGCTTATGAAATTGTTGTATATATAATTATAAAAAATATGGAATTTGTATCCTTGAATCATTTATGAGTAATTATTGTTAAAGTTGAATTTCTCATAAGGATGATTACACATTGATATTATAAGGAAACAATGCTGAAATAATAATTGATAGTATATTCTTTGGTTCTTATGATCCCTTTATGTTAAACATTGCATTTTAGAATTAACCAATAAATTATGGTCAATTAAGCATGGAATGGTTTTGTATCGCTCCAAATTTTTTGCATCCTTACCTTCAAGCTATAGGATCTATGCTCGAAAGGAGGATGGGAAAAGGATGGCGTGGTACCTCGGACTGAGAGGCCTTGCGAAGGTCCCGCCTCTCGGGGGAGGTGTATTATGGTGATTTTTTGACGGATGGTGGGTTCACCAGGAAACGTTTGAATGGCAGTTTCCACGCCTAGGTTGGGAATGTGTTTAATGTGTTCAATTTTATCTTTAAACATTCGAGTCCTAGGTTTGGCCAAATGAATCTAAGTTGTTCTATTATGAAAATGCAAGCTAAATGAAATACAGAAAACAGATTTTAAACCAAAAACAGAGAGAAAAAGCTAAACTACAGAGCCATACCTGATCCGGATGTCTGATGGAGATTTTGATGTTTGAAGCAGATAGGATCGTCTGGAATTTGACAGGATCATCTCCGACCTGTAGGATCATCTGAGATCTGACGAATTCATCAGACGAATTCGTCAGAGACCTACAAACAGAGAAATAGGCACAAAATACAAAAAATGCAGCAATGCTAATAGAGGATAAAGATGTAAAATAATAATAAGAATGTTAACAGATAATCCTAAATAGGAATGCAAGCAAATTACAATGTTTTAATAGTTAATCATGATTTCATTATGCAATTAAACTACATGGGTGAACTCCAAGATGCAAAATAGCAAAAAATAATAAATAAACTAACTAGATGCAAAATAGAACAGGAGATGAAAAGAGAAAAATGCAAACTCTGGGCACTGATTGCCCCCAACGTTGATTGCAGTCAAAATCATCTCGGATTGGTACGAAATCGTCTCGAATTGAACAGGATCGTCCACGACGAACTGAGCTTGCTCCAGCTAAAAAATACTAAGGTTCCTACAACAAAATTTGGATAGGACTAGTGCAGATAGTAATTTGGGATGTTTTAATGCGTATAAAGTCAAGTTACAGGAAATATCAGCCAGGGGTAGGTTAAGGGGAGGGCCTAAGTTTAAATAGGCTTAGGAGGGAGGTTAGAAGGTTGGAGATCATCCCAATTTGGGAGATCTCCAACGAGGAGGGTCTCTAATGGCACAGACATGCTTTTGCTCGGATTAGAGACGTCGTTGGAACAGAGGCTAATTGAGAAAAATCAGTTTTGGGACAAGATCGTCTGGACATCCTAGTCCAGACGAAATCATTCGATCTAAGGCGATATCGTCTGATCGGCGACGATATCGTCAAACGGTCAAAACAAATTCTAAAAATGGCATGGGAAAGGAGGAAACGGGTTAAACGACGGTTTGGAAGCGGTTTTGGGGGTTAAAATTTGAATTTGAATATTTACTAGAGTAATTGTAATTATTTAAGATTTTACTGCGCCAATTTTAGGGTGCTACATTTTGCCCCCTCTTTAGCGAATTTTTGAAGAAAATGCGTTAAAGATGAGTTCTTCTCGATCTATGAGAAAGCAAAAAATATTCCTAGTTTTAGGCGATGATTCTAGGTCGAATCGTACGACAGCTTACTATGGTGCCCCCTCCGTGTTTTTACCCAAATCGAACGTTTGAGGTAAAAACGCGAAAAAGCAAAATTTTTAAAAAAGTTGTTAAGTGTTTTTGAATAAAATTAAGAAAAATAGGGTAAAACCCTAATTCATTATTACTATTCATTTTCCTAGTTTTTAGAGCTCTGGAGACAAGATGGTCGAGACAACGCACAGATCAACAGAGGTCCGGCGCGGGCTATGGGTAAGGGTCTAAACTGAATTTAGAATGCTTAATTTTTAGAATTTTATGCTTTTTAGATTAGATTTGATTGATTTTTGAGCATCGCGGCCATTTTTGGGCCATCGACGTCATCGAGACGAAATCGTCTCGATTTCATCGAAATCGTCTCGATATCGCCAATTTCGTCTAGGGGAAAAATTGATGAAATGGGGACGATTTCGTCTAGGGGAAAAATCGATGAAATGGGGACGATTTCGTCAAAAAGGGGATGATTTCGGTTGGAAAAATCGGAGACGAATTTTCTCAAATTGGGGACGATATCGTCCAATTGTGGACGATATCATCATTTATGAAATTGAACTTATTTTAACTTGCATTTTTAATTAATGATTTTTATTGTTGATTTTGTTTATTTTGCAGAGAGGATTACTAAAGAGCAGAGAATGGAAATACGGTGGACTAAGGGATGACTTGGCCGCCCTATCTTAGGCAGAGCGAGATCAGCTGGCTCAGGTCGGCCTGTAGCATGTGGTAGAGATGCCACAAGTTTCTACAAATATGGGGCTATTGACAGCCCTAGCAGAGAGGTGGTATCCGGGTTCTTCCTATTTCTGGTTATCAATAGGGGAGATGACTCCCACACTGGAGGATGTATGGAGGATTTTGAGGATCCCCATACAAGGACGGCTGATCACTCCCATGGCCAATCAGGGCCACACGATGATGCGACTGTGTGGCGATCCGAGCTTCACCCTAGAGAAGGGCGGAGTGAACATCGAGTCACTACTCTAGACTCACATGGGTTTTGGCTGGGGTGGTAGGTGGACTTCTGTTGTGCCACTAGAGTGGATGCAGGGTACCATGGGTACTGACAAATGTGGTCTACGACATGAGAGACCACGAGTACAGGTTTTCTTGGGGGAGCTTTGTACTCTGCCGGTTGTATAGGATCCTGCATGGGGTCGTATACAAGGGCGGTCAATGTCTGGTTATGACATCACTACTGCAGGTTTGGTGCTGGGAGCACATTGTGGTGCGAAGGCCGGTAGGGCTTCCACTAATAGGGATTGATGGGGAGAGGCCTCGAGTTTTCTACTGGTGGCTCCAAAGAGGGGCACAGTGGCGGATAGATCTACCAGTGTCCCGGAGACTACTAGACGACCTCGTCTCCGACCAGATCACCTAGAGGCCTTGGAGAGATCATCCAGGGTGGGCCGAGGATGGACAGGAGCTGGCTCGCATCAGGTGAGTCTGCTGGCTGAGGATGGAGAGGGGAGAGGTGGAGCTCCATCGGTATGACCGAGTTTTGAGGTAGTTCGGTCTACAGCAGGGGATCCCATCTCTAAGAGACTATGAGTTTTCTCGGACTGTCCGGGATAACACTATAGTTAGTGGGGCTCCAGATATGTAGTGATTCTAGAGTCAGGACGCAGATGATGCCCCCATTCAGCTAGTGGATGGGGACGACGTTGGGGTAGCCGATGGCTACGATGCCTGGTACATAGGCATTTGCCCTCCTTGGATGATGAGGGCTCAAGGTTTGATTCACGTAGTTGTGCATCGGATGGGGAGGCAGTGCCAGGCAGCCATTGAGGTAGCATAAGGTCACGAAGAGAGAGAGCAGAGGAGGCCACAGGCTCCACAGAGGTCGTGGCAGTGAGAGAGGAGGAAGGAGAGACCCCCTTCTCCATAGAGAGAGAGACCACCATTTCCTGATAAGGGCAAGGGTGTGGACACAGGAGAGAGTAGTGAGATGGCTACTCTCTGGGTGAAGACTGTCCGTCTCTAGGCATAGGTGCAGACTTTGTAGGAGGAGGTTGCACGACATCGAGCGGAGGCTACACAGCTCAGAGATGAGGTTGCACGCCTCAGAGCATGGAGCGGAGGAGCGAGCACTCAGGAGCTGGCACGGTCGATTGCTCAATCCATGTTCTACCAGGTTATCTACTTCCAGATGGTGCCAGAGGGTCAGAGGGTACAGCTACCAGTCGACATTGCTGACCCGATCAGGATTGGGTCATCGAGGACTTCATCTCGATCAATGACTAGGACTTGCAGTACCACACATACTGTGATGGGGCCACCTCATCCACCTCAGGGAGGGGGAGGAGATGAGGCTGAGAGCTCGAGGGGTTCTCGAGACACTGCACAGAGGATATATGATTGAGAGGATTGAGTATGCCAAGATGTAGATTGTGGCATACCAATCTATTTTTGAGATGATGTACATATATTTGATATATATATAGATGAGATATTTTTTGATCATATGACTTGTCTTATGATGATACGTCTTGTTTATATGTTTTTATGATGCTTTAATGTTTGAAGTGTGATTGATTTAATGATTCATGTAATTATGTCGTTGGAAATATTATGGTTGAAATGTCATGCTTTAAAAATTTAAATGAAATAATCTGATGTAACAAATTGGTTGTTGTTGATGTGATAATTTGATAAAAATAAAAAGGACTTTTAACAATAATTTCAAAGGACATTGTCGCTATTATAGACCATTTCATGGAGTCGCCGCTCACTCGGTCGTCAAGCTAATCCCAGTATAGAAATATTGCTAAAAGTAAAAGGGTGCTTAAGATATTGTCTTAAGACTTTGGTGTGATGATGCAAATGATGATGATGATGATGATTTTGTTTTCAGACTTTTCATGAAAATATTATGCATGAAATATTTTAAAATGATTTTTGCTAGGCATAAATTCCTAAGTGTGATAAAATGTTGAATAATTCCTTAGAAATTATACCATGGTTGCAAATTTGCATATTGACATAATGACATGAAATAGTGATAGGTGTTTGTTTTTTTTAGAGCATAATTGTATAACATAATGATTTAAGTCATATGGTTTTTATGATTTTTAAATAAATGGAGAATAAAATTGGTATAATGGTTTGTGCTAGGCATAGAATATGTAGGTATAGACTTATACCATCATCGCGAAAATCAAAGAAGAAAATAGATTGTTTTATTGCATGGTTGATTTTTAATTTTTGAAAAATAAACAGAAAATATGAAGAGGAGGACTTGCGCTAGGCATAAGACTCCTATTTTAGTTTTGGAACTATACCATCATCACAAAACTCGAAAATATATATATATATGTGTGTGTGTGTGTGTGTGTGTGTGTGTGGTTTGAAAGAAATTTTGATTTTTGATTATGTATGTAGTTGTCTTTATACTAACAAACTGTACTTTAAAGAAAAAAAATGAATTTATTCCAAACAATTTGCAAAAAATATTTCAAAGTATCTTTAAAGACAAAAGTTAGATTTATAAGGAATCCCATGTGCATATGTGAGTTCATTTCCAATCTTGATTTATCATAATGATACACAAAATCTCTCAAATACAAATGTGTGTGCAATTGCTATGTTCATTTACCAGTTTTGAGCAAGATAATATGATACAAGTGATTTGAATGAACCAAATAAGTGTTCATTAACCATGATTTAGATGCATATAACCATACCAGACTACTATGTAAGTCGGATTATCAAGAGCTAGCTAATCCATAAGCAGACATAGGTCTGTACAAAAGAAGGTCGCTAATGTGACAGACATATCGCCACGCTAGGAGTTACCCAAGGCCAAGCGGGTTGGGCACAAACCACCTGTTATGGGGCTTACCTCACAATTTTTGAATAATTGAGAATTCCAGGGATTCAAGCTCATCAACCCTTCTTTTCTTTTCAAGGGATAGGGAGAGGGATTTTATTGCTTTTGCTTTTGCTTTCTTTTGCTTTTCTTTTGTATTTTTGTATGATTTTTGAGATAATGCTTGAAACATTTTTGTAATGATATAAAAGAACATTTTTCTTTTTCTCTTTTTTTTTTCTCTTGAACTTTGCTTTTCTTCCTATGCTAGGGATACTTGCTCGGATTAGCTGTAGAGCAAGGTATTTTTATTCGGGTAGGGGTGAGCTTGTCCTTTTGCCAATTCTCAAAGATTCTAGACCATGTGCATGATAGGATAGCAGGGGAAACTTTTCGCTCAAGAAACCACTTCTACTATGTAGCATAGCAAGGATATTACAAATATAATCATTTTATTGTGAAAGGATGTGCTTGGTTTAAGTAAATAACAAGATCAATTCTCTGTGCTCAAACTTTATTTAATTGAATTTTGTGAACTTTGATATAAGAGAGATTAGTAATCATGCTAGATAAAAATCAAGATATTTATTTTGTGTTTGTGAAAGTGAGGGATTCCAAATAAATGCTAATTTATCCAAAATAATTTGAAATATATAACTGCAACATTTGTAAGAAGAAATATATACAAATACTTTTTGAGAAGTTTGAGAATGTTGACTCTCTCTTTCTTCTTTATTTTGTTTTAGTTTCGAAAGAGTCAAGAATATTGTTGTTTTTATTTTTATTATTTTTGTTTGTTTTTGTTTTTGTGTAAACAGTTTGATATATTTTTAAAATAAGACAACATGCAAAATATGTACAAATGATGAAATGACTAAATTTTATGCATAATATCACTTAAGATGCATAATATTCATAGGTTCTTTAAGTTCTTTACCATCTAAGGTAGATAATTTATATGCTCCTGATTCAAATTTAGTAGTGATAATGTATGGTCCAAGCCAGTTGGGCTCAAATTTACCTTTAAGGTCTTTAGTTGCATTAGTATTTTTTTTATTTTCTTTTAAAACAAGGTCACCGATCTCAAAGGATCGATGACGAACTTTTTTAGCATATGATCTTTTAAGCTTGTTTTGGTAGGCACGGAGATGCTCCAAAGCATTGATGCATTTTTCATCTAGGAGTTCCAGTGATTGAGTCTTCCGACTTCGATATTCATCTCCTACTTCGGTATCTTGAAGTAGTAGAGCCAAAGAAGGAACTTCTAATTCAAATGGAAAAATTGCTTCGGTACCATAAACCAAAACAAAAGGTGAAGTTCCAGTGGGAGTTCGAACACTAGTTCGATAGGCCCACAAGGTTGGATATAATCGAATGTGCCGATCGTGGCCGATTTATTGACCAATATTTTGAGAATTTTGATTAAGGTTTTGTTAGATGCTTCTGCTTGACCATTACCCTGAGGATAATAGGGAGTGGACCAACGATGTTGAATCTTATATTTTTGGCATAATTTCTTGACATCTTTATTTTTGAAACAAGTTCCATTATTAGAGATGAGATTTGCAGGAATTCCGAACCTACAAATGATTTGATTAAAAATAAATTTAGAGACTTGTGTTCCAGTGCAGGAAGCTAAAGGCATAGCTTCAACCCACTTCGTGAAATACTCGGTGGCGGTTATGATGAATTTGTGTCCATCAGATGACATAGGATTAATTTTGCCAATAATGTCTAAGCCCCATTTTGAAAAGGGCCAAGGAGATGAAATAGCCTGTAGCTCTTGTGCAGGTGCATGGACAAGGTCAACATGTTTTTGGCACTTGTCGCAATGGCGCACATACTCATGTGCATCATTTTCCATGGTAGGCCAAAAGTAGCCTATCCTAAGGAGCTTTTTAGCAATGACACTACCATTGAAGTGTCCTCCACAAGATCCATCGTGGGCTTCACTCAAGGCTGATTTGGATTCTTCTAAATTCAAACATCTTAATAGGATACCTTCAAAAGATCTCCTATATAAAGTATTGCCAATTATTACAAATCGACTTGCTCATCTACGTAATAACCGATGCTAGTTTCTATTAGAATTGGGAGGGAAAGTCCCATTTTGGAGAAAATCAAATATATTCGTATACCAAGGATCAGGAGTAGTTTCATTGATTAGAAACACATCCAAAGGTTCTAAGCATGACTTATTTGAAGCGGGTTCCTAGAGTCGATGAATAATGATAGTGGCATATTCGTCATCTAACTCCAAGGGCAGGAGAGATGAAGTTGCGGCCATAGCATCAGCCACACGGTTACTAGTTTGAGGAATAGCTTCCAAGGTAACTTGATCAAATAGAGACATTAATTGTAAAACATAGGCTTTATATGGGCACAGTTTATCATCTTTGGTCTGATAAACTTCATTAATTTGGTTTATGACAAGTTGAGAATCACCAAAAACTAACAGATGTTTAATTTTTAGCGCCAAGGCAGCTCGTAATCCGAGGATTAGAGCTTCATATTCAGCAGTATTGTTGGTGCAAGCAAATGTTAATTTGAAGGACGAGAGGAATAAGATGTTTTTGCGGGGATATTAAAATAATACCCGCACTAGCCCCACTCATGCATCGGGCTCCATCAAAGTATAAGGACCATTGTTCAATATGGTCTGCCTCTAATTGAAGGCATTCATCAGGAAACTCAATGATGAGGGGATGGGTAGACTCTAAGGGTGTAGCAGCTAGTTGATCTGCTATGATTTGACCCTTAACAGACTTCTGTCCTATGAATGTGAGGTCAAACTCGCTTAGAGCGAGAACCCACTTGGTTGTACAACCCGATAAATAAGGTCGACTCATGAGATACCTCAAGGGATCATATTTAGCAATGACATAAGTTTTTTGACTGAGCATATAATGGCGTAATTTTTGCGTAGAAAACATTACTGCCAGACATAGTTTTTCTAATGCTTGTGTAGCGGGTTTCATAACTGATGAAGGTTCGGCTAATATAATAATTAGCACGTTCTCTCTTCACATCATCAAGCTGAGCTAACATAGCTCCTAAGGCAGAATCTAAAGCTGAAATATACAGGAGAAATGGGTGATCAGGTCTAGGTGGAGAAAGCACTGGTGGGGTAAGGAGGTATTGTTTGAGAAGTTCAAAAGCTTCTTTACATTCGTCATCCCAATTAAAAGGGACATCCTTCTTAAGGAGCTTAAGAAAGGGACCGGTTTTGTGTGCCAACTTATCGATGAAGCGACGAATAGCTTGAAGCTTACCTTGTAAACTTCATAATTCAAATATATTGGTAGGTGCGGGCATATCAGTGATAGCCGCAATCTTGAGAGGGTCAATTTTGATACCACGTAAAGAAACTATAACCCCTAATAGTTTATCGGACTTAACTCCAAATATGCATTTGGTTGGATTTAATCGAATAAGATATTCTCTTAATCGATTAAAAACTTTTCTCAAATCATCTAAATGATTATCTTCATTAATAGAGCGAGCTATAATATCATCTACATAATCATGTAGGATATCATGCATCATATCATGAAAAATATAAGTCATAGCTCGCTGATAGGTTGCGCCTGCGTTCTTTAAGCCAAATGGCATCACTTTCCAACAAAAAGTACCCCAAGGGGTAATAAAGGTTGTTTTAGCCTGATCTTCAGGAGCTATCCTGATCTGATTATAACCGGAGAATCCATCCATTAAGGACATCATCCCACTCCCAGCAATAAATTCAATGATTTGATCCATGTTTGGAAGAGGAAAATCATCTTTAGGGCATGCAACGTTAATATCTCTAAAATCTGTGCAAACCCTAACTTTGGTGGCTTCTTTCTTGGTGACTGGAACTACATTTGAGATCCATTCAGCATAATCAATAACTTGTATAAAAACAACATTCAGGAGTTTTTCTAACTCCCCTTTGACTAGTAGGGCCACTTTGGGATGCATTTTTCTAAGTTTTTGTTTAACAGGTTTAGCATCCGGATGGACTACTAGATGATGCATGACTATAGAAGGGTCCAGACCTGGCATATCCTCGTATGTCCAAGTGAAGACATATTCATATTCTTTAAGGAATGCAATGTATTGCTCTTGTTTTTCTTGACTTAATTTTGACCCAATATTGATTATGTGAGGATTATCCTCAGTTCCAATGTTAACTTTAATGACGTTTTCTACTTCCATGTGTAGATCTCTTTCAAAATTAGGTGGGGTGGGTGAGATGCCCAATTCTTGTAATTCTTTTAAGGTTAAGTTGGATAATTCATCTTGAGGATTAGTGGCCTCAAGATGGGCTATAGTTGGTATAGAACCATCAAAATAAAATCCATTGTGTAAAATTTCTTCAACGGAGACATCGTGGAAGATATCTCCTTCCAACTCATCATCGGATTCAGCAATCATTTCAGGGTAAGCTATGGATAGCATGTTACATGTAAATGGCTGATTTTTTAGAGGCAAATCATCACGCCCATCCAAATAATCTTGATAACATATGAGTTGATTATCATCTTCAAAAGGGAAGGGTTGACCCTTACTAGGAAATAGGCCCACACCACAGCGGGCCGACCATGGTTCTACCTCGAAAGGTTCTTTCATGCCATTTTGGAAAGGTCCCAAGCCTTTCCCTTTATATCCCATTTTAAGCATTATGGGTTTAGCTTTAATATACTCATTAGTAAAATAACACCGAGCATATCCATCATGATGAGTTGTGATATTTTGAGGTATTCTTCCCCAGTCATATCCTTTATAAATGAAGGCACAACTCCTGACTTGGTAAGTACTTCCCATGGGTTGTGGGAGGCCCAAAGTATGAGGAGATGGCGGCAAGTTATTTAAAAGAATTGAATCTTGCATGAAAGCATTTGTTTTTTTTGATATTAAGATTGTGGATAAATCTGGTAAAATTTCATCAAAAAGGGCATAAGATGTAGAAGGATCATTCCCTATATCTTTAGATGTGGAAGGTATGATAGATGTAGATAAAGTGGAAGTGTTAATGAATGGGTCTATAGGTTTTGAAATTATAGGGATAGAACATGAAGGATTGGTTGTGGATTGAAGATATTTTTGAGGTTCTAGAGTGGTTTGTTTAGAAGATTGTTGATCTATATATGAGGGTGAAATGAATGGAGGAGAAATAGGTGAAGCTATGGGTGTGTGTTTCACAATTTTAGATGAAAAATAAGAATTAGGATGTGTGGATGATAGAGCGGGGCAAAATTGCACTCCAACAGGTTCTACCAAAGCACACATATCAAAGGGTCTAGGATCACCATGGATAGTGACCAACTAATTTTTAAATTCGAATTTAACACATTGGTGTAAAGTTGATGGGACAACCCGCATTGCATTGATCCAAGGACGACCCAAGAGTATATTGTACGATGCGGGGAAATGTACAATAAACACGGTCGTATCTAAGGTTCTAGGACCAACTTGCAATGGGATGGTAATAACTCCACACGTTTCTTGTGTTTCGTCATTGAAATCTTTTATGATCATGTCAATTTTCTTCATTTCATCACTTCTAAAGCCAAATCGTTGGTAGAAGTCAAAAGTACAAATGTTTAGAGATGAACCATTATCAATCAGGACTCTTTTAACAGCTACATCTCCAATTAGAGCGGTAATATATAAGGGATTATCCTTATGTAAAATGTGTTGTGGGATATCTTTATCCCGGAAGTCAATACAATCGACTTCTCTAGTGATGATATTATTGGCCATGGCTTCAGGTTGAATATTTTGAGGCACCATCATTTGGCTTAATGTAAGCATCAACTCATCCCTATGGGTAGGAGAAGATCTTAATAAATCCAAAAGGGAAATTCTGGTTGTAGTATTGGATAATTGCTCATTAATATTGTAAGGGGGTTTAGGTTGAACATTGGAAGCATGATTCCCTTTATTGGGATTTTTCAAAACAAATGGAGTTGATCCATCATTCTGATTTGGTTCTTGTTGAGAATTTTGAGCTTGTTGTTGGGTAACGACTCCAATGGTACCTACAATGTTATATTGAAGACGTTGAACTAGTCTCGGTTGAGCGTTTATGGCTTGTTCATTAGGGAGGAATTGATTAGAAGAGGGTTGAGTAGTAACTCTTCTAGGAAATGGTTCTTCTAGAACCATAGCATCTGTGATGGGTTGAATAGGATCTGATTCATTTTTAGAACTATTCGATTGGTTTGAAGTGATGTCTATTTCACTTTTAGTATCTGATTCTATATCACTAGGATCGGGAGTTTGAAAATTATGTAGGGGCCTGGTCGTGACCAGGGATAAAGTTGTGTCAAATGTTTGAGGATCCTGAACAGGTAATTGTCCGCTAATAGTTCCTACATATCGGGTAGGAGGGGGAACATTATGATGCTCAATTTGATTGGCCACCTCTTTACCATGTCTTGGTAAAGGATGTTGAAATATGTCTAATGATTGATTAGCATTTTGATTTTGATTTTGGGGAATGTTCTTTTGAGCGTTATTAGGAGCATTTTGTTTAGGTTGGAAGGCTTGCACCTCCATTTCATTATTATCAATCAGATCTTGTATTTTATGCTTTAACCTTTTACAAGCATTGGTAGAGTGTCCAGGTCCTCTATGGAAATCACAGTGTAAGTCAACTCTGTATCCGGGTATAGTTGGATCAGGTTCCTAGATAGTTGGTAATTGGATCAAACCTCTTTCGAGTAATTGAGGTAAAATAGTTGATAATGGTTGATTCAATCTAGTAAATTCTCGAGGAGGTTTATCAGGAGGTTTCAATATAAATTTTTTTGTTGTCTTCATTGCATTGATATTAGCAACATTTCTGTTGTCAATGACTCCGTCACCTATGACTTGTTTGTTTTTATATTGATTTTTGGAGGTTTTCTCATCATATTTCTTCCTAAGTTGGCCTCTCCTAATGAGGGCATCTTCTACTCTTCGAACTAAATCTATAGCCTGATCGAAGGTAGTTAAAGTAGCAGTTGATAACTCATAAGATATTTGTTCTTGCAAATTATTGATAAAAATGTCCAACATTTCCCTATAAGGTAGCACAAAGTGCAGTCTTCCTATCAACTGCCTCCATCTAGCTAAGAAATCAGCAAAACATTCATCTTTGTCTTGTTTTAAGTTGTATAAATCTTTAATGGTGACATGCCTCTCGATGTAGGCACTAAATTGATGGACGAAATATTCAGTTGTTTCTTCAAAATTTCTCAAAGAATGAGTGGGTAGTTGATAGTACCACTCTAATGCCATTCCACCTAAACTTTTTGGGAACATTTTTAGTAATAGCAAGTCATCATGTGATATATCATGACATGCTATCCTAAACATGCGAAGATGCTCTATGGGATCTTCGGTTCCTTTATATATAGGCGGGATGGGCATGGGAAAATGCTTAGGGTATGGTTGTGCTACAACTATGGGATCCAAAGGTTGACTACATATCTCTCAATAATTGTACGAGGGACGGTAGGGATCTATCTGGTCCATATGCGAAGCTAATTGTTTCACCATGGCTTCCAGATTACTAGTTTGCCCACCATATTGGTTCGGTAGGGCATTAATATGGGATTTGTGAACATATGATGGAGGGACATGCATATTAGATGCTATATTGCTATTGTGTAAATTTTTGGTAGGAAAGGTGTTATGAAGAAATTTTGAAGTTGTATTATGCTGTATCCCAGATTGTTGAAAATTGGTGTTTGGCTTCATTTTAGATTTTTGTTTACTTGAAGCATATTGATCAATAGTTTGGCGAAGTAAAGTAGTGAAGGAAGTTTTATTTTGTGTGGGCATGATTTTAGGCTCAATAACAGGTTCCTTAGGAGGTTGGGTAACCTGTTATTTTGGCATGTTCTGAATCATAGTGACCATATCTCTATTGGATGGTCCAGCCTTATCACTTTCTTGGTCAATAAAAGACAAGGGATTAGTGTGCACATCAAACATATGTTCCATGGCTGCTTGAGTGTCACTAATTTGCCCTTTATCAATACGGACTGCCATATTAAGAGCGCCGATGTTATTATTGAAAAATTTCCAAAAATGATCTAAGTTATCAAAAGCAATAGTTCCATCTGGAGCTACTCTAGGGGATGAGGATCCATCCTCTTTAACATTTTCTTCTTGTTCATTGTCTTCACCTAGGTCATCTTCTGGTTGATCTAGAGTTTCTCCTTTCGAAATTGGATCCTCAGGAAGGACATTTGGGTTTCTTATTTTATCTTCTAACCAATATTCTTCTTCTCCTTCAGTTTGTTTACCATTCCTAAGTTTAGGCATTGTGCTTAACTTAGATTTCAGCAAATATATATATATGCTATAAGCTTAAGAGGTATATATTAATTATATACCTACTACAATATTTAAAATGAAATGTTTTGGTTTTTGTTATGTTTTTTAGTTTTTCTTGTTTTTGTAATAATATTGTAAAGATAACAAACAACACAATAAATGCAAGAAATAATAATAATGAAAGCAATGATCTAGTTTTCTATAAATAATTTATAAATATCATTAATGGGCTCAAGTTCTTCAGAAGTCATGAAGTGTTCTTCTTCAAATTGAAAATTTTCTTTCAAGAATTTAATGAAAAGGGCTATAGTGATATTATTTGTCTCAGATTATGGTTAATAGAAGTAAAGCTCATGGCAATACTCTCGATATAACACAGCTCAAGCAACTCTATTCCATATTTACCTATCCGTAAGAATGACCTCTTGGTCTTCTACATGACCTAGGAACTAGTGTATAATGGCTGCGTTCTCGAGGTATTCCTCGAAGGTGAAAAATTCTGAAGACACAAGAGCTCTCCTATAAGCTAACCATCTATGGCAGGCCCTCTGAAGTTCATGATAAAAGACAAGTTGATGAGGATCCAGGATTCTATCTAGGACAAGCCTTTTGATTTGTTTAAGTTTTGTTGACCTAGATGAAATGACACCTAGTCTTCTATCAAGTTCGTCCCACAAAAGTTGGTTTCTATCTGTTTCAGGCACACTAAGCACAGAATTGATTTCTATGGCTACTAATTGGTTTTTGACATTTATAGTAACTGCTAATATTTTCTTAGGAGCTACCATCTAGACATGATATGCAACTTATTAGTTTTAAATGATTTGAAATGCATCTATGTTTTTTTTTTTTTTTATTTTTTTGTTTTGTTTTCAAAAGGTTTTAAATGCATTCACGTCGGGTTCACCAAAATGTATCGCTCCAAATTTTTTGCATCCTTACCTTCAGGCTATAGGATCCGTGCCCGGAAGGAGGATGGGAAAAGGATGGCGCGATACCTCGAACTGAGAGGCCTTGTGAAGGTCCCGCCTCTCAGGGGAGGTGTATTATGGTGATTTTTCGATAGATGGTGGGTTCACTAGGAAACGTTTGAATGGCATTTTCCACGCCTAGGTTGGGAATGTGTTCAATTTTATCTTTAAACATTCGAGTCCTAGGTTTGGCCAAATGAATCTAAGTTGTTCTATTATGAAAATGCAAGCTAAATGAAATACATAAAACAGAGAGAAAAAGCTAAACTACAGAGCCATACCTGATCCGGATGTCTGATGGAGATTTTAATGTTTGAAGTAGACATGATCGTCTAGAATTTGACAGGATCGTCTCCGACCTGCAGGATTGTTTGAGATCTGACAAATTCGTCAGATACCTACAAATAGAGAAATAGGCACAAAATACAAAAAATGCAGCAATGCTAATAGAGGATAAAGATGTAAAATAATAATAAGAATGTTAACAGATAATCCTAAATAGGAATGCAAGCAAATTACAATGTTTTAATAGTTAATCATGATTTCATTATGCAATTAAACTACATGGGTGAACTCCAAGATGTAGAATAGCAGAAAATAATGAATAAACTAACTAGATGCAAAATAGAACAGGAGATGAAAAGAGAAAAATGCAAACTATGGGCACTGATTTCCCCCAATGTTGATTGCAGTCGAAATCGTATCGGATTGGTACGAAATCGTCTCGAATTGCACAGGATCATCCACGACGAACTGAGCTTGCTTCGATTGAAAAATACTAAGGTTCCTGCAATAAAATTTAGATAGGACTAGTGCAGATAGTAATTTGGGATGTTTCAATGTGTATAAAATCAAGTTATAGGAAATATCAGCCAGGGGTAGGTTAAGGGGAGGGCCTAAGTTTAAATAGGCTTAGGAGGGAGGTTAGAAGGTTGGAGATCATCCCAATTTGGGAGATCTCCAATGGGGAGGGTCTCTAACAACGCAAAAATGCTTCTGCCCAGATTAGAGATGTCGTTGGAATAGAGGCTAATTGAGAAAAATTAGTTTTGGGACAAGATCGTCTGGACGTCCTAGTCCAGACGAAATCGTACGATCTAAGGTGATATCATCTGATCGACGATGATATCGTCAAACGGTCAAAACAAATTCTAAAAATGACGCGGGAAAGGAGGAAACAGGTTAAACGATGGTTTGGAAGCGGTTTTGGGGGTTAAAATTTGAATTTGAATATTTACTAGAGTAATTGTAATTATTTAAGATTTTACTGTGCCAATTTTAGGGTGCTACAGGTTTAAGCCTTGTGTGGCATCTGTATTTGATAAAATGTAAAGTAATGTGCTAAGGAAATGACCAAACCTTCATAAGAGGAATTTAGAATAAAATGACTAAGGATAACCTCCTTACTTAATGAGAATTCAAATTGATAAGTAGAACTTATGATTTGCTAGATTATATTATGGAGATAATAATTTCATAATAGTAAATGGCTAATTAAGTAGCCTAATCGAGTACTAATTCAAAGATACCATATGGATCTGGATTGGATGGAGTTAAGGATTGTCTTATATGATGAGAAAGAGGAAAATATCCTTGAACTCCATAATAGTAAACACAAAGAGTAGTGATATCTAATTATAGTAAATGAAAAATATAGCTAATTAAAATGATAATACCCCAAAGAAGAAATTTTGGAAGGGAGGCTTATGAGTGATATGTCTAGCTCATCGTGTATATGAGAGGGATAGACAATCCTCTACGCTCACAACATCCACATAGATGGACTTATACGGTGTGAATTAGGCAGTGTGTTTCTTTCGATAAAATAAAAGAAAGGTCAATGCTAGCTCATTGGATCCATGAGATGGATAGTTTTACCCATTAAATAGAACACCTAGTGCTCTTACATAGTTGGATTTATGTATAGAGTAAGGATGGGTGTATCTCAAGGAAGAACTTAGGGAACTGTTAGTTAAACCTAAAAATAGATTTTAGAACGTTGGTGTAATTTTTGTAAAAAAAATAGAGATAGGGAAATTTTTTGGGTTGTGACATTTTGAAACTCATGTCTTAGCATTCGAGAACAAAATATCACCTAAAAAGCTAAAATTTTATCTTCCAAGTTCCAAAAGGCATTAGTATATGCAAATATCTAGATCATATTTGAAACAACCAAGTAATACATCCTACACTTAAGTTAGCTATTATATTTCTACAACTACATCCTAATCCACTAATTATCCACACATAATGGAATAAGAGGTGTTTATTTCTAGTAGAGAGTTACTATTACATAAAAGGCTCAACATTAGTTTTTAATCGGGGTTCTCCTTAAGCACTCTTCAAAATGTTTATTAAAAATTTTGAATTTAAGAGTACTTTTAAGAAATTATTATTATTATTTAAATGTATAAAAATAAATTTAATAATTTCTAAAATTTTGTAACATTACAAATCCAATTTAAATGGTACCAAAAGTCCTCTTGTAAATATAATATTTACTATTAGAATTTTTTTCTTTATTGTTATTATATTTTTATTTTAACATATTTATAATATTCAAATATTGGAAGGGCCTCAGCTCTTAACATTGTTGCACCTTCACAAGGAGTTCATGCAAGGCTTAGGCCTGAAATTTGACAATCAACCTAGGTTGTAAATGTTTTAAAATTGCATTGACCCTTTACTTACATTTAAATTTTAGTCTTACAAGTCAAAGTTATAGATATAGACAATATTAATGTATTCATTCAACCATACACACCTACAAAAATATTTATTTTAAAATTATATTTCTAAAATAAATATATATGTATAATATGTATATATAAATGAGTGGTACTCCTTAGAAACAAGATTGCATAAACATATATGATGTGTATTTTTTAAATATGTATGTACATGTGATGGACATATTAAAACATTGAACTTCACCTGGTGCATATATATTTTATTGGTAATTTAACAAGAAAATTAATTTGATAGGAAAATTACTCGAACATGGGTATTTGCCTGTCAAATTTCAAGCTTGACCAACTCCAATATGGAATTTGATCCAATTACTACATGCTTCCAGATTCTAAAGTATATAAGTTGATTATCCAATCCTAGAATAGACCATGCATTTATAAATTGAAATCTCGAAGTCAACTAAGTTGTTTATTTTTCTAAAGAGGAAGGGCAAGTACACTTGACTATCACATTAGTTTAATCTGGTAGTTCTGTGTTCTTTACAAGAGGTCAAGGTGTTAAGCAGATTAATGTGTTGTGTCACACACACACATACAAAGTCCTATTGCAAGATATGTTATTGAACTTCTGCAAGTTGACTCTAATTTATCTAAGTTTTTTGAATGATATTACCAAACCACATGCAGTTCCAAGCTTTAAATTCTATTTATGAATTTTCAAAATTTTCTCCATGTAGAACATGCCAATGCCTCAAAATAGGATCTTCATCTTTCCACCAATTGACATAAGCTTTATAATGTCCATATTACCAAGCTAATCATTATTAAAAACAACCGCCTTCCAACTTTAAACCCTAAATTCATGTATCCCATCATGTTAATCAATTTTTAATTTAAATCTACATTTTTCTTACATAAAATTCATGAACATTTAGACTCTTGTACTTACATCTATTATAAACCTTTTCTATCTTTCATTTAGTTGAAAATGAATGCTTAAATAGGAAACATATCAAAGTTTGAATCATATTTGTGCCAAAAAACCATTTTGTGTCTTGTGTTTTGTTGCTACAAAATTGCAACAAAATCGCTTGTGATTTCAACAAATTGTTGAGTAATTTTGCCTGGAACAATAGTGATTTTACCAAAATAGTAGCAATCCTGCTCTGCATCAAAAAAATCAAAATCTTCATCAGACATCTCGATTTAGGTATGTTTTGAATTTCTTTTAAGCATAGAATTAGCAACTGTATTTGTCATTTCTATTCTTGTCTGTTGTTTTCATCAAAAAAGTAAAAAAAATTCGCATCATAGATAGGTTAGTTGCATTTCAAATGTCAACCTTAGGTTTTTGTATGAGTGATACAAAAATGAACATATTAAACCTCATTCTCATCCTAGGTGCAAAAACTGCCATCAAAATTTTCCTGGTGAATCCACAATTCGTTAAAAAATCACCACAAGAAGGCACGATCAAGTGCCTCTCTTTCAAGATGTAGCTCTATCATTTTCCATTCCCATCTGAGGCACGATTCCATCAGCCTAGAGGAAAGGAGTGCAAAAATTTTAGGCCTACAATTAGAAAATAATGGTATTTTCAATTTCATAATGATTTAATCAAGGTTCACAACCTTATATCTCCTACTTGGTTAATTGCAAATATGAATATTCAATACCTTGAAATAAGCTTGTGTGATAATTACTAGTGCTTGATAAGTTTATTCCAATACAATAGTCAATATCACCTTATAACTCTGATTTTAATTAAAGAAAGAAAATTTAATCTTTACCTTAGTAAGGATTTAGCTTTAAGTATCTTTGAGTAGCTCCACATACTTTTATTGTTGGTTGATACGTATATCCAATGTTGTATTAATGTTTCTTTGATCTTGCTATCCAACGAAGGGGTCTACGTGCTCTTTCTTTAAACTCTACACTTTTTAATACTACAAATATTGTATAATGGATGTTGTATTCTCCAATGTATGGGCACTGTATTTTTCAATGTTGGACGTAGATGATGATAGCAAGCTTTAATGCTTGTCTTGAATTCCTTATATGATGGATGGTGACTGGCTTTGATTCTTATTTGACTATAGTTTTTATATAGTGGGTGCCTTGCTTTTTGCTTCTTTGACTATCCTTGACCACGAGATTTTAATGCTCTTGTATCCTCTTACATGTTGCACTCTTTTGCTTGCTATGAATATGTTGTTCTCATTTATTTTTGGTGCCTTAAATAGGAAGGAGATCTTTTGATGTTTGACAAGTGTCCTGGGAGTTATATTCAATGCTTATTCCACCTTGGAGTATGTAGATGCTCTTGATATTTGTTGTATTCATTGCCTGGGTGAAATATAGGCTTTAGAGTCTCTTATTGGGTGCTTATGAAGCTTGCTTACACATGTCACTCCTTCTCAGAGGTGTTACTTATGACAAGCAATGTTCTCCTTCCTCTTGTGTAACACTTTCTTGGATGATTCTCTTCAGGCATGCAAGACTTGAATGTTATTATGAGTGTTCATTTGAAAGGCATTAGAGTATCTTTTATGGTGACAACTGTAGCAGTGTGAACACATAGTGGTTAGGCTAGATTAAGTTTAATTGTCGGCAAGTTTATAATGTCGGCATATTTTTATTTTAGTTTTTCTCTTCTTCTCCTTATCCCTCCATTTCCTCCTTTATTCCCTCTTCCTCCTTATCCCTCCACCTTCCTTTCCCCTTATTCCTCCAACCTCCTTTCCTTTCCTCTCCTTCAACTTCCTCCCTTCTCCTTTCTTATAAATTAGTATTTCTAGCCTATTTTCTAAGGTTGTCGATGTAATAGCTCTGCAAGGTTTATTAATTAATATTATTTAGTTAATTTTTTAATATTACCTCCTGGTCCAAATTCAATATTTGGTATCAGAGCCAACCGGGCAAGCATGTTGGGCATGAATCTTGAGGTCACACGATGATCGGTTGGTGAGCGTGCTAGGCATGCATCTTGAGGGTGCATTGTGTTCAAGGAGCTGGCGATCGGATCGAGGAGGTGGCAGATCTAGGCATGGATTTCGAGGTGACACATGGCAGAGTAGTCACAGAGCGGACAGCTGACATGGACACATGGATCGAGGTGTTGAGGTGGCGAGTAGCTAACATGTGGTAGGTGCTGACAGAGCATTGACATGGCGGTCGACGTGGTGCTGACATGGTGATCAACAAGGCGAGCTAACGTGGCGGTTGACATGGCACGCTGACATGGCGAGGTGTTCGAGTGTGTGCAGTGGAAAAAATTGGTTGGAACACGTGGCAAAAGTGGGTTCGTCTGAAGCAAACACATGGCAGTCGTAGATTGGTCGATGAGCAAGCATATTGGTGAGGAGCGATTTCCCGAAGGCAATCGAATGTAAATGTGCCTTCGCGCATATTTGAAGGTTGTTCTGCCTTCTTCCCACTGCATGTGGGATAAATCCGTAGTTTTTTTTTTTTAAATTGCCGCTGTTGATAGTATAAGGAACAGCAGGTTCCTTTGTTTATCCGTCAAGGCCTGTAGCGGCGTTGGTTGTGTTGTTTGCTGGTGGATGAGAGGTCCCGGGGTTGAATCCCGTCAGGGGTTAAAACAAAGTTTTTTTTGTTTTTTTTTAAATCTCTAGATGTCGATGAATTTAAAACGATGGACGTCACCATTTATTTCATCGGCACTACGTGGTGTAGCGGCTAGTAGCTGCGGGCAGGACACGGAGGTCCTACGTTCGAATCCTGTCAGGGATTTCACGATGAAAAAAAACAAAAGGTTTTTTAATTAATTTTTTCTTATTTGTTTTGAATCAAAGTTTTTTAAAAATTTAATAATTTTTATTTATATTTTTTATTAAGTTTTTTCTAAAATAAACTTTTATTTAAAAAAACTAATTTAAAATATATATAAAAAAATTGTTAAAATTTTAAGGGCTTTATTAAAAAAAATTTGAAAAATTGTTTAAAAATAAAAGGGTGAAAAGTTTTTTTTTGGCATCATTATTGTAACCCAGTGCATGCGGTGTATTTTTGAGTAGATGATTCGATCATCTGGATGCTATTATGCATTGCTCTCTCTGTTGAGAAGAGAGAATCCTAATTCCTTTGACATGAAAGTCCAACAAAGTGGACTTCATACTGTGTTTTGTTAGTTGGAAAACCAAGTGATTGCACATCAGAGAAAACTAGATTTTGGATACGAGGCAAATTATAAAGATAATATCTTTGGGAAAAGAGTAGTTGAATTCGAGACGGTTGAAACAGTACCTAAAGGACAATCAAGTGACAGTTATACTCCTGCAGTGCCTAAAATTGAAACGAGTGAGATATACACCTCGCTCTCCTGATCTAGAACCAGCAGAAGCAGAAGCAGAAGTAGAGGAAAAAGAACCAGTGGAGGTGAAACATGCAATTGAAGAATGAGTTGTTCTCAAAAGGTATCTTGAGCCAGCAGCAGCAGCAAAAGAAGTCATTATCATCAGTGACGATGAAGCAGACAACTTCACCTTTCTAGTTTTGGGAAATCCTCAAGAAGAAGAATGCCAAATCAGTGAGAATTTTAAGAAAGCTATATTTGATATAAATCAGTAAATCAGTGATCTATTTTGTACCTTTTTTTATAGTTTGTTTGAAGTTGAAATAAAACTTGCTTTCTAAAATGGCTTCCAATACTAGTTTACCAATCCCTGAATTCAATGGTGGTGATTATGAGTATTGGTCAATTAAAATGAAAACTCTGTTGATTGGCAAAGGTCTTTGGGATGTAATTGAAGAGGGATATACTGAACCTTCAGCTGCTGAGTGGCAGTTTTGAGTGGTGCTGATAAAAGGGCTAGAAAAGAAGCACAAAAGAATAATTCTTTTGCCCTTTATCACATTCACGCTACTCTTGATAAAAGTATTTTCCCTAGAATAGCTTCTTTTAAAACTGCTGAATCTTCTTGGAATGCTTTACAAGAAAGTTATAGGGGTCATGACCAAATCAAACAAGTTAAACTCCAAACCTTGAAAAGAGAGTTTGAAACTCTTAAAATGTGAGAAAATGAAAATGTTGGTGATTATTGCATGCATGTGAAAGTTTTAGTAGATAAGATGGTCACTTTAGGAGAAGATGTAAAGCCTAAAATTATAGTGAAGAAAGTGTTGAGGACACTTCTTCCTAAGTGGAATTCAGTAGCCATCATTATAGATGAATCTAAAGACCTAACTTCTCTGTCTTTTGAAACCCTCATTGGCTCACTTCTCTCACATGAGGAGAGATTACAGCCATCTCCTTCCACAAGTTATGGAGGAGATGATAAAGCCTTTGCTTCTCAAGAAGGTAGAGGTAGAGGTCGTGGCAGAGGAAATTCTAGAGGAAGAGGCAAAAATAATCAGAGAGGTGGAAATCCTAATAGAGGAGGAAATCAAAACAGAGGAGGATTCTCAAACAGCAGTGAAAAACAACAAAATAGAGGAGGGCAACAAAATAGAGGGAAACAATCAGGCAGAGGTAAAGGAGGAGATAAGTCAAAAAAATATTGCTACAATTGTGGCAAACTTGGCCATTATGCTTGTGACTGTTGGACTAAGACTTCACAGGGAGCTAGTAGCAGCCAGAGCAGTCAGTTTGGAAGAGGCCACAAATCTCTTTCTCTCATATGGTCAAGCAGATCAAAACATGAATGATACATGAATCTTGGACACTGGATGTTCAAACCATATGAGTGGCAAAGAAGAGCTCTTTGCTACTCTAAACTCCTCCTACAAATCTAGCATCAAATTGGGAGATGATAAATCATTGGCAGTAGAAGGCATTGGAGCTATGGCAGTTCCAACTAAAGAAGGAGTCAAACAAGTAAGTGATATCTATTATACACCCCATCTCCAACATAATCTTTTAAGTGTTGGACAAATGTTAGAAAAGAACTACAAGTTGCTTTTTGATGAGGGTAAATGCACTATTTTTGATAAAAATAACAATAATAGAATCATTACTCAAGTGCCAATGTCAAAGAATAGATTGTTTCCTTTAAAGTTTGGTCATCCAGGGGGAGATAAGTTAGCAAGTGTTACTATTTCCAATCCAAGTGTTCTATGGCACTTGAGATATGGCCATTTGAATTTCGCTAGTTTGAAAATGCTAACTTCCCAAGCCATGGTCACTGGACTTCCTAAAGTTTAGGATAGTAAAGAAGTCTGTGAAGGGTGTGCTCTTGGAAAGCATGCCAGATCAAATTTTCCTCATGGACAAGCATGGCGAGCTAGCTATCCACTCCAGATAGTGCATACCGACATCTGTGGTCTGATGCAAACACAGAGTCTGGGTAACAACTCTTACTTTCTGTATCGCTCCAAATTTTTTGCATCCCTACCTTCAGGCTATAGGATCCGTGCCAAGAAGGAGGATGGGAAAAGGATGGCACGGTACCTGAGACTAAGAGGCCTTGCGAAGGTCCCGCCTCTCGGGGGAGGTGTAATATGGTGATTTTTCGATGGATGGTGGGTTCACCAGGAAACATTTAGTGGTAGTTTCCACGCCTAGGTTGGGAATGTGTTTGATGTGTTCAGTTTTAGCCTTAATCATCCAAGTCCTAGGTTTGGACAAAATGCGTCTAAGCTATTCTATATGAAATGCAGATTTAAATGAAGACAGAAATAGATTTGGACAGAAAAACAAAAAGAATAAGATAGATTAAAGACCCATACCTGATCCGGATGTCTGATGAAGATTCTGATTTTTGAAGTAGTCAGGATCGTCTGAAATTCGACAAGATCATCTCCTATCTGACAGGATCATCTGAGATCTGACGAATTCGTCAGATGAATTCATCAGAGACCTGCAAATAGAAGAACAGATGCAAAATATAGAGAATGCAACTATGATAACAGAGGGAAACAATGTAAAATGACAATAACAATATCAAACTGAGAATTATAAACAGAAACATGAATGCATTATACTGATTTAATGACAATTATAACTTAATTATGCATTTGATCTAGATGGGTGAACTCCAAGATGCAAAATAATAAGAAATAATCATAATATTAACTAAATGTAGAATAATATAGTAGAAAAAGGATGAAGAAATGCAAACTCTGGGCACTGATTGCCCCCAATGGTGATTGCAGTCGAAATCATATCTAATTTGACAGGATCGCCTCCAATATGAACAGGATCGTCTGTGACGATGTGCGCTTGCTCTGGCTAAAAAATACTAAGGTATCTACAACAAAATTTGGATAGAACAAGTGCAAATAGTAATTTAAGATGTCTAGTGTGTGTATAATTTGAGTTACAGGGAATTTCAGCCAGGGGGATGCTAAGGGAAGGGCCTAGGATTAAATAAGCTTAGGAGGGAGGTTAGGAGGTTGGAGATCATCCCTATTTGGGAGATCTCCAATGGGGAGGGTCTCTAACAGTGCAAACATGCTTCTGCCTAGATTAGAGACACCGTTGGAACAGAAACTAATTGTGAAAATTTAGTTTTGGAACAAGATCGTCTGGACGTCCTAGCCCAGACAAAATCATCCGATCTGAGGCAATATCATCTGATCGACGACGATATCGTCAAGCGGTCAAAACAAACTCTAAAAATGGTGTAAGAAACGAGGAAACGAATTAAGCAGTGGTTTGGGAGTGGTTTTGGAGGTTAAAATTTGAATTTGAATTATTTACTAGAGTAAGTGTAATTATTAAGGTTTTACTGCACCAATTTTAGGGTGCTACATTTTGCCCCCTCTTTAGCGAATTTTCTAAAGAAAATGCGTTAAATATGAGTTCTTTTCAATTTATGAGAAAGCAAAAATTATTTCCATTTTTAGGCGACGATTCTTAGTCAAATCATACGACAGCTTACTATGGTGCCCCCTCCGTGTTTTTACCCAAATCGAACATTTGAGGAAAAAATGCGGAAAAGCAAAATTTTAAAATGTTTTTAATTATGTTTTGAATAAATTAAGGAAAGTAGGGTAAAACCCTAATTCATTTTTACTATTCATTTTTTTGGTTTTTAGAGCTTTGGAGACAAAAATGGTTGAGACAGCGCACAGATCGATAGAGGTCCGACACGGGCTACGGGTAAGAGTCTAAACTTAGTTTAGAATGGTTTAAGTTGAATTTACATGATTTTTAGAGTTATTTTAAATAAATTTGAGCATCACAGTCATTTTTGGGCCGTCGACGTCATCGAGACGAAATTGTCTCGATTTCAATGAAATCATCTCAAGTTTGCCGATTTCGTCGAAGGGCGAAATCGACGAAATGGGGACAATTTCATCAAATAAGGGACGATTTCGGCTTGTGAAATCGAAGACGATTTTGCTCAAATTTGGGACAATATCATCCAATAGTGGACGATATCATCATTTGTATGAAATTGAACCTGATTTTACTTGCATTATTAATCACTTGAGTTTTTATTAATGATTTTTGATTGTGTTGTTGTTTATGTTGCAGAGAGGTTTACTAAAGAGCAGAGAATGAAAATACGGTGGGTTGAGAGATGACTTGGCCACTCTATCATAGGCAGAGTGGGATCAGCTGGCTCAAGCCGGCTTACTACATGTGGCGAGAGATGCCACAAGTATCTACGAGACATGGGGCTACCGACGACCCTGGCAGAGAGGTGGTATCCGGGTTCTTCCTATTTTCGGTTACCCGCAGGGGAGATGACTCCCACATTAGAGAATGTATGGAGGATTTTGAGGATCCCCATACAAGGACGGTTGATCACTCCTATGGAAAATCAGGACCATGCTATGATGTGGTTGTGTGGCGATCCGAGCTTCACCCTGGAGAAGGGCGGAGTGAACATCGAGGCATTGCGTCAGATGCCTAGGGCATCCAGAATCACATAGGTTTTGGTCGAAGTGGTAGGTGGACTTTTGCTGTGCCACCAAAGTGGGTGTAGGGTACCATGGGTGCTAGCATATGTGATCTACGACATGCGTGACCATGGTTACAGATTTTCTTGGGGTAGTTTTGTTCTATGCCAGCTGTACAGGATCCTGCATGGGGTCATGTATAAGGGCGATCGATGTCTGGTTATGACATCGCTACTATAGGTTTGCTGCTAGGAGCACATTGCAGTGCGAAAGTCGATAGGGCTTCCTTTGATAGGGATTAACGGGGAGAGGCCTCGAGTTTTCTATTGGTGGCTCCAGAGAGGGGCACAGCGATGGATTGATCTGTCGATGTCTCGAAGACTGCTGGATGACCTTGTCCTAAACCAGATCACCTGGAGGCCTTGGAGAGATCATCCAAGGTGGGCCGAGGATGGACAGGAGTTGGCTCACATCAGGCGAGTCTGCTGGCTAAGGATGGAGAGGGGAGAGGTGGAGCTCCATCGGTATGACCAATTTTTGTGATAGTTTGGTCTACAGCAGGGGATCCCATCTCTCAGGGATTACGAGTTTTTCTAAATTGTTTGAGATAACACGATAGTTAGTGAGGCTCTAGATATGTAGCAATTCTAGAGTCAGGATGCAGACGATGCCCCCATTCATCCAGTGGATGGGGACGATGCTGGAGTAGCCGACGGCTATGATGCTTGGTACGCAGGCATCCACCCTCCTTAGATGATGAGGACTCAGGGTCCGATTCATGTAGTTGTGCATCGGATGGGGAGGCAGCACTAGGCGGCCATTGAGGTGGCCCAAGGTCACGGCGAGAGAGAGAAGAGGAGACCATAGGCATAGGAGAGGCCATGACAGTGGGAGAGGATGGAGGACATACCCCCTTCTCCACAAAGAGAGAGGCCACCATCGCTCGATAAGGGCAAGGGTGTCAACACTAGGGAGAGCAGCGAGACAGCGACTCTCCGAGCAGAGACAGTCTATCTCCAGGCACAGGTGTAGACCCTGTAGGAGGAGGTTGCATGACTTCGAGCTGAGGTTACACAGCTCAGAGATGAGATTGCATGCCTCAGAGCATAGGGTGGAGGGGCGAGCACTCGGGAGCTAGCACAGGCTATTGCCCAGATCACTTTTTATCAGACATTATACCACCAGATGGTGCCAGAGGAGGAGAGATCACCACTATCGGCTACCATCATGGATCCAATCAGGATTGGGTCATCAAGGACTTCATCCCGATCCATGACTAGGACTTGCAGTACCACACATACTGCAATGGGGCCACCTTGTCCACCTCAGGGCGGGGGAGGAGATGAGGCTGAGAGCTTGAGGGGTTCTTGAGGCTAGACTACTGCACTGCACTGTACAGATTGAGACATAGTTTTTATTTTTGATAGAGGATTGAGTATGCCAAGGTACATATTGTGGCATACCGATCCAGTTTTGATATGATGTATATATATTTATGATATATATAGATGAGATATTTTTTTATCATATGACTTGTCTTATGTATTTTTATGATGCTTTTATGTTTTGATTGATTGATTTGATGATTGGATTGAGGATTCATGTAATTATGTCATTTTGAAATATTATAATTTTGATGTCATGCTGTAAGATTTTAAATGAAATAATCTGATGTAACAAATTGGTTGTTTGTGATGTGATGTGATAAAAGATAAAAAGAGACTTCTAACAATAATTTCAAAGGACATTGTCGCTATTATAGACCATTTCATGGAGTCGTCGCTCACTCGGTCATCAAGCTAATCCCAGTATAGAAATATTGTTAAAATTAAAAGAGTGCTTAAGAGACTGTCTTAAGACTTTGGTGCAATGGTGCAAATGATGATGATGATGGTTTGTTTTCAGAGTTTCACAAAAATAGTATGCATGAAATAATGTTAAAATGATTTTTTCTAGGCATAAATTCCTAAGTGTGATAAATTTTTTGGATAATTCCCTAGGAATTATACCATCATTGCAAAAGTGAAGGTTGACATAATGACAAGAAATAGTGATAATGTTTGTTTGTTTTAAAGCATAATTGTATAACATAATGATTTAAGTCATATGGTTTTGATGAATTGATTTTTAAATGAATGGGTAATAAAATTGGTATAATGGTTTGCGCTAGGCATAGAATATGTAGGTATAGACTTATACCATCATCGCGAAATCCAAAAAGAGATAGTTTTATTGCATGGTTGATTTTTAATAAATAGAAAATATGAAGATGAGGACTTGCGCTAGGCATAAAATTTTAATTTTGGTTTTAGAACTATACCATCGTCGCGAAATTCGATAATATATATATATATATATATATATATATATATATATATATATGTGTGTGTGTGTGTGTGTGTGTGTTTTGATTGTATGGTTTTGAAAGAAATTTTGATTTTTTCTATTATGCATGTAGTTGTCTTTATACTAAACAACTGTACTTTAAAGAAGAAAATGAATTTATTCCAAACAATTTGCAAAAAAAATATTTCAAAGTATCTTAAAGACAAAAGTTAGATTTATAAGGAATCCCATGTGCATATGTGAATTCATTTCCAATCTTGATTTATCATAATGATACACAAAATCTCTCAAATACAAAATGTGTGTGCAATTGCTATGTTCGTTTACCAATTTTGAGCAAGATAATATGATACAAGTGATTTGAATGAACCAAATAAGTGTTCATTAACCATGATGTAGATGCATATAACCATACTAGACTACTATGTAAGTCGGATTATCAAGAGCTAGCTAATCCATAAGCAGACATAAGTCTATACAAAAGAAGGTCGCTAATGTGACAGAAATATCGCCACGCTAGGAGTTACCCAAGGCCAAGCAGGTTGGGCACAAACCACCTGTTATGGGGCTTACCTCATAGTTTTCGAATAATTGAGAATACCAGGGATTCAAGCTCATTAACCCTTATTTTCTTTTCAAATGGTAGGGAAAGGGATTTTATTGCTTTTTGCTTTTGCTTTCTTTTGCTTTCTTCTTGTATTTTTGCTTGATAATGCTGTAATAATATAAAATAATATTTTTTTTTTCTCTTTTTTTGGAACTTTTCTTTTTGTTCTATGCTAGGGATACTTGCTTAGATTAGCTGTAGAGCAAGGGATTTTTATTCTGGGTAGGGGTGAGCTTGTCCTTTTGCCAATTCTGAAAAATTCTAGACCATGTGCATGATAGGATAGCAGGGGAAACTTTTCGGTCAAGAAACCACTTCTACTATGTAGCATAGCATGGAAATTACAAATATAATCATTTTATTGTGAAAAGATGTGCTTGGTTTAAGTAAATAACAAGATCAATTCTCTGTGCTCAAACTTTATTTAATTGAATTTTGCGGACTTTGATATAAGAGAGATTAGTAATCATGCCAGATAAAAATCAAGATATTTATTTTGTGTTTGTGAAAGTGAGGGATTCCAAATAAATGCTAATTTATCCAAAATAATTTGAAACATATAACTGCAACATTTGTAAGAAGATATATATAAATACATTTTGAGAAGTTTTGAGAATGTTGACTCTCTCTTTCTTCTTTATGTTGTTTTGGTTTCGAAAGAGTCAAGAATATTGCTATTTTTTTATTTTTTTATTTTTATTATTATTATTATTATTATTGTTTTTGAAAGAATTGACAAGTGCCATAAATAAAGACAACAAGTAGTTTTGAATATTTTGATGATTATGAATGTTTTTGGTGTTTTTGAATTTATAAATTGAAAGAAATACAAGATAGTGATTTTGAAATATTTTAAACAAATATATACAAGGATGAAATGACCAAAGTTATACATAGTAACGTTTAAGATGTAAAATGTTCATGGGTTCTTTAAGTTCTTTACCATCTAAGGTAGATAATTTGTATGCTCCCGATTCAAATTTAGCAGTGATAATGTATGGTCCAAGCCAGTTGGGATCAAATTTACCTTTAAGGTCCTTAGTTGCATTAGTATTTTTTTTATTTTCTTTTAAAACAAGGTCGTTGATCTCAAAGGATCAATGACAAACTTTTTTAGCATATGATATTTTAAGCTTGTTTTGGTAGGCACGGAGATGCTCCAAAGCATTGATGCATTTTTCATCTAGGAGTTCCAGCTGACTGAGTCTGCCAGTTTGATATTCATCTCCTACTTCGATATCTTGAAGTAATAGAGCCAAAGAAGGAACTTCCAATTCAAATGGAAAAATGGCTTCAGCACCATAAACCAAAACAAAAGGTGAAGTTCTAGTGGGAGTTCGAACACTAGTTCGATAGGCCCACAAGGCTGGATATAACTGAATGTGCCAGTCACGACTAGTTTTATTGACCAATATTTTGAGAATTTTGATTAAGGTTTTGTTAGATGCTTCTGCTTGACCATTACCCTGAGGATAATAGGGAGTGGACCAGTGATGTTGAATCTTATATTTTTGGCATAATTTTTTAACATCTTTATTTTTGAAACAAGTTCCATTATCAGAGATGAGATTTGCAAGAATTATGAACTTACAAATGATTTGATTAAAAATAAATTTAGATACTTGTGTGCTAGTGCAGGAAGCTAAAGGTATAGCTTCAACCCACTTCGTGAAATACTCAGTGGCCGTTATGATGAATTTGTGTCCATCAGATGACACAGGATTGATTTTGCCAATAATATCTAAACCCCATTTTGAAAAGGGCCAAGGAGATGAAATAGCTTGCAGTTCTTATGTAGGCGCATGGGCAATGTCAGCATGTTTCTGGCACTTGTCACAATGGCACACATAATCATGTGCGTCATTCTCCATGGTAGGCCAAAAGTATCCAATCCTAAGGAGCTTTTTAGCAATGACACTACCACTAAAATGTCCACAAGATCCATCGTGGGCTTCACTCAAGGCTGATTTGGATTCTTCTAGATTCAAACATCTTAATAGGATACCTTCAAAAGATCTCCTATATAAATTATTGCCAATTATTACAAATCGACTTGCTCGTCTACGTAATAACCGACAGTTGGTTTCTATTAGAATTGGCAGGGAAAGTCCCATTTTGGAGAAAATCAAATATATCCATATACCAAGGTTCAGGAGTAGTTTCATTGATTAGAAACACATCCAAAGGTTCTAAGCATGAATTATTTGAAGTGGGTTCCTGGAGTCGACGAATAATGATAGTGGCATATTCGTCATCTAACTCCAATGGCAGGAGAGATGCAGCTACGACCATAGCATCAGCTGTGCGGTTGCAAGTTCGAGGAATAGCTTCCAAGGTAACTTGATCAAATAGAGACATTAATTGTAAAACATAGGCTTTATATGGGCGTAGTTTATCATCTCTGGTCTAATAAAATTCATTAATTTGGTTTATAACAAGTTGAGAATCACCAAAAACTAATAGATGTTTAATTTTTAGCGCTAAGGCAGCTCGTAATCCAAGGATTAGAGCTTCATATTCAGCAATATTTTTGGTGCAAGCAAATATTAATTTGAAGGACAGAGGAATAAGATGTTTTTGTAAGGATATTAAAATAATACCCGCACTAGCCCCACTCATGCATCGAGCTCCATCAAAGTATAAGGACCATTTTTCAATATGGTCTGCCTCTAATTGAAGGCATTCATCAGGAAACTCAATGATGAGGGGATGGGTAGACTCTAAGGGTGCAGCAGCTAATTGATCTGCTATGATTTGACCCTTAACAGACTTCTATCCTATGAACATGAGGTCAAACTTGCTTAGAGCAAGAACCCACTTGGCTGTGTGACCCAATAAATAAGGTCGACTCATGAGATATCTCAAGGGATCATATTTAGCAATG
This sequence comes from Wollemia nobilis, assembly GCA_028583015.1. Lineage (NCBI taxonomy): Eukaryota > Viridiplantae > Streptophyta > Pinopsida > Araucariales > Araucariaceae > Wollemia > Wollemia nobilis. The sequence continues at coordinate 12,369,961 of JAQPPZ010001125.1, forward strand.
ACATAAGTTTTTTGACTAAGCATATAATGGCGTAATTTCTACGTAGCAAACACGACTGCTAGACATAGTTTTTCCAAAACTGTGTAGCGGGTTTCATAACTAATGAAGGTTCGGCTAATATAATAATTAGCACGTTCTCTCTTTTCATCATCAAGCTAAGCTAACATAGCTCCTAAGGTAGAATCTAAAGCTGAAATATACAGGATAAATGGGCAATCAGGTCTAGGCGGTGAAAGCACAGGTGGGTTAAGGAGGTATTGTTTGAGAATTTCAAAAGCTTCTTTACATTCGTCGTCCCAATTAAAAGGGACATCCTTCTTAAGAAGTTTAAGAAAGGGACCAGTTTTGTCTGCTAGCTTATCGATGAAGCGACGGATGGCTTGAAGCTTACCTTGTAAACTTCGTAACTCAGATATATTAGTAGGTGCGGGCATATCAGTGATAGCCGTAATATTGAGAGGGTCAATTTTGATACCACGTAAAGAAACTAAAACCCCTAATAGTTTACCGAACTTAACTCCGAATATGCATTTGGCTAGATTTAATCGAATAAGATATTCTCGTAATCGATTAAAAACTTTTCTCAAATCATCTAAATGATTATCTTCATTAATAGAGCAAGCTATAATATCATCTACATAATCATATAGGATATCATGCATCATATCATGAAAAATATAAGTCATAGCTCGTTGATAGGTTGCACCTGCATTCTTTAAGCCAAATGGCATCACTTTCCAACAAAAGGTACCCCAGGGGGTAATAAAGGCTGTTTTAGCCTGATCTTTAGGAGCTATCCTGATCTGATTATAACCAGAGAATCCATCCATTAAGGACATCATCCCACTCTTGACAGTAAATTCAATGATTTGATCCATGTTTGGAAGTGGAAAATCATCTTTAGGGCATGCAGCGTTAATATCTTTAAAATTTGTGCAAACCCTAACTTTGGTGGCTTCTTTCTTGGTAACTGGAACTACATTTGATATCCATTCAACATAATCAATAGCTTGTATAAAAACAACATTCAAGAGTTTTTCTAACTCCCATTTGACTAGCAAAGCCACTTTGGGATGCATTTTTCTAAGTTTTTGTTTAACAGGTTTAGCATCCGGATGGACTACTAGGTGATGCATGACTACAGAAGGGTCTAGACCTGGCATATCTTCATATGTCCAAGCGAAGACATATTCATATTCTTTAAGGAATGCAATGTATTGCTCTTGTTTTTCTTAACTTAATTCTAATCCAATATTGATTATGTGAGGACTATCCTTAGTTCCAATATTAATTTTAATGACGTTTTCTACCTCCATGTGTAGATCTCTTTCAAAGTTAGGTGGGGCGGGTGAAATGCCCAATTATTGTAATTCTTGTAAGGTTAAGTTGGATAATTCATCTTGAGGATTAGCGGTCTCAAGTTGGGCTATAGTTGGTATAGAACCATCAAAATAAAATCCATTGTGTAACATCTCTTCAACGGAGACATCATGGAAGATATCTCCTTCCAACTCCTCATTGGAGTCAGCAATCATTTTAGGGTAAGCTATGGATAGCATGTTACATGTAAATGGCTAATTTTTTAGAGGCAAATCATCACGCCTATCTAAATAATCTTGATAACATATGAGTTGATCATCATCTTCAAAAGGAAAGGGTTGACCCTTACTAGGAAATAGGCCCACACCACAGCGGGCAGGCCACGGTTCTACCTTGAAAGGTTCTTTCATGCCATTTTGGAAAGGTCCCAAGCCTTTCCCTTTATATCCCATTTTAAGCATTATAGGTTTAGCTTTAATATATTCATTGGTAAAATAACATCGAGCATATCCCTCATGATGAGTTGTGATATTTCGAGGGATTCTTCCCCAGTCATATCCTTTATAAATGAAGGCAAAACTCCCAACTTGGTAAGTACTTCCCATAGTTTGTGGGAGGCCCAAAGTAGGAGGAGATGGCGGCAAGGTATTTAAAAGAATTGAATCTTACGTGAAAGCATTTGTTTTTTTTGATATTAAGATTGTGGATAAATCTGGTAAAAGTTCATCAAAAAATAGCATAATATGTAGAAGGATCATTCCCTATATCTTTAGATGTGGAAGGTATGATAGATGTTGATAATGTGGAAGTGTTAAGAGATGGGTCTATAGGTTTTGAAATTATAGGGATAGAACATGAAGGATTGGTCGTGGATTGAAGATCTTTTTGAGGTTCTAGAGTGGTTTGTTTAGAAGATTTTTGATCTATATATGAAGGTGAAATGAATGGAGGAGAAATAGGTGAAGCTATGGGTGTGTATTTCATAGTTTTAGATGAAAAATAAGAATTAGGATGTGTGGATGACAGAGCAGGGCAAAATTGCACTCCAACAGGTTCTACCAAAGCACACATATCAAAGGGTCTAGGATCACCGTGGATAGTGACCAACTAATTTTTAAATTCGAATTTAACACATTGGTGTAAAGTTTATGGGACAACCCGCATTGCATTGATCCAAGGACGACCCAAGAGTATATTGTACGATGCGGGGCAATGTACAATAAACATGGTGGTATCTAGAGTTCGAGGACCAACTTGCAATGGTATGGTAATAACTCCACACGTTTCTTGTGTTTCATCATTGAAAGCTTTGATAATCATGTCATTTTTCTTCATTTCATCACTTCTAAAGCCAAATCATTGGTAGAAGTCAAAAGTACAAATGTTTAGAGATGAACCATTATCAATCAGGACTCGTTTAATAGCTACATCTCCAATTAGAGCAGTAATATATAAGGGATTATCCTTATGTAAACTGTGTTGTGGGATATCTTTATCCTAGAAGTCAATACAATCAACTTCTCGAGTGATGATAGTATTGGCCATGGCTTCAGGTTGAATGTTTTGAGGTACCATCATTTGGCTTAATGTAAGCATAAACTCATCCCTATGGGTAGGAGAAGATCTTAATAAATCCAAAAGGGAAATTTTGGCTGTAGTATTGGATAATTGCTCATTAATATTGTAAGGGGGTTTAAGTTGAACATTGGAAGCATGATTCCCTTTATTGGGATTTTTCAAAACAAATGGAGCTGATCCATCATTCTGGTTTGGTTCTTGTTGAGAATTTTGAGCCTATTGTCGGGTAACGACTCCAATGGTACCTACAATGTTATATTGAAGACGTTGAACTGGTCTCGGTCAAGCATTTATGGCTTGTTCATTTGGGAGGAATTGATTAGAAGAGGGTCGAGTAGTAACTCTTCTAGGAAATGGTTCTTCTGGAACCATAGCATCTGTGATGGGTTGAATAGGATCTGATTCATTTTTAGAACTATTCGATTGGTTTGAGGTGATGTCTATTTCACTTTCAGTATCTGATTCTACATCACTAGAATCTAGAGTTTGAGAATTATGTAGGGGCCTGGTTGTGACTAGGGATAAGGTTGTGTCAAATATTTGAGGATCCTGAACAGGTAATTGTCCGCTAATAGTCCCTACATATCGGGTAGGAGGAGGAACATTATGATGTTCGATTTGATTGGCCACCTCTTTACCATGTCTTGGTAAAGGGTGTTGAAATATGTCTAATGATTGATTAGCATTTTGATTTTGATTTTGAGGAATGGTCTTTTGAGGATTATTAGGAGCATTTTGTTTAGGTTGGAAGGCTTGCACCTCCATTTCATTATTATTAGTCAGATCCTGTATTTTATGTTTCAACCTTTTACAAGCATTGGTAGAATGTCCAGGTCCTCTATGGAAATCACAGTGTAAGTCAGCTCTGTATCCGGGTATAGTTGGATCAGGTTCCCGGATAGCTGGTAATTAGATCAAGCCTCTTTCAAGAAATTGAGGTAAAATAGTTGATAACGGTTGATTCAATATAGTAAATTCTCGAGGAGGCTTATCAGGCGGTTTCAATATAAATTTTTTTGTTGTTTTTGTTGCATTGATATTAGCAACATTTCTGCTGTCAGTGACTCCATCACCTACAACTTGTTTGTTTTTATACTGATTTTTGGATGTTTTCTCATCATCCTTCTTCCTAAGTTGGCCTCTCCTAATGAGGGCATCTTCTACTCTTCGAGCTAAATCTATAGCCTGATCGAAGGTAGTTAAAGTAGCGATTGATAGCTCATAAGATATTTGTTCTTGTAAATTATTAATAAAAATGTCCAACATTTCCCTATAAGGTAGCACAAAGTGTAGTCTTCCTGTCAACTGCCTCCATCTAGCTAATAAATCAGCAAAACATTCATCTTTGTCTTGTTTTAAGTTGTATAAATCTTTAATGGTTACATGCCTCTCGATGTAGGCACTAAATTGATGGACGAAATATTCAGCTGTTTCTTCAAAATTTCTCAAAGAATGAGTGGTTAGTTGATAGTACCACTCTAATGCCATTCCACCTAAACTTTTTGGGAACATTTTTAGTAATAGCATGTCATCATGTGATATATCATGACATGCTATCCTAAACATGCGAAGATGCTCTATGGGATCTTCAGTTCCTTTATATATATGTAGGATGGGCATGGGAAAATTCTTAGGATAAGGTTATGCTACAACTATGGGATCCAAAGGTTGACTACATATCTCTCGATAATTGTACGAGGGATGGTAAGGATCTATCTGGTCCATACGCGAAGCTAACTGTTTCACCATGGCTTCCAGATTACTAGTTTGCCCACCATATTGGTTCGGTAGGGCATTGATATGGGATTTGTGAGCATATGATGGAGGGACATGAAGATTAGATGCTATGTTTCTATTGTGTAAATTGTTGGTAGGAAAGGTGTTATGAAGGAATTTTGAAGTTGTATTATGTTGTATTCCAGATTGTTGAAAATTGGTGTTTGACTTCATTTTAGGTTTTTGTTTACTTGAAGCATATTGATCAATAGTTTGGCGAAGTAAAGCAGTGAAGGAAGTTTTCTTTTGTGTGGGAATGATTTTAGGCTCAATAACAGGTTCCTTAGGAGGTTGGGTAACCTGTTGTTTTGGCATGTTTTGAATCATAGTGACCATATCTCTATTGGATGGTCCAGCCTTATCACTCTCTTGATCAATGAAATACAAGGGATTAGTGTGCACATCAAACATATCTTCCATGGCTTCTTGAGTGTCGCTAATTTGCCCTTTATCAATACGAACTGCCATATTAAGAGCGCCAATGTTATTATTGAAAAATTTCTAGAAATGATCTAAGTTGTCAAAAGCAATAGTTCCATCTGGAGCTACTCTAGGGGATGATGATCCATCCTCTTTAACATTTTCTTCTTGTTCATTGTCTTCCCCTAGGTCATCTTCTGGTTGATCTAGAGTTTCCCCTTCCAGAATTGGATCCTCAGGAAGGAGATTTGGGTTTCTAGTTTTATCTTCTAACCAATCTTCTTCTTCTCCTTCAGTTTGTTTACCATTCCTAAGTTTAGGCATTGTGCTTAATTTAGATTTCAGCAAATATATATATATATATATATATATATATATATATATATATGCAACAAGCTTAAGAGGTATATATTAATTATATACCTACTACAATATTTAAAATGAAATTTTTTGGTTTTTGTTTTTTTGTTTTTTAGTTTTTCTTGTTTTTGTAATAATATTGTAAAGATAACAAACAACACAATAAATGCTAGAAATAATACTGAAAGTAATGATCTAGTTTTCTATAAACAATTTATAAATATCATTAATGGGCTCGAGTTCTTCAGGAGTCATGAAGTGTTCTTCAAATTGAAAATTTTCTTTCAAAAATTTAATGAAAAGAGCTATAGTGATATTATCTGTCTCAAATGCTGGTTGATAGAAGTAAAGCTCGTGGCAATACTCTCGATATAACACAGCTCGAGGAATTCTATTCCATATTTCCCTATCTGTAAGAACAACCTCTTGGTCTTCTACACGACCTAGGAACTGGTGTATAATGGCTACGTTCTCGAGGTATTCCTCGAAGGTGAACAATTCTGAAGACACAAGAGCTCTCCTATAAGATAACCATCTATGGCAGGCTCTCTGAAGCTCATGATAAAAGACGAGTTGATGAGGATCCAGGATTCTATCTAGGACAAGCCTCTTGATTTGTTTAAGTTTTGTTGACCTAGATGAAATGACACTTAGTCTTCTATCAAGTTCGTCCCACAAAAGTTGATTTCTATCTGTTTCAGGCACACTAAGCACAGAATTGATTTCTATGGCTGCCAATTGGTTTTCAAAATTTATAGTAACTGCTAATATTTTCTTAGGAGCTACCATCTAAACATGATATGCAACTTATTAATTTTAGTGATTTGAAATGCATCTATGTTTTGGTTGTTTTATTTTTTGTTTTCAAAAGGTTTAAAATGTATTCACGTCGGGTTCACCAAAATGTATCGCTCCAAATTTTTTGCATCCCTACCTTCAGGCTATAGGATCCGTGCCTAGGAGGATGGGAAAATGATGGCACGGTACCTCATACTGAGAGGCCTTGCAAAGGTCCTGCCTCTCGGGAGAGGTGTAATATGGTGATTTTTTTATGGATGGTGGGTTCACCAGGAAACGTTTAGTGGTAGTTTCCATGCCTAGGTTGGGAATATGTTTGATGTGTTCAATTTTAGCCTTAATCATCCAAGTCCTAGGTTTGGCCAAAATGCGTCTAAGCTATTCTATATGAAATGTAGATTTAAATGAAGACAGAAATATATTTGGACAGAAAAACAAAAAGAACAAGATAGATTAAAGACCCATACCTGATCCGGATGTCTGATGAAGATTCTAATTTTTGAAGTAGTCAGTATCGTCTAGAATTCGATAGGATCGTCTCCTATCTAACAGGATCGTCTGAGATCTGATGAATTCGTCAGACGAATTCGTCAAAGACCTACAAATAGAAGAACAGATGCAAAATACAGAGAATGCAACTATGATAACAGAGGGAAACAATGTAAAATGACAATAACAATATCAAACTGAGAATTATAAATAGAAACATGAATGCATTATACTGATTTAATGACAATTATAACTTAATTATGCATTTGATCTAGATGGGTGAACTCCAAGATGCAAAATAATAAGAAATAATCATAATATTAACTAAATGCAGAATAATACAACAGAAAAAGGATGAAGAAATGCAAACTCTAGGCACTGATTGCCCCCAATGATGATTGCAGTCGAAATCATCTTTGATTTGATAGGATCGCCTCCGATCTGAATAGGATCGTCTGCGATGATGTAAGCTTGCTCCGGCTAAAAAATACTAAGGTACCTGCAACAAAATTTGGATAGAACAAGTGCAAATAGTAATTTAAGAAGTCTAGTGTGTGTAGAATTTGAGTTACAGGGAATTTCAGCCAGGGGGATGCTAAGGGGAGGGCCTAGGATTAAATAGGCTTAGGATGGAGGTTAGGAGGTTGGAGATCATCCCTATTTGGGAGATCTCCAAAGGGGAGGGTCTCTAACGATGCAGACACGCTTCTTCCTGGATTAGAGACACCGTTGGAACAAAAACTAATTATGAAAAATCAATTTTGGGACAAGATCGTCTGGACGTCCTAGCCCAGACGAAATCATCCGATCTGAGGCGATATCATCTGATCGACGACGATATTGTCAAACGGTCAAAACAAACTCTAAAAATGATGCGAGAAACGAGGAAATGAATTAAGCGACAGTTTGGGAGTGGTTTTGGAGGTTAAAATTTGAATTTGAATTATTTACTAGAGTAAGTGTAATTATTAAGGTTTTACTATGCCAATTTTAGGGTGCTACACTTTCTACTCTTTATTGATGATTATACTAGAATGTGCTGGATATATTTTTTGAAACATAAGGATGAAGCATATGAATGCTTTATTGATTTCAAAACAAGAGTTGAAAGTGAGAGTAGATATTTTGTAAAATGTCTTCGATCAGATAGGGGAGGAGAATATTCCTCTAATGAGTTTGTGAATTTCTGTAAGCAACATGGCATTAAGAGGCAGTTCACTGTTGCCTACACTCCACAATAGAATGGTGTTGCAGAGGAAGAATCGCACCATTGTGGAGATGGCAAGGTCTATGCTTCAAACGAAGCATTTGACTAATTCATATTGGGCAGATGCAGCCAGGACCAGCGTATATATCTTGAACAGAAGTCCTACTTCAAGTTTGAAAGGACTGACACCTTACCAAGCATGGTATGGTAAAAAGCCAAATGTTAAGCATTTCAAAGTGTTTGGCTCGCTGGCCTATTCTCACATTCTTGATGAGCTTAGGAAGAAGCTCGATCCAAAGAGTCAGGCATGTATCTTTGTAGGATACTATGAGAATACAAAAGCTTACAGACTCTATAATCCTCGGACTAGAAAGCTTGTGATTTCCAAGGATGTGTTTTTTGATGAAGGGGGAGAATGGGGTAAGCCCCAAATATTCAGTGATGTTGAATCCATTGATGTAGTTTCTCAGCAAGTGCAACCACAGACACCACAGAAAGGAAAGTAGTCTCCTCCAACAAGTCCAAGTTCATCTTCTGATTCCTCTTCTTCACCAAGTCCTTCTCCATAGCGATCTGTACGTTCCTCACCAATGGACATTGATTCTCCATCCAGAGGTAAGAGAACTCTACAGTATCATCCATCATCTCAGATGTTGGATAAAAATTTTTCCAGAAGATACACTAGGAGTCAAGCTAGTGAAATGGATTATGTTTTACATAGATTAGAAAGTATGCACTTGTATGGTGATGATGTCTCCCAGTAGGAACCTAGGGGAGATCAAGTTAACTATGCTTTGTTAACTAGTGCACAACTTGAACCTTCTAGTTATGAGAAGGCATGTACTCAAAAAATTTGGCAAGATGCCATGAAAGAGGAGATAACCTCTATAAAAAACAATGACACTTGGGAGCTGGTAAAGCTTCCTAAAGGCAAGAAATGTGTTGGATGTAAGTGGGTCTACAAGACCAAGTTTAATGTTGATGGTAGCATTGAAAGGCACAAGGCAAGACTAGTTGCAAAGGGATTCACTCAGAAATATGGAGTTGATTATGAAGAGAATTTTGCTCTCGTAGCCAGACAAGAGACTATTAGAACAGCTTCTTGCCTTAGTTGCAAATAAGGGATGGAAATTCCAACATGTGGATGTGAAAAGTGCATTTCTAAATGGTTACTTGACAGAAGAAGTGTATGTTGAGCAACCACAAGGATTTGAGGAAAAATACAAGGAACATCTTGTGTACAAACTGAAGAAGGCACTTTATGGCCTCAAGTAGGCACCATGAGCTTGGTACTCACGCATTGATGGGTACTTCAAAGAATTTGGGTTCACCAGAAGTAGAAATGAACCCACCCTTTACTACCTCCAACAAGGAAATGACATCCTCATAGTTTGCTTGTATGTGGATGATCTCATATTCATGGGTAGTAATGAAAAACTGAATATGAAGTTCAAACACTCCATGATGGAGCAGTTTGAGATGAAGGATCTTGGCTTAATGCACTACTTCCTTGGAATGGAGGTTCATCAGTCAGATACAAGGATCTTCATCTATCAACATAAGTATGTTCGGGACATGCTTAAGAAGTTTGCTATGGAGCATTGCAAACCAGTTGCAACTCCAGTTGGACATGGGATCCAATTAAGCAAAGATGATGGAGCATCAAAAGTTGACGTGACCACTTTCGAAAGCATGGTTGGGAGTTTGATGTTTCTCGCCAACACCAGACCTGATATTCAGTATGTTGTTTCTCTTGTCTCTCGATTTATGTCTAACCCTTTGAGTTGCATTTGCAGGTAGCTAAGAGAATTCTTAGATATGTAAAGGGTACATGGGATTTTGGAATCCATTACCATAAATGTAACACTATCAAGCTTGTAGGCTTCAGTGATAGTGATTGGGGTAGCAACATTGATGATAGAAAATCAACCTTAGGGAACTGTTTTAGTCTGGGATCGGGACTAATAACTTGGAGTTCCAAGAAGCAGACAGTAGTAGCACTATCTTCAACAGAAGCGAGTATATAGCGGTCACTCATGCTAGTACTCAAGCTTTATGGCTACAAAAGGTATTAGAAGAACTTGGAGAGCAGCAAAGGTCCAACAAAGGATATTTTGTGACAACATTAGTGCCATTCAGTTGGCATACAATACTATCCACCATAGTAGATCAAAGCATTTTGATATGAAGTACCACTTCATCAGAGATATGGTGGAAACTAAAACTGTTGAGCTTCACTATTGCCACACTTTGGAGAATGTTGCGGACATCTTCACCAAGGCACTGGCTAAAGCTCAATTTGTAAAGCTGAGAGACTGTATTGTCAGTCCTCTCACCTTTAAGGGGGAGAATGTAGCAGTGTGAACACATAGTGGTTAGGCTAGGTTAAGTTTAATTGTCGGAAAGTTTATAATGTCGGCATGATTTTTAAATTAGATTTTCTCTTCTTCCCCTTATCCCTCCATTCCCTCCTTTATTCCCTCTTCCTCCTTATCCCTCCACCTTCCTTTCCCCTTATTCCTCCAACCTCCCTTCTTTTCCTCTCCGCTCGACTTCCTCCCTTCTCCTCTTCATATAAATTAGAAACTCTATCCTATGTTCGTAAGGTTGTTGTAATAGCTCTACAAGTTTATTAATTAAATTTGTTTTATTTAGTTAATTTTCCTTTTTACCTCTTGGTCCAAATTCAATATTTGGTATCAAAGCCAACCGAGCAAGCATGCTGGGCATGAATCCCGAGGTCGCATGATGACTGGTTTGTGAGCATGCTGGGCACGTATCCCGAGGGTGCACTGTGTTCGAGGAGCTGGCGATCGAATCGAGGAGGTGGCAGATCTAGGCATGGATTTTGAGGTGACACGTGGCAGAGTAGTCATAGAGCAGAAAATTGACATGGACACATGGATCGAGGTGCTAAGGTGGATGCTGAGGTGGCGACAGCTAACACATGGTGGGTGCTAACAAAGAGTTGATGTGGCGGTCGACATGGTGCTGACATGGCGATCAACGTGGCGAGCTGACATGGCGGTTGACATGGCACGCTGACATGGCGATGTGGTCGAGCATGTGTAGTGGCAAAAATTGGTTGGAACACGTGGCGAAAGTGGATTCGTCTGAAGGAGACACGTGGCGGTCGCAGATTGGCCGAGGAGCAAGCATAGCGTTGGGGAGTGATTGCCCGAAGGCAATCGAAGGTTAATGCGCCTTCGCGCATATTTGAAGGCCATTTTGCCTTCCTCCCACTGCATGTGGGATAAATCCCTATTTTTTTTTAAAAATTGTCGCCGTTGACAGTATAAGGAATGATAGGTTCCTTTTTTTATCCGTCGAGGCCTGTAGCGCAGTTGGTTGTGTTGTTTGCTTGCGGAAGAGAGGTCCCGGGGTCGAATCCCGTCGGGGGTTAAAAACAAAGTTTTTTTTGTTTTTTTTTAAATCTTCGGACGTCGACGAATTTAACAATGGCGGAGGTTTGCATTTCTTCTCACCGGCACCGCGTGGTGTAGCGGCTAGTGGCTACGGGTAGGACGCGGAGGTCCTAAGTTCGAATCCCATCGGGGATTTCACGATGAGAAAAAAAAATAAAAGGTTTTTTAATTAAATTTTTCATTATTTGTTTTTTAATTAAAGTTTTTTAAAATATTTAATAATTTTTATTTATATTTTTTATTAAGTTTTTTTTAAATAAACTTTTATTTAAAAAAACTAATTTAAAATATATATATAGAAAATTGTTAAAATTTTAAGGGCTTTATTAAAACAAATTTTGGAAAATTGTTTTAAAAAAATAAAAGGGTGAAAAGTTTTTTTTGGCATCATTATTGTAACCCAGTGCATGTGGTGTATTTTTGGGTAGATGATTCGATCATCTGGATGCTATTATGCATTGCTCTCTCGTTGAGAAGAGAGAATCCTGATTCCTTTGACAGGAAAGTCCAGCAGAGTGGACTTCATACAGTGTTTTGTCAGTTGGAAAACCAAGTGATTGCACATCAGAGAAAACCAGATTCTGGATACGAGGAAAATTTTGAAGATAATATCTTTGGGAAAAGAGTAGTTGAATTCGAGATGGTTGAAACAGTACCTGAAGGACAATCAAGTGACAGTTATACTCCTATAGTGCCTGAAGTTGAAACGAGTGAGAGCTATACACCTCGCTCTCCTGATCCAGAACCAACAGAAGCAGAAGTAGAAGTAGAGGAAAAAGAACCAGTGGAGGTGAAACCTGCAATTGAAGAACGAGTTGTTCTCAAAAGGCGTCTTGAGCCAGCAACAGTAGCAAAAGAAGTCATTATCATCAGTGACGACGAAGCAGACAACTTCACCTTTCCAGTTTTGGGAAATCCTCAAGAAGAAGAATGCCAAATCAGTGAGCATTTTAAGAAAGCTAGATTTGATTTAAATCAATAAATCAGTGATCTATTTTGTACTTTTTTGTACAGCTTGTTTGAAGTTGAAATAAAAGTTGCTTTCTAAAATGGCTTCCAATACTAGTTTACCAATCCCTGAATTCAATGGTGGTGATTACGAGTATTGGTCAATTAAAATGAAAACTCTATTGATTGGCAAAGGTCTTTGGGATGTGATTGAAGAGGGATATACTGAACCTTCAGCTGTTGAGTGGGCAGTTTTGAGTGGTGCTGATAAAAGGGCTAGAAAAGAAGCACAGAAGAATAATTCTTTTGCCCTTTATCACATTCACGCCGCCCTTGATAAAAGTATTTTCCCTAGAATAGCTTCTTTTAAAACTACTGAATCTTCTTGGAATGCTTTACAAGAAAGTTATAGGGGTAGTGACCAAGTCAAACAAGTTAAACTCCAAACCTTGAAAAGAGAGTTTGAAACTCTTAAAATGCAAGAAAATGAAAATGTTGGTGATTACTACGTGTGTGTGAAAGCTGTAGTAGATAAGATGGTCACTTTAGGAGAAGATGTAAAGCTTGAAGTTATAGTGAAGAAAGTGTTGAGGACACTTCTTCCTAAATGGAATTCAATAGCCATCATTATAGAGGAATCTAAAGACCTAACTTCTTTGTCTTTTGAAACCCTCATTGGCTCACTTCTCTCACATGAGGAGAGATTACAGCCAACTCCTTCCACAAGTCATGGAGGAGATGATAAAGCCTTTGCTTCTCAAGAAGGCAGAGGTAGAGGTCATGGTAGAGGAAAGTCTAGAGGAAGAGGCAAAAATAATCAGAGAGGTGGAACTCCTAACAGAGGAGGAAATCAGAACAGAGGAGGATTCTCAAACAACAGTGAACAACAGTAGAATAGAGGAGGACAGCAAAATAGAGGGAAAAAATCAGGCAGAGGTAAAGGAGGAGATAAGTCAAAACAATCTTGCTACAATTATGGCAAACTTGGCCATTATGCTCGTGACTATTGGACTAAGACTTCACAAGGAGCTAGTAGCAGCCAGAGTAGTCAGTTTGGAAACTTTGGAGAAGAGGAAGAGGCCACAAATCTCTTTCTCTCATATGGTCAAGCAGATCAAAACATGAATGATACATGGATCTTGGACACTGGATGTTCAAACCATATGAGTGGCAAAGAAGAGCTCTTTGCTACTCTAAACTCCTCCTACAAATCCAGCATCAAATTGGGAGATGATAAATCATTGGCAATAGAAGGCATTGGAGCTATGGCAGTTCCAACTAAAGAAGGAGTCAAACAAGTAAGTGATATCTATTATACACCCCATCTCCAACATAATCTTTTAAGTGTTGGACAAATGTTAGAAAAGAACTACAAGTTGCTTTTTGATGAGGGTAAATGCACTATTTTTGATAAAAATAACAATAATAGAATCATTACTCAAGTGCCAATGCCAAAGAATAGATTGTTTCCTTTAAATTTTGGCCAGCCAGGGGGAGATAAGTTAGCAAGTGTTGCTATTTCCAATCCAAGTGTTCTATGGCACTTGAGATATGGCCATTTGAATTCCGCTAGTTTGAAAATGCTAACTTCCCAAGCCATGGTCACTGGACTTCCTAAAGTTCAGGATAGTAAAGAAGTCTGTGAAGGGTGTGCTCTTGGAAAGCATGCCAGATCAAAGTTTCCTCATGGACAAGCATGGCGGCCCAGCTATCCACTCCAGCTAGTGCATACCGACATTTGTGGTCCGATGCAGACACAGAGTTTGGGTAACAACTCTTACTTTCTACTCTTTATTGATGATTATACTAGAATGTGTTGGATATATTTTTTGAAACATAAGGATGAAGCATATGAATGCTTTATTGATTTCAAAACAAGAGTTGAAAGTGAGAGTAGATATTTTGTAAAATGTCTTCGATCAGATAGGGGAGGAGAATATTCCTCTAATGAGTTTGTGAATTTCTGTAAGCAACATGGCATTAAGAGGCAGTTCACTGCTGCCTACACTCCACAACATAATGGTGTTGCAGAGAGGAAGAATCGCACCATTGTGGAGATGGCAAGGTCTATGCTTCAAATGAAGCATTTGACTAATTCATATTGGGCAGATGCAGTCAGGACCAGCGTATATATCTTGAACAGAAGTCCTACTTCAAGTTTGAAAGGACTGACACCTTACCAAGCATGGTATGGTAAAAAGCCAAATGTTAAGCATTTCAGAGTGTTTGGCTCGTTGGCCTATTCTCACATTCCTTATGAGCTTAGGAAGAAGCTCGATCCAAAGATTCAGGCATGTATCTTTGTAGGATACTGTGAGAATACAAAAGCTTACAGACTCTATAATCCCCGGACTAGAAAGCTTGTGATTTCCAAGGATGTGATTTTTGATGAAGGGGGAGAATGGGGTAAGCCCCAAATATTCAGTGATGTTGAATCCACTGATGTAGTTTCTCAATAGGTGCAACCACAGACACCATAGAAAGGAAAGCAGTCTCCTCCAACAAGTCCAAGTTCATCTTCTGATTCCTCTTCTTCACCAAGTCCTTCTCCACAGCGATCTGTACGTTCCTCACCAATGGATATTGATTCTCCATCCAGAGGTAAGAGAACTCTACAGTATCATCCATCATCTCAGATGTTGGATAAAAAAATTTCAAGAAGATACACTAGGAGTCAAGCTAGTGAAATGGATTCTGTTTTACATAGATTAGAAAGTATGCACCTGTATGGTGATGATGTCTCCTAGTAGGAACCTAGGGGAGATCAAGTTAACTATGCTTTGTTAACTAGTGCACAACTTGAACCTTCTAGTTATGAGAAGGCATGTACTCAAAAAATTTTGCAAGATGCCATGAAAGAGGAGATAACCTCTATAAAAAACAACGACACTTGGGAGCTGGTAAAGCTTCCTAAAGGCAAGAAATGTGTTGGATGTAAGTGGGTCTACAAGACCAAGTTTAATGCTGATGGTAGCATTGAAAGGCACAAGGAAAGACTAGTTGCAAAGGGATTCACTCAAAAATATGGAGTTGATTATGAAGAGACTTTTGCTCCTGTAGCTAGACAAGAGACTATTAGAACAGTTCTTGCCTTAGTTGCAAATAAGGGATGGAAAGTCCAACACATGGATGTGAAAAGTGCATTTCTAAATGGTTACTTGACAGAAGAAGTGTATGTTGAGAAACCACAAGGATTTGAAGAAAAAAACAAGGAACATCTTGTGTACAAACTAAAGAAGGCACTTTATGGCCTCAAGCAGGCACCACGAGCTTGGTACTCACGCATTGATGGGTACTTCAAAGAATTTGGGTTCACCAAAAGTAGAAATGAACCCACCCTTTACTACCTCCAACAAGGAAATGACATCCTCATAGTTTGCTTGTATGTGGATGATCTCATATTCATGGGTAGTAATGAAAAATTGAATATGAAGTTCAAACACTCCATGATGGAGCAGTTTGAGATGAAGGATCTTGGCTTAATGCACTACTTCCTTGGAATGGAGGTTCATCAGTCAGATACAGGGATCTTCATCTGTCAACATAAGTATGTTCGGGACATGCTTAAGAATTTTGCTATGGAGCATTGCAAACCAAGCTTGCAACTCCAGATTGGACATGGGATCCAATTAAGCAAAGATGATGGAGCATCAAAAGTTGACGTGACCACTTTCAAAAGCATGGTTGGGAGTTTGATGTTTCTCGCCAACACCAGACTTGATATTCAATATGTTGTTTCTCTTGTCTCTCGATTTATGTCTAACCCTTCTGAGTTGCATTTGCAGGCAGCTAAGAGAATTCTTAGATATGTAAAGGGTACATGGGATTTTGGAATCCATTACCATAAATGTAACACTATCAAGCTTGTAGGCTTCAGTGATAGTGATTGGGGTAGCAACATTGATGACAAAAAATCAACCTCAGGGAACTGTTTTAGTCTGGGATCAGGACTAATAACTTGGAGTTCCAAGAAGCGACAATAGTAGCACTATCTTCAACATAAGCTGAGTATATAGCGGTCACTCATGCTAGTACTCAAGCTTTATGGCTACGAAAGGTATTAGAAGAAATTGGAGAGCAGCAAAGTGGTCCAACAAGGATATTCTGTGACAACATTAGTGCCATTCAGTTGGCATACAATCTTGTCCACCATAGTAGATCAAAGCATTTTGATATGAAGTACCACTTCATCAGAGATATGGTGGAAACTGAAACTGTTGAGCTTCACTATTGCCACACTTTGGAGAATGTTGCGGACATCTTCACCAAGGCGTCGGCTAAAGCTCAATTTGTAAAGCTGAGAGACTGTATTGTCAGACCTCTCAACTTTAAGGGGGAGAATGTAGCAAGTGTGAACACATAGTGGTTAGGCTAGGTTAAGTTTAATTGTCGACAAGTTTATAATGTTGGCATGTTTTTTAAATTAGTTTTTCTCTTCTTCCCCTTATCCCTCCATTCCCTCCTTTATTCCCTCTTCCTCCTTATCCCTCCACCTTCCTTTCCCCTTATTCCTCCAACCTCCCTTCCTTTCCTCTCCGCCGACTTCCTCCCTTCCCTCTTCATATAAATTAGTATTTCTAGCCTACGTTCTACGGTTGTCGATGTCATAGCTCTGCAAGGTTTATTAATTAATATTATTTAGTTAATTTTTTAATATTACCTCCTAGTCCAAATTCAATAACAACTAGTACCTTTTCCTATTGCATGTACGTTCTTTTCTAACATATCTAAATGCCTCAATGTATTCTTGGAATCTTGGCTTCTTTCTTCTTGCTTCCTCAATGTATTTCTACCAACTATTGCAAGCTTGTGATGACTCCTTTCCAATGAAGATAAATGATGTGCTCCTCCCAAAGTTGGCTCCAACTATCATGATTCTTGAGCAATCCAACTCAGGTCCTATGGTGCTTTCTCTGTTGGCGACAAGGGCTTGGTAATGCACCTAATTTTTTCCTTCTTTTCTTGTAATATGCTATGTTGGAATGCTTAGTGTAGTCTTTGTAATACCTTTCTTCTTATGTGGATAACAAGCTAGATTTTGGTGCTTTATTGTAGATGATAGCTTCTTCCTTGTGCCATGTTGTGTATACTTATAGGTTTCTCATTGTGTCTATCCGAACTTGTGGGTGATGTGAACTTCTTTAAGGCTCTTTTGACCTTGCTTGGATAGTGCTCCTCTATAGCTACTTATGAGATGTTCCTTGCTTATGAAGGATGTGTTTTATGGCACATAAAATCTATCCTCTTTCCTATGTAGGACAATATGTTATGGTGTAGAATAATGTAAATAGATTTGTAATACAATACCTTGATTTTGCACCTTCTATTTTTCAAGCTTCTTTTACTGGATTTAATGGTGGCTTCTCTGTACTGTTTCTTGTATGCAATTATTGATTGATGTTGCCTTCTCTTCTATACAAATATCTCCTTCACTTGGTTAATCTAGTAATGAACCCAATCTAGTAATCATGTAGATAATATGCCCTTGAAGGAGTAATTTTTGCACTAATATTTTACCTATAATGATTTCTTAGTGCACCTTAAATCTGAGACTCACCAAGTCTCAATTTTTGGCTTCTTTTCAAGGATATTAATGGTGGATTTCTTCTCCACTCCTTGGAGGAATATGATCCTATTTGGTGGCTTATCTAGGCCACAATACCTTGCAGGTATTGAGTTCTAAATAGTGTCTTTAGACACTTTGATATTTGTAAATTTTTGTATCCTTAATATTAACAACCAATACACAAAATAACCCTTTGAGATTAGTGATTTTAATGAACAACTAGTATAGTGTAATGAACCAATACTATTTCTAACTTAATGCACTTTAATAATCTCACCTTATTTTTCCTGTTAATAAGATCTCAAGGTAGTTTCAAATGAACTAATGATCACTTTAAATTCCTTCATGTAGTCCTCTTCTCAATAATTAGATAATAGGAAGAATTTATCTAACTTGTATTAATGTGTAGGTAATGAACCTTAACAGGAACTATCTTCTACACTTTTTTTGAGGACTTTAAAATGCAATATTCTATTTTATAACTTTTGAATTCCAATGAGATGCTTAATGAATTTAAGTAGTAATCAGAATTAAGTGTTCAAGCAATGAACCTTTTGCACCTAAGTTGCTTATCTTTGATGTTGAATATCTTGATGAGTTGATTCACCAAATTTATTGTCTAGAATGGTGGTTTATCATAGCTATGAATGCTTCTAGTCTGCTACTTTGAAATTGTAGTATATGATTTCAACTTCTCCTTCAAGATCTGGCCTGGAACTCTAAAGTCTTGTAGCTAGTAATGGTATCTTGATTGTTATCCTTTAGTAGTCAATCTATTCACTAAAATTTTATCATTCAAGAACCCTTTTATTATTTTGTTGTGAATCTAGCAAATACCTATCTTTTAAATGTGTCTTCTTTATCTATGAAGGGCAATATCCAAATCTTCTTGTATTTTGTAGGTTTCTTCTATCTAAGTTCTAACTTCAAACTTGAATTTCTTCTTAAGAATCTAAAGGTATTAAAGACTTGAGGTCTTCAAAAATATTCTCTCTAAATTTTGACAATTTTTTTGCCAAATATTTCTCCTTTGGGATTGTTGTCAAATGGTGATAATTATCCCAAGTTCTTAAACTATCTTTTGTAGTGAATTTATCCAATGAGTTCTCCTAGGAACTTCTTTAAAAGCTTCTCAAATTTTCACAATGAGGCTCTCCAAGACTTCTCATTGCATATCCTTGAGACCTCTCCAGGGTCTTTAGTCTTGTAGTTTCTTTGGTCTTCTTGATGAAACCTTTCCTTCAACCTTCAACTATGGAAGTTTTGGCAATGAGATATTCTTCACGGATCTCTAGAATAGGACTTTTTGATATTCCATATCTATATCTTCCAAGGATTTATGTTCTTCAATGAGATATTTGATGGATCTCTTTAGTTTCTATATCGCTCCAAATTTTTTGCACCCTTACCTTCAGGTTATAGGATCCGTGCCCGAAATGGGGATGTGAAAAGGATGGGACAATACCTCGGACTAAGAGGCCCTTTGAAGGTCTTGCCTCTCGAGGGAGGTGTATAAGGGTGAATTTTCGATGGATGGTGGGTTCACCAAGAAACTTTTGAATGGCAGTCTCCACACCTAGGTTGGGAATGTGTTTGATGTGTTCAATTTTACATTTAATCATTCAAATCCTAGGTTTGGCCAAATGAATCTAAACTGTTCTACATGAAATGCAGGTTTAAATGAATACAGGAACAAAATTAAACAGAGAATATAGAAAATATACTAGATTAGAAAAAATGTCATACCTGATCCGGATGTCTGATGGAGGTTCTAATTTTTGAAGCAGTCAAGATCGCCTCTGATCTGAAAGGATCGTCTGAAATCAGACAGGATCGTCTGAGATCTGATAGGATCATCTAAGATCTGACAAATTCACCAGACAAATTCGATAGAGACCTGCAATCAGATAAATAGACACAGAACACAGAAAATGCAGCAATACTAACAAAGGAAAATGGTGTAATATGACAATATAGATACTAAAATGATAATTACGCATAGAAATTCAAGTAAATTATAGTATTATAATGAAAAATTATGATATTATCATGCACTTAAGCTATATGAGTGAACTCCAAAATTTAGAATAGCAAAAAATAACAATAAACTGATCTAAATGTAGAATGAAACAACAGACGAAAAGAGAAAAGTGCAAACTCTGGGCACTAATTGCCCCCAATGTTGACTGCAGTCGAAATCGTCTGTAAAGTGCTAAATCATCTCGAATTGGGGCATGATCATCCGAGATTGTACAGGATCATCTACGACGATATGAGCTTGCTTCGGCTGAAAAACAGTGAAGTTCCTACAAACAAACTTGGAAAAATATGAAGGCAAATAGTAATTTAGGATACTCTAATGCAAATAAAACTCGTGTTACAAAAAATTTTAGCCAGGGGTATGTCAAGGGGAGGGCCTAAGATTAAATAGGCATAGGAAGGAGGTTGGGAGGTTGGAGATCATCCCAATTTGGGAGATCTCCAATAGAGGAGACTCTAACGGTGCAGACGTGTCTCTACCCGAGTTAGAGAAGTTGTTGGAACAGAAGCTAATTTTGAAAAATTAGTTTTGGGATGAAATTGTCTGGACATTCTGCTCCAGAAAAATTCATTCGATCTAAGGCGATATCATCTGATCGACGACGATATCGTCCAACGGTCACAACAAATCCTAAAAATGGCACGAAAAACAAGGAAAGCGGTTTAACAGGCGGTTCGGGGTTAAAATTTGAATTTGAATTATTACTAAAGTAATTTTAATTATTTTCTAAGGGTTACTGTGCCAATTTTAGGGTGCTACATTTTGCCCCCTCTTTAGCAAATTTTTTGAAGAAAATACGTTAAAGATGAGTTCTTCTCGATCTATGAGAAAGCAAAAAGTATTCCTATTTTTAGGTGACGATTCTAGGTTGAATCGTACGAAAGCTTACTATGATGCCCCCTCCGTTTTTTTACTCAAATCGAATGTTTGAGGTAAAAACACGAAAAAGCAAAATTTAAAATGTTGTTAATTGTTTTGAATAAAATTAAGAAAATAGGGTAAAACCCTAATTCATTTTTACTATTCATTTTCTTTGATGATATTTTTGATGATATGACTTGTGTATATGTTTTATGATGCTTTAATGTTTTGAATTGTTTGCTTATTGGATTGAGGATTCATGTAATTATGTCATTTTGAAATATTATTATTTTGATGTCATGCTGTAAGATTTTAAATGAAATAATCTGATGTAAACAATTGGTGGTTGTGATGTGATTTGATAAAAAATAAAAGGGACTTCTAACAATAATTTCAAAGGACATTGTCGCTATTATAGACCATTTCATGGAGTCGCCACTCACTCGGTCATCAAGCTAATCCCAGTATAGAAATATTGTTAAAAGTAAAAGAGTGCTTAAGAGACTGTCTTAAGACTTTGTGTTGTAATGATGGAGATAATTATGGTTTGATGATTTGTTTTCAGATTTCCATGAAAATATTATGCATGAAATATTTTTTAAAAAATGATTTTTGCTAGGCATAAATTCCTAAGTGTGATAAAATTTTGAACAATTCCTTAGAATTTATACCATGGTTGCAAAAACTGAATTTGAACATAATGTCATGAAATAGAATAAGTGTTTGTTTGTTTGTAAAGCATAATTGTGTAACATAATGATGCAAGTCACATGTTTTGATGAATTTTGTTTTAAAATACATGGAAAATAAAATTAGAACGATGGTTTGCGCTAGGCATAGAATTATAGGTATAGACTTATACCATCATCGCGAAATCCAAAGAAGAAAATAAATTGTTGGTTTTATTGCAAGATGCATTTTTGACCTTTGATAAACAGAAAAATAATAATATGAAAACTTTTGTTTGAAATTATTTTTGAGATTTTGTGAGAAGATGTATGTAATTGCTTTGATACAAAACAAAAATTTTGAAATAAAAGGATAAAATTATTCCGAAAAGAGTTACAGAGATATTTGAAATTATCTCAAAGAGAAATGTAGATTTATAAGGAATCCTCATGTGCAAATGTGAGTTCATTACCAATCTTGATTTATCATAATTATACAAAATCTCTCAAATACAAATGTGTGTGCGATTGTATTGTTCATTTACCAGTTTTGAGCAAGATAATTTGATACAAGTGATTTTAATTAACCAAATAAGTGTTCATTAACCATGATTTAGATGCATATAACCGTACCGGACTACTATGTAAGTCGGGTTATCAAGAGCTAGATAATCCATAAGCAGACATAGGTCCTGTACAAAAGAAGGTCGCTAATGTAACAGACATATCACCATGCTAGGAGTTACCCAAGGCCAAGTGGGTTGGGCACAAACCACCTGTTATGGGGCTTACCTCACAGTTTTCGAATAATTGAGAATTCTAGGGATTCAAGCTCATCAACCCTTCTTTTCTTTTCAAGGGGTAGGGAAAGGTATTTTATTGCTTTTGCTTTTGCTTTTTTTGCTTTTCTTTTGCTTTTCTCTTTTCTCTTTCTTTTTGTATTTTTCTTTTCCTTTTGCTTTTTGTATTTTTGCTTTTGATATTTGAGATAATGCTGAAATATTGTTGTAATGATTCAAAATAACCTTTTTCTTTTTCTCTTTTTCTTGAACGTTTCTTTTCTTACTATGCTAGGGATACTTGCTCGGATTAGCTGTAGAGTAAGGGATTTTTATTCTGGGTAGGGGAGAGCTTGTCCTTTTGTCAATTCTCAAAGATTCTAGACCATGTGCATGATAGGATAGCAGGGGAAACTTTTCGCTCAAGAAACCATTTCTACTATGTAGCATCATATCGAATGTACAAATGAAATCATTTTAATGTGAAGAGATATACTTGGTTCAAGTAAATAACAAGATCAGTTCTCTATGCTCAAAACTTTATTTAATGCTGATGTGGACTTTGATATAAGAGAGATTAATAATCATAACAAATAAAATCAAGATATTTATTCATGTGAATGTGAAAGTGTGGGATTCCAAATAAATGCTAATTTATCCAAAATAACTGAAAATATAACTGCAATACTTCACAAATTGAGAGGTACAAAAATAAAAGATGTTTTTTGAAGATTTTGATGATTTGGATGTTTTTATATTTTGATTTTAATTGATGAATTGAAAGAAATACAATGTGATTGTTTTTTTTTTTGAAACTTTTATATTTTTATATGAATTTTTAGATGATGGAATTGTGGTATATACAAGATGATCTATATACATTATATAAGGTTATTTGAGTATAGCATGTCTAAGGTTGCTTCAAAATCAAAGGAGGTTTTGAAGGATAATTTGGTTGTTGTGAAGGTAAGAACAAAAGGTGATGAATAAAAGGTAGTGATAACAAAAGCTTTGTTATAATGTAGAATAATGTAGCAAAATATTTTACTTTTATATGTGTAAAATGGATCATGTTACAAATTAAAATGTCAGAAATATAAAAAGGTTCTTCATTCTTATCACTATCTTCCAATTCTTGATAAGATGGAGGGACCATATATGAAATATATGAATGGGTGTTATTTGGTAAAAAAGGATGATCATTTATGGATGAAGAAAAGTGATGGATAAAAAATAATTGTGACAATGGAGAATGTATAGAACTTGATGTTTCAACCGTTAAATATTCTTCAAATGGTGTCGGGTCATTATGTATGGTAAAAATTTTATTTACAAGTTCAAACTCCAAACATTGGTGAAGAGTGGAAGGGACAAACCTCATCGTATGAATCCAAGGATTTATGAGAAGTAGGTTGTAATATGAAGGGCAATATGCCACATAAAACAGAGTATCCAAGATCTTGGATCCAATATTAAGGGGAAAAATTATAGTACCTTGAACTTCTTGAATTTCGTTGTTAAAATATTTTATAATAACATTTGATTCATTAATATCTTCTTCCTTTGACTTGATTTTTTGGAATAATTGATAAGTGCATAAATTAAGAGAGGAGCCATTATCTACCATGATAGTTTTAACATGTGTTTCTTCACTAGATCCTGTAATGTAAAGATAGTAGTCTTCTTGTGGAGTAGAGGAAGGAATATGGTCATCATAGAATGAAATATGGTTAACCTCAAGAGGGTCTACACCATTAATTATGTTCTTAGAGAAAATATGATGAGGAACAAATTTTTGGCTACGTATCTTGAACAAATTTTCCTTATGATAACTTTGTAATACTTCTAAAAGGGATATCTTTGCTTGAGGATTAATCACTTGTTGTTGGCTATCAAAGTGGATTTTAGATTGAGATTTTGATTCGAAAGATGAGTTTCCTATGCTTACATTCCATTTTGGATCATTCTCTAGAGCCAAATATAGTTTTGAAGGTTGGTCGAATGAGGAATCCATATCTTGAATATCAGATTGAGTTGATTGAACTTGAGGTTGCTCATTTGTAGTTTTTGTTACAATATTAATAATATCATCATGATGGGACACATTAACATGCAATATTTGATTGGTTTCTTGTTGTTGATAATTGAATAGGGGTTCTTGGGAGATCCCCATGTCTTGATTGGTTATTGGTATTTGTTGTGTAGGATTTTGATTGTTTACTGGAGATTTATCATCAATTGTAGATTGTAATTCCTTTATATTAAAAAGACCCTTATCAATCAAATCTTGAATTGCACATCTTAAATCTTTACAATTTTGTGTCATATGTCCATCTACTCTATTATGATATTCACAATGTAGCTCAGGTTTAAACCAATCTGTTGTGGTATCAAGTTGTCTTATGGAAGGGAGTTCAATCTTATTTTTATCAAGTAAATACTTGAGAATTATATCCATTGGTTGATTGAGCTTAGTAAATTTAGGTGATGAAGGTTTTCTAGAGGTTTTTTATACGTGCCTTAGGAATTTAGTCATAAAAGGGCCTAATGGTTTCTCACCTCTACTTTATTTATTATGGGTAGAATGATGATAGGAATATTGTGAAGTAGGAGGTGAGTGCATGGTAGAATTGGAAGAATAAGTATTTTCTTGTTGAAATGAATGTGTTGTATTGAAAGAAGAATATTGAAATAGTGGAGGAGGATTGTATGTGGATCGATAGACATAATATGGATATATGGGAGAATAGATAATATCGTTATGAAGAGGATTGGCAAAGGGATTGTCCTATTGGGGTAAGGTGGTGTTGAATAGGGACGAGGTTGGTCATAATCAACAAATGTATTTAGCTGAATTCTTCCAACATTACTGATGGGCTCATATTGATTTGAGTAAAAACTCATGGTTTATTTAGTACTTCTAAAAGTAATATTTAGTATCTACTATTTAGAATTAAATCTAAAACATGCAAACTTGAAATGATGATTTTGTTACCTTTTTTTTTTTTTGTATACATATATATATATATATATATATATATATATATATTATTTTGTTTTTTTTTTGTTTTTTTTTTATATTTTTGAATCAGAAAGATGCCTATGTTATTCACGTCGGGTTCACCAGAATGTATCATTCCAAATTTTCCACACCCTTACCTTCAGGCTAAAGGATCCACGCCCGAAAGGGGGATGCGATAAGGATGGGACGGTACCTCGGACTGAGAGGCCCTTTGAAGGTCCTGCCTCTCGGGGGAGAGGTATTAAGATGATTTTTCGATGGATGGTGGGGTTCACCAAGAAACGTTTAGTGGTAGTATCCACCCCTAGGTTGATAGTGTGTTTGATGTGTTCAATTTTACATTTAATAATTCAAATTCTAGGTTTGGCCAAATGAATCTAAACTGTTCTACATGAAATGCAGGTTTAAATGAATATAGGAATAGAATTAAATAAAGAATACAGGAAATATATTAGATTAGAAAAAAGTCATACCTGATCTAGATGTCTGATGGAGGTTCTGATTTTTGAAGCAGTCAAGATCGCCTCTGATCTGACAGGATCGTCTGAAATCAGATAGGATCGTCTGAGATCTGACAGGATCATCTGAGATCTGACAAATTCGTCAGAGACCTACAATAAGAGAAATAGACACAGAACACAAAAAATGCAGCAATACTAACAGAGGAAAATGGTGTAATATGACAATATAGATACTAAAATGATAATTACGCATAGAAATTCAAGTAAATTATAGTATTCTAATGACAAATTATGATCTTATCATGCACTTAAGCTATATGGGTGAACTCCAAAATGTAGAATAGCAAAAAATAACAATAAACTGATCTAAATGTAGAATGAAACAACAGACAAAAAGAGAAAAGTGCAAACTCTAGGCACCAATTGCCCCCAATGTTGACTGCAGTCGAAATCATCTGTAAAGTGCTAAATCGTCTCAAATTGGGGCATGATCGTCCGAGATTGTACAGAATCATCAAGAGCTAAATTTGAATTTGAATTATTACTAAAGTAATTTTAATTATTTGCTAAGGGTTACTGCGCCAATTTTAGGGTGCTACAGTTTCTTCAAGAGGAAGTCTTCAATCAGTAAAGGAGATCACAAATCTCCTATCTTTAATAGACTCTTATCTGGATTCTTCTTCAGGTTCAAGGTTTCTATGGCCTTTTCTTCTGTATCAATACTTCTATGGAATTTTCTTTTGGATCAAGGCTTCTATGAACTTTTCATCTAGATCAAGGCTCTTGTTGCCTTTTCATCTACAATGTGCTGATCTGCAATAGGGCTTCCCTCAGTTTTTTTTTCTATAATAAAGTATTAGTAAGCTGATTCTAAATCTTATCAATGATGAATCTTCACTTGTTGATTTACCAATCTAGTGAAATGAATGTTGAGTACTATTCTTCATGAGTTTTTTTGAAACTCTATGGAAAGACTCTAGATAAATATAATCTCAAAAAATTTTGAACTAAGATTTGCTTCTCCTCTCAATATTTCTTGTGACTTTCCTATTCCTAGTGACCTACTATGGCTCTCCCTATTCCTATTGATCTATCATGGCTCTGATACCACTGTTATATTTTGATGGTGTATGCCAAGGGAGAATGCAATCACAGGATGTTGAATATGTAGAAATGTAAGATGCCAAAATATACTATTAATGAAAAGTGATAAATATGATACAATGTTGAAATGGATGAAATGAAAACTCTGAAATGGATGCTAAAGAACTACATGGTATCCATAACCAATATATATTGTGATCTACCCAATATATCCACTACTACCTACAATGATATCTTATCACTCACTATGTTGCCCTTTATATAGAAATGTGGATTACTTGGACAACACTCTACCTAGCTATACAAGGGGACACCTTGCACATTTACAACTTACACATAGACACTTGTGCATTTATTATATTACTTGAAGTAACTAGCTAACTACCCCTAAAGTAATCTACTACTCTAGTTATGTACCAAGGGTGGTACATTTACATGACCCAAATGATGTAATATACTCTAATAGGGAGTTAGAGTAATTGGGTTTCTAAGGTAGGACTTAGCTCATTATTCAACTTCATTGTGGATGTGGTGGTCTCAAGGGACACCGTTTGTAAAACTATTGAAGAAATTTTTTATTTTACTTCTTGTTAAAGTATTTAGAAGTCAGTTTGGATGATCTTTGAATTTTAGATCCAAATGATAATTCTGGTGACTTAGTTAGAAGGATAGAGCCCTTACGTACATTGACTTGGTTATATATTTTAGAAATAGGTTATGTTGGATATTAAGGTGCATAGTTGTCTCTAGAAGAAACTTCAACTCTAACATTTTTCACTCTAGCTATGGAAATTCAAAAGGTTTTAATCAGGAAGTTTGCTTAATTATATAGGACCTTTTATGGCTATTTTTGGATTGGGAAGCATAATGAGAATGTTGGATTACTCTTACTCATGGCTAGATATTCGATTATATGGAATTGGGTTGAGAGTTATGGTAACCTTGTAAAGAAATATAGAAACCTACATCGATTGGTTTATAAAACCGTTGGAGTTGTTAAAACTCTTATATGATAAGTATTGCGGTGGTATTTTACATTCGCACTTTGAATTGATGAGTTTTTCTTGAGATTCCCAGGTATTTATAGAAATGATTTTAAACTTTGGGTAAATATGCTTTGTTTAGTTAAGAAAGAGATATATTGGGTTTTATGAAAATTTTGTTGTCCATACTTTAAATTTGATCCTTTAGTACTTTGTAGTTCATTACTTAGAGGATGGGATTTGAGTAGAATCTATTAGAACCTTGATATTGCAAGGAAAGACTACTCCAATAGCATCTTGTCAAAGGGTATGTGATTTCTAGGATGTCTTAGGTTGAATACCTTTAGTGTTTCTAATGGTTTACTATTAGAGAATGAAATCGTAGAAGGGAGAGAAATAGAAGAGTTTTGGTTGCTTAGTACCACTTATTATAGCTCCTTAAAAAGGTTTTGTTGGAAACATAATTACATGCATTGTAATAATTGGTTCTTTGATGTGTTTGTATGTTTAGATAGAAGACATGTTGTTGTGTTGGCATGTTCTTTTGTATGACCAAAGAAGGCATAGAAAGATCAAGAGAATAGAGAACGTGTTTTGGAGTATCTCCAATTCGGTTCAAAAATTTAATGTATATATGAGCTAAGAGGTAAACCCATGATGTAGTTCCATAAGGGATATGGAACTTGATGGGATGTCTTAGGCTCGGAGATATGAAGCCAAAGGTTATATTTATGGACAAAGAAATAGTTCATAGTGTAAGTCAAGGGAATACTAATTATCCCTTGGAAAAGATATTAATATTATGGAATGCTCCATCCCAATGTATAAATTAAGCTTAAATGCCAATAAAAGGGAAATTATTTGAGGTTGGGTTTTCCCTTCAGGGTTTCTCCCAAGGTAAAAAAAGTGTATTGTGTGGTTTATTTTTAGTATTGGTGATTGGTTTAAAGTAATTAAAGAATAATATGGTATTTTTTTATTGAATAATTGATCATGATACTTATGGAATTGTTGTATATTTAATTATAACAAATATGAAATTTGGATCCTTGAATCAATTATGAGTAATTATTGTTACAATTGAATTTCTCATAAGGATGATTACACATTGATATTATAAGGAAGCAATTCCAAAATAATAATTGATAGTATATTCTTTGGTTCTTATGATCCCTTTATTTTAAACACTACATTTTAGAATTGACCAATAAATTCTAGTCAATTAAGCATGGAATAGTTTAAGCCTTGTGTGGCATTTGTATTTGAGTAAATGCAAAGTAATGTGCTAAGAAAATGATCAAACCTTCATAAGAGGAATTTAGAAGAAAATGACTAAGAATGAGTTGAAGAATGTAACCTCCTTAGTTTTTGAGAAGTCAAATTGATAAGTAGAGGAACTTACGACTTGTTAGATTATATTATGGAGATAAGAATGTCATAGTAGTAAATGTCTAATTATATAGCCTAATTGAGTACTACTTCAAATATACCATAGGGATATAGATTGGATGGAGTTAAGGATTGTCTCAAATTATGAGAAAGGGGAACATATCCTTGAACTCCATAATGGTAAACACATAAAGAGTAGTGATACCTAATTATAGTAAATGAAAAATATGTCTAGTTAAAACGATAATGCCCCAAAGAAGGAATTTTAGAATAGAGGCCTATGAGTGATATTTATAGCTCATCGTGTAGATGAGAGGGATAGAAAATCCTCTATTTTCACAACATTCATATAGATGGACTTATGCGGTGTGAATTAGGTAGTGTGTTTATTTTGATAGAATGAAAGGAAGGCTAATGCTAGCTCATTGGATCCATAAGATGGATAGTTTTTACCATAAAATAGAACACCTAGTGCTCTTACATAGCTAGATGTATGTATATATTAAATATGGGTGTGCCTCAATGAAGAACTTAGGGAACTGTTAGTTGAACCTAAACATATATTCTAAAACCTTGGTGTATTTGTTGTAAAAAAAGAGATGGAAAAATATTTTGAGCTATGACATTTGGTATCAGAGTGCTTGGTTCATAGGGATACGAGTTTCCTTACACAAGTATATATAATTGTATTAGGGTAGTGTACCATGTAAAATCTATACCTACAAAGAAAGTGGGTCTACTAAAGATAGACCTTGATTATCTAGCTAGGGTAACTAGGAATATAGTTTCTAGTAGGAGAAACAATTCAAGGATGAAATTGTGAATTTATTTTTTACTATCTCTCCTATGTATGGTCAAGGACAATACCATCTAAGAGAAGGAGTATAAGTGCTACCCAATCTATGAGGAATACATGCCAAAACAATGTAGAGGCTAGTGTTGCAAATATAGATACGAATAGCCCTAGTACAGAAAGGGGTGATATTACTACAATAGTTGCCTTACTAAGGGAACATATGGAAACACAAAAATAGTTGTTGGAAGATATAGTGAATAAAAATTCACAAGCTTGAAATTCTAGGATGGGATGAGAGAATGAACCCATTATAGAGGCACAATAGGCCAGGGTCCAACTAGAGCTCAAGTTGGAGAAATATATGAAACATCTAAAATCTTCCAATTTCAATAGAGAGAAACATGGTGATAAAGTCAAAGCTTGGCTGAAAGAGATAGAAACCTAATGTAATATGAATAACTACTCCATTGACACCCAAACATCCTATGCTACTTTAAATTTATAAGGGGCTGGTTTGGATTGGCAGGAAACATATAGTGGAGAACTAGGAATTAAGGTTGTAGTTGATTTGAAATGGGAGAACTTTGTGATAGATTTCAAAGAAATATTCCTCACTAAAAACTTCTACACCAAAATAATTGAAGAATTCACCAACCTTATACAAGGGACTAGAATGTGGAAGTTTTTTTTTTATAAATTTATCAAGCTACTGAAGTGTGCCCACGTATAATAATAATATGAAGGTACATAAGTTTATACTAGGGATAGATCCCAGAGTAGGGCATGAAGTGAATATGCAGGAGCCTGGTACTCTTCACAAGGTCTATGATCTAGCCATGAAATCTAAAATCTACCTCGATAATTACTTTGACTATGAAGGGGCATTTGAGCAAGATGAAGAGGCATTGATAAAAAGAAACAGTGCAGGGTTTATGAAATGGGAAAGTGAATAGGCAAACAATATTTCCCCTCGATAGAAAATAAGGAATGATAGAAAGCAAGGAAATTTTAGGAAGAGGTTCAAAGGGAAGAACCGTAATCCTAACAATTGCAATAACGGATATAAATGATCATCAACATAGGGTCAGGTCAATCCTTCACAAGCAATGAAATCAAAATATGAACAAAAGAAAAAAATATATCCAAGACCCAAAGCAAGATGTTATGAATATGGCAATCTTCATTACACCAAAAAATGTCCACTTAAAGTAGGAACAAGTTTTAAAGGAAAAAAACCCGCTTATAAAGAACCTGCACACAAGATTTATGTAATAATAGGGAGTCAAAATCTAGAATATCAAGCCAATCCACTATTGATAAAAGGTAAGATCTTTGGTATAAATGTTAGAATTTTGATTGATAGTGGTTCAATAGATAGCTTTATTTCCACTAGATTAATTACAGATATACCAAAAAGACCAGGAATATTCGTACATGGGAGGAAGGTCGAGTATGGATAAGGATAAACCTACTCTGTAGATCAGTGTTACTCTATGACTAAAATTATCTTACCTAGTGGCACAACTATAGGTTGTCTTTATGTAGCATCACTGCATGCTTTTGATTTAGTGCTAAGAATGGATTGATTGCAAGCACATAAGGTTGTAATCAATTTCTAAAATAAATGGATTGAATACTCAGAATATGGTGGGAATATACAGAGGGTGTACAACCTACAAGGGACTTTTCGATCCTAGATCCTCTCTATAATGTAGTTTAAGAAGGCAATGAAGAGAGGAGGAGAAATTTATGTAGTGAAATTGAATGAAATAGAAAGTAAAAAGAAGAGGTGTTTGAGAGGCACCCAATACTTCAAAATTTTAGTGGTATATATCCAGAAGATTTACCTAGATTACCCCCTAAGTGTGAATTTGATTTCACAATTGAACTTCAACCTAGAACATAACCTATTCATAGAGATCCTTATAGAATGAATTTGATTGATATGCAAGAACTAAAAATGTAGTTACAAGGTTTACTGGAGAAGGGATTGATTAGACCAAGCATGTCACCATGGTATGCACTAGTGTTGTTTTTTAAGAAAAATGATGGTTCCTTGTGACTATGTATAGACTATAGGATGTTAAACAAGGCAACCATTAAAAACATATATCCTGTACCTAGAATTGAAGACCCATTCGATCATCTTAAGGATGCCACTATCTTTTCAAATATTGATTTAAATTTGGGATACCAACAATTGAGGATTCAATAAGAGGATACCCATAAGACAACTTTAAAAACTCAATATGGACATTATAAGATTACTATATTGTATTTTGGTCTATTGAATGCTCCAACAACATTTATGAACTTGATGAATAGTATTTTAGTAAGCTTTTGGACTGATTTGTTCTTGTATTATTAGATGATATTTTGATATATTCTTGGAATAAGATTGAGCACAACAAATACCTTGAGATCGTGTTGGAGCTACTAATAAAGAATTAGTTGTATGGGAATTTATCGAAGTATGACTTTAATGTCCCTAGAGTGTAATACCTAGGGTGTATTGCATCAACAAAAGGGATCATGATAGATCCTAATAAAAAAGAAGCTATTTTGAATTGACTTCCACCCACAAATGTGATAGAAGTCTAAATTTTCATGAGTTTGACTAGATATTATAAGTGTTATGTTAAATACTACAAGATAATCACTCCAATAACTAATCTTTAGAGGAAGGGAAAATAATTTAATAGGATGGATAAATGCAAGGAAGATTTTGATCTACTCAAACAAAGACTCACTACATCTCCCATAATAAAGATACCTGACCCTCAGGCTAGCTTTTATGTATGTACAGATACATCTTTGGAAGATTTGGGAGGAGTGTTCTCATAATATGAAGCAATAATAGCTTATGGATCCAAGAAATTGAAACAACATGAAGTAAATTATGCAACCCATGATTTGGAATTGGTAGCAGTAGTTTTTGCTCTTAAAATTTGATGAAACTATTTTCTAGGGAGACCCTTTGAGCTGAGAACAAACCATAAAATTCTAAAATATATACTTAATAAACCTTTGTTAAATGCCAGGCAATGGATAAAATTTCTCGTTGAATATGATTTTGGCATTGAATATATTAAAGAAAAGGAAAATAAGATTGTTTATGCACTCAATAGGAGAAGACATATAATTATCTTGTCTTGCATTCATGAAGAATTGATGGAACAGGTTAAGGAAATGCAATAGAAGGATGTGTTTTGAAATCAAATCCTAGAAATAATGGAAAGTAAATACGACGAAGGTAAGGAATTTAACATCAAGGATGGTTTCTTGTGTTTTAAGTATAGTGTAATTCCTAAGTCTAGTAATTAAGGAAAATTATCATGAATGAAGCACACAAATATACATATTCTACTCACCCAGGAGGGGCAAAAAGGAGAGGGAATATGAAGAAAATCTTCTATTGGCCAAGAATGAAGAGGGACATAACTGAATTTGTCTCCTAATATCTTGAATTCCAGAAGGTAAAGGTAAAATAGACATCTTGTAGGACTGTTGTACCCTCATGATGTACCAACACAAAAATGTTAGGTGATTTTAATGGATTTTATTGTAGATTTACCAAAGACCAGATTTCAACATGATACAATCCTATTTGTGGTCAACAGACTAACCAAGGTTGCGCACTTTATACCCAAAAATACCAAGGATGATTTCATGATTGTGGGTAATAGATTTTCCAAGGAAATATTTAGGTTTCATGGTTTCTTGGAAGTGATCATTTCATATAGGAATCGAGATTCACATCTAAGTTTTGGTAAGCTTTACACTGAGCCATTGGCACAAAATTAAACATCAGTTATGCATACCAACCAATAATCGATGGGAAAACTAAAAGGGTAAATTGGGTTTTAGAGGACATGCTTTGCATGTATTGTATGGATCAAAAAAACTAATGGGAAGATTACCTGCACTTGGTAGAATTTTCCTAAACAATGATCACCATTCGATCTTAGGCATGGCACCATTTGAAGCTCTATATGGCAGAAGGTGTGGGACACCATTGTCATGGGATAATCTAAAGGATAAAATTATGCTTAAACTCGATATGGTCAATTAAATGGAGCAAAAATTGAGAGCGGTCAGAGAAAGTTTGAAAGAAATTGTGGATCATCAAAAGAGTTATGCTAACCTGAAGAGGTCACCAAGAGATTTTATTGTAGGTGACAAGGTATTTATGGGGGTGAGACCAAAGAAGAGTGCTATTAAATCCACAAAACTTAATCCATGTTTTGTCAAACCCTTTGAAATTACAAAAAATATTAGTCATGTGGTATACCGACTTGTCTTACCACCAAATCTGTCAAATATTCACAAAACCTTTCATATTTCATTGCTTAGAAAATATGTAGCTAATCTTGATCATGTGTAGGAATTTTATAATTTGCAGATGGTGAATCCAGAGGCTATAGAGGTTCGACTACTAAATATCCTTGAGTTTTGTTCAAAATTTATGAGGAAAGAAAATTTAGAGCAATGTAAGATCTAGTGGGACAGCTACTCTGAAAGGAAAGAAAGTGGAAAATATGTAGAGATATTTTTCATTTTTGTTTGAGCGATATGTAGTTAATGTTTTATATACCATGATGAAACACAAAGGACTATGTTAAGCCTAAGGAGGGGAGGATTTAATGACCCTACCTTGGCAAACTTTTTCATTTGGATGGATTTATGTTTTTGATGTGTTTCTTTGTTGATGGATAGACTGACTATTTTATGTCTAGTTATGCAAAATGTATATTTCATGGAAGATGTAATGCATTTTATGAATGGTATTATTGATTTTCCTAGATGATAATTTATGTATGACATAACGGTTATTGAAAATGATATTTTACTTTCATGTTGAGTTTTTCAGGATATTTGAAACTAACTTGTTACATATATTATGGACTTTAAACAATATCCCATGCATATCTTAGCTTAGATGCATTAAATTGATGACTTTTCTTGTGATTTATTGGGATGAGGATACTAAGATGGTGGATAAATATTTTTATAGGTCATTGTATAATATTGATGAGTAATACTTGTAAAAAAATATAATCTTACATTTATTTCATGGTGAGGACATTTTTCCCTATGTGGGTAAGTCTAAGTTACAGTTTTGTTGACGCTCCCATTAAATTATGGATATTATGGTTTAATCACTTCATGTTTGCCACCTTTGTAATGGGTATGTCATTCATTAATGGAAGAGAGAATGAAGACTCGGAGAGGATGTGAAATATGGATGAAATGGAGGTGTATTACGCTTTGACCAAGGAATATTAAAAATGAAAGGAAGGAAGGTAGGTAATGGTGGGTAGTGTAGAAGAGAGACAAAGGAACTAGAGCTAGAAAAGAGATGACAAATTGACTAGTCAGGAGAAGAAAATAATAGCATAGAGGTAGATATTCACATCTTCCTTTCTTTTATCGAACTAGTGAAATAATTTGTTTACAACTATTTTGTGTAGCATGTATATGAAAGTTTATCATGGGATAGTATTTGTCTTCTTATGCTAGAGGTTAAGATAGTTGTATCTTTGGTTTAGAAACAATGTTTTCACCCTGATATTTGAGGTATAGGAATGTTGGGTGTAACTTGTGTTTCGAGTGTTGACTGGTAATGAACTTGATGCTATCCAAAGTGATGGTAGTTAGAGTAATTGGGTTTCTAAGGTAGGACTTAGCTCATTATTTAACTTCATTGTGCATGTGGTGGTCTCAAGGGACACCATTCACAAAATTGTTGAAGAGAATTTTTATTTACTTCATGCTAAAGTATTTAGAAGTTAGTTTGGTTGATCTTTGAATTTTAGATCTAGATGAGAATTTTGGTGACTCATTTAGAAGGATAAAACTCTTACATATGTTGACCTGGTTATATCTTTTAGAAATAGTTTTTTGCAAAATTTTAGGGTGTGTAGTTGGCTTTAGAAGAGACTTCAACTCCAACGTTCTTCACTTCTATTGTGGAAATTCATAAGGTTTTAATCAATAATCACTTGATTATATAGGACCTCTTATGGATATTTGTTGCACTGAAAAGCATAATGAGAATGTTGGATTACTCTTACTCATGGCTAGATATTAAACTATATGGAATTGGATTGAGAGTTGTGGTAAATTTGTAAATAAATAGAGAAACCTACATTGATTGGTTTATAAAACCGTTGGAGTTGTTAAAAATCTTATATGGTAAGTAGTGCGATGGGATTTTACGTTGACACTCCAAATTGATGAGTTTTTCTCATGATTTCCAGGTATTTATAGGAATTATTTTAAACCTTGAGTAAAGATGCTTGGTTTAGTTAAGAAAGAGATATATTGGGTTTTATGAAACTGTTGTTTTCCATACTTTATTACTCTATTTATTTGATCCTTTATTACTTTGTAATTCATTACTTGTAGGATGGGATTTGAGTAGAATATGTTAGAACTTTGATATTGCAAGGAAATACTACTCCAGTAGCATCTGGTCAAGGGATATGTACTTTGTGGGATGTCTCAGGTTGAATACCTTTAGTATTGCTAAGGGTTTGCTATTAGAAAATGAAATCATAGAAGGAAGATAAATAGAACAATTTAGGTTTCTTAGTACTGCTTCTTATAGCTCCTTAAGATGTTTTTGCTATAAATGGAATTACATGTGTTGTAATAATTGGTTTATTGATGTGTTTGTATGTTTAGAGAGAAAAAATATTGTTGTGTTGGTAGGTTATTTTGTATGACTAAAGAAGACACAAAAATATCATGAGAATAGAGAATGTATTTTGGAGTATCTCCAATTCTATTCAAAAATTTAATGTATATATGAGCTAAGAGGTAAACCCATGATGTAGTTCCATAAGGGATATGGAACTTGATGGGATGTCTTAGGCTCAAAAATATGAAGCCAAAGGTTATATTTATGGATAAAGAAACAATTCATAGCGTAATTTGAGGGAATACAGATTATCCCATGGAAAAGATATTGGAATGCTCCATACCAATGTATAAATTAAGCTTGAATGATAATAAAATGGAAAGGATTTAAGATTGGGTTTTCCCTTCGGGGTTTCTCCCAAGGTAAAAAAAGTGTATTATGTGGTTTTGTGTGGTTTATATTTAGTATTGGTGATTTCTTTAAAGTAATTAAAGAATAATGTGGTGTTTTGTTATTAAAGATTTGATCATGATGCTTATGAAATTGTTGTATATTTAATTATAACAAATATGGAATTTGTATCCTTGAATCAGTTATGGGTAATTATTGTTAAAGTTGAATTTCTCATAAGGATTATTACACATTGATATTATAAGGAAACAATGTTGAAATAATAATTGATAGTATATTCTTTGGTTCTTATGATCCCTTTATGTTAAACATTGCATTTTAGAATTAACCAATAAATTATGGTCAATTAAGCATGGAATGGTTTAAGCCTTGTGTGGCATCTATTTTTGATAAAATGTAATGTACTAAGGAAATGAAAAAACCTTCATAAGAGGAATTTAGAATAAAATGACTAAGGATAACCTCCTTACTTAATGAGAAGTCAAATTGATAAGTAGAACTTACGATTTGCTAGATTATATTATGGAGATAATAATTTCATAATAGTAAATGGCTAATTAAGTAGCCTAATCGAGTACTAATTCAAAGATACCATATGGATCTAGATTGGATGGAGTTAAGGATTGTCTCATATTATGAGAAAGAGGAAAATATCCTTGAACTCCATAATATTAAACACAAAGAGTAGTGATATCTAATTATAGTAAATGAAAAATATAGCTAATTAAAATGATAATACCCCAAAGAAGAAATTTTGGAAGTGAGGTTTATGAGTGATATGTCTAGCTCATCGTGTATATGAGAGGGATAGGCAATCC
This sequence comes from Wollemia nobilis, assembly GCA_028583015.1. Taxonomy (NCBI): domain Eukaryota; kingdom Viridiplantae; phylum Streptophyta; class Pinopsida; order Araucariales; family Araucariaceae; genus Wollemia; species Wollemia nobilis. Next base: position 12,407,824 of record JAQPPZ010001125.1, read on the forward strand.
TCTACGCTCACAACATCCACATAGATGGACTTATACGGTGTGAATTAGGCAGTGTGTTTCTTTCGATAAAATAAAAGAAAGGTCAATGCTAGCTCATTGGATCCATGAGATGGATAGTTTTACCCATTAAATAGAACACCTAGTGCTCTTACATAGTTGGATTTACGTATAGAGTAAGTATGGGTGTATCTCAAGGAAGAACTTAGGGAACTGTTAGTTAACCTTGAAAATAGATTTTAGAACGTTGGTGTAATTTTTGTAAAAAAAATAGAGATAGGGAAAATTTTTGGGTTGTGACATTTTGAAACTCATGTCTTAGCATTCGAGAACAAAATATCACCTAAAAAGCTAAAATTCTATCTTCCAAGTTCCAAAAGGCATTAGTATATGCAAATATCTAGATCATATTTGAAATGAGCAAGTAATACATCCTACACTTAAGTTAGCTATTATTTTTCTATAACTACATCCTAATCCACTAATTATCCACACATAATGGAATAAGAAGTGTTTATTTCTAGTAGAGAGTTACTATTACATAAAAGGCTCAACATTAGATTTTAATCGGGGTCCTACTTAAGCACTCTTCACTATGTTTATTAAAAATTTTGAATTTAAGAGTACTTTTAAGAAATTATTATTATTATTTAAATTTAAAAAACTAAATTTAATAATTTCTAAAGTTGTGTAACATTACAAATCCAATTTAAATGGTACCAAAAGTCCTCTTGTAAATATAATATTTACTATTAGAATTTTTTCTTTATTGTTATTATATTTTTATTTTAACATATTTATAATATTTAAATATTGGAAGGGCCTCAGCTCTTAACATTGTTTCACCTTCACACGGAGTTCATGCAAGGCTTAGGCCTGAAATTTGACAATCAACCTAGGTTGTAAATGTTTTAAAATTGCATTGACCCTTTACTTACATTTAAATTTTAGTCTTACAAGTCAAAGTTATAGATATAGACAATATTAATGTATTCATTCAACCATACACACCTGCAAAAATATTTATTTTAAAATTATATTTTTGAAATAAATATATATATAAAATATGTATATATAAATGAGTGGTACTCCTCAGAAACAGGAGTGCATAAACATATATGATGTGTATTTTTAAAATATGGATGTACATGTGATGGACATATTAAAATGTTGAACTTCACCTGGTGCATATATATTTTATCGGTAATTTGATAGGAAAATTACTCAAACATGGGTATTTGCCTATCAAATTTCAAGCTTGACCAACTCCAATATGGAACTTGACCCAATTATTGCATGCTTCCAGAGTCTAAAGTATATAAGTTGATTATCCAATCCTAGAATAGACCATGCATTTATAAATTGACATCTCAAAGCCAACTAAGTTGTTTGTTTTTCTAAAGAGGAAGGGCAAGTACACTTGACTATCACATTGGTTTAATCTGGTAGTTCTGTGTTCTTTACAAGAGGTCAAGGTGTTAAGCAGATTAATGTGTTGTGTCACAAACACACACATACAAAGTCCTATTGTAAGATATGTTATTGAACTTCTGCAAGTTGACTCTAATTTATCTAAGTTTTTTGAATGATATTACCAAACCACATGCAGTTCCAAGCTTTAAATCTATTTATGAATTTTAAAAATTTTCTCCATGTAGAACATGATAATGCCTCAAAACAAGATATTCATCTTTCCACCAATTGATATAAGCTTTATAATGTCCATATTACCAAGCTAATCATAATTAAAAACAACCCCCTTCCAACTTTAAACCCTAAATTCATGTATCCAATAAAAACCCCAAACCTAAATCAGACACCACCAAACCCACATCAAATCAACTCTCCAAAACCCACACCTACCACAAAATCCCACTATCCAAAAACTATATCTAACAAATATACCACCAAACCAAAATAAACCTCACTATATAAAAAATAAAGAAGCCCCACATTTAACTCTAAATAATAGTAAACCAACCCCAACCCAAGTGTTGGAAGTTTTGCCACACTAAATTTTGATTATAAAATTTTGAAAAAAAAGAAGATGAATGACACAGTTGTTCTGATTTTACTTTTTTAATGTAATGTTTTTGTTTTCTTCCTTTGATCAATTTTATTAAGTAAAGGTTGATTTTGTCTCTAGAGATGCACAATAAATTTTGCAAGTAAAACTGAATGGAAGTCATGGGAAAAATATAAAAGGAAAAAATCGATGGCAAGGAATGTCTCAGGATTCAAGGTGCAATGGAAATACTCGAAATCTTTGGCAGTTTTTGTTTAAGGGAAAGTGCCAGTAAAAATGAAGGAAAGACGTTTTCACCTCAGGAAGGGGTGAAAATCATTTTCACCCTTCCTTTGGGGTGAAACTACCATGATGGAAGATTTCATCCAAATGAAGAAGAAGGAAAATTTTTTGCAAGTGACGAAGATTGGTCAAAGTCAAAGGTGCCCTTGGAAGGGGGTGAAAATATTTTACACCCCTCTTCAAGGCGAATTTCTAGTTAAAGGTATTCTGGGGCAAAAATAGAGTGCAACACATGTTTGGCAAAGTTAAAGTCAAAGTTTCCCCTTAGGAGGGGTGAAAATCCCTTTTGCCCTTCTTTGGGGAAAAATCCCAGTTGAAGGCACTTTTTAGAGTGCAAATTCAAAGTCATTCGAGTGATGATGTCATTCGAGTGAAGATTGCAAATTCAAAGTCAAAAGCACCCCTCAAGAGGGGAAAAAATCCCTTTCACCATTATTTAGGGTGAATTTCCAATTGAAATCCTTTTAGAGAGAAAGCCCCAAAAATAGTATCTCCACCTACCAGTCAAAGTCAAAGTCATCCCTGAGGTAGGGCAAAAATTATTGTCACCCCTCTTAGGGACGAAATTAATCATCTTCACCTCTTTTCTTGCAAAAGATGTTTTCATGTCATTTTGGGTGAAATAACTCACAATAAGGGCGAAAGTATGTTGATAGGAGAAAACACCATGGTTGCCTGGGTGAAATCAATTCTTGCTCTCTCCCTTCAAAAAAATCTCTTTCGAAGGTGCTATTGTTGTTGATATTTCTCGGGAAAATTTGAAGACTAGTGAAATTTAATTTTTTGAGAAATAAAATTGATTTTTCTAGGATTCTTGCTGAGGAGATGCTAGGATTAAATTCTACATCCTAAAATTTGATGCAATCCTGATAATTTTCAAGGTGCCCTCCATGGATTTCATTTATTTTCAAAGCAGAGTTAATATTCATTGGATATCCACTACCGAGGGTAATGTTTTGAGGCATAAAGAAATGGAATGGTGTCCAAAATTTAATATATTCTCTTCTATTTATCGTGCGATGCTGCTGAGTTTTGATGCACCGACGCTTGGAACATTTTTCCATCGTTCATATTTGCTGATTTTCCAGGCACCCTCCATGAAAATAGATCACTACTCCTTGAAGAAATATCTCATTCGAGCATTGCAATTACTGAGGAAAGAATTATTGCTGCTGATTTTTGACCAGCTGACATTTTGTTTTAATATGTATTTAATTTTAGAGGCAAAATCCTCTATAAATACTAAGCATTTTTATGTAATGAAGAAGGATAAACACTCTGCAGAAAAACACTTTGAGTTTTTTGCATAAATAAAAAGACATTCGGCTTCTGGTTCCTTGAGTAGTGTTGTGTTTGGTCTCTTTCTACTTATCATTTTATGCTTACGTTCATATTCATTATTAGTTGATTTTAAATTTTGCATCTGAATTTAACTGCTTCTAGTGAGGGAATGAATACTAAAGTGCTTTTTGGAGGTTATCTCTATAAAAATGTGAGTGGTTCATGTGCCTTTCTTTTTTTTATATGCTAACTAACACTTGATTTGGATTTTTGTTGTTAGTTTATCCCCACCTTTCATATCTAGCATATAGCCATATTTCCCATTCCTTTTTATCATTTCCCATCTCTTTCCTTCTACCCTAAGCTTTAAACTGAATTAGTGTAGTAAGGGAACCAACCCTCTTTGGAGATTGGTCCGAAGGACATCTCTTTCCTTTGGCCTTTCAATGTTAGATAGGTCTAGGGTGCATACATTTTATGATTAGGAATATTTGTGACCAACAATTTTTGGCATGCTCGGTGGGATCCAAAACTTCCACTTTGAACAGTATTGAGGTTTGATGTTTGCCTTGTACTATATTATTAAAACATCAGTTGACTCAGTATTACCCAAAAGCCTTTGAATGTGAAGTGAGTGAAATATTCCTTCATGATCACAAGATCAAAGGCTAAAAATCCATAAGATCCCATTTATTTTTATGAAATTAACACCCAAGTGTTAGGGGAACATCTTAGGTTAGTCACTCTAACTGGCCCATAAAGTGTAACATCTTTGTATTTAGTTGGTGTGTTCTCTATTCCTTTGAGTCCTGCTAGCATATCCACTAGTTTCCCTCCTCCCAAATCAAACACTCAAGTCAAAATGGCCCAAAATCCACCACCACAACCACCAAGGCAGTTTCCAGCATGGAACCACTCTAGACCTCTAAATCTACAAGCTTAGAATCCAATTTTACAATCAGCAATGAAGGCTTTGCCTACTTACAATGGTATGAAGAAGATGACTTATGAGCATGTCCAATATGTGGGTACCTTGGTAACAATACATAGCATCAAATATGAGGATATCATGGTAAGACTACTTGTGCTCTCTCTTAGAGGTAAGTTGCTTTACTAGTACTGGTTGTTATAGTTTGCCACCGTTACTACCTGGGACCAGTTGGCTAAATTGTTGATCAAAGGTTTCAATGAATAAGTGGATCCATTTTCTCTATTACATTAGTTTACCACCATTCTGTAACCACCAAAAAGGCTCACACCTAAGGATGTCCTATTGTAATAATTGATAAAAGCATAACATGGGTACAAGAACAAGAAATTGACAACAGATGAATCAATAAAACACGCTTTATTCCATTATATTCAAAGTCAAAATCAAATTACAAGTACATCCCTCTTAGGGATAATCATCTTGATACAATATTACAATAGGAGTGTGTAATTGTTTCCCTCTTAAGGGTAGGTGTGATTTCCAAGTGCCTTTCAGGGTGACACGAACTGCTCTAGGGTGTCGATGACCCTCTTCTTCGCGTTGAGGAAGGAATTGTATGCTTTGTCTCCTTTGAATTTGTTCCCTGCGATCAAGAAACAACAAGAAGCAATTAGTAACAAAGGAGGCCTCTCTTGATGAGGCTTTGAAAGGAATCTTGCATAAAGAATAGCATGAAATCAAGAAAGCATGTAAAACTATCAATCTATGCAAGAAATGAGGAAATTGTAATATAGCATGTAAAGAAGCATGAATCTAGCTAAGAAACATCCTAATTAACCATTAGAAAACTTGAATTGCATGAAACTAATCTAGATTAACAAATGCAAGGAAAGGTGAAACAAATCTACCTCTAATTCCTAAATTAACCGGTCAAATGTCTCGCTAAAATGTAGATCTATGCTAGATTAAGCTATTTGCATCACTAAAAATGGAAATCTACCGCTAAAATGGAGGAAGGAGAGCATCAAACCCTAGCCGTAGGTCTGAGGTGTGGTTGGCACTGTTAACCATGGTTGACAACCATGGTTAAGATGAAAGTATCCTTTCTCTCGAAACCAGGGCTAGAAACTCTTAAATCCTCCAAGGAATTGATGGTCAAGGGTCGCTTGTGTTTTTTGGAATAGATTGGCGGTTGAATTCAATGGAATTAGCAATGGAGGTATGTCAATTGTCAAGCTTGCTCCTCAAGCTCTTGATATCTCCATTTTTGCATGCACAGTTGTCATTGATCAATTGGACAACACTTCGTTACTCCTCAAGGGGATGTGAAATTGCTCTCCAATCCGACAGGGCTCCGCTATGTGCAATTGAGCTATTCTTCAGGATGGTTGCTCTCTAAAATTGGGGTCTTAAGTAGACTCCCAAAATCCTTGCTCTAGCTTCATGGAGAAGCCAAGAACAAGAATTGGCAGTTGGGAGGAAGCTTCTGGATGCTTCCCAACCCAAACCGCATTGAAAACCGTTGCAATTCGGCTGTTGCAACTGATTTGACTTGGCTCTGGTCACCCGAGTTTGTTACAGTGCTAACCGTAGGTGTCAGCCATGGTTAGCATGTAGGATTTTGCTAACCGTAGGTGTCAGTTGTGGTCCCCAATTGGCATATTGGGGACCACGGGTGTCAGTCACGGTCAACACTTCTAACCGTGGGTGTCAGCCACGGCTAGAACTGACTAGGCAAAGATGCCCAATTGAGTGGTAAAAACCACTGCTATACCTTGGATTTGTCCAAAGGTCTTTCATATGGTCTGCAAAGGTGCCCATATGAGTAGTCGCCCTCGACATGACACGTTTTAGGTGTCTACAGATGCCCCTTTTACGATGCATTGTGAGATCGAACAACATGTGAGCAAAAATAGACCTCCTAAAATGATGTCGAAGGTTGCATGATGATCATTAGTCTGATCAACATTAACTGCCCCAATCATGAAAAGAGCATGCATCGCTGAATCATTGCCTTCGATGAGTTGAAGAACTTGATTCTGGCAAGCTTAAGTCAAAATCCTAGCCTTGATGGCAATTAGGAGACAAGCTTAAGTCCAATCCTAGCCTTGACGACAATTAGGAGACAAGCTTAAGTCCAATCCTAGCCTTGACGGCAATTAGGAGACAAGCTTAAGTCCAATCCTAGCCTTGATGGCAATTAGGAGACAAGCTTAAGTCCAATCCTAAATTAGGAGACTAGTTGCCCAGTTTGCTTGAATTTGATCTTGATATCTTGTTTATTTGCCCCAAGCAAGGAGGGTGCATGATTGTCTTTGACAATGATTCTTGAATGAATGCACTTAACAATGATTAAGCATTTAACTGTTGATTTTGATTATGAATTTGTTATTATGAATACCCCCTCAAGCGACGAGTCGATGAGGGTAATGACACTTAAATGAATCGACGAGGTCACTTGACCACTATGAATGATCTTGAACAAATTAAGATTTAGCATTTGAATTCTTGGCAAGGCCTAATCAGCTATGATTGCAACTGTTAATAGTAATTGTATATTTCTATCCCATGGAGCGGTCCAGCCACGAAGGCCTTCTTAGGGAATCGAGATGATAACAATTCCAATTATGCTTGTGTTGAATCACTATGTTCGATGATTTGCTGAATCATTTTGAATTTTGATTTATTTAATTTTTTTATTAATTTTGCAATTTTTTGAAATTTTGGACCTGTAGATTTGCTTAATTGTCCATTTTTAAAACTCCTTATTGTGAGTAAATGTTTGCGTTTATGACTTGAATGAAAATACCAATGATTTAGACTTCTTTGGAGCGTTTGGGGATCGATACTGATAATGCCCTAGTTGATACTTAAAAATATATTTTTTTGTTTATTTTGATTTTATGTTTATGAGATGCACGTGGATGCAATGCTCATATGTTATGTTGATTTGATGCTATATGATGTGATGTATGGATGACATGCACTAGCTAGATGATGGATGTATGACTAGATATTGTGATCTAGATATGTAGATGGACTAATATGATGTATGCATATGGATGCACTATTTATTGTTAAATGCATGTTTAATTTGATTTATTTGTATGCATCTAATTTATGATGTTATGACATGGTGAATGCAATGTATGGTAATGCATTATTTACATGATAGTAATCTAATGTAAATGAACCTGTATGCTTTAATCACTTAAAACACACGGAATGAATGTGATACGTGTTTATCAATATAATGGATGACACCACAGAATGTATAACAAATCATGAATGTAATTGGAAATCCTCATTACAAGAATTTACTCAATTAAACACCCACATATGAGATGCAATGATATGAACTGGTATGAAATGGGTGATATCATATGTCACTCTATACTTCTTTTGCAATTTTTGCAATTTTATGCATGATATAGTCAGTGGCCGTCTAAATATCATTTCTGATATCCATCCGGTATCTATCCTATATCTTGAAAACTTTTGCTTTATGTAATGATGTATCGTGGATTTGATACTTTGCAGTTTGATGATTGAATGACTTATTTTTGGATGGTTTGTGATATTTGGTATGTTGTTGCTATTAGAGAACTTTTTGAGGTTTTCCATGAGACTCAAACACCCTAGTAGACTTCTCAAATGTCACATACTAACTGTACAAGGCTTCTGTTGGACAAGGCTTTCACCGTGAAAGACCCGACTATTCATTACCCCTGTGTGTGCATGTGAGTATTTTCAGATAGACCATAGGCATACCCTAGATGTCAGTCGGGACTCTTTCAACCCATATGTGAGATCGGGTTCCTCATATGTTCGTATCATCCTTGTTTCAGCTTTGATTAGACTTATACAACTAGACAATCCTAGGTACCTAGAGCTAGCTCATCTTGCAAATTGATCAGGGCTACCCCTCCAAATGCAGGCGGGACTCTTTCAACCCATTGCTACGTTTGGGGATCACCCAATAGAACTACCCCTCCGATTGCAAGGTGGGACTCTTCCAACCCATTGCTGCGATCGGGGATCACTCTATGGCTTTCAAAAGGTGGACAATCCAGGGATTCAAGTTCTCACCCTTCTTACTTGCTCATATGTAGTGATAAAAATCATTGTTAGTCCACGTGTTACCGTTTTCTTTGAGCAAGGGATTTTTATAGTGCTTTTGATTCACTATGTCACTTTACATTTTGAACTTGAAATTTGTACTTTTGCACTTTGTAACTTGGGATTTAAACTTTGTGACTTTGGGATTTATAGGGGAAATTCTTGTCCTTTTGCCAAAGTACACCTTTCTAAACCGACTATTTGCAAGATAAGCAAGTCGTGAAACCCATCTCTCTAGATACCTAAGACTGCTTTCATAGCTTTCATCCTCTCTTGTCTTAGCAGGATTTTATATTGTTTTGCTTAGTGACGGGATTCTGATATGTCAAGTACTATCCCAACTACTGACCTGTATTTTATAGCAACAAGCGTTGTGTATGAATGCAATGGATTATGATAAATGCAAAGGTGCATGATTTAGACACAAACGTGGTGTCGTTTGTAATACTGACAAACACGATCCATTCTACTACAGAATGCAATGGATGAAGAATGCCTATATGCAATGTAATGCAACGAATGCATGTGTGAATGCAAATGAAAATGCAAAATGCAAATGCATATGTTTTTGGATTTTATGCTTTACCAATTTTTTATTTTTTTTGGATTTTATATATTGCTTTTTCAATTTTTATGGATTTTTATTGCTTTTTCAATTATTATGGATTTTTATTGCTTTTTCAACTTTTATGAATTTTTGAGCTTTAATATTTGACCAAACGATGAGTACATGCCTTTGGAGCCTTTAGATTGACCAAGCGATTTTTAAGAATCCTTGGAGCTTTTAGTGACCAAAGGTATTATGGGTACCTTTGGGGTGTTTTGGGATGACCAAGCAATTTTGAGAATCCTTACCTTTTTAAATTTTAAAACTTTTATACAATTTTACAAACCCTCGAAGCCTTTGACTAACATGACCAAGCGATTTTCAGAAAACCCTTGGAGCCTTTTGGGATGACCGAGCAGTTTTAGGCAAACCCTCGGGGCCTTTGACTAACATGACCAAGCGGTTTTCAGGAACCCTTGGAGCCTTTTGATGGGGTGACCAAAGGGTTTACAAATGCCTTTGGGGCCTTTTGTGAATTGACCAAAGGGCTTATGATACCTTTGGAGCTTTTTGTGCATGTGTATGGATTTTGACGTTTTCCATATTTTTGATGTTTTGATATTTGAATTTTTTATTTTTCAATTGTTTTTGAAATTTTAAATGTTTTATTTGAATATTTTTGAAATTTGAAAATTTTCAATTGTTTTTAAATTTTTGAATGTTTTGAATGTTTTTGTATTTTGATATTTTATGATTTTTTTTCTTATTTTTATGTTTTTAAAGGGAAAAGTATGCAACCTAAGCACCCCCAGTGTGTGTGCCACTCAATGAAAGTGAGGAAGGTGTGATACCTTGAGAAGTCTCACTTTGCCTCATTGATCGTGATGTGGATGATGGGGAAGGTGTGACACCTTGAAGACCCCCAATGTGCATTGTGTTTGATGTGCCATGATTGGCTTGACTAGGAGGAGTAGTAGAAACTGAACCCCCCTGCTGTGATGTGAAATTTTGTGCAGTGCTGGTGTCCCACTGAGACAAGACAAGCGAAGGTGAAACATTGGAAGATGCCACCGATCGCGAAGATCGATTTTGACAATCATGTTTCTCTGTTACAACACTAGTCATTCCCACAAACTCTTGGGGAGGTTTATTGATATGCACCTGATTAGATTGTTCAACTTGATTGACAGGTGCTATGTTTACTTTGTGTGCATGCAAGGGGTCTTGGAAGACTCCTATCTGAAGCTCTTGCCTCTCGATCATATCTTGCACTACATCTCTAAAGGGATAACATGTCTGTATGTCATGACCTCTTTGTCGATGGTAAACACAATATAGATTTTCTCTATGCACCTTTGATCTACGCTTATTAGGTTTCAAAGGACGTAACTCTGGAAGATTGATCCTTCCTGCCTCATATAATCGATCAAAGAGTGATGCTAATGTCTCTGGAAAATCAGTATATTGTCATTGTGGCCGACGTTGTTGGCCCTGTATCTGATTCTTTTGCATATGATTTTGGACCAGAGGAGGTTGAGCTTGGTAATTATGCTGCACTTGGTGGAGGCGGTGCACCCTGGTTTGAGGATCTGGGGATACTCAAAACAACTTGATTGATTGGGGTCACCTTTCGTTGCACACTGCCACCTATAATATTCTTGTTTGGCCATTCCTTTTTATGGAGTTGAATATCACCCTCCTGTATCTTGATGTCTTCAATGACCTGGGCCTGTGCTAAGGCCTCCTCGAATGTTCGATATTGTTGTAATTGCAAGAGAAGCGAGATATGTTTCGAACAACTTCTCGTAAACATTCGAATGAGCTCTACTATGGGTAAATCGAAAGGTAACTTTGACATCACCTTCCTCCATTTATTGCCATACTCAATGACTGGCTCATCATCAAGTTGATGCAAGCTAACCAAGTCAGTCAAGTTTATCATTTCCTTAGCACTAAAGGCAAAATATTGCAAGAATGCATCAGCCAATTGCTCAAAGGTGTATATGCTATGATGTGGTAAATGATTATACCATTCTAAAGCATCCCCAACTAATGTTGTCACAAAGGTTCTCAACATCAAGGGGTCATTGTCTTGAAAATAAAAGCACATATGGATGAAGCTTGTCATGTGCTCTTCTCGCATCTTCATCATCTTTGAACTTTTCAAGTGTAGGCATCTTGAAATTCGTTGGGTACATCGGTGATGACACTGAGGGATGCAAAGGTTGATTTCTAAGTTGTTTTAGCATGGGTTTTTGATAAACCAATCTTTGATTTTGCTTTTCGCATGCATTTATCTGATCAACTAGCATTTTGTATGCCCTTGATGAAATGATATGATCTTCATCTCGTTGCCCTCGATTAGGTAGAGGAGGTCACTTTTGATGTTGAGGTGGATGATAAGTATAATCATTAGGCACCTCATCATAATTAGATTCAGGGTAAGCATCCACTTCATCTTGATGTTCCCATTGGGACTTTACATATGATTCCTCATCGTATTGATCTTGGTACTGTTGAGGAGTATGAGGTTCATGATGATAATCAGATACCAACCTATGATGTTGAACGTGATTTTTGCATGGCCTCAGTGAAATATTCTGAGATTGCACTGGGTGTCTTATGCGTTGTTGCATCCTCTGGTTGCTAGGCGTAAGTGCCACTTTACGCAATGTATTTTGCACTTGCTCTTGTTGTATCATTTGTTGTTCTCGTATCTTTCATTGATACAACCTTCGTAGGTGTGCTCGTGGCGAGTCCACCCATTGTTGATTTAATTGTTGTTGATCCAACTCGAGTTGATCCGTATGTTGTTGGTCAAGTTGTGGCTTGAGTGCCTGATGTGTATGATCCCGTTGTTTAGTTGTATGGGGGCTATGTACCCTCGTATTTGAATTACGGATGGGTTTATCATGTCTTTTCCCCCTAGTAGGATCTAGTACTTGTTTTCCATGCTCCTTAAAGGTTTCATTGACCTGATATTTTGAGTTATGAGTGGGCTCTGTATAATTTGATGATGTAGAGCCGCAATGTGGGTGCCCCACGTACTCTTCTCGAGGAATAGGAGGATGACTTGGGTCCTCTTCCTCATCTATGAGAAATGATGCATACTCAGGCTCAGATGTAATCTCTGGATATTCAGGTTGCACAAAAGGCTCCCTACGAGGAGTAGGGGGAAGGCTTGCTCGGCCCGATGGGGTGGTTTGCTCACCCAAGCTAGGCCATGGTGTATGTTCATGATCACTTTTTGATTGATGTATAGAGCAAGCTGGGATGTGAACCTGTGGGATTGAACTACTAGGCTCCTCAGTTGGCGTATTGTTCCTTATATAGAATTCTATCAAGGTGTTCCAGTCAGGAAGGTTTCCTGTAGGACCTATGGGTGCTTCCCTAATGGGGATATCACGAAGGTTTGACCCCCTATGGATGGTATTGATGCTATGATAAGACCTGGGATGCCATTCAGGGATGGCCATATCCTCTGGACTGATTTGACAATGTTCAGTGGTTATGGAACCTGATTCCCTCTCTAGATTGGAGGTCTTGCTCACCATGGGGGGTCCCCCGGCCATATAAAAAAAAATTGGCTTCCAAAAAAGGTTAAAAGTGTTATATATCAAAATGATCAGTGCGATGAGCTGATCACAATGAGCTATAACTCAAAAATATGATTTTTCGGGTCAAAATTTTGTATTTTTGAAATAATTGGCCAACCGGGGCTCATGGAGAAATTCCCACTTTTAGGAATTTTTGGGATATTTTGAACCATGAAGAGTTAGGACCCAAAATTTTTGTGAGAGGTGCACAAGGGTACAACTAAGACAACAAAACAAATTTGGCAATTTTTGGAGTTGTCTAGACCATTTTATGACCATTTTAGTGCAGTTTTTCTCAGTTTTCGGGGTCGAAAATAGAGTAATCATAAAACCAAAATAAAATCTTCGTTATAGCTCTGATTTGCATGATTCTTGAACCGTTGGATGCAGAATCAAAAAGTAGATTATTATTATTATTAGGGTTAGGGTTTGGCCCTAGATCAAGGATCTTATGTTGATTACCCAAATAATAATACAACACACAAAGTAGACAATATGATTATCTCTTTTAAGGATTAAATGTGTGTCCTAAAACTGGTTTAGTGCATTTGATTTGTTGTGAATATACTCTGAACTCTTATCGTGTTTTTCATAAGTTGATGTTATACTCAATTTGTTCAAAGGTTTTCACCTATATACTCGCACAAGCCGAATATGGTAGTGAAGTCCATACTCAACGAGGTAGCATAGGTACTACCAACCCTCACCCAACACACCGTGCGCAGTGATACACTCTTTCGAAGATGAGTGCGTGCTATTTTGCATGGATAGGACAGTTCTTGGGTCGGCCTTGGCCACGAGCGGGTCCCGATAATACAATTTCAAATGAGCCAACCAAGTGGTAATGACATCCACTGTTGGTCTCAATCAAGTGGGTTGGATGTGAGAGCCCAACTCCACTGATGTTTAAATGAAACATGGTGTGTGGGGTTCTTTTTACTTTGCATGAAAATAAAATGCATAAAACAACATTCACATGATTCTCCTACATGCTTTTCAAAAGAACATTTGCTTTTTAAAGAATGCACAATTACACTAGATGATATTCAGAGAATGCAACTATCTATGATGAAAATGGCCACTGATTGGACCTCATACATGCAAACTCTAAACAATCAATATCCTAGACCGCTGGAGACTAGGGCGGACTACAATCAGAGATCCGCTATTCCTAGCAACGACTAGTGGAAAACTAAAAAGCATCTAGGATTTTGCCATTTTACTTTTTGCAATGTTTTCCTAATTAGCATCCATCTATTGCATTATGCTTTTGTAAAAACACAGACAAAAAAATATAGAGAGGGAAAAATGCCCCTACCTCAGGTCCAAGTCTGCTGGTGATGTCTGATTTTGCTATTTTTCTATTCTCTGTTGACCGCGTCTGTTAAGAGCGGCTACGACTGTGAACCACAAGTGTGAACTACGGTTAGCACTGTGAACCATGGTTAGTACTGTGAACCGTAGGTGTGAACTACGGTTAGCACCTGCAACAAAAAAATAGAGAAAAACATCAATGATCATGAAATTTTTGGGGTTTCCATCGTGATCGCCTTCTGTAACCACCAAAAAGGCTCACACCTAAGGCATCCTATTGTAATAATTGATAAAAGCATAACATGGGTACAAGAACAAGAAATTGACAACAAATGAATCAATAAAACACGCTTTATTCCATTATATTCAAAGTCAAAATCAAATTACAAGTACATCCCTCTTAGGGATAATCATCTTGATACAATATTACAATAGGAGTGTGTAATTGTTTCCCTCTTAAGGGTAGGTGTGATTTCCAAGTGCCTTTCGGGGTGACACGAACTTGCTCTAGGGTGTCGATGACCCTCTTCTTCGCATTGAGGAAGGAATTGTATGCTTTGTCTCCTTTGAATTTGTTCCCTGTGATCAAGAAACAACAAGAAGCAATTAGTAACAAAGGAGGCCTCTCTTGATGAGGCTTTGAAAGGAATCTTGCATAAAGAATAGCATGAAATCAAGAAAGCATTTAAAACTATCAATCTATGCAAGAAATGAGGAAATTGTAATATAGCATGTAAAGAAGCATGAATCTAGCTAAGAAACATCCTAATTAACCATTAGAAAACTTGAATTGCATGAAACTAATCTAGATTAACAAATGCAAGGAAAGGTGAAGCAAATCTACCTCTAATTCCTAAATTAACCGGTCAAATGTCTACTAAAATGTAGATCTATGCTAGATTAAGCTATTTGCATCACTAAAAATGGAAATCTATTGCTAAAATGGAGGAAGGAGAGCATCAAACCCTAGCCACAGGTCTGAGGTGTGGTTGGCACTATTAACCATGGCTGACAACCATGGTTAAGATGAAAGTATCCTTTCTCTCGAAACCAGGGCCAGAAACTCTTAAATCCTCCAAGGAATTGATGGTCAAGGGTCGCCTGTGTTTTCTGGAATAGATTGGCGGTTGAATTCAATGGAATTAGCAATGGAGGTATGTCAATTGTCAAGCTTGCTCCTCAAGCTCTTGATATCTCCATTTTTGCATGCATAGTTGTCATTGATCAATTGGACAACACTTCGTTACTCCTCAAGGGGATGTGAAATTGCTCTCCAATCCGATAGGGCTCCGCTATGTGCAATTGAGCTATTTTTTAGGATGGTTGCTCTCTGAAATTGGGGTCTTAAGTAGACTCCCAAAATCCTTGCTCTAGCTTCATGGAGAAGCCAAGAACAAGAATTGGCAGTTGGGAGGAAGCTTCTGGATGCTTCCCAACCCAAACCGCATTGAAAACCATTGCAATTCGGTTGTTGCAACTGATTTGACTCGGCTCTGGTCGCCCGAGTTTGTTACAGTGCTAACCGTAGGTGTCAACCATGGTTAGCATGCAGGATTTTGCTAACCGTAGGTGTCAGCTGCGGTCCCCAATTGGCAGATTGGGGACCACGGGTGTCAGCCACGGTCAGCACTTCTAACCGTGGGTGTCAGCCGTGGCTAGAACTGACTAGGCAAAGATGCCCAATTGAGTGGTAAAAACCACTGCTATACCTTGGATTTGTCCAAAGGTCTTTCATATGGTCTACAAAGGTGCCCATATGAGTAGTCACCCTCGACATGACACATTTTAGGTGTCTACACATTCAAAGGCACCCGTAGGAGGAAATTATGGATTTCAACATCAGCTTCACCCAAACTTGGCATAGATTTCCTGATGGTCTCCAAATGACTCCTGAGCAAGTGATATTTTACTACCTTTGAGTTTTCAACTTCGATATCAGTATGGCCATCCGATAGTTCAATATCAACACATTTCTTGATCTATATTCTACTACACAAAATGCAAAATCTGACTTGATTTCTATTGGTAAGCTTCTACCAAAAATGGCAATGCCTATTTTTCCTTATCTTGCATAGTATTTGTACACTAATGCATCTTCTCAACCATTGCCCATGTCCCCCATGTATCCAATTCCTTCATGGAATATAAATACATATCAAACCATGATGATAGTTTTTATCCCTCAACTACCCACTCCGACCATTCCACAGTTACCCATTCTAGTTCCAATCCCAACACTACCATCTCCACATGTACCACTTCCATTACCAGCTCCCCTAGTGCCCTCAAATCTTGATCCATAAGAAAAGGTGTTGAAAGAGTTGTAGTCAATGAACTCGGCCATAAGAGCGATGGGCAATGAGATCATAGTTATTAAAAGGAAGCAAGCTAAAAGAGATTTCTAGCCTAGGATATTTCAACCATCGTCGATCACTAGGGAGTAAGCAGCTTCAACCAGCAAGGTACTTGAAAGAAATTTGACTATATTGGTAAACGAAGAAGATGGTACATCAAAAAAAGCATATCGGTGCTCTACGTGCAATGATGCATATGGAGAGGAAACTTGCATGGTTCACCTAAACTACATGTAGATATTAGTAGTGAGTTATCATAGTGGTCAAGTCAACATGATCATAGAGGTTGATCATAATTTCATAGTCCCTTCTAAAGAACGAGTTTTAGTTCTCACAAGAGGTAGAAGAAAATCCATTACTATGGACCCAGTTGAGATGGAGCTCAAATACCCATCCTTGAACAAATGTAAGAGGGTAGAAGCTACATAGTAGTATTGGAGAAGATATGAGGTTCCCAATGAAGGGAAATAGTCCTATGTATCCACATATAATATTGTCGAAGAGTTGAAGAGAATTCCAGCCAAGGTGAGTCTCTATGATTCATTGTAATTGCCTAGACAAGTGGACTTATTGTAAGAATAATTGAAATTTGGTAAATATAATGGGAAGAATCCGAATAAGATAGTGTTAGCTCAAATTTTGATGACTTACCACCCCTTTATACCTATCTCTCAATATGGAAGGCTGGATTGTGTAAAATTATATGATCAACTCTGGTGCTGCAAC
This sequence comes from Wollemia nobilis, assembly GCA_028583015.1. Classification (NCBI taxonomy): domain Eukaryota; kingdom Viridiplantae; phylum Streptophyta; class Pinopsida; order Araucariales; family Araucariaceae; genus Wollemia; species Wollemia nobilis. The sequence goes on from JAQPPZ010001125.1 coordinate 12,424,997, forward strand.
AATTTTCATGCCAAAGGCATTTTGTGATGTTATGGGTATGGAATATACAAGTAGCAGCCCTGGTGTTTTGCAATTATATGTAACCCCTATCAGGATAGTGGGAGTCATCAAATACATCCCCATCATGTTGCATAAAATGCCTCAGATTATTGTGATCCAAGAGGTGGTTGTGGTCGATATGGAGTCTTACTTCAACATGTGCTTGTCATGGGAGTTTACTACCAAGTTGGGAGGCTACCTTTATTTGGACTATTCTCATTTGAATATTCTTATCAAAGGGAGAAGAATCTATATTTATAATTAGAAGCCTTCAACTTACCACATAGAGAAAATAAGATCTAGGATTTTGCCATTTTACTTTTTGCAATGTTTTCCTAATTAGCATCTGTCTATTGCATTATGCTTTTGTAAAAACACAGATAGAAAAATATAGAGAGGAAAAAGTGCTCCTACATCAGGTCCACGTCTACTGGTGATGTCCAATTTTGTTATTTTTCTATTCTCTATTGACCGCGTCTGTCAGGCGCGGCTACGACTGTGAACTACAGGTGTGAACCGCGGTTAGCACTGTGAACATCAGGTGTGAACTACGGTTAGCACCTGTAACAAAAAAATAGAGAAAAACATCAGTGATCACAAAATTTTTGGGGTTTCCATCATGATCGCCTTCTGTAACCACCAAAAATGTGTGCACCTAAGGCGTCCTATTGTAATAATTGATAAAAGCATAAAATGGGTACAAGAACAAGAAATTGGCAACAGATGAATCAATAAAACACGCTTTATTCCATTATATTCAAAGTCAAAATAAAATTACAAGTACATACCTCTTAAGGATAATCATATTGATACAATATTACAATAGGAATGTGTAATTGTTTACCTCTTAAGGGTAGGTGTGATTTCCAAGTGCCTTTCAGGGTGACACAAACTGCTCTAGGGTGTCGATGACCCTCTTCTTCATGTTGAGGAAGGAATTGTATGGTTTGTCTCATTTGAATTTGTTCCCTATAATAAAGAAATAATAAGAAGAAATTAGTAACAAAGGAGGCCTCTCTTGATGAGGCTTTGAAAGGAATCTTGCATAAAGAATAGCATGAAATCAAGAAAGCATTTAAAACTATCAATCTATGCAAGAAATGAGGAAATTGTAATATAGCATGTAACAAAGCATGAATCTAGCTAAGAAACATCCTAATTAACCATTAGAAAACTTGAATTGTATGAAAATAATCTAGATTAACAAATGTAAGGAAAAGTGAAACAGATCTACCTCTAATTCCTAAATTAACCGATCAAATATCTGCTAAAATGTAGATCTATGCTAGATTAAGTTATTTGCATCACTAAAAATGGAAATCTACTGCTAAAATGGAGGAAGGAGAGCATCAAACCCTAGACATAGGTCTGAGGTGTGGTTGGAACTATTAATCATGGCTGACATCCATGGTTAAGATGAAAGTATCCTTTCTCTCGAAAATAGGGCTAGAAACTCTTAAATCCTCCAAGGAATTGATGGTCAAGGGTCGCCTATGTTTTCTGGAATAGATTGGCAGTTGAATTTAATGGAATTAGCAATGGAGGTATGCCAATTATCAAGCTTGATCATCAATCTCTTGATATCTCCATTGTTGCATGCATAGTTTTCATTGATCAATTGGACAACACTTCGTTACTCCTCAAGGGGATATGAAATTGCTCTCCAATCCGACAGGGCTCCGCTATGTGCAATTGAGCTATATTTCTTGATCTTTGCTCTTTGAAATTGGGGTCTTAATTAGAATCCCAAAATATTTGCTCTAGCTTCATGGAGAAGCCAAGAACAAGAATTGGCAGTTGGGAGGAAGCTTCTGGATGCTTCCCAGCCCAAACTGCTTTGAAAACCATTGCAATTCGGTTGTTGCAACTAATTTAACTCGGTTCTGGTCACCCGAGTTTGTTACAGTGCTAATCGTAGGTGTTAGCCATGGTTATAATGTAGGATTTTGCTAACTGCAAGTGTCATCTTCGGTCCCCAATTGGCAGATTGGGTACCACGGGTGTTAGCCGCGATAAGCACTTCTAACCATGGGTGTCAGTCACGACTAGAACTGACTAGGCAAAGATGCCCAATTGAGTGGTAAAAACCACTACTATACCTTGTATTTTTCCAAAGGTCTTTCATATGGTCTGTAAAGGTGCCCATATGAGTAGTCACCCTCGACATGACGCGTTTTAGGTATCTACACATTCAAAGGCATCCGTAGGAGTAAATTATGGATTTCAACATCAGCTTCACCCAAACTTGGCATAGATTTCCTGATGGTCTCCAAATGACTCATGAGCAAGCGATATTTTACTACCTTTGAGTTTTCAACTTTGACATTAGTATGGCCATCCAATAGTCCAATATCAACACATTTCTTGATCTATATTCTACTGCACAAAAGGCCAAAGCTGACTTGATTTCTATTGGTAAGATTTTACAAAAAATGGCAATGCCTATTTTTCCTTATCTTGCACAGTATTTGTACACTAATGCATCTTCTCATCCCTTGCCCATGTCCCCCATATATCCAATTCCTTCATGGAATGTAAATACATATCAAACCACAATGATAGTTTTTATCACTCAACTACCCACTCCGACCATTCCACAGTTACCCGTTCTAGTTCCAATTCCAACACTACCATCTCCACATGTACCACTTCCATTACCAGCTCCCCTAGTGCCCTCAAATATTGATACATAATAAAATGTGTTGAAAGAGTTGTAGTCAATGAAATTGGCCATAATAGTGATGCGTAATGAGATCATAGTTATTAAAAGGAAGCAAGTTGAAAGATATTTCTAGCCTAGGATATTTCAACCATCGTTGATCACTAGGGAGAAAGCAGCTTCAACCAGCAAGGTACTTGAAATAAATTTGACTATATTGGTAAACGAAGAATTTGGTACATCAAAAAAAGCATATTGGTGCTCTATGTGCAATGATGCATATGGAGAGGAAACTTGCATGGTTCACCTAAACTACATGCAGATATTATTAGAGAGTTATCCCAGTGATCAAGTCAACATGATCATAGAGGTTGATCATAATTTCATAGTCCCTTCTAAAGAACAAGTTTTATTTCTCATGAGAGGTAGAAGAAAACCCGTTACTATGGACCCAGTTGAGATGGAGCTCAAATACCCATCCTTGACCAAATGTAAGAGGGTAGAAGCTACACAATAGTATTGTAGAAGATATGAGGTTGCCAATGAAGGGAAAGAGTCCTATTTATCCACATATAATATTGTCGAAGAGTTGAAGAGAATTCCAGCCAAGGTGAGTCTCTATGATGCATTGTAATTGCCTAGACAAGTGGACTTATTGCAAGAATAATTTAAATTTGGGAAATATAAGGGGAAGAATCTGAATAATATAGTGTTAGCTCAAATTTTGATGATTTCTACCACTAGAAAAAATAGACCAGCCTTTCTACCTGTCTCTCAATATGGAAGGCTAGATTGTGTAAAATTATATGATCAACTCTGGTGCTGCAACAATTGTCATGCCAAATGCAATTTGTGATGTTATGGGTATGGAATATACAAGTAGCAGCCCTAATTTTTTGCAATTATATGTAATCCCTATCAGGATAGTGGGAGTCATCAAAGACATCCCCATCATGTTGCATAAAATGCCTTAGATTATTGTGATCCAAGAGGTGGTTGTGGTCGATATGGAGCCTTACTTCAACATGTGCTTGTCATGGGAGTTTACTACCAAGTTGGGAGGCTACCTTTATTTGGACTATTCTAATTTGAATATTATTATCAAAGGGAGAAGAATCTATATTTATAATGAGAAGCCTTCAACTTATCACATAGAGAAAATAAGATCTAGGATTTTTCCATTTTACTTTTTGCAATGTTTTCCTAATTAGCATCCATAAATTTTGGAACCTCTTTGAGGCTTATACAACATTGAACATCCAAGAAATATTACAGGAGCATAACAAGCATTTTGATCTCCTAGAATAGCTTGGCGCTATTTTTTCCCCAGCTGAGCATGTGGTGAGAAAGCCCAATATTGTAATGTTAGTTTACAGACCTTCAGTACCTGACAACAATATCTTCTAGCAAGTGTTTGACAGTGATGAAAATATTATGAATTTCTTAATAAGAGAAGCTAGTAAAGTGGAAGAAAGAAAACTCAATGAGGAAGAAGCCAAGGGGTTGATCTAGTTGCAAAATAATCATATCCCAAAGGGATTGATTACACTTGAGATTCTCTTTATTAAAAATGATAGAGCTGAAAAGCATAAGATCAAGGTGGATGAAAAGGAGTATACTAAACTATAGTTGGGACCCAAGAAGTCGATCAAAGTCGACACTGATTGTATTCAGGAAGAGTTGGAGTAGATTAAAGAATTATGTCATGAGTATCCAGATATTATTGCTTGTAGCTACTAGGATTTGAGAGGCTACAACAAATATGTAATCTAGCATACCATTGAGTTGTAGGAAGAAGTGAAACCCTTCAGGAAAAAGTAGAGATTGATCAATCCCAAGATTGAAACTTTGATGAAAGCATAACTACTTAAGATGCTAGAAGCTAAAATCATCTACCCAATTAAGCACTCTACTTGGATAGCAAATATGGTCCTCGTGAGAAAGAAGAATGGAGATATTCACCTGTGTGTGGACTTTCAAAATTTAAACTAGGTGTCTCTAAAGGATCACTACCCAATACCACAAATTGATCAGATTTTTCATGTAGTTGCTAGTGCTCAGAGATTCTCTTTTTTATACAGATTCTCTGGATATAACCAAATCTGGATCAAGGATGAAGATCAATATAAGATGATGTTCACCATAAAATGGGGAAAATTTACTTATAAATGGATGTTGTTTCGTCTCTCAAATGCTAGCGCAACTTATCAAAGAGCGATGGACATAGCTTTCGATGAGTTGTCAAATCATGTTGTTATTTATTTGGATGACATGATTATTTTCTCTCACAATAGGGAGGAACATAGTCTACATCTAAGACAGGTGTTTGAAAAATGCCAGGAATTCTAAATATAAATCAACCCAAAGAAGTACATATTTTTGCTAGAATAAGAAAATATCCTAGGCCACATTATTTTAAAGGAATATTTGGCTATAGATCCAGCTAGACCTGAGGCTCTCCTAAAGCTTCCATTGCTAGCTTGCAAGAAGGATTTGTAATCATTTTTTGGGCAGATAAACTTTATTCCAAAGTATGTGGTATATTTTTCCCAAGTGGTAAAGTCGATTACTGAACTATTAAAGAAGAATGTTGAGTTAAAATAGACTAAGCAGAGGAGACAAGCATTCAAGTAAATAAAACAAAAAATTTCTCAAGCCTCGGTGCTAGTGAATCCTGATTACTCAAAATATTTTATCCTGTACATAATTGGTGAACAAGAAAGCTATGCAACGGTTCTTACATAGAAGGGAGATGATGGAGATAAGTGACCTATTTATTTCTTGAGTTAAGTCATCCAAACACATGAAGAAAAATATAAAGAAAGCATATGCGATGAAAAAATCCTTGAAGAAGTTCCAACATTTTTTTTCTCAAAGCAAAATAATAGTTTATGTTTCTCATCCATATGTTCAGAGTTTCATCATTCAAGGAGATCTTGGAGACAAGAGGGTCAGTTGGGTCTCCAAAATCTAGGAGTATGACATTGAAATCTGTCCAACCAAGTTGGTTCAAGGTTGAGCACTATGCTAGGAGCTTGCAAAAAGTGTTGCATCTGAATACATGATTTACAAACTTGAAGTTTTATCAAGTATTTTTTCTAATCATTCTACAAATGATCGTGACTGGAAAAAGGACCTTGTCAAATATTTCCATTCAGGAAGATGTCCTCCATACTTTAATGCCTCATAAAGAAGGATATTCAAAATTTAAACATGTACGTAATGATATCGAATGGACCATTCCATAAGAATATTGATAAAATTCTTCTCAGATGTGTTTGAGAATTAGAGAAACAAAGAATCCTAGAGGAGTTTCACTCTGGTCTATCAGGAGGCCATTATGCAGGGATGCCAATGGCATTGAATATCATCAAAGCAAGATATTTTTGGCCCACTCTTTTTGCATATGCTTTCAAATTCAGTCAGAGTTGTGACAAGTAGTAGACAGAAGCAAGAATGCATCATTACCCCTCCATCTGATTCAAGTAGAAGCACCATTTTAGAAATGGGGCTTAGAATTTATTGGGCTTATTTATCCCAATTCCTCCATCGAACACAAATATATCCTAACTACAACCATCTATTTTACCTGATGGTCAAAAGCAATCCCAACCAAGAAAGTGGATCAAGAAATAATTATCACTTTTCTTGAGGGATTAATCACCCGTTTTGGTATACCATATGCAATAATAATGGATAATGGGACTCCATTAATCGGTGTTAATATCAATGAATTCATGGGTAAGTATGGTATTTATTTGAAAATATCATCTAACTATTATCCATAGGGGAATGGCTTGGCTAAGTCCATAAACAAGAATTTGCTGAGAATTCTAAAGAGGACCTTGGGCGATAACAAGTGTAGTTGGCGCTTGCTCCTGAACCAAAGCATTATGGGCTGATCATAACTTCATGAATAAATCCATTAAAACATCTCCTTACTCCTTGGTATATGGTAAAGAAGCAGTGTTGCCCGTTCATATTGAATTGCCAGCTCTTCAGTCATGGCACTTGTTGTATGGTGAAGATGATGAATCTGACCCCATGAGTGTGAGATTAGCACAACTTTTACAGTTGGAGGAAGAGAGGGAGAAATGGTTTGCAAAGAAAAAATTTGAGAAGTCATTTGAAGTAGGAGATCTAGTGCTGAAATGGAATGAAAACAAGGCTGAGCCTGGTAAGCATCACAAGTTTGAAGCGATATGGGAGGGCTCATTCTAGATTTTAGGTATGAATCAGGTCAACTCATTTTATTTGTAGGATATGGATGGTTGTGCACTATCGATACCCATAAATGGTCTTCATTTGAAGGCCTACCATTAGTGATAAAATTTTGTACTAAGTATGTATATATGTACATATATTTTTTATGTTATTTTTATATAAAATATATATATATAAAGGGGGAAGAGAAATTTGATTTTGTAAAGAAATATTATTTTGCCCTCAAGACAAGTGATTTCATTTTGAAACCACTTCGCCATCAGCAAAATTATTTTCATTCTGAAAAAATTTCAAACCTTTTTTTTTCCTATTTTGGGATGAAAGAAAAATATAAAGAAAGCAGGTTTTTTTTGGAGAAATTATGAAAGCATCATTCCCCACAGCATGGGCCCACTTGCACTTTAAGGGTTTGCTTTTTATTTAAAATACGTTCCTATTTCTATTAAAGGAATTAAAATATTGAAAGAAGAAAATAAAGGAAAAGCAACAAAGATAAAATTTTAAATGCAAAAAATGTTTTCACCCGAAAAAAGATTTTCTTCATGCATATTTTTTAATTTTGGGTCAAAATTCCTTGGTGCCTCACTATCAGATATTTTTGGAGTGAAACTCCAAGAAAAGAAAGATAAAAATCACATGCTTTTTAAAAAATTCTAGATAGCAAAGTTATTTTTGGTGTGCAAAAGGGCGAAATTGATTTTTACCTTATTTTTCTAGAAAAAAACATCTAGTTGCATTAAAATCTTACTTTTTTGGCAAATGAAACTTTTTTGGGGTGAAATTAAGAAAATATAAATTATTTAAAGGCTTCTAAGATGAAATTTTGCCAAGCAACAAGTGTAAGAGCACAAGTGTTTTGGTAGTTTTGCCTAGCAAAATGTTTTGGTAGGAAGGGCGTGCCTAGTTGACGTTTTTCACTGGCTTTAGCTAATTTTGGAGTGCAAAATAGTTAATTGTATAAAATCAAGATAATTTCACTGATGGAGATCTCAAAATATGTTTTGGTGGTTTAATGCAGTGCAATTAAATATTTTCACCCCTAGAGAGTGCCCATCACTCACACATGGCATTTTTCATTCCTAGAGTGAGCTATTAAATACCTAGATTGCACTTTTCAAGATAAAAGCGGTTGAGTTCAACATTCGAGGAATATTTATAGTGTGAGAGTGTTATTGGTAGTTAATGGGTAGTTTAAAAGCATGAAAAAGTATGCCAAGTGAGAGAACCGAGGAGCATGTTCGCTCGAATTCCATTAGAAGTGCCACCTACATTAAATTTGATAGTTGGGGGTGAAAGTTATAAAAGGGGTGAATCAAGATATTGTAGAGAATGAAAGATTAAGAATATTTCTAGATTGTAGCTACGTTGTTGCAAAATTTCTAGACTGTAATAGTAATTTTAAAGTTTTATCAGTTTGCAACAAGGGCCATTCGAAATGCAAATGGAGAAAAGTATTCACTATTTTACCCAATGTAGTCAAAGAGGTATTTTATTGTAGGGTGAAGCCTTTGTCAAATGTTGCGTTCAAGAATATGAATCTCAAGAAACAAGAAGAGAGATATCTCTTGCCTGTGACATTATGCCAGTTCATGGAGAACCAGCTGATAAAGGTGCTCCAGTTTGAAGAATGTTTGGATTTACCAATGATCCTAATAGAATTTAAAAGTCCAAACATGTATTCTATGTTGACTTGGGTATCTGGTCATCCTAATGATACCATGGTATATAAATTTCAAGTGGCCTTGGTCTAGTGTATTTTGCAGGTTGAATTTTATGCCCCAACAGCCATGCAGGAAAGCACAAATCCAATTTTCTTCGATTGGTCAAATTATGTGGCTCAAGAAATGCATACTTAGTTGGAGAGGATACAAAGTGGAGGAGTAGTTTTATTCAGGCACACATAATTTTTGTCGTGGTATTTCTTTTTCAACGTGCACCAATATTTTTCTTTCATAGCAATCATGCAGGTTGATAAGGCAAATAATAAGCTGCCAATTTATTTGTGGATTCCAAGCCTATCTAGGAGGGAGTCATTCTACAATTTTAATTGCATGTTTTTGGGTCCCGCATTTGAACTTATTTTTGGCACATGTGAGAGCGTGCCAAAGGTGATGAGGAAAGAAATTATTGCTAATGAGAAAGGATATATTTTCTTATTGATGTAGGGCATCATGGTGCAAATTTTTGGCTTCATTAGCAAGACTTTTCTCCTTCCATATTTTACTATTGAGTACCTCTTCACAATGGAATTTATCCATAAGAATGACTACATCAATGATATATATGGGGTAGGATAAGGTAAGAAGACTACATGCACCATGCCATTTAGCTTCGACGGTATTGAGATAGATCAGGTTGGCCAAAATAAATTGATTAATGAAGTACTTTAAGACATGGGTATGGTGGAGTTACCTCAGTGGTGGAAGTATAACCCTTTGGGGTAATTTGTATAGTTGATTAAAGACAAAAAAAATCATTGCTATCCCTAGGCAAATATTGGGTAGATGATAAATAATCCAAAGGGGCATGATCTTGAATTGCATGTTGAGTATATGGCGACGTCCCCACGATGGCATGAATTTTATGATATGGAGGCTGAGTATATTCCTGTAGTTCATAAGCATGAGATTCCTCCTTCAGGTTTTTTTGATAAAATGAAAGAGCATTTTCCTGCTTGATGAGGCCTGGAAATGCCTCAATCATAACATGTTTTGAACACTAAAAATGCCTATAAACTCTTATGTTTTATCTGATATGTTAGTTAAGTTGATTCAATATGCTGTATATTAACCATTTTGCATGATCAATGTATTTGAAATATTATATGCTGATTTTACAGTTTTTTTGCATAGTTTTGTGTTCTTTTTGCTATGATTTGCTAAAATGGGATATGCTTAGAATAATAGCAGCATTTCACTAATCATGTTTTGATTTGTCTCAAGCATTTATTTCACCTAAATCTGGCAAAAGTACAAGCAAACTGTTGTCATGCAAGAAAACTAGTCTTTCCCATGTAAATTCCAACCAGCTGTCCATAAATAGCAAGGCATGGAATTCACATGAGGAAAGGGATGAAGACCATTGGAATTTGATCTTAAGAGATAACCCACCCGAGAGATGCAGAAGAAATCACTGGAAAAGCATACATTTGTTCATTCCGAAGTATCTTCGAAATGAACAGATATCTTCGAAATGAAAGAACACAACATCTTCGGAATGAGCGGATCTTCGGAATGAAGAATGCAGATCTTCGAAATGAGCGGATCTTCGGAATGAAGCATGCAAGATCTTCGGAATGAGTGATCTTCGAATGAGAATGCAGATCTTCGAATGAGCGATATTCGAAATGAGAACTACATTGTCTTCAGAATGAAGCCACTTATCTTCGGAATGAAGAACAGAATGTGTTTTTGACTTGTTGACCGATTTTTGAAGCCAAAAAAAGGGAAATAAAGGTTGGAAAAGGTAAAGGGAAAGATCTTCCATCTGTATTTGCCGTCATTGCCGACCAAAGCCATCATTAAGGGAAAGATCAAGTTTTAGTCCTCTTCTAGGATAAAACCAGAATTTGTTGCAGTATTGTAGGATTAGATCTTTTGAGATATTCTTTGTTTGTAATCAGATCATAGGATAGCTATAAATATTGCTCCCATTCAGGTTGAGCCTAGTAGGTAGTAAAGGAGGTAGAAAATAGTGAAAAGAGTAAGGAAGCTAGCAAAAAATACAGAGTATAGGTAGAAATTGACTGTTACAGTCCTGTAACAGTTTTTCAACAGAATTATTGTAATCATGTCTTCTAATCAATAAAGTGCACCAGTTCTATTTCATATTGCTTGTAAATGAGTGTGATTAAGATTTAGAAAGAGAGAGAGACTTACACCTTCTTCTGGACAAAGAGGCTGGCCACTTCTAGACCTAGGAGGAGGACTAACAAGCAGGTTTTTATTCTGATTTTGTTGCAGTAGAATGAGTTGTAGAACTTGTTATTTCAATTGCTTGTAAACAGTTGACAATATTTGTAGTCTTAGTTTATTTATGCTTAGATTAACCTTGTGCTTAATGTTTTAGTTGCAATCTTACTTTCAAGCAAAGCTTCCACTTTATTTCAGACTGTTATTTCTAGAATTTACTATTTTTCAGCAATTTCCTGCATTTTATGTTTTGTTGTCAAAACCTCGCATATAAGATTGACAACCTTCTGTTACATAACTTTGACAGTTTTTATTTCCACATTAGATCTAGACTTTCATTACTGCAAAAGTAATTAGATTTCCTTTCTGCAATATAATTAGGTCTCATTCTGCAATTGTAATTAGGACTTCATTTCTACAGTTAATGATTAGTTTCCAATTCTGCAACTTAGATTAAGATTTAATTCATGCAATTTAGAGATAGGAATGTTCCAAAACCCCCCACACAACCGGTTCCACCAATAAGACCTGTTGCTCTAGATTGACCTAAGTTATAGTTGTTTCACTTCTTCTTTCGTAGATAGCCTTGTACACTGCCCCGGATTGACAGATTCATTGAGAATTAATGATGGTATAACGACTACGCATCATTTTGGCATCATTGCCGAGGAATAGTGTTGTCAGAAGAAAACAAATAGTCCAATAGCTGTAATCAGACTAAACTGTGAACATTCAAGTTAAAATCTGAATATAACAACTGAGGAAGATAACAACTATTGACTTAATTTATGTCATTTAGGAGTAAACATGAATGAATAAGTCTAGGGATGAAAAAGGTAGAACTACCCCAAAGGATCCCTGGCTTGTTCCATTAAGGAGATCTTCACGCCTAAGGGGTGAATCACCTGTGTTTGAATTACCTGAAATATTGATAGAAAAATCACCAGTCTCACCATCACTAGAACATTCTGAGATAGGAAAATCACCAATTTTATCATCATCAGAATATCCTAAGAAAGACAATTCATCGAAATCATCATCAACAGAGAGGCTTGGACCTCTTGAGAGAACAATTTGGGAAGCTTTAACTTCTCCCAACAAACAGGAAACTATGGCAGAAGGAGGCAATATAGATGGCCAACATGGCTATGTTCATAATGAAGGAGATGATCAGGATATACTCCAACCGTCCATAACATTTGAATATCCTATTCGTCCGAATCCAACACAAAACTCTCCCATGAAGACCATTTCACCTTCAGTACTTCCAACCTTTCGAGGTGTTGTATCCGAAGATCCTGACCAGTTTTTGTTTGAATTCAAGGTAGTGTGTCAGACCTATGATTATATAAATGACAATCAGAAACTTAAGGTTTTTCCCTCAACTCTCAAGGATTCAAAGATTGCGCCGGTTCATGAGCTTAGAGCCAAATTCCATAAGAACCTGGGATCAAATGGAGACTGTCTTTTTAGACAAATATCAAGAATATTGCCATGTAAGGAATAGAAAAGATGAGTTATTCAGAATCAAGCAGAAGATGATGAGACATTGGAAGATTATCTTGATAGGTTCTCCTTTGTTCAAAGGAGATGTGGACTTGTAGAACCAGAATTATGTAAAACCATATTTTTGAGAGGATTGCAAGATGAATCCAGAGAAGTTCTGGATTTGATGGGAAAAGGGGATGTAACCACTCTCAATGAATGAGGAAATTATGGATCTCTATAGGAATTACTCTCGCACTAAGCAGAGAAGAAGAAAAAGCCGCACAAATGGCACTGATGTAAAGGACCTGATAGAGGAACTTGCAAATTTCAAAACTGATATTCTAGTGCACTTAAACACTACTTTAGGGGAAATGTCTGCAAAAGCAAAAACATAGAACCTTTGGCAATTTATTGCCCAAGATGTAGAAATAAACATGCTTTGCAGGAATGTCCTTTGAATAAAACATCTATCTCAGCCATTTGTAGTATCTGTTCAAAAAGGCATTCAACTGATCAATGCCACCTGCTACCACAACTCAAAACTATGTTAGAAAACCAGACCGAGGAACTCAACTATATTGGACCAAAACAAGGGGGAAATTTCTCTCAATATCAAAATCCCCCTTGTTTTCCTACAAATTGGGGGCATAATCCTGGTACTATGCCTTGGGGACAATCGGAACCACCCCAACGTCCTTGGAATTATCCTCAATGGACAAATTCCCAAGAATGGCCACAATCAAATTGGAGTAACCCAACCTAGAATCGAAATCAAAACAACCCCTCATGGAATCAAAACAACCCATCTTGGAATCAAAACAATCCAGCTTGGAATCAAAATCGGACTAATCCACATTGGATGCAAAACCAACCACAATGGAATCAAGAATACCAATCCTATCCAAGGCAGCAAAGGAATCAAGGTCAAACTCAGCATTTTTTGCCTCGCACCTAATCAAAATTTTCAAGAAAAACAACAACAAACACAGCAAGTGAAACAACCTCAATTGCCAACTCAACCAGTCACTAATCCAAATAGTGTGAGACAGACACCTCCTGTCTATGTGGCTAAAGTCGAAGAAAATGTTGAAATTAATGTTCTTGATTGTAGTGACATCCAACTTCGTTCAGGGAAAGTTGTACCTAAACCAGTTTCAATTGAAATCAAAGAAAATGAAGAGCAAGAATCATCAGAACCAGAGAGAATCCAACCAACAATAGAAACAGAAAAATTGGAACCAACAATAGAGAAAGAGACACAAGCAGAACAATTACCAAGGATAATTCCATATCTTGAAAGACTTAATGCAATACCAAAAATTCTCGAGTCAGAATTGGTCAAAGAACTCAAAAAGTTGACTATATCATTGCCCTTATTGCAAGCCATTAAGGAAATACCAGAGATTAACAATACTGTCCAAAATTTGTGCATTAAAAGAGCAGGAAGAAAGAAGAAAGCATTTCCCAAGACTGTGCAGGTTGAAGGAAAGATAGCTGATCTCTTATCTGGAAAACTAGTACCTCCAAAGTATAGTGATCCAGGAAGCCCAGTTATCACAATCACCATAGGTTCAAGCACCAATATCAAATGTTTTAGTGGATCTAGGAGTTGCAATAAATGTCATGACCAAGGATAAAATGGAACAATTACAGCTCAAACATCTTAGCCCCACATTTACAGCTTTAGAAATGGCCGATAGGTCAGCTTGCAAAACCTGAAGGAATCATTGAAGATGTCCCTATAGAAGTTTCTTCTTGGGAATTCCCTACAGATTTTCTGGTTTTACAGCCAAGAAATTCAGCACATGGATATCCCATTATTTTGGGAAGACCTTGGCTTGCAACTGCAGCAGCCTTCATAGATCGCAGATCCGGAAATATGACTATTTCAAATGGTATTGATCTCAAACAGATTTCTTTATATCCTCCCGCAAAACCATCTAGCAAATTTTTAGGTCAGTTATGGTTTTCTGACTCAGAGGAAGAACCAGAAGAGGTCATTTCTACACTAGCTACCTTAGTAGTAAGAGAACACATAGAAGACCTCAATGACACATAAAACTTAGAAAATGAAACAATCCTGATGAATGTTCTGCATGAACAAGGTTTAGAAGGGGAAGCAACAAATATCCAACAGTTGATAAGTAATGAGGAGAATCAAAAATCTGAAGATGAACCATCTGTGCTATCACAGGGAAACTCTGTTTCACTACCACATGGATGGCACCATCATCTGATTTTTCCTTCTCACCGTTCCATACAAGATATGCTTCCCTCAAGCAGCAATAAAATAGAAACCGCTTCTTTTCTCCCATCTCAAGAATGTCCTCTTAATCCCTTAATCACTAGGTATGAAGGAGTGAATTCAGTCCTTCTAAATACAAAACAAATAGAAGTCCAACCAGGCAAATTTTTGAACATCTACAGCCAGCTTACTAGGGAAGAGGAAGAAAAATCGATAGTTGTCTTGTAGAAGCATGTTCATGCTTTTGCTTGGAACTACAAAGATATGTCAGAGTTCATCCCGATATATGTACCCATAGAATCTATACTGAAGAAGTCAAGCCAGTCAGACAACCTCAAAGAAGATTGAATCCTGCCTTAAGAGATATTGTGAAAGAAGAAATTGAAAAACTCCTGGAAGTAGGATTCATTTACCCAATTTTTGATAGCCAATGGGTTTCTCCATTGGTAATAGTTCCTAAGAAAAATGGAAAAATGAGAGTATGTGTAGACTATAGAGAGTTGAATAAGGTGACATACAAAGACCATTTTCCATTACCTTTCATAGATCAAGTGTTAGATACTCTTGCTGAAAAAAGATACTTTTGTTTTCTTGATGGATTTAGTGGATATAATCAAATTCAGATTGCACTCGAAGATCAAGAAAAGACAACTTTTACATGTCCATGGGGAACATTTGCCTATAGGGTTTTACCTTTTGGTTTGTGTAATGCCCCAGCAACTTTTCAGCGAGCAGTCCTAGCAATTTTTGCTGATCTGACCACCAAAAGTGTTGAAATTTACATGGATGATTTCACAATATGTGGACAAACTTTTGATTTTACATTGGAAAATCTTGATAAAGTCTTAACTCACTGTGAAACATACCACTTATCCTTAAATCCAGATAAATGCTTCATGATGATGAAGGAAGGGATAGTTCTTGGTCATCACATCTCTCCTGAAGGGATCCAAGTTGATCCAAAGAAGGTTGAAATTATCAAGAATCTCCTTCCTCCTAAAACTCAGACTAATGTCAGAAGCTTCCTAGGACACATTGGTTTTTACCGCAGGTTTATTCCCAACTTTAGTACAATAGCCACTCCTATGTTTGCCCTATTGACTAAAGATTCTGAATTCTCCCGGACTGCAAAGTGTCAGGAAGCATTTGAAGCTCCGAAAGAGAAATTGATAACTCCACCTGTGCTCGGAGGACCTAATTGGACATTACCATTTCACATACAGATCGATGCCTCCAATACAAGAATTGGAGCAAGCATTAGGACAAATTGATAATGGTGAACATTATACCATCTACAACATTAGCAAGAACTTGACAGGAGCCGAGAAAAATTATACAACTGAGAAGGAATTCCTAGCAGTAATTTATGCCATCAACAAATTCAGGCATTATATCACAAGTTATCAAATATTTATTCACACAGATCATACAACCATTAAGTATTTGATGAATAAACCTATGGTAAGTGCAAGAATTATTCGTTGGTTGCTGTTGCTCGCAAGAATTTGATATCACTATAATCAACAAACCAGGAAAAGCTAATGTTGTGGCAGATTTCTTGTCCAAGTTGCAGAACACAGATGAAGGGGAATTAGTTGATGACACTTTTCCTGATGAAAACTATTTGCTATATCAGTCCAATCACCTTGGTTTGCAGATATAGCCAATTATTTGGTCACAGGGAAAGTTCCTCCACATTTCACTTCAAAACAGAAAAAACAATTGATCAAACAGAGTTCTTCTTTTGAATGGATTAAGGGTATGCTTTTTAAGTGCAGTCCTGACCATGTGTTACGTAGGTGCATCCAAAAGGATGAAGTGTATGATATCCTTAGAGCTTGTCATGATGAACCCTTCGGTGGACACTATTCTGTAAAAAGCACAGTTAGGAAAATCTTAGGGACAGGATATTATTGGCCATCTCTTCACAAGGATGTGAAAAAGTACATCAAGCATTGTGATGCATGCCAAAGAATGGGGAAACCCACTCATACAAATGAGATGCCACTAGCAACCTCAAATGGTTTTAGAACCATTTGAGAGGTGGGGGCTTGATTTTGTAGGACCTATTGATCCACCTTCTCAAGGAAAGGTGCATATTCTAGTATGCACCGATTACCCGACAAAGTGGGTAGAGGTGCGTGCTTTCAAACATGCTCGTGAAGAGAAGGTCGCCGATTTCTTGTATACTCAGATTTTTTAGAGATTTGGAGCTCCACGGTCTATCACCACAGACCAAGGACCCCAATTTGCATCCAAAGTCATAAAAGCATTTACAGAATTGTATGAAATCAAACATAGGAAATCATCACCTTACCACCCACAAGCAAATGGCCAAGTTGAAGTAACAAACAGGGAACTAGAACGCATCTTGACAAAAATAGTAGCTTTTCATAGGAGAAATTGGCTAGATAAATTACCCGAAGCAGTTTGGGCCTACAATACTACTTGGAAGTCCACTACTGGATTCACACCTTATGAACTAGTCTTTGGTAAAAAGCCTCTCTTACCTATTGAATTTGAGCTACTAACATTGCGCACAGCACTGGAAATTGGAATTGAATTGTCGCAGGCATAGACAGACAGGATTCTGTAGCTAATACATTGGATGAACTTAGATTGGATGCTCTGCACCAAACTAAGGTAATTCAGGAGCAGAGGAAGTCGTGGCATGACAAACACATTCAACAGAGGAAACTTCAACAAGGAGATTGGGCTTTACCGTTTGATTCTCAATATGAAGACTTCCCTAGAAAACCGAGAACTAGATGGTTGGGACCTTACTGGATTGAGGAGGTATTTAACAATGGAGCAGCTCGTCTATCCCCTATTGATGGGTCACGAAGAAAGTTGGTAGTGAATGGACATCGCCTCAGGGTATACCATACACCTCTGACTAAAGAAGAATTCTTGCAGCAACTTGATAGTTTGGATACACAACAAGTGGAAGAGATTCCCTCTTCCACTTCAAAACAATCAACATGATCAATGGATTTCAAGAAAAAGCAGAAAATACAAAAAAATCAAAAAAATAGAAAACAAAAAGATGAATAAATTCTGAGTATGAATTCCTTCATGGGCATGGTTTCAGGGGAAATCATGAAATTCCTTCATGGGCATAGTCAGGATCAAGAAAAAAAAAAAAAAAAAGAGAGAAAAGGAGAGGTAAAAAAAAAAAAAAAAAAGGAGAAAATCAAGAAAAAAGAAGAGAGAAAAATGAATAACTCAGCAGTGAAAACCTTTTCTTAAGGCACTACTGAGTTGGTGTGCATGAAAACCAGTTTTCTGGCATGCATAACCTTGAGAAATTTCTGAACCATCATTGTACAAATTCACCAAGTGCACTTGTTTTGAAATGTTGCAGAAAATCTCAAAGAATATCAACAAAGGGAGTCATTCTTCAAAACCGGCATTAACTATTTTTATCGTATATATTTCTTACATTTCTTCATTGTAAAATGATTGGTATATAGTATGTGACAATTAACCATTAGCATAAAAGGTATTCATAAGAGTTGGCATACTTAAGACATGTTTTGAAAATGAAAATATTGATTTCGCCTAATCTTCGAACAAGAATGCCAAAAATAGTGCTCTTGTATTATCTTCGGATTGAAATTGTCTTCGAATGACAAAAAATGAATGTTGCACTTTGTCTTCAAAGAAACTTTGTCTTCGAATGACAATTTGTCTTCAATGAAACTTGGTCTTCGAATGACGACTTCCCATCATCTTCGAATGAAGATCTCTTAATGAGATCTTTTCAATGACGATCTTTTAATGAGATATTTATAATTATTTTAATGAGGATTAATCTTCGAATGAAAATTTTGCAAAGAAGATTTGTCTTCGAATGAAGACCTGTCTTCGAATGAAGTCATAATCTTCGAAATGAGGATTTGTCTTCGGAATGAAGACTTGTCTTCGGAATGAGGTCATAATCTTCGAAATGAAATTTTGTCTACGCAATAAGTTATAATCTTCGGAAAGAGCATTTCCACATGGCATCCAAGAAGACAAGGTACGACAAAATCAAACTTTTTAGTTGCATGCGAGGAAGGAACACGTGTCAGCAGCACATGGTTTGTTTTTGCACTCATTGGAAATACGGAGGACGTGACCAACCATATGCCACCAGTTTTTAATGCCAATTAACATGCACGTGAGAATCTACAAAACTAATGAGGTGGATCTGACGGCAAGGACATCCATGCAATTATCAACGAATAGGTGTACAGTGCAAAAGTAGAAATGTGTGCCACCTTTCTTTTCGAAGACGTGTTTGTGAAGTACAGTGCATAGGTTACGGTTCATTCCGAAGAAGAAGACGAGAAATAGGGCAACGAAGGTTTCAAACTAAAACTCTGCAAATCTGCAACATAAAATAGCCAGAGATCCAGCAGAAGAATAGCAATCATAGTATACGATTTTTTAAACAAAAAAGATGGGGCGAAAGATCATAATAGAGCCTATAGATACCACTTACCTCCGAGAAAATCTGGCAGTTGTGCAGATTTTTGAAGATGGAGGGTTTATGCCATTTCTGGATAAATTCAATGGGTCTTCTGAAGATTTGGCTGGCATGTTCGCCCATACGTTCAGAAACAACCGAGCACATGTTAACGGCATGACTATTGAGGTAAGCCCTAAAATTTTAAGTCAGATTACAGAGCTGCCATTAGAAGGGATTTCAATTTCTAGATCTGGCAAGAACACATTGGCAAATGTAGTTAATCAGTTTGTAGAAGAAAATGATAGAGAACTAGAGTACTTAACCCATAACAACACATGCAAAGGGTTAAAAAGGGCCAGCCTGCAGGAACCCCGGGATGAAGTAGCCACCTGGGTAATTAAATTTCTAACCTCGTGAAGGGCAGATGTGCTGTTATCGGGGCATCATCTACGAATTTTGAACCATCTCGTACATGGTGGGCAACAACCAGAAGTTAGGGTAAATCTTCCCCTCGTATCTCGTATCAAGAGTTAAAGAACATGGCAAAGAGATATCGAGAGGGTAAAGGAAGCCTTCGCCATCATGGCCTCATCAAATTAGTTTGCCAACACCATTTTAGAGGAAACCCTAGGAGTTTTGATAGGTTTTACTCTACCCTAAATGATGTCATTTTTGGGGATGAAAGTGAGGAAGAAGAAGAACCAAATGTTGCTGATGTTGCTACAGAAGAGGAAACAGCTGCAGAAAATGTTGCAGAAGATGCTGTAGAAGAAACTGCAGAAGGTGCCCCTGAAGCTGTTATAGAACTACACCCCACAAAAAAAAACCTTGCTCCTGAACCCTCAACTTCACGAGCTAAGAAACAAAAGAGAAGAGGATCTGGAATCTGAAAGAGCAAAAACAAAAGAAGGTTCATTTTGTTCAAGCCGCAACTGATTTGTCGAACAGAGAAGTGAAGCACTTAACCAAACAGAGGAAAACAACAAGGGAAATAGAGGCATCTGAAATCGACCCCATGACCCCTCTGTCACCAAAAAATAGAGCAAAAAGAAGAAGTTTGCATCTAGAACTAGGAGGTCTACAAGAATCCATTTGAAAGAAACTACAGAATAGGTCATGGAAGAAGAAGATAGACCAAGCAGCCCAGATGTCACAGAGATACAACCAGCATCTGAAAACTTTCTAGAATTCCTTGAACAGATAGCTGAGGCAGAAACTGAGCAGGATGGTTTGGAGGAGGCTACAGTTCAACAGGCTACAGATATGGTAGATACCCTTATAGACAATCTCACAGAGCCTCCTGAATAAGAACAAATTATTGTAGAAGAAGAGGAAATATTGGTTGAGCAACCAACTACAATTGATTTGTCTGCATCAGCTTCTGAAGCAGAAATAGAAGTGGAAGACATCACAGAGCAACTGAGGGCAGCAAGGAGTGTTGTCAAAACATAGACCAGGTGGATTTCAGAGAAAGAAAGCATCATTGAGATGCAAGAAAGAAAAATTGCAGAGCTTCAGCAAGAAGTGGCAGAATTGAGAAAACTGTTGTCACAATCTAAAAAATAGCCAGCTATATCCAATGATGAAGACAATTTGGCTCAATTGCTTCTAGGTCTATCAAGGGCAGATGACTCTGTTGAGGCAGACATAGGAGTTCATCCTGAAACAACACTCCTTCATTCTGAAGAAGTGCCTGTTCATTCTGAAGCAGCACCATCTTATTCTGAAGCATTGCCTTCTTGTTCTGAAGATGCTTCAAAAATGGTGAAGAGCATAGCAGAGGATGTTGAAGATGAGCCACCAACACAGGAATAGTCCCAGAAGAAGAAAATGTTCAAGTAAGTACTCCTATTGAGGTCCCCGCATTTCAACTTGTTACACTTCCAGTAGAAACAAAAGATAAGGGGGTACAAGTAGAAATACTATCTGATGACAACCCCATAGAAATAGCAAATAAGGGGGTGCAAGTAGAGTTATTGATAGATGAACAACCAGTGGAAGTGGCAGAAAAAGGAGTTTAGATAAATCTGCTGCCTAGGATCCCCTCTATAGTAAGACCACCTAATACCGTGTCTCTAGAGCAAGACAATGCAACATAGCTAGTTGGATGATTAGATATGAGCAACTTGCCACTAAAACTAAAAAGTTCAAATTGGAAGCAAAACAGCTAGAAGCCAAGGACACAAAAATTTAGGCATTGAAAGAAAAGGTGTCTGACTTATGCCAAATTGCTGAATTTTTAGTCCAATTTAGACGACCAGCCAGATTTTACAGCCTTATTTTGAAGGAAAAATACCTCAGATGGCAGGTCATGAGGATTACTTCAAACCTTCCATATAAATTGGACACTATTGAAGATTTTCTGGAGGCATATTTTGACAGTCCTTTTGAGCAGAAAAATCTCCTGTGTGAACTATTTTTACATAGTTTCTTCATTCCAGAGGAAGTTGACTCTCATCCTCAAATCTACATTGGAGATGTTCAGTTGAGAGCATTTATGTCTACTTTGAGAATCAGCTTTACTGGGATCAAGAGAAAAAGCAGAATAAAGTGATTGAAACAAGGGCTGAGTTGTTAGTCAGAGCAATCCAGCCAAATCACCTAGTTATCACCAGGCAAGACTTCTCAATGATGAACAGGGATGATATAAAGAGAATGTACTTGAACAATTTGAGGGACTGTGTGGCCAAATTTAACAATTTCTGTGATCACAATTTCTTCCCAAGATTGTCAGTATGCAGAGACAGATGGAATGAACTTTCCATGTCTTTGAGGAAAAGAGAACCTATCTCCCCCATCAACTTAGAATGGTCCAGAAGAAGAGCAGAAGGTGTAGTCCAACTGATTCAGATCATGCAACATAACTGGATAGGTCTCAGAGTTCAGGCCTCCGACCATCATTACTCCAGTTCCATTCTACTTTGAGGAAGATGCCCAACTTGATGAACAATTTGAATATTGGCTTAGAAACATTCAAGAAAATAGGGGGTATTACATAGGCAAGAAATTATTCTACAGTTCATGGAATCTAAACATGGACATATGTGATTCCATAGCCCAATGTAATGCATGAGGGCATGCATTAATATAAGTTGGGGGAAAATGATGAGGCCTGGAAATGCCTCAATCATAACATGTTTTGAACACTAAAAATGCCTATAAACTCTTATGTTTTATCTCGATATGTTAGTTAAGTTGATTCAATATGTCGTATATTAACCATTTTGCATGATCAATGTATTTGAAATATTATATGCTGATTTTACAGCTTTTTGCATAGTTTTGTGTTCTTTTTGCTATGATTTGCTAAAATGGGATATGCTTAGAATAATAGCAGGATTTCACTAATCATGTTTTGATTTGTCTCAAGCATTTATTTCACCTAACATCTGCAACAAGGCAAGCAAACTTGTTGTGCAAAGAAATCGGTCTTTCCCATGTAAATTCCAGCCACTGTCCATAAATAGCAAGGCATGGAATTCACATGAGGAAAGGGATGAAGACCATTGGAATTTGATCTTAAGAGATAACCCACCCGAGAGATGCAGAAGAAATCACCGGAAAAGCATACATTTGTTCATTCCAAGTATCTTCGAAATGAACAGATATCTTCGAAATGAAAGAACACAGCATCTTCGAAATGAGCGGATCTTTGAAATGAGTGGATATTCGGAATGAAGCATGCAGTAGCTTCAGAATGAGTGATCTTCGAATGAGAATGCAGATCTTCGAATGAGCGATCTTCGGAATGAGAATTGCATTGTCTTCGAATGAAGCCACTTATCTTCGAATGAAGAACAGAATGTGTTTTTGACTCGTTGACCGATTTTTGAAGCCAAAAAAGGGAAATAAAGGTTGGAAAAGGTAAAGGGAAAGATCTTCCATCTCGTCTTTGCCGTCATTGCCGACCAAAGCCATCATTAAGGGAAAGATCAAGTTTTAGTCCTCTTCTAGGATAAAACCAGAATTTGTTGCAAGATTGTAGGATTAGATCTTTTGAGATATTCTTTGTTTGTAATCAGATCATAGGATAGCTATAAATATTGCTCCCATTCAGGTTGAGCCTAGTAGGTAGTAAAGGAGGTAGAAAATAGAGTAAGGAAGCTAGCAAAAAATACAGAGTATAGGTAGAAATTGACTGTTATAGTCCTGTAATAGTTTTTCAGCAGAATTATTGTAATCATGTCTTCTAATCAATAAAGTGCACCAGTTCTATTTCATATTGCTTGTAAATGAGTGTGATTAAGATTTAGAAAGAGAGAGAGACTTACACCTTCTTCTGGACAAAGAGGTTGGCCACTTCCAGACCTAGGAGGAGGACTAACAAAGCAGGTTTTTATTCTGATTTTGTCGCAGTAGAATGAGTTGTAGAACTTGTTATTTCAATTGCTTGTAAACAGTTGACAATATTTGTAGTCTTAGTTTATTTATGCTTAGATTAACCTTGTGCTTAATGTTTTAGTTGCAATCTTACTTTCCAGCAAAGCTTCCACTTTATTTCAGATTGTTACTTTTAGAATTTACTATTTTTTAGCAATTTCCTGCATTTTATGTTTTGTCGTTAAAACCCGCATAGAAGATTGACAACCTTCGTTACGTAACTTTGACAGTTTTTATTTCCACATTAGATCTAGACTTTCATTACTGCAAAAGTAATTAGATTTCCTTTCTGCAATTAGGATCGACTTTCAATTCTGCAACTCGTTATTTCTGCAATATAATTAGGTCTCATTCTCCAATTGTAATTAGGACTTCATTTCTGTAGTTAATGATTAGTTTCCAATTCTGCAACTTAGATTAAGATTTAATTCATGCAATTTAGAGATAGGAATGTTCCAAAACCCCCCACACAACCGGTTCCACCAATAAGACCTGTTGCTCTAGATTGACCTAAGTTATAGCTGTTTCACTTCTTCTTTCGCAGATAGCCTTGTACACTGCCTTGGATTGACATATTCATTGAGAATTAATGATGATATATCGACTACGCATCACTGCTTGGTTTGAGGATAAAATCACTAACTGGTGGGTTATGAGGGCCCATAAAGAGAAAATTGGGTCATCTTATGGCCTAGTAATGGACAATGTATTTTTTTAGGTATATGATGAGTTCTATAATAGCTATAAGCCAATATATTTCATTAAGATTGTACCTCAAACCTTTCCAAGATCTAACAACGAGGAGATCATGGCTAAACATGAGAAACAAGTGGTTGAGGAAGCACCACTTGTAAAGGAATAGATACAATCATCACCAAAAGTGCAACCCTAGTAGAAGAAGAAAAGCAAACGTGAAGATCTTCCTTTCTATAAGATCTCTAAGAAGCCAAGAATAGGCGTAGTTTCGTCACTAGGTGTGAACTCTCCTCTTGTGACTAAAGCCACACAAGTTGATGTTTTATAAAATCCTCCTTTGGTTTAGGCAGGATAGCTTAGCCAATACATGGAAGTCATAGATCTGGAGAGGGAGGTAGAGGAGGAACAAGGCAAGGGTAAACTAGCATCACAACCACCCTCATCATCAGCTCAAAAGGTGTTAGAGCCTAAAGGTATAATTTCTCTACATTCTTCCCTTTCTCTTGAAAATTCAATGACTGTTGCACCCCATTCATTAGCTATCACTTATGTATCACCTCCATTCAGCATACCCACCACTTCCATTTTGCTTCATGTTTCCCATTCCCCAGTCACTGAAGCTCCTTCTTCTTCTATTCTTGCTTCTACTATTTCCCTTTCTTTTAGTTCTTTTGCATCTAGTCCCAATCTATTTTTGCTCCCTTCATCATCCATTCTAGTAATCTCTACCATGACTATAAGTACACAAGCTCCTCCTCGAGTGAGTGTAACTATAGTCGAATCCCTCACTTTCATCCCCTTAACCACTTCTATTCCACCAACCTTTCCCACTTACCTTCCCAAGATAAAACCTTAGCAAGATCATTTTCCTCCTACTTATTTTATTGAGTTGCAGATTATACCAGAGCATCTTGTTATAGCGAAGATGAGCCGAGTCTAAAAAAGTTCATCACAGTGGTTGAAGACCTGTAAGAGAAGAGAAACTCAGGCTCCAATAAATATATTGAAGAAGATCACTTTTGACCTCAAAGCTATAGAGTCTTATACTGTAAAAATGATTCCCTAGGTCCAGAAGCCCCAAGGTGAAATGGCTCCAATTTATTATACTTACAAAGTCATTACAAAGGACCTAACTAAAATTGATACCACAAAGAAATTGGGAAATATACAGGTGGATATGAACTCTCTTTAGTTGCATGACAAGCATTATAATAAATGCTTATTTTAGGCTAAGACGAAGATTATTAAGTTGAATGATGCTCTGGTCAAGAATAGGGACCAAATAGAAATAGTGAAATCAAAGGTGGAGTACTAGAAGTGAAGGGATAAAGAGTTGGATAATGAAGCCAAGGGTTACTATATATCTTGGGTAGAAGCAAAGAAACAAGTACAAGCATTGACCACCCAGCTTGAAGTTCTATAGAAACAACTAGCTGAGAAAGCCACACAATCAATGGGCTTCTCCAAAGAGAAAATCAAAGAAACTCACTACCATTTGCTGAAAGATTATGTGACATAGGCAAAAAATGCACTCAATATTCTATTGTATATTCATGAGGCTCATATAGTTATATTTATGAGTGATCAAACATTGGAGTATGCTGAAGAACAGATGGAACCAAAACGAGAAATGGCATTAAACATTTAGGTGTTGGCCCAGTCTGACTTTCAATTTAATTCGATGAGCGGTATGGATCACGGTTGGGCCAAGGCTAGTATGATGTTACATAGTTTATTTTCCAAGTTAGAGCTGGCAAGATATGGTCGAAATATGATGACTATGTTCAAACATGAGCATTCTATTTCACTCATTTATTTCAAAGCTCTAGTCAATGCTGAATTTCCAAGCTTTGTGGATGAAAATGAGGAGATTTTTCCAACTAAGGAGTTGAAGGTAGCCTAGAAAAATTTCATAGAATACACTTTAGAGATCAACATCTAGGAGGACCCAATCACAGAGAAACGAGTTTTACCATACATGGAGAGACTCACCCACATTGAATCCCCCTATTGGAACTCCAATAGTGAGCTGATTGTATTAGCATGGATTACATCCAATAGCTGGGTTTTATCATTGATTCACTAAGTACACTCTTTGCATTCACTCTAGATTCCTAGGCTAAGGTAGTTGTGTATGAAACTACCAATAAAAGCCTTTCCAATAAAGAAGCATGAACACGGGTGGAAGCAAAGTAGAAAGCAATTGCAGAAGAGTAGGAGAAGTAGGCACAGGAGGAAATAAGAAAGAAAGAGGTTACAGAATCAAATGTACCACCTGATGTAGATATCTATGGTAAAATTTGAACCCAATGGATGAAGGCGTGGGGTTTATTGCATCTAGAATAACTAAATACCCCGAGAGCTACCAAAAGTGTTGGCAGTTTTGCCACACTAAATTTTGATTGTAAAATTTTGAAAAAAAATAAGATGAATGATGTAGTTGTTCTGGTTTTACTTTTTTAATGTAATGTTTTTGTTTCCTTCCTTTGAGCAATTTCATTAAGTAAATAAGGTTTATTTCATCTCTAGAGATGCACAGTAAATTTTTCCAATAAAAATGAATGGAAGTCATGGGCAAAATGTAAAAGGAAAAAATTGATGGCAAGGAACATATGAGGATCGAAGGTGCAATGGAAATACTCTAAAGCTTTGGCAATTTTTGTTTAAGGGAAAGCGCCAGTTAAAATGAAGGAAAGACATTTTCACCTCAGGAAGGGGTGAAAATTCCTTTCGCTATTCCTTTGGGGTGAAACTACCATGATGGAATATTTCATCAAAATGAAGAAGAAGGAAACAATTTTGCAAGTCACAAATATTGATCAAAGTCAAAGGTGCCCTTAGAAGGGGGTGAAAATCATTTTCACCCCTCTTCAGGGTGAATTTCTAGTTATAGGCATTCTAGGGTGAAAATCAAGTGCAACACATGCTTGACGAAGTCAAAGTCAAAGTCACCCCTCATGAGGGGCAAAAGTCTCTTTCACCCTTCTTTGGGGTAAAATCCTAGTTGAAGGTGCTTTTCGAAGTGCAAACAATTTGATGACATCGTTCGGGTGAAGATTGCAAAGTCAAAGTCAAAGGCACCCCTCAGGAGGGGCAAAAATCTCTTTCGCCCTTCTTCAAGGTGAATTTCCAATTGAAATTTTTTTAGATTGAAATCCCAAAAATAGTATCTCCACCTGCTAGTCAAAGTCAAAGTCATCCCTAAGGTAGGGTGAAAATCATTGTCGCCCCTATTAGGGGTGAAATCAATCATCTTAACCTCTTTTATTGCAAAAGAGATTTTCATGTCATTTTTTGATGAAATTACTCATGAGAAGGGCAAAAGTATTTTGATAGGTGAATACACCAAGGCTTCCTGGGTGAACTCAATTCTTACTCTCTCCCTTTAGCAAAGATATCTTTTAAAGGTGCTACTATTGCTGATATTTCTTGGGAAGAATCGAAGACTGGAAAAATTTAATTTCTAGAGTGATAAAATCAATAAATCTAGGATTCTTGTTGAGGAGATGCTAGGATTAAATGATACATCCTAAAATCCAATTTGATCCCAATTATTTTTGAGGTGCCCTCCATGGATTTCGCTCCTTTTCAAAGTAAATTTAATATTTGTTGGATATCCATTGGTGACGGTAAGATTCTGAAGCATAAAGAAATGGAATGGTGTCTAGAATTTAATATCCACACTTCCATTTTTTTGTGATTCTACTGAGTTTTGATACACCGACACTTGGAACATTTTTTCCATCATCCATATTTTTTTATTTTCCAAGCGCCCTCCATGAAAATTGAATCACTACCTGAATAATGATCTGATTTGAGCATTGCATTTTCTGAGGAAAGAATTGTTGCTGCTGATTTTTTACCAGATGACATTTTGTATTAATATGTACTTAATTTTAGAGGTGAAATCCTCTATAAATACTAAACATTTTGATGTAATGAAGAAGGATAAACACTATGTAGAAAAACACTTTGAGTTTTTTACGTAAATAGAAAGACATTCGATTATGGTTCCTTGAGTAGTGTTGTGTTTGATCTCTTTATGCTTATCATTTTTGCTTACGTTCATATCCATTATCAGTTGATTTTAAATTTTGCATCTGAATTTAACTACTGTTGGGGAGGGAATGAATACTAAAGTACTTTTTGGAGGTTATCTCTATAAAAATATGAGTGGTTCTTGTGCCTTTCTTTCTATTATATGCTAACTAACACTTGATTTGGATTTCTATTATTAGTTTATCCCCACCTTTCATATCTAGAATATAGCCATATTTCCCATTCCTTTCTATCATTTTCCATATCTTTCCTGTTACCCTAAAATTTAAACCAAATTAGTGTAGTAAGGGAACTAGCCCTCTCTGGATATTGGCCTGAAGGGCATCTCTTTCCTTCTGCCTTTCAATGTTGGCCAGGTCTAAGGTGCATACATTTTATTATTAGGTAGATTCATGACCAACACCAAGTATGCCACTACCAAACCCACATCAAATCAACTATTTGTGCCCACACCACCATTAAAAAACCTTCATCCAAAACCCTAACCCAAGCCATCAAATAAACCACCATTGCATAGGAGAATTTAAGATATAAAAAGCAAGCAATCCTAT
Source organism: Wollemia nobilis (assembly GCA_028583015.1). Taxonomy (NCBI): domain Eukaryota; kingdom Viridiplantae; phylum Streptophyta; class Pinopsida; order Araucariales; family Araucariaceae; genus Wollemia; species Wollemia nobilis. The sequence continues at coordinate 12,453,702 of JAQPPZ010001125.1, forward strand.
CCCTTCTCAGCCAAAATTTGATCCAAAAGACCAAAATAAAAATAAAAAACACAGGTGAAACCAATATTTACTCACCTCATAAACTACAATTGGAATGGATCAAAAATCCTAAAATATCATGTTAGCATGTCATGTATTTTCTAAGATAATTACACAAGCTAATGGATAGTAACCCTTTTCTATTGCAATACAAAATCATCTTGTATATAGTAAAGAAAATAGCACAAATCCTTTGTTAGGCTAAGATAAGAGAGATCCATAACATATAATAGAAAAAAGAGTAGAACATTAAGACTACACAAGACATATCATAAAATTGGCTTGGTTTGATTCATCCCTAGACAGAGGTATATATAGATTTTTTCACAACACATTCTAGAATAGCCTAACCCCCCACCCCTTCCCCCAACCTAAATTGAATATTTCTCATAATCACAACATAATAATATGGAGACATAGGTATATATAGAATTTTTCACAACACATTCTAGAATAGCCTAACCCCCCACCCCTTCCCCCAACCTAAATTGAATATTCCTCATAATCACAACATAAGAATATGGAGACAAGGAGAGACATTGAAACACCAAGACACAGACGAAGAAACACAGAGACCCAAAAGCATAAACACCAAACTAAAGAATATTTTTACATTAATAGAGAGGATATTATAAAATTTTGCATGGTTATAGAGAGCTTAAGCAGGTATTTATAGACTATCATGGTTTGTGGTCAATGCTTTTACACAGTCACCTTTTGCACTATTACAACACTAACCAGGTCATTGTAATAACTCATCGATAATTCAAGATAAAGAAATAAATTTATCATCTAACATATTTTTTCTTGTTCTGTATATTGATTGATCATTGCGGACTCTTGTCTGACACAATTATTTGGCTAAGAAACAAAAACTACCATGAAATATGATGATAACAAGTAATGGTTTACCTCTCATTCTGCTTGCATACAGAAACTTACTAGTATCCAAACTTGGATAAGACTAAAACTAGAATGTGTTATTTTAAGATAACTTTCCCTGAAGCCACCTCAATCCCTTCTTATAAAGCATCATTTTCATTATACATAAGCAAGTTCAATTGTGTCCACTCATCAAAACCCAAAAATGAAAAATTGCATATTTTGAATCCTAAGTTCTAATAAAATTCAGCAAATAATATGACTACAATACGTACCCACTTCAACACCAAGCCCTTGGAGACTAGATATAAGAATAATATGTAAGGAACCTACTATTGAAATAAAGCTCTCACACACAAAATATTGAATGATAACTAAAATACATGCAATAACAAAATAATATTATGTCGAAAGTAATTGTGAAATTGATACAATTTCACATATAACTCAGAATCGTAGGCCTCTTTGAGGGGGTAACCTCCTTCAATATTTCATTAACTTTCAAAAATATGTCTTTGTACATGGCTTCATAGCTTTCTAAAGAAAGACTTCATGCAACCCTAACCCTAAGCTCAAGAGTTGGATTACATGCAAAATGCCACTCGAGCTAGAATCTTCTACCAAATGTTAGTTACAATCTTGATAATGGTTACATCAAATGACCCCACTTTTCTAGGAGCCTAACATGCCATGTACATTACAAAATATTACAAAATAACATTATAGATGGGATCCCTCACATTGGAAGTGGGTCATTACATAATAATGAGAATTACAAAATAATGTTAGGATGGGATCCTAACATGTCCTTCCCCTTCAAAAATCTTTGTCCTCAAAGTTGAAGGTGAGGAAAATGGTGTTGGAGCTGATGGAGAGATTCCCATGTAGCACCTTCAGGCTGAAGTCCATGCCACTGAAAATGGACTTCAGTAATGGTGTGGTTGCAAAGAGTTTGAGTCCAATGATCCAACAATTGTTTGAGTTCAAGCAAGATAGAACCTTCTTCATCTAACTCTATAAGTGCAAGTTGAACCTGTACCTAATTTCCCACCATATTTTTGAGAGATAAAACATGAAAAATAGGATGGAGCTTGGATGTAGGTGGAACGACCAGTTTTTAGGCTATGGCACCAATCCGTTGTAACACCTGATAGGGTCCATAGTACTTTACGGTAAGTTTTTTTCATCTACAAAGCTCTAGGGACAAATATTTGTACAGTTTCAAGTGAAGGAAAACCATATCACCCACATCAAAACTGCACTCAGAATGGTGTTGGTCAACTTGTTGGTGCATCCGATTTTGAGCTACATATGAGAGTAGCGTCAACTGCATGGACCTTGGAGCTACCTAGAATGTAGGAGGAAGGTGTCAGTGGAGGCCATCCATAAACTGCCTCAAAAGGGGTAACATTGGTTGTTGTGTTATAGGAAGTGTTGTACCACCACTCAACCAAAGGAAGACATCTCGCCTAGTGCATAGTGTTTGGGCAAAAATACTAGTTAAATATGGTCTTATTTCTTTCACAACCCTCTCATTTAAATTTTCAAACCAGGGAACTCGTAAGTTTATGAAGTACCATGTTCAAGGCTAATTACAACACCATTCTGAGATGAGTCCACTAAATCTATCATTGGGGGAGTGTTTGTAAAATATTATTGGTTCATCCACACCAATTAAATCATGCATAATAAAAGTACAGGAAAATAAATCACACCACAATGTACTTGGAAAGTAAAGGAAAGTAGTAAAACACACTTGTGGAAATAAAATATATAGCACACTGAAATAAATGATCTACTCTAGAAAGCAATATAAATTAGGGGAGGAATACTATCTTGGAGTGGACCCAAGCTCCAGCAGCTCCCAATCAGCTAGTTACGAGGAAAGAACATGAATGAAAGAACTATCGAGCACTTTTATTAATATTGAAGTACAATGCTAAATTCTTACAAACATCACCACTCTTAGAAAATTACTTATATTTCTTAGATAAGTCTATGTGTTTATATAATACACACAGAGCTTCTTGTAAAATGTTGTTACAATGAAAGGCCTAGTTATAGTCTAAACTGAGATAGTTTAGTTATCGTAACAGGTGTATGATAAAAATAGTCAATAACTTTCATATTTTTCTAGAGATAGAATATTTTTAGGTTTTATATCTATGTTGCTCATGTTCTACTTCATCAATGGTTATGTATTTCTTCCAATACAGCTACGATAGCTCGTACGTTTGGTAGCCTTCCTAGGATAGCCTGCATGATGTGGATTCAAAGTTTTACCATAGTCAATAGGGCCTCCTTCAGCCGCAATGTCAAGGTACTTACATCAAGGTGCTTACTTGAAATGTAAGGTGCCCTTTATGTATGACAACAAGGTGCCTACCTGAGGATCAAGGCACCTACTTGATGTATAGTGTCAAGGTACCTACTTGTAGAGTAAGGCACCTACTTATAGAGTAAGGCACCTACGTGTAGACTAAGGCACCCTTGACCAAGGTGCATACTTGAAGATCAAGGCACCTTCGATCAAGGCACCTACCTAAAGATCAAGGCACCTTACCAATATGCCTTAGACTCATTGAAGTAGAAGCCATTAAATATAATATATAATAATTCGTAAAAATATACAAGTCTTATTATACTGTCGCTCAAAAACCATTAGAATTCATACAAAAATATTAGCATTTCTAATGCTCATCATCTCCTATGCCTAACATGTGCCACGCCCTCATGGCACTTGAAACCAGTAGTCAACCCTTTCTAGAAGGACTTATACTTTTATCTTATTTTCTTATTGGTGATCTTGGCCTTTTCTTCATTTTGGAATTTCCATTTTTACTGAGGGGCACTGGTTCGCTATGGGATGTCTTTCAGTTGTACTAGATATTGACTGCACTGGCTTTCGGCTGCATTAGGATGAATTTCAAATTTTTGCTGCATTGGCTTCCAACTATGATAGCTAGTCCACCTTGAATTCTTCATGAAGTCTTTAAAACTTCTCCTTCCACTCAAAAAAATTCTTCATATCTTCTACCCATTCTTCATCTGACTGGATGGTTGGCTCTACAAACGTAACCTTGGTATTGCTCTTAGCCCTCGTTTGTGATGTTTGAGGCACCTTCCTCTTGTACCTCTTTGATATTATGATAGATTGTGTGGGGATGTCCCCCTCCCCCATGGGATATGCTTCCCTATTAACATTAGAGGGTTCAGGTATTTTCCCTTATGACTTTGAATTTCTTGCAACTGCTTCTCTTATTCCTTGCTCACCCAACATTTGATTTGTGGGTCCTTTCGCTATGGGTACTGGTTACTCATGAGGTTCCTCCTTAGTATCAATTTTAGAGCCTTTCCACTGGATCTAACCTCAGTGGTCTTCATCATCAATAATATATATAACATGGGGCTTTATTTGAAAAATAGAGTTCCTCTATTCCTCCATAGTCATCCTGTTGGAAGTAAACAAATTCTCTCCTACCTCCTTGTCTTCATTTTTGGCATCAAACCTAAATGACCCAGATGAAACTACCCTTTCTGGAGAGGTTGGAGAGTTCGTGGGCACCTCAATTGTCCAATATGTTTGGGTGTAGGTGTCTACTCATTCCACCACCCTTGTATGTAGCTATTGATTTTTTGCTTTGAGCTACTTAACAATATGTTGTAGCTAAGCTACGATGGCCTCATACATCTATATTTTCCCTACAGTCATTTCCTCAAATCCATCAAAAATTTCCTACACTTTGAAATACTCACTTTGCCAAGTGAGGCCTTCTTCTAGTGTTGATTTAAGCTGCCTTCGTAGGTCTACCAAAGGTTTTGGGTTTGGTGGACTTCATCGACCAAATTCTGCAATGTTTGGGCCACAAAACCAATCTCTGTATCCTCCTATTCTTCCTCGCTTGAAAAAATTAATCACCTTAGATGCCTCCTACTGCTTATATTCTCTGTTTGGTGAGCCATTGGTTAAATAGTGGAATAGTAAAACTTGTCCTCTGTATAATCAAGTAGGGAAATCTACCCTTCAGCTACAATATATTTGGAGTTTTGGGGTTGTTATTCCTCTTCTTCGATTGTCTCCCATAATTTGACCTCCTAATCTAATTCGGTAGCAGACCGTGTCTGCCCACCAAAATATTTAACCCTTTTTATCAGTAGGTTCTCTCGATGTTCCTTGGCATAGTTAATCAGGGTTATAATTATCCCATGATGAGCTAGGGCACTAGCTGCTCCTCCTTGATATTTATGAGCTTCATCCTTTAGAGTGCTCATCAGGTAGAAGGTTATATTAATCTTCCACCCATGCACCAGGTGATTCAAAAGTGTATGTGGTTTACATTCAGGTAGGATTATTTACCCGTGTATGTGAAGAACCTCGCTACCTGGTCAAAGAATATTTGTAGGTGCTCCAAAAGTCTTTGTTTTAGGATTCTTGTAGATTTGAATCAAACGTTCATCCACCCTAGAAGCAAATTTGTGCATTGGGCTGGAACACCTTCCTTGTAAATGCATTTTCTAGTGAGGGGGAGGTCAGTAACAATTGAAATATACTCTAACATGACTAGAATTTCTAGTCCACGTAGTTGAGTGACGTCCCCTCTCACGGTGGTAGAAAACTCCTTTGCTTCTTCAAGGTCATGGTTTTGGTTGACCAGGAGGCATTAATTCATCCACCCAGCTGCCTCAAACCATTCCTTAACTTCACTACAAATTCCCTCGATACTATTGGGATCATTTTTCTTGTGTGCATGGTTATTCGATCAACCTCCCATTGTGAATTCATAGCTCTTTCTTCCTTGACTAGTTTTATACCCTAATTTTGTAGGAAGGTGCCTTCTTATATATTAATGTGCCTATTCAACAAATTAATTTTGCATTGGGTTTGATAGGGTATGCCACCTGAATTGATTTTTGACATGACATATTGGACATGGGGGCCAATACAATTCTTGTGATGACATTATTTTTAGAGAAGTATTTAATCATGAAAAATTATGTAAATATTTAACAAAAATCATGTGCATACCTAATTGGTTGTTCATGCATTATGGATAATTCTTATTTGGTAGTCTATGATACATATGATGTCATATTCCCCATGTGCTGATTACGTTACCTTAGATATTGTAACTCTTGCTCGCTCAAGGTCCTATGCTAAAAATGTGAATATTCAGTTGGTTCAGGTAATAGGACGCATATCTCCTTTGTTGGTTTGGCTTTGGGATGTGTAGAAATCATTTCCAATGATTTCTCAATATTTTTGGGTGACTTCGAATTTCCATCACATGTAGTGATGACATCGGCTTTGACCGCTCCCTTGCGCAAGTGATTGAATCAAGGTACCTTTAATATGTATGATATCGAGGTATCTTATTGTGTATTAAGGTGCCTTTGATGCATGGCATCAAGGTGTCTACTTGTGGAGTAAGGCATCCTTGATTAAGGCACCTACTTATTGAGTAAGGTGTCCTTGACCAAGACACCTACTTGTAGATTAAGGTGCCCTTGACCAAGGTGCCTACTTGTAGAGTAAGGCACCCTTGATCAAGGTACCTCAATATTTTTTTTTACTTTTTATTATCAAGGCGCCTCTATTGTATGGTTTCAAGGTGCCTCATCATTTTTTTATGATCAAGGTGCATCTACTATATGGCATCATGGTGCCTCATCATTTTTTTTTCTTTCATAACTTTTCAACAGAATTCAAGTGCCCCCACTGATGGACAACAAGGCACCTACTTGTAGAGTAAGGCACCCTTGAGAAAGACACCTACTTGTAGAGTAAGGTTCCCTTGATCAAGGTTCCTACTTGTAGAGTAAGGCACCCTTGAGCAAGGTGCCTACTTGTAGAATAAGGCACACCTGAGCAAGGTGCATACTTGTAGAGTAAGGCACTCTTGACCAAGGTGCCTTGATTAGTTGTAGTAGCTTACATTTAATTTTGTCAATCCGGGTTAATATAGGTTAGATTTAAAGAGTAGCAACCCAGTATATATTTTACTGTAGTAATTAATACTTAGCTTAGTTCATATCTCTTTTTGATTTCATGTGTTGCAAAAATTAAAGTCTGCAAAAAATAAAATTAAATTAAATTAAATATGAAATTTATGAATTATTCTATATGAGTATATGTGGATCCATGTATTATTTAATGATGCATAATATAATTTATAATTATTTTTTTATGCAATTTAATTATGTTTATGCTTTAAAATTTATTCTACATTCTAACTCTATTTATCGAGGGGAAGATATTAGGGACTAACCTTTCGAAGTGGGCCTTGCCTCTGGAAGGTTAGTGTGAATCCCTTACCGTATTTTCTATTTAGTAATTGACTCTCATTTAATTAATCTAATTCTTAATTATTTCATAATTACAAGAGAATAAAAGAAATAAAAAATACCAAAGCAAGCAAAATATAAAATAATTATAAAACACAGTTACCATATCCTGAAGAAAATATTGTTGTTGCTTTATTATTTAAAATCAAATGTACATGGCTACACATCCAACTTTTAGAATTGCATATAGAATATTACATCAAGAATAATCACAGATTATAGATATTTCTTCATTCGCTCGCCATCCAACCACGCCTTTTCAAAGGCCTCGTATGCAGATATATAGTCACTCAGACAATTCCGAACATAACTCCACGTATTTCTCCCATATGATTTGGACTTGATCACGCAACAAATTTATTCTAACAAGAATAATCTAAATTAACACATCTCCTAAAATACTTGGACTCAATAAATATCTAATTGGTTCAAGTGGAAACTAATTATAACATAATACTAACCTTGACTTGGTGGGATAGCTACGTAACAATACAACCCTTGATTTAATCTTTTTCTATAGCTTTGATCATTTCTTTTAGGGAAAGATGCATTTATTACAAATATTCACATATTGTTATAGAAAATATCATAACAAATTCATGCCCCAAATAAATGATGAGTCACCCACATTTGATTCTTATAAACGTCTATGTGGAATTCAAAATATTTTGTGTTTTAGCTGCCCACGTGGTGTTTGACCAAGCCATAACTTATGTGGTATTTTTATTATGTGAAATAGGTCTTTCCGTAGATTTTTCCAAGTTTTCGTAACACCCTTCCATAGCGTCCTTCCATAGCACCCTTTCGTAGCGCGCGTCCACGTGTCTCCAATATGTTTTCATGATATTGGTTCATTATTTCTTCAATATATGACCTATATTTTGTTATAATATTACCTACCAAAAACATACAAAAACTTTGCACAATTTGTGTAAAATATGATCATTTATCATTTTAACCTCATTTATCAAATTTATTGATAAATCACATAAATAAGGTAAAAATAATCATTAAAACACATTTACTTTCATAATTTTGCAGATAGAAAACATATAATATTTGCATAAAATATGTGTCAATTTGGCACTCATCATTCCCCCAAACTGAAGGAAGTGCATGTCCTCATGCACACAAGATTAATACAACAATCTCAATGGATAAAATATGTAGTTATAACAGTTGCATAAATCCAAAATTTGGTCTATAATAGATGAGTGTTCATGTAAATCCAAATTTTTACCTTGACACTCCATTTTAAACAATATTTCTTTTGGAATGTGATATACATTTGATAAGAAGCACAATGCAAATTGTCATTTGGAAATTGGGATTACCATCATTTTTTTTCAAATTAAATAAGTTGAAACAAGAAGGTACTATAAATCATACAATGAATATGTGTTTTATTTTAGTCTAATCACTTCCTATAGCAGTAGTATTTCAACTTCTATCTATCTAAACACACTTTCCAATGCAAAATTCAATAGTGCTCATTGGATTTATTTAGATGTATATCAAAACTATGCATAAATAAGAACATCATTATATATGTAACATATAAAAAATTAAATTTACTTTTAAAGTTTATTTATTTATTTTAATTTTATTTTAATTTATTATTATTTTTTTATTTTAATTTATTATATATATATATATATATATATATATATATATATATATATATATATATATATATATATATATCGAGAATAATGATCAAAGTAAAGATATAGTAATTAAAAATAGTAAATTAATATAATATATATTCATATTATTATTATTATTATATAACTATAAAATATTATATTACCTATACTATAACCTCTAAACTATATTATAAACTCTATTGTATTAAGCATTATAAACTATATTACAGAAGTTGTCTATAGAAGATATCTACAAAACTATAGTTGTTAGAGTTTAAGAAAATACTTTACCTGATTCTTTTCCCCAAACTAAATTGTGAACTTTGTACACCTTATTTACTTCCCCTCCAAACTATAATTTTAGCCAAAACAAGATTAAGGGTGTTTTATTTATTGTAGAACACAAGCTTATACTGAGAGGGGGTGTGAACAGTATAAGACCACTTTTAACTTTATCTATAATATAGCTTTCAAACCATTAACATGCAGACTAAGATAGCAGTAATAACAGTAGTAAAACAATACACAAAATGCAATCCACAAAGAGACACAGCAATTTACGTGGTTCACCCAAGGTGGGCTACTCCACGGATAAAAATTTTCTTCTAAAAGTTATATCAAAGTCCTTTGGGAATCCTTCCCGATTACAATTTTTATGAGCCTCAGCTCAAAGGAGACACCTTCCCCTAATTTTTCTTTGCTTGGTGATCCTCTAGAAGACCTCTATCTCCTTTGCCCTTAGCAAGTGGAACTCTATCCACAGAAGACACCTGTCTTCCTCGCTCCGGTCGGAGATCTCTGTCCTCAACTCTGTCACTACAAAGCTGGTCCTCTTATCTGCACCAAACACAGTCCTTCGATCTGGCACATATGTCCTCTATATTTTCCTCTGGTCTGCACCAAACACAGTCCTTCCGTCTGGCACAAGTCTATCCTCAAATTGCATCAATCTCTGTCCTCAATCTGATCCTCAAAACTGGTTCAAAAATGGTTCACAAACTTTCAACACAGCTTGCTTAATACTGTCCAATTGTTCTCTCTACTTTGTCACAACTGCACTTGGTCATGAACGAATTTTGCACAGACTGTACAAAACATAGCAGCACTTGATCATAGTTCATCCTTCACAACCTTTCACAATTACAGCAGCATCTACTTCACGCACTTTGCTTTCTTTTACATAGACTGCGTGAACACAGTCGCAATCACAGCTGCCCTTTGATCAAATTCCAACCTTTACATAGTCTTCGCAAACCCTACAGCATTCGATCACATAGCAACTTATGCACCTATCTGCAACCACAACATCACCCTCTTCGCATAGTCTGCTTCTCCTCGATCGAACTTCTTCCCACACTCTGCTTCTATGAAAGTCGCACTTCAAACGCACACATCGATCAATTCGATACGACTGCTCTTTGCGCACAGTAGACTTCACTTGCACAAACTCCACACACACATTCGATACTTGAAACTCAAAAATAGTCCTCCTTTTATAGCAATAATTCATGATTAAATTCTTGATCTTAGTCGGCTGTATATCCTTAAAACAATCGTCGGTTGTACAACCTTACACTTCGTCGACAAAGGTTAACTCCGTTGGCTTCAACCGCCTCTGTTGTTCTATAGCTTTTCTAGCGCAAAACTCAAACATGTCACGATATCGCTATGCCTTTGTCTATCATACACCTTGTATTACTTGTTGTCATGAAATTGTGACACTACTACCTATCGTGCACCTTCTTTGGTTTGTTGTCGCGAAATCGTGACACTACAGCCTGTCGTACACTTTTGCTAGCTTGTTGTCATGAAATCACGACACTGCAGTCTGCCTTACGCCTTGCTTTAGCCTATTGTCATGAAATCATGACACTCCCTAACTTTGCTGATGTCATCATGATTCTTGTCACGAAATCACGACGCTTTAGTCTGCAAGGCCTTCTTCTCTGCTCTTGTCATGAAATCGTGACACATCTGCTTTTGCTGACATCATCAAAAACTCTGTCATGAAATCGCAACACTTTAGACTCCAAGGCCTTCTTCTCAGCTTCTGTCATGAAATCGCGACACCTTTTCCTCTTGATGACATCATCTGTAACTTTGTCGCGAAATCGTGACACTTCTTGCTTCTTCAACCATTTCTCAGTTTGCACTAGCAAAAATGGAACATGTCACGAAATCGCGATGCTTTTGCTGCCTTAAGCACTTTTTTGCCAATTGCTCGCAAAACTGGAACATGTCGCGAAATCATGACGCTTTTGCTGCCTTAAGCACTTTTCTGCCAACTACTCATGAAACTGGAACATGTCACGAAATCGCGATGCTTTTGCTGCCTTAAGCACTTTTCTGCCAACTACTCGCGAAACTGGAACATGTCACGAAATCGTGACACTTTCGCCAACTGCAAGCTGCCAACTCAACCTGTCATGAAATCGTGACACTTTCTGCGTCTGTACAACTTCTTTGAAACTTGTCGTGAAATCGCGACACTTCCTGCTGCTCAACACTGCCAACTCAACTTGTCGCGAAATCGTGACAGTTTTTCCAGCTTTGCCTCTGCCTTCCAGCATGTCGCGAAATCGTGACAGTTTTGCCAGAACTTTCTCTCTCCTCAAACATGTCACGAAATCACAACAATTTTTCCAGCAGCTTGCAAACTTTTTCTAACTTATCTTTTTTTGGATTTTTGGCAACTGGGCTACTCTGATTTTCTTGGAGACTTACTGACCAGCTAAAACCTTCATCAAAACACATACTTAGGCATAAAAACAAATTGCTCCAATAACTCCTTGACATCAAAGACAACAACTACCAAAATCTCATTTTGACATCAATGACAACAACTATACTTGAGCAAAGGCAATGTACTCAAGGTACCCAAAATTGCCAACAATCTCCGCCTTTGTCATTGATGGCAACCCTTAACTAAAAACATATCTCAAGAGTCAAAACTAAATCAACTGATCCATCAACTGAGAATTATGCAATTGAAGTTTTTGCTCCCCCTGACTTGAAGCTCTTCTCTTCACTTGAAGCACTCCCCCTTACTCATATCTCTCCCCCTTTGTCATCAATGGCAAAGGGTCACCTTTGGGGCTCGGGACTAAGAAAGATCCTCTTGGCTTTGTCCCTCCCCCACCTTCTATTAAGGTGATTTAAAACAGGGTTGGGAGTGAAACTCCCATTAGACACTCATCATCATTAATGTCTACAATTTCTTTGTCGGGCCTTCTCTTGAATTCTTTTTCCACATTGTTGTTCTTGTTATTGTTTTGATCCTCGGACCTGTTCATATCACTTTTCCTATTTCTGTTTTCATTCATGTTCTTATCCATGCTTTGATCCTTGGACTTGTTCATATCACTTTTCCTATTTCTGTTGTCATTCCTGTTCTTATCCATGCTTTGATCCTTGGACCTTTTCATACTGCTGTTTCTGTTCCCGTATCTCAGAATATCAGCTCTACACTGTCTAGCTAGGTGACCTTCATTGTTGCACTTATAGTAAGTAACAATATTATTTCTTTCAGGCATGGATGTTCTTTGAATTCGCCTGTTCTGACTAACCCAGTTCCTATTATTTGCCTTGCAAAAAATTGCTTTGTGCCCGAATTGTTGACAAGAGTAGCAATACCCTTGAAATAAATTACGTCTCCTGAAACTGTTATTTACTTTCTTCACTTGAGTCATGCAATGTACAGCCATGTGACCAAATCTGTGACACGTAAAACATGTGTCATGAAATTTTCTTTTATTCAACTTCATGGGTCCCAAAAACTTCTTCTCAATCTGAATATCATTTTCTGTTTTTGCGTATCTATCACTTACGGACTCATGATTTGAAATACTTTCTTCAACAGAACTCTCTTTCTTTTGAAATCTCTTGCTAGATTCCCCAACCTGTTCCTTGTGCGGCTCAACAAAATTGAGACCTGTTTTATCTATTGGTTTTCTTTGTCCTTTGATGAGTAATTCCACCTTCTTGGATCTATCCTGAAATTTGTATAGCTTATCCTTGTACTCTTTATTTACTTCTTTCAAAGAAGCCATTTCCTGTTCTAACTCACTATACTTCAGAATTTTAGAATCTAACTCATTCTTGAGTTCTTGTGACTTAGCCATAGAGACTTCAAGATTTTCTATAAGTTCATCTCTCTCCATACAACATTCATCTAATTTAATCTTGAGTCTCTCATTCTTCTTTCTTTCTTTTTTCAAAACACTAAGAGCATTATTGAGTTCACATTCAAGATCCTCTATTTGATGGCACTTTGAATTATCATGGCCTTTTTCAAATTTCTTATCACTAGAGGTGCTACCTTTTTCAAAAGCCATACATGCATCTTCATTGTAGTTTTCTGAAGCATCCTCATACATACTAGCAGCCAAATCATTATTTCTGCAATCATCCTCAAGGTGCCCAAAATTTCCACATCTAAAACATTTCATGATAATGAATTTATGTTTCGGTTCTTCCTCTTTTTCTGAAATGAACAACATCTCATTTTCATCATCACTAGAAGAACTATCACTATCACTGCTAGAACACTTACTTGCTTTGTCTAAGTAGAAGCTCTTCTTATTCTTGTGAGAATGCCTCTTTCCATGATTGATGTACTCATATTTGCTTTTCTTGTAATACCTATACTTTTCAGAATCCTTGCTCTTAACATCCTATATATCTTCATCACTTTCATTTTTGGAAATAGTACAGTCAGTAGCATAATGACCAAATTTCCCACAATTGAAACATCTTATATTTTTCTTGCTTTTGTGCTTTCTAAAAAACTTGCCTTTCTTGCTGTAATATGCCTCTTCCTCACTAGAAGACTCATCACTTTCTTGAATCTGTTTTCCTTTTGATTTCTTGGTAGCTTTGAAAGTTGCCTCTTTCTTTACATCAGCTTTCACTTGAGTTCTCAACTCAAATGCTGCAAGAATACTATGGAGGTCATCCTTTTTCAATTTATATAAATATTTAGCTTCCTCAATAGCAGAAATATTTTCACTAAATCTATTAGGAAGGGATCTTAAAATCTTATCACACACATCATTTTCAGCAAGTTCAAGACCTAAGTCTTTCATAGAATTAACAACTTCATCCATCCGGAGCATGTAGTCACTAATATTTTCATCATCATTAATCTTGAGTTGTTCAAACATACCTTTAAAATGTCTTAACTTGGCCTTTCGAACATTTGCATCACCTGTATGAACAACCTGCAATTGTTTCCACATTTCACTTGTTGTCTTGCAGTGAATAACTTTGGTGAGATCTACCTGTTGTAAACCCTTCAAGATTGCATTCATGGCTTTTGATTTGCTGTGATGTAGAAGCCTATCTTCTTTAGTGTAAGGACCATTTGTAGGAATGGTGTACCCATCTTCAATAACTTCCCATATCTCATTACCAAGTGCCATTAGATAGACTTTCATTCTTTCACTCCACAGGCCAAAATCTGATCCGTCAAGAATAGGTGCTGCATTGCCACTTGAGTAGTCCATTGTGTTCTTTGCAAACTTTTCCTTCAAGCTGTTAAACTTTTCGAAGGCACCCGCTCTGATACCAATTGTAGAACACAAGCTTATACTGAGAAGGGGGGTGAACAAGTATAAGACCACTTTTAACTTTATCTATCAATACAGCTTTCAAACCATTAACATGCAGACTAAGATAGCAGCAATAACAGCAGTAAAACAATGCACAAAATGCAATCCACAAAGAGACACAACAATTTACGTGGTTCACCCAAGGTGGGCTACTCCACGGATAAAAATTTTCTTCTAAAATTTGTATCAAAGTCCTCTAGGAATCCTTCCCGATTACAATGTTTATGAGCCTCAGCTCAAAGGAGACACCTTCCCATAATTTTGCTTTACTGGTGATCCTCTAGAAGACCTCTATCTCCTTTGCCCTTAGCAAGTGGAACTCTATCCACAGAAGACACCTATCTTCCCTGCTCTAGCTGGAGATCTCTGTCCTCAACTCTGTCATTGCAAAGCTGGTCCTCTTATTTGCACCAAACACAGTCCTTCGGTCTGGCACATATGTCCTTTATATTTTTCTTTGTTCTGCACCAAACATAGTCCTTCGGTCTGGCACAATTCTGTCCTCAAATTGCATCAATATCTGTCCTCAATCTGATCCTCAAAACTGGTTCAAAAATGGTTCACAAACTTTCAACACAACTTTCTTAATACTGTCCAACTGTTCTCTTTGCTTTGTCACAACTGCACTTGGTCGTGAATGACTTTTGCATAAACTATACAAAACACAGCAGCACTTGATCACAGTTCATCCTTCACAACATTTCACAATTACAGTAGCATCTATTTCACGCACTTTTCTTTCTTTTACACAGACTATGTGAACACAGTCGCAATCACAGCTGCCCTTTGATCAAATTCCAACCTTAGTCTTCACAAACCCTGCAGCATTTGATCACACAGCAACTTATGCGCCTATGTGCAACCACAATAGCACCCTCTTCACACAGTCTACTTCTCCTTGATCGAACTTCTTCCCACACTCTACTTCTATGAAAGTTGCACTTCAAACGCACACATCGATCGATTCGATACGACTGCTCTTTGCGCACAGCAGACTTCACTTGCACAAACTCCACACACACATTCGATACTTGAAACTCGAAAATAGTCCTCCTTTTATAGCAATAATTCATGATTAAATTCTTGATCTTAGTCGGTTGTATATCCTTAAAACAATCGTCGACTGCACAACCTTACACTTCATCGACAAAGGTTAACTCCATCGACTTCAACCACCTCTATTGTTCTATAGCTTTTCTAGCATGAAACTCAAACATGTTGTGATATCGCTATGCCTTTGGCTGCCGTACACCTTGTATTACTTGCTATCGCAAAATCGTGACACTACTGCCTATCGTGCGCCTTCTTTGGTTTGTTGTCGTGAAATCATGACACTACAGCCTGCCATACACTTTCGCTAGCTTGTTGTCATGAAATCGTGACACTCGCAGTCTGCTTTACGCCTTTCTTTAGTCTGTTGTCATGAAATTGTGACACTCCCTGACTTTGCGGATGTCATCATGATTCTTGTCACGAAATCATGACACTTTAGTCTGCAAGGCCTTCTTCTCTGCTCTTATCGTGAAATCATGACACATCTGCTTTTGCTGACATCATCAGCAACTCTATCGTGAAATCGTGACACTTTAGACTCCAAGGCCTTCTTCTCAGCTTTTGTCATGAAATCGCTACACCTTTGCCTCTTGCTGACGTCATCTGCAACTTTGTCACGAAATCGCAACACTTCTTGCTTCTTCAACCTTTTCTCGATTTGCACTAGCGAAAATGGAACATGTCACGAAATCACGATGCTTTTGCTACCTTAAGCACTTTTCTACCAACTGCTCATGAAATTGGAACATGTCATGAAATCGTGATGCTTTTGCTGCCTTAAGCACTTTTTTGCCAATTGCTCGCAAAACTTGAACATGTCGCAAAATCGTGACGCTTTTGCTGCCTTAAGCACTTTTCTGCCAACTGCTCGCAAAACTGGAACATGTCGTGAAATCGTGACGCTTTCACCAACTGCAATCTGCCAACTCAACCTATCATGAAATCGTGACACTTTCTGCATCCGTACAACTTCTTTGAAACTTGTCGAGAAATCGCGACACTTCCTGCTGCTCAACACTGCCAACTCAACTTGTCGCAAAATTGTGACAGTTTTGTCAGCTTTGCCTCTGCCTTCCAGCATGTCGCGAAATCGTGACAGTTTTGCCAGAACTTTCTCTCTCCTCAAACATGTCACGAAATCACAATAGTTTTTCCATCAGCCTGCAAACTTTTTCTAACTTATATTTTTTTGGATTTTTGGCAACTAGGCTACTCTAATTTTCTTGGAGACTTACTGACCAGCTGAAACCTTCATCAAAACACATACTTAGACATAAAAACAAATTCCTCCAAGAACTCCTTGACATCAAAGACAACAACTACCAAAAGCTCCTTTTGATATCAATGACAACAACTATACTTGAGCAAAGGCAATGTACTCAAGGTACCCAAAATTGCCAACATTTATGTTGGTGGATAATATAATAATAAGTTTTATTTATGGGGGTTTATTATAATTTTTGTGATTGTGTTCCTGTATGTCATTAAGAAGTTTCCGAGATAGACAGGTAATGAATATGAAATTTGATTTCAGCCTTCTAGGATATCTTCAATCATGGGAAAAAGTGAAATAGATATTAAGATGGATTTTTTCTAAGGGATGAAAATGTGATGGGCACAAGCCATGTTTTTGTAGAAAAAGAAAAAAATTGAAACCATAGTACTTTCATGAGGGTTTGCTTTTGAGTTTTTCCTGCATGTGATGTTTCTAGGATTATTCTTCAAGGACTTTAAACATTCTAGAAATTTTGAAACAACTTCATTTACTCCTTTCACAAATCAATATAGTGTCAAAGTTGTCCTAGTATTCTCAAGCTTCTTTCAAGACCAATTGTGTATGCAGTGAGGATTCATTTCCCATTATGAGCAAGGATTGAAAAACAAGGGTTATGTATTCCAAAAAGCAAGCTTATCGTATGAGCATCTAGAGGTCTTATCCATACTTAGTGATAATACGTAAGGATGCCTTAATAAAGAGTACCCCATGGTGTTTGAGATACTAAGAATTCCAGGGATTCAAGCTCTTTTGCCCTTTATTTACTTTTTTTTTATTTGGTATACTTTATCATTTTGTGAGAAGCAAGGGATTTTTAGTGCTTTTTAGGGTTATTTCTTATTTTGAGGAGAAGCAAGAAGATTTGTATTGGGATACTTGCTCGATTAGATGAGCAAGGGATTTTTTTCTTTTTTTTCCCCTTCTTTTTTTTTTTCAAGGGTGAAGGGCGAGCTTGTCCTTTTGCCAATTCATTAGTATTCTAGACCATGCGTAAAAATAGATAAGCAAGGGAAACTTTTTACTTTATGGCAAAAATAACACATGAGTTAACTTTTCTAAAACTTCACAATGTTTCTAGATATGTATTTGTGCATGGTCAAAAGAGAAAAAATTGATCAACTAAGAGTCACTTACAACATTTTAAAAGATTTGCGTTATTTCTAATGAAAATTTTGCTCAAAATATTAGATATAGTTTGAGTATTTTAAAAACATCTAGACTTCATCTAGCAAACAAGGTTCTATGCATCATGTGGTAATCATCTTCCTACAACATTTTTAGAGAAAACATCTTCTTAAGCTATCTTTGAAATATTAATACTGAAAATGGAAGGAAATACATATATTTCATGATGAAATAAAGGAAGCATAATCATTTTTATTTTTAATTTTTTTTCAATTTTATATATATATATATATATATATATATATATATAATTATATTATTATTTTTTTCCTTTCAAAGAGAAATTATTGGATAGTAACTGGTTGCAGTTCTTAAATACACTGCAAATTAGTTTGTTGTTTAAGGTGGTGTATATATATATATATATATATATTAGATAGTGGCTCTTTGTATAGTTAAAACATATGCCCATTAATTAGTGATTTTCTAGTTGAGTTACCAATAGGATTTGAGTTTTACTACACCCTTTCAAATATTTTCTTAATTGAAATTTTCATGATACAATATGTTTGTCCTGCCACTTTATAGTTACATTGATTCAGTCCTCTATAATACCTCTATTTTATTTCATTATTATTATTATTATTATTATTATATATATATATATATATATATATATATATATATATATATATATATATATATATATATATATATATAATTTATTTTAATATATATACTTTATTTTTATTTTATTTTATTTTTATTATATATATTTATCATTTTTATTATCATTTCTAATAATAATATTTATTTATTTATATATATTTTTATTTTATTTTTTATTTTTTGTAATATTTTCTAGAGGTTTATTGGACTGTTTTTCTCCACCTAGCATTTTTTTTCTCTTTGATTTTATATTATTATTATTATTATTATTATTATTATTATTATTATTTTATATATATTTATATATATATATATATATATATAATTTTCTCGTTTGGGTTTTGATTTTTCAGTTTCAATCCTACTGTCTGCCAAGTTTAAATATAAATTTCAGAACTTATAAATACTCTTAACATATTTTATGCTAAGTTCTAAATATAAATTTCAAAACTTATAAATACTCTTAACACAGTAGAAAATAAATAAATTTAAAATTACTAAAGAGTCCTAATGCTACTAAAATTAGATGTGTTTATACAACCAATTTGAACATAATTAGCAAAAAAGTAAAAGTACTTGGAAAGTAATTTTTTACTAGAAATAAAATTGCTGAAGTAAAAGGTAACTTTCTAATGTTGTTTTGATTATTAGGAGGGATTTCATTACAGTTGTGAAACTCAACCTAACTACTTCTTATAAAATAAAAATAGGGTCCTAAAACAATATTAAGTTATTTTTAGCGTTCACCTACTTCATATTCTTTTTCATAGGTCCTAAATCAAATGAACAATAGTAATTACCCAAAGCAAGGAAATTGCAAAAAATTAAATATGCTGAAATTGAAATTTGCAGAAAATAAATGTGCAAGAAATAAATTTTTAATCTATGAAAGTAGTAAAAATGAAACCTTTATGAAAAATGAACCTGGCAATGTCAAAATGCGGAGCTTGTTGGAACCATCTACGGGTCACTCTGACTCATATACACACCTAGGTCTCATACGTACCCCTCTTCACATACAAGTAAGTCCTCTCGCTTTGTATTGCCAAACAACTTTTTTGACTAACCACTACGATGCTACTCTCCTCGCCAACTGTGCCAAAATGATCAATTGTAGTAGCTTACATTTAATTTTGTCAATCCGGGTTAATCCAGGTTAGATTTAAAGAGTAGCAACCCAGTATAGATTGTACCATAGTAATTAATACTAAGCTTAGTTCAAATCTCTTTTTGGTTTCATGTGTTGCAAAAATTAAAGTTTACAAAAAATTAAATTAAATTAAATTAAATATGCAATTTATTAATTATTATGTATGAGTATATGTGGATCCACGTATGATTTAATGATGCATAATATAATTTATAATTATTTTTTTATGCAATTTAATTAAGTTTATGCTTTAAAATTTATTCTACATTCTAACTCTATTTACCGGGGGAAGAGATTAGGGACTAACCTTTCGGAGTGGGCCTTGCCTCCGAAATGTTAGTATGAATCCCTTCCTCTATTTTCTATTTAGTAATCGACTCTCATTTAATTAATCTAATTCTTAATTATTTCATAATTACAAGAGAATAAAAAAAATAAAATTTACCAAAGCAAGCAAAATATAAAATAATTATAAAACATAGTTACCATATCCTAAAGAAAATATTGTTGCTTATTTATTATTGAAAATCAAACGTACATGGCTGTGCATCCAAATTTTAGAATTACATACAAAATATTACATCAAGAATAATCACAGATTACAGATATTTCTTCATTCGCTCACCATCCAACCAGGCCTTTTCAAAGGCCTCGTATGCAAATATATATTGTCACTCAGACAATTCCGAACATAACTCCTCGTATTTCTCCCATATGGTTTGGACTTGATCATGCAACAACTTTATTCTAACAAGAATAATCTAAATTAACACATGTCCTAAAATACTTGGACTCAATAAATATTCTAATTGGTACAAGTGGCAACTAATTATAACATAATACTAACTTCGACTTGGTGGGATAGCTACGTAATAATACAACCCTTGATTTAGAATTTTTCTACAAATTTGATCCTTTCTTATAGGGAAGGATGCATTTATTACAAATATTCATGTATTGTTATAGAAAATCTCATAACAAATTCATGCCCCAAATAAATGATGAGTCACCCACGTTTGATTCTTCTAAACGCCTATGTGGAATTCAAAATATTTTGTGTTTTAGCTACCCACGTGGTGTTTGACCAAGCCATAACTTATGTGGCATTTTTATTATGTAGAATAGGTCTTTTCATAGATTTTTTCAAGTTTTCATAACACCCTTACGTAGCGTCCTTCCATAGCACCCTTTCGTAGCACACATCCACGTGTCTCCAATATATTTTCACGATATTGGTTCATTCTTTCTTCAATATATGACCTGTATTTTGTTGTAATATTACCTGCCAAAAACATACAAAAACTTTGCACAATTTATGTAAAATATGATCATTTATCATTTTAACCTCATTTATCAAATTTACTAATAAATCACATAAATAAGGTAAAATTAATCATTAAAACACATTTAATTTCATAATTTTGTAGATAGAAAACATATAATATTTGCATAAAATATGTGTCAATTTAGCACTCATCATGCCTACTTGAATATCAAGGCACTCTCTTAGTGTTGAAAAGTTAGCAATAGTTGACGTGTTCACTGGTGCAGGGTTGATCAGGTCCTCCAAAAATTTCTTCATGCTACATGAGTGTCTGCTTCATCCAAGCACAAGTATGAGTATCTTTTCCTTTGTGGGGAATTAGTGCCCACGTCTATGCTCGGATCAGGACTATCTCCTCTGGATGGAAATAGTCAAATTTCTACCTCCTAAAAATGTGTAGGTTCATGGATGTTAAGCCATTTTAGGCCTTATCTCCCAATATTTCTATTTTTCATACAATCAAGTCATTTCACCTACAAAAGAAAATAAAATAAAAAACTAAAAGGGAAATGCAGTTAAACACAATCTATGTTTGTTAGGCCTTGGATCTTAGGATACCTACAACTTGCATGTGAACGTTGTCCTTGAAAAACACACTGTAAATTAGAAAGCAGTAAAATGTAGGTTTGGTGTAATTCCTGCCTATTAGGCCCTGGCTCTCAGGATACCTGTAACTTGCATGCGAGTACCGTACTTGTAACACACAAAAGAAAAACTAAGAACTAAATTATTTTTTGTGGACACCCCTATGTCCACTATATTGCTGAGAATTTGAGACATTTTCAATTGGATGGGGTCTCCCCCATGCCTAGTTTGGACTCCATCATTAAATTTTTGAATATGTGATATGGACGTAGTCGATGACCGTTAACTGTAAATATGGTGTTGTTGTTGTAAATTGTCTTGACATGCACAACACCATTTTTGATCAGATCTACCACCTCATATGGTCCCATCCACCTCTGCATCAGCTTACCCTTCCATTCTTGGAATTTGGAATCATACAGTAATACCCAGTCTCCTTCCTTGAATTGCTTTAACTTAATGTGATAGTAATGCCACTGTTTCATTTGCCTTTGGATGATTTCTATATTTTGTAAGACATCCATTTGATATTCATCTAGTTGATTTAGCTATCAAATCTTCTTTCTTTGTGCATCATTTAGGCACAGGTTCAATTCTACTATAGTTCTAAGTGTTTTGATTTCAAATTTGATGGGCATCATCATACTCTTCCCGTATACCCGTTGGAACGAGGTAAAACTTGTGGTTCTTTTCCATGTTGTTCTATATACCCATACTGCATTCGATAGTCTTGCAGCCTAATATTTCATTTGCTATTGCATGGTCTTTATAAGGATGTTCTCTAGCTCCTTTTTTGCCACTTCTACCTATCCATTTGTCTACAAATGGTAGGGGGTGGTTTTGTTGTGCCAATTCATGTATTTTTGCATTAGCTCTTTTTAACTTAGAGGTAAACTAGGCCCCTAATCCATTGTAATTTCTTTGGGTACCCCTAACCTTATGAAAATTTGAGCAAACAATAATTATGCGACTGTTCCTTCTTTAGAATCCCTCAGTTCCTGCACTTCGACCCATTTGGTTACATAGTCAGTGTAGACTAGAATGTATCTCTTTCTAGTTGAAAGTGGGTTGATTAGCCCCACAAATTCCATTATCCATTTATCGAAGGGTTCTATGTGCATGTGTGGTTGAAGAGGTATATCATTCCTGGGGGTTGGTCTGTCCATCCTTTGGCACTCATCATATTGGTTGGCATATTTGGATACGTTTTTGAACAATATAGATCAATAATACCCAGTATATAGGAATTTATACGTAGTCCTCCTCCCTGTAAAATATCCTTTGCATGGCTCATTTTGGTAAGATTTGATAAAATCCAAAAACTCGTGCTCAGCTATACACCTCCTCACGACTTGACTAGGCCCTATTTTAAATAGAAGGTTGTCAATCCATGAAAAAATGTTCTCTTTTCTATCACTGTTTGCTTATCACGAGTTGAAAGAGTAGGAGATGTTCTATCAATGGCCAAGTAATTGGTTATTTCTATGTACCACAGTATCTACTTGTTGATGACAAAAATATGCTCATCTGGGAACTGGTCTTCTACAACTGCATGATTTGATGGTATCAGTCTAGACAAGAAGTCTGCTACTATGTTATCTTTTCCAGGTTGATCCATGATAGTGATATCAAACTCCTATTGGAGTAAGATCCATCTAATGATTCTACCACTAATTGTAGGTTTGCTCATTAAATATCAGATAGTTGCATGGTCCGTATGGATGAAGATTTTGTAACCTATAATGTAGTGGTAAAACTTGTTAATAACACGAACGACTACGAGGAATTATTTCTTTTTCAATATGTAATTAAGCTCATATTCAGTTAGATTATTATTGACATAGTAGATGACGTAGAATTATTTGCCATCCTTCTATCCCAGGACTGCTCCAATTACGTTGTTGGATGCATCATAATAAATATGAAATGGGATAGCCCAATTTGGGCCTCGTAGAACTAGAGCAGTAATCAATTTTTCTTTCAATGTCTAAAAGGCTTGTTTGTAGTATTATGTCCAAATGAATGGTGCATCCTTGTAGAGCAGAGTGTATAGGGGTTTAGCTTTTTTTTTGAAGTCGGTGATGAATTACTTGTAGTATCCAAAAAATCCAAGAAAACTCCTTACCTCTCTCTGCATCTTAGGACTAGGCAGGTCCTTAATGACTTCAATTTTCTTTTTGTCCACCTCAATACCTTCTGATGAGATGTGGTGTCCCAAAATTATTCCTTCAAACATCATCATGAAGCATTTTTTGTTGCTAAGGAGAAAATTATTTTCTTTGCATTGTTGGAGTGCTCACTCCAAATTGGTCATTGCTTCATTGAAGGTCTCATCATAAATGGTGAAATCATCCATGTAAACCTCCACTGCTTCCTCCATAATATCTAATAATATGCCCAACACTGCTCTCAAAAATATGGCTAGTGAATTGCATAATTCAAATAGCATGACTCTATAGGTGAATGTCCCCCGTGGGCACATAAACATCATTTTGTCCTGGTCCTCTTCCCAAATTTGGATTTGGTTATATTCGATAAATCCATATAGAAAGGAGAAGTACTTCCTCCCTGATAGCATATCCAAAACCTGATCAATGAAAGGTAGTGGCAAATGATACTTCTTGTTTGCCTTGTTCAATGATCTGTAGTCGACATAGATCTACCATTTCCTATTTTTCTTGGGAACCACCTCTAGTGGTGACACCTATTCACTTTCAAATATGGGATAGATAAATCTTGCAGATAAGATTTTTTGCAAATCTGATATGATAATTTCTTTCATGGTAGGATTCATCCTCCTTTGTGGTTATCTGATTGGAGTCGCTTTCTCTTTGAGATAAATTCAATGGGTACAAATATCTAGGTTGATTCCTTTCATTTTTGAGTAGTCCTAGGTAAATTCTTATTGATGCCTAGTCAAAACCTCTTTTAATTCAGTCAGCTATGTGGGTGTCAATACACTACTGATATTTAATATCCTACCAGGCCCTATTTGGATATTCCTGGTGTGGTGCTCTTGGGCAACAGCTAATGGTGATTCAAGAATAATGGGAGAGGACTCTCTGTGAAGAAAATTCATAATAATATCATCTTCATTAGCTTCTTCCTCCAATTCCTTCATGTCATCATCGGTTGTAGCATTGACATCGACTCTTCATCTTGGTTATCCCACATGGGCTCTCCCAACATGTCTACGAACTGTGTAGGGGGAGAGATTGTTAACCTTTTGATATTTTGACCATTTGAAATGGTCAAATGACCATCGTTGTAGTTGATTTAGGCATCGACTATTATTATCCATGGCCTCCCTAGTATAATTGGGTAGTCACCCAATCCTGATTTAGACTCCAAAACCAAGAAATACACCTGGTAGTCCCATGCATAGACCATCACAATGATATCTTCTAGCATCCCTTCTGGTTCTACATTCGACCTATCAAATAGTTATACCATCATCTTGATGGGCTTTAAATCTATGAGCCTCAGCTTCTACATAGTTTCCTTTGGCATAACATTTATGGCTACACCTAAATCAACAAGAGTGTTAGCAAAAAAGTGACCACCTATTTTTACAATCAAAACCAGACTACATGGATCTACATATTTAGGGTGGAACGTATTTCCCATCATTAAATCAACCAACTTCCCTACTACGTTGATGGTTTGGGCTATATTTCATCCTGGCTTTGTCAGATAAATTTCCTTGATTGCTTTGGTGTAAATAGGAATGTCTTTGATAGCTTGAAAGAGTGGGATTTTAACTATTAAATTCCTCAAGCTTGAAAGGAAATCAAAATTAGGTTGTATCGACTTCTTCTGCTCTTGTAACCTCTTGGGAAAAGAAGCTTCTATTTTCTCAATAACATGTTCTTATTCAAACTCCTCTATGATATGTGGTTCTTCTATGTTTTCCTCCTCTTCTATCAGGGAAGGAACTTCTACTCCTATATGACTACCTTGTCTAAGTTGAATTGGATTACAACTAATGTTATACATTGGATACATCTCTCCTTCTAGTTGGTACACAAGCTGGTTTACCTTATTATTTAGATTGATCATTGGTTGTGCTAGTAATTATGTAGGTCTCATTACAGAGAGATCTAGAAAGCTTTGCTATGATGGATATTATGCTACGTTCTATGGAGTTGAGTTCCATGAACTGTGGTTTCTCCATTGCTATCCAGATTTCTAGTACGATATCCATGGGTGTTGGTTGGAAAATGAGGCCCTTGGAGGTGTGTTAATCCATGGTGGCAGTCACCACCATCCCATATTGGGTGGTTGAACCTACCCTTACAACATGTAAGATCCTCCTCCATAGGGTGGAATTCCTATTGGCATATTCCCCATAGGAGGTTGTTACCATCTCCTTCGGTTACCCATGAAATAAGCTTCAGTGACTTTAGCATCATACTTCATATTTGGTAGCTATGGGTATAGTCGGGTTTTATGATTTTGTTGGAAAACATCACATACTCTCACTTTGTTCTCTGGATATGCATTCCTTGCATGTTTTCCTCTGCATTTTGGACAGAAGTAGGCTAGTGCAACTTCATTATCTTACTTACTTTTCTCTAGTAGGAGTGTGTCCAACTACAATGCTAGGGAGGAGAGTATTTTGCTCTTCAAATCCTCCATTATATTGCCTATCTTCATCTTCATGACTGAAGTGATTACTTTCATGGTCCTGTAAATTGTTTTACCTCTTCTTCATGAGTAGTTTTGACATAGTTGTCGGATATCTTCCTTGGTAGTCTCACGCTCTATCGAAGTCTTGGTACTACTCTAGGAAAAGCTTTTTCATTTCCTTCTAGTTGGAGATATGTTTGTTCCTCAATTTTATGACCAACACAGGTCCAAGTCATCCAATGTTAAAGGAAAAAGCTTTAACTTCTAGGCGTTTGATTTATAATCTATAGAACTGCACAAGACATTGAACTTAAATAAAAATAGATCAGGATCTTCTATTGGGTATCCCCTAAAGGTAGGAATATGGGTAGGAGATATTTTTTTCATCTTGGTATCTCCTGCACCTTCTTCTATCAGGGAGCTAAAACCAGTCAAAGCTTCTTCAACCATTGTTTTAGGAAATATGGTCTCT
Organism: Wollemia nobilis; assembly: GCA_028583015.1. Classification (NCBI taxonomy): domain Eukaryota; kingdom Viridiplantae; phylum Streptophyta; class Pinopsida; order Araucariales; family Araucariaceae; genus Wollemia; species Wollemia nobilis. The sequence goes on from JAQPPZ010001125.1 coordinate 12,480,503, forward strand.
AATGCGGATTCTATATCCTTTTAGTTATTTTGAACCTTTTGTACGAGAGCCAATAAGTCAGTTGGTGTTATGGTTTTATCCTCTATGGATTTCCATAATAAATCCTCTTCGAAAGGTGTCCTTTTAAATAGAGGATTTTGTATAATCAGCTCTTTTATTGTCTTATAAGACGAGGAAGATCTTTGTGTAAATATGGGGTGTTCATTCTAGTACACTACTGATGGTGATTGAGGAGAGTCTAACTCAAGTTCATAATTTTTATCTAACTCAAGTTTTACCTATAGGCTCTACTTTATGAAATGACCGTCGGGTCCTCTTTTCCTCAATAGACTCAAGCAAAGTCATGTGGAAGGTTTAAGGTATTGTAATTAATCTATAATTGGCACTTCCCCAAAAATGGCACCAAAATGTTGGGGCAAAAGCATTGGCTAAATTTGATCATATTTCTATCACAACACTCATTTAAATTATCAAACCAGGGAACTCGTAAGTTCACGAAGTACCATGTTCAAGGCTAATTACAACATTGCTTTGATATGAGTCCACTAAACCTATCATTTAGGTGAGTGTTTGTGAAATATCTTTGATTCATCCACACCAATCATGCATAATAAAAAGCATGAGAAAATAAATCACAGCACATCATGCTCAAAAAATAAAGGAAAACAATAAAACACACATGTAGAAATAAAAGATACAACACACTGAAATAAATGATCTAATCTAGAAAGCAATAGAAATTAGGGGAGGAATACTATCTTGAATTGGGCCTAGGCTCTAGTAGCTTCCACCCAGCTAGTTATGAGGATAGAACGTGAATGGAAGAACTCTCAAGAACTTTTATTAATATTGCAGTACAATGGTAAATTCTTACATACATCACCACTCTTAGAAAATTACTTATATTTCTCAGAGAAGTTTGTGTGTTTATATAATATACATAGAGCTTCCTGTACAATTTTGTTACAATGGAAGACCTGATTACAGTCTAAACTGAGATAGTTTAGTTACTGTAATAGGTGTATCATAAAAATAATCAGCTTTCATCTTTTTTTGGAGATAGAATATTTTTAGGTTCAATCTCTGTGTTTCACGTGTTCTGATTCATCAAGTGGTTATGTATTTGTTCCAATACAATAGGGACAACTTATACATTTGGTATCCTTCCTAGGATAGCATGTGTGACGTGGAGTCAAAGGTTTACCATAATCAACAAGGCCTCCTTCAGCTGTAAGGTCAAGGTGCTTACATCAAGGTGCCTACTTGAAGAGTAAGGCACCCTTGATGTATGACATCAAGGCACCTACCTGAGGATCAAGGCATCTACTTGACATATGGTGTCAAGGTGCCTACTTGTAGAGTAAGGCACCTACTTATAGAGTAAGGTTCCTACTTGTAGAGTGAGGTGCCTACTTGTAGAGTAAGGCACACTTGACCAAGGTACCTTTGACCAAGGTGCCTACCTAAATATCAAGGTGCCTTTCCAATATGCCTTAGACTCATTGAAGCAGAAGCATGCCAGGTCCACATAGGACCTCGACTAATCAAAAAATGATAAAATCAGAAAATATCTACACAAAACACACTTCACACACAAATTAGATAATGCACATAATTCCATTAAATATATACATAATAATTCATAAAAATATACAACTCTTATTATACTTCCACATAAAACCATCATAAATCATACAAAATATGAGCATTTCTGATGCTCATCATGTAGAATGATCCGAGGTAAAGCCAAAAAGGTAGGTTTCCAAATATTTGTTGATAATATTCATTTATCCATCCATTTGGAGATGATATGTTGAACTCATCTTGATCTGAGTCCCCTACAACTTAAATAATTCTTGCCAGAAGTGACTAGTAAAGGTTGGATCACGATCAGACATGATGGAGGAAGGTAGAACATGAAGGAAAAATATAGAATCAAGGAGAACTTGGGCAACGATGGAGGTTGTGTAAGGATGATATAGGGAACAAAATGAGCATACTTCGAAAGACGATCCACTACCATGAAGATAACAAATTTGCCTCCAGAATTAGGTAAGCCTTCAATAAAATCCATAAAAATATCCGTCTAAACCTGGTCAAGAATGGGCAAGGATTAAAGAGTGCCTACAGAACACATTGTTTCACCTTTCATCCATTGACAGGTATCACAAGCTTCCATAAAATCTTGAATATCCTTTTTCATACCCTTCCAAAAAAAAGTGTACTTAAGCCATCATATGTTTTGATAAATCCTAAATGGCCGGTAGATGGGACAACATGCGGTTTTTTCATGGGAAGTTCTCATAGTGATGACTTATGAGGAACAACAAGGTGTTGCTGGTAACGCAGATCCTGGGCATCCCAAGTGTAGCCTGGACATGAATTAGGCTCAGTGTAAAGGGAAGCAACCAAAGTCTATAATTCAGAATCCTGAAGTACCTCCTGGCATAAAGAATCAATTCATTGGGGGATTGGTAATGAAATGACACAACATACTGAGAGCTTCAAAATAGCAAGAGAGAGCATCAACCACAACATTATCCTTACCCTTCTTATAGGTAATATCATAATCATAGACCATGAGTTTAGAGATCCATTTTTTTTGTTCAAGAGTGGCAACCCATTGCTCCAAAAAGTATTTGAGACTTAGATGATCTATTTTAATGGAGAAATAAAGCATGATGAGATATGGTTACCAATGGGTTACTGCATGCATAATTGCCATCATCTCCTTAGCATAAGTGGATTTTTCCAAATTATGATTGTAGAGAGATTTACTAGTGAAGGCCAAGGGTGTCCCTTATTGCATCAACATTGCACAAATACCATGACCTGAAGTGTCACTTTCAATGACAAATGGTTTGGATAAATCCAGCATGGCCAAGATAGGTGTAGTGGTCATAGCATGCTTCAATTCTAGGAAAGCCTATTCAACGGGTCCTATCCAAGTAAAAGAGTCCTTTAACATGGATGTGATGGGAGCTACAATTTTACCATAGTTACAAATAAATTAATTGTAATAACTTATAAGCCCTAAAAATCCCCTAAGACCTTTGAGAGTGTGAGGTTTCGGCCATTCCTGAATAGCTTGGATCTTCTTGGGGTCAAATTTCATGCCCTCATTAGTGATAATGTGTCCCAAATATTCCACTTTTGTCAATCCAAAAGAAAACTTGGAATGCTTAGCATAGAGTTGATGTTGTTCCAGTATGATTCACATGAATAAGATGCTCTTCCCATGAGCGACTATACACCAGAATATCATCAAAGAATACTAGAATGAAATTTTGAAGGAATGGATGAAAAATGTTGTTCATGAGGCTATGGAAAGTGGAAGGGGCATTAGTCAAGCTGAAAGGCATTACCAAAAACTCATAGTGACCTTCATGAGTACAAAAAGTAGTCTTGGTAATATCCCAATCCTTGAGCCAGATTTGATGGTACCTCAAGCAAAGGTCAAGTTTGGAAAAATACATAGTCCCATGAAGTTCATATAGTAATTCATCCACCACTGGAATAGAAAACTTATCCTTGATGGTGAGTTTATTGAGCTCTCGATAATTGATACACAACCACCAGGACCCATATTTCTTGCATACTAGTAAAACTAAAGAAGAGTAATAACTATTGCTTGGCCAAATGACATCATATTTTCACAATTCCTATACTAACTTCTCAATTTCTAACTTAAGAGCATGAGGATACATGTACGATCTAATATTGGGTGGTGCATTACTAGGTAACAAGGGGATAGCATGGTCATGAGAGTGGCAAGGTGGTAATTATGTTGGCTCAGTGAAAATAGAGTTGTTTTGGGTCAAAATAAGTTGCAATTCTTCAGGAACAGAATCCTCCTATGAAGAATGAGGTTGGATCACAAAAATATGAGCTATGACACCCCGAGATGATTTTTTTTAACAAATTTTTCATCCGTATGGAAATGATAATTTGTGAAGACCCTGCTTTTAAGCCATAGAGAGTGTAGAGTTGTACATTTTGTGAAAAATTCATCCAAAGCTCAACAAAGTTCCAGTAGATGAGTCCCAGATGTGCCCAATCATTGAGCTCCCAACACAATATCACATCCCCTTAATTGAAGTGCAACCATATCTTGTTTGAGCTCATAGTCCCCAATATTGACCTTAAAATTATGACATTTACCTTTGCAAGGTAAATTCCCACCATTTTATACCATAAAATCAAAGGAATTACATGTGTGTACATAAAAATTTTCTTGCTTGGCTATGCGAGGATCAATAAAATTATGTGTACTGCCAAAATCAATCAATATGGTAAGATGCAGGCCCTTGAAATAACCCACAACTTTCATGGTTTGGGGAGTAGTAATGCCAGCAAGAGCATGAATAGAAATTTTAGCCTATGGTTCATCTTGGTTTTCTTCCTATGGTTTAGGTGGTTCCTCTATTGATTCAGTGTCATCATCACTATGGTCACTGGTGTCAGGCTCATCAACATTGATGAGGAACAACTTCTTTTGGGTGCACCTATGCATGCAAGAAAAATTTTTATCATAATTGTAGCACAACCCTTGGGTGCATTGCGCATCCATTTTGGTAGTGGTTAAATATTTGGGTGCAATAGTGGGAGCAATAGGTTTTTATTCATGTTGATTATGGAATCTAGGAGAAAAAGAGGGTTTAGTCTGAGGAAATTTAGATATCCACCTATGAGCTAAAAATTTGGACTCAACCAAAAGAGCCAACTGGATAGCTTGCATCATGGATTGTGGTTTAAACATTATGACTTCGGCTTGGAGATCTTCTCATAACCCACAAACAAAACAACTCATAAATAACCCTTCATTCAATCCTGTAGTTTTTTGGCCAATATCTCAAATTGTATTTGGTAATCTCAAACTGTCAAAGTTTATTTCAGCTTTGTCAACTGTCTTGTAAAATCATCATACTCACTAGAGCCAAAGCGAGTGAGTAATTGAGACTCAAAGTCTATCCAAGAAGGATCAGGGAAATTTTTCTGCAACCATTGGTACCACTATAAGGCTTTATATTCCAAATTGAAAGAATCCATTTGAACTCGGTGATAAATGGGAACATTGTGAAGTCTAAATAATTGAGCAACACGACATAACCATCCATCCATATCCTTCCCATTGAACTTAGGAAAGTCTAGTTTTGGCATCTTGAAGGTAGTATCATGATCAAAGTGAAGGTGAGATTCATATGTTCCCTTTCATTTATGATACTTAGACTTTCTTGGAACACCTTGTATTTTAGACTCAACATCTGCTAGATGTTCTTCTAGGTGAATTTTGGAGGTATCTTGTTCAATTTTGAAAGTTTAAAATTTTGTCATCAAGTGTTTAGTTTTTTTTTGTAAGCCATTAACAAAACTTTAGGAGGGTATACAATGTTGAAGCAGTATTTTTCTCTACCTCTTTTTGATGTCCACGAGTGCCACTTGTCATTTGAGATATCCTTGAAATTTTTACTATATTACTAAAAATAGAAGTGTGATTTCTGGAGTTACTATTTTTAGTAAGGAGTCCAAAAAGTGCTTGGATTTTATATATCAAGATGATCAGAATGAAAATATGGTCACAATGAGCTATATGCCACAACACAGATTTTTGGGCACCCCAGACTCAAATTTGTATTTGGAGAATATTTGGCCAAAAAAGGCTAGTGGAAAATAGATAAATTTGAGGAATTTTGAGAAAAAAAGAGCTAGGACTCAAAAAATTTGTGAGAGATGCAAAAGGGGTTAACTAAGACAATAAAAAAAAATTGAAGAATTATGGAGTTGTTTAGGTCCTGTTATATCTTTTTTATGGCTATTTTTCCCTATTTCTAGTTTAAGAATTACTCAAAATAGAGTAATGATAAAACCAATATAACTTCTTTGTTATAGCTTCGATTTGCATGAATTTTTATTTTTTGGGTGCAAAATCAAAAAATAGCAAAATACTCTTTTTTTTACGAGTCTACTCATGTAGTATTTTTTTTTATTTGAAGCTATAGGTCACAATTTGGGTACTGGATCTACTGTCTTTGATCTATCAACTGATCACCTTGTCACTATTCTATCACCTGTACTACAGTTACTAATATTGACAGTTTTGTTTCTAACCTTGACCACCTATATTTTTTGACTATTACAATTGACTGTTACTATTACTGTTGCTGACCCAACTATTACTGTCACTAATTGGACTGTTATAGTCACTGACCTGATTGTTACTATCACTGACCTGAATGGTACTGTCACTAGCCTAACTATTACTACCACTAATCTGGATGGTACTAGAATGTTACAGACTATTAGAGACACTTGTGGACTCTATCCTAACTGATGGTGTATGCCAAGTGCATTCTTTTGTGATAGGGAAGTCCTCTGTATGCTCAATTTTTGGGATTGTGAATGCAAGTTTAGCAGAATAGGAAGATGTTTGTTTTTTAGGTTGAAGTGTTTAACAGAACCAAGGTATGCTAGGTAAAAGAGTATGTAACACCCATAGGCCCTATGTTATGTCGTAATGATGAACAATATTGCTCAGACTAATATTTCAGTCCACTACCCAAGGAGGATTCCACACATACCCTTGAGCACACTATCTGCCTCTTTGAAAATACGGGAGGGTAATTGTCCAAGATGTTGTGTCCCATGGACTATGGATGATACAAGTCTAAAAATATTCCCACTAGATAAATTTTTTTGAAACCTAGAATGGTCTCTTGATACACCTGAAGATGTGTGAGAGCTCCATTTTGTGTGCGAGTGTTGCCTGAGGCTTGGGTATTGTAGCCTAATCACCCCTCACTTCACTGGATGCTTTATGGGCTATCTAACTTAGCCAGTAATGACAACTCCTTCACGATATTTTAAAACCCCTAGCACAAGGTTTGTAGCCTACTCAACTAAAAAAATAGACTATATTTTTTTGGTTTTTGCAGATTTTTTTTTGGGTTTTTGAATAAAGAAAAACAAAATAAAAAAACATAGGAAAATTATACCTAACAAGTAGAAATGGATGAGCAAGAATTGTCACAGTCATAGTAGAAATCGGTCCTGTAAAGCACTCTGATACCACTTGTAAGGAACCTACTATTGAAATAAAGCTCACACACACAAAATACTAAAATATAACTGAAATACATGCAATAACAAAATAATACTATGTAGAAAGTAATTACGAAATATAAATATTCTCACAAATAACTCAGAATCATAGGCCTCTTCGAGGGGGAAACCTCCTTCAATATTTTATTAACTTGCAAAAATATGTCTTCGTAAATGGCTTCATATATTTTTAAAGAAAGACTTTATGCAACCCTAACCCTAAGCTTAAGAGTTAGCTTACATGCAAAATTCCTTTCAAGCTAGATTCTTGTACCAAATGTCTGTTACAATATTGATAATGGTTACATCAAATGGCCCCACTTGGCAAAGAGCCTAAAATGCCACATACATTACAAAATTTACAAAATAAAATTATAGATGGGATCCCTCACATTGGAAGTGGGTAATTACATAATAATGAGAATTACAAAATAACATTATGATGGGATCCTAACATATTAGCATTGAGCAGTCACCTTATTGTCTCTTGTCCAAGAATAAACCACCATCTCTCCATGCCCACACCACCATTAAAAAACCTTCATCCAAAACCCTAACCTGAGCCATCGAATAAACCACCATTGCACAAGAGAATTTAAGATATAAAAAAACAAGCAATCCTATCCTTAGCCAAAATTCAATCCAAAATACCAAAATAAAAATAAAAAACATAGGCAAAACCAAGATTTACTCACCTCATAAACTACGATTGGAATGGATCAAAAACCCTAAAATATTGAGAGCCAAAAAAGTAGTGAAGAATACCCTACGAAACCCCAACAATGAGTTTATCCACAAAATGGGTGATTGAGAGCCTATAAATAATCTTCTATTTCCTCAAAATTTGTTGTGTTCTATGCCCTCTTGAAGGCCTCATCCCTCTCACTTATTTTTAGGGAGAAAAATAGATAATCCAGTTGAGGTAAATTAAATATCGACAATGAAAAGCGTAAAGAAACGATTTACCCTCTTCTTTATAAGGGTTTTATGGTTTGGTGGGGTCGATTTGGTGCAATGAAAAGCAGAAATAAATGATTTACCGTATTATTTATAAGGATTTTATGGTTTGAAAAGGTCAATTTGGTGACATTGGGAGGGTGAAGAAATTTTTTAAAAGGGAGGGTACAAAATTTTTTATGTTTTAACTGCCCTTTAAAAACCATCCTAAGAAGGTGGTTTAAACTACCCTCTTAGGTCACCCTAAGATGGTGGTTTTAAACTGTTGTCTTAGAGTCACCCTAAGAGGGTGGTTTAAAACTGTCCTCTTAGCCCTAAGAGGGTGGTTTAAAACCATCCTATTATGGCTAAAAGGGTGATTTTAAACCGCCCTCTTAGGGCTAAGAGGGTGATTTTAAATCGCTCTCTTAGGCCTAAGAGGATGGTTTTAAACATCCCTCTTAATGCAAAGAGGGCAATTTTAAAGCGCCCTCTTAAGCAACTCTAAGAGAGCAATTTATAACCACCCTCTTATCCCTAAGAGGATGGTTTAAAACTTCCCTCTTAGGGTGACTCTAAGAGGTTGGTTACCCTAAGAGGACGATTTTAAACTGCCCTCTTAGGGTCTATTAGGGCAGTTTTTTACCATCATAAAAAACCACCTTATTTTAGTCATTTTTAAAGACCTCTTTTGGTGTAGTGAGGTATGGCAATTAAGCATTAAAATCACCAATTATCCCATCATGGATGTGTGATAACTAGGTTTTAAGGTATTAGGCCAAAATATCCTACATAGATATACTTATGTAGGGTTAGGGAAATGGTGTCCCCTTTTTAATGGACTAAAAAGGGATAATTCCTATGTTGTGGTCAAATTATCTTATACTCAAGGAGAGTGTAAGAAATATGGGGGGACCACTAAAGGCATCTATTCTAACCATGGAGGTTTAGAAAATTGAACCCCAAAATTTACAATATGTTGGCCTATCCTATCCACTTGAAAGTCATTTGTAGCGACAAGATATTAAATATGGTTATGCCTTGTTAATATTGAAAATATTATTGGGACTTCTTTGTGATATATATATATATAATATTGAAAAAGTGGTGAACCACACTAGTGGTGTAACAACCCAATTGAACCATCCCAAGATATACATACATACATACATACATACATACATACTATATATATATATATATATATATATATATATATATATATATATATATGTATGTATGTATGTATGTATGTATGTATGTATGTATATCTTGGGATGGTTCAATTGGGTTGTTACACCACTAGTGTGGTTCACCATTTTTTCAAATTAATCCTAGTAATTCTTGAATAGATGAGGTTTGTTTTAGTTTAGTAAGAGGTCCTATGAAGTCCTCATATTAATGAAGTCTAAAGTGAGTGAGGAGTTGTTTCTAAAATTCTTTCTAGGCAATATTAGGATGCATTTTTCTCACCCATTGATACCACTGCGAGGCATTAAAGTCTAAGTTGAAAGATGAAATTATAAGTCATAAATATCATGGAACATTATGAAGATTGAAATACTACTCTGCACAACACAACCAATGACTAGGATCCTTCCCATAAAATTTTAAAAAGTCTAACTTGGTCAATTTGTATGTATTATTATTGTAATGTTTTGTTTTGTATCCCTCTTTTTGGGTTATCGAATCTCTTTCGCTTACTTTCAAATTATCTATGAGCAACCTAACTATATGCTTGAGTTCCACTCAGTAATCTATTCTCCATTGCATCAATTATTTCATTAATTGCATATCTTAGCTTCTTTTTCTCCCTATCACATACTTTATAGATTCGTGTAGTAGCTTATATATCCTTTTTTCCCATTGTCATTTTTGAGACCAAAAACAAGTTAACAAGGATGACCAACCATTGGTATTTTTAACAATGAGGTACCACTATCTCTATGATCTAATCCGAGGTAAATACCATAGACACAATATGTTCTTACACATCTACTTTACTTTCATAACAAAAAATGGCACCATGACTTATCTTGTAGTAGTAGTTTTGCTTTTAGTGGATGAATCATTTTGAACACCATTCACTACTTTCTAAATAATTGTGATTATGCTCATATTATTTCTCTCTTAATATTAGAACAAAAGTATATATATATCCTTTTTATGGATGCTCAAATATGAATATCCATTCATAGTGTCTCATACATACCTTATAGTAATAATGATAACATGCTTCATCTTCTCTATTTCCTTTCTTTCTTGTCTTATAAATCCCCATTATACTTCTTCCTAAGTGGAAAATATCTAGAGGGATTTTACTTACTAGGTGAGTGAATAATCTTTCTTTATGAATACAACTATAGCAAGCATCCACTACCCAACATATAGCAAAAACTACATGCAATATTTCTTATGCACGTTCTCTTCAATAAGAACTTAACACTGCCACACATAAATTTTACACAATCCCTAGTCAATGTTGTTTGAGTTGTAAAATTACCTAATATACTACATATTTTTCACACCTTATACAAGATAATAAATTCTATCCTTTCTAGCACTACTGACTATCACAACCTTTTATTCTTTTTCCTTTAAAAATGTATGGTCATATAGGAAGGGTGTATGTGGATGTCCCAAATGCTGCACTATGTGCAATATTCCATTCCCCTTGCATATTCTAGTTCATTTGCTTCAAATTTTAGGATCTTGAATGTATAATTATTTTGGAAATACCTCTAATATAAGGCCATTAACTTTCCTTCTCATATTCAAGATAAATTAAATTAATTAATCTATTTTCATGGGAACAACATACCCCTACAAAATATGTTACATTTAAATTATTCCTTCCACTTTATTACCTCATAAGTTGATCTTATTATAAGTTGGCATTAAACTAGCCTTTACATATATATTGCTTCTTAAACATATTTTTAATGCTTGTTTAATTGCAACAATAAATTCATTAGGCTCTTCTAGTGGAGATCCAAGTTTGATTCATGAGGAGGGTGGCCTCGGATGTACCCCTAGCTATATGCTTTGGCTACTACTGTATGTTTCCAAAACAATTTAGTATAAAATTTTAATCAATAATTAAGTAGGTTTGTAGTTGTGATGACTAATAAAATAGAACTCAATCTAATATTTGAATATTTATTTTTTATCTATTATTAAAAATAAAAAATGGTAACAATTTCAATGACAAAGTTATACATATTAACACATTATAGTGTAAAAAGTATATATTTGCACATAGTTAAAGCATATTCAAAAATTGAAGTGTTATAACCACATCTTGTTCTAATTAATTAGAAGTGAATTTCAAATTCCAACATTACACCTAAATGAAATTATAGAACTTTAAATATAAATTCACAATTATAAGGATTCAAGGATCACAAGACAATCAATCAATCAATCAATATTGACACCCTTCAAAAAATAATATAAAGGGCTATGTGCATAAACATAGTTATGGATAAATATAAGGTTAAGCTTAAAATTTCCTAAAGTAAACATTTTCATACATCTTCCAAGTTAAGATAAGATTCTCACTAGGGAGAATCTAAGGAAACATTTTCATAACTCTTCAATATGCTTTTACTAAGACATGATGGACCACCCATTAGTACATGCTACATTTCTTAGTAAGATTGTGATCTAGAAGATTTTGTCCTCTATTATGATCTACTCTATTATTGATAATTATTTTCATACTAATTTTCTTATTATGATAAATTGGTTATAAGTAAGTATTTAAAAATGTTCTAAAATAATGGTAGTGTTATTTTTACATGGTTGAGATGAAAATAACACAATCATAGTATTTGTGTAAATATAACCCCAAATCCAAAAAGGATTCAAGACCTACTTTATTTCAATTAAGTAGATTTTTCAATAGAGGAAAGACTTAGAATATTTGAAAATAATAATATTAATATTGATAGAAAAACTATAATATTATATTTCAATTGGGTCAAACTACCTCTTAGGTTTAGTCAAAATTTTATTTTTTTTGACATAAGGAAACTTTAATAAGGTAAGTGCAAGTATCATTTACAACAACAATAAAAGGGACATGATTTTTATATATGTGAAATGAGGAATTTCCACTAACAATAGGGCCAAATTTTAAGTTCTTTATTTAGCCCTGTACTTGCTAATGGAAATGAATCTTCTAAAGTAGAAATAGAAAGGATTCCAAAATTGTCATCGATGGTATTAGTTATGGTCGCTTTCATCACTAGTCTCTACAAGCCTCTTTGGAGAAGGGACATACCTTTATTTAAAATTTTGAAAACATCATCTTCGTGCACATCTAAAGTGAAAATAATCAAGTGGAAAATAGTTTGGCTAAGTATAAAATACTAAAACTAATAGGATTGGAAGTTTTTCAGCTAGGAAAAGTTTGATTGAATAGATATGGGATTTGATGAGAAAGAAGAAATACATGTAAATTTAGAAGTGGGGTTTTTTCTTGTCAATAATACTTCATCCCTTTCCATTTGATTATTCCTTTAGTTGAGACTAAGTGGTTTCATAAAAGATTAATGGATATGCTTCCTTTTGGTTTTTTTTGGAAGGGGTAGATTGTGAAATTTTGACCTCAAGTAAATTTAAAATTGAGGCCAGTTATCTTCTTAGGATAGATGGTTTTTTAATCTAGATTTGGATATGCAATGGAGATAAATTGGTAATAATAATTGATCATGTAATTACAAGAATTGATAAAATGATACAAGTAATATAAATATAGAGAATAGTTTTTAGCTTAAATTATTGGAATCATAGTAGTATGGTTGATTTAACTATAATAGAGTATGAAAGGATGGAAGCATTAGTTGTGTGGTAATACTAATAGTGTGAAGGTCATACATGAGGCATGTGGTGCTTAGAAAGATATATGCATCCAAGCAACACGTGAAAAACTTAAATATATAGTGGTCTCATTGTCCTATCAAGGCACCTTATTAGGTAGATTGATATGCATATTGATAAGAGGAATAATATAAATGTTAATGACATAATGAGTAGTGGTGTTTGGTGGCCTTAGCAAGTAATGATGCAATAAAATTTTGAGGAAGACGTTATAATCCATTTGCTAGAGCATGTCACAAGAGAATAATTATCATTTGTAAGGATGAGATACCTAATTATTTCAAAGCATATTTTATTGGTTTGTGGTATTCAAAAGCCTTTATTATGGGATATAGCATCAATAAAATGTGAGGTTATTGGAAGGTGTAAAGTAGCAAAAACCATGCATCTAACTATGTAATCATGTAAACAAATTGACAAATGAAATTATGTAACCATCAAGATAACAAGATAAAGAAATGGGATGATCTTCTTATTAATAATGTGAAACATGGTTACAATATATCCCTCTTAGGGATTCCTAATTTGATACACAATTACAATATGTAACCCCACAAGGGGAAAAGATGCAATCTGTAGGGTTCTTGCTCTTTCCAAATCTGATTATAGAGGGTTTACTTCGTGACCTCTGCTTTATGATGCCAAGAAAGAGGATCTTGGTGATGTATAGCTCCTGATTAGGCCTGTAACCTGCACACAAAGAAACTACAAAGGGATCAATAGCAATGAAAGCCTCTCAATATGAGGCCCATTTATTGGAAATGTAAACTATGAAGCAAATGTGTAAATAAATAAGGAAGCGCATGAAAAATAGTAAATAAATGCATAAGAACTGAAAAAGATACTGCTAATATATGTTAAAAATCAAATGAAATACATCTAAGACTAAATAAACTAGAAAATATAAGAAAATTGAATATCACTACAAGGTCATCCTCGATCAGAACGACGGGCTCTACTGGCTATCTTCGATGTCAACGCCAGTGCCTATCGACCGCTATTGAAAATAGTGACTACCAAGCAAAGACTTTTTTCTTTGAGCTCAATATAGGGTGATAGTCAATTTGGATGCTAAATTGATGTTCAAGGATCGTTGTGTCTCGGAATCGATGGTGAATTGATGAAGCAAAGTAGTGTAATTGGTCCTTCAAGTTCAATTATACTCCATGGTTGTTGATGTAAGCTCCATGATGTAAATTCGACAGCACCATGACGCTTATGAGAGATTGCACTCTCTATTCACAAAAGGGCAGCACTTCGTTGTGGTCTATGGATGATCAATTCTCTATATTTTCTCTCATTTTTGGGTGCCTTAAATAGACTTCCCAAATTGGGATCCTAGCTTGCTCAACAAGCCAAGAATCAAGATTCGATTGGGCTCAAGGTGGTTAGGCAACATTTCTAGAAGCTTCTCGAACCAAAATCGTTGCAAATTGGTTGCGTTGTAACCAATTTTACTCAACTTAGATAATATTACAAACAAGGTCGTATTTGATCAAAATAGTCGTCTCTATAGCTATCATCACCGCTAGAGGCCATAAGGCCACCACTAGAGGGTACAACGGTGCAAGTTGCAAAGGACTGTTTACCCCTATTTGAGTGGTTAGAACCACTATTAGGTCTTGGAAAGGTCCAAGATGAGTCATATGGCTTGAAAAGGTGTCTACATGAGTATCCTTCTCAACATATGTGTTTTAGGTGTCTACATAAGGAACACGGGTAAACAACATGAATGTTACTTGAGAATTAATAGGGAGGAGACAATTTGGGTAGGACTTTGACTTATTAGGATGTTGGTCGATTGTGCAGGGATTATAGTGAATTTTATGGAATTAAAAGAGTTAGTTATTGAGTTTGATGGATTTGAAAAATACAATTATTTTAAAGTTGTAATAATAAATGGCTTTAAGTGATTCACAAACATACTTTTATTCTAATTGGGCATGATAAAAATAATTTGATGAAAGTTGAAACTCTTTTATAAGAGGTAATTTTGAATGTCAACCAACTATGAAGATCAAGTTGGAGGATCAATAGATGTCTAAATAAAAAACTAATCTAATGGAGATTCAAAAGAATGACATATTCTAATTTGAGTTCTAATAATTACAATATAGTTCAACTAGGGTTCTTGAACACAATATGGTAAAAGAAAGTAAATTTGATGACAAATATGGTGGTGGTAGTTGGTTTAAAAAGTTTGGTGTGGATATGTTTTAGAAACCCATGGAAAAGGTGACAATGAATGATTAAGGGCTCACCATACATGTGGATCCTTCTTGGAAATGGACCAGGGTATTGTTTATGGATTATTTTTCTCAATCTCACCAATGACAAAAATATTTAAATTATATTTGCCAAATTTGTATATAAAACATGGATATAAATCGCTGATTCATAAAAATATTATATATAATTCTACTAAATTTTGTGATTTTCCTTAAATATTATATAAAACATATACTTTGTATTACTTGAGATGAGAAGATTTGCCTCCTATTCTACGCTAATTAAAAAATATATTTCTTTAAATTTTCCTTGGAATGGACCTCATGCTACACTTGCTTCTTCTTGTTCAATATGATAACATTGGTTATGAGATGGATTAAGGTGCTATGCTAGTCATTATGTATACATGCATATGGATTTTAGGGGATAAGCATCAAGATGAGGATGATATTATTTGAGGATAATATTTTATGAGTACCTCTCCAAGCATTGTTGTTGATTGTCCTTAATGGTGGGGTACACGTAACAGAGAAGAGTCATCAAATGCAAAGGTCATGCTTGATGTGGAGCTTGTTATGGGTATTAAATTGAGGATATAAGAGACAATATGTAAGGATGGGAGAATCTCTAAAAGACATTTGTATTGAGTTATAGGACATGATGATTTTTCATCATACATGCTTGATGTGGAGCTTGTTATGAGTATTAAAGGATATAAAGGAGAATATTTCAAGGATGAGAGAATCTCTAAAAGATATTTGCATTGAGTTATAGGACATGAGGGTGACACTTTATGATACATGCATTAAAGCAATCTCCTCCTCTCCTCTATTATACTTGTAACTTTGTATATTGTTATATGAGTTGTGCAAAGTAACAAGGGGAAGATAATATGTATCTATGACATGAAGAATAATTTATATTCTAAATAAAATATAACATAAAATACAATTAATTATTAATTTTTAGTCTAAAATATTCTTTTTAAACATATCAAATCATATTTGATATTTTTATTTTTAGTGGTCTTTTAATTGTTATAAAGTTAATTACAACTTTTTACAATCCAAAATATACCTTTAGATATACTTAATAGATTTACCAAACCATTATCAATTTTTTTAAAAGGGTCTAAAGCTCATCATAAAATAAATCTTAAATAAATTACATTTATTATTATCTTTTCAAATGGAATGCTTTTTATTTACTAATAAAAAGCATAAACATAATATTTCATGAGTTAGAAAAATGACACCATATGTTAACCTAAGGCCTCCCTTCCTAATGAATGTCAATGTCAACATCATACAGTTAGGGAACCTACTTAGGTTCATAGCTTTCAATTGAGACCTAGGCTAGTAGACCTTATCCTAACATCCTCTTTTTTTAACTTCAGTGCCATCTACATAGGTAGTCTCAGAATCACAACAAAACTTGTAATCTTTCTTACTGCATTAAAAACAAATTACCAACAAAAAGGTCCTAAGCAGCACGCATTAGCAACGAAAAAGGTACATCTATGATTGAGCCGAGCAAATCCATTATATAATGATCTAATGATTTAATTAATGCAAGGACTAGAATCTAGAGATCTCAGGCTCCATCTCAGGATCTGTCCAGACAATTGTCGCCCTGGAAATCAGCAAATTAGTGACACAAACACTGCGGATAATCGAGCCCAGTTAAATGCGCCTTTAAACAAGAGTAAAGCGAAAAAAAGAAAGAGGGGGAGGCGTACATGTATACGAACGAGGTTAAACCGCCTGTGGAGGTCTGTGGGACCTTACTTCTTCTTTAATGGTGGCTCGCTGGTCCCAGAAGACCGGAGCTGGAAAGCCGTGGAAGAATAACAAAAGGCTTAACGCCTTCAAGAGGAAGATCTAACATTCTTGGCGTGTATTAAGCGGCCGCGGATTCGATTTGGGGGGGAGTAGAGGTATGTTCTGTTAAGAGGGCGAGGAAGAAAAATGAGAGCCGGGGGGTGTACGGTACAGCAGACGCTGACGCCGGAGGCGGCAACGGTGGTGCGCAACGCGGTGGCGCTAGCGAGGCGGCGGGGCCACGCCCAGGCGACGCCGTTGCACGTGGCGGCGACGTTGCTCGCCTCCGACTCGAGCCTCCTGCGGCGAGCGTGCCTCCAGTCCCACGGGGGGGGCGCCACAGGGGCGGGCGCTTCGCACCCGCTGCAATGCCGCGCGCTGGAGCTCTGCTTCAACGTGGCCCTAAATAGACTCCCCGCGGCGGTGCACGGGCAGCCGTCGCTGAGCAACGCGCTCATAGCGGCGCTGAAGAGGGCGCAGGCGCACCAGCGGCGGGGCTGCATCGAGCAACAGCAGGCGCAACCGTTGCTGGCGGTGAAGGTGGAGATGGAGCAGCTGGTTCTCTCCATACTCGACGACCCGAGCGTCAGCCGCGTCATGAGGGAGGCCGGGTTCTACAGCACCCACGTCAAGAGCAACGTCGAGTCCTCCCTCGGAGGCTCGAATCCGGGACCCTTGTCCTCCATTATCCGCTTCAATGAAGAAATAACTCCTTCAAGAATCCCGCTGCCCTGGATCACGCATCAGCAACACATTCCAAATCCGCCCAGGCCGGCGGCGGCGCCGGCAGACGTGAAATCCCTCATGGAGGCTCTGTTATCGCATAAGAGAAGGAACACCGTAATCGTGGGCGAGGACGCCGTCTACGCCGAAAACGTGGTCCGCGAGCTTGCCGTCCGCCTTGAGGCCGGAGACGTGCCGGAGCCGCTGAAATCAGTTCAGTTCTTAACTCCCCATATTTTTTCGTCCCTTCCCTTCGGCAGAGACGAGGCCGACCGAAAGCTCGCGGAGTTGCACACAATTGTGAGCAACTGCTGCTGCCAGAGAGGCGCTATCGTCTATGTGGGAGATCTGCGATGGACGCTGCAGAAACGGCAGGACTACGGCAGCTGTTACTACGCTTATTCGTATTCTCCCGTAGAGCAAGTTGTCATGGAGGTGGGAAGAATGGTGGGGTGTTATGGCGAGAGGCTCTGGTTGCTGGGAATCGCGACGTATCAGACGTACATGCGGTGTAATATGAGGCAGCCGCCATTGGAGTCTCAGTGGGAGCTGCAGACCATCACTGTTCCTGCTGGAGGCCTCGGCTTGAGTCTTCACTCCAGGTTAGTTACATGAATCCTAGTTACTGTATTCCTTTTTGCAGTACCGACGCATAAATACTCAACTTTAGCATCTAGAAAATGAAGCTAAAAAACACCCTTTACGCAGTGGATAAACAAAAAGGAATAGAGGTTAATTGGCAAAGTAGTTTGATTATCATAATGAGTTTTATGACATGCTTCAAACCTCCGAGAAAACTATGAGTAGTTTTAATTTGCCATGTCCAACTCAATTTTGAGTTTAGATGACTGTTATGAAGTTTGATTATCCGACTCCAGCTCAATTTTGAGCTTGGACAACCATTACCAAGTTTAGTTTTCTCTAGATATTTCTGCCTTCTGTTCTTTAACATTTTGTAGAAAGTTAAGGCTTAGATTTGTCGATTTTCATGGGATAACCGGTCTTGTAAATTTTATATCGACTTTGCAACTGCGTAATTTAGAATCTCAAAAGAGCCTAGGTGCTGTGGTTTAGGGCAAGAGGTTTAATAAGCCTTTAACAAAGGCAGGCTGAAAATATGGCCTAGATTTTATAAGGTGTCTCTTAATTTAAGCCATGTCGATGAAAATGCATAACCTCAATTTTACTGGTAACGTCGACTAAGACTCACCAGCACCATCTGCTATAATTTTTAAGTTGAACAGGCTTTTTGCAACCAGGCTGCCGGCAACTACATATATATTATACTGTTTGAGGACAGCCTTTGTTGGAATTTGTAAGGATTGATAGTGGTTAATTATGATTTATGTTACTTTTAGGTTCTAGCCCTCTATAACTATTAGCTTCGAAACTGTAAATGTTAATCTTGTGCTCGATTGAACAAGTTTAGTCAGACTTCTGTTAAATTTTTAAAATTCGCCCAAACCGTTGTATTTCTTCCTCCAATCAAAGGGAGCAAATACAAAGTATGCTACAAAAATCCATAGGGTACTATTTTTAAGATGGTAAGAACTAATATGAAGACATAAGGATGTGGTCATCAATAAATAGAATTCTTGAATTTTGACCTCTTCAATAAACATCTTTCATTTACACTCCACCAAAATTTGCAATATAAAAGTTTATATATATATATAATAAATATGCCTTTGACTCTAGTAAAAAAATTGAGAACTTTTGAATGTTGTGAGTTTAACATTTCTTACCGTAGGCTTTATACTTCAAATCATTCTTTGTGTACCTTTGATCAACCTCTTTATGTATGAAACAAATAATTATGGTTAGAATGCTATGACCTACTTTTAGATTTAAAGATCTGTTCATCTGGATTGTTTTTCACAATAATTTTTTTTATCTATTATTTTATTAAAAATTTTAATATTTTTTTAAATTTATATTAGTTTTAAATAAAAATATATTTTAAACGTTGTAAATTTAGCTTTTATGTTTAAAACATAAAATAAATAATCATAGCTAAAATGTTATGTAAAGATTTGTTCATCATGATTTTCTAATGAAGGGTGGTAGTACATTAGTATGTTATATGTGTAATTATTTCAATAGTTTAAAGGCTTGTTTTAAAAAGTATTGTGTTTTTTTTAAAGTAATAAGATGTTGATATTTTTGTTGTTATATACATAATTATTTAAATAATAATTTTTTATAATTTAATTAATAAAAATGTTTTAAAAATATTTTGTTTAAAAATTTATCTTATAAATTTTATAGTAAATTAATAGATTAATATATGTAAAATTTATAGATTAATATATAACACCTATTTTTAATTATTATTAATGGTTAACACCATCATATAGATATTAAAATAAATAAATAAAAATCATAATTATATAATTTTATCTATCTATTTATGAATGACTACCTTCGACGTAATGTCTAGTAGTTTTTTAATTTTTATATTAAGTATACTCTCTTGTTTATTTAATAATCTTCTAAAGTTTATAAGTTTTTTATGATTATATGTATTTAACGATTAAAATACTTATTTATTAGAAATAAATATTATTACATATGACTTTTTCAAACTATTTTAATTAATTGATGATTAATAAAAAAAAAAACTATTTTAATTAATTGATGACTAATAAAAAAAAACTATTTTAATTAATTGATGACTAATAAAAATAATAAGTTTATAAAAGTATTTTAGCCACTTATAAAATATAGTTAATATGACATAATTAGTATAATTTTATTAAGAAGTGATTAATTATAACATTAATATCCATGCTACTATGTTGTTTTTCATTGTTATGAATAATAGTCCTATGTCAATAACTTATCAATACTAAAACTAACGAGATATATATATATATATATATGACTTCGTTTAACCTAGTATATGTATTTATGTATATGTTATTAGTATTTTAATGTAAATAAAAATAAATTTTTATATTATCTTTTTTTTTTAAAACATTCCAAAAGGGATTCCACTTTTGGGTAAGACTCACATTTTCAACTACCATTTTCATATGGATATAGATTTTATAAGGTTATATATATATATATATATATATATATATATATATATATATATATATATATATAATATTAAAAAGGACTTTATGTATTGCATCGTGACTGCATAGCAGTATTACAATAATTTGAAAATTTTGCATGTATCACTTAACATAATTCCTACTTTGATCTCCTCCTTGAAATTTGAAGAATATATCATATTGAGCTAATGCTATTTGATTCTAAAAAATATTTCTATAATATATATTATAGTGTTTTAATTTTTATTTTATTTTAAATTTGTTCTACAATTTTCATGTATTTATTTTAAATTTTTAACTATATAGCCATTCTTTTATTTGTAAATATTAATTTTCTTTTACTTATAAATTTTAGTTACTTTTTATTTTGATGATTAAATTTGTTTAGATTAAGTTGATATTAAATTTATGTTTTATTTAAATTTTTAACATTTAAATCTTAACAAATTTTATAAAAATTATAATCATTAAAATATATATATATTTTAAAATTATGTATATAAATGATATCTAAACTACATTATTTTAAACTTAAATATTTTGAATAATAATATGAACAAATGTCATTGGCATTTCATCTTGGTTACTTTAGTTTGAATCACGGGGAGGGAGGCCCTAGATTGCTATACCCCTAGGGAGTGTGGTCCCTAGTTGTGCCACAAATTATACTTAGTCTTACTTAAACAAAAAAAATATGAACCATACAAAATTTCTTCAATTTAAAAGGATAAAGATAATTATAAATTATTTATATATGTTATATATTCAAACAAAAAAACTTTCAAGTATACCATTTAATTTGTATGGTAGGAGATTTTACATCCTTAGTCTTACTTCAACCAAAAAAAATACGAAACGTTATAAAAAAAATCAATGTAAATGGATAAAAATAATTATAAATTATTTATATATGTCATGTATTCAAAAAAATATTTATTTATTCCATTTAATTTTTATGGTAAGAGAGTTTACTAGGGAAATAAATATGATGATAAAATATTTAAATATGTCATTTTTAGTGCATGTTGTTTGATTTTTTATAAAAACATAATAAATTTTGTGTGTATATATAGAGAGAAATATTATCTTATGCCACTTAATTATTTTATAAAATATTTTGCAAGCTTTAAATATTTTGAGCCTAGCATTTCTATCAAATAAAGTCATTTTTCATCTTCCATGAAGTGATAAGGAATGCAGAATTTTATATAATAAACCAAAGCCCCAATATTAACTTTAACTATAATATTTTTAATATTCTCCATTGATATATATATGAATTCGAAATGAAACTCCTTGTTCTTGCTATTTACATTAGAACCCAAAGCTTAAATTATTTAATATATATTAATATATTATTATGAAAATTTAAGTATATAAAATGATATATATATTCAAAATGCTAATAATACAAGGTAAATAAAAAATCATAACATGTATACATTTTAATAAAAAAATTAAATTGAGTTTCAAAAAATTAAGTATTAATGATATTATTGAATCAAAAATATTTTGAAAGTTTAAAAATTTTATATACTAATTAAATAATTTTACCCAAAAATCAAATCAATTATTTAAAACTAATTTATTATTATAGTGCAACCACTATAACCACATGAATTAGAAATTAATCCATCATCCAGAACCTTTAAGTTATTTCAATCAATGCTCTAAGCACCTTTTTATGGAATCTCTCTTTCATAATGCTACAAGTCACAAGAATGACCTCCAATGTCTATGAGTTGGTATGGTTTGCATTTAACATCAAGTATGACACATTGGGTTACATCCTTTTTAAAATATTCATCACTTAATGGATTAATATTTTACTTTAAATCGATAGGTTTTCAATAGATTTAACTCAAAATTTAACCGGAATCCATATGACAAACCAATATGGATAATGTGCTTTTCAAATTTAAATTTTTATCTTTTGAACAAAATATTTTAATGAATACTTGCAATTGATTCATGTTTACCATAAGGATTACTATATAAAAAAAAATTAATTACTTTGACAACTTAAACTTCGCATTATGTTTTAGGTATTTTTATGATAGTCCTTATTATGATACTCAATGTGTAATCTAAAATCATTAAAAAAAATGTTGATTTTCACCACTAGTTGATCTTTTTATAAATAGATTGTATAAGATCTCAAAAACTAGCGTTAGGAACTTCTAAAAAGAAAAACATAGCATCTTATTTTAAAATATCTTGCACAAATCTCCCTTTTTCATTTCCATGCTATAACCACTCCAAATATTATTTTATAGGACCTAACGAATGAGCCTTGATTGATTTTTATGTATATAAAGTCAATGCACTATTTCATTGTATAACATTTTTAATTAAAAGAATCATTTTCCATATGTTTCTTGAATTGTATTTTCTTTAAATATAGGGACCTACAAAGTGGTAATATGAATATCATGTACTAGAGAAAAACTATAATAGGTTTATCCATATTACAACTCATGGAATGCCTTCAACTATCTCCAATAATTTATTTCCACCATTATATCCTCTAAAGGAGGAGAATTTCCTATCTCCCCCTCTATATCCCCTTTTATAAATAGAGAGGGAAAAAATTTAAAGAGAATTTGAAAGCTTAACAAAGTGACATAGAAAGAGGGGAAAGAGAGGGCAAGTGTTGGTTTCTTTAGTCTTATGATTTAGATAAAATTTGAAAGCTTCACAAAGTGACATGCTCTCTATCAGATCTCATATTCAAGATCACATGTTCCCATTCAATAATAAAGGTTTATTAAGGGAAAAAACTATATAATAAGGGACCTTTTCACTTTGTAATACTTCCAAATTTTCTAAAATAAAATACTTTGATGTTGAATACTAGAAAGAAAAAATTCCATCATTTTTTTATAGACTTAATAAAAATTAGAAGATCAAATGCCTTCTTTCCTTGTGTTATGACACTAAGAGTTACAATTCAAGTTTAAGTTAAAGAAATCATAAAAGAATGACATATTGGAATGCATAAGACGAGTAATGAAAAAAAAAGATATTTAATTTTTTTTTTTTTTTTTTTTTTTGATGAGGAACCTTTTATATCCTTTTATATACAACATATCCGCAACATGTGAGGGGAAAGATTTGAACCTGGGCCTCTCGAGTACTGGAGAGCTTTAACTACCCACTTGCTCTCCAACTCCTCTACATGAGCGGATTTAAATATTTTTTTTGTTGGTAGAGGTTAAAGTTATTTCAATCAATTTTTTTTCTCAATCTTCTATAGTCCTTTTACAACAGAAGAAAAAATATAAACAATAAAATAAAAAATTATTTAATTAAATTTGATTTACAATATATAATTATAATGTAATATAAAGATGAAACAATAAAAAATATCTTATAATTAAAATAAAATTATACAAATTTTTAATTCTAAAATTTATTTAGAAAAAAAACAATAGATTTTCATTTATATATAAATATGATATCTATTTATTTGGGCTATATATATGACCTAATTCAACCTTTATAAACTAAGCACAAAAATAATCTAAACTGCCATTTTTTAAGTGATTTTTATCACTTATTAATCCAGTTGGTATAGAATCTAGTTATGAATTCAGTCATTTTATTAGTGTTTTCACCTAAACTAAAAACACCCTTAAAAAAAGCATAACGATGACACTTACATTTTTATTGAAAAAACATATCTTAATAAGTAAAACTTTAAAAATATATACTTTAAATGATTTTATAAGTTTATTTTATATATATATATATATATATATATATATATATCAACAGTATTGATATACATAGCAAAAACATTTTTTTATGTTATGTTTGGACTCACCTGTACAGATTTTTTTATTTTTTATTGTTAAATTAATTTTATGATAAGCTGATTTTACCAAATTGAAAATGCACCCGTGCAAAGCTTGCAGGGAGATGAAATTAAAATAAATTTAAAAACATATATGCAAAAGCAAGAGACAGAATTGCATTCGAGATTATATCTAGAATAACTTTTCAATAATATATAACAATGAAAGAGAGACAGCCAATATTCAAATTAATATTCCGCAAATGAGTATTAAGGCCAGAAAATTGCTCTCTATGCGTGTCATGGTAGCGTTCTCGAGGTCGATCACAAGAGACATCCGCACAAATTTTCTGTAACTATTAATGGCCGATTGATCTGTAGCTTCTGTCTAAGAAAGACAGATAAACATTAGTCAGCCGATCTAAATTATTTAGAACATTTTAGTTTCTTTCGTAAAAATTACTAGCTGCAAATATAATGCAGTAGACAAAGCAAAATGCAGTTCAAATAATTATTAATATCGATACAAAGTAGTAGCAATTTTATGTGTTTGTGAACTTTGGTAATTTTGTATGAATTCATTATAAGTGACATTATCTTAAACGCGTGGTTTTCCACGAAAGCAGCGCAATAGCACAAGATGGAAAGGCAGAAGGTGGCGAATTTTACGCTTCGAAGAGCACAACTGCATTTGACAAATTGAAGTCGTCAACTTCAGACGAAGACATGGATAAGTTGAATTGCTGCCAAGACTGTTCAGCAAATTTCGAGTTAGAATCTCGATACCTCGTCAAGCATAACAACCCACTTAGCCCTCTGTCTGCCGAGAGCCAAGCCACATCCAATAATTTGCCAATCTGGCTTCGACAATCTAAGAAAGACCAGGCTACAGAGGTAAATACAATGTTGAGATCTTAACATACACCTTCGATAGTTCTATTGAATTCATGTAATGGCTAATATGATACGTTGCTCTGCTGTGGTTCATTCAGGTTCCAAGTTCAAGTGAAATGGTGAGAGATTTGCGAAAGAAATGGAACCAAAAGTGCCGACAGATTCATCAACAACGAAACCAAATGCCCACGGAGCTGCATGGTGTTCAGTTCTCATGTATATGGAATATGGGCAGAAATACCATTTTCCAGGACTCTAAATTGCAGCAGCAATCACCCATTAATTCCAGTATTCCTCCCAACTTTTCCTGGACCTTTGCCGTCCAGAACCCATCAGGGCCTCAATGTCCGAATTGGTCTGTAATGGGATCTCCTACTGAAAATTCAACTATAAACTTTCTTGAAAATGCTTCTGAATCCGATCAAAACAGATCAAAGCTGGAGGTAGAAACCGCCCTTGCTCTTGGGATGTCGTCATCCAGTGATTTATTGCCAAACCGAAAGCAGAACCGGCCTAGTCATGCTCGACCGTGGTGGCAGACGGCTCCAAATTCTCCAGAATCTATGTCAGCCTCGGTGGGGAATGATAGTTCGGATAGAAATACAGATAAATGCCATGGAAATCTAAGGAAGTTCGACAAAGAGAACCTGAGATGGCTCTGCAAGGCACTGGATGAGAAAGTCAAATGGAGAAGCAAGGTCACACAAGCCATTGCAACGACAGTGCTACAGTGCAGGTCTGGGGTGGTTACAAGGCAGGATGGTTCTAGTCTCAAGGGGATTGCATGGTTGCTGTTTTTAGGGCCTGATAGGATTGGAAAGAGGAAAATGGCGAGGGCACTTGCAGAGATTGTTTATGGCTCCCATGAAAATTTTGCCTCTTTGGAAATGGGAAACCAAAGACTACAAGACTTAACAAGTCTAGAAAGCCTTAAAGAGAACATTTGTCGCCGTCCTCATTCTGTGATTGTCGTGGAAGATATAGACCAGGCAGACATTAGTACAAGAAAGGCTTTGGCTTCTGCCATGGAAACAGGTAAGCTGCTTGATTCAGACCTAAACCTCTCTGATGTTATCATCATTATGACTTCAACGCTAGGAAGCAAATGCCTTGTGGACGAGGAGAGGTTAAAGAAAACTAGGATGAGATTCACAGTTCTTTATCAGGGTGGTAAACCTAGCACCAGCAAATACAGCTGCAGCAGATTTGGGGTTAGGGTTTCCATAATAGACTGTAAAAAAATGGATGATACAGAAGTGGGTATCAAAAGCCCGTTCAAACGGAAGGCAGATTGGGGCATGGAAGAAAGCAGCATACCACCTATGCATAGCAATAACTGGGACAATAGACAAGCAGCAACCCTCGACTTGAATTATTCTGCGAGGGAAAACGAAGCGTATGGAGACCCATGTTATGATGGGAACTGCTCTACTGACGACCTCAGAGTCCTTCGTTGTGCTCAGGAATATCTGTCACACAGCTTTCTTAGATTCATAGATAAGACCGTCGTTTTTGGGCAATGGAATTCTGGGGAAAGTACCGGCTGCCTGTTGAACGAGCTAAATAGTGCTTTCTTGAGAAATACAGGAGGGAAAGGATGGCTAGAGATTGATAAAAGTGTTATGGATCACTTTGTGATTGCCATGTCCTATTCAGAAGCAGATCAAATATTTTCAAAATGGGTGAACGATGTGTTTGTGGATGGCTTGGTCAAACTCCTATCCCTTTATGAGATCAGAGAAGAGACAGGTATCAGACTGATTGCTGAAGAAAGCATGGACCCAAAGAGCTTTTATCCAAATTCATGTCTTCCAACGAAGATAGATGTGTGCAGTCCTCTGTTTTGAAAATAAACGCCATAGATATTGGACCAAATATCATTGACATGGCATGAGAAGTGAATTTCTTGGTCTTGGCTCTATGGAAAGGGCTTAGACAAGGCCATGGTTCAAACTTCAAAGACACAGGGACTTATAAAGTTGTTTGAAAAGTCCTATAGTCTGTCATAGGCCTATAAAGGATCCTGAGTGTAATAAGAATGCTAACAAGATTGCAAGCAAGTAGTCCAAAACGCCTCTTGTTAAGATCTGGCTGGTATGAAGCAAGCTTAATTTAATCGTGCCACATTAGGAACAGAAAATAGCCCGGTCAAGGAGTTTAAAGATGTAAGCTAGACAAACCATAGTGAGTGACAGCTGAAAATGCTTTAAAATGTAATGATTCAAAGCAGACTTGTAGATAGTACATAGGAAAGGTTTCAAGAAAAAGGTGGGAGAGAATCAGTTACAGAAGTAGAGCTAAAATTAAAGAACATAAGCTCGCTCAAGCCATTCTCCGAGAAGGCGAAGGAGCAGAACCACTTATGGTGAAGGAGGGAATGTTTGCACTTTCAGAAGTGGAATCACTTTTATAAGTGAAGGAGAGTACTAGCTGCCCTAGAGTATGCACTTCCACTTTGTGGCCAACTCCAGAGTAACTCAAATCTTGGATAAGTGACTGCGTTGCCTATAGAAATCATCTATGTCGTGGATAAATGTTTAATATTCCTTGTGATTCAAAGACAAGGGAAGAAGGGTAAGGCCAGTTTCTTGTCTGTGCTACCTATTACTGTAAAATTTGCGTTGTGGTAGTATAATAGAGGCCTGGGTGCAAATAATTTTTTCAAAGGACTTGTATGTGGCCATTTTCCAATACACTCGATGATTACTTCATTATTCTTTTCTTGTCGGATAGAAGGGTGAAAAAGTGATTGCAAAATTATAAGTTATTTTTAATAATTAAAATAAAAATTTATTTATTTTTATCTTATAATAAAATATTTTAAAAAGATTATGTATAATAAAAAGATAATATATAGTCTTATCTTAGTGATATATCTTTAATATTGTTATTGTATTTTAACAAATTATTCTAAACAATTAAGGATATTAGTATACATCATCATAAAACTCAACTAGCAATAATTTTTAGAAAATAAAAATAAATTAGGATTTGAAATTGTGATTGATAATAACTTATTATATGTATCAAATTATTGAGAAAAGAACCTTGATAGATTAAAGATTAATTGTAAATTAATATTAAAGATATTTTATAGAGCATAGGGAGCGAGTGCAAGTTGAAGTGAGCTTATACCAAGAGTAAGTAGGAAGTAGAAGCAAAGTGTGATGAAGTAGTGAGAACCACTTCTTCATCCAAAAACTCAAAAAGTAAAAGATTAATGTAAAGAAAATCTAGATAACATGGCAAGAAATTCATTTTTGAAAGTTCTTATTGAAAGTATGGATGCTCTAGTTAACAATAAGAAGAATAAATTTATGGTAAACCTTATCTTAGTAGTAGATACTACACTAGAAGTGATTATTAAGGATGAGATGATCGAGCATGATATAATGGTTCTTAAAACCAAAGGGTTAATATGTATGTTCCATGGATACTGACTAGAATTTTCTAAGATTTAAAATTGGCTCAAGTGGAAGTGGGGATTGAATTACTTAATGAATTTTATTCTAAAATATTTTTTCCTTATTATCTTCTCTAGTTTAGAAATAATGGATTGAGGCCCTTTGTTTAGGGGTAAAGATACATTATATTTAAGACCATGGACTGATAATTTTTTTGTGGAGATAGAGACTATTAAAAGGATTTCAGTGTGGATAAGGCCTTTTGGACTTCATTATCAACACATCAATAAGGAGATTTTGAAGAATATTGGCAATACTCTATGTGAGTTCATTCTGGAGGGACAACCCTCTGACTACCTTCTCAAACATTGAATAACACAAGCTTATACTGAGAGGGGGGTGAATAGTATAAAACCACTTTTTACTTTTCTTTTCCAATAAATATTATGCAATGTATAGATAGCAATATCAATATCAGTAATCAAAGTAATGCATAAATCACCACACAATAGAGACACCACAATGTACGTGGTTCACCCAAAGTGGGCTACTCCACAAAGAAAATATTTTACTAAAATTTTATCAATCAATCTCTTGGGAATCCTTTCCCTATTACAATGTTTATGGACCTCTATCCAAAGGAGATACCAATCCCCTAAATCAAGTTCATGGATATCTATCCACAAGAGAACTCCTTCTCCTCTACTCTGGTTGGTGATCCTCTAGAAGACTACTGCCTCCACTGCATGATCTTGTGGATCCCTCTCCACTGAAGACTCTTGTCCTCACTTAGAAGACCTATCCTCACTACCCTGGCTAATGGATATCTATCCACTAGAGACTATTGTCCTCTGCTCTTTGTCACCTCCAAAGCTCTGTCTCAAATCTGCACTAAACATAGTCCTTAGGTCTAGCACAAATTTTCTCAATATCTATCTTTGGATTGGCATAAACCTGTCCTCAAATCTGTACCAAATTTTGTTCTCAATTCTACACTAAACATGGTCCTTAGGTCTAGCACAAATATTATTGGCAATTTTGGGTATGTTGCCTAGCTTCATGGTTGTGAGTTGTCATTGATGTCAAAAGGAGTTTGTGTTGATATCAAAAGGAATTTGTGTTGATGTCAAAAAGAGTTTGGTGCCAAAAAGATCTTGAAAGTTCCATGATGTTTGTTTAAGGGTTTTTAATTAAAACCATGGTGACAAGGTTAAAGGTTTTTCTTAAAACCATCTGGACTCATTAAGGGTTTTTATTAAAACCATCTTGGCTTAATGAAAAGGTTTTTGCTCCTTGAAAAAACCTTAAAAGTCCATTTTGATTATTAATAAATAAATTAACTCAAACCTTTGAAAAGGTTTTAAGTTAAGTTTATTATTAATAAAATAATAATTATTAATTTAATAATTATTATTGAAAGGGTTTCTAAACCCTTAGCGATGCCAATGTAGAAGACTTACCTCGTCGACGTCGTTTGTTTGGAAGGAGCGTCGACGTCAACTTGCATGGGATGCAAAAGACTATTAAAGGGCATTAATTCCTAAGGTTCAATACACCTCCGATTTGCATGATTACCTTCGAATTTATATTGCTCTGTGACCTTCAAATTCATATTGCTCTGTGACCTTCAATTTTGTATTGCTCTATGACCTTCGATTTTGGATTGCTCTATGATTTTTGAGTTTCGTATTGCTTTATGTTTAAGTTTTGATTTCATACGCTTGTGAGGAAGACAAATATGTTTGTCTTTAATTTCTATGAGCAAAGGGAAGGTAAAATGATGAGTGGCACTTGAGAGTTTTATTGGGCACTTGTGCTCCAACGATGGAGGCAGTGGAGCGAAGGCGCTCGCTAGGCAGAGGTGTCGAGATCGATTCACGTCGGGTATATTTCATTTTTGGTCATAGATTATTGTGCATGTGGTACAACAGTTGCCTTGGGCCATGAGTTTGGAGGAGGAAGCGCTTTGGCGCTTATGTTGGTGTCTCCACACTTCTCCTAAGGTTGGAGAATTGATTTTTGGCCAAGGTAGATCTTTTGTTGATAATGTGGAATATTTGATTTGACTTGGCAAATTATTGTTGGTAATTGGATGGAGGTATAAGGTTAAATAGAAATATTGCTTTGACATTGTTATTATTGATGCTTAATGTTTATGTGGTAAATGCATTTAGAAGTAAATGTATTTTAGGAGTTATAAGGGTTTAAGGAATAATTGTGCTTAATGTCATATTGGGGTTAGAAAGCCTTTGGAGTTATTGAGTGGATATTCTCTTGTAATTATTTTTGAGGTTGAAGTTATTTTGTGATATATTAAGTAGGAGTTATAAGGTGTAAAGGAATATTGTTGATATGTATATTTGTGAGTTTTGATTATTGATGAGTTGGAGTGATAAGGTGTTATTAGGACTCTTATCATTGTGCATTATTCCATTGTTGCTAACTCTAATTTGTGGCAAATTGAGAGTTAGTGTTGTGACAGATTTTGAGTTCTCCTTCTTCATCAAAGTAAAGGTATGGGCACATTCTTCCATGGTTATTATTGATTGATGGTTTTCTAAAAATAAGTTTGGAGTGAAAAGGATTAAATTAAGTTTCCTTATTTGGAGTGGATCTTATTTTTTGAAAGTGGAAGTATTGATTATGCATTATGAGATCATGATGAGTTTATGAGTTATTGCATAATTCTGGTTTATGAGAGTGGAAGCATTTGAAGTTTGCTTTAGGGTTTTTGAGTGAGAAGCTTATGCCATTGCTATAAGTTGTTGAAACCCTAATTGAGTTGTTTGGTTGTTGAGAGTTGAAGGATAGAACATATTGAGTCTCTAACAATTCTCTTTATGCTTCTATGAGATTGATTTGAGTTGAGATTGAAAGTTGAAGGATAGAACATATTGAGTCTCTAACAATTCTCTTTATGCTTCTATGAGATTGATTTGAGTTGAGATTGAGAGTTGAAGGATAGAACATATTGAGTCTCTAAAAATTATCTTTATGCTTCTATGATATTGATTTGATATGATTGGATGAAACACATTGGGTCTCTAACAATTCTCTTTGTGTGTTCACATTGGGCAAGTTTCTTGGTAAACTTGCTTGAGCTGATTTGGGCAAGTTCTTGGTGAGCTTGCTAGGACTGATTTGGATAGGTTCTTGTTGAAGAACTTGTGGACATATTTGATGAAGTCTTGGTGAAGACTTGTGAGCAGTTGTGATTGATTTGTTCAAGATTTTGGCTTAAGCTTGGGACAGATCTGACAGAGATTTGAGAGCAGATTTGTGTTGGACCAGAGGACTGAGTTTGGTGCAGATTTGTGATAGAGTTTGAGAGGACTTGTGCTAGACCGACTGACTATGTTTAGTACAGGTTTTGATGAGCAGATGTGGAGGTGATCAATGAGGACAGAAGTCTCTAGAGCTAGAGCAAGGAGGACAGGACGTCTTCTATGGAAAGGAGTTCCACCTGCTAGCGGCAGAAGAGGCAGTGATCTTCTGAAGTATCATTTCCAGAGCTTTGGGGGATAGGACATCTCCTTTGGGTAGGAGGCTCATAAATACTTGTTGAGGGGATAGGACATCTCCTTTGGGTAGGAGGCTCATAAATACTTGTTGAGGGGAAGGATTCTCCTTTGGGCAGGAGGCTCATAAATACTTGTTGAGGGGAAGGATTCTCCTTTGGATAGGAAGTTCATAAAATTTGTAATAGGGAAAGGATTTCCCAAAGAACTTGATTGAGAAAGATTTTAGTGAAAATATTTTTGTGGATGTAGCCCATCTTGGGTGAACCACGTTAAAATGGCTCTTCTTTGTGTGTTGCTTTCTGTGATGGTTAATGTTATGGTGATGCCACTGCTATCTAAAGTAAAGTTTTTTAAATGGTTGCATCTTATACTATTCACCCCCCTCTCAGTATAAGTCTATGTTCTTCAATTGGTATCAGAGTGGGTCTCTCCAGGAAGAGCCTAACAGCTTGGAGAAGGATCCCTCGGAAGATCATATGAGCACAAAAAGTGATGAAGAGATTGAATTTGATTTGAAAGGGGAATTCTTTTTGGCCCTAAGAAATCTGGAAAAAGTCAGGGAAGAGAATTTTGTTTTAAAACAACAAAATCAAGAAGAAGAGATGGCCAAAATAGAACTATCTCAAAATCTCACAGACTTCAAGATCCTAGCTGAAGAAGGAAAGAAAGTTGAGCAGGTTTTGATAGAGGTTTTGAAAGGGAAGGAAGTTGAATGTGAGAGACTTGAAGAAGAGGTGGTTTCTCTAAGAGTTAGACTTGAACAGATGAGTCTTAAACAAAATATTTTTCTTGGAAAGCAAAGGGAAGAAGATCTCCATATCCAAGAAGCAGGAACATCCAGAAGAAATAAAGTCAACTTTCAAAAACCAAAGGATACCAGAAAAGAAGAAAACAAAGGAGAGCAATGGACAAGAGTTGATCACAAAAGAAGGAACACTCATCAAAGGCTTCCAAATAGGTTACATAATACTTTCCATGGCTATTGTTTTTCTTGCAATAAATATGGTCATAGAGCTATCCATTGTACTAGGATTGTGAATGACAATGTTAAGAAAAATGTTAATTCTTTTGCACCACTCATGGATGATAGTATTATGTGTTACAAATGCAATAATTTTGGGCATATAGCTAGAATGTGTAAATTGGAAAGATCTAGTGAAGTGAATGTTAGGAAAACAAATGGAAATAAAACTAGATCTATGATAGTTCAAACTCCTCTTCATGCTCAAGATAAGGAAGAAAAATGGTACCTTGATAGTGGATGTTCTAGGCACATGACTGGAGAAAAAGAAAAGTTTATAGTTCTCAAAGAAACTAGTAGAGGGTCAGTTAGCTTTGGAGATAACAGATCAGCTAAAATTTGTGGAAAGGGTTCTCTAAGTTTAGATGGAAAAACCAGAACTGAAAATGTGCTTTATGTAGAAGGATTGAGACATAATATTTTGAGTGTTAGCCAACTTTGTGATCAGGGGTCATATGGTGACTTTCTATTCGATAGATGTGAGATAAGGAAAGTAGAGAATGGAAAAATCATTGCTAATGCAAGACGAACTCCTAACAACCTCTACATGCTAAGTGAGATAAAAAGGGAAAAGTGTTTTTTGTCTCAAGAGGATGAAAGTTGGCTATGGCATAAAAGAATGGGACATTTGAGCTTTGATAATCTTATCAACATTAGCCATAAGAAAGCAGTCAGAGACTTACCTAAATTGAAAAGACCCCAAAATACTATTTGTGGTCCTTGTCAACATGGAAAGCAAACTAGAACCAACTTTAAGGCTAAAGGGTACATGTCATCCAAACCTTTAGATCTTATTCATACTGATTTGTGTGGTCCCACCAGAACTCAGAGTATACAGGGAGAGAGTTACTTCATGCTTTTCATAGATGATTTCTCTAGAATGACTTGGGTTACCTTTCTGAAAGAAAAATCTGAAGCCCTTGACAAGTTTAAAGCCTTCAAAGAAATGATAGAGAATGAAATAGACAAAAGAATAAAATGCTTAAGATCAGATAGAGGAGGAGAATTCACTTCAAATGAATTTGTGGATTATTGTGAGCAACAAGGGATTAAGAGGGAATTTTCAGCAGCAAGAACTCCTCAACAAAATGGAGTAGTTGAAAGAAAAAATAGAACTATTGAAAATATGGCTAGAGCTATGTTGAATGAGTCAAAGCTTCCTGATGGTTTTTGGAAAGAGGCAGTTAGTACAACAGTGTATATTATCACCAGAGCTCAGTTAAGAGTCAATCATCACAAAACTCCCTATGAGCTATGGAAAGGAAGACCAACCACAGTAAAACATTTTAGAGTTTTTGGTAGTAAATGTTACATCAGAAGGGAAGATCAGAATTTAGGGAAGTTTGATCCTAGATGTGATGAGGGCATTTTTCTTGGGTACTCCAACAAGAGCAAAGCCTATAGATGCTACAACAAAAGAACTTGTACTATTGTGGAAAGCATAAATGTTATAGTGGATGAGAAAATAGGGATAAGAGAACCAGTTCAAGAAATTGATGATGAAGATTGCCAAGAAGAATTCAAGGAGGATTCAGATAAAGAAGAAGAGGAAAGACAACAACTCCTTCCTAAAACTCCATCCAGATATGTTCAGAAACACCATCCAAAGGATCAAATCATTGGTAATCCGGAAGTCAGACAGACAAGGAGAAGAATCATATCTTCAAATTCCCATACAGATGTTTCGTTGTTATCTCAGATTGAGCCAAAATATCTCAGTGAAGCCTGTGCAGATAAGTTTTGGATAAATGCTATGAATGAAGAATTGGAACAGATAGAGAAGAGTGAGACTTGGGAACTTGTTCCAAGACCTAAAGATAAAAATGTCATTGGCACTAAGTGGGTCTTCAGAAACAAGCTAAATGAAGATGGTCAGGTAGTCAGAAATAAAGCAAGGTTAGTTTGCAAAGGTTATGCTCAAGTAGAAGGAATTGATTTTGAAGAAAATTTTGCTCCAGTTGCTCGTCTTGAGGCTATCAGAATGTTTTTGGCTTTTTCAAGTTTTAAAAACTTCAAGGTCTATCAGATGGATGTCAAATCAGCTTTTCTAAATGGTGTGTTAGAAGAAGAAGTCTACATTGAACAACCAGAAGGGTTCTTACTTTCAAAAAATTCAGATTTTGTGTGTAGATTGAAAAAGGTATTGTATGGTTTGAAACAAGCTCCTAGGGCTTGGTATTCGAGGCTTGACAGGTATCTTCAGAAACAAGGTTTCAGAAAAGGTATGGTAGATAGCAATTTGTATATAAAAAATGATGGAAATAATATCTTAATTGTGGTTGTTTATGTTGATGATATCATTTTTGGAGGTAATAACACCAAAATGTGTAAATATTTTGCTAAAAATATGCAGAGTGAATTTGAGATGTCCATGATTGGGGAATTGTCCTTCTTCTTAGGACTTCAGATTGCCCAATCAGAAGAAGGAATATTTCTCTCACAAGGCAAGTACATAAGAGAGATGCTAAAAAATTTTGGTATGGAGGATAGCAAACCTGTTAGTACTCCAATGATTACAGGGTGTAAGTTGAGCAAGGATGATGAATCTCTAGAGGTAGATCAAAGGTTGTACAGATCCATGATTGGAAGTTTGCTTTATGTTACAGACTACCAGACCAGACATCATGCGAGGTAGTGGGACTAGTTGCAAGGTTTCAAGTTGCACCAAAAGAAACTCATGTTATGGCAGTAAAAAGGATTCTCAGATATCTGAAAGGCACTATGGATCTTGGGCTTTGGTATCCCAAGAGTGATAAGTTCACTCTCACAGCTTTTACAGATGCAGATTGGGCCGACAATATTGATGACAGAAAAAGCACCAGTGGTGGAGCTTTCTTTTTGGGGAATTGTTTAGTTGCTTGGTTAAGCAAGAAACAACCTTCAATTTCCTTGTCTACAACAGAGGCAGAATACATAGCAGCAGTAGCTTGTTGTACACAAGTTTTATGGATGAAGACTACCTTGGAGGATTTCAAAATAAAGCATGATCAACCCATTTCCATATTGTGTGATAATACAAGTGCCATAAGTATCTCCAAGAATCCAATAATGCACTCAAGAACAAAGCATATTCCCATCAAATATCACTTTCTGAGAGAGCAGGTTCAGGACAAGCAGGTTAAGCTAGAATATGTGCCTACTAAGGAACAAATTGTTGACATTTTCACCAAACCTCTTCCAAGAGAGACTTTTGAGTATTTAAGGAAGAAGTTGGGAGTAGTTTTACTCCCACCCCAGAATTAATCACCTCAACAGGAGGTGGGGGAGGGGCTAAGCTAAGAGGCTCATTCTTAGCCCTGAGCCCCAAAGGTGACCCTTTGCCATTGATGACAAAGGGGGAGAGATTTGAGTAAGGGGGAGAGCCTTGAGTCGGGGGAGCAAAGCTTGAGAGGATGGTTTTCAGTTGGTTTTAGTTTTGATAGTTGGTAGTGGTTTCAGTAGTGGTTTGCCATCAATGACAAAGGGGGAGATTGTTGGTAATTTTGGGTATGTTGCCTAGCTTCATGGTTGTGAGTTGTCATTGATGTCAAAAGGAGTTTGTGTTGATATCAAAAGGAATTTGTGTTGATGTCAAAAAGAGTTTGGTGCCAAAAAGATCTTGAAAGTTCCATGATGTTTGTTTAAGGGTTTTTAATTAAAACCATGGTGACAAGGTTAAAGGTTTTTCTTAAAACCATCTGGACTCATTAAGGGTTTTTATTAAAACCATCTTGGCTTAATGAAAAGGTTTTTGCTCCTTGAAAAAACCTTAAAAGTCCATTTTGATTATTAATAAATAAATTAACTCAAACCTTTGAAAAGGTTTTAAGTTAAGTTTATTATTAATAAAATAATAATTATTAATTTAATAATTATTATTGAAAGGGTTTCTAAACCCTTAGCGATGCTAATGTAGAAGACTTACCTCACCGACGTCATTTGTTTGGAAGGAGCGCCGACGTCAACTTGCATGGGATGCAAAAGACTATTAAAGGGCATTAATTCCTAAGGTTCAATACACCTCCGATTTGCGTGATTACCTTCGAATTTGTATTGCTCTATGACCTTCGATTTTATTTGTGACCTTCAATTTTGTATTGCTCTATGACCTTCGATTTTAGATTGCTCTGTGATTTTTGAGTTTCGTATTGCTCTGTGTTTAAGTTTCGATTTCATACGCCTATGAGGAAGACAAATATATTTGTCTTTAATTTTTATGAGCAAAGGGAAGGTAAAATGATGAGTGGCGCTTGAGAGTTTCGTTGGGCACTTGTGCTCCAATGACGGAGGCAGTGGAGCGAAGGCGCTCGCTAGGCAGAGGTGTCGAGATCGATTCACATTGGGCATGTTTCATTTTTGGTCATGGATTATTGTGCACGTGGTACAGCAATTGCCTTGGGCCATGAGTTTGGAGGAGGAAGCACTTTGGCGCTTATGTTGGTGTCTCCACACTTCTCCTAAGGTTGGAGAATTGATTTTTGGCCAAGGTAGATCTTTTGTTGATAATGTGGAATATTTGATTTGACTTGGCAAATTATTGTTGGTAATTGGATGGAGGTATAAGGTTAAATAGAAATATTGCTTTGACATTGTTATTATTGATGCTTAATGTTTATGTGGTAAATGCATTTAGAAGTAAATGTATTTTAGGAGTTATAAGGGTTTAAGGAATAATTGTGCTTAATGTCATATTGGGGTTAGAAAGCCTTTGGAGTTATTGAGTGGATATTCTCTTGTAATTATTTTTGAGGTTGAAGTTATTTTGTGATATATTAAGTAGGAGTTATAAGGTGTAAAGGAATATTGTTGATATGTATATTTGTGAGTTTTGATTATTGATGAGTTGGAGTGATAAGGTGTTATTAGGACTCTTATCATTGTGCATTATTCCATTGTTGCTAACTCTAATTTGTGGCAAATTGAGAGTTAGTGTTGTGACAGATTTTGAGTTCTCCTTCTTCATCAAAGTAAAGGTATGGGCACATTCTTCCATGGTTATTATTGATTGATGGTTTTCTAAAAATAAGTTTGGAGTGAAAAGGATTAAATTAAGTTTCCTTATTTGGAGTGGATCTTATTTTATGAAAGTGGAAGTATTGATTATGCATTATGAGATCATGATGAGTTTATGAGTTATTGCATAATTCTGGTTTATGAGAGTGGAAGCATTTGAAGTTTGCTTTAGGGTTTTTGAGTGAGAAGCTTATGCCATTGCTATAAGTTGTTGAAACCCTAATTGAGTTGTTTGGTTGTTGAGAGTTGAAGGATAGAACATATTGAGTCTCTAAAAATTCTCTTTATGCTTCTATGAGATTGATTTGAGTTGAGATTGAAAGTTGAAGGATAGAACATATTGAGTCTCTAACAATTCTCTTTATGCTTCTATGAGATTGATTTGAGTTGAGATTGAGAGTTGAAGGATAGAACATATTGAGTCTCTAACAATTATCTTTATGCTTCTATGATATTGATTTGATATGATTGGATGAAACACATTGGGTCTCTAACAATTCTCTTTGTGTGTTCACATTGGGCAAGTTTCTTGGTAAACTTGCTTGAGCTGATTTGGGCAAGTTCTTGGTGAGCTTGCTAGGACTGATTTGGATAGGTTCTTGTTGAAGAACTTGTGGACATATTTGATGAAGTCTTGGTGAAGACTTGTGAGTAGTTGTGATTGATTTGTTCAAGCTTTTGGCTTAATCTTGGGACAGATTTGACAGATATTTGAGAGCAGATTTGTGTTGGACCAGAGGACTGAGTTTGGTGCAGATTTGTGATAGAGTTTGAGAGGACTTGTGTTGGACCGATTGAATGTGTTTAGTACAAGTTTTGATGAGCAACTATGGAGGTGATCAGTGAGGACAAAAGTCTCTAGAGCTAGAGCAAGGAGGACAGGACGTCTTCTATGGAAAGGAGTTCCACCTACTAGCGGTAGAAGAGGCAATGATCTTCTGAAGTATCATTTCCAGAGCTTTGGGGGATAGGACATCTCCTTTGGGTAGGAGGCTCATAAATACTTGTTGAGGGGATAGGACATCTCCTTTGGGTAGGAGGCTCATAAATACTTGTTGAGGGGAAGGATTCTCCTTTGGGCAGGAGGCTCATAAATACTTGTTGAGGGGAAGGATTCTCCTTTGGATAGGAAGTTCATAAAATTTGTAATAGGGAAAGGATTTCCCAAAGAACTTGATTGAGAAAGCTTTTAGTGAAAATATTTCTGTGGATGTAGCCCATATTGGGTGAACCACATTAAAATGGCTCTTCTTTGTGTGTTGCTTTCTATGATGGTTAATGTTATGGTGATGCCACTGCTATCTAAAGTAAAGTTTTTTAAATGGTTGCATCTTATATTATTCACCCCCCTCTCAGTATAAGTCTATGTTCTTCAATTGGTATCAGAGCGGGTCTCTCCAGGAAGAGCCTAACATCTTGGAGAAGGATCCCTCGAAAGATCATATGAGCATGAAAAGTGATGAAGAGATTGAAT
The DNA here is from genome assembly GCA_028583015.1 of Wollemia nobilis. NCBI lineage: Eukaryota > Viridiplantae > Streptophyta > Pinopsida > Araucariales > Araucariaceae > Wollemia > Wollemia nobilis. Next base: position 12,520,357 of record JAQPPZ010001125.1, read on the forward strand.
TTGATTTGAAAGGGGAATTATTTTTGGCCCTAAGAAATCTAGAAAAAGTTAGGGAAGAGAATTTTGTTTTAAAACAACAAAATCAAGAAGAAGAGATGGCCAAAATAGAACTATCTCAAAATCTCACAGACTTCAAGATCCTAGATGAAGAAGGAAAGAAAGTTGAGCAGGTTTTGACGAGAGGTTTTGAAAGGGAAGGAAGCTGAATGTGAGAGACTTGAAGAAGAGGTGGTTTCTCTAAGAGTTAGACTTGAACAGATGAGTCTTAAACAAAATATTTTTCTTGGAAAGCAAAGGGAAGAAGATCTCCATATCCAAGAAGCAGGAACATCCAACAGAAATAAAGTCAACTTTCAAAAACCAAAGGATACCAGAAAAGAAGAAAACAAAGGAGAGCAATGGACAAGAGTTGATCACAAAAGAAGGAACACTCATCAAAGGCTTCCAAACAGGTTACATAATACTTTCCATGGCTATTGTTTTTCTTGCAATAAATATGGTCATAGAGCTATCCATTGTACTAGGATTGTGAATGACAATGTTAAGAAAAATGTTAATTCTTTTGCACCACTCATGGATGATAGTATTATGTGTTACAAATGCAATAATTTTGGGCATATAGCTAGAATGTGTAAATTGGAAAGATCTAGTGAAGTGAATGTTAGGAAAACAAATGGAAATAAAACTAGATCTATGATAGTTCAAACTGCTCTTCATGCTCAAGATAAGGAAGAAAAATGGTACCTTGATAGTGGATGTTCTAGGCACATGACTGGAGAAAAAGAAAAGTTTATAGTTCTCAAAGAAACTAGTAGAGGGTCAGTTAGCTTTGGAGATAACAGATCAGCTAAAATTTGTGGAAAGGGTTCTCTAAGTTTAGATGGAAAAACCAGAACTAAAAATGTGCTTTATGTAGAAGGATTGAGACATAATATTTTGAGTGTTAGCCAACTTTGTGATCAGGGTCATATGGTGACTTTCTATTCCGATAGATGTGAGATAAGGAAAGTAGAGAATGGAAAAATCATTGCTAATGCAAGACGAACTCCTAACAACCTCTACATGCTAAGTGAGATAAAAAGGGAAAAGTGTTTTTTGTCTCAAGAGGATGAAAGTTGGCTATGGCATAAAAGAATGGGACATTTGAGCTTTGATAATCTTATCAACATTAGCCATAAGAAAGCAGTCAGAGACTTACCTAAATTGAAAAGACCCCAAAATACTATTTGTGGTCCTTGTCAACATGGAAAGCAAACTAGAACCAACTTTAAGGCTAAAGGGTACATGTCATCCAAACCTTTAGATCTTATTCATACTGATTTGTGTGGTCCCACCAGAACTCAGAGTATACAGGGAGAGAGTTACTTCATGCTTTTCATAGATGATTTCTCTAGAATGACTTGGGTTACCTTTCTGAAAGAAAAATCTGAAGCCCTTGACAAGTTTAAAGCCTTCAAAGAAATGATAGAGAATGAAATAGACAAAAGAATAAAATGCTTAAGATCAGATAGAGGAGGAGAATTCACTTCAAATGAATTTGTGGATTATTGTGAGCAACAAGGGATTAAGAGGGAATTTTCAGTAGCAAGAACTCCTCAACAAAATGGAGTAGTTGAAAGAAAAAATAGAACTATTGAAAATATGGCTAGAGCTATGTTGAATGAGTCAAAGCTTCCTGATGGTTTTTGGAAAGAGGCAGTTAGTACAACAATGTATATTATCACCAGAGCTCAGTTAAGAGTCAATCATCACAAAAATCCCTATGAGCTATGGAAAGGAAGACCAACCATAGTAAAACATTTTAGAGTTTTTGGTAGTAAATGTTACATCAGAAGGGAAGATCAGAATTTAGGGAAGTTTGATCCTAGATGTGATGAGGGCATTTTTCTTGGGTACTCCAACAAGAGCAAAGCCTATAGATGCTACAACAAAAGAACTTGTACTATTGTGGAAAGCATAAATGTTACAGTGGATGAGAAAATAGGGATAAGAGAACCAGTTCAAGAAATTGATGATGAAGATTGCCAAGAAGAATTCAAGGAGGATTCAGATAAAGAAGAAGAGGAAAGACAACAACTCCTTCCTAAAACTCCATCCAGATATGTTCAGAAACACCATCCAAAGGATCAAATCATTGGTAATCCAGAAGTCAGACAGACAAGGAGAAGAATCATATCTTCAAATTCCCATACAGATGTTTCGTTGTTATCTCAGATTGAGCCAAAATATCTCAGTGAAGCCTATGTAGATAAGTTTTGGATAAATGCTATGAATGAAGAATTGGAATAGATAGAGAAGAGTGAGACTTGGGAACTTGTTCCAAGACCTAAAGATAAAAATGTCATTGGCACTAAGTGGGTCTTCGAGAAACAAGCTAAATGAAGATGGTCAGGTAGTCAGAAATAAAGCAAGGTTAGTTTGCAAAGGTTATGCTCAAGTAGAAGGAATTGATTTTGAAGAAACTTTTGCTCCAGTTGCTCGTCTTGAGGCTATCAGAATGTTTTTGGCTTTTTCAAGTTTTAAAAACTTCAAGGTCTATCAGATGGATGTCAAATCAGCTTTTCTAAATGGTGTGTTAGAAGAAGAAGTCTACATTGAACAACCAGAAGGGTTCTTACTTTCAAAAAATTTAGATTTTGTGTGTAGATTGAAAAAGGTATTGTATGGTTTGAAACAAGCTCCTAGGGCTTGGTATTCGAGGCTTGACAGGTATCTTCAGAAACAAGGTTTCAGAAAAGGTATGGCAGATAGCAATTTGTATATCAAAAATGATGGAAATAATATCTTAATTGTGGTTGTTTATGTTGATGATATCATTTTTGGAGGTAATAACACCAAAATGTGTAAATATTTTGCTAACAATATGCAGAGTGAATTTGAGATGTCCATGATTGGGGAATTTTCCTTCTTCTTAGGACTTCAGATTGCCCAATCAGAAGAAGGAATATTTCTCTCACAAGGCAAGTACATAAGAGAGATGCTGAAAAAGTTTGGTATGGAGGATAGCAAACCTGTTAGTACTCCAATGATTACAAGGTGTAAGTTGAGCAAGGATGATGAATCTCCAGAGGTAGATCAAAGGTTGTACAGATCCATGATTGGTAGTTTGCTTTATGTTACAGCTACCAGACCAGACATCATGCAGGCAGTGGGACTAGTTGCAAGGTTTTAGGTTGCACCAAAAGAAACTCATGTTATGGCAGTAAAAAGGATTCTCAGATATCTGAAAGGCACTATGGATCTTGGGCTTTGGTATCCCAAGAGTGATAAGTTCACTCTCATAGCTTTTATAGATGCAGATTGGGTCGACAATATTGATGACAAAAAAAGCACCAATGGTGGAGCTTTCTTTTTTGGGAATTGTTTAGTTGCTTGGTTAAGCAAGAAACAACCTTCAGTTTCCTTGTCTACAATAGAGGCAGAATACATAGCAGCAGTAGCTTGTTGTACACAAGTTTTATGGATGAAGACTACCTTGGAGGATTTCAAAATAAAGCATGATCAACCCATTTCCATATTGTGTGATAATACAAGTGCCATAAGTATCTCCAAGAATCTAGTAATGCACTCAAGAACAAAGCATATTCCCATCAAATATCACTTTCTGAGAGAGAACGTTCAGGACAAGCAAGTTAAGCTAGAATATGTGCCTACTAAGGAATAGATTGCTGACATTTTCACCAAACCTCTTCCAAGAGAGACTTTTGAGTATTTAAGGAAGAAGTTGGGAGTAGTTTTACTCCCACCCCAGAATTAATCACCTCAACAGGAGGTGGGGGAGGGGCTAAGCTAAGAGGCTCATTCTTAGCCCTGAGCCCCAAAGGTGACCCTTTGCCATTGATGACAAAGGGGGAGAGATTTGAGTAAGGGGGAGAGCCTTGAGTCAGGGGGAGCAAAGCTTCAGAGGATGGTTTTCAGTTGGTTTTAGTTTTGACAGTTGGTAGTGGTTTCAGTAGTGGTTTGCCATCAATGACAAAGGGGGAGATTGTTGGCAATTTTGGGTATGTTGCCTAGCTTCATGGTTGTGAGTTGTCATTGATGTCAAAAGGAGTTTGTGTTGATATCAAAAGGAATTTGTGCTGATGTCAAAAAGAGTTTGGTGCCAAAAATATCTTGAAAGTTCCATGATGTTTGTTTAAGGGTTTTTAATTAAAACCATGGTGACAAGGTTAAAGGTTTTTCTTAAAACCATCTGGACTCATTAAGGGTTTTTATTAAAACCATCTTGGCTTAATGAAAAGGTTTTTGCTCCTTGAAAAAACCTTAAAAGTCCATTTTGATTATTAATAAATAAATTAACTCAAACCTTTGAAAAGGTTTTAAGTTAAGTTTATTATTAATAAAATAATAATTATTAATTTAATAATTATTATTGAAAGGGTTTCTAAACCCTTAGCGATGCTAATGTAGAAGACTTACCTCACCGACGTCATTTTTTTGGAAGGAGCACCGACGTCAACTTGCATGGGATGCAAAAGACTATTAAAGGGCATTAATTCCTAAGGTTCAATACACCTCCGATTTGTGTGATTACCTTCAAATTTATTCGATTGATTTTATTGCTCTATGACCTTCAATTTCTATTGCTCTATGACCTTCGATTTTGGATTGCTCTATGATTTTTGAGTTTCATATTGCTCTATGTTTAAGTTTCAATTTCATACGCCTATGAGGAAGACAAATCTATTTGTCTTTAATTTATATGAGCAAAGGGAAGGTAAAATGATGAGTGGTGCTTGAGAGTTTTATTGGGCACTTGTGCTCCAATGATGAAGGCAGTGGAGTGAAGGCGCTCGCTAGGAAGAGGTGTCGAGATCGATTCACATTGGGCATGTTTCATTTTTGGTCATGGATTATTGTGCACGTGGTACAACAGTTGCCTTGGGCCATGAGTTTGGAGGAGGAAGCACTTTGGCGCTTATGTTGGTGTCTCCACACTTCTCCTAAGGTTGGAGAATTGATTTTTGGCCAAGGTAGATCTTTTGTTGATAATGTGGAATATTTGATTTGACTTGGCAAATTATTGTTGGTAATTGGATGGAGGTATAAGGTTAAATAGAAATATTGCTTTGACATTGTTATTATTGATGCTTAATGTTTATGTGGTAAATGCATTTAGAAGTAAATGTATTTTAGGAGTTATAAGGGTTTAAGGAATAATTGTGCTTAATGTCATATTGGGGTTAGAAAGCCTTTGGAGTTATTGAGTGGATATTCTCTTGTAATTATTTTTGAGGTTGAAGTTATTTTATGATATATTAAGTAGGAGTTATAAGGTGTAAAGGAATATTGTTGATATGTATATTTGTGAGTTTTGATTATTGATGAGTTGGAGTGATAAGGTGTTATTAGGACTCTTATCATTGTGCATTATTCCATTGTTGCTAACTCTAATTTGTGGCAAATTGAGAGTTAGTGTTGTGACAGATTTTGAGTTCTCCTTCTTCATCAAAGTAAAGGTATGGGCACATTCTTCCATGGTTATTATTGATTGATGGTTTTCTAAAAATAAGTTTGGAGTGAAAAGGATTAAATTAAGTTTCCTTATTTGGAGTGGATCTTATTTTCTGAAAGTGGAAGTATTGATTATGCATTATGAGATCATGATGAGTTTATGAGTTATTGCATAATTCTAGTTTATGAGAGTGGAAGCATTTGAAGTTTGCTTTAGGGTTTTTGAGTGAGAAGCTTATGCCATTGCTATAAGTTGTTGAAACCCTAATTGAGTTGTTTGGTTGTTGAGAGTTGAAGGATAGAACATATTGAGTCTCTAACAATTCTCTTTATGCTTCTATGAGATTGATTTGAGTTGAGATTGAAAGTTGAAGGATAGAACATATTGAGTCTCTAACAATTCTCTTTATGCTTCTATGAGATTGATTTGAGTTGAGATTGAGAGTTGAAGGATAGAACATATTGAGTCTCTAACAATTCTCTTTATGCTTCTATGAGATTGATTTGATATGATTGGATGAAACACATTGGGTCTCTAACAATTCTCTTTGTGTGTTCACATTGGGCAAGTTTCTTGGTAAACTTGCTTGAGCTGATTTGGGCAAGTTCTTGGTGAGCTTGCTAGGACTGATTTGGATAGGTTCTTGTTGAAGAACTTGTGGACAGATTTGATGAAGTCTTGGTGAAGACTTGTGAGTAGTTGTGATTGATTTGTTCAAGCTTTTGGCTTAAGCTTGGGATAGATCTGACAGAGATTTGAGAGCAGATTTGTGTTGGACCAGAGGACTGAGTTTGGTGTAGATTTGTGATAGAGTTTGAGAGGACTTGTGTTGGACCGACTGAATGTGTTTAGTACAGGTTTTGATGAGCAGTTGTGGAGGTGATCAGTGAGGATAGAAGTCTCTAGAGCTAGAGCAAGGAGGATAGGATGTCTTCTATGGAAAGGAGTTCCACCTGCTAGCGGTAGAAGAGGCAGTGATCTTCTGAAGTATCATTTCTAGAGCTTTGGGGGATAGGACATCTCCTTTGGGTAGGAGGCTCATAAATACTTGTTGAGGGGATAGGACATCTCCTTTGGGTAGGAGGCTCATAAATACTTGTTGAGGGGAAGGATTCTCCTTTGGGCAGGAGGCTCATAAATACTTGTTGAGGGGAAGGATTCTCCTTTGGATAGGAAGTTCATAAAATTTGTAATAGGGAAAGGATTTCCCAAAGAACTTGATTGAGAAAGCTTTTAGTGAAAATATTTTTGTGGATGTAGCCCATCTTGGGTGAACCACGTTAAAATGGCTCTTCTTTGTGTGTTGCTTTCTATGATGGTTAATGTTATGGTGATGCCACTGCTATCTAAAGTAAAGTTTTTTAAATGGTTGCATCTTATACTGTTCACCCCCTCTCAGTATAAGTCTATGTTCTTCAATTGGTATCAGAGTGGGTCTCTCCAAGAAGAGCCTAACAACTTGGAGAAGGATCCATCGAAAGATCATATGAGCATGGAAAGTGATGAAGAGATTGAATTTTAATTAAAATGGGAATTCTATTTGTCCTTAAGAAATCTAGAAAAAGTTAGGAAAGAAAATTTTGTTTTAAAACAACAAAATAAAGAAGAAGATATGGCCAAAATAGAACTATCTCAAAATCTCATAGACTTCAATATCCTAGATGAAGAAGGAAAGAAAGTTGAGTAGGTTTTGACAGAGGTTTTAAAAAGGGAAGGAAGTTGAATGTGAGATACTTGAAGAAGAGGTGGTTTCTATAAGAGTTAGACTTGAACAGATGAGTCTTAAACAAAATATTTTTCTTGGAAAGCAAAAGGAAGAAGATCTCCATATCCAAGAAGTAGGAACATCTAGTAGAAATAAAGTCAACTTTCAAAAACCAAAGGATACCAGAAAAGAAGAAAACAAAGGAGAGCAATGGAAAAGAGTTGATCACAAAAGAAGGAACACTCATCAAAGGCTTTCAAACAGGTTACATAATACTTTCCACGGCTATTGTTTTTCTTGCAATAAATATGGTCATAGAGCTATCCATTGTACTAGTATTGTGAATGACAATGTTAAGAAAAATGTTAATTCTTTTGCACCACTCATGGATGATAGTATTATGTGTTACAAATGCAATAATTTTGGGCATATAGCTAGAATGTGTAAATTGGAAAGACCTAGTGAAGTGAATGTTAGGAAAAAAAATGGAAATAAAACTAGATCTATGATAGTTCAAACTGCTCTTCATGCTCAATATAAGGAAGAAAAATGGTACCTTGATAGTGGATGTTCTAGGCACATGACTGGAGAAAAATAAAATATTATAGTTCTCAAAGAAACTAGTAGAGGGTCAGTTAGCTTTGGAGATAATAGATCAGCTAAAATTTGTGGAAAGGGTTCTCTAAGTTTAGATGGAAAAACCAGAACTGAAAATGTGCTTTATGTAGAAGGATTGAGACATAATCTTTTGAGTCTTAGCCAACTTTGTGATCAGGGTCATATGGTGACTTTCTATTCATATAGATGTGAGATAAGGAAAGTAGAGAATGGAAAAATCATTGCTAATGCAAGATGAAATCCTAACAACCTCTACATGCTAAGTGAGATAAAAAGGGAAAAGTGTTTTTTTGTCTCAAGAGGATGAAATTTGGCTATGGCATAAAAGAATGGGACATTTGAGCTTTGATAATCTTATCAACATTATCCATAAGAAAGCATTCAAAGACTTACCTAAATTGAAAATACCCCAAAATACTATTTGTGGTCCTTGTCAACATGGAAAGCAAACTAGAACCAGCTTTCAAGGCTAAAGGGTATATGTCATCCAAACCTTTAGATCTTATTCATACTAATTTGTGTGGTCCCACTAGATCTCAGAGTATACAGGGAGAGAGTTACTTCATGCTTTTCATAGATGATTTCTCTAGAATGACTTGGGTTACCTTTCTGAAAGAAAAATCTAAAGCCCTTGACAAGTTTAAAGCCTTCAAAGAAATGATAGAGAATGAAATAGATAAAATAATAAAATGCTTAAGATTAGATATGGGAGGAGAATTCACTTCAAATGAATTTGTGGATTATTGTGAGCAACAAGGGATTAAGAGGGAATTTTCAGCAGCAAGAACTCCTCAACAAAATGGAGTAGTTGAAAGAAGAAATAGAACTATTAAAAATATAGCTAGAGTTATGTTGAATGCTTCAAAGCTTCTTGATGGTTTTTGGAAAGAGGTAGTTAGTACAGCAATGTATATTATCACCAGAGCTCATTTAAGAGTCAATCATCAAAAAACTCCCTATGAGCTATGAAAAGGAAGACCAGCCACAGTAAAACATTTTAGAGTTTTTAGTAGTAAATGTTACATCAAAAGGGAATATCAAAATTTAAGGAAGTTTGATCCTAGATGTGATGAGGGCATTTTTTTGGGTACTCCAGTAAGAGCAAAGCCTATAGATGCTACAACAAAAGAACTTGTACTCTTGTGGAAAGCATAAATGTTATAGTGGATGATAAAATAGGGATAAGAGAACCAGTTCAAGAAATTTATGATGAAGTGTTAGGGTAAAATAAGGTAGTGTATTGCATTACACTACGTGGGGTTATTACATTTACTTTTCTATGTAATTATGTAATTACCATGAGATATTTTCCTCATGGTTAAACTAGGTAAGTACCTAAATATCCTATGTTAGATATTTAGGTTAGTGTTATGGTTAGAACTCTCAACCTAGGTTAGTGGTTGGCTACACGTCTCTCCTATCGTGTTGGTTAGTGAGATAGATGATGTTAGTTGATTAGAATGTTATATATATTTATTTAATTAAATGCAATACCTAATGTTCATTTTCTAATTAATTTGGACTTACCTCGGACCTACATTGGTATCAGAGCCTCGCTTCTCCACCCATAGCTATGGATTCTCCAATGTTGCAGATTCCCACGGATTACCAGAGGTGCTCAACATAGTTTTCCTCACACAGGAGACCCACATACCTGGGCCCGAGTGTTTGGCTATATATTTGGCCACTCCAACCCAAAGCATAGGCCGTCATTGATGTAGTTGCTAGTTGGCCCGTAGATTGGCCATTGCAGCCGGCCTGTAGACTAGCCAACACAGCCACAGGGCCCACGGACGTGCCAGCTGACCTGGCACACATGCCGAGCACAATGCCTGTGAACCCCTAGACCGATCACAGTCAATGAGTCAAGGCTTTTCAACCTTGGCCCCCGCACTGGCCCCTAGGGCCCACTATGCCACAGGCCTCGTAGGCCATGTGGCACACTCCCGGGAGAGCTGAGAGGGCAGGAGTGCCCTTCCTCTTCTTGTGGATTGGAAAACATCAGGATCTAAGAGGGTAGGCGGCCCTCCAATCCCTGATCGACACCTAGACATGGACTGACACCAACAGGCCCTAGAACACATCCTGAGGGACACATGGACTATCATCGCCTGGCCCAGGCATGCATCCTAAGGGACACATGGACCCAGGCATGCACCCCGAGGTGCTAACTTGACTGGACACATGGCAGATAGCCACCAGACACATGGTGGATAGCCACTAATAGATGTGGTGGATAGCCACTGGATAGGTACCAGACAAGTGGTGGACAGCCACTAGACATGACTCGACATGTGGCAGACAACCACAGGACAGACACGACTCTGACTCAACGGACTAGCCTACCCCTGGTGCCATGTGGCGGCGACCAAAAGGGTAGGTGACACAGTCGATTACCTACAGGAAATCGACCGATAAGGGGGTACTTTCCCCTTATCAATCCCATAGCATCCCATTATGGGATGCATGTGGGATAAAAGTCCTCGAAAATTTTTTTTAAATTTTTTGCAGTCGTAGTCTTCAACAGGCACCGCCCAATGCCTTTGTTCCATCGGGTGTCGTAGCCCGGCCGGTTGATCAGGTAGAGCTAAGGCGCATGGCCAAGATTCCAGGGTTCGACTCCTACCGGGAACAAAAGGCCATTTTTTGGTCTTCGGCACCCAAAGAAGGTATTTTTTTTCAATTTTTTAATTCAAATTTTTTTTATTATTTTTTTTTTTAATAGTTTAAAACTTAAAATTTTTCTTTAAACTAATCAATTATTGTTCAAAGAGACTTTAAATTGATTTATTTAAGAATTTTTTTTAGTTTTTTCTTATTAATTAAAATTGATTTATTAAAACTTTTGTTAAAATTATTGCAATTTTTTAAAAAAATTAATTAAAGATATATTTTTTTTGCAACTTTACTATTGAAAAGTGCTAATGTTTTCTCACAAATTGGAGATATAAGACATACAGAAAGCACTTTTTTTTTTGTTGCAAAATTAGACAAACTCTTCTCAACCCTTGTTCATTTAGCATACAAAGAAAGGATCACATTGATTTTTCTTTTGCAAATTTAGAAAACAAGGAACCTTTTTTTTGTAAAGATCAAAAGTACTTAGAGTGCATTTGTTTTCTCCAAGGAGACATAATACATAAAATTGCACATCTATTTTTTTTCTGCAAAATTGAGAAGACTTTGTAACCTTGGGTTCATAAAAACGAAGTCGTGTGTCGACTAGTTCTGGAAGCCTTTCAAAAGCGGGTCATGTGTCGACTTGTCTTGAAAGGAGTGCTCTAAATTCTACATTTTGTAAACATTAAGGGGGGATAGAATTCATTTTTTTTTATTCTATAGTTTGCAAAATTGTAAAGAAAAAGGGGGGATATTTCAGTATAAGAAAGGTGCATTCTCGATTTTACTCAACACCTTCTCTTCAAAATTGCTTGTACTAGGTGCATTTTCAGTTGCATCTGACACCTAAAGTGATACAAATTTGGGTTGCTCTTATGTTTTGATTATTGCACTAAACACTCATGTTTTTTGTGTGCAATTAAAAATTCAAATATAAACATTAAAAGAAGCATTTCACAAAACCCAAACTTCACTCAAAAACCATGCTAAAACTTTGCATAGGTTCAAACAAGTAATTACTCCCCAATAAAAAGGTCAAAACTTCAAATCACCTTGATACCCTCTCTTTGTTTGGCTTAATTACCTCAAATTTTTCATCCTTCTTTCAAGGGTGTTAAAGCAGGTGCCATTAAATATCCTAGAGGGCAAAATCAAAAGTTTTACAAACCTATCCCTGTTTCATTTGCTCTATTTTGTTTGGCTTAAAATTCCTCAAACTTTTCATCCCTTGGTAAGGGTGTTAAGGCAGGTGCCATTAAATATCTTCTAGAAGAAAATTGAAACAACTTCCATATACTATTTTAAGGGTATAGTGCAAGATATCAACATCTTATTCATATCAAATTTGAAACCTAAAACATGGCCATGATACACAAGTATCTCACTGAGAGACAACTGCTCAAAGGTTCAAATTATTCCTCTTGGAAGACTAATATGAAAGCTATCTTAACTGTAGATGACTTGTGGTCCATAGTGGATGGAAGTGTCACTAGACCTCAATCACCTGGACAAGATCAAAGAGACTTTGATAAAAAGGATAAGAAACTTTTCTTAATGATGTTGCTTGCTATTACTGATGATATCCAACCTCATATCAGTGAAGCTACCATTGGTAAGGCAGCATGGGATGCCTTAAGTACCATATTTGATGGTAATAATCAATCAACGATTCTTAACCTTCAAACACAGCTTCATACTCTACATATGAAATTAGGAGAAACAGTAGAGCTATTCCTCTACAAAGTCACATAATTAAAAACAAAACTGCAATCCTTAGGAGAGAAACTAGAAGACCAAGTCCTAAACTCAATCATTTTGAGAGCTCTTCCTGACTCCTACCGAATTTTGATCACCTCACTACAAGTTTCTAGTAGGACAGTAACTTTTGTCGAGTTGGTAAATATGCTTCAAACAAAAGAAGCTAATCAACTCCAAAGAGATGAGGCATCTAACAATGCTCTTTTCTCAAAAATACAAGGTGGTAAGAAAAAGTGGAATCAATAGAAAGGTTCTTCTTCTAATCAAGAAAAGGGTAAAGCCAAAGAGATTCTGAAGAAGAAGCAGTATTGTAAAATTTGTGACAAAGACACTCATGAAACCAAAAGATGTTGGTTTAAGAACAAACCACCCAATGAACAAGGAAACAAAAAGGGCAAAGGCAAACCTAAGAACAAGAACAAACAGCAACAGGGTCACATTGTAGCTGAAGATTCTAGTTCATATTCTGAAAGAGCACACAAAGTGCTCATGACACATATAGATTCCTCCCACAAGGACTCTTTGTGGTACATAGATTCAGGTGCTAGTAAACATATGACTGGCAATAAATCTTGGTTTGCAACATTTGAGGCTCGAGAAGGTAGACCGGTCACCATTGTTGATGATCAGACCTATCGATTTCAGGGAGAAGGAAGTGTTTCTATATCCCTTCCAGATGTAGAATGTAATATTCAAAAATTTCTTTATGTTCTAGGATTGAAAAATAATCTCTTGTTAGTTCCACAAATCCTGGACAATAACATGAATGTCAATTTTACAGTGGACAAAGAAAAGAAACATTGCTTTATCACTAAACAGGGAAAATAGATAGCAACAGGTTCATACAAACATGGTTTGTTTGTCTTAGATGCAATTACCTCTACCCATACTGCAATGGCAGTCACCACAAAGGAGGCCACTTCTCTTTGGCATAAGAGATTTAGGAATTTGAGTTCAGGATATTTACTAGAGTTGAGTAAATATCAAATGGTGCAAGGACTACCTACTCTTTCATCTACTTTGCCAGTGTGCTCTGATTTCTTGTCATGCAAGCAACATAGAGTACCCTTTGAACCTAGCTCTTTTCGAGCTAAAGAACCTTTGGATTTGGTTCACACAGATTTGTGTGGTCCTATGTCTACAAGTTGTGGAGGAAAACGGTATTTTTAGTTGTTTGTTGATGATCATTCATGCAAAATGTGGGTCTTCTTCTTGCAATTGAAGTCTGAAGCATTTTCCTATTTTCAACAGTTCAAAACTCTTGTTGAGAAGGAATCAAGATGCTTTATTAAGACCCTTCGTTCAGATCGATAGGGGGAATACACATCAAAAGAATTTTTCTCATTTTTACAGACACATGGGATAAAGAGACAGTTAACAATAGCCTACACTCCTCAATCCAATTGGGTTGCTGAGAGAAGAAATCGATCCATAATGGAAATGGTTCGATGTATGCTTAAGGGGGCCAACCTTGAGCAAACTTACTGGGCTGAAGTTGTTCAAACTGTAGTATATCTTCTGAATAGGGCTCCCACAAGGGCTTTTGAAGGTATGACTCCTCAGGAATCATGGAGTGGTAGGAAACCCTCCATAACTCATCTAAGGGTATTTGGGTGTAAGGCATTTATGCATATACCTAAGGAGAAAAGAAATAAATTAGATGAGAAATCCCTACCTTGTATATTTCTTGGATATGATGAATTTTCAAAATGTTATCGGTTGATAGACCCATTTACCAAGAAGATACATGTAAGTAGAGATGTAGTGTTTGATGAAGCTTTCACATCCAACACTACATCAGTATACCTATATGATGTGGAGGAACATCAACCTTCTTATTCACAACAAAAAAAGCCACCCAAATGGTATACAAGCACAGTAAAAGACTCTAAACTCACTTCCCCACCTGATCTTACTCTCAATAGTCCAAAGACAAGAAGCATGTCACATAAAGAAAAGAATGAAGCATCCACTTTAGTTGATGATCTTTGTGCAAATTTTCAAGACCTTTCTATTGATAGAGAGTTACCAAGGGAATATGAGATGGAGATAGATGAGGAGAGGGTTTACTTATCATCATGTGATGAGAATGAACCTTCTACAGTTGATGAAGCACTTAGATCGCCTCAGTGGAAGGTAGCTATGGATGCAGAATATAACTCCCTCATAAAGAATAAAACATGGAAGCTAGTGGATTTACCTAAAGGAAAGAAACCCATAGGTTGCAAATGGGTTTACAAAATAAAATATAAGGTATATGGCACTATAGATAATCATAAATCCCATCTTGTGGCAAAGGGCTATGCTCAAAAGGAAGGACTTGACTATGAAGAAACCTTTGCTCCTATAGCAAGGATGACCACTATTCGAGTACTTTGTGCTATGGCAGCATAGTTCGGATGGAATTTACATCAGATGGATGTTAAAAGTGCCTTTCTTAATGGTGATTTAAAAGAAGAAGTATACATGACTCAACCTCCTGGATTTACAGAGGAATGCCATGAGAAACATGTTTGTAAATTGGTCAAATAATTATACGGGCTAAAACAAGCCCCAAGAGCATGGTACATAAAAATGGATAGTCACCTACTGCAACATGGATTTAAGAGAAGTCCATCTGATGCAAATCTCTATATCAAGAACACAGGTTCTGAGATAGTGATTCTTGTGTTATGTGTAGATGATATGATCATCACTGGAAATTTAGAGAATTTGATTAAAGCCATGAAATATGACTTGAAAGAGTCATTTGATTTGACAGACCTAGGACTTCTCCACTACTATCTTGGCCTTGAGATGGAACAGAAAAAGAATAATCTAAGGGTGACTCAGACAAAGTATGCTAAGACTTTAGTAGAAAAATATTGTATGACTGATTATAAACCCAAAGCAACACCGATGGAATCAGGGTTACAGTTGTCACAATATGAAGACTCACCACAAGTAGATGGAACACTTTATAGATAGACGATTGAAATCCTCATCTATTTGACTAATACTAGACCAGATATTTCTAATGCTATAAACTATCTCTCCTGGTTCATGCAAGAACCAAAGGTCTCCCATTGGAAAGCAGTTAAGAGAGTCTTACACTACATTTAGGGTAGTGTCGATTATGGTCTAGAGTATAAGAAAAATAAATCATTCTTCTTATAGAGTTACACTGACTCTAATTATGCTGGATCCATAGATGAAAAAAAATCAACCTCAGGCTATGTTTTTCATCTTGGATCTGGTCTTGTCTCATGGCATAGTAAAAAGCAACAGGTTGTTGCTTTATCTTCAACTAAGGTAGAATATCGCACTGCACGTGGAGATGTGTGTGAAGCGATATGGCTAAGTCACATATTGGCTACCATGGGCCTACCAAATAAACTTCCTATTCACATGTTTTGTGACAACTCAAGTGTTTTGAACTTGGTCAAGAATCTAGTACATCATGAACGAACTAAGAATATTGATACAGATTGTCATTTCATTCGTGATGAAGTTCCTAAACATAGAATCCAGCTCCAACACATTCCCACCGATGAACAGGTTGCAGACATTTTTACAAAGGCACTTGGACGTGTCAAATTTCAACTGTTTTGGAGCAAACTTTGTATATCAAAGTAATGTAATAAATGGGGAATATTAGGGTAAGATAAGGTAGTGTATTGCATTACACTATGTGGGGTTATTACATTTACTTTTCTATGTAATTATGTAATTACCATGAGATATTTTCCTCATGGTTAAACTAGGTAAGTACCTAAATATCCTATGTTAGATATTTAGGTTAGTGTTATGGTTAGAAATATCTACCTAGGTTAGTGGTTAGCTATACATCTCTCCTACTGTGTTGGTTAGCGAGATAGACGATGTTAGTTGATTAGAATGTTATATATATTCATTTAATTAAATGCAATACCTAATGTTCATTTTCTAATTAATCTGGACTTACATCGGACCTACATGAAGATTGCCAAGAAGAATTCAGGCAGGATTCATATAAATAATAAGAGGAAATACAACAAATCCTTCCTAAAACTCCATCCAGATATGTTTAGAAACACCATCCAAAGGATAAAATCATTGGTAATCCAAAAGTCAGACAGACAAGGAGAATAATCATATCTTCAAATTTCCATACAGATGTTTCATTGTTATCTCAGATTGAGCTAAAAGTTCTCAATGAAGCCGATGTAGATAAGTTTTGTATAAATGCTATGAATGAAGAATTGGAACAGATAGAGAAGGGTGAGACTTGGGAACTTGTTCCAAGACCTAAAGACAAAAATTTCATTGGCACTAAGTGGGTCTTCAAAAAAAAGCTAAATGAAGATGGTCAGGTAGTCAAAAATAAAGCAAGGTTAGTTTGCAAAGGTTATGATCAAGTAGAAGGAATTGATTTTGAAGAAACTTTTGCTCCAGTTGCTCATCTTCAGGTTGTCATAATGTTTTTGGCTTTTTCAAGTTTTAAAAAATTCAAGGTCTATGATATGGATGTCAAATTAGCTTTTCTAAATGGTGTTTTATAAGAAGAAGTCTCCATTGAAAAACCAGAAGGGTTCTTACTTTCATAAAATTCAGATTTTGTGTGTAGATTGAAAAATACATTGTATGGTTTGAAACAAGCTCCTAGGGCTTGGTATTCGATGCTTGACAGGTATCTTCAGAAATAAGGTTTCAGAAAAAGTATGGCAGATAGCAATTTGTATATCAAAAATGATGGAAATAATATCTTAATTGTAGTTGTTTATGTTTATGATATCATTTTTGGAGGTAATAACACCAAAATGTGTAAAGAGTTTACTAACAATATGCAGAGTGAATTTGAGATGTCCATGATTGGGGAATTTTCCTTCTTCTTAGGACTTCATATTACCCAATCCGAAGAAGGAATATTTCTCTCACAAGGCAAGTACATAAGAGAGATGCTGAAACATTTTGGTATGGAGGATAGCAAACCTGTTAGTACTCCAATTATTATAGGTGTAAGTTGAGCAAGGATGATGAATCTCCAGAGGCAAATCAAAGGTTGTATAGATCCATGATTGGCAGTTTGCTTTATGTTACAACTACCAGACCAGACATCATGCAGGCAGTGGGACTAGTTGCAAGGTTTCAGGTTGCACCAAAAGAAACTCATGTTATGGCAGTAAAAAGGATTCTCAAATATCTAAAAGGCACTATGGATCTTGGGCTTTGGTATCCCAAGAGCAATAAGTTCACTCTCATAGCTTTTACAAATGTAGATTGGGCCAACAATATTGATGATAAAAAAAGCACCAGTGGTGGAGCTTTCTTTTTGGGAATTGTTTAGTTTCTTGGTTATGCAAGAAACAACCTTCAGTTTCCTTGTCTACAGTAGAGGTAGAATACATAGCAGTAGTAGCTTTTTGTACACAAGTTTTATGGATGAAGACTACCTTGGAGTATTTTAAAATAAAGCATGATCAACCCATTTCCATATTGTGTGATAATACAAGTGCCATAAGTATCTCCAAGAATCCAGTAATGCACTCAAGAACAAAGAATATTCCCATCAAATATCAGTTTTTGAGAGAGCAGGTTTAGGACAAGCAGGTTAAGCTAGAATATGTGCCTACTAAGGAATAAATTGCTGATATTTTCACAAAACCTCTTCCAAGAGAGACTTTTGAGTATTTAAGGAAGAAGTTGGGAGTAGTTTTACTCCCACCCCAGAATTAATCACCTCAACATGATGTGGGGGAGGGGCTAAGCTAAGAGGATTAATCTTAGCCCTGAGCCCCAAAGGTGACCCTTTGCCATTGATGACAAAGGGGCAGAGATTTGAGTAAGGGGGAGAGCCTTGAGTCAGGGGAAGCAAAGCTTCAGAGGATGGTTTTCAGTTGGTTTTAGTTTTGACAGTTGGTAGTGGTTTTAGTAGTGGTTTGCCATCAATGACAAAAAGGGAGATTGTTGGAAATTTTGGGTATGTTGCCTAGCTTTATGGTTGTGAGTTTTCATTGATGTCAAAAGGAGTTTGTCTTGATATTAAAAGGAATTTTTGCTGATGTCAAAAAGATATTGGTGCAAAAAATATCTTGAAAGTTCCATGATGTTTTTTTAAGGGTTTTTAATTAAAACCATGGTGATAAGGTTAAAGGTTTTTCTTAAAACCATCTGGACTCATTAAGGGTTTTTATTAAAACCATTTTGGCTTAATGAAAATGTTTTTGCTCCTTGAAAAAACCTTAAAAGTCCATTTTGATTATTAATAAATAAATTAACTCAAACCTTTGAAAAGGTTT
The DNA here is from genome assembly GCA_028583015.1 of Wollemia nobilis. Classification (NCBI taxonomy): domain Eukaryota; kingdom Viridiplantae; phylum Streptophyta; class Pinopsida; order Araucariales; family Araucariaceae; genus Wollemia; species Wollemia nobilis. Next base: position 12,538,769 of record JAQPPZ010001125.1, read on the forward strand.
TAAGTTAAGTTTATTATTAATAAAATAATAATTATTAATTTAATAATTATTATTGAAAGGGTTTCTAAACCCTTAGCGATGCCAATGTAGAATACTTACCTCACCGACGTCGTTTATTTGGAAGGAGCACCGACGTCAACTTGCATGGGGTGCAAAAGACTATTAAAGGACATTAATTACTAAGGTTAAACATACCTCTGATTTACGCGATTACCTTCGAATTCATATTGCTCTATGACCTTCAATTTTGTATTACTCTGTGACCTTTGATTTTGTATTGCTCTGTGTCCTTCAATTTTGGATTGCTCTGTGATTTTTGAGTTTCATATTGCTCTGTGATTAAGTTATGATTTCGTACGCCTGTGAGGAAGACAAATTTATTTATCTTTAATTTCTTCGAGCAAAGGGAAGGTAAAACGATGAGTGGCACTTGAGAGTTTTGTTGGGCACTTGTTCTCCAATGATGGAGGTAGTGGAGCAAAGGCGCTCGCTAGGCAGAGGTGTCAAGATCGATTCGCTTTGGGTGTGTTTTGTTTTTGGTCGCAGATTATTGTGCACATGGTACAACAGTTGCCTTGGACCACGAGTTTGGAGGAGGAAGCACTTAGGTGCTTATGTTGGTTTCTCCACACTTATCCTAAGGTTGGAAAATTGATTTTTGGCCATGGTAGATCTTTTGTTGATAATGTGGAATATTTGATTTGACTTGGCAAATTATTGTTGGTAATTGGATGGAGGTATAAGGTTAAATAGAAATATTGCTTTGACATTGTTATTATTGATGCTTAATTTTTATGTGGTAAATGTATTTAGAAGTAAATTTATTTTAGGAGTTATAAGGGTTTAAGGAATAATTGTTCTTAATATTGGGGTTAGAAAGCATTTGGAGTTATTGAGTGGATATTCTCTTGTAATTATTTTTGAGGTTGAATTTATTTTATGATATATTAAGTAGGAGTTATAAGGTGTAAAGGAATATCGTTGATATTTATATTTGTGAGTTTTGATTATTGATAAGTTGGAGTGATAAGGTGTTATTAGGACTCTTATCATTGTGCATTATTCCATTGTTGCTAACTCTAATTTGTGGAAAATTGAGATTTAGTGTTGTGACATATTTTGAGTTCTCCTTCTTCATCAAAGTAAATGTATGGGCACATTCTTCCATGGTTATTATTGATTTATGGTTTTCTAAAAATAAGTTTGGAGTGAAAAGGATTAAATTAATTTTCCTTATTTGGAGTGGATCTTATTTTTTGAAGGTGGGAGTATTGATTATGCATTATGAAATCATGATGATTTTATTATTTATTGCATAATTCTGGTTTATGAGAGTGGAAGCATTTGAATTTTTCTTTAGGGTTTTTGAGTGAGAAGCTTATGCCATTGATATAAGTTGTTGAAATTGTGATTGAGTTGTTTGGTTGTTGAGAGTTGAAGGATAGAACATATTGAGTCTCTAACAATTCTCTTTATGCTTCTATGAGATTGATTTGAGTTGAGATTGAAAGTTGAAGGATAGAACATATTGAGTCTCTAACAATTCTCTTTATGTTTCTATGAGATTGATTTGAGTTGAGATTGAGAGTTGAAGGATAGAACATATTGAGTCTCTAAAAATTCTCTTTATGCTTATATGAGATTTATTTGATATGATTGGATGAAACACATTAGGTCTCTAACAATTCTCTTTGTGTGTTCACATTGGGCAAGTTTCTTGGTAAAATTGCTTGAGTTAATTTGGGCAAGTTCTTGGTGAGCTTGCTAGGACTGATTTGGACAGCTTCTTGTTAAAGAACTTGTGGATAGATTTTATGAAGTCTTGGTGAAGACTTGTGAGAAGTTGTGATTGATTTGTTCAATATTTTGGCTTAATCTTGGGATAGATTTGACAGAGATTTGAGATTAGATTTATGTTGGACTAGAGGACTGATTTTGGTGCAGATTTATGACAAAGTTTGAGAGGACTTGTGCTGGACCGACTGAATATGTTTAGTATAGGTTTTGATGAGCAGCTATGGAGGTTATCAGTGAGGATATAAGTCTCTAGATCCAAAGCAAGGAGGACATGACGTCTTCTATGGAAATGAGTTCCACCTGCTAGCGACAGAAGATGTAGTGATCTTTTGAAGTATCATTTCCAGATATTTGGGGGATAGGACATCTCCTTTGAGCATGAGGCTCATAAATACTTTTTTATGGGATAGGACATCTCCTTTTGGTAGGAGGCTCATAAATACTTGTTGAGGAGAAGGATTCTCCTTTGGGCAGGAGGCTCATAAATACTTGTTGAGGCTCCTTGAACCACATTAAAATGGCTCTTCTTTGTGTGTTTCTTTCTATGATGGTTAATGTTATGGTGATGCCACTACTATCTAAAGTAAAAAAAATTAAATGGTTTCATCTTATACTTTTCACCCCCTCTCTTAGTATAAGTCTATGTTCTTCTAATATGTCCTCAATCTCTATCCTCAAGCCTTAACTCATAGCTTGACTCAATTTCTAATAAACTCTATTGGATCTACCCAAAACCTTAAATTAATTTTTGAACAAATCAATCAATCAACTCTGCACTCAAGCCTTCTCAAAGACTTGTCTTAAATCTACCTTGTAATCTTCCTCAAAAGCTCACACTAATATGTCTATAATTCCTCTCTAGAACTTGCTCAAATCTTCTCTACAAGTCCTCTCTAGAACTTATTTAAAATCTACTCTACAAGTCCTCTCTAGAACTTGTTCAATTTTACTCTCAATATGTATTGTAAGCTTCCACAAAAGCTTACTCAAATATGTTCACAATTCTTCTCAAAGACTTGCCTTAAATTTTCTCAACAAGTCCACACAAAAACTTTTCCAATCTCATAGAAACATAAAGAGAATTTTTAGAGACTCAATATATTCTACACTTATCACAATGCTCAATTACTTTCAATCACACTCTTAGAAACATAAAGAGAATTGTTAGAGAATCAATATGCTTCTTATTTACCTCAATGCCCAATCACTTTCTCAAATCAATTAAGAATATAGAATAGTTTGTTTTATGGAACTTGAACAATCACTTCACACACCCACTTGACTAGGCTCAACCAACTCTACTCAACCAATAACTCAATGAAATAATTCTTGCTCACAAACCATATTCTAAGCATATGATATTCACTCAAAATATTTCCAACAATTCTCAACAACCAATATCACATAACAATGATACTCATGTTTTTTTCAAACCCTAGTTCAATTTCTTTGCTCAACAACTCACTTCAACAACAATTCTTATAAAATAATATTCACATAGCAATGATACTCAAACCCTAGTTCAAGTTCTTCACACAACCAATGGCTTCAACAATAATGCTTATAAAACAATATTCACATAGCAATGATACTCAAACCCTAGTTCAAGTTCTTCACACAACCAATGGCTTCAACAACAATGCTTATAAAATAAGGTTTTAACAACAACTCTTTATTCCAAAAAATATTGAAGCATTAACTCAACACACTCAATAGGAAATCCTAATCAAGTCATTTTCACTCCAAACTTATTTACTAGAAAACCAACCAATCAACTTAACTATGGAATAATGTGGTCATACTTTTTTCTTTATGATGAAGGAATCTCATAAATCTGCCACAATCACAAACACTTATTTTCTAAGATCAAATAAATTATAAGATGATAAATTCCCTCAAAAATACAATGTAAATATCAAGACACATATACACCTTATCACTCCATCTTTAAGAAAACAATCATCAACATTTACAAAAAAAATAATTCACCACTTACACCTTATAATCTCCCAATTAAATTAATATTCAATGTACTCTTCTTTTCAAAATAATTCAATGGAAGCAGTTCCCTTTATCCTTTTAAACTTCAACAAATCAATGTGACACAGACATTTTATTCAAAGATAAATCTAACTCCTTATTCCTCCAACTTATCAAAAATAATAGTCAAAAATATTTTAATCAATCCTTTTAACTCCCTAAGACCTCATGTCAAACTTTAGGTAACACAAAAATAATAATCAAAATTTATTACCTTGGCCTTGGTGGGAATCGAACTCACAACGTAGCCTCAACCAACACCCTAGCCATGGCTCCAACCATCGCACGAGCTAGGTGCTCGCTTGGGGAGTGGAGATCACCACATGCTCTATGAAGCTCCTCGCTTTGCCAAGAAAAATGTGTGCCTTCCCTTTGGCACTTCCAACACAAACAAAATCACCAAAATATGCTACCACCACATTTCTAATGCAGGTCACCGAGCGCCCAAACACTCTAACCATTGCCCTCTTTCCACTAGGCCATGCTGCCCAGATGGCTTCCAACTTTTGGTGCTTTTTGATTTTATCTCTATTCGCTGGCACATAAAACAAAATTTGCTTCTCTTTTTCCACACGTTCTCTCAACACAATTAAATGCATTAACGTTTGAGCAAAAGGATAAAATTAATGCCTCTAAGGCATTGGTATATATATTTATTTCCTCCTTAATGCATACACGTCGACACTCGAATTTCCTTCAAAATTTTAGACATCGACACTTTTTATTTTCCTTTAAACTTTATTAATTTATAAATTATTTAAATTCTTTTGAATTTAAATTTTATAAATTAATTCTTTAAAACCCTTTGGTTTTATTAAGGCCATCTCTCATTGTACAACTTTGTATAAATAATATTTATTTATAAAATTTAAATTCAATTTGAATTTAAATATTTTATAAATAAATATTAAACCTTACTTTAGCTTTGCAATAAACTTCCTTGGGTTTTTATGAAAAACCTTTTAACTTATGCTTCCACATAATATTAAAAATATTATGAAACCTTTTTGCCTTTAACCTTTGCATTGTTTCTTGACATAAATTATGACTTCATTCCTTGAAATCAATGATAACTTTGACTTAATGACTCAAAATGTCCAACAATCTCCCCCTTTGTCATTTATGGCAACCCAATTTCTTTTTACTGAAAACTTGACTGTTTCTTTGTTCTACTCCCCCTGGCTCAATGCTCTCTACGTTATTACTCAAATACCAAATCTCTTTCCTTACTCAAATCTCTCCCCCTTTGATATCAATCGCAAAGGTTCACATTTAGAGCTCAGGGCTAAGAATGAGCCTCTTAGATTATCCCCTCCCCCACATCCTCTTGAGGTGGTTAATTCTAGGGTAGGAGTATTTCTACTCCTAGAAAGCACTGTTATTTACCTTTATTCTCTTTCCTTATTATTTGATCCTTATGATTTCTCTAACTATTTATTTCCATGTCCATGTTCATTTCCATGTATACATTATTGTCCTTGTTCCTATTCCTATTCTTGTTCATATCCATGTTCTCATTCCTGTTCATGTTCCTATTCCTGTTCATGTTCCTGCTTGATTCTGGAATGTTTTCTCTACACAACTTTGTTGTGTGACCATCATTATTGCACTTATAACACTTAATGTTATTATTTCATGGAGGTGCAAATGTCTTAGGATTTCTCCTAGTGAAGCCATACCTTCTTCTATAATGAACCCTACAATTTATTGCCTTATGACCAAACTGATTACATGAGTAGCAATACCCATGGAAAAATTATGTTTTACCATATTCTTCTCTTTCATGTGTCCTGCACTGTGAAGCCATGTGCCCAAACCTATGACATTAAAAACATCTTCCATTGAATTTTTCTTGTCTTGACCTCATTGGTCTCTTAGTATCTCTTGACCTATTCCAATTGTTGTTCCATCTGTATATTCTTTGTGCATTGTTCCTATTCTTGTTGAACTCTCTATTGTCCAACTCATCTTCATATGTCTCACTTTCTTTTACACTGTCTTCTTCTGAAGTATCTTCATTTGAAGTTTCTTCTCCTCCAAAACTTGAGGTTGACTTTCCTTCCCATCTCTTTTGAACCTACTAAAATACAAGACCTGTTTTTCTTGATGTAGGCTTTTATATCTTGATGAACTTATCCAAGTTCTTTGAGCTATTTTTGAACTCTTTTAGCTTGAATTTGGAGTCTTCTAAATATTCTCTTAGTAGTGCCACTTCTTGTGCTAACTTTTCACATTCTAATATCTTTTCTTCTAACTTATCCTTGAACCTTTTTGCCTTAGCCTTTGATTTTTCTAAATCCTCTATAAGCAATCTTCTCTCTTCATAATATTCTTGAAACTGAATTTCAAGTTTAGAGTGTTGCTTTCTTACCTTATTTACTGTGTCAAGGGCATAAATAAGTTCTCCCTTGAGATCATATCCATATTTCTCTAAATATTCCTCTATTTGTTTACCTTTTTCCACATCTTTATTTTATATTGGCTTGTCTTTTGTAGGATCATATTCTCCCTCTTCTAATTCCATTAGAATATTCTCTTCTAGTCCTTCAAGTGTATCTTCATATTCATCATAACTGAAACTATAACCATACCTTGTACAACTATCTTAAAGGTGTCCAAAGTTACCACATCTAAAACACTTGAGAATTACTAGAGTCCTTTTATTAACTTGTTCTTTTTCTTCAATCATAAATAGGACTTCATCTCTATCATTATCTGAAAAACTAGCATCACTATCACTTGAGTACTTACTTGCCTTATCTGCATAGTAGCTTCTCTTTTGTCTTTGAAAGAACTTATTTCCTCGTCTACTTTGTCCATCCTTGCTTTTCTTTTGGTGCCTGTATCTTTCTTATTCCCTATTCTTGTGATCGTTTTTTCTTCATCATTGTTATTCTTAGCTTCATGATAGTCATTTGCATAATGACCATACTTTCCACAATTGAAACATTTAGCAGATCTTGTATCTCTATATCTTCTTGATCCTTATTCCTTCTACCATAATTTACTTCTTCATCACTGGATGACTCACTGCTTGATTCTGAATTATTACCCTTTGTCTTCTTGATTGCTTTGAATGTTGCTTCTTTTTGGGATTAGGTTCCTCTTTTTTTCTCATATCAAATGTTGTAAGAATACCAAGCAACATATCTCTTGTCAAAAAATCACCATCTATTGACTCTTCTATAGTAGATTAATTTTCACTAAATCTTTTTGGAAGAGTTTTTAAGACCTTGTCACAAACATCTGATTCATCAATCTTCATTCCAAGTCCTTTCATATCATTAACAACCTCATAAATTTGAAGTAGATAAGTACTAATATTTTCCTTTCCCTTCATTCTTAATGCTTCAAATTGTCCTTTGATATTTCATATCTTTGCTTTATTGACACTTTTATCCCCTTCATATATATTTTTCAATTTATCCCACATTTCTTTTGCAATTTGACAATGCATAACTTTCAAAGACTTTGTTCTATGCAACCCTCTCAAAAGTGCATTCATTAATTTTAAATTGTAATTCTATAGGATCTCTCCTTCTTTATCTGTAGGAGTATTAATTAAGGTATCGTATCCAAATTCAACTACTTCACAAATTTAATTGCCAAGTGCCATCAGGTAGATCTTCATTCTCATACTCCAATATATAGTCACTTTCATCAAACACTGGTGCTAAATTATATGAGAACACATTCTTAGAATCCATTGTGTTCTTGTTAGCTTTTCCTTCAAGCTTTTAAACTCTTCTGAAGAAATCATATCTGATACCACTTGAAGAACACAAGCTTATACTGGGAGGGGTGAACAGTATAAGACCACTTATTATTTTTCTTTTCAAATCAATATTATGCAATGTATAGATAGTAATATCAATAGAAATAATAAAATCAATGCAAAAATCACCATACATAATAGATATACCATAATTTGCATGGTTCACCCAATGTGGGCTACTCCACGAAGAAAATCTTTCACTAAAATTTTCTCAATCAATCTCTTGGGAATCCTTTTCATATTACAATGTTTATGGACCTCTATTAAAATGAGATACCAATCCCCTAAATCAAGCTCATGGATCTCTATCCATAGGAGAACTCCTTCTCCTCTGCTATGGCTGTTGATCCTCTAGAATACTACTACCTCCACTACACTAGCTTGTGGATATCTTCCCACTGAATACTCTTGTCCTCACTCAAAATACATATCCTTACTACCCTAGCTAATGGATCTCTATCCACTGGAGACTATTGTCCTCTGCTCTATGTCACCTCCAAAGATCTGTATCAAATATGCACTAAACACAGTCCTTAGGTCTACCACAAATCTGCTCAATCTTTGTCTCTGGTCTGGCACAAACCTGTCCTCAAATTTACAACAAACTTTGTTCTCAATTCTACACTAAAAATGGTCCTTCGATCTGGTAAAAATCTATCCTCAATATTTGTCTTCAAGCCTTAACTCAAAGCTTGACTCAATATCTAATCAACTCTTTTGGATCTGCCCCAAACCTTAACTCAAGGTTTGAACAAATCAATCAATAAAATCTGCTCTCAAGCCTTCTCAAAGACTTATCTTAAATCTTCCTTGTAAGCTTCCTCAAAAGCTCACACTAATCTATCCATAAGTTCTCTCTAGAACTTGCTCAAATATGCTCTACAAGTCCTCTCTAGAACTTGTTCAAAATATACTCTACAAGTCCTCTCTAGAACTTGTCTAAGTTTACTCTCAATATGTATTGTAAGCTTCCACAAAATCTTACTCAAATATGTTCACAATTCTTCTCAAAGACTTGCCTCAAATCTGCTCAACAAGTCCACACAAGAGCTTGTCCAATCTCATAGAAACATAAATAAAATTGTTAGATACTCAATATGTTCTACACTTATCACAATTCTCAATTACTTTCAATCACGCTCTTATAAAAATAAAGAGAATTGTTAGAGACTCACTATGCTTCTTATTCACCTCAATGCCCAATCACTTTCTCAAATCAATTCATAATATAGGATAGTTTATTTTATGGAACTTGAACAATCACTTCACACACCCACTTGACTAGGCTAAACCAACTCTACTCAACAAATCACTCAATAAAATAATTATTGCTCACAAACCCTAGTCCAAGCATATGATATTCACTCAAAATATTTCCAACAATGCTCAACAACCAATCTCACATAACAATGATACTCATGTTCTTTTCAAACCCTAGTTCAAGTTATTTTCTCAACAACTCACTTCAACAACAATGCTTATAAAACAATATTCACATAGCAATGATACTCAAACCCTAGTTCAATTTCTTCACACAACCAATGGCTTCAACAACAATGCTTATAAAACAATCTTCACATAGCAATGATACTCAAACCCTAGTTCAAGTTCTTCACACAACCAATGGATTCAACAACAATGCTTATAAAACAAGGTTTTAACAACTCTTTATTCCAAAAAACCTTGAATCATTAACTCAACACACTCAATAGGAAATCCTAATCAAGTCATTTTCACTCCAAACTTATTTTCTAGAAAACCAACCAATCAACTTAACTATGGAAGAATGTGCTCCTACCTTTTTCTTGATGATGAAGGAATCTCATAAATCTGCCACAATCATAAACACTTCTTTGCCAAGCTCAAAGAAATTATAAGATGATAAACTCCCTCAAAAATACAATGTAAATATCAAGACACATATACACCTTATCACCCCATATTTAAGAAAAAAATCATCAAAATTTACAAAAAATAATAATTCACCACTTACACCTTATAATATCCCAATTAAAATAATATTCAATGTACTCTTCTTTTCAAAATAATTCAATGCAATAAGTTCCCTTTATCCTTTTAAACTTCAATAAATCAATGTGACACAAACACTTTATTCAATGATAAAGCTTAGTCTTTATTCCTCCAACTTATCAAAAATAATAATCAAAAATATTTTAAGCAACCATTTTAACTCCCTAAGACCTCATGTCAAACTTTAGGTAACACAAAAATAATAATCAAAATTTATTACCTTGGCCTTTATGGGAATCGAACTCACAACGCAGCCTCAACCAATGCTCTAGCCATGGCTCTAACAGCCATGTGAGCTAGGTGCTCGCTTGGGGAGTGGAGAGCACCATGTGCTCTATGAAGTTCCCCGCTTTGCAAAGCAAAATGTGCGCCTTCCCTTTGGCACTTCCAAAACAAACAAAATCACCAAAACACGCTACCGCTGCATTTTGAATGTAGGTCACCGAGCGCCCAAACACTCTAACCACTACCCTCTTGCCACTAGGCCACGCTGCCCAGATGACTTTCAACTTTCGGTGCTTTTCAATTTTATCTCTATTCGCTGGTACATAAAACAAAATTCGCTTCTCTTTTTCTACACGAGCTCTCAACACAATTGCATGCATTAACGTTTGATCAAAAGGATAAAATTAATGCCTCTAATGCATGGGTATATATATTAATTTCCTCCTTCATGCATACACATCGGCGCTCAAATTTCCTTCAAACTTTTAGACATTGGCGCTTTTTTATTTTCCTTTAAATTTATTAATTTATAAATTATTTAAATTCTTTTGAATTTAAATTTTATAAATTAGTTCTTTAAAAACCTTTGGTTTTATTAAGGCCATCTCTCATTGTACAACTTTGTATAAATAATATTTATTTATAAAATTCAAATTCAATTTGAATTTAAATCTTTTATAAAAAATATTACACCTTCCTTTAGCTTTGCAGTAAATTTCCTTGGGTTTTTATGAAAAACCTTTTAACTTATGCTTCCACATAATATTAAAAATATAATGAAACCATTTTGCCTTTAACCTTTGCATTGTTCCTTGACATATTCCTTGACATCAATGATGACTTCATTCCTTGACATCAATGACAACTTTGACTTAATGACTCAAAATGTCCAACAAACATGCACTCTTAAGATCTTAGAAATTATTTTTTTAGACCTCTTCTCCCTATCTTAAGAATTGAAAGAGTTTGAGTAAGCTAAAACTTTATAATTTAATATTGAGTAAGAGAAATTCCATGTAATATATATTAGTAAGTGATTGGATATCTATATATCTCTAACTTCAAAGAATGAAATTAGAATGGGACATACCTACCTTTGTGGGTACCTCATTGATTTCAAGAAGTGGATTATAAAAACATTGAGTTTCAATGTTGTAAATACCATATAACATGAGACATGGTAAGAGATTGCAAAGTGAAAATTATAGAGAAAGAGATGGAAAAATTTGTGCATGAGGTTAACTTCAATATGAAACAATATCATATAGTAAAATAAGTTGGATCAAATCAAGGGTTTTCCACTCCTAAGAAAGTGGCAATAAAAATCCCTCTACATCATCCAATGACAAAGGCCATTATAGTTCACTCAATTAAACTATTAGAAGCAAAAATGACACAAGGGATGATGAAGTACAATGTGCAATTTTGAGTATAGAATGAGTGAAATGTGCAAAGGAATATTGGAAGGAAAAGTTTAGATCAAAGAAGTATGGGGAGGCAAATTTTAAATCGAATAAGGTGAAGGAGGTCAAGGTTATTCCAAGTAAATAATCTTCATTTTTCTCAAGTAGCATAAAATCTTCTCCTTATAATAAAAATAAATGTAGTATAAGTGTACTCATTACTCTCGGGTTTCAAGAGTAGCACAATAAACAAAAGCATATGGAGGATATTCAAGGAAATGTAGGGTTTCTAAGGTAGATTAAGAAAGTAATGACTATGGAGGATCATCTATACACTTTAGGGTTTTTGGGGCAACATAAATAATAAAGTTTTTATGAGGTTATTCCTAAAATTTTATATTCTTTAGGATGATATAAATCATTAGAAGATAAGTCTAAATATGAACTATATATAAAATTAGAAGATATTGATGAAGATGAAAGTGTTGGTAGAAATGATAAAAGGAGAGGAAGGCTATCAAAGCATGAACATAGAGATAAGAAAACTCAAATACATATCAACTTGTGAAGCTAAGTAAAAATATCATAGGTGTTAACAAGAAGTGGAGCTAACCCTTTTTAAAAGTAATGATGAAAATGGTATCATGGAATATTAGGACTATGAATAAGATCCATAAACAAGAGTTATTAAAGATTTAATAGGTTTTTATATTCTTGAGTTTATTTTCACACAAGAAACAAAACTAAGTAGTGAGGAATATAAGGATGCTTTTAAAAATATTTGGAAGATAGATGATTTTCTAGTAGTTTCTTCTATAGGTGTTTTAGGTGATATTGCAATAGTATGGGACAAATGCAAATGATATGGATAATTATTAGAAACAAAACATAATTGGGTTGTTGGACTATTTTTATAAAATAGGAAAACATCAAATTTGGGGTTGTAAATGTATATAAAATAACTATAGATACTCCTCAAGAAATATGTTGGAAGGAACTTAGCATATTTTTCAAACACAATTATGATTCATTTTAACCTATGGATTCTTGGTGGTGATTTCGAAAATTTTCTATCTCCTTTGAAAAATAAGGTTTGTGAACGAAGATGGTCTAAATAAATGCAAGATTTAGTTTTAGTTGTCAATTCAAATAGTCTTTGAAATGTTAGTCCTTCAAGTTTTCAATATATATGTAATAATAGATACATTGGGTAAACTCATATAGTATAAATATTGGGTAAATTATTGTTATCCAACACATGGTTTCAAATAGAGTATACAATCTCTTCAAATATTTTATTGCTAGAAATATTGGGTCACAAATCCAAAGTCATTTTGCTTCTAGTCTATGTGACTCTTAGACATAGATTTTATCTAGATTGTTATGTTATTATTCTATGAAGAAAATTTTAAAGGATCGTATATGTATAGTTTTTTTCAAAAGATGAAATATTTAAGGGAGCAAATGAAGATTTGGAATACCAAATTTTTAAGTAACATTTTAAATAAAAGAAAAAAAACGATTCCAAGCTCAAGAATTTATATGAGATAGTAGAAACTGATGGAATGGATTAGGATTCTTATGCGAAAGAAAAATAATTACATTATAATTATCATAATGCATTAAAAATGGAGGAGTCATGTTCCAAAAATCTAGGGAGAAATGACTCAAGAAATGATATAGAAATACAAAAAAACTTCATGCTACAATAAAAGCAAGTTTTTCCTTTTGATCACATAAAAATATTTTAACCTTGGATGGAATAAATGTTGAGGAAGAAGAGGTTATAAGGAAGGAAGCAACTAATTATTTAAAAAATAATTTTTTAGATACTAGGCAAGATAAAGAGGCACAAGATAATTTTTCACAAAATATTCCATCAATCATCAACTAGGGATAAAATGAAATCATGCTAAAAAAGATATCAATGAAGGAGTTATGTGAAGTAGTTCTTTGTTTCCATCCTAACAAGTCACTTGACCCTAATGGATTTCCTGCAACTTTCTTTCAAAAAATTTGGGACTTATTAAAGAGTGATATGTTAGTTTCTACCTAAGAGGACCAAAAAAGGAAGGCTATAATTAGTAAAATTAATGCTACTTTTATTACATTGGTTGCCAAAAAAGAGAATATAAAATATTTTTATAATTATCATACACTAAGCCTTTGTAATATGATTTATAATATCATCTCAAAAATTATGGCAAAGAGGTTTAAAGACATTCTGGATTATGTTATATCAAAGGTACAAGATGACTTTGTTCATGGAAAATAAATTCTTTATGAAACTAGGTATACTATTCTCATTGCATAATCATTGTATAAGAGGTCATATACTATTTTCATTCCATGAAAAAACTAGGTATTCTTATAAAATTAGAGATGGACAAAGCATATGTTATTTTTTCCTAAAGTTTTTCTACATGATATTCTCAAAACTTTTGGTTTTTATTATAGTTGATGTGAATGCATTAAATGTTGTTATAAAACTACAAATATTTTATCTTGATCAATGGTTCTCCTACTAGTTACTTTAAGTTATCTTGTAGACTACACCAAGGTGATCCACTATCTTCTTATCTATTCATTATTCTTATGGCATTAGGGAAATATTTCTTAATGGTAAAAATGAAAGGAAAAACCAAAGGTATTTAGGTTACAAAAAATGGTTGTTTTGAATGTCATATCCAATTAGTTGATGATAATTGTTAGGATCCCATCCTAACGTTATTTTGTAATTCTCATTTGCTTATGTAATTATTTTGTAATATTTTGTAATGTATGTGGAAAGTAAGGCCCCTATCCAAGTGGGCCCATTTCATATAATCATTATCAAGTTGTAACCAATATTTGGTAGAAGATTCTAGCTCGAGTGGGATTTTGCATGTAAGCCAACTCTTGAGCCTTAGGGTAGGGTTGCATGGAGTTTCTCTTTAAAATACATGGAGCCATGTATGAATGTATCTTTTTGTAAGTTAATGAAATATTGAAGGAGGTTGTCCCCTTGAAGAGGCCTGTGATTCTGAGTTATATGTGAGATTGTTTCAATTTTACAATTACTTTCTGTATAGTGTTATTCTATTATTTGATGTATTTCAACTATTTTACAATATTTTGTGTGAGTGAGCTTTATTTTAATAGTAGGTTCCTAACAAGTAGTATTAGAGCACTTTCCAAGGCTGATATATGTTACGACTGCAACAATTCTTGCCCATATATTTTCACCTGTTAGGTATAATTTTCCTATGTTTTTCATTTTTGTTTTCCTTTATTTAAAAAAATTAGCAAAAACCAGAAAAAACAAAAAAAAATACAAACTTTTTTTTATAGTAATTGAGTAGGCTAGAAATCCTATGCTAGGAGTTTAAAATATTGTGAAGGATCTATCATTATTTGCTAAGCTAGATAGCCCATAAAGCATCTAGTAAAGTGAAGGGTGATAAATATCCAATACCTAGGCCTTAGATAACACCCACACATGGAATTGAGCTCCCACGCATCTTCAAGTGTATCGGGAGACCATTTAGGTTTAAATAAAATTTTATCCAATAGGAAGCTTTCTAGCCTTATATTATCCATATCCATAGGATACAACATCCCAGATGATTACCCTCTCGTACTGTTAGAGAGGCAGATGGTGTGCTCAAGGGTATGTGTGGAATCCTCCTTGGGTAGTGGCTTAAAATATTGGTATGAGCACTATTGTTCATCATTGCGGTATAACAAAGGGCCTATGGGTATTACATACTTCTCTACCTAGTGTACCTTGGTTTTATCAAAAACTTCAACCTACAAAAACAAAACTTTTGTATTTCGCTAAACCTACATTTACAACCCACAAAAGTGAGCATTTAGAGAAGGAATTCCCTATCACTGAATAATAAAAATTTTCATGCACCAAATAGACAAGATAGAGTCTGCAAGTGTCTGTGATAGTTAAAAATATTCTACTACCATTCATGTCAATGGTAGTAATAGTTAGGTCAGTGACTGTAATAGTTAGGTCGATAGTGGTAGTAATAGTCATTTGTACCAATTAAAAATTATAGGTTGTTAGTGTCAAAAACAAAATTATTAGTGTTAGTAATTGCATAGTGTAAAGAATCTTGAGGTCAGTTAAGTGAACAATGTTATTAATTGTAGTACAAATGATCGAGATAGAGATATGACAGTGACAAGGTGGTCAATATATAGAACACATGGGTCAAAGATAGTTGATATAGTACCCAACTTTTGAACCGAATATCTAAATCAAAAACCGACCACACCAGTAGACTCATCAAAAAAAGGAAAAAAACAATTAGTATTGAGATATATAACTTATTTTGATCATTATTCCAAGTTGATCAATTTGATATATAACACCCAAGCACTTTTTTAGACTCCTTACTAAAAATAGTAACTCTTGTAACCACATTTTTATTTTTAGTAATTCAGTGAAAGCGGTTCAAGACTCTCCAAAATGGCTACTAGCACTCATGGACATAAAAAAGAGATAGACCAAACCACCTCATTGTTGGAATACCTCAGAAGCTCCATTGATAACATTACCCAAGAAAATAAATCCATAAGGGAAGATCTTCAAGGATTTAGAGATGATTACGATACCTCCAAAAACCATTTGGAAGAACAACTTGAAAATGTTGAGTTAAAATTACAAGGTGGTCCAAGAAGGTTTGAGTATTGTACTATCTCTAAGTGAGGTAAAGAAAGGGAAATGAATGACTCTCACCCTCACTATGACTGTGATCCTACCTTTATGATGTCTAAATTAGACTTTTCTAAGTTCAATGAGAAGGATGCAAATGGGTGGTTGTGTCATGTTGATCATTTGAACTCCACAATGCCCCTAGATATTATTGGGTTTATATGGCTTCCTTCAACTTGGAATAATAATCTTCATAGTGGTACCAATGGTTGTAAAACACTACTCCTAATCCTTCTTGGGAAGACTTTAAGTCTCAATTACTCACTCAATTTGGCCCTAGTGAATATGATAACTTTACAGGAGTATTGAAAATTTTGAAACAAACTTCTACAGTTTGAGAATACCAAACACAATTCAATAAATTGACCAACAAAACTAGGGGATTGAATGAAGGGTTCTTTATGAGTTATTTTAGTATTGGTTTAAATGATGATCTCCAGGTTGATTTCAAGATGTTTAAACTATAAACCATGATGCAGGCTATCATTTTGGCCCATGTGACCAAATCCAAAATTTTAGCTCAAAGGCAGACATCTAAATTTCCACAAGCTTAACCCTCCTTTCCTCCTAGATTCCAAAGTTATAATGAACATAAAAATTTTGCATCCAAATGTCTAACTACCAACGAAATGGTTGCATGATGCACCTAAGGGTTGTGCTAAAATTGTGATGAAAAGTATATTCATAGGTATATGTGCACCCAAAAGAAGTTTTTCCTCATAGATGTTGATGAGCCTAACACTAGAAACCAAAGTGATGATGACACAAAAGCAGTAGAGGAACCACCCCAAACTGAGGAAGGAATCTAGGAAAAACCACAGGCTAAAATTTGAAATTTGTGTTCATGCTCTTTCTGGAATTACTACTCCCAAAACCATGAAATTTGTGGCTTTTTCAAAGGCCAATGTCTTACCATCCTGATTGATTCTGGTAGTACACGTAACTTTTTTGATCCTTGCATTACCAAGTAGGCTAATTGTTATGTATACACATGTAATTCCTTTGAGGTTATGGTAGTTAATGGAGGGACCTTACCTTGCAAAGGTAAATTTCATAATGTTAAAGTAAAAATTATAGAATATGAGCTCAAACAAGATATGTTTTCTCTTCAATTAAGAGGATGTGATATCATGTTGAGAGCTCAATGGTTGGGCATATTGGAAATCATCTCATAGAATTTTGTTGAGCTTTGGATATAATTTTCACAGAATGGAAAGTCCTATACTCTCCATGGGCCAAAATTAGGGCCTCCATAGATTATCAATTCAAGCCATATGGAAAATTTATTGAAAAATCTTCTCGAGGAGTCATAGCTCAAATATTTGCAATACAATATCACACTTCTGAGGTAGATTCTATTCCCATGGATTTGCAACTTATTTTGGCCAAGCATAATTTTATTTTTATCAAATCATCAGAATTATTTCCTCATCACTTCCATGACCATGCTATTCCATTGTTACCTTGAAACACACCATCCAACATCAGATCGTACCAATATCCTCATGATTTTAAATAAAAAATCAAGAAATTGGTACAAGAATTGTTAAAACCTAACATAATTAGGCCAAGTAATAGTCCTTACTCTTCTCCAGTATTATTGGTACAAAATAAAGATTGGTCTCCAAGGTTGTGTATCAATTACCATGAGCTCAATAAGCTCACCATCAAGGACATGTTTCCTATTCTGGTGGTGAATGAATTACTGGACGATCTGCATGGGACTATGTACTTCTCCAAATTAGACCTTCACTTTGGGTACCATAAAATTAGGCTCAAGGATGAGGATATTTATAAGACTACTTTTTGTACTCATGAAGGTCACTATGAGTTTTTAGATGTTATTGGCTTGACTAATGCTCCTTCCACATTTCAAAATATCATGAACAACATCTGTCATCCATTCCTTCAAAAAGTCATCCTAGTTTTCTTTGATGATATTTTGGTTTATAGTCACTCATGGGAAGAGCACCTTGTCCATGTGGATCATACTTTACAACTATTGGCACAACATAAACTTTATGCTAATTGGTCCAAGTATTTCATCGGGTTGATAGAAGTGGAGTATTTGGGACACATTATCACAAAATATGGTGTCAAAGTTGACCCTAACAAGATCCAAGTGGTTCAATAATAGTTGAAACCTCACACTCTCAAAGGTCTTCAAGAATTTTTAGGACTTACAGGTTATTACTACAAATTTATTTATAATTATGGTAAAATTGTCTCTCCCCTCACATTCATGTTAAATGACTCTTTTACTTGGAAGGGACCTACTGAACAAGATTTCCTAGAGTTGAAGCAAGCCATGACCACCATGCTAATCTTAGCCAAGAAAGATTTTTCCAACCCTTTTTTCATTGAAAGTGATGCTTCTGGTCATGGTATTGGTGCAGTGTTTATGTAAGAAGGGTGACCCTTGGCTTTCACTAGTAAAGCACTCTCTAGTCATAATCTACGAAAATCCACTTATGCTAAGGAGATGCTAGCAATTCTATATGCGGTAACCCATTGGTGATCGTATCTCATTGGGCATTCTTTCTCCATTAAAATTGATCATTTTTGGAGCAACGAGTTGCCACCCTCGAACAAAAAAGATGGGTTTATAAGCTTATTGGCTAATATTATGATATCACTTATAATAAGGGCAAGGAGAACATTGTGGCTGATGCTCTCTCTCACCAATTAGAGGCTCACGGTATGCTATGTTCCATTTCATCACCCATTATACAATGGATTGATTCCCTACAATAGGAGGTACTTTAGGATTTAGGCTTACAAACTTTGGTTGTCTCCCTACACATTGAATCTACTTCATGCCCTGGCTATACTTGGGATGGCTATGATTTACATTACCACCAACACCTTGTTGTTTCCCACACATCTCTCCTTCGAGAACTTCTTATGAAGGAATTGCATGCCACCCCATCTATAGGTCATTTAGGATTTCTAAAAACATATAAACAACTTAAGTACACTTATTTTGGAAGGGTACGAAAAATGACATTCATAATTTTATGGTGGCTTGTGATACCTATCAATGGATGAAAGGTGAAATGGTGCATTATCCAAGTACTCTCCAACCCTTACCCATTCCTGATTAGGTTTGGATAGATATTTTCATGGTTTCTATTGAAGGGTTACCTAAGTTTGGAGGCAAATCCATTATTTTCATGGTAGTGGATCATCTTTTAAAGTATGCTCACTTTTGTTCCCTCTCCCATCCTTACACCACTCCACCATTTCCTAAATTTTCCTCGATTCTATATTCCACCTTCATGGTATTCCCACCTCCATAGTGTTCGACCGTGATCCAACCTTTACTAGTCATTTCTAGCATGAATTGTTTAAGTTGCTAGGAACTCAACTCAAAATGAGTTTAGCTTATCATCCACAAATGGATGGTTAGACAAATATTATCAAAAAATGTTTAGATACCTACCTTCGTTGCTTTACCTATGATCATCCTACTCAATGGGTAAAGTACTTCCTTTGGTCGAGTGGTGGTACAACACTTCCTATCACACAACAACCAAGATTACCCCTTTCGAGGTATTTTATGGGCACCCTCCACTCACGCCTTTCTCTTACATTCTAGGTATCTCTAAGGTCCATGTAGTTGAAACTACTATTAGCCAACATAACGATATCCTCCACCAACTAAATATGAATTTGGATGTGATCCAGAATCAAATGCGCCAACAAGCTAACCAACACCGTTTTGAGCATAACTTTTATGTGGGTGATATGGTTTTCCTTCACTTACATCCATACAAATAGTTATACCTACAACTTCTCAAGTGCCAAAAAATATCTATGAAATACTATGGGCCCTACCAAGTTTTACAATAAATTTGTGCCACAACCTACAAATTGACTCTCCCACCTACATCCAAGCTCCATCCTATTTTTTATATCTCCTCTCTCAAAATATTATGGGCACTCAGCTACAAGTTCAATATGCACTTCCAAAATTGGATGAAGAAGGTTCTATATTGCTTGAGCCTAAAAAGTTTTTGGATCATCAAACTCACAATCTTTGCAACCACATCATTACTAAGGTCCTTGTTCAATGGCATGGGCTCTAGACAAAATATGCTACATGGGAGTCTCTCCATCAACTCCAGCACTAATTTCCTCATCTTTAACTTTGAGGGCAAAGCTTTTAAAAGGAGAAGGCCATGTTAGGATCTCATCCTAACATTATTTTGTAATTCTCATTTTCTTATGTAATAACACACTTCCAACATGGGGGATTTCATCTATAATATTATTTTATAATATTTTGTAATATATGTGGTAATTAAGCCACCTAGCCAAGTGGGGCCACCTCATGTAACCATTATTAATATTGTAACCGATGTATTGTAGAATATTCTAGCTCAAGTGGCATTTTGCATTTAAGCCAACTCTTGAGCCTTAGGATAGGGTTACATGGAGTTCCTCTTTAAAATTAATGGAGCCATGTACGAATGTATATTTTTGCAAGTTAATGAAATATTGAAGGAGGTTTCTTCCTCGAAGAGGCTTGCAATTCTAATTTATTTGTGAGATTGTTTCAATTTTTCAATTACTTTCTACAAAGTGTTATTCTGTTATTTGATGTATTTCAGTTATTTTATAGTATTTTGTGCGAGTGATATTTATTTTAATAGTAGGTTCCTAACAATAATATTCTTTTGGATAATGACCTAGTTAGTGAGTCCATGGATTTTAAATCAATACTATCATGTTATGAGAAGGATACTGAAGAATTGGTTAATGCTACAAAATTAAGATTTTTTTTATTAATAATGCCTTATATTTACAACAAATATTTTGTGGATATTTTAGGGTTTAAAATTGAACATTTTCTATCAACATACCTAGGTATTCCTTTGTCTCATAAAATAAATAAAAATAAGCTTTGGATATCTTGTTTGGTAGGTTGTAAAGGTAATTTTTTAACCATGGCATAAGGGCTACAACTCATAAAGAGTACATTGCAATCCATCCCTATTTATATGATGCCACTTTCAAGATTTCTAGTAGGTATAACATCATAAATTAATTTAATTTAAAGATACCTTCTTTGAAAAGGAATGAAGGAAAAAAATAGGTTTCCTATTTATAAATGGGATAGAATTTGTAAAGAAAAGAATGTAGGAGGAGCAAGCTCGTAGAATTACAGACTTAGGGGTAAAGCTTGAGTAGTGATTATTCAGAGATCAAAAAATAATTAGTCAAAAATATTATTTTAAAAACATATAGTCAAAAATATTATTTCAAAAACATATAGTTAAAAATATTATTTCAAAAACATATAGGCACTCTTGATGCAATGAAATTATATAGGAAATAAACCCTACCCAAATAATCATCAACATGGAACTTCATATTAAATAGTTTACAATTAATAAAGAAACATATTATATGTTAATCAATGAGGGGAATTATGTAAGTTTTTGGATTCATGCCTAGTTGAAGCCTTATCCTTTTATCTCTGACTCAAAATGGTTATTGGCTCAAACATGCTTAGCTTGTAAAGGTATAAAAGTCAAAAACTACATTAATATGAGCAACAAATCTAAATCATGGATTTCTATTGGTAACTTGGTTGAAGGAGAGAAACTCAAGCAAATTGTAGATGAACTTAAAAAGATGCTTCAAGATTTCTATTTGTTGATTTTTACATGAAAGGATGAATTGGTATGGAACCTATGAAAAATGGTAAATACTTGGTCAATTTGGGACATGAGGATTTAGAGCAATCAAAATTTAATTTTCTCAAATATTTTTCTTGGAAGAATGTTTGGTCACTATATGATTTTCCTAAGGCCTCAATATTCCTTTAGTTATCAATTCAAAGTATGATTTTTATAGGAGAGAGTCTACAAAGTAGAGGATATCATGGGACTTTTAGATGTGCCTTGTATGAGAAGGATTTAGAAACATCAGACAATTTACTTCTTTATTTTTGCTTTACTCACACCATTTGAGGTTACTTTTTAAAAATATAAAAATATATTGGGTAGGTCTATCAACACCAAAAGAGTTGATGAAATTTTGGATTAATTATTTTAAAGCCAAAGTTTTATGTATTCTATGGAGGATTGGCCTTACCATTATCTATTGAAATTTATGGCTTCAAAGGAATGATAGAATGTTAAAAATAAATCTCAAAATCATACCCAAGTTTAGAATTATATTATTGCCTCTTTTGTAGGATATTTACAAATATGGTGCTCATCATGGGAATTCTCAAATGAAAAGAAAAGAAGGTAGTAGAAACTTGGTTATAGGATTTTAACATACATGAAAGAGTTATCTATAATAATGACATTAAAACAAAGGATCTACTTTGATCAAGGGTAAAAATAGAAATTTCCAAAAATTAGGTCTATCAAAATTAATTTTGATGGTGCTTCTGAAGGAAATCTAGGAAAAGCTAATGGCAGCGGTGTTTTTCAAAATATTGAAAGCAAAATTCTCCTCACTTACCCATAATCATATTTTATTTCAACTAAAACTATGCAAACCCTAGGGTACTTCTCATAGAGATTAAAATTACAATAGAAAAGTATGGAAATATATTTCGTTGACGAGGATTCACAAACTATCATTAATGATATCAACAAAAATGGAAGTGGGGATTGGATAAAAATAATATTTTTTCTCATATTCATCATCTATTATTTTTTAGTTACATAGGAGAGTTGGTCACAACCACACTATTTTTAGTAACTAACAAGTGCAGGGTTCAAACCACAGGGGCTGCTCCCACCAAACCTATTTCCCCTCATTATTTTTGACCTGTTGTGAAGGGGACCACTGATTGCTTAGGATTTATACCATAATCATCGATTTGGCATGCACTCAAAGGATTCATATCAGACTACTACCTTTGCAAACAGGCTACCCCTAAGGTTTGAACCTAAGTGTCTTCTTGGTAAGTGCATGGCCAAACAAGCACTTACCAATCCACCTAGCCCTTGGGGGATTCATCATCTATTATTAGATTTAATCTCTTAGAGCATATATATAGAGAAGGAAATCAAGCAGTAGATAATTTATCCAATAATGATGTTGATCATGATCTTGGTGAAATTCAAATTTTAGAAGGTAGTTGGTCAAATAATATTTTATTTGCTTAATCAAAATAATGTCAATGAGTTGATTGTTGAAACATAGTACTTCAAGAGAGTTAAAGAATATATTTGATAGAAAAATAAATATAAAATAAATATGAAAAAAACATGTTAAATATAGTTATTTAACTTAATAACAGTGGATCTTAATAAAGCTACATATAAATTATTAAAAAATGAAAATAACATTGATTAATTGTGAAATATACATGGAAGTTTCTCCATATTAAACTTTTACTACTCTAAAAATAAATATTTCAAAATTTGTATACACTATATAAACATTTATAGAGTGCATCATAAAAAATTGAAACTCGTGTTTTAATATTCTATACTAAATTTTAAGCAAGTACTTTCACCATATTAATAAATAGGAAAATACCATTTGTGTTTCCTATCATCATGTAGGTATCCCTTTGTATTGTTAACATATTATTGCTCCATTTTCTATTTTTCATTTTACTAATTCCTTTTGTACTAATTTCAACATGATTTTTTAAATTCATAAAGTGCCTTCATTGTTGCATTTTGAATAGATTTTAGAGCTAAATTTAATTTTTTTTTTGTTTAGAGAATATTTATTTTTCCTTGCTTTGTATAAATGTTAGGCTATAGTATTTATTATTACATTATTTTGTAATTAGGTTAGTGCACATCTAGTTGGCATTCCAGAAGCCAATGTGTGAATAATGATTTTAGCATAGCCTAAGTTAGTTTGATTAATTTGGGAATGTGAATATTTGATTTGAATTTATAAATTATTTGTTTTTGAATAAAAAATTATTCGATTTACCAACAGTGGTATTAAAGTGAATATGACATAGTTCTTGTACTGCTTCTAGATCCTACCAACTAATTGTGTGCTCATATTGATGAGCCTACAACTGGATAAAGGAGGTAGAACACTCACATTCGTAGTTGATGAATAGATTAGATGTCTAATCACAATACTATGATAATTCTAAGTGATAGAGAATTATAAAAAAGAGGGCCCAATTGACCCTATCTGCCACCCATGTTCATTGTTCCCCTATTTTTAGAATAGAAAGATAAAAATAAAAATAAAATTTCATACTCACTTGTTTGACCCCAATTGCAGTCATGCCACAACAACACCTGGAAAGAGTTAGTCGTCATCTTCCTATGTAGCTAGGACATAGAGGTCCATGCCACACATTATCGTGGACACCAGCCCAGGTCATAGCTACAACCATAGTAGAGTGTCCCAACCTAGGTAGCCACAACATGGCCTATCCTAGGCCATAATAGTGTAGGTAAGCTTGTTGTAGCTCATTGTAAATTGTGAGGAACCAGATCTAGTTGATCTATGCACAACTGAATTGTAAGCACCCGTGAGAGAAAATGAAATAAAAATAAAATTATGTTTTTATAAGGTTCTCTTATCCAGATTATGGAGCATTGTCCAATCCAAAAATACTATTTATCATTATTTTTCCTTTGTTCAATATGCAACATGTGGAGCGAGCTTTTCTGAATCAAACGCAAGTAGAGAAAGAAATTTGTTTTTTCTTTGGGAATTTATCCCATATTTTTTTTGAAATTTTGAAAAAAAACTTGTATTAAGACATAGATCAATTACAATGTGGGAAGAGCCTCTTCCCAGTCGAGGTCCGAGAGGACACAGTCATACAATAGTAAAGGAAGAACAGCACCTGAGCCAATTTTCGTGAACCAAAAACTAGCTGCCATGGGGTCCCCCATCATACTCTATTTTTTAGAGGGTCATTAGCTCAAGGACCTTTCAAGACCCTGTCTAATCACCTCATCCTCAATATCCATGTCACTGTGCAACTGAACTCCAACCTCCTTTTTCGCACCCATCTTAGCCAAAAAGTCAGCCGCTTTGTTCAAATCTCTACTCGCATAAACTGGGATCATGTCCTCCAATTCCTTCCATAATTCTTTAATTTGGGTAACAAGAGCCCTCAACCTCCAAGCTTTCAGATCAAAGTTCCTCATGCATTCAAGAGCTCCAACCATTATTTGCGAATCTGATTCAAGAATAATCCTACGGTGGCCATGTTTCATTGCCCAAATAGAAGCAGACTTGATGGCAATGGCTTCGGCTTCATTGTTAGTGGTTCTTCCCAGGCCTTGCAATTCCCAATAGAGCACATTCCCAGCATGGTTTTGGCACACCACTCCAATTTTGGCTCTACCCGAATTGCCTTTTGCAGCTCCATCAGTATTGATTTTAATCCAACCTTCAGGGGGAGGTTTCCAACAATTTATGTCTTGTCCCTCTTGTAGTTCAACGTGTTCTTCCATAGCTCCAATGTCAATTTGAGCTTCCTCCTCAGCATGAACAGCCACATTTTCGGTAACCTTGCTCCAAATGGTCTGCCAAACCCCGTCTAGAGCAGTAAAAGTTTCTCTAAAAAATTTGGCATTTCTTTCCAGCCAAACTTGCCACCAGATAAAGCTTAAACCAAGCTCCCAGCCAATACGAAGAGCTTTAGATCTGAATCTACCTTTCTACCATTTTGCCCAGATATTCATCCGGTTCAAGTCACCAATTACTTGAATTTTAATGTATGCAAACCAACGCAACCAAATTTGTAGGGTGAAAGGGCAACCAAATAGCAAATGGTCAGTAGTTTCCTCACTCTTGTAGCATAGTACACATTGAGAAGGGCCGATGAAACCTTTTGATCTGACATTATCAAAAGTGAGGATTCCATTGTGCATGCACTGCCAAGCAAAAAAGTTAACTTTCGGCCAACCTTTAGAGTGCCAGATTTTCCTCCAGTCCTCAACTTGAAAAGTATGAGGGGGGGCTCTGGGAGAATGCTGTCATATCCGTCCTTTACTGTATAGACGCAAAGACTCCCAAAACCCCAAGCTAATTCATCCTCCATGTCTCCTCCTATAAGAAATATTTCTATCAGAATTTTAGTCATGATGGGAGTCAAATTCGGAGGGATTGAAATGGGCCACTCATCCAACTTCTTGAACTGCTTAAACTTACACTCCCCCAGCTAAGTAGTTGTGAAATAACTTTCAATACGGATCCATCCCTTGGCTTCAATGGCTGCTTTTATTGGTTGTAATTCTAGAAATTTAGCAATGATGGGTGGGAACTGATCCCAAGAATCTATCCAAAAATGAGCCTTCTCCCCTCTTCCCACTTTCCAAAATAAGCGGTCTTTAACAACCTGAGACCCTAACTTGAGAGCCTGCCAAACTAGGGACCCAGTACCATCCAAGGGGATGCGAGCTACATCATCTGGGTTGGCCTATCCCAAGTATTTTCTAGTTAGGATTCTACTGAAAATGGAGGTGGGTTGGGAGATCCATCTCCAGTACAGCTTTCCAGCCAAAGATTTATTATTCAACTTATATTTTCTCAAACCCAAACCTCCTTTAACCTTGGGTTGGGTAACTTTGTCCCAACCCACTAAGGCCCACTTTCTCTCTCCCTTTGCTCCTTCCCATAAAAACTTTCTAGCCATCCTGTCCAACTCTTTCCATATTGTAATCGGGGCAGCCAGGATAGAGAATTTGTAAATTGGCATGGCTTGAATGATTGACTGTAAGAATGTTAATCTGCCACCATAACTTAACCACTTATGATACCAGTGATTAATTTTTTCCTTGATACACTCCAGCAGATTCCTCCATGTGTCTAATTTCAGCTTCTTAAAGTGCAAGGGGACCCCCAAGTAAACCACTGGGAGAGAAGTCCTTATGAATCCCAGGATTTCTAAAATTTTGTTCTGAAGCCTTTGCTCCAGATTAAAAAAACCACTTTGGATTTCTTGTCATTAATGACTCGTTGAGTAGCCCCGAGATAGACATTAAGAGTATCCCTAATCATTCTCGCTTCCCTAAAGCTGGCCACTCCCACTAAACCAGTGTCATCCACAAACTGCAGGTGCGTTAAAACTTCGTCACCCACCCTGATACCCAATAGTCTACCTTGTTGTCTTCTCCTCAAGAAAAGTCTGCCAAGACCTTTAGCCAAAATGAGAAAAATATAAGGAGAACATGGATCCCCCTGGCACAGTCCTCGAGTAGCTCCAAATGGTTGCGAAGGAATGCCCTTGATGTGGGAGAAAGTATTATCGTTTATATATGCAAATATGCATATTTAATGATTCATTGTGCACTCCCTATGGACAAAAATTAAACCTTGTTGTGATTTTACCTCCTTGTTGTTTGCTAACCAGATCTAATTGGTTCTAGTTGGAGGATTTGGTGCCCCCACAAGTTTCATACATACTATTTTTTTTCTTAAATTTTTTGTATTATAATTGTTTTAATTCTTTTAATTAATTAATCATTTTTAGTTAATTAATTAGTTAGTTTAAATAATTATTTTATTAAATTAGTTCATTTAATTAAATTTAAATGCAAATGTTTTAAGAGGGGGATACAAAATCACAAAGGGGACATCATTTTTGTAAAACAAACCAAGCAAATCAAACTATTTTTTTAATTGATGTTTTTTGCAAACACAAAGGAGGCACCAATTTGAGATCCAAAACTCAAACCAAAAATCTTGTTATTTTTGCAAAACCAAAACAAAGAGGGGCAACACAAATGTTTGGATTTTACTATAAACAAAACAAGGAGAACAATTGCATAATACACTAAACCAAAGGGAGAACAAAATTTGGTTTTTGATGCAACATTGTGGAGGAACAATCTTGATTTTGTTTTGCAATTATACATCAAAATTTATTGCACAAAATCAACAAATTGAAACAAAATTGACATTGTAAACCCACATGCATTTTTTATGGAATCTGATACCTTGAAAACTCATAAATTTATGGGCATGAAGAATCTAAAACTACATTTCTATTTTTATTTTATGCATTGATATATATTATGGTAGCAAAAGGCCCCCAATTTATACTCTGTTTGTATACAATTTATTGCACAATATAGCATTCGATAAAAATGATACCTCTAGCCTGCACTTACAGGTAATGCTCCATTTTTACCCTATTCACTACTATCACTTAGTGTAAATCTTGAAATTAAGTTCTTCCAAGTATTTAAGGGTCTTGTTGCCCTACATATGCAAAATTATTTTTAAGCAAGTATCAAAGGTAGAGTGAATCCCTTTCAATACTACTTATGTGCCATAGATAGGGTGAACCTCTTGATGTTATATGGGCTTATTTTTGTTCTCTTATTAACCTCAGTCGTATAGCTTATTGTTGCTCTCTTCTATATGGGGCTCTGAGGTATTTATCTTGTTTGTTTTCTATTACAAATGATGTCTACCTTGAAGAAATTGCTTCAAAAATTAATCCATGACCAAGACTAAAATGATATGTAGATATATTCAATCAACCTAGTTCTTCAATATATCCTAGGAAGATATTTCCTCTTTTTTGCTCTATAAACTTTTGATTATTCTTCAAATATGTCAAGGTCAATCTGACTTGTTTCTTATTCTCTTTCTCTATTTATTACTACTTCTATTCTCTAATATTATGAATCTTTAAATGTTTCTCAATCCATTACAACTTTACTTTTCTGCTACTATTCTAAAATCTTCAATGTCTTAGGTCACACCTAAGAACCCAATATGATTTTTCTATTTACTAGAGAATCCAATATCAATTTTAGTATGGATATTTCCTTAATAACCAACTATCTTCAAAGTTGATTCTGCCTCTATATTCAATCTATAAATCTTCAAATCAATATCAAGGTGGATGTATCCCTAAATAACCAACTTATCTCTTGAGTTGGTTTAGCCTATCAATATAGCTAAGTCCTAGTATTCAATAGTTTTCCTTAAATAAAGTGGAAAGACCCTATACTGATCTACTCAATAATACCTTTAAAAAATAAAGTCCAAGCCTTCACTTCCTTCAAAGTGGATAGACTCTAAATTAACTTTATCAAAATATGGAGAAAGCTAATTAATGAAAAATGGTAGCTAAAATGAACTCTATCAAACTAGATAGAGTCTAGTGGTAGCTCTAATATCATTGTTGACTTTCAAAGCCATACTACCACAAAATATCATAGTTTATCTCACAATATAACATAGGTCCCAAATATAAAATAGCCATAATATTAAAGGTCAAGATAATAATAATATGAGTAAATTAATATTTATATAAAGGCTTACATAATAAATAAAATAACATTCATTTATATATTGAAATATAAAAATAAATAGCTTGAATCATTCATGAACTATGCACGAAGAACAACTTACAATATTAATTGCTCAAAATATATACAAGTTTTATTGCTCCTCTTCTTGTTACAACTTTGAATATGAATTCTAGATTCTTTATTTGATTCAATTTTTTTCCTATGGAGTATTGTCTCCATAATATAGCAATAGTATGTGACTCTTCAATTACTTGACTATTTCTCTCCATATGCCAAGTCGCATGACTCATGGCTTATCAACTTGCCACTTGCATGCTTGAGGAAGACTTGACTCTAGACACTTACACACATAAATCTTGCATTTCTACATGTACTCCTAATCTAAGACACTTGTGTACATATTTACATTACATATTTTCACTTTTGCATGCAAGATACTTGTGCACATTCTCTCAATCTACACTTGCACTCTAACTTACATGACACTTGTCCATTTCTTACACTGTTAGGATCCTCTATCCTAAAATTATTAGTTAGTATTATTAATCATTTAATTATTATATTATTAACTCATAAAGTGAACCATCACATATCTTCATAACGTGAACCATCACATCTCTTCCTAACGTGAACCATCACGTCTCTTCACCAACGTAGCTTTAGGGTAGATATATATTAGGTTGGCCATTCACATAAATCAACGATGAATAAGAATATATATTTTACCAATTGATCCACTGGAAGGGTTCTCCTCCAGGGCAAAGGTTATTCTATCCAAAAGGTGATTCTATTAGTTTAGATCCAATTCCAATTATCATTGATAGATCCGCTAGGAACTTGGGTTCCTACCATTTGGTATTAGAGCATCGATTCTGGATACAAGTGGGGAAGTTTGTTTAAAGACATATCAAAAGAAATGTTGCAAGTAATGAATAAATAGCAAGATAATTTTGAAATAAAAATAGCAGAGTTAACCCTAAAAAAGAATGACCTTGCAAATAAAATTATTATAAAAGAGGATTTTTTCTAGTGGAAGGAGCCAATTACAAAACCACCTGTATGGGAATCACAAAATATGTACACCACCCCAAAACTTACCCAACTCTTACACATTAAACGTATCAAACCCACATAAATGAATGCACAATGCAAAAAGGGCATTTATTTTTATTGCGATGAGAAATTTATTCACAATTTATTCACAATCATCAATGTATTATACTTGCACTATATATTTTGATTGCAGTTATTCCTTGTAGTTCTCCCAATGATGAAAACATGATTAAGGTAGCCATAGTGATAGATACACTTAAATATGACATTAAAAATAGGGACAATGAGGAAGGTAAGGAAGATGAGGAAGCCACAAAAGATAAGAAAGAGGAAGAAGATGTAGAAAACAAGGACAATGAGCAAGAAATACCCCAAGCACCTGATCACAATGAGGAAGGCAATACAGTTGATATACTAGAAGTGATTGATGCATCAGACAAGGATGAGGTAGACATTCCCGAAGTGACCCATTATGGCCAAACATGCACTCTACAAGAACTACACTTAATTTCCTCTCCAATAGTGAGTTATCACCATAGGGTCAAACCTATTTAAAAACAAGACAGAAAGGTGACTGCACACTCCTCCATTCTCTCTCCTAGGGAACAACAGGAAAATGTAGAAATTTTACCACCTCTTTTTAAGCATCCTTCTGAAGTGTTTGAATAACCCCAAGGGTTACCCTCCCATCATCATCATGATTCTCCTAAGGAAGATTCTACTATTGTTCTTGGCAACCCCCCACTAACACTCCGACCTTCAATATATCCCTACCTTCGAAAAAGTGACATTAAAATAGTACAATAACTTGTAAAAATTTTGCTTATAAAACAAAATATAAAGCTCCTCACTTTGATATTTTAGGACAAAGCTCTTTTTAAGGAGGGTGTCATGTAGGATCCTCCATCCTAACATTATTAGTTAGTATTATTAATCATTTAATTATTATATTATTAACTCATAAAGTGAACCATCATATCTCTTCATAACATGAACCATCACATCTCTTCATAACATGAACCATCACGTCTCTTCCTAATGTGAACCATCATGTCTCTTCACCAACATAGCTTTAGGGTAGATATATATTAGGTTGGCCATTCACACAAATCAATAATGAATAAGAATATATATTTGATCAATTGATCCATTAGAAGGGTTCTCCTCCAGTGCAAAGGTGATTCTATCCAAAAGGTGATTCTATTAGTTTAGATCCAATTTCAATTATCATTGATAGATCCACTAGGAACTTGGGTTCCTACCATGCACATTGAAACATACATAAAAGGGAAATAAACTATAGACTCAACCCTAATCTATTACATATTTACAAATGTACCATGAAGGTACCATGGAAATACATTAGCATGTACCCAATAATGTAATATACCTCAATAGATATTTAGTCTATCTTTCAACTCTACAACTTGAGAAAGAAAAACCTCAATTATTTCTATCTTGGACCCTCAATGTATGAAGTTGATATTGAAGGTAAAGAATTGTATATTCATTCTTCTATTCATATATGGTAGAAAGTGTGTCCCATGCTTCCTTAGATATTTTTTATTAATAAATATATTGTTGAACCTTTGGTATGGCCACGAGAAAGGTTCCTTATAACTTTCAAATGATCCCCCTTTCAATAAACCACTAGTCTGATATTCTAAACCTTTCTATATACCTAGCCTCTTTATATTCCCATTGATACACGAAATAAGTTAATCCTCTCAATATACATATTTGCGAGAGAGACTTTAAGTTACATGAAATATAATGATACAAAATACCAAGGTAGTACAAAAGGTATTCACCCTATCAATGACACTTGTTTAATGATAAATCCTTGTACATGGGTGTAACTTTTGTATATACTTAGAATTTTTCAATTTTAGGGTTTATGTCAAGTGATAGTGATAAATATGGTATGATTATGGAGGGAAAGTATAACACATTATGACCTTATATCTCTCTAATACATTAAAGGTTTGATGCCTATGGTAACTTTTTTAGGTTATAGATACAATAGCTCAACACAACAATTCTACCTATAAACATGAGTTAGAGGAGTTGTTGATACTGAATGTTGTTAGTGTGCCTAAGTAGTGGTTCTATAGGCATTCAAAGAGTGAAAAATTCACATTTTTTATGGTTTGGTTTGACCCCTTGACCTTTAGTTCAAAATATTTACTTTAACATTGTGTGTTAACTTTTCCCCTTTTACCTTTAAAAATCAAAGTTTACTTTTAAAATAAAAGTAATTTTAAAATTTATGATAAAATTGACAAGTAAAATAAAATAAATTAGCCCATGCCTTGTGGGAATAAAAGGTCCATATGTATTTTTTGTCCTCATGCATTTCTAGTTTCACATATCTGGTCAACCCTACACATGTCCCTACCAATTCGTTTAAGTTGAACATATGATCTCCTTAAAGACTTGAAGATAATCACACCCATATAGCAAGGAATAATATATTCAAAAATTATAAGTAGTGATTGCTAGAGTTCCTAGTACCTTTTAAAGGGGATTTCCTTAAATCCCATATGATCAACCACATATAGCTCTCTCCATACCTTCTTGATATCCACCTTGGAATAGGGTAATTCATTCTATGGAGAGTTAGTGCATGATCGTAGAGGCATATAATTTATAGATTTTATTATCTTTTTCGTAGCACATTAGAATCCATTCTTGGTAAATATGGAGGGGACCTTCATAATGGTAAGGATAAATACATGGAAGAGCATGTGGGATAGTATAAAATAGTAGTGTAGTCATCATAGAATCCCACCATGTAGTTGTAGATATGGCTTCCCATATTCTCCTCATGTTTTTTTGTACTTTTATAATCACATAATTTCTTCCTACTTATATAATTTATTGCAGGGTTCTTACATTCCAATTTCTCCATATCCTTGATTAATTGATCAAATAAATTTTGATCCAACAATAAGACTATTTTAGGAGCCCCAGTTTGGGATTTGAACTCAAGATATTATTACATTGGTAAGGATGATTGGATGGCATCAACAAATATACCAACTCATCAAAATGGTCTCTTAGAGTGATGGATGTCTCATCATATTCTTTTGTTTTCTTCTTCTATATCAAAGGTTTTAAGCTATATGTAAACCTATTGCATGGAATCCTTGATCATGGTCAAATAACCAAAGGGTATGTGTATTACTAAATTATGAATAGGGCCAAGGATATGCATCATATCAAAACTAGTAGTGCTTTGATACTAATTTTAGGTAATCACCAAATGTTATTGATCTTGCTATTCATATTTGAATACATTTGGTGGACATTATAACCATTCAATATGGTTATAACTATATTCACTTATATCCTATTAGTTATAACCAATCTAAACTCCCAATATAATGTAAGGGGTAATTACATATTATTATAACAATAATGTAAAAACTTCCTAATATGTGAGAGTATATAGAAAAGAAAATATCATCATCATCAAGATCATTATAAGTACATATATTACATTGTAATAGTTTTTAATAAAATTTATCTCTTAAGGTTAAGGTTATTTGTGATAAATTATTTATATGTTTAATTAATTTTCTTTATTCTTGATATGAATACCATCCCACATACTATAACCATATAATATTAGGAGTGTAACAAGGCTATAGAATAGTTTATTTTCTTTCCTTAATCCTAGAGTAATATTTTATCATTTAGTTTCTAGAGCAATATTTCAAGTTTGCAACCTACATAGTTAGCCTGTTCAATGGGATGATTACCAAAGAATACTAAAACAATATTTGGTTTTTATAATTTCACAATCATCTATTTGTCTTTATTAATGTTAACTATCAATCCAATTATTATCACAAAACATAGAAGGATTTTTAATTGTTATTCTAGATCAAGTAGTAGATATTTGGTAATAAAAATATATCATCAAGATTTAGTAGTGTCACATGGCCCATCTAAAAAAGGATAACATCAATGCATCTCACCTCTTCAAGATGTATTTCAAGTTTATTTATGGGCACATATATTTTTGTTTCACTTCAATATTTTATTGGATTTAATTCATACAACCTTGTTAGGTTTGAAGTGTATGTATAAACATTCATATGATCTATACATGGTCATTCCAAGCTTATCAATATACCAATTTCATCCACTTAGGAGATATTTTATATTGATGAAAAAAGTAAATATATTTTTCTTGCAATATTATCATATAGATTCCTAGAAGTGTAGTTAGACTACAAGAGTAGATTGTAAATATTTTTTACATAAATACAACACTAATATTTCTTTATTCTTTACAACATACTCTTACACATGAAATATCCAACAAAAAATACTATTGCATGATGGATCCTAAAGAATAAAAAATAAGGATAGTAATATGATTCTTTAAGATTATTTACTTGAATCTCAATTAAACAATATTCAACCTAATTAATTTTAAGAAAATATTAAATAAGAATAAAAGTATTGTAAGGAAAATTAGGTTGATATAAGAATGATGGAGAAGGAAGCTAAAGTGCCAGAGGGGTAGGACAGAGCTAGTTGTACTAATTAAGATACAAAATAAAATCTAGGTAGAACTGAAATTGGAGTGGTCTACAAGAATCATATTGTTGGGAAATGCAAGGCATGGGAAGGGTCACGAAAAAATGAAGTAGAAGCCTTAGCTATCAAATTTACTTTTATCTAGGAAATAAGATGGGTATAGGAGGATAATCCTAGAACCATAACTTTAGTTCGAAGACATGGAGGTTGAAGATTATTGTCACCCAAATTAAGGAATTGTAGAGGGAATTAGATTATGTGATTCCAGTTTATGTGAGTAGAGATATAAATAAAATGACAAACTTCCTAGCTAAAATGGGTACTGAGAAGGAGGTAGGAAATTAGAAATATGATTGGGAAGATTTGGCTCCAATGCAGAGTCTTATCCCAACTTGTAAATGATCTTTATTTTAATTTAAGTTTAAAAAAAAAAAAAATCAAGAAAAAAATAAAATTATTTTTTTTTGAAAAATTTGAAAAAAAAACTTGTATTAAAACAAAGATCAGTTATAATTGGGAGAAGACACATCCCAGCTAAAAACAATGAAAGCACATGATTACAAGAGAAGAGGAATATTTGCAATGGATCCAAGTCTCTTGAACCAATACCAAGCTAGCTGAGAGAGCTAATAGACCTGTTACAACAACTTATCGTGAAAATGCGCAGCAATCACCAACTTCACCTCTAGCCGCGAAAAATCTACAAGTCACGAAATTGCGACACAAGACTCCTCTGACCGCAAAAAGTCAACCTGTCATGAAATCACATGTCACAAAATTGCGACATGTCACGAAATCTCTACAATAATCCACCCTTGGTCGTGACAGAGCAACATGTCATGATATCGCGACAAATTTCCACCAGTGGCCGCAACAATGCAACACGTCGTGATATCGCGACAAATTTTCTCCAGCAGCCGCGACAACGCAACATGTCGCGAAATCATGACAAATTTCCTCCAGCGACCGCGACGGTGCAACATGTCATGATATCACGAAAACTTTCCTCCAGTGACCGCGACGGCACAACATGTCATGATATCGCAATAACTTTCCTCCAGCGACCGTGACGGCGCAACATGTCACAATATCGTGACAACTTTCCCTCGACGGTCGCGACGGCGCAACATGTCACGAAATCATGACAACTTTTCTCCTTTGGCCGTGATGGTGCTACATGTCACGATATCATGACAACTTTCCCTTGACGACCGTGACGGAGCAACATGTCACGATATCATGACAACTTTCCTCCAGCGGTCGCGACAGCGCAACATGTCGTGATATCGCGACAACTTTCCCATAGCGACCGCGATGGCACAACATGTCGCAATATCATGACAAATTTTCTCTAGCAACCGTGATGACGCAACATGTCGCGATATCACAACAACTTTCCTCCAGCAACCGCAATGGCGCAACATGTCACGATATCGCAACAACTTTCCTCTAGCAACCGCGACGGCGCAACATGTCGTGATATCGTGACAACTTTCCTCCAATGACTATGACGGCGCAACCTGTTGCGATATCATGACAACTTTCCTCCAACGACTATGACGGCACAACATGTCACGATATCACGACAACTATCCTCCAGCGGTCATGATGGCGCAACATGTCACGATATCGTGACAACTTTCCTCCAACAGTCAGGACGGCGCAACATGTCGCGATATCACGACAGCATACCTCCAATGGTTGTGATGGCGCAACAAGTCACAAAATCATGACAAAAACCACCCTTAGCTTTTTCATTGATCATTGGCTCAAGGATCTTTCAAGGCCCTGCCTAATCACCTCATCTTCAATAGGCATGTCACTGTGCAACTGCACTCATACCTCTTTCGTAGCACCCATATTAGCCAGGAAATCAGTCGCTTTGTTTAAATCTCTGCTCACATATACTGGAATCACATCATCTAATTCCCTCCATAATTTCTTGATTTGAGAGACCATAATCCTCAACCTCCAAGCATTCAATGAAAAGTTCCTCATGTAGTCTAGAGCTCCAACCAGAATTTGAGAATCAGATTCAAGAATTATCCTCTTATGGCCCTGAGTAACTACCCAAATAGAAGCAAATTTGATAGCAATGGCTTCTGCTTCATTATTTGTGGCTCTACCCAAGCCCTACAGTTCCCAATAGAGCACTAATCCCTCATGATTTCTGCAGACCATACCAATTTCGGCGCTACCCGGATTGCCCTTTGCAGTGCCATTAGTATTGATTTTAATCCAGCCTTCTGGGGGTGGTTTCCAACTGGTTCTATCCTGTCCCTCTCGATTTTCAACTCCCTCTTCCACTGGCCCTGGACCAACCTGAGTTTCCTCCTTAGCGTAGACGACAACAGTTTCTATGACTTTGCTCCAGATGACCTGCCAAACTCCATCTAGCGAGGAAAATGTTTCTCAAAAAATTCTAGCATTTCTCTCCAACCACACCTGCCACCAAATGAAGTATAAACCAAGCTCCCACCCAATTTGAAGAGCTTTGGATTTAAATCTACCTCGCTTCCATATTTCCCAAATATTAGTCCGATTCAGGTCACCATTAACCTGGATTTTATAATGAGAGAGCCATCGCTTCCAAATCTGATGAGTGAAAGGGCACTCAAACATCAGGTGATCAGCTATTTCCTCGTTCTTGTGGCATAAAACACATTGAGAAGGGCCGATGATTCCTCTATATCTGAGATTGTCAAAAGTGAGAATACCATTATGCATAAACTGCCAAGCAAAAAAGTTTACTTTTGGCCAGCCCTTAGAGTGCAAAATATTTCTCCAATCCTCAATCGAAAAAGAATGGGGGGGAGGCTCTGGGAGGATCTTGTCATACTTGTCCTTTACTGTATAAACACCAAGGCTCCCATAGCCCCAACCTCATTCATCCTCCTCGTCTCTCCCTGTGAGAAACCTTTCTGTCAAGATTTTGGTCAAGATGGGTGCTAACTCTGGGGGGATTAGAATTGGCCACTCCTCCAACCTCTTAAACTTCTTAAACTTATACTCCCCAACTGAGAAGTGTTGAAATAACTTTCAATTTGGACCCAACCCTTGGTTTCTATGGCAAATTTTATTGGAAGTAACTTAGTGAAATCAGTAATGATGGGTGGGTATTGATCCCAAGAATCGGTCTAGAAACGGGCCTTCTCCCCTCTCCTCACTTTCCAAAATAGTTGGTCTTTAATAACCTGAGATCCTAGCTTGAGACCCTACCACACTAAGGATCCAGTACCATCCAGATGGAAACGGCCCACCTCATTGGGGTTAACTTGACCCAAATATTTACTTGTTAGGATTCTACTGAATAAGGAAGTTGGTTGGGAAATCCACCTCCAAAACAACTTTCTAGCCAAGGCTTGATTATTTAACTTAGACCCTCTCAATCCCAGCCCACCTTTTACCTTGGGCTGGGTGACTTTATCCCAACCCACTAAGGCCCACTTTCTTTTTCCTTTAGCTCCTTCCCACAAAAACTTCCTAGCCATCTTGTCCAACTCTTTCCATATTGTAAGTGGGCCAGCCAGGAAAGAAAAATTATAGATTGGCATGGCTTGAATGACTTATTGTAAGAGTGTTAATCTGCCACCATAACTTAACCACTTGTGAGACCAATGATTAATTTTGTCCTTGATACACTCCATCAAATTCCTCCAAGTGTCTAATTTTAGCTTCTTGAAGTGGAAGGGGATACCCAAGTAAACCATAGGGAGATAAGTCCTAGTGAATCCTAGGATTTCTAAAATTTTGTTCTGAAGCCTTTGCTCCAGATTAAAAAATACCACTTTGGATTTCTTGTCATTAATGACCTATTGAGTAGCCCTGAGATAGACATTAAGAGTATCCCTAATTGTTCTAGCTTCCCTGATGCTGGCCACTCCCATCAAACCAGTGTCATCCACAAATTGTAGGTGTGAGACAACTTCATCCCCCACCCTAATACCCAATAATCTGCCTTGCTATCTTCATCTCAAGAAAAGCTTGCCAAGACCTTTAGCCAGAATGAGAACATGGATCCCCCTAGCACAGACCTCGAGAAGCTCCAAAAGGTTGCGAAGGAAGGCCCTTGATAAGCACAGAGTAAGTCAGGGAAGAGACATAGCTCATGATCCACTCAATCTAGCCCTGAGAGAAGTCGAAGGCTGCCATCATTTTAGCCAGGAGACTCCATTCAACCCTATCATAAGCCTTTGACATGTCCAATTTAATGAACATCCCTTTATTACCAGAAGTATGCATTGAATGGATTGCTTCCTGGGCCACAACCACCCCATCCAGAATCTATCATCCCTCAACAAAGCCCCCTTGCTCAGAGGAGATAATGTTGTGAAGAAGAGGTTTCAGGTGCTCAGCCATTACCTTTGTGATTATTTTGTACACCACATTACATAAGGCAATAGGCCTATAATCTGAAATATGAAACCCCCTCCTCCCATTTTGGAATCAAGGTAATGAACATGTGGTTTATAGCTTTAAGCATTCTCTTATTTTCTCTGGACTCTTCAACAATAGCCCTTACATCTTCCTCTAAGCAGTCCCAGAAAGCCTGAAAGAACTCAATTGGGAAGCCATCTGGACCAGGAGTTTTACCAGTGCTCATTTCAAAGACCGTAGTTTTCAATTCATCCCAATGGGTTTGAGGAGGGCTTGATTTTCATCCTCAAAAATAATAGCAGGTATGACAGAAATAACTTCATTCTGGGCCTCTAAATCTTGAACCACACTTTCCTTAAAAAGCTTAGAAAAATAATCCATAGCATGGGAATGTATACCTGGAAGAGTATCAAAGGAATGACCGTTATCATCTTGAAGGGTCTCCATCTTATTCATCTGTCTTTGAGCACAAGCAGTCCGATGAAAGAATTTTGTATTTCTATCCCCTTCTAATAACCAAGAGGTTCTTGCTCTTTGTTTCCAATAGATCTCCTCCTGGTTGTCAATGTCCTCTACCGCTGAACGCAATGCATCATCCTCAACTTTGAGCTGGTCAGTTATTACTCCTTCTCTAAACTATTTTTGTACCTCATCCCAGTGGGCCACCAATGGAGCTCTTTGGGCCTAAAAGTCAGATTTATTAGAACGCCTCCAATACTTCAACTGAGATTTAACATATTGAAGTTGTTTGTGGATTCTAAACATTGCTATCCCATAAGCTGGGCGGCCCTCTTCCCACCACTGTGGGATTTTCTCCCGAAGTTCTTTCTGAAGCCATAAATTCTCAAATCTGAAAGGTTTGTGATGGTGCCCCATCGTAGTCC
Source organism: Wollemia nobilis (assembly GCA_028583015.1). Lineage (NCBI taxonomy): Eukaryota > Viridiplantae > Streptophyta > Pinopsida > Araucariales > Araucariaceae > Wollemia > Wollemia nobilis. Next base: position 12,578,845 of record JAQPPZ010001125.1, read on the forward strand.
CGCTTTCCAACATAATAAGACAGTGATCAGAAATAGGGCCTGCCAAAATTTGAAAATTGATATTCCACTTTACAAACACCTCCTTTGAAAGCAGAAAGCGATCTAGCTTCACCTTCCTACTATGTGGCTCTCGCCTTTTATTAGTCCAAGTGAAGTTATTGCCAAGACATTTAATGTCCACTAAGTGCAAAGCCTGGACTTGAGCAATCATGAAACGGTCCCCTGGATCCAAAAGAGGTGTTCCCCCTTCCTGGTCTCTAGAAGATAATTTAGCGTTAAAGTCCCCCGCTATAATCCAGTCTATATCTTCCCTTGATGCTCGCATGTCATGCACAGCCTTCCACTGCCGCCTCTGACCCTCTAGGTTTTGAGAACCATAAAAGTTAGTGACAAGAACGAATTCCATAGAGACATTATTCCTAAAAAGAGAAGTGAAAACACCCCTTCAGGCAAGGTGTTCTATTGCAGACCATTCCAGAGAGTTCCACAGAGTAACAATCCCCCCTGAGGCACCTTGGACAGCCAAATCAAATTATTAAATAAACTATTAATTCATTTTATTGATGATTGAAATGATTTTCACATATAATAAACATTAAAATAATATTACTTAAAAATTTACGAAAATATAAATTAAAATATAGTAAATATTACAAAAAATTTTCAATTATAATTACATCTTTTTTATAATGTTATATATTATTAATTAACAAATATTTGATTGAAAGCTAATAGAAATCCAAATTAAGAGTATGGCTTGAGCCGTATATTTATAATCTCTATAAGTGATGAGTATGAAATTTGAGGTTAATTGTACAACAAATAAAGCATTGGAAAATGAGATTTTGATTAAATACGGACAAACATTTTAGGCCACCATTATTACTAATTGTCTATGAAATTTGAGATTAATTGTACAACAAATAAAGCATTGGAAAATGAGATTTTGATGAAATACGGACAAACATTTTAGGCCACCATTATTACTAATTGTCTGTTATATATGCAATATAGTATAGAAAACAATTCCAAACAAAGTTATAAATTGACTATTCCTTAATATGTGAATTTAATATTGAAATGTTGATTATAAATATACAAGTTAAATAAATTTTATTTTAAAATTTTTATTGTAAAAGTCATTTTATGTATATATATATATATATATATGTTTGTGAATCATTTATCATAAAATATTTGGTTTTCATATATGTATGTTTAAAATCAAACAACTTATTTTAAACAACTTATTTAATTCATGTAGCATAAAGATACATTCTAAATGACTATAGTTATTTGACTGTGATAACAAATAATATGCTGTATTTATTTTTTTATATATTAGTTAATATAAGGTTAACACGAATGTTAAAAACTATTGACTAAACTATAGTTTATTGCTCTCTAGTAATTAAATAATATTGATTTAAAGTAATCAAAGATGAGGTATAAATTTACTGTACAAAATGACTACCACAGTGTTGTTGATATATATAACTAAATAATATTGACAAACTCTGAACACATTTATAACATATTAAAACTAACCCAAATTGAATTTAAAATTAAAATAAATAAATTTTAAAGAGAAGTACCAATCTAGATTTATTTTATTTATTGTTATAAAAAAGTGAGCATGGTAAGCACTGTTCACCAATTGCACACGACCTCCTCTATGCTTGATTGAATTAGAAAGATAACCTTTATAAAAGATAACCTATCAATAAGAGGCACGTCCCTTTACTTTTATGTTAATTTATTATGTAAAAATTTAAACTGCAGTTATAATCTTTTATAATTTAAAAAATTATTGTTCTAAATTTTTAACCAGCCAATATGCTGGTAAGCCTGTGCAATATAAATGCAAAGCTCGCTGTAATTGAAGATCACTTGTTCTTTATATGTTAAAGCTTATAAGCGATATAAATACTATAAAACTAATACGGTTGGAGTTATATCCTGACATAAGTTTCTGAACCTCACGTCCAGTTTCTGTAAGAATGTATATAAAGATTGCTGGTTCAAGATATAACTTGCTCCTAAAGATGGAGTTCATAATTAATGGTCTATTCCATTTGATTCCGTCCCCAACATTGTGACCCTACCGTTAATCGTGCTACACAAAAGATAATACTGTGACTGCTGATAGTACTACACAACCGTACACATTAATATACTTTTCATCATTCTATTTGATGGAAGGAAGATGGCTAAGAACAAAGGCCATCGTCTTCACAAGAGAACGCAATGAAAAAGCTGTACATACAATGGGACAAAAAGAAAGCACATATCAAACGTTGTTTAGATGGGAAAGAATAAAGCAATGATAATGCCATGAGAGCATTGGGGGTTGGGTAGCACTCTGAGAGAGATTGGGAACTTACGAGTTCAGACCAAGGCAATAAAAGAATGATGGGGGAAGTGATTGGGCCTTCAGAAGACAGAACGATATCTCTTGTTTTGGCTTGGACTAGACATGATAGGATGAATGATATTGCAGACATAACTCAGACCGGTAGTACAGTAAATCAGCATTTGAACTGATTTCTCATTATAACCGTCAGAAGAGGAATGCGAAACAAACACCAATATCAATATGTTGTGTTGCATATTAACGTGATTCTTCCCATGCAAAAGTCATTACCTCTCTGCTAAGGAAGGGGAATAATAATATATTATCAAAGTGGTATTTAAAAGCAGTGCCTAAAAGCCAAAAAAACTGCAATATATCCATCCTCATATTCATGGAATAAGATCAGTGTCAGGCAGGCAAGCATGTGGGAGCATCTCCTAATCAGTGCCATGAGCTTCCCATCAGATAATGTGATACAACGGTCACTTTCCTTGCTATGTAAAAATCTAGTGGAGAAACCCTAATTTCTAAAACATTGAAAAACACCTTCAAGTGGGTACAAAGTGTACAAGCGGCATCATTCCTTAGCTCTTTTAAGTACTCCCATTGGGCAGAGAGCTTCGAGGGTGATCAAAATACAGGAAGAATTATATACCATGAAGGAAAAAGTAGATTCCTAAAGCAAATGATAAATATAATATGCACACGTTGGCATAGAGGAGGAGCAGTCGTAATGAACAAGGCTGGTAAATGATATGTACAAAAGAAAGGAAGAGTGCTATCTGACACACAGCATATTCATGATGATGATTATCAAGCTGATACTCCTTAAAAGCCCAACAATGGGCATCGGCACATGCTTTTGAATTTGATTGGCATATTTATTCTGTAAAGTGGCTTTTTACAGCCTTTTTGACTCGAATGACCAGGTGGGAGAATATAACTGACCATCTCCTTAACAGTGAAATATTCTTTTAACGTTTTCTCTCGAATAACATCCACGAGGTTCTCCATGGGCCTGTGTAATTGATACAAACAAAGACTGATATTTTATTAGCCTTATTAGCCTTATTGTATTAGCTTCCTCGTGCCTTCAACCATATTGATAGATAACCGTGAAAAGATCTGCATTCTGCGGTACAAACGTATGTACTCTTGCAAGTATTGTGGCTTACATAGTGATGTATGTTTTTATTTCTCTCTTCCCCACAAATCTCTTTTCTTTTTTGGGTGGAAGACTGGTCAAAAAGGCTACTCAAAACCAGTCTTAAAAAAAAAATCAACGCTAATTCCGAGGCAGAAATCACTTTCTTATCATTCCTTTCTTTCAAGAGGCCGAAGGAATATATGAAAGCCAAACTGGTCAATACAAACGCCCTTTGAAATAAAAATGAGAGTTTCCTTTGGGCCACCTCCACATTCCTGCAATCTTATCAGTTAATCTCATTGCACGATAAAGTTAATTCCTTCACTCGGATGAGGACTCATGTCCATTTCAGAAAATACCAATCCTCAACATTAGTGGCTTCTTGAACACTTTGGGGAATCAAATGTTCTATCCCTGCAAAAGTGTCTTATTGGTCTTGTTCATTCCCTGTAAAAGTTTCTTATTGGTCTTGTTCATATTAAATAAATTCCACAGCAAGCTTCTTTATTAGTGCATACTTTACAATGAGTTTTTTAAATCCTCGAACACCCCACCATTCATCAATAATGGAGTTATCTGTCCTTTGTGTCCCAAAAAGTGTTTTACTTTATAAAGTATATTATCCATGAAACATACATGGATTTCTTACCATGCGTGCCTTGTCATTTGCATCCAGTAGGTAAAGACATGGGGATTGATCTTTGGTAGCTAATACCATATTAGTATGCGGCTTAGACATTCTTGTGAAATACAGTATTTCATAACAGTTTAGGCTGAACAATAATGATTGAATGAGATGTATATCAAAGAAAATAAAATGGCTTCTAAAAATATTGAAGGCGAAGGAATCCCACCGTTCAAACTTTGGAGGCATTCTTGACTTTGGAGCTGTGCCGGGTTAAATAATAACAAAGTGGTATAAAGGTTATAGGGGTAGTTTAAGATTTGAATCCTATTTAATAGTAGAAAATGACTATACATATGAACAACTTCAAGATTTAAACATAGTAAAAAATAACTTTACATGTAATCAATCCCCTCTATATCCGAAAAATTCTGTGATTACAAAATTATAAAAGTTATATAAATCATTATATACTTCTAAACTAAAATTATTTTAAAATATTTTTTTACTAATTTTAAAATTGTTATATATTTATATAAATCATTATATACTTCTAAACTAAAATCATTTAAAAATGTTTTTTAACTAATTTTAAAATTGTTATATATTTAAATGTATAATTTTATAATTTTAAAGTTTGGAAGGTTTTTGGCTGTGCATGCATTGCTGGCAACCATATGAGTAACCACAATCATTAAAACTACTATTTCAAAACGTCATTCTATTATTTTAATATTTAGATAGATTATTAATATATTTTAATAGAGTATTATAAAACATGGATTCGTTCAGAACATTTGGGCAACCATAATCACTAAAACTATTATTTAAAAGTTTTATTACTTTTAATATTTATCTTCTAGAGTATCATAAAACATCGGTAGTTATGATTGGATCAAGGCTTTCTAAAAGAACCTTTTTAAAAAATTAAGAGAATAATGTTTGTTGTGAGAAAAATAAGTCGTTAAAATACAAATTCTCTGTTTAAGGATGTTAGAAAGAATAAAAAAGCGAAAATGCATTATATTAATCTTTTATGAGAATAAAACACGTAGATGATGCTTATAATTTAAGGAAAAGGTTGGTATGAACATGGCTGTAGTATATATAAAAAGATTAGTTAAGAATTTACAAAAGGTTTTAATAATTTATTTTTAAAATAAATTAAAAACAATATGTATTGTTTATGTGAGTGTGGTCTACTGGTAAGGATGTCACTTGGATTATTGGTGATGTGACCAGGGTTCAATCTCCACCACGGATAAAAAGTATTATTAAAAAAAAAAACACGTATTTAATTTAAATTAATTTTTATATTATTTATTTTCAATGAAAACAAAATGTTTAAAAAAATGAAAATGAGTATCTTTGTTAATGCTTAAAGGAAGAATCAAGGATGAGAAACATTTGAATGAAAACCAAGAGATTAAAAAATAATAATTTTATTGTCTCAAGGACAGAGTAATGATCTGGTTTTGGTTCTTTTTCGGGAGGTTTAAGGTTTAACCAATTCTTTTTCGGGAGGTTTAAGGTTTAACCAATTCTTTTTCGGGAGGTTTAAAGTTTAAACCAACGTTTCAAGCTTTGTCTCTTCTTCAGGAGGTTCAAGGTTCAAACTGCAGCATGGGGAGTGTGTGAGGGGGTGGGTGTGTGGTGGTTGTTGAGAATTTCAATGTTTTTATTATTGATGAGAAAATTATTATAATATATAGATTCTTGGAACATAATCAGAATAGATATAAGCGGTTGAGTTTTTTTTTTTTCATGCCTAACAAACCAAAACAACTCAACCAAACTTAAACAAACAAATGCTTAAAATAACTAAGATTTGAAAATTTTTAGATTCTAGATGCAGATGCTTCTGACTATGAAACGGAATGTTAGTTTCAATTCCAAAATTCTCCCCCTTGATGTTGAGGGGACTCTTCCAAGAGTTCTTAAGCATCACCAAGTTGGAAGAAACACAATCGTTTACGTTTCCTCTAATATTTCAACAAAAAAACAAAAATTGCAAAAACATGATATGGACACTCCTCTATCTTTGTTGTTGCTCCTTCCTGATGCAAATGACTAAGTACTTCTTATGTTTATTAGCTCCCCTTTCATAAAAACATTCTTCAATTGTGGTTTTCAACAACCACTCTTTCATATTCGTGCAATGGTCTTTGAACCATTTTTCCATAATCCTATTATCGTTTTTAAACCATTCTTCACCTGATAAAATTTCCCTTGATTTTTTACAATCATTGATCATCTCATGTAGATGATTAAACCATACTACTCTCTCACAAATTTCAAGACAAAAATATTGGACTTTTTGAGTCAAAGTTGTCATTGATGTCAAGGAACGAAGTCATCATTGATATCAAGGAATATGTCAAGAAACAATGCAAAGGTTAATGGCAAAAAGCTTCATAATATTTTTAATATTATGTGGAAGCATATGAAGGGTTTTTATTAAAACCATGGATGAGCAAAAATAAAAGGTTTTTCTTTAAAACCAATGGTGGCACAAGTAAAAGGTTTTTCTTAAAATCGATGGTGGCAAAAAATAAAAGGTTTTTCCATTAAAACCATGTGAGCAAGTTGTAAGGTTTTTCTAAAAACCTAAAGAGGCCCTTAAGTTTGGTTTAAGGCCAAAATACCATGTTAATTATTAAATTATAATAATTAAATTCTTAAAGAATTTAATTTATTATATTTAATAAATTGCCAAAGCTAAAGTTTGGGTACATTTCATAAAGTTTGGGCATTAGTTTGTTCGCGTGTAAAGTTGCCCCCCTTCCACCGACGTCACCGCTTGCTAGACGACGTCCTCACCACCGATGTGGAGCAATGAAGGTGTATGGTATATAAATACCATAGCCTTATCAAAGGCAAGGCATCCACTCACATCCGTAAAAAATAATTAACATCGGTTTTCGTACACAATTCCCTCGTGATAGTAGTTCGTGCAAAGTTTTTGGACAACATGAGTGAAGGAGCCAATTCATGGCTCATGCAAATAGTGGAATTCAAAGGGCATAAGGTAGTGGACGTTCCAAAGAGAGCACGTGGCTCCACGATGTTGGGATCCGTAGTGAAAGCACTTGTGGAGAGAAGCGCTCGGTTCTAATCTTCATGCAATGCAAAGTGGTAACACTCTTTTAAATTAAAATATTTTTATTTTTGACTTAGGCTAAGGTTAGTCTTAGGAGAAATAAGGAGGTAAATGATTTTGGATTTTTGCTTAAGTTGAAAAGGAAGTTTTGTGTGTTTTATAAAGTGTTTTCTGAAAATTTAAGTGGTGGGTAAAAATTATTTTACCTTAGAAAAGAAAAGATTAGTTGTTGCATTATTTTTCAAAATAATTATCTTTAAAAATACAATGTTAAAGTAGGGAGTCATAAGTAGAAATTGGATTGATTTTTGAAGAATAAAATTCTGAAGTGGCTTATGTCAAATATGATTGATTGAGATAAATTTGTGATGAGTTAGGGTTTTTGAGAAGTGAATATTCAAACTATTGTGGTGTTGGATATTACTTTAAGAGAGGAGTAATAAGGTGTTGAAGTAATTTAAAATTATTGTGGATGTTTTAATTGGAATTTAAGGGGTTTGTGTTGGATATTATTTTAAGTTGGATTTTATAAGGTATATCAAAGAAATTATCTTTCATGTATGGCATGATGAATGTTTTTTTTTTAAAGGGAGCAATAAGGCATAGATTGAGTTGTGATTATTGTTGTGTCCAAGGAATATTTGAGAAAGTATTGGTGTAATATTTTGACATCTAACCTTCTTGAATTTTGCAAAGACGTATTTGTGGTTGTGGCAGATATTTGAGTTTCCTTCATCATCAAGAAAAAGTTATGAGCACATTCTTCCATAGTTGATTTGATTTATTGGTTTTCTGGAAAACAAGTTTGAAGTGAAAAGGAATTTATTAGGGTTTCCTTATTGAGAGTGTTGAAATGATTCAAGGTTTTCTAGAATAAAGAGTTGTTGTTAAAACCTTGTTTTATAAGCATTGTTGTTGAAGCCATTAGTTGTGTGAAGAACTTGAACTACGGTTTGGAAAGAACTTGAGTATCATTGTTATGTGAGAGTTGTTTTATAAGCATTGTTGTTGAGGCCATTGGTTGTGTGAATAACTTGAACTACGGTTTGAAAAGAACATGAGTATCATTGTTATGTGAGAGTGGTTGATAAGCATTGTTGGAAATATTTTGAGTAAAGGATCATATGCTTGGACTAGGGTTTGTTAGCAAGGATTGTTTCATTGAGTGATTGGTTGAGTAGAGTTGGATGAGCCTAGTCAAGTGGATGTGTGAAGTGATTTTTCAAGTTCCATAAAACAAACCATTCTATATTCTAAATTGATTTGAGAAAGTGATTGAGTATTTAATTGAAGCATATTGAGTCTCTAATAATTCTCTGTATGTTTTTGAAAGAGTTATTGGAAGTGATTGAGTATTGAGTTGAAGAATATTGAGTCTCTAACAATTATTTGTATGTTTTTGAAAGAGTAATTAGAAGTGATTGAGTATTAAGGTGAATGTGAAGCATATTGAGTCTCTAATAATTCTTTGTATGTTTCTAAGAAGGTGATTGAAAGTGATTGAGCATTGTGATGAGTATAGAGCATATTGAGTCTCTTACAATTATCTTTATGTTTCTATGAGATTGGACAAGTTCTAGTGTGAACTTGTTGAGCAGATTTGAAGTAAGTCTTTGAAAAGACTTGTGGACAAATTTGGGTAAGATTTTGTGAAAGCTTACAATACATATTGAGAGTAGATTTGGATAAGTTATTGTGAGAACTTATTGAGCATATTTGGACAAGTTCTAGAAAGGAGTTGAGGATAGATTGGTGTGAGCTTTTGTGGAAGCTTACAAAGAAGATTTGAGATAAGTCTTTGTGAATGCTTGTGAGTAGAGTTGATTGATTGATTTGTTCAAACCTTGAGTTAAGGTTTGGGGTAGATCCAACAGATTTGATTTGATATTGAGTCAAGCTTTGAGTTAAGGCTTGAGGATAGAGATCGAGGATAGATTTATGCTAGACCAAAGGACTATGTTTAGTATAAATTCAAGGATAGATTTTGGTGCAGGTTTGAGGACATATTTGTGCCAGACCAAAGACAAATATTGAGGATAGATTTGTGCTATACTGATGGACTATGTTTAGTACATATTTTAGACAGATATTTGGAGGTGATATATTTTAGGATAGATAACTCCAGCTAGATCCGGTAAGACATGTGTCTTCTGTGGATAGAGTTCTATTTGCTAAGGATAGTGGAGGTAGAGGTCTTCTAGAATATCACCAACCAGAGTAGAGATTAGTATATTGGTATCTCTTATGGATAGAGATCCACAAACTTGATTTATGGGATTGGTATCTCCTTTGGACAGAGGTCCATAAATATTGTAATAGAGAAAGGATTCCCAAGAGATTTATTGAGAAAATATTAGTGAAATATTTTCTCCGTGGAGTAGCCCACATTGGGTGAACCACGTTAAATTGGTGTCTCTATTGTGTGTGATGATTTATACATTACTTTAGTTATTGCTATTGATACTGCCATGGATTATATTAGATAATACTATTTGTGAAAGAAAAGTAAAAAATGATCTTATACTATTCACCCCCTCTCAGTATAAGCTTGTGTTCTTCAATTGGTATCAGAGTTAGTTCCTTCGAAAAAAGTTTAACAGCTTGAAGGAAGATCTTACAAGAACACAAATGGCAAAGAAAGGCAAAGGCAGAACCATGAGATACAAGAATAAAATAACACACATGTTCATGAAAGAAAAAGAAAATGAATTTGATATTGTTATTTTGGGAGGAAAAGTGGAAATAGATTCAAGAGATGAATCAAGCAGTGGAGAAAATATCATATTGATAAATTTTTGTACCAAATGTAGGAATATAGGTCACCATGTAGCTTATTGTCCACAAGAAGGTGAAGAATATTTTGTTTGTGGTCAACTCGATCATGATGTAGGTTATTGCAATGGGTTTAGTAGTGGTGAAGATGAAGATGATATTCTCGAAAATGAAATCCTATAGGTTGGTTCAAGAAATAATAATATGGACAATCAAAATAGGTATGAACAAAAAACTCTACTTTCAGTATTAGAAGAAAATATTCCTATTGAATACCAAATAAAAGAGAGAAAATTAGAAAATGAAAATTAGGAAGCTACTCTTAAGGAACTTGTTAAGTTGAAAAATGAGAACTTATAATTAAAGGCTCAAATACAAGAGGATGAGAAATGTAAGACAAAGCTTCTACAATATCTCTCTGACTTGAAATATAAGGTTGAAGAGGCAAGGAAAGTTGAAAAATATATGGTTGAACAGTCAAAGGTAAAAGAGATAGAATGTGAAATACTTATGGTTACTCTTGAAGAATTAAAAAGGGATAACTCGGGATTAAGGGTTCAAGCTCAAGAATATGAGAAAGCAAAAGCAAATTTTCTACAGGAACTCACCAACTTCAAAATCAAGGTTGAAGAGGCAAGAAAATTTGAAGAAGGTATGGCCAAAAAATTAAATACAAAATATCTAGAGTGTGAAATATTAGAGCATGATATAGTTTCACTAAGGATGGAAGTAAAAGGCTCTAAGTACAAGCTACACAATTTTTTGGAAAATCCAAAGGCTTTGGATAGGGTTACCAATGCATAAAAGTCATCAGTCACCAAAATAGGACTTAGTTCTAAATTAGAACAAAGGAAACATGAAGCAGAAAAAGGAGAGTCAAGCTCAAACACCAAAAAAAAAGAAGTGTCAAAAGAAGTAAGTAAAAGAGAGAGTGAGACTTCTAAGGATGAGTTGGACAACAAAAATTTCAACAAGAATAGGAACAATGCACCAGGAAGAAACATATGGAACAACAATCAAAATAGGACACCAATGAGGTCAATACAAGGAAGTTTCAATGGAAGATGTTTTTCATGTCACAGGTTTGGGCACATGGCTTCATAGTGCAGGACACATTAAATATAGGAATATGGGAACAAACAACTTTTCAATGGATATTGCTACTCATATAATTAGTTTGGTCACAAGGCAATGAATTGCAGGGTTCATGATAGAAAAGGATATGGTTTCACCAGGAGAAATCCTAAGATATTTGCACCTCCAAGGAATAATAACATTAAGTGTTATAAGTGCAATAATGATGGTCACACAACAAAGTGGTGTAGAGTAGACATTCCAGAATCAAGTATGAACAAGAACGGGAATAGGAAAAGGGATATGGATATGAACAGGAACAAAACATGAACATAGATATAAACAAGGATAGGAACAGGAACAGGAATATGGACATGGAAAGGAACAGTGAGAGGAATCAAAAGGATCAAATAAGAAGAAAAGAGGACAAAGTAAAATAACAATGCTTGTTGGGAGTAGAAATACTCCCACCCCAGAATTAACCACCTTAAGATAATGTGGAGGAGGGGCTAAGCTAAGAGACTCATTCTTAGTCCCAAGCCCCAAAGGTGACTCTTTGCCATTTATGTCAAAGGGGTAGATATTTGAGTAAGGGGGGAGATATTTGATTTAAGGAGGGAGCATTTATTCAGGGGAGCAATGTCCTAGGGGGATCAGAATAGGAAAAATTTCAAGTGTTTGGTAAAAATAAATTGGGTTGCCATCAATGATAAAGGGGGAGATTTTTGGAAGCATATTATGTGGAAGCATATGAAGGGTTTTTATTAAAACCATGGGTGAGCAAAAATAAAAGGTTTTTCCTTAAAACCAATGGTGGCACAAGTAAAAGGTTTTTCTTAAAATCGATGGTGGCAAAAAATGATTTTTTTTTCATTAAAACAATGTGATCAAGTTGTAAGGTCTTTCTAAAAATCTATAGAGACCCTTAAGTTTGGTTTAGGGCCAAAATACCATGTTAATTATTAAATTATAATAATTAAATTCTTAAAGAATTTAATTTATTATATTTAATAAATTGCCAAAGCTAAAATTTGGGTGCATTTCATAAAGTTTGGGCACTGGTTTGTTCACGTGCAAAATTGCCCCCCTTTCGTCAACGACACCACTTGCTAGATGACGTCTGTAATGCTGACGTGGAGCAATGAAGGTATATGGTATATAAATACCATAGCCTTCTCAAATTCAAGGCATCCACTCACATCCGTCAAAAATAATTAATGCTAGTTTTCATGTGCAATTCCCTCGTGACAGCAGTTTGTGCAAATTTTTTGGACAGCATGAGTGAAGGAGCTAATTCATGGCTCGTGTTAATAGTGGAAGTCAAAGGGCATAAGGTAGTGGAGGTTCCAAAGGGATCACTTGGCTCCACGGTTTTGGGAGTCGTGGTGAAAGTACTTGTATAGAGAAGCGCTCAGTTCGAATCTTAGTTCAATGCAAAGTGGTAACACTCTTTTAAATTAAAATATTTTGATTTTTGATTTAGGCTAAGGTTAGTCTTAGGAGAAATAAGGAGGTAAATGATTTTGGATTTTTACCTAAGTTAAAAAGGAATTTTTGTGGGTTTTATAAAGTGTTTTCTGAAAATTTAAGTGGTGGGTAAAAATTATTTCACCTTAGAAAAGGAAATATTAGTTGTTGCATTATTTTTCAAAATAATCATCTTTAAAAATGCAATGTTAAAGTAGGGAGTCATAAGTAGAAATTGGATTGACTTTTGAAGAATAAAATTCGGAAGTGGCTTATGTCAAATATGATTGATTGAGATAAATTTGTGATGAGCTAGGGTTTTTGAGAAGTGAATATTCAAACTATTGTGGTGTTGGATATTATTTTTAGAGATGAGTAATAAGGTTTTGAACTAATTTAAAATTATTGTGAAGTAATTTAAAATTATTGTGGATGTTTTAATTGGAATTTAAGGGGTTTGTGTTGGATATTATTTTAAGTTGGAGTATATAAGGTGTATCAAAGAAATTATCTTTCATGTATGGTATGATGAATGTTTTTTTTTTAAAGGAGCAATAAGGTATAGATTGAGTTGTGATTATTGTTGTGTCCAAGGAATATTTGAGAAAGTATTGGTGTAATATTTTGACATCTAACCTTCTTGAATTTGGTGAAGACGTATTTGTGGTTGTGGTAGATATTTGAGATTCCTTCATCATCAAGAAAAAGGTATGAGCACATTCTTCCATAGTTGAGTTGATTTATTTGTTTTCTAGAAAATAAGTTTGGAGTAAAAAGGAATTGATTAGGGTTTCTTTATTGAGAGTGTTGAGTTAATGCTTCAAGGTTTTCTGGAATAAAGAGTTGTTATTAAAACCTTATTTTATAAGCATTGTTGTTGAATCCATTGGTTGTGTGAAGAACTTGAACTAGGGTTTGAAAATAACATGAGTATCATTGTTATGTGAGAGTTGTTTTATAAGCATTGTTATTGAAGCCATTGGTTGTGTGAAGAACTTAAACTAGGGTTTGAAAAAAACATGAGTATCATTGTTATGTGAGAGTGGTTGATAAGCATTGTTGGAAAATTTTTGAGTAAAGTATCATATGCTTGGACTAAGGTTTGTTAGCAAGGATCGTTTCATTGAGTGATTGGTTGAGTAGAGTTGGATGAGCCTAGTCAAGTGGATGTGTGAAGTGATTGTTCAAGTTCCATAAAACAAACTATTCTATATTTTGAATTGATTTGAGAAAGTGATTGAGTATTGAGTTGAAGCATATTAAGTCTCTAACAGTTCTCTGTATATTTCTGAAAGAGTGATTGGAAGTGATTGAGTGTTGAGTTGAAGCATATTGAGTCTATAACAATTCTTTGTATGTTTCTGAAAGAGTAATTGGAAGTGATTGAGTATTGAGGTGAATGTGAAGCATATTGAGTCTCTAAAAATTCTTTGTATGTTTCTATGAAGGTGATTGAAAGTGATTGAGCATTGTTATGAGCATAGAGCATATTGAGTCTCTTTCAATTCTCTTTATGTTTCTATGAGATTGGAAAAGTTCTAGTGTGAACTTGTTGAGCATATTTGAGGTAAGTCTTTGAGAAGACTTGTGGACATATTTGGGCAAGATTTTTTAGAAGCTTACAATACAGATTGAGAGAAGATTTGGATAAGTTCTTGTGAGAACTTATTGAGCAGACTTGGACAAGTTATAAAGAGGACTTGAGGACATATTGGTGTGAGATTTTGTGGAAGCTTACAAAGAATATTTGAGACAAGTCTTTATGAAGGCTTGTGAGCAGAGTTGATTGATTGATTTGTTCAAATCTTGAGTTAAGGTTTGGGGAAGATCCAGCAGAGTTGATTTGAGATTGAGTTAAACTTTGAGTTACGGCTTAAGGACAGAGATCAAGGATAGATTTATGCTAGACCGAAGGACTATGTTTAGTATAGATTTGAGGACTAATTTTGGTGCAGATTTGAGGATAGATTTGTGCCATACCAGAGATAAATATTGAGGATGGATTTGTGCTAGACTAACGGATGGTGTTTAGTACAGATTTCATATAGAGCTTTAGAGGTGACAGAGTTGAGGATAGAGATCTCCAGCTAGATCAAGTAAGATGTGTCTTTTGTGGATAGATTTCCATTTTCTAAGGTCAGTGGAGGTAGAGGCCTTCTAGAAGATCACCAGCTAGAGCAAAGATTAGGATATTAGTGTCTCCTGTGGATAGATATCCACGAACTTGATTTATGGGATTGGTGTCTCCTTTGGATAGAGATCCATAAACACTGTAATAGGGAAAGGATTCCCAAGATATTTATTGAGAAATTATTAGTGAAAAAATTTCTTCGTGGAGTAGCCCACATTGGGTAAACCACGTTAAATTTGTGTCTCTATTATGTGTGATTATTTGTGCATTGCTTTGGTTATTGCTATTGATATTTCCATTGATTATATTAGATAATACTATTTGGGAAATAAAAGTAAAAAGTGGTCTTATATTTTTCACCCCCCCTCTTAGTATAAGCTTGTGTTCTTCAAAAAAATCAACATAGACATGACCATGAAATGACCTATTACATATAAATCCTAACCATTCATTGATATATTTATGATATATTATAAGGTTTGGCTATATAATGAGAAATATTTATTGAAATAGATGGCTAAGCATTTGGTAGAAAGTGATCTTGATTGGTTTTCATATTTACCTAAGCACTCTATTGACTTCGTAGATGATTTTATCTAAAAGTTCAAACAAGAATTTGGTAATAACATAATTGTAATGGAAGTAATAGAATTTTTTGTAAGCATAAAAAATGCCCTAATAAATCTATTATTGATTTCCATAGAATATAGAAAATACTTAATTGTCATGTGAATATAAATTTAATTGAATAGGGTATTGCAATAATATTTATAAATAATATTAGGTCTTCTTCTCATGCTAAAATCTAGGAATATAACCCCTATGGTTTGACTTCCTTTAACAAAGTTATCTATTTTGTTAAAATTCTTGAACATTGAGAAAAGAAGGTCAAAAATATTTAAAACCTAAAAATCCTAACAAAAATGTTGTAGGGGATGGGGTTTGCAATGTAGTTGTCCAAGATACCTCTCATGAGATAGAGATAGTTGGATCTCCTATCAATATGTTAACTAAAACTATTTTTGGTCGAAAACCTAGAAATATGATGCCTCAATGAAAACATAAAGATATTATCAAAATATG
This sequence comes from Wollemia nobilis, assembly GCA_028583015.1. Taxonomy (NCBI): domain Eukaryota; kingdom Viridiplantae; phylum Streptophyta; class Pinopsida; order Araucariales; family Araucariaceae; genus Wollemia; species Wollemia nobilis. Next base: position 12,594,597 of record JAQPPZ010001125.1, read on the forward strand.
TCCACCACCTAAGCTTAAGAATTACCACATAAATGACAAGTTTGAAGCACCTATATGGCATAATCCTAACATGTTTTTATTTTAGCATGAAACCTATGGTCATGATAATTCTACTTCCATAGACTTACATAAGTTTTACCTTAAGCAATATTTTGGTTCTAACTTTAATATTGACCAAGTCAACAAGGGTAGGATCAATTTGTTTTGTAAAAGGAAAAAGAGTCTCAAGAAAATGTTTAATCACCCTTGCAATCAAAATTTATGTATCTATAACACTCCATTCCCCAACCATGGACAACAAGATCTCAATCAACAAGGGGTGAATCAAAATTAGGGTCATGGGTTTAATTAGGGTGGCTAACAAAACTATAAAAATCAAGAATACAACTATACTCAAGGCAACTAGGATGGGGTCTAAAGTCATCAAAATTAAAATGATAATTACTCCCACCCAAAAAAATCCTGGATATAATACTTCTTAGAATACCTCTCAAGATAATTAAGTCTTTGTCCAACATGGCCCAAATGGAGAATACATTTATCGTCAACCAAAGGTGGCTCATTATGTTAACATTTTAGAGGTGAAAAGGATTACTTTATGCCCTAGGTATCAATTAATCTATTCTAATGCATTACGATTAGCCATAGCCCTTCATTTTGTGGATAATCTTAGTGTAGTTCATTCTTGAATGTTTGATTTAGTTATGCTTGGATTAATATAGTTTCCATTTGTTATTGGTAATTTACTATAATAATATATTATTTTAAGTATCTTTCATTTATTTTATATTAATTCGAGTAATTGTGTAAGATATCTCCTTTTACCCAAAAATATTATAGTACTTAATCACCATGTTACTATACTATTATATATATCATGACCACAACTATAAATATATAATGTCATCTCTGCTTTAATATAAGATATCATGTCATTTGATAAACTTATAAGCTACCTAATTATATTTTATTATATATATAATTTTTAATATTTTTAAGGTTATATTTGAGTTTATAGTTAGATATGAAACATAAGCTAGAGTTTAAGTTATAGTTAAAAGTATCACTAGTTATAAATAAACTTTAAAATTAAGTTTTATTTTTATCACATTATTATTATTTTTCATTACCAAATTTTACCTTCAAATATATTTTTAATAAAAATTAATACATCAAATATATTATTATATGCTAGCTTATTTTCTTTGTAAAACCATCACCTATGTATACCAAAAAATAATGTCTTAATTATTTATATAGTTATTAATAAATATTCTAAATAATTAAATGGAATGAGCTAAACCAAGTTAAATTTCCTAGCCTTCATGGAGATTGAGGTTCAAATATTATCAAAATATACATACTTACTTACCACTACCTTCCGAGAGTTTTCCATAATAGCTCCATTGAGCTTAAGTCATCCCTCCCTAGGTGGATGCAATTTTAACCTTCTTAGATTTTCTTAGGGGGATTTCTTCATCTCAACTAGGCTAAGGTCCCAATGTTTACTAATACTCACCTCCTTTGTTGATTCCCTAATTTCTTTCATATGTAATATTTTAACATTTTCCACTATAGTTATCTAGATTGTCTACCTAATTCTTAATGAGTCTTTCTTTTCCTCAAATATTATTCTATGATGCTCCAACCAAATCCCTCAAGCATAGTGGAAAGAAATTAGATATCATATATTATTTATCCTTGCACTCCTACAGGGATTTTCCCACTATTCTATCCAACCCACCATTCTATTTTAAATTACCCAAATAACCCTCATCTCCTCAATTAAACCTTGAAAAAACAAAGGGAATAGCTCCATCCAAACATTAAGTGTACTACTAACTCTTTCTATTCTTCACACAGATAAAATCTATTAAGAAATTGAAACTCTCTTTTATGTAAGTTATCAACTATTAGGATCTTATTGTACATAGTCAGCCAAAGGAACATTGCTATCTTTGGAATTGCCTTTATTTCCTAGAACCTCCTCCATTGAAACCCATCTTTTGAATCAGTTGATAAAATCTCATAGGATTATTTTACACTAAAGGATTTATTAAGAGTATCTCCCAAAACTATAGAGTCTTCACCCATATTTACACCTACATAGAAGGCTTTTAGTTTACTTTTGAGCTAATTTAATACTTCATCAATATGATTACTACAATGTAATTCCTTCCACCTTGCCACTTCCTCTTCCTAGGGTAGATAGTCTACAACCATACTCTCATACCTTTGTTCTAGATCTATTTTTACTTCAACTAACTCCTCATTCAAGCTTAAGGGTTGGTTATCCAGCCATGCATCCTACCAAAAGTGAACCAACCTACCATTCCCAATTTTCCATTAAGCTCCTTTCTATAGTAGTTTTCTTCCTTCCATAATATCATTCCATATGTACAAGCATTTATAGGGATTTAAAATGGTTAAAAATATCATATATTTTTGGCTATCTAAGTACTCATTCTTTAAAATTTTGGCCCATAAATAATTGTCTTCCTTAGTTAGACTTCATCCTACTTTAGTAGCTAAGATCTTATTCACATATCTAATCCTCCTTAATCCCAAACCTCCTTTAGATTTTTATCTACACACTTTTTCCCATGCCACAAGGGGGATTCTACTCTTTTCCTCTACACTTGACCATAAAAATTTATTTTGCATACTTTCTACACTATTTGTATTTTTATTGGTATCTTAAACACAAATAGGAGATATACCAACATGGCTTGAAGTGTACTCTTTAGTAGCTAAAACTTTCCTACCTAACTTAGTAAATTTACTTTTCAACCTACTATCAACATATCCTACACTCAGTCCTTACACACACCTATAAGCAGAGGCATTCCCAAATAAGTGGATGGAAGACCTAATATATTACAACCTATTACCTCTATTATCCTTCTCTACCATTTATTTAGAGTTTTTATGAATAAAAACTTTATCATTTCTAATTTAATCATCTATTATAAATTATTGTTGTATAGATTTAATGCTCCCATAATTTGGGCTACATCTATACATATCCAAAGAGATTCTTCGATGATAATAAAAAGGTCAATATAAAGTGGATCTCCTTGCCTTAAGCCACTACTACTCTCAAAGAAACTTTTCAAAAAAAAAATTTATGATAACTTAGAAACTTGGTCCACCATAGCAATTGCTCACCCATCTTCTCTATCTCCTACTAAATTTAAACTTAGAAATAACTTTGCCTAGGAATCTCCTAAAGAACACAAGCTTATACTGAGAGGGGGGTGAACAGTATAAGACCACTTTTTACTTTTCTTTCCCAAATAGTATTATCCAATATAATCAATGGCAATATCAATAGCAATAACCAAAGCAATGCACAAATCATCACACACAATAGAGACACCAATTTAACGTGGTTCACCCAATGTGGGCTACTCCACGGAGAAAATATTTCACTAAAATTTTCTCAATCAATCTCTTGGGAATCCTTTCCCTATTACAATGTTTATGGACCTCTATCCAAAGGAGACACCAATCCCCTAATCAAGTTCATGGATCTCTATCCATAGGAGAACTCCTTTCTCCTTAGCTCTGACTGGTGATCTTCTAGAAGAACTGTTGCCCCCACTACTCTGGCTAATGGATCTCTATCCACTGAAGACACCTGTCCTCACTACCCTAGCTAATGGATCTCTATCCACTGGAGACTATCATCCTCTATACTCTATCACCTTCAAAGCTCTATCTCAAATCTATACTAAACACAGTCCTTCGGTCTAGCACAAATCTGCTCAATCTCTATCTCTGGTCTAGCACAAACCTATCCTCAAATCTACACCAAACTCTATCCTCAAATCTGTACTAAACATAGTCCTTCGGTCTAGCACAAATATATCCTCAATATCTATCCTCTGATCTACACTAAACATAGTCCTTCGATCTAGCACAAATCTATCCTCAATATCTATCCTCAAGCCTTAACTCAAAGCTTGACTTAATCACAAATCAACTCTACTAGATCTACCCCAAACCTTAACTCAAGGTTTGAACAAATCAATCAATCAACTCTGCTCTCAAGTCTTCTCAAAGACTTATCTCAAATCTGCCTTGTAAGCTTCCACAAAATCTCACACTAATCTATCCACAAGTCCTCTCTAGAACTTGTCCAAATCTGCTCAACAAGTCCTCACTAGAACTTGTCCAAATCTGCTCTCAATCTATATTGTAAGCTTCCACAAAATCTCACACAAATCTATCCACAAGTCCTCTCTAGAACTTATCTCAAATCTGCTCAACAAGTCCACACTAGAACTTGTCCAATCTCATAGAAACATAAGGAGAATTTTTAGAGACTCAATATGTTTCACATTCATCACAATGCTCAATCACTTTCAATCACTCTTTTAGAAACATATAGAGAATTGTTAGAGACTCAATATGCTTCACACTCATCACAATGCTCAATCACTTTCAATCACTCTTTTAGAAACATATAGAGAATTTTTAGAGACTCAATATGCTTCACATTCACCTCAATGCTCAATCACTTTCAATCACTCTTTTAGAAACATATAGAGAATTGTTAGAGACTCAATATGCTTCACACTCACAAATTCTCAATCACTTTCAATCACTCTTTTATAAAACATATAGAGAATTGTTAGAGACTCAATATGTTTCACACTCACCAACACTCAACCTCTTTCTCAAATCAATTCAGAATATAGAACAATTTGTTTCATAGAACTTGAGCTATCACTTCACACATCCACTTGAATAGGCTCAACCAACTCTACTCAATCAATCACTCAATGAAATAATCCTTGCTCACAAATCCTAGTCCAAACATATGAACACTCACTCAAATATTTCCAACAATGCTTATCAACCAATCTCACATAACAATGATACTCATGTTCTTTGCAAACCCTAGTTCAAGTTCTTCACTCAACTTAATCACTTCAACAACAATGCTTATAAAACAAGGTTTTATCAACAACTCTCAATTCCAGAAAACCTTGAAGCATTAATTAAAAACACACTCAACAATGCTTAACCAAACAATCCTTTTCACTCCAACTTTTCATTCACAACTTTCAACAATCACTCACTAGGAAGAATATGCCCATACCTTTTGTTGGATGTAAAAGTGCCTTTAGAAAAACCTGTCTCAATCACAATTTCCTTCTTTCCAATTCCAATGGTTAGACACAACAATATCACTTCAACACTTTCTCAAAAATATTCCTTAGACACAAAATAATCACAACTCAATTTATGCCTTATTGCTCCCTTTTAAAAATAACACTCATCATACCATACATGAAAAATAATTTCTTTGATACACCTTATAAACTCCAACTTAAAATAATATCCAACACTTCACAAACACCTTACAACTCTTTCCAACCATTAAAGCAAATGACATCAAAAATTTAATTTGCATAACCCTTATAACTCCCCATGCAACCTTATAAACCAAATATAATGCAAAAATTAATTTTTAATTTTTCAACAACCACTTCCAAAATTTTTGGCACCTAAATTCCAATGCATACCTTGCTTTCCCCAAAAAGGGGTTTCGGCGTGATTCGATCCGCCGTCTCCCTAAGGCCTAAGCGCCTTAGCGCTTGGGAGCCCACCGCGTGGGCTATAGTCCCCACGTGAAGGAAAAAGCACTTCCTCCACCTTATGCCTCATGCACCTTTTGACTTCTTCAAAGTCCACTACTCTCTCCACTTCGTTGTAGTCGCAAGCAATTCGCATTAATTTTTGAACGAAGGCATGGTAAGTTCTAAGGTGGGTGGATCCCCCTTTTTATACATGATTTGATTTTTCTCCCACGTCGGAACTTTTAGTAATTCGAATTATGATTTTAATAACCCACCTTTGGGTTAAAACATTAATATAAATTAACTTTATAATTAATATTAAAACTAATTAATAATTAATTTACATAACTTAGGTTAAGTAAATTAAATTATAAATTAATTTATAATAAAAATTATATTAATTAATTTATAATTAATTTAAAACCTCCTTTTATAATATTATAAAAATATTATAATATTATTTACTTGGGCATCTTCTTTTGCACTTTGGTCCACATATGATCTCCTGAAACCGGGCTATCTTGATCAACTAAAATTGGAGAACCTAAAACTGATGTTGCCCATTGAAGCTGCCACTGGTGCTGAAAGCTTGACATCAATGACCACTCACTCTTGACATCAATGACAACTTATCTACTCAAAATGTCCAACAATCTCCCCCTTTGTCATTGATGGTAACCCAAATTATTTTTACCAAACACTTGACATTTTTCTTATTCTACTCCCCTGGGACATTGCTCCCCCTGACTCAATGCTCTCTTCTTAAACCAAATATCTCCCCCTTACTCAAATATCTCCCCCTTTGACATCAATGGCAAAGGGTCACCTTTGGGGCTCGGGGCTAAGAATGAGTCTCTTAGCTTAGCCCCTCCCCCACCTCCTCTTGAGGTGGTTAATTCTAGGGTGGGAGTATTTCTACTCCCAGAAAGCACTGGTCTTTACCTTTATCCTCTTTCCTTCTCATATGATCCTTCTGATTCCTTTGATTGTTCCTATTCATGTCCATGTTCCTATCCATATCCATATTCCTATTCCTATTCATATCCATATTCCTATTCTTGTTCCTATTCTGTTCCTATTCCTGTTCATGTCCATATTCTTGTTCTTGTTCCTATTCATGCTTGATTCTAGAATGTCTACTCTACACCACTTTGTTGTATGTCCATCATTATTGCACTTATAACACTTAATGTTATTATTCCTTGGAGGTGCAAATGTCTTGGGATTTCTCCTGGTGAAGCCATATCTATTTCTATCATGAACCCTGCAATTCATTGCCTTGTGACCAAACTGATTACATGAGTAGCAATACCCATGGAAAAGTTGCATATTTCTAAAATTCCCATATTCCTGTCTTTCATGTGTCCTGCACTGTGAAGCCATGTGCCCAAATCTATGACATGAGAAGCATCATCCATTGAAGTTACCTTGCCTTGACCTCATTGGTCTCTTAGTCTCTCTTAACCTATTCTGATTTTTGTTCCATCTATTCCTTATTTGTGCATTGTTCCTTTCCTTGTTGAACTTTCTATTGTCCAACTTATCCTTAGAAGTCTCACTCTCTCTTTTACTTTCTTCTTTTGATGCTTCTTCTTCTTTGGTGCTTGAGCTTGACTCTCCTTTTTTGCTTCCTGTTTCCCTTGTTCTTCTTCAAAACTAAGTCATATTTTGGTGACTGATGATCTTTGTGCATTGATAATCCTGTCCAAAGTCTTTGAATTTTTCTCAAACTTGTGTAGCTTGTCCTTAGAGTCTTTTACTTCCATCCTTAGTGAAACTATCTCATGTTCTAATATTTCACACTCTAGATCTTTTATCTTTAATTCTTTAGCCATACCTTCTTCAATTTTCCTTGCCTCTTCAACCTTAATTTTGAAGTTAGTGAGTTCTTGTAGAAACTTTGCTTTTGCTTTCTCATATTCTTGAGCTTGAACCCTTAATCCTGAGTTCTCCCTTTTTAATTCTTCAAGATCAACAATAAGTCTTTCACATTCTAGCTCTTTTACCTTTGATTGTTCAACCATACCTTTTTCAACTCTCCTTACCTTTTCAACCTTATATTTCAAGTCAGAGAGATCTTGTAGAAGCTTTGTCTTACATTTCTCATCCTCTTGTATTTGAGCCTTTAATTCTAAGTTCTCCTTTTTCAACTCAACAAGTTCCTTAAGAGTGGCTTCCTCCTTCTTTTTCTAAATTTCTCTCTTTTCTTTGGTCTTCAATAAGAATTTCCTTTTCTTCTATTATCAAAAGTAGAGTTTCTTCTTCATACCTATTTTGATTATCCCTGTTATCCTTTTCTGAACCAACCTCTAGGACTTCAATTCTAAAAGTATCATCTTCATCTTCACCGCTACTAAAACCATTGCAATAACTTGCATCATGACCGAGTTGACCATAAACAAAACATTCTTCACCTTCTTGTGAACAATGAGCTGCAAGGTGACCTATCTTCCTACATCTGGTACAAAACTTTATCAATCTGGTTATCTCTCCACTGCTTGATTCATCTCTTGAATCTATTTCTATTCTTCCTCCCAAAACAACAACATTAAATTCATCTTCCTTTTCTTTCATGACCATGTGTGTTCTTTTATTCTTGTGTCTCATGGTTCTACTTTTGCCTTTCTTTGCCATTTGTGTTCTTGTAAGATCTTCCTTCAAGTTGTTAAACCTTTTCTGAAGGAACCAACTCTGATACCAATTGAAGAACACAAGCTTATACTGAGAGGGGGTGAACAATATAAGACCACTTTTTACTTTTCTTTCCCAAATAATATTATCCAATATAATAAATGGCAATATCAATAGCAATAACCAAAGCAATGCATAAATCATCACACACAATAGAGACACCAATTTAACGTGGTTCACCCAATGTGGGCTACTCCATGGAGAAAATATTTCACTAAAATTTTCTCAATAAATCTCTTGGGAATCCTTTCCCTATTACAATGTTTATGGACCTCTATCCAAAGGAGACACCAATCCCCTAATCAAGTTCATGGATCTCTATCCATAGGAGAACTCCTTTCTCCTTAGCTCTGATTGGTGATCTTCTAGAAGAACTATTGTCCCCACTACTCTGGCTAATGGATCTCTATCCACTGAAGACACCTGTCCTCACTACCCTGGCTAATGGATCTCTATCCACTAGAGACTATCATCCTCTATACTCTATCACCTTCAAAGATCTATCTCAAATCTGCACTAAACATAGTCCTTCGGTCTAGCATAAATCTGCTCAATATCTATCTCTAGTCTAGCACAAACCTATCCTCAAATCTACACCAAAATCTATCCTCAAATCTATACTAAACATAGTCCTTTAGTCTAGCACAAATCTATCCTCAATATCTATCCTCTGATCTACACTAAACATAGTCCTTCGATCTAGCACAAATATATCCTCAATATCTATCCTCAAGCCTTAACTCAAAGCTTGAATCAATCACAAATCAACTCTACTAGATCTGCCCCAAACCTTAACTCAAGGTTTGAACAAATCAATCAATCAACTCTGCTCTCAAGTCTTCTCAAAGACTTATCTCAAATCTACCTTGTAAGCTTCCACAAAATCTCACACTAATCTATCCACAAGTCCTCTCTAGAACTTGTCCAAATATTCTCAACAAGTCCTCACTAGAACTTGTCCAACTCTACTCTCAATATGTATTGTAAGCTTCCACAAAAGCTCACACAAATCTATCCACAAGTCCTCTCAAAGACTTACCTCAAATATGCTCAACAAGTCCACACTAGAACTTGTCCAATCTCATAGAAACTATAAGAGAATTGTTAGAGACTCAATATGTCTTCACATTCATCACAATGCTCAATCACTTTTTCAATCTATTTTAGAAACATATAGAGAATTGTTAGAGACTCAATATGCTTCACCATTCACCTCAATGCTCAATCACTTTCAATCACCTCTTTTAGAAACATATAGAGAATTGTTAGAGACTCAATATGCTTCACACTCACCCAACTCTCAATCACTTTCAATTACTCTTATATCACAAAACATATAGAGAATTGTTAGAGACTCAATATGTTTCACACTCATCAACACTCAACCTCTTTCTCAAATCAATTCAGAATATAGAACAATTTATTTCATAGAACTTGAACTATCACTTCACACATCCACTTGACTAGGCTCAACCAACTCTACTCAATCAATCACTCAATGAAATAATCCTTGCTCACAAATCCTAGTCCAAACATATGAACACTCACTCAAATATTTCCAACAATGCTTATCAACCAATCTCACATAACAATGATACTCATGTTCTTTGCAAACCCTAGTTCAAGTTCTTCACTCAACTTAATCACTTCAACAACAATGCTTATAAAACAAGGTTTTATCAACAACTCTCAATTCCAGAAAACCTTGAAGCATTAATTAAAAACACACTCAACAATGCTTAACCAAACAATCCTTTTCACTCCAACTTTTCATTCACAACTTTCAACAATCACTCACTAGGAAGAATATGCCCATACCTTTTGTTGGATGTAAAGGTGCCTTTAGAAAAACCTGTCTCAATCACAATTTCCTTCTTTCCAATTCCAATGGTTAGACACAACAATATCACTTCAACACTTTCTCAAAAATATTCCTTAGACACAAAATAATCACAACTCAATTTATGCCTTATTGCTTCCTTTTAAAAATAACACTCATCATACCATACATGAAAAATAATTTCTTTGATACACCTTATAAACTCCAACTTAAAATAATATCCAACACTTCACAAACACCTTACAACTCTTTCCAACCATTAAAGCAAATGACATCAAAAATTTAATTTGCATAACCCTTATAACTCCCCATGCAACCTTATAAACCAAATATAATGCAAAAATTAATTTTTAATTTTTCAACAACCACTTCCAAAATTTTTGATGCCTAAATTCCAATGCATACCTTGCTTTCCCCAAAAAGGGGTTTCAGCATGATTCGATCCGTCGTCTCCCTAAGGCCTAAGCGCCTTAGCGCTTGGGAGCCCACCGCATGGGCTATAGTCCCCACGTGAAGGAAAAAGCACTTCCTCCACCTTATGCCTCGTGCGCCTTTTGACTTCTTCAAAGTCCACTACTCTCTCCACTTCATTGTAGCACGCATCGCAAGCAATTCACATTAATTTTTGAACGAAGGCATGGTAAGTTCTAAGGTGGGTGGATCCCCCTTTTTATACATGATTTGATTTTTCTCCCATGTCGACGCTTTTAGTAATTCGAATTAAAATTCAAATTATGATTTTAATAACCCACCTTTGGGTTAAAACATTAATATAAATTAACTTTATAATTTTTTTTGGTAGATAAGATACTATAGCATTAATACCGGGTTTTACAGGTTGACCCAAAACCTTTTACAAAAATCAGCCCAGGGTTGTTGATGAACATATCCTTACTAAGGATCCTATATATGTAAAATCTACATGCCGCCAAAGCCATTACATCCGGTAAGGCACATAGCCTATTATCAAAAAGAAACTTCCCATACAACATTTTGGGTATACCCCGAGAAAACACACATGCATCATAATTACAAAAAAGAAACAGACACGGATCCCTTCCTTGAGACAATGGAGAAACAAAAAGCTATAGACACACATAGTAGAGTATTGAAAAAAACTCCCACAAGCTCTGTATTGATAGTTACTCTTAATAATTCTTTGGTAATTGCTTTCTTCCATATATGACATGCTTTGGTACCACATACTATCTTGGCCAATCAGCCTTGGAGAAGTGAACCTGCTGGCTAGATTTATGGTGGTGGCTATCTAGTGGTCCACGTGGCTTTGGTTCGAAGTCTTATATTGTCATTTCTTTCCTTCCCTATGATTATCAACCAACCTCAAATTACTAAGATGACTAGGAGCCATGTTATATGACATGTGACTATCCCCATTAGTCTTTGTGGTATTTCCAAGCAGCATCCATGAAGACTGACAACTCAGATAATTTTTATTGTGAGTCCAATTCAAAAAAGAGACGGGAATACTCCTAGCCTTCGAACTTACAGTGCCTTCCCTATTGGTAAATTTGACTATCATTCTTGGCATTCTTGTTGAATAAGCTCCTCTACTTCACTCGGGACACCGTGTTCCCATTTGAAAAGTTCATCACCATCGACACCCAAATTGGCCAGCTTATCAACAATTTTGTTAGCTTCCCGAAAGACATGTTGGGCTTTTCTATCCTGTCTTCCCTGGAAAAGGATCCTAGCCTCTTCAACAATTGTTTTAATCCTCCAAGGAGGTGTTTTCCAATTATTGAGGAGATTTATAACATGCATAGAGTCTCCTTCTATGATCAAATTGCCTTCTAAGTCTTGAGTCATTTGAAGGCCTCTCCACATAGCTCTAGCTTCAGCTTCATTGTTCATCCTTGTTCCCAAATATTCAGAAAATGCAAGCATCATATTCCCATTATGATCTCGCACAATGCCACCAGTGCCTACTCTGCCAAGATTGTCCTTAGCTGCTCCATCAAAATTAAGCTTAAACCAACCCGTAGGAGGTGGAGACCACTTAACATTGGCTCTGGGGTTGACTACCCTAGGCACAGACTCATCTAACAAGGTTAAGCTTAAATATTGAGCAATCGTGGTCTCCTGCAGATGAGGTTTACAGATATCAAAAGGGATAAGGTTCACATTCTCATTGGCAAAGGATAGGATCCTGGCAATGATAGTTTGATGATCATGGATAGACTCATTAAAGACTCTATGGTTCCTTTCTAACCACACCTGCCAAAGATAGTGATTGAGACAAATTTTCCACATGTATCTAAGTCTTTGGCTTGAAAAGGGGCAAGGCCACTAGATGAACAAATCAAGTACGATGGCTGGTTTAACCCATGAAATATTGAAGGCCTAAAAAACCCCACTTAGGACTACCAAGGAAAAAGGGCACTCAAGGAAAATGTGATAAATGGTCTCCCAATTAGCCCTGCATAGATAACAATGATTAGTGATACAAATACCTTTACGCATCATATTATCAATGGTTAGAATTCTTCCTTGGATAACCAGCCATGAAAAGACTACAATTTTTGGAATTAAATTTTTTATCCAAACTAAGTCCTTTTGGAGGACAAAATCCTCGTCATCAAGCAGAAGCTTGTAAGCTGATTTAATAGTGAACTGCCCATTTTTCGTAGGAGCCCAGGTCACTTGATCTTCCTTGGGTCTCATGGGGATAAACTGTTGCCCGAGAATGTTACAAAGATCATTTGATTCTGCTTGAAATCCCTGAATTCTTATTTGTTTCCACTTCATTCTACCTCTATCCTCAACCATATAATCGGAGACTTTTTTGCCAATGAGTTCTTCTGTGATATCTCTGATTCGGGCTAAGTTAGGATATTGCGTCAGTGGTTCATCCTTAGCCCACCTATCATTCCAGCAATTTATCCTCTCACCATTGCCTAAAACCCATCTTAAACCTTTTTTGATGATTTCCTTACAATTAAGAATTGCTTTCCAAAAAGCAGAACCTCTGATTGGAACTGAGTCACTTAGAAATTCCATATTTTGAAGATACTTTCATTTGATGATAGTTGTCCATTCATTTTCTTCACCAGAAATGAGATGCCATGCCTGCTTAGCTAGTAAAGCTAAATTTATATGAGCAATTCTCCTCAGACCTAAGCCCCCATTTTCCCTGGGTCTGCACACTTTGGTCCATCCTACAAGGTGTATCCTTTTTTTCTCCTCTGATCCAGTCCATAAAAATTCTTTTTGGAGTTTCTCAATTTTCTGGAAAACCTTCACAGGGGCTTTGAAAATGGAGAGGAAATAGACTGGAATGCTCTGAAGAGAGGCCTTAGTGAGGGTCAACTTTCCTGCTTGAGATAGAAGATGACCTTTCCATCCAACAAGTTTTTTTTGAATTCTTTCAATAACCCTGTCCCACATTGACTCTCTCGGAGAACCAATGAAAAGAGGGAGACCAAGATACGAAGTGGGGAGGTTTGCTATATCACACCCTAAAATTTTTGCAATCCTTCCTTACCTCTGAATGGGGGTGTTCAAGAAATATAACTTGCTTTTACTAAAATTAACTTTCTGACCAACAGCATCCTCGTAGAGTTGCAGGATGTATTTAATTATTTTGGCCTCAACCACTGATGCCTTAGTCAATATAAGGGTATCATCGATGAATTGTTGGTGAGAAACAGCCCTAGTGAGAGATGTTGCCTTGATTCCTGATATTAGCCTTGAACTGCAAGCATTTTTTATGGTTCTGCCTAAAGCTTCTGCCACAATGATGAATAACATGGGGCTGATAGGGTCCCCCTACCGAATTCCTCTATGACTTTGAAAGTAACCAGCAGTTGTTCCATTAACTAGAATCAAGAACCATGCTTTAGAAATACATTCTTTGATCAAATTAACCCATTGGTGGTGAAAACCAAACTTAAGGAGGACAACAATCAGAAAGTCCCAATTTAGCTTATCAAATGCTTTGTTCATATCAAGCTTGAGGGCAAAAATAGACATGTTAGTCTTATGAGCAGAGTGCGAAGCTTCATGAACTGTGATAACTCCATCCAAGATTGACCTGCCCTGGACAGAGCTTCCCTGGCATGGATCTATGATGTGGGGTAGAATATCTCTCATTCTATTTGCAATGGCTTTAGTTAGGATCTTGTAAGAAACATTGCACAGACTGATTGGCCTGAAGTCAGCCATAGATTCAGGGGTTTGCTTCTTAGGAATTAGAGAAATAAAAGTAGAGTTGATACCTTTTGGGATATGATTGCTTGCTTGGAATTCTATGACAGCAAAAATTACATCCTCACTTACGATGTCCCAAAAATCTTGATAGAAATGAGGGGGAAAGTCATCGGGTCCCGGGGCTTTGTCTGGCTCCATGCTAAACAAGGCTTCCTTAATTTCCTCATCAGAAAAGGGAGCTAGAAGCTTAAGGTTTATATCCTCATTTATTATGCTAGGAATGGATTGCAAGAGAATATCTTTGGCCTCCTCATTGCACTGTGATTCCTGACCAAGGATAGAATTGAAATAAGTTATTGCCTCCTTTTTGATTTCTGTTAAGTCTTGAGTAATAGAACCATCTACTTTTTTAAAAAATTTATCTTGTTATTGCTTCTGTTTCTAAGCGTGGTGACGTGAAAAAACTTGGAATTTGAATCTCCATATTTCAACCAAAGAGCCCTTGATTTTTGCCTCCAATAGATTTCCTCACGGGCCAAAATGTTATGAAACTCTGCTAGTTTTGTTCGTTCCTCCTGCCTAGTAGTTTCATCAGCATCACCATGTTGGATCCTCTGATCAATTATCTTCAAACTTTCAACAACCTATTTTTTATTTTCAAAGAGGTTCCCAAAGACCTCTTTGTTCCAAGTTCGAAGCTTTTCCTTAACAAACTTTAATTTGCCAACAAGTTTAAAAGTTGCACTACCCCTGACAGGCTGCTGCCACCACTGACTTAAGTTATCTCTGAAACTGGAATGTTTGATCCACATAGATTGAAATCTGAAAGGTTTCTTGAAGGACAGAGAGTTAGGGATCTCCAACAAAATGGGATTATGATCAGAGGTAATTTTAGGAAGGGCTTGCAGGGTAGAATCATCGAACAAAGTTGTAGCCTCCTTTGATAGAAAAAACCTATCAAGCCTTTCTTGAATGAGATGACACCCTATCCGTCGATTGCTCCAGGTATAATTTGCTCCTCTAAGTTTTACATCCATCAACATGTTGGAGTTCACAAAGTCATTGAACTCATCCATGCTCCTGATAGGTGGTCCATTTCCACCCATTTTGTTTGAAGGGTAAAGAGGAGTGTTAAAATCCCCAGCCAGAATCCAGGGGACATTATGGAAGATTTCACTCAGATTGCCTAAGTACTCCCACAGTAGAGCTCTCCCTTGAATTGAAGTCGGGGCATAAATATTTGAAAGGATCCATGACCTGTTGTTGTTTATTTCCTTAAATAAAACACTAAGAACCCTGTCATATTTCTGAATAATGGTGCCTTCTACTATCCAGGGATCCCACAAAGTCATAAGGCCTCCAGATGCTCCTCTGGCTGATTTGCAAACCATCTCCCCTTGATTCCAGATTTTTTTTGCTATTTTTTTTACTGAATCTCATCAGTTTTTGTTTCTTGCAACATGATAATAGTTGGATTCACTTGATTTCTTATTGCACTGACTTCCCTGTGTTTGGGCAGGCCATTGAGGCCTCTCACGTTCCATGAGAGGAACTTCATTTAGATTGTTTGGGATTTCTTCCTCTCCCCCTCCCTTGAGGGGGTTTTCCTAATTTGTTGTCTTCAGAACCCGGAATAACTTGTTGAAACAAGGTTCTCTATTTTCCATTGGCAATGTCATTATCAATTTTAATTTTTTGATGCTCAGCATTTGATATTCTCCCTCTTCTTTTTCACTGCCAAAATCTATAGGAGACTTCACAGTGCTCCTGGTTTGTTTAGGACTAAACTGAGGGGAGGTAATTTGTTGTAGAACCGGACTGCCATATTCCTCAGTCTGAAGAGTTTCACATATCTCCACCCCTACATCCAAATCTTCTCCTTTTTTCCTGTATTCCCCTGGTCTACGGGATGGCCCCTCAGTAGGATTCACTTGGCTCCTAGTGATGATGTTAGGGAGATGAGATTTTTTATTTTCCAATGCCTCAACTTTCTTCCTAAGTTCTTCAGACATTAGGGTTTGGCTTTGGGATGCCCACTGGGCTTGAAGTATTTCCAGCATTGGGGTTTAAGGATCCTGACTTGGATGTGGATTCTAGAGATCGTGCATTAGGGTTTGGATTTGTGATGCCCATGGGGCTTACAATAATTTTAGCATTAGGGTTTGAGGATCCTGACTTGGATGGGGATTCGAGAGAGTCAGAAAGGTTAGCCTGAAGGTGTTGGGCTTCCATGTCTTCTGATAATCCTCCTACTCCCATATTGGATAGAATTGAAAATTTATTTGAAACTAGAGGATTGGAACTTACCTGAGTATTTTGGTTGCCAACAACCTGTTGTTTTCCTTTGTCTTGTTGGGACCCTGCACCCTCTCTTTTCTTTTTTGGTAGACATAGTTTGCCTGATTGAAATCACCTCTACCAAGGAAACTCCTCAAATTTCCTCTATCTAGCATTCCCTACTTCTGCTTTTCTCTATTCATTGCCAAGTTAGGGCACTGATTGCATAGATGTCCTTGATTTTTACATTCTGCATAGAATGTCGATCTATTCTCATATTCTACCGACTATTTTCTATAGTATTCTCCATACTCTAGCTCCACAAACCTTGGCAATTCATTATTCAAATTAGCATTTACGTAGATTCATGCATGAGTCATCCTTGTCCTGGCCAAGGTCGCATGGTCAATGGAGATCAGGTCCCCTATAGTTTTGGCTATGCCTTGTAGCCAATATTCATTGAAGAACTGGGTAGGTAGACTCGGGAGATGAACCCAAATAGGGGCAATGTTAATATTTTGCTTTTTAGGGTCAAAATATTCACCCCATCATCTGAGAAAAAGGCTCCTTTTGCCTAGAAACCAAGGACCTCCTGTTAAAATGTGGTTAGCATCCTCCATATTGTTAAAATGGATAATGAAGAACCCTCGAGTTAGAGCTACCAACTCCAAGCTGCCTACCAGTCACCATTTACCCATCGCCCAAGCCATGATAGTCTCCATGTCCGGCCTACCTCCCAAAAACTTGCCTACCAGGGAGAATTCTTCCATTAAAAGAAAAGGGCTCATGGAACTTGTCGGGGCTGAAATTTTATTATTTACTGGAACTAGGGGTGGAAGAGAGAGAACCTCCTTTCTTTTTCCTCTAAGAGTCTCAACAAAATATAACCACTTCTTGGGCCCCGCATTGTCCTTCGTATATTTTTTGTCGAGGTCTTTCTGAGGAGGGTCGGGCCCCCGTGTGATGCCCACCTCCAAATCTACCATAGCCTGACCACCTTCCTCTGGATCCTCGCTTGATCCATGCTCGAGGTTCCCACCCACCCCTTCTATACCTGCTCTACCTCTACCACCTTGGCTGAGATTCCTGCCCAAAAAATTCAAACCCTCACTCCCACCGCACCCGCTAAACCTCAACTCACTCATTCCTCTTGCTAAAGGAGAATAGTCAAGGCTTATCTTTTAACTTTATAATTAATATTAAAACTAATTAATAATTAATTTACATAACTTAGGTTAATTAAATTAAATTATAAACTAATTTTGAAGAACACAAGCTTATATTGAGAGGGGGTGAACAGTATAAGACCACTTTTTACTTTTCTTTTCTAAATAGTATTATCCAATATAATCAATGGCAATATCAATAGCAATAATCAAAGCAATGCACAAATCATCACACACAATAGAGACACCAATTTAACGTGGTTCACCCAATGTGGGCTACTCCACGGAGAAAATATTTCACTAAAATTTTCTCAAATAAATTCTCTTGGGAATCCTTTCTCTATTACAATGTTTATGGACCTCTATCCAAAGGAGACATCAATCCCCTAATCAATTCCATGTATCTCTATCTACAGGAGACATCAATCTCCTAACTCTACTATGGTTGGTGATCCTCTAGAAGACCTCTGCCTCCACTACCCTTAGGAAATGGAACTTTATCCACAAAAGACACATTTTCTCCCTAATCTAGCTGGAGACCTCTATTCTCAACTATGTCACCTCCAAAGCTCTATCTCAAATCTGCACTAAACACAGTCCTTCAATCTAGCATAAATATGTCCTCAATCTCTGTCTTTGCTTTGGCATAAAGTTGTCCTCAAATTTGTACCAAACTCTATCCTCAAATATGTACTAAACATAGTCCTTTGGTCTAGTACAAATTTATCCTCAATATCTATCCTCAAGCCTTAATTCAAAGCTTGACTCAATCTCAAATCAACTCTTTTGGATCTCCCCAAACCTTTACTCAATGTTTGAACAAATAAATCAATCAACTCTGCTCACAAGTCTTCTCAAAGACTTGTCTCAAACCTACCTTGTAAGCTTCCACAAAATCTCACACCAATTTGTCCTCAAGTCCTCTCTAGAACTTGTCCAACCTACTCAATAAGTCCTCACAAGAACTTATCTAAATCTTCTCTCAATCTGTATTGTAAGCTTCCACAAAAGTTTACCCAAATCTATCTACAAGTCTTCTCAAAGACTTATCTCAAATCTGCTCAACAAGTCCACACTAGAACTTGTCCACTCTCATAGAAACATAACGAGAATTTTTAGAGACTCAAAATGCTCTACACTCATCACAATTCTCAATCACTATTACTCTCTTAGAAACATACAAAGAATTGTTAGAGACTCAATATGCTCTATACTCATCACAATGCTCAATCACAATCACTCCCTTAAAAACATACAAATAATTGTTAGAGACTCAATATGCTTCTCATTCACATTAATACTCAATCACTTTCAATCGCTCTCTTAGAAACATATAGATAATTGTTAGAGACTCAATATGCTTCACATTCACCTCAATACTCAATTACTTTCAATCACTCTTTTATAAACATATAGAGAATTTTTAGAGACTCAATATGTTTCACACTCACAAAATATCAATCACTTTCAATCTCTCTTTTACCACATAAACATATGGAGAATTTTTAGAGACTCAATATGTTTCACATTCATCAACACTCAACCTCTTTCTCAAATCAATTTAGAATATAGAAAAATTTGTTTCATAGAACTTGAACTATCACTTCACACATTCACTTTACTAGGCTTCAACAAAATCTACTCAACAAATCACTCAATGAAACAATCCTTGCTTACAAACCCTAGTCTAAGTATATGATCTTTCACTCAAAATGTTTCCATCAATGCTTATCAACCAATTTCACATAACAATGATACTCATGTTCTTTTCAAACACTAGTTCACATTCTTCACTCAACAACTCACTTAAACAACAATGTTTGTAAGACAATATTCACATAAAAATGATACTCATGTTCTTTTCAAACCCTAGTTCAAGTTCTTCACTCAACCAATGGCTTCAACAACAATGCTTATAAAATAAGGTTTTGACAAAAACTCTTTATTCCAGAAAACCTTGAAGCATTAACTCAACACACTCAATAAGGAAACCCTAATCAAGTCATTTTCATTCCAAACTTATTTTCTAGAAAACCAACCAATCAACTCAACTATGGAAGAATGTGCTCATATATTTTTCTTGTTGATGAAGGAACCTCAAACATCTACCATAACCACAAACACTTATTTTCCAAGATCAAATGAAGGTTAGAAGATGATAAAACTCTCTCTCAAGATTACAATGCAAATATCAAAACATACATACACCTTATTACTCCATCTTGAAGAAGGCATCCATCAACATATACAAAAATCAATTGACCATTTACACCTTATGATCTCCCAATTAAAAATAATTATTTACCACTAAAAATAATGTCAACAATATCACCTTCAAATAAGAAGTCCTCTCAAATTTAATCACTCTTCAATTCACCTTTTGATAAATCAAAAATGTCACAATAACTTTATTTAAAATAAAGTTTAACACCTTATACCTTCATTTAGTCAAAAATTAATAATTAAAATAAGCACCTTTTCATAACCCCTTATAGCTCCCTAAACCTTCTTTTTACACCTTAGGCAATTAAATTAATGCAAAATTTATTACCTTCACTGAGGTGAGACTCGAACCCTCAACGCCACCTCTTCGATCATCCTAGTTGTGGCCTTGGCTGTCGCGAGTGCTAGATGCTCGTTTGAAAACCAAAGAGCACCACGTGCTCTATATCCTCTTTTTTGGCATCCAATAAAAATAAAAACATGCATCCTTCCTCGATTATTCAACCTTAACACTGCCAAAATGCTCTTGTCGTGAATCGAACGCGGACCACTCTGCACCCAAGTGCCTTAACTCGTGACCATTTGCCACTAG
The DNA here is from genome assembly GCA_028583015.1 of Wollemia nobilis. Lineage (NCBI taxonomy): Eukaryota > Viridiplantae > Streptophyta > Pinopsida > Araucariales > Araucariaceae > Wollemia > Wollemia nobilis. The sequence continues at coordinate 12,615,141 of JAQPPZ010001125.1, forward strand.
GCCATGCTGCCTAGTTGGTTATTGAATTTTGGCCCTCGACAACTTTATCCCTTTTTTGCTTGTGCTTAAGACAACTTTTCTTCTTCGCATGAATTCTCACAACACAACACTTGCTCTTTTATTTATTCAAATGATGGATGATTTAAATTCCACCAAGGCATATATTTTATATACAAATTATCTCCTTTAAACTTGAACGTCGGTGCCTTCAAAATTTGAATAATTAATTTATAAATTATTTAAATTCTATAGAACTTAAATATTATAAATTAACTTTTAAATCCTTTTGGCTTTATTAAAGCCTTATTTGATTTTACCACTTTGTATAAATAATATTTATTTATAAAACTTAAATTCAATTTGAATTTAAATATTTTATAAAATAAATATTAAAACTTCCTTGGACTTTTATGAAAAACCTTTTATTTTTTCTCACCCATGGTTTTAATAAAAACCCTCCTACTTATGCTTCCACATAATATTAAAAATATTATGAAACTCTTTTACCATTAATCTTTGCATTGTTCCTTTTGACCTTTTTACATCAACGATAGCTTATTCCTTTACATCAATGACAACTTCATTCCTTGACATCAATGACAACATTAGACTCAAAATTTCCAACAATCTCCCCCTTTGTCATTTATGGCAACCCAAATTATGTTTACCAAAAACTTAACCTTTTCTTTGTTCTGCTCCCCCTGGGACATTGCTCCCCCTGGCTCAATGCTCTTTTTAAATGTCTCCTCTTTAATAAAATACCAAATCTCTCCCCCTTTGACATCAATGGCAAAGGGTCACCTTTGGGGCTCGGGGCTAAGAATGATTCTCTTAGCTTAGCCCCTCCCCCACTCTTTTTGAGGTGGTTAATTTTGGGGTGGGAGTATTTCTACTCCTAGCAAGCACTGGTCTTTACCTTTATCCTATTTTCTTCTTATATGATCCTTCTGATTCCTATGATTGTTCCTTTCCATGTCCATGTTCCTATTCATGTCCATATTCTTGTTCCTATTCTTTTTCATGTTCTTTTTCATGTTCATATCCATGTTCCTGTTCCTGTTCCTATTCATATCCATATCCCTTTTCCTGTTCCTATTCTTGTTCATACTTTATTTTGGAATGTCTTCTCTACATCACTTTGTTGTGTATCCATCATTATTGCACTTATAACACTTACTGTTATTATTCATTGGAGGTGCAAATGTCTTAGGATTTCTCCTAGTGAATCCATATCCTTTTCTTTCATGAACCCTATAATCCATTGCCTTGTGACCAAACTGATTACATGAGTAGCAATACCCATGGAAAAGTTGCATGTTTTTTAAATTTCTATTTTCCTGTATTTTATGTGTCCTGCACTGTGAAGCCATGTGCCCAAACCTATGACATGAGAAGCATCATCCATTAAAGAAACCTTTCCTAGACCCCATTGGTCTTTTAGTCTCTTATCCCCTATCCTATTTCCTATTCCATATATTCCTTGTGTATTGTTTCTTTCCTTATTGAACTTTCTATTGTCCAACTTATCCTTAGAAGTCTCACTCTCTCTTTTATTTACTTTTTTTATGCTTCTTCTTTTCTGGTGTTTGATCTTGACTCTCCTTTTTTTGCTTCTTGTTTCCTTTGTTCTTCTTTATAACTAAGTCTTTTTTTTGCGACTGATGACCTTTGTGCATTGATAATCTTGTCTGAAGTCTTTGAGTTTTCCTCAAGCTTGTGTAGATTTTCCTTAGAACCTTTTACTTCCATCCTTGGTGAAACTATCTCATGCTCTAATATTTCACACTCTAATATTTCACACTCTAGATATTTTGTCTTTAATTTTTTGACCATACCTTCTTCAATTCTTCTTGCTTCTTCAGACTTGATTTTGAAGTTGGTGAGTTCCTGTAAGAACTGTATTTTTGCTTTCTCATCTTCTTGAGCCTAAACCCTTAATCATGAGTTCTCCCTTTTTAATTCTTTGAGATCAACATTAATCCTTTTACATTCTTGCTCTTTTACCTTTGACTGTTCAACCATATTCTTTTTAGCTCTCCTTGCCTTTTCAACCTCAACTTTCAAGTCATAGAGATCTTGTAGAAACTTTATCTTACATTTCTCATGTTGTATTTGAGCCTTCAATTCTAACTTCTCTCTTTTCAATTCAACAATTTCCTTAAGAGTGACTTCCTCTTTTTCTTTTTTATGAATTTTCTATAGGAGCATCTCCATTTTCTTCTTTTATTGAAATTAGAGTTTCTTATTCATACCTATTTTGACTATCCCTATTATCATTTAGATATATTTCATCTTCACTACTACTGAACCCATGAAAATATCTTGCATCATGACCGAGTTGACCACAAACAAAGTATTCTTCACCTTCTTGTGGACAATAAGCTGCATGGTGACCTGTATTTCTACATCTGGTACAAAAATTTATCAATCTAATCTTTTCTCCGCTGCTTGATTTTATTTTCAAGTTTCTTAAACCAATGTAGAACTTTACCTCTATAAGATAAGACTAGTAGTCTTATAATGACATCTTCATTTATAATATTATGAATAAATGTCATAAAAAACATCTTGGCAATGCTTGTATGGAGTTTTTCTAGAACCATCATAAGTATATATGGCTTTTAGTGTAGCTTGTGGAATGTCATTATATGAGGGAAGGCCAAAGGACCAACAGTGTTTCAATCAAGAAAATTTTGTTATCTTGCATTTTGTTCTTGATCCATATTGATTGGGATCCTCGATGTGCTAGTCTCAAAGGATTTTGATTGAGTATTATCAAAGGTGGATTTAGAAGAAGGATATCTTGACTGACTAGAATGTAGAAATAACTCAAAGAAGTTAACAGGTACTTAATTTTTCTTTATAGTTGATCTAGTAAACATGAAAAATGATGCTAATAAACAAGAGTTTATAGGGTTATAAACACAGGAAGTTACCAAGTGAATTTATTTTCACCACTTAGTAAGGAAAATAAAATTTACTAAATCTTATTTTCTTTGAGAAAAATATAATAAAAATGTATAGTGGGAAAATGAAATATTGTGAATAGTCCCACTAAGTGTACCAGAAACTATTATGGCTCAGATTGACATCAAGGTAAAATTGAACTATGACTATCATCCAAAATAGTTTTAAATACAAGCACCCACTAATCATAATCCAAAACACACATTGGATGGTTCAAAATTATTTAACTCAACCTCCATAGTAGGTTGGTATTCCTTGCCAACTTACTGAATGTTAACTCAATTAAGCTTAGTTAAGATTATAGATGATTAGGATAGAAATAAGAAGGGCTAAGAAATAAATGAATCAATGGTAGATAGGTAAAGCTAATAGCATAGGCATTTATAGAGAACCTTTGATAGCTTAACTTCTAGGATATCACTTAGAACTAATAACATTCAAAACTTAGCAATCTTCAACATTAAGAGCAATTGCATACTCCAAGAATCATTTCAAACATCTAAAGTATTAATAATCCAAATTAATAGAATTAGATTAACACCTTGACTAACAAAAATGACTTCTTACAAGCATACATTCAGACATGAATCATTCCAATTTACTCTAAGTTAGCAATCCAAATTAGCATAATACACTAACCATAGTAGTAGTAGTAGCAAAAATGACTTCACAAGATAGTATTTAAAAGGTGTGAAGATGTAAGTATAAGGTAAATATTCCAAGAAATGCTCCTTTTCATTAATTTGTAGGAATATATAATAGTAGTACAAGCAAACACTTTAGAGCTGACCCTTTAAAACAAGGGTTTGGCCTCTATTTATAATTTTCCATTCATTTCACTTTTGATAATTACAAGGATTGTCATAGAGTATTTGAATCTCTACAAATTGCTTTGAGCTTGGTGGCTTCTAGCTTGATTTTTTGAGATAGTTACAACAAACCAGAGAAATATCGATCTCAACCACCCCTATTCTTGTAATCTTTTCTATATTGCAGATTTGTAACTAAAATTGGTAGAACAGTTAATTCTAGAATTTTCTAGATCAAATTGCTTTGTTCTCCTCGATGCTTCAGCTTCCATAGCCTCTAATTTCATAATTTGAGCTACTTTGGTACATGACCACACGAGCATCTAGTTTTAATCTAAATTTTAACATCCATCATTGATATTGGTTTGGATGGTTGTGATTAATTGATGTGCCACTCAGCTTATGGTTACACCTCGACCTTTATATTTCATGAAGCCAGATCCAATTTTTTTTTGGTAGATAAGATACTATAGCATTAATACCGGGTTTTACAGGTTGACCCAAAATCTTTTACAAAAATCAGCCCAGGGTTGTTGATGAACATGTCCTTACTAAGGATCCTATATATGTAAAATCTACATGTTGCCAAATCCATTACATCCGATAAGGCACATAGCCTGTTATAAAAAAGAAACTTCCCATACAACATTTTGGGTATACCCAAAGAAAACACACCTGCATCATAATTACAAAAAAATAAACAGACACGGATCCCTTCCTTGAAATAGTGGAGAAACAAAAAGCTACAAACACACATAGCAAAGTACTAAAAAAACTCTCACAAGTTCTGTATTAACAATTACTCTTAATAATTCTTTGGTAATTGCTTTCTTTCGTATATGATATGCTTTGGGACCACATCCTGTCTTGGCCAATAAGCCTTGGCGAAGTGAACCTGCTGGCTAGATTTATGGCGGTGGCTATCTGGTGGTCCACGTGGCTCTGGTTCGAAGTCTTATATTGTCATTTCTTTCCTGCCCTATGATTATCAACCAACCTCAAATTACTAAGATGACTAGGAGCTATGTTATCTAACATGTCACTATCCCCATTAGTCTTTTTGGTATTTCCAAGTAGCATCCACCAAGACTGACATGTTGGATAATTTTTAATGTGAGTCCATTTCAAAAAATATATGGGAATACTCATAGCCTTAGAACTTACAGTGCCTTCCCTATTAGTAAATTTGACTATCATTATTGGTATTCTTATTTAATAAGCTCCTCTACTTCGCTCGAGACACCATGTTCCCATTTAAAAAGTCTATCACCATTGACACCCAAATTGGCCAGCTTATCAGCAACTTTGTTAGCTTCACGAAAGACATGTTGGGCTTTTATGTCCTGTCTTCCCTGGGAAAGGATCCTAGCCTCTTCAATAATTATTTTAATCCTCCAAGGAGGTGTTTCCCAATTATTGAGGAGATTAACATGCATAGAGTCTCCTTCTACGATCAAATTGCCTTCTAAGTCTTGATTCATTTGAAGGCTTCTCCACATAGCTCTAGCTTCAGCTTCGTTGTTCGTCCTTGTTCCCAAATATTTAGAAAATGCAAGCATCATATTCCCATTATGATCTCACACAATGCTACCAACGCCTGCTTTGCTAAGATTGTCCTTAGCCGCTCCATCAAAATGAAGCTTAAACCAACCCGTAGGAGGTGGGGACCACTTAACATTGGCTCTGGGGTTGACTACCCTAGGCACAGACTCATCTAACAAGGTTAAGCTTAAAGATTGAGCAATCATGGTCTCCTATAGATGAGGTTTATGACTATCAAAAGGGATAAGGTTCACATTCTCGTTGGCAAAGGATAGGATCCTGGCAATGATAGTTTCATGATCATGGATAGACTCATTAAAGACTCTATGGTTCCTTTCTAACCACACATACCAAAGATAGTGATTGATACAAATTTTCCACATGTATCTAAGTCTTTGGATTGAAAAGCAACAAGGCCACTAGATGAACAAATCAAGTACGATGGCTGGTTTAATCCAAGAAATATTGAAGGCCTGAAAAACCCCACTTAGGATAGTAAAGGAAAAAGGGCACTCAAGGAAAATGTGATAAATGGTATCCCAATTAGCCCTGCATAGATAACAACGATTAGTGATACAAATACCTTTACACATCATATTATCAATGGTTAGAATTCTTCCTTGGATAACCAGCCATGAAAAGACTGCAATTTTTGGAATTAAATTTTTTATCCAAACTAAGTCCTTTTGGAGGACAAAATCCTCATCATCAAGCAGAAGCTTGTAAGTTGATTTAACAATGAACTGCCCATTTTTCGTAGGATCCCAGGTCACTTGATCTTCCTTAGGTCTCATGGGGATAAAATGTTGCCCGAGAATGTTACAAATATCATTTTATTCTACTTGAAATCCATGAATCCTTATTTGTTTCCACTTCATTTTGCCTTTGTCCTCAACCATATAATCGGAGACTTTTATACCAATGATTTTTTCCGTGATATCTCTGATTCAGGCTAAGTTAGGATATTGCGTCAGTGGTTTGTCCTTAGCCCACTTGTCATTCCAGCAATTTATCCTCTCATAATTGCCTAAAACCCATCTTAAACCTTTTTTGATGATTTCCTTACAATTGATAATTGCTTTCCAAAAAGCAGAACCTTTGATTGGAACTGAGTCACTTAGAAATTCCATATTTTGAAGATACTTTCGTTTGATGATAGTTGTCCATTCATTTTCTTCACCAAAAATGAGGTGCCACACCTACTTAGCTAGTAAAGCTAAATTCATATGAGCAATTATCCTCAGACCTAAGCCCCCATTTTCCCTGGGTCTACACACTTTGGTCCATCCTACCAGGTGTACCTTTTTTTCTCCTTTGATCTAGTTCATAAAAATTATTTTTGGATTTTCTCAATTTTCTAAAAAACCTTCACAGGGGATTTGAAAACGGAGAGGAAATAGATTGGAATGCTCTGAAGAGAGGCCTTAGTGAGAGTCAGCTTTTTTTCTTGAGATAGAAGATGACCTTTCCATCCAACAAGTTTTTTTTGAATTATTTCAATAACCCTGTCCCACATTGACTCTCTCGGAGAACTAATGAAAATAGGGAGACCAAGATACGAAGTGGGGACGTTTGCTATATCACACCCTAAAAATTTTGTAATCCTTCCTTGTCTCTGAATGGAGGTGTTCAAGAAATATAACTTGCTTTTACTGAAATTAACTTTTTGACCAACAGCATCCTAGTAGAGTTGCAGGATCTATTTAATTATTTTGGCCTCAACCACCGATGCCTTAGTCAATAGAAGGGTATCATCGATGAATTATTGGTGAGAAATAGCCCTAGTGAGATATGTTGCCTTGATTCCCGATATTAGCCTTGAACTGCAAGTATTTTTTATGGTTTTTCCTAAAGCTTCTGCCATAATGATGAATAACATGGGGCTGATAGGGTCCCCCTACCGAATTTCTCTACGACTTTGAAAGTAACCAGCAGTTGTTCCATTAACTAGAATCGAGAACCATGCTTTAGAAATGTATTCTTTGATGAAATTAACCCATTTGTGGTGAAAACTGAACTTAAGGAGGACAGCAATCAGAAAGTCCCAATTTATCCTATCAAATTCTTTGTTCATATCAAGCTTTAGGGTAAAAACAAACCTATTAGTCTTATGAGCAAAGTGTAGAGCTTCATGAACTGTGATAACTCCATCCAATATTGACCTGCCCTAGACAGAGCTTCCCTGGCACGGATATATGATGCGGGACAGAACATCTCTTATTCTATTTGCAATGGTTTTAGTTAGGATCTTGTAAGAAACATTGCACAGACTGATTAACCTGAAGTCAGTGATAGATTCAGGGGTTTGATTCTTAGGAATTAGAGAAATAAAAGTAGAGTTGAGACTTTTTGGGATATGATTGCTTGCTTGGAATTCTCTGAAAGCAAAAATTACATCCTCACTTATGATGTCCCAAAAAGCTTGATAGAAATGAGGGGAAATCCATCGGGTCTCGAGGCTTTGTCTGGCTCCATGCTAAACAAGGCTTCCTTAATTTCTTCATCATAAAAGGGAGCTAGAATCTTAAGGTTTATATCTTCATTTATTATTCTAGGAATGGATTGCAAGAGAATATATTTGGCCTCCTCATTGCACTGTGATTCCTGGCCAAGGATAGAATTGAAATAAGTTACTGCCTCCATATTGATTTTTGTTAAGTCCTCAGTAATAGAACCATTTGCTTTTTTTTTAAATTGTATCTTGTTATTGCTTCTATTTCTAAGTGTGGTGACTTGAAAAAACTTGGAATTTTAATCTCCATATTTCAACCAAAGAGTCCTTGATTTTTTCTTCTAATAGATTTCCTCACTAGACAAAATGTTATGAAACTCTGCTAGTTTTGTTTGTTCCTCCTACCTAATAGTTTCATCAGCATCACCATGTTGAATTCTCTAATCAATTATCTTAAAACTTTCAACAACCTATTTTTTATTTTCAAAGAGGTTCCCAAAGACCTTTTTGTTCCAGGTTCGAATCTTTTCCTTAACAAACTTTAATTTGCCAACAAGTTTAAAAGTTGCACTACCCCTGACAGGCTACTGCCACCACTGAATTAAGTTATCTCTAAAACTGGAATGTTTGATCTACATAGATTGAAATCTGAAAGGTTTCTTGAAGGAAAAAGAGTTAGGGATCTCCAAAAAAATGGGATTATGATCAGAGGTAATTTTAGGAAGGGCTTGTAGGGTAGAATCACTGAACAAAGTTGTAGCCTCCTTTGATAGAAAAACCTATCAAGCCTTTCTTGAATGATATGACACCCTATCCACCAATTTCTCTAGGTATAATTCACTCCTCTAAGTTTTACATCCATCAACATGTTGGAGTTCACAAAGTCATTGAACTCATCCATTCTCCTAATAGGTGGTCCATTTCCACCCATTTTGTCTAAAGGGTAAAGAGTAGTGTTAAAATCCTCAATCAAAATCTAGGGGACATTATGGAAGATTTCACTCAGATTGCCTAAGTACTCCCATAGTAGAGCTCTCCCTTGAATTGAAGTCGGGGCATAAATATTTTAAAGGATCCACGACCTGTTGCTATTTATATCCTTAAATAAAACACTAAGAACCCTATCATCTTTATGAATAATGGTGTCTTCTACAATCTAGGGATCCCACAACGTCATAAGGCCTCTATACGCTTCTCTGGATTCATCTAGATGACTTATGGAAGATCCTTGATCGCCTCATCGAACACAAAGTTAGGCTAAACCCCAAGAAGTGCGTATTTAGCGTCACATCTAGAAAACTCTTGGGTTTCATAGTCTCAAAATGAGGCATCGAGGTAGATCCAAAAAAAGTCAAGGCAATCCTTGAGATGCTTCCCCCAACCACCATCAGGTAGCTAAGAAGCCTGTAGGGTAAGGTCACGTCGATCAAGTGCTTCATAGCATAGTTATCTGACAAGTGCCGACCCATGAATAAATTATTGCACAAGGGGGTAGCATTTCTTTGGGATGACGAGTGCCAGTTTTCCTTCGACGATATCAAACAATACTTGGCTTCGTCGCGAGTATTGGTACCACCTAAACTAGGAGTGTCGTTCTATTTATACATCTCAGCTACATAGGTGGAACTGGATGCCATGCTAGCATAGAAAAATGAATTACATAAAGAACAAGCTAATTACTATCTTAGCCGCACCCTGGTCAGTTATGAACTTAACTATGCATATGTTGAGAAGCTATGCTTGGCAGTGGTATTTACCACCAAAAAGCTACACCATTACATGCTGAGAAATACGATGTATGTTGTGTCTAAGGAGAATCCATTGTAGTACATGATGAGTTGTACTTATCATAGTAGTCGCACGACAAAATGGATCATGTTGTTGACATAGTTTGACATCGAATTCATTGGACAAAAATCCATCAAAGGTCAAGTCATCACCGATCAACTAGCAAAGGCTCCTCTCGAAGAATATCAGCCTCTGACCATAGAGCTACCCGATGATGGGGTCTTCCATGTCTTAGAATCGCCAAATTCTGATTATCTTGAGTCATAGGCCGACATAGCCTTATTTTTTTATGGTTCTAAATGTGAGCAAGGGGGTGGTGCGGAAATCATATTTTTCACATCACAAGGTGCTCCAATGCCTTTATCATTCAAACTTGATTTCTTGTGCACCAATAACAATGCTGAATATGAAGCCTTACTCATAGGTCTTTATATAGCCATCACCATGAACATCAAATGCTTGAATATCTTTGGTGATTCGCTATTAATTGTCAACTAAGTGAAATGGGTATTCCAATGCAAATGCCCAATTTTATAGGTCTACAAAGCCCTTGTGGAAAAATTCCTAGCAAAGCTTGAGTGGTACGACATCGAGGCACTCCCTCGATCATTGAATCATTTTGCGGACACTATGGCCTCCTTGGGGTCACTAATCCCGCAAGACCCTTCTAGTGAGATGACAACCATTCAAGTCAAAACATTATCGCAATTTGTGATGGAGCGTGCAAGCTCTGACATAACGCCAATAATCCACATGATCCATATTGAACCATCTCAGGATAGGTTCTCTCGAATCCATGATAGTCTAAATCATGCCAACTGGGGGTCCTTGTTCTCCCCAACCCCTCTTAATAGAAACACAACGCTATTCTTACAAGTTCTTTCCCGCTCAACTTTTTCTAGGGATGAACTTTAAGAGGGATCGGTCATTCATACCATCAAGGTTTCTAATCAGCAGGATTGGTACACACCCATAAGAGACTATCTCAAGTTAGGTAGCCTCCCACTTGGATTATCGCACGTCGCAAAAATATCATTCAAATAGAAAGCAACAAAACATGTCTTGCTAGGAGACATTTTGTACCATCGAAGCTACGAAGGGATCCTCCTCCATTGCTTGGACCAGTAGGAGTCCGCTTGGGCGATCACCCAAGTGCATGATGGTACATGCGGTGGCCACTTTAGCGGTATGGCCATCGTAAAGCACATTCTTCACATGGGCTATTATTGGCCATATTTAGAGCGAGATTGTTGTGCATATGTGCGAAAGTGCGTGAAGTGTCAACACCATGCTAACTTGACACACGTACCTTCTTAGGCCTTGCAACCAATCCAATCGGCTTGGCCATTCTCGTAGTGGGGCCTAGATCTCATCAAAAATATCTCCCCTATGTCGTCAGGTTGTCACATGTTTATCATCACGGCCATAGAGTACTTCACCAAGTGGGTGGAAGCAATTTCGCTTACCTCTACGACTGGGCCCCGCATTGCGGAGTTCATTTTACATAACATCATATGTCATTTTGGTATTCCATCCAAGATCATCTTGGATAATGGGATGTCATTTAAGAACAAATATGTGCGTGCTTTGACAACAAAGTACAAAATTCAGCATAGTTTTTCGACACCCTATTATCCGTAGGCAAATGGGCAAGCAGAGGCATCAAACAAAATGCTAGTTGCCATCCTTAAAAATATAGTCACAGATAGTCATAAGGATTGGCACATCCAAATACCACTTGCCCTATGGGCTTATCGCACTAGCATTCGGATGCCCACTAGGGCAACTCCATTTTTGCTGGTGTATGGCTCCGAGGCAATCATGCCTCTCGAGTTGGAAATACCTTCCCTGCGCATATCAATGCAAGAGTTCATCGATGATGACACTGCACGGTAGGCCCGGTTAGACCAGCTTACGTTGCTCGATGAACGATGCATCAATGCTCTCGAGCATTTACGTATCTATCAAGAGTGACTTAAGAAAGCATATAACATGAAAGTTCACCTAAGGGACTTTCAGGTTGGTGACCTGGTCTTAAAAGAGAACCAACAAAATTCTAACTTGCCACCCCATTTAAGGGACAAGTTTGTGGCAAATTGGTTAGGTCCTTATGTAATCGATAGTAAAATAGGACCTAGAACATACCGGCTCACCTCTCTTGAAGGAATCAAGGAACTAGAACCCTTGAACATCAGTCATTTGAGGCCATTCAACATTTAGAGAGCCATAGCCCACCCCAAAAGCATCCAAGGATTCCCACAATCGCTTGGTCAACCTAAAATGCCCCAAAGGTATCCATAATCCCTTTGGTCAAACCAAACGCCCCAAGGATTCCTAATCGCTTGGTCAACCTAAAATGCCCCAAAGGTATCCATAATCCCTTTGGTCAAACCAAAAGCTCCAAGGATTCCCACAATCACTTGGTCAACCCTAAAACGCCCCAAAGGTATCCATAATCCCTTTGGTCAAACCAAAAGCTCCAAGGATTCCCTCAATCGCTTGGTCAACCTAAAATGCCCCAAAGGTATCCATAATCCCTTTGGTCAAACCAAAAGCTCCAAGGATTCCCACAATCGCTTGGTCAACCTAAAATGCCCCAAAGGTATCTATAATCCCTTTGGTCAAACCAAAAGCTCCAAGGGTTCTCACCATCGCTTGGTCACCCAAAAAGCCCCAAGGATTGCAATCGCTTGGTCAACCCTAAAATGCCCCAAAGGTATCCATAATCCCTTTGGTCAAACCAAAAGCCCCAAGGATTCCCGCAATCGCTTGGTCACCTAAAACGCCCCAAAGGTATCCATAATCCCTTTGGTCAAACCAAAAGCTCCAAGGATTCCCACAATCGCTTGGTCAACCTAAAATGCCCCAAAGGTATCCATAATCCCTTTGGTCAAACCAAAAGATCCAAGGGTTCCCACAATCGCTTGGTCAAAAACAAATATTCAAAAACAAACAAAAACAATAGATAATCAAAAATAACAAAAAAATTGCATCTCACTTTCATGCATATTCTTAAAAATCAAAACACAAAAACAAAATGAAAATTGCATTAGGCATCGCATACATACATTGCATATTTGTTGGTCATACATGTCAAAAGCACCATAGACTGTAATTACTCGGCAATTCCATCATTTTCCAAATTCAGTCCATTTTGTAAAAATATCCATCAAAAATAACACCCTTTGCATTTTTGCCATATCATAGTCAGTTGTCTTCTAATGTCTTTAGGGTTTTTTCGTCATTCAATTGTCTTTAGATTTTTGGTCAAATGTTGTACAAAGTCAGACCGATTTTTACAAGGTAGAGTTTTACTTGGATCACGCCTTGTTACATCACATCCCAACACAAGCTTAAAACACATAAAAATTCCCAAGTTGTGTGAACGCAAGAGAAACCTACAAAGCAGTCTAGGGTACCATAGGTAAAAGGTTATCCTGCTCATCCCCCTGTGTGAATGGTTCAAGAATGCTGAGAATTGACAAAAGGACAAGCTCTTCCCCATCCAATTCCCCATAATAAATAGTGGTTTTCACCACTATCAAAAATCCCAAACACCTTTGGTCCCCAAAGTCGTAAGGATTCGTACTACACACCCCTGAGAAGGATGGGTAGTCATCCCCAAGGCCTAAAAGGATCAATGCCATTCACAAGAAAAATCCCAAAAGTCCACCATCAAAAACCCTAAACACCTTTGATCCCCAAAGTCGTAAGGATTCATACTACACGCCCCTGAGAAGGATGGGTAGTCATCCCCAAGGCCTAAAAGGATCAATGCCATTCCAAAGCAAAATTCCCAACCACCTTTGATCCCCAAAGTCGTAAGGATTCGTACTACACGTCCCTGAACAGGATGGGTAGTCATCCCCAAGGCCAAAAGGATCAATGCCATTCACAAGCCAAAAACCCATGAGCTCAACTTTGAAATCAAAATGCAAAATCAAAAATCCTCAAAAGGCAACAATAAAAATAATAACAGTGGTTATCACCACTACTCAAACCCCTTGCTCAAGAAAAAAACAAAAGAGAAAAATAAATAGTGATTTTCATCACTATGTATGAGAGCAAGTATCCCAACAAGTTGAGCAACCGAAAGACGCCTGAGCTTGAATCCCTGGAATTCTTAGCATTTGAAGAACCATTTAGGTGATCCTCATTACGGGTTTGGTGGATAGCCTACCTAGCAATGGCGGTATCCTAAACGCATGACGATATGTCTATCACATTAGCTTTGCGTGTGTGTAGACCAATGTTTGCATGTGGATGAGCTAGCTTATGGTATTCTAGATTGCACCATAGATTAATCTTACTAAATACAACAAAGGAGTTAGTGGAGCTAATTAGGTGATCCTCAGTACAGGTTTGGTGGATAGCCTACTTGGCACTGGTGGTATCCTTACGAATACCACATAAACGAACTCAATCGCACACACAGGGATGTGAAATAACTTGGTCAAACTCAAGTCTGATTCGTACCTTGTTCGAAAGTCTTGTAAGATAATGTACAATCTTGATTAGTTAGTTAAAGCATCTGAGTCTCAGAAAAACCTTAACTACATTCTAAAACAATTGTTGTACATTTCATTACTTACATCACCATCGAAAAATACACAACAAACAAAAAATTACACATGAAAATTCATCTCGCAAAGCAATCACATAGTACGGAAATCCAGTTAATCCTGTACAGTCTATGGTGCCACCACCTGCATACCAAAAAAATCATTCCATCCATTCCATATGCATACATCCATATCAGTCGGTAACATCCCATTCATAATAACATATGCATACATCAACATAAATAAATGTGCATAAAAGAACAATAAACCATAACAAAGTAAATAATCCAAAAAGAGAGTCATGTATATATTAAGTCAAAAATGCCCTCAGGCTACAATAAAACGGTCCTCTGACCTCACAAAAAATCAAAAACTCAAAATCCCCAAAGCCTAGGGAGTCGGCCACCATGATCACGCAGGATCGGTGCGACTGGAACTACCCCTAGTGGTGTGGGTCCTATGGGACCTCTCAGGGCGGCTGTTGCTAGCCCTCGCATCATGCCCACTAACGCTACCCTCACCCACCCACCTGCGATGAGAGGATGCAGACTGCTCAGTCTCACTACCTCTCGTACGGCACGACGATCCACCTCCAGTGAGCTCAGGTAACTGTCCCCCGAGGTGGATAATCTCGGCCTCCAACTCCACCCGACATCGACCCCACTCCACATCCCATCGGTGGTACGCAGCCAATGCGTCATCCCGCTGTGCCAACTGAGCCCGTAGGCGATCCCTCTCGACATTGTGCTCCTCATCCCATCTCCATAGTAGGTCCTCCAATCGTGCTATCTCAGCACGAAACCTAGCCTCCATATCCCCTGGGACTGCCTGAGGCATGGGCATCTCCGGGATGGCATGCTGCTCCAGCACCCACTGCTCCGGGACATCCTGTGTATCCGGCTGCTCTGGAACCCCTAAATCATCCCCAGTCAAGTCATCTACCTCCACCATATCCGCATCATCGAGCGGAGCCCCCAACCCTCCATCGGTGCCTCCGCACCCCCATCGCCTGCTATTGTCGCATCCGGACCTCCTAGAGGCCCCTCACCCCGCCATCACAGCATCGTCCACCACTGGTCATACTCTGCAGTCACCCCGACATTGTCCACATCGGGGACATCAATCACTGCATCAGACTCCTTGCCCAGTGGCTCAATAATCGGCCAGGCTAGAGTCCTCTCATCGCCCCGACATCGATAGATCAAGGGCTCACCAGGCAATCCCTGGTGCACCCCAAACTGTCGAGTCACCCGAACATATAGGAAGTACTCTTGCTCTGTCCCATGTCACCCGATCAACCATCTCCCCTACGCACCCACCGAAGCCACTCTCCAGCCTCAGGCCAGGCTGGACAGTCCCGGTATGGCCGCTAGAACACCTCCCCTAGAGCAAGATGAGAGAAGGCATCAGTATAGTGCCCTACGACACCTGCCCACCATCGACTCTTCCCTGCTCCTCTGACCTCCGCCATAGAGCAGCATACCCAATCTCCCTATCCACCATCTCACCCCGAGTGGTCCAAGGCAACCCCTGCGGCCGCTCCACAGCTATGTGCTGCCACCCCCAACACTACAAAATATAGCTGCACCCGATCCCCTTTCACCTCTGACAGCGGATCTCGTACAGCTCATCGTAAAGCTATGCCAATAGTGTCTGACCCCACCTCATAATAAGTGGCATTGCTATTGGGCACTCCACCATTCTGAACACCACCTCAAGTAGGTTCCAAGGGAACCTCACACCTGAGGAGTCGGGAAGTAGCATGTTGGAGATGAGGGTCATGAGCAACGCATGCCTCACCCCCAAAATGCCCTTCTCCAGCCACCACCGCACCATAATCCCGCCAATCAGGCAGTCTGCATTGCCCTCTCCATAGCCCTATCCACCCCCATCTCCGTCGCCTGCCCAAAGCACCGTGTCAGCACCACCATCCCTTGATCACGGGGAGTCATCCGAATGGGCAATCCATCTATCGAAATCCATAGAATCCGATACACGTCCTCCAAAGTAATAGTCATCTCCCCTATTGGGAGATGAAAGGTGTTGGTGTGGGGATCCCACAAATTGATCAAGGCAGTCAGATATGCCCGATCCCCCACCACAGGCTCCAACCGCGTCACCTGCTTGAGCCCAAGGGCATCAAGCCACTCCCAATCCGCAACTGTCAATGCCTCTCGGGCATCAGAGAACACAGTCGACTGGTGGTGCCGACTCCTAACAACCTGCAAAACACAAACACAATAAAACAAAAAAAACAAATTAGGGTTTCAACCTTAATTTAAACAAAAACATTCAAATAAACTATACAGATGAAAAACAAAGTACAGGAAAAACAAAAGTACAAAAAAATTGTATAGCAAAAAGTACAGATCAATCAAATAAACTGTACAAACAAAAAACAAAGTACAAGAAAACAAAAGTACAAAAAAATTGTACAACCAAAGTACAGATCAATCAAATAAACTGTACAAAAAATACAATAAATAAAATAAACTGTATAGATGAAAAACAAAGTACAGGAAAACAAACGTATAGACCTATACAGCAAAAGTACAGATCAGTCAAATAAAACTGTACAATCAAGAGCCAAAACAAAAAAACAAATAAAAACAAATAAAACATAAAAATTCATCCTAGGGTTTTTAACCTTAAGTGTGAACAAAAAAATCAATAACAACATAACATCCATCCTAGGGTTTTTAACCTTAAGTGTGAACAAAAAAATCAATAAAAACATTAAAACTATACTAGGGTTTTTAACCTTAAGTGTGAACAAAAAAATCAAACAAAACACAAACAAACATCACCCTAGGGTTTCGACCTTAAGTGTGAACAAAAAAAATCAAACAAAACATAAACAAAAACATCACCCTAGGGTTTCGACCTTAAGGTGAATAAAAAAAACAAAAACATAATACAACACAAAAATTAATACTAGGGTTTTGATCTTAATATTAACACAAAATAAAAACAAAATAAATAAAAAAAAAATAACGCAAAATAAAAACAATTATGTGCAAGTTTTTTAACTTCATATAAAGCAAAAACAAATAACAAGCAGAAGGAAGGAGCACCTACCGGTCTCACCTCGGCTCCGCCACTCGAAGATCCGGTCCTTGCACTCATGGTGTCCGCAAAATTTTGGCAGTGCTCCGCTACGCAAACTCGCACTCCTCCTCACTGCTCCAAATCGCCAAAAAAAAAGGTTGCAAATGAGCCCAAAACCTAGATTTGGTCTTTTTATAGGTTGTTGGGCCTGTAATCGTTCCACCCTGGGACGAGCGCTCTAGTTAGCGCTCGTCCCACCCTGGGACGATTACCAAATTGCTATTCGTCCCACCCTGGGACGATTACAGAGCAGAAAACAAAGCAACAAAAAAAGAATCCAAAAAATGCACCAAAAACAGCAATAAAGCTGCCAAACAAAGGTGCCTTTGCACTTGATATTCTTGGCATGAAATACCAATGTCGGGGTCACAAATTATCACTATCCTACTCCCTAAGAAGGCTACCATAGCCGGACCACTCCACGGGAGGACGAATTTTTGAAAATTTCAGCCCCAAGGCGTCACAAAAAGGGTCAAAACCCACTCAAAAATAGCAATAACTCTGTCGAATAAAGGTGCCTTTGCACCTGACATTCTTGGCATGAAAAACCAATGTCGGGGTCACAAATAGTCACTATCCTACTCCCTAAGAAGGCTACCATAGCCGGACCGCTCCACGGGAAGACGAATTTTCGACAATTTCAACCCCAATAGGCATCAACAAAAAGGGTCAAAACCCACCAAAAATAGGTTCGATTGCTAGGAAACTGCACACGTTCAATGGAAAACAACTGAAGGCACCCTTACAAACGTCATCTTGGGTCAAGCGACTCATCACTTTTCTCATTTTGGTCATTCCCTCATCGATTCGTCGCTTGAGGGGGTAGTCACACTTAGTCACCAAATCAACAAATACACATCCAATCAAGGAAATGGCATGCATTCAAAGAATCATTGACAAAGACAATCACGCTCCTGCTTGGGGCAGTAAACAAGCAATAATCACAAGCTGATCAAACACTTGGCATTCTGGAATCATGAACTCAAGGTTTCCATAGACAAAAGGTTGCGCCCTTTGCCTATTCATGATTGAACAATGTCCAAGATCAAGTAACACCTCACCCAAAAAGGTTAACACTTGAAGTAAGCTCCTTAGCTCGTCAGAAGCAAGGATTCAAGAATGCGTGCCCTTTCCATACTTGGGGCATCAAAATTTGGTTAGGTTACTAAGAAACCCTAATCATTAAGTGCTTTGGTTATCTATTTTTTCTCAGCACCGCGCCATGCACAACGCATCCCAAAAAGGGGCATCTATAGACACCAAAATAGCACCAATCCGATTATGTGACTACAAGCACTGATCGAGTTGGCATACATAGCCCCTAGGGCAGCCCCCAGAGGTTAAAAAGTGGTCCTAACCACTCCCAAATCAGTTTTGGAAGGTCAGAGGTCAATTTGGCACCTTTTAAGCACTTTTCTCCCTACTCGTCCCACCCTGGGATGATTAGAATCCTATTCGTCCCACCCGGGACGATCGCAATCGTCCCGGGGACGAAAAGGGACGATGCAGCAATCATCCCAGGGTGGGACGAGTAGCAGGTTTGACTAGAAAAAAGTCAAACCTCGACAGGTCCGCCACTTAACTATGCCTTCATGGCATGCAATTATGAGGAACGATTTCAAATCAGAGAGAGGGACTTCAGTCAAGCATGCCCTGATCATGGAGGCCTCATGCAAGGAGACTCTAAATCAGGGAGGAATCTTCTCTCCCAAAAAAGGCATGGCAAGCCAAGTGGCACCCTCGCATGCGCATTCAAAGAGAGAGACCCTAGGTCTATAAAAGGGTGAGCATCCTCACCCCAAAAAAGGATAGAGCTGGAAGCATTTGGAGCAATGGAGTGCTGCCAAATTATACCCACATTCCCCCTTTGTGCTTCTTACATCCCTAATTTCTCTTTTGGAAGAGAGGTTATCGAGTGAACACTAGGAACGCAATCCCGACCCAAAACCCAAGCAATCGGCCACAATCCCACACCAAATTCATCGACACAACCCCCTAGGAGGTTTTGGACCCATCCCAAGTGGATTGGTGTCAAAACCAGACCCCAAACGATGGGCGTCCTGCCCCTGGTGCCCCCAAACTGTCGTAGTCCTAATCGGCCCACCCCGGAGCGATTAGAAATCCATGAAGAATTTCTCTACTATTCTTTTTGCATTATGTTCTATTTGGTTTACTTATGTTGTTGTTCAAGTTTCATTGCATTCTGACCTGATTTGACCGTGTTTTTATCATTTTACGCGTTTACTAACATACAGGGAGCGCCTTCGGATACAAGACAATCTGGGCAGAATCTGCCAAATCTGACCTTCTGGGTCATCCCAAAATGCCCCTTTTTGCCTAACCCCAAGTTTGCAGGAATTTTGGAGGCCTCTGGATAGGACATTTGCAAGGTCACCTTTGCATGTTTTGTGACAGTCCTAATCGTCCCACCCCAGAGCGATTAGAAATCCATGCATGATTTCTCGATTGTTATTTTTGCAATGTGTCTTTGATGATGTTTTTATGCCTCTGTTCAATTTTGAGTTCATTATGACATGTTTTGATCTCTGTTTTACTATTTTATGTATTCACTAGCCGGAGGCCTTAGGGATTGCATGTTTTTCCCTCTATCCGCATATGCTATTAACTGTTTGTTGTTTCTCTGAGTGTAGGATCTCACCGACAGGAACACCGGAGGG
Organism: Wollemia nobilis; assembly: GCA_028583015.1. Lineage (NCBI taxonomy): Eukaryota > Viridiplantae > Streptophyta > Pinopsida > Araucariales > Araucariaceae > Wollemia > Wollemia nobilis. The sequence continues at coordinate 12,635,047 of JAQPPZ010001125.1, forward strand.
GCAGCAAGGAACACACAAACACATGGATGCAAGCGGCGGCAACCTTTGGCCCGCCCATTTCGAATGTGAGGCACGCGGAAGACACTGGAAGCGTACCATCCGTTGATGTAACAAACTGTATCAAACGTTCTAAGCCCTAAAGGGGGGACGTATTGTAACCGAATCGAAAGCAACATTAATAAAATAGGCCCCACTTTGTCTTTGTTTTCTTACATCTCATCTATGCGTCGTTTCCTTCGTGCATTACTTTCTCGCATTCGTAGGACTTAGCATTGTTTTATATCAATTTTGTTTGCACCATCTGCTCTGGCATGCCGTCACCCCGCGTTCGATATTTCAGCCTACTTCTTAATAATTGTGATCTCATTGCTCATCGCTCTTATATTTGAGTTCATTGATTGCATCTCTTTCAACAACTTATCTTGGGGATCAAGATTTGAGTGTTGTGAAGGAGTTGGTAATGGAAGTGGTACAGGCAGAGATGGTAAAGCTAGGAATGGAACATGAGAAAATAGTTATGGAATGGATGGAGAAGGTAGTTGTGGGACAAAAACTATCGTTGCGGTTTGAGATGAACTCGGATTCCATGAAGGGACTGCATACATGGGGGACATTGGCAAGGATTGAGAAGATGCATTGGAATACAAATACTATGGGAGATTAGGAAAGATAGGCATTGTCATATTCGGTGGAACCTAAACGATAGTAATCAGATCAACCTTAGCCTTTTGCACAGCAGAGTACAAGGTCAAAAATGTATCAACATTGGACTGACGAATGGCCATGCTAATGTTGAAATTGAAGGCTCGAAGGTAATAGAATGCGTCTTGTTCAAGAGTCGGTCAGAGACCATCAGGGACTCTTTTCCAAGTTTGAGCGAACCTAACATTGAAGTCAACAATTTCCTCCTATGGATGCCTCTGAATGGTGGTAAATTGATGCAATAGAGAGAAAGGATCCGCTTTTTCATTGAACCCTTTTATCAATAATTCATCCAACTGGTCCCATGTGGTAATAGTGATAGGCTATAAATATCGGTACTAGTAAAGTAGCTTCCCTCTAAAAGAGAGCACGAGCAATCTTACCATGACATCATCGACAGTGATGCTATGAATGGTTGTCAAAGAAGCCACGTCTTGGACATGCTCATAAGTTATTTTTCTTGTATAATCGTAAGTAGGCAAAGCCTTTAATGCTGCTTGCAGGATCGGGTTTTGAGCTTGTAGATTCAAAGCTCCAAAGTGGTTCTAGTCTGGGAACTGTCTAGGTGGTGGTGGTGGATTTTGAGCCATTTGACCAGAGTGTTTTCTTGGGGAGGAACGCTAGTAGCAGTGCTAGCAGGACTTGAAGGAACAAAAAACACACCAGCTACCTATGAAGATGTTGCAACTGATGGAATAGTCAAGGTGACTAACCTAGGATGCTCTGCTAAACTTTGGGTGTCAAGCTCAAAGAACTCAATGGGATTTTCAAAAAATTTGGCCTTCAATCTTGTGATCATGAAGTAAATCTTTCACCAACTTCACGTTTTGAAACTTTTAGGTAAAATTGAGTCACCAGATGTTCTAATCAAATAGTAAAACGATGAACATAAAACCTTAATACTGCTCAAAGTGATACTTTTAAGGTCACATAGGGTGTGCCAAAAACTGTTGGTCACGAATCTGCCTAAGTATAAAATATATGTGCGCCCTAGACTAGGCCAACATTAAAAGGCCAAAGGAAAGAGATGTCCTTCGAGCCAATCTCTAGAGAGGGTTGGTTCTTGTACTAATATAACAATTGGTGTAAAGCTTAGGGTAACAAAAAGAGATGGGAAATGATAGAAAGGAATGGAAAATATGGCTATGAGCTAGAGTAACGGAGTGGGAATAAACTAGCAGCTAAAAATCAAATTAAGTTTTTAACTAGCATGTAATAGAAATAAAACACAAGAACCATTCACAACTTTGCAAGGATAACTTCCAATAAACATTTTAGTATTCACTTATTATCAGGAATTAAATTTAGATGCAAAATTTAAACTTATCTAATAATGGAAATGAACATATCAGAAATGATAGGCAAAAAGTAATTGCATACAACACTAATCTAGGAACCAAAAGCCAACAATATTTCAATTGATGCAAAAAATGAAACTCAATAAGTTTTTTAGTAGAATGTCTATCCTCCTATTTTACATCAAAATGCTTAGTATTTATAGAGGGTTGCGCCTCTGTAATTAAATGTAACCAAAATTTTGGCTAGTCAAATATCAAATAGCAACAATTTCTTCCTTGGAAATAGCAACGCACAAATCAGCGCATTCTTTTGGAAGCGATGATCCTATTTTCATGGAAAAAGCCTAGGAAATCAATAAGAATGGATGATGGAAAATCATCTTAGATGTCAGTGCATCGGAACACATCAGCATCATGCGAGAATTGGGAGCTTGAACAATAAAATTTGGTTGCTACTTCGTCATATTGCACCTCAAAACTTTATTTTCGCTAGGAAGACTCAAAAAAAATCAACTTTGCTTGGAGAAGGGACAAAATCAGTGGACGACACCTCGAGAATGAACAAGATCATACCAGAATCAGGAACACAACTTTTAGTCTTAGCAAATCTTCTACAACAATTCTAGACATCTCAATTCCATTACCCCAAGAATTAAATTCATCAATCCTTTAGTCTTTCCCAAAAATGATTTGCGGTGAAAGCACCTTTGAAAAAGAACTCGCTTGGATTTTTGTCATTAATTTCGCCAATTTCGCCCACTTTGGATTTTCGCCAAGAAGTGGGGTAAGAATAACTTTCGCTGCCAAAAGGGGGTGAAAATGATGAATTTTGCTTTACCTGGGATGAAAATAGAATTTCGCTGGAAGAAGGAGCAAAAATACCCAATAGATGCTTTCGTCGGTGAAACTGCCAGCAGACAACTTGTTTGCTCTTATTTTTGCCACTGGGTGAAATTGACTATGACTTTTTCAAGATGCTTTCACTTGGAAAAACGTTTGCCAACTACTTTCACTCCGAAATCGACTGAAAATAGCAAGTCGCCCAAAGGAGGGGTAAAATTGACTTTGACCATAAGAAGTGCATGAATTTGGGTGAAATCTTCTTATCTTTTTCGTTGGCGAACTCCTCTGCACTGAATTTCACTGGCGAAATTGACTTTGACCACCAAAAGGCATGCATTCAGATGAAATTATCTCAAAAACGTCTCAAGGCGCCTTTCTATTTACTTTCGCCAACAAAATCACTCCAACGCATTTCGCTGACGAAATCAATGCTTGATTTGCATTGATTACTTTTTTCTAACGAAATCATTTGCTTTATCTTTGCTGGTGCAAACCCCTTTCTTACATTTTCGTCCATGAAATTATCTCAAACTATTGTCGCTAGCGAAACCCTCTTAGATTATTTTTGCCAGCGAAAACATACTTTCCCAACAAACGTCATCCGAAGTTCAACTTTTAAATGTTGGCAAACCATTTTTTTCCTTGCTGGAAAAACACTTGCTCTTTAATTCCACGGGAAAAATCATTCTTCTTTATTTGAAATAGCAAAATCATTGAAAAGGGAGAGAGCAAAAATCAACAAATATTAAAAAGACCACAGCGAAAATACATCATTCATTTTATACTTGGAATTTTTACAATAAAATTTAGTGTGGCAAAACTGCCAACAGGACAAAGCTATGATAGGGTTCAACAAAAGACCAAGTACTTTTGAATACATATTAAAACTCCACAGTAAGATTTTATCTTAGAGGTATTTGCTTGTTACAAAAAGTGAATGAATTGTTAGAAAGGAATTTTGTTTTGAGAAAAAAAAAGGAAAAAATATTGATGTACTTGTATTCAAAGTTCTTGGCTATAAGCACTATATTTGACCATGAAACTTGGCATTTTGTTATTTTTAATTTTTTTGTTTGCCATAAAAACTAATCACTATGATGTTTCACCCTTGGATGCTCTATTCTGCTGAGCTCATAAGGAATTTTCTCTTTGATTCTTTAAATATTTAAAAATAAAAGCTTAAGGCATACTGAGGCATTAGGTAAAAGGGAATATGCTTCTTAGCTATACATGATTGCTTCGCATGGGTGTTGAATGTTGATACCTTAGTTATTTCTAACAATGATTATGTAAAATTATGGAAAACTTATTTTGTTGTTATGTTCATATTGTTAGCGTAGATTAGCATATAATTTGTTATTCCATTATTTAGGTATGTTGTTAAGCTAGTTGCAACTCCTTGTAATTTCAGAGCAATGCAGTTGATTAGATCCACTTTATGCGGACTAATCTAAGCCTACGATGTACTATTTAAATTATTCAATCTATTGCATCTACAGTTGGTTCTCTGACATGGTATCAGAGCTAAGGAAAATACTCTACGTTTTTGGATTACCCATCACATCTCGTGAGTTCAGTCCAAGAGAGAGGAGGCTGCGAAGAAGGGGAGTGCATATATGAAACATTTGATTTACGTGTTTCATTATTTCATTTCCTGTTTAGAGAACCTGTGCGTGTTGAGCGAGCTGAGAAACATGGTCATCCTACGTTAAGAGGAGCTCGCGACTTGTCATACAAAGACGTGATTTGTCTTAATTATGGTGCACATCTCCATCCGCTGCAAGAGGAAGCTTGCTGTGCTTGCTACGATCTATGAGATGTTTGCGATGATTTCAAGGAGGACGTCTTGCAGTTTTACAGCAATCCACTGTGATGAGATAATTGAGTGGAGAAAACCATATCTCGTCAAACGTGAAGGAGCCTGCAGTAGAACGTGAGGAACGCTGTTTCAATTTTCAAGGTGAAGAACACGGAGAATCGTAAGGTTTGTTGTTGCTGCAAGGAATGCGATCATTAAAAAATAATACCTCTGAGGAGTGTTGAAGCCAGCACGTCATTTAATCTCCTCGACGCAAGATTGAAAAAAGTGGTTATTTTAAAACTGTGGGGTCATCATGATTTGTGATTCATGGATGCTGGCTGTGTGGAGCATTTGCTACTGCGAGGAGAGAGAGCTGATTTGAGCTGTTCAATTGGTAATTTGATACGTCATAGCATGGATAAAGGCTGTGACAGGAGAATTCTTTAAACTTCTATGACGTAAGGGACGTCACTGTACCAAGGGAGACCCTACGCCCCAAGAATCGGTGGTGTGCCACTCTGGATTTCGGACGTCCATTACGCATGTGGAGATGCATGTGTGATGTTGTGCTGAGAAAGGATGCTATGTTGAGAAAGGATTTAACCCCCACCCCGAGCACCGCCCATGCATTCCTATAAGGGGGAGAGCTCCCCTGATCCTTTCGGATCAGCCCGCTAGCCCACCTGGTTGTGGGCTGAGCGGTAGGGCTCAGGGAGCCCTGAGGTCGCGGGTTCAAATCCCGCCGACCCTCCCCAGGTAAGCATTTTTTTTTTAATATTTTTTTACTAAAGTTTAAAAAAAAAATTTATATAGTTTAAAAATTAATTTTTAATTAAAAACAAATTAATTTTTTTTCTATATGATTTTTTTTTTTTAACTCTAGTTATTAAAAAATGTTTTAAAAAAAAAATGCTTTAAAAAAAAAGAATTTTTTGGGGAAAGTATTTTTTCCAAAATCAAGGGGGGATTGAGAGTATTTTTTTTGAAAAAGCAATTTTTTGGCAATATTGTAAAGGTGCATTTTCGGCAGCGCCCGACACCTAGTGGTTTATTTATGTGGGCACTTTTATGTTGTATGTTGCATTTTTTCTTACTTTGCACTACTTCATTAAAAGTTAACATCAAATACACTCCCTAAGTCCCCGAAATACATAAAACCCATCCGTGCAATTTATTGCACTGCAACGTTCGGTATTTGTGATACCTCTGGCCAGCACTTACAGGTAAAGCTGTCGTGATTGCGCTACTATATCCGCCACCTAATATAGCTGCCAAAAATGACGTCTGAGCTTGTTCTCTATCAATCGTCGGGGAGATATAAGTTTGCCAGTTTGCTATTTTTCTTACTCCATCCACTACCCTAATCGTTCTTGTGTTTAGGCGTAAATCCTGACGAGAGTTCTGAAATCCATAGTGTTTAGGGGAAGTTACGCCCCATGCATGAGGATTGACGACTTTCTATGGTAGGTGCCATCAACAAGACGATTCCCTTTCAGTATCGCCTAAGTTCCACGTATCGTAAAATCTTTAAAATTACCTACAGTTTCCCTCACGTAAGGGCGGGTAATTTTTCTAGTTTTTTCAAAATACCTATAGTCTCCCTCACGTAAGGGCGGGTATTTTGTACGGTATAAAGGCCTGGCATTAAGGTATAAAGAAAGGGGGACCAATTGGTGATATAAGGAACCCTCACTATGGCTTCTTCTGCAAAGTTAATGACTGATGCTCATCAGTTATTGAAAGGTCCTAATTATACACCATGGAAAAACAAGATGAAGGCAGTCCTTATCATGGAAGATTTATGGGATGTTGTTTCTGGAGCAACAACACGACCTTCACCAGCAGCTGGATCCACAACTCCAACTGCTGATCAGATCGCATTTGACAAGAAAGACAATCGAGCAAAGGTGCTCATTTTGTTTGTTGTCTCCGATGAAGTTCAACCTCATATAGCTGACAAAGAGCATGCTAAAGAGGCATGGGATGCCCTTACCACTATTTATGAGGGGAAGAATGATTCCACCATTCTTCATCTTACAAAACAACTTCATAATCTGAGTTTGAAACAGGGTGAGACAATAGAGCTCTTTCTTTGCAGAGTATCTGAATTGAAAGGCAAATTGAATTCTTTGGGAGAAATTATCGATGACAAGCTTCTCACTTCAGTGGTAATGAGAGCTTTGCCTGATTCCTTCGATACGTTGATCACCTCCATTCAGGTGTCACAGAGAGCAATTACCTTTATTGAGTTGGTCAATCTGCTTCAACAACAGGAGGCACGCCAACTTCACAGGGATGATTCTTCTAATACAACCCTATACTCCACCAGGAAGGGTTCACAGAAGAAGGGTAATTTTTAGAAGGGAGGAAATTCTCAACAAGATTCAAAAGGAAAAGGGAAACAACCTCAACAGAAGAAGAGATATTGCAAAATCTATAAAAAGGACAATCATGACACCAACAGGTGTTGGCATAAAAATAAGCAAAAAGGCCAGAACAAACCACCAAATAACAACAAACAACCCAAGGGGAATGTTGTTGTTGAAGAATCTGACTCAGATTCTGAATGGGCACACAAGGTGCTCATGACTACCACAGTCTCCAAAGAGAGGGATCCTGTATGGTATGTCGATTCTGGAGCTAGTAAACACATGACTGGCGACAAATCATGGTTTGAATCATTTGTGGCAAAAGAGGGCAGACCTGTCACTATTGTTGATGACAAAACCTACAAGGTTCAGGGAGAGGGTACAGTTTCAGTCACTCTTTCTGATGGCAAGTGTCAGATTGACAAAGTCCTCTATGTTCCAGGATTGGCTAACAATTTGTTGTCGATCACACAAATCCTGGATAAAAATATGGTTGTCAACTTTCATGTTGAGGATGGCAAGAAGTGTTGTACAATTACCAAGAAGGGTAAGCAGATTGCAACAACTTCATATAAGCATGGCTTATTTGCCTTGGATGCTATCTCTACTCCCCATGTTGCCATGATGGTCTCTACCAAGGAGGCAACTTCCCTATGGCACAAGAGATACGGGCATCTTAGTTCTGGCTACTTACTTGAGCTTAGTAAGTATGAGATGGTAAAGGGTCTTCCTTCCCTTTCTACCACATTGCCAGTGTGCTCTGACTGCTTGGCAGGAAAGCAACATAGAGTACCTTTTGAGAAGAGCTCAACAAGAGCGCAGAAACCTCTGGAGTTGATTCACACCGATCTGTGCGGTCCTTTCACACCCAACAGTTGTGGGGGGAAGAGGTATTTTCAGTTATTTGTAGATGACTACTCACGAAAGATGTGGGTTTTCTTTCTTCGACTAAAATCTGAGGCTTTTGCTTTCTTCCAACAATTCAAAAAATCTATTGAGAAGGAGTCAGGGGCTTCTATTAAAACCCTCCGCTCAGATCGAGGGGGGGAGTTTACCTCTAAAGAATTTTTAGCATTCTTAACTGAGCATGGAATCTCAAGACAGTTAACAACTGCCTACACTCCTCAGCAAAATGGAGTTGCTGAAAGAAGGAACCGTTCTATTATGGAAATGGTTCGTTGTATGCTCATAGGAGCTACTCTTGGGCAACAATATTGGGCAGAAGTTGTCACCACCTCAGTATATCTATTGAATAGGGCACCCACAAAGGCCCTACAAGGAATGACTCCATAGGAAGCATGGAGTGGCCGCAAACCCTCCATATCTCATCTTCGTATTTTTGGATGTCATGCTTTCATGCACATACCGAAAGAGAAAAGGAAAAAGCTAGATGAGAAAACATTGAGATGCATTTTTCTTGGTTATGATGAGCACTCTAAAGGTTATCGTTTGATAGATCCTTTGACCAAGAAAATTCATGTCAGTAGAGATGTTGTTTTTGATGAGGCTTTCACATCACAAAACAAATCTGATGTATACCTAGATCTTGTGGAATCGAAGGATGAGGAGTTCCCTTCAACAACACAGACAGGGGGTCCTTCTACCTCTTCTTCAACACCACAACAGAAGAATCCAAAATGGTATACAAGTACAATCAGAGATGCAAAGTTATCCACTCCACCAGATTTGACTTTGGATAGACCTCGTACTCGTAGTATGGCTCGACAGGAAAGAGCAGCAGCAGAGACTACTGAGGTTGATGATCTTTGTCAATATTTTGAGGAACTTTCTGTAGATCCAAATAAAGACATAGAGGATATGGATATAGATGATGACAGGGTGTTTATGTCTTCAATGAATGAACATGAACCTGTTTCTGTACAAGATGCACTTAGCAAGCCCCAATGGAAGGATGCTATGGATGCTGAGTACACGTCTCTGAAAAAGAACAAAACTTGGAAGCTTGTTGATCTGCCACAAGGAAAGAAGCCCATTGGCTGCAAATGGGTGTACAAAGTCAAGTACAAGGTAGATGGGACAATTGATAAGCATAAGGCCCATCTTGTTGCAAAGGGCTATGCGCAAAAGGAAGGCATTGACTATGAAGAAACTTTTGCACCTACTGCTCGGATGACCACAATTCGAGTTATTTGTGCTATGGCAGCACAATATGGGTGGAAAGTTCACCAAATGGATGTCAAAAGTGCTTTTCTAAATGGTGATATCCAAGAAGAAGTATACATGACTCAGCTTGAAGGGTTTGTACAAGAAGGCCAAAAGCAGAAAGTGTGCAAATTGGTCAAATCCTTATATGGCTTGAAACAAGCTCCTCGAGCTTGGTATATAAAAATGGATAATCACCTCCTGCAGCATGGATTTGAGAGATGTCCTTCAGATGCAAACCTCTATTTCAAGAAACAAGGTTCTGAAATAGTATTGCTTGTACTCTATGTTGATGATCTGCTCATTACAGGGAGTTCAAAAACTATGATCTCTACTGTCAAAAGAGACTTGTGTCAATATTTTGAGATGTCAGATCTCGGACTTCTCCATTATTGTCTTGGTCTGGAAGTCAGCCAGAAGGAGCACTACATCAAAGTGTCTCAAAAAAAATATGCCAAGACACTGTTGGAAAAATATCGCATGACTGATTGCAAGCCAATGGCAACTCCGATGGAGACAGGAATTCAGTTATCATGATATGATGATTCACCTCAGGTAGATGGTACTCTCTATCGACAGTTGATCGGGAGTCTCATATATCTGACCAATACTAGGCCAGATATCGTATTTGTTGTCAACTATCTTTCGAGGTTCATGCAGGAGCCTAAGACCACTCATTGGAAAGCAGCAAAGCGTATTCTTCACTATGTCCGTGGTACTATGGAATATGGCCTAGAATACAAGAAGAACAACAAATTCTTCTTGCAAGGATACACGGACTCTGACTATGCCGGATCATATGATGATCGTAAGTCAACATCAGGATATATATTTCATCTTGGATCTGGTCCTGTCTCTTGGCACAACAAGAAGCAACAGGTAGTTGCTCTCTCATCAATAGAGGCAGAATATCGCGTCGCACGTGAAGCTGTGTGCGAAGTGATATGGTTGCATCGCATTCTGAAAAATATGGGTCATCCATCAAAATCTCCAATTCATTTGTTCTACGACAACCAGGGTGTTTTGAACCTTGTTAAGAACCCAGTGCATCATGAGAAAACCAAGCACATTGACACACAATGTCATTTCATTCGAGACGAAGTTCCCAAGCACCGAATTCAGCTTCAGTACATTCCCATAGATACTCAATTCATGAGAAAACCTAATAATGTGTTTTGAAATGGAAATGGAGTCAACTTATAGCAAGCAATGCCTCAACCAAGATGTCATTCTATCATGAGTTAAAAGTATATCCTATGAGATCATAGGAAAACCTTACAAATTCTTCTATAATAAAAATTCCTCATTGAACATTCAAAAAGATCTAGTGTAAATTTCTTACTCCTAAAGTCAACTTTTTTTGGTGGCTGGCTATCCAAAACAAGATTCTCACTACGGATAACCTCCAAAAAAGAGGTGAGCATCCATAATAGGTGTCACCTTTGCAGATGAGATGTTGAATCTACTAACCATATTTTCTTCCTTTGTCCCTTTTCACTTGAGGTCCACTATCTCCTTTTGAATACCCTGGGGTCTGTTGGGTTGTCCCAAACCAGTTTTTCAATGCCTTTGATCAATAGTCTCCCCCCTTTGCTAGCCCGAGATTGTGTGCCTTTTGGTCAATTAGTCTCCTTCACCAAGTCTGGGGTATCTAGAAGGAGAGAAACAATAGGAAGTTTAGAGGAGTTTTTAGAGATGTGGCTAAAGTCTTGCCAACAATTGTTGAGAATGAGTTTGTCCTATCTCTGGATGATTCTAGTGGCCCAAAGGTTGAAGCCCTCATTGAAGTCAATATTGGTTTCTAGCAAGCTAGAAGAGGGAATGTTCAGATCCTATGGAATACCAAAGCTTTAAGCAAGTGGATCTCACCCCCCATAAATGGATCAAATTTAACTTCAACGGTGCCTCTAAAGGAAACCCCGAGAAATTTGGTGCAGGAGGTTTGTTTCAAAATCACAGTGGAGATATCATTTTGGCCTTTGCTAAAAATCTTGGGTCCCAAACTTGTTAGGAAGTGAAGTCACTATGCAGTACAGGTAGCCAGGAAATAGGGTTGTAGCAGTCCAAAGCAGGCCAGACATCTAACCTACTAGACGTCTAGATCAGACGTCTAGACAGTAGGCTAGATGTCCAACCTACTAGACGTCTGTTGGAATATGTAATGCAACATTGTGTAAATTATTCTTAGACTAAAATATAAAGTCTAAAGAATAATATTTGAATTAGAAAATAATTCTATTTTATGTAAAAATATTCCCACCCAATTAATAAATAAAATAAGGGTGCTAGGAATATTTAATTTGTGGGAAAAAGTTATTTCCCCTTTTCTAGAAAATATTAAAAAGTAACCAATCACTTTTTAATATTTGATAGATGCCACTTGTCACACATCTCAAGATAAGATTGTGATAATATTAGGGTAATTTTAGGGTTGTAGTAGAAAAGCTTCTCTTTAAATAGGGGTGTTGTCTACTACATCTTGTCATATCATGTTGATGCATATTGTTGCATAACATTGAAGCATTCTTGTATTGTTGAATCATTGAGTAATATAGTGAGCTTCATAGTGGATGTTTCCCTTCTTCATTTGAAGTAGGGTTTTACCACTTAATATTGGTGTTGTGGGTTTTCCTCTTTTGTGTGTGATTGATCTTGTGGAGCATTCTTCGATCTTGGGGAGACTTTGCTTGTCTCACATTTGGTATCAGAGCGGTTGGGATCTCCATCAAGTGTCTTCAATCCTTTGAGGTGAAAAACCCATTAAGAATGGTTGATCATGGAATCTCCTTCACACCTAAGCACATCCTTGATGGATCAAATTTTGGAATATGGGAACCAAGGATGAGGGCTGAATTTCAAGCAAGAAAGTTATGGCCCATTGTGAATGGAGATGAAGCAATCCCAACCCAGGCAAGGGCACTTGAGACATACAACAACAAGAGTCACCTTGCACTTTCCATGATTATCAATAGTGTGAGTGATGAGATATTTCTCACTATAAGCCATTGTGAGCATGCTAAAGATGCATGGGATTTGCTAAAACAAGTCCATCTAGGGTCCAACACATCAAGGAAATTCACTTTATTGTCCAAAATTCTTAGCACTATGCAAGGTGAAGAAGAAAGTGCCTTGATCTTCCTCTCAAAGATGAAAGACATGAGAACTCAACTATTGGCTTGTAATTGTGATTGGATAAGTGAGAAGCTCTTAAGCTTTATCATTTTGAGGAACTTGTCAAGCAAGTTCAAGAATTTTGTCACCATTATTGAGACTAGGCTAGAGCAAGAAGAGGATGGCATTCCTCTCAACACTCTTTCACAATTATTGATTCAACATGAAGAGTCTCTTAATAGAGACAAAGTGAATGGTCAAGTTGTCAAGGAGAAGAATGTTGCCTTGAGTGCCACTAAGGCTTCCTTCAAGAAGAAATACAAGGGAAGGAAAAATCAAAATTTCCAACCCAACAAGCCTAGAGTTGATTTCACTTGCAACTTTTGTGGCAAGAAAGGCCACAAGGAACAAAATTGTTTCAAGAAGAAGAAGATTGCAGAAAAGGAAGAGCAAGAAAAGGCTAAGGGACAAGGACCTAAGAAATGGTTTGGCAAGGGAAAGAAAAAGAACAACAATGTAAAGCAAAATTCTAATAAAAATGCCTTTGTTTGTGCCCTCTACTCCATTGACTCATCTACTTCTAATGAATGGGTGTTAGATTCTGGATGCACTAACCATATGTGTTTTGAAAAGGATAAGTTTGTGGACTTTCATAAGCACTCTTCAGATTCAATTGTCATTGGTGATAATACTAGACTTCAAGTAGAAGGTGTTGGCAATGTTGTAATTGAAGGGAAATTACTTGATAATGTCCTATATGTGCCTAACCTTAGGAGAAATTTAATTTCAGTTTTGCAAGTTGCTAGAAGTGGTCACACTATTGAGTTCAATGCAACTTCATGGAGCATTAGGAAAGGCATGCTACCAATCATTACAGGTTATGTGAAGAATAATATTTATGTGTTAGGTGATGCTCCTCCTAAAGTGTGTTTAGCAACTAATGTTTCTCCTAGTAGCAAGCTTTGGCACTTAAGGTTAGGCCATACAAACTATCAAAATATTCAAATGATGAAGTCCAAAAATTTGGTTGAAGGCTTGCCTAACATTTCACCTATTCATGGTTTGTGTGAAACATGCATCTTAGGCAAGATGAGCAAACAAAATTTTGCAAAGGACAAGTCAACAAGGGCCACACAAATTCTTCAACTCATTCATACGGATATTATGGGTCCATTACATGTTAGATCACTTGGTGGTGCATCCTATATTCTCACCTTTATAGATGATTATTCAAGAATGATCTTTGGGTATCTACTTAAGAATAAATCAGATTGTTTTGAGACATTCAAGGAGTTCAAAGCTTTGGTAGAAAATCAAAAGGGAGCAAAGATCAAAATGATTAGAAGTGACAATGGAGGGGAGTACAATAGCAATGATTTCAATGAGTTTTGTTCTTCTCATGGGATCAAAAGGCAGTTTACTTGTCCATACACTCCTCAAAAAAATGGTGTTGTAGAGAGGAAAAATAGGACAATCATGGAGATGGTAAGATGCATGCTTGGTGACCACTTACCTCAATTTCTTTGGGGTGAAGCAACCAATACAACAATCTACATTCTTAACAGGTGTCCTTCAAAATCAGTTGAGGGGAAGACTCCTTATGAGGTTTGGAATGGTAAGAAGCTGAATTTGTCACACTTAAGAGTGTTTGGATGTGATGCATTTTCATATATTCCTTCAGAAAAGAGGAAGAAATTGGACAAAAAGTCTCAAAAATGCATCTTTGTTGGCTATGATGCAGAACATAGGGGCTACAGGTTATACTCACCTTCTTCACGCATTGTATTTGTTTCAAGAGATGTCAAATTCAATGAAGACCTTCTTGAGTTAGAAAAGGGTGGGCCTTGTGTCAAAAGGACCAAGTGGTTGGATCATTCTAGGGGTCCTAAAGAGCAGAATTCGGTTAGCCAAAGGATAACTAGAAGTATGACCCTTAACATGTCTCTTCTAGCTAAGATAGAGAATGATCATGAGCCTACTTCTTACCAAGAAGCTTCACAACACTCTTGTTGGGTTGATGCCATGAAGGTTGAGATGGATTCTCTTCTAAAGAATAAAACTTGGGATCTAGTGCCTTATCCTAATAAGAGAAATGTTATTGGGAACAAGTGGGTCTATAGAATCAAGTACAATTCTAATGGAGAGATAGAAAAGTATAAGGCTAGATTGGTTGCTAAGGGTTATGCTCAAAAACATGGCATTGACTATGATGAAACCTTTGCACCAGCTGCCAAAATTCCCACCATTCGGCTTCTCATTGCTATTGTTGTCTGCTCAAGGTTGGCAGATTTTTTAGCTTGATGTGAAAAGTGCCTTTCTAAATGGTGATTTGGATGTGGATATCTACATGAGTCAACCACAAGGATTTGTTGTACAAGGTAAGGAAACACTTGTGTGTAAACTAAAGAAAACCTTGTACGGTCTGAAGCAAGCACCTAGAGCATGGTACATGAAGATTTCTGGTTACTTCTTGTCTCTTGGTTTTGATAAATGCTATTCGGATACAGATCTCTATGTGCTTAGGAAGGATAACTTGGTCATTTTAATTGCTCTATTTGTTGATGACCTTGTTATGACTGGAAATGAGAATGAGGCCATTTTTTATTTCATCTCCAAATTAAAGTCAGAGTATGAAATGACTGACCTTGGTCTTCTACACTACTATCTTGGCATGCAAGTTTATCAACATGAGGATTGTACCTTTTTGAGTCAATCCAAGTATATTGAAGATCTTCTTAAGAGGTTTGATTTGGAGGATGGCAATCCTACTTCCATTCCTATTTCTACAGGGGTTAAGTTGGAAGTAAGTACAGAATCTCAGTTGGATGATGCTACATTGTATAGGCAGCTCATTGGTAGTCTTCTTTATGTTACCATCACAAGGCCAGATATTGCTTTTGCAGTTGGTATGATGGCTAGGTTCATGCAGAAACCTTATATTGAGCACTTACAAGCTACCAAGAAGATTCTGAAGTACCTTTCAGGTACTAGATATTTGGCACTCAAGTATTCTAGGCTTCCTTCCTTTGCTCTTTTTGGCTATGTTGATTCTGATTTTGGAGGGGATAGAATAGACAAAAAGTCTACCACAACATATGTTTTTAGTATTGGGTCTGCAGCTATCTCTTGGTCTTCCAAGAAGCAAGATACAATTGCTCTTTCTACAATGGAAGTGGAGTATAAGGCTATGACAACAGCTGCACAGGAAGCGGTTTGGCTTCGTACCCTCATGAAGGAAATTGGCTTTGAGCAATTTGGTCCTTCACGTTTGCTCTCCGATAATCAATCAGCTATTGCCTTGGCTAAAAATCCTGTAATGCATCAAAGGACAAAGCATGTTGAAATCCAAGCCCACTTTATCAGAGAGAAGGTATTGGATGGGACTATTCAGTTGGAGTATTGCCCATCATCTTCTAATTCTGTTGATTTGTTCACCAAACCTCTTCCCAAGGAGCAGTTTTGTAAGCTGAGGGACTCACTTGGTTTGGTGAAGTTGTCCTCAAGGGGGAATGAAGTGTAGTTACACTTGTGTGATGACAACTTCATCCTTATGAGGTGTTTTGTGCTATATATATGAGTTGATATTTGGTGGTATAATTGCTTTTTGCATCTCTTTTGAACATGGTACTTTCTTGTTTGCCTTGTGCAACTTTTGTACATGTTACTTTGTAGATGGCATTGTGCAATTATGGTATATGATGCAATTGCTTTATGCGACTCTTTTACATGGTACTTTCTTGTTGCCTTGTGCAACTTTGTACATGTTTTTATGTAGTTGGCATTATGCAATTGGTTTATCATGGTACTTTCTTGTTAGCATTTATGCTACTTTTGTACATGATATTTTATGGTTGGCTTTATGCAACCGGTGTGCACACTTTATTATTTTCATATACCTTATGCAACTCTTGTACATGGTACTTTTTTGTTAGCCTTGTGCTACTTTTGTACATGGTACTTTAGAGTTTGCATTATCATGGTACTCCTTGTTTGCTTTATGCAACTTTGTACATGATATTTTTTGATCAACTATATAGCACGTGACTATAAGTATGGCTTGGCATATTTTTGTGATGACTTATAGTTCACTATTTGTTAGATCAGTTTTGTTATCATCTTTGGATATTCATATATGTTGTGGTGAATATATTTATGATGATGTATCTAACTGATCTTATGTTGAGCTGCTTGTAGCTTGTAGGTACTTCCATTTGGGGTTTTGCAGGCTTATTTAAGACACCCTTGTGATGTTTTCTTCTTGTCATTTGCAACCACTTGTGGTTGATGGATGGCTTTGTAAGCTGCTTGTATCTAAAGCTACTCCGTTGGGGGCTTGCAGTCTCATTTTGGCCCATTTTGTATTGGTGCCTTATTGTAGACCATTCTTGGTCATAGAAGCTCATTGTAACTATATTACTCATTTGATTCTCATCCCCGTTTGTATCTTTAGGGGGAGAATGTTTCTTTGTTTCATAATTCCTTTCCCCAATATTGCATTAAGGGGGAGTGTTGGAATATGTAATGCAACATTGTGTAAATTATTCTTAGACTAAAATATAAAGTCTAAAGAATAATATTTGAATTAGAAAATAATTCTATTTTATGTAAAAATATTCCCACCCAATTAATAAATAAAATAAGGGTGCTAGGAATATTTAATTTGTGGAAAAAGTTATTTCCCCTTTTCTAGAAAATATTAAAAAGTAACCAATCACTTTTTAATATTTGATAGATGCCACTTGTCACACATCTCAAGATAATATAAAAGCACACATCTCAAGATAAGATTGTGATAAGATTGTCACACATCTCAAGATAAGATTGTGATAAGATTAGGGTAATTTTAGGGTTGTAGTAGAAAAGCTTCTCTTTAAATAGGGGTGTTGTCTACTACATCTTGTCATATCATGTTGATGCATATTGTTGCATAACATTGAAGCATTCTTGTATTGTTGAATCATTGAGTAATATAGTGAGCTTCATAGTGGATGTTTCCCTTCTTCATTTGAAGTAGGGTTTTACCACTTAATATTGGTGTTGTGGGTTTTCCTCTTTTGTGTGTGATTGATCTTGTGGAGCATTCTTCAATATCAAAGATCAAAATGATTAGAAGTGACAATGGAGGTGAGCACAATAGCAATTATTTCAATGAGTTTTGTTCTTCTCATGGGATCAAAATGCAGTTTACTTGTCCATACACTCCTCAACAAAATGGTGTTGCAGAGAGGAAAAATAGGACAATCATGGAGATGGTAAGATACATGCTTGGTGACCACTTACCTCAATTGCGTTGGGGTGAAGCAGCCACTACATCAATCTATATTCTTAACAGGTGTCCTTCAAAATCAATTGAGGGGAAGACTCCTTATGATGTTTGGAATGGTAAGAAGCTAAATTTGTCACACTTAAGAGTGATGCATTTTCATATATTCCTTCAAAAAAGAGGAAGAAATTGGACAAAAAGTCTCAAAAATGCATATTTGTTGGCTATGATGCAGAACATAAGGGCTACAGGTTATACTCACCTTCTTCACGCATTGTATTTGTTTCAAGAGATGTCAAATTCAATGAAGACCTTCTTGAGTTAGAAAAGGGTGGGCCTTGCATCAAAATGACCAAGTGGTTGGATCATTCTAGGGGTCCTAAAGAGCATAATTCAATTAGCCAAAGGATAACTAGAAGTATGACCCTTAACATGTCTCTTCTAGCTAAGATACAGAATGATCATGCGCCTACTTCTTACCAAGAATATTCACAACACTCTTGTTGGGTTGATGTCATGAAGGTTGAGATGGATTATCTTATAAAGAATAAAACTTGGGATCTAGTGTCTTATCCTAATAAGAGAAATGGTATTGGGAACAATATCAATCACACACAAAAGAGGAAAACCCACAACACCAATATTAAGTGGTAAAACCCTACTTCAAATGAAGAAGGGAAACATCCACTATGAAGCTCACTATATTACTCAATGATTCAACAACGTTTAGTCCAGACATTTGGGTTGTCAGACGTTTAGGCTGCTAGACGTCTGGGTTTCCAGATGTCTAGGCTGCCAGACATCTGGGCTACCAGACATCTAGGCTAGGCTAACTTCTGACCAACTAGACGTCTAAGCTGGTAGACGTTTAGGCCTGAGTCTGACCAACTAGATGTCTAGGCTGGTAGATGTCTAGGCCTGAGTCTGACCAACTAGATGTCTAGGCTGGTAGACGTCTAGGCCTGACGTCTGACCAAGTAGACGTCTAGGCCAGACATCAAACCAAACAGATGTCAAACCAAGTCGACGTCAAAGCAGTGGACGTCTAGGTAGACGACAGTTTGTGAAAGACGAACCGTTTCGGTTTCGTATGAAGAACAGTTTTGCGGAGGTCTCCTTGGGAGAGGAAATGAATGGTTGGGGCCTTCCTTGTCTGCTCTATAAAAGGGACTTGATCCCTTGCATATGTGTGTGTGAAAACGTTGAGAAACGTGAATGTAAAGTTTGCTGAAAATAATAAAAGAAGAAGTTTTCATTGCCCAATGGTTTCTCCTGCACATTGTAGGTTTCCACGTAAATCTCTATCACTTGTGTTTTTATTTTTGTGTTCTATATTTTTGTTATTGTGCTTCCTCTTGTAGGTTTAAATCTAAATAATTTCCTAACATCTGGTATCAGAGCTAATGTTTTGTGCAAGTGGGAGCTGCAACAATGACAAAAGGTGTAACCAAGTTCGAAATTGAGAATTTTGATGGTAGGAACTTCGCTCTATGGAAGATGAAGGTGGAGGATTTGCTGGTTTAGAATGACCAAGCTCAAACCTTGAAAGGGGTCACGATTAAACCGAGCAGCATGAAATATGAGGAGTGGGTAACACTTGACAGAAAGGCAATTTCTATAATTCGTCTCTATCTAGCGGATTATGTGTTGTTCAATGTAGCTGAAGAGAAGACCGCGGAAGCTCTTTGGCAAAAGCTTAAAAAGTTGTATGAAACAAAATCAACAACAAATAAGGTTTTTCTAAAAAAATAACTTTATCGCTTGAGGATGAGGGAAATTTCATCCATAGTAGATCATTTGAATGAGTTTAATACTCTAATCAGTAAACTGGTTTCAGTTAATGTGAAGATGGAGGATGAAGATAGAGCTATCACCCTACTTAATTCCCTCCCAAACACTTGGGATCATATGGTGATGACCATCATTAATTCATCATCAGAAACTCTCAAATTTGATGATGTGGTAGCCACTTTGTTGGCAGAAGAGTTGAGGTAAAAAACGTCTCTAGAACCCTCGACCAACGAAGCCCTATCTGCGAGAGGTCAATCCTTCGAGGGAAGTAAACAAGGTATAAAATAATCCAAATCTAAGTCTAAAGGACGTAAGCAGAAAGGGAAGTGTTAGCATTGTGGGAAGCCAAAACACTCTAAGAAGGATTGTTGGCAATTAAAGAACGGTGAAAAGCAAAATCAGCCATCAACTGAGGCCAGTGCAGCAGATTCAAGAGAGACGGCAACATGTGAATCCTTTTGTATCAGTAACAGCAGATCAATTTTATATACCTGGGTTTTGGACTCAGGTGCATCCTTCCACATGTCTCCCCACAGAGACTGGTTTGACAAATATCAGTCATACTATGGTGGAAATGTCTATGTAGGTGATGATCATCCTTTAGAAATTGTGGGAAGAGGGGATATAAGGATCAGGTCGGACGATGGTAGAGAGAGAATGTTATGTGATGTGACATGTGCCCGATTTGAGGAAGAATTTGCTCTCAATCAAAATGATGGATAAGCTAGGGTATTTTATCACCTTCTGTAACAACTACTGTAAGATATGGTGACAAACCATGCAGCAGTAGCAACTTCTGTTCAAGATGTATAGCATCAACGCCTAGGCCATATGAATGAAAAAGACCTAAAAATTTTGCATGACAGAGGTATGCTTTCTGGGATTAAGTCTTGTAATTTAGACTTATGTGAGCACTGTATTTTTGGTAAACAAAAGAGGGTTTGGTTTACTGCAAGTCCTGGTAAGAGTTCTTCTTTTCTGTAACTTATACATTCAGATATATTTGGACCTGTCCCCATTCAGTCCTTTAATGGCACCATCTATTTTCTGACTTTTATAGATGATTATTCTAGGAGAATGTGGGTTTACTTTTTGAAGAAGAAGTCGGAATCTTTGTAGAAATTTAAGGAGTTCAAAGCACGGGTAGAAAAGAGTTTGGGCAAGTCGATTTTATGTCTCAGGTCAAATAATGGGGGTGAATATTGCTCCAAGGAATTTGATAAATTTTGTATGCAGGAAGGTATTAAGCACTAGAATATTGTACCATACACTCCACAGAAAAATGGTGTGGCTGAGCGGATGAATCGCACAATCATGGAATGTGCAAGAAGCATGCTTAGCGCAACCATGTTGGAGAAAATGTTTTGGGCAGAGGTTGTTAATACAGTTGTTTATCTTATTAACAGGTCACCTACAACTGCGTTGGATGGTCAGATTTCGGAGGAGGTTTGGTGTTGTAAGCCAATTGATTACTCTCATCTACGTACCTTTGGCTGTGATGTGTTTGCCCATGTACCCAAAGAAAAAAGGTCCAAGCTTGACCCAAATTCAAGCAAATGTGTTTTTCTCAGCTATGGAGATATAGTGAAGAGGTATAGACTATGGGATCCTACTGCCCACAAGGTAATTATTAGTCGGGATGTAATTATTGATGAAAAATCCATGCAAAGGAAGGGAGTACAACAAAATCCTAATGGTGTACCTATTGAAGTAGAATTGAGTGAATATGACTATGAAAATCAGCATAATGAAGTTTGTGATTGGCATGCAGAACAGCAAGTAGAACAGCAGGTAGAGCAGCCACAACGGTCACAAGACCAAGAGCCACAATCAAAAGATCATTGGGTTAGAAGATCTACACGTCCACAAAAGTGTCCAAAAAGGTATCCTCATGTGTATCAGTCCTCTTTTGCTTTGTTAACTGATGATGGTTAACCTAGTTCATTTTAGGAAGCTAGAGTCTAAAAATGCAGGAAAGTGGAGGAAATCCATGGAGGAGGAAATTGAGGCACTTCGAAAGAATAAAACTTGGGAACTTGTGGATCTCCCACCTGGAAGAAATATTGTTGGAAACAAGTGGGTGTACAAAGTGAAGAACAGTGATGGGCTGTTGGAACACTATAAAGCTTGTTTGGTGGCAAAGGGCTATGTGCAGAATTCAGGTGTTGACTTTAATGAAATTTTCTCTCCAATTATGAAGATGACTACTATTAGAGTTATACTTGCACTTGTAGCCGCACAGGATTTGGAACTAGAGCAGCTTGATGTATAAACTGCTTTCTTGCATGGTGATATCGAGGAAGAGATATATATGGATCAACCTAAGGGCTATGAAGAAAGAAGCAAAGAGCATTTGGTTTGCAGACTGAAGTAATCAATGTACGGGTTGAAACAGGCACCAAGGATGTGGTACAGGAAATTTGACACCTTCATGAAGAGCCAAGGTTTCAACATGAGTGAAGTTGACCATTGTGCATACTATAAGTGGTTTGATGATGGCAGTTCTATTATTTTTTTGTTGTATGTTGATGATATGTTGGTTTTAGGCCCCAACATGAAGAAAATCATTGATCTTAAGGCTCAGTTGGCTAGGACATTTAAAATGAAGGATTTAGGAGCAGCAAACCAAATTTTAGGGATAAAGATACACAAGGACGGAAAAGGAAGAAAGATCTGGTTAAGTCAAAAGTCATGTGGAAAAGATTCTGCAATGCTTCAATATGCAAAATGCCAAACCAGTTAGTACCCCACTTCTTCCACACTTAAAGTTGTCTTCCAACCAGTTTCCTAGAACATAAGCAAAGAAGACAAGCATGTCTCGTGTACCGTATTCATCAACAATAAGAAGCCTCATGTATGCCATGGTGAGCACCAGACCAGATATTGCCCAAGCAGTGGGAGTAGTCAGCCAGTACATGGCAAATCCTGGTAAGAAGCATTGGAATGCGATGAAGTGGATATTTAGATATTTAAGATCCACTTCAAATGTTGCCATTTAATTTGGATCGGCATATTTGCAAGTTACAGGTTTTGTGGATTCCGATTATGGTGGAGATAGATATGGGAGAAAATACACTACATGATATACCTTCACTCTTGTTGGAGAAGTAGTGAGTTGGGCTTCTAAGTTGCAGTATGTTGTGGCTTTATCAACCACTGAAGCAGAATATATTGCAGCGACTCATGCCAGCAAAGAGTCAACATGGCTATTCAGTGTTGTTCATAATGGGATTGAAGTTTTAATGGAGGAGCAGTGGAGGACAAGCAAAGGCACAACGGTGGAGGGCGGGAACCTTGAGCTAGCGACAGGTGAGGATCCAGAGGAAGGAACCACGACAGAGGACGGATGAGATGTAATCTCTAAGCAAGTAGGCACGGCCATAGGGACTAACCCTCCTGACAAAGATCCTGACAAAGGCACCCAGGAAGGTGTTGTAGGGCCCAAAAAATGATGGTCATTTTTAGAAACCCTAAAAGGCAAAAGGGGTGACTTCTTTAAGTCTTTCCCACCCCTCATCCCAAAAAATAATAGAATAATAGCTCCAGCAAACATAATGGATGGATTTTTGTCTCTGGAGAAGCATTCTCTCGTAGGGAAGTTCCTTGGAGGAAGGCCTGACATAGAGACTATAAGGGCATGGGCTTGGACCAAATGGAAAATTGCAGGTAATTTGGAGATTGTGGCTCTTACCAGGGGTTTTTCATTATTCGACTCAACAATAAGGAAGATGCGAAACGCATCCTAACAGGAGGGCCTTGGTTCCTAGGTCGGCGTAGCCTCTTCCTCAGACATTGGGGTGAGTATTTTGACCCTGAAACGCAAATATTAACATGGTCCCCATCTGCGTTCGCCTTCCGAACTTACCGGCCCAATCCTTTCATGAGTACTGGCTTTGAGGAATCGCCAAAACAATAGGGGAGCTGGTAGCTATTGACCACTCCACTATGGCAAGGTCAAGAATGACCCAGGCAAGAATATGTGTAAATGTGAACCTCGACTCGAAGCTCCCAACCTGTGTTGAGTTGGGCTATGGGGAATACCTAAGGAAGCAACCTGTTGAGTACGAGAACAAACCAGCTTTTTGTACCGAATGCAAAACCTAGGGCCACCTCAGAAATCAATGTCCAAGTCTGGCCACCAACAAAGAAGGTCAAAAGAATTTTGAGCTAAGAGGGTTAAACGAAAGAGGGCATACCAGAAACCAAGGACCTCGGGTCCCACTAGGCAAAGGAGTTGTTGAGCAAGGTGCAGCAAAAGTATTGTCATTGTTGTCAACACAGACAGATAAATCAGTTGATGCAGTTGATGCAGTGGACAGGAGTTCAGAGGTCAGTCAGAACATGTACAGTGAATTACCAAGAAGACAAAAGTGGCCCAGATTCAGAAAACCAAAGAAAAAGACAAGTAAGAAAACTATAGCGATATCGCGACATGTTTTCTATTGCGATTTCGTGACATGGTCGAGGAGAGAGAAGGCGTAAGCAAAATTGTCGTGATTTCGCGACATGGACAAGGAGAGAGAAGGCACAAGCAAAATTGTCGCGATTTTGTGACATGGACGAGGAGAGAGAAGGCGCAAGCAAAATTGTCGCTATTTCGCGACATGGACGAGGAGAGAGAAAGCGCAAGCAAAATTGTCACGATTTCGCGACATGGACGAGGAGAGAGAAGGCGCAAGCAAAATTATCGCGATTTCGCGACATGGACCAGGAGAGAGAAGGCGCAAGGAAAACTGTCACGATTTCGCGACAACTTGCAAGAAGGACTGTACGGATGAGAAAGTGTCATGATTTCGCGACAGGTTCGAAGAAGAAAGCGCCAAGGAGAAAAAGTGTCGTGATTTCGCGACATGTTCGAAGAGAATGAGCCAAGGAGAAAAAGTGTCGTGATTTCGCGACAGGTTCGAAGAGAATACGCCAAGGAGAAAAAGTGTCGCGATTTTGCGACATGTCGACACGAAGAGGAGAGAGACTGTACGGATGAGAAAGTGTCATGATTTCGCGACAGGTTCGAAGAGAAAGCGCCAAGGAGAGAGTGTCACGATTTCGCGACAGGATCGAAGAGAAAGTGCCAAGGAGAGAAAGTGTCACGATTTCGTGACAGGTTCGAAGAGAAGTGCAAGGAAGCGAAAAGATGTCGCGATTTCACGACATGTTCCATTTTTGCAGGCGGAAGGCAGAAAAGGCACAAGGCAAAGAAAGATGTCGCGATTTCGTGACATGTTTCGTTTTCGCTGGTTGGATGAAGGCAATTAATGAAGAACTAGATCAGATTGAGAAAAACAAAACCTAGGAATTAGTACCACGGCTAGCAAATAAAAACATAATCAATACTAAATGGATTTTTCGAAATAAATTAAATGAAGACGGACAGGTTGTCAGAAATAAGGCAAGATTGGTCTGTAAAGGCTATGCTCAGGTTGAAGGCATTGATTTTGAGGAAACCTTTGCACCAGTAGCTGGACTAGAGGCAATCGATAATGTTTCGGCTTTAACAATCCATAAAAATTTCAAAGTATATCAAATGGACGTAAAATCAGCATTTCCGAATGGAAAACTGGAAGAAGAGGTTTACATTGAACAGCCGGATGGCTTCCAACTCGGTGACAATCCCGATTTTGTTTGCAGTGTTAAAGAAAGCGTTGTATGGTCCGAAACAAGCACCCGGAGCATGGTATGCAAGGCTGGATAGCTATCTTATTAAACAGGGGTTCAAAAAATGTATGGTGGACAGCAATTTATATATCAAAACAGAGAATGGCCATCTTATTGTACTTGTTGTTTATGTAGATGATATAATATTTGGCAGCAGCATGGTTGAATATTGTAGAGACATAGCAAATAAAATGAAGACAAAATTTGAGATGTCAATGATTGGTGAACTTTCTTATTTCCTCGAACTTCAAGTCAATCAAAATGAAAAGGGCATTTTTATCTCTCAAGTAAAATATGTGAAAGAAATGCTGAAAAAGTTCACAATGGAGGATAGTAAACCTGTCAGCACTCACATGACAACAGGTTGCAAGTTGAACAAGGATGACAAATCTCCGGATGTAGATCAAACCATGTACGGGTCTATGATTGGAAGCCTACTCGTATTTGGATGACCACTAGACCAGATATATTACAGGCAGTATGCATGGTAGCAAGATTTTAGGCTAGTCTCAAAGAGACTCATGTGACAGATGTAAAGAGGATTTTTAGGTACCTCAAGGGTACTATGGAGTATGGGTTGTGGTACCCAAAAGATAAGGACTTCACTCTTATTGCATATTCTGATGCAGATTGGGCATGATGTATTGATGACGAAAAGAGTACCAATGGAGGAGCATTTTATCTTGGAGGCAGTCGGTAACATGGCACAACAAGAAACAAGAATCGGTCTCTCTATCCACAAGCAGAGGCAGAATACATTGCAAGAACAACATGTCGTACACAGATATTATGGATGAGACAAACACTGAAATATCTTGGTATTCACTTCAAAGAGCCAATTTCGGTTAAATGTGATAACACTAGTGCTATAAACATATCAAAGAATCCGGTTATGCATTCTCAAACCAAACATATTGCAATCCGGTATCACTTCTTGAAGGATAAAGTTGCGGAAGGTGAGGTCAAATTGGATTTTGTTCCGACTACAGAGCAAGTAGCAGATATATTCACAAAACCATTGTCAAAGGAAGTTTTTGAGTACCTTCGGAGTAAGTTGGGAGTAGTCATATTTCCCAAGAACTGACTATCAATTGGGATCACATTCTCAGGGGGAGTATTTATGTTTATGTTTATAGTTTTGCTCATACTCATGATTTTTGCTAACTATAACAATGTGTATCTGAGAATGTTGTGCATAGACTCAAGAGGAGTCTACAGCAGCCCTTTGGTATTATTGTCAAAGGGGGAGAAGAATTACAGGAAAGTGCATGAGTGTTGCCAACAATTCCAAAGGGGGAGATTGTTGAGCAAGGTGCAGCAAAAGTATTTTCATTGTTGTCAACACGGACGGATAGATCGCTTGATGCAACTGAGAGTGGGACGGGAGTTCATAGGTCGACAGAACATGTACAGTGAATTACCAAGAAGACAAAAGTGGCCCAGATTTAGAAAACCAAAGAAAAAGACAAGTAAAAAAACTATCGCGATATCGCGACATGTTTTCTGTCGCGATTTTGCGACATGGCCGAGGAGAGAGAAGGCGCAAGCAAAATTGTCGCGATTTCGCGACATGGCCGAGGAGAGAGAAGGCGCAAGCAAAATTGTCGTGATTTCGCGACATGGACGAGGAGAGAGAAGGCGCAAGCAAAATTGTCGCGATTTCACGACATGGACCAGGAGAGAGAAGGCGCAAGGAAAATTGTCGCGATTTCGTGACAACTTGCAAGAAGGACTGTACGGATGAGAAAGTGTCGCGATTTCGCGACAGGTTCGAAGAAGAAAGTGCCAAGGAGAAAAAATGTCGCGATTTCGCGACAGGTTCGAAGAGAATATGCCAAGGAGAAAAAGTGTCATGATTTCGCGACATGTCAGGTTTTTGCAACCCGAAGAGGAGAGAGAGTGTACGGATGAGAAAGTGTCGTGATTTCGCGACAGGTTTGAAGAGAAAGCGCCAAGGAGAGAAAGTGTCGCAATTTCGCGACAAGATAGAAGAGAAAGTGTCGCGATTTCGCGACAGGGTCGAAGAGAAGTGCAAGGAAGCGAAAAGATGTCGCGATTTCGCGACATGTTCCGTTTTCGCGGGCGAAAGGCAGAAAAGGCACAAGGCAGAGAAAGATGTCGCGATTTCGCGACATGTTCCGTTTTCGCGGGCGGAAGCCAAGAAGAGTAGCAAGAAGGCGAAAGTGTCGCGATTTCGCGACATGTTCCGTTTTCGCTAAAGCAAGCCAAGCAGAGTAGCGAGAAGGCGAAAGTGTCGCGATTTCGCGACATGTTTGGTTTTCGCTAGAGCAATCCAAGAAGAGTAGCGAGAAGGCGAAAGTGTCACGATTTCGCGACATGTCTAGTTTTCGCTAGAGCAATCCAAGAAGAGTAGCGAGAAGGCGAAAGTGTCGCGATTTTGCGACATGTCTGGTTTTCACTAGAGCAAGCCAAGTAGAGTGTACGGAAGCGAAAAGTGTCGCGATTTCGCGACATGTCTGGTTTTCGCGGGTGCAAGCGAAGAAGTGGACAAGGAGGCGAAAATTGTCGCGATTTCGCGACATGTATTTTCGCGGGTGAAAGGCGAGAAGGGCAGAAAGATACAGAAGTGTCGCGATTTCGCGACAGGTCGCAACAGCACGATAACAAACGATTAATCGAACAGAACAACAGTTAAAGGGGCAGTTGTAGAGAAAAAGCATGCAGCCTAAATAAGAAGAGTTAACTGGAGTAAATGCGACAGTTACAGATGCAGTCATGCAGCTTTTTAAGAACTGGAGTTAACTGGAGTAAATCAAACAGTCGCATTAATAGAATCGTAAAATACATGCATGCATAGAAATGAATACGAACAGTCATGTTCAAGAAGACGTACAGTCATGGTAGAGATATACGTAGCATGTAACGTAATGCACACTCTAAAAATACAAAAGGAGTTACACCAAGAAGGAGTTACAGTTGACAAGTGGTAGAAGAGAATATTAAAAGAACAGTTACGGGTTGCATGGGTAAATATGGAAGCTAAAAATAGAGACTTATATGTTATAAAAGCAGGTCTACGTGAAGAATATTGTTGTTGCTGTAAGTGAGAATTTGCTGCATAAAGAGGGTTAGAAGAGGGTCGAGAGAGAGATAAGCAGAGCCGTGAGAGTGTGCAGAGTTTAATCAAGTTTATTTAATTGCAGACCAGCCAGTGGTCGTGTAAACAAGCGAAGGCATTTTTATGTCACCGAATTAAATCAGAATTGTAGTCCAAGTTGGTGCTTGGCATTAAGGGTTGGTGCTCCTATCTCATGCGGCAGAAAAATAAGGGGTTGGTGCTCCTTCCAAGTGGTGCTGGTAAAGTGTTTGTAAAATTGGTGTTTTGCAAAGGCCGGATTTGGATTGAAGTCCAAGCGGTCATTTTTGAGGAGTAGCCAAATTGGTGAACCTCGTTACATTGTGTGTTGTGGTGTGCTCTTTTGTGTTTACTGCTTTATCTGTTTTCTAGTTCTCTTTGCTTCAGTTTTAAGAGTTGCAGATCATATTTTTAGCTACATTGATTCACCCCCCCCTCTCAGTGTCATTGTGAGAATATCAGGAGTTTATCACAAGTCAGGATGATAGCAAAAACAACAAATCTCCTCCACCTCAGGGAAGGGGGAGAGGGAAAAACTCAAAGCAATCTAAATGAAGATCCTCTCATGGAATGTGAGAGGCCTTAATGGCCCAATCAAACAAAGGATGGTCAAGTCATTAAGGAGAACAATCAACCCTACAATAATTTTACTACAAGAAACAAAAATAGATGAAATTCAGTCAAAAGCAATAGCAAAAAAAATATGGAAGAATTGGGAAATGGCTTTCAAGCAAGTGAGAGGAGCCTCTGGAGGACTCATGATAATGTGGGATTCAAAAAAGTGGAAGGCAATGTCATTCAGGCGGAGGATAGGGTCCTAAGCATCCTCTTTCATGATGTGGACAACAATAGGTCATGGATCACATCAAATGTGTATGCCCCTAATACCGTGCAAGACAGATCTTCACTATGGGAGTATCTAAGCCACTTGAACGAGGCTTTCCATGACATCCCTTGGGTGATAGCGGGAGATTTTAATATGCCCTTATACCCGTCAGACAAAAAAGGAGGATCTGGCCTGCCCTCTAGGAGTATGGAAGATTTCAATATGTTTGTCAACTCAAATGAATTAATGGATGTTAAGTTGAAAGGAGCTAAGTACACTTGGAGCAATCATCGGGTGGGAAATCAATTGATTCAGGAGAGGTTGGACAGGTTCCTCTTATCAAAAGGGGCAATTTCGGCTTTTGGGGACTCATCCCTGCAATCTCTTCCCAAGATTGCCTTTGATTACAGCCCCATCCTACTTGAGGTTCCCCAAGACTTATGCCTTAAGAAGCCTTTTAGGTTTGAGGCAATGTGGACTAAGCATAATGACCTCAAGGAAAGAATTAACCAATGGTGGAAGCAAAATTTTCAAGGTAGTCCCTCGTTCAAACTCTCCCAAAAACTGAGGATGGTGAGAGACAACCTCAGAACATGGAACAAGGAGGTATTTGGAAACCTGTTTGAGAACAAGACAATGGTGAGTGATAGGCTGAGAGCCATCGAAAACAGCATTCAAAATGGTATGTGTGATGAGGCAATCAGAATAGAGGAGAGAACTTTATTGGCTGAGTACCACAACATTTTGGCCTGTGAGGAGATGTATTGGAGGCAGAAATCAAGAGCATTATGGCTCAAGGATGGGGACTCTAACTCTAAGTTCTTCCATGTGACCACCCTAAGAAATAGAAGCAACAACAAAATTAGAGAACTGACTAAAGAAGATGGATCAACCACCCAAGATGTTCATGAAATCAAAGATGAAGCAGTGGCGTACTTCAGTTCCCTCCTGGGAGAGGAGACCCAATGTTGGGCTACAACAAGAGATTCCCTCCTACAAGTTATTCCTCAAGCCATTGATAATGACATTAATGGAAAACTCATTGCTCCCTTCTCAGATGAGGAAATCAGATCAGCCCTGTTCTCAATGGATCCGGACACTATGGGGGTTGATGTTTGCTTGGCTATTCAAGAATTCCAGTCATCCAAACACATTCCTAAAAGCTATAACTCCACGTTCATAGCCTTGATACCGAAAGGACCAGCCCCTAAAACCATGGTTGACTTCAGACCAGTGAGCCTATGTAATGTGTCCTACAAAATCCTCACTAAAGTGATAGCAAATAGGATGAAAGGAATTTTGCCCTCATCATTGACCAATGCAAGGGAAGTTTGGTACAAGATTTATCCTTGATGGGGTTATCACTATCCATGAAGCTCTTCATTCAGCTAATCAAACAAAGAAGGCATCCTTTGCTCTAAAGCTTGACATGAACACCCATCAGATTTGGTTCTCTATTTTGGTCAATGGGCGTCCAGTTGGGTATTTCCAAAGTTGTAGAGGCCTCAGACAAGGGGATCCTATAAGTCCCATGCTTTTCATCATTGTGGCTGAAGCCCTGGGAAGGACTATCAAAGTTGCTTGCTCCGTAGGGCTCATCTCTAGCATCAAAGCCACGTCCCAAACAGCCCTAGTCACCCATCAACAATTTGTGGATGATACTCTAATGCTAACTTTGGCATCGGTCGAAGAGGCCAGAAGAATTAAACACATATTAAAATTGTATGAGGAAGCGGCTGGACAGAAGGTTAACTTCAATAAAAGTAAGATTTACTTCCTCAATACCCCTATCCCAAGGCATACCAAGATTGCAAGGATACTGGGGTGTTCCATATCCACTTTCTCGACTTTGTATCTTGGCCTCCCTCTCTTCACAGGGGCTCCAGTGGAATCAATGTGGAACAATGTGGTGGAAAGAATTCAAAAAAAATTGGTTGGATGGAAAGGTCACTTGTTGTCACAAGCGGGAAAAGCAACTCTAACCATGGCTTCGCTCCAAAGTATTCCAGTTTACTTCTTGTCTATTTTCAAGGCCCCGGCACGCGTGTTTCAAAAAATTGAGCAGCTACAAAAGAATTTTCTGTGGTTAGGGATGGAAGGCAAGCATAGGATCCACCTTGTAGGTTGGAGCAAGGTGTGCCACCCCAAAGAAAGTGGAGGCTTGGGCCTGAGGAAAGTATCCCACCTCAATACAGCGCTTCTTGCCAAACAAGCGTGGCATCTCATCACGAACGTGGAGAACGAATGGACAACTATTGTAAAGAGGAAATACCTCCAAGGAACTGCCTTTCTGAATACCTCCATCCCAACGAGAGGATCGGCCTTCTGGAAAGCCATCTTGGCAAGCCGAGACATAGTAAAAAAAGGTATGAGATGGATAGTAGGCAATGGCATGAAGATCAGGTTTTGGGATGATAGATGGGCCAGGGAGGAGGCTCTTGCTCTGGACCCCATTTTAGTGAGGCTTAAACAATATACTGATGATACCTTTGGGACTCAGGTGGTAGATTTTTTGAGGCAGGAAAGGGGCATCCTCAGGTGGAAACCCATCAAGGCTCAAGGGCTGGAAGCCGAATCCAAGGAGTTGGAATATATTATATCTCAGCAATTCATATCCATAAGAGCAATAGAGGATCACTTGAGGTGGGCAGTGACTGAAAGTGGGGAATTCATAGTCAAATCTACCTACAAGTTGTTACTTGACCCCAAGGATCCTCCGATACAGACCAATTTGGTGTGGATCAACAAGTTAATTCCCAAACTGGCCCACTTTGCATGGGTTGTAATACAAGGAAAAATTCTAACCATAGATAATATGATAAGAAAAGGAATGATTGTGCCTAATCGTTGTTATTTGTGCAGGGCAAGCTGGGAATCAATTCACCACATTTTTCTAGAATGCCCTTGGTCCGTCACCATTCTTAATGGAGTTTTCCAAGCCTTTAATATATCTTGGGTAAAGCCAGCCATGGTTTATGAGCTCTTCCAGCAATGGCCTAGTCCTTTTGTCAGCCTACAACTTAGGTTCCTATGGAAGATTTGCCTTCATCATTTCCTCTAGAAAATATGGTTAGAAAGGAACCATAGAGCGTTCAATGAGTCCAAACATGACCCGGTGTCAGTTATTAACAAAATTCTAGCCTTTGCTAAAGAAAACCTTAGTATTTTTCCTCCTAGGCCTCAATCTATCCCATCTAGGGAGAAACACCTTGCCCAATCCTTAAATATTACTCTGGATGAAATCTTGGGTGTTAGCAAGCCAAATCCTAGATTGGAGACTAAGTGGAATCCCCCTCCAGTGGATTGGCTCAAACTCAACTTTGATGGGGCAGCTAAGGATAATCCTAGAAGAGCAGGGGCTGGAGGCGTGGTCAGAGACAATCAAGGCCAGATAGTCCTGGCCTTTTCAGAATACCTCGGAACCAAGACAAATAATGAAGCTGAAGCCAGGGCACTATGGAGAGGATTGCAGTTGATGCAGGAGATCCAAGGTAAATGCATAGTGGAAGGGGATTCATTAAATATCATCAACCTCCTTAACAATGAAAGGAAACCTCCATGGAGGATCGAGGCCCACATCAATGAAGCAAGGATCCTTTTTGAATCTCGGGAAGAAAGAGTAGCTCAACATGCTTTTCGCGAAGCCAACAAGGCAGCTGACAGGTTGGCTAACATTGGCGTAGAGGCTGAAGGGCTCGTCACATGGGTGCAAGGGGTCCCGCATGACATGGAGGAAATAATCCAATTTGAAAAACTATGACTGGGTTCACGTGGATCAAAGGTGAGCGAATTCTGATCACGTGCCCCATTGGGAGTCCCACTAGGTATTGGAATCGGGTCCAAAATAGAAAGACTATCTTATTGGTTGAGCTTCGATTGGAAAATACCAAGATTTTGAGCAGGGCCAATTGGTCAAATAGGGAAAACCATAATCAGAACTACGATGTAGTGGGCATTTTCTCAAAAAAAGATATTCATGCGAGGAGACGGTCCCGAGGGAGGTGGTGGAAGTTTCCAAATGATGGTTGGAGCGTTTTTGCTTTTCTTGAGGGGCATTGGTTTTTCGACAGGCACACTTTGTCAAATTCTCCCATGATTACAAAGATAACGGATCCTACAAGCTTTGATGTGGGATACGGTGGCACGTTTTTTTTGCTAAAGTGGTAGGCAATTCAAGGCGAAGGAGGTTGGAGGCATGCTCCCACACATGGCACCATCTCCAAGGATGTGATAACGGACTATAAGGGAAACCAAAGGTGCTACCACCTTCCTATTTATCACAATTGCAAGAGGACGTGGAGAATTATGAGTGTTGAGCATCCTAGAAGCCAAGTGAGGAAATTGATAGAGTGCAATGAAAACATGATTTACATCGAGCCAAGCATGGTTGTCATGGAGCCGGCAGCCCAAGCTATCCTCACCGATAGAAGATTCACCCAGTTTTTTGACCTATTTTTTGGTGTGGAGGAAGACATCACTTTGGCGGTAATGGAGTCGTGGGAGGATGGTAAGGTGGAAATCAAAGGACGTGAAATTCTCATTGACGTTACTCTACTTGCTGCAATAATAGGGTAGACGGTCAAAGGGAGGTCTATTCATAGGCAGAAGCACCACTGGGAGGTGGAGCTTAAAGAATTCAAGGATAACCCAAAGATATTCAAGGAGGCAAAGAACGGGCTGACGAGGATGGACCTCCCAACCCCTTGGAACGCGGTTATGAAGAACGTGATGGATTTTATTACGGTTGAGGACCCTGGGAAAGTTCTTCTGAGTTTCCACTACGCCTTCGTTAACTTCTTTCGAAATGTGAACCCTATTAGCATTCCTCAGTTCCTGATGAATTCCCTAAACTACACCATAAATTCGTGTCACAGTAAGAAAGGCTATGCTATGCCCATGCACCAAGGCCTTCTCAAGGTAATTTATAAATATGTGCTTGCCACCTCTCCCCAAGCCGAACCCCCTACCCTACCCCAAGATGATTCCCCTACTACCCGCGATGAAAGCTCTAGGGGGAAGGACAGTCCCGGTTTGCCCAAACCCTTTCATGCATCCCCGACCAAGAAGAGAGGGGGTGACATGAGCGTTAAGGGAGGTCCTGCGAGGAAGAAACTGAGGCTTGAGGAACCGGCCACGTGGTCTTCCCTGAGAATGAAGAATAAGCAGGCGTAGGGAAGTGGCAAAACCCTTGAGATCAATTCTGAGGATGAAGGTCCCGACCCTTCAATCATGGTGCTTAAGCGGTTTGTTCTGAATACGTCGGCCAACATAACTCACCAGATGTAGGAACTTTAGGATGTGTTAACCAAGGTTTTCTTCAATGAGGGTTACCAGAGCAACAAACTTGTGGAGGTCAATCCGGAGATGGATGATAATGAGGACAACAAAGACGAGGACCAGGAGGAGGATGAAGAAGAGGAGGACTAGGATCCTCCATGTTTTGACTCTGTTCAGAATTTTTGTTTTGTAAAAACTGAATATGTATATCTTAGCTAGTGTCATGTTACGTTCTGTGCAGAGCGTGTGTTGTTTTTTGTTGGGGGTCTTTGTCTTGGCAAACTTCAGGGAGTGCGAAGGAAGTTTCTGGTTTTTGGGGCCCAATAAGGGCTTTGGTGTCTTTTCATCGTCTGTGTCTTGCCTAGGTTGGGCTGACCAGTGTGGAGGATCTCAGTTAAGGAAGTTTAGTAAGGTTAGAGGACAGAGGATCCTCAGTATGCTTAAGTCTCGGTTCCTCAGCATAAGGCTGACTTTTGTAAATAGGTTTTGGGTCAACCTGTAAAACCCGGTATGAATGAAATAATTTAATTACCAAAAAAAAAAGGGGCAACTTGGCTAGAGCGATTGTTGGGTGACTTCAAGGTAATGCAGGAGAAAATTACGCTGCATTGTGATAGCCAGTGTTATTCATTTAGTAAAGAATCCAACATTCCATGATCACACGAAACACATTGATGTCAAGTACCACTTTATCAGAAATGTGGTGGAAGAAGGTAGGATCCTGTTGCAGAAAATCGACACTGAAGTGAATCCCGCAAATATGCTTACAAAGTCGATCAAGGTAGAGAAGTTTGAATGGTGCGAAACTTCTTTGGGCTTGCTGAAAAAGTAACAAGGGCAGCATTGGGCAATTGGCACTGGATGAAGATCTTTGGCAGAAGAATTCCTGAATATTGACTTCAAGTGGGAGAATGTTATGAAGTGAAGTCACTATGCAATACAGGAGCCATGAAAGAGGACTGCAATAGTCCAAAGCAGGCCAGATGTCTGACCTGCTAAATGTCTGGATCAGACGTCTAACCTGCTAGACGTCTAGGCCAAACGTTTGGGTTGCCAGACATCTAGGCTGCTAGACGTCTAGGCCAGATGTATGGGCTGCCAGACGTCTGACCAACTAGATGTATAGGCTGGTAGACGTCTAGGCCTGACGTCTGACCAACTAGACCTGACGTCTGACCAACTAGACACCTAGGCTGGTAAACGTCTAGGCCTGACGTCTGACCAACTAGACGTCTAGGTTGGTAAATGTCTAGGCCTTATTTCACTTAAATGGATTAAAATCATTACTTCTTTATTCTAGTTTTTCAAATGGCTTTCACTCTTAGAATGGAAATCTTTTTCCTTTATGAAACTCTTTGTTTCAAAGTGATCATCCTATCATATATCTCATTTATCAAATCCTATAATATAATCCATATTATCCAATACACCATTACTATGTCCAATATCAATTGAATACTTGGTATTGACCATTTTCTTGATTCAATCAAATAATGATGTATTTCAACACTAATGGGCTCATTAAGCCCCTAGCGTTTGAAGGCTTTGATACCATATGTAATATATGGTTCTATAAGTTTTCAAATAGCTATGAATTGTTCATATTTTTTCAAACAAAAAAATTGTTATATCCATGAGTCTCCAACATCATCTATCTTCTTTTGGTTGGCCTTCCTTAACAAGTTTCTAACCACTGAGAATTTGAGGCAAAGAGATATGGCGTTGCCCAATTGTTGCATTTTGTGTTTAAAAGGAGCTGAAGATGTGGATCACTTGCTACTACATTGCAACTACTCCAGGAAGTGTTTCAACATCTATGAATCACATGGGTCATGCCTCAAAAGTTTCAACAATTGGTATACCAATGGAAGATTTCAAAAAGCCTAAAGAAACAATGTTCCTAGAGAGATATGGCCTTACCGCACTATGCCTGGGCCATATGGAAGGAACGTAATATAAGGAATTTTAGGGAAGAAAGGCTTGATGAGAATATGTTAGAAATCATGATTGATGAAAATGTAAGCCTTAAACCACAGAAGGAGGAGGATAAGAATGAAGCGGAGGCGGAGGAAGACTTGCATGCTTGTAATGAAAACGAATTGCAGCAATCATGATAGAAAAGGTGACGGAGCCCCATCCCTAACCCAGTCACCAGACCCAAATAGAAAAACTTGGAGTCATAATATGTGGAGTACAGTTAGTAGGGAGAAAATTTATCCAAGGATTCGAAGGTGTCAATTGAAGCAGTTTTCATTAAAGTCGCACGAGTTTCAAAAGGTGAAAGGGGGAAGGGTAGCAGATGAAACAGAGTTGGAAAGGAAAATGGCTAGACTATCCAGGTTGCAGATTGTGTTTGACCGCTGGTTTGAGAGTTGGAACAGGAACACTGCAATCGACCCAAGGGTTCAAAATGCTTCAATCGATGCAAAGGGTAAAAGTGTTGCAATCGAGTCTATGGGTTCGGATGAGTTAGAGGCTACTCAAGCCCTCTTTGGACTGAAGAAAAGAAACTAGACTAGCTTAATTTTGTTGTTCTTTGGTCACATTTTGTAAATCAACATTATAATATCTCTCTATGTAAATAGGTTTTGGGACCCTGTAAAAAAACCCTTTTTTTACCATTATCAAAAAAAACACCATCTATCTACTTTTCTAATAAACTAGCATGCATTTCAATATTTATCTACGTATTTAAAAAATCAGTTAATGCATCCATCTAAGCTTAGAAAAGCCATAATATATGTACTTGTTTCCAAACACCCAACCCTTTTTTTTACCATTATCAAAAAAAACACCATCTATCTACTTTTCTAATAAACTAGCATGCATTTCAATATTTATCTACGTATTTAAAAAATCAGTTAATGCATCCATCTAAGCTTAAAAAACCCATAATATATGTACTTGTTTCCAAACAGCCAACCCTTTTTTTTACCATTATCCAAAAAAAACACCATCTATCTACTTTTCGAATAAACTAGCATGCATTTCAATATTTATCTACGTATTTAAAAAATCAGTTAATGCATCCATCTAAGCTTAGACAAGCCATAATATATGTACTTGTTTCCAAACACCCATCAATATATATGTACTTGTTTCCAAACACCCATCAATACCCTCGTAGGTCAATGTGTTGTATTCATTAACACCCATTAATTCCCACATAAGGCCAATGGGTTCTTTTCTTAACATCCATCAATAGCATTGCATGTGCCAAAATCAGTTGAACGTAATCATTCAGTTTGTAACCAAAGAATTTTATGAAACAAGAATTGCTCCAATTGAACTTCAAATATCACCTGTCGTCCACCTGTAAGCGGAGATTGTATTGGTGTCCACCTAGATGCTGGTGTGCTTACTTGTGATCCCTCACCTATATACTGCAAGCACAAAAAGACTAGTCATGGCCCTACCATAAAAGACCAAAATCTCAAGAGTTTGACTTGAAAATGTACAATTTAGGAATACCTCAGCACCAAGCCGCTGATTAGGATTTCTGCTATAGGGGGTACAATTGATACCCGAAATTTTCTTCCTTGCAGATTGAGGGCTCTTGAATCTATCATATGGGGTCTTCATTCTATCTTCTATCTGTCCATTCCCAAACACCCAACCTTCTGTCTTTCGAGGCACAAGTTGGTAAACATTTGGTCTATTTGGAGTGCGTTCATCTCGAAATAGTCTATTTGTTGTACTTTCATCTGTGAAAGGTCTATGCTGCAAAGCTAAGGTAGACGATGGTGTTCTATGAGACTGCGCACCCATAAATGCTTTTGCTATATCTGCTGGAGTAGAGCCAGCATTGTCACAAACCTGCAAAATATGCCACTTACAGTGAAATCAATAAAGAAGACAACAACATGCAAAATTCAGTCAAGAAATAAATATACCTATATCAAAACCTCACTGTTGCAATAAAAAAAATCAAATCATCAGAGTGGCCTGCATGACTAAACTGAATCCATGAATCTTGACATAAGCTATTAAGTCATATATAACCAGTGGTAATATAATGGCCTAGCATTTTCAAAGATGGCTAGCCAGAAAATCACACTAATCAAAATAACATTCGTAAACCCAAAAGCTAAAGTATCAACTTACATTTTGACTCGCAGAAGGAGACAAGGCATTGTAAAACAAGGAATCATCCCACAAACAGTTGTCTTTTTCTTCCCTTGCCTTTTTCCTCTCTTCACGCCATCTCTGAGCCTCTACATTTGCAACATTAACTGGCTCCTTTCCACCATTAAATTCTTCTATCGTTTTTCCTTCATAGCCTTCCATGCCAGATGGAGTATCTACTACTCGTGTTTGCAATACTTTCGTCAAACGATTGAACTCTTCCCTAGATATTACAAGATCAAGGCTTGTCAATATCTTTTTAAGATCATGCATAAGCCATAAAAAAAAATATAGATCTTACACCAGAACCGGTCACAGCTAGATATGCCTACTATGGCAAATAATAAATCCTTTGCACAAGTTCACCAATAAAAATATACATTGCTTATCAAGGGACTAGATTTCTCTTCAACACCACACAGCCGACAGACAAAATGTCTGAGACTATTAGAATGTTCAAATTTAGACATAAATCATGAATATTTTCCAGCAAAAACATTTGAAGCAAACTATCAGCCTAGAAGCAATACAATCTGACATAAAAATGTAATCTAAGTTTCCATATAAGAATGCAATAAATAATTAATAATTGAATGTTGCTGTACAAAAGAAAATAAGCATGTCTACATTTAAGATTAATTCCTAGTATACAGCACATTCGCATTATGGTTGCATAAGTGCATCACCTCCTTATCATTGCAACAATGCTGACAAAAGGCACAAGGCGAAAAAGCAGATGATGAAAAATAGTAAAACAAGGAATGTGAATAATAATTAAATGATAGAAGAGAAGATATTATGAAAAAAATTGAAATCAAAACAAATAAGTCAATTGTAATCAATGAATTAAAAAACCACAAGGACATAATTGTGCAAGCTGGGAGCAAGTGCGAGCTGAGAGGGAGTGCAAGCCCCACTAGCTAGTATGGAAGGAAAGTCATATTTGAAAGCCCTAATGGGAAGTCAGGATGCCCTAGCTAGAAATTGGGATGCCTTAGCTGGAAGTATGGATGCCTAAGTTGGAGATAAGTGGAAGAGCAAATATATGGCAAGTTCAATCCAAGTAATAGATTGTACACCAGAAGTGATTATCAAGGATGAGATGATAGAGCATGATATAATTGTTCTTAAAAGTAGAGGGTTAATATGTAAGTTCCATGGATACTGGCCAGGGTTTTCGGAGATTCAAAATTGGATCAAATGGAAGTGGGGACTGAATTCAAATTACTGTGACTTTTCTTCCTAAGGGTCTTTTCCTCATCGTCTTTTCCATTTCGGAAATTAGGGATCAAATAGTGGGTGGTGGTCCATGGTTTAGAGGGGGAGATGCCCTTTATTTAAGACCATGGAATGAAAAAATTTCTATTGAGACAGAAACTATTAAGAAGCTTCCGGTGTGGGTTAGGCTTTTTGGACTTCCATATCAGCTTATCAATAAGGATGTTTTGAAGAATATTGGAAATACCCTAAGAGAATTCATCAAGGAGGGACTAACTAAGATTAAATCTGAATCAAGAGAATGGGATTAACAAGTGGATTATGAAAATATCACATTTCAATACCACAATTGTTATGAGACTGGACACATGGCAAGAGATTGCAAAGTGAAAACTATGAAGAAAGAGACGGAAAATTTTGGTCATGAGATAAACTTCAAGACGAAGCAAGGAAATCATACTGTAATAGAAGCTAGATCAGATCAAGGATATTCCACTCCAAAAGAAGAGGTAAAGAAAGCCTATCTACAACATCATATGGCAAAGGCCACCATAGCTCACTTGGATCAACCATTAGAAGAAACAAAGAAGGATATAAGGGATGAGAAAGTATAATGTGTAAGTTCAAGTTCAGAAGGAATTAAAGGTGCAAAGGAAGATGTGGAGGAAAATCCTAAAACAAAGACAGCATAAGAGGTCAAGTTTATTCCAGGTAAATCATCTTCATTTTCCTCAAGTAGTATAGAATCCTCTCCTAGTAATAAAAGTGAAAGTGGTGTAGAGGTTATCCCTTGCACTTTAGGGTTTCAAGAGCAGCATAATAAAGAAATGAGGATGGAGGAAATCCTTAGCAATTTAAGGTTTTTAGGGCAGCATAAGAAGGTAATTGCTATGGAAGAGCATCCTTGCACTTTAGGGTTTTCAGGGCAACATAAAGAAGAATGTGCTTTTGAGGTTATTCCTTGCATTTTGGATCCTTTAGAGCAAGACAAACCTATAGATGATAAATCTTACTATGAGCAATGTGAGAAGTTTGAAGAGATTGATGAAGATGAAAGTATTAGTGGGAATGAAAGAAAACAGAGGAAGGCCCAAGATGCAAA
Source organism: Wollemia nobilis (assembly GCA_028583015.1). Taxonomy (NCBI): domain Eukaryota; kingdom Viridiplantae; phylum Streptophyta; class Pinopsida; order Araucariales; family Araucariaceae; genus Wollemia; species Wollemia nobilis. The sequence goes on from JAQPPZ010001125.1 coordinate 12,675,688, forward strand.
AACAAAGAGAAAAAGAAACACAAAGGGATATTGATATGGGAAAACAAAAGCAAATATCGCGAGTGTTAACAAGAAGTGGGGCTAAACCCACAAAAAAAACAAAAAATGAAGACAAACCCTAAGAAAAGGTATTAAGAAATTGTCAGGTTGTTATAGACAATATATTTATAGATATGGAAACCGAGCAGCAAATATTTTAGCCATTCATGGTGTTGATTTTCATCTTAAAAAAATTTAAATTTCAGAAGGCAACTGTGTGAGTGAGATTTTATCTCTTAATAAAAATGATATCAAGGAGTTGATTGCGGAAACTTAGCAATTTGAGAAAGATGGTGAATATCTTTGATAGAAAGGCAAGTTGGATATGGTTTAATTAACTTGATAGCAATGTAATGTTTTTTTGGGGGGGGCGGAGTGGGGACCAATAAAAGCCACACATAACTTATTAAAAAAAAAAGGAACCACAAGGACATCTCTGTTATTAAAAACAAGAAAACGTTAATAAAACATATTGAAAATTTAAAACCATTCAAAATAATAGTCAAAATAAAAGACATACATAACTTCCACTATATCCACTTCATTGACTGACCTTGAAATAGTTTTATCTTTCAAAAGCTCCTCAAATCCAGAAACTTCAGGTTCATTTCTTTGATTTTCATCTGGGGTGGTGTAACACTGTTGATCAGTCATTTCTGTTACCATCACATTCTGCAAACAGATATCAGGTTATAAAATACTTGAGAATTTAACAAAAAAACAAAAGCAAACCCAAAAAATCCATTTATCAAGGCATCATAGTAGTGCAGCTAGCAATACAGTTATCAACTGAACAAATGCGGGTGATGCGCTGTATTTGTTAGGTAATTGCACTTCTATCCATTTAGGCAACCTATTAATCATTTGAAACTCATTCAATTAAATAGTTAACTCAAAGACCAACAGCTTCCGGCACTGAGAATTCCAGTCCCATGTAGTATGTGTTAGCTAGTTAAAAATGCATACCACCATGCCAATATAAAAATCTAAGACTTCAAAGTGATTAAAGAAATCTTTTAGGTGGAGGGGCCAATAATGAGCCTCCTTCAAGTTAGCAACTACATTTTTTATATTTCCTTATCAACTGGAGACATCATTTCACACCAACAGTAAATATTCAATGAATGCAAATATTTTTCAAAAGAGTTTGTTATACATTCAACATTGGCAGAACACAGCTTGGTTCAAAGGTGGTTTGTCAAACAAACTGAGAGTATTCAGGTCAGAAGCATAACACTTCATCCTGACAGCAACATCAATTTCCAGCAAACCATCACATTCAAGTGAGGAATAATTGCATATGTATACATCTTCTTGCTCACGCCTCTAAATCCAGTTAACTCATAAAATCTTTGACATGGTAATAAGATTTCAACCTTACATTTAAACAGGTATTCTAACAGAGGAATTCATTTGAAAATGTATTGAAAATGAATCGAAGCTTTGTCCTCAAGATTGCAGGATCATTCTGTTAATCATGGTGATGGAACAGTTCTACATAAGTGAAAAAGCATGTCAAGACAAAAAGAATTCCCTGGTGCATTATATGCTAACGAAACTACAATTTTATGATCTTGCATGCCATATATACTCCTTGGCATGTTGAAATGTATAATCTGCCCTCACTGGCCAAGGCATAATGCAATCTCTTGTGTACCCCTATGGGCCTCAAGTATTTAAATGCCTCTTATACCAATCAATTGCATCAGTGTGTGATCTTTATGTTGATCGTTCATGTTAGGTGTCTAAGAGCATCCTCTAATATTTATGTCTTATCGGTCTTTCCTTTCACTCTCTATTCGTCTTTGCTATGAGATTTGAGTAATGGTTGTTTTTGTTCATTCCAGCAAATCATTGTGAAACCCAACATGGTATCAGAGGAAGTATGAAGCAGCATCACTTGGTCATGTAGAGGATTCTTCTGTGGAGCCTCTATCTCTTCTTCCCATCATAAGGGTGAATTAACATCTGTCGGATCATAAGTCAAAACAGCATACAAAACAATGGATGGTTACTTTCATAGAGAAATTCATGTCCTTTTCCCTTTTGTCTTAAAAAAGGCCAAATATGTGGGTTCCTTTTTAGAGGGAAATTTTCAAATTTTCAAAAATTTGAAAGAAGGGTGTCATCTCCCCATTTCCCCTCTAATTGAACGGGCAGTGTTCTTTTTCGCCTTCACAAGCTATGCATTTGAATTTATCATCATGAAGGATGTCTTTGCCAAGGAGGGGCTCTTCCCATCCTTCTCCTAGTTGTGGCAAATGAGTTGGTGAGCATGTGGACATGTTGGAATGAGCTTGGAGACCAGTTCAATCCGCATTCCTCCTTTTTTGCAGGGGCCAGGTGAGGCTGCATGCATGCATCGGAACTGTGGGCCAAGGCAGCCTTCTTCAAGGAAGGGCTTTTCTCCCCTTCCTGCCAGTAGTGGCAGCTATGTTGGTCAGCGTATGCATGCTAAGTTTGTTGCTCGAATGGTCACAGGTTCAATTCGCAAATAATCTATGGTAACTAGTGTAGGTTATAGGATTCAACTATATAAGTGCAACTAGTTAAGTGTTTCTTTTTTTATACATTACAGCTATGCAACTAAAAAGTTTGCCCATACATGCTCGTTTTTCTAGCTCGTCCATTCCCTCTCTCCAATTTCAGCACATGATATTGTCCAACCTCCAGCCCATTTCGAACTAAAGCTTCAAACTTATGAATATCCAATCCCAACACCCTGGCACAGAAGAGAGAAACTGGATAAAGATGATGTGCAATCTCATATGAAAAGGACAAATATGAGTGTTGCTCAGCATTGGAAATTTCATGATTCTCTGAGTTACTTTGCTGAACTACACATTTACAGTCTAATTTAAGTCAAAACTGTTATTCCAACCCTGGAGCTTATGTTCTCTTAATTAACCTGTACACATTAATTTTATAACTAGGTGAACTACCAGCATCAGTAGATAATTTGATCTCAGAAAAACTGAATTGGGGACAATTGATTAAAATGACTACAAATCTTAAAATTTACTAGCATTCTAATTTTAACTTATTCAAAAGAATATTTAATGGCATTAGCTCAACTGGTTAAATTCCTCAATCTTCAAGGACACCCCGTTCCTCCTCTCCCCGCACGCCACGCATATATTCACCCCCCTCTTTTCCACCCCCCCGCGGGGGCAAAGTGAGACGGGGGGGGGCCCTTTTTCCCCCCCTCAACAAAAAAAAAAAAAATTTTAAAAAAATAATTGATATACGTTTTTGATGTTTAATGCAACGAGATGGTAATCATGTTAATGCACAGACATAATATTCTCATCCCATTTGTCAATCACATTAAATGCATGCCAAAACAATCCTTATTCATAAAACTGTAAATTAAAGCTACAGAATTAAGGATTTCTGCTACATAATTTATGACATAAAAAAGGGAAGAAAAAAAAAATTTCAAAGTTCAGATGACATTATCTTGAATGATAAGAAAATAAGAGCACACCATATAAATCAAAACCTCATAGACAAAATAGGATTATAGCCAGTGGATTGAACTGACCACTACACATTACCTTGAAAGGAAAGAATATATAAAAGCACATTTAATATGAAAGACCTCAGATTAAAAAGGAAGCTAACAGATTGAAGTGACCAGTATACCACAAGATATTTGTTTCTGCTACATGATTTATGCCATATGCAACACAAAAGAAGATATTTCACAATTCAGAAGAGATGATCTTTAATACAGAGAATATTAGTGAACCAAGAATAATAATGCAAAACCTAATCAAGATTGAAAGAAGAAAAAGGAAATGGACAGAGTGCCTAGCAGGTCAAGATAACAACAGATCAAAGGAAGCAAAAATTTTCCAGGTCAGCCAATATGTAGTTAATACACACAACAATTATAGCCATAAAAGTACTTTAAGTCCACTGACATATATTAACTTAATTTAATGAGTATGTACTACTGGATAAGGTAAACAAGCATCAAACTACATCAACAGCATTCATTTACATATATTATCAACCTACTTTAATGAGCCAATAGCATGTACTATTGGGTGAGGTAAATAAGCATCAACTTACTTCACCGCCATCCTCTGTAACTTCTTGAAGGCTATCTTCTTGAACTTCTGTATAAAATAGACATCAATATTTGATCAGTAAATATTGGAAAAACAAACATAACATATCTATGTATACTTGAAATAAAAGCACAGAATATTCACCCAAATAATGTATGAACTATGACATGTTCAACCAAGATTGATCAATCCTTCTTGCAGCCAAAATGATCAAGAAGAATTTCTCCCAAAATATTTCTTCAGGTGAGGTCAAAGACCAAACCCAGCACTCCAACAATCCATATCTTAAACCCTGATAGTAACACCACAATAGTTTACAAAAATTGATCTCACATGTGAACACTAAAATAGAAACACATTTTTATGAATGATCTTCCTGCACTCACACTTCCTTTTTTTTTATTAATCTTTATTGCCCACACAATAATCATGACTTATTTTGAAATTCCATGCATATCCTATCACACTAAGATTTTCTATTTTCTATTTAATTTTATTGACCACACAATAATCATGACGTGTCTTAAAATTCCATGCATCTCCCATCCTAATAACATTTTTATTATATCTGTTATCACCTTACTCATCAAACTCTACAAGGAAAGAGCAAGACATAACAATGCAACCTACAAAAAGCAAGGGAATAAACAATAAAAATCCACTTTAAGATCTAGGCAGACTAGAGATTGACGAAGTGCAAGTGAAGGTTATTTCCACAAAATAGAAAGCTAGGGATTTCAAAAACACAAAGATATTTAAAAAGAAGAACCTAAGTTGACCAGCTCAAATTTGTGTTAAAGTTTGGTAAGGATTTTTTTTTTATCATCATTGAAATAATCAGCTACGAAACTTGACATTAAGTTGAAAGAATGGAAATAATTATTTTTCATAATTTAAATGTCTAAGATATATATATATATACATGAAGAGATTTAAAAAACACAAAGATCTCTTGAAAGAAGAACCTAAGTTGACCAGTTCAAATTCGTGTTAAAGTTTGGCAAGGATTTTTTTTAATCAAGCTACAAAACTTGACATTAAGTTGAAAGAATGGAAATAAATATTTTTAATAATTTAAATTTATAACACATATATATATATAGACCTTCACATTTAATGCGATATGGGGGTAGTGTTGCGAACACCTTTCTAAACAAGTTGCCTGATCATTTTAAATCTTTCAAAGGTCATTTTGTTTTGGCCTTTGGTTGTTCTAGATGCAAAAGGGAGTGCAGCAGATGAATAAATATTTAATGAATTGTAAAGGGTAAAAAGTTGCCAAACTTCTTATCGCATCCATTCGTTCTCAAGAACGTTTGTTATGCTTTGTATTGTTTTCATCTATTTGTCAGAAATAATATATTTGTTCTCTTTCTAGGTTTTTGTTCAGTTTTTTCGAAGATTTTATAGAGGAGAAACCGACTCCGTATGCTTTTGAAAACAGATAACATGTAAATAGTAAGTGGTCTACCGGCAAGGACGCCACTTGCATTATCGGTGATGTGACCCGGGTTCAACCCCCATGGTGGATATGTATATGTATAAGAAGTATTTACTCAATAAAAAAAAATACTGTAGAAAGCAAGTTATAAATATATAAAACCTGCAAGACAACAATCTCTGTAGCTATGATTCTATACTGGATTTGAAGCTAAACACACTCGAGACTTGACTTCAATTAATATCAACATATGCTCATTAGCAGCTTTCAAGTCAATCCTACCATCATTCTCCTAACATAAATCCATTACTAAGCATTGTCTTTGGCAATACTAAAACAATGCATGTTACTGAGCGGCATTACTTGGGAGGAATTGGGTAAACTCAGAAAATTTTCACCTCTATCATGATGTGAACAAAGTTATCCAACCTATCGAAAATAAAATTTCAATTTCTTGGAAAGGGAAAAAGGAAGGGCTTCCTCTCCTAATACTAAAACAAAATTTTATTGTTATGTTACATGCATCTTCAGACCACAGAACAATTAAACGTGCATATTCATAATGTGGATGCTACCAAATATTTTTTAAGTTGTTGATGACCACGACTTGAATGCAAGCCAGTATTTATTAAGAAGAGACAATACACATTGCTTGTCCTTTGGTATTTGCTTGTCTATTGTCTATTGGACTTCAGCTCTCTAGAGCTATATTGCACTTCATGTTAAATTTATAGTTTCATACCTTCACTAACAATTAACTCATCCTCAGAATTAGCACAGAGGCATAAAGAAAAGGTAAAACACCCTAATCAACGATCTAGAGAAAGAAGGTCAAATGAGTAAAGCCTCAACACAAAGTAGCAACACTCCATATGACTGCTCGCAAACTGGGTAGCATGCTCCAGCCCCTGTTAGGGCTGTCGCCGCCAAATCCAGAATGGCCAGTAATAATAATAACAATGGAAGGAGTTGGTTGTCGATGATTGTGGATCCGACCTCGCATATTATCACAACCGACACTTTGACATAGTTTTCCTCGCTTTTCCGAAAACGCCTTTTGGTGGCCTATTCTTCCAACGCCGACGTGGAAGCCAACTTTGTAGGCTTTTGTAAACAAATTAACATGTAAATAGTAAATTTGAACCGTCTTTAGGTAACACAATGGCAGTAATACTGTAGAAAGCAAGTTATAAATATATAAAACCTACAAGACAGCAATCTAAGTAGCTATGATTCTGGACTCAATCTGAAGCTAAATGCACTCGGGACTTGACTTCATTTAATATCAATGTCTACTCATTAACAGCTTTGGAGTCAAACCTGCCATCATTCTCCTAACATAAATTCATTACTAGGCCTTGTCTTTGGCAATAATAAAAGGGTGCATGTTACTGAATGGCAATACTTGGGAGGAATTGGGTAAACTCACAGAAATTTTCACATCTCTACCATGATGTGAACAAAGTTATCTGACCTATCGAAAATAAAATTTCAGTTTGCTTGGACAGCGAAAAAGGAAAGGTTTCCTCTCCTTATTCTAAAACAGGACTTTGTTGTTATGTTATACGCATCTTGAGACCACAGAACAATTAAACATGCATATATGTTATAATATGAATGCTAGCAAATACTTCTTAAGCTGCTGACGACCAGGGCTTGAATGCAATCCCGTATTTATTAGGAAGATAAGAAGAGGCAATACGCATTGCTTGTTCTTTGCTCTTTGCTTGTCTATTATCTACTAGACTTCAGCTCTCTAGAGCTATATTGCACCTCGTGTTAAATTTTTAGTTTCGTAGCTTCACTAACAATTATCTCATCCTTAGAACTCACATAAAGACATAAAGAGAAGATAAAACTTCCAAATCAACTATCTCGAGAAAGAAGGTCAAATGAGTAAAGCCTCGACACAAAGTAGTAGCACTCCATATGACCACTTGCAAACTGGGCAGCATGCTCTAGCCCCTGTTAGAGATGCAGTCGCCAAATCTAGAAGGGCCAATAAAATAATAATAACAATGGAAGCAGTTGACTGTAGAGGATTGTGGATTCGGCCTTGTGTATTACCACCAACTACACATTGAGACGATTTTCCTCACTTTTCTGAAAATGCCTTCTGGTGACCCATTCTTCCGACATTGACATGGAAGCCGACTCTGTAGACTTTTGTAAACAGAGTAACATGTAAATAGTAGATTTGAACCATCTCTAGGTAAAACAATGGCGGTAATATTGTAGAAAGCAGGTTATAGATATATAAAAGTTGCAAGACAACAATCTTGGTAGCTATGATTCTAGACTGGATCTGAAGATAAATGTATTCAGGACTTGAATTCATTTAATATCAACGTCTACTCATTAGCAGCTTTGGAGTCAATCCTGCCATCGTTCTCCTAACATAAATCCATTACCAAGCCTTGCCTATGGTAGCTTTGGAGTCAATCCTGCCATCGTTCTCCTAACATAAATCCATTACCAAGCCTTGTCTGTGGTAGCTTTGGAATCAACCCTACCATCGTTCTCCTAACATAAATCCTTTACCACGCCTTGTCTTTGGCAGTACTAAAACAATGCATGTTATTGAACGGCAATACTTGGGAGGAATTAGGTAACCTCACAAAAACATTTCACCTCTACCATGATGTGAACAAAGCTATCTGACCTATCAAAATAAAATTTCAGGTGTGCTTGGAAAGGGAAAAAGTAAGGGCTTCCTCTCCTCATTCTAAAACAAGACTTTGTTGTTATTTTATATACATCTTGAGACCACAAAACAATTAAACGTACATATTTATTATAATATGAATGCTAACAAATACTTTTTAAGTTGCTAATGACCACAGCTTGAATGCAAGCCCGTATTTATTAAAAAGACATAATACGTGTTGCTTGTTCTTTGGTATTTGTTTATCTACTGTCTACTAGACTTCAACTCTCTAGAGCTATATTGCACTTCGTGTTAAATTTATAGTTTTATAGCTTCACAAACAATTAACTCATCCTCAAAACTCGCACAGAGGCATAAAGAGAAGATAAAACTCCCTAATCCACTATCTAGAGAAAGAAGGTCAAATGAGTAAAGCCTCGACACAAAGTAGCAAGACTCCATATGACCGCTCGCAAAGTGGGCGATATGCCCCAACCATTGTTAGGGTTGTTGCCGCCAAATCCAGAAGGGTCAATAATAATAATAATAACAACAATGGAAGCAGTTGGTTGTCGAGGATTGTGGATCCAACCTCGCGTACAATCACCAACGGCACTTTGAGATGGTTTTCCTCACTTTTCTGAAAACACCTTCTAGTAAACCGTTTTTTTGACACCAATGCGAAAGCCAACTCCATAGGCTTTTGTAAACAAATTAACATGTAAATAGTAAATTTGAACCGTCTCTAGGTAAAACAAAGGTAGTAATACTATAGAAAGCAGATTATAAATATATAAAAGTTGCATGACAACAATCTTGGTAGCTATGATTTTGGACTGGATCTGAAGCTAAGCGCACTCGAGACTTGACTTCATTTTATATCAAAATCTACTCATTAACAGCTTTGGAGTCCATGTTGCCAACGTTCTCCTAACATAAATCCATTACTAGGCCTTGTCTTTGGCAGTACTAAAACATTGCATGTTACTGAACGGCAATACTTGGGAGCAGCGTTACCAAGTTCACGCACCCAGCCTGCTGGGTGCGCAAATCCGGATCCACATTCATCCCAAGTGCATGGATGCAAGGGCAGGTCCGACAAGCGAACCCTATCAGGCAAGGTTTGGCCACGGGGTTCGACCGGTCGCACCCTACCCAAAAGGGCCCAAAACAAACAAAAGAAAAAACATTTTTTTTATTAATATGGACTACAGTGAATTGGAGTCCACTCTTATCATATGAACCCTTTTTTTAGGGTTTCTACTTCATTCTTACAGTGAAAGGCAAAGTTTGAAGAAAGAGTTACAGGCAAATTTTGGATGGGCAGACTTTGGACTAGAGAAAGGAAGAACAAAGAAGCTTGGAGAAAGAGTGAAAGACAGGAAGTTGAGAAGAGGAGTTTGAGAAGAGGAACTTAAGAAGAGGAGCTTGAGAGAAGCTTGAGAAGAGATTGAGAAGAGGACTTGAGAGGGAGGGTTTTATACTTTTTTTTTTTTGTTTTTTTCCACACATAGGGGAGATTCACATCATCATAGAGGGTGCAGGGAGTGCATCTGGTTCTTCAAAATGCCCATTATGGAAATATGAGTGTTGCGGAACAAAAGGTAAAGGAGCAGGTGGCACATGCAAATTTTTCTGCAATTTTTGTGACAAAACTTTCACAGGATCAGGCTCATTTGTGCAAATTGAAGGGGCAAGGGGTTTGGATATGTAATGAAATCAATGATGTCCAACGCCAAGGGCTCATTAATGAGCAAATGAGAGCAGACCGGATACCCACACCGACTCCATCTTCTACTTCTATTCAAGGAGGCCATTCTACAAAACCTCCTCCACCTACTATGTCATTTGCATCTTCTATGACACCACCTCCAGAGTCTTCTAAGCGAAGGAGGGTTGCACCACCTGGGGCCAATTCCATACAACACATGTTTGATGTTGAGGGTAGGGAGGAGCTTGACCACACTGTTGCGAAATTTTTCTATGCATGTGGAATCCCATTTAATGTGGCCCATTCCCCTTATTTCAACGGGATGGTTTGTGCCATCAATAATGGCCCTGTAGGATATGTGCCTCCAACATATGAGAGGATCCGCACCACTTTGTTGGAAAGTGTGAGGGATAATGTGCACAAGTCATTGGAGCCACTTCGAAGCACATGGTCAATGAATGGTTGCAACATTATTAAGGACTGTTGGACTGATGCAAGAGTCGTCCCTTAATAAACAGCATTGTCTCTTCTACTGTTGGCCCCTATTTTCTGAGAGTTGTGGATTGTTTAGGGCAAGAGAAGAATGCAGAGTTCCAAGCTGGTCTATTATCTACAGCCATAGATGAGATTGGGCAAGCCAAAGTGGTGCAAGTAATCACGGATGCTGCACCAATTTGCAAAGCAACAAGTATGTTGATCCATGATAAATGTCAGTTTGCAAAGCAGCAAGTATGTTGATCCACGATAAATGCCAATATATTTTGGACTCCATGTTGCATTCATGCAGTTAATTATATTTTGAAGGATAACGGTAGAATTTATTGGGTGGCAGAATTGATTGGGGATGGGAGAAACATCCAAATGTCTGTGTAACCACCACGGGCACTAGCGATCTACTACAGGCATGCCTAATTCAACTTGCTCAAACCGACAGACACTCGGGTTTGCCTCATAAATTACTGCAACAATTGGTGGAAGTTAAGGCGGCATTAAGGCATAGTATTTTCAGTAGAGAAGAGTCGCAATAGAAACAATCATCTTCAGAGCAGGGCCTTTGCATTAGACATCTGATTGTATCTACTCAATTTTGGGCAAATGTCAAGTTTTTGTTGCAGTTTTTGGAGACAATTGCAAATACGCTCCATACTTTTGATACAGATTCTAATGCCTAGGACAGATATACGAGGGTATGGATTCCATGTGTGAGAAGATCAAATCCATTACTGATCTTCAAGTTGTTAACTTGTACCCTCAATTACAGACCATCATTCATCGGAGGTGGAATGCCCTCAACTCAACAGTTCCCATGGCAGCTTATGCTCTTATGTTAGGATCTCATCCTAACCCTTAATGTAATAACTTCCATGATGTAATAATTCCTAGTGAACGTGGGTAGTACCCATGATTAATATTTTGTAATGTTCTAAGTTTTAGCTTAGGTAGTGCCCATGACACATGGCACCCTTTTTATGTAACACATGGTAGATAGGTGGCATTGTGCATGTAATTCGTGTGGCATTGTGCATGTAATTCGTAGTGGCATTGTGCATGTAATTCAAAGTGGCACTATGCATGTAATTCGGGTGGCATTATGCATGTAATCCAGGTGGCATTTTGCATGTAAGCCAACCTTGGAAGGAAACTCCTTAAATACCCGAAAGGGCACCAATGTAACCATCTTTTGCAAAATTAATGAAGTATTGAAGGAGGTTGCCCCCTCGAAGAGGCCCGCGATTTTGTCTTATTGTGAGATTGTTCTTTATGCAAATTTATGTTATATTAATGTGATGTTTATGTGAGTTTATTTCCAAGCAATTGTGTGAGAGTGTGTTATTTGAGTTTATTTTATAGCAGGATCTTAACAAGTGGTATCAGAGCGCTTTCCAGGGCCAAGTTCTGCTGCAACTGCAACGATTCTTGCCATCCAATCCGCCTGTTAGGTATAAATTCCGTGTGTTTTTTCCATTCTATTTTTCCTTATTAAAAAAATCCAAAAAATACAGTGTTTTTTTTTCCAGACCAAAAACAAAAAAATATATTGTTAGTTGAGTAGGTAGAAACCCTGTACGGGGGTTTTAAAATATCGCGAAGGATCCGTCGTTATTGGCTAAGCTAGATAGCCCATAAAGCGTCTAGTGAAGTGAGGGGCGATCGGGCTCCAATACCCGGGCCTCGGACGGAACTCGCGCACGGACTTGAGCTCCCACGTATCTTCGGGTATATCGGGAGACCATCTAGGATTAAACAAACTTTTAGCCATTAGGAAGCTCTTCGGCCTTGTATTACTCATAGTCTACGGGACACAAGCATCCTCGGACGATTACCCTCCCGTATTGTCGAGAGGTAGTAGTGTGCTCAAGGGTATGTGTGGAATCCTCCTTGAGTAGTGGCCTGAAATATTGGTCCGAGCACTATTGTTCGTCACTGTCGGTATATTAGAGGGCCTATGGGTGGTACATACTCCTATACTTAGCATTCCCTGGTTCTGTTAAAACTTCAACCTGTAAAAAACGTAAAAAATAAATAAAAATAAAAATAAAAATCCAAACATCCATGTTCGTAAACTCGCATTTCAAAAGTGAGCATATGAGAAAGGAGTCCTCTACTAAAAAAATAACAAAAAGGACATGCATTCGGGATAAGCCATGAGGGTGACACTTAAGTTGAAAGTCTGGAGAATAACAGTAAAATTTACAGATGGCAATCCACAATCGAGTCGATCGAAGTCAAGCACAGTCAGGGCAGAATTCACAGTCTTCAGGGTCAGAACAGAACTGTCATATTAGTCACCTGCAAAATACAAAGAATCTTGAGTGTGAAACACGGCCAGTTATAGATAGTGCTCCAGTACCCAACTTTTGCTTAGTAGCTCAGAATCAGAATCTGTAAACACCGTTAGACTCAAAGAAAATAGGAGATAAAAAAAAAAAAAGTCTAGGGTGCCAAAAAGTAGTGTTGAGATATATAGCTCATTGTGACCACCTCCTTCTGTTGATCATTTTGATATATAGCACCCAAGCACTTTTTTGGGCACTTACTAAAAATAGTAAGTCCTAAAAATTCAATTCTATTTTTAGTAATTGGTCACAAAAGGTCAAAAAAATGGCCCAGGGTACCCGTGGACACCAAAAAGAACTAGAACACTTGGAGTCCCTAACAAAAGCCATTGAGAACTTGAACTCGGCTTTTCACTTCATAAGGGAAGAAGTCCAAGGTCTTCGCCTAGAGCATGAGGCCACTAGCAATCGCTTAGAAGAAGCATTGACAGAAGTAGACAACAAACTGAGAAGAGAACCACCCAAATCGGAATACCAAGCTGAGAGTTCTACAAGGAATCGTGACCATGATCCACCCTTTAGAATGCCCAAATTGGACTTTCCCAAATTCAGTGGGAAGGATGTTGATGGGTGGCTATTTCGGGTTGACCAATTCTTTCGACTTCATAATGTACCCATATTTCATCGAGTCCAGATGACTTCCTTTAACTTGGAATCTAAGGCTCTACACTGGTTTCAATGGTTGCGTCTTGCCTACCCAAATCTCTCTTGGGAGGATTTTGAATCCCAACTACTCACTCGATTTGGTCCTAGTGAGTTTGAGGACTTTACAGGAGCCTTAACCAAACTACAACAAACAGGGTCAATCCGAGAGTACCAAGCTCAATTTGAAAAATTGGCCAATAGGACAAGAGGATTGAGTGAAGGGTTCTTCCAGAGTTGTTATATCAGTGGGTTGAAGATGGAACTCCAAGCAGAAGTAAAAATGTTGAAACCACGAACTATGATGGAAGCTATCAGTTTGGCCTCGTCTGGCCGAATCTAAACTCTCTGCCCAAAGACGCCCATCAAAGTTTCTGCCAAATAGACCTTCATTTCCTCCTAGAACCCAACATCCAGTTGATAATAAACTTGCTGCACCAAAGCGCCTCACCACCGAAGAGATGGATTCAAGTCGTGCCCAAGGATTATGCTACAATTGTGATGAAAAGTTTTTCAAAGGGCATAAGTGTGCACACAAAAAACTATTCCTGATAGATGTTGAAGAACCGGATACCTCTGATGAGAGTGATAAGGATGAGGACCCTCCAGAAACACCTCCTCCACAAGAAGAAGTGAAACAGGAACCTGAGACAGCAATTACAGTCCATGCCCTTGCAGGCATCACTACTCCTCAAACCATGAAGGTTACAGGATTTTTCAAGGGTCAACGTCTTTCCATCCTTCTGGATTCGGGAAGCACGCACAACTTTATTGACCCTAGAGTTGCTCAGCGGGAAAATTGCTATATCCACACTTGTAATTCCTTTGAGGTCATGGTAGCCAATGGGGGAACCTTACCTTGTAAAGGTAAGTGTCGCAATGTTAAAATCCAGATAGGGGACTATGCACTCAAGCAGGACATGTTTGCCCTCCAGTTGGGTGGATGTGATATTGTTTTGGGATCTCAATGGTTGAGTACATTGGGCACTATCAGTTGGAACTTTGTTGAACTTTGGATGCAGTTCTCCCAGAACGGACAAACACACATCATCAAGGGCTCCCCAACAGGAACACCTCAAATTATCAGTTCAAACGGCATGGAGAAATTGCTCAAGAAATCATCACGTGGGGTCATTGCACAACTATTCTCCATTCAACCACCCACATCCCCAACGGGTGAAATCCCACCAGACCTGCAACAGATTCTCCACAAACATGAGGCCATCTTTTCAGAACCAACCACACTTCCACCGCATCGCTCTCATGACCATGCCATTCCATTATTGCCAGATAGTACACCCCCCAATATCAGACCGTATAGGTACCCCCATGCCATGAAGTCAGAGATTGAGAAGATGATACAGGAATTACTCAAGGCGGGTGTCATTCGGCCTAGTAGTAGTCCCTACTCGGCACCAGTCTTACTAGTCCTCAAGAAGGATGGCTCTTGGCGATTGTGTATTGACTACCGAGAACTCAATAAGATAACTGTCAAGGATAAATTTCCTATCCCTGTGGTTGATGAATTACTAGATGAATTACATGGGACCATGTACTTCACCAAGCTAGACCTCCGCTCTGGGTACCATCAGATCCGGCTCAGGGATGAAGATATTCCTAAAACTGCTTTCCGCACTCATGAAGGTCATTATGAATTCTTGGTAATGCCATTTGGTCTCACAAATGCTCCTTCCACATTCCAAAGCTTGATGAACAACATCTTTCGCCCCTTCTTGCGAAAGTTCATCCTTGTGTTCTTCGATGACATCTTGATTTACAGTCACACATGGGAAGAGCACCTCAATCATGTAGATCAAACCCTCCAACTACTGGCCGACCATAAACCTATTTGCAAAAAGGTCCAAGTGCTCCTTTGGTTTGACTCGAAGTAGAATATCCTGGGACACATTGTCTCAAAGGATGGTGTCAAGGTTGACCCTAAGAAGATCCAAGCAGTCCAAGAATGGCCGAAACCTCGCACACTCAAAGGGCTTCGAGGATTTTTAGGGCTTACAGGATATTACCGTAAATTTGTCTGCAATTATGGAAAGATAGCCGCCCCCCTCACCTCCATGTTGAAGAAGGATTCTTTTACTTGGACAGGCCGACTGAGCAAGCATTCCCTGGACCTCAAGCATGCCATGACCACCACTCCAGCTTTAGCCATGCCAGACTTCTCTAAAAAATTTGTCATTGAAAGTGACGCTTCTGGTCGTGGTATTGGGGCAGTATTGATGCAAGAAGGACGCCCTTTGGCTTTTACCAACAAAGCCCTATCTGATCGTAATTTGGGGAAATCCACATATGCCAAGGAAATGTTGGCAATATTGCATGCAGTCCTGCATTGGCGGCCTTACCTCATTGGGCGCCATTTCTCAATCAAAACTGACCACCAGAGTCTGAAATACTTTCTAGAACAACGAGTTGCCACCCCTGAGCAACAAAAGTGGGTATCAAAACTCATGGGCTATGATTATGACATCACGTACAAAAAAGGGAAGGATAATCTTGTGGCAGATGCTCTCTCGCCAGTTTGAGACCCTTAGTATGTTGTGTGCCATCTCTGCACCCTTGCCCCAATGGATTGAGCCCTTACGTCAGGAAATACTTCAGGATGCAGATTTGAAAGACCTGGTTGCTTCACTTAGGTATGATCCAGAGTCTACACCAGGATATAGTTGGGATGGCCAGGATCTGCGTTACCATCAACGCCTGGTTCTTCCTCCTAAGTCTCCACTTCGGGAACTCCTCATGAAGGAATCACATGCTACTCCATCTGCTGGCCATTCAGGGGTTCCTAAAAACTTATGAACGACTCAAGCGTACCTTCTTTTGGAAAGGTATGAAACAGGACATTCGCTCTTTTGTAGCAGATTGCGACACTTGTCAAAGGATGAAAGGAGAAACAGTGCGCTCCCTAGGCACTCTTCAACCATTACCGATACCAGATCAGGTGTGGACTGACATCTCCATGGACTTCATAGAAGGGCTACCTAAGTCTGGAGGCAAGTCTGTTATTTTCGTGGTAGTGGACCGCCTTTCAAAGTATGCTCACTTTTGTGCCCTAACCCATCCTTACACAGCATCCACTATTGCCCAAATTTTTCTTGACTCCATATTTCGCCTTCATGGCATGCCCACCTCCATTGTATCTGATCGTGATCCCACCTTTACTAGCAATTTTTGGCAAGAGTTGTTTAAGTTGCAGGGGACTCGACTCAAAATGAGTTCAGCCTACCATCCGCAAACGGATGGTCAAACGAGAGGTTGTTAATAAATGCTTGGAAACCTACCTTCGTTGCTTTGCCTCCGATCATCCTACTCATTGGGCAAAATGGCTTTCCTTGGCCGAATGGTGGTACAACACTTCCTATCATACCGCCACCAAACTCACACCGTTTGAGGCGCTTACGGGCGCCCTCCACTCACGCCTTCCTCCTACATTCCGGGCAGCTCCAAGGTCCAGGTCGTCGACAATACTCTGAGTCAACACACCGAGGTCCTCCGCCAACTCAAGAAGAATTTGAACATGGCCCAGAATCGGATGCGACAACAAGCTGATCAGCATCGTTCTGAGCGCAGTTTTGATGTGGGTGATATGGTCTTCCTTCGCTTATAGCCATACAAACAATCATCCCTACAACTCCGCAGGTGTCAGAAGCTCGCTCCAAAATTCTATGGTCCTTATCAGGTTCTACAACGGATTGGTCCCACAGCTTACAAATTGGCTCTCCCCCCCACTTCCAAGATCCACCCTGTTTTTCATGTTTCCCTTCTCAAGAAAGTTGTGGGCACAAAGGTACAGGTTCAATCAACACTCCCCGAGTTGGATGAAGAAGGCTCCATCTTACTTGCACCGGAACAACTGCTGGATCGTCGAACTCGCACTCTGCGCAACCGTACCATCACAGAGGTCCTGGTTCAGTGGCGTGGACTTCAACTCGAGGATGCTACATGGGAGTCTCTCCATCAACTTTAGCAACAGTTTCCTCATTTTCAGCTTTGAGGACAAAGCTTCTTCAAGGAGAAGGGCATGTTAGGATCTCATCCTAACCCTTAATGTAATAACTTCCATGATGTAATAATTCCTAGTGAACGTGGGTAGTACCCATGATTAATATTTTGTAATGTTCTAAGTTTTAGCTTAGGTAGTGCCCATGACACATGGCACCCTTTTTATGTAACACATGGTAGATAGGTGGCATTGTGCATGTAATTCGTGTGGCATTATGCATGTAATTCGAAGTGGCATTGTGCATGTAATTCGAGTGGCATTGTGCATGTAATTCAAAGTGGCACTATGCATGTAATTCGGGTGGCATTATGCATGTAATCCAGGTGGCATTTTGCATGTAAGCCAACCTTGGAAGGAAACTCCTTAAATACCCGAAAGGGCACCAATGTAACCATCTTTTGCAAAATTAATGAAGTATTGAAGGAGGTTGCCCCCTCAAAGAGGCCCGCGATTCTGTCTTATTGTGAGATTGTTCTTTATGCAAATTTCTGTTATATTAATGTGATGTTTATGTGAGTTTATTTCCAAGCAATTGTGTGAGAGTGTGTTATTTGAGTTTATTTTATAGCAGGATCTTAACATCTTAACCCGAATTGGTACAACGTAGATAATACGAGGAGGAGGGCACTAAATCAAGATCCAAAGGTGACTACAGGGTTTGTACAGGCAATCAAGGACATATATGGCACTAGACAGGAGGCAACAAAGATTAGAGAGCGATTTGCAACTTTTGTTTGTGCACGAGGTGCATTCCAATCTGTTGAGGCCTTATATGACAGAAGTTTGAAGAACCCCATATTTGGTGGACATTGCACAGACATGGGACGCTACAGTTGTAGCAACTAGCATGTCGTTTATTGTCTCAAGTGGCCAGTTCCTTAGCTTGTGAGAGGAATTGGAGTACTTACGAATTTATCCATTCAGCGAGGAGAGCTCGATTGGAGGCGAGTAGGGCATAGAACCTCATGTATGTCCATAGTACTTTTCGATTCAGGTCTTGTAGGGACAAGGTTTATATAAAGGGGCCTTTTGCATGTTGAGATGCAGCTCCTGACGACAGGAGACAAGATTGTAGGTGTGTAGGGGAGATGATGATGAGGAATGAGAGATCAGATATCTGATCTTATATTCGTACATGCACACTACTATATTGTTATCTCTTTATGACTTTGACATTTGTCATTTTTGTACACGAATATCATAATGTAATAATGACATTTCATATTTGGTATTTCTTTTCAATTTGTAACATGTATGATTTATTTAAACAATTTGCAATGTGTATGATTTATTTTATTTCACAATGTGTATGATTTATTTAATTATTTTGCAATGTGTATGATTTATTTTATTTTTTTAATTTTTTTCAATAAATAAAAAATAGCCACACCCACACACCCAACAACCTTGCTTGGGAGGAATTCGGTAAACTCACAAAAAAAATTCACATCTCTACCATGATGTGAACAAAGTTATCTAACCTATCGAAAATAAAGTTTCAGCTGCTTGGACAAGGAAAAAGGAAGGGCTTCCTCTCCTCATTCTAAAACAAGACTTTGTTGTTATGTTATACGCATCTTGAGATCACAAATCAATTAAACGTGCATATTTATTACAATATGAATGCTAGCAAATACTTCTAAAGTTGTTGATAATGAAGGCTTGAATGCAAGCTCGTATTTATTAAGAAGAGGCAATACGCATTGCTTGTTTTCCTATTTGCTTGTCTATTGTATACTGGACTTCAGCTCTCTAGAGCTATCTTGCACTTTGTGTTAAATTTATAGTTTCGTAGCTTCACTAAGGAGTGGGGAGGTCTCCCGCTCTGGTCGGGAGGACCCTGTCCCAAATTCCCTGCTTCCCCCTCCCCTGTGAGGTTCTAGTTGGGATGACCCTATGTTGCCCTTGTTGCGTTTCCAGGATCGTTACGGGATTCTCTTGGGGTCTTTCAGGTTGTGTTTCCTCGTCCTGATGTGATTGCAGATATTTGGTTGGTTTGTCCCTGAGTTTCTTTCCATAGTGGCCTTCAGTGGTGGTTGGTTTTCAGGTGGCTCGGATCGAGAGACAGAATTTCTAAGTCTATCCCGGCGGACCTTTCTGGCTTTAGGAGGGGCCTGTGCTTTTTTGTTTTCCGATGGGATTCCTTCGCTGCTCCTTTCTTGGGTTCGACATCTGAAATAGGGTCCCACTTTGTTTCCTTGTGCTATCTCAGCTTGGGGTTTGCTCTCTACATTTTTCTTGGTCTTGGGAAAGGGCCACGGTTTTATTGACTGCAATGGAGCGATTCTTGGCTGTGGCTGGAGCAGGCCTCCTGAAGTGGGTTTTCATGTCTATCCTAGGACTTATGTGGTCTCTTTCCCTGCTGCATTTTCCTAGCCTTTAGGGATGGGCCCTGGGGTTTCTCATGCGGCTGTGGGTGACGGAGTTCATAGATCTCCTTTGGATGAGCTGCGGGTGGGGCTGGTTGGTGTCCTTGCTCAGTGGAGTGTCTAATGGATTTCTTCTATGCAGTTTTTTGGTCTGGGGGCGGCCTTGTGCGTGTACGTTTACTGCTATAGTTTATCTCTTGAGGATAGTTCCTGGTGAGTTGATCCCTTCCAGTCATGGAGTGCCATGGTGGACTGATTTTTCAGGGTTTTCTTACCTTCAATTGTGATTTTCATCTCCTTTGTAGCGAAACCTCGTTGCCTGCAGAGGTCTCACTTTGCTGCTTTTTAAATTTCCAGGTTGCCACTTTTCTGGCAAGATTTTCTTTGTTGGGTTAGTGTGTGGGTTTCCCGTGCCTTCTTGGACGGGGTTTTCAGCTTCCCTGGCCATTCTGGGCAAGTTTGAGTTCTTCCCGAGCCTTTATGGATGGGATCTTCTTTTTTTGCAGTTGGGCTCTCGGATTTTCCTGAATCTTGCATCAGTGCCTTCCTGATAGAATTTTCTATTTTCAATTGCGCTTCCCAGGCTCCCTTTTGATGGGTTTTTCATTTTCTGCAGGTTTTTATTTTTCCAGGCAAGCTTTTGGGATCCTGTTTCGTGTTGGGTTGTTTTCTTTTAAGCAAGATGCCTGGTTTCAAACTATGCCAACTAGTCTCTCTTACTCGGGCCTTTTTGGGCGGGGTTTAGAATTTTAATTTTTAAAATTTAAATCTGTTATTGCCAGATTCTCCCGTTCTGGGCGAGTGTCTCCTCTTGAAGCTTGTCTCGGGCTACCATAAGCCAAGTTTTAATTCAGTTGTTATTTTTCGTTTGTCTCAAACTCCCTTTAACCGGGTTTTTAATTTTGCTATTTATCTTTGTCACGGGCTCCCATAAGCCGGTCTTCCGAGTTTGTGCTGCGTAGGATTCCACTTTTCGATTTTGCGAGTTGCCCCGCTAGGACCGTCTCCTGTTTTGAGTTCGCTTTGTGGATACCCTCTCTCTATGGATATCCTCTCCCTGACCCATTTGTAAAAGGTTTTGGGGCCCTTTCAAAACCCGATTATCAATAAAAAAAAAAACAATTAACTCATCTTCAAAACTCGCACAAAGGCATAAGGAGAAGATTAAACTTCCTAATCAACTATCTAGAGAAACAAGGTCAAATGAGTAAAGCCTCGACACAAAGTAGCAGCACTCCAAATGACCACTCACAAACTAAGCGGCATGCTCCAACCCTTGTTAGGGTTGTCGTCATTGAATCCAGAAGGCCAATAATAATAATAATAACAATGGAAGCAATTGGTTGTCGAGGATTATGGATCAAGCCTTGCGTATTATCACCAACGACGCTTTGAGATGGTTTTCCTCACTTTTTCGAAAACGCCTTCTAACAACAAAGGAAGCAATTAATTGTCGAGGATTGTGGATCCGACCTTGCGTATTATCACCAACGGCGCTTTGAGATGGTTTTCCTCACTTTTTCAAAAATGCCTTCTAGTGACCTATTCTCCCGACACCAAGCTTCATCGGCTTTTGTAAACAAATTTACATGTAAATAGTAAATTTGAACCGTCTTTGGGTAAAACAATGGCTGTAATACTATATAAAGCAGGTTATAAATATATAAAACCTGCAAGACAGTAATCTTGGTAGCTATGATTTTGGACCAGATCTGAAGCTAAATGCACTCAAGACTTTGACTTCATTTAATATCAACATCTGCTCATTAGCAGCTTTGGAGTCAATCCTGACATCATTCTACTAACATAACTCCATCACTAGGCCTTGTCTTTGGCAGTACTAAAACAATGCATGTTACTAAACGAGAATACTTGGGAGGAATTGGGTAAACTCATAGAAATTTTTCACGTCTCTACCATGATGTGAACAAAGTTATCCAACCTATCCAAAACAAAATTTTAACTTGCTTGGACAGGGAAAAAGGAAGGTCTTCCTCTCGTCATTCTAAAACAAGACTTTGTTGTTATGTTATACGCATCTTGAGACCACAAAACAATTAAATGTGCATATTTATTATAATATGAATGCTAGCAAATACTTCTTAAGCTACTGATGACCAAGGTTTCAATGCAAACCTATATTTATTAAGAAGAGGCAATGCGCATTGCTTGTTCTTTGCTATTTGCTTGTCTATTGTCTACTGAACTTCAACTCTCTAGAGCTATATTGCACTTAGTGTTAAATTTATAGTTTCGTAGCTTCACTAACAATTAACTCAACCTCAAAAATTGCACAGAGGCATAAAGAGAAGGTAAAACTTCCTAATCAGCTACCTAGAAAAAGAAGGTCAAATGAGTAAAGCCTCGAAACGAAGTAGCAGCACTCCATATAACCGCTCGTAAACTTGGGAGCATGCTCAAGCCCCTATTAAGGTTGCCACTGCCAAATCTAGAAGGGCCAATAATAATAATAATAATAACAACAATGTAAGTAGTTGATTGTCGAGGATTGTGGATCCGACCTCGCGTATTATCACCAATGGCACTTTGAGATGGTTTTCCTCACTTTTTTGAAAACGCCTTTTAGTGTCCCATTTTTCCGACCCCGACACAAAAGCCAACTCCATAGGCTTTTGTAAACAAATTAACATGTAAATAATAAATATGAACCATCTCTAGGTAAAACAATGGCAATAATACTGTAGAAAGTTATAAATATATAAAAGTTGCAAGACAACAATCTTGGTAGCTATGATTTTGGACTCAATCTGAAGCTAAACGCACTCGAGACATGCCTTCATTTAAAATCAACATCTGCCCATTAATAGCTTTGGAGTCAATATTGCCATCGTTCTCCTAACATAAATCCATTACCAGGCCTTGTCTTTGGCAGTACTAAAATAGTGAATGTTATTGAACGACAATACTTGGAAGGAATTGGGGATACTCACCGAATTTTTTCACATCTCTACCATGATGTGAACAAAGTTATATGACCTATGCAAAATAAAATTTCAGCTTGCTTGGACAAGGAAAAAGGAAGGGCTTCCTCTCCTCATTCTAAAACAAGACTTTGTTGTTATGTTATACGCATCTTGACACCACAAATCAATTAAACGTGCATATTTATTATGATATGAATGCTAGCAAATACTTCTTAAGTTGAATGCAAGCCCATATTTATTAAGAAGAGGCAATATGCAATATTTGTTCTTTGGTATTTGCTTGTCTATTGTCTATTGGACTTCAACTCTCTAGAGCTATATTGCACTTCGTGTTAAATTTACAGTTTCATAGCTTCACTAACAATTAACTCATCCTCAAAACTCGCACAAAGGCATAAAGAGAAGATAAAACTCCCTAATTAGCTATCTAGAAAAAGAAGGTCAAATGAGTAAAGCCTCGACACAAAGTAGCAAGTATCCATATGACCGCTCGCAGTAGGCAACATGCTCCAACCCTATTAGAGTTGTTGTCGCTGAACTGAGAAGGGCCAATAATAATAATAATAACAACAATGGAAGCAATTGGTTGTTCAGGATTATGGATCCGATCTTGCGTATTATCAACAACGACACTTTGAGATGGTTTTCCTCACTTTTTCGTAAATGCATTTTGGTGACCCATTCTTTTGACACTGACATGAGAGCCAACTCCGTAAGCTTTTGTAAACAAATTAACATGTAAATAGTAAACAAGGTTCCACGAGCCTAGGGGACGAGGGACAGGTTTCGAGAACGGCGAGGGACGGTAGGGACAACTAGTATAATAGTATGAAATTTTTTAGAAATTTAGAATAATCTACAGATTCTACACACAACAAAAATGAAAAATACTAAATACTAATAGTTTACAATAAAAATAGTCTACAACAAAAATATTTAGAACTTAGAAGCCATTAGATTCTTAGAATAATTTAAAAATTAAATTTTACAACAAATGTCAAAATGAAAAATAGTTGCAAAAATACTAATAGTCTCAATGCTCATTTACAAGTTACAACAAGAAGAGTGAAATACAAAGAGAACAAAAATACAACAAAATAGTGAAATCAGAAGTACTAATAGTAAATAGTCTCAATGCTCATTTACAACAAAAGAGTTTACAACAAAAATACTAAATAGTCTCATTCCTATGGAACTTTTGTTGGGCTATCACTATCAAAATCTGTATCTGATGAGCTGCCCTCATCATCTGAGTGAAGAGCCTCCAATGGAACTCCAACCAACCCCTCCTGACCCTCATCCTCATCAATCTGTCCTGCATCCTCTGGATCAACATCCCATCGTGTAGCTGGAGATTGCCTGTACTCTGGCTTAACTCTCTCACGAAGGCGAAGAGAGCTATGCACTGCAACTAGCTTCTCCGCTCTGCGAGAGGTAAGCCTATTCCTCCTCACATTGTGGATAAAGTTGTATGTGGACCAATTCCTCTCAGCAACAGAGGAACTAGCAACCTATGAAAGAAGCCTAATTGCAAAATGTTGCAAGTTAGGTGTGTCATCCCCATATAGCTGCCACCATCCAATGGGATTTTTTTGGGCAATGGTAGCCCTATCCTCTATACACTCTGGTTGGCTGAAGCAAGGGCTCGTAAAATTCACAAATTGGAGCCACTCATCTCTAAGTTTTGAGCCCTCCTCCTTCGTATATATCTTTTTAAGGGCACTCAAAAACCCTTGTCTCACCTCTGGATCTTTATAGGGAGCCACTCTCCCAAGCCTAGGCTCATACCACTTTGGGTTTACTGCATATGCTGCCATATGAAGGGGGGTGTTCATCCTATCCCACCTCCTCTGTATAATAGGTCTAATGTTGGCCTCATAGAATAATAATGATGGATCTCTAGCAGAAATGACTTTTTTTAATCTCCCCTAACATGCTGTCAAAAGTCTCATAGATCTCTCCTAGATTAGGAGCATCTGTATCAGCATATCTGATGACTGCAACAATTGGGGCAACAAAAGACACAATGTACCTACAAGAAATTAAAAATAAAAACTTAGACTATATGAGCAATCCAATTTGAAACTAAAAATGAAAAATCATAAATGACATTTCTTACTTGGCTTGAGTCCACCAACTATCTTCCAATATTTTGTCTCTGATTTTCTTTCCCTCCTCCGTCCTTGATTCCGGCCACCTCTTCCACTCCCGTGCATACTACCATGGACTGTAAAGCATCTTGCACCTCAATCATCCTCTCCAATAAAATGAAGTAGGTGGCGTATCTAGTATCTCCTGGTTTGATGAACTCCTTTGAGAAGGACCGAAAGAGGGCTAAGGAAGTGTGATGGTTGCAAATGAACATTTGCAAGTCTCTGGCTTCTGCAACCATAGCCCTCACCCAATCTATCCTCCCAATGTCCTTCAATGCATTGTTCAATGCATGAACACAACATGAGGTCCAAAAAATATGTCTATATGAATGTTCTATCATTTGCCCCGCACGTTGGCAAACAGGGGCTGCATCTGTAACTACCTGTAGTGTACAACAAAAAAATTAGAATAATTTACACAACAAAAATGGTCTCATTTAAACAACCATATAGATTTTGATTTTCATAAGAAAAACGGAAATTGTCAAATTGATTACCTGTACAACATTGGAGGCTCCAACCTCCTCAATAGCCTCCTTCAACAGGAGGTACTGGAACTCAGCATCCTTTCTTTTCCCCGTGCAATCAATGGCTCGAAGAAAATAGGGACCTGCTGAACATGTGACAATGATATTGATGAGTGGACGTTGACGAATGTCAGTCCACCCATCCATGATGATAGAACATCCATTCGTCAACCATGTGTTCCTCATCTGCTCCATAACCAAACTGCATTTGGAATATTGTTTGTCCAAGAGAGAGGTACGAAGCTTAGTTTCTCCAAGCGCTGGATATGAAGTCCCTGCCTTGGCTATTTTTTTTAATGCTTCCTTGAAATAGGGGGAACATGCAATATGGAAAGGAAGCCCATGTGCAAAAAATAATTGTGCTACAACATCATCTGCTTCCTCTCTTGCTTGCACATTAAACATCTCACTTACAGTTCCCTTTTTCTTTGAGGGCAGCGGTGGCATACTAGAGGTTTGGGTTGATTCTTGTGGTTGTTTTGAGGAGGCTCCAAAGTCACCTCTAGATGATTGGCCAGCTGTAGGGAAAGGCATGCCTAAACTTTTAAATTTGGACTCTTGCACAAGCTTATTGGCTTCAGACACTTGTACCCGGGTCATTTTTTTGCAAGCCCTAACCCCTGTTCCTGCTTTATCAGTGAGATGAGATTCAACCCTAGTATAGCTGCCCTTAAACTCAGTTTTACAAAAATTACACAACCATGTTCTTGAGCCCCCAAATTTTTTTTCCCTTGGTCACAGTTGGTTACAAATTGCAGCAGAGGTTTTTTAATATTGAATGGACCCTTGGCATATTCTTTTAATAATGGTGATGGACAATCAAAACTAGTCCTAGAAGCAGTGCTGTCCCCTTTGGAAGTTTGAGGTTGGATGGTAGAGGCAGAATCCCTAGCAGCATGAATATTTTGGTTTTGATTTTCACTTTGGTTTTCCCCCTCCATATGAATGTTAAATGAGTCTGATTCACTGCTGCTCATGTTGAATGTTGAAAGAAAAATATGAAAATTTCAAAAGAGACTTGGATGAGGTAATGAAAATTGGAAAACTTCAAAACAAACTTGGATTTTTTTGCCTGTTGTTGTTGTCCTTGTTGTTGTTGTCCATGTTGTTGTTGCTTGTTGTTGCTATCCCTGCTCTTGTTGCTTGTTGTTGTTGCCTGTTGTTGTTGTCTTTATTGTTGTTGCCTCCTTGTTGTTGTTGCCTCCTGTTGCTATCCCTGCTCTTCTTCTTCCTCACTGCTGAAAGCTTGAATGAGTGTGTTTGTTTTAACTTTTTAAGTTTTTCTTTTTACTTTAAAGTGTTAGTTTCTTTTAGTTTTTAGGGTTTTGGGAGGGGAGGAGTGAGACTTTCATAAGTCCCACCCCCTACCTCTTTTTAAAATAAATGCTAACTTTTTTTACGTTTTAACTTTTTCTTGGGACGCCCAACCGTGGGGGACGGCTGAGCATCTTTGGGGACATTCGAGACATCCTCGGGGACGGCCGACTGCATTCCTCTAGTGTCCTAAGGACGAAAAAGGGGGGCGGCAGGGAAACGTCCCCAATGCCATCCCCTAATACCGAGGACGCAAGGGACAAGGGGACGCATCCCCGTGGAACCCTGATAGTAAATATAAACCGTCTCTAGGTAAAACAATGGTTGTAATACTGTAGAAAGTCAGGTATAAATATATAAAAGTTGTAAGACAACAGTCTTGGTAGCTATGATTCTAGGCTCAATCTGAAACTAAACGCACTCGGGACTTGACTTCATTTAATATCAATATCTGCTCATTAGCAGCTTTGGAGTCAAATCTGCCATCGTTCTCCTAACATAAATCCATTATCAAGCCTTGTCTTTGGCAGTACTAAAATAATGTATGTTACTGAACGACAATACTTGGGAGGAATTGGGTAAACTCTCATAAATTTTTCACATCTTTACCATGATGTGAACAAAGTTATTTGACCTATCAAAAATAAAATTTCAGCTTGCTTGGACAGCAAAAAAGGGAGGGCTTCCTGTCTTGATTCTAAAACAAAACTTTGTTAATATGTTATACGCATCTTGAGACCACAAAACAATTAAATGTGCATATTTATTATAATATGAATGCTAGCAAATACTTCTTAAGTTGTTGATGACTAGGGCTTGAATGGAAACCTGTATTTATTAAGAAGAGGCAATAGGCATTGCTTGTTCCTTGCTATTTGTTTGTCTATTTTCTACTGGACTTCAACTCTCTAGAGCTATATTCCACATAATGTTAAATTTATAGTTTCATAGCTTCACTAACAATTAACTCATCCTCAGAATTCAGACAGAGGCATAACGAGAAGATAAAACTTCCTAATCAGATATCTAGAGAAAAAAGGTCAAATGAGTAAAGCCTCGAAACAAAGTAGCAGCACTCCATATGACTTCTCGCAAACTTGGCAGCATGCTCAAGCCCCTATTAGGGTTGTCGCTGCCGAATCCAAAAGGGCCAATAATAATAATAATAACAACAATGGAAGCAGTTGGTTGTTGAGGATTGTAGATCTAACCTCACGTATTATCACCAACGGCGCTTTGAGATGGTTTTCCTCACTTTTTCAGAAACGCCTTTTGCTGACCCATTCTTCCGACGCCGACACGAAAGCCAACTCCGAAGGCTTTTGTAAACAAATTAACATGTAAATAGTAAATATGAATCATCTCTAGGTAAAACAATGGCAGTAATATTGTAGAAAGCAGGTTATACATATATAAAAGCTGCAAGACAACAATCTTGGTAACTATGATTCTGGACTAAATCTAAAGCTAAACGCACTCGAGACTTAACTTCATTTAATATCAATATCTGCTCATTAGCAGCTTTGGAGTCAATCCCACCATCGTTCTCTTAACATAAATCCATTACCAAGCCTTGTCTTTGGCAGTACTAAAACAGTGCATGTTACTGAACTGCAATACTTGGGAGGAATTGGGTAAAGTCTCAAAAAATTTTCACATCTCTACCATGATGTGAACAAATTGCTTGGACAGCGAAAAAGGAAGGGCTTCCTCTCCTCATTCTAAAACAAGACTTTGTTCAAGACTTTATTGTTATGTTTTACACATATTGAGACCACAGAACAATTAAACGTGCATATTTACTATAAAAATGAATGCTAGCAAACATTTGTTAAGTTGTTGATGACCAGGGCTTGAATGCAGCAAGTACGCATTGCTTGTTCTTTGCTATTTGCTTTTCTATTCTCTACTGGACTTCAACTCTCTATAGCTATATTGAACTTTGTATTAAATTTATAGTTTCATAGCTTCACTACCAATTAACTCATCCTTAGAACTTGCACAGAGGCATAAAGAGGAGACAAAACTTCCGAATCATCTATCTAAAGAAAGAAGGTCAAATGAGTAAAGCCTCAACACAAAGTAGCGGCACTCCATATGGCTGGCATGCTCCAGCCTCTGTTAGGGCTGCCGCCGAAGCAATTGGCTGTCGAGGATTGTGAATCCGGCCTTACTTATCATCACCAACTGCACTTTGAGATGGTTTTCACCGCTTTTTCAGAAACGCCTTCTGGTGACCCATTCTTCCGACGCTGGCGCAGAAGCCTACTCCGTAGGCTTTTGTAAACAGATTACCATGTAAATAGTAAATTTGAACCATCTCTAGGTAACACAATGTCAGTAATACTGTAGAATGCAGGTTATAAACATACAAAAGCTGCAGGACAGCAATCTTGGTAGCTATGATTCTGGACTGGATCTGAAGCTAAACGCACTCGGGACTTGACTTCATTTATTATCGACGTCTTCTCATTAGCAGCTTTGAAGTCAATCCTGACATCGTTCTCCTAACATAAATCCATTAACAGGCCTTGTCTTTAGCAGTACTAAAACAGTGCATGTTATCGAACGGCAATACTTGGGAGGAATTGGGTAAACTCACAGAAATTTTTCGCATCTCTACCACGGTGTGAACAAAGTTATCTGACCTATCCAAAATAAAATTTCAGCTTGCTTCGATAGGGAAAAGGAAGGGCTTCCTCTCATTCTAAAACAGGACTTTGTTGTTATGCTATACGCATCTTGAGACCACAGAACAATTAAACATGCATATTTATTATAATATGAATGCTAGCAAAATTTTCTTAAGCTGCTGACGACCAGGGCTAAAAAAATTTCACATCTCTATCAAGGTGTGACCAAAATTATCTGACCTATCCAAAATAAAATTTCAGCTTGCTTCGACAGGGAAAAAGAAAGGGCTTCCTCTCATTCTAAAACAGGACTTTGTTGTTATGTTATACGCATCTTGAGACCACAGAACAATTAAACATGCATATTTATTATAATATGAATGCTAGCAAATACTTCGACCAGGGCTAAAAAAATTTCACATCTCTACCAAGGTGTGAACAAAGTTATCTGACCTATCCAAAATAAAATTTCAGCTTGCTTCAACAGGTTAAAAAAAAAAAAAAAAGGGCTTCCTCTCGTTCTAAAACAGGACTTTGTTGTTATGTTATACGCATCTTGAGACCACAGAACAATTAAACATGCATATATGTTATAATATGAATGCTAGCAAATACTTCTTAAGCTGCTGACGACCAGGGCTTGAATGCAAGCCCGTGTTTATTAAGAAGAGGCAATAGGCATTGCTTGTTCTTTGCTATTTGCTTGTCTATTGTCCACTAGACCTCCACTGGACTTCAGCTCTCTAGAGCCATATTGCACTTCGTGTTAAATTTATGGTTTCATAGCTTTACTAACGATTAACTCATCCTCAGAACTCGCACAGAGGCATAAAGAGAAGATAAAACTTCCTAATCGGCTATCTAGAGAGAGAAGGTCAAATGAGAAAAGCCTTCAACTGAGGAATTTCGTTTAAGCCCAGGAATATCGGATCAGAAAAAGACAGCATTGATAAGAAATAGGTTGGGTCGGAGAAAACCCTAGACGCATACCTGAAACAAAAACCTGGCCTGCAACTAAGAAAAGAAAAAGAATCAATGGGGGCTCACCTAACTCTGCGTTGGAGTACTCCGCGTGTGCGTCGGAAGAATGGGTCGCGGAAGGCGTTTCCGGAAAAAGGAGGAAATCCATCTCAAAGCACAGTTGGTGATAATACAGAGGCCGGATCCGAGACAGCCAACTGCTTCCATTGTTGTTATTGTTATTAATATAGGCCCCTCTAGATTTGGCTGGAGCATGCAAGTGGTCATATGGAGTGCTGCTTCTGCATGTCGAGCACTACGTGCGCAGCTTCCCCTGCACCTCCTCTTCCTCTCCCTGGTATCGCTGACAAAATAAAAAGACGTTAATTACAAAAAGCCCTTCATTCGCGCCCTCGACAGTTAAAATGGATATACCTGAGGTAGAGTGGGTTTAATGAAATGAAACATTTTAATTATAGCTGGCAGATTATTAAAGATGGAAATATAGTTATTTAAATTATATTACTATTAATATTTTTGAAAATATTGTTTTTTTTTAATTTGGGTTAACAATTTCTCAATTTTTTAATTTTGTTGTCTTTAAATAACTTTATGACAGATCTTTTTCAAGGGTTTTTTTTGTATTTGCCACGAATATCCAAAAAAAACAAAACTCTGACGTTTATAAATGAAATGTTCATCTATTTTTATTGCCCCTGGGTGCTGCATAGACTTTAAAATTTCAGAGTTTTAGATTATCTTTTTAATAAAATTTATAATATTGTGATTTGGATTTTAATTTTTTTTGAGGAGGTGGGAAGTTCAAACTGTCACATGTGTGATCATGTGTTAAATTTTTTATTGATAAGCTTTAGTACATGTGTGATTTTGTATTAATTTTTTTATTAATAAGCTTAACTCTCCCCTTATAAAAAGTCATGGTGAGATAGGAATGTCCAGCTCTAAGTGTGATCATAAAGTTTTCTTACAATATTAAAAAAAAGACAATACTCACAAAAGAATCAATTCGACCCACCATCCTCCAACTCAACTGCAAAATATCATCTAAATTCTTTAAAAATATATATATAATATTATTTTTTCAATTAACTTATAACCTTGATTTTATTTTTACCTTTCAACGTCAATTTAATATTTTATTTGTTTGGTGATCTTTTAGTTACGAGTATTCCCTCACATCTTGAGTATAAAAAACAACACAAAACATAAATACTATGTGAATGCCTTCCGAACGGTTATCCTCAT
The DNA here is from genome assembly GCA_028583015.1 of Wollemia nobilis. NCBI lineage: Eukaryota > Viridiplantae > Streptophyta > Pinopsida > Araucariales > Araucariaceae > Wollemia > Wollemia nobilis. The sequence continues at coordinate 12,707,263 of JAQPPZ010001125.1, forward strand.
AATATATATATTTTACAACGTTATTGTACAATGAAATGATACAAAAATTATAAAAAATACTTCCAAAATTTAAATTTTGATTAATAGTAAAAAATAAATAAATATAACACAAATTTTTTTTATATAAAAAAATTAAACAAAACATAAATATTTTTTTATTTAATAATAAAAAATAAATAAAAATATAACATAAGTTGTTGTATATAAAAAAAATATTTGGTTATTGCGAGCAACTCCTATGGCCACGTGCAGGGTTGAGCAGTCTCCTCCCAACCATGACCCTTCGTAAAGTCGAAAGCTATACTTATGAATAGGGAATTTAACACAAAGTCACCACACACCCATCCTTCACACACTCGTCCACACCACGGTTTGAACCTTGACCTCCCAAAAAGAACCAATACCCGAAACGTTGCGCTGCACCCTGGGTGCTACACAAAACATAAATATAATGTAAATGTCTTCCGAGCGTTTATCCTCGAAATAGATATATTGTGAATCCGTTCGAAGGGATGTTCCTCATAATACTGAAAAGAACCAAAATTCAATTTAATTTGCTTGGTGATCTTTTAATTAAATATTTTTTAACCGTTAGTTTTTTAATATTTGGTTAATATAATAATTTTTATTTGATTAATGTGAGAATTTTTTAAGAACGATGTTTAAGGTTAGGTATCTTCGTTTCATTATAACCTCTCGTAAGGAGGAGAGCATTTAGGGTTGGGTATCTTCATCTCACTGTAACCTCTCTTAAAGGAGGAGAGTTGAGCTTATCAATAGAAAATTTAACCCAACCATACACATCCTCCTCACAAGGAGTTAAGTTTATCAATAGAAAATTTAACACATCACCCCTCACACATTCACTCATACCGTGGTTTAAACCTTGGATCTTTAAAAGAAGAGCTAAAACTTTGTCTCAAAATAAAAATAGTCTTTATACTTCAAAAGAAACTTGGAGAAATAAGTTTAAGATTAGGCATATTAACTACATTGTTAAAATAATTATTTAACATATAGAGGTATATTTTTATTTGGTTATTTAGTAGTTTTTATATTAATAAGTTTTTTTATATAATAGTTATATTGTACACCCATATGTCATTAGGGTTTGTCTTCGAAATAGAATCAATAAATCTAAATAATATTTAGATGTTATAATTAGGAAATGGACAAAGGCAAGAAGGCAAAAAATGAAGACAAGGTGGACCTGCAGAGCTTGGTCCAAGTAGGAGTGGACCCTTTGAAATTTTTGTAGGGCCTAAAAACCCTACAGGTTCCCTTTAATTTAGGAACTAGAAAATGGTCAAATATAGTACAAAATGAAAGAGCAAATCTAAAAGCTCTATATGACAGTTTCACTTAGACCAGTTCAAGGGAGACTTTGAATCCCTGTTGAACTCTTGAAGATGGCTATGGCTCAAGGAGCATGCAACTTGGTGGGTAAATGTTTGGGCCTTCGTCTTGACCTAGATATTATCCGCAGATGGGCCTTCTCCAAATGGAAGTCGTAGGACCATATGGAGATTGTAGCTCTACCTAAGAGTTTTCTTCTTATCAAACTTAACTATGAAGATGACACGAATAGAATTATTTGGGGAGGACCTTGGTTTTTTGGGTGTCATGGACTCTTTCTACGTAAATGGGATCTTGGATTTGACCTAAACTCTCAAAGTATCAACACGACACCAATGTGGGTAAGACTCTCAGGCCTTCCCTTCCAATTTTGCCATGATGAGATCTTGCTTGAAATTGCAAGAGCGATTGGAGATCTTGTTGCGATTGACTTTGCAACAAGGGCTAAATCAAGAATGGTTTATGTTAGATTGTGTGTAAATGTTGATCTACAAGGGGAGTTTTTGAGCTCCACTGAACTGGTATCGGAAATGGGTATTTGGGTCCAGGAGATAGAATATGAAAATAGACCCTTCTTTCATGCTTCTTGTAAAAAACTAGGGCACTATGTTGGCCTATGCCCTGACAAGAAAAAAATCCTAATCCTAAGCAAGTTTGGCATCGAAAGGAAACAACAGATCCCATAGCCATTCAAGAGGATAAAGCAGGTCCATCGGTGGAAAACAATCTAAATCTTCAAGAATTCAGGAAGCTTTGAAAGAGTGTGAAGATCCTCAATTGAGAGAATATGGAGAGATTTTGGAGCTCGTGACCTAGCTAAGCCCTCTAGTTCCCAATTATGACATTCATAATCCTAACTTTCCTCATGAAATTCATTTGACTATTTAAGAGAAGATCTGGTGAAACTTGTAGGAGAGGATAAGGAGACCCAAGATGTAGAAATAGTGTTAGAAATCCAAAGGGAAGCTCATAAAGAATTAGGAAAGGAGGTACCTACTTCAAAAGGAAATTTAGAATTAACCCTCTTTGAAAGTGGTACAAAGGAAGGAAAAATGCCAACTACTCTAGTCCTAGTGACTCAAAACCAGAAGAAAGGAGGATTAGATGTAGGAATTGATCATGAGGTGGGTAAACCCACAAAACAGGATGTCAAAAAGAGAGAAATAGAGGCTGAATTTGCTAATGGAACCAAGACTATCCTAGATCTGAGAGGAGGAAAAAATAATAATTAAATTTTGTTAAGGAAGCAGCCTTCAAAAATCATTTAGCCTCAACCCTAGGTGGAGGTAGGAAACAACATGCTAAATTTCGTAAATAAAGGTCATATCCTAGAATGTAAGGGGTCTTAATGGCCATGCTAAACACAAATTGGTTGCTTCAATGAGGAAATAATTAAACCCTCAAATTATCCTTCTCCAAGAAACAAAAGTAGAGGAGTCCAATATTGACAAGGTTAAAAAGGCAATATGGAAGGATTCTAGTTTTATTGCCAGTCATGCACAAGGATCTTCTAGAGGATTATTATTCCTTTGGGATCCCAATAAAGTAGAGGGCAGATTGATTTCATCCTTAGATAGATTAAAGAACATCCTTTTTTCTACAAGGATTCCAAGTGTAGATGGGTTCTCACCAATATTTATGCCCCAAACACAGTTATTAGGAGATGTTTTCTATGGAATGCTCTCAATCAGATGAGAAAGGCCTTTAAAGGAGAAGTGCGGATGTTGGTAGGTATCCTTCAGATAAAAAAGAAGGTATTCCAATTTTGTCAAAGAGTTTGGAGGATTTTGAATAGTTTGTGAATAACAACGAGTTGATGGATGTGGACTTGAGAGGGAGTAAGTTTACCTAGAGAAACAAAAGAGTAGGTAGTCAATTGATTCAGATTAGAATTGATAGAGTTCTTATTTCTAAGGAAGGCCTTTCTCCCTTTGGAGATGCTACCCTGAGTACTCTCCCTAAGGTTAGCTCTGATCATAACCCATTGGTTTTGGAGGCTTTCTTCTTGAGCAGACAGTTTAAAAGTCCTTTAAGGTTTGAGGCTATGTGGCTTCATCATAATGATCTTAAAACCTAGATAACAAGATGGTGGACAAAGGAGTTTTTAGGGCCTCTAGTCTCACAAATATCAAAGAAGTGCAAATTTGTCAAAGCTAATTTAAAAGTTCAGAATAGAACAGTATTTGGCACCTTTTTCATAAAAAAGCTAACTTGAAAAAGTAATTGGTTGACATTGAATCTTCCATTGAGGGAGGTACCCTTACTTTAGAAACTAGGGAAAGAGATAAAAATATCCTAGTAGACTATCACAATACTTTGGCTTGCAAGAAGTCCTTTTGGAGACTAACATTTTGGAAATTCAAGCTAAAGCAATTAGCTTTTTTGAAAACCTGCTCAGGTTTGAGGAGATAGGGGAAGATCAGGCTATAAACATGCTTCTTTCCAACATTCCAACTCTCCTCATAGAAGATATGAATACCTTTTTAGCAAGCCCTTTCAAGGAGGATAAAGTGAAGATTTCTATTTTTCAATGGTAGGATAAAAAGCTCCAAGCCCGGATGGATTCACTACTTTATTTTATCATAGATTTTCGCACATAATTGGAGCAGATGCGGTTGCAACTATTTGTGACATCCAAAAGTACTTTCATATCCCAAGGGACGTAAATTCGACCTTTATGGCCCTCATACCTAAGGTGGTTGGAGAAAAATACTTCAAAGATTTTAGACCCATCAACCTATGTAATACTCTCTATAAAATCTTAATAAAGGTGATGGCAAATATAATTAAAGTGGTTCTACCCTTTATCATTAACTCCAACCAAGGAGGTTTGTTGCGGGAAGGCAGATCCTAGATGGCATCATAACTATTCATGAAGTCATTCACTCAGTGGAAAAGAGTGGGAAGTTTGGTCTCTTTTTGAAACTTGATATGAATAAAGCCTATGATAGGGTCTCTTAGGATTTCTTGCTTAAAGTCATGAGTAAATTTGGCTTCCACCAGGACTAGATTAATCTTACAAAAGAATGCATATCCACGACAATGTTCTTAGTCATTATCAATGGAGCAACTACATGATATTTTAGGAGCTTTAGAGGGTTGCGTCAAGGGGACTCCTCGTCCCCTTATCTGTTTATCATTTTGGCGAAAGCCTTAGGGAGAACTATTGGTGCTACCACTACCTTGGGGGATATTTATGGAATTAGACCTACAACCTCCCTCAATCTAGTATCTCATCAACAATTTGTTGATGATAGCATCCTAGCCACCAGTTCCTCTATTCTGCAAGGTAGAGAAATCAAGGACATCCTAAGCATTTATGAGAAAGCACCTGGACAAAAATCAATTTCTCAAACAGCAAAGTGTATTTCCTTAACACTCCTAGAAGACAAGGAAGAATTGCTCAGATCTTTGGGTGTGATATCATTGAGTTCTCTTCAATCTACCTGGGGATGCCTCTCTTTAAGGGCAGAATGAAGGATTTTCTCTGTAACCCAATGCTAGAAAGAATCCAAAGGAAATTAATGGGTTGAAAAGGGGTGCTCCTTAGTTAAGCAGGTAAATCCCACCTCGTCAAATATACCCTTAAAAGTATCCTTATGTTTTTCATGTCTTTATTCAAATTGCTAGCGAAGATCTATCAAAAGATTTGAGCAAATTCAAAATGTCTTCTTATGGTCTAGATCAATAACCAAAAAGAGACTCCCCCTGGTTGCTTGGGATCATGTTTGTTCAAAGAAAGAGGTTGGTGGTCTTGGGTTGAGAAAAATGAGATAGATGAACCAAGATCTAATGTCAAATTGGAAACACCTAAGGGGAGAGGATACTGGATGGATGCATATTCTCGTTGTTAAATACCTTCGGTAAGGAAGGAATTTCCTTGAGGAACATAATCCCCCCAATGGATCAACTTTTTGGAACAACCTCTCTAGGACAAAATTCAAATCCAAAAAAGGATTAGATGGAAACTGGGCATTGGGACAAAAATAGATTTTTAGAGAAACCCCTAGATCTCAAATATTCCTCTAATTAACAATCCATAACTATTAGTCCTGGAACCTATCACTACCCAAATCTTTGGGAACAAAGTTTTGGACTATATCAAAAAAATAGAAGGCAAAAAATGTTGGAAGCCTATCCACATCTTTGTATTAGATCCTAGAGGGGAATAGACCATGAGAGTGCTCTCCAGAATGTTGAGAACCCAATATATTAAGAACTCTGACGTAGAAGATTCTATGATATGGAAGGGTGACAAGAGTGGTTTATTCTCAATCAAATTGAATTACTACCTAATGGAAGATGAACATGGGGGATGCTCCCAGTCAATCAGGTTTGGTTCAAAAATATCACTCCCATAATCAATTTTTTATTCTAGTTGATTGTTCAAAACAAAATCCTTACCATTGATAACCTCTATAAAAGAGGCATGTCCATTCCAAAAAAATGCTACCTATGCGAAACCAATTAGGAAGATACAAAACATATTTTTTTGGATTGCCCCTTCTCCCAAGAGTTGTTTAATTTTATCCTAAGGAGCTTTAAAGTTTCCTAGTTGATATGTGCATCCAATAGGACCCTCCTTTCAAAGGCAATAGGTTGCATACTCTATGGAATATGTGTTACCCTCATTACCAATGGGGAGTTTGGAGGGAACATAATAATAGAGCTTTTAATAATTTGAAAAGGGATTTTGAGTTAGTAGGAATCAAAATCATTGATGCTTTGTTAGAAAATATCTCCATCCTCCCCTTCAATAATGAATGGGAAGATGAGTTTGAGACTCGAATTGCAGACTTGGGCTTACCAAAGAGAGATTCATATTTCAAAGCCTAGTCAGATTGATTGTTCCCAGGTCATATGGGAACCCCCACCTCCAGGATGAATAAAGCTTAATTTTTGCGAGGCAACAAAAGAAAATTCTAGAATCTTAGGGGTGGGTGGGATGATAAAAAATGATAAAACATAAATTCTACTTGCTTTTGTGAAAAACTTGGGTACTCAAATGAGCCACTTTGTAGAAGCAAGAGCCCTTTTATAGGGTTTTAATCTTCTAGAAAGGTTGAATAACGAGTAAGTAATTATATAAGGAGACTCTTTGAGTATAGTCAATATCATGAAGGGATCTCAATCTCCTAGCTAGACTATTGAAGATTTTATGGAGGAAGCAAAATTAAGTATTTAGATTTTGGAGAACTCCCAGATCAACCATGTGTACTGAGAAGGAAACAAGGTGGTGGATTCCATGGCCAATCTCGGTCTCCATTAGGAATCTCTCATGGTTTGGAAGGAGGGGTTTCTCCAGGAACTCAGTCATATCATCTCTGAGGAATCAAATAATGCCACCTCCTGATGCTATATCTTGCAATCCCCCTTTGGATCTCCATGGGAGAAAACCTAGAATGTTGGTTGTTTCTCCCTATCCTAATTGTGTTATTCTTACCATATGGGTAGTTATCAAAATAAAATTTCCTTTTGTTTTTGCATGTCTATGCGAAAATGGTAAAAGGAACTCAGAAGTGATGAGTTGGCAGGATTGGACCCCAACCTCCTTGTTTTCATTTACTAATGGAAACAAAACCTTTTACCCACAATTTTCTTTGGTGCCTTTAGGATAATTATTACTAAAGTTTTTGTGCCATAGATTTTTGAAGCAAATTTGGAGAAGTTGGGAGAACGAGGTGACTTGGGACATGACCCTTTTCATGTTCAATAACCCAACTAACTATTAAGTTGGAATAAAATTATTTCGAGGCATGCATGAGCTTATGGCCAACCTCATGTGGAGTGAGGCAAATTCCCATCTACAATTTTATATTTCCCTTCTATATACTTCATTACTTCTACTCGCTTGTGTAGAGATTGTTGTAGGAAGTATTTGGGGTATTCTATGGGGGATGATGAGTAGAGAATGGAATAGATGTTTTTATCGTTTGATAAATATGTTTGGGACATTTTGGAGAAGGACAAATTTTTTAATTTCTTGAAGAAATTTAGTGGGTCGAATAAAGATCTCTCCATGGAGCTAGCACACTTGTGGGATGAGGGAAAAGTCAAGGCTAGAGGAGTAGAATTTACAGTAAGCATTGCACTTATTATTAAAGTTTTTGGATTGGCTTCTATGCACGAGTGTATCAATAGGGAGAAACACTCGAAAAGGAATTGAAGATTTTTTGGGGTAAAGGAGAGACACTGGATAAGTTTTAGAATGGAATTCTTCATGAGCCTCTCCTTAAGACATGGGATAGGGTGGTTCTCCCTATTATGTAGTTCTTCACGCTAGATGAGCATTTCTAAATAGTTAGAAGCTTTCATTTGGCATTCTTCAACCACCTTAGGTGCAAGAAAAGATGAATTTCCCAACCTTCCTTTTTAGGTCAATTAAGAAGACAATGAAGGCAGTTTATAAAGGAAAATCCTCTATCCTGTTGCACTAGGGTTTTCTTAGGATCCTTTTTCTAGATATGGCTAAGAAATGTGGTCATAAGGGGTGGTGAGCCTTGGTTTGAATTATGAAAGTACTTTTGAGTTTGAGAAGATAGACACGAGGGAAGCTTGGAAAGAGTCTAATGATGCAATCCAATTCTATAAGGAGAAGGAGAAGGAGAACAAAGCCTCATCTAAGTTCACCTCTTCGATGGAATGAGGGAAATTTATCAAGAGTGCTAAGTTGTGGAAAGAGTTATTGTCAAGGAGCCTAAACTTTGAGTGGAGTTAGCTGAAGGAACCAAAGAGGAACTAGAGTCCCAAAGGTATTCTAAACGTTTGAAGATAAGGGTAGGTAAAAAGGATGGATATTTATTCCATATCATTTTGGACTAGAACTCAAAGGATCCTTGGAAGTTTGCCTCGGTCTCTTCTATGAAGAAGAGATCTCAAACTTCCCCCTTGAAGAAGGATAAGCATCACACTGATACATTCGCAAGGAAGAAAAATAAATTTGGCCATCTAGGTCTTATATGGGTTTAAAAAACACTTTTTAAATCCTAAGTGACCTTATTAACTCCATGCACATGATCGGTAAGATGATAGCAAACTATGTTGATGAAGCAACTCTTCACCTAGGATACCTAAAGAATAATATGGATGATTCAAATTCCAGCGTTGAGCTAGAGACCCTATGATGGTAGGCTGTGAGGAAAGAATTATGCCTGAGATTTTTCTATTTCTCTTTTGATCCTTGGTGTTTGTATACTTGGTCGTATTTATTGTTAGATTTTGAGTTTCTGTTGGTCCAAAGCCTAGTTTTGTTGGGCTGGCCCTTGTTAGTCTTTTTGCTAATGGATTTTTGAGCTTCTTTTGCTAACCTCTCTTAGTTGGATGTAAAAGGTTTAGGGATCCTTTAAAAACCCCTTTCTCAAGCCTAATAATAATAAAAAAATATTGTACATCTATATAAGAAACAAGTCATTTGTAATCATATAAAAGAAACAAGTAATTTAAATTTTTATGAAAATAACACAATATACATAAAGTATTTTCTCCTCTTACATTCACTTGGCCCTCATGTGCTTGATTAACCTCCAATTTTCTTACATCATGTTGTGGCTACTCCACAACGTACCCCAAAATTGGGGACCCACCTTTTTTGCATGTTTCCAAGAAGACCGAAGTGGCCCATATGCTAAAGATCAAAGAAAAAGCAAAATACCACAAGGAGAAAAAGTGTCGCGATATCGTGACATGTTGCAGTTTCGCGGTCCAAGGCAAAGGGAGAGAGCAAAGAAGAAAAAGTGTCGCGATATCGTGACATGTTGCACTGTCACGGCCAAAAGATGAAAAAGTGTCGCGATATCGCGACATGTTGCACCGTCACGGCCAAAAGAGAAAAAGTGTCACGATATCACGACATGTTGCACTGTCACGGCCAAAGGAGGAAAAAGTGTCGCGATATCGTGACATGTTGCATGGTCACGGTCAAAAGAGAAAAAGTGTCGCGATATCGCGACATGTTGCACTGTCGCGGCCAAAAGATGAAAAAGTGTCGCGATATCACGACATGTTGCACCGTCGTGGCCAAAAGAGAAAAAGTGTCGCGATATCGTGACATGTTGCACTATTGCGGCCAAAGGAGGAAAAAGTGTCGCGATATCGCGACATGTTGCATGGTCACGATCAAAAGAGAAAAAGTGTCGCGATATCGCGACATGTTGCATTTTCGCGACCAAAAGAGGAGAGAAAGAACGAGGAAGAAAAAGTGTCGCGATATCGCGACATGTTGCATTTTTGTGGCCAAACAAGAGAAAAGTGTCGCGATATCGTGACATGTTGCATTTTCGCGGCCAAACAAGAAAAAGTGTCGCGATATCGCGACATGTTGCGTTTTCATGGACAAAAGAGAAAAGTGTCGCGATATCGCGACATGTTGCATTTTCGCGGCCAAACGAGAAAAAGTGTCGCGATATCGCGACATGTTGCATTTTCGCGACCAAATGAGAAAAGAAAGAACTAGAAAGAAAAGTGTCGTGATATCGCGACATGTTACATTTTCGTGGCTAAAAGCAACAAAAGAGAGCAAGGAGGCAAAAGTGTCGCGATATCGCGACATGTTCCATTTTTGCCAAGGTAACGGACCTGCATAGTGACGTGGACATAAGGACAAAATCCAATGAACAAGACAAAGCGTTACATAAGGAATCTTTAATGATTTGAAATCATTTAAGATGGTCGTTACACACGGAGGGAAACGGACGCAAGCCCATGTGGAGAAAACGCAACGAAGGGCCACAAAATGGAAACCAAAGCACACGAACAGTCAAGGAAGGTGAAGCGAACAACCATCGAAAAACGAAACAAACCGTCATGGAAGGAGAAACAATTTTTCCAGAAGTTTAAATACGCCATTCAAAGAGGCCGAAGGGGGTGGAAACTGCTGCAAGCAAAGTTGCATATTTGAAGGCAAGAGGGCCATTCTGGACCTTTTTGGGCTGTTTTTCTTCCATTGACTGGTTTGGGAAAACCAAAAATTCTGTTATTGTAAAATGACAAATTTTTAATACAAAAATTTTCAAAAAGTTGCATCTTATGGACAAGAAAGAAGGAGTCATTTTCTGCATGCAATGGATTAAATGTCTATTTTTCCCCTTTTCATATTTTGAGCTTGTAAATGGAGTTTATGCAATTTTTCTTGGTTGCTTCATGCGAATGTCTAAATCCGAAAACCTCATTTTAAACCCTAGGAACCCACACTTAGCTTATCTAGATTGTGCTTGTTTTGCAAGTCCAATAGGTTAGGTTGCATGCATGGAAACCTCACATCTTCGGTTTTGTCGGAATAGGATAGCATCATACTGAATGCATTTTATTTTTAGTTTTTTGCATTTCATTTTCATTTTTTGGCATTTTATTATTTCCAGAAATTTTAACTTATTTTAAGGCATTAAAATAAACATTTAAAAAATTTCAAAATCCAAAAAAAATTTAACCATTGCGTAGGTTATACTTCATACTTCTAATATGCAATATTTGAAATTTCATTTTTGGAGTTGTTTAATATTTTTAAAAATTCATCGAAGTTGTTTTACTACAGATTTAAAAAAAACCGAAAATGGAAATTTTCCATTTTAAGGTCAAATTTCATTTTTTTTTTTTTTTTTTTTGATCATGAGCTTAGACATTCCCTTCATGAAAATTCCAATTACATTGAAGGAGTTATGTTTTATTATTTTTTACATTTCTTTTCATTTTGTCATATGGCAACTCACATTTGCTGCTTATTTTGGTTCAATGAACAATCACTAAAGTTTCATGGTAAAATAAACCAACATTACCCCTTGTTTACGATTACTTGCAATCACTAAGGTGTTCCAAGCATTTAAATTGAATATCTTTATTTGAGATTACTAATACACATGCAAATGCTAATACAGTGGAGACCTTGGAGAAGTTGTTTGTTTAACTTCTTTGCAAGAGGGGATTTGGAACCCAAATCCTAAAGGAGAGTGTACTTTCACAATTGGGTGAAAATACCACTCAACATTTTTGCGCTAGAAGGAGGGCCTGATTTGGTTTATTTCAGTGTGATTTAAATGCTATAGGGATTTAAATTTTGAATATTTCATGCCCTATTGATTATTATCTTTAGCCCTCTTTTAACAATACAACCTTGTAGTGTTAAAAGGAGGACATGAAATGCTATGCATTGTTCTAACGCTTTTGGATTGTTCATACAGGAATAATGTGTTTTGATTTGATTTTGAAAATATTTGGTCTTGACTAACGAGGTTGTCTCCATGCAATTACTTTCATTTGATTTTAATGGATACATCTCTTGGTTGATGCTAACATGATTATTCATACGTTACATGTTTGATATTTGCTATTCATTTCTTTGAGTTTCACTAATGGCAACATCTGAGGAGCAAAGTGTATCCCTAAGAGAAGAAATGATGTCCCTAAGAGAAACGATGGTATCTGCATTAGGAAAGTATTATGAATGTCATTCTACCTTTGGAACACCTTATCAAATTCATGAAAGGTTATTGGAGTTTCTACGACTTTTTAATCGAGAGGTGGCATCAGGATACCTACAAAATCTACATAGCTATAAGTTCACATTATGTCAATTTCAAATATTTTGTGAGCCTATTGCTTGTAGGTTCTTCCCATACATTGTGGGTGATAGATCATTCCCGTGGTATTGCCATCTACCCATGGAGGTTAAGACTTCTTGGAGCCAATTAGAAGCAACTTATCTTTATCACTTTGGTAATCAAGTTGACTTGGATAGGTTGCAAAATCAATTCACCTCTATGTGTAAAGAGCCTAATGAGTCCATGAGTCAATTCAGTGTGAGGTTTCGTGAATTGTACTCTCAAATGTGGGAAAGTTTGGGCACATCGAAAGAGGAAGCTATTGAAGTATACCTGAGAGCCATACCCCCCACACTTGCTACACTCATTAAGGAAAAATTGGATGACCTGTCTCTAGAGATGATCTATGAGATCTTTGAAAAGGTAGAACAAATTTTGGAAGAAGAAAAGGCACAACATGCTCCCACGAAAGATTGTTCTTTTGGGGTTAGTGATACCAACCTACATCAACCATTGAATATAGCACCCTCCAATCCAACAATACCTAAGGTGAATGATCAAGGGGACAAATTTGAGTGTCCAAATGTTACAACCGCCTTAGATGTAGTCCAAGAGGAGGTGCAAGTTACCAATCCAACATCCACTAATGAGGATCATGCTGAGATGATTTCATTCATAGAGATACATGATTATTCAGATAATGGTGTCATAAATTCAACTCTACTTGAGATATGTGATAGGACAGAAATGGCCATAGAGTTGAATGAAGTGGTTGAAAGTGAAATCGGAAGAAAATCAATAAATGAATTTGAAGATATGACAAAATTTCACCACTTGTTTTTGGAAGATACACTCGATGAGATGATTGGAACTAATGATCAAGAAATTCTTCACCCTCCAAATTGTGATGAAGCAGAATCATGGGTTACTAATTTGGACTATGATAGCCTTACAAATTTGAATTCAAGAAATAACCCACTATTTGAAATAATTGAACCATCTAAGGAAGGTGAAGGTGAATTTGATGAGATACAATTTGATGAATCAGAAGATGTTGAAGAAATAGTCGAGCATCATAACTTAATTTTGGAAGATGATCGCCATGATTCTCGAAAGAAATTGAATGAATATGCTCACTCTAAACCTCCTCATGAACCCTTTGTGTCAATTGATATGCAGGATAACATAATCGCCTACTTAAAGGAAGATATTACAACTCCTGTACAATTTGAGGATATTTTGGAAGAGGGTTTCAAATCTCATCAAAATTTGGAAGATTATAACGATCCTACTACCAAGGACAAAGAAGAAAAAGAATTGATGAATGAATCAGAAGATCATGTCACAAATACTATGGAATTTCATTCCATGAATTTGGATGACAATTTTTACAATGGTTGGGGGAGATATGATGATATGTTATTTTCTCACACCCCTATGGATGAAATTCCTATCCCACTGGATATACAAGATGTAGAAACTTCTATCTCACATGAAGAGATGTCGTGGATGGTGAATAAGGAATTGGAACCAAATGACAAAGAGATTGATCAATTGGAAGCAACTCAAATGAGTGATCATCAAGATAGATTACTTGACATACACTTTGACCAACAAAATTTGAGAATTGAGAAAGATGAACATGTTTTCGATTGGGTGTCATATTTTGGTATGTTTGATGAACAGGTAATAAATGAAGAAATTGTGATTTCTCACCAAGTGTTGGTAAATGAAAATGTGCAAAAGGTAGAATCTAACCTTTTGTGTTCAAACACCCAAGCTATGGGTGAAGAGTTGAACGACCATGTTTTGAATTTGAATGATGTTTATGATGAAATGCCATTGAAGGTGAATGAAGAACAAGGATTAATTTCTAACCACACCTTTGATAACATTATTTTAATGAATGAAATGGATGCACTTAAATTGTTAAATCAAATTCATCAACAATTAATTCTTGAACCTAGGATAAAAACTTTTAATGATTCCCATTTAGTAAATATCCTAGATGCTTGCAAATGTTTGCAGAAATTTGATTGGCCGACAAACTTGGAAAATGAATTGGCTTTAAAATGTTTAGAAATAGGCTCTTACTTACAAAGTTTCATTTTGGATAAAGAAAGCCTACTTCTAAATCATGAATGGAATGATGAAACTTACACCTTAAAGAATAGACAAGAAAGAATTGAAAATCAACCATTGTCTAATCAATTTAGTAATTTGAATCTCACCTATGAGAATACTAATGGAGCTAAATCTAATTGGTGGGGTGAGAGAGGAAAGTTGAAATTGGTTGCATTGTTTGGTCTAGTCTTGTCTTTGTTTGATTCCTTCCACATTTGGCATGTGTATCACATTATATGTCTTTTGGAATGCTCAAATCAGGTTTGGGATCCGGGAAAATGACAATTCAAACTTTGCACCATCTTGTATTATATTGTACATTTGTATATAGATTTTGGTTTTTGGTTTTGGTTTGTGTTTTCAGGTTTCATTTTTGGGATTGCTTTTTGGATTTGGTTTTAAGTTTGGTGTGTTGGTCCTTTGGACATTTTTGGTTTGTTTTGAAAAAAAAAAAAGCGAGATGTCAACTTATGTCCTTATGAATGTTGACTAAGATAGGGAGAATATGAAACATCAGAATTTTACTGCAGAAAGCTCCGTGAGTATCACAAACACATTAAATAATATCATTTGAAACTTGTGATGCATGAAGTTGTCAGTTTACAAATTATGGTAAAGTAGGTGGTATACTCCATCCACATTTCAAAAGGAGCAATGCGTTCATCCATATCTCATGTTACATTCGACATTGCATATACATTTCATTTCAGTTGCATCTACATTTCAAATACAATCATTGAAAAGGTGTCAAATCCTCTTAGGGTCATTACATAACATATATTAAAAGGATCCTAAGGTTGGGAACTGATGCCCGAACTATCTTGAACCAAGCACGTTCTACATATATTAAAGAGGATCTTGAGCAAAATGGTCAAAACCATACTTGGAAGAAAAGGTGAGGCGAAAGGAGTATTTCGTGTCTGTCCTATCATGCAACGTAATCCTTAAAACAATGGTTTTTACCACTCCCATAATGCTTAAAGCCTAAAATCAAAGTAGTAAGGATAGGGTTAAATCCTCATCGAACTTAGGTTGAGGATCCAATTCCCCAAAGATCTGATTTGACCTTCATGGAGTAGTAAGGATAGGGTCTAATTCTCATCTCGCTTAGGTTGAGAATTCGATTCCCCAAAGCTTCTATTTTGCCCAATCAAGAACTTGAAATTCCAAAGCGAATATTTTTCATTCTACTTTTATTGCATCATTGATATTGGATTGGAAGGATCGTACTACATGTCCCTTGCAAGGATGGGTAGTCATCCCCAAGGTTCAAGAAATCAAAAGTAAAGTCAAATCTTGGATTATGGGGTTGATCTCCACCGGGGCTATAGACGCCTGATTGGCAGTGGAGTATGCTCATGCGTGGCAACATGTCTTGTCTAAAAGCAAGACCACTGACTACTCAAACGGACAGGCTAGCTTGACAATTTCATCCATAATAGGTTAAATCATTTTGTTCAAGATGAGGTAATGAACTCCAGATCAGAGTAGCAAGGATAGGGTTAAATTCCCATCTCGCTTAGGTTGGGAATCCGATTCCCCAAAGCTCTGATTTCACTTACACTTGCACATGGGTTCAAGATGGTAGTGACACATAACCAATTTTGGGATCTAGTAAATTAATTTAGTATGCACATATTTGGTCCTAAGAGGGTTTGACAGTTTTAATATGTTTGTTTATGATACTAGAAAGTTTGAGCTTTTGCAAAGCAAGTTGTTATATCTCTAGCATAGTTGTCATACATCAAATCCTGCACAAATCATTCATAGCCTTGCATACGAATCATAAGTGAAACTGACAATGGAAAGTTGAACGAGTTTCAAACGATAGGGAATGAAGCACATTGCACACACCGAGCTGATGCTTAACGATTCTGATGCTTCATGTATTTCTGATCTGTTTGCATTCTTTGGATATTTGTTGACGCTTGTATTTGAATTCGTGTATTTTCAAGTTGAGTTCTCACCAAAATTCTCAGGAGCATTTCCCAGTAGAGTCGCCATTTGTTGTGGCTGCTCCACAACGTACCCCAAAATTGGGGACCCACCTTTTTGCATGTTTCCAAGAAGACCGAAGTGGCCCATATGCTAAAGATCAAAGAAAAAGCAAAATACCACAAGGAGAAAAAGTGTCGCGATATCGCGACATGTTGCATTGTCGTGGCCAAAAGATGAAAAAGTGTCGCGATATCGCGACATGTTGCACCGTCGCGGCCAAAAGAGAAAAAGTGTCACGATATCGTGACATGTTGCACTGTCGTGGCCAAAGGAGGAAAAAGTGTCGCGATATCGCGACATGTTGCATGGTCGCGGTCAAAAGAGAAAAAGTGTCGCGATATCGCGACATGTTGCATTATCGCGGCCAAAAGATGAAAAAGTGTCGCGATATCGCGACATGTTGCATCGTCACGGCCAAAAGAGAAAAAGTGTCACGATATCGCGACATGTTGCACTATCGTGGCCAAAGGAGGAAAAAGTGTCGCGATATCGCGACATGTTGCATTTTCGCGGCCAAAAGAGAAAAAGTGTCGCGATATCGCGACATGTTGCATTTTCGCGACCAAAAGAGGAGAGAAAGAACGAGGAAGAAAAAGTGTCACGATATCGCGACATGTTGCATTTTCGCGGCACAAAGCAAAGAGAAAGAGTGAGGAGAAAAAGTGTCGCGATATCGCGACATGTTGCGTTTTCGCGGCCAAACAAGAAAAAGTGTCGCGATATCGCGACATGTTGCATTTTCGCGGCCAAACAAGAAAAAGTGTCGCGATATCGCGACATGTTGCATTTTCGCGGACAAAAGAGAAAAGTGTCGCGACATGTTGCGTTTTCGCGGCCAAACGAGAAAAAGTGTCGCGATATCGCGACATGTTGCATTTTCGCGACCAAATGAGAAAAGAAAGAACTAGAAAGAAAAGTGTCGCGATATCGTGACATGTTACATTTTCATGGCTAAAAGCAACAAAAGAGAGCAAGGAGGCAAAAGTGTCGCGATATCGCGACATGTTCCATTTTCGCCAAGGTAACGGACCTGCATAGTGACGTGGACATAAGGACAAAATCCAATGAACAAGACAAAGCGTTACATAAGGAATATTTAATGATTTGAAATCATTTAAGATGGTCGTTACACACGGAGGGAAATGGACGCAAGCCCATGTGGAGAAAACGTAGTGAAGGGCCACAAAATGGAAACCAAAGCACACGAACAGTCAGGGAAGGTGAAGCGAACAACCATCGAAAAATGAAACAAACCGTCATGGAAGGAGAAACAATTTTTCCAGAAGTTTAAATACACCATTCAAAGAGGCCAGAAGGGGGTGGAAACCGCTGCAAGCAGAGTTGCAGATTTGAAGGCAAGAGGGCCATTCTGGACCTGTTTGGGCTGTTTTTCTTCCATTGACTAGTTTGGGAAAACCATAAATTTTGCTATTGTAAAATGACAAATTTTTAATACAGAAATTTTCAGAAAGTTGCATCTTATGGGCAAGAAAGAAGGAGTTATTTTCAACATGCAAGATTAAATGTCTATTTTTCCTCTTTTCAGATTTTAGGCTTGTAAATGGTGTTTATGCAAGTTTTTTTGGTTGCTTCATGAGAATGTTTGAAATCTGAAACCTTATTTTGAACCCTAGGAGCCAACACTTAGCTTATCCGGATTGTGCTTGTTTTGCAAGTCCAATAGGTTAGGTTGCATGCATGGAAACCTCACATCTTCGGTTTTGTCGGAATAGGATAGCATCATACTGAATGCATTTTATTTTTAGTTTTTTGCATTTCATTTTCATTTTTCGGTATTTTATTTTTCCAAAAATTTTAACTTATTTTAAGGCATTAAAATAAACATTTAAAAAATTTCAAAATTCCAAAAAAAAAAAAACGTTGTTTTCATTTTTTTTCCCCCCCCCCAATGAACAATCACTAAAGTTTCATGATGAAATAAACCAACATTGCCCCTTGTTTACAGTTACTTGCAATCACTAAGGTGTTCCAAGCATTTAAATTGAATATCTTTATTTGAGATTACTAATACACATATGTAAATGCTAATACAATGAAGACCTTGGAGAAGTTGTTTGTTTAACTTCTTTGCAAGAGGGGATTTGGAACCCAAATCCTAAAGGAGTGTGTACTTTCACAATCGGGTGAAAATACCACTCAACACATCATAACTCTTCTTATATATGATTGAAACAATCCCCATTTGTGTTATATGATGACCATGTTATTGAAGTATTTTAGCAAACCATAGTGGCATTACAATAATATTTTAGCAATTATGCATAAATTGATTTATAAGGTATGAAGTCCATGTTTTAAACTACTTCAACTCATGGCATTTGATCAAATGATAATGTCCATCTATGGAATTAAAACACGGGTTTATGATGAGAAACTTCTTACAACGTGTCACTTACACTAGAAACTTTAGGTTGATGATTTTATTATAATTGATTTATGGAATTATAGTTATTTTAATCCAATTTATTTATGATTAATACTGTCATGATGCTTATAACTATTTATAATAATAATGTATATGTGATGGATTATTGGATGACATGGTAGTGTTGATTCATCATTTTGATGCTTAGTAAGATAACATTTATGATATGATGATTGCAATTTATGACAAATGCTCATTTGATGCTTAGTAGGATAACATTACATATATGTTGATTAATAACATGCACTAATGATTAATATTATTATTTTTTATGGATCTTATAAATGTACTAACTACCAACTTTATGGTTTGTACACTTGACAAGGTCTCCCTCAACATGACCAAATGAGGGAGGGTATCATTAAGGAGAAAGTTGTAGATGATAAAAAACAATACGATAGAGAGAGAAAATCATGCTTACACCACATAGACAAACATGTGTTGCATTATGAGCATGTGTCATTGAACATTGTATTGCATTGCAT
This sequence comes from Wollemia nobilis, assembly GCA_028583015.1. Classification (NCBI taxonomy): domain Eukaryota; kingdom Viridiplantae; phylum Streptophyta; class Pinopsida; order Araucariales; family Araucariaceae; genus Wollemia; species Wollemia nobilis. The sequence continues at coordinate 12,726,204 of JAQPPZ010001125.1, forward strand.
TATGGGTATAAGTATTTGTTGCATTAGACTTATCAACTTGAAATGTTGTTCCTTTTTTAAAATCTAATGATTGCATAATATGATATTACCTTAGTTTATTTAAGCTTAAGTATTGATTGTGGTCTTATGTTAAACATGGTTTTTGCATGGTTTTATTGGATTTCACCTCAAAAACTCGTGGAAGTGGGAAAAGATCCCTTTATTAGATTAAAAGGCTCATAAACCTTAATTCTATTACTTGAATATGACATAGAGTATATAGTGAAGAGACCAATTTTAAAATTGAAGCTTTGCAAGAATTGGGGACCACTGGATTTGATGGAGTTTATGGTGTGGTATCAAGGATACAGGGGTTTGAATTGGTTATCTGAGATCATTGCTTAAATGAAGGAAGAGTTTGAGATGTTACAAATCAAGAAGAAGTTAATTGAGAATTTTAGGGTTTTGCAATAGCTTGACAAGGTTATGCTATATGTTTTGCTTTTGCATGCATGATGGTTGTTGTTCTCTAAATTTTAATTTCAATAAATGAAAAAATCCTTTTATTGCTACATTTCATTTTCTATAAGAAAATGGAAAGAATTTTCTTGGTTATTTTTTGGCTTTGTAATGGAAAATGGGAAAATATTTTGACTTCTTACCAATTCTCTTTGGATGCATTTTAAATAATGAATGTATTTTGGTAAAATAAAGAAGAAAAAAGGGCATATGACCTTCTATTATATGAACCCTCTATTGTAGTTTATGCCTCTATAGGAATGAATTCAAAACCCTTGTAAACATTGGTTTGTGTTTCTCTAAGAATAAAGAATGATGCAAAACCCTTAATGTATTTGTCTAAGGATGGTGTACAAGGTATTTTGTTCTAAAATACCCTCTTGTTGTTTGTCATTTGATGCATAAACTCTTATTACTTGTATTTTATCAGAAGAAAGTATGGTATGAATGATCATCTATACTTAAACTCATGCAAGGCCTTTGATAGTGTTTGAACTCATGCATAGATTTTATTTGTAATAAAGGATTTAGAACCCTTTCTTGAGTGAATAATACAAAACCAAATAATATATTTATTCTCTACTTATAATTTATATGTGTTGTCTCCATTTATTAGAGGTAGTGAGAGGATTTTGATCCAGGTCAAATGGAAGAATGAACTATCAAGACAAGGGATATGTCATCATGAGATAAATCTAGATACGAGCTTGAAGGGATACAACTTAAAAATGTATAGGATTTTTTACTAATATTTAGCTTGGTATGATAAGGACTTGTGCCTATAGGACAGAAAATGGTGTTGAACAAGGTGCAGCAACAGTATTGTCATTGTTGTCAACACAGTCAGACAGATCAAATTCTTCAGAGAATGTACAGTGAGGGAGATTGTTGAGTAAGGTGCAGCAATAGTATTGTCATTGTTGTCAACTCAGTCAGACAGATCGGTTGATGCAGTGGACAGGAGTTAAGAGGTTCTTCAGAGTATGTATAATAGTTTTCCAAAATATAGAAGTGGCCCATTTACTAAAAATCAAAAGAAAATCACAAGGCAAAAAACTGTCGCGATATCGCAACATGTTGAGAAGTTAGAAAACTATTGCGATATTGCGACATATTGGCAAGAAAGAAAAACTGTCACGATATCGCGACATGTTGAGAAGAAAGAAAACTATCGCGATATCGCGACATGTTGGCAAGAAAGAAAAACTGTCGTGATATCGCAACATGTTGAGAAGAAAGAAAAACTGTCATGATATCGCGACATGTTCGGAGAGAAAGCGCAAGCAAGCAAAACTGTCATGATTTCGTGACATGTTCGGAGAGAAAGCGCAAGCAAGCAAAAATGTCATGATTTTGCGACATGTTCGGAGAAACAGCGCAAGCAAGCAAAATTGTCACCATTTCGCGACAGTTTGAAAGAGAAAAAGACAAGACTAAAAAGTGTCGCGATTTCGTGACATATTGCAAGGAAGATTGTATTGACGAAAAAGTGTCGTGATTTCGTGACATATTGCAAGGAAGGTTGTACGGACGAAAAAGTGTCATGATTTTGTGACATATTGCAAGGAAGGTTGTACGGACGAAAAAGTGTCGCGATTTCGCAACATATTGCAAGGAAGGTTGTACGGACAAAAAAGTGTCGCGATTTCGCAACATATTGCAAGGAAGGTTGTACGGACGAAAAAGTGTCATGATTTCGCAACATATTGCAAGGAAGGTTGTACGGACAAAAAAGTGTCATGATTTTGCGACATATTGCAAGGAAGATTGTACGGACGAAAAAGTGTCGCGATATCGCGACATGTTGCAGGAGAGAGAGTCCGAAAGAAAAAGTGTTGCGATATCGCGACATGTTGCAGGAAAGAGAGTCCGAAAGAAAAAGTGTCACGATTTCGCAACATGTTGCAGAAGAGAGAGTCCGAGAGAAAAAGTGTCGTGATTTTGCGACATGTTGCAGGAGAAAGAGTCCGAGAGAAAAAGTGTCACGATTTCGTGACATGTTGCAGGAGAAAGAGTCCAAGAGAAAAAGTGTCACGATATCGTGACATGTCAGGTTTTGTGACCCGAAGGCAAGAGAGAGAGTCCAGGAGAAAAAGTGTCACGATATCGCGACATGTTAGGTTTTCATGACCCGAAGACAAGAGAAAGAGCTAAGGAGAAAAAGTGTCGCGATATCATGACATGTCGAGTTTTCGTGACCCAAAGGCAAGAGAGAGAGTCCAGGAGAAAAAGTGTCACGATATCGCGACATGTCGGGTTTTCACGAACCGAAGGCAAGAGAAAGAGCAAAGGAGAGAAAGTGTCACGATATCGTGACATGTTGCATTTTTGCGACTAAAGGAGGAGAGAGAAAGTAAGAAGGCAGAAGTGTCGTGATATCGTGACAAAAGTAAAGAGGAAGAGCAAGGAGGCAAAAGTGTCATGATATCACATGTGTTTTTGCGGGTGCAAAGCCGAGAAGAGGATAAAGAGGCAAAAGTGTCGCGATTTCGTGATGGGTCACTTTGGCGCGAGCAAAGAAGAGAACCCAACCGAAATAAGATATGTGACAGTTAACTAGAGTTATACGACAGTTACAGGTGTAGTTGTAGAAGAAATTCATGCAGATAAAATAAGAAGAGTTAACTGAAGTCAGTACGTTAGTTACAGGTGCAGTGACAGTGAAAACGCATGCATGCACAGAAAAGAAAGCGAATAGTCACTAAGGAAAATACGAACAATCATGACCAAGAAGATGAACAGTCATGGTAAAGGTATATGTGTCAATTCCTTGCATGTAACGTAATGCCTACTCTATATATACAAAATGAGTTACATATAAAAGGCGTTACAATTGACAAGTGGTAGATAAGAATATGAAAGAAACAATTACAATTGACAAGTGGCGTATGAGAAATGAAAGAAGGAATTATAACTAGAGTTACAAAGCGAAAGGATTATTATAAAAGGAGGTCTGCATGGAGAATTAGGTGCTGCTGATATAGAGTGTGAGTGCGCTACTAAAGAGAGCGAAAGTGCTACAAAAAGGAGGGTAGGAAGAGTGCCGTAAGATAGCGTTAAGCAGAGTCGTGAGAGCCGTAAGAGTGTAGTAAAGAAGCATAGTAAAGGGGTCTGTAAGAGGGTAGTAAAAGTACAGTAAGCAGAGCCACAAGTGTGTGTGGTGTTTTGGTAAATAGCGAGAGAGGTTGGGTTAGCAATGGACCAGTCAGGGTCTTGTATAAGCGAAGGCATATTTATGTCAAAAATATAGTTTCAAAATTGTAGTCCAAGTTGGTGCTTGGAATTAGGGGTTGGTGCTCCTTTTTGTTGATGCAGATAAATTATGGGTTGGTGTTCCTTTCTATTGGTGCAGATAAATTAGGGGTTGGTGCTCCTTTCTGTTGATGTAGATAAATTAGGCATTGGTGCTCCTTTTTGTTGGTGTAGATAAATTAGGGGTTGGTGCTCCTTTCTATTGGTGCAGATAAATCAGGGGTTGGTGCTCCTTCCAGTGGGTGCTAGTAAATTGATTGTAAAATTATTATTTTGCAAAGGCTGGATTTGGATGGGAGTCCAAACAATCAATTTTGAGGAGTAGCCAAAATCGGTGAACCTCAGTACATCTTGTGTTGTGTGATGCTCTTTTGGTATATTTACTTTATTGAGTTTTAAGCTTTCATTGTTTAGGCATTAAGAATTGCAGATTCAAGTTTTTAAGAGCTACACTGATTCACCCCCCCTCTCAGTGTCATTGTGAGACTAATAATTGGTATCAGAGCCAGTTTCCCTTATCAGGATAAATCAGCTAGGGTTGATCTTGGATTAGTATGCAATGGGTAAGAAGAATAGATCCTCCTCAAATAAGGCATCTCAGTCACTTTCAGTTCTTGTGGAAGAGAATATTGAACTAGAAAAGATAGAAGAAGTGAATTCTGAAGTATGTGATGAAAACCTTGAGGGTGAAGTATATCTAGAAGGTGAGTTGATCACTGCACTTGAAGAGTTGAATATAGAAAGGAAATAGAACAAAAGACTGTCCAAGAAGTTGGAAGAATATGGGGATAAGATTAAATATCTCTTCTTACAAATTCATAAAGCCAAGAAAATAAAAGAAGCCTTGAAGTCACACCTGGATGATAAAGAGATTGTTTGCTGCAAACAAGAAGAGGAGATTGATTTATTGAAGAAACAACTAGAAGAGGCCAATACAAATCTCAAATTTGAGAAGAGCATAGAGTTTCTAGATAAAATGATAAGTCATCAACGAAGCCCCATGTGTAAGCTTGGTCTTGGATATGAAGCTGAACAACCTTCATCTTCTAAATCTATAGAGAAGAAGAAGTCCACTGCTGAAGGATCAAAGCAAGAACAGTTTGAAGCTAAAACTTCAAAAGGAAGAAAATCTCAAAGGAGATCTACAACAAAGCAACCACAACAAAAGAGGTTCTATCACTCTCACTCTATTCATAATAATGCTTTTAATGGCTATTGTTTTAGATGCAACCATTATGGTCATAAGACAATGTATTGTGGATTGAATAATAGATCAAAGAGTTATGCTGGTAGAAATACATCTGTTGAACACCATGTGCAATATTTTAAATGTAATGGTCATGGGCACATAGCAAGGTCTTTTCCAAGAAATTTTGTATCTAATCTATGGCAAGACAATAGATTTCATCAGATGCAAAGAATACAACACAGACAGGGAAGAAATCATATGCATCAAAGTAGATTTCATCAGAAGCAAAGAATGCAAAACAGACAAGGAAGAAATCATATGCATCAAAGAAAGGAAAATAATCATCCATCAAGGATGTACAAGAGACAACCACCCAAGAGAAATGTTCAAGTTCACGAAAAGGTTCAAAATAGGGATACAATTGAAAACCTTCAGCCTAAGTTCAAGAAAGATTGGAGAAAGAAAGAAGAGAGGAAATCGTGTCTCCTTGGACTGAAGGAGATTACTCCGCTATTGCACTAAGTAGCTCCAGGTAGCACATCCTCGGGGGAGCAATCTTAAAGTTTTATTTTAATGCTCCTATGTTGTTTGGTTATCTGAGGATGAAAGGCAAGTAGTCAGGGGGAGTTGTCGTATAGTTGTCAAAATGTGTTTCAGTTCATGTAGTTGTTTGTGGAGGCAATAAGTAGGAGCTTGAGACATTGGCTTGACAGAGTCGGTTTATTTATTATTGTGAAATCTCTCTGGTGATGGTGGTTACAATAGCAGATAGTGTCAAACTGATGTGCTTCAATAGAACAACATGGTGAATAGCTAGGTTTTGGATGCAGCAGCTGATAGGCATTATCTGAGATAGAACATGCAGCACAGGCCGACGTGTCAATGAAGCTTGTAACTTTCCCAATCTGCAGATAAAATAGAATTCATAGTGTGAGTGGGAAGGCGTGTGTTTCTTAACCAAAAATATAACACATCGTTTGGTATAAGAGAGCATTAATTTTCTCTAAAGAAGTAGCAGTTGTCAAAGAGATGCCAGAGTCAAAGCAAATAGTGGCACTAGCACCCAGTTGGTCAAGAGTGCCAAGTGGCACATGCAAGGCATAGACGTTGAGAGAATAGCACCCAGGTGGTGAAGTGCCAAGGAGGACAAGATGCCTATGCACCTAAGAAAGTCTTGCATTATTTGAGGAATGTGAGATATAGCCCGAGGAATCCCTTGATCGCAGCGAGGAGAAATGCTCCCTGGAATCGTGTGAAGAACATTCGCCTAAGACATTGAGTAGCCCTGACATATGCCCTAGCAGGAAGCAGAATACCGAGAGTTGATGACTGTGCGTAGATTGAGGTTCCAATGCTAGAGGTAACGGTCCAGAAGTATGAGTTTGAGTAAGGTGCACTATAGTTGGCCGTGAAGCGTTTAACAAAATATTGTCTCCTGATTCGAACAGTTGAAAGTAAGGTGTGACCAGCGGTGACTATAGAAAACATAGACCAAGTTGAAAATGTAAGAAGGGATTTGGTTGGTGTTGTGGTACTGTGTTTGATGCTTGCATAGAGTTGACAGTAAAACTATAGTGTTGATACAGTGTTGGACAAAAGTTGGTACAAGTGTGAGTCACTTGTCAATTTTGTTAACAGATGTGAAATCAGCGTGTTTGAAATGGGAAGCTTGAAGAAGAGGTTTATATTGAACAGCCAGATGGTTTCCAACTTGGTGAAGTTGTGTTAAGATTGAGATTTGAGTATAGAACATATTGAGTCTCTAACAATTCTCTTTATGATTCTATAAGATTGGATAGATTCTGTGTGAGCCTATTGACAGGATACAGAGGACAAAGTCTCAATGGATAGAGATCCAGTAGCCAACACAGTTGAAGATAGATCTGAGTGAGGATTCTTCAAGTGGAGAGAGGTCCACCAGTTAGTGCAACAGAGTGACAAAATCTTCTATAATATAATAATTGAAGAGAGGTCCACCAGTCAGTAGCGGATACCTTCGCAATAAATTGGGAGTGGTCATGCTTCCTAAGAACTGACTAGCTATCGGGACCACATTTTTAGGGGGAGCATTTATATATTTGGTTATCTTTTTGCTCATGTTTGTAATTTTTGCTAATTGTAATAATTTGTGCCTGAGAATGTTGTGCATGGACTCAGGGGGAGTCTGCAGCAGACCTTTGGTATTATTGTCAAAGGGGGAGAAGAATTACAGGGAAGTGCACGAGTGTTGCCAATAATTCCAAAGGGGGAGATTGTTGAACAAGGTGCAACAACAGTATTGTCATTGTTGTCAACACAGTCAGACAGATCAGATTCTTCAGAGAATGTACAGTGAGGGAGATTGTTGAGCAAGGTGCAGCAACAGTATTGTCATTGTTGTCAACTCAGTCAGATAGATCGGTTGATGTAGTGGACAGGAGTTAAGAGGTTCTTCAGAGTATGTACAGTGGTTTTCCAAAAGATAGAAGTGGCCCATTTACTAAAAATCAAAAGAAAATCACAAGGCAAAAAACTATCGCGATATCGCGACATGTTGAGAAGAAAGAAAACTGTCGTGATATCACGACATGTTGGCAAGAAAGAAAAACTGTCGCGATATCGCGACATGTTGGCAAGAAAGAAAAACTGTCGCGATATCGCGACATGTTGGAAGAAAGAAAAACTATTGCGATATTGCGACATGTTGAGAAGAAAGAAAAACTGTCGCGATATCGTGACATGTTCGGAGAGAAAGCACAAGCAAGCAAAACTGTCACGATTTCGTGACATGTTCGGAGAGAAAGCGTAAGCAAGCAAAACTGTCGCGATTTCGTGACATGTTCGGAGAAACAGCGCAAGCAAGCAAAACTGTCACGATTTCGTGACATGTTGAAAGAGAAAAAGACAAGTAGAAAAAGTGTCACGATTTCGCGACATATTGCAAGGAAGATTGTATGGATGAAAAAGTGTCACGATTTCATGACATATTACAAGGAAGATTGTACGGACGAAAAAGTGTCACGATTTTGTGACATATTGCAAGGAAGGTTGTACGGATGAAAAAGTGTCATGATTTCACGACATATTGCAAGGAAGGTTGTACGGACAAAAAAGTGTCGCGATTTCACGACATATTGCAAGGAAGGTTGTACGGACAAAAAAGTGTCGCGATTTTGTGACATATTGCAAGGAAGGTTGTACGAATGAAAAAGTGTCGTGATTTTGTGACATATTGCAAGGAAGATTGTACGGACGAAAAAGTGTCGTGATTTCGTGACATATTGCAAGGAAGATTGTACGGACGAAAAAGTGTCACGATTTCGACATGTTGCAGGAGAGAGAGTTCGAGAGAAAAAGTGTCGCGATATCGCGAGATGTTGCAGGAAAGAGAGTCCGAAAGAAAAAGTGTTGCGATTTCATGACATGTTGCAAGAGAGAGAGTCCGAGAGAAAAAGTGTCGCGATTTCGCGACATGTTGTAGGAGAAAGAGTCCGAGAGAAAAAGTGTCGCGATTTCGCGACATGTTGTAGGAGAGAGAGTCCGAGAGAAAAAGTGTCGCGATATCGCGACATGTCGGGTTTTCGCGACCCGAAGGCAAGAGAGAGAGTCCAAGAGAAAAAGTGTCACGATATCACGACATGTCGAGTTTTCGTGACCCGAAGGCAAGAGAAAGAGCTAAGGAGAAAAAGTGTCACGATATCGTGACATGTCGAGTTTTCGCGACCCAAAGGCAAGAGAGAGAGTCCAGGAGAAAAAGTGTCACGATATCGTGACATGTCGGGTTTTCGTGAACCGAAGGCAAGAGAAAGAGCAAAGGAGAGAAAGTGTCGCAATATCGCGACATGTTGCATTTTCGCGACTAAAGGAGGAGAGAGAAAGTAAGAAGGCAGAAGTGTCACGATATCGTGACAAAAGTAAAGAGGAAGAGCAAGGAGGCGAAAGTGTCGCGATATCACGACATGTTGTGTTTTCGCGGGTGCAAAGCCGAGAAGAGGACAAAGAGGCAGAAGTGTCACGATTTCGCGATAGGTCACTTTGGCGCGAGCAAAGAAGAGAACCCAACCGAAATAAGATATGTGACAATTAACTGGAGTTATACGACAGTTACAGGTGCAATTGTAGAAGAAATTCATGCAGATAAAATAAGAAGAGTTAACCCAAGTCAGTACGTCAATTACAGGTGCAGTGATAATGAAAATGCATGCATGCACATAAAAGAAAGCGAACAGTCACTAAGGAGAATACGAACAATCATGACCAAGAAGATGAACAATCATGGTAAAGGTATATGTGTCAATTCATTGCATGTAACGTAATGCCTACTCTATATATACAAAAGGAGTTACATATAAAAGGCGTTACAATTGACAAGTGGCAGATAAGAATATGAAAGAAACAGTTACAATTGACAAGTGGCATATGAGAAATGAAAGAAGGCGTTATAACTGGAGTTACAAAGCGAAAGGATTGTTATAAAAGGAGGTATGCATGGAGAATTAGGTGCTGTTGATATAGAGTGTGAGTGCGCTACTAAAGAGAGCGAAAGTGCTAGAAAAGGAGGGTAGGAAGAGTGCCGTAAGAGAGCATTAAATAGAGCCGAGAGAGCCGTAAGAGTGTAGTAAAGAAGCACAGTAAAGGGGTTTGTAAGAGGGCAATAAAAGTACAGTAAGCAGAGCCACAAGTGTGTGTGGTGTTTTGGTGAATAGCGAGAGAGGTTGGGTTAGCAATAGACCAGTCAGGGTCTTGTATAAGCAAAGGCATCTTTATGTCAAAAATATAGTTTCAAAATTAAAGTCCAAGTTGGTGCTTGGAATTAGGGGTTGGTGCTCCTTTTTGTTGGTGCAGATAAATTAGGGGTTGGTGCTCCTTTCTGTTGGTGCAGATAAATTAGGGGTTGGTGCTCCTTTTAGTTAGTGCTGATAAATCAGGGGTTGGTGCTCCTTTTTGTTGGTGCAGATAAATCAGGGGTTGGTGCTCCTTTCTGTTGGTGTAGATAAATCAGGGGTTGGTGCTCCTTCCAGTGGGTGCTGGTAAATTGATTATAAAATTGTTATTTTGCAAAGGCTGGATTTGGATGGGAGTCCAAACAGTCAATTTTGAGGAGTAGCCAAAATTGGTGAACCTCGATACATCTTGTGTTGTGTGATGCTCTTTTGGTATATTTGCTTTATTGAGTTTTAAGCTTTCATTGTTTTGGCTTTAAGAGTTGAAGTTTTCAAGTTTTTAAGAGCTACACTGATTCACCCCCCCTCTAAGTGTCATTGTGAGACTAACAATTGGTATCAGAGCTAGTTTCCCTTATCAAGCTAAATTAGCTAGGGTTGATCTTGGATTAGTACGCAATGGGTAAGAAGAATAGATCCTCCTCAAATAAGGCATCTCAGTTAGTTTCAGTTCCTGTGGAAGAGAAGATTGAACTAGAAAAGATAGAAGAAGTGAATTCTGAAGTATGTGATGAAAACCTTGAGGGTGAAGTATATCTAGAAGGTGAGTTGATCGCTGCACTTGAAGAGTTGAATATAGAAAGGAAACAGAACAAAATACTGTCCAAGAAGTTGGAAGAATATGGGGATAAGATTGAAGATCTCTTCTTACAAATTCATAAAGCCAAGAAAATAGAAGAAGCCTTGAAGTCACACCTGGATGATAAAGAGATTGTTTGCTGCAAACAAGAAGAGGAGATTGATTTATTGAAGAAACAACTAGAAGAGGCCAATACAAATCTCAAATTTGAGAAGAGCATAGAGTTGCTAGATAAAATGATAAGTCATCAACGAAGCCCCATGTGTAAGCTTGGTCTTGGATATGAAGTTGAACAACCTTCATCTTCTAAATCTACAGAGAAGAAGAAGTCCACTGTTGAAGGATCAAAGCAAGAACAATTTGAAGCTAAAACTTCAAAAGGAAGAAAATCTCAAAGGAGATCTACAACAAAGCAACCACAATAAAAGAGGTTCTATCACTCTCACTCTATTCATAATAATGCTTTTAATGGCTATTGTTTTAGATGCAACCATTATGGTCACAAGGCAATGTATTGTGGATTGAATAATAGATCAAAGAGTTATGCTGGTAGAAATACATCTGTTGAACACCATGTGCAATGTTTTAAATGTAATGGTCATGGGCACATAGCAAGGTCTTGTCCAAGAAATTTTGTATCTAATCTATGGCAAGACAATAGATTTCATCAGATGCAAAGAATGCAACACAGACAGGGAAGAAATCATATGCATCAAAGTAGATTTCATCAGAAGCAAAGAATGCAACACAGACAGGGAAGAAATCATATGCATCAAAGAAAGGAAAATAATCATCCATCAAGGATGTACAAGAGACAACCACCCAAGAGAAATGTTCAAGTTCACGAAAAGGTTCAAAATAGGGATGCAGTTGAAAACCTTCAGCCTAAGTTCAAGAAAGATTGGAGAAAGAAAGAAGAGAGGAAATCGTGTCTCCTTGGATTGAAGGAGATTACTCCGCTATTGCACTAAGTAGCTCCAGGTAGCACATCCTCAGGGGGAGCAATGTTAAAGTTTTATTTTAATGCTCCTATGTATTTGTGTGGTTATCCGAGGATGAAAGGAAAGTAGTCAGGGAGTTGTTGTGTAGTTGTCAAAATGTGTTTCAGTTCATGTAGATGTTTGTGGATAATAATATTATATTTAAAAATCTCGGGGTGGTGGACAATAGTAGATAGTGTCAAACCGATGTGCTTTAGCAGAACAACATGGTGAATAGCTAGGTTTTGGATGCAGTAGCTGATAGGCGTTATCTGAGATAGAACATGCAGCACAGGTCGACGTGTCAATGAAGCCTGTAACTTTCCCAATCTATAGATAAAATAGAATTCATGTTGTGAGTGGGAAGGCGTGTGTTTCTTAACCAAAAATACAACACATCATTTGGTATAAGAGAGCATTAATTTTCTCTAAAGAAGTAGCAGTTGTCAAAGAGATGCCAGAGTCAAAGCAAATAGTGGCACTAGCACCCAGTTGGTCAAGAGTGCCAAGTGGCACATGCAAGGCAGAGACGTTGAGAGAATAGCGCCCAGGTGGTGAAGCGCCAAGGAGGACAAGATGCCTATGCACCTAAGAAAGTCTTGCATTATTTGAGTAATGTGAGATATAGCCCGAGGAATCCCTTGATCGCAGCGAGGAGAAATGCTCCCTGGAATCGCGTGAAGAACGTTCACCTAAGACATTGAGTAGCCCTGACATATGCCCTAGCAGGAAGCAAAATACCGAGAGTTGATGACTGTGCGCAGATTGAGGTTCCAATGCTAGAGGTAACGGTCCAGAAGTATGAGTTTGAGTAAGGTGCACTATAGTTGGCTGTGAAGCGTTTAACAAAATATTGTCTCCTAATTCGAACAGATGAAAGTAAGGTGACTAGCGGTGATTATAGAAAACATAGACCAAGTTGAAAATGTAAGAAGGGATTTGGTTGGTGTTGTGGTACTGTGTTTGATGCTTGCACAGAGTTGACAGTAAAACTGCAGTGTTGATACAGTGTTGGACAAAAGTTGGTACAAGTGTGAGTCACTTGTCAATTTTGTCGACAAATGTGAAATCAACGTGTTTGAAATGGGAAGCTTGAAGAAGAGGTTTATATTGAGCAGCCAGATGGTTTCCAGCTTGGTGAAGTTGTGTTGAGATTGGGATTTGAGTATAGAACATATTGAGTCTCTAACAATTCTCTTTATGATTCTATAAGATCTGGATAGATTCTATGTGAGCCTATTGACAGGATACAAAGGACAAAGTCTCAATGGATAGAGATCCAGCAGCCAACACAGTTGAAGATAGATCTGAGTGAGGATTCTTCAAGTGGAGAGAGGTCCACCAGTCAGTGTAGCAGAGTGACAAAGTCTTCTATAATATAACAATTGAAGAGAGGTCCACCAGTCAGTAGTGGATACCTTCGTAATAAATTGGGAGTGGTCATGCTTCCCAAGAATTGACTAGCTATCGGGACCACATTTTTAGGGGGAGCATTTATATATTTGGTTATCTTTTTGCTCATGTTTGTAATTTTTGCTAACAGTAATAATTTGTGCCTGAGAATGTTGTGCATGGACTCAGGGGGAGTCTACAATGCACCTTTGGTATTATTGTCAAAGGGGGAGAAGAATTACAGGGAAGTGCATGAGTGTTGCCAACAATTCCAAAGGGGGAGATTGTTGAGCAAGGTGCAGCAACAGTATTGTCATTGTTGTCAACACAGTCAGACAGATCAGATTCTTCAGAGAATGTACAGTGAGGGAGATTGTTGAGCAAGGTGTAGCAATAGTATTGTCATTGTTGTCAACTCAGTCAGACAGATCGGTTGATGCAGTGGACAGGAGTTAAGAGGTTCTTCAGAGTATGTATAGTGGTTTTCCAAAAGATAAAAGTGGCCCATATACTAAAAATCAAAAGAAAATCACAAGGCAGAAAACTGTCGTGATATCGTGACATGTTGAGAAGAAAGAAAACTGTCGCGATATTGCGACATGTTGGCAAGAAAGAAAAACTATCGCGATATCGCGACATGTTGAGAAGAAAGAAAACTGTCGCGATATCGCGACATGTTGGCAAGAAAGAAAAACTATCGCGATATCGCAACATGTTGAGAAGAAAGAAAAACTGTCGCGATATCGCGACATGTTCGGAGAGAAAGCACAAGCAAGCAAACTTATCGCGATTTCACGACATGTTCGGAGAGAAAGCGCAAGCAAGCAAAATTGTCGCGATTTCGTGACATGTTCGGAGAAAAAGTGCAAGTCATCGCGATTTCGCGACATGTTGAAAGAGAAAAAGACAAGTAGAAAAAGTGTCATGATTTCGTGACATATTGCAAGGAAGATTGTACGGATGAAAAAGTGTCACGATTTCACGACATATTGCAAGGAAGATTGTACGGACGAAAAAGTGTCACGATTTCACGACATATTGCAAGGAAGGTTGTACGGATGAAAAAGTGTCGCGATTTCATGACATATTGCAAGGAAGGTTGTACGGACAAAAAAGTGTTGCAATTTCACGACATATTGCAAGGAAGGTTGTATGGACGAAAAAGTGTCGCGATTTCATGACATATTGCAAGGAAGGTTGTACGGACGAAAAAGTGTCATGATTTTGTGACATATTGCAAGGAAGATTGTACGGATGAAAAAGTGTCACGATTTCGCGACATATTGCAAGGAAGATTGTACGGATGAAAAAGTGTCGCGATTTCGTGACATGTTGCAGGAGAGAGAGTCCAAAAGAAAAAGTGTCGCGATATCGCGACATGTTGCAGGAAAGAGAGTTCGAAAGAAAAAGTGTTGCGATTTCATGACATGTTGCAAGAGAGAGATTCCAAGAGAAAAAGTGTCACGATTTCACGACATGTTGCAGGAGAGAGAGTCCGAGAGAAAAAGTGTCACGATTTCACGACATGTTGCAGGAGAAAGAGTCCGAGAGAAAAAGTGTCATGATTTCGCGACATGTTGCAGGAGAGAGAGTCCAAGAGAAAAAGTGTCGCGATATCGCGACATGTCGGGTTTTCGCGACCCGAAGGCAAGAGAGAGAGTCCAGGAGAAAAAGTGTCGCGATATCACGACATGTCGGGTTTTCGCGACCCGAAGGCAAGAGAAAGAGCTAAGGAGAAAAAGTGTCACGATATCGCGACATGTCGGGTTTTCATGACCCGAAGGCAAGAGAGAGAGTCTAGGAGAAAAAGTGTCGCGATATCGCGACATGTTGGGTTTTCGCGAACCGAAGGCAAGAGAAAGAGCAAAGGAGAGAAAGTGTCGCGATATCGCGACATGTTGCATTTTTACGACTAAAGGAGGAGAGAGAAAGTAAGAAGGCAGAAGTGTTATGATATCGCGACAAAAGTAAAGAGGAAGAGCAAGGAGGCGAAAGTGTCGCGATATCGCGACATGTTGTGTTTTCGCGGGTGCAAAGCCGAGAAGAGGACAAAGAGGCAGAAGTGTCACGATTTCACGACAGGTCACTTTGGCGCGAGCAAAGAAGAGAACCCAACCGAAATAAGATATGTGACAGTTAACTGGAGTTATACGACAGTTACAGGTGCAGTTGTAGAAGAAATTCATGCAGATAAAATAAGAAGAGTTAACTGAAGTCAGTACGTTAGTTACAGGTGCAGTGATAGTGAAAACGCATGCATGCACAGAAAAGAAAGCGAACAATCACTAAGGAAAATACGAATAGTTATGACCAAGAATATGAACAATCATGGTAAAGGTATATGTGTCAATTCATTGCATGTAACGTAATGCCTACTCTATATATACAAAAGGAGTTACATATAAAAGGCGTTACAATTGACAAGTGGCAGATAAGAATATGAAAGAAACAGTTACAATTGACAAGTGGCGTATGAGAAATGAAAGAAGGCATTATAACTGGAGTTACAAAGCAAAAGGATTGTTATAAAAGGAGGTCTGCGTGGAGAATTAGATGCTGTTGATATAGAGTGTGAGTGCGCTGCTGAAGAGAGCGAAAGTGCTATGAAAAGGAGGGCAGGAAGAGTGCCATAAGAGAGCGTTAAGCAGAGTCGTGAGAGCCATAAGAGTGTAGTAAAGAAGCAAAGTAAAGGGGTCTGTAAGAGGGCAGTAAAAGTACAGTAAGCAGAGCCACAAGTGTGTGTGGTGTTTTGGTGAATAGCGAGAGAGGTTGGGTTAGCAATAGACCAGTCAGGGTCTTGTATAAGCGAAGGCATCTTTATCTCAAAAATATAATTTCAAAATTGTAGTCCAAGTTGGTGCTTGGAATTAGGGGTTGGTGCTATTTTTTGTTGATGCAGATAAATTAGGGGTTGGTGCTCATTTCTATTGGTGCAAATAAATTAGGGGTTGGTGCTCCTTTCTGTTGATGCAGATAAATTAGGGGTTGGTGCTCCTTTCTGTTGGTGCAAATAAATTAGGGGTTGGTGCTCCTTTCTGTTGGTGCAGATAAATCAGGGGTTGGTGCTCCTTCCAGTGGGTGCTAGTAAATTGATTGTAAAATCGTTATTTTGCAAAGGCTGGATTTGGATGAGAGTCCAAACAGTCAATTTTGAGGAGTAGCCAAAACTGGTGAACCTCGGTACATCTTGTGTTGTGTGATGCTCTCTTGTTATATTTGCTTTATTGAGTTTTAAGCTTTCATTATTTAGGCATTAAGAATTGCATATTCAAGTTTTTAAGAGCTACACTGATTCACCCCCCTCTCAGTGTCATTGTGAGACTAACAAATGGAATCTATAGAATGAGCCATACTTGTTTTGTATTTTTCTTACATTATTTACTCATAATAGCATAAGCTTATGAAATGGACTGTTGTGTTTAATATGGTTGTAAGAAGCTTAGCTGCAAATGATACCCTATCAAAAGTAATTCTAGACAACTAACAGTTCCTTTGCATCATTCATACACTTCAACTAGCCTAATTTTGAGTTATATTCTTAATTTTGAGTTAAGCTCTTTTCATGTCCAAACTCTATGAAAATACATATTTCTCCTCTACAACTTTATTTTTGTTTTGAAGGAATTTTGAATGTGTTATGAAATTTTGAAAAAAATGATTTTTTATATTTCAAATTATGGGTTTTGCTCAAATTATAAAAAGGAGAAATAGGTAATTCCTTATGTTGAAATTATAATAGGATCGACATTGTGTGATGTATTAGATAGGCCTAAGGGCATTGTATTGTGCAATGTATTTATTATTTTGTAATATTTTATTATGTAAGCCCATTGAGCATTGGTTAGCCTTATTATGGTTAAACCTTATAAATTATTTGTAATTAAAGTAAATCCCACTTATCATATCAGCTTAGGTTAAACTTGATGATGTAATTTGGGGTTTTGGTGTTGCTATAAAAAACCCACTCATCCTCCTCTTTTTTATCAAAGTGTTATGCAATATAATCTATGGATAGTGATTATTTATGGTGCCTATGGGATTCCATCATATCTTCCTATTTTTTGTCTTTTTTTATGCTTTATGTATAAGGTTGGAGTGGATGGATTGCTTCTTTTCATTCCTAGAAAATATTGTGCATTCCAACATGGTAGAGAAAGTATGAAGCAACATTGTTTGGTCACACGGGAAATGTCTTCGAATCCTTCAATCTTTCTTTTGATTTTTAGGATGAATTCTTCTCCAAGGTTTTATAAGCTAGGTGTGGCATAAAAATAAGTGGCAAATTTCTTTTTTACTTAGTCTCCTTATGATTGTTGCATTATGAGTGATTTTTTGGAGGGATCTTCTATAGAGGAAAAATTCAATTTAAATTTTCTAAAACCAATCTCCTCACCATCTTCACAATAGACTAGGATTGAACACACATAGTTTTATAAATCAATGTTGATATTTTTTAATACCAAGGCTTCAAAAATTACTTGAAATGCCATTTAACCACCCTGTGAAGTTGCAAGCATACTTGACTTATCGTCCAAGAGACTTTGCGTATATCCTTGTTATTTGTATTTAAAAAAAAAAAATTTAGTGGATTTTCTCCTTATTCCATTTGTATTCATGGTAAATATGGATAGTAGGTGGTGGCATGAGACTCCTTACAAGGAAGACAATGGTTTAAACCTCTTTCCCCTTTATTTTTTTTATCATAATTAGAGCATTTCCAATCCTCGATGATCACCTTTATAGAGGTGGTCAACCCTTTATCACACCCATGGATGCTAGTGCAATAGCAAACAAATGCTAGCAAAGTTTTGTAAGGGCACAAATGAAGGCTTGAATTTTTTGTTTTAGTTATAAGAAAATTGACGTTAAGGTAATATGTGCCAAGCTATTTTTACTTCCATCACCACAACATGGAAGGATGGCTAGCCCATCAAATGTAGGTCATTGAGATCAAGAGATTGATAGTTTGTGTTGTAAGTATTACATTATTTGATCCCCTTATAAATAACAATTTGGTAGTTGATTTATATTTTATAATGTGTCAATATGAGAGAAAGTGCAAGGTGTTTAAGAAAGAGAATGAAGAGTCACATTGATATGTGGTAAGATGAGAGTTTTGTCTTTATGAGAGGAATATGAAAGGATGCATCTCCTAGATGTTTGAGGAGCAATAGTAAAAGTACTGAAAAGTTATGTAAAATTATATATTGGAGATATCTCCTAAGGCAATGTAATTAATATAATACAATATAATATTATAATATAATCAACCTTGGGTTATGTGTGGTCCATGCCAACCCTTATACAATATAATATCATATCCTCGTATGTCTATTCCTAGGTACCCTAACAATCCTCTTATATATTCTTAGGCTAAGGATTGACTAGAGTGGGAAGATGATATGCTTATATAATACTAGGCCTTTATAAAGAATAGGACATGTGAGTTTATTTCTATTTTGGAAGGGAAGAATGTAGTTGGATGCAAATGGGTTTATAAGATCAAGTATACTTTGTATGGTCATGAGAAGAAACAAAATATACACCTTGTTGAAAATGGTTTATCTCAATAGGAGTGAGTAAATTATTTTGATATTAGCTCCAGTGGCTAGGATGGACTCAATCAGGATGATTATGTATATAGCTACTTCATATATATGGAAGATGGGTTAGATGGATGTGAAGGGTGTACTCCTACATGGTGATATTTAAGAGGAGATATACATGTAACAACCATATGGATTTGAGATTCAGGTCCCTACTACTTTAGTTTGTCAATTGACTAGGCCATTGTACGAACTTAAGGAGGCACCTCACACTTTGTATGAGAAGATTAACTCTTTTTTTTATTACCTTTGGATTTTGATGATGAGGAGACTTTGGTGATTTTTATTTATTTTAATGATCTTATCCTTGCTGAAAGCTCTCTTGTTATTATTTAGGATATGAAGTCACAACTTTGTTCTACTTTTGAGATGATAGATTGAGGGATCCTACACTACATTTTGGGGATTCAGATCGATTAAATAGATTTTAGCATTACCATTTCATAGCCCAAGTATGGTTTGAATCTTCTTTAATGTTTCAATATTGAGGGATGCAAGTCTAATTGGACCCCTTTTGCTTTAGTTGTAAATATTCTAGTTGATTATACAACTCATTTGGTGGATGTTCCTTTGTATAAATCTCTTATAGTGGACTTCTCTATCTCACTCACACAAAATTGATATAGCCTTTAATATTAGCTATTGTTCTAGGTATATGTAGGTAGCCTAAAAGAGTCACTATACCATGACCCAAAGAATTCTTAGTTGTATCTAAGGAACTTATTAGATGGGTATTCACTACTTAGTTGACTTCCCTCCAATTTTTCTAGGGTTTTCATATGTTCATTGAATGATTTGTATAAAAGATAATCCACCATAGAATTTTTGTTCTATTTAGGATCCAATCCTATTTCTTTCTAAATACTATTTCTTTATATCATAGTCTTCTACAAGAGCTGATTATTGTGTGACCAATCACACAAATAAGCATCTATAGTAGTGTTGGTAGTGTAAGCCTTACTATCTTAAAATATCACAAGTCCAAAAATAAATAAGCCAAACTATTAAAGGTTGAAATATCAATAACAAGAGTATAATTATATATGTGGGCAATCAAATATATATCTAGGCCAATATAATAATGAAAATTAAATTAAATTATAAGATCAAATATGATTGTAAAATGACCAATATCATTCATGAATATGCAAAAAAATTACAATGAAAGAATGGAGTATCATGTATATAATCTTCTTTCTCACTAGGTACATTGTATGGAGCTTTGTATCCATAATATAGATGTATAAGATAACTCTTCAAGTTCTTGACTGTTACAATTCTTACATAACTTTTGGTTTCTCATCTTGCCACTTGTATGCAAGACTCTTGACTTTATAATTACTCTACTCTCATGACACTTGTGCATATCCTGCACATAGAGAGAAATATAAACTATAGATCAAATAATGTAATATTCTCTAACATCCCCTATATTACATTATTTGATGTGAATTATCTTGATGTACATAGATGATTCTAGAATATCTGAAATTTGTTTCAACCAAGTGCATTTGTAAAAATATTTGCAATCTAATATTCAATGGAAACATGCTTCAACTGAATATAATGATTTTGAATATAATCTTTGATAAAGTGGCATTAAGCTTCAATGTATTTTTTCTTTCATGAATAATTGGATTTTTGATCAAATTAAGTACTCCTTGATTATCATAGTTTAATATTGTAGGATCTATCCAGATTCCAATATCTAACAATATATATTATAAACAAAGTTCCTCACATACATATTTTGCTACATGATGTTTTGCTTTTGTAGATGAAAGCGGTATTGCATGCTATTTTTTATTGTATCAAGAGAGAGGTCCAAAGCCAAGATATAATACATAAATTGATGTGGATTTTCTATCATCTATAGACCCATCATAATTAGAATCTGAATATCCCTATAGACAAGACTTGTTATCATCTTCATTTCTTTTATATATTAGTCCATATTTTATAGTCTTGCTAATATTGTAGTATTTACTTTGTATCTTTCCAATGACTTTCTCTAGGTTCTTACATGAATCTTGAAAGATAATTTATAGTAAAAACTATGTCTGGTCTAGCATTTGTTAAATATAGAAGACTTCCAATTAATTGATGATATATAATGGCTAGAACTAGTGCTATTTAATTATTTCTAGATAATTGTAATCCTTGTTCTATAGGTGCATCTTTGGATTTACAAATTTTCATTATATATTTTTCAAGTAATGATTTTGCATACTTTGTTTGTGTTATTGTAATATTATTTTTACTTTGAAATTTTTTCAAACCAAGACAATAATGAAAAAGCCCCAAATATGTCATTTCAAAATCCTTTTCTAGGTCCTTTTTAAATTCATCTATCAGACTTCTAGAGCTTCCTATAATTACTATATAATCAAGATATACTATAAGTACTATTCTATCTAGTCTAAGTTTTTTTTTTTTGTATAGAGATTTGGATCTGATAAACTTCTTTTAAAATTGTGTTGTAACAAATGATTATTAATCTTTATATACCATGCTCTTGGTGCCTACTTTAGACCATATAAATATTTGTTCAACTTACAAACCTTTTGTTCTTGTCCTTTGATCACAAATCCTTCTAGATATGACATATATACTTCTTCTTTGATATCACCATTAAGAAATGCACTTTTTTACATCCATTTGATGAAGTTTACATCCAAGGTGTATTGCTAAAATACAAATTGTTCAAATAGTAGTCATTCTTGTTGTCGATGCAAAAGTTTCTTCATAATCTATTCCTTCTATTTGAGTATATCCTTTTGTAACTAATTGAGCTTTGTATTTGTCTAGAGAACCACATGCTTTGTATTTTATCTTGTAGACCCACTTACATCCTACTACTTTCTTTCCTTGTGGTAGATCAACTAAATTCCATGTTTTATTTTCATTAATGTTGCATATTTTGATTCCATAGCTATCTTCCATTTGAGATGACTTAAAGAAGCTTGAGTAGTCATAGGTTCTACTAAAAAACTTATCTATCCTCTATTTATTCTTGTTAGGCTATGATTTTGTGATCTTGTGGTAGTAAAATCTCATATTTATTCTAGCTTTGAGTCCTTAAGTGTATCTCCAAGACATATTGGTTCTTTCCTTTGTAGTGTAGTAGTAGTTTCTAAATTTTTAATTTCTTCATCATATGTGTTGGGAATTTACCATGTACAAACAATACACAACCTATAAAAAAAAATAATAACAACAGAAATGGAGAAATAGTTCAAACCCTAGTTAAGCCCCCATAAGCAAAATAGGAAACAATGCAATAAACAACAAGCAATCACACAAATGTAAGAGACACAAGATATACGTGGTTCGGGTAGTGTACCCTACATCCATGAAGAAATAATCAGTCCTTTGTATTAGCAATAATACAACAATCTTCTCCACTTGTACAATGTCTCCTCCCCTCTCTTCCTCCAAACCAGAAAAGAGCATTCACATATATGACGACCTTTACAATACAAAATATATAGAGATTCGTGACTTTTCCACTACCCGAAACCACATAGTGGTGTCAAAATACAATGGGCCAAAACCATGGGTTGAAACCACCCATACGGTTATCACGTTCTTTTGAAAAGTGTTTTTCACCAAGAAATACAGTTAATTTTTCAAAAATTTCTACAGGGGCGTTGCCCCTTGGAACCCCGTTCACATTCCTATTGTTGATCGTTGCCCATCAACAATATTTAATGGCCTTGGAACCCCGCCAAAAATATTTAATGGTAATTAATTCCTTTCTTATCAATTTGGCTCCATTACCTAACAATATGTTTCTGATTTTGATTCTTCACTTGATGAAACTTCTTCTTCTAAAAGAGTTAGAATTGTTCCTATCTATTTTTTGTTTAATAACATTTTTATTTTCCTCATCAAATACTACATTTCGGCTTATGTAGATTTTATTTGTAGTTGAATAAATTATTGAATACTCATCATAACCAAGAAATATCCACATATAGTTTTGTCATCCACTTTAGTTCTTGTTTGCCTTGGAACATGTATGTATGTCTTACATCCAAAGATTCCTAACTGTTATATTATTGGTTTTTGTCCTGACCATACTTCTTCAGGTGTAACATTTTTCAGTATTCTTATGGATGACCTATTTTATAAGTACACAAATTTTTTGACCACTTATACCTAATATTGATGATCAAGATGAACTTATTTGTCATACAACAAACCATTTCCATAATAGATCTATTTTGTCTTTCTACAATACCATTTTATTGAGGTGAATATGTTGTGGTAAGCTGCCATTTTATACCAATTGTTTATAAGAAAAAATTAAATTCCTTTGATAAAAATTCTCCTCCTTTGTTTGAATGAAGACTCTTGATCAATTTTTCTATTGCTTTTTCTACTAATTGTTTAAATTATTTAAAGCAACTAAATGCTTTTGATTTGAATTTCATAAAGTACACTCATATTTTCTTACAATAGTCATCATGTTACAACCCCAATAAAGCATAGTTGGATATATTTCCAATTGTAATTATTTTTCATTGAATTCATTATAAATAAGAATAGAGTTATTTCATTTGATCAATCATCGAAGAATTTAATCCGATTGTGTATAGATGCAAGAGACTTCACCCTCTCTAAGTGGCTATGGAACTTTGCCTCTCTGAGTGGCTGGATTTGATTTCATTGGATTGATTTGATTATTACTACTTCACTATTTATTTCGTTTGATGTAATAATGATTTCTTTCATTAATAATTCATAATTGTTTGGAAGTTTGGTTCAAGTGGTATCATAGCTATGATTCTGAAAGTGCACATAATTTTTTTTTGGAAATCATACACCAAACGAAGCAAGGATTTTGCATGATTTTTTTTCGTGTTCTGGCGATTTCATTTTTAGTTTTAGCAATAATTGAAGAACTAGGCAGAAATCACCTTGCATCAACATCCGCAGGGAACGTCAAATTGCACCATTGCAGTGTTTATGAAAAATAGAACTTAAGGCACCAAAAAGGAGAAGGAGATTTGGAGTATAACAACGTTTTAATTTCTTCTAGATAACCATAGAGATACAATGATATACTTTCTATGCACTGAATGCTGGCAAATCATACGACACATACTAACAGATCGATTTTCGCTCTTCATAAACCTTGAGGCAAACACTAGAAGATCACACGATACATACTGGCAGGTTCAATCTCATTATCATTTTCATTCGCATCACAGATGGACGGAGAACAAAGGCACAAAAGCAAACAATTTTTTTTTTTTTCTAGTTTATAAGGTTAATTTTTGACCAATTAAAATGCATGAAGAAACCCTAATTTGCTCCCTCCATTTGTAGCTAGATGCATGGTAGTTGGATTCATAGATGAGCGATTTTTTTTGGGCAGACATGGTACAACTATTTTTCGATAACCTCATTACTGATGGTTGTGTTTTTCGGTGATTCCCAGGCATTTATGATTTATGACATCACACAAGTAAGTTTTTTTTTTTTATTGCTTTTGCTATCCCACATTTGCTTAATGAAGGTAATTTATGAGATTTAAGAATACCAACAAGCACTAAAGTTTATGATCACCTCTTGGTGGTCACGATGGTTCCCGCATTTGCGCATGAAGGGTGGTAACGCTAACTCAACGTTGTTATAGCAATGACTTTGATAAGCCCCTATTGTTTAATTCTAACTCTGATAGCCCATGGGTGATGGTACCTAAAATAGCTATTATAAGTTGACTCGATGATAACTCTAATAGTCGTTGTTTGTATCCCACTATGGCATTGACTCTGATAGCTTACTAGATGCTAACTTTGATAGTCATCATCTAACAACCCATTGTGACATTGGGCGATTAGTCATTATGACATTGCACAATTAAATGTTGTGATATTGTGACGTTGACCATTGGAAATTTTGATGAAGTTTGACAGTTGCAGTCAAATTATGACTGCACAGTTGACAATAAATTTTTATTGCAGTTGACAAATTTTTTTTACCGACATTCCAAATTTAATTTTAAGTTTCCTTGACACCACTATCACGAAGGAAGACAAAGTTCCTACCATTTTCAAGACACTTCAAATTGAAAATTAGGTTCCAGTAGCACCACAAAGTGCATGAGTGATCCAACTACACAAAACAAGTGGAATAAAGGAGCAAACAGAAGATTACAACATATTGATAGGCCACATGATTTATCTATGAGCAACAAGAAATGCCAACCTAGAAATCAAGGTATGCAACATAATACCCCCTTTAGAATTAATAGCTTTGATCCACACCACTGGTCATCACTTAATTCCATGGCTTCACCTAATAACTTTGATCCTTCATCTCCAAATCCTAACAGTTCCACTCTGCCTACCCATAACATCATCACTCAAATTTCCAATAGTGTCGATCCTCATGTGTGCCAATGTCTCTCACAACAACAAACAAACATTACTAATATTTTTTCCATACTACAATGACTTGAGGACTCGATTGATAAACTTACCCCTCCCAATAATCAAACATCACAAAATATCCTCAACCCACAACCTTTAACTATTCGTCAAACACTAGAGTCTGTAGGATCTACTCTTGATTTTGATCCTTCGATAGGTGGTGCTTCCAAATTCTTGGAATGGCCTCATGATGTTCAAGTTCCTCACACTGACATGCCTAATTTTGAAGGATATGATCCTAGAGGATGGATAGCCAAAATGGATGGTATTTTCCATCTATACCATATACCAGAAACAAGTCATGTCACATTTGCATCTTCTAAACTAGGTACCCAAGCCTATCAATGGTTTTTATGGTAGCTTCGTCAACATAATCACCCTCTTATGTGGCCTGAATTTAGGGAACTATTCCTTAAAATATTTGATAAGGGCTCTTCCTCATCATACGTGGTTCACCTCATGGAACTCAAGCAAACAGGTTCAGTAGAGGACTATGTCATTGAGTTCACAAGTCTTCTCACCTATACACATGAATTGAATTCAGTAGTAGTGGTCTCCACTTTTCGTCATGGTCTCAAGGATAAAATTCAAAAGGAAGTTGACATGCATGATCCTTGTACTCTTGATGATGCCACACGTATAGCTCAAGCAATCGAAAATAAGCTCCAAGATGTTGTTCCCTATAGACATGATTCTAACTTTCATCGTCCTTATCACAATAATGATCGCTCCATAGGATTTTTTTGCTATAAATGTCATTCACATCATCCAAGAGATCAAGCTTGTACAAAACATACAAACTTTCTCGTAAAATATGATAATGTATCAATTACTGATGAAGAATATTTAACTCAATCAGAGCCACTCACAGATCCAGGACAACAAACAACATACATAAATGAAGTAACACATGAAGATGATACTATTACTCTTTCGGTTCATGCACTTATGGGGCTTCAAGCTCATCATACTATCAAGGTACAAGGATTCATTAGACAAAAATATATTCATGTGTTGATTGATTCTGGAAGTACACATAACTTTATAGATTTTAAGACAACCAAATCCTTGGGCTTGTATATCAATACTTCCAATCAAGATAAGTTTCAAGTACTGATTGCAAATGGTGGTAATGCTCAATGTGTTGGTCAAACATCTCAAGTTACTATGCAAATGGGGAATTATAATTGGTGAGGTACTCTCTTCATTATGAACCTGGGAAGCTCAGATGTCATTTTGGGAGCACAATGGCTATCTCAACTAGGCGATGTTACTATTAATCTACAAAAATTATACATCAAGTGGACAGAGAATGGGAAGGTCATTTATCTTCAAGGAATTCAACCTCCTCCTTCCAAGGTTGTGAGTTCACATAGCATGGAGAAGATATTGAAGAAAGGTGGTTATGGTTTTATTGCCCAAGTGAATTCCATAGAGGCTCAATCATTGGATTCATCTACTACAACTCTTCCAAAGGATCTTCAAAACATAGTGGATAGTTATGAAGAAGTCTTCTATGAACCAAAGGATCTACCTCCTAGGCACACTCATGATCATGCTATACATATGATCCCTGGAAGTGTACCTCCTAATGTGCGTCCCTATCATTATCCACAGCCCCAAAAGTTAGAAATTGAGAAGTTGGTTCAAGAGATGTTAGAGCATGGAATCATTCATCCAAGCATTAGTCCTTATTCCTCACTAGTGGTAATGGTACGTCATAAGGATAACTCATGGTGCATGTATCTTGATTTTTATCCTCTCAACAAAATCACTATCAAAGATAAGTTTCCTATCCCTGTTATAGATGATTTGTTAGATGAATTACATGGTGCTAGTTATTTTACCAAACTAGACTTACGCTCTGGTTTTCACCAAATTTGGGTTAGAGAAGAGGATATCCCTAAAACTACTTTTCATACACATGAGGGTCATTATGAGTTCCTAGTCATGCCCTTTGGTCTCACTAATGCCCCTTCTACTTTTCAAAGTCTCATGAACCATGTATTTCATCATTTTATTTGTAATTTTGTCCTAGTTTTCTTTGATGATATCTTAATATACAACAAATCTTGGAAGGATCACCTAGTTCATGTTGACAAAGTCCTTCATCTATTATAAAAGGAAAAAATCTTTGTTAAAATATCCAAATGTGCCTTTGGGGTCAAAGAGGTAGAATATTTGGGTCATATAGTATCTCATGAAGGAGTCAAAGTAGATCCTAATAAAATCAAAGCTATTCAAGATTGGCCCTTACCAAAATCCCTCAAAAAACTTCATGGATTTCTAGGACTCATAGGATATTATAGAAAAATTATCTACAACTATGGCAAGATTGCAACACCTCTCATTGCTCTTACCAAAAAGGATGCTTTTATTTGGAATGAAGTTGCTTCTCAAGCCTTCCAATCCCTCAAGGAAGCTATGTGTTCCACTCCAGTTTTGGCCACTCCTAATTTTAACAAGCCTTTTGTCATTGAGTGTGATGCTTCTGGTATAGGTATTGGTGCTATTTTAATGCAAGAGGGTCATCCATTGGCTTTTGAAAGCAAGCAAATTTTAAGCAAGAATTTGGGATGATCTACTTATGAGAAGGAAATGCTAGCTATTTTACATACCATAGAGAAATGGAGGTATTATTTATTAAGTAGTCATTTCATCATTAAGACTGACCATAGTAGCCTTAAGCATTTCTTAGAACAACATCTCTCATGCCCTGAACAAAATAAATGGATGACCAAACTATTGGGTTATGATTTTGTCATTGAGTATAAGAAAGGCAAAGAAAATATGGTAGCTGATGCCTTGTCTTAAAAATACGAGGATGAGGTGACCATCAATGCCATCTCGGGTCCTTGTCCACAATGGTTGTCTCAACTTCAAGAAGAATGGTTGGCTAATTTAGAAACTGCTCAAATCATTCAAGATATGAAAACAAGATCATCAATGCATTCTTACTTCTCATATTCATATGGAGTGCTTTGCAAGAAATATCACATCTATCTTTCATAAGGTTCCACTATTAAATCTATGGTTCTCCAAGAATTGCATGCATCCCCTCTAGCAGGACACTCAGGATTCTTGAAAACATACCAACAGGTGAAGCAATCATTTTATTGGAAAGGCTTAAAATCATATGTCAAGATATTTGTGGTTGAATGTGAGGTATGTCAACGTAACAAAGGTGAAACAATTAAATCTCCGGGGCTGCTGCAACCCTTACCTATTTTGGACTGCCAATGGGAGCACATATCCATGGATTTCATTGAGGGTCTTCCCAAATTAGAGGGTAAAATAGTGATCTTTGTGGTCGTGGATCATCTTTCCAAATATGCTCATTTTTATGCACTACAACATCCCTACTCAGCAAGTAAGGTGGCCAAGGTATTTCTTGATTCCATTTTCAAGTTACATGGTATACCCAAAACTATTGTGAGTGATCGTGATCCTATTTTCACTAGCAAATTTTGGAAGGAATTGTTTAATCTTAGTGGTACCAAGTTGAATATGTATTCTTCATATCATCCCAAGTCTGATGGTCAGATAGAAATAGTTAAGAAATATTTGGGTACTTACCTTCTTTGTCTTGCTTAAAAAAGTAAATATCATTGGATTCAATGGCTTTCATTAGCCAAATGGTGGTATAATACTTACAATTTTTCTCTTAAGATGTCTTCATTCGAGGCTTTGTATGGTTAAAAGCCTCCAACAATCACAGACTATGTTCCAGGCTCTTCCAAAGTAGCCCAAATAGATTATTTGTTACAACAATGTCAGATTATGCTTAAAATTATTAAAGATAAATTGATCCAGACACATAATTGTATGAAGTAGCAACAAGACTTACATCGTTTGGAACAAAAATTCAATGTAGGAGATATGGTATTTTTGCGCCTCCAATATTATAGGTAGTTGTTATTGAAGATAAAGTCTAGTCAAAAGTTAGCTCCTCGATTTTATGGGCCCTACAAAGTAATTCGTCACATTGGTGAAGTAGCATATCAATTGGAGCTTCCACCCTCTTCTCACATTCATCCAGTTTTTCATGTATCTTGTCTTAAACAAGTTACTAGCCAAAAGGTGCAATCTCAAATAGAGATTCCAATACTTGATGAAGAAGGTCGAATAACTCTCCAACCTGAAGCAATATTGCAATCTAGAGTATGTCATCTTTGATCACGTCAAATTTAGGAATTTTTAATTAAGTGGCAAGACCTTCCAGAAGAAGATGCTATATTGGAGCCTGAGAGTATTTTCCAGCTTTGAGGACAAAGCTTTCTAGGGGGGAGCCATGTTACAACCTCAATATAGCATATTCAACTGTATTTCCAATTGTAATTATTTTTTATTGAATTCATTTATAAATAGGAATAGAGTTATTTGATTTGATCATCATCAAATAATTTAATACGATTGCATATAGAGGAAAGGGACTTCACCCTCTCTAAGTTTGCTTCACATCAACAAATAGTTGATAATATCTATATCCTCCAAGACCACTAGCATTCATTGGACCACATAAATCTGTATGTATTGCTTCCAATGGTTCTTGAGCTCTATATCAACAAAGTTCAAAAGGTATTCTAGGTTTTTTTCCTACAAGACATTCTAGATAAACTATAGATTCCCATGAGAGTTTAGGTAAACCTTTAACCATTTGATGTTTACTCATCTCATTTAATGAAGATGCACTTATATGTCCTAGACTTTTATGCCAAAGTTCTTTTGTTTCTACAATACCTATTGTCAAAGCCATATTTGATGACGTGTCTAAAATAAATAGACTATTTTTATAAGATCTAGAAGCTAAATTTTCCTTGTTTGGTAATAAGGCATCTTTTATTGTTTTTAACAAATTTGAATTCAACTACTAAATTTTGATCCATTAATTGATATATTGGAAGAATATTAGCAGTTAATCCAAGTACATATAGTACAACATTAATTATCTCTTTTTCATTTTATAAATCAATTAGAACATCTCCCACTTCTTTGACTTTATAAGTCATACTATATGCTATAACAACTAGTTTTTCATATTTTTATTGAAAGGATTTAAACCATTGTCTATTTCTTGTCATATGTCTACTTTCTCTTGAATAAATGTACTAGTAATCCATGATATATTCAATGATCTAATTCCTTTGAAGTTGTAAATCTTAAATCTCCCAATCCCTCAAATAAGAAATTTACAATTTTCTTTTTAAATTTTCTAAACCTTTGATGTAGAAATCCTTTTAACTCCCTAATACATTAAATTTGCAAATTTTTTAATTTAAAATTTCAAAAGTTTTTCAAAAATTTTAAACTTTTCAAATCTTCAAAATGCTTCAATAACAAGAAAAAAGAACTCAAAGACATAACTCCTTTTAACTCCAATATCTAATTCTTCAAACTCTTCAACCACTTAAAAACTTAATAAACTTCAAATTTACTAATAGTTAGCCTTTTAAACATTATTAAACCTTGTAGTGACCCTTATTACTCCATATATAAAATTATAGATTTAAAAAAATCAAAATATTACCTTTTGAAGTATTAATCAAGGTGCATTAAATTTAACTCCACTTAATTCAAATTCAATCTTTCCTTCCAAAATATTAAATATGCACCAAAAAATATAAGTGTAATGCATAAACATTACCTAATGTGGTGTCGATGGATATAAAAATCCTCAAGTCTCCTCACATTCATCAATGCTCATCAATGCTCCTCAACACTGCTCAACTCTCATCAACATTCCTTAACGTTGCTCCACGCTCATAAACACTCCTCAACACTACTCAATGCTGCTCAAATTTGCTAAAATATACTCAATGTGTCTAACTTTTCAACATTCAAATTCATTTACCTATGAAAAAGACATCCACATCCTTTCTCACCTAATGGCTCTTTTATTCTTCGCCTCCTATCTCTTGCTATTCTTGAGGGTTCGTTCTTTCTCAAATGCTACCTATTGCCTCCTATTTCTTGATGTTCTCAAGCATCATTATGAGTCTCCTTTGGTAGCTTACTGTATGTGCTCTCACCTGGTAGCTTGTTGTATGTGCTCTCACCTGGTAGCTTGTTGAATGGCTCATTGTATGTGCTCTCACTTGGTAACTTGTTAAATGGCTCACTGCATGTGCTCTTTCCTGGTAACTTTTTGAATGCCTCACTATATGTGCTCTCACTTGGTAACTTGCTAAAATATGTGCTCTTATTAGTGCATTTATATCTCACCACTTTGGTTATGATCTTCTTTCCTTTAGTGCTTAGTATTTCCTATCTTGCTTTGAAGATAGTGCTCTTGATATCTTCTACCTTGAAGACAACTCTTTGGTTACAATATCTTTACCTAGAAGATAACTCTCTGGTCATGATATATTCTATCTAGAAGATAGTGCTCAACATCAAGAAATAACACTTTGATGTCCTCTATTCTACCTTGAAGAATATATGCTCTAATAGTGCCAAAGTCTCTCTGTTATTCCTTGAAAGATAGTGTCTTCCTAGCACTTGAGTCTAACTCTATCTTAATAATATTTTGTTGTTCACAACTATGATCTTAAATTTCAATATTCCTTCTCTTATACTATTTTCTATGCTGGCCTCTTGACCTCTATATAGACCTCTCTATGGTAGTGCATAGTTACACTAATAGATTTAATATCTAGTATGGATTCTTAGCTGAATACTGCACCAAAAATCTTATCCATGACCAAGACTTGAGAAGCTTATAATGCTTTATTATTTACTTATTCTCTATTCTGTAGAAAATTTATATTGCTTCTTCTTCTCTAGAAGCCAAGTTCTATCTCCTATAAGCTTTAAATACTCCTCAATCTCTTGGAAGCTATGATGCTTCTCAATTTTTTGGAAGCTATGATGCTTCTCAATATCTAGAAGCTATGATGCTTCTCAATCTCTAAACACTTTCTCCAATGTCTTAGGTCACACCTATGAACAAAATATGATTATCCTATTTTTCAAAATTAATATTAGGATGACTATGAATATCCCCCAATGATCAACTTTCTCTTGAGTTGGCTCTCTCTCAATCTTCAATAATGATTCTCCTATTTTTCTCTAGAGAATCCATAATATTATCAGGGCGACTGTGAATGTACCCTCAATATCTCCTCAATCAGACCTTCAAAAATAGAGTCCTAGTCTTCACTGCTATAAAAGTCGATAGACTTAAATATAACAGTGACTAAAAAAATAACTCTTTAAAAAATGGATAGAGTTAAGTGGCAACTCTAATACCACTGTTGACGTTTAAGCCTTACTATCTCAAAATATCATAGGTCTAGAAGTAAATAATCCACAATATTAAAGGGTCAAAATATCAATAATAAGAGTGAAACTATATATATGAGCAATCAAATATATATATAGGCCAATATAATAATGAAAATAACATTCACTTATAATATCAAATATGAATGTAAAATGGCCAATATCATTCATGAATATGCAGAAAACTTATAATCAAAGAATGGAGTATCTTGTATATAATATTCTTTCTTACTAGTTACATTGTATGGAGCTTTATCTCCATAATATAGTTGTATAAGATAACTCTTCAATTTCTTGATTGTTACAATTCTTACATAACTTTTGGTTTCTCATCTTGCCACTTGTATGCAAGACTCTTGACTTTCTAATTACTTTACTCTTATGACACTTGTGCATATCCTACACATAGAGAGAAATATAAACTATAGATCAAATAATGTAATATTCTCTAACAAGTAGATGATCACGATTTTGGAAGAGATTGACATTCCTTAGATTTTTCTAGTCACTCTTTGATGTGATAATTAGAGCACCATCTAGCTTATCTTTAATCTAGTGTTCCATCAGTGGACTAATCACAGAGATATTTGGATGCATTTTGTGAGATGATTTTATGCACATGGGATGCTTGATCTAGTTTTTGTTCCTTTTAATAGAGTAGGTAGTATATATCCTAACCAAGGTCATGTCTATGGTTACTTTTATATGCATATAGGATCTACTTGGTGTAGGAGAGTGCCCCTTAAAGAGGGATAGCAAATAAGGGTCTCTCTTTTTGTCCCTCATTCATATAAATGGGAAAATTGAAATTGAAGAACGTGGACTTATACTGAGAGGGGGGGTGAACAGTATAAGACTTAACCAATTTATAATTTTAACTTTAGATAGCAGTGGCATTAACACAACATTAATCAAGACAGAAAGCATCACACATTGAAGACCCATTTTTAACGTGGTTCACCCAGAATGGCTGGGCTACGTCCACAAAACTTTTCTCTAAAAGTTATCTCAAATTTCTTTGGGAATCCTTCCCAATTACAATGTTTATGAGCCTCGGCCCAAAGGAGATACCTTCCCCTAATCTCGAGTTCGTGGGCACCAACCCACAGGAGACACCAATCCCCTAGCTCTGCTCTGACTGGTGATCCTCTAGAAGACCTCTACCTCCGCTGCCCTTAGCAAATGGAACTCTATCCATAGAAGACACCTGTCCTCCCTGCTCTGGCTGGAGACCTCTGTCCTCAACTCTATCACCTCCAAAGCTGGTCCTCGAATTTGCACTAAACACAGTCCTTTCGTCTAGCACAAATGTCCTCGTTCTCTTTCTTTGATCTATACCAAACACAGTCCTTCGATCTCGGCACAAATTTTCCTCGAATCTACACCAATCTCTCGTCCTCAATGTCCTCATTTCACATGTTCACAACATTTCACTTTTTGCTCTCTATGCGCTCTTGCTTCGCACTTAGCTCGATTCGACACGACTCGCTCTCTACGCACCGTGGACTTAACTTGCACACATTCGATACATACAAATCTCGAAACATCCCTCCTTTTATAACAAAAATTTCAAGATCAAAACCTTAATCTTAGTCGTTACAACCCTAAACTTTGTCGGCTCAAATTTAACTTTGTCGGCTTCAAATGCCTTTGTAACTCTTTTGTAGCTTTGGCCGCGAAACTACAACATGTCACGATATCATGACACCTTTGCAACCGTACACTTTCTTTTGGCTTTTGTCATGATATCATGACACTTCAGCCTTTAAATTCTTTTCACATATCATGACACTTCTCCCTTCGTCGACCTCCTTTCTACTTTTGTCACGAAATCGTGACACTTTAGCCTCTGAGACTTCGTCTTCACTTCGTCATGAAATCGTGACACTCTCGTCTTCATAACCTTCCTCTCTACTTTTGTCATGAAATCGTGACACTTCACCTATATTAAATTGACCTTCTTTTTTATCACGAAATCGTGACACTTCTGCTTTCTGCTTTCTTTCTCACTGTCATGAAATCGTGACACTTTCTCATCCGTACGCTTTCCCTTCATCCTGTCGTGAAATCGTGACACTTTCTTCATCCACTTTTCTCCACACGTCTGAAATCGTGACAGTTCTCACTTCAAACCTTTCCTTTGTTGCATGTCACAAAATCGTGATAGTTCTCACTAAATTTTCATGCAAATCGTGACAGTTCTCACTTTGAACTTAGCATGTCGCGAAATTGTGACACTTTTCGAGTTACTTTCTCTCTCTTCGAACTTGTCATGAAATCATGACAGTTCATACTACGGACTCTCTCTTCTACATTATGTCACGAAATCGTGACACTTTTTCGTTCGTACAACCTTCCTTGCAATATGTCACGAAATCGTGACACTTTTCCTTCTCTGCCTTCCTGCTCTTTTCAAGTCATGAAAATGCGACATGTCACGAAATCGTGACACTTTCCACCTTGCTCTCCTTCTTTGCCAACATGTCACGAAATCGTGATAGTTTTCTCCACTTGCCTTTTCTCTTCCAACATGTCCGAAATCGCGACGATTTTCTCGCTTCTTCTCTCTCTTCTAACATGTCACGAAATCGTGACAGTTTTGCCAGATCTTTCTCTCTCCTCTAACATGTCACGAAATCATGACAGTTTTTCCAGCACTTTCTCTCTCCTCTAACATGTCGCGAAATCGCGACTATTTTTCTTGCCTGCTGAAAACACTTTTCTTACTTGTCTTTTTCTTTGATCTTTTGCAAATGGGCCACTATGGTCTTCTTGGAAACTCACTGTCCATGCTCCGAATCCCTTGAACTTGTCATGCCGTAACCTTCAACAAAACAAATTATTTGACATCAAATCAAATTCCTTCAAAAGCTTCTTGACATCAATGACAACTTCTACACTTGAGCAAAGGCAATGTACCCAAGGTACCCAAAATTGCCAACAATCTCCCCCTTTGTCATTGATGGCAAACCTTTACGAAAAACACTTCTCAAGAGCCAAAACTGAAACCAACCTGTGCTAACAACTCGAGAATCTTCCTTTGAAGTTTTGCTCCCCCATACTTGAAGCTTTCCTCTTCACTTTGAAGCTCTCCCCCTTACTCATATCTCTCCCCCTTTGTCATCAATGGCAAAGGGTCACCTTTGGGGCTCGGGACTAAGAATGAGCCTCTTAGCTTAGTCCCTCCCCCACCTCCCGATGAGGTGATTAATTCTGGGGTGGGAGTACAACTCCCAATTTCTCCCTTAGATACTCAAACGTGTCTCTTGGAAGAGGTTTGGTGAAGATATCTGCAATCTGCTCTTTAGTAGACACATACTCTACCTTGACCTGCTTGTCTTGCACTTTCTCCCTTAGAAAATGATACTTGATGGAAATATGCTTTGTCCTTGAGTGCATTACCGGATTTTTGGAAATACTTATGGCACTTGTATTATCACAAAGAATGGAGATGGGTTGTTCATGCTTGACTTTGAAATCCTCCAAGGTGGTTTTCATCCATAAAACCTGTGTGCACCCAGCCACCGCTACTATGTATTCAGCCTCTACTGTAGATAAGGAAACTGAAGGTTGTTTCTTACTTAGCCAAGAAACCAAACTCTTTCCCATAAAGAATGCTCCACCACTAGTGCTTTTCCTGTCATCAATACCGCCTGCCCAATCTGCATCTGTATAAGCTGTGAGGGTGAAATCATCACCTTTGGGATACCAAAGCCCAAAGTCCATAGTGCCCTTCAAATATCTGAATATCCTCTTAACTGCTATAACATGAGATTCTTTTGGAGCTTCCTGAAATCTTGCTACTAACCCAACGGCCTGCATGATATCTGGTCTGGTAGTTGTACTATATAGTAAACTGCCAATCATAGATCTGTACAACCTCTGATCTGCCACTGGAGATTCATCATCTTTACTCATATTGCACCCTTGTAATCATTGGAGTACACACTGGTTTGTTGTCCATCATCCCAAATTTCTTCAACATTTCTTTGATATACTTTCCTTGAGAGAGAAATATACCATCTTTTGATTGAGCAATCTGAAGACCTAAAAAGAATGACAACTCTCCAATCATAGACATCTCAAATTCCTTCTGCATGGTGTTAGCAAAAACTTTGCACATCTGAGTATTATTTCCCCCAAAAATAATATCATCAACATAGACAACCATAATCAACATATCATCATCTTCATCCTTAATATACAAATTGCTATCTTGCCATGCCTTTCCTGAAGCCTTGCTCATGAAGATACCCATCAAGTCTTGAGTACCAAGCCCTAGGTGCTTGCTTTAACCCATACAAGGCCTTTTTTAGTTTACACACATAGTCTGACTGTTTCGAGAGAGACACTCCTTCTGGCTGTTCTATGTAGACTTCTTCTACCAACACCCCATTTAGAAAAGCTGACTTTACATCCATTTGATATACCTTGAATGATTTGAAGCTTGAAAGGGCCAAAAACATTCTGATAGCTTCAAGACGAGCAACAGGAGCAAACGTCTCTTCGAAATCAACACCTTCTACTTGAGCATAACCTTTGCAGACTAACCTAGCTTTGTTTCTGACAATCTTTCCATCCTCATTGAGTTTATTTCTGAATATCCATTTTGTGCCAATGACATTCTTGTCCTTAGGTCTTGGAACCAATTCCCAAGTTTCACTTTTCTCTATTTGATTTAGCTCTTCATCCATTGCTTTTACCCAAAACTTATCTCGCACATGCTTCACTAAAATCTTTTGGCTCAATCTCGAGATAACAATGAAACATTCATAGAATCATGTGAAGGAATGACTCTTCTTCTTGTTTGCCTCCTATTTGGATCACCAATGATCAAATATTTGGGATGATGTTTTTGAACATACCGTGAAGGAGTTTTGGGAAGCAGTTTTTGTCTTTCATCTTCTTCATCTCGAAACCTCTCTGAATTCTTCTTGACAAATTTCATCACTGAGTTCCTTGACTGGTTCTCTTATCCCTGTCTTTTCATCTACTGTTACATTTATGCTCTCTACAACTGTATGAGTTCTTTTGTTGAAGCATCTATAGGCCTTGCTTCTGCTGGAATATCCAAGAAAAATTCCCTCATCACACCTAGGATCAAACTTACCCAAATTCTGATCTTCCCTTCTGATGAAGCACTTACTCCCGAACACTTTGAAGTATTTTACTGTAGCTGGTCTTCCTTTCCATAACTCATAAGGAGTTTTATGATGATTGACTCTAAGTTGGGCCCTGGTGATGATGTAGACTGCTGTATCCTGACTGCTTCTTTCCAAAAGCCATCTGAAAGTTTTGACTCATTTAACATTGCTCTAGCCATATTTTCAATAGTTCTATTTTTCCTTTCAACTACTCCATTTTGTTGAGGAGTTCTTGCTGCTGAATATTCTCTTTTGATTCCTTGTTGCTCACAGTATTCCACAAATTCATTTGAAGTGAACTCTCCTCCTCTATCCGATCTTAAGCATTTGATTCTCTTGTCAGTCTCATTTTCAATCATTTCTTTAAAAGCTTTAAATTTTTCAAAAGCTTCAGATTTTTCTTTGAGAAAAGTAACCCAAGTCATTCTAGAATAATCATCTATAAACAACATGAAGTAGCTTTCTCCCAGAATGCTCTGAGTTCGGTAGGGCCACATAAATCAGTATGAATAAGATCCAATTGTTTTGAAGATGTATACCCTTTTGATTTGAAACTGGTTCTGGTCCTTTTTCCATGTTGACAAGGACCGCAAATGATGTTATGGGGCCTTTTTATTTTGGGCAAGTCTCTAACTCCTTCCTTGTTACTAATATTGACAAGATTATCAAAGCTCAAATGCCCCAATATTTTATGCCATAACCAACTCTCATCTTCTTGAGTTAGAAAACACTTTTCCCTTTTTATCTCACTTAGCATGTAAAGATTGTTTGGAGTCCTTGTAGCACTAGCAATGAGTTTTCCATTTTTTTCTTTACTTATCTCACATCTATCTGAAAAGAAAGATACTATGTGCCCTTGATCACAAAGTTGACTCACACTAAGAAGATTATGTCTTAGGCCTTCTACATAAAGCACATTTTCTGTTTTGGATTTCCCATCCAAACTAAGAGTCCCTTTACCACATATTTTAGCTGACCTATTATCTCCAAAACTGACTGTTCCTCTGTTTGTTTCTTTTAAGACCAAAAACTTTTCCTTTTCACCAGTCATATGTTTTGAACAACCACTATCAAGATACCATTTTTCTACTTTGTCTTGAGCATGAAAAGCAGTTTGAACTATCATTGACTTAGATTTGATCTCATTTCTCTTTTTAGTGAACTCAAGGCTAGATCTATCCAAACTGCACATCCTTGCTATATGCCCAAAATTCTTGCACTTGTAACACATGATATTTTTATTCATAAGAGGTGCAAAAGAGTTAACATTTTCCTTACTATGGCTATTCAAAGACTTATTGCAATGCATAGCTATGTGACCAAATTTCTTACAGGAAAAACAATAGCCATGGAAGGTATTATGTAACCTGTTTTGATGCCTTGGATGATTGTTCTTCGTGTGACCAACTGGAATCCACCGCTCTTCAAGATGAAGATTGATCTTGCTCGAAGACCCTATTTCATGAATGGTGATACCATCCTTCTTTTGCTTTTCACACGGAGTATTCTGTCTGAGAGCCAACTGTTCCAACTTCACTCTAAGAGACATAACCTCTTCTTCTAGTTTCTCGCAATCAGCTTCCTTTCCTTTTAGAGCCTCTGTCAGAACCTGTTCAACCTTCTTCCCTTCTTCAGCCTAGAATTTTGAAGTCTATAACACTTTGAGACAATTCTGATCTTGCTATCTCTTCTTCCCCGACATTGATGCTTGAGAACATAATTCTCTTCCCTAAATTTCTCAAGCTTTCTTAAAGCCAAGAAGAATTCACCTTTGAGATCGAACTCAACCTCTTCATCTCTTTCCGAATCTGTATGTTCCTCTCGATAGATCCTTCTCCAAGCCGTTAGGCTCTTTCTCGGAGAGACCCGCTCCGATACCAATTGAAGAACGTGGACTTATACCGAGAGGGGGGTGAACAATGATAAGACTTAACCAATTTATAATTTTAACTTTAGATAGCAAGTGGCATCAACACAACATTAATCAAGACAGAAAGCATCAC
Organism: Wollemia nobilis; assembly: GCA_028583015.1. Lineage (NCBI taxonomy): Eukaryota > Viridiplantae > Streptophyta > Pinopsida > Araucariales > Araucariaceae > Wollemia > Wollemia nobilis. Next base: position 12,765,491 of record JAQPPZ010001125.1, read on the forward strand.
ACATTGAAGACTCATTTTTAACGTGGTTCACCCAGAATGGCTGGGCTACGTCCACAAAACTTTTCTCTAAAATTTTATCTCAAAGTTCTTTGGGAATCCTTCCCAATTACAATGTTTATGAGCCTCGGCTCAAAGGAGATACCTTCTCCCAACCGTTGGGGCCCCACCCCCAAGAGACACATACCCTAGCTCTACTCTGACTGGTGATCCTCTAGAAGACCTCTGCCTCCACTGCCCTTAGCAAATGGAACTCTATCCATAGAAGACACCTGTCCTCCCTGCTCTGGCTGGAGACCTCTGTCCTCAACTCTATCACCTCCAAAGCTGGTCCTCGAATTTGCACTAAACACGGTCCTTCGGTCTAGCACAAATGTCCTCGTTCTCTTCTCTCTCGATCTACACCACCCCCCCTCCCCCCCCACCTCCCACCCCTTCGCTTTTGCTCTCTGTGCGCTCTTGCTTCGCACTTAGCTCGATTCGACACGACTCGCTCTCTACGCACCGTGGACTTAACTTGCACACATTCGATACATCCAAATCTTCAAACATCCCTCCTTTTATAACAAAAATTCTCAAGATCAAAACCTTAATCTTAGTCGGTGACCCTGTAACCCTAAACTTCGTCGACTCAAATTTAACTTTGTCGGCTTCAAATGCCTTTGTAACTCTTCTATAGCTTTGGCCGTGAAACTACAACATGTCACGATATCGTGACACCTTTGCAACCGTACACTTTCTTTTGGCTTTTGTCATGATATCGTGACACTTCTCCCTTCACGTTTATTCCACCTCCTTTCTTTTCTTATGAAATGCGTGACACTTCTACCTCTCAGACTTCGTCTTCACTTCATCATGAAATTCGTGACACTTTCTGTCTTCATAACCTTCCTCTCTACTTTTGTCATGAAATCATGACACTTCACCTATAGAAGACTCTAAATTGAACCATCGCTCTCAAACTGACACTTCTAAATCTTCTCACTTCAAACCTTCCCTTTGTTGCATGTCATGAAACCGTGATAGTTCTCACTTTGAACATTTTCAGCATGTCCACGAAATCGTGACGGTTCTCACTTCGAACCCTCTTTGAGCATGTCACGAAATCGTGACACTTTTCGTGTTACTTTCTCTCTCTTCGAACTTGTCGCGAAATCATGATAGTTCACACTGGACTCTCTCTTCTGCATTATGTCACGAAATCATGACACTTTTTCGTCCGTACAACCTTCCTTGCAATATGTCGCAAAATCGCGACACTTTTCCTTCTCTGCCTTCCTGCACTTTTCGAGTCACGAAAATGTGACATGTCGCGAAATCGTGACACTTTCCACCTTGCTCTCCTTTTCTGCCAACATGTCGCGAAATCGCGATAGTTTTTCCTGCTTCTTCTCTCTCTTCCAACATGTCACGAAATCATGACACTTTTCCTGCTTTCTCTCTCTCTTCTAACATGTCACGAAATCGTGACAGTTTTGCCTGCTCTTTCTCTCTCCTCTAACATGTCGCGAAATCATGACAGTTTTTCCAGCACTTTCTCTCTCCTCTAACATGTCACGAAATCGTGACTGTTTTTCTTGCCTTGTATATGTCGCGATATCGCGACACTTTTCTTACTTGTCTTTTTCTTTGATCTTTTGCAAATGGGCCACTATGGTCTTCTTGGAAACTCACTGTCCATGCTCTGAATAACCTTCAAACTTGTCATGCCGTAACCTTCAACAAAACAAATTATTTGACATCAAATCAAATTCCTTCAAAAGCTTCTTGACATCAATGACAACTTCTACACTTGAGCAAAGGCAATGTACCCAAGGTACCCAAAATTGCCAACATAAATATGTGGTTGTTAGAATCTCTTGAGTCCACAATCAAATTTTGTATTGTAGTGTGCATATAATTACATTGGGCCCTTGTACACCTTGGAAAAGGTAATTTTATAATATTTTATTATATTTCCTTAAGGCCGGTCATTGAACCTTGACCTAGAGGTACCTTGTATTTGGGTATAAATAACCCTTCATACCAACCATTTTGCTATTATATGGAGTGTAATTTTATTGTTTGGTTATGAGATTATTTGGTGTCCATGGACACCCCTATATACTATGTGCATTGCTTTATGTGTATTTATTTTCTAGCAATACTGGGTAACATGTTAATTCTATTTATTTTATAAAAACTACTAGAAAGTCTAACACAATTATTATGTGCATATTTAGATTGGAAAATAAATATCCTATAATTTATTTGATGTATCTCCATGCTAAGAAAATTTTGCATCAAATTCAAATTTCTCATTTCAATTGCTTGCATCCAAAATTGCTTAAATTCTCTCTTCATTCATGATGATTTTTCAATGAAAATTAGATCATCAACATATAAGCAAAAAATCAAGATATCATTATCTTCCCTTTCATAGTACAATACATCCTCATTCATACTTCATAAATCCTCACTTCAAGAAGCATGCATCAATTCTTAAATATTATGCCATTGGTTCTTATTTGAGTCTATATAATATTTTTCTAATTTTATAGATATAAAATTCTTTATATTTTACTTCAAATCCTTGTGGATGTTTCATAAATAATTTTTCTTCAATATTTCCATTCAAGAATGCACTCTTTACATCAAGTTCATTTATAGTCCATATTTTTAGGTTGCTAAGGCTAAGTACATTTTTTTTGTGTCTTATCTTATAATATGTGCATATGTCTCTTCATAATATAAATGAACTTATTAGGCATACCCTTTTGCCACTAGTTTGTTTTTGTCTTTCAATTGATCCACAACTATTTTACTTGGTATTGAACATCTAGTTCAGTTTAATTACCTCCTTTCCCTTTGGAAGTTAAAAAAACTACCAAAGTATCATTCTTTTGAATTGAATTTAATTCTTCTTTAATGGCTTTGGTCCATACTTTGATTTGGGCTACTTCTTCAAAACTTGAGAGATCCATTCCAATCTTGGATAATACTTAATAGTTCACAATATTATATTCTTCTCTATTTTTTTTTGTTCTTGGTTTATGCTTAGCTTCTCATGAATCTCTTATTAAAATTTTGATCTAATATTTGACATCTTGATGTGATTATAATGTTCTCTTTCATATTGTGCTTGTTTTTTAAGAAACATTTGTGTCTCCACTTGATGTTTGTGACACACCAAAGTCTTCAATTATGTTTGTCTTCTTAGTTTTTTTCTTGTTTTCCTTTTAATACCCTTCATAAAAAATCACATCTCTAGATGCAATGCATTATTTACACAAGGAATCATAACATTTATATGCCTTGATTTATTTAGTATAACAAACAAAATTGCATGCTTGACTCCTTAGATCTATCTTCTTTCTTTCATTATCTTCAAAATGAAAATAATCCAAACAACCAAACACTCTCAAGTAATTTATTAAAGGATTATTTCCATACCATACCTCATGAGGAGTCATAGTATTTATGGAAATTGTAGTACTTATATTGAGGATGTAAACTATTGTTGTAACTACTTCAGTCTATAAATAATTATCCAAACCTTTTTCTAGTACCATGCTTCTATTCATGTTGATGATTGTCCTATTATTCCTTTCTACAATTCCATTTTGCTAAGGTATATAGGCTATTGGCAATTGTCTTCTTATCCCATGCTCATCATAAAATCAATTGTATTTCTTGGAATAATACTCACCACCATGATGAATCCTTAATATTTTGATTTTATATCCTTTTTAATTATATAGTATAGCTTTAAAGCCCTTGAGTACTTTAAATCATCACTCTTATACTTCAAAAATTTACTCAAGTTTTTTAGTATGATAATCCATAAAAATTGTAAAGTAAAATGATTTACCAACACCTAGTGTGTATATTAGGCCACAAATATCTAAATAAATCAACTGTAATTAATATAATGTCTCTCCATGATCTTCCTTTGCAAAGCTCTATCTATTATGGTTTATCATTATGAAAAAATCAATATTCACTTCTTACTTCTACACAAGGCAATCCATGGCCCATTTCTTTAGCATTTAGCAAGTACAAGCTTTGAAAATTCAAGTAATCATATATTTGGTGCCATAATCAGTTTCTATACTCAATGGTTGTGTGAAAAAGTTGGTTTCAAAGATTCAAAGAAAATATTTTCTTCTTTGTCATATGTACTATAGCTGCTCTTTGGTTCCCATTTGCTTTGTCATGGATGATGCACTCCTTATTCTCAAACATTACTTTGTGGTTTTTGTCTAAAATTGTCCCACACTTAAAAAATTATTGTTCAACCCTAGTGTAATGTAAGTAGTTTAGATATTTTTGTTTCCTTATTTTTGGTCAATTTGTAAGGTTCCATTCCCTTCAACCTATAATGCTATGTTGTCTCTAAAATTTACCTTGCTCTTGTATGAGTCATCCAACTACATAAACAAGTCATTATTACCAATCATATGATCTGGACAACTAGAATCTAAGTGCCAAGTCTCTTTAGTTGAAACATATACTGCATTACTTGATAAGAATAAACTATTTTGAGCACTTACCTTCTTTGTATGAAAATTTTACCTTTTCTCCTTTTTCATTGCTTGCCATGATTCTATATTTTCTTTAATAGAGTTCATATATTTTGTAATAGTGATATTGAAAGGTTCCTATTATTCATAATTCTAACTCTTACTATAGACTCCTTTTCTACCATGGCCTCTTCACCTTATAGAATGTTGATTTTGTTGTTTCCCTTTTTAACCTTGGAATTGAAGCTTGAGATAGTCCTATAATTGTTTGATATTTTTTCCTTGGAAATAAAATCTCACTCCAAGTTGTTGTTCACTACTATTAGTTTTTTCTTTGTGATCCATATGTGATCTCACCAATTCATCAAACTATAAATTCTCCAAATATTTAATTTTTTTATAAATATTGCATAATTGTTCCACTTGGGCATCAATTTTCTCATAATCTTTTTGGAAATACATCCTTATATTGGTTCTTCACTATAGATACATATTTTATGCATAACATCATTCACTCTTACATAATAATCCCCCACATTCTCATTGTCCTTAATTCTCATATTTTTATTGTTGGAGATATTGCATTATTTGGTACGTTGATTACCATTGTAAATATTTAGATTAGGTTGCAAGTTTATAATTTAATAGGTGTTAAGTTATGAAGCGTGTTTATGTGTCATGTAATCAATTGTGATTTATGAGTGAAAGGTGTCATGTATGATGTATCAAATTGGAATTAGAAGGTTGTGTAATCATGAGGAACTTTATCATCATGTAAGAAAGGCATATGAAAGGTTGCATCTCCTATGAATTTGAGGAGAGCAAAAATCAGGTATATTTAAGAGTCTCATATAAGGTTATATGTTAATGATAAAGTTCTATGCTATGTAATTTTGAATGTAATGATCAATAAATATTTTTATTGTGCAATATTTGAGTTAATATTATTGAATGTATGATATTATAAGATCCTAAAAATATAAGCCTATGATATCTTTGGTTTTATTTGTTAATAGTGGTATCATAGCTACATTGGTGAGTGATCCATCTAGGAAGGAGAGAACATGAGGAGGTAAAAGAGAGAATGATTTGAGGAGAGGGAGATTTGAGAGAATGTTCATTGGAGGAGATTATTGGAGTTATGGAAGATTGCTAGAGGATAATTTGGAGAAGATGTTATTGAAAAACAAATATTGAAGATGATTTCTTCGTAAAAGTTTATTGAGTTTGTAATATTTGGGTTGCTAGAGTTTGTTGTAGAGATTCTTGGAGAGAATATCTGTTGGAGATATTAAAGAGAAAATTTGAATGGTGAGAAAATTTGATATGGTTATGTAGTTTGCGTGTAATCTGAGTTGGAGATATAGTTGGAAGAGAATTTGTGGAGAGGGCACCTACATGAGAGTATTATGGAAAAGCATTTGAGAAAGCATCATAATAAGAGCACAACTAAGTTAGAGGGATGTATTGCTTGAGAAATATGGAGGTGAAGATCCTGAGATATTGGTGAGATATTTTGGAGCAACATCTAAGAAATTTGTTGTATGAGTGCCCATGAAATTACATCTAAAGGAGGAGTTGAATGCTTGCATCTTGAGAGAGTAAAATTTGAGAGGCATTATTATTATTCATCAACAATTAGAGCATTTCATAATGCTCAAATCAGTGTGAGAATCGAAGAATTAAAGTTGCCCTACACTTAAGATAAAAGCGTCACGTGTGCATACTCAAGTAACAAATTTTAGTTGAGGATAACATGCCATAAAGGTATATTATTATTGACCTTTTTAATAGTCACACATTTGCTAGTTGAGCACATATTTTCTGGATTATAGTGGGTTATGTGGAAGATTTAATTAAAGTGATTTTTTAAGAGATATGAGGCAATGCTTTATTTAATTAATTAATGAATGATTAGGATAAATAAGGGATTAAATATTTGAATATATGATTGGATATTGATTTGAATATTGAGTTAATTGAAGTTTGGATTAAACTAAAATTTAGGAAGGGAAATTTACAAAATTGAAACTAACTAGGGAGACATAAGAAGATTAAAATTATTTTAAAAAAGGAAGAATTGAAATTAATTGATTGAAGATTAAATAAGAAAATTTATTTAACAATGAACAAAGAAGGGTATGACACAAATTTAGTAAGAAATAATTGGTATATTGACTCACGGGCAAGCAAATACATGACTGTAAATAAATAATGGTTTAATACTTTTCAAGAAAATGTAAGAAACTAGTTGCTATAGTAGATGATAAGACATATGAGGTCAAAGGATTAGGAGATATATTAATCAACTTATTTGATGGATAATGCATGCTTAAAAATGTATTATATGTGCCAAGTCTAGTTGCTAATCTACTTTAAGTATCTCAAATGATAAATCAAAATCTTGTGGTTTAATTCAATATTATTGGAAACAAAAAGAAATATATCACTACTAAAAAAGGAAAACTCAAGCCATTGGATCCTTAAAAAATGGTCTATTTGCTTTCGATATCTTATCAAATATTGTTCTATTAGTTAGAACATTAGAAACAACAGATCTATGGCATAAAAGGCTAGGGCATATAGGTGCATCCTCTTTAAATAAAACTAGTATATATCAAATGGTGGCAGGGTTACCTAAATAAACATGTCAATCTTCAATTTGTCTACAATGCCTAAGAGGAAAACAACATAAAATATCTTTTGATTTAAGCTTGCATAGAGCTCAAGAACCATTAGAAATAGTGTACATAGATATATGTGGACCAATAGATGATAGTCTTGGAGGACATAGATATTCTTAGTTATTTTTTGATGATTATTCAAAAAAATATGGGTAAACTTCTAGAAATTAAAGTCTAAAACCTTTACATGTTTCAAATAATTTAAGCAACTGGTAGAAATAGAAACTAGAATATCAATTAGGAATATTAGCTTAGATAAAGGTGTTGAATTCTTATCAAAATAATTTGAATCATTTCTAAGATTAAATGGTATAAAAGACAACTCACTATAGCATATTCACCTCAATAAAATGGTATAGCTAAAATAAGAAATTGTTCCATTATGGAAATCGTACATTGTATGCTAAAAGAAGCAAATATTGGTCATCAATATTGGGTAAAAAAATTTAAAACTACAATATATATACAAAATAGATCATCCAAAAGAATACTTAGAAATGTTACCCCTGAAGAATCCCGGTTAGAATGAAAGACTTCAATAGAAAATCTAAAAAAATTTGGATGTAAAGCATACATGCACATTCCAAAGCAAAAGAGAATAAAATTAGATGAAAAAATCATATATGGCATATTTCTTGGATATGACAATGACTCAAAAGGATATAGAATAATTGATCCAATCAAAAAGAAAATGCATGTGAGTAAAAATGTGATTTTTAATGAAGAAAATAAAACTCTTGAATTTCCAAAAGTCAATACAATTCGTATTTTGGATATTTCATCAGATAAAGAAGAATATTTAGGTGAATAATTAGAATTAGAAATATTTAATGAAATAGTTGAAGACTAAGAACTCATAACATCACCACAAACAAAAGAGGTAAAATACTATATAAATACACTTAAGTACTCAAATCTAGAACAATTGCTAGATCTTACCACTACAAGACCCCAAACTCGTAGTATGAAAAGAATAAATATGAGGTTAATGAGTCCAGTAATAGAATCTAAAACTACACAAATTGCTTTAATCCAACTAGAATGAAAATATAACCATAGAATCAAAATATGCAACACTGATAAAGAATAAAACATAGGATTTAGGTGATCTACCATAAGAAAAAAATAGTAGGATGAGAATGAGTCTAAAAGAAAAAAATCCTAGATCTAGGGCTATTGATGCTGGTAAGATCAATAGTAGTTTTGATTTAAGGAAAGATTCAACGGTGTTTACGGATAAAGCTTTAAGATCTAAAATTGGTAGTGGTAGGAAGAAGAAAATTATCTGATATAATCCAAATATTTTTTGCCCCAACCATGTGTGCACTTGGCAAGATTCCTTATTTTCAATTTTGAATTGTACCTTCTAAGTAAAAAGATGGCCTTTGATTTTAAATTTGAGTAGGATGTCAAATTTTGCTTCTTTGTTGTTTTAGACTGTGCTAGGATTCTCCTGATTCTCCTTGAGATCATATCCTCTTTAATTATCCTTGGTTCAATTTATGAGGAGGTTGGATGAGGTTGACCTCTCGATGGTTCTTAGGGTCTTCTTTGTTGTTCTTCTTAGTTCCTTTGTTTGGCTCTTTCTTGAGTTTAATTTTGTGTATTTCTTCTTCTTCAGGTTTGGGATCCCCTTTTAAAACACTTTGTTGTAAAAGGTTTGGGATCCCTTTTTCCACCTAATAAAAAAATGTACAAAAGGCATATGTATCGATAAAAATAAAGGTAAAATTATTATCAATGATTTGAAATATTCAAACAATAATAGGGAAATACACACAAAATCAATTGGTACTATACAAAAATATGATTAAATAGGACACAAAAATTGTTGGAAATATGTTGAATATTTTCCATGTTATTTTGATGGGGTTAACACTAAAAGGTACTGGACACTCTGTACCTATACTCACCAAATTTTTAGGGGTTTTTAAGTTATTTTTAGACCCATATGGGATTTTAGGATTACTATATTTGAACCCATGCTTTTTTGTCCATGATATTGTAAAATCCGTGCATGTGCCTTTGTTATATATATCACACTTGCATTAGGGTTTGGAGAGAGACAAAAGAATAATATTATTGTATTGGAGACTATCAAGTTAATGCAATAATAAGATAATACTGTGTTGGTTTTTTCTTGGTTGAGGGTTTCAGGGATAAATATTGTGTAATGTGTGAATCTGCTATTTTATTTTATTGTATTATTACTACTTTTTTAATTTAGTTTATTAGCGCTCTTTATTTCTCTTGATTTGACATCAGAGCTAGGTTTTAGCTTTGTTCGAGGAGTAAGAATTTCAACCTTGTGATAAATTAATTCTTGAGCGGGAGCTGTACATGAAAGGATCCAAGCAAAGGAGAAAGATGAGAAGCACACAGATAGAGATTGAAAAGTTTAATAGATAGAATTTTGAGTTATGAAAATTCAATATGGAGGATCTATTGGTTGATAGAGATCAGTGGATTGTGGTATCGAGAATAAAACCAACATTCATGATAGATGAGGATTGGCTAAAAATCGATAAAAAAATAAGGAGCTCTACCAGATTGTGCTTTTCTGATTTAGTATTGTTGAATGTATCTACATATACCATGATAAAGTTGCTATGGGAGAATATGGGAACATCGTATTAGACAAAGTCACTAGTAAATAAACTCTTTATTAGAAAGAAATTATATTCACTTCGAATGAATGACGGTGACTGTGTGGTTGAATATTTGAATACTTTTAACACTGTGGTAAGTCAATTAACCTCTATAGAAGTAAAAATGGATGAAAAAAAAAAATGTATTACTTTAATTTATTCATTACCTGATTCCTGGGATAACCTTTTATGGCTATCACCAATACTACATATACATTGAAAGTAGAGGATATAGTAGGAACTTTGTTGTCTGAGGAGATGATACGAAAATATTCTGAGGATTATCATCAAAAGGAAGCCTTGGTTGTGAGAGGTCATTCTCAAGAAAGAAGAAAAAAGAAATTAGAAGAAAAGAAATTAAAATCTAGGGATAAATATATTGCCTCGAAAAAGAGGAAATGTTGGAATTGTGGTAAAGTAGGGCATTATAAAAGAGATTGCAGATCTAAAAAGAATAATAATAATCGACCATCTGATGAAGGAAATTCTACAAAAATGAAGACCATAAATGAAGATTCAAAGGACTTATTCTTGGCTGTAGCATGCTCAAGTGAATTCCTTGACTCATGGTTGATTGACTCAGGTGCTTCTTTTCATATGACTCCTCATAGGGAGGGGTTTAGTGAATATGAAAAGATAGATGGAGGTAAAGTCTTCTTGGGAGACAATTTGACATATAAAATAATAGGTCAAGGAAGAGTCAAGTTGAGGCTAAAATATGGAAGAATTAAAACCCTTCTTGGTGTGTTATATATTTCAGGTTTGGCAAGAAATATGATATCTATGAGTAATATGAGTGATGTAGGTGTGAATGTGGTATTTAATAAGGATAGCTACAATATGGTTCATGGATCCTTGGTGTTGGCAAGGAAAGTTCGCACATGAACTTTGTTCATACTTGATACTAGCACTATAAGTATTTATTGCAATTACACTTTAGTTGTACAAGAAAATAATACAACTGAAATGGCTCTGAGTATTCCTATAGTGAAGACAATGTTGTGGCATCAACGCATGGGGCATATTGGTGAGAAAGGACTTTGAACATTGAAAATGAAAGGTATGGCTAAAGGAATTTATGATTGCCCATTAAATTTTGATTTTTGTGAGCACTATGTTTTCGAGAAACAAACTAGAGTCAAGTTTTCAAGTAGTGCTACAAGGTCTAAAGGAATTCTACATCTAGTTCATAGTGATGTGTTTGGACCTACAAAAGTACCATCATTAGGTAAATCTATCTATTTTTTTACATTTATAGATGACTTCTCAAGAAAGACATGGGTATATTTTCTATAGAACAAATCTGAGGTTTTTAATAAATTTAAAGAGTTTAAGGCTCTTGTAGAAAATTAGATAGAGAAAAAGATAAAGGTTTTGAGAAGTGATAATGGTGGTGAGTATTGTTGTAATGAATTTGAGCAGTTTTACAAGGACTGTGGAATAGAAAGGTAGATAACAACTTCATATATTCCACAATAGAATGGGGTTGCAGAATGGATGAACAAGACATTTATGGATAAGACTAGAAGCATGCTAAGTGGTGCAAGCTTATAAAAGAAGTTCTGGGCTAAAGCTGTATTAACAACTTGTTATCTCATCAATAGATCTCCTTGTTAAAATAATACATTAATGTAAGGGCATATTAGTTAATTAGATAATATGAATGGGTATATCCTTCATATGTCATTGTATAAATACTCATTATGAATAATATGAAAAGTGTGCTTGGTTCTACATTGCTAAATATGATATGGTATCAGAGCACCAGGGTTAGAAAAATTAGCTTCCTTGTCGACCATCAACCTATGAAGGAGGTTTGGTGCATCCAATGCCCAAAACCAAAGATTTTTAAGCCCAACCAGTTGACGTTTGAGCCTAGCCAGCGTCACAGGTTTCTTAGTAACATAAAATATTATTTGATTTTATCGCAATGGAAGTGGAAGTCACACACCATCTAAATTTAGACCTAAAACATAGATATTCTAATTCTATTCATAGTTATTCAAATTTTAAATACTATCGTGGAGCTTTAAATGTTGTCACAAATCCACAAAATAAGATCAGCCTTAGGATCATTCGGTGGATGCACATTCATGGCATTCTGATAAAAAAGAAGCTTATAGATCGGTAGAATTCCAAGGGATTTCAACGTCTTTGAAACATCTAGCTCTCGATGAACGAGTCAAAGCTTTTGCTTCTAGATTCTTCTGTAGATTAAATATGAAGAAATCGAACCAAAAGGTATTACACCCTACTACTTCTAGATCGGACATCTGGAAATATTCATTTTCGTTCGCCATTGAGTTATTGCAATCTTGTAACGAAAAAAAGGAAAAACGTAGCAAGCATCTTAGAACTCATATTTACTTTACCCTAAAACACTCCAAGCAACAAATTTGGTTCCACAAACCTCAAATCCATTAGCGCGTTGCTTGTCAAAGCTTCCAGTGTTATTTTGAGGACTATCCTTGTTTCTCTCCCTAGCAGCAGAATATATAATCATATAATCATTCGCACGAAGTTCACATGGTTTTTTTGGCGTGCAGCTTCACGTTAGTGTATGATAAAAGTCAAAAATTTCTATAAATCCACCTTATTATAAAATTCGGATTTCTTCATATATTAATATTAATATTAATATTAATATTAATATTTATTTTTGATATTAATACTGGTGAAAGCAGTTAACAACCACCCGAGGTGATATCGTTTAAAAAAACCCTCGATCACACCTTCGCATCTGATGACGACAAAGAGCACATTGGTTTGGAAACTAACATTGTGAAATTAGGGTTTAAAGATTTAATATAATCTATAACAATGTCTATAAAGGTATCATTGGTAGCCACTTGCTCATTACAGCCAACACACAAATATAGAGCACAGAAGCAACATTACATCCAACAAATCGATTCTTAACAGACTTTTAGATAAATATTGCAGTCACATTTTTCAAGAAGGTAAAATATCCGTCAAAGCATTGTGGAGTCCATCAACCTATAATATAAAACCACTTTATATTAAAGTAATATAAAGTAACCTTATAAATTACTTTATATTATAAAGCAAGTGCTCCACTACAATGCATCATATTATCCAAAAAGCAAGCGCTACACTCCAAAGCATAATATAAAATAAAGTACCTTTAAAACTTTATAAATTACTAATATATAAAGTACTTTAATATATAAATCTAATATATAAAGTATTAATATATATCTATAAATTTGATTAATATTGGTACTTTATATATATAAATTTACCCAAAATGGTGAAGGTGAATATATATTTTTTTCTCGAGTGAAATGGCGCAATCAACTGCTCCCAAAATTCTACTCTTCGATTCTCAAGTACTCAAAGGTGACAATTATATGGCTTGGAAAATGAAGATTCAAGCCATTCTTGATTTCGAAGGCTTATGGGAGATTGTCACTAGGACTAAGCAACATCCACAAATAGCTGGCAAAGATCATGAGAAGTTTGATCAACAAAACTGCAAGGCTCGTATGATCCTATTACTTGGTATCTCGGATGATGTTCAACCTCATGTTCGAGATGCTAATACTTCTACTAAAGTATGGATAAAGTTGCAACAAGTGTATGAGTCCAAGATTCAAAATCAAATTCTTCATCTTCAAGGACAATTGCACACTCTAAGGTTGAAAGGTGGCCAGAATTTGGAGTCATTTATTCATCGAGTAGCGATGTTTCATGCCTCCCTACAAGCACTTAGAGAGACTATGGAAGATAAACTCCTTGTACCCATTGTCTTGAGAGTGCTCCTGGAGTCGTATCACACCTTTGTGACATCCTTGAACATCCTAAAGCAGAAGCCAAATTTTGAAGAATTGGTAAATATTTTTCAACAAGAGGAAGTGTTCCATGAGAATTCAAATGAAGAAGAGCAAGCCATGATGATGAATCAAAAGGGCATGATGTCATTCCACGTGAAAGGACAAAGCAACCAAAATTCCAACAAGCCAAAGAAGAGTTGTTTGATTTGTGGTAAAAAGGGCCATGACTTGCACGAATGTTGGTACAATTATTTTACTCAGGGAGATTCGAGTAACAAGAATACTAAGCAAAGAGGACCATATCCTAAGAACAAGGGGGAGTGGAACCAACGATAACCACAAATCCAACAACAAGGGAATGTTGCCAATACTGACGACGAGGAGGAAACTAAGGATTTTGCACTTTTGGCATACACTGATCCCATCGTCATGAGACAAGTTTCACCTTGAGGGGGAACATACCTAACAACAAAGTGAACCTCGTATGTAGTGATCTACTCTATCACACCTGGTGGTTGCAGCAGCTGGTTACCCATGCAAACCGGTAGGATGAGAAGATTACAATAAGGACATTCATAGTTGTTAAAGCAAAGTGAGGGATGACCCACTTTTTCTTAAGTACTTATTTTGCTTAGACCTAAAGGACAACCCAAAGGCAAACGACTGAGAGGCAGATCTAGAGACAAAATGACCCAGAGACCAATCAAGAGGCGATAGACCCAAAGGTGAACCTAGAGGTATTTACCCAAGCAAGAGTAGCCAGAGCCAAGAGCTAGAGTAGCTCAACAAAGAATAAAGAGCAAGAGCCTAAGACATTATACCACCTAATGTATTATGGGGGGAATGTTGGAATAATACATTAATGTAAGGGCATATTAGTTAATTAGATAATATGAAAGGGTACGTCCCTTCATATGTCATTGTATAAATACTCATTATGAATAATATGAAAAGTGTGCTTGGTTCTACATTGCTAAATCTGATACTCCTACCTCAGCTTTGGTGGACAAGACTCCACTAGAAGTATGGACTGGTAAGAAACCTTATCTCAGACATATAAGGGTTTTTGGTTGTGATGCTTATATATATGTCCCAAAAGAGAAAATAACTATGCTAGACTATAAATCTAAAAAATACATATTTGTGGGTTATATGACGAATTTAGAGAGCAAAAAAAATATCCAAGCAACTAAGTCCAATTGAATTGATATTGGGTTAAATACGTATATGAGTTGGTTAGTTGGTTCAACCAACTAAAACTACCCACCTGAACTGCTTAATAAAGCAACACTAAATAATGTAATATATAATATACTTATTATGTTAACATCCCCCTTGGTTGTGTGCGATGATGGCAGAAGCAGGTGTTGCAGGAAAGTCTTCAGGTCCTACAGGCATTGCTGGGCCTACCGCAGGCCCACTCGACGAAAATCTCGATGAAGACCCAAACAACATGGTGAAACCGACAGATGGTGATGGGAGCCACTCTGAAACCGTTAGGGTTTCATCATATTATCCTTCCAAAGCACCTCCTTGGTCTTTATCCTTTGCTGACAAAGTGCGGTCTTCATCCGACATGTTTTCTTTCCAAACTCCTTTGTCCTTCTCTGTTATAGGCACTGAAGTCTCTTTCCTGGGTGAGGTCATGGAGCCACTGATCTTCCAAGAGTCTCTCTCTCTTATTGGAAAATTTGTCGATGCTCGGCCTGATATGGAAACTATCTGCGAGTGGGCTCTATCCAAATGGCAGCTTTCGGGCAGATTGGAGTTAGTGGCCTTTCCCAGGGGGTTTTTCATGATAAGGCTAAACAATTCCCTTGACACCCACCACATCCTTATCGGAGGGCCATGGTTTTTCGGTCATCGTAGCCTATTTCTATGGATATGGGGGGAAGAATTTGACCCTGAGACTCAATCTATCAATATCGCACTGATTTGGGTCAAACTTCATGGGCTCCCCCAATAGTTCTTCTACAACGATGCACTCAAAGGCATCACTCAATCAATTGGAGATTTGGTCGCCATTGACCCTGCTACCCGATCCAGAACCAGAATGACCTATGCTCAAGTTTGTGTCATGGCAAATATGGACTCGGCTTTGCCTACCTGCATCGGTATCAACTACGAGAGCTACAGGAGACGCCAAGGAGTTGAGTATGAAAACAAGCCCGCATTTTGCTTGGAGTGCAATACTCAGGGCCATCTAATTTCTCAATGCCCTTCTTAAAAAAAATAAATCCCTAGTGATTCAAGCCGAAATTTGGATACTCAGATCCGAACTATCTAGAAAAAGGCTATTGCCTGAGGTCATGGTTGATCTGCAGGCCCTCCTAAGACCTCTGCTTCAGATCCAGTCAAACCCAACAAGGTAAGCACTCTGCCTCCTCGATCTAATCATTTTGCCCACTTAAATAATCTTCAGATCGGAGAGGACATTCAGATGACCTACCCATAGATCTAACCGTCATGTCCACACCCACTTTGATCCAGTACCCTTTGTCCAAAGGAAAGTCTGCAATGACCTTTCCAAACTCACCCACCGATTCTGGTCCCTCACACCTTCCTCTTCCATTCCCACCACTCCCCCCACAGAGCCCCCTTCCCCAAACCCCTGAGTTTGCTGCCCTGTGCCAGCCTCCCCACTCTTCATACCCCCACCGGCCTGCCCCTAGGACTGACTCCATCGACATCCTCCAAATCTCCAGACCGCTGAAATATCCCAATCTTGCACCCAAAGCAGACATCAATAAAGACCAGAGGAGGGGACGATCGAAAAATGTAGAAAAAATTTCCAAAGCAGCTGAGATCGAAATGGCTGACGACACAATGCCTACCACCTTGGGCCCCATTTTTGAACACTCCATCACAACTCACCAAAACGAGGATGAAGTCAGACCCAAACTAACTCTGTCTCAAGGGAGAGGCAGAGGGTGCAAAGCAAACTCCAAATTGTCTCGATGAAGATCGTCTCCTAGAATGTCAGAGGCCTCAACGAAACTGCAAAATAGAGATTTGTTAAAACAATAAGAAAAAATCTAAAACCAAATATCATGTTCCTTCAAGAATCCAAATTAGATGAGAATAGCAGCACTCAAGTCTGCAAGCTAATTTGGGAAAACAACAATTTTACCTTTTATCCCTCCATAGGGGCATCAGGGTGTCTCCTCTATTTATGGGAACCGACAACCATTGAAGGGAGAGTTCTTTCAGTCTCAGACAGAACCATCAACATTCTGTTTACTAATAAAGTCACTCACCTACAGTGGATCGCCACCAATGTTTATGGACCTAACAATCCTGTTAACAGAAGACTACTGTGGGATAACATTTTTGCAGTGCGTAACAACTTTGTAAACTTTCCATGGATGCTTTATGGCAATTTCAATTCTCCCCTCCATTTGTTTGATAAACAAGGAGACAATTTGATCACTAGTAGCTACATAGAAGACTTCAACGACTTTGTCAACCACAATGAGCTAATGGACATGCCACTCCAAGGGTCCAACTACACATGGAGCAATAGACGAGCGAGAATCCATCACATCCAAATCTGGCTTGACAGATTTCTCTTATCCAAAGAACTCATTCCTATTTTTGGCGATTCTAGGTTTCATAGCCACCCAAAAATTGGCTCCGACCACAATCCCTTAATTTTGGATTGTTCCTGTCTCAAACAAATCTTCAAAACCCCTTTCAAGTTTGAAAAGATGTGGCTCACTCATCCAAATTTAGGGCGGTGTATTCGCCAATGGTGGTAGCAGGATTTCTGTCCAAACCCTCTCACGAATCTGTTCCTCAAAATAAAAGCGGTCAAACTCAAGTTGAAATGCTGGAATAGGGATGTCTTCGACAACCTCTTTACCGAGAAAAAACATCTGATGGATGAGCTAAAAAGGGTGGAAAATCTAATTCAGGGAGGAGATCTGAGGGCCGAAACTTTCCTTGAAGAAAAGAGCCTCCTTTCAAATTTTCACAATGCCTTGGCTAAGGAAGAGACATTGGAGGCAAAAATCCAAAAACCTCTGGCTCAAAGAAGGAGACACCAACACAAAGTTTTTCCATGCCTCCACCATGTGTCACAGAGGCTCTAATAAAATCTTTGAGCTGACCAAGGTTGATGGATCCATTGTCTCTGACATCCATGCAATCAGATAGGAATCTGTTTGCCACTTCCAGAAAATCTTAGGACCAAGCACTGGCTGCCATCCCCGCACCTCAAGTTCTCTACTACAGAACATCCCAAAGTTGGTGTCTAACAATGATAATGGAAAATTGCTTGAAAGATTCACTGAAGAGGAGATCAAAGAAGCTCTGTTCATAATGGAACCTGATAAGGCCCCAGGACCTGATGGCTTCCCACCCTAGTTTTTTCAACACTTATGGGATATTGTGGGCCAAGATGTCGTTGTGATGCAGGAGCATCCAGGGCAGCACAACAATCTTGCATCACCGAAAAAAATACAAACAAAAGAAACAAGAAAAAAAAGTTCTAAGTTTGAAAGAAAGTTCTAAGTGTTACAATGTGTCGCGATATCGCGACACAAAAGTCGTCGCGATATCGCGACGTATTTAGAACCGTGGCGAGCGCAAAATAAATGGTCGCGATATCGCGACATAAAAGTTGTCGCGATATCGCGACACCAACAGCAGAACGACGGGCGCAAAATAAGTTGTCGCGATATCGCGACACTTTGGCAAACAAAGCCAAAAGCCAAAGAAGTGTCGCGATATCGCGACACTTTGGCAAACAAAGCCAAAAGCCAAAGAAGTGTCGCGATATCGCGACACTTTGGCAAACAAAGCCAAAAGTCGAAGAAGTGTCGCGATATCGCGACACTTTGGCGAAAGAGAGCCAAAAGCAGAAAAGTGTCGCGATATCGCGACACATTGGCGAAAGAGAGCCAAAGGCAGAAAAGTGTCGCGATATCGCGACACATTGGAGAAAGAGAGCCAAAGGCAGAAAAGTGTCGCGATATCGCGACACATTGGCGAAAGAGAGCCAAGGGCAGAAAAGTGTCACGAAATCGTGACATGTCGCGTTTTCGCGACCTGGCTAAGAAAGAGAAGGCGAGTTTTTCACGGACTGTTACAGAACGACAGTTGGCGATTCCAGAAGCCGTTAAGGCAGTTCCAAGTGGCAGTTCCAGAAGCCGTTAAGGCAATTCCATGTGGCAGTTCCAGAAGCCGTTAAGACGGTTACGAACGGTGGTTGCAGCAAGAAGCCGTGATGATAAAAGGGGATTTTTTGAAGGATTCGAGAGGCTGGAAAGACGTAGATTGAGACTGCAAATGTATTTTTTTTTGTACTTTGTAATATTTCCATGTTCTCTGAATAAAAATTGAGTTTTCTCTTATTGTAAAATTTGGCTCTCCATCAAGTGGTATCAGAGCAGCAAGATTCTGAGTGTGTGAGCAGAGCGTCGAACGTGAGGCAGCTTGCACCAGGATCTGGGGTTACGGGTTCTGAGAAACAGTGAAGCAGAATGCCATCGCGAAGAAATCATGGTGCTGGAAGGAACGTGGTTCCTGAAGGAGACTTTCGAGCATTGCAGAGGCAAGTGCAGGCCTTGCAGGAAGAATTGCGTAGAGGAGTAGAGCCAAGAGGAGAAGACCACAGCGATGATGACGGAGTTGAAGACCCGTCTGAAGAAGAAGAAGAAGCAATGAGTGCTGCAGAGTCTCGAATGATTAAAGCCATTTCACAAATTGGGAAAAGGCCAAAGATTGACGTCTCCACATATTCTAGAAATTTAAATCCAGAAGAATTGATTGACTGGATTAATGATATGGAGGAATATTTCGAATATGAGGAAGTTGAAGATCCAAATCGAATTAAATTTGCCAGAACAAAGTTGAAAGGCCATGCTGGCATATGGTGGAAAGGAGTGCAACTGGAAAGAAACCGTAGAGGAAAAGAAAAGATCACCAGGTGGGATCGAATGGTTGAAAAACTAAAACGGCAGTTTATTTCGACAGATTACGAATTAGATCTGCTGAGAAAAATGCAGAGTTTGCGCCAGTCCAGCAAGTCCGTTAAAGAATATACAGAGGAATTTTTTAAAATTTCTATTAGAACCGGTCATACGGAAGCAAATAAAGAGAGAGTAGCCCGTTACATTAATGGGTTAAGAACCAGCATGCAAGAAGAATTGAGTCTGGTTCGAATGAACAACATTGAAGATGCTTACCAGTTTGCTCTGAAAGTGGAAGAGAAACTGAACCGTAGATTTGACAGCAAACAAAGAGGAAGAGGTCATGGTGGAAGAACTGGTGGAAGAACCGGTGGAGGTAAATATGATGACCAAAAGCAGACTAGTGAAACCAACAATCACCAGGAATAGAAGGAGGAGAATGCTTACCGACCCCGTAATCAGAACAATGATTATCAAAGGGGACGAGGTAGAGGTGGACGTGGATATGGCAGAGGCAGATTTCGTGGAACCTGTTTCAATTGCGGAGAAGAGGGGCATCGATCATATGAGTGTCCCAAACACCAAGAAACATCGAACAGAAGGCCTGAAGGTAATGCCAGAGCTGCAGTTGTTGAGGATGGTGTTGAATCTGAGCACTCTGAAGAAGCAGAGCGCGGAGAAGTGATGATCACAAGGAGAACCTTGTTGAATGAAGAGAAGGAACCAGATCAGCGAAAAATCCTGTTCCGCACGAGGTGCAAATGTTCAGGTAAAATCTGTAATATTATTATTGATAATGGTAGTACAGATAATTTGGTTTCTGAGGAAATGGTAGCTAAGTTAAAGCTAGAAAGAAGACAACACCCGCATCCATACCGGATTGCGTGGTTGCAGAAGGATCATAGAGCATTGGTCAGTGAACAATGCTTGGTCAAGTTTCAAATTGGAAGATACCAGGATGAGGTCCTGTGTGATATTTTGCCGATGGATGCTTGCCATTTGTTGCTTGGAAGACCATGGCAATTTGATAGACGTGCAACGCATGATGGACATGCAAATACCTATTCCCTGACAAAAGACGGAGTACGCCACAAACTGAAGCCATTGAAGGAGGTTGAGGAAAAGGTATGCAATAATGCTAGAATTTGTTTAGTAGATGGCAAAAAATTTTTGGATGGTATAAAGAGGGATTCAATGTGTTATGCATTAATTCCTACTGTAAAAAGAGAAGATACTACTAACATTCCAGTAGAAGTTGAACATCTGTTAGCAGAATTTCTTGATATTATATCAGACAATGTGCCTGAGGGTTTGCCGCCAATGAGGAAGATTAGTCATCAGATTGACTTAATGCCAGGATCTAGCTTACCCAACAAGGCAGCCCATAGAATGTCTCCTGTAGAGAATGAAGAGTTGAACCACCAAGTTCAGGAATTGTTGAGGAAGGGTTTGATTCGAGCAAGTTTGAGCCCTTGTGCAGTGCCAGCAGTACTTGCACCAAAGAAGAATGGTGAATGGCGAATGTGCACTGATTCTCGAGCCATTAATAAAATTACCATTAAATATCGCTTTCCATTACCCAGAATGGACGATATAATGGATTGCTTGAGTGGAGCTAAATACTTCACTAAGATTGATTTGAAGAGCGGATATCATCAGATACGTGTTAGAGAGGGTGATGAATGGAAGACAACCTTTAAAACCTAGAGAGGGTTTGTATGAGTGGTTAGTTATGCCATTTGGATTGACTAATGCACCCAGTACATTTATGAGGCTGATGAATGAGGTATTGCGTGACTTCCTGGAAAAGTTCGTGATAGTTTATCTGGATGATATTCTGATTTTTAGTAAAACATTGGACGAGCATTTGTTGCATGTTCGGACAGTTTTTGAAAAACTGCGTGAGGAGCAGTTATTGATAAATATACAGAAGTGCAATTTTGTACAGAAAGAGTTGATATACCTGGGATTTGTCATCTCAGAGGAGGGTCTAAAAATGGATCCTGAGAAAGTGAAGGCTATCCTTGAATGGCCTGCCCCAAGGAATGTAACAGAGGTAAGATCATTTCACGGTCTTGCAAGTTTCTATAGAAAGTTTATTAGAGACTTTAGCAATATTTGTGCACCCCTAACAGAAACTATGAGAGGGGATAAGAGAGAATTTAAGTGGACTGCCAAGGCAGATACCAGTATGAACATATTGAAGAAGAAAGTGACAGAACAACCCATTCTGGCACTTCCAGATTTTAATAAAGTGTTTCAGGTTGATTGTGATGCCAGTGGCAGTGCCATTGGAGCTGTGTTGAGCCAAGAAGGTAAACCTGTTGCATACTTTAGTGAAAAATTGAATGATGCTAGAAAGAAATACTCTGTTTATGATCAAGAATTCTATGCTATAATTCAGGCTCTTAAGAAATGGAGACATTATTTGCTAACCAAAGAGTTTGTTTTATATACTGACCATCAAGCTTTGCAGTATATAAATAGTCAAGGTAAACTTAACCAACGACATTTGAAGTGGGTTGAATTCCTATAGAGTTATACCTTTGTACTAAAGCATAGAAGTGGCAAATCTAATAGAGTTGCAGATGCCTTGAGTAGAAGGCATAATTTGTTGATAGAAATGAGAGTGCAGGTTGTTGGGTTTGATGAACTCAAGAGTTTATACCCAACAGATCCAGATTTTGCAGAGGCATGGACAACATGTGTGTCTCCTACTACTGTGGATCGCACTAAGTGGTTGGATTTCATGATCCAAGATGGGATGCTATTTTGGAAGAACCAGTTGTGCATTCCATGAAGTTCCATGAGGGAAAATTTGATCAAAGAGAAACATAGCGGAGGACTAGCAGGGCATTTTGGTCGAGATAAGACCATTGCTCTCGTTAGTGAGAATTACCATTGGCCGTAGTTGCGACGGGATGTGACCAGATTTGTGCGGGGTTGCGAGTGTGCCGGATGGCAAAAGGTGTCGACAGAATACAAGAATGTACCAGCCATTGCCTGTACCAGAGAGACCGTGGGAGGACATCAGCATGGATTTTGTTCTTGGTCCGCCAAGAACACAACGTGGACATGACGCCATTTTTGTTGTTGTTGACAGGTTTTCGAAAATGGCCCATTTTATTCCATGTCAGAAGACAAGTGATGCGGTTCACATTGCCGGCTTGTTCTTCAAGGAGGTAGTACGACTTCATGGTCTACCCCAAAGCATTGTCTCGGACAGAGATACCAAATTTGTGGGTTATTTCTGGAGAACCCTATGGAAGAAGCTAAAAATAGACTTGAAATTCAGTTTTGCGTACCACCCGTAGACTGATGGACAGACCGAAGTAGTCAACAGAAGTTTGGGTAATCTTCTACGATGTCTGGTAGGAGATAAACCCAAGGGATGGGATCTGATTTTACCACAGGCAGAGTTTGCTTACAACAATTCTATCAATCGTAGTACTGGTAAATCACCATTCCAGATTGTGCATGGGTACAGCCCGAGAAACGCTTCTGAGTTGAGACCGATGGATAAAGCAGACAAGTGCAGTGCTGAAGCTGAAGACTTTGCAGCACACATGAAGACTTTACATGAAGAGGTACAACAACATATCAGTCAAATGAATGCTACGTACAAAGCCAGAGCAGATCAGAAGCGACGTTTCAAAGAATTCTAGGTAGGGGATGAAGTCATGGTTCATTTGCGTAAGGAACATTTTCCTCGAAAAACATACAATAAGTTGAAGATGAAGAAGTTTGGACCATGTCGGATCATAGGTAAACGAGATTCAGGCAATGCCTATGAAGTTGATCTACCAAGTGAGCTGAATATTTCACCTATCTTCAATATTTCAGACTTGGTTGAATATCATGCAGGAAGTTGTAGTGAACCACCCGATCCGGATTTGTGGAACATTCCTGCATCCACTCTAGACAAAGAAGAAATTGAAGACATACTCGACACTCGTGAAGGCAGAAGTACCCGAAACAGGCAATATTCGGAGTATTTGGTCAAGTGGAAGAACCGACCTGTCGAAGATGCCACATGGTTGTCCAAATCAGAGGTTGATCGTCTGGGTTTTCCTCTGACCGCCCAGAAGTGAGGATCACTTCTAAAAATCTACCCCGGGTGTCTGATGCAGGAGCATCCAGGGCAGCACAACAATCTTGCATCACCAAAAAAAATACAAACAAAAGAAACAAGAAAAAAAGTTCTAAGTTTGAAAGAAAGTTCTAAGTGTTACAATGTGTCGCGATATCGCGACACAAAAGTCGTCGCGATATCGCGACGTATTTAGAACCGTGGCGAGCGCAAAATAAATGGTCGCGATATCGCGACATAAAAGTTGTCGCGATATCGCGACACCAACAGCAGAACGACGGGCGCAAAATAAGTTGTCGCGATATCGCGACACTTTGGCAAACAAAGCCAAAAGCCAAAGAAGTGTCGCGATATCGTGACACTTTGGCAAACAAAGCCAAAAGCCAAAGAAGTGTCGCGATATCGTGACACTTTGGCAAACAAAGCCAAAAGTCGAAGAAGTGTCGCGATATCGCGACACTTTGGCGAAAGAGAGCCAAAAGCCAAAAAGTGTCGCGATATCGCGACACATTGGCGAAAGAGAGCCAAAGGCAGAAAAGTGTCGCGATATCGCGACACATTGGCAAGAGAGAGCCAAAGGCAGAAAAGTGTCGCGATATCATGACACATTGGAGAAAGAGAGCCAAAGGCAGAAAAGTGTCGCGATATCGCGACACATTGGTGAAAGAGAGCCAAGGGCAGAAAAGTGTCACGAAATCGTGACATGTCGCGTTTTCATGACCTAGCTAAGAAAGAGAAGGCGGGTTTTTCATGGACTATTACAGAACGACAGTTGGCGATTCCAGAAGCCGTTAAGGCAGTTCCAAGTGGCAGTTCCAGAAGCCGTTAAGGCAGTTCCATGTGGCAGTTCCAGAAGCCGTTAAGACGGTTACGAACGGCGGTTGCAGCAAGAAGCCGTGATGATAAAAGGGGATTTTTTGAAGGATTCGAGAGGCTGGAAAGACGTAGATTGAGACTGCAAATGTATTTTCTTCTATACTTTGTAATCTTTCCATGTTCTCTGAATAAAAATTGAGTTTTCTCTTATTGTAAAATTTGGCTCTCCATCACGTTGCTGCGGTTAAAATCTTCTAGAGAGCCAAAAAGATGTTGAGAGAGGCCAATTCCACTTTCATTGTTTTAATACCCAAGTCCAACGATCGTGCTTCCCTTTCTGATTTCAGACCGATTAGTCTCTGCAATGTCATTTACAAACTTATCACCAAAGTTATGGCAAATAGGTTGAAAGACATCCTTCCATCCATCATCGATTAGTGCCAAGGGAGCTCGGTCAAATGCAGATTCATTTTGGATGGAGTGATAACCGTCCACGAATTGGCCCACTCGACATCTAAAAATAAAAAACCTAGCATGTTCCTTAAGCTTGACATGAACAAGGCTTTCAATCGGGTTTCTTGGAAATTCCTGTTCGAAGTCCTAGAAAAGTTTAAGTTTCACAAAGAATGGATCAGGATGGTTCGCAAATGTATCTCAATTGCTTGGTTCTCTGTTCTTATCAATGGCTCACCCGCAGGTTTCTTCCAAAGTTTCAAAGGCATCTGTTAAGGGGACTCTCTGTCCCCATTTCTCTTCATCATTTTGGCTAAAACCCTTGGAAGAACCCTTTCAGCTGCCTGCAACAGTGGTCTTGTTTTCTGGATCAAACTAGCCTCAACATCCAAAGCCATATCCCATCAATAGTTTGTTGATGATACTATTCTATCCTCTCATGCTTTCGCTCCCGAAGCAAAAATCATTAAAAACATTCTTGATTCTTATGAAGAGGCGACTAGTCAAAAAGTCAACTATCGTAAAAGCAATCTATACTTTCTCAATACTCCTACTCATAGACAAAATAGGATTGCTGAGATCCTTGGGTGCAACATTGGGAGCCTTCCAACTACTTATCTTGGATTATCGCTTTTCCATGGCAAATCTGTCTCGGCTATGTGGAACCCTATTTTAGATCGCCTCAACAAGAAACTAGCGGGGTGGAAAAGCTCAATGCTCAGCCAGGCAGCCAAAGCCACTCTGGTCCAAGCTTGCCTTCAAAGTATCCCTATTTTTTTCTTATCTATCTTCAAAGCTCCAGATACCATCTACCAAAAAATTGAACAAATTCAACATAGATTCCTTTGGGTTGGAAATGAAAACAAGAAATTTTTTTTGCTAGTCCCCTGGGACAGGGTCTGTTCCAAGAAAAAGGATGGAGGACTTGGATTCAGAGACATCAAGCGGATGAAAATGGCCCTCATTGCCAAGTAGGCCTGGAGACTTACCATCAATGAAAAAGTCACTTGGATTGATATCATTAAAGCTAAGTACCTCCATCAATTTTCCTTTCTTGGAGAGCACAACCTCCCTATCGGATCCCATTTCTGGAATGGCGTAATCAAAACAAGGAAAATCATCATGGAAGGCTTAAGGTGGTGTCTAGGAACTGGAATGACCATCCATTTTTGGGATGACCCGTGGATCCGTGATAAACCTCTCAGCCAATATCCGCATCTTGCAGTGCTCAAGGCGACTACCAAAGCCAACTTTGGAGATAAGGTGTGTCACTTCATTAACCAAGGTCCTACAAGGCCTGAATGGAAACACCTGGCTCTTAATGGGCCCAGGCATATCATCGAGGCTCTCAAGCGGTTACAAAACTTGTTGAGGACTTGCATCATCCCGAGCTCACACAAAGATGATTCCATGGTCTAGAACCTTGAAGAATCTAGAAATTTCACTATCAAATTAGCTTACTACAGTCAAGAAACTCCCACAGATGGTTGGGACTTATCAAATCAGGTCTGGGTTCCCAAGATCATTTCCAAGGTCAAATTATTTTTCTGGTTGGCCATCCAAAATAGAATCCTCACCATTGACAACTTGATAATCAGAGGGTTACTCATTCCCAATTGGTGTATCCTATGCAAAAACGCCTGTGAGTCAACTTCGCATGTTTTTTTGGAATGTCCCTTTTCTCTAGAAGTTCTCAACTAGGTTCATAACACCTTTGACATCTCCATAGTCCTCCCACATTCCATTCCCCTCCTTATTAAGCAATGGCCTCGACCTTTCAAGAGCAACCAACTAAAATTCATGTGGCAAGCTTGCCTCCACCTTTACCTGTGGCAGATATGGCTCGAGAGAAACGCCAAAATTTTCAAAAATCAAGCCACTGATAAGAAGATTATCGTTTTCAAAATCATGGCCCTTGCTGCAGAGAATGCCTCTCTTGTTTCGTCTCCAAAACCCCCCCTCCTGGCTTAGAATCAGACCTAACCAAACTTTTCAATCTGTCTAACATCTTTGTCATGCCTCGTAATTTTGTTGACAGGTCTAGCATCAAGTGGGTTTTACCACCTACTTGGGTCTTACCACCTACTAGGTGGCACAAGCTCAATTTCGATGGTGTGGCTAAAGGCAACCCAGGAGCGGCTGGCGGAGGAGGAATTCTCAAAAACCACAAAGGAGAAATAATTTTGGCCTTTGCCCAGAACCTGGGAATTCAATCCAACAATATGGTAGAGGCGCGGGCTCTGTTCCAAAGTTTGATCCTCATGGAAGGGTTGACCATCAATAAACTTATCATCGAAGGAGACTCGTTGCACTGTATCAACTGGCTGAATGGCACCGCTAAGCCTCCCTAGGCCCTTGCTTTGATTTTCTAAGAATGAAAGGCCCTAATTGGCAATTAATCAAAATTAGTCATTAAGCATCAATACTAGGAAGGAAACAAAGGTACGGACTGGATTGCTAATAAGGGAGTCAAAAAATTTGAAATTCAAGTGTGGAGAGACTCCTTCCCCATTGGCCTAAGGAACGATCCTACAAGTTTCAATGTTTGCACAATGTGAGATGTTGCTAGGGGATTGGTTTGATATGTTGATGAAACTTGTCGTGATATCGCGACACTTTTTCCTTCTTCTCCTTCAGCAATGAAAATGCAACATGTCGCGTTATCGCGACACTTTTCACCTTTGGCCGCAAAAATGCAACATGTTGCGATATCGCGACACTTTTTTCTCCTTTGGCCGCGAAGTTGCAACATGTTGCGATATCGCGACACTTTTTTCTCCTTTGGTCGCGGCATTACATCACGTCGCGATATCGTGACTCTTTTTCTTTTTTGGCCACGACGTTGCAACATGTCGCGATATCGTGACACATTTTCTCTTTGGCCGATGATGCAACATGTCACGATATCGCAACACTTTTTCTCTTTGGCCAAGATGATGCAACTTGTCGCGATATCGTGACACTTTTTCTCTTTGGCCGTGATGATGCAACATGTCGTGATATCGCGACACCTTTTCCTTCTTTGGCCGTGATGTTGCAACATGTCGCGATATCGTGACACTTTTTTCTCCTTTGGTCATGGCGTTACATCATGTCGCGATATTGCAACACTTTTTCTCTTTTGACCACGACGTTGCACCATGTCGCGATATCGCGACACTTTCTCTTTGGCCGTGATGATGCAACATGTCACGATATCGTGACACTTTTTCCTCCTTTGGTCGCGGCAATGCAACATGTCGCGATATCACGACACTTTTTCTCTTTTGGCCACGACGTTGCAACATGTCGTGATATCGTGACACCTTTTCTCTTTGGCTTGATGATGCAACATGTCGCAATATCAGATCACTTTTTCTCTTTGGCCGCGATGATGCAACATGTCACGATATCACGACACCTTTTCCTTCTTTGGTCGTGACAATGCAACATCTTGCGATATCGCAACATTTTTTATCTTTTTGCCGAGACGATGCAACATGTCATGATTTTGCAACACTTTTTCTCCCTTGGCAACGATGCTGCAACATGTCACGATATCATGATACTTTTTTCCTCTGGCCGCGATGATGTAACATGGCGCGATATCGTGACATTTTTTCTCCTTAGGCCACGATGATACAACATGTCGTGATATCGCGACACTTTTTCTCTTCTGGTCGTGACATTGCAACATGTCACGATACGTGACACTTCTCCTCCTTTGGTCGTGACAATGCAACATGTCATGATATCGTGACACCTTTTCTCTTGTGGTCACGACGGTGCAACATGTCGTGATATCATGACACCTCTTCTCCTGTGGCCGTGACAATGCAACATGTCACGATATCGCGACATATTTTCTTCTTTGGCCTCGACGATGCAACATGTCGTGATATCACGACATATTTTCTTCTTTGGCCTCGACGATGCAACATGTCACGATATCGTGACACCTTTCCTCCTCTAGCCACGATGGCGCAACTTGTCACAATTTCATGACACTTCTCTTCGCAGCAACGTTGCAACATGTCGCAATATCGCGACACTTTCTCTCCTTCGGCCGCGATGCTGCATCTTGTCGCGATATCGCGACATCTTTTCCTCCTTTGGCCGCAACGGTGCAACATGTCACGATATCACGACACCTTTTTCTCCTTGATTTTTCCCTATGCTTTGGACCGCAAAAATGCAACATGTCATGATATCGCGACACCTTTCTTCTTGTGGTGTTTTGGTTTTCTTTGATCTTTAGCTCTTGGGACTCTTCGGTCGGTTTGAAAAACATGTAAAAAATACTTGTACAAGGTTCAGGGACCTTTCAACACCCTTTCAACCAATCAAAAAAAAAAAAAACATCCCCCCTTATTACATTATTGGCAAATACATAGAGCATTGCGAAATAATTCAAATTTGACATGTGCAAGTACCTTGGTGAAAATATCTGCAACTTGCTCATCAGTGGGAATGTAATGGAGCTGTATGTGATGCTTTGGAACTTCATCGTGAATGAAATGAAATAGAGTGTTGATGTGTTTGGTAAGATCATGAAATCTTAGATTCTTGACAAGATTTAAAACACCTTGATTGTCGCAAAATAAATGAAGTGGAAGATTCTTTGGAAGACCCATGTTCATAAGAATGCTACTTAACCATATTATCTCGTAGACTACTCCACTGGCTGCGTGATATTCTGGCTCTATAGATGATATAGCAACCACCTGCTACTTCTTACTATGCCAAGAGACAGGACTAGATCCAAGATGAAAAATGTATCCAGAAGTTGACTTTTTATCATCAATGAATCCAGCATAGTCTAAGTCTGTGTATCCCTATAGATAGAATTTGCTATTCTTTTTATACTCCAAGCCAAAATCTGTAGTACCATAGACCTAATGAAGAACTCTGTTTGCTTCTTTCCAATGACTCACCTTTGGTTCCTACATGAACCTTGAAAGATAACCCACAACAAAGCTGAGATCTGGCATGGTATTTGTCAGATATATGAGACTCCCAATCAGTTGATGATAGAGAGTGCCATCTACCTATGGTGATTGATCATATCGAGATAGCTTGAGTCCAGACTCCATTGGAGTTGCCTTAGACTTATAGTCTATCATGCGATATTTATCAATCAATGTCTTGGCATACTTCTTTTGTGTGACTCTGATATGATATTTTTTCTGAGTCACTTCCAAACCTAGACAATAGTGAAGAAGTCCTAGATCTATCATTTCAAAATATTGTTTCAAATCATATTTTACTGCATCAATAATACTCTCTGAGCTCCCTGTTATGATAAAATCATCTACATATAGCACCAAAATCACTATGTCAAAACCATTGTTCTTGATATAGAGATTTACATCAAAAGTACTTCTTTAGAAACCATGCTACACTAGGTGACTATCTATTTTGATGTACCAAGCTCGTGGAGCTTGTTTCAATCCATACAAGGATTTGATCAACTTACAAACTTTTTGTTCTTGCCCTTCAATAACAAATCCTTATGGTTGGATCATGTACACTTCTTCTTGTAGGTCACCATTCAAGAAAGCACTTTTTACATCCATTTGATGTAACTTCCACCCAAATTGAGTTGCCATGGCACAAAGTACTTGAATGGTAGTCATTTTTGCAGTAGGGGTAAAAGTCTCTTCATAATCTATGCCTTCTTTTTGAGCATAGCCCTTGGCAACAAGATGGGCTTTATGCTTATCAATAGTACCATCTGCCTTATACTTCACTTTGAATACCCATTTGCAGCCAATGGGCTTCTTTCCTAAAGGCAAATTGACTAGCTTCCATGTATGATTTTTCATGAAAGAGGTATATTCTACTTCCATAACAGCCTTCCACTGAGGCTCACTAAGTGCATCCTAAACTGTTGTGGGTTCATTTTCATCCATTACTATTATATAAACCCTCTCATCTTCCATATTTGTTTCCCTATCTTCCTCTGCATCTACAGATAGTCCATCAAATTA
Source organism: Wollemia nobilis (assembly GCA_028583015.1). Lineage (NCBI taxonomy): Eukaryota > Viridiplantae > Streptophyta > Pinopsida > Araucariales > Araucariaceae > Wollemia > Wollemia nobilis. The sequence goes on from JAQPPZ010001125.1 coordinate 12,796,356, forward strand.
TTGGCAAAGCTTGTCAACCTCTGAAGTTGATGCCTCTGCTCTCTTCTACTAAATCATACTACGAGTACAAGGTCAATATAGAGCTAGATCTGGAAGTGATGTCAACTTGGAATCTCTCAATGTACTAGTATACCATTTTGGAATCTTGTTCTGAGGAGGTGGTGGAGTATCTTTCTTAGGATCATATTCCTCAAGGTATACAACTGTAGAAGTGTTATTTGATGTGAAAGCTTCATCAAATACCACATCTCTACTTATATGTGTCTTCTTGGTCATAGGATCTATCAATCGACATCCCTTTGAATGTTCATCATAACCAAGAAAGATACATTTTAGGGTCTTCTCATCTAACTTTTTCATTTTGATATGTGCATGAATTGTTAGCATATAAGTTTTTAAGGTTAGATATTTAAAAAATAATATCTATGATGGCATGGTCGACATATAGGTTAGAGTGTTTGATTTTAATTGAATTAGCATCTCCCCAAATTAGGATTTATAGTTAGCGATTATTTCGACCTCTACACTATATAGCTCTTTGTATTTTTTCCTAAAGTAATGGAATTATTTGGCTTTCAAAATTTCATTTAGTATCAGAGCGAGGGGCGAGGACCTAACGTTGAATCTAGGCACGTAATATGAGGAGAGGTCCATAAAGGAGCCGAAGCCCTAGGAATGCATCCTAAGGAGTGACCTATAGAGGAGCCAGTGCGCTGACGTGGCACATCGACATACATCCTAAGGAGTGGCCCACAGAGTTGGAACAAGCCCGCAGTATGAGCATCGATGCAGCATGTGGATTGAGGCAATTGCCTGGGCGAACACCTAGAAATGACATGGTAGAGCTGGTGGCAAATGACATGATTCCTAAGGTAGCTGATGAGGCGAGCACCTAGCGCTGATTGGGCACTAGAAATGAGACACGTGGGAGAGATTTGAGGCTGACATGGTAGGTTTTGATTGACAGAAAGGAGCTGACGTGTTGATTTTTTATTGGTAGAGAAGATCTAACGTGTCAAGTTTCTATTGGCAGAGTGGTGGCAAAAGGGCAACATGGTGATTGCCCGAAGGCAATCACATTATCTTTGGTGTGATTTTGGTTTTAAAGCCTTCAAACATTGTTGTAGGGGCAATGTGGGACTAAATGTCCCATTTTTTTTTCTTTGCCCAACGCAGACAATAGTACAAAGGGAAAATACTTCCCTTTGGTAGTCGAAGGTACCATAGCCTAACTGGCAGTGCAAGCCAGTCTTAAGGTGCTTGTCTGCGATCGAGCGTGGATCGAGTCCCGTCGGGTCTATTTTTTGTTAAAAAAAAGGGCGCTTTGAGGCGCTTGGCAATAAGGTGATAAGGTAATTCAAAATTTTTGCACATTTTTTATTTTAATCAATTTTTTTTTTAATTTAATTAAAAAATATTTTATTAGTTTAAATGTTTATTTTTTAGTTAAAATTAAAATTTTATTAGTTAAAATTTTTGATAAAGCTTTTATGCAATATATATAAAAAAAAACCTTGCAAATGTTTTTTAACTATTGCCTAAGAGGTAATTTTTGTAAGTGATTCGCATCATTGCCTAAGAGGCAATATTTGTAAAAAAAGTGTTTAGTTTCTGCTTTAAGGGGGGATATTTTTTTTTCATCAAAGGGGAATATTTCTGCAATCATTAATGTTAAGGTCAACCGGATGCTATCATGCCCTTCATTCTCTTTTAGCAAGATAAACCCTTGAATATTTTGATGAAAAAGTTTGAATGTATGGATTGAATATTGTATTCAATCATCTTCAAAATGCTATAATAGCCAATCAAAGAGCACCATATGTAGGATATGACGTTGATTCCGAAGACAATTCTTTTGGTAACAGATATGAAGAGTCAGAATCTGTAGAAGTTGCACCATAGAAGCCAAAGATTATTTATCTAAGTGATAGTGATTCTATTGAGGAAGTGGAGCCAAAACCTTATTCACCTGAAGTCATAATTATTAGTGACAACAATGATTCTGTTGCTAACAATTTTGTCAATCAAGTGATAGGATATCCTATGCAAGTAGAACAAGATATCTACGAGAGAGTAGATCAAGTTAGATTTGATTTAAATCTATAATTTTTTCTTTGAAAAGCATAGTGCATTGATTGTATTGAGAAATAAAAGAAGTGTGTTTCTAGTTTATTTCAAACGTTATGGCATCAAATAATAATCTATCCATACCTGAATTTAGTGGGTTAGATTATGATTATGGGTCCATCAAGATGAGGACCTTACTCATAGGCAAGGGACTATGGGATATAGTCAAAGAAGGTTATGCAGAACCTTCAAATTGGACCACTTTGACTATAGCAGATAAGAAGACCAAAAAAGATGCCCAAAAGAGCAACTCTTCTACCCTCTACCATCTCCAAGTAGCTTTGGAAAAGAGCATCTTTCCAAGGATTGCTTCTTGTTTATCAGCACAAGAAGCATGGAAATCCTTGAAGGATAGTTATCAAGGTAGTGATCAGGTGAAGCAAGTGAGGCTTCAAACCTTGAAGAGGGATTTTGAAAACCTAAAAATGTAAACATACTTGGAAGTGATGTCAACTTGGAATCTCTCAATGTACTGGTATACCATTTTGGAATCTTGTTTTGAGGAGGTGGTGGAGTCTCTTTCCTAGGATCATATTCCTCAAGGTATACAACTGTATAAGTGTTATTTGATGTGAAAGCTTCATCAAATACCACATCTCTACTTATATGTGTCTTCTTGGTCATAGGATCTATCAATCGATGTCCCTTTGAACATTCATCATAACCAAGAAAGATACATTTCAGGGTCTTCTCATCTAACTTTTTCCTTTTTTGTTTTGGTATATGCATGAATTGTTAGCATATAAGTTTTTAAGGTTAGATATTTAAAAAATAATATCTATGATGGCATGGTCGACATATAGGTTAGAGTGTTTGATTTTAATTGAATTAGCATCTCCCCGAATTAGGCTTTATAGTTAGCGGTTATTCCGACCTCTACACTATATAGCCCTTTGTATTTTTTCCTAAGGTAATGGAATTATTTGGCTTTCAAAATTTCATTTGGTATCAGAGCGAGGGGCGAGGGTCGAGGACCTGACGTGGAAGCCAGGAACATAATCCAAGGAGAGAACCACATAGGAGTCAAAGCCCTAGGCATGCATCCCGAGGAGCGGCCTACAGAGGAGCTAGTGCGCTGACATGGCACCACCGACACACATCCTAAGGAGTGGCTTGCAAATTTGGAACAAACCCGCAACATGAGCATTGATGCAACATGTGGATCGAGGTAACTGACTAGGCAGACACTTAGAATTGACATGGTAGAGCTGGTGGTAGACGACATGATTCTTGAGGTAGCTGATGAGGCAGGCATCTAACGCTGATTGGGCACGGGAAATGAGACACATGGTAGAGCTTTGAGGTTGATGTGGCAGGTTTCAATTTACAAAGAGGAGCTTACGTATCAATTTTTTATTGGTAGAGCAGAGCTGACATGTCAGGTTTCTATTGGCAGAGTGGGGCGAAAAAAGGGCAACGTGGTGATTTCCTGAAGGCAATCACGTTATCTTTGGTGTGATTTTGGTTTTAAAGCCTTCAAACATTGTCGCAGGGGCAATGTGGGACTAAACATCCCATTTTTTTTCTTTGCCCACCGTGGACAACAGTACAAAGGGAAAATACTTCCCTTTGGTACCCGAAGGTACCGTAGCCCGACTGGTAGTGCAAGCCAGTCTTAGGGCGCTCGTCCATGATCGAGCGTGGATCGAGTCCCGTCGGGGCTATTTTTTGTTAAAAAAGGGCGCTTTGAGGCGCTTGGCAATAAGGTGATAAGGTAATTCAAAATTTTTGCATATTTTTTTATTTTTTATCAATTTTTTTTAAATTTAATTTTAATTTAATTAAAAAATATTTTATTAGTTTAAATGTTTCTTTTTTAGTTAAAATTAAAATTTTATTAGTTAAAATTTTTGATAAAGCTTTTATGCAATATATATATATATATAAAACTTGCAAATATTTTTTAACTATTGCCTAAGAGGCAATTTTTGTAAGTGATTCGCATCATTGCCTAAGAGGCAATCTTTGTAAAAAGGGGGAGCATAAAAGTGTTTACTTTCTGCTTTAAAGGGGGATATTTTTTGCATCAAAGGGGAATATTTTTGCAGTCATTAATGTTAAGGTCAACCGGATGCTATCATGCCCTTCATTCTCTTTTAGCAAGAGAAACCCCTAAATATTTTGATGAAAAAGTTTGAATGTATGGATTGAATATTGTATTCAATCATCTTCAAAATGTTGTAATAGCCAATCAAAGAGCACCAGATGCAGGATATGACATTGATTCCGAAGACAATTCTTTTGGTAGCAGATATGAGGAGTCAGAATCTATAGAAGTTGCACCACAGGAGCCAGAGATTATTTATCTAAGTGACAGTGATTCTGTTGAGGAAGTGGAGCCAGAACCTTATTCACCTGAAGTCATAATTGTTAGTGACAACAGTGATTCTATTGCTGACAATTTTGTCAATCAAGTGATAGGAGAACCTATGCAAGTAGAACAAGATATCTATGAGAGAGTAGATCAAGTTAGATTTGATTTAAATCTGTATTTTTTTCTTTGAAAAGCATAGTGCATTGATTGTATTGAGAAATAAAAGAAGTGTGTTTCTAGTTTATTTCAAACGTTATGGCATCAAATAATAATCTACCCATACCTAAATTTAGTGGGTTAGATTATGAGTATTGGTCCATCAATATGAGGACCTTACTCATAGGCAAGGGACTATGGGATATAGTCAAAGAAGGTTATGCAGAACCTTCATATTGGACCACTTTGAGTGCAACAGATAAGAAGACCAAAAAGGATGCCCAAAAGAGCAACTCTTCTGCCCTCTACCATCTCCAAGCAACTTTGGAGAAGAGCATCTTTCCAAGGATTGCTTCCTGTTTATCAACCCAAGAAGCATGGAAAGCCTTGAAGGATAGTTATCAAGGTAGTGATCAGGTGAAGCAAGTGAGGCTTCAAACCTTGAAGAGGGATTTTGAAAACCTAAAAATGCAAAATGATGAACAAGTTGGTGATTATTGCATTAGAGTAAAATCCATTGTAAAAAAAATGCAAACCCTTGGAGATGACATCAAAACTAAATTAGTGGTGAAGAAAGTGTTGAGGACACTTCTTCCCAAATGGAATCATATAGTAGTCATTATTGAAGAGTCAAAAGATCTTTCTAGCCTATATTTTGATGCTCTAATTGGTTCCTTGATGTCTCATGAAGAAATATTATAGGGGTCTACTTCAACAAGCTATGGAGGTGATGATAAAGATTTCTCATCAAATGAAAATATAGGAAGAGGCCAAGGAAGAGGACAAAGAAGAGGTAGAGAAGAAGTAGCTCAAGAGGTGGTAATCAAAATAGAGGTGGAAATCAAGGAAGAGGTGGCAATCAAGGAAGGAGTGGCAATCAAGGAAGAGGAGGTGACAAAACAAAGAAAGCTTGTTTCAATTATGGCAATCCTGGTCATTTTTCTCGAGATTGTTGGTCCAAGACTTCTCAAGATGGAAGAGGTCAATATGGTAACTATGGTGAAGAAGAAGGAACTTCAAATCTATTTCTTTCTTATGGAAAATCAGATCAAAATCTAAATGACACTTGGATTTTGGATACTGGTTGTTCCAATCACATGAGTGGCAAGGAAGAGCTCTTTGCTACAATGGATTCCACCTACAAATCAAGAATCAAGTTGGGAGATGATAAAGCTCTACAAGTTGAAGGCATTGGAGCCATGGAGGTTCCAACAAAAGAAGGCACCAAAAAGGTAAATGACATCTATTACACCCCAAAATCCAACATAATTTGCTTAGTGTTGGAAAAATGATGGAGAAAAATTATAGACTTGTTTTTTATGAAGGCAAATGTGTAATTTTTGATAAGAACAATTGTAATAGAGTTATTACACAAGTACCTATGACAAAGAATAGGTTGTTTCCTCTTAATTTTGGGGAAAATGGGGGTGCTCAACTTGCTAGTATTGCTATAGCAAATCCAAGTGTACTTTGGCACTTGAGATATGGTCATCTAAATTTTGCAAGCTTGAAATTGTTAACTTCTCAAGCTATGGTGTGTGGACTTCCAAAATTTGATGAACACAAGGAGGTCTATGAAGGGTGTGCTTTGGGAAAGCACTCTAGATCAAATTTTCCAAGAGGAAAAGCATGGAGAGCTAGTTATCCACTCCAATTGGTGCATTCGGACATTTGTGGTCCAATGCAAACCAAAAGCATTGGTAATAATTCTTACTTTCTCACTTTCATTGATGATTTCTCTAGGATGTGTTGGATCTATTTTTTGAAAACTAAAGATGAAGCTTTTAATTGTTTCATAGATTTCAAAAATAATGTAGAGAAACAAAGTGAGTTTATTGTAAAATGTCTACGGACAAATAGAGGAGGAAAGTATTCTTCAAATGCATTTCTAAAATATTGTAAATATTGTGGAATAAAAAGGCAATTCACAACTGCCTACACTCCACAAAAAAATGGTGTGGCTGAAAGAAAGAACCGCACCATAGTAGAAATGGCTAGATCAATGCTGCAAACTAAGCATCTCAGCAACATGTATTGGGTTGATGTTGTAAGAACTAGTGTTTACATTTTAAATAGGAGTCCTACTTCTAGTCTAGATGGGATCACTCCTTATGAAGGATGGAATGGCAAAAAGCCAAATGTAAAACACTTTAAGGTTTTTGGTTGTCTTGCCTATGCCCACATTCTTGATGAGAAAAGAAAGAAACTTGACCCCAAAAGTCAAGCATGTATTTTTGTTGGATATTGTGAGTCTACCAAAGCATATAGACTCTACAATCCCAAAACACATAAAATTGTACTTTCCAAGGATGTAATTTTTGATGAAGGGGGAGAATGGGGTCATAAAAAACTTTTTGTTGATGATGGATCTCATGATGCAAGTTCCTCTCAAGTGCAGCAAGTGCAGCCCAAAAAGAGTAAAGGAACTCCTCCTCCAAGCCCAAGTATGAGTACTACTTCAAGTACATCAGATGCTACTCCAAGTCCTTCTCCACAAATATCAGTAAGTTATTCACCAATGGATATTGATTCTCCATCAAGAGGTAGAAGAACACTTCAGCACCATCCATCTTTTCAAATGTTGGATAAGAATTTCCAGAAAAGATACACTAGAAGTCAAGCTAGTGAAATGAATGCAGTTTTGAAAAGACTAGAAAATCTGCATATGTATGGTGATGATGACTCCCAAGAGCCTAAGGGAGATGTAGTCAATTATTATTTAATGACTAGTGCAGAGCTAGAGCCATCTAGCTATGAGAAAGCATACACTCATGATGTATGGCAACAAGCCATGGAAGAGGAAATATCCTCTATAAAAAAGAATGATACTTGGGAGCTTGTGAAGCTTCCTAAAGGTAAAAAATGTGTTGGATGCAAATGGGTCTACAAGACCAAATTCAATGTTGATGGAAGTATTGAAAGACACAAGGCAAGACTTGTAGCGAAAGGCTTCACTCAGAAGTATGGGATTGACTATGAGGAGACCTTTGCTCCTATTGCTAGACAAGAGACTATCATATTAGTACTTTCCTTGGCTGCCCACAAAGGATGGAAAATTCAGCACATGGATGTAAAGAGTGCCTTTCTCAATGGGTACTTGAATGAAGAGGTTTTTGTGCAACAACCTCAAGGTTTTCAAGAACAAGGTAAGGAGAACCTTGTCTAAAAACTGAAAAAAGCACTATATGGCCTCAAGCAAGCACCAAGGGCATGGTACTCTCGCATTGATGGCTACTTTAAAGAGTATGGATTCACTCGGAGCAAAAGTGAACCTACTCTCTACTACCTAAAGCAAGGTAAAGATATTCTCATTGTATGTTTATATGTGGATGATCTAATATTTATGGGTAGTAATGACAAGATGAATAAGGAGTTCAAACACTCCATGATGAGTGAATTTGAAATGAAAGATCTAGGCTTAATGCATTACTTCCTAGGCATGGAAGTTCATCAAACAGAAAAAGGGATCTTCATATGTCAACACAAATATGCTCAAGATATGATTAAGAAGTTTGCTATGGAGCAATGCAAGCCTGTTGCAACTCCAATGGGTCATGGGATCCAATTGAGCAAAGATGATGGAGCACCGAAGGTTGACATGACCACTTACAGGAGCATGGTTGGGAGTCTGATGTTTCTCACCAACACAAGACCTGATATTCAGTATGTTGTTTCTCTTGTTTCAAGGTTTATGGCTGATCCATATGAACTACATTTTCAAGCAACTAAGAGAATTTTGAGATATGTAAAAGGTACATTGGATTTTGGGATCCATTACCACCGATGTAATTCTGTAAAATTAGTTGGCTTCAGTGATAGTGATTGGGGCAGCAATATAGATGATAGAAAATCTACATCAGGGAATTATTTTAGTCTTGGGTCAGGACTAATTACATGGAGTTCCAAAAAGCAGACTGTTGTAGCATTGTCATCTACTGAGGCTGAGTATATAGCAATCACTCATGCTAGTACTCAAGCTCTATGGTTGAGAAAAGTCCTTGAAGAGATTGGAGAACAACAAAGTGGTCCTACAAGATTGTACTATGACAATATGAGTGCCATCCAATTGGCACATAATCCTATCCATCATAGCAGGTCAAAACACTTTGATATGAAGTATCACTTCATTCGCGACATGGTGGAGAAACAGGTAGTTGAGCTTCAACATTGTAGCACTTTGGACAACATGGCGGACATCTTCACCAAAGGAGTTGCTAAAGCTCAATATGTAAAGTTGAGAGACTGTCTTGTCAACCCTCTCAACTTTAAGGGGGAGAATGTTAGCATATAAGTTTTTAAGGTTAGATATTTAAAAATAATATCTATGATGGCATGGTCGACATATAGGTTAGAGTGTTTGATTTTAATTGAATTAGCATCTCCCCGAATTAGGCTTTATAGTTAGTGGTTATTTCGACCTCTACACTATATAGCCCTTTGTATTTTTTCCTAAGGTAATGGAATTATTTGGCTTCCAAAATTTCATGAATGCCTTACATCCAAAAACCCTTAGATGAGAAATGGAGGGTTTCTTACCACTTCATGCTTCTTATGGAGTTTTACCCTATAGAGCTCTTGTGGGTGCTCTATTTAGGAGGTATGATGCTATGTTAACTGCTTCTACAAAATACTCATTCTCAAGGTGTGCCCTTGCAAGCATACATCGAACCATTTCCACAATGAAATGATTCCTCCTTTCAACAAATTCATTTTGCTATGGAGTATAGACGGTAGTCAACTGTCTCTTAATCCCATGTTCATTCAAAAATGATGAAAAATCCTTGGAGGTATATTCCCCCCTCGATCTGAGTGGAGGGTTTTGATGAAACATCTTGACTCCTTCTCAACAAGCTTCTTGAACTGTTGAAAGTACAAAAATACCTCTGACTTGAATTGAAGGAAGAAAACCCACATCTTCAGTGAGTGATCATAAAAAAATTGAAAATACCTCTTTCCACCATACCTGGTTGGCATAGAATCACACAGATCGGTGTGTACCAACTCCAAAGGCTTCTTAGCTCATGAAGAACTAACTTCAAATGGTACCCAATGTTTCTTCCCTGCTAAGCAATTCGAGCAAACTAGCAATGTGGATGAAAGGTTGGGAAGACCTCTCAACCTCTCATATTTGTTCAACTCGAGCAAATAACATGAACTTAGATGCCCATATCTCTTGTGCCATAGAGAAGTAGCCTCCTTAGTAGTTGCTTCTAGAGCAACATGAGGCATTGAAATGACATCTAAAATGAACAAACCATGCTTGTATGATCCTGTTGCTACATGTTTTCCTCTTTTGGTTATAAAACATCTCTTCTTGCCTTTCTCAACACTGAACATAACATCCATATCTTGATCCAAGATCTGAGGGATTGACAATAGATTGTTAGCCAATCCAGGAACATAAAGCACCTTCTCAATCTGACATTTTCCATTTGGAAGAGTGATAGAAACATCGCCTTCACCCTTCACTTGGCAGGTCTGATTATCTGCTATTATTATAGGCTTACATTCCTTGTCCTCAAATGTTTCAAACCATGATAGATAATCAGTAATCTGCTTACTATCATCTGAATCAATATACCACACTGCATATGTCTATTGAGATGAAGTATGAGTCATGAGCACCTTGCGTGCCTACTCAAAATTTGAGCCTAATTCTGATTCAGGAGAATCTGAGCCAGAGTTTGATTTGGCATAAGAAAAATTCCCCTTGGGTGGCTTATTCTTCTTATATGGTTTGTATTTTCATTTGCTCTTCTTATTATGATCTTGGTCATTCTGGTGTTTATTCTTAAACTAGCACCTATTGGTGTTATGGTTATTCATATCACAAATCTTGCAATACTGTTTAGATTTTTGCTAATGTTGTTTCCATTTTACCTTTGATGAAGATCCTCCGGTTTGAAATTGACCATTTTTCTTACCCCCTTGTTTGGTGTAGAGGGCATTATCTGGAACTTCATCCTTCTGAAACTGATTTGCCTCTTCAGTTTGTAGCAAATTCACTAATTCTACAAAAGACACCTGTCGAACAGATACATGAAGTGAGGTTATCAACATATTATAGGGATTTGGTAATGCTCTCAAGATGACAGAGGTCAAGAGAGCATCATCCACTGATTGTCCCATAGCATTCAGTTTGGCTTTCAATTCTGCCACCCTGCATAGGAATAGGTCCATTGTTTCACCAGATTTCATACTGAGTGTATGTAGTTGAGTTTGAAGGTGTAGAATAGTGGATTGATTCTTACCTTCATAAATAGTAAGAAAAGCATCCCAAGCTTCCTTACTAGTTTTGGCATCACATATATGAGGCTAGACCTCATCTATAGTAGCAAGCAGAATAAACATGAGACATATTTTATCCTTATTATCAAAAGCATCTTGATCTGCTCCTGCTATTCCAGGGCATTTTGTAGTGCCAATCACTACATCCCACATATATTCAACTTGAAGAATAGCTCGCATCTTATTCTTCCATGGTGCAAAGTTAGAACCTTTTAGCAACTGTGAATTTGATAGATATTTGTGAATAGAGGCCATTGTGAAAGTTCCTTATAACACCAAATGGTCCCCCTTTATTTATACCTGCTAGAAATTTATATCAAAACTTCTCTCTATATACCCGCCCTTATGTGAGGGAGACTATAAGTATATAAGAGCAGAACGATATGTGAAACTTAGGAGGTACTAAAAGAGAATTCAATTAGATTGATGGCACCTGCCTCAAAACCCTCAAGAAAAGGATAATGAGTTGGAGGAGTTTAAGCCAAACAATAAAAAAGAATTAGGATATAAAAATGGAGTGAATATCAAAATTTGGGGTCTTTTCTATGCTTTGTATATTTTACTTTATGATTGAAATGCAAGAAAAAAGGAAATTTTAATGCAAAAACAATCACAAGTGCCCATAAATTTTTAAACACTCTAGGTGTCAGTTTCCACCGAAAATGCACCTATTACAATCCCAATTTTACAATGAAGATATTCACTTCCATAAATGCTTTTGAAATCAACAATTTTCTTCCCCCCTTTGTCTTAGAATTTTGCAAAATAGAATGCTTTTGTGATCCCCCCTTTTTGTTGCAAAAAAAAAGAAAAAAAAAAAAAAATTGTGTTGTGACCCTTTCAAAATGTCAGGAAAAAAACACTTATCGCTCCAGAATTGCTTGAAAATAAGGAACAAAATATTTGCTTAAAGAACCCCTCCGATGGTTTGGCAGAAAAAATATGTGGCTGCCCTCCTTGGACAGAAAATGGTTGACAAAAGTTTCCAAAAAAATGTGGCTTGGCAAAAAATTTTCACAAAAAATGGAGGTAGCAAAAATAAAATTGCTTAGGCAATTTTTTTTTCGCTTAATTCACCCCAAGGGGATTTGAACAACAAACTAATTCCACTCAAGCATCGTCAAATGACCATGCGACCAACTCGACCACTAGTGCCTATGAAAATTAAATGGAGAGGACTTGGCTTTATTAGAGAGGGTGCCAAGATAAGACAAAAAAAATGAACTCGACATGGCGGGAGGGCAATTTGACCCCATGACCTAGCCCAAAAAAGCACCTTAGCAATGAGCGGTAAACCATCCAAGCTACCACTATGGATGAAAGCAAAATTTGTTCGCAAAATAATTATTCCTTCCACCAAAGAAAAATGGAAGAAAAAAATTACGGGACTATTGTCCCACATGCACAAGGATGACACATTTGCCGTTGTTTAAAAAGAAAACATGATGTATGTTATATTGATTGCCTTCGAAAAATCAGGTTGATCACCCTTTTTGCCATGCTAGCCACTCAACAAACACCATGTCATGTCGTCAATTGCCACGTCGTCAACTGTCATGTTGTCTAGTCAGCTGCCATGTGTCAACTGCCACGTAGTCTAGTCAGCCACCATGTGTTAACTACCATGTAGTCAGTCGAGTCAACCATCACGTCACACCACCAACTACCACATGGTTAGTTTAGTCAACCACCATGTATTATGCCATGAATTAGTCTTGATTTACATGCTCTTAGGGTCTCAGTATATGTGCTATCAGTCTCGGTCTATGTGTGCTCTCAAGGTCTGGATCTCAGTCTATGTGATATCACCTACAAACAAAATGAAATGTATCTCCTGCAAACAAAATGAAACATACCACCATGAGAAGCATGCCCGACTGAAGCTACACTCTTCTCCCACCTATGCCCAACATCATCCTCAGGAAGCATGCCCGCTCTTCCCCACCTGTCCTCAGTCTGCCACCTGCGAACATAGCTCTGGTACCATGATGAATTTAGAGAGCAAATTAAATATCCAAGCAACTAAGTCTAATTGAATTGATATTGGGTTAAATACGTATATGAGTTGGTTATTTGGTTCAACCAACTGAAAAATACCTACCCAAACTGCTTAATAAAGCAATGCTAAATAATGTAATATATAATATACTTATTATGTTAACATTATAGTACTAGTGTTAAAGGATATAAGTTGTAGAACCTAAAAACATAGAAGGTTGTTTAAAGTCGTAATGTGATCTTTAGAGAAACAAAAGGGGTTTTAAAACAAGAAATGCAACCAAGAAAAGAACCAAAAATAGTGTAGGTAAAATTGGAATAGGAGGAAGAACCAGTGGTAGAAATTGAATTATAGAGAGAGTCTAAAGAAAAATATTCAGAGGAAGAAGGTGAGGAGGAAGTTGAAGATGCAGAACCTAGAACTCCAATTTTGTGAAGATCAAATTGAGAGAGAAGACTTCTAGATAGGTGTAGTCCTTCAAATTTGTATTCTGCATTTAATTTATCATTTACTAATGAATAATCCAAGACTGTAAAGGAAGCACTTTAGTCAAGTGAGAATAAGTCTTGAAAAAGGGCTATGGAAGAAGAAATGGACTCCCTGGATAAAAATAAGACATGGAACTTGGTGAAATTACCTCCTAGCAAAAAATATATTGGTTGTAAGTGGTTATTCAAGAAGAAGTACAATGTAGAAGAAAATTTTGAGAAGTACAAGGCTCGCTTGGTAGCAAAAGGATTTTCTCAGGTTGAGGGAATTGACTTTGGTGAAATTTTTTCTATTGTGGCTAAACTAACTTCAATCAGATTTCCATTGGCTATTTCTGCTGCTTTTGATTTTGAAATAGAACGGATGGATGTAAAGACAAATTTTCTACATGGTGAACTTGATGAAGATATATATATATATATATATATATATATATATATATATATATATATATATATATATATATATATATATATATATATATATATATATATATATATATATATGTCACAACCAGAATGCTTTAAGGTAAAAGGTAAGGAGGACTTGGTATGCAAGCTAAAGAAGTCTCTTTATGGGTTGAAACAGTCTCCAAGGATGTGGAACCAAAAATTTGACAGGTTTGTCTTCACACTTGGGCTTGGAAAAAGCAAAGCAAATCCATGTGTATATTTTAAAAAAGAAGGTGAAAATTTTGTTATCATTGTATTGTATGTGGATGACATGTTGTTATTTGGTAACATTCAGGAGATGATAAATTACTCAAATCTCAGTTATCTTTTGAATTTGACATGAAGGATTTGGGTGCTGCAAAATTTATTTTGGGTATGGAAATAATAAGGGATCGTGCAAATAGAAAATTATGGTTAAATCAAAGAAAATATGTTGATTTGATACTACAAAAGTTTAGAATGCATGATTATAAACCAGTATGTACTTCATATCCGATTGGTCAAAAGTTATCTACTGAACAGTGTCCCAAAACACATGAGGAAATTGAAGAAATGCATCATGTTCCTTATGCTAGTACTGTGGGTAGTTTGATGTATGCAATGGTCTGTAATAGACCTAATATTGCACATGTAGTAGGAGTAGTTAAAAGATATATGTCAATTCCAGGAAAGGAACATTGGACTACTATGAAGAGGATCTTCAGATACTTGCGTGGAACTACAAATTATGCTATCTGTTATGGAGGAAATTTTGAAGGTAATAATATCATAAATCTACAAGGGTTTGTGGATGCTGACTGGGTCAGAGATCTTGACAAGAGAAGATCCACAAGTGCTAATGTGTTTAGGCTGTTTGGAGGGGCAGTAAGTTGGATGAGTAAAAAGCAATCAATTGTTGCTTTATCCACTACAAAAATAGAGTACATTTCAAAAAATCATACATGTAAAGTAGTGTGGCTACATAAGTTATGTTCAACAGTTGATCTTAAACATAAGGGTATGAGAATTAACAACGACAGTAAAAGTGCAATATTTTTTGCCAAAAATCTTGGTTTTCATGATCGGTCAAAACATATTGATATCAAGTACCATTTTGTGAGAGAGATGGTTGAAGAGAACTAGGTGATATTGGAGAAATTTGATACATAGAAGAATATTGTTGATTCATTAAAAAATGTTGTACCTACTTCAAAATATTCTTGGTGTAGAAGATCTATGGGCATGGTTTCCCTTGATAGTTGACAATGGAAATTTTTGACCCCTATGGAAAGTATTCAACAAGTGGGAGAATTTTGGAAATATGTTGAATATTTTCCATGTTATTCGGTGGGGTTAATACTATAAGGTACTGGACACTCTGTACCTATACTGGATACTATTTTAAGTTATTTTTAGACCCATATAGGATTTTAGGGTTACTATATTTGAACCCATGCTTGTTTGCCTATGATATTGTAATATTTGTGCATGTGCCTTTATTATATATATCGCACTTGCATTAGGGTTTGGAGAGAGATAGAAGAAAAATATTATTGTATTGGAGACGATTAAGTTAATGCAATAATAAGATAATACTGTGTTGGTTTTTTCCTAGTTGAGGGTTTCCAGGATAAATATTGTGTAGTATGTGAATCTGCTATCTTCCTATTTTATTTTGTTATTACTGCTTTTCTAATTTAGTTTATCAGGGCTCTTTATTTCTCTTCACAAATAGCAAGGTTAATGGCAACATAAACAATAATTATCATGACCCACCCTTGACCAACTCTTTCATATGATAGAGTCATGACTTAACATGCTATTTTAATGATTGGATGATGATTAGTTGTCATAAGTGCTTGATTTATTTATATGATGTGGCTAATGGATGAGCTTGTGCAGGTATAGGTAATATCATGGGTGGGCAAAGGATTGGCCGCAAAGAGCAAAGATTCTATGAAAGTAAGGGAAATGATGACTAAAAATGGTCTAAACTATCTGACACATGATAGTTATATTTAGAATTAATTCATATCTTTGCATTTTGCATTTATTATTCCTGCATTTTAGTGCTTATTATCATTTCTCAATATTCATGTAATTTGATTTTCTTTAGAAAGACATAATGTAACTTGGAATGTATAATGTTTGCCTTATGTTGTTTGTTTTAAAACAAAATAAAGGATTTATAATGTTTTATTAATAAAATAGATCTATTAATGACACTAAAGGTTTGAACATTAGAAGCAAGAAATATTAATTATTTAATATATTTTCTTAAAAACCTTAGAGAAAAAGAATTAAATGTTTATCATTAAAAGAATGAAAACAATTTATTAACGCTTGGTCGAAAGAATGGTCAAGTTGGTTGGTTGGTAGTTAATTAAATGCGTTCGAGAGATAGAGAGAGGTATTTATCCTACCCACCATAAACCCAGGAAGAGAGGATGAAATCAACATCATTTTGTAGACGGGGGAGATTTATGAAAAGCTTGGAGGAATTGTTTTGAAAGATACCTCATCCAATAAGTACAAAGAAGAGTTATAGACTACAAAACAACTAGAGCAACAAGGAAAATGTGTTAACAAAGTGCACAAATATTCTATCCAATCAAGCATCTCCAAAAAAAGAAGGTATTATGTAATTTTTGCCTCTCTTCAAGCCAAAATTTCTTGGGTTTTTAAAATATGTTGGAATATGTATTTGTATATTAAAAAATGGTGTCTAGTTAGGTTGTGGAGTCTTGCTATAAATTTCCTACTTACCCTAGAGAAGCTTGTAATACACACCCGATATATTTCCAATAAACTTGGCAAATCAAGTAAAAGAATACCCATTCATAAGCTAGTTTGTCTTATGTGTTTAACCAAAAGCTATTCCTATGCATATTTTCCTCCATGACCTCCTCATGATTTGTTTCGTGAGACACACATTTTTTCTTGCATAAGGGCAAGAGATGATGGTATATTTCTAGCACCTTCTATGTGACTCTTGTTCACCTTGAACAAAACTTGCACTATTGTTTTTAATAAGGAGTATGCGTTTGAATACCCACTGTTATCATTTGCCAATATTTAGTCCATGATAGGTGGGCCACTATGTTCTATGCAGTTTATATTAGGGATGTGATGCATGACGATTATGAAATTAAGCTTTGAATAGGGTCAAATACTATAGTATGCATTGAAGTATTTTCCCTTTCTATGATTTAATAAATGATTACTATTCATACAATTATTGCATTAGCAACATGACTTGAGTGGAAACTACATCATATAGATGTTAAAAGTGCATTTCTTAATGGTGATCTTGAAGAGGAAGCATACATGATTCAACTAGAAAATTTTTTCATCACAGGACAAGAACAAAATGTTTACAAATTAAAAAAATCATTATATGACTTAAAACAACCCACTAGAGCGTGGCACATAAAATTTAATGATTACCTACTACAACATAATTTCAAAAGGAGTGCATTAGATTTAAATATTTATCCAAAAAAGGTTGGATCTAAGATAATAATTCTTGTGGTAGATATTGATGATATAGTAATCATAGGAATCTCAAAAACACTGATAGATGGTATTAAAAATGATCTGGAAAAGAATTTTGAAATGAAAAATTTGGGACTTCTACACTATTGTCTTGGTCTAGAAATTTATCAAAAAACAAATAACATCACAATAACTTAGACAAAGTATGCAAAATCATTACTTGAAAAGTACATAATGACAAAATGTAAACCTAAAGATACTCCGATAGAATAAGGGCTACAATTATCAAGATATGATGAGTCACCATAAGTTTCTACTACTATGTATCAACAACTAATTGGAAGTCTTCTATACTTAACAAATAGCAGTCAAGATATTATTTTTGTTGTGAATTATCTCTCTATATTTATGTAAGATCCTAGAGAAATTCATAGGAAAGATACAAAGAGAAAACTACAATATGTCAACAAAACCATAAATTATGGTTTAAAATACAAGAGAAATGATAATTTCTACTTATAGGGATATTCAAATTTAGACTATGTTGGATCTATAGATGATAAAAAATCAACATTAGGCTATGTATTCCATCTTGGATCAGGACCTATTTCATGGTATAGCAAGAAACAATATATAGTAGCCCTCTCATAAATAGAAGCAAAGTATCATGCAACAAAAATTGTTGTATGTGAAGCACTTTGGTTAGAATACATTCTATCAACTATGAGAATAAAAAAAAATCATACAATACTAAACTATGATAATTTTTTTTGAAATAATTGAAAAAACTTGTATTAAAACAAAGATCAGTTACAAATGGGAGAATACACATCCTAGCCGAAAGCAAAGAAAGCACAAGATTACAAGGCACGAAAACGTGACACTTTTCACCTCAGACTGCAAAAAGTCATGTCACGAAATCGTGACATGTCACGATATCGCTACAACAATCCATCCTTGGCCGCGCCAGAGCAACATGTCACAAAATCGTGACATGTCACGAAATCGTGACAACTAACCATCCTTGGCCACGATGGAGCAACATGTCGTGAAATCGTGACATGTCACGAAATCATGACATGTCGCGATATCGCGACAACAATCCATCCTTGGCTGCGCCAGAGCAACATGTCACGAAATTGCGACATGTTGCAAAATCGCGACAACTAACTAAACTATGATAATTAAAGAGTTCAAAAACTAATAAAAAATTCTATAATTCATGAAAGAAAAAATACATTGAATCTTAATGTCACTTTATTTGGGATTATAAATTGGATCATCATATTCAGATGAAATATGTTCCTCCTAAAGTTCAACTTGCAGACATTTTTATAAAATCACTTGGACAAAAAAAATATAAGATATTTTAGAGCCATATTTGCATAGCAAAAGATCTTCATACCAAATAATGTAATATAGGGTTGGGGGAGGAGTATTGGAGATATTACATTATTTGGTACCTTGAGTACCATTGTAAATATTTAGATTAGGCTGTGAGTATTATTTAAAAGGTATCAAGTTATAAAGTATGTTTATGTATCATGTAATCAAGTGTGAGTTATGAGTGAAAGGTGTCATGTGTGTAAGTGAAGAGTCATGTGTGATGTGTCAAGATTAGAAGTAGGAAGTTATGTAATCATGAGAGAAGTTGGAGAAAAATCTTATTTGAAGTCTAGAGTTGAAAGGAGATAAGCTTGTGATAAGCATGGTAAAAAGATATCGATTGAAAGTGATTGAGTGAGTCAAGATGATGTAGAAAGAATCTGATAAGATACACTTTGGAAACACACTAAACTTCTATAGATTAAAAGTCTTGAAAGCAATATCAAGGAAGTGTAAGCATAGAGGAGTGTTTTTTGAACAAGAAGTAAATAGAGAAGTATTGTTTGAACCAAAAGTGAATAGAGGACTTCTAAAGACACTTGAACCCAAAGTAGATAGTAGATCACTAAAGTAGAAGGTTCCTAAGATGAATGAGAAGCATGAAAACATACTGGTATGAAGAAAATAGACATTTGAAATAAGACATGAAAAGAGCCAAAGGTGGAGAAGGATGTTTGGACATTGAGCATGAAGTAAAATTTGTAAAAGCAAACTGAAGAGAGCACACAAAATATTATAGAATGGAGTAACGAAAACCAACATCATAAATATTACAATGAAAAAAGAATTGGAAGCTATATCTAGATTTAAAGATTAAAGGAGTAAAGAGTGTTGGTAAGCAGAAGATAACACATGATTCCTCGAAAAATTTGAGGTATTGCATACATAGGAGAGTAGTGAATTAATTAAGGTAACTTTATCTAGTGTAAAATATCCGATTAATTTGTAATAGCAAAGTATTGATTAAGATAATAGTCTTATTTTGGATAAAATGAGATTAATTAAGGTATGAAGGGAAATTATTATTTAAATAAGGAAAATAATTGATGGGAGTTATAAGAAGAATTTGATAAATATTTAAAGAATGATATTTGAAAAGATTATTGTTAAAATATTTGAAGAAGAATATTGAAGAGGAAAGATTTTTATTGTGAATAATTATTTGAAGAAATAATATTAAATTGAGACAACAGAAGGAGATACTGGTGACCTCCCGCTCTAGGCGTGAGGTCACCCTTTTGCATCCTCGCTCCCTCCTTAGCTCCTCCTAGGGCTCATAGGTGGATCTCCTACTGTGATATTGATTTATAGGTAGATCTCCTTATTTTCTAGGGTTTTTAGCCCTTCCTGTTACTGCCTGGTGCTTGGGGGGTCTCCATGGCCATTTCTTCCTCTTCCTATGGTGTTTTAGAAAAGAGGAGGAAAATATCTTTTTCTTCTAGCGGATCCGTAGCATGCTCAAGAGATGCCTCGATGTGAGAGCAAGGGCAGGAGGTCACCTACAGCTATGGGCGGGAGTTCACCTCTTCATCTTCTTACTCCATATTTGGATCTTCCTTGGGATCTCTGGCGGATTTCTTGCCTTGTGCATTTCCAGGTAGATCTCCTAGTTCTCCTAGGGTTTCTAGCCCTTCCTACCACTGCTTGGTGCCTAGAGGGTTTCCATGGCCATTTTTGCTTCTTCCTATGGTGTTCCAAGAAAGAGGAGGCAAATCTCTTTTTCTTCTGGCATATATCCATAGCATGCTCAAGAGATGCCTCGATGCGGGAGCAAGAGACCTCCTGCTATGGACGAGAGGTCACCTCTTCATCTTCTTGCTCCCTCTCAAGCTCTTCCTTGGGATCCCTAGCATATTTCTTGCTTTGTTGTGCATTTCCAGGTAGATCTCCTAGTTATCCTAGGGTTTTTGGCCCTTCCTACCACTGCTTGGTGCCTAGAGGGTTTCCAAGCCTTTTTTTGCTTCTTCCTAAGGTGTTCTAGGTTTGAGGAGGTAGATCTTATTTTCTTCTGGTGGATCCAAAGCGTGCTTAGGAGATGCCCTAGTGCGGGAGCAAGAGACCTCCCATTATGGGTGGGAGGTCACCTCTTCATCTTCTCGCTCCCTCCTCAACTCTTCCTAGGGTTCTCTTGCAGATCTATTGTTGTGTTATGGTTTCCAAGAAGATCTCCTAGTTTTCCTAGGGTTTCTTGCCCTTCCTACTGCTGCTTGGTGCCTGGAGGGTCTCCAAGGCCTTCTTCGCTTCTTCCTAAGGTGTTCTAGGAATTATTATTATATGGTGCTGCATGATCGAATAAACTTGGTTGGAGGTATCGATGTGGGGTTGGATTTGCTTAGAAGTGAGATCTAATTTCTTTCGTTTCACTTTCTAGAAGGGTCATTCACTAGCTTCTAGGCTTGGGGGAGGCCCTACTTGTTCTCAGATGAGTGTTTCCTATGGTTTGTATTTTATGGCTGGTGGCTTAGGGTTTTTGGTGGCTTTGTTTCACTTGTCATGCTTGCCAGGATGGCCTTTCACTAGTTTTTGGGCTTGGGGAGGCTCTTTTTGTTCCCAATTGAGAGTTTTCCATCGTTCGTAGTTTGTGGCTGGCATTTCAAGGTTTTCGGTGGATGCATTTCTTTGTTTTGCTTGCCAAGGTGATCATTCACTACCTTCTCTAGGCTTGGGGAGGCCTTAGATTCATATTTGAGTGCTTTTCGTGGTTGGCATTTTGGGGCTCGTGTCTAGGGGTTTCTATTGGATTCCTTCTCATATTTGTTTGGTCTTGGGGGGACCATGTATGGTAGAAGGATTCCATGGTTTCTCCGATGGTGGTAGGGTTAGGGTTTCTTGTTGATCTGGGCATCCTCCTTCCATGGTTTATCTTCGACTGTGCTTCACCTTCTTCTTTGGGAGTTCGCATGGGGGCTTTTACGGATGGTCCAATTTGGTTTATGAATGGACCTGGGTTGTTTTGTGGATGACCCTATGCTAGTTTTTGGGTGGTCCTCATTCTTTTTTGGAGGGCCCTGTTTCATTTACGAATGGTCATGTGTGGTTTTCAGTTGCTCCTGTTTCCTTTGTGGATGGTCTTATTTTGGTTTGCAAATGATCCTTTTTTGTCTCTATGGGTGATCTTATTTCATCTGTGGACAATCTTGATTTAGTGATGACTGAACTTCTAGGTCTGAGGTTGTCTCCTATGTGGGAAAACCCTTTTCTTTTGGGTGTGAGGTTTTTTTCCTTTACGAAAAAACCCTTTTTCATTTTTATGTTTACCTTTGAGGTTTTCCCTACTGCCCCTGCGAGGGCTTCTCTTCTCAGCTGGTGTGGCTTTCTCTCTTGCTCCTGCGTGGGCTTCTCTTTCTCTGTTTCAACTATTTTTCTCCAATAGCCCACAAAGAGTCTATTTATTCAGCTATTTTATGGTTAGGATCTCTTCTCCCAACCTTTTCCTTTTGTAAAAGGTTACAGGATCCTTTCAAAACCCCTCTTTACCAATAAAAAAAAATATTAAATTGAAAATTGGAGGGAAATTAAAGAAGAGAAAAATTATTTGAAGAAAGAATATTGAAGAAACAAATAAATGATGTTAAGTTGAACATTAAAAATTTGAATTAAAAAAGAATATTGAATTTGAAGAAAGAGATTATATTTGATTATTGAAAATTGAATTAATTTAAAGATTGAAGAAAAATATTTGAGAAGAAATAATTATTTGAAGAAATATTAAATTTGGAGATAAAATGATTTCAACAACAAAGGAATTAATTACGATTGAATAAGAATATTTGAATTGAAAAAACTTGAAGAAAGAAAAGAGAAGTGAATTATATCGAGGATAAATTTTTTAAATATTTGGGAGTAATAAGGAATTATACTATGAAGGGAAATTAATTATTATTTGAAGGGAATTTAAGAAGAAGTTTATATGAGTAAAATGAGTGCAAAATTATTTGATTTAGACAAGACATATTGAAGAAACAAACAAGATATTGAAAACATTGAATACTGATCAAAGACAAGACACACATCATGGCAATTAAAGAAAGAAAGCAAACAAAAAGAGAAACAAACATTCAAGATACATCACTAGAATATAGTAAGAAAATGTTTAAAAACCTAAAACATTGCACATGATGCATGATAGAGAATGCTAAAGAACAAAAATATATATCAATAAAATTAAAGAGGGCCTTACAATCAATTTTTAGAGAAGTCAAAGATGAAAATTTTGCAACATTTGATAATTATTTAAGCTCAAAATTTACTGAAGCAAATAAAAAATCTAAAGGTGTTATTACATTACCTATTGATATAGGAAAGATAATGTATATGGAATTACTCTCTCTTGAATTTATTAAAGATAAGAATAAAAGGCAAGAGTAATTGATTTAAAATTTGAAGAACAAATATATGATGAAAGATGTTAGTTGTGATTAATGATTTAAGGTATATAAAAAGAAATAAATGTTAGACCTTATTCAAGATAGAGCATATGAGAAAAAGAACTTGAGCATTGGAAAATAATGTACACAAGGCATATTTTTCCAAGTTCATTAGATGTCTCCTAAATCCAAAATGATTTACGCTCGCATGTGTGTTATTATGGATCTAGATGATGATCTTCCCAATTCTATTAAGTTGATCTCAGATACATGGTCTAGGGTTCAAACCATTGAATATGAGAATAAACCCTTGTTTTGTTCTAATTACAAAATCTATGGTCATATGTTAGCTTGTTGTCCTAAGAAACCAAGATCTTTGGCTGCCCCAAAGGCTAGTATTCTAAGTTTAGAGAATTCTGGTAAATATTTTGAGGGTTTATCATCTAATGATCAAATCTCTAAAGAAATTTTTGATAATACCAATGAAGCTCCTCTGGTTGGCCCTAAGGTAGTGTCTTTTATCCTTGAGTTGAATCCTCTATTGAGGAACCTCTTTGAATTCTTGCAATCTAGAGGTGAACCCCCTAAGGATGAGGAATTGGTGCTTGAACCAGATCAAGCTAAACCTAAGTTGGAAAACATCCTATTAACCCTAGATCCAGGGCAATTGATGTTGGTCAAACAAGTAGTTTTGATTTAGGAAAATATTCACGGGGGTTTGCAGATAAAGCTTTAAAATCTAAAATTGGTAGTGGCATGCAGAGGATTATCTGATCTAAACTAGATATTTGTTACCCTAACCATGTGTGCACTTGGCAAGATTCCTTCTTTTCAAATTTGAATTGTACCTTGTTAGCAAGAAGATGGTCTTTTATTTCAAATTCAAGAGGGATTGGGTCTTTTCAAGATTTTCTTCTTTGCCATTTTAGATTAGGCTAGGATTCTCTTGATTCTTCTTGAGATCATCACCTCTTTAATTCTCGTTGGTCCATTTTATGAGGAGGTTGTATGAGGTTGACCTCTCGATGGGTCTTAGGGTCTTCTTTGTTGTTCTTCTTAGTTCCTTTGTTTGGCTCTTTCTTGAGTTCTATTTTGTGTATTTCTTCTTATTCAGGTTTGGGATCCCTTTTTCCACCTAATAAAAAAAATGTACAAAAGGCATATGTATCGATAAAAATAAAGGTAAAATTATTATCAATGATTTGAAATATTCAAACAATAATAGGGAAATACACACAAAATTAGTTGGGACTAAACAAAAATATTATTAAATAGGACATACAAATAACAAGGTTAATAGCAACGTAAACAATAATTATCACGACCCACCCTTGACCAAATTTTTCATATGATAGAGTTATGACTTAACATATTGTTTTAATGATTGGATGATGGTTAGTTATCATAAGTGCTTGATTTATTTATATGATGTGGCTAATGGATGAGCTTGTGCAGGTATAGGTAATCTCATGGGTGGGCAAAGGACTAACCACCAAGAGCAAAGGTTCCACGAAAGGAAGGAAAATGATGACTAAAAATTGTCTAAACTATCTAACACATGATAGTTATATTTAGACCTAATTCATATCTTTGCATTTTGTATTTATCATTCCTACATTTGAATGCTTGTTATCATTTCTCAATCTTCATGTAGTTTGATTTACTTTAGAAAGATATAAAGTAACTTAGAATGTATAATGTTTACCTTATGTTGTTTGTTTTAAAACAAAACAAAGGATTTCTAATGTTTTATTAATAAAATAGATCTATTAATGAAACTAAAGGTTTGAAAATTAGGAGCAAGAAATATTAATTATCTAATATATTTGCTTAAAAATCTTAGAGGAGAAGAATTAAATATTTATTATTAAAAGATGAATGAAAATATTTTATTAACGCTTGGTCAAAAATGGTCAATTTGGTTGGTTGGTAGTTAACTAAATGTGTTCAAGAGAAAGAGAGAGGTGTTTCTCCTACCCTCCATAAAGCCAGGAAGAGAGGATGAAATCAACATCATTTTACAAATAGGGGAGATTTATGAAAATATTGGAGGAATTGTTTTGAAAGATACTTCATATGAGAAGTATAAAGAAGTGTTGTAGACTACGAAAAACTAGAGAAACAAGGAAACTGCGGCAAAAAAACACACAAATATTCTATCCGATCAAGAATTTCCAAATAAAGAAGGTATTCAGTAATTGTTATGTTGGAAATTTGAGCAAGATTTGTTGTCATTGATGTCAAGAGTTGTCAAGAGGTTGTTGTTTCAGTTTCGTCATCATTAATGTCATCAAGTGGTTTTTCCAAAAGGCAAGGAAGAGGTTTAAAGGAATAGGATATAATATTTATTTTTAATATTATATGCCTAAAGAGGCCTAAAAGGTTGAAGTCCCAAGGAAGGAGAAGCAGGTTTAAAAGGAAATAATAATATTATAATATTTAATATTATAATATTCTAGATTACAGGTTGAGATGAAGAGAAC
Organism: Wollemia nobilis; assembly: GCA_028583015.1. Classification (NCBI taxonomy): domain Eukaryota; kingdom Viridiplantae; phylum Streptophyta; class Pinopsida; order Araucariales; family Araucariaceae; genus Wollemia; species Wollemia nobilis. The sequence continues at coordinate 12,821,891 of JAQPPZ010001125.1, forward strand.
GAGGTCCAAGGAGTTATTAAAAATAATTTATTCTTCAAAAGACCCATTGAGCAGTTTGCAAAATATTTAATTTAATTTATTTAAATTAAAATATTTTAACCTAAAGGTTAAAATTTTAATTTAAATAAATTTGGGTGCCAAAGTTAAAGGTTATAAATTAATTTATTAATTCAAATTTTAAATTCGAATTAAAGCCGACGTCGAGCACAAAAGACAATGCATATATAAAGGGGAGTTAATTTTTTAATTAACCCCATCCATGCATTTTTGAATACCAAAGTCTAAGCTAATATCGTGCGTTGCTTGTTGTGAGGAAGAAGAGACTTTACATTTCTAAAGGCTTTGGAGGGCAGACGAGTGATTAAATGCATGTGGTGCAACTAAAGCATATCCATAACGCTAGTTAGCATAGTTGGTGGCCAAGGGAGTGTTAAGACGTTCATAGGGCAGAGGTTGGGGTTTCAAATCCTTGTGCGAGTGTTAGTGTTTATGTGGGTGTGTGGCCCAATGGCTGCCTAGCTTCGGCTAGAGCGCAATGGCGACAACAAGGTCATGGGTTCAAAGCGCAGCCAAGGCGTGCGCTATCAATTTTGCATGTGGGCCAAGGTGTATAAGGTAAGCATTATATTTTTTATTTAAATTTTAATTTGTGCCAAGGTTGGGAAGCGCATATGCATTAAGGCCATGTGAGTTTTAGATAGCACCTTGGTGAAAGTAGGGAGTCATAAGGGTATTTGATATTTTATATTATTTTGTGCTTTGAAAATTAAATAGAGGTTGGAGTAATAAGGGTTAATCAAGGGATTAATTTTTATAGGTTGAATATTATTTTTGAGAGATTATAAAGGAACTTGGTCTTCTATAAATTGATTAATTTGGAGTTGATAAAGGAAATTGATTTTTATGTGTTGAGAGATATTTTGATAAGTTTGGAGATAATAAGGTGTACTTGAGTCTTGTTATTGTTTGTAATGGTGAATTAATTTTTGAGGGAAATATTTGAGTGAAGATGTTTGCTATCTAACCTTGAAATTGGCAAAGAGGAGTTGATTGTGATTGAGACAGGTTTTGAGGTCAGATCTCCATCAAAACAAAAGGTATGGGCATATCTTCCTTGTGAGTGAAATATTGTTGGATTGAATGTTGTGAAATGCAAAGTTGGAGTGAAAAGGATTGTTTGGTAAGCATTGTTGGAAATGTTGAGTGAGTTTTAATGTGCATGATTTGTGGATGTTGAAAGATCATGAGTATCATTGTTATGTGAAGTTGAGAACTATCTTGAACTAGGGTTTGTGAAAGATCATGAGTATCATTGTTATGTGAGATTGAGAACTATCTTGAACTAGGGTTTGTGAAAGATCATGAGTATCATTGTTATGTGAAATTGAGAACTATCTTGAACTAGGGTTTGTGAAAGATCATGAGTATCATTGTTATGTGAATTTGGAATCATCTTGAGTCAAAGGTTGAGTTGTTGGAAGTATAGTGAAACACTTGGTTAGGGTTTGAAAGCAAGTTGTGTTTCATTGAGTGAATGGTTGAGTGAAGTTGGATGAGCATTATTGATTGAATGTATTGGAGTGATAGTTCAAGTTATGTGAAACAAATTGTTCTTTATTATAAATTGATTTGAAAGAGAGTTTGAAAGTGATTGAGTGTTTTGTGAGTGTGAAACATATTGAGTCTCTAACCATTCTCTATATGTTTCTATGGTTAAACAAGATTCTGAGTGAAACTTGTTTGTGTGATTGAAGAGGTTTTATGTAAGAGATTAAGTTGAGTTTTGTATGCAAGTTTTGCAATTGATTTGAATAAGATTTTGTGAAAGCTTGTGAGCAGATTTGAGTAAGTCCTAGAGGGGACTTAAGGACAGAAAAGTTTTGAAAGCTTTTGAGAATGAAAGAGGATATTAGAAGTTTTGTGAAAGCTTAGAGAGATTTGAGTAAGTCTAGAGGGATTAGGAAATTGAGTAAGCTTTTGTGAAAGCTTAAGGATAGATTTGTGTGACATTTTGTGGAAGCTTACAAGCATATTGGAGGTAAGTCTTAGTGAAGACTTGTTGAGGAGATTGGACAAGTTCTAGTGAGGACTTGTTGAGAAGATTGAACAAGTTCTAGGGAGGACTTGTTGAGAAGATTTGAGGTAAGTCTTAGTGAAGACTTGAGAGCATATTGAGCAAGTTCTAGAGAGGACTTGTTGGATAGATTTGAGGTAAGTCTTTGAGAAGACTTGAGAGCAGAGTTGATTGATTGATTTGTTCAAGCTTTGAGTTAAAGCTTGGGGCAGATCTAGCAGAGTTGATTTGTGATTGGATCAAGCTTTGTGTTAAGGCTTGAGGATAGATTTGAGGATAAATTTTGGTGTATATTTGAGGGTAGATTTATGCTAGACCAAAGATAGACTTGTGAGCAGATTTATGCTAGACCGAAGGATAATGTTTAGTGTAGATTTGAGATAGATATTGAGCAGAGCTAAGAGCAAGCTTTGGAGGTGATAGAGTAGAGGATAATAGTCTCCAGTGGATAGAGATCCATTAGCTAGGGTAGTGAGGATAGAGGTCTTCTGAGTGAGGATAGAGGTCTTCAGTGGAGAGAGATCCACAAGCCAGTGCAGTGGAGGTAGTAGTCTTCTAGAGGATCACCAACTAGAGCAAAGGAGAAGGAGTTCTCCTATGGATAGAGATCCATGACACTAGGGTATGTGTCTCCTATGGATAGGTATCCATAAACTTGATTAGGGGATTGGTGTCTCCTTTGGATAGAGGTCCATAAATATTGTAATAGGGAAGGATTCCCAAGAGATTTGTTGAGAAAATTTTAGTGAAATATTTTCTTCGTGGAGTAGCCCACATTGGGTGAACCACGTTAAATTGGTGTCTCTATTGTGTGTGATGATTTATGCATTGCTTTGATTACTATTGTTGATATTTCCATTGATATATTGAATAATATTATTTGAGAAAGAAAAGTAAAAAGTGGTCTTATACTATTCACCCCCCTCTCAGTATAAGCTTGTGTTCTTCAATTGGTATCAGAGCGGGTTCCTTCGAAAGAGTTTAACAACTTGAAGGAAAATCTTACAAGAACACAAATGGATTCTTAGAGTGGATCTTCAGGGAATAAGGCACCATTGTTCGATGGGAACAATTATGCATTTTGGAGTGTGAGAATGAAGATTTTCCTAATGGCACTAGGAAATGATATATGGCAAGCAGTTGAGGATGGGTACATACCACCAACTACTCCACCTACAGATAAAGATGGTAAGCTCCTACAACTGAATAATTCAAAGGCAATGAATGGAATCTTAAATGGTTTGCATGAAATAGAGTTTGTAAAAGTTATGCATTGCACATCAGCAAAAGAGATTTGGGATAAGTTGAAAGGTATATATGAGGGAGACAAAAAGGTCAAAATGGCAAAATTGCTAAATCACAAGAAAACATTTGAAGACCTAAAGATGAAGGATGAGGAAGACATTGCTACATACCTACTTCATGTGGATGAGGTTGTTAACTCCATGCAAGGACTTGGGTTTAAAGTTGAAGAAACAAATGTTTGTCAAAAGATTTTAAGGTCACTCCCTAAGAGGTATAGTGAAAATATTTCAGCCATAGAAGAGTCAAAAGATATTGAACTTTTGACAAGGGATGAGTTACATGGAATTCTCACAACTTTTGAGATGAGAATAAAAGAGGAGTCTATCCCCCAGAAAGAAGCAACCTTCAAAGTTACAAAGAAGACAAAGGGTAAGAAGTCAGATTCAAGTAATGAGTTATCCAGTGATGAAGAAGCAAACTATGGCAGAAGGAACAAGGACACAAGAAAGTATAAAGGTACAAAATCAGTTAAGTGTTTCAAATGTGGTAAATATGGTCACTATGCATCTGATTATCCAGAAGCTAGAAATAGCAATGATGAAGAGAAACAAGATCATAAGAACAGGGAAACAGGAAAACACAGGTATCAAAAGAAAAGTAGGGATGGACAAGGCAAGCAAGGAAATAAGTTTTTCCAAAGGCATAAGAAGAGTTTTTATGTAGATAAGGTAGGTAAGAGTTCAAGTGATAGTGATGGAAGGTCCTCAGATAATGAAGAAGAAGAAATTATATTTCTGATAGTAGAAAAAGAAGATGTTAGAAAAAGGGCACCAATAATTCTCAAGTGTTTTAGGTGTGGTAACTTTGGTCATCTTGAAGATAATTGTACAAGGAATGGGTTCAGTTTTAGTGAAGATGAATATGAAGATGCTCTTGAAGGTCCAGAAGAAGAAAGTCTTCTTATGGCAATAGAAGAAGAAGGAAGTGCTTCTATTGAAGATAAATCAGAAAGGAATGAAGATGATCTTGATGATAAAAAGGTAGAGGAAGAATCAGAATCAGAGGAAGGAGAATTTGATCTTGAGGGTGAGCTTATTTTTGCTCTTAAGGAATTAAGAAAGGTAAGAAAGTAGAACTCAAAACTCAAGCTTCAATTTCAAGAATGTGATGAAGAGAAAGGAAAGCTTATAGAAGATCTAACCAACTCAATAGCTAAGACAAGGAGATTTAAAGAGAGGTTAGAGGCAAAGGTTTTAGAATGTGAGAGATTAGAGCATGAGGTAGCTTCACTAAGGAAGGAAGTAAAAGAGTCTAAAAACAAGCTACATAGGTTTGGGAGAAGCTCAAAGACCTTGGATAAGATTATCAAGGTACAAAGATCTTCATCAAACAAGACAGGACTTGGTTTTGAAGAAGAACATAGAGAACAAGGAGAGGAGTCAATCTCAAGCTCCAAAGAAGAAGAAGCTTTAGAAGAAGAGAGTGTAAGAGAAAGTGAGACTTATGAGGATAAGTTGGAAAATAGAAAGTTCAACAAGGAAAGGAACAATGCACAAATGAGGAATAGATGGAACAGGAAACAACACAGGGTAGAAGAGACTAAGAGACCAATGGGGTCAAGGCAAGGTTTCTTCAATGGACGTTGCTTCTCATGTCATAGGTTTGGGCACAAGGCTACACAGTGCAGGACACATGAAAGATAGGGATATGGAAATTTTAGAAATGGGCATCTCTTTCAAGGGTATTGCTACTCTTGTAATCAGTTTGGTCATAAGGCAGTTAATTGCAGGGTTCATGATAGGAATGGATATGGCTTCACCAAGAGGAACTACAAGATATTTGCACCTTCAAGGAACCACAACATTAAGTGTTATAAGTGCAATAATGTTGGGCATATAGCTAAGTGGTGTAGAGCAGAATTTCCAGAGACAAGCAGGAACAGGAATAGTCAGAGGAATCAGAAGGATCAGTTGAGGAAGAAGGTGGACAAAGGTAAAGATCAGTGTATGTTGGGAGTAGAGATACTCCCACCCCAAAATTAACCACCTCAAAGAGAGGAGGTGGGGGAGGGGCTAAGCTAAGAGTCTTATCCTTAGCCCCAAGCCCCAAAGGTGGCCCTTTGCCATTGATGTCAAAGGGGGAGAGATTTGAGTTAGGGGGAGAGCATTCAATCAGGGGAGCAGTTTCTTAGGGAGGAGAACTGAAAAAGGTAAAAGAAATGGTTAAAGGAAAATGGGTTGCCATCAATGACAAAGGGGGAGATTGTTGGAAATTTGAGCAAGATTTGTTGTCATTGATGTCAAGAGTTGTCAAGAGGTTGTTGTTTCAGTTTCGTCATCATTAATGTCATCAAGTGGTTTTTCCAAAAGGTAAGGAAGAGGTTTAAAGGAATAGGATATAATATTTATTTTTAAATATTATATGCCTAAAGTGGCCTAAAAGGTTGAAGTCCCAAGGAAGGCGAAGCAGGTTTAAAAGGCAATAATAATATTATAATATTTAATATTATAATATTCCAGGTTACAGGTTGAGATGAAGAGAACGAGGTCCAAGGAGTTATTAAAAATAATTTATTCCTCGAAAGACCCATTGAGAAGTTTGCAAAATATTTAATTTAATTTATTTAAATTAAAATATTTTAACCTAAAGGTTAAAATTTTAATTTAAATAAATTTGGGCGCCAAAGTTAAAGGTTATAAATTAATTTATTAATTCGAATTAAAGTCAACGTCGAGCGCAAAAGGTAATGCATATATAAAGGGGAGTTAATTTTTTAATTAACCCCATCCATGCATTTTCGAATACCAAAGTCTAAGCAAAATATCGTGCATTGCTTGTTGTGAGGAAGAAGAGACTTCACATTTCTAAAGGCTTTGGAGGGCAGACGAGTGATTAAATGCATGTGGTGCGACTAGAGCGTATCCATAATACTAGTTAGCGCAGTTGGTGGCCAAGGCAGAGTTAAGACATTCATAGGGCAGAGGTTGGGGTTTCAAATCCCACATGCGATCATTTTGAGAGGGAAGTCGTTTTGTTTTCGTTCATCAAAACTTGTGGAGGTAACAAGGAGGAGTGTGCTCGTGTTAGTGCTTGTGTGGGCGTGTGGCCCAATGGCTACCTAGCTTCAGCTAGAGCGCAATGACGACAGTGAGGTCATGGGTTCAAAGCGTAGCCAAGGCGTGCGCTATCAATTTTGCATGTGGGCCAAGGTGTATAAGGTAAGCATTATATTTTTTATTTAAATTTTAATTTATGCCAAGGTTGGGAAGTGCATATGCATTAAGGCCACGTGAGTTTTAGATAGTGCCTTGGGAAAGTAGGGAGTCATAAGGGTATTTGATATTTTATATTATTTTGTGCTTTGAAAATTAAATAAAGGTTGGAGTAATAAGGGTTAATCAAGGGATTTAATTTTTATAGGTTGAATATTATTTTTGAGAGATTATAAAGGAACTTGGTCTTCTATACATTGATTAATTTGGAGTTGATAAAGGAAATTGATTTTTATGTGTTGAGAGATATTTTGATAAGTTTGGAGATAATAAGGTGTACTTGAGTCTTGTTATTGTTTGTAATGGTGAATTAATTTTTGAGGAGGATATTTGTGGAGATTTTGAGATAGGTTGTTTCTATCTAACCTTGAAATTGGAAAAGAGGAGTTGATTGTGATTAAGACAGGTTTTGAAGGTCAAATCTCCATAAAAACAAAAGGTATGGGCATATCTTCCTTGTGAGTGAAATATTGTTGGATTGAATGTTGTGAAATGCAAAGTTGGAGTGAAAAGGATTGTTTGATAAGCATTGTTGGAAATGTTGAGTGAGTTTTAATGTGCATGATTTATGGATGTTGAAAGATCATGAGTATCATTGTTATGTGAAGTTGAGAACTATCTTGAACTAGGGTTTGTGAAAGATCATGAGTATCATTGTTATGTGAAGTTGAGAACTATCTTGAACTAGGGTTTGTGAAAGATCATGAGTATCATTGTTATGTGAAGTTGAGAACTATCTTGAACTAGGTTTGTGAAAGATCATGAGTATCATTGTTATGTGAATTTAGAATCATCTTGATTCAAGGTTTGAGATTCATAGTGTGAGTTGTTGGAAGTATAGTGAAACACTTGGTTAGGGTTTGAAAGCAAGTTGTGTTTCATTGAGTGAATGGTTGAGTGAAGTTGGATGAGCATTATTGATTGAATGTATTGGAGTGATAGTTCAAGTTCTATGAAACAAATTGTTCTTTATTCTAAATTGATTTGAAAGAGAGTTTGAAAGTGATTGAGTGTTTTGTGAGTGTGAAACATATTGAGTCTCTAACCATTCTCTATATGTTTCTATGGTTAAACAAGATTTTGAGTGAAACTTGTTTGTGTGATTGAAGAGGTTTTCTGTAAGAGATTAAGTTGAGTTTTGTATGCAAGTTTTGCAATTGATTTGAATAAGCTTTTGTGAAAGCTTGTGAGAATATTTGAGTAAGTCCTAGAGTGGACTTAAGGACAAAGTTGAGTAAGCTTTTGTGAAAGTCTTGTTGAGCATATTTGAGTAAGTCCTAGAGGGGACTTAAGTAGAAGACTTGAGAGCAAATTGAGCAAGTTCTAGAGAGGACTTGTGGATAGATTTGAGGTAAGTCTTTGAGAAGACTTGAGAGTAGAGTTGATTGATTGATTTGTTCAAGATTTGAGTTAAATCTTGGGGTAGATCTAGAAGAGTTGATTTGTGATTGGATCAAGCTTTGTGTTAAGGCTTGAGGACAGATTTGAGGATAGATTTTGGTGCAGATTTGAGGGTATATTTGTGCCAGACCAGAGATAAAATTGTGAGCAGATTTGTGCTAGATCGAAGGATAATGTTTAGTGTAGATTTGAGATAGAGATTGAGTAGAGATAAGAGCAATATTTGGAGGTGATAGAGCAGAGGATAGTAGTCTCCAGTGGATAGAGATCCATTAGCCAGGGTAGTGAGGATAGAGGTCTTCTGAGTGAGGACAAAGGTCTTCAGTGGAGAGAGATCCACAAGCCAGTGTAGTGGAGGTAGTAGTCTTCTAGAGGATCACCAACTAGAGCAGAGGAGAAGGAGTTCTCCTGTGGATAGAGATCCACGAACCAGCTAAGGGGATTGGTGTCTCCTATGGATAGGTATCCATGAACTTGATTAGGGGATTGGTGTCTCCTTTGGATAGAGGTCCATAAATATTGTAATAGGGAAGGATTCCCAAGAGATTTGTTGAGAAAATTTTAGTGAAATATTTTCTCCGTGGAGTAGCCCACATTGGGTGAACCACGTTAAATTGGTGTCTCTATTGTGTGTGATGATTTGTGCATTGCTTTGATTACTACTGTTGATATTGCCATTGATATATTGGATAATATTGTTTGGGAAAGAAAAGTAAAAAGTGGTCTTATACTAGTTCACCCCCCCTCTCAGTATAAGCTTGTGTTCTTCATGTTACCTCTCTTCAAGCCATGATTTCTTGGGTTTTTAAAAGATGTTGGAATATGTATTTGTGTATTCAGAAATGGTGTCTAGTTAAGTTGTGGAGTCTTGCTATAGATTGCTTACTTACCCTAGAGAATCCTATAATACACACTCGATATGTCTCTAATTAGCTTGGCAAGTCAAGTAAAAGAATACCCATTCATAAGCTAGCCTATCTTAAGCTATTCCTATGCATATTTTCCTACGTGGCCTCCTCATGATCTATTTCGTGAAACATGCACACTTTCTTGCATAAGGGAAAGCAATGACGGTATATTTCCAACACCTTCTGTGTCACTCTTGTTCACCCTAAACAAAACTTGCACCATTTTTGTAAGGAATATGTGTTTGAATACCCACTATTTCCATTCACCAAGGTTTAGTCTATGATAGGAGGGCCACTATGTTCTATGCATTTCATGTTAGGGATATGATGACCTATGATTATGAAATTAAGCTTTGAATAGGGTCAAAGACTATAGTATGCATTGAAGTATTTGCTCTTTCTATGATTTAATAAATGACTACTATTCATACAAAATTTGCATTAGCAACACGTCTGGGTTGGAAACTACATCAAATAGATGTTTGTTGTGGCTGATCCACAACACACCCCAAAATTGGGGACCCACCTTTTTTGCAGGCTTGCGGATGAAATCCCGGTGACCCAGATGCTAAAAATGAGGAAAAGAGAAAAAAATGCCTAAGTGTTGGAAGTGTCGCGAAATCGCGACCTGTCGCGCCATCACTGTCGGAAAACAGAAAAATGTCGTGATATCGCGACATGTCGTTGGCAAAAAAATGAAAAGGTGTCGCGAAATCGTGACATGTCGCTGGCAAAAATGAAAAGGTGTCGCGAAATCGTGACATGTCGCTCCGTCGCGGCCAAAATAGGAAAAGTGTCGCGAAATCGCGACATGTTGCTCCGTCGCGGCCAAAACAGGAAAAGTGTCGCGAAATCGCGACAGGTTGCTTCGTCGCGGCCAAAACAGGAAAAGTGTCACGAAATCGCGACATGTTGCTCCGTCGCTGCCGAAATTGAAAAAACGTCGCGATATCGCGACATGTTGCTCCGTCGCTGCCAGAATGAAAAAGTGTCGCGAAATCGCGACATGTTGCTGCAGAAGTTGTATGGATGAAAATAGCGTAGCGATTTCGCGACATGTTGCTCCGTCGCGGCAGAAAGAGGAGAGAGAAAATGAAGACGAAAAGGTGTCACGAAATCGTGACATGTTGCTCTGTCGCGGCCCAGGTAGGAGAGAGAAAGGCAAAATGGAAAGGCGTAGCGATATCGCGACGCGTCGCAAAATCATGGGTCAAACTGGTCAAAGGGCACAAAGCGAAAAAATGTCGCGATATCGTGACAGAAAGAGGTCAAAGAGCACGAAGCAAGAAAACATCGCGATATCGCGACAGGAACCAGTCAAACAGGGCAAAAGGCCAAAATGGTCGCGAAATCGTGACAGGATCAACCAGAAAGCATAATGCACAGAAATGGTCGCGAAATCGTGACAGAAAGCAGAAAAGGGGAATGAAGCGAAAAGGCATCGCGAAATCGCGACAGGTCGCAGTTTCGCGGCTCCGAAGTAGCGAAGTAGTACGGATGGAGGCAGCGTAGCGATTTCACGACGAAAAATTGGCAAGTGTACGAAAATGGAAAATGGTAGCGAAATCGCGATAGCATTGAGCGCAAAGGAGTGCAGAGTCAAAATGGTAGCGAAATCGTGATAGTTTGCGGTGAGAAGGCCCGAAACAGAAAACGGTAGCGAAATCACGATAGTTTGCGGAAAGAAGGTCCGAAAGAGAAAATGGTCGCGATTTCGTGACAAGAAGCGGCCGAAGACGTACGGACGAGGAAAGTGTCGCGATATCGTGACATGTCACGTTTTCGCGGCTAGGAAGGTGAACGGGCTGCATGCTATTTTTGTCACGATTCTCACAGGAAGACGTTACAGAAGGCATGGAAAATGCAGGACACATGGCATACAGGTGTCGAAATTGTAGAAGCGTTACATGCAGCGGCAGATTTTGAGCGTTTTAGAATCGAGCATGAAGTAAAAGCATCGAAAAGGCAGGAATTTGAAAAGGTGCATTCTGGGAGATGAAACGAAGAGACACAGGGAGAATCGGAGAGCCGCGCCAGACAGTATAAAGCCAGAAGTGCAGATTGAAGATAGGGTTGGAAATTGCTGCTTGCAGAGTTGTAGAGACAAGGGCTTCATGCCATTCTGGGCCTGCACTTGGGCAATTTCCTTCATTTGTTCTGGATTTGTAAAACCTGGAACATTCTGTAATTGTAATTGATACATCATTTTAATGCGGAAATACAGAGTGTTGGCATCTCATTGATGAGAAAGAAGGAGTCTTTTTTGCATGCATGATTCAATGTGTTATCTTTCCCTTTCGGATTTCTAGGCTTATAGGTGAAGTTGAATGCAAGTGTTCTTGGTTGCTTCATGCGAATGCCTAAATCTGAAACTACAGTAGAAACCCTAGAAACCCGCACTTGGCTTATCTGAATTGTGTGAATTTGCAGGTTCAGTAGGTTGGGTTGCATGCAGAAACCTCATTGTCTTCGGTTTTATCAATCAAGATGGCAATACTCTGGATGTAGCTTAGTTGCATATTCATTTGCTTTTATTTTTATTTTTAAACCTGTATTTATTTTCTGTATTTTAATTTCAGTCATTTAAATAAATAATTGAAAACCCATCAAAGCTCAGAGTCCATTGCAAATCCAAATTAAAGTGAACTACAGTGCCCCTTGTTAACATCCACTTGCAACCCTAAGGTATTCCCTGCATTTACAGTGAGCAGCATCATTGGTGTTTTAGAATCAACATAAGAGGAACCTTGGAGAAATTACTTTCTTTGCAAGCAGAGGATTTTGGGACTCAGATCCTACCGGAGAGTGTGCTTTCACAATTGGGTGAAAACACCACTCAACAGATTGGCGCTAGAAGGAGGGCACGAATCGGTTTACTTTATTTTGGTTTTCATACATGAATAATATCTTTTGATTTAATTTTGAAATATTTTCTCACAAACAGCTAAACTGCAGCTTTTGCTTTCTTTTGTTGCAGGTTTTCATTGAAATAATCGAGGGTTTCATCAGGCAGGCTGGACCCACCACGTCGTATTGCAACCAGGTCCCAAACAACCGGGGAAACCATTTTTCATGACCTTACTGGTACTCCCAAGAGTAAAGCCAAGCAAGTCGTAAGCTCACCAGTCACAAAAGACCTATTTTCTCCAGGAACATCGAGTGGATCTACGCCCGTAATATCAGTTGCCACTAGTGTTCCTATTGTCGTAATATTTCTACTCGCTATTGTAGGTTTGTCTTCATCGATTTTGAGTCAAATGGCTCAAGCTCCAACAACTCCTTGGTATGGAGCTAATAATACTCCTTTGAACATTGTTGGGGATATCCATGAAATCCCCAAGAACATTGAAATATTTCTGCCTAAATACAAGCCAGATGGCCTAAGAACAGTAGAAGAACATATCCAAGCCTATAGGGATGTTTTAATTAGGCTGCAAGTTCAATATGAAGATGTGGCCTGTAGACTTTTCCCCATGAGCTTAGATCCAATAGCATATGAATGGTATATATGCTTGCCAACTGGTTCAATCACCTCTTGGACACAAATGGAAAATGCCTTTGTCAATCAATTTAGGTCACCCTTAGATCCCGCAACTATTTACAATCAGTTTATTACATGCAAAAGGGGCCAAGGGGAACCGATCAGAATGTTTAATCAGAGATTCCAAAAGTGCTATAATAGAGCAATTAGGCACTTTGCCATCGATCCCGTAGTGGCTTTGCAGATATATTTTGGGGCATTGGACCCCATGACAACCATGTTTGCGAGACGTAATCCTCAAGTCACCACGCTGGCTTTAGCCTATAACGAAGCCATGACTATCGAGCAACAAATGACGCCACAGGGCTACGGGTTTACCCAGATGCCTGTGATGGGACAAGTATGCTCCATATGGTCAAGCTCCCCAGGCAAATCAACTCATGGCACCACAAATGCCAAGCATGAACGCCTTCCCATATCAGCAGCCGTATCCACCAGCACCCACGTATGCACCCATTCCAATCCAACCAATCACATCCATTCCACCTGTCCCTGCATTTTTGTAGAACAGTCAATCAACTATGCAAGGAACTAGCCAAGTCAATCCTCAAGCCATAGTTCCTTTTCCAAATCCAACCCCGATTCAAAGTGTCAATCCATACGGGAATCAAATTCCTCAGAACCCGACCCAAATGTTGAATCAAGACCCCATCAATTATGCGAATCCAACGGGGGTTAACAACAATGTGATTCCACCGAAGGAGATTTATTCAGAAGTCGAAGAGCTCAAGAAATTAGTTCATAAACTGAGCAATGACAGGGTTCAACAACAGAAGTATGAGTCCCATGCCCCTCACCCAAATCAAAATTTTAACAATAGAGGGAGGCACTGGAACACCAAGCCAAACAATGGGGGAGTACCCGCTCCCATTGCTAATCAATTAGATACTTCTGCAGGACCTAGCCAATCCAATTCTCTTTTGAATCTTTCAGATTTGGCGTGGGAAAGGGGGTGCAGGTTGCACAACACGAAAGAACACAATGAGAGGAATTGTCCTGAAATTGTGAGATACACTCATTGTCTTCAGGCACAAGTTGATGATTTGGAACTGGTATCAAATGAGGATCCATCACAACATCAAGATGATAATATTATGGTGATGGAAACTGTATATCATCAAGAAGGTGAGAGTGAGGAAGAAGAAGACAAAATTTTGGAACAGGAGGTGCAAGCTTTTCGAGATTTTAGGAAGGGGAATCATGGATACCATTTGAGAAGTAAATCTAAAACCCCTAAAACTTCATCAACACCTCCAAACAACTCTATTCTTCCTCCCGATACTAAGGCAAATAATAATCCTCCCCCTCCACTCAGAAGAGAAATGTCTAATGATGTGCAGAAGACAGTCAAATTCGAAAAGCCAAACTATGACATAGTGGAGGATCTAAAGAAGTCCAAATCTAGCCTTTCGTTCTTGGACGCAGCTAGATTGCCAGGCCAAAAGGAGGCATTGATAAAAGCGTTGAACTCACCTGATCAAACGTGGAAAGGAAAAGGAGTTGAATCCCATCTCATTTTGCGAAAGGAGAGAAGGGATGTCCCGCCATTCTTATCGACTCTGAGAATTGCGGGTAAGAATTTGCATAACTGTTTGGTGGACACAGGTGCCACGAGCAACCTCATGCCTGCAAAAATATGTAAGATGCTAGGCCTGCAACCTGTTTCATCCAAATGTACAATCCTGCAACTGGACAGATCAGAGGTAAATGTAGTGGGGACTCTATATGATGTCAAGATCCAATTGAATTTTGAACCCAGGGTTCAGCAGGTTGTGGACATTCTAGTGGTTAATATCCCAAGTAGGTATGGAATGTTACTTGCGAGGGATTGGATGAAAACTTCGAATGGCTATTTTTCAACAGATCGCTCACATATGTGGCTACCATGGAAGGGAATTGCAAACCAAATCAGAGTGGAAAATGAACCGAGGCTTAAGGATATTATAACAGATTTTAACAAGCCGAATGAAGTTCAATTTTCTGAGCCAGAACTAGGAGTTTATGCACTTGATGTTGAGGAAGCAGCTGAAGAGCCTAAGGAGGAGGCACATCTTGGTAGCTCTTCTGATGAAAATGATTTCACGTGGTTGCTCAGGTTCGATGGATCAAAATCTAGACAGGGAGCAGGAGCTGGAGTCGAGCTCACTGGCCCCGGAGGTAAACCATTATTAGCTGCTTACAGATTGCAATTTCCTTGCACGAACAATGTGGCAGAATACGAAGCATTGATCTTTGGTTTACGTCTAGCATTGAGCAAACATGTTAAATGCTTGAAGGTTTTGGGAGATTCTGAGTTGGTAGTCAAGCAAATCAAAGGACAGTATACATGCCGCGATAGAAGACTGAGCCTTTATAGAACTAGGGTTATGGACCTCATTGAGGAATTCGACGCATTCAATATAGCCCTTATTTCCAGGAAAGGAAATCGAATAGCAGACTCTCTTGCAGTCGTCGCGGGCATGTTAAACCCGGTTGATATAAAAAGATGTAAAAAGTTTTCTATTGAACTGGTTCCTTGTCCATCAATACCCGATAATGTAAAGAATTTCCAGGTTTTTGAAAGTGACAGACATATTTTCAAATTTGTCACGAACTCGGGTATTTTTGAAAATCAGGTGATTGATGAGGAGCAAAGGTGGCAGGATGAAACAAAAAATGAAATTGAAACTGCGTATCAATCCAACAAAATTCCTAAAGACGTGGTTTCATTGGAAAAGATGTTCGACATGGGATGCAAGACCAAGAAAGGAAAAAGAGTCCCACTCCCTAAAGATGCATGTGATTCAATTAATCTAGGGAGTGCAGACAATCCAAAGGAGGTGTACATAGCAAAGGCATGTACAGAGGAAGAAAGGAGCAATATAATGCAAGCATTGAAACATTACATAGATTGTATTGCTTGGAACTACAATGAGCTGAAGACATACAACCAAAACATTATCACACATACCATCCCTTTGAAGCCGGACTCCAAGCCTTTTAGGCAAAGACAGCGAGTTGTTAACCCGCTATTGGAGCCTTTGATCGAAAAGGAGGTTAAAATATTATTGGAAGCGAAAATCATTTTTCCTGTTAGGCACTCAACCTGGGTGGCTAACCTCGTTCCAGTGAGAAAAAAGAGTGGAGAGATTAGGCTGTGCATAGATTTTTTGAAATCTTAATAAAGCCTCTCAAAAAGATAATTATCCACTGCCATCAATCGATGAAATTCTACAAATGGTAAATGGATCTGAAATGATGTCCTTTCTCGATGGGTATTCTGGGTACAACCAGATTCTTATACATCCAGATGACAGGATGAAAACAGCCTTCACTACCAAGTGGGGGACATTTGCATATAAGAGAATGTCGTTCGGACTATTAAATGCTGGTGCAACTTTTCAACGTGCCATGGATTATGCATTCAAGGGGCTCATAGGCAAATGCATCATCGTGTATGTGGATGATATCCCAGTTTTCTCGAAGAAGAGAGAGGACCATGTCAAAGATTTAAAGAAAGTGCTTCAAAGATGCAGAGAACATGGAATTTCCTTAAATCCCAAAAAGTGCATTTTTGGAGTAATAGAAGGAAAGTTGTTGGGTCACATTATTTCAAAAGAGGGCATATCCATCGACCCAGAAAGGATACAAGCTATCCAAAACCTACCTCTCCCGAGTAGTAAAAAAGAATTGAGATCTTTCTTTGGGCAGAGTTAATTTTGTGAGGAAGTTTATCTCTAGCTTTGCTGAGATAGCCAAACCTCTGAACAAGATGCTCAAGAAAGATGTGGATGTAAAATGGAACGAGGAAAGTAGAGTGGCCTTACAGAACATCAAAGATGCCATTTCCGGAGCCCCTGTCCTTATAATCCCAGACTACTCCAAGCCTTTTTATATTTATGCTTTTGCATCAGAACACTCCTTCGCGAGTGTCTTAACCCAAAAAGGCGAGGATAGTGCCGAAAAACCCATAGCATTTTTAAGTGCCCCCCTGAAAGATGCTCAATTAAGGTATTCGATCCTTGATAAGCAAATGTACGCACTTTTTAAAACGGTGAAAAAATTTAGGCACTACATTGTACACAACAGAGTTATTGCCATCGTGCCCGACTCTGCTGTCAAGACGATGTTTTTACAAAATGAACTAGGTGAGAAAAGAGGGAAATGGATTTCCACCATCCAAGAATTTGATCTCGAAATCCAACCTATGAAACTAGTTCGAGGACAGGGACTGGCGAAGGCGATCGCAGAAAATAATCCGCAAATAACAGGCCA
This sequence comes from Wollemia nobilis, assembly GCA_028583015.1. Taxonomy (NCBI): domain Eukaryota; kingdom Viridiplantae; phylum Streptophyta; class Pinopsida; order Araucariales; family Araucariaceae; genus Wollemia; species Wollemia nobilis. Next base: position 12,838,586 of record JAQPPZ010001125.1, read on the forward strand.
ATGCTCGAATACATAATACATTGCTAAGGATGACTGGTATGTTGATATTGTGCAATTTTTATTGACTGGTAAGTGTCCTTCTAATCTGAATTCAACACAGAGAAGAGCTTTGAGGCTTAAGTCTATCAATTATCTGATGAAATCTGGTGTGCTTTACAGGAAGAATCATGAAGGTATCTACCTGAGGTGCTTGAACAAAGAAGAAGTTGCCAGGGTGTTGCAGGAATTTCACGGGAAACATGGAACTGGTCATGGTGCAGCAAATGCTACAGCGCATCAAATCCTGAGAGCAGGATACTACTGGCCGCATATTTTCAAAGATGCACATGCCCATGTACGATCTTGTCATATCTGTCAAGTGGCTGCCAATAGAGAGAGAAATGCAGCCATGCCCCTACAACCTGTAGTTGAAATGAGACCATTTGCACAGTGGGGACTGGATTTCATCGGGGTTATTAACCCAAATTCTTCTGATTCTCATAAATTCATATTGACAGCTACAGACTACTGTACAAGGTGGACAGAAGCGATTCCTACCAAACATGCCACCACAGACGTTGTAATTAAATTCCTTGAGGACCATATTATAACAAGATTTGGAATGCCCAATTCTATTGTCAAGTGACAATGGTAAAGCGTTTATTTCTACGCAATTTGCAGATTGGGCATATGATAACAAAGTGAGCTTAAAGTTTGCATCCAATTATTATCCTCAAGGAAATGGGTTGGCCGAATCTTCAAATAAGAATTTGTTGAATACCATTAAGAAGTTGCTGGAAAAGAACCCTCGGGACTGGCACAGCCAATTGAAGTTTGCCCTTTGGGCAGATAGGACCAGAGTGAAAGAGTCCATAGGGAATACTCCCTATCATTTGGTCTATGGGCAAGACCCAATATTTCCCGCAAATTTGAAGTTGCAGACCTTACATTTCATACAAGAGTACTTGGGGACAGATGATCAAGTTGAAGCCAGGTCAAGTCATTTGCTGCACCTTGATGAAAAGAGAGAAGAGGCCATGAATCACATGAATAAACACCAGGAAGTTATCAAAATATGGTTTGACAGAAGGGCCAAAGTTAAATCATTCAGAATTTCAGATTTGGTATTACTATGGGACAAAAGACATGAGGAAAAAGGGAATCATCAAAAGTTTGATTGTCTTTGGTTAGGCCCATATCAGATTTCAGAGATTCTTGGGAAGAATACCTTCAGGCTAAAAACCTTAGAAGGGAGAGATTTCATGCTACCGGTTAATGGGCAGATTTTAAAGCATTATTTTAGCCCTTAGGTTGTGCGATTTTTTGATATTATTCTTTCGGTTTTGGTGGGAGTTTTCAGTTTTTTGTTTTTATTGTTTAGGATTGTTAGTTTAGCTAGGATTTTGGTTGTGGATTTGATTTCAATTGACATGTTTTGTTTATTCTGATTAAAAAAAATAAAAAAAAATAAAATAATAATAATAATAATAAAAAAATGAGATGTCAACTTATGCTTAAGGTTAGGAGAATATGAAATATTGGAATTGTCTTGTAAAAGCTCCGCAAGTAACACAAGCATCTTAAGTTATATTGTTTGATTTTGTGATGCATGAAAGAGTCAGTTTTGCATGACAAATCATTTCATTTGCAATTCAAGAGATAATGCATTCATGTTCCATCTCACCTTACATACATTTCATCTTAGTTGCATATGCATCTTAAGTGCATGTCATTAAAGTATGTCAAATCCTCTTAGGGTTGTGTTATAACATAAATGTAAGTAAATCCTAAGGTTGGAAACTGAGTCTTGAGATATCTAGAATCAAGCACGTCTCATTCATTAAAAAGGATCTTGAGCAAAATGATCAAAACCTAACTTGGAAGAAAAGGTTGGGCGAAAGAAGCTTTTCATGTCTATCCTATTATGCAACATGATCCTTAAAACAGTGGTTTTGACCACTTCCATAGAGCCTAAAGCCTAAAATCAGAGTAGTAAGGATAGGGTTAAATCCTCATCGAACTTAGGTTGAGGATCCAATTCCCCAAAACTTTGATTTGACCTACATGGAGTAGTAAGGATAAGGCATAAATTCTCATCTCGCTTAGGTTGAGAATCTGATTCCCCAAAGCTCTTATGTCTCATTTCATAGTAAATCTTGGATTGTAAGGATCGTACTATTTGTCCTCTGCAAAGGATGGGTAGTCATCCCCAAGGTCTAAGCAACAAAATTAATATTTTCCATCTACATCTAAAATCTTGGATTGTAAGGATCGTACTACTTGTCCTCTACAAAGGATGGGTAGTCATCCCCAAGGTCTAAGCAACAAAATTAATGTTTTTCATCTAAAGTTTGGATTGCAAGGATCGTACTACGTGTCCCTAGCCAGGATGGGTAGTCATCCCCAAGGTCCAAGAAGTAAAAAATAAATTTTTCCCATCTCATCTTTATTTTGGATTGTAAGGATTGTACTACTTGTCCTCTGCAAAGGATGGGTAGTCATCCCCAAGGTCCAAAGAAATGAGGATAAGTTTTGGATTGTGGGGTTAGATATGCCCATGCATGGCATCATGTCTTGCCTCAAAAACAAGACCACTGATTGTCTAGAGGGTTAGACTAGCATGACCATTTCTTCCATAATTGGTTTAATTATTTTGCTCAAAGTGAGGTAATGAACTCTAAATCAGAATAGTAAGGATAGGGTTAAACTCTCATCTCGGTTGGTTGGGAGTCTGATTCCCCAAAGTTTTGATTTCACATTCACTTGCACATGGGTTCAAGATAGTAGGGACTCATAACCAACTTTGGGATACAATAAGGTAATTAATTAGTGGATCCTAAGAGGGTTTGGCAATCTTGAATGCTTGTACATAATAATAGAAGAATGACTATGCCTTTTATGAAAGCAAAAATCTCTTAGCATATTCATTAGGGTACACAAATCATTCACCATCTCACATATGCATTCATGCAAAACTGATAATGGAGTGTGGATCAATTTCAAACGATAGGGAAAGAAATTCATTGCACACACTGAGCTAATACTTGATGATTCTGATGATTCATGTACTTTTGATCTTTGGGCATTTGTTATATTGCTTATGTGCTAACACATGTTTTCGAGTTTGTGATATGTTTCAGGTTGGGTTCTTACTAAAAATGCTCAAGAGCATTTGACAAGTAGAGTCGCCATTTGTTGTGGCTGATCCACAACACACCCCAAAATTGGGGACCCACCTTTTTTGCAGGCTTGCGGATGAAATCCCGGTGACCCAGATGCTAAAAATGAGGAAAAGAGAAAAAAATGCCTAAGTGTTGGAAGTGTCGCGAAATCGCGACATGTCACAAACACGCAGAAGGCCAACAAACAAAAAAAGGGTCACGAAATCGCGACATGTTGCTCCGTCGCGGCCGAAAATGAAAAGTGTCACGAAATCGCGACAGGTTGCTCCGTCGCGGCCAAAACAGGAAAAGTGTCGCGAAATCGCGACATGTTGCTCCGTCGCTGCCGAAATTGAAAAAACGTCGCGATATCGCGACATGTTGCTCCGTCGCTGCCAGAATGAAAAAGTGTCACGAAATCGCGACGTGTTGCTGCAGAAGTTGTACGGATGAAAATAGCGTAGCGATTTCGCGACATGTTGCTCCGTCACGGCAGAAAGAGGAGAGAGAAAATGAAGACGAAAAAGTGTCACGAAATCGCGACATGTTGCTCTGTCGTGGCCCAGGAGGAGAGAGAAAGGCAAAATGGAAAGGCGTAGCGATATCGCGACGCGTCGCAAAATCGTGGGTCAAACTGGTCAAAGGGCACAAAGCGAAAAAACGTCGCGATATCGCGACAGAAAGAGGTCAAAGAGCACGAAGCAAGAAAACGTCGCGATATCGCGACAGGAACCAGTCAAACAGGGCAAAAGGCCAAAATGGTCGCGAAATCGCGACAGGATCAACCAGAAAGCATAATGCGCAGAAATGGTCGCGAAATCGCGACAGAAAGCAGAAAAGGGGAATGAAGCGAAAAGGCGTCGCGAAATCGTGACAGGTCGCAGTTTCGTGGCTCCGAAGCAGCGAAGTAGTACGGATGGAGGCAGCGTAGCGATTTCGCGATGAAAAATTGGCAAGTGTACGAAAATGGAAAATGGTAGCGAAATCGTGACAGCATTGAGCGCAAAGGAGTGCAGAGTCAAAACGGTAGCGAAATCATGACAGTTTGCGGTGAGAAGGCCCGAAATAGAAAACGGTAGCGAAATCGTGACAGTTTGCGGAAAGAAGGTCCGAAAGAGAAAATGGTCGCGATTTCGCGACAAGAAGCGGCCGAAGACGTACGGACGAGGAAAGCGTCGCGATATCGCGACATGTCGCGTTTTTGCGACCAGGAAGGTGAACGGGCTGCATGCTATTTTTGTCACGATTCTCACAGGAAGACGTTACAGAAGGCACGGAAAACGTAGGACACGTGGCATACAGGTGTCGAAATTGCAGAAGCGTTACATGCAGCGGCAGATTTTGAGCGTTTCAGAATCGAGCATGAAGTAAAAGCATCGAAAAGGCAAGAATTTGAAAAGGCGCATTCTGGGAGATGAAACGAAGAGACGCAGGGAGAATCGGAGAGCCGCGCCAGACAGTATAAAGCCAGAAGTGCAGATTGAAGATAGGGTTGGAAATTGCTGCTTGCAGAGTTGCAGAGACAAGGGCTTCATGCCATTCTGGGCTTGCACTTGGGCAATTTCCTTCATTTGTTCTGGATTTGTAAAACCTGGAACATTCTGTAATTGTAATTGATACATCATTTTAATGCAGAAATACAGAGTGTTGGCATTTCATTGATGAGAAAGAAGGAGTCTTTTTTGCATGCATGATTCAATGTGTTATCTTTCCCTTTCAGATTTCTAGGCTTATAGGTGAAGTTGAATGCAAGTGTTCTTGGTTGCTTCATGCGAATGCCTAAATCTGAAACTACAGTAGAAACCCTAGAAACCCACACCTGGCTTATCCGAATTGTGCGAATTTGTAGGTTCGGTAGGTTGGGTTGCATGCAGAAACCTCATTGTCTTCGATTTTATCAATCAAGATGGCAATACTCTGGACGTAGCTTAGTTGCATATTCATTTGCTTTTATTTTTATTTTTAAACCTGTATTTATTTTCTGTATTTTAATTTCAGTCATTTAAATAAATAATTGAAAACCCATCAAAGCTCAAAGTCCATTGCAAATCCAAATTAAAGTGAACTACAGTGCCCCTTGTTAACATCCACTTGCAACCCTAAGGTATTCCCTGCATTTACAATGAGCAGCATCATTGGTGTTTTAGAATCAACATAAGAGGAACCTTGGAGAAATTACTTTCTTTGCAAGTAGAGGATTTTGGGACTCAGATCCTACCGGAGAGTGTGCTTTCACAATTGGGTGAAAACACCACTCAAAAATGTTAAAAGTACATTTCTTAATGGTGATGTTGAAGAGGAAGTATACATGATTCAACTAGAAGACTTTTTCATAAAGGAACAAGAACAAAAGGTTTACAAATTAAAAAATAATTATATGGTTTAAAACAACCCATTAGAGAAATGGTACATTAAAATTAATGACCACCTACTACAACATTATTTCAAAAGGAGTTAATTAGATTCAAATATTTATCCAAAAAAGGTTGGATCTGAGATAATAATTCTTGTGGTAGATGTTGATGATATAGTAATCATAGGAAGCTCAAAAACACTGATAGATGGTGCTAAAAATGATTTGGAAAGTAATTTTGAAATGACAAATTTGGGACTTCTATACTATTGTCTTGGTCTAAAAATTTATCAAAAAGGAAATAACATCACAATAACTTAGACAAAGTATGCAAAATCATTACTTGAAAAGTACATAATGACAAAATGTAAATCTAAAGATACTCCAATGTAGAAAGGGCTACAATTATCAAGATATGATGAGTCACCATAAGTTTCTATTACCATGTATCAACAACTAATTGGGAATCTTCTATGCTTAACAAATAGTAGTCAAGATATTATTTTTATTGTGAATTATCTCTCTAGATTTATGTAATATCCTAGAGAAATTCATTGGAAAGATACAAATAGAATACTACAATATGTCAACAAAACCATAAAATATGGTTTAGAATACAAGAGAAATGATAATTTCTACTTATAGGGATATTCAGATTTAGACTATGCTGGACCTATAAGTGACAAAATATCAACATTGGGCTATGTATTCCATCTTGTATCAGGACCTATTTCATGGTATAGCAAGAAACAACATCTAGTAGCCCTCTCATCAATATAAGCAAAGTATCACGCAACAAGAAATATTGTATGTGAAGCACTCTGGTTAAAATACATTCTATCAGCTATGAGAACCAGAAAAACTCCTACAATACTAAACTGTGATAATTAAAGAGTTCAAAAAATAATTAAAAATCTTGTAATTCATGAAAGAAAAAAACACATTGAATCTTAATGTCAGTATATTTGGGATTATGTTATGGATCATCATATTCAAATAAAATATGTTCCTCCTAAAGATCAACTTGCAGAAATTTTTACAAAATCACTTGGACAAAAAAAAAAAAGATATTTCAGAGTCATCTTTGTATAGCAAAAGATCTTCATACCAAATAATGTAATGCAGGGTTGGGGGAGGAGTACTGGAGATATTACATTATTTGGTACCTTGAGTACCATTGTAAATATTTAGATTAGGAGTGTGAGTATTATTTAAAAGGTATCAAGTTATAAAGTATGTTTATGTATCATGTAATCAAGAGTGAGTTATGAGTGAAAGGTGTCATGTGTGTAAGTGAAGAGTCATGTGTGATGTGTCAAGATTAGAAGTAGGAAGTTATGTAATCATGAGAGAATTTATCATTATGTAAGAAAGACATATGAAAGGTTGCATCTCTCGTGAGTTTGAGGAGAGCAAAAGTCAAGTATATTGAAGAGTCTCATGTAAGGTTATATATTGATGACAAAGCTCTATGCTATGCAATTTTGAATGTAATGATCAATAGTGCTTTTTATTATGCGATATTTGAGTTGGTATTATTGAATGTGTAAGATTATAAGATCCTAGAAATATAAGCCTGTGATATCTTTGGGTTCATTTGCTAACATTTATTTTCTTTCTTTAATGTCTAGACCCTAATTAATTTCACTTTAATGGACCCTTGATAGGCTATATTCAAGATGTCCCAAGCTCCTTTAATAGTCTCGATTCTTTCAATTCTTGGATAAATGTGTGTATGTAATATAAAGCTAAGACATATTTTGTTTGTGCTTCCTCCCAATTATTTTTTCTATGGTCAATAAAATAATCCACTCTATAGGGTCCTTGTATCTATTTTCAACAACACTCTGCACTACCTTGGAAATTTATAATTTCCTTATCTTTAAGCATCAATAATCATAATTTTCTTATTTAGATTCAATGATGATCAATCAATCATAATTTTCATATTTAGATTCAATGATGGTTAGTGAATCATCATGAGATATGATAGATACAACAATAATGTATGTATTTTTCCTCCATAATTTTGAATTCTTAATATTTTTTTGTTAAAGATAATCAAGTCCCAGGGCTATCATTTCTATAGTCTCCAATATTAAGATTTATACCACTATGTGAAATTTGGTGGTATATACAACAATAATGTATGTATTTTTCCTCCATAATTTTGAATTCTTAATTAATTTTTTTTTTTTTTGTTAAAGATAATCAAGTCCCAGGGCTATCATTTCTATAGTCTCCAATATCAAGATTTATACCACTATGTGAAATTTGGTGGTATTTTAAATAGATATTAAGGAGACTCTGATTTTTTCTTTAGAGAAGGTAAAACTCTAGTTTAAAGTTAATGGACGTGACTCTAAATTTTAGTTTATTGGGTGAAGTAAGAAACAAAATCAACAAAACTTCAATCTAAAAAAGGACAAAATCAACTAATCTGAGGAAATTAAAAAATTGAAGTGAACCTCGAGGTCCCGGACCCTTCCTCTAGGAAAAGGACAAAATCAACTAATTCCAGGGAATTTAACCGGCCAGCCCACCAGCAAAGGGATAAATTAACGGGACCAGATTATCGGCAAAGGGACAAAAATTTGGAACCACGAACTTTTTTTAAGGAATTGAATCTGGTCAATAGACAACTTGTATGGGACCTGTTCACCGGCACAAAGTTAACAGATAAAATTTTAAGACAAAGTGGATTTTCTTAAAAAAAATTTAACGTGGATTTTCTTAAAAAAAATTTAACGTAGATTTTTGAATGAAAATATAAAACTATACCGGTATATCTTAAATGATACTTAAGTTAGGCCAGGCCGACCAATTTTCTAAAAAGGGGAAAAAAATGGCCATTATATTTATATCTTTTCGTCTTTCTCTTTCTTTATAAATCACCGTTGGACATCCCTTTGATTCCAGATAATTCGCACGTTTTATATACACAATTTTCACCCCTTGTTCTCGACCTCAGTCTTTCATTTTTGTCTTCAAGAATGCCGATAATACTTCAGAGCACAGACAACGTAATCTTTCATGTAGAGAAAGCAGTGGGAGATCAATTATTAATCCTTCGAGATCGCAAAATCCCTGAAAACCACAATAAACCAGTTCAGTTGTCTCAGGTTAGCTCTGAAATTCTGGAGAAAGTTATAGAATACTGTAAACGAAGAGCTAAGTCTAAGTACAAAAAGGATGATTATGAATATCTTGATCTTGACAATATGAAGACTCTAAATGATCTCTTACGGGTATGTATACTTCAAACATTACAATATATATGTATATAAATTTATATTTTAGAGTGTATATATGTCGATTATGAAGTTGTTATGTGTTATTTTCAGGCTGCTGATTATTTAAAAGTTGAGAGCCTTCAGGAATTACTATTTCGGTGCGTGACGTGTAATCTTTCAAGAATGCAGGTTGCTAATGAATGGTTGGATTATGAAGATGAAAGTGATTCCGAAGAGGAGGAGGAAGAGGAAGATAGCGAATACTGGGACATGATTGGAGGGATAAACAAATGGGTTTTTAGTGGAAGATGAAATTAGGCCATGGTTTAAAGTGTGAATTAACAAATTGGATTTGAGGATTACCTTTGAAGTTATAATGTCAATAATGTGAGTTTTCTGCTGCCTAAATTCACAGATGTTGGCCTCGGTTTTACTGTAAATGTTTTATTTAATCTGATATTGAGAGACACTATAAGTTTTGACTATGGTTTACTCCTACCAGTTAGGGTTTCTGAGGAAGGGATGTCTGTTTTATGCAAAGGATTTTTGTCGAAAATGAGCATGCCATCTTTCCAATGCACAAAACAATGAATAATGTCATTTTTTCGTTCTCTTTTTATTCCATGGACAATACAATCTACACAGTTAACTAAAATCAATCTTCAAGAATAAGAAGATTCCAGATCACCATTGCATTCCTTCTTTATTTACCACTACACTGAGTGTCTCTCCTTGTTAGACTATAAAACATAAAGTTATATGGCTGTTCTTTTTCTAAAACTTGCTGATATTGATTCTTATAAATTCTAATATGCATATGGTGCTTTAGGTGGTTTATTATAGAATTACTACTGTCCCGTTTCGTGTAGTTTGTGTTTTTTTTTGTTTTAGTGTACTTGGAATTGAGTAGGAACCTCTACTCAGATGGTAATAAGGCATACATAAATTGGAGGATCGAATTTTGCTATGGAAAAATATTTTAATCTTTTTAAAATTTAATAATAATATATTCTAAATAAAAATAAAGAACCAATTGTATTATAAAAAGAGATACTCTCAAACATGAGAACTATATCCAGGTGTTGTAGGTGAGTTGGAGAAGAGGACAATCCTTCAAGGGAGGTCCCAGGTTCGAATCTCCACCCTACCAAAAAACTGAATTGGATACCCAAAATCCAATTGATAATGTTGGTGCTGGCAGGGCTGGGTGCGACCCCAGGTGACTTTGACGGTGTAGAACCCCTGTCCTTGGTCTCTTAGACTAAAGCGGCCCCGCAAGGGATTTTTCGCTTAAAAAAAAAACATGAGAACTATCAAAGATGATACTCTTTTATACGCTTTAGATTCTCTTGCAGACTTTAAAGAAGTAAAGGGTCTTATGTTCTTTGATCATTCTTCATAAAGTGTCTAATGATCATTTCTTATGAAGTGTTTTTTTATAAAATGTTTGTGGTTTGATGAACCTAATTAAAAAGTACTTGCTTTGCTTGAGGCTTTTAGATATTTCTTTGAAAATTGGTGCTAGTGACATTCTCTATCAATAAGAAGTCAAGATAAAAAACTTTATCTTGTATAATACTTAGATATTTCTTTGAAAATTGGTGCTAGTGACATTCTCTATCAATAAGAAGTCAAGATAAAAAACTTTATCTTGTATAATACTTGTCAAATACTCTTGGTAGAGGAGGAGTAATTGAAAAAATTGAGTGTTAATATGCCTTGACATTAACATGATTTCTGATCAGACAATCTTTTCATTTTCTTGGTTGTCTAGCTTGAATTTTTTCATGAAGGCCCTTATGCCATCTTCTTTAACCATTCTCCCATATTTTCTCCATTGAAACCTTCACCATTTTCCTTTTGAATTCTCATGTAGGAAGTAAAGAGGTCATTCATGTTACACCGTAAACAATTTTTTTTTATTTAAAAAATCGACATTAAAATAATCGAATAATAAAAATTAATAATAAAAAAAAATGGAAATTTTAGAGCGAAAAAAACCTAGCTTACCGACGGCTTGGAAGGCTGTGGGGGAAACGTTCAAGAAATCGATGAAATCAGAGACCACGGGATGAATGTCTGCTTTCGCCATTCAAACACTATACAAACTCGACAGTCCCAGATTTTTCTTTTCTTCCCCTTGGAGCCCCCCAACACACACCACAAACCCCCGCCCCTTTTTCTTTTCTTCCCCTTGAGCTAGCGAGTAGGAAGAGAGATTCTATAGAGGCAGAGTAAAACAAGCTAAGGTTTTTTCAATCTTTACACCTTTTATAAGGGGTTTTCCAAGCGGGGAACTTCTTCCAGCTGTCCGACGCTGCTAGCTTTCCTCACCGAGGGGAAATTCAATGCTGGTCTTTTGTGAGCTGACACAATGAATATTCCCAATTATGCTTACAAATGAAGCGTGCCTCCTGCGCATCTTCAATACCTACGTGTTTTATTTATATTCTATTAATTTTTTAATATAAAATTTGTCTTCTTTAGCTTCGAAGAATTATAAACTATTAGTATCTTATGTGTAAGTTTTTTAATTTTTTTAATCTTTAGTTTGTTGGACACGGAAGAAATTAATTACATCTAAATTTTTAGAAAATTGGGTTCACACTTAAATGCTTATACATTACCTATCAACTTATCTTTTCTTAATTTAATAATATGTAACTTTTTTAAGAATAACATCAAATATAATATATAATTTTAAATTAGTCTAAGTGGGTTTACTTATTCCACCATGTAAATTAAAAAAAAAAAAAAAAAAAAAAAAAAAAAAAAATATAAATATATATATATATATATAATTTTAAATAAAATTAATTTTTTTCAATTTATGTATGTGAAATGAAAGATTTTAGATTTATGATGTAAATGGGACCTCAAATTAGGAAGGACTTTATCAAATATTGAGGATCAATTCTCTGGGGACAACGCAAAGGTAAAGGGTTTGACTTCTCTTTGAGAGGTCCAAAATTCAAACCTTGACGTGGGTGTGTGTTACAAAAAAATATATACTAGCTTATATATAAAGGATATATATCTAAAAATGTCGAGAGTTATTAATCCTGAGGCTCCTATCTTGAAGATCACACCCCCAAGAAATGAGATAGGCACCTCGAGACTGATAACTCTCGGTATTTTTAGATATATATCCTTTATATCTAAGCTAGTTTATTTCTAAATACCTCCTTTCTTTGCCACCTCACCTTTGTTTTATATATTAGGAGGATATGGAACTTTATTCCTTGTCCTTCTAGTTCCACTAACTAGGTTGAATGGTGGTCAAACACCATGTACAAAACCTCATTTCTAGATCTCTATGCAAACATTTTGCCATGTTCAAGCATTGGTCCCATACTAATCTCATGTAGGAATTGGATCAGGCTTCTCGATAGCTTGAGTCTTACCCTTTCAATCATGATATCTAGCAACATGTGACAAAATTTTGTCAACCTATGTTGGCTAAACATTATGATTCTAGGGAGCCTAGATCAATGTCATAATGCATTGGGTAAAAATTGGAGATATAGTTAATAAGGAATTTTCTTTATCTTAAGCTCTATCATCACAATGCTTGCATCAAGGCCATTTAAGAGGTCGAAATTCAAATTGCCACCTTGCTGGAGGTTATTCGAGCCTTTTTTTGACACTATAGGTAGGTCTTTGCCTCATAGGATCCTTGAGACTAGAGGGAGTAAGCCATCCAAGATTGTCTTGTTGTGGTCCTCAACAAACTCTCTAATGCTCACAGAGTTACCTATGATTGGCCATTCTCACTCAAAAACATACACAAGGCCATCTCTTGAATAGATAATGATAAAGTTGTCAAGCTAAATGTCTTCCCCTATGAATTCCATGAAGCCATTTAAGACCTTGTAGACCTTGATCTACTCCATGTTTATTGGGAAATTTCGATAAATGGCCCTCTTAGACTAGAAATTAAAAGGGATAATATCAAATTTATCCTAAAGGATGGAGACTCTAAGTTGATCACCAATTAGCATCTGATCATCCTTCTCATTGTGTCATACAAGATCATAGCCAAAGACAACCTTGTATCTACACCATTTGCTTTGTACCATCATTAGACTAGAAAAAACATGTTTCCTTAGAAGCATATATATTTTAGATAATATATTGATTGTTTGGGAGGGAATGGAAAGGGCTAGCAAATCCAACCAACTATTTTTCTTCAGATTAACTTTGAGAAAGTCTATGATCACATTGAGTGACACTTTATTCTTGCAAGGTCATTAGTAGAGGATGAAGAATCCTTCACTTAGGCCATTCACTACCTAGATACTAGTTGTCTTATCTCTAGCTCCAATATCTAGCGCTAAAAGACTCTTTGTTTCTATTAGTATACTTCTCCTCTTTAAACTTGGTTGACTCAGTTTTAGTGGAGATGGATACAAGATGGGGAGGTGTTTTAGTTCTTTGTCCCTTTTGCCTTCCAGAGTTCTCTTGGTGAGGCCCAAATTTACCTCGTCTTATCAATATTTTAAGCTATTCATACCCCCTATTTAGAGTATATGTGTATTCTAATTATGGACTTTTGTATGATTTATCATGATGTTTTGATTAAATGAGAATTAAAAGGAATAAAACACTTCTACTTAGTTTGAGATGATTTTTTGTGTTTTTAAAGGTTCTTTTGATTGATATTTTAGAATTACATAGAAGTACTCATGATTACAAGTTGTAAAGCATTTCCTATGCTTAAGAGAAAGATGAATTATGTGAAAAATACATTTGAGAAGGAAGAACCTAATAGGGATAGATCATGTGGATATTACATAGTATAGAAGAAGGACTATCTAAAGCAAGTGAGCATGGATCCTAGTGTACCGATTGATGGACAGGTTGTTTCCAAAGACTAATATACCAATGGATACATAGATAGTTAGTTGGATCTATCACTTTTCAAGAATTTAGTCATGATTATGAAGGATGTGTGCAGTTTTCCCTTATCACTCAAAGGATTGTTGTTCCAAGGCGTGTTGTTATTTTTCCTAGAGCTGACCAATGAATGCTCATGGTTCATATTTGTTTAAACCACTGTAATAGCCATAGTGTAACTTTAGAAAAAATGTTAGGATCCCATATTAACATTATTATGTAATTCTCATATTATTATGTAATGACCCCTTTCCAAAGTGGGGATCCCATTCCAATGATATATGGTATGTGGTAATTGAGGCACCTAGACAAGTGGGGCCATTTCATGTTTTGTTATCAAAAAATGTACTATTTGTTTGGTAAAATATTCTATCTCAAGTGGTATTTTACATGTAAATCAACTCTTGAGCATTAGGTTAGGGTTGCATGAACTGTATATTTAAAAGACAAGGGTGCATAAACAAATGTATATTTTTGCATATTGAATGAAAGTACTGAAGGAGGTTTCCCTCTTGAAGAGGCCTTCAATTTTATGTTGCGATTTATGAGATTAATATATTTTTACATTTACATTTCATATTGTAATACTCTATTCTTTCATGAATTTCTACTTTTATTGAAATGTTTATGTAAATGTACTTATTTTAATTATAAGGTCCTTAACAAGTGGTATTAGAGCACTTTATTGCCTTTCCATTTTGACTATTAGGTACAATTTTTTTGTGTTTTCATTTTTTGCCTGTTTTCTTATTAAAATATTTAGCCCTTTTTTAGTATTAGTTTAGTAGGTTAGAATCCATGTGTCAGGGATTTTAATATATCATGAAGAAGATGTTATTATTCATCACTACGATATAATAGAGGGCCTATAGGAAGTACACACACCCTAGCTTAGAGTACTCTATTTTTTTTTATCCATAATGCCAAATAAAATAAATCACAAATTTGAGCATACTAAGGAGACTACACTATCACAAAATTAACTGAAAAAAATTAGACGACAAAAACAAAAAAAAACTGGTCACAATAGAGTTTGTTAGTAATAGTCAAGTATCATTTAGTAACAATCTAGATAGAGTTTGGTAGTGTAGTATCAATTACAATATCAAGAATAATCCAAAAAGGGTTTATCAATAATGGTCACATATCAGTTAGAATAGTTAGACAAAGTTGGCTAAGTAGTTATTAGTTATATAGTTAGTTACAGTTGAGATAGAGTTTAACATAATAGTTGTTAGATACATAGTTATATAGTACAATTGTTGGTAACAAATATTATAGAGCCTGCATAAGGGGTGCCAGATAAAAAATCAAATTTTTTAGTGAACTAAGGCTCCAAGAGAAAAATGGACAACACTTCCATAGGAAAAAAAGATAAGGTTCCAAAAAAATTAATGTGGGATATAGCTCATTGCAATCATCTCATTGAGTTGATCATTTTGGTTTATAGCTCCATGTGTTGGAGAATATTATATTATTTGGTACATGCAAATGTACCCCCATGGTACCTTTATAGTACAAATGTAAAGATGCAATAGATTAACATTTGTGTCTATAGTTTGGATGAGAGATTTATATTTCCCCTTTATCTAAGTGTGTATGTGCAGGATATGTACAAGTATCATGTGCAGGAAATGCATAAATGCCATGTAAGAGTGCAAGTGTATATTGAGAGAGTGTGCACAAGTGTCATGTATAAATGGTATCATAGCTGCCACTTAACTCTATCTATTTTTTACAGAATTATTTTTTATTAGCCACCATTACATTTTTGAAAGTAGTGAAGCCTTGGAATTTATTTTTAAAGGTTTGATTCAGTAGATATTGAGGGTACAAGTAAGAGTCACCCTAATTTAGATGCTAGTATCTCTTCACTTGGTTCAAGGAAAAACCAGTGAAGACTAGAACTCAACTTGAAGTAATTAAAGGTCAATTCAAAAGAAATTTGGACATGCAAGGATATTCATAGTCATCTTGATATTGATTTTATATTATCTAGAAAAGAGGAGAACCATTTTGTTCTTAGGTGTAACCTAAGACATTGAAGATAGATTTTAGAGAAGAGAAGAGATTGAAAAATATCTAAGCTTCCTAAGTACAAAGAAGAGAAGAGATTGAGACGGATCTAATATTCTTGAGTAAAAATATAGAGAAGCAATATAAGCTTCTTGAGAATAGATAAAATTTTAGTACTAAGAAGTATAGAGAAGAATCCTCCAAAGATAAGGAAAATAAAGGTATAGAGAAGAGTTTAAGTTCTAGTTAATAAAATAACCAGAAAAATAAGGCTGATTGGAATACTATATTTACTATAGGCTTGGCCTTGGATTAGTTCTTTAGAAGAAACATTATTTGAGGAGCCATTTATATATAAGAAGGTAGAAAGCCATAAAACACTACTACACAATAAATATCTAAGAGCCATAATGTGATATCATTAAACTAATTAAGAGATATAAGAATGACTAAATAGTAATAGAGTAAAGCAAAGCTATAAGCATCATCCTATTTCTATCCTATCAAGAAGCCCTAAGTTCTAATAGAGCCTAAGCAATTGAAGAAAATAGAAAGGTAGAAAACATCATTTAGAAAGCCCTTTGTATAGCTAACCAAACAAGGATCAAAGCATAATTTAGAATGCTATTTACAAAGTGAACCAGGAAGAGATCAAAGTGCCATTTAGAGTTCTACCAACAATGACATCAAGAAATAGACCTAAGAGCTGTTTGAAGTACCATTTAGAGAGATATTCAGATGAAAGATGTATCCATTGTACTTTCAACTGATACATTAGAGAATTGCCAACTGAGATGTTAGAGCTTTGCCAATTGAGATGTTAGAGCATTATCACTTGAGAAGAGCTCCATATATAGCTTTGAGCATGTCCATCTAAGAAGATCTCCATCTAGATTTTCAAGCATTACACCATTTAGAAGAGCAAGCAACAATGAGTAGAACAAAAAGAGAGCACAAAAGGAATTCCAAGCATTTTGAATCTTAGAAGAATGAAATGGTAGCTTGGCACATCAACCAACTTAGAATGTTAGCTTGGCACACTAACCAATAAAAAATCATCGCAACACTAATTTTATTGACCATAATAGGTAGCATTCTATGTTACATTTCCAAAATTGGTGAACCATTTACTTTTTGGAGGAAAAAAAATAAATTTGAATTGCTTTGAGAAACATTAGTTTAAGTTTATTCACTTTAAAGTTCATGACATTTATGCACCTTGCTTTATTTTTTAAAAGTTGCATTTTGAAAATTTGAATTTAGTTATGGAGTGATAAGAATTACTACAAAGATTTAATTTTTATAAGGTTTGAAAATATAATAGTTCTTTTAAGCCTTGAAGGTTTGAAGAATTAAGATTTGTGTGTTTTAGTTTTTGAAAGTTTAAATATTTAGTTTTTAAGATTTGAGGAGTTAAAATATTGTAAGATTTGAGTTTTTTAGTTTTTGAAGATTTTTTAAATTTAAAATTTTTTGGTTTGAAGCTATATGAAGTTTTTTAAGTTTGAAAAAAATTTAAATTTTTGACAATTTGAAATTTAAAATTTTTTAAATTTAATTCAATAGGGAGTTAAAAGGATTTCTACATAAAATGTTAAGAACACATTTTATTCTGTAATTGCATGTATTTATACAATGTAGATGTTATGATTAGCATGTAACAAAGTGATCTTTGTTAGCTTTTGAAGCTAAATACTCAAGATAAAATAACCACAAGATCTAAAATAAAGTTGCAATATAAAATATATGATAATGAAAAACTACTAAGCATATAAAACTCATAAACAACTTCAGAAATAACTCATATAAATGCCATTAACAAATGCTCATGAAAATTGGATCTCAATTGAATAAAGATCTCAAATACACCATACTTCCATCCTCTCCATTACAATTGTATATGTCACTCACTATATCTCTATCTCTCTCAATAGACACATATATAATGGAATGTGACTCTTCATATGGAGCACTCTTGGCCTTCACTCTTCTAGAGACTCTTCACTTCCTATTCTATGGACTCATGTGCACATGGACTATTATGCACATTTACAATACCAAAATACTTTGCACACTTGTGCATTTATTACATTGCATAAAGTAAATACTCAAACTCTAATCTAGGACTCTCTTTCCTAATCTAAAGATGTACCCAAGGTGGTACATTAGCATGTACCAAATAATGTAATATATTCCAACACCCCCTTGTATTACATTATTTGGTTATTGAAGACTTTAGTCTTCAATATGATCTTCATCTTGTTTCTAGAACTTGTACTCTTCTTTTCTGCTTTCTTCATTATGCTCCTTGTTTGTATCCTGATCAAGTAAATGATTAGTATCTTCATAAAATACTATATTTTTTGAAAGTGCTTTAGCTTCATGTTCTTCTATAGTTTCTTCTAGTTCTTGAATTTCCTATATCTCTTGAGCTAAGTGACCCTTTTGATTTCCTTCTCTATATTGTAGTTGAGGTTGATTGTACTGACGCTAAAATTATTGTTGATGTGGTCTATATTGATTCTGATATTATCTTGGTTGAAATAACCTATTTGATTGGTTTCCTAAATTTGTTTTATTCCCTTGATACTGATTCCTTGGATTGAATCTACAATAATTTGTACTATGACCTCTTTTTCTGCAAACTTGACAATATCTATCATTCCATTTTGTTTTGTTCCTTGAAAAGGAAACAATATTTCCTTGTGGATTATCTTTTGAGACTAAGGCATTGTTAGTCATTTCATATTTGATTGAATTCTCCACTTCATATTCTTGTAGTATATTGACTAACTCATCAAATGATGTATCTTTACTTAGAATTTGTAAATATGTGACTAGATGCTTGTAGCTTTTTGGAAGTGCTCTCAAAATTACTTGAACAAGAAACTTGTCTTCTACCTTCTCTCCTAAGGTCAATAATTTTCCTTTTATATCTACTACTTTTCTTAGAAATAATTCTATACTTTCACCACTATTGACTTTCAGAGAATGCAATTGAGTTTGAAGATTCAAGATAGTGGCTTTATTCTTTCCTTCAAATATCTTAGCTAAAGTATTCCATGCTTCTGTAGAAGTTATTGCTGAACTAATGTATGGTTGTATATCATCTATAATTGCAAATGTTATTATCATGAGTGCTTTTGCTTCATCTTCCTCATATTTTTGAATTTCCTTAGCATCTTCAGTAGGTTTAGTTTTTGCTCCTTTAACAATGTCCCAAATATTTTCTACTATCAATATTGATCTTACTTTGTTTTTCCATGAGGTGTAGTTAGGACCTTTGAGTAGTTGAGATTCTGAGAGAAAGAATTTATTTGTTGTCATGAGTAGACTACCTTATATCTCCCTAGTTTTAGTTTATCAAACTATTATTTGATACAATCTCAAATTCTCTATTCTTTATTTCTCCTTAGTTTCAAATGATAGACTAAGGATAATTTTCAATGCTTGACTCTATGTTGACAACCTTTTATCTCCCTAGTTTCAATATAATTCTTCAATGTTATGTTTTGTAGAATACCTTGTATCTCCCTAGTAATTGAATGATAATATAATTTTCAACTTCTATTCTTCAAAATAACTACTTTTATTTTCCTCTTGTCAACCAATAAATTGAATGCAATTTCAATCCTTCAAGTCTTCAAATCTATGTCTCTTTCAATTTTGAATTAGAGACTAAACTATCAATGCAATTTTCCTTTGTCAAAAGTTCTATGTTAAATTCCTTTTATCTCCCAAATTTCAAAAATATAATTTCCCAATTCTAAATTTCCAAAATCTAATTTTGATGTTGAAATCCTTATAACTCCAAATCTAGAAATTTAGAAACTCTATGAAAGAATATTTGCAAGTTTTGTATTCCTAATTTGATGTAGGATACCTTATTTCTCCAAACTTATCAAATTGCAAATACTTCAAATAGTTTTGTAAACTTAAATTTTCAAATTACAAAACTTCAAAAATAATCACTTCAATATTTAAATCAATCTTCAAAACTTTATAAAAGCTTTCAAATTGCAATAATCATATTTCTAAGGTTTCAAAATAATACTTCAAGGTCTTATCTCTCCAAAAATAATTTCAATCTTAACCTTAGACAATAATAATCTCTTTTAGCCTTATAACTCCTATCTTGGCATAAAATAAATTTCAAATGTAATATATTACCTCCAAAATTTGAGGTGCTCCTTCTTTGATGCTATATTCTGACTTGCTTTGGAAAATGGGTGCTCTTTCTCCTCTTTGACTGGTCAACTATGCTTCAAACTATTCCTAGGTACTTCAAACTCTAACGTATGTCCTCCTTGCTATAGTAAATGAGCCTATGCAAGTTTATTTTTATCCCATGCAATAAATGGGTGCTCCAAGATGTTTTATCTCCCTTGGTAATGATTGGCTTCTTGGATGACAAGTGATAAATGGCACCAAAACTCTTCCTTGCTCTTTCTAACGTAACCTGCAACTATTCTCCTACTTCCAATGACTTATGGTGCTCCTCCTTCCTTGTGACAAGTGGTATAAGCAAGTTTATAATGTTATTCAACCTTACAAATGATTTTTTAATGCTTCATGCTTCAAATAATGTTTTGTTCTCCTTGGTTGCATTCTTTTTCTTCTCCTGACACTTGGTTGTGTGTGTAACATTCTCAACAAACCAATGCAATATTGCAAGGAATGTTATGAATGCCTATTCTTCGCTTCCTTTCTTGGTAGTTGAAAAACCCTAGACCTTTGGTCTCTCTTTATGCCTTTTCAATATCCAAAACTTATCTTCTTTTGTTGTTTACATTTTTGAGCTTGCAAACAATGCTTCCTCTTCTCCAATGGTGGCTCTTCTCCACTTAGGCGCTCCTCTACGGGTGGCTCTTCATGGTGGCTCTTCTCCTATAGGTGGTGGCTCCTCTCTTCTATCTGGTGGCTCTTCTTCTAGGTAGTGTTTGGATGCTTTCCCCCCTGTGCTTCAATGTCACCTTGGCTCCTCTTCTATGGTGCTCAACCTTTGCTATTCAGTGGTGCTTTACTTGGTGGATCTACCACTCTTTTTGGTGGCTTTTCTTCACCAACATTTTCTGCAATTTTGGTGCTCCTCTTGGTGTCTTTAGACACCTTAAATCTACCTTAGATTTGAGCACTATTCGACCTTTATTTTATTCAATAAAGCTTAGAATAAATCTGCACTTTTTGTTATAAAAAACAACATATAATACTTTTCCTTATCACTCCCTTTTAGCACTTTTTAACTCTAATTCTTGTTGTTATATTTTATAGATTTTAGAATGATAATAATGTCTCCTTCCTTGGATTGGAGACACTTAACTCAGACTTCCTTTTGCTAGCTTTTAACAACTCTAATATGGTACCTTTTAAAAACTTGAAATAACTATTTTTAATACTTGTATAAGAACACTTTATAGCACCAATATTACACACCTCTTATGGCCTCCTTTGTGGCTAGTCTTCTTGATAATTTTTTATCTCGAATTTATGTATTTTTGTAGCTCCACTCCCTTTTATTTTGCTGCTCCAGAATCATCAATTTGCAGCTCTAGTTGCTGCCCTAAAATCATCTCTCTTGCTGTCAATTTTTCTCCTTATTTTTCCTTCAAATGTATGCTTTCAAATTCTAAAATTTGTAGCTACAAATGCTGCCCTCTTGCTGTCCAAATTTGTAGCAATTATCCTCCTTCAAATACTACTAAATCCTCCTATGCTTTGCTGCCCAAAGCTCTTCCAAATATGTCCCTAAACTCCTTCAAAATGCAGCTCACTTTTCTCTTTCTAATGTTGCCCAAATTCATAGCTCAAACCTCTCAAATTGCTGCTTACAAAATCTGATTCTTTGATGTCCAAGAATCTTCCAATTTGCTGCCTTATTTTGCTATCAAGCCTTCCTTCAATTGGTTGTCCAAGAGTACTTCAAAAACTTCCCAAAACTTCTCCAAATCATAGCTCTAAGCTTTCTTCAATTTGTTGTCCTATTACCTTTCAGCTTCTACCTCAAAAATCAGAAACCTTCTCCTTTTACAAATCAGCCTTCAAAACCTTCATGGTTTCAAACTTCTAAAAATTATGGCCTCTTCAATTCTCCTTCCTTCTTCAATCTTCTTGTAAAATTTTGACTCCAAACCTGATCTGTTTCACTCTCTTCTTCCTCAAGAATCTGAATGTCTTGAGGTCTTCAAAAACCCTCTCAATAATTTTTTTTTAATAGAATAGCAATCCAACCATATTTCAAAAAGTAGAATTTAGTTTACTAATCATAAAAGTGTAATAGAAATGACTTACAATAAAGAAATATTCATAAAAAATTGTAATGACACCAGCAAGGAAGGCCAAACAACTATTACTTTTTATTAAGTGGTAGCAAGATTACATAGCAAACATCCAGGCAAATGCTATAGATCCAACCCCCCAATTTGAGGTGTCATGGCTTACTTATAGGTTGTATTTTGGATCTTATCTTGGAAGATTTACAATGGTAGTTACAAGTATGTTATGAAAATAACCTAGTAGAGAAAACCCATGTTTTTTAATTAATTAAATAGGTGAGGTTTTTGAAAGGATTCCCACAACCTTATACAAAATGCTGCTAGCGTCTCCTAACAACCAATGACCACCATGTAGAGAAAACCCAAATTACTCAGGTGGAAATTTTAGATTTCACCATATGTTTGAATTTGAATTTGTTTGCAATTTGCTCCATCAATCTACAACTATTTTTTGCAAGTGGTTGAACTGTTGAATTCAATCTATTAGAGATGTCATTTTCATACCTTGATGTTGCTAGATTGACCAACTAGAAGACACTAAGGTAGTTATGATCCTTTAGGGAGGTTTGTATTAAAACCAAGTTTTTGCTTTGTTTAAAACATCCTTTAGCACAATTCTAGACTTAGGAGATGCTTTGGAGACATCACTATTAGATATGTTACAAATTTAGTTCTTTTGGTCTTGTGCATTCCAACCTTATGCATTAAATCCTTTTGTAAGATATTAGAATTTGATTCAAAGGCACTGATATCACTAATAACAATATTCTAGCTTTGTGCATCCTAGCTTTGTTCATTATAACTTTGTGTAATTTACATATTTTTAGATTTTTATGATGCTACACTTACATCATCATTGAAAAGAATTTGGATTTTTGCATTATGGATTTGTTCACTCTAGATTTATGTGCTCTTGCTTGTGAGACTTTGGAATTTTTATTTCTTCAGTTGATATCACTTGCTTGGACAATTTGAATTTCATTTTGGATTCATTCACGTTAGCTTTCTACA
Source organism: Wollemia nobilis (assembly GCA_028583015.1). Lineage (NCBI taxonomy): Eukaryota > Viridiplantae > Streptophyta > Pinopsida > Araucariales > Araucariaceae > Wollemia > Wollemia nobilis. The sequence goes on from JAQPPZ010001125.1 coordinate 12,861,507, forward strand.
ATTTTGGCTTTGTTTACTATAGAATTCCAAATCTATACCTTTTAGGCTCAACTTATCCAAGATTTGATCATTTGATGGATCTAAGTGGATTGTCTAAGGAATTAAAGGTAGGATTTGGTGAAGTAAATTAATGTGGGTAATTTTTGACCTACATGGTTGGTGCTTATCATGGTTTTTTCCTTGCAAAAAAAGATAAACCTATGTAGCCTCATTCATAGGTTATAAATTCATGAAGAAGAGAGGGAGCTAGAAGATAAGCTAAAAAAAATTGGAAGGAAATTCTCTATTGCATATGGTAATTTACAAGAAGGGAGAAAGGTAGGGATAATAAAAAATGGGATGGTTGGAGTTGATGGTGAGACATACAAGTTATCACTATAATAAGTTCACTATAACTAGAATTTAATCTCCTTATCCTTCTATTAGAGGCAATAGTGTCACCACATTGTAGGTCAATGACACTTTTGTTCTCTACTTCACATAAAGTAGAAGTATAAATAGTGATAATGCTACCAATACTATTGCGATAGTGGTACTTATACTCTATCAACACTTATTTATAGCATTACATCATTTCTATCAATTTATATTTGTTTAAATAGAAGCTTGACCAGTATAGAAAATAAGTCATCATTTTATGCTAGATCATACAGGCCCCTCTACACTAACATCCATGTTTTACTATTTCTTTTATAGGTTTAAATGAAAGCACCAACAATTGATGGTAGCACCGATGGTACTTTTGCAAGTAGGGGGTACTTATACATCTAAGGTAAAACTAGGTTGCTCTAATCCCTGCTCTATTAGTTTTGGTAGTTAGGAATAGAATTTTCTTGTTGTCTATATAGTTTAGATATTATATCTTATTTTTCATTAAATTTAGTAAAGGAAAAATATTGAACTTAGTTTATTTGTAATTTTATAGGGATATATCTTTATATTTTTAGTATTAGGTATTAAAATTGAAAGTGCATGTAGTTGCATTAGGCTAAATATTGTTTGTTGCATTCTCTCTTGAACCTTTGCTTGAAAAGGAAACAAATCCACTTATTTCATTTTTATCATTGAAATAAAAAATATTTTATCTTTGGTGCATGTACTACATCTTTATATGTTACATTTATAGGTTAAGGTTAGGTTACAAAATAATAGGTATCTTAAAAGGAACCTTACTTTACTTTTGATAACATGGGTGTTTGTAAATTTACACATCAAACTAGATATTAGATTATAACATCCTCTAGCCCATCCTTGAAGTGACAAGAAAAGGGGAAATGTGTTGCATCCCCTTGGTTAGCACTTTTCCAATATCTTTTCCTCTTCTTACAATTTGGTAAACCTAACGTGAACACTGCCATAGTTCCCAAGATCTCTTTTTTCTAGCCAAAGACATTAATCAAGACGAATTAATCACACTTTAATGAAGATCACGTTAATATTTTTTTAATAGTTAACACACAATATTCAAGATAACAAAAACATAACCAAAGTCTAGTCCTATTAAGGGCTTTCACAACCCTTTGAATAAACTCCATACAAATAGTTAGGCAATATTGGGTATATTATGAGCTCAGGTCACCAGCTGCCACATAGGGTCTCAAGCATACTTACATCTAGCAAGGAGTATATCATTGTGGGTTAATGTGAGTCATAGGAAGGAACTTTATTACTCCTCATATACTGACTTGGTCCATGTAATCAATGGGTTTCTTCCATGTACTATAACTATCCTATGTATTAATTATCTCTCACATATAGAAACAAATATAGAGAATGGTTAGGTATATAAAAAGGCCCCTAAGGCATATTTATTAAATTAGTATATTAAGGGAAGGATATATGAGATAAAAAATCTTATTATTTAATTAACTCTCTAAAATTTAAAACCTTTATTAATTAAACTATCTTTATTTTACCGCCAATTTAATGGTTGAAAGGTGCTACACAACGAATAATATATCACAACAATTAGCAATTCATCCTACCTATTTGGTGGAAGATCTCGAGGATCCTCCCACCTTTGAGAAACCCAAATTCAAGGAAGAAGATGAGGCTTCTACAACCTTGGGTTTTCTATTAATTGTTCATAATGATCAAGGATTAGTCTTAAATTTCCTTGATCACATGACATCCTTTTTGCAACAATATAAGGATGTCTTGGCAATCATCCTTAAGGATGGCAAATATAATCAAAATAGTTTTGTAAGGGAAAATTCACTCTTGGATCATTTACAACAACCTAATCCTAATATTTTATCCTTTAATCAAGTAAACACAAACCTTAATGTATCAACTACTAATTTTATTGACTATACTCCCATCATAATTACTTTCATGGGTGGTGGGACACAAAATGTCCTATCATCCTTGGGATATCACTCATCCTCCTGTTGGTTCGACTTTTATACACACCCTGTGAAGAATGAGCATAAAATCCCGATAACACTTATAAGGGATAAATCCCACTCACTTTAGGATCTTGTTGGATATCCAAGGTGTGAGTTATAGAGTTGGGTCAAATGTCTATTCACTCTTTTCCGCTTCCGAAATAGTTTCAAGTGGACTGTCTGTTACCTTACAACGGGTCCTGGACTTGGTTCAGTATTGTTTTTCGGAGTTGATAGTTATCTTGGTGGGCAATCGGATTTTGCAATTAATTGTTTGATCTGACTCTTTGTGTTTCAGTAGATTAAATGAGAAGACAAATTTTAAAGAAAATAAAAGGGTGGATCATTTAACAGGAAAAACCAGAGAGAGTAAGGTAGGGCAGAAAAGAGAAGCTTATTTAACTTAGTTGCAGAATCAAAACACCAATCTCAGTTACACTGTTTAGCTTCGCAATAAGGCTCAATCAAAGAGGAAGGTATCTAGCTTTCTAAGACCACCTTCTACTAAGAGCATAAGACAGAAAGAAACAGATCTGGAGGAAAATCATAAAACAGAAAGGAAGTCTGTGTCAACTGATATCTCTCACCAGCAGCTTAGCTCGTGCAAAGTGAGGACAGAGCAATCAGAGACAAACCCTAACCTTAAATCTTCTAATTTTCCCTAGCATACATCAAACGGAATGAAGCCTAGTAATGCATCCGATCTTGGTATCATAGATTTACAACATAAAATAAATAAAACTTTTGCGGGATGAAAAACATGAGAAAATGTACTTATCGCAATTCGAGACAGATTAGGCTCCTGGCCACGCTATCCCAAAAAAATGATGTGACATCAACTCCAGGTCCAGAACAAAGCATTCTCACAAGATCTTTTTGCATGAAATTGCTAAAATGGCTCTTATTCCAAGTTTTTCCCCCCTTTGTTTCGAGGTATACATTCATGTTTATAGAGGACTTGCCTCTCTGTAGGATTTTAAATTATAAAACTGACTTTTCTTGGGAGTAATAAAATAAACACTGAAATGGGGGACAACCCACCGATATTTGCCTCTTTTACAGTATTAAAATATAAAGTCCATAATAAGTACTGCTCCTTTTGCTGCTTTGCGCTTATCCTTGTCTTTCTTGCCATTACTTCCGCTAGTACACATCGCCGATTCTCGCTTCCTCTTTTAGTATTAAAATATAAAGTCCATAATAAGTACTTGCCACTCGCTTCCTCAAAAGACAAACAAGGATTAGTATTTTAAAATCATTAAATTAAAACCCTAATGTTTATTACATGTCGGCTCTATTTATTTGACACGTGTCACGATAACACGACGCTTCCTTAAGTTGCCCTTTTCTTTCTTTTTTTCGGTGAAACCGTGACATGTCGCGATTTTGCGACATGTCACAAAATCGTGACATCCCTCGCCTTGCTCCTCTTTACTTTGTCGACGTGTCACGATTTCGTGACATCATCCACCTCCCCTTCTTTTTTCAATCGTGAATCGCGCATGTCACATTCTGACTGTCACAATCATCTCGCCTTGCTCCTTTTATCACAATTTCACAACCTCTTCCTTTTCGTGTCACGATTTTGCGACGTCACGAAATCATGACGTCATGATTTCTGACACCCCTTGCCTTAGTCTTTCTGTCACTTCTGTCAAATGACGTCACTATTTCGCGACACCCCCTATGCCTTAGTCTTTCTTGTCACGATTTCGCGACATCATGAAATTGCGACGTCGCAATTTTTGACACTCCACCCTCATGCCTTAGTCTTTCATCGTGTCATGATTTCTGCGACGTCACAATCACGTCATGATTTCATGACACCCCCTCATGCCTTAGTCTTTCGCCGTGTCACGATTTTGCACGTCGCAATCTGATGTCACAATTTCATGACCCCTCTGCCTTAGTCTTTCTGTCACGATTTCTGACGTCGTGAAATCATGACATCGCAATTTCCACACCCACCCCTTAACTCCCTTTGCTTCTTTTGGTGCTCAAAAATGACAAAAACTCAAAGTGCCTAGAATTTGATGAAACTTTACAAGGATCTAAATAAGGCCAAAGGGTACCCGAATATGCAAACGGAACTTTAGAATTCATCAAGGATTAAGAGAAAATGCATTAACATGAATTAATACATTTACATGCAAACTTTCAAAAGTTTTTAAATTGAAAACAATGCCATATGCAAGCCTACTTAGATATTTTGATAAATGCAAAACTTGAAGAAGGAGGCAAGCAAAATTTGGAATTTAAAACCGGAAAAACTCAAGAGGGTCCTTACTGCAAAATGAAAGCCAAAAAATTTTCAAAGGATGGGATTTCATTTTTTCAGTGGGGGTGTGTTGCTTCTCAACAAATGGCGATATCTACGGGTAAAATAGTAGCACTATTTTAGAATCCAGGACTCTAGTTTCAAAACAACATAGACCATGTACCATGCCTTGCCACAAATATTCTTCAAAATAATTTAACTACTACCTGATAGTTGTTAAAATTTCCCAAGGACATACTAGGTTGAATCACTTAAGGAAGATTTTCGATGTGCAATTATAAGCGTATAAAACTTTCTTCAAGAATGACTGGGCCTTCGAATGTTGCACTCTGGATTGATCAGCTTTTCTAGATTGTGAAAGGGGAAATCGAGTAGAGCTCTGTTTACTAGTTTAGCCTTTTACAGCCCCGACAGAGTTACTCTTTAGATTTACACGACCCTGATTCACAACTGTGAGGTGGCATATATAGCTTGGTGAACCCATTTGAGATGTATCCTCCAGGAGTCTTGGCTGCCTCCATCTATCAATTTTTTTTTTTTTTGTATGGGAAATAACAGAGTGCCAGTTTATGTTGTCTTGCTCAACTTTCACCTTCTCTCTCTCTCTCCTTTGAAATATATCGAAGTCTGAAAAGCCTTGCTAAAGAACAATTTTTTTTTTTTTTATATTTCATCGATCTGGAACTGCTTCAGCCTGGGTGCTGATAGCCTCTATGGATACTCAAACAATTTCACGAGTCAGAGTCCCCTCTTATGATCAACTTTTCTTGGATTCCCTGGGAGTTTCTCCAGCCAAACAATATAGCAGTTTCTTTATAATTAAAATAATTGTGGCAAGCAAGACACAAAATCCAATCATCTTTCTACTATTGTTCTGAATAACAAAATAGTTCCACTGTTCAGTTTAAGCAGACTATCTCTTAATTAGAATAAAACAAAATGAACACGGGATTTTGAACTCAGAATAAAAACAATTTTTTTTTTTTTAAAGACTGATTTCTTTCTTTACTGCCCAGGCAAAACTTAAAAAAAAACAAAAATTTAAAAGGTAAAAGAAATTTGTACAGACCCCAAAGGATAAACACAGAACTTTAAAAACAAACCAAAATAAAATAAAAACAAATCACTTTGTACAGACCCCAAAGGATAAACAAAATAAAATAAAAACAAACTACTTCAAAGCTAAAATAAAATATAAAACAAACCACTTCAAAGCTTATTTACAATATATACACATGTTACAACGTCTTTGTGATTTATTCAAACGATGTACCGGATGGGACTGCTGAGAAATAATGCTTTAAGTATTGGCCATTAACAGGAAGGTTCAAAAAATTACCCTCAAGGTCCTGTAGACGGAAAGCATTATTACCTAGGATCTCGGCAATCTGGTATGGCCCTATCCATAGCGGTTGCAACTTTGTATGTTTACCTTTCTTTTCATGGGCTTTGTCCCATAGAAGCACCAGGTCTGCGAGTCTGAAGGCCTTCACTTTGGCTCTTTTGTCAAACCAACGTTTGACTATTTCTTGGTGTCGACTGAAATGTTCCAGGGCTTGAAGTCGTTCGTCCTGCACATTAGTTAAATCCAAAATACGAGCCTCTGCATCTGCTTGATCCTCAAAATAGTCTAAAACAAATTGATAAGTGGGTAATTTCAAAGAAATTGGAACAATGGGCTGAATGCCATACAACAAGGCAAATGGGGAAGTTTTAAGAGCCACTTTATGTCTTATCCTGTCAGCCCAGAGTGCATATTTCAGTAATGTGTGCCACTGTCTAGGTTTGTCTGCAGCAGATTTCTTGATGGCATTCATCAAATTTTTGTTTGTGGACTCGGCTAGTCCATTACCCTGGGGATAGTAGTTGGATGAAAATTTGATGACTATCCCTTTCTGGTATGCCCACTCTGCAAACTCAAATGACTGAAAAGCTGGTCCGTTGTCACACACAAAGTTCAAAGGAACTCCAAACCTGGTTATGATATTTGATTCCAAAAAACCGATCACCTCATGGGCTGTACTCCTCATGGTGGCTTCTGCTTCAACCCATCTTGTACAGTAATCAGTGGTTGTTAACACATACTTGTGCCCTGCTGATGAACTCGGGTTTATCACACCTACAAAGTCGAGTCCCCATTGCGTAAACGGTTTGTTTATTATAACAGGTTGCAATGGTAGAGCTCGATTTGCTTGCTTGGATGCAAAAGTTTGACACTGATGGCAAGTTCTTACGTGCTGATGTGCATCTTTAAACAACGTAGGCCAATAATAGCCCGCTCTCAGTATCTTGTGTGCAGTAGCAGAACCTGAAGAATGCCCTGCTCCTAATTTCTCATGAAAACTAGACATCACCTCATTCACTTCACTCTGAGAAATGCATCTTAAGAATATGCCAGCATAGTTTTCCCTGTACAAGTTACCTCCTCTGAGTAGAAAATGTGCAGACTTCAGCTTTAGTGCTCTTCTTTGAGTTCTGTTCAGGTGAGGTGGACAAGTCCCAAATCTCAACAAATGAATGACATCTCCATACCAATCATCGGACCCAGAATCCAGTTGATTAATTTCTCCCTCTACAGGTATCTCAGCAATATGTCTGGACAGACCCAGTCCTCTGATTAATTTTGTAGGCCTGATCTCCAAGTCATACTCCTGCAGTCTCGTTACCCAATTACCTCTTAGCTCACCCAATTCGCCTTGGCTTAGTAGATATTTGACCGCTGGATCGGGAACTATAGCATGGACCTTGCTCCTCAGTATGTAATGCCTGAATTGCTTGACTGCTCTCACCAAGGCATAGGCTTGCTTGTCCAGGCGGGAGTATTTTAGCTCAGCACCCTTTAGGTTGGTACTTTTGAATGCAATTGGGTGCTCCCCAGTTTCTCTCCGTTGTGTTAGAACTACTGCAAGTGTGTGTTCCGAAGCAAAAGAGTACAGGTAAAAATCTGTACTAAAATCTGGGCTTACCAGCACTGGAGCTTGTTGGATGGCAGATTTGATCTCTTGAAATGCTACTTTGGCTTCCGTTGTCCAGGCAATCTTTGCAGTCTCCTTTAGCATGTCATTCAGCGGCTTGACTATTTCTGCAAAACCAGAGATGAATTTCCTGACAAAGTTAATTTTCCCAAAGAATGATCTCAACTCTTTCTTAGAATTGGGAAAGGGTATCCCTGATATGGCTTCAACTCTTTCAGGGGTCTACAGAAATGCCATCTTTGGTGATTAGGTGTCCAAGGAGTTTTCCTTCGATTACACCAAAGACACACTTCTTTGGATTTAAAGAAATGCCAAATTCTCTGCATTTGTTGAAGACAGATTCCAAGTGTTTTACATGGTCAAACCGGGATTTAGAGAAAACTGTCAAGTCATCCATGTAAACAACAATGCACTTGCCCATGAGGCCCTTGAAAGCATGATCCATCGCACGTTGAAAAGTAGCTCCGACATTGATCAATCCGAACGACATTCTTTTGTAGGCAAAAGTTCCCCACTTAGTTGTGAAGGCAGTTTTCATCCTGTCTTCCTTTTCAACTAATATCTGATTATACCCTGAGAAACCGTCTAGGAAAGACATCATTTCCGAACCATTTACAATTTGTAGTACCTCATCCATGGAAGGCAGAGGGTAATTATCTTTCTCAGATGCCTTGTTCAAATTTCTAAAATCCACACACAAGCGGATCTCTCCATTTTTCTTTCTGACCGGTACCAAATTGGCCACCCAAGTAGAATGCCTAACGGGAAAAATAATGGCGGCACTCAATAATTTTTCTACCTCCTTCTGGATGAGGGGCTCTAGCAGAGCGTTGACATGCCTCTATTTTTTCCGGAAAGGTTTGCAAAACTCTTTTAAAGGTATAACATGAGTGTAAACTTTTGGATCAAAAACCTTTAAGTCTTTGTAAGACCAGGCCATAACATCCTGGGACTTGTGAAGAAAATCAATCATATTTCTTTTTATTTTTGGGTCACAAGTTTTAGCCAACTTGAGGTGCCTGGGATCTTCTTCAGTCCCCACGTTCAGGTTCTCAGTCTCACTATTTGTTACACCCATAGAATCCCCAGAACTCACCTTTTGTTTGATTCTGTCAAGATCAAACAGCCGCTCAAGTTCTACCATACCTCTCGGGATTCTATTATCTTTCAAACTCATTATCCCTTTTTCGTCATCGAACTGTTCCAGCATAGTATCCCTTTGACCATCATCCATTATAGCACTTTCGAATGCGTTGGTACTCTGCAAAAAATTTATAATTTGCTGGTCATCAAAAAAAACTTGAAAATTATCTACGTTATCTGGAACTGAGGGACAAGGGATTAATTCAATTGAAAATTTCTTCCATTTGACCTCCTCTAATGGCTTCAGATTTGTGGCTGATGAAGCTAAAACATCTGCAAGGGAATTCTCTTCTCTGGGAATGCGTGTTAGATTAAAAGCATCAAAATTCTCCATGAGATCCCATGCTCGGTATTTATACCTTTTCAGATAAGACGCCTTGCACTGAAATTTGCCTCTAATTTGATTGGCCACCAACTCTGAGTCTGTAAAAACCTGGATATTCTTCACACCCTTATCTAAAGCAAATTTCAAACCCAGCACTAATGCTTCATACTCTGCCAGATTATTCGTGCAAGGAAACTGCAAACGATAAGACACAAAATATGTCTGATCTTTAGGCCCTTTAAGAACTGCCCCTGTACCAGAACCTTGTTTGGACTTGGCTCCATCAACATGGAGCATCCAAACCTCATTACCATGATCAGGATGAGCTTTAACAGGTTTCTCTCTCTGTGCAGTTGTTAGATTATAAACTTCGATATCCACATCAGAGAAATTAACAGTCTCATTTCTGGCATTATATTCAGTAATCATGAGTTTATATCTAGGTTCTCTTTCTATTCTCAATTGATTCGCAACACCCCTCCAGGGCAACCACATATGTGAAAAATCAGTCGCCAAGTACCCATTCAAAGATTTTGACCAATCCCTGCTCAGAAGCATTCCATATCCTACAGGAATATCTACCACCTGAATGTCGATTTTGTGTTGTGCTCTTGGCTCAGATGCTAGCTGGATGTGTATATTTTGGAGTTCACCTACCACTTTAACCTCGGATTTATCTAATTGAATAACTCTTCTCTCAGAGTTTGTAGGGGTTAAACCCAACTGTTGATAGATGGCCGAAGGCATGACATTGGCTGAAGCACCAGAATCTACCAGACAATTGTGTAAGTTTTTCCCAAATATACGGACAGTTAACAGGAAAGGCGAAACTTCAATTTTTTCTTTATACATGACTAGGTTTGCATTTGCTATCCTTTTCCCTTTTTCCAGAGGTTTGGCAGTGGGCTCAGAGTATGTCTTCATCAAATTATTCCTTTGTTCAGTAATTTGGGCCAGCTCATGAAGAGTAATGTTAGCCTTGATTTTCTTCATATCCTCCACTATATTGTATCCTTTATTGAGTGGAGCAACAAACCTATCTGGTATTCTTGGATCTCCTCCCCTGGGTGGAGGTGGGTCATTACTTGGAGATGGATCTGGGGGCACATTATGGGAGTTGTCTGGAGGTGTAGATGTAGTATTCGGCTCTAAATTTTTGTTTCTGAGATTGTAGTTGTCCCTTCTATATTGTTGAAAAGCCTGTACTTCATCCATAGGCATCTCTGCAACATTTTCTGACTCATCTGGAAAAGTAAATGAATCTAATACCATAGCTGCACTATGTTTGGATGTACTTGGACTGTCAACATTTCTTTGATTCTCAGGACAAACTAACTCGCCAGTCAGAGCTTCAAAGGCATTACAGAACTCCAAACAATCCAATTCCCCGTGCTGAGATGTTTCGTGTATCCTGCACCAGTTGGGCAAAGCCAAATCACAGATATTCACATCATGCCCTTTACCTTTATAATCCTTGTTAGGTTCGTACGGCGGTCTAGTGAATCTATTCTGCTGATAAGGAAATCTGTTTGAGTTTTCTCCGTTAGACACTTGCCTTTTGAAACTCAAAAAGTCATTGGCCAATTTCTGGACCATCTTTGAGACTTCTTCAACTCTCATTTTATCAGATTCTTTTTCAGCATTCTGTATTTGTTCGGTGTGTGTTATAGCCAATGGATTTCCTATCGGTGGATTTTGGCATTTTGGAGGCATCGTCTGAAGTGGGATGGGGTTCAGAACGGGGGTATTTTGCGTAACAAAAGGGATTTGATGAGCATTCAAAGGTTGAGGTCCCAGTTGTTTCTCAAGAACCAAGGCTTCTTTATAAGCTTCCGTTAGGTTGGTAATATTAGCATCTCTTTTCAAGAAAATAGAGGTCATCGGATCTAGGGAATTCTTGTAAATTTCCAATGCTAGATTTGCAGTGGGCACATAATGACCCGTCAATCTACCATAAGCCTTTTGAAACCTAACATTGAAAGATCTAGCAGTCTCATTGATTTCCTTTTTTATGCTAGAGAACTGCTGATATAATATACTGGGGTCAATCACTTCACCAAATTGTGATACAAAAACCCTTTCCAGATCATCCCAACTAGTAATGGAATCATTAGTGAGATTCAAAAACCAGTCATATGCTCCTTCTTGGAGAGTGAAAGGGAATAATCTACAAGCTACATCTTCATGTTGTACATTTAACAACTTCAAAGCATTTTTAAAAGCCACTAAGTGCTCTTCTGTGGTTCTAATTCCATCGTGTTTGTAGGTAGGAAGATACCTTTCGGGGTTTCTGGGTAAATCATGGGCTGCCCCAGGGATGTTCAAAGCAGTGGAACCTAACCAGTTTGCCATTACTACTGGATCAACAGTAATATTTTCAATTGTATCTGGAGCAGTTACAAGTGGTGACGAAGCTATTTCGGTAAAAGACTTTGCCTTTCTGAGGCTGTTTCTCTTTGGGGTTTCTAATTCTGGCACAAGGGGCTCTCCGGCTCTGGAGTGGGACCTTGTTACTCTGTGGGTGGAATCCAGCCTTAGACAATAAACCTACAGACCTCAACAGATACTGAACAGAGTTCGGCCCTCCTTCTAGCGCCGTTTTTAAATGTTGGTTCGACTTTTATAACACCCACAAGTGAAGAAAGCATAAAATCCTGATAACACTTATAAGGGATAAATCCCACTCACTTTAGGATCTTGCTGGATATCCAAGGTGTGAGTTACAGAGTTGGGTCAAATGTCTATTCACTCTTTTTCGCTTTCGAAATAGTTTCAAGTGGACTGTCTGTTACCTTACAACGGGTCCTGGACTTGGTTCAGTATTGTTTTTCGGAGTTGATAGTTATCTTGGTGGGCAATCAGATTTTGCAATTAATTGTTTGATCTGACTCTTTGTGTTTCAGCAGATTAAATGAGAAGACAAATTTTAAAGAAAATAAAAGGGTGGATCATTTAACAAGAAAAACCAGAGAGAGTAAGGTAGGGCAGAAAAGAGAAGCTTATTTAACTTAGTTGCAGAATCAAAACACCAATCTCAGTTACACTGTTTAGCTTCGCAATAAGGCTCAATCAAAGAGGAAGGTATCTAGCTTTCTAAGACCACCTTCTACTAAGAGCATAAGACAGAAAGAAACAGATCTGGAGGAAAATCATAAAACAGAAAGGAAGTCTGTGTCAACTGATATCTCTCACCAGCAGCTTAGCTCGCGCAGTGAGGACAGAGCAATCAGAGACAAACCCTAACCTTAAATCTTCTAATTTTCCCTAGCATACATCAAACGGAATGAAGCCTAGTAATGCATCCGATCTTGGTATCATAGATTTACAACATAAAATAAATAAAACTTTTGCGGGATGAAAAACATGAGAAAATGTACTTATCGCAATTCGAGACAGATTAGGCTCCTGGCCACGCTATCCCAAAAAAAATGTGACATCAACTCCAGGTCCAGAACAAAGCATTCTCACAAGATATTTTTGCATGAAATTGCTAAAATGGCTCTTATTCCAAGTTTTTCCCCCCTTGTTTTGAGGTATACATTCATATTTATAGAGGACTTGCCTCTCTGTAGGATTTTAAATTATAAAACTGACTTTTCTTGGGAGTAATAAAATAAACACTGAAATGGGGGACAACCCGTCGATATTTGCCTCTTTTACAGTATTGCTCCTTTTGCTGCTTTGTGCTTATCCTTGTCTTTCTTTCCATTACTTCCGCTAGTACACGACTGCCAGCTCGCTTCCTCTTTTACAGTATTAAAATATAAAGTCCATAATAAGTACTGCCAGCTCGCTTCCTACAAAAAAACAAACAAGGATTAGTATTTTGAAATCATTAAATTAAAACCTTAATGTTCATTACATGTCGGCTTGCTTTCTTTTGACACGTGTCACGATTACGTGACATTTTCCTTAAGCCGCTTTTCTTTTTGGCTTCTTTGTCTCTTTTGCCGTGAAATCATGACATGCCATGATTTCGTGACATGTCATGAAATTGTGACATCCCCTGCGCCTTGCTTCCTATTTACTTTCATCCGTCGCGAAACCATGACATGTCACGATTTTGCGACATGTCACGAAATCGCGACGGTCCCTGCCTTGGGCTCCCTCTTTACTTTCATCCGTCGCGAAACCGCGACATGTCATGAAATCGTGACGGTCCCTGCCTTGGGCTCCCTTTTACGACCTTGTCACAATTTCACGACATGTCCCTGTCCTGGGCTCTAGCCTTTCTATCGTGTCGTGATTTTGTGACATCGCGAAATCACAACGTCGCAATTTTGCGACGTCGCAAAATCGTGATGTCGCGATTTCGCGACACGACCACCACTTATGCCTTAGTATTTCGGTCGTGTCATGATTTCGTGACATCATGAAATCGTGATGTCATGATTTCATGACATGGCCACCACTCATGCCTTAGTATTTCAGCCGTGTCACGACTTTGCGACATCGTGAAATCGCGATGTTGCGATTTCGTGACACGGCCACCACTCATGCCTTAGTCTTTCGATCGTGTCGTGATTTCGTGACGTCGCAAAATCATGACATCATGATTTTGTGACACAGCCACCACTCATGCCTTAGTCTTTTGGCTGTGTTGCGATTTCACGACACGGCCACCACTCATGCCTTAGTCTTTCGACCGTGTCGCGATTTCGCGACACGACCACCACTCATGCCTTAGTCTTTCGACCGTGTCGCGATTTTGTGACATCGCGAAATTGAGACGTCATGATTTTGTGACATGACCACCACTCATGCCTTAGTCTTTCGGTCGTGTCACAATTTCGTGACGTCACGATTTCACGACACAGCCACCCCCTTAAGCTCCCTTTGCTTCTTTTGGTGCAGAAAGACAAAAACTCAAAGTGCCCAGAATTTGATGAAACTTTACAAGGATCTAAACAAGGCCAAAGGGTACCCGAATCTGCAAACGAAACTTTAGAATTCATCAGGGATTAAGAGAAAATGCATTAACATGATTTAATACATTTACATGCAAACTTTCAAAAGTTTTTAAATTGAAAACAATGCCCTATGCAAGCCTACTTAGATATTTTGATAAATGCAAAACTTGAAGAAGGAGGCAAGCAAAATTTGGAATTTAAAACCCGAAAAACTCAAGAGGGTCCTTACTGCAAAATGAAAGCCAAAAAATTTTCAAAGGATGTGATTTCATTTTTTCAGTGGGGGTGTGTTGCTTCTCAACACCTCCCCTTCTCTTGAGGAATTATTTAGGGTCAATGAAGGTTGCTCCACATCTCAACAAGTAAGCACAATATACATCCATAAACTAGATGTATCTTTAGGTGTCTCAATCTCTAATCCTCTTATTAATAATAGTCCTATTCTCATAGACACAAGCATGGATTCACCAACCCTAATCCCACAATCCCTCATCCTATAATTATTAATTCTTTTATTTTGAATATATTGGGGATGATCCACATGATGGTAATCCCAAAATCATATGCCCCAATGCACCAATCTTATCCTTATATCAATTATCAAAGTCCTTTTATATTTTGTGCAATCATATCTTATTTATTTTGCATTTTGAATTCAAAATCCTATCTTAGAAGATCCCCAACAAAGCAATCCCAAGAGATAGTTCTCTAAACTAGATCAACCCCCTTTGGCTATCCTAAAATAGCTCTTTAAAGCCAAAATAGAATGGATTCTACTTGTAAAGCTAATAGATTATAAAAGAGAAGTATTCTTAGTTTTACTTTGAGGAACATTATTTCTTTCATCCTGTTAATGGTCATTTGATCAAAAAATGTAAATCCCTTAGAAACCTAATACAAGACCTAATAGATAAAGGTTAGGTGGATCTCTGCTCACCTAAACCTAATAATAATCAATCTAGAGGTCATAATTATAGTCTAACAAACTCAAAAAATAATAATCAATCTTTCTTGGACCTAGCTAAGCTCCCTCCATCTTCCTAAATCATAGGTTTACCTTCTAGTGAGGGTAAAATGATAATAATTAAAAGTTATTCCTTTGTTGGAATTGCTAACAATGAGCAAATCCATGGTAGTAACTCTTTCTAGGATGAATGGTAGTATGCTTCATGCTACTTGTCAAACTCATATCCCATCCCAATGTAGATGCTTTCCAACATGGAACATTGAGAAGTGTTATAGTTAGAGTATATTACATCATTTGGGTCATGTAAATGTACCGCCTTAGGTACATAGTTAGGATAGGATATTAATTTAGGGGAAATTTATCTAGTTACTTCAAGCAATGTAATAACAGCACAAGTGGAAATGTGTAATTTGTAATGTGCAAGGTGTCCCCTTGTACAACTAGGTAGAGTGTTGGCCAAGGAATCCATCTTCCTATATAAAGGGTCTCATAGTGGTAGATTATACATCAAGCATATATCAAGCTCATAGCAAGCTCGTATCAAGTTCATGTCATTCTCTTGGTAGTAGTACTTCTGTATGGAGTATAATGTAGCTCTTTAGCTCATATCAATGGAGTGACCATTTCCTCCATATTGCATTGTATTTTAGTCATTTATATTTATAGTATATTTCAATCATATTTTTGTTTCACTTTCTTTCATATTTCTTGTATTTCATTAGGACCTATGTTAGATCTCTCCACTGCATATATCCTCAAAATATAACAGTGGTATTAGAGCCACAGTGCATCAATATAGGAGGACCTACATCCATCATAACAAAAGTCTAGTAGGTCAAGAGGAATAGGGAGAGTCACCATTACTAGTATTGGACTGCATATTTGCAAACCAGATCTACCATTGAGTGCTGCTGCATGCAAAAGATAACATTAGGATTAATTAATAGAAAAATCCATAGTAGTCAACAAGATTAGAAAAGTGTGGATTGAAATAAATATTAGTTGTCAAAAACCTAAGATTATATTTGGCTAGAGTATTTCCATAAATTTGCAGGAAAAAATCATGAAGACTATGACTCAAAATTCAAGCCACTAGTTTGACAAATCAACTAATGAAGATTATTATCTCCAGAATTACAAATTCTTTAATTCTAGTTTCTAACAACTTGTTGCAAGAAAAGGAGATTCAAGAAAAGGTTGGTAAGCTTACTACAAGAGAGTTAGGAAGAATATCTTCTTAGAATCGTTCCATAACTTGCAGCAACAAGGAAGAAGAATAAAGAATTTAAAGATCTCGAATAAGGTCCCATTACAAGAGCTACAATCATGCAAAGTACAAAAGTAAAAAAAAAGACCATAGTAGCCTTATAGTAGAATCAATGAGAAGAGACTCCAAAAGTTGATTCAAGGAGGATATAGGAGATTGGAGATCTCCATTTAAGATAAATACCTATAAATTATAGAAGTAGAAAAGGCCATAGAAGCCTTGATCAAGAAGGTCATAGAAGCATTAATTCTAAAGAAATATTTAGAGAAGAATTCGTGATTTAGAAGTAAAATCCAAAGAAGAGTTCCTAAAGAGAACTTTAGAAAATAATTTCTCACTCAAAAAATAAATTCCTGACTCAGAAGAAAACTCCAAAGAGTTTCTGAATAAAATTGTAGAGAACTTTTTGATTCAGAAGAAAAGTTCTTGATTCAAAAGAAAACTCCACAAAGGAGTTCTTGAAGAAGACTCTAGAGAAGATTCCAATAAATAGGAGATTGGTGATCTCCTTTACTGATAAAAGACTTCTCTTAGAAGAAGCTAAAGATATCAGGAGAATATCTCATAAAAGAACTTCCATTATTGGAAGAAAGAGAAGGACTAGGAGAGTCCTATTCAAATCCAAAAGCAAAAGATTTTAGATATTTGAGAAAGAATATCTCATCACCAACACTTCCAAAAGTAGAATGTTTAAGAAAAGTTCTCAATTGGAAGACCAAAGAAGCTACCAGATAGAAGACCCTAGAGAGATCTCAAGGAGAAGAAAAAGAAGTTTTGGAAAGATTTGTTGCAGAGCTCATAAAAGCATCATCAGAAGAGTTCCTAGGAGAATTCATTGGAGAAATCCACTACCAAGGAGAATCTCCTGATAGTGAAGGACTTAGGACAATTGTTGCCATTTTGTAACAAGACCAAGAGAAGAAGAATGGAGTGCTAAATTTCAGAAGAAGAATTTAGCAAGGAGTGCCAAATCCCAAAAGAAGAATACAATGAGGACCTCAAGAAAATTAGAAACTTGAGAAGTAGAAGATCCTGTTTGAAGTCAAAATTTGACAAGAATATTGAAGGAATATTCAGACAGAAGAAGCCTACCAAATCCAAGATATTTGGAGATTGCCTCTCATACAAAGAAGGCATAGTTTAGAGAAAGGAGTAATTTGAATCTACAATAGAAAGAAAAATATCACTGGAAGATTCAAGCCACAAAATACAACACTTAAGATAGAAAGTTCGAGGCTACATATTGGTGAAGTAGAAAGCTATTTGGGACAACCAACGAAGAAGTTGTGTATCCATTCACTAAAAAGAAGCAACTTGGTGAATCAAAGACACAAAAATCATCATCTACTATAGACACCAAAACAACACCAATCCGATTACGTGACAACAAGCACTGATCACATTGACATACACAGCCCCCAGGGCAGCCCCAAAGGTTAAAACAATGGTTCTAACCACTCACACAATAGTTTTAAAAAGTAAGAGATCAATTTGGCACCTTTTAGGCACTCTACTACTTATTCGCTCCACCCAGGGACGAGTGCAGATTGGTACTCGTTCCACCCAGGGACGATTACCAGCGCTCGCTCCTGGGTGGGATGAACGCCAGGTTTGACCGATAAAAAGTCAAACCTCGATGCATGACAATTCAGAACTATCACTTAGCTCTCCCTTCATGGCATAGGAGTGCGAGGGAGTTCTTTTGACAACTCATATCTGCCACTTGACTCTCCATTCATTGCATGGGAATGAGAGTGAGATTTTTAGGACAACTCGGATTTGCCACTTGACTCTCCCTTCATTGCATGGGAGTGAGAGTAGGCTTTTTTATGAAAATTCAAATTAGCTACTTAAATCTCCCTTCATTGCATGGGAGTGCAAGTGAGTTCTTTTGGGCATGCAGCAGCAGTTACAGAAGCAGTTATGGAGCCCTTGATCAGGGAGAAGTCTTCTCTTCCCTGAAAAAGCAGTCATGTTAAGTAGCACTTTTTGCATGCTAATTCAAGGAGACCCCTTGGGTCTATAAAAAATGGTGAGTTTTCCTCACCCAAGGATATACAAAGAAGGAGCATTTTGAGCGACGAAGTGCTGCCAGTTTATTTACTTATGATTTGTGCTTCACATCCATAATCTCTTAATCGAAAAAGAGGTTATTGGGTGATTTTGGAGGCACGAATCAAGACCTAAAATCCGATCTTTTGACTACAATATCCTACCAATTAGTCGAAAACACATCATAATAGGTTTCGAACCCATCCCAAGCGTATTGGTGTCGAAACAAAGTTTCAACCCGCGGGTGGTTTGCCTTCGGGCATCCCCTGCCTTATTGCAGGTTTACTCGTCTCACCCCGGAACGAGTACCAAAATGTTGCAGGTTTAATCGCCTCACCCCGGAGTGAGTACCAAACTGTTGTAGGTTTACTCGTCCAACCTCGGGATGAATACATATTTGTATCAAATTTGGTGACTGTTTCTTTTGCAGTATTTTGCTAGTTACATGATTACGCTTCTATCAAATTTTTAGTCTATTTGGATTCATTTTAATCATCGTTATATTCATATTTTACATTCATTAACAGTACTCTTTCAGATTTGTGAGTTTCATTATCATACACAGGTGCTACTAACAATTTGTTGTTTCTTTGAATGCAGGAGGAGCAACGAGGATTAAAGATTCACCAATACCAGCGACGGCAACACTTTGGCTCTCCCATTTCACACGTGGGCACGCGGAAGGAGGAACACTAAATCCATGATTGTAATTGAAACTATCTTAATGCTCCTACCCCTTAAAAGGGAGGAGACGTCTTTGTAACTAAATTGGAAGAGTATAAATAAAAAGGGCTGTGCTTTCTGTACTTCTTTTTATCTCATTTAAATTCGTCTCTTTTCTTTTATTTCGTGCATTTCACTTTATAGGACCTTAAGCATTAAATTTGGATTTTTGAATACATCACATTAGTTTTCTTTTCAATCTTTCGAAATCTCATGCTTTCAATGGCGATCACGGTGGGAAGCTCCATCCTTGTCACAACCTCAACTAAATCCTACATAGATTCCACCGCCTAGACCAGTGGCCACGATTTGAACTAGACTTACTCAAAGTCTAAGGACCATGTCAGCTAGGCTCTCCATCTATGAGCTTATTCAACAATCGACACCCCATCGGGAAGCTCTCATGGAGATATTAAAGGCAATTGAGCTGCAACCCCATGAAGCGAATTCGTTCAACAATTTTGTGGGGCATGTTAAATAGTGTACCGAACCGGTCATCACCTTTAGGGAAGATGAATTAAAAATGGTGACTGGGGATGTAGGGGATCCACCCCTGCACATTATTGCATGGGTCAACGGGACTTTGTATAAGCAGGTGTTGGTAGACACTGGTTCGTCCAGTAACATTATTACAACCGCCACACTAAAACATTTGAAGCTGCCAACCTCTCACATTGTACCTTCCACTTATACCCTTCGAGCATTCAATGATGCGATATGCTCGACAGTTGGCATAATTGTCCTACCCATACAAGTGGGACAAAAGACCATTCATACATTGTGCCACATTTTAGAAGGTGAGATGACTTACAATATCTTGCTTGTGCAGCCTTGGATCCAGGATATGAAGTGTGTCCCTTCAATTGCTCATCAATGTTTAAAGTACACATTTGAAGGACAAGTGCACGTGGTCCTATAGATTTAGAACCTTTCAAATATTGCAACTCAGTGCAACTAATGCTGCAGTCGACCCTTCCTTCAACGCATGTGGATTTTTAGTTAAATCCATCTAAAAGGGGTCCGATTAAGCAAGAATCTCTATTACCAAATCAATCAAATTCCCAGGTAGGTTCATCTTCTTTATCTAGTCCTCCCATAATGACACCACCTACGATGGCCACACCAACGAAAAAAGGAAAGAAGCCCCTAGAAGAGGAACCACCCTTAGTCTCCAACATCTCGACAGAAGAGACGCATAATAGAATGGAAGTCGAGATGCCTAGTTCACCCCACATGGAGTGGACTTAGGGAGAACTCCCATTCAATTCCTCTCAATCACCAACGATTACTATTGAGATGTCTAACACAGGCATGGGGGAGTATATAGTGTGCAATGTTGTAGCAACGCCCACACTTCAGTCTATGCAAGACATGGGAAGACTTCGACTCCCCATAGGCTCCGTGGTTCCTTTAGGCTACCCACCTAATTAGACAAACTTTATTTTTGGGGGCCTGGATCATGGCGTTGAACCTTCCCGATGAGAAGAGGAAGATGAGGAGCCCTTTGTGGAAGATGTCAATTATCTGTCTAACCCAGAATTCGCATTATGATATCTTAGCCAATGCAATTGGCATGGATACGGGTTGGGTAGGTATGAACAAGGAGTGCATGTTTTGTGCCAACCAAGATACCAAATGCCTTATGACAAGTCAGGAGTAGGGTTTAATCACCCTTTGCCCCTCGACATCTTGGTTAAAAAAATGCAAGGCCTAGGGATAGGCAACAAGGATGGGTTGGCATCAGATCCATATGCCAATCCAAATACAACTTATACATTGAGGGATTATTTTCCATTACAAACAAACAACCTTGTTGACATCAACAACCCTTTCCCTTTGGCCAAACAAGGAGAAACCTCACAGACTCACCCACAAGGGGAAGATGGACAAGACCAAGAAGGGTCTTTCAAAGATGAGTCAGAGTACGATCATTCACATGAATATCCAATGAATGATGATCAAGAAAGCTTCCTGATAATGTTCCCATTAGCTGCTCCAGTTGAGCACATGCCACTTCAAGACAATCCGGTCCCCCCGTAGAGAATGACACAACCTCATTGGGACCATATTAATTTGCTCGAGCAAGATGAGCTTCCCATGTCGCAAGTAGTTATTGGAGCCAATGAAGGCCTGTGGTTCTTCGACAATGATTTAGAAGATGAAACTGAGATGGCCTATCTCAACCACATGTGACAAATGCAACAAAGGCAACAAATGCAACAACGATATCCCTTGGACATAGATGACATGTTTGAACACTTACACATAGGTGTAGACACCAAAACAGCACCATTCTGATTAAGTGACTACAAACACTGATCGCATGCACATACACAGCTTTCAGGGCAGCCCTTAGAGGTCAAACAGTGGTCTTGGCCACTTGCACGATAGTTTAGAGGGTCGAAAAATGAGCGGTGTAGATTTGGTCGTTTTGTCAAAACCTTTAACAAACTTTAAGCCTTTAGTCCAAAGCAACCTTCAAAAATTCACCAAACTTCAAGCCTTAAGCAATCCAAAGCAAATTCTTTAAAAGCAAACAAGCCTCAACAAAAAGGGAGCCTAGCCTTAGACGTCGCAAAATTGTGATGTCACAATTTTGCGACATCACAAAATCGTGACACCTTTGGCCTCGAGGGGAGCCTCGACCAAAGGTGTCGCGATATCGCGACACCTTTGGCCCCGAGGGGAGCCTCGGCCAAAGGTGTCGTGATATTGTGACACCTTTGGCCCCGAGGGGAGCCTCGGCCAAAGGTGTCATGATATCGTGACACCTTTGGCCTCGAGACTACCTTCGGCCAAAGGTGTCACGATATTGTGACACCTTTGGCCTCGAGGGGAGCCTCGGCCAAAGGTGTCGTGATATCATGACACCTTTGGCCTCGAGGCTCCCCTCGGCCAAAGGTGTTGCGATATCGTGACACCTTTGGCCCCGAGGGGAGCCTTGGCCAAAGGTGTCGCGATATCGCGATGCGCGATATCGCAACACCTTTGGTACCGAGGGGAGCCTCGGCCAAAGGTGTCATGATATCGCACGTCGCGATATCACGACACCTTTTGCCCCAAGGGGAGGCTCTGTCAAAGTGTCACGATATCGCGACACTTCGGCACTTTATGTTTAAAAAGGCATACTTACGATAATCAAAGGCAGACTTTGATGTGGCTACCGCATCCAAGGGATAACTACCACATGGCACCCTTACGTGCCCCTTTTTAAAGAAACCCCGTGGGTCTGCAAAACGACGGACTTTAATGAAACAAGCGGTTTTAAAACAAATCCGATCCAAGGCCACGCCTCATAACTTCTAATGTCAGTGCGAGCCATGTCTCATAATGGCCTGACAAAGATCAAATCTGAGCGGCGTTTGTGGATTTAGGGTTTGACATTAATGCTCCAAGAGGTGAAAACCTCTATAAAAAACTAGCTCAATGCGAAGTAAAAAGGAGACGAAGCATTTTTTGAAACATAACGAAGTGCTGCAAAACCAGAGGCTCATTTACAGTCTTTTCGAACTCATTCTTCTGTACTTTCGAACCAGACATTGGACACAGTATATTATCAATTTGTCGACAACACATTATCCTGGATTTTGAGCCAATTCCTAGTGGGTTGGCGTCGAAGTCGGATTTTAATAGGGCGGCCCGCTTGGGCACCCTACGCATGTTCATAGCTAATTTAATATATGCTATCTTCGGATATTTTAAAATAGTTTACGTTTTATATTCTGAATACATGTTGTTTTTGAAGTGTTTTAAAACAATAGGCTACGTTTCATGTTCGAACATATATTTTTCAAGCAACATAGTCTGAATATACATATATTGAAAGACAGTACGTTATTTTGTTAGACGCATTATTTAATACGTTCCACGTCCTATCTTTTAGTGCTTACTCTGATTAAAAGTGCATGTCATTTAAATTCGTTCTATACACTATTTTTAATGATTTTATGCATACATCTTCTACTTATTTCAAGATTCACTTGTTTCACTTATTAACACAGGTGCTACTGACGTTTTTTTATGTTTCTTTGACCGCAGGAGAAACAACAAACAACAAGGATTCACCAAGCACCAGCGGCGGCAATACGTTGGCCCGTCCATTTTGCATGTGGGCATGTTGGAGAAAGAAGATGAATGTGCACATGTGTAACAGAGGTTTAGTTAACGCTCCTAGCCCCTTAAAAGGGAGGGGACATCCATGTAACCGAGGATAAGAAGTCTAAATAAAGAGGGCTGTGTTTTGAATACGTTTTCTTTTATTTATCTTTGTTCTTTGTTTCGTGCATATTGTTTCTTTTATTCCGAAATCTCATGCTTTCAGTGGCGATCACGGTGGGCCTGAACCCATAGTTTTTATTTTAGGTTAAGTTGCTGATCTAAAAATTGTTTTTTTACAGGTATGATTATTCGTATTTGCAAGTGACGAGTACAGAGTTCATATTCGTCTCACCCCGGGATGAATAAAATATTCGCCTCACCCTGGGACGATTACGGTTCTATTATTCACCTCACCCAGGGACGATTACGGATCTGTACATTCTTCAGAGCCAATCAGAAGCATCCCGTCGGGCAGAGAAGAGGTAGGATTTTTTTTGAACTTCTGTCAAATTGTTGTTTTTTTGCTTTCTGGTTTTTCGGTTGTGTACAGCTTAAGAATTGTTCCATTCTTATTTAAAGAAAGGTAGAGAAAATTCCGGTTAATTTTCTTGCTTTGTTAAAAAAAAAAAAAAAAAAAAAATCTTTTTAAATTTTTACTTGCTGTTTTCAGTTAGTATTATCTGTCCGGCATAGGGAAAGATTTATTTTTCAGTTTCCTGTTTCAATTTTTTGCAAAGTAAAATGAACCCCACACACCACGTGGTATTTTAAACCAAGGCGTTGGTTGTAAAACCCCAACCCTTGAGCAAGACCAAAGGTGGATTCCATTATCACTTTGGCTTGAGATATTGCATCCATTACCTCGATCGTGACTGTTGCTAGACGTAAATCCTGACGAAAGCTGACCGAGTGTAGCTTGGGGTGATTCCCAGCACGTGAGGATAAGTTTTCTATGGTAGGTGTCATAAACAGAGCGATTCCCCTTCCGTATCGCCTATGTTCCACGTACCATCTGCTCTCACGTACCTATAGTCTCCCTCACGTAAGGGCGGGTATATAGAGAGGTTGGTATATCGGTCCGACAATGGTATATTGAAGGGGCGACCATTTATGGGAGTCATATGAGCCAACATTATGCATTTAAACATTCTTCCAAAATTGCAAAAACAAAACGAAACACCAAAATGCACTAAACTAGTCTAGGACACACTATTTAATCCTTAAAAGAAATAATCACAGTTTTGTGTATGTGTGTGTTTACTTCTGCTTAGTGTAGACAAAAAGACAAATCATCATAAACGAGATAAAATCTGCTTAGATAGTAGCGAAGCATCACAATGGTGTACACTCGTAGCCAAGCCCAATCAAGGGCAGACGCTGCGGAAGGTACATAAAGAGAGGGCGCTAGTCGCCTTTGCTTTAGCCTTGAGGACCTAGCCATACCATCTTGGCAGTCTGGCCTACAACAAAGTCCACATCAGGCCACTTCAATAAGGAACTATTGGGAACCTCCTCATTGGAATACACTCATTCAACACAGCCCCTTTCGGGATGATGGTTCACATGCAGGTCTCAATATCGGTAGACAACCGCCTTTTGAGGCTAGATTTGAATGGCCATAGCACGATGAAGCGCTAGAGAGGCATACTATCCATTTGGAGGGGCAAAATGGATATGGCATCCCTTCTTTACCTCCCATCAGAACAAAAAAACAACATCCAGAGCATAGGGCTCTTTACACAGGGCAAGCTAACTCCGCCCGCCCCTTTCACACCCATGAAAGGGAGTACGAGGAAGATCATCACATTCCTCGAGAACAACAAACAATGTGGGAACCTTGCATTTCTACACTTGCCAGATATCATGATCACACATCGAGGCTAGGACCTCAAACAAATGTTGCCTACCCCGACAAAGGGAAGCAACCCATTGAAATTTTAGACCATCAAGATCGAGGCAAACACATAGGCAAAACATTCAAGCCTCCTCAACAAAAGAGGGTAGACCCAGTTGACCCGAGTAGTCACCAGACATGCCGCTCGCCAAGCTCGAATCATGTAGCTTGAGCAGGGTCATCAGGAATTAGAGTATTTATACCGCTTGAATAAAGAGCGCATGCAGCGCGAAGCGGATGAATTGCGCTATAAGCTACCTGAGAGGGTGCCAACCCCTCGCACCCACAAAGAAGAACAATATGAGAGGCACAATCCCTGGGTGCAAGACAGGTCTCCGCAACCTCGTCAAGTTTTGCCTCCGAGACCTTATAGACCCGAAAGGGAGGCCACTCCCCGAAACAATGATGGGTACCCCCAACGGGGACTCAATCAAGGTCATAGGTCTCGCCCAGGGACTCCTCAAGAAGTTTATGAGGAGTTTGAACCAGAAATAGAACGGGCCGACATGCCCCATCAAGGCGGGAGGGCTGCCAATCGGCCACCTCCCCATAGGCCTCCAGTCTCCCTTGACCCACAACGAGAGCAAACCAAAGAAGAAGAAATAAAATATTTTGATGCATACAAAGCGCTATTAGAGCGTTTGGAGTCAGTGGAGATAAAAGCTTCTGGGCATCAAAAGCCCACACTACGTCAACTCTATAGTCATCCAGTGCATCCCTCAGTACCCATACCTCTTTACCCTGAACATTTCAAGTTGCCACAATTGGCAGTATTTAAAGGTGAGGAGGATGCACAAGAACATGTCACGAGGTTCCTAAGTCAATGCTTTGGCATCCAAGAGAATGATGCATTGTTGCTTAGAACTTTCATAACCACATTCACTGGCCCTACCTCGGATTGGTTTACACAATTGCCCAAACACAGTATCAACAACTTATATCAACTAGTGGATGCATTTCTTGAACGCTTTGCTTTCAACACAAGGAAGAAGGCATCACTAAGTGATTTGGCCAGCCTCAGGCAGTATGAGGAGGAAACAATAGCAGCATATGGGAACCGATGGAGGGCTTTGCTTTCCAGGCTACCCTACCGTCCCCCTATGTCTGATCTCACTCAGATGTTTGCATGAAGTTGCTTAAAATCAATCTCTGGGCTATTGCTGCTGCAGCAATACGACAACTTAGAAGAAGCTTTGGCGCAAGCCAGAGTCATAGAAGAGATTAAAATAGGCGAAGGCACAATTGCCAAGCCTAAAAAGAAAGAGTGGAATAAAACCACTAAAACTGGGAATATGCAATCACAAACCGCAGCGGTTAATCAAGTTGCGATCAATGTTCCCAAGCCTGCGTAAGACACGCAGCCTCAAAAGGCTAATTACCAGGTAGTGCCTCCTAGTTATGAGAAAGATAATAAGAAACAGGAGCAAAATCAGCAGCGTCGCCCTAAGCGACAATTCACCCCTTACACGGAGTCTAGGGACTCCTTATTTGACCGCTTGTCAGCGGAAAATTTAGTAACCCTTCCAGAGATCCCGACTATAGACCCTAACACTCCTAAACCTAAGGGATATAGAGAGGAACTATACTATAGATTTCATAGGCGAAGGGGACACGATTTGAATGGATGTTGGAAGGTCAAAGGACTCATCCAAGATTTAATCGAAAATAAAACATTGGTCGTGGACAACCCCATAGTGCCAAACAACCAACAAATGGGGGTATTTAAGGACCCCTTGCCTGCCCACAAGGCACAGGCAAAACCTCTCCAAGTTAATGAGGTGCGCTAGAATCTTCCCATGCAAGGATTTGTGGGAATGATCAGCATAGTGACGAGGAATAAAAAATACTCAGCAGTTGCCCCTGGGGCAGCCACAAAGGAAGTTTCGATAATGTCACAGCCTCAACAACACCCTATACAGTCACCTCCGCCTAGACCAGAAATCACGATATGGAGCAAACTCACACACAGTTTACGGACCACATCGGCTAGGCTATCCATTTACGAGCTTATTCAACAATCAACACCTCATAGGGAAGCTCTTATGGACATTTTAAAAACCATTGAATTACAGCCCCAAGAAGCAAATTCTTTCAACAACTTCGTGGGACACGTAAAACGATGTACTGAGCCGGTCATCACCTTCAGAGAGGATGAAGTCAAAGCAATATCGAATGACGCGACAGATCCACCCCTGCATGTTGTTGCGCGGATCAACGGGATCCCGTATAAGAGAGTGTTGGTAGATACTGGCTCATCCAGTAATATTATTACCACTGCAGCCCTAAAACATTTGAAGCTGCCAGCCTCTCATATCACAACCTCCACGTACACACTGCGAGCTTTCAATGATGCAATATGCTCGACAGTCGACATAGTTGCTCTACCTGTTCAGGTAGAACAAATGACAACACCAACATTGTGCCATGTGTTAGAAGGCGAGATGGCCTACAATATACTGCTAGGGCGGCCTTGGATCAGGGACATGAAGTGTGTCCCTTCCATCGCTCACCAGTGCTTAAAGTATGCTTTTGAAGGAGAAATACATGTAGTCCCGATGGACTTGGAACCCTTCAAGTATTGCAATGCGGTACAACTAATGCCTCAATCGACCCTCCCTTCAACACATTTGGATTTCCAGTTAAATCCATCTAAACAGGGTCCAATACCGTAGGCACCACTGGTGACCGAATCACCGACATCCCAGCCAGGTGAACCCTCATCATCTACTCCTTCATTACCAACGCCACCTGTCATGGCTACACAAAAGGACAAGGGAAAACAAATCATGGAAGAGGCTCAGCCCTTAGAAGAGGGGTTGCCAACAATTTCAACGATATCAACAGAGGAAATATCCAACACAATGGAAGCTGAGACTCCAAACCTACCAAACATGGAATGGACTCAGGAAGGACTCCCGTTCCCTCCCTCCGAAGCATCAACAATCACTGTTGAAATGGCTAGTACAGGCCTAGGGGAGTACATAGTGCAGAATGTTGTGGCAACGCCCGCATTAGAGTCAGTCCAGGATATGGGAAGACCTCGCATTCCCATAGGAACAGTTGTTCCCCTAGGTCACCCACCCAACCAGACAAATTTTGTGTATGGGGGCCTTGATCATGGTCTTGAACCATGTAAGAAAAAGGAAGCAGACGAAGAACCTTTTGTTGAAAACATCAATTATTTGTCAAACCCGCAATTTGCCCTCAAATATCTCGGCCAATGCCATTGGCATGGATACGGGCTAGGCAGATATGAGCAAGGGATGCGTCTCCCTTGCCAACCAAGATATCAGATGCCATATGACAAGTCCGGAGTAGGGTTAAACCACCCCCTGCCCTTGGACATCTTGGTTGAAAATATGCAAGACCTAGAAATAGGCAACAAGGGGGGATTGGCACCAGATCTCTATGCCAACCCAAATATAGAATTTACATTGGGAGATTACCTCCCGTGGTCACCAAACACCCTTGGTAACAGCAGTAATCCCTCTCCTTTGCTAGAGAGAGGCGAAAGTTTGGATACTCATCCCCAAAGAGAATATCAATGGTGTCCGGACATCTTCTTGAAGCTGTTCCCCTTAGAGATTCCAGTTGAGTCAGTACAATGTCAAGAGAGTCAGGTCCCTCCACAAAAAGTGGAACAACTGCAATGGGACCAGATTAACGTACTGGAACAAGGAGAACCATCACCGTTGCAAGCAATAGTTGCTGAAGAGAATGAACATTTTTAGATCTCCAAAAGTGACTCAGAAGATGAGACTGAGATGGACTATCTTAGACATGCGCAACGACATTACCGCCCTTTAACTCATGAAGATCTAATGGGACAGATGGGCATAAGATTAGGGCATGAATGGTGGGTCGACCCAGCAGGGTGGGACCTGATCTTGGATCCACGGCTCCACATTCACGATGAGCACCGTCCACCTTGAGACCCTATCATAATAACAGTGTCGAGGGAAGACCCTGTCCTCCATTTGGCACATAGGGCCGATCCGTTCGTGCTCGTTCCCTTAGAGCCAGATCCAGAGCATAGGGAGCATCTAGAAGAATCAAGTTATCATGCCCACGATAATGGAGACCAAATTCATTCCATCCACATGATCTCCATTGATTTGACCGCACCCATCCGCAATCCGACCGATCCAGCATGATCATTGCATCTAGACATAGATGCCATCGACTGGGATCGCGTCAATTCACCTCTATCACCATCAGAGTACTGGAATTTCGGTGAAATGCATCACTTTACCCCAAGGACAACTCAGGATATTTTTCAAGCTAAAGAGTAACCTTAGGTTTCAAGCATAGATCTAAATTCAGCTAATGATATCCATTTGATCCCGACTCCACATCAGTTGGAGGACGGATCCCACATGTCAGTCGAGGAGACGACTGACGTAGACATTAGCACAGATCCAATGAATCCACAGATTCTCAAGCTGAGGGTAAGTATTTCCCCCAAAGATCAAGCCGACTACATTACCCTTCTCAAAGACGAATTGCAAAAGCTATTGGATGCATAGTTTGTCATCTACATGGATTATCCGCCATGGCTGTCCAACATGGTTCCCGTCAAGAAGCCCGACGGGAGGATTCGCATATGCACCATTTTTTGAGACCTAAATAAAGCGAGTCCTAAGGATGATTTCCCCTTGTCGAGAATCGACGTGTTAGTAGACACTACAGCAGGACACGAAATGCTCTCCCTAATGGATGGTTTCTTAGGATACAATTAGATTCGTATCAATCCTGAAGACCAACTAAAAACGGCATTCACAATGCCTTGGGGGACATTTTGTTATAAGGTCATGCCTTTTGGCCTTAAAAATGCTGGTGCCACCTACCAACGTGCCATGACGTATATCTTCCATGATTACATGCACAAAACTTTGGAATATTACATGGATGATTTGTTAGCCAAGTCTCTCTTGCGCTCAAATCATATCGTTGACTTAAGCAAGATCCTCAATCGCCTCATGGAGCATAAAGTTAGACTAAACCCCAAGAAGTGCGTCTTCGGTGTCACATCTGGAAAACTCTTGGGTTTCATAGTCTCAAAACGAGGAATCGAGGTGGACCCAAAGAAAGTCAAGGCAATCCTTGAAATGGTTCCCTCGAATACAATCAAGCAGCTTAAGAGTCTGCAGGGAAAGGTTGCGTCGATTAAACGCTTTATAGCGCAATTATCTGACAAGTGCCAACCCATGAACAAACTATTGCACAAGGGGGTTACATTCCATTGGGATGACGAGTGCCGGTCGACCTTTGACGAGATCAAACAATACCCGGTTTCGCCGCGTATTGGCACCACCTAGACCAGGAGTGCCATTCTACTTATACATCTCGACTATCGAGGTGGCACCGGGCGCCATGTTAGCCCGGAAGAATGAACTTCATAAAGAACAGAGCTACATACTATCTTAGCCGCACCCTGGTTAGTTATGAACTTAACTATGCATACGTTGAGAAACTCTGTTTGGCAGTGGTGTTTGCCACCAAAAAGCTACGCCACTACATGCTGAGCAACACTATGTATGTTGTGTCTAAGGAGAATCCATTGCGATATATGATGAGTTGTACTTATCATAGTAGTCGCACGGCGAAATGGATCATGTTGTTGATGGAATTTGACATAGAATTTATTGGACAAAAATCTATCAAAGGACAAGTCATAGCCGATCAAATAGCAGAGGCTCCTCTTGAAGACGATCGTCTGAAACATGACAACTGGGGGTCCTTGTTCCCCCCTACTCCCATTAGTAGCAACACAACACTATTATTGCAGGTTCTATCCCATTACACATTTTCTAGGGATGAACTTTAGGAGGGATTGGCTATTCATACTATCAAGGTTTTTGATCAACAGGACTGGTATTTACCCATCCAAGACTACCTCAAGTTAGGTAGTCTCCCACTTGATTTGACTCATGCCATAAAATGAGCACTCAAGCAGAAAGCGGCTAAGTATGTCTTGATAGGAGACATCTTGTATCGTCCTATGAAAGAATCCTCCTTCGTTGCTTGGAACAACAAGAGTCCACTTGGGCGATCACCCAAGCGCACGATGGTACATGTGGTGGCCACTTTAGTGGAATGGCCATCGCAAAGCGCATTCTTCGCATGGGCTATTATTGGCCATATTTAGAGCGAGATTGTTGCACCTATGTCAAGAAGTGCGTGAAGTGTCAACATCATGCCAATCTAATGCACGTACCTTCTCAAGCCTTGCAGACAGTCCAGTCTGCTTGGCCATTCTCGCAATGGGGCTTTGATCTAATTGGAAAGATCTCCCCTGCGTCGTCAGGCCATCACACGTTTATCATAACGGCCACAGAGTACTTCACCAAGTGGGTGGAAGCAATTTCGCTTACCTCTACGATAGGACCACGCATTTTGGAGTTCATTTTGCATAACATCATATGTCATTTTGGTATTCCATCCAAAATAGTCTCGGATAATGGGACACCTTTCAAGAACAAAGACGTGCGTGCTTTGACCACAAAGTACAAGATTCAACACAACTTTTTGACACCCTATTATCCACAGGTGAATGGGCAAGCAGAGGCGTCAAACAAAATGCTAGTTGCCATCCTTAAAAAGACCGTCGCAAAAAGTCATAAGGATTGGCACATTCAAATCCCACTTGCCCTATGGGCCTATCGCACTAGCATTCGGACGCCCACTGGGGCCACTCCGTTTTCACTCATGTATGGCTCCGAGGTAGTCATGCCTCTAGAGTTGGAGATTCCTTCCCTGCGCATATCAATGCATGAGTTCATCGATGATGATTCTGCATGGCAGGCCCGGTTAGACCAGCTTACGTTGCTTGACGAACGACGTGTTAATGATCTCGAGCATTTATGCATTTATCAAGAGCGACTTAAGAAAGCTTACAACATGAAAGTTCACCTCAGGGACTTTCGCGTTGGTGATTTGGTTTTGAAGGAAAATCAACAAAATTCTAGTTTGCCATCCCACCTAAGGGACAAGTTTGCGGCCAATTGGTTAGGTCCGTATGTCATTGATAGCAAAATTAGACCCGGGACATACCAGCTAGCTTCTCTTGATGGTATCAAGGAAACAAAACCCTTGAATATCAGTCATTTGTGACCATTTCATATCTAAAGAGAGCCATATCCCAAAAAGGCTCCAAGGATTCTTGCAATCGCTTGGTCAAACCAAAATGCTCCAAGGATTATCGCAATCGCTTGGTCATATCCCAAAATGCTCCAAGGATTCTTGCAATCACTTGGTCAAACCAAAATGCTCCAAGGATTATCACAATCGCTTGGTCATATCCCAAAATGCTCCAAGGATTCTTGTAATCGCTTGGTCAATCCCAAAATGCTCCAAGGATTCTTGCAATCGCTTGGTCAATCCCAAAAGGCTCCAAGGATTCTTACAATCGCTTGGTCAATCCCAAAATGCTCCAAGGATTTCCACAATCACTTGGTCAAAAATCATGAAAATTCAAAAACAACAAAAATCATCAAAAACAACAAAAATTTGCATCTCATTTCTAGGCATACTCAAATTCATCAAATCAAGAGCTCTTCTCGCACATCATATTCATATTCACAAACATCAATCCATCAAAAATACAAAAATATGTAGCTGCATTAAGCATTGCATCCATACATTGCACATTCATGGTCGTATAGGTCAAAAGGCACCATAGGCTGTCATGATTCTACTAGTCCATCTTGTTCCACACTGTTCCATCTTACAAAAACAACAAAAACATCATTCATTTTACCACACTAGAGTCAGTGGTCTCTTAATGTATCAAGATTTTTTCGTGATTCAGTCATCATTTTGCTCTTTTAGCAATGTAATGTATCAAGTCAAACAGATTTTACGAAGGTAGAGTTACACTTGCAATACACCTTGTTACGTAACATCCCAACCCAAATTAAAACACATAAAAATTCCCGAGTTGTGTGAACGAAGGATGAAACCTACACAGTAATCCAGGTTACCAAGAGCGAAACGATTATCTTGCTCATCCCCATGTGCGAATGACCCCAAGAATGTTGAGAGTTGGAAAAAGGACAAGCATCCTCCCTACCCAATTCCCTAAGAATCCCAAAGTTGCAAAACATCAAAAATTTGCAAATGTCAAAGCTCCAAAATTTGACATCCTACAGTGCACATATCAAAAGGCACAAAGCATAGTGATTCTCGTCACTCCATATCCACATCCCTTGCTCAAGAGAAAAGAAAAACAAATAAAAATAAACAGTGATTATTATCACTATAAAGAGCAAGTATCCCAATACAATTGAAGAAAAGAAGGGAGTTGACCTTGAATCCCTGGAACTCTCAGCATTCTGACAGGTCATGAGGTAAGCCTCAATATCGGTTTGGTTGATAGCCTATCGGTCACTGGCGGTAAACTTCTCACATGACGATATATCTGTCACATTAACTTGTGTACAGATCAATATTTGCATGTGGATGAGCTAGCTTATGGTATCCTGGATAACACCGCAGATTAATCTAACTACATACAACAAAGGAGTTAGTGGAGCTACTTAGGTGATCCTCAGTACAGGTTCGATTGAAAGCCCATCTGGCACTGGCGGTATCCTGACAAATACCACATAAATGAACTCAATTGCACACACAGGGATGTGAAATAACTTGGTTAAAAACAAGTCCGATTCATACCTTGTTCAAAAGTCTTGTAAGATAAAATACAATCATGGCTAGTAAGTTAAAACCGTCTGAGTCTCGAAAAACCTTTGCTACATTTCTAAACCAACTGCGCTACTTTTCATCCTTACAATACCACCACAATATACAAAAAAGAAACACCACATTTGTACATAGCAAAATAATGGAGATCTAAAATAGCCTATGGTGCCATAGTCAAACATCACAAAGTTCATCCATCCATCTTATTTCCGCATATCACATGCCAATCAAAAACATTTGCATCCATCATGCATCCATCAAAATAAATCAACATACAACATCGGTAATTATCATACCATATGCATCCATAAATATAAAGTAGCATGCATCCACCAACATCAACCATTGAGCATAAAATCATGACATATACGCAAAGAATGAAAATCAAAACAACAAAAACATCACAAAAAGCAACACAAAAACATAAGCAATAAATTGCCGGACACAAGTGCTCTTGCACTTAACCTCTTGGCACAGAAAATCGATGTCGGGACCCAAATTGTCACCCTCCTACTTCCCCAAGAAGGCTACCATAACTGGACCGCTCCACGGGAAGATGGGTTCTTGATGATTTCACCACATTATGGCATCACCAAAAGGGTTAACACCCACAAAAAATAGGTCCAAATGTCAGGAAATCACATGTGCTCAAATGGTAAAACATCCAAAGGCACCCTAACCTAAGTCATCTTGGGTCAAGTGACTCGTCGCTTTTCTCACGAAGGTCATTCCCTCATCGATTCGTCGCTTGAGGGGGTAGTCACACTTAGTCACCAATCAACAACCACACACCCAATCAAGGCAATGACATGCATTCAAAGAATCATTGACAAAGACAATCACACTCCTGCTTGGGGCAGTAAACAAGCAATCATTAAGTTGATCAAATACTTGGCATTCCCGAAGCATGAACACAAGGTTTCCCCTATGGATAAAAGGTTGCACCCTTTGCCTAATCATGACTGATCAATGTCCAAGCTCAAGTCACACCTCACCAAAACAGGTTAACACTTGAAATCAAGTTCCTTAGCTCGTCAGAATCAAGGATTCACGGATGCATGCCCTTTCCATACTAATGCGGTACAACTAATGCCTCAATCGACCCTCCCTTCAACACATTTGGATTTCCAGTTAAATCCATCTAAACAGGGTCCAATACCGTAGGCACCACTGGTGACCGAATCATCGACATCCCAGCCAGGTGAACCCTCATCATCTACTCCTTCATTACCAACGCCACCTGTCATGGCTACACAGAAGGACAAGGGAAAACAAATCATGGAAGAGGCTCAGCCCTTAGAAGAGGGGTTGCCAACAATTTCAACGATATAAATAGAGGAAATATCCAGCACAACGAAAGCTGAGACTCCAAACCTACCAAACATGGAATGGACTCAGGAAGGACTCCCGTTCCCTCCCTCCGAAGCATCAACAATCACTGTTGAAATGGCTAGTACAGGCCTAGGGGAGTACATAGTGCAGAATGTTGTGGCAACGCCCACATTAGAGTTAGTCCAGGATATGAGAAGACCTCGCCTTCCCATAGGAACAGTTGTTCCCCTAGGTCACCCACCCAACCAGACAAATTTTGTGTATGGGGGCCTTGATCATGGTCTTGAACCATGTAAGCAAAAGGAAGCAGACGAAGAACCTTTTGTTGAAAACATCAATTATTTGTCAAACCCACAATTTGCCCTCAAATATCTCGGCCAATGCCATTGGCATGGATATGGGCTAGGCAGATATGAGCAAGGGATGCGTCTCCCTTGCCAACCAAGATATCAGATGCCATATGACAAGTCCGGAGTAGGGTTAAACCACCCCCTGCCCTTGGACATCTTGGTTGAAAATATGCAAGACCTAGAAATTGGAAACAAGGGGGGATTGGCACCAGATCTCTATGCCAACCCAAATATAGAATTTACATTGGGAGATTACCTCCCGTGGTCACCAAACACCCTTGGTAACAGTAGTAATCCCTCTCCTTTGCTAGAGAGAGGCGAAAGTTCGGATACTCATCCCCAAAGAAAATATCAATGGTGTCCGGACATCTTCTTGAAGCTGTTCCCCTTAGAGATTCCAGTTGAGTCAGTAAAATGTCAAGAGAGTCAGGTCCCTCCACCAAAAGTGGAACAACTGCAATGGGACCAGATTAACATACTGGAACAAGGAGAACCATCACCATTGCAAGCAATAGTTGCTGAAGAGAATGAACATTTTTGAATCTCCAAAAGTGACTCAGAAGATGAGACTGAGATGGACTATCTTAGACATGCGCGACGACATTACCACCCTTTAACTCATGAAGATATAATGGGACAGATGGGCATAAGATTAGGGCATGAATGGTGGGTCGACCCAGTAGGGTGGGACCTGATCTTGGATCCATGGCTCCACATTCATGATGAGCACCGTCCACCTCGAGACCCTATCATAACAACAGTGTCGAGGGAAGACCCTGTCCTCCATTTGGCACATTGGGCCGATCCGTTCATGCTCGTTCCCTTAGAGCCAGATCCAGAGCATAGGGAGCATCTAGAAGAATCGCGTTATCATGCCCACGATAATGGCGACCAAATTCATTCCATCCACATGATCTCCATTGATTTGATCGCACCCATTCACAATCCGACCGATCCAGCACGGTCATTGCATCTAGACATAGATGCCATCGATTGGGATCACGTCAATTCACCTCTATCACCATCAGAGTACTGGCCTTTCGGTGAAATGCATCACTTTACCCCAAGGACAACTCAGGATATTTTTCAAGCTGAAGAGGAACCTGAGGTTCCAAGCATAGATCTAAATTCAGCTAATGATATCCATTTGATCCCGACTCCACATCAGTTGGAGGATGGATCCCACATGTCAGTCGAGGAGATGACTGACGTAGACATCGGCACAGATCCAATGAATCCACAGATTCTCAAGCTGGCGGTAAGTCTTTCCCCCGAAGATCAAGTCGACTACATTACCCTTCTCAAAGAGAAGAAGGGGGTTTTTGCATGGTCGTACAAGGATATGCTAGGACTAGACCCGTAGCTAGTCACACATAATTTAACGCTTGATTCGACAATCAAGCCTGTAAAGCAAAAACTACGTAAGATGCACCCAACAGTGGCCTTGATGGTCAAAGACGAATTGCAAAAGCTGTTGGATGCACAGTTTGTCATCTACGTGGATTATCCGCCATGGCTGTCCAACATGGTTCCCGTCAAGAAGCCCGATGGGAGGATTCGCATATGCACCAATTTTCAAGACCTAAATAAAGCAAGTCCTAAGGATGATTTCCCCTTGCCGAGCATTGACGTGTTAGTAGACGCTACAGCAGGACACGAAATGCTCTCCCTAATGGATGGTTTCTCAGGATACAATCAGATTCATATCAATCCTAAAGACCAACTAAAAACGGCATTCACAACGCCTTGGGGGACATTTTGTTATAAGGTCATGCCTTTTGGCCTTAAAAATGCTTGTGCCACCTACCAACGTGCCATGATGTATATCTTCCATGATTACATGCACAAAACTTTGGAAGATTACATGGATGATTTGTTAGCCAAGTATCTCTTGCACTCAAATCATATCGCTGACTTAAGCAAGATCCTCGATCGCCTCATGGAGCATAAAGTTAGACTAAACCCCAAGAAGTGTGTCTTCGGCGTCACATCTAGAAAACTCTTGGGTTTCATAGTCTCAAAACAAGGAATCGAGGTGGACCCAAAGAAAGTCAAGGCAATCCTTGAAATGGTTCCCCCGACTACAATCAAGCAGCTCAGGAGTCTGCAGGGAAAGGTCGCGTCGATTAAATGCTTTATAGCGCAATTATCTGACAAGTGCCGACCCATGAACAAACTATTGCACAAGGGGGTTACATTTCATTGGGATGACGAGTGCCAGTCAGCCTTTGACGAGATCAAACAATACCTAGTTTTGCTGCCAGTATTGGCACCACATAGACCAGGAGTGCCGTTCTACTTATACATCTCAGCTACTGAGTTGGCACTGGGTGCCATGTTAGCCCAGAAGAATGAACTTCATAAAGAACAGGCTACATACTATCTTAGCTGCACCCTGGTTAGTTATGAACTTAACTATGCATATGTTGAGAAACTCTGTTTGGCAGTGGTGTTTGCCACCAAAAAGCTACGCCACTACATGCTGAGCAACACTACGTATGTTGTGTCTAAGGAGAATCCATTGCGATACATGATGAGTTGTACTTATCATAGTAGTCACACGGCGAAATGGATCATGTTGTTGACAGAATTTGACATAGAATTTATTGGACAAAAATATATCAAAGGACAAGTCATAGCCGATCAACTAGTAGAGGCTCCTCTTGAAGACGATCAGCCTCTGGTCATAGAACTACCTGACGATGGGGTCTTTCATGTCTCAGAATTGCCAGATTCTGATGAGCCTGAGTCACAAGCCGACATAACCCTATTCTTCGATGGTTCTAAGTGTGAGCAAGGTGGTGGCATGGGAATTGTATTCTTCACACCATAGGGCGCTCCAATGCCCCTGTCATTTAAATTAAACTTCCCATGCACCAACAACAATGCAGAGTATGAAGCCTTGCTCCTAGGTCTTCGGACAACAATCGCCATGAACATCAAAAGACCGAACATCTTTGGTGATTCACTGTTAGTAGTCAATCAAGTCAAAGAGGTATATCAATGCAAATGCCCAGTTCTGAAGGCTTATAAAGCCCTTGTGGACAAATTCTTGGCAAAACTTGAGTGGTATGACATCGAGGCACTCCCTCGATCATCGAACCATTTTGCGGACACAATGGCATCCTTAGGATCACTACTTCCGTAGTACCTTTCCGGTGATATGACAACCATTCAAGTCAAAACCTTATCACAATACGCGATGGAGCGTGCAAGCTCAGACTTGTCACCAGGAATCCACATGATCCAAATTGAACCATTCTTAGATAGGTTCTCTCGAATCTGAGATTGTATGAAACATGCCAACTGGGGGTCCTTGTTCCCCCCTACTCCCATTAGTAGCAACACAACACTATTATTGCAGGTTCTATCCCATTCAACATTTTCTAGGGATGAACTTTAGGAGGGATTGGCTGTTCATACTATCAAGGTTTCTGATCAACAGGACTGGTATTTACCCATCCAAGACTACCTCAAGTTAGGTAGTCTCCCACTTGATTTGACTCATGCCATAAAACAAGCACTCAAGCAGAAAGCGACTAAGTATGTATTGATAGGAGACATCTTGTATCGTCGTAGCTATGAAGGAATCCTCCTTCGTTGCTTGGACCAGCAAGAGTCCACTTGGGCAGTCACCCAAGCGCACGATGGTACATGTGGTGGCCACTTCAGTGGAATGGCCATCGTAAAGCGCATTCTTCGCATGGGCTATTATTGGCCATATTTAGAGTGAGATTGTTGCACCTATGTCAAGAAGTGCGTGAAGTGTCAACATCATGCCAATCTAATGCACGTACCTTCTCAGGCCTTGCAGACAGTCCAGTCTGCTTGGCCATTCTCGCAATGGGGCTTTGATGTAATTGGAAAGATCTCCCCTGCATCGTCAGGCCATCACACGTTTATCATAACGGCCACAGAGTACTTCACCAAGTGGGTAGAAGCAATTTCGCTTACCTCTACGACAGGACCCCGCATTTTGGAGTTCATTTTGCATAACATCATATGTCGTTTTGGTATTCCATCCAAAATAGTCTCGGATAATGGGACACCTTTCAAGAACAAAGACGTGCGTGCTTTGACCACAAAGTACAAGATTCAGACAGCTTTTCGACACCCTATTATCCACAGGTGAATGGGCAAGCAGAGGCGTCAAACAAAATGCTAGTTGCCATCCTTAAAAAGACCGTCGCAAACAGTCATAAGGATTGGCACATTCAAATCCCACTTGCCCTATGGGCCTATCGCACTAGCATTCGGACGCCCACTGGGGCCACTCGTTTTCACTCATGTATGGCTCCGAGGTAGTCATGCCTCTAGAGTTGGAGATTCCTTCCCTGCGCATATCAATGCATGAGTTCATCGATGATGATTCTGCGTGGCAGGCCCGGTTAGACCAGCTTACGTTGCTTGACGAACGACGTGTTAATGCTCTCAAGCATTTATGCATTTATCAAGAGCGACTTAAGAAAGCTTACAACATGAAAGTTCACCTCAGGGACTTTCACGTTGGTGATTTGGTTTTGAAGGAAAATCAACAAAATTCTAGTTTGCCATCCCACCTAAGGGACAAGTTTGCGGCCAATTGGTTAGGTCCGTATGTCATTGATAGCAAAATTAGACCCGAGACATACCAGCTAGCTTCTCTTGATGGTATCAAGGAAACAGAACCCTTGAATATCAGTCATTTGCGACCATTTCATATCTAAAGAGAGCCATATCCCAAAAGGCTCCAAGGATTCTTGCAATCGCTTGGTCAAACCAAAATGCTCCAAGGATTATCACAATCGCTTGGTCATATCCCAAAATGCTCCAAGGATTCTTGCAATCACTTGGTCAAACCAAAATGCTCCAAGGATTATCACAATCGCTTGGTCATATCCCAAAATGCTCCAAGGATTCTTGCAATCGCTTGGTCAATCCCAAAATTCTCCAAGGATTCTTGCAATCGCTTGGTCAATCCCAAAGGCTCCAAGGATTCTTACAATCGCTTGGTCAATCCCAAAACGCTCCAAGGATTTCCACAATCACTTGGTCAAAAATCATGAAAATTCAAAAACAACAAAAATCATCAAAAACAACAAAAAATTGCATCTCATTTCTAGGCATACTCAAATTCATCAAATCAAGAGCTCTTCTCGCACATCATATTCATAGTCACAAACTTCAATCCATCAAAAATACAACAATATGTAGCTGCATTAAGCATTGCATCCATACATTGCACATTCATGGTCGTATAGGTCAAAAGGCACCATAGGCTGTCATGATTCTACTAGTCCATCTTGTTCCACACTGTTTCATCTTAGAAAAACAGCAAAAACACCATTCATTTTACCACACTAGAGTCAGTGGTCTCTTAATGTATCAAGAGTTTTCCGTGATTCAGTCATCATTTTGCTCTTTTAGCAATGTAATGTATCAAGTCAAACAGATTTTACGAAGGTAGAGTTACACTTGCAATACACCTTGTTACGTAACATCCCAACCCAAATTAAAACACATAAAAATTCCCGAGTTGTGTGAACGAAGGATGAAACCTGCACAGTAATCCAGGTTACCAAAAGCGAAACGATTATCTTGCTCATCCCCCTGTGCGAATGACCCCAAGAATGTTGAGAGTTGGCAAAAGGACAAGCATCCTCCCTACCCAATTCCCTAAGAATCCCAAAGTTGCAAAACATAAAAAATTTGCAAATGTCAAAGCTCCAAAATTTGACATCCTATAGTGCACATATCAAAAGGCACAAAGCATAGTGATTCTCGTCACTCCATATCCACATCCCTTGCTCAAGAGAAAAGAAAAACAAATAAAAATAAACAGTGATTATTATCACTATAAAGAGCAAGTATCCCAATACAATTGAAGAAAAGAAGGGAGTTGACCTTGAATCCCTGGAACTCTCAGTATTCTGACAGGTCATGAGGCAAGCCTTAGTATCGATTTGGTTGATAGCCTATCGGTCACTGACGGTAAACTTCTCGCATGACGATATATCTCGTCACATTAACTTGTGTACGGATCAATATTTGCATGTGGATGAGCTAGCTTATGGTATCCTGGATAACACCGCAAATTAATCTAACTACATACAACAAAGGAGTTAGTGGAGCTAATTAGGTGATCCTCGATACGAGTTCGGTTGAAAGCCCATCTGGCACTGGCGGTATCCTGACAAATACCACATAAACGAACTCAATTGTACACACAGGGATGTGAAATAACTTGGTTAAAAACAAGTCCGATTCATACCTTGTTCAAAAGTCTTGTAAGATAAAATACAATCATGGCTAGTAAGTTAAAACCGTCTGAGTCTCAGAAAACCTTTGCTACATTTTTAAAATAGCCTATGGTGCCATAGTCAAACATCACAAAGTTCATCCATCCATCTTATTTCCGCATATCACATGCCAATCAAAAACATTTGCATCCATCATGCATCCATCAAAATAAATCAACATACAACATCGGTAATTATCATACCATATGCATCCATAAATATAAAGTAGCATGCATCCACCAACATCAACCATTGAGCATAAAATCATGACATATACGCAAAGAATGAAAATCAAAACAACAAAAACATCACAAAAAGCAACACAAAAACATAAGCAATAAATTGCCGGACACAAGTGCTCTTGCACTTAACCTCTTGGCACAGAAAATCGATGTCGGGACCCAAATTGTCACCCTCCTACTTCCCCAAGAAGGCTACCATAGCTGGACCGCTCCACGGGAAGATGGGTTCTTGATGATTTCACCCCATTATGGCATCACCAAAAGGGTTAACACCCACAAAAAATAGGTCCAAATGTCAGGAAATCACATGTGCTCAAATGGTAAAACATCCAAAGGCACCCTAACCTAAGTCATCTTGGGTCAAGTGACTCGTCGCTTTTCTCACGAAGGTCATTCCCTCATCGATTCGTTGCTTGAGGGGGTAGTCACACTTAGTCACCAATCAACAACCACACACCCAATCAAGGCAATGACATGCATTCAAAGAATCATTGACAAAGACAATCACACTCCTGCTTGGGGCAGTAAACAAGAAATCATTAAGTTGATCAAATACTTGGCATTCTCGAAGCATGAACACAAGGTTTCCCCTATGGATAAAAGGTTGCACCCTTTGCTTAATCATGACTGATCAATGTCCAAGCTCAAGTCACACCTCACTAAAATAGGTTAACACTTGAAATCAAGTTCCTTAGCTCGTTAGAAGCAAGGATTCACGAATGCATGCCATTTCCATACTTGGGGCATCAAAAGTTGGTTAGGTTACCAAGAAACCCTAATCATTAGTGCTTTGGTTCTCTATTTTTGCTCAGCGCTATGCCATGCACAACGCTTCCCAAAAAGGGGCATCTGTAGACACCAAAACAGCACCATTCTGATTAAGTGACTACAAACACTGATCGCATGCACATACACAGCTTTCAGGGCAGCCCTTAGAGGTCAAACAGTGATCTTGGCCACTTGCACGACAGTTTAAAGGGTCAAAAAATGAGCGGTGCAGAGTTGGTCATTTTGTAAAAACCTTTAAAAAACTTTAAGCCTTTAGTCCAAAGCAGCCTTCAAAACTTCACCAAACTTCAAGCCTTAAGCAATCCAAAGCAATGTCTTTAAAAGCAAACAAGCCTCAACAAAAAGGGAGCCTAGCCTTAGACGTCACGAAATCGTGACACCTTTGGCCCCGAGGGGAGCCTCGGCCAAAGGTGTCGCGATATCGTGACACCTTTGGCCCCGAGGCTACCCTCGGCTAAAGGTGTCACGAAATCGCGACACCTTTGGCCCCGAGGGGAGCCTCGGCCAAAGGTGTCATGATATCATGACACCTTTGGCCCCGAGGCTCCCCTCGGCCAAAGGTGTCATGATATCGCGACACCTTTGGCCTCGAGACTACCTTCGGCCAAAGGTGTCACGATATCGCGACACCTTTGGCCCCGAGGGGAGCCTCGGCCAAAGGTGTCGCGATATCGTGACACCTTTGGCCTCGAGGCTCCCCTCGGCCAAAGGTGTCATGATATCGTGACACCTTTGGCCCTGAGGGGAGCCTCGGCCAAAGGTGTCGCGATATCGCGACGTGCGATATCGCGACACCTTTGGTCCCGAGGGGAGCCTCGGCCAAAGGTGTCGCGATATCACGACACCTTTGGCCCCAAGGGGAGGCTCTACCGAAGTGTCGCGATATCGCGATGTCGCGATATCGCGACGTCGCGATATTGCGACACTTCGACACTTTACGTTTAAAAAGGCATACTTACGATAATCAAAGGTGGACTTTGATGTGGCCGTCGCATCCAAGGGATAACCGCCACGTGGCACCCTTACGTGCCCCTTTTTAAAGAAACCCCGTGGGTCTGCAGAACGGCGGACTTTAATGAAACAAGCGGTTTTAAAACAAATCTGATCCAAGGCCATGCCTCATAACTTCTAATGTCAGTGCGAGCCATGTCTCATAATGGCCTAACAAAGATCAAATCTGAGCGGCCCTTGCGGATTTAGGGTTTGACATTAATGCTCCAAGAGGCGAAAACCTCTATAAAAAACTAGCTCGATGGGAAGTAAAAAGGAGACGAAGCATTTTCTGAAACATAACGAAGTGCTGCAAAACCAAAGGCTCATTTACAGTCTTTTCGAACTCATTCTTCTGTACTTTCGAACCAGACATTGGACACAGTATATTATCAATTTTTCGACAACACATTATCCTGTATTTGAGCCAATTCCTAGTGGGTTGGCGTCGAAGTCGGATTTTAACAGGGCGGCCCGCTTGGGCACCCTACGCATGTTCATAGCTAATTTAATATATGTTGTCTTCGGATGTTTTAAAACAGCTTTA
The DNA here is from genome assembly GCA_028583015.1 of Wollemia nobilis. Lineage (NCBI taxonomy): Eukaryota > Viridiplantae > Streptophyta > Pinopsida > Araucariales > Araucariaceae > Wollemia > Wollemia nobilis. The sequence goes on from JAQPPZ010001125.1 coordinate 12,905,754, forward strand.
CGTTTTATATTCCGAATACATGCTTGTTTTTGAAGTGTTTTAAAACAAGTAGGCTACGTTTCATGTTCGAACATATATTTTTCAAGCAAAATAGTCTGAATATACATATATTGAAAGACAGTACGTTATTTTGTTAGACGCATTATTTAATACGTTCCATGTTCTATCTTTTAGTGCTTACTCTGATTAAAAGTGCATGTCATTTAAATTCGTTCTATACATTGTTTTTAATGATTTTATGCATACATCTTCTACTTATTTCAAGATTCACTTGTTTCACTTATTAACATAGGTGCTACTGACGTTTTTTATGTTTCTTTGACCGTAGGAGAAACAACAAACAACAAGGATTCACCAAGCACCAGCGGCGGCAATACGTTGGCCCGTCCATTTTGCATGTGGGCATGCGGGAGAAAGAAGATGAATGTGCACATGTGTAACAGAGGTTTAGTTAACGCTCCTAGCCCCTTAAAAGGGAGGGGACGTCCATGTAACCAAGGATAAGAAGTCTGAATAAAGAGGGCTGTGTTTTGAATACGTTTTCTTTTATTTATCTCTGTTCTTTGTTTCGTGCATAGTGTTTCTTTTATTCCGAAATCTCATGCTTTCAATAGGTCCAAGACATAGGTGGCACCTCAACCCGACGTAGTTATAGCAATTACTACACCCGCCACTCCAGGTACACAGAGAGCATCTTCCACCTAGAGACCCTATCAAACCATCAGTGCCTAGGGTAGACCCTGTTTGCATGTCCACGCATAGGGCTAATCCCTTTGTGCCAATGCCTACAGAGCCAGATCCAATGCATCAAGAACATCCCGAATGTTAGAGTTATCACATCTGCGGTAATGGAGGTTACAATCATTTCATCAACATGATCTCCATTGACTTGACCGCCCCCATCCATGATCCATCCAATCCAACATGATCATTGCATCTAGACATAGAGGCTATAGATTGGGATCGTTCTGACACACCACCATCCCCATCAGAGTATTGGCCTTACGGTGGGATGTTTCATTTCACTCCAGGACAGACTCAGGATGTCTTCCATGCTAAAGAGGAACTCGACGTTCCTAATGATGATCTTAATTCAGCAAATGATATCCATTTGATCCCAACTCCACACCAGTTGGAGGACGGATCCCACATGTCGGTCGAGGCAACGACTGATGTAGACATCGGCATAGATCCAATGAATCCATGGATTCTCAAGCTGGGGGTAAGTCTTTCCCCCAAAAGGCAAGACGATTATGTTGCCCTTCTTAAGGAGAAGAAGGATGTTTTTGCATGGTCATACAAGGATATGCCGGGACTAGACCCACAACTAGTCACGCATAATTTAACGCTTGATCCGAAAATCAAGCCAGTAAAGCAAAAACTATGCAAGATGCACCCAAAAGTGGCCTTAATGGTAAAATACGAGTTACAAAATTTGTTGGATGCCCAGTTTGTCATCTGTGTGGATTATCCTCCATGGTTGTCTAACATGGTTCCCATCAAGAAGCCCGACGGGAGGATTCACATATGCATCAATTTTTGAGATCTTAACAAAGCGAGTCCTAAGGATGATTTTCCCTTGCCAAGCATCGATGCATTGGTAGATGCCACAATGGGCCACGAAATGCTTTCCATTATGGATGGTTTCTCAGGATACAATCAGATTCGTATCAATCCTGAGGACCAACTAAAAATGACATTCACAACGCCTTGGGGGACATTTTGCTATAAGGTCATGCCTTTTGGCCTTAAAAATGCTGGTGCCACTTACCAACGTGCCATGACGTACATATTTCATGATTACATGCACAAGACTTTGGAAGATTACATGGATGATTTGTTGGCCAAATCTCTTTTGCGCCCAAATCACCTCGGTGACTTGAGCAAGGTCCTCGATCGCCTCATTGAACATAAAGTCAGACTAAACCCCAAGAAGTGCATCTTTGGCATCACATCTAGAAAGCTCTTGGGTTTCATAGTCTCCAAACGAGGAATTGAGGTAGACCCAAACAAAGTCAAGGCAATCCTTGAAATGCTTCCCCCAACCACCATCAAGCAACTCAAGAGTCTGTAGGGAAAGGTTGCGTCGATCAAGCGCTTCATAGCGTAGTTATCTGACAAGTGCCGACCCATGAATAAATTATTGCATAAGGGGGTCACATTTCATTGGGATGATGAGTGCCAGTCAACCTTTGACGACATTAAATAGTACTTGGCTTCATTGCCAGTATTGGCACCACCTAGACCAGGAGTGTCATTCTATTTATACATCTCAGCCTACGAGGTGGCACTGGGCGCCATGCTGTCCCAAAAAAATGAACTTCACAAAGAACAGGCTACATACTATCTTAGCCGCACCCGGTCGGTTATGAACTTAACTATGCATACGTTGAAAAGCTCTGCTTGGCAGTGGTGTTTGCTACCAAAAAGCTACGCCACTACATGCTCAGTAATAAGACGTATGTTGTGTCTAAGGAGAATCCATTGCGATACATGATGAGTCATACTTATCATAGTAGCCGCATGGCAAAATGGATCATGTTGTTGACGGAGTTTGACATAGAGTTCATTGGACAAAAATCCATAAAAGGTCAAGTCATCGTCGATCAACTAGCCGAGGCTCCTCTTGAAGATGATCAGCCTCTGACTTTCGAACTACCCGATGATGGGGTCTTCCATGTTTCAGAATTGCCAGATTCTGATGAGCCTGAGTCACGGGCTGACATAACCCTATTCTTCGATGGTTCTAAATGTGAGCAAGGGGGTGGCGTGGGAATTGTATTCTTCACTCCGCAAGGTGCTCCAATGCCTTTGTCATTTAAATTAGACTTCTCGTGCACCAACAACAATGCAGAATATGAAGCCTTGCTCATAGGTCTTCAAACAACAATCACCATGAACATTAAACGTCTAAACATCTTTGGTGATTCGTTGTTGATTGTCAATCAAGTGAAGGGGATTTTTCAATGTAAATGTCCAGTTCTGCAGGCCTACAAAGCCCTTGTGGACAAATTCCTGGCACAACTTGAATGGTATGACATCGAGGCACTCCCTCGATCATCAAATCATTTTGCGGATACTATGGCCTCCTTGGGGTCACTAATCCCGCAAGACCCTTCTGGTGAAATGACAACCATTCAGGTTAAAACATTATCACAATCTGCGATGGAGCGTGCAAGCTCTGATCTGACGCCAAGAATCCACCTGATCCAGATTGAACCATCTTCGGATAAGTTCTCTCGAATCCATGATTGTTTGACTCGAGCCAAATGGGGGTCCTTGTTCTCCCCGACCCCTCTTAATAGCAACACAACGTTGTTTTTACAAGTTCTTTCCCGCTCAGCTTTTGCTAGGGATGGACTTCAAGAGGGATTGGTCGTTCATACTATCGAGGTTTCGATCAGCAGGATTGGTACACACCCATTCGGGATTACCTCAAGCTAGGTAACCTCCCACTTGGATTGACACAAGCCACAAAAAGATCATTCAAATAGAAAGCGGCAAAGCATGTCTTGGTAGGAGACATTTTGTATCATCGGAATTATGAAGGAATCCTCCTTCGTTGTTTGGACCAGCAAGAGTCCGCTTGGGCGATCACCCAAGCTCACGATGGTACATGTGGTGGCCACTTCAAGTGGTATGGCCATCGCAAAGTGCATTCTTCGCATGGGTTATTATTGGCCATCTTTAGAGCGAGATTGTTGCGCATATGTGAAGAAGTGCATGAAGTGTCAACACCATGCTAATTTGACACACGTACCTTCTCAAGCCTTGCAGCCGATCCAATCGGTTTGGCCTTTTTCGTAGTGGGGCTTTGACCTAATTGGAAAGATCTCCCCTGCATCGTCTGGTCGTCACACATTTATTTTAACGGCCACAGAGTACTTCACCAAGTGGGTGGAAGCAATTTCGCTAACCTCTATGACTGGATCCCGCATTGCGGAGTTTATTTTGCATAACATCATATGTCATTTTGGTATTCCATCCAAGATCCTGTCAGATAATGGGACACCATTCAAGAATAAAGATGTGCGTGCTTTGACCACAAAGTACAAAATTTAGCATAGTTTTTCAACCCCTTATTATCCGTAGGCAAATGGGCAAGCAGAGGCGTCAAACAAAATGCTAGTCGCCATTCTTAAAAAGATAGTTGTAGACAATCATAAGGACTGGCACATTCAGATCCCGCTTGCCCTATGGGCTTATCGCACCAGCATTCGGACGCCCACTGGGGCAACTCCATTTTCGTTGGTGTATGGCTCCGAGGTAGTCATGCCTTTTGAGTTGGAAATCCCTTCCCTATGCATTTCAATGCAAGAGTTCATCGATGATGACACTGTGTGGCAAGCCCGGTTAGATCAACTGACGTTGCTCGACGAATGACGTGTTAATGCTCTCGAGCATTTGCGTATCTATCAAGAGCGACTTAAGAGAGCATACAACATGAAAGTCCACCTTAGGGAATTTTAGGTTGGTGACTTGGTCTTAAAAGAGAACCAAAAGAATTCTAATTTTCTGTCCCATCTACGGGACAAGTTCACGGCAAACTGGTTAGGTCCTTATGTCATTGACAGTAGAATAGGACCTGGAACATACCGGCTTGCCTCTCTTGAAGGAATCAAGGAAAAAAACCCTTGAACATCAGTCATTTGAGGCCATTCCACATCTAGAGAGCCATAGTCCACCTAAAAGCTCCAAGGATTCTCATAATCGCTTGGTCAAACCTAAAAGCTCCAAGGATTCTCATAATCCCTTTGGTCAACCCTAAAAGCTCCAAGGATTCTCATAATCGCTTGGTCAAATCCAAAAGCTCCAAGGATTCTCATAATCGCTTGGTCAACCCTAAATGCCCCAAAGGTATCTATAAACCCTTTGGTCAAGCCAAAAGCTCCAAGGATTCTCATAATCGCTTGGTCAACCCTAAATGCCCCAAAGGTATCTATAAACCCTTTGGTCAAGCCAAAAGCTCCAAGGATTCTCATAATCGCTTGGTCAACCCCAAAATGCTCCAAAGGTATCCATAAACCCTTTGGTCAAACACCAAAAGCTCCAAGCGTTCCCATAACTGCTTGGTCAAAATAAATATTCAAAAATAAACAAAAACAATACAATCATCAAAAATCACAAAAACAATTGCATTTCAATTCCATGCATACTCATAAAAAATCAAAAATCACCAAAACATTTGCATTTCAATTCCATGCTTACTCATAAAAAAATCAAAAATCACAAAAACAATTGCATTTCAATTCCATGCATTCTCATAAAAATCAAAATACAAAAATATAGGTTGCATTAGGCATCGCATCCATACATTGCATACTTCGCTAGGTCATACAAGTCAACCGCACCATAGACTGTCATCACTTGGCAATTCCATCATTTTCCACATCAAATCCATTTTCATAAACGCATACATCTAGAATAGCACCATCGCCATTTTTTTTTAGCATCGTCAGTTGTCTCCTAAATGTATATAGGGTTTTCGTCATTCAGTTGTCTTTAAATTTCTAGCCAAAAATTGTACATAGTTAAACGGATTTTACACGGGAAAGTTTTACTTGGATCACGCCTTGTTACGTAGCATCCCAACACAAATTAACACACATAAAATAATTCCTAAGTTGTGTGAACGCAAGAGAAACCTACAAAGCAGTCTCGGGTACCATAGGTGAAAGATTAGCCTGTTCATCCCCCTATGCGAATGGTTCTAGAATGCTGAGAATTGACAAAAGGACGAGCTCTTCCCCATCCATTCACCATAATAAATAGTGGTTTTCACCACTCCCACAAATCCCAATCATAGTTGGTCCCCAAAGTTGTAAGGATTCGTACTACACGTCCTTGCCAAGGATGGGTAGTCATCCCCAAGACCTAAAAGGATCAACGCCATTCACAAACAAAATTCCAACAAACCATCATCCTAACCCTTTCCATTCACCTTTGGTCTCCAAGTTGTAAGGATTCATACTATCCGCCCCTAACCAGGATGGGTAGTCATCCCCAAGGCCTAAAAGATCAATGCCCTTACTTCATACTCTCCATTATCCCCTTGGTTCCCAAAGTCATAAGGATTCGTACTACACATCCCTGCACAGGATGGGTAGTCATCCCCAAGGCCAATAGGATCAAGGCCATTCACAAGTTCAAACTTACAAAGCTCAAAATACAAAATCAAATAACAGTGGTTATCACCACTATTCAAAATCCTTGCTCAAAAAAAAAGAAAAATAAATAGAAAAATAAACAGTGATTTTCATCACTATATAGACGAGCAAGTCTCCCAAATCATTCAGCCAACAAATAACCTGAACTTGAATCCCTGGAATTCTCAGCATTCGAAAACCATCTAGGTGATCCTCATTACAAGTTTGGTTGATAGCCTACTTGGCAATGGTGGTATCCTACCCGCATGACGATATGTCTGTCACATTAGCTTTGCGTGTGCGTAGACCAATGTTTGCATGTGGATGAGCTAGCTTATGGTACCTTAGATTGTCACGTGGATTAATCTTGCTAAATACAACAACGGAGTTAGTGGAGCTAATTAGGTGATCCTCAGTACTAGGTTTGGTTGATAGCCTATCTGGCACTAGGCAGTATCCTGACAAATACCACATAAACGAACTCAATTGCACACACAGGGATGTGAAATAACTTGGTTAAATTCAAGTCGGATTTAGACCTTGTTCAAAAGTCTTGCGAGATAAATGTACAATCTTGGCTAGTTAGTTAAAATATCTGCATCTCAGAAAAGCTTAACTACATTTTCAAACAACTGGTACATTTCATTCCGTACATCACCATCAGAAAATATACAAAATACAAAAACAAAGTTTTCACATGCACACGCATTCCACAAAGTTATCCCATTAATATAGCAAGTCAGTCAAATCTTGTACAGTCTATGGTGCATCGACAAAATCATCAACAACTCATTTCATTCATTCCATATGCATACATCATACAAATTAGACCCATCGCATTCATAATTGCATATGCATACATTAATGTAAAAACATGTACATAAAAATAAATCATGAAAAATATATAAACACCAAAAAGAGTCATATATATATATATCATAACAAAATTACCCGTAGGCTACAATGAACCGGTCCTCGGACCTCGCTACCACAATCCAAAAACTCAAAAACCCCAAGCCTAGGGCGTCGGCCACCATGATCACGCAGGATCGGTGCGACGAGAACTACCCCCGTAGTATGGGTCCTATGGGACCTCTCAGGGCGATTGCTGCTCACCCCTGCATCACGCCCACTAGCGCCTCCCTCATCTAGCCACCTGATGGGATGATGCTGACTGCTCCATCCCACTGTCTCTCATCCGATACGACGAGCCACCTCCAGGAGGCTCTGGTATTCGCCCACCAAGGCGGATAATCTCTCCCTCCATCTCCAGCCGATGTCATCGCCAATATGATTCTTGTCACCACCAATCTGACTCCCGTCGGCCCCAATCTGCCTCCCGTCGACTCCACTCTACCTCCCGCCTATGGTAGTAAGCGACTACATCGTCATGCTATGCTAGCTACACCCATAGGAGATCCCTCTCCCATGCAGCATCCGTATCACCCTCCTACCGGTGAGATGCAACCCCTACGCTCTCTCGCTCTACCAACTGAGTCCACAAGAGATCTCTCTCCTGCAAAGCCTCTCCCAACTCCCCATCTCACCTCCGTAGCACCTCTGTCAATCATGCTACCTCAGCGCGCAACCTCGCCTCTGTATCCCTCGGCACGGCCGGCTACGTCGGCCTCTCTAGAGCATCGGCCTACTTCGGAGCATCCTGCATCTCTGGCTGCTCCTCCTCACCAAAGTCCTCTCCCACATCTGCCACCTCCACCATGTCCACATCAACAGGAGCTCCCCAACCCTCTCCTGGTGCCTCTGCACCCTCTCCGCCTACCGCTGCCTCATCCCCTCCCAATGGCCCCTCACCTCGCCATCGTCGGAGCGTCCACCACTCCTGGTACTCGGTAGTAACTCCGACGTCATCCACGTCCGGAGTGTCTAGTACTGTATCCGCCTCCTCCCCTAGCGGCTCGAGGATCGATGCAGCTAGAGTCCTCTCATCGCTCCGGCATCGATAGACTAAGGGCTCCCCAGGCAACCCCTGGTGTACCCCAAACTATCGTGTCACTCAGAGATAATGGAAGTATTCCTGCTCTGTCCCGTGTCGTCCAATGACCCACCTCCCCTCTCGGACCTGTCGAAGCCACTCATCAGCCTCCGACCATGCGGGACAATCCCGATATGGCCTCCACACCACATCTCCTAGAGTCAGTCAGGCCAATGCATCTACGTAATGGTCCACGTCTCCCGCAAACCATCGACTCTGCCCCCGCTCCTCAGATCGATACCATAAAGCCCCATAACCAATGTCTCTATCCACCATGTCAACCCGTGTAGTCCAGGGTAGCCCTCGTGGTCGCTCCATGGCTATATGCTGCCAGGCCCAGCACTGCAACAAGTAACTGCAGCCAATCCCCTTTCGCTTTCGACAGCGGACCTCATACAACTCATCATATAGTTGAGCCAAAAGTGTCTGGCCCCATCTCATGATCATAGGCTCTATCACAGGACAATCCACTAACTGCCACACCACCTCCAGTAGGTTCCATGGGAACCTCGCCCCGAGGAGTCTGGCAACAACATGTTGGAAATGAGGCTCATGAGTAGTGCATGCCTCACTCCCAACACCCTCCTCTCGTACCACCACCGCACTAAGATCCCACCCACCTGACAATCATCCTCCGCTCTCTGCACCGCGTCCTCCACACCCAAGTCCTCCCCATGTCCAAAACACCGGGTCAGTATAGCCGTCCTCTGGCCTCGTGGCATCGTCCGGATGGGAACCCCATCTATCAAAATTCGAAGAATCCGATACACATCCTCCAAGGTAACTGTCATCTCCCCTGTCGGGAGATGGAAGGTGTTCATCCGAACATCCCATAGACTGATCAAAGCTATCAAGTACGCCCGATCCCCAACAACTGGCTCCAATCGAGCCACATGCTTGAGCCCCAAGGCATCAAGCCACTCCCAGTCCTCTGCACTCAACGCCTCGCGGGCACTAGAAAAAATAGTCGATACCCGATACCGACTCTTCACCACCTGCATATCACAAAACATAAACACATCAAAAACATGCATCAAATCACCATCACATATACAAAAATGCATCAATATACAGTAACATCATTCATTCACATGTACATCTGTTACAATTTACAAACATACAAACAACAAAAAAAAAAAATTGATATGGTTTACCTACGGTTCCAACTAAGTTTTACCATTCAAACAAAAAAATTCATCAATTTTCACATCTTAATTCAAACAAAACAAAAATTGACATGGTTTACCTACGGTTTCGACCTAAGTTTTACCATTCAAACAAAAAAATCATCAATTTTAATCTAAGTTTTCATCTTGCATTTCATAAAAACAACAAAAAATTGACATGGTTTACCTACGGTTTTTAACCTAAGTTTTACCATTCAAACAAAAAAAATCATCAATTTTAATCTAAGTTTTCATCTTGCATTTCATAAAAACAAAAAAAATTTGACATGGTTTACCTACGGTTTCGACCTAAGTTTACCATTCAAACAAAAAAATTCATCAATTTTAATCTAAGTTTTCATCTTGCATTTCATAAAAACACAAAATTTGACATGGTTTACCTACGGTTTTAACCTAAGTTTACCATTTAAACAAAAAAAATTCATCAATTTTTCATCTTTCATCTCATAAAAACAAAAAAATTGACATGGTTTACCTACGGTTTTAACCTAAGTTTTACCATTCAAACAAAAAAAAATTCATCAATTTTAATCTAAGTTTTCATCTTGCATTTCATAAAAACAACAAAAATTTGACATGGTTTACCTATGGTTTCGACCTAAGTTTACCATTTAAACAAAAAAATTCATCAATTTTTCATCTTTAATTTCATACAAACAAAACAAAAATTTGACATGGTTTACCTCCGGTTTTTAACCTAAGTTCACCATTCAAAAAAAAAATGCATCACTTTTTACCCTAGGGTTTCATTTTTCATCATTTCCACAATAACAATTTGACATGGTTTACCTACGGTTTTTACCTAAGTTTACCATTCAAAAAAAAAAATTCATCCATTTTTTTTAAATCTAGGGTTTCATTTTAAAAACAGACAAAAATGGACATGGTTTACCTACGGTTTCGACCTAAGTTTTACCATTCACATAAAAAAAAACATTTTTATAACCGTGGTTACCCTAAGGTGTTACTCTAAGTTTCATTTGGGTTTATTCTACGGTTTTCCATCTAGGTTTCCATCGGTTTGCATACACGTTTCATTTTGTTTCATGGTCTTTAAATCAATTCATTCACCTTTTAATTAATTAATTAGGGTTCCATGTCTTAAACAAAAGAAAAACACAATAAAAACAAATTTGCACTTTTTCAAATTAAAACTCGCGGAGATAGTTCACTTACTGGTCTCGCTTCGGCTCCGCCGCTTGATGACCCGGTTTGTGCACTCATGGTAGCTAGAAAATTTGACAGCGCTTCGCGTCAGAAAATCTCCCTCCTCCTCCTTAGAGCTCCAAATCGCTCGCGATGAACAGTGCAAATGAGCCAAATCCATCATTTTCGCATATTTATATTTTTTGCTTGCTGGTATTCGTTCCTGCCTGGAACGAGCGCTTTTTCCTCGGAGGAGCGCTCGTCCCACCCCCGGACGAGTACCATAATAGAGTTCGTCCCCCCGGAACGAATACCAAAAAAAAAAAAAAAAATCAAAAACAACAAAATTAAAAAAATTGAAAAATGCACCACAACAAAACCACTAAAAATTGCTGGACAAAAGTGCTCTTGTACTTAATCTCTTGGCATCAAAAAACAAATGTCGGGGTTTACATTGTCATTATCTGTCTCCCAAAGAAGGCTACCATGGCCGGACCGCTCCATGAGAGATCAGATTTTTGCCAATGTTAACCCCAAATGGCATCCCCAAATGGGTTCACACCCACCAAAAATAGGTCAAAAAAATTGGGAAACTGCTCGAGCATTCACCGGATAACATCTAAAGGCACCCTCACTTAAGTCATCTTGGGTCAAGCGACTCGTCGCTTTTCTCATGTTGGTCATTCCCTCATCGATTCGTCGCTTGAGGGGGTAGTCACACTTAGTTATCAATCAACACACACACACCCAATCAAGGCAATGGCATGCATTCAAAGAATCATTGACAAAGACAATCACGCTCCTGCTTGGGGCAGCAAACAAGCAACAATCACAAACTGATTAAATGCTTGGCATTCATGAATCATGAACACAAGGTTCCCACAGACAAAAGGTTGCGCCCTTTGCCTATTCATGATTGATCAATGCCCAAGCTCAAGTCACACCTCACCAAAATAGGTTAATACTTGAAATCCAATTCCTTAGCTCGTCAGAAGCAAGGATTCAAGAATGCATGCCCTTTCCATACTTGGGGCATCCAAAGTTGGTTAGGTTACTGAGAAATCCTAATCATTAGTGCTTTGGTTATCTATTTTTGCTCGACGTTGCACCATGTGCAACGCTTCCCAAAAAGGGGCATCTGTAGACACCAAAACAGCACCAATCCGATTATGTGACTGCAAACACTGATCGCATTAACACACACAGCCCCTAGGGCAGCCCCAGAGGTTAAAACAGTGGTTCTAACCACTCACACAGCAGTTTTAAAAGTAAGAGATCAATTTGGCACCTTTTAGGCACTCTGCTACTTATTCGCTCCACCCAAGGACGAGTGCAGATTGGTACTCGTTCCACCCAGGGACGATTACCAGCGCTCGCTCCTGGGTGGGACGAATGCCAGGTTTGACCGAAAAAAAGTCAAACCTCGGCACATGACAACTCAAAACTATCACTTAGCTCTCCCTTCATGGCATAGGAGTGCGAGGGAGTTCTTTTGACAACTCATATCTGCCACTTGACTCTCCATTCACTGCATGGGAATGAGAGTGAGCTTTTTAGGACAACTCGGATTTGCCACTTGACTCTCCCTTCATTGCATGGGAGTGAGAGTGGGCTTTTTCATGACAACTCAAATTAGCTACTTAACTCTCCCTTCATTGCATGGGAGTGCGAGTGAGTTCTTTTGGGCATGCAGCAACGATTACAGAAGCAGTTATGGAGCCCTTGATCAGGGAGAAGTCTTCTCTTCCCTGAAAAAGCATTCATGTTAAGTAGCACTTTTGCATGCTAATTCAAAGAGACCCCTTGGGTCTATAAAATGGTGAGTTTCCTCACCCAAAAGGATATACAGAGAAGGAGCATTTTGAGCGACGAAGTGCTGCCAGTTTACTTACTTACGATTTGTGCTTCACATCCATAATCTCTTAATCGAAAAGGAGGTTATTGGGTGATTTTGGAGGCACGAATCAAGACCTAAAACCTGATTTTTTGACCACAATATCCTACCAATTAGCCGACAACACATCACAACAGGTTTCGGACCCATCCCAAGCGGATTGGTGTCGAAACAAAGTTTCAACCCGTGGGTGGTTTGCCTTCGGGCACCCCCTGCCTTATTGCAGGTTTACTCGTCTCACCCCGAAATGAGTACCAAACTATTGCAGGTTTACTCGCCTCACCCCAAAACGAGTACCAAACTGTTGCAGGTTTACTCGTCCGACCCCGGGACGAATACGGATCTGTATCGAATTTGGTGATTGTTTCTTTTGCAGTATTTTGCTAGTTACATGATTACGCTTCTATCAAATTTTTAGTCTATTTGGATTCATTTTAATCATCGTTATATTCATCTTTTACATTCATTAACAGTACTCTTTTAGATTTGCGAGTTTCATTATCATACACAAGTGCTACTGACGATTTGTTGTTTCTTTGAACGCAGGAGGAGCAGCAAGGATTAAAGATTCATCAATACCAGCGACGGCAACACTTTGGCTCGCCCATTTCACACGTGGGCACGCGGAAGGAGGAACACTAAATCCATGATTGTAATTGAAACTATGTTAACGCTCCTACCCCTTAAAAGGGAGGAGACGTCTTTGTAACCGAATTGGAAGAGTATAAATAAAAAGGGTTGTGCTTTATGTACTTCTTTTTATCTCATTTAAATTTGTCTCTTTTCTTTTATTTCATGCATTTCACTTTATAGGACCTTAAGCGTTAACTTTGGGTTTTGAATACATCGCATTAGTTTTCTTTTCAATCTTTCAGAATCTCGTGCTTTCATCTACAAAATCCATAAAAAAGGTGAGCAACTTGGGCACAATTAGATTCATCGATTAAACTCAAATTAGATTATTATCAAATTCCATTAAGGCACCATATTTAGACTAAAAGTTGTAGAAGAATAGATTGCATTATAGTCTTCAAGAAAGTGCAAAAAGGGAGAATTCATTTTAAGGATTATTTGCACATTAAATAGGAGTTGGATATTTTTGAAAGAAATAAAATTATCATCTACCTATTTTCTATCTAGAAATCAAGAATATTATATCCTACAATATTGATTGTAGTGAAATTTACATAATACTTATTAAGGGTTCATTACAGGATACTCTTAAAATTTGCAGAGAATATTAAGTGCATTGAAATAATTTTGAGAGTTTATTTATAGGAGAAATAAGGTGATAATATTGTTGCTATTAAGCGTATTATTAATCCATTAGCACTATACTAGTTATTATTAACTAGTTACTCTCAAAAAAATTAGTTTATGTTTGCTGATTGTTAAGGATGAAGAGCACAAAAACCAATAGATTAATCAAAGTGTCAAGAGATACTACTTGGTGCATAGAATATGTAGCATTTTATGGCCCAAGGAAGTCACCAAAACTAGATAAAATTCCTCCAAGGAATGGAGAAGAAAGCCATCATTAAAATCAGTAATAGAAGCTTCAAGTCGAGACTTGGTGAGTCTCAAGATTTAAAGTGCACTAAAGGCTATTTATAAAAAGTGCAGAACTTAATTCTAGAAAAATAAGCTTCTATCTATGTGGTTACAAGCTTAGGTTAATTAGTAAAATATCCAAGCAAAATTATAGAGGTTTATAATGAAGGAGACAACCTCAAAATATGCCATTACCTACATGGAAGTTGTCATAAAACAAAAAAAAATTAGATTGCAAAAAGGAGGTGCAAAAAGGATATTTTATATGCAAAGTTTTTGACATTTCTAATATGCTATATGTTGGAAAAGGGTAAGGTTTTAAGTGCCTCAAAGGCACAATATTATCAAGGTAAAACAACCCAAGGTAACCATATAATAACACACTCCATGCAAGGGAATAGAGCCTCTCAAAAGGCTCACATATTCTATGATTTGGACAGCCAAACCTGCAAGCAAACAAAGCACAATACAAAGAAAGGAGGAGCATTATATTCAAGGGCAACATTATCTGAAAAAAATATTTCATAATAAGTTGAAAAATAAGGCACAAAATATTACATTGGATGTGCATACAAGGAAGCATCATTAGAGTACTTTAAAATCCTCCATAGCATTGCTCAAGGTCTTCAAGATCATTTCTAAATCCTAGCTCTAAGACTCCAAAGGTGTTGCTCTCTACTCTAGTTGGAACCAACTCATATCAAGCATCATCGAACAAAGGAAGAGCTAGCCATGTTGCATTGTTAATAAGGGCATTGGAATAATATGTTGAAGAGGCATTACGTAGAAATACCATGCATGAAAGGATTGTGACACTTTTCACCTAGGAGGAAACACTAATAAGCGCCCATCCATTACAAGCTTGACCAAGAAAATTTTGTAGGTTGGTACGCCTATCCAAGACTGTAACATCCATATGTTACTTGGTAGAAGATCCCATAATTTACTCACAAATAAATTACCATGACACTAGTCACACATTTCAATATTCCTCTTCTATTAAAAGGTTCCAAAGACCAAGGAGGTCAATATTTATAGCATTTGAAGCATTCACAATAGTCACAACATTCATAGCAGTCATAGCATTCGAACTAGCCAAAATTATAACGTGAAAGAGAGGTGAAAAAAATTAAAATCTCTGGTCAATATATTCAAAGGAGGTTAAAAAATCCAATGTTGAAGCTCCACCATTCAAAAGTTAAAGCCAAGGGAGAATCAACATACACCATTCGCTATATTCACTCAAGGAAAATGTATTAAAGAGGAATTTCATATACATATGAAATCTATGATGAATACATAGATAATACATCATTAAAGGTAAGGTCTCTACTTAATTAAATCTACTTTCATTAACAGGGGGTTATAAGGTATAACATAAGGTTGAAACATTAAGGAAATCAACCATATTTGAAAGCAATATAAAAGGGAGAA
The DNA here is from genome assembly GCA_028583015.1 of Wollemia nobilis. Classification (NCBI taxonomy): domain Eukaryota; kingdom Viridiplantae; phylum Streptophyta; class Pinopsida; order Araucariales; family Araucariaceae; genus Wollemia; species Wollemia nobilis. Next base: position 12,921,105 of record JAQPPZ010001125.1, read on the forward strand.
ACACATATTAAATAGCTTAACATTTGCATTATTAAAATATAGGATAAATAAGGGATTCTACTTGAAAATAAGGATCTCTATTATTGCTAATTTTATTTTTTTTAATATTCCATACTAGGAACACTACATCAAAGTAGGTAGTTAGAATTTAAAAATATTAATATCAAATTATTATAGGCTATAAAAGGAGGTTTATACCTAGGTGTTGTAGGTGAGTTGGAGAGGAGAGGGCAATCCTCCAAGGGAGGTCCCAGGTCCGAATCTCCACCCTACCAAAAAGCTAAATTGGGTACCCAAAATCCAATTGATAATTTTTGTGCGGGCAGGGCTAGGTGTGACTCCCGGGTGACTTTGACGGTATAGAACCCCCTGTTCATGGTCTCTCAGACCAAGGAGGCCCCACAAGGGGTTTTTCGCTTAAAAAAAAGAAAAAAAGGAGGTTTATTAAGGAAAACCAAGCATTGGAAATTAAATGGTATACTTGTATCAAAACACATTATAGGGATAAAAGAAATCCAAATATTAAAATCTCATCAAATTAGAAAGTGCTTAAGCTCAAATAGGAGTAATAAGTTGTAAAAGAAGTTGATTTTTGCTATTCACAAAAATTTACAAAATCAAACCAAAATTGAACTATTATTCTCAAAAGCACTTTATCTATCATTTAGCATATCCAAAATCACTAGGGAGACATAAGGCATCCTTAAAAACTTGATAATAGTAGCATTCATCAAATATTTCCAAGTACTCAGTCCATTTGGGAATCATAAGGTTTCTACAAAACCTAGAATTTCACCAAAGTATCATCAAATATAGAGAAGACCACAAGGATCTTCATGGCATCAATCAAATTATTTCTTGTAGAATCACAGTTACTCAAAGGACCAAACTATTTCTCTTGGAAAAGTAAGGTAAAAGCAATCTTAGTATATGAAAAACTTTGGGAGATAAAATTAAGGAGTAGAAAAAATACCAACCATAGATTATAGTGTCTCGAGTGAAGTAGAGGAGATTATTCAACAAGAATGCCAAGAATGATAGTCGAATTTACCAACAAGGAAGGCATTGTAAGTTCGAAGGCTATGAGTATTCCTGTCTCTTTTTGAAATAGACTCACAATAAAAATTATCCGAGCTGTCAATATTGGTGGATGTTGCTTGGAAATACCACAAAGACTAATGGGGACAGTCACATGTCAGATAACATGGCTCCTAGTCATATTAGTAATTTGAGGCTGGTTGATAATCATAGGGAAGGAAAGAAATGACAATTTAAGACTTCGAACCAGAGCCACGTGGACCACTAGATAGCCACGCCATAAATATAGCCAGTAGGTTCACTTCTCCAAGGCTAATTGGCCAAGACGGGATGTGGTTCCAAAGCATGCCATATATGGAAGAAAGCAATTACCAAAGAATTATTAAGAGTAACTATCAATACAGAGCTTGTGGGAGTTTTTTTCAGTACTCTACTATGTGTATCTGTAGCTTTTTGTTTCTCCACCATTTCAAGAAAGGGATCTGTGTCTGTTTTTTTTTTTTTTGTAATTATGATGCAGGTGTGTTTTCTCGGGGTATACCCAAAATGTTGTATGGAAACTTTATTTTTTATAACATGCTATGTACCTTACCGGATGTAATGGCTTTGGCGACATGTATATTTTACATATATAGGATCCTTAGTAAGGACATGTTCATCAACAACCCTAGGCTAATTTTTGTAAAAGGTTTTGGGTCAACTTGTAAAACCCGGTATTAATGCTATAGTATCTTATATACAAAAAAAAAAAAAAATTCAGAAGTTTGATGAAAAATATGCAAAATTCCTAATGATAATAAAATTTTCCATCATTGATGAAATACAACCTTATATTAGCTCAAGAAAGTCATCTACAAAAGCATGGAAAATCTTAGAAAATATATTTTAAGGAAAAATAAAGCTACTATCCTTCATATTCAAACTCAACTACATTATCTAAAAATGAACAATGGCAAGAGCATTGAACTATTTCTAAGGAAAGTAGAAGATATTAAAGGAAAATGATTAACCTTAGGAGAAGCGATCAAAGATGAACTTCTTAATCAAGTAACCATGAGAGCACTTCTAGATATCTACAAACATTTGGTAACATATTTACAAGTCCTAAGTAAAGATACTTATTTTGGTGATCTAATCAATTTTCTTGAGGAGTATGAAGTGGAAAACACAACTAAAGATGAAATAACTAACAATGCATTGGCATAAAAGGACAATCCACACAGAAATATTGCTTCATCATCCAAAGGATGAAGACCATGGTATAACAGGTATTTTTAGACATGCAAAATAAAAGGTCATATCACTAACTATTGCATATTCAATCCAAGGAATCAGAATCAAGGAAATCATATGAACGATGGAAGCAAATTTCAATCAAGGTAATATAAACATAATCCTCATCATTAGTAAGTTCAAAATCCAACCAATTATCCCCAATTGGAGTATAAAAAAGGGAATCATAAAGGACACCTAGCTCAAAGGATAGAAGAAATAAAAGAACTAGAAGATCCTACATATGGTTATGAAGTCAAAGCTTTTTTCAGAAAGAACAACAGGTTATGAAGATACTAACTACTGGTTTGAACAAGTTATAGAGAATAGAGAAGAATATAATTTTCAAGACAAATAAGAAGATCCATATTGAATATTAAAATCTTAAATACCCAAATAATGTAATACAATGGCGTGTTATAGTTAGAGTATATTACATCATTTGGGTCATGTAAATGTACCACCTTAGGTACATAGTTAGGATAGGAGATTACTTTAGGGAAAATTTATCTAGTTACTTCAAGAAATATAATAAATGCACAAGTGGCAATGTGCAAGTTGTAATGTGCAAGGTGTCCTCTTATACATCTAGGTAGAGTGTTGGCCAAGGAATCCATATTCCTATATAAAGGATTTCATAGTGGTAGATTATATATCAAGCCCATAACAAGCTCCTATCAAGTTCATGTCATTCTCTTGGTAGTAGTACTCCTGTATGGAGCATAATGTAGCTCTTTATATCATATCAATGAAGTGACCATTTCCTCCATATTGCATTGTATTTTTGTCATTTCTATTTATATTATAATCCAGTCATATTGTTGTTTCACTTTCTTTCATATTTCTTGTATTTTATTAGGACATGTGTTATATATCTCCACTACATATATCCTCAAAAGGTAACAAGAAGGCCTAGGACTTTAAGAATGAGGTATCAAATATCCCTTGGATTTTTAAGGCTAGCCAACCTACTATGGGATAGGTTATATCCATAGTTGTGGTTATTGTTTTTTAGCTTCTCCTTTGTCCAATAGTGGCAATGAAGCCAATATTTTATTTCAAAAATTCCAATGATGATATTATTTCCATAAATGAGTTGGAAAAGAACAAGCAAGACATTGAGGAACCATTGCTCTTCGTAGGTCCTAACTCCTTTTGATTCAAACACATTGCAAGTGTGAATCTCCTAACCCTATATTATGCTATTCTCAAAGGTAAGTTTGAGCCTAATTCTCTAAGACCATTCATCACAATTGCTAAGTTTTTTTTAGGATCTTATTGCCTTTTATTTATTTATAGAAAAAATATTAAATAACCTATAAACATCATACATCTTAAGAAATATTACATCTGAGTCTACATTGACTACCTATTCATTCAATTACTTAATATTGAATATTTGCATTATGCCTTTCATATATGCTTGTGACAACAAGCTTGTCTATGCCTAGACTACATATTGCATATTAATTTAGGGATTCATAATGATGCAAATGATGATCCTATTCAATATAGTTAATTCTTACATTGCACTTGCACTAGGTGAATGATGATTCAACTTGTTTTCACAATCCTTGTTAGCTTTTGAAGATATAAACTTAAAGAAAATGCAACCACAAGTACGTAAATAAGCATGCAATGTTATAACTATAATAATAGCTAACTAATATGTTAGATTTTGATGCTATATGCAATGGGATATAGTAATCACAAGATGTGTAAATAATAATATGAAAGAAAGTAAATATGTGAGATGACTAAAAATATACTATAAATAGAAATTATGAAAAATAAATACAATGTAGTTGTGGAGGAAATAAACACTCCATGAATAATGCTACTGGACTACATTGCACCCATCTCCAATATGGGTGACTTTATCTATGCCCTATGATGCACTATGTACTACTCTCTATGATATTATGCTATATGTGTTCTCTATATCTATGACTATGATAATAAGGCCATTATATAGGAAGATAGGTTCCTTTGCCAACACTCTATCTAGCTATGCAAGAGACAACTTGCACATGTACAACTTGCACATTGACACTTGTACATTTATTACATTGATTGAAGAAACTAATTAACTTCCCCCTAAAGTAATCTAATGTCCTAAGTATGTATCCTTGTATATACATTTACATGACCCAAATATTGTAATATGATCTATTTCTAACACCCTTGTATTACAATATTTAGGTATTGAAGACTTGTAGTCTTCAATGTGGATCTTCCTCTAATTGATAATATTGAACTTGAGATTCTTCTCTATTTTTTGTAACATGTTCAAGAAAGTAGTTAGTGTCTTTATAACCTATCATCCTTGTTGAAAAAGATTTGAATTCATAATCATATGTGGATCCTTCCAGTTAATAGATTACTTCTATCCTCTGAGCTAGATGTCCTTTTTTATTTCTTCCATGATACTCCAATTGGGGATAATTGGTTGGATGTTGAAAAGGTTGCTGATGAGGATTCTGATATTATCATGGCTGAGATTGATTCCCATTGTTCATATTATTTCCTCTATTTTTATTTTTAGGATTGAATATGCAATAGCTGGTACTGTGATATTTCTTCCTACATATCTGAAAATACCTGTTGTACCATGGTTTTCATCCTTTTGATGATGATGAGGTAATATTTCCCTATGGATTATCTTTGGATGATAATGTAGTGTTAGTCATTTCATATTTGATTATATTTTCCACCTCATATTCCTATAAAATATTGACTAGGTCATCAAAAGAAGTATCTTTACTCAGAACTTGTAAAGATGTTACCAAATGCTTGTAGCTTTATGGAAGTGCTCTCATGGTTACTTGAGTAAGAATTTCATCCTTAATTGTTTCTCCCAAGGTTAATAGTTTTCCTTTAATATCTGCTACCTTTCTTAGAAACATATCTATGCCTTCTCCACTATTAATTTTTAATGAGTGAAGTTGAGTCTAAAGATGTAGAATGGTTACCTTATTCTTCCCTTCAAATATTTTCTCTAGGCTTGTCCATGCATCTGAGGGTGATTTTTCTAAACTGATATAGGGTTGTATCTCATCAGTGATAGCAATGGTTATTACCATTAGAGCTTTTGAATCATTTTTCTCAAACTTTATAATTTTAGTATAACCCAAGGCAGGTCTCTGTGAGTTTCCTTTAACAATGTCCCAAAGTTTTTCATAGACCAAGATTGCTTTCACTTTAGTCTTCCAAGAGAAATAATTAGGACCTTTGAGTAATTGAGATTGTGCAAGGAAGAATTTATTTGATACCATTTTATTAATATCAATTGTTTTGTCTTCCTAGGGATATAATATAGTGCTTTTGAAAATATAGTTCAATTTTTGGTTGATTCTGTAAGGCTTTGTAAATATCAAAAATCAACTTTTATCTATACCTTATTGCTCCTATTGAACTAAGCATTTTTTCTCAATATGTAGAGGTTTTAATGTTGGATTTATTTTGTCCCTTTTTGATGTGTTTGAGACAATATATATATATATATATATATATATATATATATATATATATATATATATATATATATATATATATATATATATATATATTTATTTCCAACCTTAGCCTACAACTTTTAATAACCTCTTTTTAAATATCCCTTATGTTTTAATTGAAGTGAATCTAATTTCCAAAAAGTTAATTTGAAGTAGTAACCCTTATAACTCCCAAATGTTGGAAAATTAGATCACAATAATATTTGCAAATATTTTAAATAAATTCTAGTAGAAGTCCTTATTGCTCCTATATTAATATTGCAAATATTTTATTGATATGATATATTATTTCCCTTTTTGGATATTTTTTTCAATGTAGTTGAATTATTTTAATTTCAACCTTATGAATCCCAAGTAAAAGAAAGCATATTATGGTGGAATAAAGCTTCCTTTATATCATTAAATATTTTATGTTGTATTCACTGTGCATGCACTGTAATATGGATGTTGATTCTGTATCTCTCCTTTCAATGATTTGCTTGGAACCTTAGTGGAAAACAGATGTTCCAAATGTGGCACTTCCATCAATGATTTGCTTGGAACCTTAGATGTTCCAAATGTATTGTTGCTTACGTCTGCTCTTGACCTTCCTTCTTTAGAGCATTGAAGGCTCTTCCATACCTTGCTTCCACGTTGTTGCTACACCCTATGATTGTAGACTTTGGACATAAAATTCTCTCCTTTCACTGTCTCTTCATTGCATTTAATGACGGTCAATGATGGAAAAGTGGCACCTACATTTATTGAAAGCACTGCCACTTCTTCTTGTAACACTGCTGTATCTAACGTTACTCCTTTGTAATGTATGTGAACTTGCTTTGAGCACTTGTAACTCCTCAATGTTGGTCTCTTGAGCATTAGAAATATGATAGGCATTAAGGAATATTATGCCAAGTGGCATATGGAATTCATGCATGCAGATTTTGATGTAAAACCTTCAAGAAGGATATTTTAACTCCATTATTCTTCTCCTTAGCTTGCTATGCTTTCTTGGGTAGCAAGAAACATGTTTTTCTCTGCAAGAAATTTGTGATCCATATTAGATATTCAAACGAGGATGGGGTAGCTCTTTTAATTTTATCTATTGATGATATTCCCAACATATCATCTATCCTTCTCTTTGTACTTATGCCTTCAATGTGCTCCTTGTTCACATTGATAGAAGTGAAGCTTGACATGCCTATTCACTGGATGTGCTATATCCTTATTTTTTTTATGTAAATAGCTTCTTCTTGTCCTTTCAAATGTCGATGATGAAATTTCTATGATTTATGTAAATAATTTTTATAGAATTCCCTTGGCTTATGTAAATAACCTTAGTATACTTTCTATCATTTACGTAAAATCTTCCTTTGTCTTACAAGTTCATACTTGGAGAGAATGCCCTTTTGTTTTTGGAGAATGCTCGATCCATCGACCTTTCTTTTGGCTATCTTTTTCCTGTACCTGTTGTGCCTATTGTGGAAATTTTAAATCTGATCCTTTCCCTATGTTTGATATATTGTAGAAGTGTAATACCATGTAACATTTACATGTATATATAACATTTTTATTGGACTCTTTTGTAGGCTTGAGTTTTTTTATTTTTGTAGTAGATTAGTGAGTGCAAAATGAGGGTTTTGAAGATGTATCTTTGCCTATATTCCTTAACCAATTTGCTTGTATGATTGATGGTGAATCCAAGCCTTGTAAATGCTGTGAAATGAAGCTTTATTTTAGTTGCACTAACCCCTAAGTGCTTTGGATTTGAGATTCACCAAATCTCAATCTTTCAAGTTTCTTTTGGTTAGTTTCCTTTTGCATTTACTAACCAATTTTTATGGCTTCTATTGGCCACTTAGAGTTATAGATTTTTTGCTTTCAAGAGTGTCTTTAGACACTTGATACAAACTATATTTTGTAGCATTTTTCAAAGTACAAAAACTATTTGTTTTTAGAGTAATAGGATAGTGCAAATAAATCTAATATTTTTTCCATTTTAATGCACTAACAATTTCAATTTATCACTCCAGTTAACTCTAAAAAATTAATGCACTCAATCAATTTACTGCAACTAATCAAGAATAATCTAGAATGAATCTTCAAGACTTATTCTGTAATTTTGTTATAAGCAAAGGTAGTAGGATCTAGTCTTCTTTTACTTTCCAAAGTAGATGATAGGTAGTTGATAGATAGTTGGAATTTTAAAATCTAATCAACTCCTAGAGTGCAAATGAACCTAAAAAGAACCTTTCTATTTTACACTTTTGAAGACTTTAATTCAATTCTCTTATTTGCAAATTCAATTCAAATTAAGTTGCTTAAACAAATCTGATAAGTAATCCAATTAATAAATCTAATTGCACCAACAATTGCATGCCTTTTTTTGAAAGCTCTTTTGCCGCTTCTGTACAAGATGTAGAACTTGGTGTCTAGGATCACCAAGTTGTTTCCTTGTGGACTATGTTGCACCTCTTTGTAGGTTGCCTTGAACAACTTCATCTTCACAAAAATATGATCTCAAAATTTCTTTCATGAGCCTAGGATTTTGGTGGATTGTTCTCCTCTTGTAGTCTCCTCCTTTTGCTATATATTTGAAAATATATTTATTTTTGAAGTGGTGCCTTTTTTTGTGAGAGGTAATCTCCAAATATCTTGGATTTGGTAGGCTTCTTCTATCTGAATCTTCCTTTAATCTTCTTGTAAAAGTTTGACTTTAGAAAGGATCTTCTTCTCAAGATTCTGAGTGTCTTGAGGTCTTCACTTGATTTTTCTTCTAGATTTGGTACTCCTTGCCAAATTCTTCTCCACTTGGGCTTGTTGTTGGATGATGATAATTTTCCCAAGTCCTTCATTATTAGGAGCTTCTCCTTGGTAGTGGATCTCTTCAATGAATTCTTATTTGATGATTTCTTTAGTAAGACTCTCCAAGCCTTTTATTGGATGCTTATTGATACCTCCCCAAGGTCTTTGATGTCACAACTACTTCTGGTCTTTCTTGAGATATTTTCTTCAACCTTATACTCCTAGAAGTTTTGGTGGTGAGATATTTCTCTAGATCTTCATTTCTACTACTTCTGGATTCGAGCAGGACTCTCCTAGTCCTTCTTCCAAGACTGGAAGTTCTTCTCTTGATATCTTTGCCTGTAAATGCTGGATTGATTCTAAAGAAGATACTCTTCCTAGATTTCTTGTAGGATGTTTTCCTGACTCACTAAATATCCTTTCCCTACAATAAATTATTGATACTAAAATATTAATATCCTTCTAAATCAGATACTCTCTTTTGGAGTCTTCAGGATCAAGGCTACTATGGCCTATTTTTTTTATTTGTGGAAAACATCTCAAAAGGGATGCCACTTTCGGGTAAGACCCAAGGAGGCAGGGGTATCCATTCCACCAAAAATTCCTAGGACTCGGACCTAGCCTACCACATTTGACATACTCAAGGAGCAAACAAACACACAACCAATTTAAAAATAAGTAAATAACAACAAAAATAATAAAATAAAATAAAAAACATGCTCCTTGAGTGTGTCAAAAATAAAAGCACAACCAAACACGCAAAATAAGATAAAAGAAACCACAACACAAACCACATAGAAAAACACAAGAACCACATAACAAAACACAAACAAGACAAAAAAAACATAACACTACAAAGACATAACCCAAAAAAACATGAAAAATAAACACAACCAAAACCTAAAAAATTAAAAAAATAAAATAAAAATAAAAATAAGAAACAACCAACAACAGACAATAAAAAAAAACAAAATACATAGAAAACACTCACACATAAAAACATGAAATAACACAAACAAAGAGAAACCCAAGAACAAGAACGAAAAAAACACAAGAACAATAACAAAAAACATTAAAAAAAAAAAACAAAAGAACCCACCCACCTTAAAAAACTAAATAAAACAAAAACAAAAAAGAAAAAAGAAAAAAAATGAACAAAACAATGACCTATCTAGACCAGAAGACTATTAAGGCAAGAATCAATAGACGAAACAAAATAAATAATAGAATGTGCTAGGGAACTAAAAAAATACTAAATGAACCAAAGAGAAGCAAAAAAAAAAATAAGAAGAAACTAGGTACCTTCAGAACTGGAGCCATCCAAATAAATGATAGAAAGAAGAGCTTCCATAATTTGAGAAGCCCACCATATAGGAGGGTGGCCATAACAAGTAAGATCACATTTGTCCAAAGCCCAATTAGCTAAATCATCGGCACTCTTGTTTTGATCTCTAACCACATGATTGTAATCAACTTTCAAAAATCCCATCTGGATTAACTGAATCTTCTCAATAATTATTTTTATTCTCCAATGCACCTTATGATTCTTAGAAGGAGTCTTCAAGATATTAATCATAAGTTGAGAGTCAGATTCAAATAACACCTTTTCCCATCCAACCTTAGTAGCCTCCTGAAGACCTCTAAGGATACCATACCCCTCAACAAGGTTATTGGAAAGAATACCCAAATTCTCAGCAAAAATAAAAACCAGGGAGCCATCTGAAAGTCTACTAATTCCTCACACACTGGATTTTCTAGGGTTCCCTCTAGAGGCTCCATCAGTATTGACTTTTCCAAAATTCTTAGGAGGAGGTTGCCAATTTCTAGTGCTATCCATCTTATTAATACTCACATTCTCTTTAAGTTGGTTACCCTTAGAAGTTTTAATATTCAATATTTGCATCACTTGATCCCATACTTGGCGGGAGTTTTGGGGGTGATTAAGGAGTTGATGGACTGATTCAACTAAGTTGGATATGGTCTTTTTCCAAATATAGTGAATATCCTTCCTATCTTGATTAAAAATTTGGTTGTTCCTTTCATTCCAAATATTCCAAAGAAGAATGGTAGAACCCATCCAAACTAACTGCCTAATAAAATGATCAACACCCTCTTGATTAGGCCAATCCCTCCAAAGCTATTCAAACATAAAAAAACTGGACCTGTAGCACCCTAAAATTGGTGCAGTAAAACTTTAATAATTACAATTACTTTAGTAATAATTCAAATTCAAATTTCAACCCCCAAAACCGCTTCCAAACCGCCACCTAATCCGTTTCCTCATTTTTCGTGCCATTTTTAGAGGTTGTTTTGATCGTTTGACGATATCATCGTCGATTAGACGATATCGCCTCAGATCGGATGATTTCGTCTGGACTAGGACGTCCAGATGATCTTGTCCCAAAACTAATTTTTCACAATTAGTCTCTGTTCCAATGACGTCTCTAATCCGGGTAGAAGTGTGTCTACGTCGTTAGAGACCCTCCTCGTTGGAGATCTCCTAAATTAGGATGATCTTCAACCTCCTAACCTCCCTCCTAAGCCTATTTAATCTTAGGTCCTCCCCTTCCCAACCCCTGGCTGAATTTTCTTGTAAATCAACCTTCACACGCATTAGAAAAATCTGCATTACCATCCACATTTGTTGCATCCAATTTTCTTGCAGGAACCTTATCATTTTTCAGCCGGAGTAAGCTTACATCGTCGTAGATGATCCTGTTCAGATCGGAGGTGATCCTATCAAATCAGGGATGATTTCGACTGCAATCTGCATTGGGGGCAATCAGTGCCTAGAGTTTGCATTTTTCTCTTTTCATCTGCTATTTTATTCTGCAAATAGTTAGTTTATTTATTATTTTTTGCTATTCTGCATCTTGGAGTTCACCCATGTAGTTTAATTGCATAATGAAATCATGATTAGCTATTAAAGTATTGCAACTCACTTGCATTTCTATTCAAATCGTGACAGTTTTGCCTAAACTTTCTCTCTCCTAAAACATGTCATGAAATCGCGACAATTTTTCCATCAAAACACATACTTAGACATAAAAACAAATTGCTCCAAGAACTCCTTGACATCAAAAACAACAACTACCAAGAGCTCCTTGACATCAATGACAATAATTAAACGTAGGCCAAGGCAATGTACTCAAGGTACCCAAAATTGCCAACAATCTCCCCCTTTGGCATTGATGGCAACCCTTTACTAAAAACACATCTTAAAGAGCCAAAACTGAAATCAATCCCTTTGAAGTTTTACTCCCCCTCACTTGAAGCTTTCCTCTTCACTTGAAGGTCTCCCCCTTACTCATATCTCTCCTCCTTACTCAAATCTCTCCCCCTTTGTCATCAATGGCAAAGGGTCACCTATGGGGCTTGGGACTAAGAATAAGCCTCTTAGCTTAGTCCCTCCCCCACCTCCTATTGAGGTGAATTAAAACAAGGTTGGGAGTGAAACCCCCATTAGACACTCATCATCATCAGTGTCTACAATTTCTTTGTCGGGCCTTTTCTTGAGCTCTTTGTTAATGTTTCTGTTCTTGGCACTTTTCCTGTTCTTGTTCTCATTATTTTTCTTGTCCACACTTTGATCCTTGGACCTATTTATACCATTGTTCCTGTTCCTGTACCTTGGAAGATCAGATCTGTACTATTTGGCTGTGTGACCTGTGTTGTTACACTTGTAACAAATTGCAACATCTTTTCTTTCAGGCATAGCTGTACTTTGAATCTGCCTGTTCTGACTAACCCAGTTCTTGTTATTTGCATTGCAAAAAATTGCCTTGTGCTCGAACTGATTACAAGAGTAGCAATACCCTTGAAATAAATTACGACTTCTAAAGTTATTGTTACCCTTCTTGATTTGAGACATACAATGTGCAGCCATATGTCCAAACCTGTAACACGCAAAACATCTACCGTGAAATATTCTTTTAATCGATCTCTTGGGTCCCGAGAACTTCTGTTTCACATTCAGAAATCTATTTTCTATTCCTGCACATTTATCACTCACAGAATCATGATCTGAAGTATTTTCTTCATCAAAACTTTCTTCTTTTTGAAATCTCTTGCTAGATTCCCCAACCCGTTTCTTATGCGGCTCAACAAAATCGAGACCTGTTTTATCTGTTGGATTTCTTTGATTTTTGATGAGAGACTTAACCTTTTTGGAGCTATCCTGAAATCTATAGAGCTTATCCTTGTAATCTTTATTTTCTTCTTTCAAGGAAACCATTTTCTACTCTAACTCATTATACTCAAGAATCTTAGACTCTAACTCATCCTTGTTCCTGTGTTTTGGCTATAGAGAAGTCAAGACTTTCTATAAGATCGTCTCTCTCCATACAACATTCATCTAACTTAACCTTGAGTCTATCATTCTTCTTTCTTTCCTTTTCCAAAGCATCGAGAGCATTATTGAGTTCACATTCAAGATTCTCTATTTGATTGCACTTTGAATTATCAAGACCTTTTTATGATTTCTTATTACTAGATGTGCTACCCTTTTCAAAAACCATACATGCATCTTCCTTATCATTTTTTGAAGCATCTTCATACATACTGTTGATAAGCAACACACCCCCACTGAAAAATGAGATTCCATCCTTAGAAAATTATGAACTTCCATTTTTGCAGCAGGGACCCTCTTGGTCATTTTCAGTTTTAAATCCATATTTTGCTTGCCTCCTTTTTAAAGTTGTGCTTTTTCTTGCATTTTAGCTGTGTTATCCAAGAATTCACTTTTTACATGCTAGAATCATTCATGCACAAGAAAATCTTGCACCGTTACCGAGAAAAATCCAGAAAACAGTTGCATAATTCATTGAAAAATCAAACTTTCCATTTTTGGTAGTGTCGCGATATCGCGACACTTCCATTTTCGGAAATGTCGCGATATCGCGACAGGTAAGTCAAAATGCGGCTAAGTGCCGAGAAGGTCGCGATTTCGCGACATGTCGCGAAATCGCGACAGTTTTTGGGAGAGAGAAGCAAGGCTGTACGGAGGGCGCGATTTTGCGACATGTCGCGAAATCGCGACATGTCGCATTTTCGCGGCGGGAGAGAGAAAATGGGCTGCAGGATGAAAAATCGGTTAAGTCAGAAACATGTTCCAAAATCGCGGTCCAGCGCGGTCACCGCATGCAGGTAAGGGAACTGTCGCGATATCGCGACGTGTTCTAAAATCGCGGCTGAAAATCAAGAAGCGTACGGAGGCCAGGAAGGGTCGCGATTTCGCGACATGTCGCGAAATCGCGACATGTCGCGTTTCGCGGCCGACGAGGGAGGAAGTTGCCGATGCTCTGGCAGGGTCGCGATTTCGCGACATGTCGCGAAATCGCGACATGTCGTAGAATCGCGGCAGGAGAGAGAAAGTCATAGTTGACCTGAAAGTGCATTCCGGCGGGAAACAGAAGGCTTCCTGGGGTAGCGACACGTGTCAAAGCGTGAATGAGACAAACAGAGGCCGACATGCAAGCTTATTTTGCGGATTTAATCTGTTTTTAATGTTTTAAGCTTACGATTTAATTAAAATGCTAATCTAATGCATCTTTTTGTCTTTCATGCGGGATTCCACCTGGCACTTACGGGACAACCGGGAAAGACCATAAAGGCGAAGATAAAGTGCGGATTTAGTCAAGGACCGCCATGCTAGGAGAGAAGCTGCCGGTGAGAGCATTCAACAACAAATTTATTGCGAGACTTGATAGCATGAAGACCATTTCAACTCGGGATGGATTTGCGGAGATCGAATTGATGGAGAAGTGGTGACTCATCCGGCTCACCGGCAGAATTAATGAAAGCATTTATTTGCAGTTGCGAATGAATGCAAGTTGCATTTTATTTTATCTTCTCCATTTATGGCGGTGATTGCACGATTTGCCGAAGGGTTAAGTTCTATCCGGACTTTGATTTTTAAATGGATTTTTATTGTAAAACCCGGGTCCTAGGGTTTAAGTGCGATAAGATTTAGGGTTTGAGCAAGATATTTTGGAAAAGATCAGGGTCTGTCATGAGTCTATAAATACAAATTCTAAATGTAATCGCGGGGAGGCGGAGACTTAGAAATAAAGGCTTATAAGCAATTTCTTGCAAATTTTGTGAAATCCTTTGTTTACGGACTTGGAGTTGATGTGCTTTAGCTTTTACGTGATAGCATGGCCGGGAGCCTAATCTTTTGCGAGTGTGATAAGTGTATTTTCTTTTGTTATCCGTTCCATTTAAAGTTTGTTAGATATATCTTTGTAAATCTGCCATTGTCAAGATTAAATATCTTTGTTAGGCTTCGGTTGTTCTATTATACTGCTAGGGGAAATTACAGATTTGGGGTTAAGTTTGTTCTAATTGCTCTGTCTTCCTTTGTGCGAGCTAGAGTCTGCAGGTGAAAGATACCGATTTTAACCAGTTGCCCCTTGGATTTATGATTTTCTGCTAGATCCGTTTCACTCTGCCTTGTGCTCTTAGTTGAAAGTGATCTTAGGCTAGTTGGACACTTTCTTCAGGGATTTGTTACGTTGTGAAGGCGATAGCATAGATAAGATTGACGAGTTTGGGTTTACAATTGATGTTTGATAAGCTTCTCTTTTCTACCTTACCCTACCCTCTCTTTGCTTTCAGTGAATGATCCATTTTTATTTTCTTTGTTTGCCTTTTATTTAAATCTGCTGACCCATGAGAGCTAGATCAAAGAATTCAAGTCAAATCCGATTGTCAACAACTTTTGCAACTCTCGAACAAGTTCGGGAACCCCCTGTAAGGTAACGAGAGCGATCCATATCGAAATCTATTCCGGAAGTGGAAAAGAGTGAATTGCCATTCGACCCAACTACGTAACTCGCACCTTGGATAACCAGCTAGATCCTAAAGATGAGTGGGATCGGTCCCGTGGGTGTCTCCGGAGCTTTCCTTGCCTTCATCCTTTTTCCCGGGGTGTGCATGAAAGCCGGGCCAACACCTAATTGGCGCTAGAAGGAGGGCCAGGAACATCTCCGTTCTTAGTGCACTTGAGTTGAGAAATCCATTTGTATGTGGGCAAAACTGTATTTTATCCAAAGTCTGGTAGCCAATTTTCCCCTCCTCCTCAACCAACACCTAATTGGCGCTAGAAGGAGGGCATGAACTCAGTTCAAGTATTGTAAGGGCATAACAGCAACATTTGAAGGACCCACAGTGAACTCCAGACAGTTTTATAAATTGTCAGTACAGTTTTATAAATTGTCGATACGTTTAAATTGTGTCGTTTAAATTATCGGTGCGGTTTTAAATTGTCGGTGCGGTTTTTAAATTGTCGGTGCGAGTTTTTGAAAGTTGTCGGTACGAGTTTTAAAATTGCGGAGAGAAGGCCTTAAGTTCAGTGGTTTGTTAAGAACAGTTCTATCATCACTTGCAGTTATCCAATTACAAATCAGAACATCACTGTCAGCCAAGTATTAATGGCAAATTGGTTGGGCCCCACCGCTTTGAACATTCCGGGTATAGCCCATGACCTGCCCAGAAGTCCAGAAAGGTATCTCCCTAGGTACAAACATGATGGGACAAGAACTGCAGAAGAACATCTGCTAGCTTTTAAAAATGCTTTAAGATTGTTGAATATACAGCATGAAGATGTTGCCTGCAGATTGTTCCCGTTCACTCTCCGGGGAGGGAGCTTATGGCTGGTTTTTAAACCTCACCGGCAATTCCATTACTAGTTGGGATGATCTAGAGAAAGCTTTTATATCACGGTTCGGTGAAGTGATAGATCCCGACATTTTATATCGGCAATTTTCCAGCATCAAGAGAGAGTCGGGAGAAAGCGTCGGGTCTTTCAATATGAGGTTCCAAAGAGCTTACGGTAGAATGATGGCCATTACATCCCAAATGCAAATCTGGCCTTAGAAATCTACAAGAATGCATTGGATTCGGTGACCTCTATTTTCCTCAAGAGAGACATTAATATTACAACCCTGGCAGGGGCTTATAAAGAAGCCTTAATTCTTGAAAGACAGCTAGGACCTCAAATTCTGAGCGGTCCTTTGATATCCTATGTTACACAGAACATGCCTATTCCAGACCCCATTCCACATCATGAGTTAGTGCCAACATGTCATGCTCTACCCAAGGAGACTCCGTTAACTGTCACATCCACTCAGCATGTGCAAAATACAGAGAAGAGTTTTGACAAATTCAAAGTGCAGGTGCTTGAAGTGAACGGTTGTGATACGGCACCACCCAAATCGAAGTTTTTCCTGGTGAGTTAAATTTTCCTGGAGATCAAAGAAATATTGATATTTCTAGTTCACCCAAAAATAGTACAACCGGGGTTTCGGATTCTGTCACTTTTCCCGAAGAGACGAGAAAGTCTTGTACGGACTTACGTGGATGAAATGCAAGATTTTCAACGAGTTCAAAATGGACAGTTATGACTTGAAATGTGAGAGTCCAGAACTTAATAATGATCCTTCCTCATCAGAGGATGATGAAAGTGAGATTCAATCTCACTATGCAGAAGTAACTGAGGAGGATAGCATCATTGAGGATATGAGGGAACTTAAAGCTGACATCACCCTCTATGAACTGCCTCAGATTGTTGGACAAAACATTAACTTGATTGAGGCTTACTCTGGACCACCTGTTGAATTTCAAGAAAAGGAGGAAAAGGTAGTAAATATGAATGTGGTCAGCCAACTTGGAATTGATGAACCTTGTCTCAACATAAGCACTGCAACTTCGAACATAATGTCAAAGAGGAGGCTATAAAGCGTGTTGATGCGAGATATTGGAGTTTATGATTTGGCAAGCTGAAAAGGTGAGAACGATTACTGACCCTAATCAATAACAACAATGATGTTTGGACATTGCACATTGATGAGGTTAAGTCTAAGCAAGGCTCAGGTGAAAAGGAAAATTGTAAGCATTCTGCTAGAGGGATAAAAATTGAAGTCCTGGATATTGAAGCGGTGCGGCAACCACAAAATGTTCAAGTTGTTAAGAACCGGGGCATACGAGATAAAACATGATTTCTTTCGGTTGTCACATCAATTTGAAAATGTGGTGGTGCAGGTGCTGTCAAGGTTTTAAAGTATTTGATCCTGGGGGTTTTTTACATTCGGTCCTTTTGAAAGAACTACTGCAAACCCTTTAATTAGAAGCATAAACATGTTATCATATGATTTGTTATTATATGATTTGTTTAATTTGAAGGAGTTGCGGATTTGTTTTCAAATGGGACGGGGAAGACGATAAACCCAAGTCTTTCCCAGGATAGCAAATTTTTGAAGCACGATGCGGAGTGCATTTCGTCAACGGGACTCGAAAGGTAATTTTTTTTAAATTACTTGCATGGTCAAAATTTTTTAAAGCACCATTTCTCTGCTTTCCCAACTGCTGCATTTTTTGAGTATGAAGGGAAGTTGTAACATATGTATGCATTGTAAATAAGCTTTGAAGTTTTTCAGTTTTATTTCTTTGTCAGTGCAGTTTTTATTTCAATGTATGTGCAGTTTTAATCTGTTTCGAGTTTAATTTTAATGCTCTGCGATTTTAATTTATTTGTTTTCGGTTTATTTCTTTGTCGGTGCGGTTTTATTTTTAAATGTACGTACGGTTACGATTTCAATTTTCTTTAGTTGTTTTTCAGTTTTAGCTTGTGTAGTTTATTTCTTTTGTCAGTGCTTTTTATTTCCTTTCTTTGTCTTTTTATTTTAGCTTGCTTTTATTTAGTACGAGTCTTTTCTTTATTGCATTTCTTTTTCTTTCTTTGTCTGTACGATTACGATTACGATTTAATTTATTTCGATTTGCGATTTTTTATTTGCTTCAATTCTTTTAGTTTATTTCTTTTATTACTGTACGGTTTTTATTTTCTTCCTGCTTTTCCTTTTCTTTGTTATCTATACGAGTCTTTTGTTTTAGGTTATTTTATTTTGTTGCTTGTGCGGTTTTGTTTGTTTATTTTAATTTATTTGCTTCGAGTTCTTAGTTTATTTGTTTTAGCTTAATTTTCTTGCCTGTCAGTGTGCTTTGCATCCTTTGTAAATAGCCTTGCGGTTTGTTTTATTCCTTTGTACATACAGTTGTGCGATTTCGGTGTTTAGTTTATTTTATTTGCAGTCTGTGCAGTTTTGATTCTGTTTTGCTTTAAAGCCTGTGCCTGTCCTTGGAATTCTGTACAAAGTCCTTTGGCTTCTAAAATTCTATTTTTTAACCTCTTCCTGAGCAATCAATGAAAAGTCGGCCTGCTGAAAATTGTTTTATTCCTAGGTGATAAATCCTCAATCCGAGTGCCTCCCCATTCTGCTCATTATTCTAATTGAGATAGTACGCTTGCACTGAAGCTGTGGAACTATTTTGTTATCCGGGATGAAGGTAGAGAGATGATTGGATCTTGTGTCTTACTTGCCACGAGTTGTTTTAATGATAGAAAAACTGCTATCTTTGTTTAGTTGGAGGAACTCCAGGGAATCCAAGAAAAGTTTGGTTATAAGAGGGGACTATGGTTCATGCAATTATTTGGGTGTCACCAGAGGCTATCAATGCCTAGACTGAAACAGTTCCAGATTGATCAAATATTAAAAGAAAATTGTAATTTCTCTAAGGTCTTCCAGATAGTGATATATTTCAAAAAGAAGAGAGATAAAAAAAAAGAGAGATAAGAAAAAAAAGAAAAAGAAAAAAAAAGAGTTATATGATCAAAAGAGGCAGCCAATATTAGATTACGCCCTACGAGTTGTAAATTGGGTCGTGTAAATCTAAAGGGTAACTCTGTCTAGAGTTTGTAAAAAGCTAAACTAGTAAACAGAGCTCTACTCGGTTTCCCCATTTACAATCTAGAAAAGTTGATTAATCCAAGTTTATCATTCAATTCAGTCATCCTTGAAGAAAGTTCTATACCCTTTGAAATTGCACATCAGAAATCTTCCTTGAAGTAATCCGACCTAGTATGTCCTTGGGAAATTTTAACGGGTGGCGGTTAGTAGTCAATTTATTGTGAAGAATGCACGTGGCAAGGCATGATGCATGGTCTTTTTGTTTTGAAACCGGAGTCTTGGGTTCTAAAATAGTGCTACTATTTTACCCATAGATATCGCCATTTGTTGATAAGCAACACACCCCCACTGAAAAATGAGATTCCATCCTTAGAAAATTATGAACTTCCATTTTTGCAGCAGGGACCCTCTTGGTCATTTTCAGTTTTAAATCCATATTTTGCTTGCCTCCTTTTTAAAGTTGTGCTTTTTCTTGCATTTTAGCTGTGTTATCCAAGAATTCACTTTTTACATGCTAGAATCATTCATGCACAAGAAAATCTTGCACCGTTACCGAGAAAAATCCAGAAAACAGTTGCATAATTCATTGAAAAATCAAACTTTCCATTTTTGGTAGTGTCGCGATATCGCGACACTTCCATTTCGGAAATGTCGCGATATCGCGACGGGTAAGTCAAAATGCGGCTAAGTGCCGAGAAGGTCGCGATTTCGCGACATGTCGCGAAATCGCGACGATTTTGGGAGAGAGAAGCAAGGCTGTACGGAGGGCGCGATTTTGCGACATGTCGCGAAATCGCGACATGTCGCATTTTCGCGGCGGGAGAGAGAAAATGGGCTGCGGGATGAAAAATCGGTTAAGTCGGAAACATGTTCCAAAATCGCGGTCCAGCGCGGTCAACGCATGCGGGTAAGGGAGCGTCGCGATATCGCGACGTGTTCTAAAATCGCGGCTGAAAATCAAGAAGCGTACGGAGGCCGGGAAGGGTCGCGATTTCGCGACATGTCGCGAAATCGCGACATGTCGCGTTTTCGCGGCCGACGAGGGAGGAAGTTGCCGATGCGCTGGTAGGGTCGCGATTTCGCGACATGTCGCGAAATCGCGACATGTCGGAGAATCGCGGCGGAGAGAGAAAGTCATAGTTGACATGAAAGTGCATTTCGGCGGGAAGCGAGAAGGCTTCACTGGGGTAGCGACACGTGTCAAAGCGTGAATGGGACAAACGAGAGGCCGACATGCAAGCTTATTTTGCGGATTTAATCTGTTTTTAATGTTTTAAGCTTCGATTTAATTAAAATGCTAATCTAATGCATCTTTTTGTCTTTCATGCGGGATTCCACCTGGCACTTACGGGACAACCGGGAAAGACCATAAAGGCGAAGATAAAGTGCGGATTTAGTCAAGGACCGCCATGCTAGGAGAGAAGGCTGCCGGTGAGAGCATTCAACGACAAATTTATTGCAGAGCTTGATAGCATGAAGACCATTTCAACTTCGGGATGGATTTGCGGAGATCGAATTGATGGAGAAGTGGTGACTCATCCGGCTCACCGGCAGAATTAATGAAAGCATTTATTTGCAGCTGCGAATGAATGCAAGTTGCATTTTATTTTATCTTCTCCATTTATGGCGGTGACTGCACAGATTTGCCGAAGGGTTAAGTTCTATCCGGACTTTGATTTTTAAATGGATTTTTATTGTAAAACCCGGGTCCTAGGGTTTAAGTGCGATAAGATTTAGGGTTTGAGCAAGATATTTTGGAAAAGATCGGGAGTCCGTCACGAGTCTATAAATACAAATTCTAAATGTAATCGCGGGGAGGCGGAGACTTAGAAATAAAGGCTTATA
The DNA here is from genome assembly GCA_028583015.1 of Wollemia nobilis. Classification (NCBI taxonomy): domain Eukaryota; kingdom Viridiplantae; phylum Streptophyta; class Pinopsida; order Araucariales; family Araucariaceae; genus Wollemia; species Wollemia nobilis. Next base: position 12,942,304 of record JAQPPZ010001125.1, read on the forward strand.
AGCAATTTCTTGCAAATTTTGTGAAATCCTTTGTTTACGGACTTGGAGTTGATGTGCTTTAGCTTTTACGTGATAGCATGGCCGGGGAGCCTAATCTTTTGCGAGTGTGATAAGTGTATTTTCTTTTGTTATCCGTTCCATTTAAAGTTTGTTAGATATATCTTTGTAAATCTGCCATTGTCAAGATTAAATATCTTTGTTAGGCTTCGGTTGTTCTATTATGCGCTAGGGGAAATTACAGATTTCGGGTGTAAGTTTGTTCTAATTGCTCTGTCTTCACTTTGTGCGAGCTAGGTCTGCAGGTGAAAGATACCGATTTTAACCAGTTGCCCCTTGGATTTATGATTTTTCGCTAGATCTGTTTCACTCTGCCTTGTGCTCTTAGTTGAAAGTGATCTTAGGCTGATTGGACACTTTCTTACGGGATTTGTTCAGTTGTGAAGGTGATAGCATAGATAAGATTGACAGTTTGGGTTTACAATTGATGTTTGATAAACTTCTCTTTTCTGCCTTACCCTACCCTCTCTTTGCTTTCACGTGAATGATCCATTTTTATTTTCTTTGTTTGCCTTTTATTTAAATCTGCTGACCCATGAGAGCTAGATCAAAGAATTCAAGTCAAATCCGATTGTCAACAACTTTTGCAACTCCTGAACAAGTTCGGGAACCCCCTGTAAGGTAACGAGAGCGAGTCCATATCGAAATCTATTCCAGAAGTGGAAAAGAGTGAATTGCCATTCGACCCAACTATGTAACTCGCACCTTGGATAACCAGCTAGATCCTAAAGATGAGTGGGATCAGTCCCGTGGGTGTCTCCGGAGCTTTCCTTGCCTTCATCCTTTTTCCCGGGGTGTGCATGAAAGCCGGACCAACACATACTAGCAACCAATTCATTATTTGTGCAATCATCCTCAAGGTGCCCAAAATTTCCACATCTAAAGCATTTCATGATCGTGAATTTATGTTTCGATTCTTCCTCTTTTTTTGAAATGAACAACATCTCATTTTCATTATCACTGGAAGAGCTTTCACTATTACTACTAGAACACTTACTTACTTTGTCCAAATATAAGCTCTTCTTGTTCTTGTGTGAATACCTCTTTTCTTGATTGCTGTGATCATCTTTGTTCTTTCTGTAATACCTATGCTTTTCAGAATCCTTGCTTTTAACATCCTGTATATCTTCATCACTTTCATCTTTGGAAATAGTACAGTCAGTAGCATAATGACCATACTTTCCACAGTTGAAACATCTTATATTTTTCTTGCTTTTGTGCTTTCTAGATAATTTGCCTTTCTTGCTATAATATGCTTCTTCCTCACTAGAAGACTCATCACTTTCTTGAATCTGTTTGCCTTTTGATTTCTTGGTAGCTTTGAAAGCTGCCTCTTTCTTTATATCAACATTCACTTGAGTTCTCAGCTCAAAAGCTGCAAAAATACTATGGAGCTCATCCTTTTTCAACTTATCTAAATCTTTGGCTTCCTCAATAGCAGAAATATTTTCACTAAATCTATTAGGAAGAGATCTTAAAATCTTATCACACACATCATTTTTAGCAAGTTCAAGACCTAAGTCTTTCATGGAGTTCACAATCTCATCCATCTGAAGCATGTAGTCACTAATATTTTCATCGTCATTCATCTTGAGTTGTTCAAACATACTTTTAAAATGTCTCAATTTGGCCTTTCGCACATTTGCATCACGTGTATGAACAACCTGTAATTGTTTCCACATTTCACTGGCTGTATTGCAGTGAATAACTTTGGTAAGATCAGCCTTCTGTAAACCCTTCAGGATTGCATTCATGGCTTTTGAGTTGCTATGATGTAGGAGCCTGTCTTCTTTAGTATAAGGACAATTTACAAGAATGGTGTACCCATATTCAATAACTTCCCATACCTCATTACCAAGAGCCATAAGATAGACTTTCATTATTGCACTCCACAGACCGAAATCTGATTCATCCAGAATAGGTGCTGCATTGCCACCTAAAAAATCCATTGCATTCTTAACCAGTTCTTCCTTTTGGCTGTAAAATTTTTTCGAAGAAACCTGCTCTGATACCAATTGAAGAACACAAGCTTATACTAAGAGGGGGGGGTGAACAGTATAAGACCACTTTTAACTTTATCTTTCAATACAGCTTTCAAACCACTAACATGCAGAATAAAGATAGTAGTAATAATAGCAGTAAAACAATGCACAAAATGCAATCCACAAAGTGACACAGTAATTTACGTGGTTCACCCAAGGTGGGCTACTCCACGGATAAAAATTTTCTTCTAAAAGTTGTATCAAAGTCCTCTGGGAATCCTTCTCGATTACAATGTTTATGAGCCACAGCTCAAAGGAGACACCTTCCCCTAATTTAACTTTGGCTGGTGATCCTCTAGAAGACCTCTATCTCTTCTGCCCTTAGCAAGTGGAACTCTATCCATAGAAGACACCTGTCTTCCCTGCTCTGGCTGGAGATCTCTGTCCTCAACTCTATCACAGCAAGCTGGTCCTCTTTTTTGTACCAAAACATAGTCCTTCGATATGGCACAAATCTGTCCTCTTCCTCTTTTCTTTTCTATTATAGTTCCTACTTGGTCGAAACAAAATTTTCATAGTCTACACAAAGACAACAACACTCGATCAAATTATACTCTTCTATGAAAAACTTAGCAGCACATTCTTTGCGCATACAGTAGCACAGTCTTCACATAAATAGCAGCACAGTCTTTGCATGAACAGTAGCATAGTCTTCCAAACTTAGACGATTTGATGAAATGCACTCTTATACTGCAATCGAACTTCACACTCTACTTTTTTGATGATCGAACCTCACTATCGCACTAAATCAACGAACGCCACTTTTCAAACTCACACTTTGATTGATTTCCAAAACTGCTCAAACATCCCTCCTTTAATACTCTCAATATCAAGTTGAAATCTTGTTCTTAGTTAGCTATTCAACCTTCAATCACGTTGGCTATAAAACCTTGCGCTGCGTAGGCCCAGATTTAACTCTATCGGCTTCACTGCCTCCCTGAAGCTTCTGGCATGAAACTTCAACATGTCGCGATATCGCGACACCTTTACCTACCGTACACCCTCTATAGCTTGCTGTAGTGATATCACGACGCTTTTGCTTTTGTATGCTTCCTTCGCTCTTCTGTCATAAAATCATGACACTTTTGCCTTTCGCTGACATCATCTCACTTTTGTCGTGATATCACGATGCTTTAGACTTCAAAGCCTTCTTCTCCGCTTCTATCGTGAAATCGCAACACCTTTGCCTCTTGCTGATGTCATCAGCAACTCTATCACAAAATCATGATGCTTTAGACTCCAAAGCCTTCTTCTCAGCTTCTATCGTGAAATCACAACACCTTTGCCTCTTGCTGACGTCATTTGCAACTTTGTCATGAAATCACGACACTTCTTGCTTCTTCAACCTTTTCTCTGTTTGCACTAGCAAAAATGGAACATGTCGCAAAATCGCGATGCTTTCACTGCCTTAAGATCTTTTCTGCCAACTGCTCACGAAACTGGAACATGTTGCGAAATCATGACGCTTTCGCTGCCTTAAGCACTTTTCTGCCAACTGCTCACGAAACTGGAACATGTCACGAAATCGTGATGCTTTCATTGCCTTAAGCACTTTTTTGCCAACTGCTCGCGAAACTAGAACATGTCACAAAATTGTGATGCTTTTGCCAATTGCAAGCTGCCAACTCAACCTATTGTAAAATCGTGACACTTTCTGCATCTGTACTTCTTTGAAACATGTCATGAAATCGTGACACTTCCTGTAACTCAACACTGCCAACTCAACTTGTCGCGAAATTGCGACACCTTCTGCAACTAAACATTGCCAACTCAACTTGTCACGAAATCGTGACAGTTTTGCCTAAACTTTCTATCTCCTAAAACATGTCACAAAATCGTGATAGTTTTTCCATCAAAACACATACTTAGACATAAAAACAAATTTCTTCAAGAACTCCTTGACATCAAAAACAACAACTACCAAGATCTCCTTGACATCAATGACAACAATTAAACTTAGGCCAAGGCAATGTACTCAAGGTACCCAAAATTGCCAAAAAATAGTACAACTTAGATTCATTTGGCCAAACCTAGGACTCGAATGTTTAAAGCTAAAATTGAACACATTAAACACATTCCCAACCTAGGTGTGGAAACTGCCATTCAAACATTTCCTGGTGAACCCACCATCCATCAAAAAATCACCATAATACACCTCCCTCGAGAGGCGGGACCTTCGCAAGGCCTCTCAGTCCGAGGTACCGTGCCATCCTTTTCACATCCCCCTTCCGGGCATGGATCCTATAGCCTGAAGGTAAGGGTGTGAAAAATTTGGAGCGATACATTTTTGGTGAACCCGATGTGAATGCATTTTAAACCTTTTGAAAACAAAAAAAAATAAAACAACCAAAACATAGATGCATTTCAAATCATTTAAAATTAATAAGTTGCATATCATGTTTCGATGGTAGCTCCTAAGAAAATATTAGCAGTTACTATAAATGTTGAAAACCAATTAGCAGCCATAGAAATCAATTCTGTGCTTAGTGTGCCTGAAACAGATAGAAATCAACTTTTGTGGGATGAACTTGATAGGAGACTAGGTGTCATTTCATCTAGGTCAACAAAACTTAAAAAAATCAAGAGGCTTGTCCTAGATAGAATCCTGGATCCTCATCAACTCATATTTTATCATGAACTTCAGAGAGCATGCCATAGATGGTTAGCTTATAGGAGAGCTCTTGTGTCTTCAAAATTGTTCACCTTCGAGGAATACCTCGAAAATGCAGCCACTATACACCAGTTCCTAGGTCGTGTAGAAGACCAAGAGGTCATTCTTACGGATAGGGAAATATGGAAGAGAGTTCCTAGAGTTGTGTTATATCGAGAGTATTGCCACGAGATTTACTTTTATCAACCAAAATCTGAGACAGATAATATCACTATAGCACTTTTCATTAAATTCTTGAAAGAAAATTTTCAATTTGAAGAAGAACACTTCATGACTCCTGAAGAACTTGAGCCCATTAATGACATTTATAAATTATTTATAGAAAAATAGATCATTACTTTCAGTATTATTTCTTGCATTTATTGTGTTGTTTGATATCTTTACAATATTATTACAAAAACAAGAAAAACTAAAAACATAATAAAAACCAAAACATTTCATTTTAAATATTGTAGTAGGTATATAATTAATATATACCTCTTAAGTGAGTTGTATATATATATATATATATATATATATATATATATATATATATATATATATATATATATATATATATATATATATATGCTGAAATCTAAATTGAGCACAATGCCTAAACTTAGGAATGGTAAACAAACTGAAGGAGAAGAAGAAGATTGGTTAGGCGACAAAACAAGAAACCCAAATGTCCTTCCTGAGGATCCAATTTCGGAAGGAGAAACTCTAGATCAACCAGAAGATGACCTAGGTGAAGACAATGAACAAGAATAAAATGTTAAAGAGGATGGATCCTCATCCCCTAGAGTAGCTCCAGATGGAACTATTGCTTTTGATAACTTAGATCATTTCTGGAAATTTTTCAATAACATTGGTGCTCTTAATATGGTAGTTCGTATTGATAAAGGGCAAATTAGTGACACTCAAGTAGCCATGGAACATATGTTTGATGTGCACACTAATCCCTTGTCTTTTATTGATCAAGAAAGTGATAAGGCTGGACCATCCAATAGAGATATGGTCACTATGATTCAAAACATGCCAAAATAGCAGGTTACCCAACCTCCTAAGGAACTTGTTATTGAGCCTAAAATAATTCCCACACAAAAGAAAACTTCCTTCATTGCTTTACTTCGCCAAACTATTGATCAATATGCTTCAAGTAAACAAAAACCTAAAATGAAGCCAAACACCAATTTTCAACAATCTGGAATACAACATAATACAACTTCAAAATTCCTTCATAACACCTTTCCTACCAACAATTTACACAATAGCAATATAGCATCTAATCTCCATGTCCCTCCATCATATGCTCACAAATCCCATATCAATGCCCTACCGAACCAATATGGTGGGCAAACTAGTAATCTGGAAGCCATGGTGAAACAGATAGCTTTGCGTATGGACCAAATAGATCCCTATCATCCCTCGTACAATTATCGAGAGATATGTAGTCAACCTTTGGATCCCATAGTTGTAGCACAACCGTACCCTAAGCATTTTCCCATGCCCATCCTGCCTATATATAAAGGAACCGAAGATCCCATAGAGCATCTTCGCATGTTTAGGATAGCATGTCATGATATATCACATGATGACTTGCTATTACTAAAAATGTTCCTAAAAAGTTCAGGTGGAATGGCATTAGAGTGGTACTATCAATTGCCCACTCATTCTTTGAGAAACTTTGAAGAAACAGCTGAATCTTTTGTCCATCAATTTAGTGCCTACATCGAGAGGCATGTCACCATTAAAGATTTATACAACTTAAAACAATATAAAGATGAATGTTTTGCTGATTTCTTAGCTAGATGGAGGCAGTTGATAGGAAAACTACACTTTGTGCTACCTTATAGGGAAATGTTGGACATTTTTATCAATAATTTGCAAGAACAAATATCTTATGAGTTATCAACTACTACTTTAACTACCTTCGATCAAGATATAGATTTAGCTTGAAGAGTAGAAGATGCCCTCATTAGGAAAGGCCAACTTAGGAAGAAAGATGATGAGAAAAAATCCAAAAATCAATATAAAAACAAACAAGTCGTAGGTGACGGAGTCACTGATAGCAAAAATGTTGCTAATATCAATGCAATGAAAACAACAAAAAAAATTATATTGAAACCTCCTGATAAACCTCCTCAAGAATTTACTAGATTGAATCAACCATTATCAACTATTCTACCTCAATTACTCGAAAGAGGTTTAATTCAATTACTAGCTATCCAGGAACCTGATCCAACTATACCCGAATACAGAGCTGACTTACACTGTGAGTTCCATAGAGGACCTGGACACTCTACCAATGCTTGTAAAATGTTGAAACATAAAATACAAGATCTAATTGATAATAATGAAATGGAGGTGCAAGCTTTCCAACCTAAACAAAATGCTCCTAATAATTCTCAAAAGAACATTCCCCAAAATCAAAATCAAAATGCTAATCGATCATTAGAAATATTTCAACACCCTTTACCAAGACATGGTAAAGAGGTGGCTAATCAAATCGAACATCATAATGTTCCTCCTCCTACCCGATATGTAGGAACTATTAGCAGACATTTACCTAATCATGATTTACAAAAATTTGACACAACTTTATCCATGGTCACAACCAGGCCCCTACATAATACTCAAACTCTAGATCCTAGTGATATAGAATCAGATACTAAAAGTGACATGGAAATCACTTCAAACCAATCGAATAGTTCTGAAAACGAATCAGATCCTATTCAACCCATCACAGATGCTATGGTTCCAGAAGAACCATTTCCTAGAAGAATTACTACTCGACCCTCTTCTAATCAATTCCTCCCTAATGAACAAGCTATAAATGCTAGACCAAGATCTATTCAACGTCCTCAATACAACATTGTAGGTACCATCAGAGTCGTTACCTGACAACAGGCTCAAAATTCTCGACAAGAACCAAACCAGAACGATGGATCAGCTCCATTTGTTTTGAAAAATCCCAATAAAGGGAATCATGCTCCCAATGTTCAACTTAAACCCCCTTACAATATTAATGAGCAATTATCCAATACTACAGCCAGAATTTCTCTCTTGGATTTATTAAGATCTTCTCCTACCCATAGAGATGAATTAATGCTTACATTAAGCCAAATGATGGTACCTCAAAATATTCAACTTGAAGCCATGGCCAATACTATCATCACTCGAGAAGTCGATTGTATTGACTTCCGGGATAAAGATATCCCACAACACAATTTACATAAGGATAACCCCTTATATATTACTGCTCTAATTGGAGATGTAGCTATTAAAAGAGTCCTGATTGATAATGGTTCATCTCTAAACATTTGCACTTTTGACTTCTACCAACAATTTGGCTTTAGAAGTGATGAAATGAAGAAAACTAACATGATTATCAAAGCTTTCAATGAAGAAACACAAGAAATGTGTGGAGTTATTACCATCTCGTTGCAAGTTGGTCCTTGAACTCTAGATACAACCGTGTTTATTGTACATTGCCCCGCATCGTACAATATACTCTTGGATCGTCCTTGGATCAATGCAATGCAGGCTGTCCCATCAACTTTACACCAATGTGTTAAATTCGAATTTAAAAATCAGTTGGTCACTATCCACGGTGATCCTAGACCCTTTGATATGTGTGCTTTGGCAGAGCCTGTTGGAGTTCAATTTTGCCCTGCTTTGTCATCCACACATCCTAATTCTTATTTTTCATCTAAAACTGTGAAACGCACACCCATAACTTCACCTATTTCCCCTCCATTCATTTAACCCTCATATATAGATCAACAATCTTCTACACAAACCACTCTAGAACCTCAAAAAGACCTTCAATCTACAACCAATCCTTCATGTTCCATCCCTATAATTTCAAAACCTATAGACCCATCTATTAACACTTCCACATTATCAACATCTATCATGCCTTCCAAATCTAAAGATATAGGGAATGATCCTTCTACATCTTATGCTCTTTTTGATGAAATTTTACTTGATTTATCTCAAATTTTAATATAAAAAAAAACAAATGCTTCTATGCAAAATGCCATTATCTTAAATAACTTGCCGCCATCTCCTCGTACTTTGGGCCTCCCACAACCTATGGGAAGTATTTACCAAGTCGGGAGTTGTGCCTTCATTTATAAAGGATATGACTGGGGAAGAATACCTCGAAATATCAAAACTCATCATGAGGGATATGCTCGATGTTATTTTACTAATGAGTATATTAAAGCTAAACCTATAATGCTTAAAATGGGATATAAAGGGAAAGGCTTGGGACCTTTCCAAAATGGCATGAAAGAACCTTTCAAGGTAGAACCGCGGCCTGCCCGCTGTGGTGTGGGCCTATTTCCTACTAAGGGTCAACCCTTCCCTTTTGAATATGATGATCAACTTATATGTTATCAAGATTATTTGAATAGGCATGATGATTTGCCTCTAAAAAATCAGCCATTTACATGTAACATGCTATCCATAGCTTACCCTAAAATGATTGCTGAATCCGATGAGGAGTTGGAAGGAGATATTTTCCATGATGTCTCCATTGAAGAGATGTTACATAATGGTTTTTATTTTGATGGTTCTATACCAACTATAGCCCAACTTGAGACCACTAATCCTCAAGATGAATTATCCAACTTAACCTTAAAAGAATTACAAGAATTGGGTGTTTCACCCGCCCCACCTAATTTTGAAAGAGATCTACACATGGAAGTAGAAAACATCATTAAAATTAATATTGGAACTAAGGATAGTCCTCACATAATCAATATTGGATTAGAATTAAGTCAAGAAAAACAAGAGCAATACATTGCATTCCTTAAAGAATATGAAGATGTCTTCGCTTGGACATACGAAGATATGCAGTGTCTGGACCCTTCCGTAGTCATGCATCACCTAGTAGTCCATCCGGATGCTAAACCTGTTAAACAAAAACTTAGAAAAATGCATCCCAAAGTGGCCTTACTAGTTAAAGGGGAGTTAGAAAAACTCCTGAATGTTGTCTTTATACAAGCTATTGATTATGCTGAATGGATCTCAAATGTAGTTCCAATCACCAAGAAAGAAGCTACCAAAGTTAGGGTTTGCACAGATTTTAGAGATATTAACGCTGCATGCCCTAAAGATGATTTTCCTCTTCCAAACATGGACCAAATAATTGATTTTACTGTCGGGAGTGGGATGATGTCCTTAATGGATGGATTCTCCGATTATAATTAGATCAGGATAGCTCCTGAAGATCAGGCTAAAATAGCCTTTATTACCCCCTAGGGTACCTTTTGTTGGAAAGTGATGCCATTCGGCTTAAAAAACGTAGGTGCAACCTATCAACGAGCTATGACTTATATTTTTCATGATATGATGCATGATATCCTACATGATTATGTAGATGATATTATAGCTCGCTCTATTCATGAAGATAACCATTTTGATGATTTGAGAAAAGTTTTTAATCGATTAAGAGAATATCTTATTCGATTAAATCCAGCCAAATGCATATTTGGAGTTAAGTCCGATAAACTATTAGGGGTTATATTTTCTTTATGTGGTATCAAAATTGACCCTCTCAAGATTGTGGCTATCACTGATATGCCCGCACCTACCAATATATCTGAATTACGAAGTTTAGAAGGTAAGCTTCAAGCTATCCGTCACTTCATCGATAAGTTGGTGGACAAAACCGGTCCCTTTCTTAAGCTCCTTAAGAAGGATGTCCCTTTTAATTGGGACGACGAATGTAAGGAAGCTTTTGAACTTCTCAAGCAATACCTCCTTAACCCACCTGTGCTTTCATCGCCTAGACCTGATCGCCCATTTCTCCTGTATATTTCAGCTTTAGATTCTGCCTTAGGAGCTATGTTAGCTCAACTTGATGATGCAAAGAGAGAACGTGCTAATTATTATATTAGCCAAACCTTCATCAGTTATGAAACCCGCTACATAGCGTCAGAAAAAATATGTCTAGCATTCGCGTTTGCTACGCAAAAATTATGCCATTATATGCTTAGTCAAAAAACTTATGTCATTGCTAAATATGATCCCTTGAGGTATCTCATGAGTCGACCTTATTTATCGAGTCGTACAGCCAAGTGGGTTCTTGATCTAAGCGAGTTTGACCTCACGTTCATAGGATAGAAGTCTATTAAGGGTCAAATCATAGCAGATCAATTAGCTACTGCACCCTTACAGTCTACCCATCCCATCATCATTGAGTTTCCTGATGAATGTCTTCAATCGAGGCGGACGCAGTTGAACAATGGTCCTTATACTTTGATGGAGCCCGATGCATGAGTGGGAGCTGGTGTGGGTATTATTTTAATATCCCCGCAAAAACATCTTATTCCTTTGTCCTTTAAATTAACATTTGCTTGCACCAATAATACTGGTGAATATGAAGCTCTAATCCTTGGATTACAAGCTGCCTTGGCGCTAAAAATTAAACATCTATTAGTTTTTGGTGATTCTCAACTTGTTATAAATCAAATTAATGAAGTCTATCAGACTAGAGATGAGAAATTGCACCCATATAAAGCATATGTTTTGCAACTATTATCCTTGTTTGATACAGTTACTTTGGAAGCTATTCCGTGAAATAGCAACCGTGCAGCTGACGCTATGGCCGCAGCTACATCTCTTCTGCCCTTGGAGTTAGGCAGCGAATATGCCACCATCATTATTCGTCGGCTCCAGAACCTGCTTCAAATAAGTCATGCTTAGAGCCTTTGGATGTGTTTCTAATTAATGAAACTACTCCTGAACCTTGGTATACAGATATATTAGATTTTCTTCAAAATGAGACTTTTCCTACCAATTCTAATAAAAACCAGCGTCGGTTATTACGTAGACGAGCAAGTCAATTTGTAATAATTGGCAATAATTTATATAGGAGATCTTTTGAAGGTATCCTATTAAGATGTTTGAATTTAGCAGAATCCAAATCAGCCTTGAGTGAAGCCCACGATGGATCTTGTGGAGGACACTTCAGTGGTAGTGTCATTGCTAAAAAGCTCCTTAGGATAGGATACTTTTAGCCTACCATGGAGAATGATGCACATGATTATGTGCGCCATTACGACAAGTTCCAGAAACATGCTGACCTTGTCCATGCCCCTGCACAAGAACTGCAGGCTATTTCATCTCCTTGGCCCTTTTCCAAATGGGGCTTAGACATTATTGGCAAAATTAATCCTGTGTCATTGTTAGAATTACCATAGTAATTCTCTATTATTACTTTATTTTATTGTTAGGGTAGTTAGTTAACTACCTAGGTTAGTTATGCTAACAACCATTGTTAGCGTATACACTATTATTATAATAGTTGGTTATTACATTTGAATTAGGGATCTATATTGTTTCTCAGATCCTTTTATTACGGGCTATTTGGAGCCTCGACTGTAATATATATTTGTTTGTTCACAAGAATAAAGTTAATGTTCATTCTAACATGGTATCCGAGCTTGTGCAGAATTTTTTTTGCAGACGCTTGCTGGGACGTGCAACTGTAATTTTTTTTGCTGGAAACACAACATTTGGTTGCTGGGAGGATGCATTTTTTCTCTGTGCTGGGAGGACGCAATTTTTTTTTCTTCTTTCTGTGCTGGGAAGGCAATTTAAAAAAAAAAAATTCACGCTGCGCGTAATCGCACGACGTTTCGCGGAGTTTTAAAAAAAAAAAATATTACGTCGCACGCAATCGTGTGGCATTGCAACGAAATTTAAAAAAAAAAAATTATTTAACGTCGTGCGCAGACGCGTGACGTTGGGAGGATAATCCTCCCCTCAACACGTCGCGCATCCACACGCGACGTTGGGAGGCTACACCCAAACCAATCACACAGATGTGACTATGGGAGACCCCCCCTCCCCCCCACTCCCGTCGTGTAGATGCGACACATCGCACGTCCACGCGACTGTGGGAGACCCCCCCTCCCCCCCGCTCCCATCATGCGGATGCGACACGTCGCACGTCCGCGCGGCCGTGGGAGGCCCCCCATCCCCCCAACTCCTGTCATGCGAGACGTGACACGTTGTGCGTCCGTGTGATTGTGGGATGCTCCCCCCTCCCTCCCACTCCCATCGTGCAGATGCAACACGTCGCACGTTCGCGTGACTCTGGGAGGCCCCCCCTCCCATCCCTCCACACGTCATGCGTCCGTGATGTTGGGAGGCCCCCCTCCCTAAAATCCCCCCTCCCCTTCCCGAGGTCGCACTATAGGAACGACAGTCGAGGTCGCGCGCTGCATGCGCAACCAGACCATGCTCAGGCCACAGCAGCGGAGGCTGTAGGCCACCCCTACCGCCAAAAAAGAAGAGGAGGAGGAAAGTTAGCAGCAGGGCTGTCGGGACCTCCTCAAATACGAGGGGGCCCCTGATCCTGACGGATCAGCCCGCTAGTCCACCTGGTGGTGGACTGTGCGGTAAGGCTCTGGGAGCCTGCAGGTCGCGGGTTCCAATCCCGTCGACCCCCTCTTCAACAAAGGTAAAAAAAATTTTTCCACATTTTTTTTAATTATTTTTTTCCTAAAGTTAAACTTTAATTTTTAATTTTAATTTATTTTCTATAGTTTAACCTTTATAAATTAAAATTAAATTTTTTAATTTGATTTTAATTTTTTCTTTAAAGGTTTTTTAAAAACTATATAAATTAAAATTAATATTTTTTTTTAACTTTAAGGTTATAAAATAATTTTCAAAATCATTTGTGGGAATTTTTTTTAAGAAAAAAAGAAGGGGGTATTTTTTTTCAAAAATCAAAGGGGGAAAGTGAGTAATTTTCTGAAAAGCAATTTTGGCATTATTGTAAAGGTGCATTTTCGGCTATGCCCGACACCTAGTGGGTTATTCCTGTGGGCACTTTTTTTTGTTGTATGTTGCATATTTGTTTTTTGCACTATAACATTAAAAATTAAAATCAAATTCACTCCCTAAGTCCCCGGAATAATTAAAACCCATCCGTGCAATTTATTGCACTACAGCGTTCGGTATTTGTGATACCTCTGGCCAGCACTTACAGGTAAAGCTGTCGTGATTGCGCTACTGTATCCGCCGCCTAATATAGCTGCTACAACGACGTCTGAGCTTGTTCTCTATAAATCGTCGGGGAGAGATAAGTTTGCCATTTTGCATTTTTTTACTCCATCCACTACCCTTAATCGTTCTTGTGTTTAGGCGTAAATCTTGACGAAGTATTCTTCATAGTGTTTAGGGGAAGTTACGCCCCACGCATGAGAAGAATCTTCTATGGTAGGTGCCATCAACAAGGCGATTCCCTTTCAGTCTTGCTTATGTTCCACGTATTGTATGATCTCTAAAGATCACCTATAGTTTCCCTCACGTAAGGGCGGGTGATTTTTTGTTGATCTTTCTAAATACCTATAGTTTCCCTCACGTAAGGGCGGGTATTTTGTACGGTATAACGGCCTAGCAAAAGGTATATCGAAAGGGGGACCAATTGGTGTTATAAGGAACCTTCATCATGTCTGCAAAACTAATGACTGATTCTCATCAGTTGTTGAAAGGTCCTAATTACACACCATGGAAAAATAAGATGAAGGCCATCCTAGCAATGGATGATTTATGGGATGTTGTATCTGGAGCAACAACCAAACCTTCACCTGTTGCTGGTGCTACAGCTCCATCTACTGCTCAAAGAGACTTTGATAAGCTAGACAGTAAAGCAAAAGTGCTCATCTTGCTTGCTGTATCTGATGAATTCCAACCCCATATTGCTTAGTTGTGCAACTAGTAAAGCGGCATGGGATGCCCTTAATACTATATATGAGGGAAAGAATGATTCCACCATTCTATTTCTTCAATCTCAATTACAGATCTAAGCATGAAGCGGGGTGAGACAGGTTGAATTCTTTCTTTGCAGAGTTTCCGAATTGAAAGCAAAATTGAATTCTTTGGGAGAACCGATTGAAGACAAGCTCCTTACTTCGGTTGTATTGAGAGCTTTACCTGATTCTTATCGGGTGTTGATCACTTCCATTCAGGTATCACAACGGAAAGTTACTTTTGTAGAATTGGTTAATATGCTTCAAGAGGAGGAAGCACGCCAACTACAGAGAGATTATTCTTCTAACACTGCTCTCTACATCAACAGGAAAGGGCGGAACCAGAAGAAGGGTAATTTTTAGAAGGGAGGGAATTCACAAAAGGATTCAAAAGGGAAACAAACTCAACAACCTCAATAGAAAAAGAGATATTGCAAGCTCTGTGACAAAGAAGGTCATGATACAAACAGATGTTGGCATAAGAATAAGCAATCAAAACAGAAAGGCCGAAACAAACCACAAAAGAACAAACAGCAAGTGAATGTTCCTTGTTGAAGAATCTAACACGGATTCCGAGAGAGCCCACAAAGTTCTCATGACTACCACAGTGTCCAAGCAGACGGATCCTATATGGTATGTTGATTCTGGAGCCAGTAAGCACATGACTGGTGACAAATCGTGGTTTGAGTCTTTTGAGGCCAAAGAGGGCAAACTTGTCACTATTGCTGATGATAAAACCTACAAGGTTCAGGGAGAAGGCACTGTTTCAATCACTCTTCCTGATGGCAAGTGTCAGATTGATAAAGTTCTCTATGTTCCAATATTGGCAAACAATTTGTTGTCAGTCACACAAATTATGGACAAAGATATGGTTGTGAACTTTAGTGTTGAGGGAGGCAAGAAGTGTTGTTCTATTACCAGGAGGGGTAAGAACATTGCAACCGCTTCATATAAGCATGGCTTATTTGCCTTAGATTCTATCTCTACTCCACATGTTGCCATGACAGTCTCTACAAAGGAGGCAACTTCCCTATGGCACAAGAGATATGGACATTTGAGTTATGGTTACTTACTTGAGCTAAGTAAGTATGAGATGGTAAAGGGTCTTCCTTCCCTTTCTACCACTTTACCAGTTTGCTCTGACTGCTTGGCAGGAAAGCAGCATAGAGTGCCTTTTGAAAAGAGCTCTACAAGAGCAAAGAAACCTCTGGAGTTGGTTCATACCGATCTGTGCGGTCCCTTCACTCCCAACAGTTGTGGGGGTAAGAGGTATTTTCAGTTATTTGTGGATGATTACTCACGAAAGATGTGGGTATTCATTCTTCAACTGAAATCTGAAGCATTTGGCTTCTTTCAGCAATTCAAGAAATCTGTTGAGGAGTCAGGGACTTCTATAAAGACCCTCCGCTCAGATCGAGGGGGGAGTTCACCTCTAAAGAATTTTCTGCATTCTTGAAATAAAATGGGATCACAAGACAGTTAACTACTGCTTATACTCCTCAACAAAATGGAGTTGCTGAAAGGAGGAATCGTTCCATCATGGAAATGGTTCGTTGCATGCTCACAGGAGCTAGACTTGAGCAACTATATTGGGCAGAAAGCTGTCACCACGACGAGTATATCTATTGAATAGGGGCACCCACAAAGGCCCTACAAGGAATGACTCCACGGGAAGCATGGAGTGGTAGGAAACCCTCCATTTCTCATCTACGCATTTTTGGATGTAAAGCTTTCATGCACATACCAAAAGAGAAAAGGAAGAAGCTAGATGAGAAGACATTGAAGTGTATTCTTCTTGGGTATGATGAGCACTCTAAGGGTTATCGTTTGATTGATCCCTTAACCAAGAAGATTCACATAAGTAGAGATGTTGTTTTTGATGAGGCTTTCACATCAGCAAACACATCAGATGTATACCTAGACCTTGTGGAAACTCAGGTTGTTAAATCTCCTTCATCAAAGGTTGGAGGTTCTTCTGGATCTTCTCCACCACCTAAGAAGAAGAATCCAAAGTGGTATACAAATACAATCAAAGACTCTAAGCTATCTACTCCACCAGATTTGACTTTGGATAGGCCTCTTACTCGCAGCATGGCTCGACAGGAGAAAGGTGCAACAGAGAATACTGGGGTTGATGATCTGTGTCAATCTTTTGAAGAACTTTTTGTAGATCCAGAAAGAGATACAGAAGATATGGATATTGATAGTGATAAGGTGTTTATGTCTTCCATAGATGATCTTGAACTTGCATCAGTACAAGTTGCTCTCGGTGAGCCTCAGTGGAAGGCTGCTATGGATGCAGAGTATAAGTCTTTGATGAAAAACAAAACTTGGAAGCTTGTTGATCTGTTGCATGGAAAGAAACCCATTGGCTGCAAATGGGTGTATAAAGTCAAGTACAAAGTAGATGGGAAAATTTTTAGAATTACCATAGTAATTCTCTATTATTACTTTATTTTATTGTTAGGGTAGTTAGTTAACTACCTAGGTTAGTTACACTAACAACCATTGTTAGCGTATACACTATTATTATAATAGTTGGTTATTACATTTGAATTAGGGATCTATATTGTTTCTCAGATCCTTTTATTACAGGCTATTTGGGGCCTCGATTGTAATATATATTTGTTTGTTCACAAGAATAAAGTTAATGTTCATTCTAACAGTCATTTGATGGACACAAATTCATCATAACTGCCACTGAGTATTTCATGAAGTGGGTTGAAGCTATGCATTTAGCTTCCTACACTGGCACACAAGTCTCTAAATTTATTTTTAATCAAATCATTTGTAGGTTCGGAATTCCTACAAATCTCATCTCTGATAATGGAACTTGTTTAAAAAATAAAGATGTTAAAAAATTATGCCAAAAATATAAGATTCAACATCGCTGGTCCACTCCCTATTATCCTCAGGGTAATGGCCAAGCAGAAGCTTCGAACAAAACCTTAATCAAAATTCTCAAAATATTGGTCAATAAATCTTGCCGTGACTGGCACATTCAGTTATATCCAACCTTGTGGGCCTATCGAACTAGTGTTCGAACCCCCACTGGAACTTCACTGGTTTATGGTGCTGAAGCCGTTTTTCCCTTTGAATTAGAAGTTCCTTCTTTGGCTCTACTACTTCAATATACCGAAGTAGGAGATGAATATCGAGCTGGTAGACTCAGTCAGCTAGAACTCCTAGATGAAAAATGCATCAATGCTTTGGAGCATCTCCGTGCCTACCAAAACAAGCTTAAAAGATCATATGCTAAAAAGTTCGTCATCGATCCTTTGAGATCGACGACCTTGTTTTAAAAGAAAATAAAAAAATACTAATGCAACTAAAGACCTTAAAGGTAAATTTGAGCCCAACTGGCTTGGACCATACATTATCACTACTAAATTTGAATCGGGAGCATACAAATTATCTACCTTAGATGGTAAAGAACTTAAAGAACCTATGAATATTATGCATCTTAAACGTTACTATGTATAAATTTGGTCATTTCATCCTTGTATATATTTGTTTAAAATATTTCAAAATCACTATCTTGTATTTCTTTCAATACCAAAAACATTCATAATCATCAAAATATTCAAAACTATTTGTTGTATCTATTTATGGCACTTGTTAAATCTTTCAACAAAAAAAAAAAACAAACAAAAATAACAAAAATAAAAACAACAATATTCTTGACTCTTTCGAGACCAAAACAAAATAAAGAAGAAAGAGAGAGTCAACATTCTCAAACTTCTCAAAAAGTATTTGTATATATTTCTTCTTACAAATGTTGCAGTTATATATTTCAAATTATTTTGGATAAATTAGCATTTATTTGGAATCCCTCACTTTCACAAACACAAAAATAAATATCTTGATTTTATCTGGCATGATTACTAATCTCTCTTATATCAAAGTCCACAAAATTCAATTAAATAAATTTTGAGCACAGAGAATTGATCTTGTTATTTACTTAAACCAAGCACATCCTTTCACAATAAAATGATTATATTTGTAATTTCCATGCTATGCTACATAGTAGAAGTGGTTTCTTGAGCGAAAAGTTTCCCCTGCTATCCTATCATGCACATGGTCTAGAATCTTTGAGAATTGGCAAAAGGACAAGCTCACCCCTACCCGAAATAAAAATCCCTTGCTCTACAGACTAATCCGAGCAAGTATCCCTAGCATCGAAGGAAGAAAAAGCAAAGTTCAAGAAAAAGAGAAAAAAAGAAAAAAATTATTTTATATCATTACAACAATGTTCCAAGCATTATCTCCAAAAGAAAGCAAAAGAAAGCAAAAGCAAAAGCAATAAAATCCCTTTCCCTACCCTTTGAAAAGAAAAGAAGGGTTGATGAGCTTGAATCCCTGGAATTCTCAATTATTCAAAAACTATGAGGTAAGCCCCATAACAGGTGGTTTGTGCCCAACCTGCTTGGCCTTGGGTAACTCCTAGCGTGGCGATATGTCTGTCACATTAGCGACCTTCTTTTGTACAGACCTATGTCTGCTTATGGATTAGCTAGCTCTTGATAATCCGACTTACATAGTAGTTTGGTATGGTTATATGCATCTAAATCATGGTTAATGAACACCACTTATTTGGTTAATTCAAATCACTTGTATCAAATTATCTTGCTCAAAACTGGTCAACGAACAATGCAATTGCACACATATTTGTATTTGAGAGATTTTGTGTATCATTATGATAAATCAAGATTGGAAATGAACTCACATATGCACATGGGATTCCTTATAAATCTAACTTTTGTCTTTAAGATACTTTGAAATATTTTTTGCAAATTGTTTGGAATAAATTCATTTTCTTATTTGAAGAATAGTTGTTTAGTATAAAGACAACTACATACATATTCAAAAAAAATCAAAATTTCTTTCAAAACCATACAATCAAAAACACACACACACACACACACACACACACACATATATATATATTGTCGACTTTCACGACGATGGTATAGTTCCCAAAACCAAAATTGGAATTTTATGCCTAGCGCAAGTCCTCATCTTCCTATTTTTTGTTTATTTTCAAAAAAATTAAAAATCAACCATGCAATAAAACTATCTATTTTCTTCTTTGATTTTCGTGATGATGGTATAAGTCTATACCTAAATATTCTATGCCTAGCGCAAACCATTGTACTAATTTTTATTCTCCATTTATTTCAAATCAATTCATCAAAAACATATGACTTAAATCATTATGTTACACAATTATGCTTTCAAAAGAACGAACATTATCACTATTTCATGTCATTATGTCAAAATTCAATATTGCAACCATGGTATAAATTCTAAGGAATTATTCCAAAATTTTTTATCACACTTAGGAATTTATGCCTAGCAAAAATCATTTCAAAATATTTTCATGCATACTATTTTTATGAAAATCTGAAAACAAACCATCATCATCATCATTTGCATCATCACACCAAAGTCTTAAGACAGTCTCTTAAGCACTCTTTTACCTTTTAACAATATTTCTATACTGGGATTAGCTTGACGACCGAGTGAGCGGCGACTCCATGAAATGGTCTATAATAGCAACAATGTCCTTTGAAATTATTGTTAAAAGTCCCTTTTATTTTTATCAAATCACCACATCACAAACAACCAATTTGTTACATTAGATTATTTTCATTTAAATTTTTCAAGCATGACATTAAAAACCATACATATTTCCAAACGACATAATTACATGAATCATCAAACCATCAATCACATCAAAAACATTAAAGCATTATACAAACGCATAAGACAAGTCATATGATCAAAAAAAATATCTCATCTATATATATATCAAATATATGTACATCATCTCAAAAATAGATTGGTATGCCACAATCTACATCTTGGCATACTCAATCCTCTCTCAAAATCATAGTAAATACTACGTCTCTATGCAGTGCATAGTAGCCTAGCCTCGAGAACCCCTTGAGCTCTCAACCTCATCTCCTCCCCCGCCCTGAGGTGGACGAGGTGGCCCCATCGCAGTATGTGTGGTACTACGAGTCCTAGTTGTCGATCGAGATGAAGTCCTCAATGACCCAATCCTGATCGGACTAACAATATCGACTGGCAGTTATACCCTCTGGCCCTCTAGCACCATCTGGAAGTAGATACCCTGGTAGAATGTGGTTTGAGCAATCACCCACATCAGCTCTCGAGTGCTCGCTCCTCCGCCCCGTGCTCTGAGGCATGCAATATCATCTTTGAGTTGTGTAACCTCAGCTCGGTGGCATGTAGCCTCATCCTGCAATGTCTGCACCTGTGCTCGGAGACGAACTATCTCCGCTCGAAGAGTCGCTGTCTCACTACTCTCCCCAGTGTCAACACCCTTGCCCTTATCGGGTGATGGTGGCCTCTCTCTCTATGGAGAAGGGGGTCTCTCCTCCCTCCTCTCCCATCGTGGCCTCGGTTGTGCCTATGGTCTCCTATACTCTCTCTCACCGTGACCCTGTGCTGCCTCAATGGCCACCTGGCACTGCCTCCCCATTCGATGCACAACTACGTGGATAGGGCCCTGAGCCCTTGTCATTCGAGGAGGGTGGATGCTTGTGTACCAGGCATCATAGCCGTCGGCTACCCTAGCGTCGTCCCCATCCACTGGCTGAATGGGGGCATCATCTGCATCTTGACTCCAGAATCACTGCATATCTGGAGCCCCACTAACGATAGTGTTATCCCGGATAGTCCGAGAAAACTCATAGTCTCTCAGAGATGGGATCCCCTGCTGTAGACCGAACTACCTCAAAACTTGGTCATAGCGATGGAGCTCCATCTCTCCCCTCTCCATCCTCAGCCAGCAGACTCGCCCGATGTGAGCCAGCTCCTGTCCATCCTTGGCCCACCCTGGATGATCTCTCCAAGGCCTCCAGGTGATCTGGTCGAAGACGAGGTCATCTAGTAGTCTCTAGGACATCGGTAGATCTATCCACCGCTGTGCCCCTCTCCAAAGCCACCAGTAGAAAACTCGAGGCCTCTCCCTGTCAATCCTTGTCAATGGAAGCCCTATCGGCCTCCGCACCGTGATGTGCTCCCAGCACCAAACCTGTAGTAGTGATGTCATAACTAGACATCGGTCACCCTTGTACACGACCCCATGTAGGATCCTATACAACCGGCAGAGCACAAAGCTCCCCCAAGCAAATCTGTATCCGTGGTCTCTCATGTCATAGACCACATCTGTCAGTACCCATGGTACCCTGCATCCGCTCTGGTGGCATAGCAGAAGTCCACCTACCACCCCAGCCAAAACCTGTGTGAGTCTAGATGCCCCAGGCATCTGACGCAGCGACTCGATATTCACTCCGCCCTTCTCTAGGGTGAAGCTCGGATCGCCACACAGTCGCATCATCGCGTGGCCCTGATTGGCCATGGGAGTGATCAGCCGTCCTTGTATGGGGATCCTCAAAATCCTCCATACATCCTCTAATGTGGGAGTCATCTCCCCTGTCGGTAACTAGAAATAGGAAGAACCCGGATACCACCTCTCTGCTAGGGCTGTCAATAGCCCCATATCTGTAGAAACTTGTGGCATCTCTGCCACATGCTGTAAGTTGACCTGTGCTAGCTGATCTCGCTCTACCTGAGACAGGGCAGCCAAGT
This sequence comes from Wollemia nobilis, assembly GCA_028583015.1. Lineage (NCBI taxonomy): Eukaryota > Viridiplantae > Streptophyta > Pinopsida > Araucariales > Araucariaceae > Wollemia > Wollemia nobilis. The sequence goes on from JAQPPZ010001125.1 coordinate 12,964,452, forward strand.
CATCCCTCAACCCGCCATATTTCCATTCTCCGCTCTTTAGTAATCCTCTCTGCAACATAAACAACAAAATCAACAATAAAAATCATTAATAACAATCATTAATTAAAAATGCAAGTCAAAATAAGTTCAATTTTATAAATGATGATATCGTCCACAATTGGACGATATCGTCCCCAATTTGAGCAAATTCGTCTCCGATTTTGCATGAGGAAATCGTCCCTTATTTGATGAAATCGTCCCCCTATCGTCGATTTCGCCCTTGGACGAAATCGACGATCTCGAGACGATTTCGGTGAAATCGAGACGATTTCGTCTCGATGACGTCGACGGCCCAAAAACGGCCACGATGCTCAAAATTCAAGCAAATCTAGTCTAAAAAGCATTAAATTCTAAAGTAAAGCATTCTAAACTAAGTTTAGACCCTTACCCATAGCCCGCGTCGGACCTCTGTTGATCTGTGCGTTGTCTCGACCATCTTGTCTCCAGAGCTCTAGAAACCAGAAAACCAGTAAAAATGAATAGTAACAATGAATTAGGGTTTTACCCTATTTTTCTTAATTTTATTCAAAAAACAATTAAAAACATTTTTTAAAATTTTTGCTTTTTCGCATTTTTACCTCAAACGTTCGATTTGGGTAAAAACACGGAGGGGGCACCATAGTAAGCTGTCGTACGATTCGACCAAGAATCGTCGCCTAAAAATGGGAATACTTTTTGCTTTCTCGTAGATCGAGAAGAACTCATCTTTAACGCATTTTCTTCGGAAAATTTGCTAAAGAGGGGGCAAAATGTAGCACCCTAAAATTGGCGCAGTAAAACTTTAATAATTATAATTACTTTAGTAAATATTCAAATTCAAATTTTAACCCCCAAAATCACTTCCAAACCGCCGCTTAATCCGTTTCCTCGTTTCCCATGCCATTTTTAGAGTTTGTTTTGACCATTTGACGATATCGTCGCCGATCAGACGATATCGCCTCAAATCGGACGATTTCGTCTGGACTAGGACGTCCAAACGATCTTGTCCCAAAACTAATTTTTCACAATTAGTCTCTGTTCCAACGACATCTCTAATCTAGGCATAAGCGTGTCTGCGCCGTTAGAGACCCTCCCCATTGGAGATCTCCCAAATTGGGATGATCTCCAACCTCCTAACCTCCCTCCTAAGCCTATTTAATCTTAGGCCCTCCCCTTACCCTACCCCTGGCTAAATATTCCCTGTAAATCGATCCTTCACACGCATTAGAAACATCTTGATCATTTACCATCCACATTTGTTGCATCCAATTTTTTTGCAGGAACCTTCGTCATTTTTTAGCCGGAGCAAGCTTACATCATCACCGACGATCTTGTTCAGATCGGAGTGATTTCGCACAAATCGAGACGATTTCGACTGCAATCCGCATTGGGGGAAATCGATGCGCCCGAGTTTGCATTTTTCTCTTTTCATCTGCTATTTTATTCTGTAAATAGTTAGTTTATTTATTATTTTTTGCTATTCTGCATCTTGGAATTCACCCATGTAGTTTAATTGCATAATGAAATCATGATTAACTATTAAAGTATTGCAACTCACTTGCATTTCTATTCAAGATTATTTGTTAACAGCCTTATTGTCATTTTACATATTTATCCTCTATTAGCATTACTACATTTTTTGTATTTCGTTTCTATTTATCTATTTGCAGGTCTCTGACGAATTCGTCAGATCTCAGACGATCCTGCAAGTCGGAGACGATCCTATCAAATTCCAGACGATCCTATCTGCTTCAAGCATTAGAATCTCCATCAGACATCCGGATCAGGTATGGCTCTGTAATTTAGATTTTCCTCTCTGTTTTCTGTTTAAAATCTATTTTCTATATTTCATTTAGTCTGCATTTTCATAATAGAACAACTTAGATTCATTTGGCCAAACCTAGGACTCGAATGTTTAAAGCTAAAATTGAACACATTAAACACATTCCCAACCTAGGCGTGGAAACTGCCATTCAAACGTTTCTTGGTGAACCCACCATCCGTCAAAAAATCACCATAATACACCTCCCCCAAGAGGCGGGACCTTCGCAAGGCCTCTCAGTCCGAGGTACCGCGCCATCCTTTTCCCATCCTCCTTCGGGCACGGATCCTATAGCCTGAAGGTAAGGGTATGAAAAATTTGGAGCGATACAACACTATAAGCCAAGTAAAGTGGCCATTCTCATCCATAGCTTAGAGGCTAAAGCAATCAAAAAAATATGGTTTATATTTTCTACATTCTCTTCACACATTTCACATCTAAAAGGGCCATGAAAACCACGCTTCATAAGTTGCTCACCAGTAAGCACCCTACGATGCAATAAAAGCCAATTAAAGAACCTCACCTTAGGCCAGAGCTTTTGAGCCCACAATCAAGAAAATATGTTAGAATAATGGTTGGGATTATTATGTCATAAGGTCAAATAACCTTGAGCAACTGAATACTCACCCTTAGTAGTGTTGTTCCATCCAAAACAATCTTTTCATGGGACCAAGATAGGGATCTCATATGAAGGATGCCTTGGATATCTTGTCTTTGCCTTTCTGGGATTTGAATAGGCTAGTCCTCAATAGGGATCCAATATCTACCAACCTTTGAATTACCAAGTATGGTACCGACGATAAGTAGCCACCTTTATCCAATTAGCTCGGTGAAGCTCCTCCATCCAAGGCCTCCAATCGGGAAACTGAGTTATCAAAGGCTTGTGACCATCCCAAGAATCTATCCAAAAATTTGCATGTTGACCATTATGAATGATCCAAAATAATTTTTTCTTTATCAAATCCTCACCAGTATTAAGAACTGCTAAAATGGGAGAACCTTTGGTAGGAAGTTGATAGCAAACAAGGTCTTCAAGACTTTTGTTCTCAGCATATTTAGCACGAAGATTATTGGCCCAAAGAGCATTAGGGTTATGCAACATCCTCCAATATAATTTAGCAGCTAAAGATTTGTTGTTATTAATTGAAGACTAGGAATCCTAACCCCCATTCACTCTTAGGAAGACATAAAGTATCCCATTTCACCAAGGCCCATTTTATTTTCTCCTTAGTACCACTCCAAAGGAAACGATGACTAATTTGATCCAATTCTCGAAGAACAACCTTTGGGATATTCAAAATGAAAGAAACATAAATAGAAATAGCTTGAAGGACTGATTTTACCAAGGTGATTCTACCCCTAGAAGAAAGCCACTTGTTGGTCCACTTTCCAATTTTCTTCTTGACTTTGTCCAACAACCAATTCCAATATTTATTTTTTTGCCTTTGAATATTTATGGGAATACCTAAATAAGTGATTGGAAGAGAGGTCTTCTTATATCTTAATTTATCCAAGACCATGGATTCCTGTCTAGCAGAGCAGTGAAAGAAAATAACTTTAGATTTGTCTTCATTGATCAATTGCCTAGTAGCCTTAGAAAAACAACTAATGATTTTCTTAATATTAGAAGCTTCCTTAACTGTAGATTTACCTAAAAGAGTAGAGTCATCCACAAATTGAAGATGAGATATAGGTCTAGCTCCATGAGCAATGGTAACTCCCTCAAGGGTTTTGTTTTCCCTCTTTTTGGTTATAGTCCTACCCAAGCATTCAACAAGAATGATGAATAAATAAGGGGATAGTGGGTCACCTTGCCTAATACCTCTGGAATATGGGAAAGACTGAGAAGGCCTGCCATTGATAAGAACTAAGTAGGAAACTGAAGAGATACATCCCATAATCCAATCCATCCAATCCTTAGAGAAACCAAATTGCCTCAAAACTTTGATAAGGAAGTGCCAATCCACTCTGTCATAAGCTTTGGATAAGTCTAACCGAATGAACATGGAAGGAGAATTTTGCATATCCATGGAATGGATGGCTTCCTGAGCAAGAACTATCTCATCTACTATTTGACGTCCTTCCACATAACCCCCTTGCTCTGGGGAAATAATCTTATGCAAAAGAGGCTTCAACCTTTCTGCCATGATTTTAGTAATTATTTTGAGAAGAACATTACATAAAGCAATAGGTCTAAAAGCTGAGATATGATCAACCTCTTGAGCTTTTGGAACAAGAGTAATATAAGTTTTATTGATAACCTTCAAAATTTCTTTGGCTTTCCTGGCTTCTTCCACCACCTCTAATAAATCAACATGAAGGATATCCCAGAACTCTTGGTAGAACTCAATAGGAAAACCATTAGGACCTGGGGTTTTCCCTTTTTGCATTTTAAAAACTACTTGTTGAAGCTCATTGATAGTAACAGGAGCAGTCAAAATAGAGTTCTCCTCAGAAGTGATAAGAGAAGGGATTGCTTGAAGAACATTATGTTGAGAAGCTGAGTCAAGAGGAGTAGCAACAAAAATATTGGAAAAGTAATCAACAACAATAGAGTTCATGCCATCCCAAGTATAAACAACATCTCCAAAATCTAATTTTAAGGAAGAAATAAAGTTGTGAGATCTTCGAGCTAGAAGATATTTGTGGAAGAAATTTGTGTTTTGATCTCCTTCTTTGAGCCATTGAATTCTAGATTTTTGCTTCCATAAGATTTCTTCTCTTTTTTCCCATTCCTCTAATTGAGTTGTGAGTTTAATTTCATCTGCACTTCTCTTCTCTGTGAGGCCATCTAAATGGATTTTCTTATTCAAATTTTCAAGATGAGCAATAACTTCATGTTTTTTTTTATGAACATCCCCAAACTCTTTCCAGTTCCAAGTCTTGATTTTGGATTTAATGTATTGTAGTCTTTTGGCAAAATATAACATCTTAGTCCCATGCCTAGGTTTACCTTCCTTCCACCATTGTTGCACATGAGGTCTGAAGGAAATGTCTCTAAGCCACATTAATTGAAAATGAAAAGGAGAGAAAATCACATTGGTTTTCCACATTTCCACCATGACTGGCCAATGATCCAAACCAAAATTATTAAGAGTCTTCACTTTAGGAATGTGACCATGGATTAAGAAATTTTTAGAGAGCAAAAACCTATCCAATATCTCCATTATACAAGCTAAGCCTTGCCTTCTATTAGACCAAGTCATAAGGCCATTATCTGGTTGGATATCCACAAGATGGAGGTTTGCAATATATTTGCTCATGAGGTCAGTGCTTTTGTCCAAATTTCTATTTCCCCCATTTTCTCATCCAGAGAGAGGATGGTATTGAAATCTCCTTCGATCAAGATCCAAGCTTTAGGAAAATGAGAGATAATATGAGTAATATCCTTCCACTGTCTTCTTTTTTCCTCCAAAGAAGTCGGAGCATAAACAATAATGCAGAGCATAATCTGGTTGGAATGTCTACTTTGAATAGCTATAGCCAACAAACCCCAAATGCCAACCATATGGTGAATAACTACCTCTTTTGGGTCCCAAAGACAAGCAATGCCACCCGAAGTCCCTTGGGAACTAAGGGAAACCACTTTTCTAGCTGGCCAAATTTTACTGGCAATTAAGTCCATATCCTCCATTGACATATTTGTTTCTTGAAGGAAAACAAGATGTGGATGATTTATCTGAATCATTCTTCTAATTTCATTTTGTTTTGAAAGACTCCCTTTGAGTCCTCTAATATTCCAAGTGATGATCTTCATTAATACCAGGGCTAAAAAAGTTGGGAAGGGCATTAATATTACCTTCCTCTACAAGCTTTTCACCTTCTTTTACCATATGATATTGATTGGTCTTGCGACCTACTTTTTGATTAGAATCCATCTTCAATTTTTTTCCCTGTTTCTTGACTTATTCCAATTGAATCTGAGATGGCTTCTAACCTTGAAGAATGCTCGTACATAGCCAAAATTTTACTAGATGGTTCAACGGAGTCTATATTGGGACCTGCATTATTTGAAGTTTTGACATTTGAAATATTGTTTTTCTTGTGTAAATTTTCTCCTTTTTTTTTCTGTTGAAAACCTTTGATTTGTTGGTTTGTCTCCGAGTTCTTCCCTTCATATTTAAATTGTGTTTCTAAGATTTCTGTTTCCATTATTTCCTCTTCCTCACTTGGGACATCATTTGTGGAAAGGATTTCAAACATATTAGCAGATGACTTTGATTGATCCTTCATAACTAGTTTTTTCTGAGTGTTCTTCTTCTTAGGTATTTGGAAACCTGCTGAGTTTATATCTTCTTTCTTTTGATCGGGAATTTTATTTGGGCAAGCACTGGCCAAATGACCATATTCATGGCAAATTCTACAACGAAAAGGAATGTTCTCATAGTCCACTACTTGCTCCCAAGTGTCTTCCCCAAATTGTAATGTGATATTTTTAGGTAGGGGTTTGTCAAAATCCATTAAAACACAAATCCGAGCATAAATAATATGTTCAAAATTTTGAGTACAATCAACAGTCATCATAAAAGTTCCTAAAGAGTTTCCAATTGAAGAAAAAATAGTAGGATTCCAAAATTCAATAGGGAGGCCAAAGAGTCTAACCCACAGGGAAGCTATAGAAGGCATCTCTTCTTTGCTTTAAATTTAGTATGCCAGGGATTCATGAAAAGCCCTGCCATTCCAAAAAACCAAGGACCCCCTTGAAAAGTTTTCTCTCTATCTTCATTATTAGCAAATAAAACAAGAAAATAACCATTTGGATAAATAGAGATTTGTAACTCACCTTTAGTTTTCTAGCTTTTTGCAGCCTAGACTTTGAAAGTAGATAGACTCGGAAGAAAACCCATGAACCGACAAATTAGACCTATTTTTTCCAAATCTTCAATGCCAGTCTGAATGTTACCCATATCAAGCTTAACAATAGGAGTTCCATCAACTACTTTAAGACATCCTGACTCCATTTTCCTAGGATCAATCTTAGGCATTCTTAGAGGTTTATGGGAAGCCCTAATATTGATATTAGCATTGGGTTGAGGCTGTCCACCATGAAGGGCATCCCTAAAATTCATTTTTGGGACCGAGTCTTCAAAATTCTTACCCTTGATAGGGTTTTCATAGTAGAATTATTTTGTGGGTGCACCTTAGCACCAGATTCACTTGAGATATGAGCCATTTTTTGATCAACTGCTTGAAACTTGTTTCGTGATCTCTTTAATCCTTGCCCTAGACGTCGTGGAAAGGTATGGTTTTCACTTTTCTTTTGTGTAGAAAATTGGAAGCCGTTGTCACTCAAGTTCATAGTATGATCTTTTGAAAGACAAATTTCTAACCCATATTGTATCCCCTGCAACATTTCCTACTAAAATATTGAGCATAAACCATAAAAATATTGGCCGCTAGGGCCCGAAGGCCCTAAAAACCAACCTCTGGAGCAGCTTGCACTCAACCCAGATGAAACCCTCGCATAGCCGCTTGCCAAATATATTGTTCACACATAGGGATGCGCTAGGATATTTGTTGCTCCAAATGATATGAAAATTGGTGGAGACGTTCTAGGGTTTTTCAGGCATCTACCCTCAAAATTTCAGCTCAATTCGAGTCCGGATGAGTGAGATATGACCGAAACAAGTTCGGTAGTTTGGGCAGTCTTAAATCGAAGTTACTAAAATATCTTGAAGGTACATGATCTACTTGTATTATTCCCTATTTTTCTCCTGTGGCCTAATTTTAGTATCAAGGCTCTTGTGGCCTTTTTCAGGATCAATGCTTCTATGGCCTTTTTATTCAATATTAAGGCTTCTATGGCATTTTATTCTTGATCAAGGATTCTATGGCCTTTTTCTTCTGGATCAAGGTTTCATGGCCTTTTTTTCTTGATCAAGGCTTCTATGGCATTTTATTCTGAATCAAGGTTTCTATGGAATTTTATTCTAGATCAAGGCTCCTATGGCCTTTTCTTTTTGTGTGAAGTTTTCAATTTATTAATGGAGATCTCCTATGTCCTAACTTCACCACAACTATTTTCTAGAAGTCTTCTTCTGTAGTATTCTATTCTTGGAAAAGAAAATAACCTTTGTACTATGAAGATACATTGACCTTTAGGCAACGAATTTGATGTCTCCTAGCTTTCTATTGTAGGAGGAATCCCAATATTCTAAGTATTAGGTTTATACAACAAAAAGAAACTATGGGCAGCAGTTAAGAAATTTTACATATCTTGACTTCACTAGTTGATTTATCAACCTAGTGGATTGAATGCCGAGTCCTAGTCTTCACGAGTTTTTTTTACAACTCTATGGAAAGAATATAACCAAAATTAATCTCAATATTTCTAAAACTAAAATTTCTTATAGTCCTCACTTGTGGCTTTCCTTTTTTCTACCACCTAGAATCTTTTGATATTTTTTGATAGCGACTGGTCCAAAGGTATGTCAGGTTGACAAACAAACTTAGGATCATTAATAATGGTGGATTTCCTATGGCTAGATGTACCATAGCTTGATACCATTGTTATATTTTGATGCTATATGCAATCAGAGATAGCAATCAAAAGATGCAAAAATAATAATATGAAAGTAAATCTACAAGATCACTAAAAATATACTATAAATTGAAATGATAGAAATGAATACAATGTAGCTATGGAGAAAATGAACACTCCATGAATAATTCTACTAGAATACATTATACCCATATCCAATATGGGTAACTTTATCTATGCCCTATGATGTACTATGTGCTTCTCTCTATGAAACTATGCTATATGTGTTCTTTATATCTATGAATATGATAATAAGACCATTATATGGGAAGATAGGTTCCTTGAACAACACTCTATCTAGCTGTGCAAGGGACAAATTGCACATGTACAACTTGCACATTGACACTTGCACATTTATTACATTGCATGAAGAAACTAAGTAACTTCTCCCTAAAGTAATCTAATGTCCTAATTATGTATCTTGGTAGATACATTTACATGACCCAAATAATGTAATATGATCTATTTCTAACATAATATGCATGAAAATATGATAGAAAACTTGATACAATGCTCAAAAAATTCTCATATATGAAAGCTCATGAAAATATACAATGTTATTCAATAGAGGTTACAACCTCTCCATTTTGCAAAAATGGATCTACATTGTATCTACTACTACTCTACCTATGCACTCCAAAATCCTCTCAATCTTCTACTCTATGAAGATCTATTTATAATGAGATGTAACTCTTTGCCTTAAAAATTCATATGACACCTAAATATTCTATTCTAAGGACTTATGTACATATGGAATACATGCACATTTACATCATTGCACATTCTAAAACTTGTGCATTTATTACATTGCATTAATAAAGTACTTAAGTCCTAATAAAATCTTAATCTAAATATGTACCCATGATGGTACATTAGTAAAGTACCAAATAATGTAATATATTACAACACCCCCTGTATTACATTATGTTGGTATTGAACACTTTTAGTCTTCAATATGGATCTTCATCTTTCAGATATTATTTATCTTGATCAACTCCTTCTTCTTTAGTTTATTTATGGCCACACAATGCGTAGTTTTGTTGACCTCTCACATTTTTGATTTTGAATCTTCTAGTTCTTTGTCTATATTTATGATATGTTAGTTCTTCATTTTTACAATCTGTTTATCAAAAACGATATTAGCATTATTTTGGAATACAACATCTTGTGAGCTTCCAATTGTATCTAGTGCAAATATTTTTTTGAATTAATTGAATGGCTTCTATCTCATCTTGATTCATGATGAGACACCTATTGATTCCATTTTAGTATTTGAAATCAATTATCCTTTTGCTCTCTACTAGCTTTGATACTGAAATAATATTATATGATAATCTAGGAATATACATTACATTATGTAGAAAAAATTTGGAAATGATTTACTAGGAGTTAAACATCCATATCCATGTATACGATAGAATTTTCCATCTACAATTTTCAATCTATAATTATTAGTGACTCCAAGGTAATAAAACCATTGTAATTTTCCTGTCATATGATGACTTACACAAGAATCAATATACCAAATATCCTTTTCATTTTGACTTGTGAATTTGGTTTGGTTTGAAGTGATTTTGCATCTTTGATATGGTAGATTGGATGGATTCTGATCTTTATTCCTTTTGCCAATCTATCCATACTATCAAAAATTGTAGTATTTATTTTATCAATATGATCAAACTTTGATTACAATTTCTTTAGTGTATGAATTGAACAATGTAACTCTAGTTCATTTTGATATCCTTTTGAGTTGCTATACCTTATAACTCCCTAGTGAGATGATAAATATTATTTTTCTATTTGTAGAATCAATATTGAAAAAGTCTTTTCCAATTTTCAAGTTTGTCAAAAAATATCCTTTTGTGATAGTATGCTTAGCTTTCTAGATTTTCTTTAGGTTGAATTTATTTTGTCTCCCTAGTAATGTGATGACAAGTTGTAATCAACTATTTTATCTCTTTATTTGTAGAAAGCTTAAATGCAATTTCAAAGGATAAGAATTCAATATCTTTGTGATATTTAAGTTGGATTTTCTATGTCTCTTCAATGTTGAGTATGAGACTAATAAAATCAATCTTCCAAATTTTAAATAAATCTAGAGTTTGACGTACCTCTAAATGAAGTTTCAAAAGTTCTATAATTTTAATTTGGAGTAAGATTCCTTGTATCTCCCAATTTAGAAATTTAGAAAGACTAAAAATTTGCAAATTGGATTTTACAAACCTTATAACTCCTTTTTAAATATTTGCAAATAGTTTGAAGCAATAATAATGAATATTTTAAAGCTTCAAATTTCTACTTCCTTCTCAATATTTTTGAAATTCTTTCTAGAGATTAACACCTTATTACTCCTATCATTCAATATCTCTAGAGTATAAAGTTTAGTTGATTTAAATCTTAATAAACTTGCAATATAACTCTTACCTTTAATTTAGACTTGCAAGCTCTCTGTAATCAACTTGGTCTTCTGCAATTTAGTGATAGTTGACTCCTTGTCAACTTTGAGATGCTACGTAAATATTTCACTCTCTTTCTTCACCGATTTGTGTGCTTCCTCCAATATCTATATTTTAACCTGTGCACTTCTAATCACCTTGCCGAACATGCTCTCCTTCAACATTGATATTTAGACCTTCACACTTCTTATTTAGGTGGAAATTGTGCTTGTTTTCAACATTTCTTTAGCTTGTTCTACAAGCTTCTATCTCACTGAACGAATATGCTCTTTGATTTTTTTAGTCTGCACACATTTATCCCTTGTTGGGCATGCTTATCTTCAATGTAATTGTGCTAGCCTATGCACTTCAATTTTAATGATGAGATTACTTAGCTATTCCTCTTTGATCTCTATATTTTTTTACCTCTTAAATGCTCTTTCAGTACACTCCACTATCTTCTTATTGGTATTACTTTTATTTGTGCTATACAAGAACTTCTTTTTGAGGACATCTCTATGGATTGAAACATAGTATGTTATGGATGGTGCCAAGTGGAATGATCATTTTATAGAATCTTCAAAAATTCTTCCACTCTACCTTATTCCAATGCCAAATGACAAGTGGTATTAGGTGAGTTAATAGATTCCTTCAATATCTCTAACCTATGATTAACGCCTCTTTAGGAGCGTTATATAAATGATGTCTAAGGATTCTTCTTTGCTCGAGTTATCCTTGACATCATGGCGATTATATGAAATACCTTATTCCACATGGTATAAGCCTTTCACCACTTTTTCCCTAACTATCTTAGGTTATTCAAACTCTTGTTTTGTGCCCTTCTTGATCTACTTCCAATGCTTATTTGATAGGAGAATTATGATTATTCTTCAATACTTCTATGATAGTATCATGTTCTTCCAAAATTGTAATTGAATTTTGATTAAGGCTATGAGGTGGCTTCAAGAGATGGGTATCCCTCTTCAAAACCAAACCTTATTTGAAACTGATCTACCCTTGCTATTTGCATTGCATGATGGTTCATTGTATCTCCTCCTAGGGTTGTTGAGTTTGCCTTGTAACTTGTGATGTCTTCCATGCTGGATATCCAAGCCAAATGAGGATGCTTGCTTGGTGCAAGTTGATGCTATCATGTGGGAAATATGGAGGCTAAGTTTTAGCACCAATGATGCTTCCTTCATTGTGTCAATGTTGTTACATGGGTAGATTAGAAACCAAATTCCAATGAAGCTCTCCTATTGGATGATTCACCTCATGAACCCATTGCTTGGATAGACTATGTTGCTTGGGTAGTCTTTACTATAGCTTTGTTTTTCCTTCAACAAAGGCTTATCAAATATGTAATATACTTTGCTTTTTCTTCTACAACCTTTCAATGTACCTTATTTTGCCTTCACAAAAGGCTTCCAATATGTAGAACACATTTTGCTTGACATCCTTAGCTTAGCTAAATATCTTGCTTATTCTTTCACCTTCCTAACTGACTTCTTCATATTTTCTTGGATGATAATCTATAGGTTAATGTTATCCATGATATCTCCTATTTCATATTATAGATACTTCACTTTAGAGATCTATTGAATGGATTTAATGAGGTGCTTGCAAAAATAAGAAGTAATGATATAGATGTTTGTCTCCATGTATTCTTAAACTAACTCTATTGACTTCTCAAAATGCTAGCTTCAACTTCCTTTTCAAGTTGATGTAAAACTAGAGTCAATATTGCCTTCAAATCTTCGACAATACTCCTCTTTCTTGGTTACTAATAATCCAAGCTTTTCAATAATTTTTGCACTATAGAATATGCAAATTTTTAGAGTCTTCATTTTCTTAGAATAGTCAATAGAATGTTGATATTTTTCTTTCTCTCAAAATATATCTAACTTCTATTCTTATGTGTAGGTTTATCCTTGAGGATAATAACTTATGCACTCCCTTGAAGACTTCAAATAGAAACCTATTTATGCAACCTTTAAACCTTGAAACTGGTGCTTAATAAGCTTATAAATAACTAGATATAAAATTTTAGTTAATGAACATTTTTGCACCTTTGTTTCATACTTTTCTACCTCTTGTATATGATGATGATGATGGTGATTTTAATCACTTAAATTACTACCTTTCATAGATGATATTGTAGCTCTTATAGGTTGTTCAAAAATAGATCTTTGGCTCACATTTTTTAAGCTTTAACACTCCAGTAATTTGCTTCCTGAAACTATGATTTGGTGGCTTCAATACTCCTTCATAAATTACTTCTAATATTTTAACCTTAGAAGCTACTAACTCTACTCGAATTGTTGCTTTCTCGATGTCCTCAAATATAAAAAATTTTAGATTGTAAAGCAATCAAAAACTTTACTGAAATGTTGTCCCTGAATCTCAAAAATTTGATAGGAAAATCCTCCAAATCACAGTTGATATACTCCTTCAAGAAACCTTCAATTTTTTGCTATAAAATCAGCAAACCTCCTTCTTCAAGTAAGCCTTCTAATCCTCCAAATCCAATTTTCAAACCTCTCAAGTTTGGAATTTTCTTACTCCTTTCTCCTTATCAAAATTTGTCTTCAATCTTGGCCTTCTTCTCAAGAATATAAAAGTCTTGAGGTCTTATTTAAACTAATCCAAAATTTGTCAAACTTTTTACCAAATATTTCTCCCTTGGGATTTTTTTTGGATGGTGATAATTATCCCAATTTCTTTACTATCAGGAGCTTCTCGTTGGTAGTAAATTTCTTCAATGAGTTCTTCTAGGAAATTCTTCAATGAGGTTCTCCAAGGCCTTCAATCTTGTAGCTTCAAAAAACTTCAATGAGACCTTCCTTTATCTATTCTAATCTTCAACTATGGATGTTTTACAATGAGATCTATTTCTTGGATCTCCTAAATTTCCTTCTACTAAAATATACAATAGGACCTTTTTTTAGTCCTTCTCTATCCTCAATATTCCACTATAGAAGTTATTCAATAGGGTCTTCTATGGACCTCTTCTTCAATGTGAATTTTTTCAATAGTCAATGGATATCACCAATATCCAATATTCATCAGGACTCTTCTCCTAGAGTCTCTTCTTCCTCAATGGGATATTCTTTCTAGGAGTACCTTCCTAGATTTTCAATCTCCAATGTGGATTACTTGGCCACTAGATCTCTTCTCAATCTCCAACTAGGAGTATTCAATCCATAAATCTTGTAATGGGACTTTTCTCCTTAGGCCTCCAAATCTTCAATCTTCAACTTGTTGTTTCAGGTACCAGATTGATTCCAAAGAAGATATTCTTACTAGCTCTTGTAGGAAACTTCCAAAATTTCTTTGAATCTCCTTTCTTTACAAAAACGTATTAGGAAAATGATAATAGAAATTTCCATAAATCTATAGAAAAAACAATCTTCACTAGTTGGATTGCCAATCTAGTGGAAACAATATTGAGTTCTAGTCTTCACACATTTTTTTGCAACTCTGTGGAAAAAATCTAGCCAATAGTAAATTTTAGAAATCTAAAAATGATATTTGCAATCTCCTCTCAATATCTCTTGTAGCTCTCTCTATTTCCTATTGATCTACCTAGTGCTTTGATACCATTGTTAGCTTTTGAAGCTATAAACTTAAAGTAAATGCAACCACAAGTATGGAAATAAGTATGCAATGTTATAACTATGATAATGGATAACTAATATGCATGAAAATATGATAGAAAATTTTATACAATGCTCAAGAAATGCTTATATATGAAAGCTCACGAAAACATACAATGCTATTCAATGGAGGTTACAACCTCTCCATCTTGCAAAAATGGATCTACATTGTATCTACTACTACTCTACCTATGCACTCCAAAATTCTCTCACTCTTCTACTCTATGAAGGCCTATTTATACTAAGATGTAACTCTTTGCCTTCAATATTCCTCTAACACCTCACTATTCTATTCTAAGGACTTATGTACATGTGGACTACATGCACATTTACACCATTCCACATTCTAACACTTGTGCATTTATTACATTGCTTTAATAAAGTACTTAAGTCCTAATAAACTCCTAATCTAAATATGTACCCATGATGGTACATTAGTAAAATACCAAATAATGTAATATATTCCAACAATTCTTTGAATAACCTCCATACAAATTGTTAGGTTATATAGATATATTGTGAGATTGAGCTACCAACCACCCACATAGGTTCTCATATGTACTTACGTCTAGCAAGGGGTATATGATGGAGGGTTAGTGGTAGTAATAAGAAGAAACTTTATTACTTATATTATACTATATTGAGCCATGTATCCGATGGGTCACTTTCTCATATTGTTGCTATCCTATGTGTTAGCTATCTCTCACATAACAAGGTATATTGGTTAGATTAGTAAATTGAGGGAAGGAGATAAAACATATTATTATTATTTAATTAACTCTCTAAAATTTAAAAAATGAATTAATTGAACTCCCTTTATTTTACGCCCAATCCAATGGTCAAAATGCACTACATGACATGTAGTATGGCACAACAATTGGCCACTCATCCTACCCTCCTATGGATCCTCCCACATTTGAGAACCCCAAATTCAAGGAACAAGATGAGCGTGCTACACCCTTGGATTATCTAAAAATTATTCATGATGATCAAGGAAGAGTAGTCTTCAAGTCCTTTGATTACATGAATTCCTTTTTGCAACAATATAAGGATTTCATGGCAGCCATCCTTAAGGATGTACAAGATAATAAAAATATTTTTGCAAGGGAATATTTACTCTTGGATCATTCCCAACAACATAATCCTATTCTTTGATCCTTTATTCAAGAAAACAAAAACATTAATGCATCTATCACTAACTTTATTGAATCTAATCCCATAATTATTAATTTAATGGGTGGTGGGACATAGAAAATCGTATCATCCTTGGGACATTACTCATATTTTCCTTCTATTAAGTTTTTAAGGGTCAATGTAAGGTGTTCCACATGTCAAAAAGTAAGAACAAGATACATCCATAACCTATATGTATCTTCAGGTGTCTCAATATCTAATTCTCCTATTAACAATATTCCTTATATTATTACAAGTGGAAGCATGGGTTTCAATCTAAACCATACTCCCACAATCTATATTCTATGAGCCACATGATGGAAACCCCAATATTATGTACCCTAATGCACCAAACTTATCATTACATTAAAAATTAATGTCCTCTTACCTCACAACACATGCCCTTTGGTGCAATCAAATCGTATTTCTCATGTGTTTTCAATTCAAAAGCTTGTCTTAAAAGAGCCCCAACAATCCAAACCTAAGGGATAATTATCTAAACTAGATCAACCATTGTTGGCTATCCTAAAATGGATCCTTGAAGCAAAAATAGTAGAGCTCCCACTCATCAAGCTTGTAGATCCTAAAAGAGAAAAAGCTTCATGGTTCTACCTTGAGGAATAATATATTTTTTGTCATGTTAATGGTCATTTGACCAACATGCCCTTATAAACCTAATCCAATACCTAATAGATAAAGGTTAGGTGGTTCTTTTCTCACCTCAACCATAAATAATCAACCCACTAATAATCAATCTAGAGGTCAAACTTCTAATCTAACCAAATCAAAACTAAAAGTCAAGATAAAAATCAATATTTCTTGGACCTAGCCAAGTGCCCTCCGTCTCCTTGAATCATAGGTTTACCTTCTATAAAGGGTAAAGAGATGCAAGTTACAAGATGTTCCTTTTCTTGCATTAGCATTGCTCCATATTTCTTTGTTGAATGGTAGTAATCCTCATGTTGCTTGTTAAACTCACTTCCATTCCAACATATATGCTTTACAACATGGGACATTAAGGAAAAGGCTTAGGCCTTCATGAACAAGGCATCAAAGAGATCTCAGCCAAGATATTATGGGATAGTTTATATCCCTAGTCAAAGTTAACCTTTTTAACTTATCATTCATCTAAAAATTACAATGAAGCCAATATTTTATTTTACAAGTTCTGTATAGGGGGGAAATTGCCCATCACATATGATTCTTGGTGTATCTACTAGGAGTTGATGTGACCGTGGAACTATTGTATTTCCTCTACACTCAGGGACTTGGGGATTGAAGGGTACACTAAGAATGCTTTTAGGACTCGCTTCAAGTCTAGGATGGAATGTTTGATGTGTTTATTAAGAAAACACCTAAGTTTTGTCTTTCTAAGATCTAAGCTACAAGAAATTAAGAAACAATACAAGACAAATAATGATGCAATTAAACAAGAAACTATTCCTAGAATGATTCTTTATTTTAAATGAGGACTATTTCTAATTTTACAAAAAATTAAAACTTATTGTTATTTTCAAGCAAGGGTCCAAGAGAATGTACAAATAGGATTAGCCTAGATGCAAACTATATGCTTTTGATGCCTAGAAATAGAATCAAGTGGCTATTTTTTTCTTGTGTTTTAAATCTAGAATAGAAATGAATATGAAATGAACACAGACATACAAAAAATATCCTAAAAGATCTATCAAAGCACTTACTTGATCCGATGGTTGATCCTATCCAAATTTGTACCCTTTAATGTCTAATAACTTCAAAATATATGAAAAAATTTCAAAACTTTAGAAAAAATGATTAGTGTTTGGGGGCTTGCTTAGGCTACTATGTGATTGAGCTTGGAGGTGTAGCAGTCAAGCTCCCTTGGTCATTTTATTTGAATATTAAAAAATAAAAGTAATTTTTGACCTTTTGGGACAAGAAAAAAAAGATATAACAAACATGAAACAATGAAAACAAAATGCAAACATAAAAATATGATAAAAATGAAGTATGCAAGTATTAAGCTAAGGTTTTGGGGAGTAGAAACTTATCGCCAAGACTTAGTAACCAATTTGCACCCTATAAGGGGTGGGCATGAATTTGGCTCACCAAATTTGCACCATGTATGGACTGGGTGTGAATTTGTGACAAAGCCTTTTTCTAGTCTATAAAATGCAAAAATGTAATGCAAAACAAAAAATTAATGACCTAAAGAGACTAATAACACAAGAAAAACTTGATTAGCCTATGGTTAAATAAAGGAGCAATTAGAAAGTGAAGGTAGTAATTGAAATGGTAGACCTATCTTGCCATAAAAAATCCTTCACTTGTTCACCAAAAGTAGCTAATCACAAGAAGCACAAAAGTAAAAATAACAATAGAGCATTCTAAAGAAAAAGAACACTTGAAATAGCTATGAGAGATCACTTGTGGGAATTCTAAGATTAGATGGGTTAAAAGGGAGTTCTAATACTTCTATTTATATAAGGCTTGAAGGGCTTCTAAGTGGGAAATAAAAAACTTATACTTGGGCAAGGCTTGACATCATAAAAAGCCGACATAGGACTAGGGTTTTTGAGAGAAAAAATCCAAGATTTCCAAATTCACACCCTGTACTTTTGGTAAGGATAAAGAGAAAAAAATGGCTAATAAAATGGGGAAAAGGGTTCAAAATTACACTTAGAAGTTTTGAGGGTAATGTTGAGGTGTGATTTTATCCCATTACAAATATCACCCGATAATTAGGATCGTAATCCTCTCTTGAAAATAAAATATGGTTTTCCAAGGTTTTTTACGTAACACGTTATGAATTTATGTCAATTAAGTGCACAAAACCTCTCAGGGATTAACAATCAAATGCTAACAAGGGGCCTAGTATAATAAATATTTTGATCTTTAAATCATTACTTGCATTTTCATCAGTATAATTTACTTCCTCAAAATGAATAAACTTACCTTTTAAAGCTAATATTTGAGAATGCAAATCTATTTTAAAAGATGAAATTTGATTAAAAATGCTTTTAACCTTATATTAAATGAATGTTTTAAAGTATTTTTAATTCAAAACTTACATTTATTTCATAAATGAAGCTTAAAATAAGATCTAATAAATGATGAATAAAATAAAAAACCTAATTACAAAATGTGAAACAATTTATAATCCCTATGTTTGGGCTTTTAGAATATTCTAAGCTTTATAATCATTGCTTTTTTTCATAGAATATGAATAATTAATGTATATGAATTCTAATTATAAAGTTTTGTACTTTATAATATAAAAATTAGAATTCATATAACATTTTAAACCAAATATTTATTAATTCAAATATTTGAAATAAATAAATATAAATATTTAATATGTATGAATTCTAATTATAAAGTTTTGTACTTTATAATGTGTAAATTAGAATTCACGTAATCTTCCTTAATGTGATGTTTATTTATTTTCAAATATTCATTAAACTAAATATTTGAAGTAAATAAATTTAATTATTTCAATAGTATACTTTGGACTTTATGATTTGAGATTGAAAATTTTAATAAATCAAACTTCCAGAAACATAAATAAATATCAAATTATGGATTTTAAAATTTTATGATATTAAAATCAATAATTCATAAAATCCTTCTATGTCTCTAAATTTATTTGTCAAATATTTACTAACTTAAATATTTGACCTAAACAAATTTTACAACCCTTTCTATAAATCTGAATCTTTGAAATTCAACTTAGGGTTTTAATAAAAAAATTCAATGAAATTTATAAACTTTATGAAATTTAAAATCAAAAGTTCATTGATTCCATCCTTTATGAAATTTATTCACTCGAACTATTTATAGAATTAAATATTTGAGTGATAAATTCAAACTTTAACCTAGTTGTAAAATTTAAATATTTTATAAAACAAACTAGGTTTTATCTTGAATCTTAATACCTCAAATAAATTAAAAAGGTCTTAGGGTAAAGAAATAAATTTGATTAAAACGTTCGAAAAAACTTGCTACAACATAGAAAAATAATTTGAAAACCAAACTGAGGCAGACCAGATTTTACACAATCCTACCACAAATTTGGTGCTATCTTCTACGAAAATTTTAATTAAAAAATTATATCAATCAACTTATAAATTAAAAACACCATAATAGTGCTTGCTTTTAATAAAAATTTAATTTGATACAAAATATTAGATCTTACAATGAATCCAACAAAGTCTCTGTATTCATATGCAAATGTAGCTTCCTCTGCAACTTGGTCTTCTATTTGGCTCTTTTCGATCTTTCCTCTTTTTCTCGAACCTGTCCGATCTTCTCTTTGGTTTCTAATTCTCCATTTATAATTTGAGAAATTCGTTCCTCTTGATTAGTTTGCTCCATTCTGCCAGTTTTTAAAAAATGAATTCTTGAAACCCTAAATCAATAAAGCCTTTTCAAAGGTTTTAATATTTCTCCTCATTGGCATTCAAAAATTAAAGTTATAACCTGTCAATAAGACAAATATTAATTAGAATATAAAACATGTATAAAATAACATTTTTAAATATAATTAAATTATAAAGTTATAAAACTTTATAATTTAATTAATTTAAAACATATTTATAACATAACCATTCTAATTATATTAAATTATAAAGTTATAAAACTTTATAATTTAATTAATTTAAAACAAGTTTATAAAATAACAATTTTAAATATATTAAATTATAAAGTTATAAAACTTTATAATTTAATTAATTTAAAACAAGACATAACTAAACATAACATACGAACATGCAACCTATATGAACACCACTATAATAACACAAAAAATATATACTAAATAATAGAGATATAATTTAAAGACAACATAAAACTAAAACAACATAACATAACAAAACATATAAAACAAACCAAAAAATGCTAGGTATACATGAGACTTAAAAATTTAACATAACACAAAACATCTTTACAAAACCTAACCTATCAATATTAATAACAAACAAAACAAAATTGGACAAAGTCAAGAAGAAAATTGGAAAGTGGACCAAAAAGTGGCTTTCTTCTGGGGATAGAATCACCTTGGTAAAATCAGTCCTTCAAGCTATTCCTATTTATGTTTCTTCTATTTTGAATATCCCAAAGGCTATTCATTGATAATTGGATCAAATCAGTCATCGTTTCCTCTAAGGAGAAAAGAAAATGGGCCTTGGTGAAATGAGATACTTTATGTCTTCCTAAGAGTGAAGGGGGGTTAGGATTCCGGTCTTCTATTAATAACAACAAAGCTTTTTTTTTTTTAATTTGTGGAAAAAAAATAACAACAAAGCTTTAGCTGCTAAATTATATTGGAGGATATTGCATAACCCCAATGCTCTTTGGGCCAATAATATCCGTGCTAAATATGCTGAGAACAAAAGTCCTAAAGACCTTGTTCGCTATCAACTTCCTACCAAAGGTTCTCCCATTTTAGTAGTTCTTAAGGCTGGTGAGGATTTGATAAATAAAAAATTATTTTGGATCATTCATAATGGTTAACAGGCAATTTTTTGGACAGATTCTTGGGATGGTCACAAGCCTTTGATAACTCAGTTTCTCGATTGGAGGCCTTGGATGAAGGAGCTTCACCAAGCTAATTGTATAAAAGTGGCTAATTACTGTTGGTACCATACTGGTAATTCAAATGTTGGTAGATATTGGATCCTTATTAAGGATTGGCCTATTCAAATACCAGAAAGACAAAGACAAGATATCCAAGGCATCCTTCATATGATATCCCTCTCTTGATCCCATGAAAAATATTATTTTGGATGGAACAACACTACTAAGGGTGAGTATTCAGTTGCTCAAGGTTATTTGACCTTATGACATAATAATCCCAACCATTCTTCTGACATCTTTTCTCGATTGTGGGCTCAAAAGCTCTGGCCTAAGGTGAGGTTCTGTAATTGGCTTTTATTGCATCGTAGGGTGCTTATTGGTGAGCAACTTATGAAGCATGGTTTTCATGGCCCTTTTAGATGTGAAATGTGTGAAGAGAATGTAGAAAATATCAACCATATTTTTATTGAGTGTACTTTAGCCCCTGAGCTATGGAGGAGAATGGCCACTTTACTTGGCTTACAATGGTCCAATTTTTTTACTTTTGAACAACTTTGGAGGGATTGTCCTAATCAAGAGGGTGTTGATCATTTTATTAGGTAGTTAGTTTGGATGGGTTCTACCATTATTCTTTGGAATATTTGGAATGAAAGGAAAAACCAGATTTTTAATGAAGATAGGAAGGATATTCACTATATTTGGCAAAAGACCATAGCCAACTTAGTTGAATCAATCCATCAACTCCTTAATCACCCCCAAAACTCCCACCAAAGATGGGATCAAGTGATGCAAATATTGAAGATTAAATCTTCTAACGACAACCAACTTAAAGGGAATGTGAGTATTAGTAAGATGGAAAAGATTAGAAATTGGCAACCTCCTCCTAAGGATTTTGGAAAAGTCAATATTGATGGAGCTTCTAGAGGGAACCCTAGAAAAGCCAGTGTGGGAGGAATTGGTAGACTTTCAGATGGCTCCCTAGTTTTTACTTTTACTGAGAATTTGGGTATTCTTTTCAATAACCTTGCTGAGGGGTATGGTATCCTCAGAGGCCTTTAGGAGGCTACTAAGATTTGATGGAAAAAGGTGTTATTTGAGTCCGACTCTCAACTTATGATCAATCTCTTGAAGACTCCTAAGAATAATAAGGTAGATTGGAGAATAAAAAGAATTATTGAGAAGATTCAATTAATCCAGATGGGATTTTTGAAAGTTGATTACAATCATGTGGTCAAAGATCAAAAAAAGAGTGTTGATGCTTTAGCTAATTGGGATTTGGACAAAGGTGATCTTACTTGTTATAGCCACCCTCCTATATGGTGGGCTTCTCAAATTAGGGAAGCTCTTCTTTCTATCATTTCTTTGGATGGCTCCAGTTCTGAAGGTACCTAGTTTCTTCTTGCTTTTTTTTTTTGCTTCTCTTTGGTTCATTCAGTTTTTTTTAGTTCCCTAGCTCATCCTATTCTTTCTTTTGTTTCCTTTATTGATTCTTGCCTTAATAGTCTTCTGGTCTAGATAGGTTATGTTCAATTTTTTTTCTTTTTTGTTTTTTTTGTTTAGTTTTTTAAGGTGGGTGGGTTCTTTTGTTTTATTTTGTTTTTGTGTTATTTGTGTTGTTTTTTGTTGTTCATGTGTTTTGTTGTTTTGTGTTTTTTTTTTATGTTTTTTGTTATTGTTCTTATGTTTTTTTCGTTCTTGTTCTTGGGTTTCTCTTTGTTCGTGTTATTTCATGTTTTTATGTGTGAGTGTTTTCTATGTATTTTATTTTTGTTTATTGTCTATTGTTGGTTGTTTTTTATTTTTATTTTTATTTTATTTATTTTTAATTTATTAGGTTTTGGTTGTGTTTATTTTTCATGTTTTTTTTGGGTTATGTCTTTGTAGTGTTCTATTGTTTTTGTCTTGTTTGTGTTTTGTTATGTGGTTCTTGTGTTTTTCTACGTGGTTTATGTTGTGGTTTCTTTTATGTTATTGTGCGTATTTTGTTGTGCTTTTAATTTTGACACACTCAAGGAGCATGTTTTTTATTTTATTTTATTATTTTTGTTCTTATTCACTTATTTTTAAATTGGTTTTGTGTGTTTGTTTTATCCTTAAGTATGTCAAAGGTGGTAGTCCAGGTTTGAGTCCTGGGTATTTTTGACGAAATGGATACCCCTGCTTCCTTGGGTCTTACCCGAAAGTGGCATCTCTTTTGGGATTTTTTCCACAAATAAAAAACAAACAAACAAAACAAAACACCCTTGAAACAAACATAACATAACAAAAATAATACAACTCAAAGACCATAATAAAATGACCATACAAGCATAACTTCAGGATATTTAGATCAAGAGGTGAATTTTGACAATGGAACCTACTATAAGACCATTTGGAGGAAGATAAGCATTCTTGATATTTCAATGATGACAACGGTGAACAATAAGTGCAAGCAACAATTTGAAACAAGCTTTCAAATTTCAAGTGGGTCCCCAAATTTTGGGGTCATTATGAAGAATTTTGGGGTCATTGTGAAGGAGTCACAACAAATGGTGACTATGTTGGTAAATGTCCTTGGAAATTTTGGACTTAAAAACCAAAATCTAAAAACAACAAACCCAAATATTAGAATTATAAGAGTCAATGATAACCAGAGAATGAGAATAGACCAATTCAACATGAACCATCAGAATCATCAACATCAGCTCGATGTGTGCAAAGTGATTCATTCTATACATTTTGAAACCATTCAACATTCCATTGTCAATTTCACATTTCAGGCTATGAATAACTTCTCTTTGAAGAAATACCTTCACCTAATTCTCTTTAGGCATTGCTCTACTTCCAGTCGAGCATTTATAGCTCCGGTAGAGGCTATCTAAAACTCCCAAATATTAGGCAAATTTGAATGTTGCATGTCATAAAAATTTTAATATTACATTTCTTTTATTTTAAGACATAGCTTCACTGCCAGTTGAGCATCTATAGCTTCGATGAAGATTATATGAAATTCCAAAATGTTAAGTAAATCTTGAATGTTACATTTTGGTTTCATTCTAGACCTAGCTCCACTGCCAGTCAGGCATCTATAGCCCTGATGAAGGTTATCTAGACTATGGTGATAGATTTGACTTTATTTTTAGCTTTATTCATCATTTTTTTCTCTCATTTTTCTCCCTTTTTATATCTCATTTTTTCTCTTTTTGATCTAATAATACGGTACTTTGCAAAAAATCCACCTGCCACTTGGGTTAGATATCAAGTAAGGCTGAAAGAGTATATAGAATTTTCACCCTAATTTACAAAATTGACAACTTCATACATCCAAAATTTCAAAAGATATTTCTTAATGTGTTTGTGGTACTAGTGAAGCTTTTGTAATACGATGTTGATATTTCAAATTTCCTTATCTTATTTCATATTCATGAAGATATAGACTAACAACTTACTTTTATTTTTCTCCAGGTTTCACAGGTTTTCAAAATAGGTAATTTCATCCTATACGACCCAATATCAAACACCAAAGAGAGCCATCAAATGACAAGTGTCTCAATAACAACTACCTTAATCCTTGAAAATCTCACTGAAAATTTATTAAAGACAAACATCATCACAAAAATCCAAAATTTGGCAAAGCCAATTTATTGCAACATAACAAAATTTCATGAAACAACAAATTACGTACAAAATAAAACAAAAACACAAAAACCAAACAAAACTATTTACAAAAATATACACTATGTACAAAAATGATAACAGATTTATGTTGTCACCTTCCTGGATCCCAAATACGATTGGCACACTATAAAATATATATACTATTTGCATTCCAAGCCTTACATAAATCCAACCAAAAAAAATTGAGTGAAACGATGTAACCTTCATTTTGTCTTTCACACCCCATTGATTTAATTCAAAATTATAAGCAATTCCATGTTTAAGATTTGATCCATTAACCTTACAAGTAAATACATGATCTTCCATGATCTTATGCTTATTCAACAAGATGGGAATTTCAAACCTTGATTCATCACTTTGACCTAAATTCTCTTTTTCACAAGCATATAAGATTTATTTCAAATAATAAGCAACTTCTAAAAATTTTAATGCAAAATCATCATCTATGTTTTTAGGTCAATCATATTCATGTAGTAATTTACAAGAATCTAGGATATTTACAAAATAAGAATCATTATAGTTTTGTATCCTAGATTGAATTGTTAACTATTGTTGAACTTGGTTCAATGATTCAAGCATGTCTATTTTTTATTTAGCAATGCAAATTTATTTGTAGTGGGAAAAGGAATCCACTTTAATTCTTAATCAACCTCCAATGACATTTTATTATAAACAACATTCCAATTAATGATTATACACACTTTTACCTGATTCTTGAATGTTTGAATACAAAGGATAAGATTCTACCTTTTGTACACTTTCATTTACCACTACTTGATGAGCCATTATAATATTTTCTTTTTCTTCATCACCACCATAATTTCGTATTCTTTCATCAATGAACCGTTTTCAGAAGCATTAAAATTAGGCATCTAATCAAGAACATGTCCATATTTTTCAAACCATAAATGTTGTTTATCAAATAAAGTAAAATTTATTTTAGTATGAATAGGAAATTCTAGTTCTTTGTTATCCATACATGAAATTTCTTCATTTGAAGATTCACTACAATCATGAAAATTTTCACTCAAATCTTCAAAATTCGAGAATGAAAGAAAATAATTTACCTCTTCTTCATCTAAAATAGATGAATCATAAGAAACATTTACCATTTCTTCCCTTTCTATTGCAGAAGAATATTCTAAAAATTCATGTTCAAAATGATCAAATATTGGAACCTTCTCTACTTCTGAAATTGACATGTCATCCACTAATTGGATAGAAATTGCCAAATCTTCATGCAATATAGAGGTTTCAACATCTTGCATATCAAATAAAATGGAAAATTCATCAGTAGGATAATTATAAACAAATAATTCCTTATATCTTCCCCAGAAATTATAATAATCATATTCTTGAAACATTTGATGAGATTGCATCCCTTCTTTTATTTCTTCTTGATCATTATTTTGTGAATACTAAAAATTTTGATCATCATTTTCAATGATCTCATCCAAATTTATGGAAGGTCCTCATTTATCATGTATTTCAAAACTAGTCCACTCTAGGACTTCTCCCCTGTCTAAAAGAATATCACTTTTAGCATCTTCGATATTTGTCTCATGAGAATGATTTATATAATTTTCTAGATATGCATATTGATGCATTTGTCCCTGTGCTTGATCACTATTTATTTTATGTTATAGGATTAAATTTTGCAACTTGTCTTGCATTTTAGGTGAAGAAAATACTTCATTAGAAAGAGAAACAAAATCCTCCCATTTTTTCCACCAACAATAATCATCTTCTAAAATTAGGGAGTGATGTTCAACCACTTCTTCACACTCTGCCAATTAAACAATCGAAAGCTCCTCAATTTCACGTTCATCACTTTCAAAAATTTTATCTTCAATGAAAAATTCATCTTCCTCAAGTAATAAACTTTTATGATCAATCATAATGAAATTAATTCTAGAATATTACAATTTTGTAGCTTTAATTGTTTCATTCAACTCTAAGGAAGGTTCTATTCTATCATATGTTTCAAAGCTAGTTAAATCTAATATTCCTCCAATATCTGAAGACTCATGCATTTCTACATTTTGATAAACTTTATTACTACAATCCTCATTTATGGATGTTGGATTGTAAACTTGAACTTCCTCTTGAACAATATCAAAAGTAGTTGAAAAACTAGGACATTCAATTTCATTCGATGGTGTCAAAAAATGAGTATCATGATTCATAGGTGGTAATTGATCTGAAACCTTAGGGTTAAGTAATGATAATATACTCACATAAATTACTATTGAAATCAACCATTTTTCTATAGCTATTGCCCCACCATAAGCGTGATACAAGCATAAATCTTTAATAAGATTTTCTAAACACTTAACAGTAAAAGGATCTAAAGTTTCCAATAATATTTGAATGACTTCTTCTTCTAAACCCTAGGAATCTAAGGAAAATGACTCACCTAGATGGTTCAATTTTCCATGTCTACATTTTTTCCCTTATTTGATGCATTTATATCTGAATAAATACATCAAAGAAATATCTAGACACCTATGGGAGAAGAGCGATGAACATGAAAAGGGATGGCTAGTTTAGATGGAGGGATGGAGCAAAAATGGTATCATTCTAAACACTTAAAAATTTTACATGTTAATTGAGGCATTAATGAAATTAATACCTCTAAGGATGGGGTGCCCCATTTAGTGTTAGAAATAATGTAAAAATCCTAACGAAACTCAAAATTATAAACACAAAAAGACAAAAAAATAAAGGAGAAGACAAAAATAAAAATAGGAGAGAAAAATATGGATAAAAAAAAATGTGAAAAATGAAGCCATTTTCACCATGAGAAGAAGAAGAAAAGAGCTCTAAAGAAAAAGAGAAGAATGACACTTCTTACTAACCATGTAATTGTTGCAAGTACCAAAGCGAACACTACTACAGACCAAGCATGGGTACGAACTGAAACCCAACCCAAGACTAGGTTAGATTAGGGTTAGCATTAATTTTTTTTTATGATTTGTTTTAGCATTTTTAGAGGAATTCATTTCTTGGTGTGAATTTGGTAGCTAGGCATGAATTTGGTTGTACAACAATGCCAAATTTGTGCTTGGGAGTTTTGGAGCATGAATTTGTGAATTTGTGCCTTGAAACTCCAAGGTACAAATCAAAAAATTCGTGCCCTAACAGGAAGGGGTGTGAATTCATGAAAGAAGAGAGAAAATGAAGAAGAGAAAAAAGAGATAATAATAAGAAAGAGAGAATTTGTTTTTCTTTTTAATGTCAATGAAACTAATGAAATTTTATTAATATTTTTTTGCAACATGATGTACTCCAAAGTAGAGAGTGACAACCAAACATGTTAGGGGAAGCTATGAGGGAGCTAATGTTGGTTAATAAGGATATATGGCAAGAGGTGGGGCTATTGCATTTGGAAAAGATACCCTGGGTTGAGGCTGATAGAGTGTTACTAATGGCATTGGTCAAGTGATGGTATTCAAAGTTGTCCACCTTTTAGTTACTCATAGGGGTGATGACTATCACACTAGAAGATGTGTGGTGCATATTGGGGATCTCCATTAGGGGAGGATGATTTATAGGGTATGATTATCATAGGAAGCATCAAAGATATTATCGAGGAACATGACACATGAAATTCGATAGAGCAAATTTCATGTTGATGAGATACTGCAATGATATGGACTTGGGGCACTAACTTCTATACTCTACGAGGTGGTGGTAGGGATGCTAGTTTACCATACGAGCAAATGACACATACCATGGTCATTAGTGGGAGTAGTAAAATACATGTGATACTACCAAGTGAGGTTCGTATGGGGACCATATATGTTGGCTCACCTATACATGATATTACAAAATATAATGTATAAGCGATATGCCGAGTTAGTCTATATAATGTTACTCTAGGTGTGTTGCTAGGAGCACATGACTATCCATATACCTCATGCACTACCAGTGCCATTGCCTAACCTTGAGAGGCCAAGAACATATAGGTGGAGCCAACACTTTGAGCGTGTGCAATCAGCATATGTAGGTATACTACGACTATGGAGGTGGGTAATAAATGAGCTATGAGAGCACATGATCATATGGTGACCATGGAATCTACACACTAGGTGGGCTAAGGATGTAGAGGAGCTAACATAGGTTTAGAGGATCTAATGGGTCACCATTGAGAAGGGCAAGCTAGAGCTATACATGTTTGATCAAGTATAGTATCTGTTTAACATTATATAAGAGATATCAGATCTAGGAGATTACTAGTTTATATGGGTTCAGAAGGATCCATAAGGGGTTTAAGGGGACCTTGATGTGATGAGATTTACAGAGGACCTAGATTATCTTATCTATTTTAGTCCAAGAGTGAATGATGTTGGGCTAGCTCTTAGGTACTAGAGATAGTACAAGGACATTATGCTCCCAAGGATATTTCCTTTAGTGTCAAAATAGAGGTACCATATTATGGATTAATGAGTGTAATCAACACTTTGAGAGGTTAACCAATGCATAATAGAGTGATACTAGAGTGGTCTATACCCACCTAGGTAGACATAAATTTAGGCTTGGATGGAGATGGTTATAGCCATGAGGATGAATATCACTATATTTGTATTAGGTGGAGGGATATAGAAAGAGTTTCCCCCACAAAAACATAGGCAAGACCTAGCAACGCTATAGGTTAGGAAGATCTAAAGAGGGAGGTAAAGGTATTGTAGGCTAGGATGGAAACCATGTAGGTGAAGAGGGACACCATTTTCTCAAAGTGGGACTAGGCCCTAATAGTGCAAGATAGGAAAATGGCTAAGGCAAAATACCTCAAAGGGGATATGGACCAGTTTAAGTAGGAGAAATGATTGGCCTAGATAGAGGGGATGACTATCATTATAGGTAGCCAATAGGGCCAAGGGATTCAACTACTATAGAAGGAATTTTAGAGGGTGAGGAAGGCACATGAGGCAACTGTGCAAAAAGAGACCTACTACCAAGACATCCCAATAGATTAGAGGATTCCTCTACCATCCTCCTTATGCTTATGGAGTTTATCATAGTCATGGACATGATCTATTTCATGATCCATGAACATGCCTCCATAGAACCACATATAGCAAGTGGAGTAGAGGAAGTGGAAAAAAAGGGAATATATGAAGGAAACAAGGATGGATAGCGAATGGGAACATTGAATAATTGGTGTTCCTTACAAAAATGGTACCCCTATGAGCATATTCTACCATAATTAAAAACTATTTATAAACATTCCTCCTCTTTGTCATCAATATTAGTGCAATACCTTAGGCCTTTAGGGGTGCACATGGTTATATTGATGAACATCACACCTTGGATAATTTGGCCCTCTATAGTCTTATATATAACTTGAGAGGATAGTTATGCTAGTTAAGTTTTGTAATGATTGCATGATGTATTCCTTTGACTTGACCTATTTTTCAAAAAATCTAGAACCTATATAGAAAGTTTAGTCATATGTATATTTAGTATTTATATACTAGATAGGCTCCTTTGGCTTAGTCTCTTTGCATTTTTATTTTATCATTGAGGGGATAAAATATCATGTGGTACATTTTATGCATTATTTCTTGACGTGACACGTGCAAAAACATGATGTTTGAGTACTTTTATGCCCCATTCCAACTCCTATTTTATCCATTGGGCTATGAGATAAAATATGTGAGGAAATGGTGCAGTATTTAGAGAGTAGGTATTATAAGGAAGGAACTAGAAGAGATGATACTCAAGGATGATAAACCTTTCTTTCCTTACTGTACTTCATGCTTCACCCCTAGTTGATAATTGTATCCCCTTTCAATATATGACCTCGAAGGAAGCTCTACCTGGTTAAATTTGAAGAGTGTTCATAGTTACACATTTTTGAAGGTGTCTTTTAGAGTGTGTAACTGTGAACAACCCTTAGCTTTGGTTAGGTAAATTTGTGACCATTTTTATAAATATTTTCTTTGTTCTTACCTTAGATTTATTTTGATGAATTCTATAATCTAGAGGTAGTCTTGTAGATATATTTTCTTGCTTTTCAAGCCTATCAAGGACTTGACATTGGAGGTCTATTAATCTTTTTTATATTTCTTTTTGCTTCCTTCACAATTTTACAAATATTTATTTGCCTTGAGTTAAAAATATAAACTGAAGGGTTTTTTATATATAGACCTCTCAGTTTGGTGAAGGTATTTCTTGGTCTAACAAGTTAGCTCTCGTTTTATTTATCCATTATTTGCCTAATTCCAAGAAGAATACTTTTAAGCACAATTGCTACTTTTTCATGTTTATTCTACTACAATCGCAAGGTTTGCCTTTCACATCTTGTTTTGCATGCCACTCTACCATCTTATTGTCTATTTGTCTTATTTTTAAAAGCTATATCTAGCTTTTATTTACTTGTATTATTTACACAAAAATATGGTGTGTTCACCCATGCTTAGTAGGATCAAATTTCTTACTTTATCCTAGGAATCTACAATGGCTTGACCATATAATGGTAAATTTAAGCTTCTAATATTGATATATTATTTTGAACTCACAACTTATATTGAACCATTATGGACATTGGTCATGCTCTAATGAATATTTATTCCCAAGAATATTCTAACCTTGGGCATTAGTGGTTATTGTAGGTTATTGCTTTGAATGAGGTATATTATGAGACTTTACTTTTCTGATCATTGGACTACTAAATGTTGTTTGTAGAGTCTCAAGAAACATATATATCATCAATTTTGACTTTATTCAATCTATTTATTTTATTACACATCCACTTATAATGGAACTCTTCTAATTATTAGGCCAAAATTTTTGTAACTCATGACTTCCCATGCTTTGGAAAAGCTTACAAAAAATCATTAGACCTAACTATTCTTCTAAATATTTTTCCTCGAAGTTGCGATTTCCTTACAAAAATATTTTCCATGCTAAATCTAGTTTTTCTTTTGGCCAATCAATTATTTCTATGCATGTATTTTTAGAAACTTTCTTTCTTGAATCTGCCTTAAGTTCTCCATATCCCTTAATGTAGTAAGGTTTGTGGCTCTGGTTGATTATCTAGACTAGTTTATTAGTGCAAGGAATAATAATATGACCACAACTTGGGGATAGGTGTCTTTATAATTATTCCAAAATATATTTAGATAAGCACATACAAACAAATGAGGTATGTTAGTAATTACTACACCTTGTATTGCCACAAGGTCTAGGCATTCATGTATCATTATTGAGATATTCTTGGTAAAGCCAATTTACTTAATTGATACCCCTTAAAACTAAAGCAATTATAATTCCATTTGACTATGGACTAGG
Source organism: Wollemia nobilis (assembly GCA_028583015.1). Classification (NCBI taxonomy): domain Eukaryota; kingdom Viridiplantae; phylum Streptophyta; class Pinopsida; order Araucariales; family Araucariaceae; genus Wollemia; species Wollemia nobilis. Next base: position 12,996,600 of record JAQPPZ010001125.1, read on the forward strand.
CCCATGCTCTTGCAAATATCTTGGGTAATAACTATAATCTCAACTTCTTTATCCATCATGCAATTATGTAGTATGTGCCCTTCTAGGCAAATAGATAAATAAAAGGGGATGGGTTGACAACTTTCCATACTTTGATGATTGCTTTACTATCAAGTTATTGGGACAATCATATTTTACTAATTATTTTAATCTAACCAAGTCTACCTTTTCAAACACCAAAAAACCTTTCGTACGTCCATTTTTCCTCGCATGGGATCAAATTTTCTTTGCTTGTAATTTTGGCCTTGAGATTGGTTCCAGTTTTGGGGTTGACATTTTGAATAAGCTTTGGTATTGTTTAGCTACATCTGTTCTTTATGTCTAAGTCATGGTTGAGAAATATAATATTCTATAAACTTCAATCCTCTATATATTTAGTTGTTGTGTCTGAGGGTCTAGTGCTTGAACACATGACTATAGATATTCTATTTCACTTTGAGTGTTCAAATTCTGAGCATGCCAAGAGTTATTTTCCATCTATTGTTAATTATAGATAAGAATTTACTTCTCTAAGAATGATTATCCTAAATTCATTATGAAATCTATCATGTATTCCATAACCAAAATTCTTTGGATATAAATGATGCTGACCACTTTTGCTTATATAATTTCTATTGGGTGATGAAGAGTTGTGTATAGTTAGTATTTCAAATTCTTCTTGTCTACTAGTATTATTACAACACACTATTTGGTCTTCTGTAGTTTACCTATTTTTAGATTTTATATCTATTTTTGAGTGTCACCTTTACATATCATTGAGTTCTTTAGTTAATTTTTGAATTAGTGCCTTCAATTCTTGTTTTATCTAGGGTTGTTTTGTCTATACAATGGGGGTGTATTTTGTTATAGATGGGTAGGATGGATATGGTTATAATACATCATAATATACCAAACAAGACATGCTTGAAATTCAAACTTGTGAGTGATCTTAGATGGTTGGACATGATTTTTTGGCCATGAGAACTTTCTTGTGCTAATATTGTCTAGTGTGCTTCCTTAGGTAACTCTAGATTCATTCATTAGTGGAGTCACTAGGTGAACATACATTCTCAACTTATAAGATCAATACTATTCACCACATCTCAAGCTCTCCATGTAAGCAAGACAAAAAGGTATAATCAAGTCCCATAAAGCATGCCAAAAATAAACTATTGGCATAAAATCTACCTACTATATGAATTTTTAATGCACCCTAGACTTTAGCCAACATTTTTGGATGAATGAGATTTATCTCAATTAAAAATTCAGGGAAGGTTGGCTCCTTGAAATACTTATAAGCTAAAAAAGGGTTTTAAGCTAAGAGTAAAGAGATGAAAGGGGTAAGAGAAAGTAAGGTTTTTAAAAAATGTGTAAATGGTGGATGAAATATAGCGTACCAAAATTGGGCACCACCATATAATGAGCTCACATAATCAATCTAAATGATACTTAACATACCAAGCATTTTCAAATGCAAAACAAATTTATTTAAATTTTAATTACATACTTTAATAATTTCAAAGACTCAAATGAATAACAATCCAACAGTGGTCCAAATAGCAAAATTCACTTTAAAAAGATAGACTAATCATCAAAGTGTAACAAAAATGACTTAAAGTAAATATATATTTATAAAAACCTACAATGATACCAACAAGGAAGGCCAAATGGCTATAAATTTTTATTAATTGGTAGCAAAATTACATAGCAAACATCTAAGCAAATGCTATAGAGCTGACCCCTCAATTCGAGGTGTCTTGGATTATTTTTAGGTTATATTTTGAATCTTACAGTAGAAGATTTATAATGTTAGTTAAAGTCTATTATAAAAATAGCTTGGTAGAGAAAACCCACACTATTGAGGTGGTAATTTTAGATTTTTTCCTACATTTGAGTTTGAATTTGTTTACAATTTTCTCCATCGATTTGTAACTATTTTTTGCAAGTTGAACTGTTGCATCCATTTTTTTAGAGATGTCATTTTCATGCCTTGATGGCACTAGATTAACCAATTGGAAGGAAATAAGGTAGTTATGACCATTTAGTGGGGTTTGTATCAAATCTAGGTTTTTACTTTGCTTGAAGCATCCTTCAACACAAATATGGAATTAGGAGATACTTTGGAGATATCATTTTTAGATATGTCCTAGCTTTATTTCTTCTAGTCTTGTGCATTCCAACCTTGTGCATTGAATCCTTTTGCAAGATAATAAAATTTGATTCATAGAAACTAACACCACTAATAACAATGTTCTAGCTTTGTGCATCTTGGATTTTTTCACTTTGGCTTTGTGCAATTTGTGTATTTTTAGATTTTTTTGATGTTGTGTTGACATCACAATTTAAAAGTTTTTAACTTTATGCATTTTGGCTTTGCACATTCTAACTTTGTTCACTTTGACTTTATGCACTCTTTCTTGCATGATTTTAGATTTTTTTTCCTTTTGTTGATGTCACTTGCTTGGATGATTTGGCTTTGTTCATTCCAACTTTGTTTACTCTCACTTTATGTAGTTTTGGCTTTATTTATTATATAAGTTTGGATCTAAACCTTTTAGAATCAAATTATCCAAGCTTTAGATCATTCAATGACTCTAAGTGGATTGTTTAAGGAATTGAAGGTAGGATTTGGTGAAGTAAGTTAATGTGGGAAATGTTTGACCTACATGTCCTAGAGAAAGATGGTAAGTGGAAATTTTGCATTGAATATAGAGAACTAAACAAATCCACAAAAACATTATTTTCCATTTTCATTTATAGACCAGATATTAAATACTCTAATTGAAAAACATTACTTCTATTTAGATTTATTTAGTGGTTATAACAAGATTAAGTTAGCTAAAGAAGATCAATATAAACCATATTTTACCTATCCCTAGGGTACATATGCTTATCATGTTTTACCTTTTGGACTTTGCAATGCTCTAGATATATTTCAAAGAGCTATTATATCCATTTTTACTAATCTAATCCATGACTGTATTAAAGTATAAATGAAAATGCTTAAAAAACCTCTCTTAGTCATGAAAAATATGTTATGGTTATGATTGAGGGAGTTGTTTTCGGATATTATATCTTAGTTAAAGGGATTAAAGTAGATTCAACAAAAATCAAAATCATTTCCTCCTTACCATCACCACAAAAAGTGATAGATGTACATAGTTTCTTAGGTCATGCTAGTTGTTATTGTCAACTTATTAAAGACTTCAATAAGATAGTTGCACCACTATTTCAATTACTAATAAAATATGTTAATTTCAAATGGACTGATGCATGTCAAATGATATTTGACACTTTGAAGTAAATGCTTACTACTACTCCCATTTTAAGGGATCCTAATTAGAATTTACCTTTTCATATTCATGTAGATGCATTTGACCAAGCATTAGGAGTTGTTTTAACTTAAATTGAGGAGAAAAAACCCTATGCCATTTATTATATTAGTAAAAATATTTTTTGTGTAGAATTGAACTATACAATCACTGACAAAGAATTTCTTGTTGTTGTCTATGCAATCAATAAATTTAGGTACTATATTATTGGTTATAAAGTCTTTATTCATGTTGACCACTAAATTTTTTATCTCATGAATAAAGTTATTATTAGTGAAAGAGTTGTTCGATGGTTGTTACTATTATAGAAATTGGATATCACCATCATAGACAAACTAGGAAAGGAAAATGTAGTTGTTGACTATTCATCACATTTGCATTTAGCTGATGATCTAGAACTAGTACAAGCCACTTTTCTTGATGAAAATTTATTTGCACTTTATTTACATACTCCTTGGTATGTTGGCATTGAAAATTATGGTTTTTTAGGCAAAGTTTCTATTCACTTATCTCCTAGTGAACACAATAAACTCATCAATGATAGTGCACCTATTGAGTGGAAATTTTACCCAATTGTAAAATCACAACCACAGTCAGGATTTTGATTAGAAAACCCTCTCTTGCAAAGAAATGAAATTTCTCCAAGGTTCCTTTTACTTAATGTGTGCTTATATTCTTGTGAAGATGTATCAAATAATTGCTAGGAATACCTTAGTGATTTGCAAGTAATTGTTAACAAGGGACCTGCGTTGGTTTATTTATTATGCTATTCTAGTGATTGTTCATTAAACTTTGAAGAAAAGGAAAATGTGATTTGACCCTCATATGACCACAATGTAAATGCCTTGGTTCATTTTATCTTGAAGCATTTTAGATAGATTTTATCTTCTTTTGGTTAAGCATATTTTAGACAAGTTTTATATTGCATTATTAAACCCTGCTTTGAGCATAAAAGAGAAGACTAAAATCTATATTATGAAATGCAAAGTTGTAATGAGGATTGGATTTACGTAATTTTTCTTTGAATATGAAAGTAAAAATAGCCTTTGATATAATAAATAAATTACCCATATTTGATTAAATTGATTTTCATAAAGAGACATCACTTTATTGCTCTAAAAATGATGGCCTTTGAAATGCCATATAAATCACTCTCCTTTAATGAAATTGTGATTTTCATAAAGGAAAGTTAATATATTGCTTGTAAAATAAACATGCAAAGCTTGAAATATGATTTACCTTTTATAGACACCTAAAATATGTCATGTTTAGAAGACTACTCATATGGGCACATCCAAAGACTATATGATTGGTCTTGGACCATTCCAAGAGCTAGCAGTGGTCCTAACCACTCACAAAGGGCAATTATGGCCTATTTAGGTATGATCACTATCAACCAGAGTGGCCGCCAACATAGGCCATTGAAGCTCAAAGTGGCCATAGTTGGCCACTGATTTGGAAAATGGATAGAAATGAAATGTAAAATGGTCATGAATGAGGGCTCGAATCATGGATAGTGACTACACTTGCATTGGATTCAAGCAGTTTTTGGCATGGATCTCCTAGAGTTCCTCCTAACTGCCACTTCCATGCAAATCTGGAACTAAGCCCCTCCCTCCAACAACCAGTTACATGTAGATCTGGATCTTGGTTTCTTCAAGAAGCCAAGATCTAAAGTTTGGGAGGCCTACATATGCATCCTACTAGAAAAAAAAATTATTAGAGTTTTTATGTAGTGAAGCCCTAACAAATTGGAGAGCAATTCTACATCCCCTTGAGGAGTAATGAAGTGTTATCCGATTGAGCAAAGATAATGCACCATTCAAGCATTTAGTTCAACATGTTTTTCATCGTCAATTAGTATATGGACATGAATATGACCCTTGAACATCAATCAGATGAAGGATTGAGTGTCAAAAACCTTGGTTTAGGAGGCAAAACATCATAGTTTGTGGCCGCTATATTCTACAGTGGGATACACTCACGGTCACCTTGAGCAACAATGGCCAAGGTTTAAGGTATAATTTCATGAGTTTTAGCATAGGTTTCTCATTGTTTCTGCTTTATCAATTAGTAATAGCATAGATCTATATTTTCCATTGCATTTGCATAGTGATTTCTACGTTATTTATGCATTTATTCTTATCTTTGCATAATTATGCTTTTATCATGCTTCTATGTCATTTCTTGTAGATCTTCAAAAGGAGCCTCATCATGAGAGGCCACATATGCTACTGACTATTCTATGTTGTTTCTTGTATGTAGATCATAGGTCTTGGACTAATTCAAAGCATATTTAGATTTATATCCCTCCAAGCAAGTGAGAAGAAGGCATCAGTAAGCCCTTGATCAAATTCGTGTCAAATATAAGAAGTATGCGGAGTACACCATCCCTGTTCAGGGGCTATTTCATCATTTGTAATCATTGTATCAAGCATTTGGTATCCCTAATGGGGACCTACCTGTAACCAAATTTCCATATGGATTAATAAAAGAGATCTCATGTTTTGTTAATTTATTTTATTTCATGCTTTCATGGTTTTGTGCTTTATATTATGATGCAAATAGATTAGGTGTACACATTTTAGGATCGTACAGATGGTGATCATGGTGGGACCCCCACCCAATTTTTTTATTTAAAGCTAATTTTATGATATTTGCATGTTTTCTATGTGTAGGTGCAATCACTCTAGTTGATAGTGGACAACAGAGTTTGGACTCTTTTGAAGATAGTGGTCTATCACAACCACTTTGAGTGACAACAATCGATAGAAAAAGTGCAATAAAGGACAACCTATGCTTCAATAGACTTGGATTTTAGGTTGGTGGGATTATCTGTGATTTTGTGCTTCTTTTTCTGTGTTTAATTTTTAGAATGCAATAGAGAAAATAATTTTAATTAGAAAACATAAAGAAAATTAAAGAAAAAATGCATAGTTTTCTTAAGTTTTCTACTAGCTATTGCTAGGAACAATGGACTTCTGATTTCAAATCTACCCTAGTCTCCAATGGTCTAGGTTTTCTTGTAGATATTGCTTGCTTGGGGCCCAACTAGAGGCCATTGTTTCATAAAGTAACAATGCATTCTCTAAAAATCATGTAATCATTTAGATGTGCATTTTTCTAAAAATGAAATGTTTCTTTTTAGGCATATAGGAAAGAGCATGAGTGCTTCATGATGCATCTTTTTATTTATGCAAAATTTAAAAGGAACAATCACACACCACACATCATCTAAATGCTAGTGAGTTGGACTTCATTGCCAACCACTAGTAGAGTTCAATGATGGTGGATTTCATCTCCATCCATTGGCTCAAATTCCACACACCCTTTATATTGGTCAATATCGTATCCAAGAACCAACGTAGCCTAGATTTTTTCATGTACTTCTCTTCGGAGGGTATGATGCTGACCAGGTGAGACTGGGTGTGGATCTGGTAGGACTTGTGCTCCTTGAACAGGTGTGGGTTTCATCTCCACACTTTGGTAGGTTTATGTGATCAAAATCGACTACTGAGCTACGAGCATACAGGTGAAAGCCCTTAAACTATTCAAGCATTACATCAACAAATGTCAAAACACGATGAGAGTAGTTTAAGTTATCAACAAATCTGAAACACACTAAAAAAGTTTTAGGACACAAATATAATTCTTAAAAGAGATAATCATATTGTTTGCTTTGTGTGTTTCTTCATTTTTTTGGTAATCGACACAAGATCCTTGATCTAAAACCCTAACCCTAATTTTTCAAAAAACAAATACCCCTGCACCAGAGGGCCCAAACCACCCTATTAAGGGGATTAAAGTAAAAATATACTTTTTTATTCTACATACAACAGATTGAGAATTGTGCAAATCATAGCTATAACAAAAAATTAATGTTGGTTTTATTATTACTTTGTTTTTGAAGCCAAAAATAGGGAAAAATTGCACTAAAACGGTCATAGAATGGTCTAAACAACTCCAAAATTTTCTAAATTTGTTTTATTTTCTTAGTTATCCCCTTGTGCACCTCTCACAATAATTTTGAGTCCTAAATGTTCATGATTCAAAATTTCCCAAAAATTCCTAAAAGTAGGCATTTCCCCACGAGCCCCATTTGGCCAATTATTTCAAAAATATAAATTTTTGACTCGGAGGTCACTTTTTGGAGTCATAGCCCATTGTTATCAGCTCATAAAATTGATAATTTTGGTATATAACACCCACAAATTTTTTTGGAAGTCAAATTTCACAAGATTATGGTCAATACACGGGGCCATCCTTGATCCAAAATTGAGGTTGCACCCAATGCACTAGAGGGCCCAGACCACCCTAGAGGAATCACACCTACCTAAAACATACTTGAATGAAATTTAGGTAGTCTCAAAGGAGACAACACCACTCACAGTGGATCTCACCAAGAAACCTTGCTCAGGAGAACCAACACCATATCTTCTCGTGACTTAAACGAGAATACTTCCAGACCCACCACATCTCATTACACCGAGTGTTAAAATCAGCCCAATGAGGGGTGAGATATAGGGAAGGTGACCACTTGAATTACCATTGTAATACCAAATCCTTCTAAACATGGAGGATGTCATTTTTCTGACCATAGTGTTGGCAAGGAAGGAACTCCTCTTGCCCAACCTTGGAAGACCCATCACCTTGAATTCTTAGATCAAGATGTTGGAAGATCCCAACATGGGAAATTTGAGCATGGAAGCATATATCATGATTATACTCCTCGTGGATCTACTGTATCCATTGAAGAATACATCGTGTATGAAGGAACTGTAACTCAGTTGCATCCTATCCATACCCATGGTGAGTGTTCTCAACGAACATGCAGTACCTCCACAATATCCTTGCACAAGGATTGCACCCCTAGGGAAGAGAATAATATCAATGTAATATCAAATAATCAAGGGAAGAGATTTTTTGACCTTGTTGCATAATTTGAAGCAAACAAGAATTCTTGCATGGAGTTGCAGAGTCATAGACCCAACACAACAAACCAATCAAATCGATCACATAGGTTAGATGCAATTTAGAGAGAATAAATGCTCTAAGATCAATTGAAGGACTTTCACATTGAGCGTGAGTTTTTAGAAAATGTAGAATGAGAAAGCACAAAATAACAACGGTTGTGCCAACAATTATTATATGAACACCGCCTAGAAGAGCAACATCTCCTTTATCTAAAAGAGCATGAAGAGTGATCAAATAGATTGGATTGATTAGAATTACCTTCCCATATTGAGTATAGGTAGCAACACAATTAGTGATGTGCTACTTCACACCTTGAGCTACATAATAGGTGAGTGGATGATTATATTTTCCATACTTATCAACATGCTTCTCAGCCGCATGAGCGTTTAGTGCCAAACAAGCTTGAGCATAGGCATTATGAAAGATCAGAGTTGGATGATCAGGATCAACAATATCCTGAACCATCTTCTATAGATGTGGCTGATGAATACAATCGACCACCCCATACTCAAAGAAACTTACCTTTGCTTGCACCCCAGATACGCCTTTGGGAGGAACATATCATTTATTCTCAAGCCTATAAAGTGCTAGCTGATAGAATCAAATATCTCGAGAAAAAAGATGTGGATGGTAAAAATCCTATTGGAAATATGAGTAAGATTTGTTGTCATTGATGCCAAGAATATCGTGACCAAGTTTCATTGTCATCCATGCATTTATGTCAAAGGAGTGATGTCCAAGTTTTGGTGTTATTAATATCCTCGAGTGGTTTCTCCAACAAGGCAAAGAAGCAAGTTTAATGGAATTAATAATATTATAATATCTAATATTATAATATTTTGGGTTACAGGTTGGTTTGAAGAAAAACAAAGGTCAAGGAGTTATAAAATTCTAATTCCTCAAAAAGACCCATGTAACAGATTTCAAATTCTAAGGTTTAAATTATTTAAATTTAAATATTTTAACACTAAGGTTAAAATTTAAATTTAAATTAATTAAGGTGCCAAAGACAAATTTAAATTTGAATTAAATTTGAATTTCAAGGATCACTGATGTTTTGGATATATGACACATTACATATAAAAAAAGGCAAGTTTTAATTTAAATTTTCATCCATGCGATTGATTAATTGCCAAAGTAAATCGTGCGCTGTGTGTTTGTAAAAGAAAGGTTTGTATGTGCTTAAGACTTAGGAGGGCAGATGAAGACATAATAGCAAATGGGAGTGCCAATGTTTGTGCTAAGTATTGAGTAGAATAGTTGGAAGACAGGGGCTATGCTAAGATGCTTGCAGGTTCCAGGTCATGGGTTTTATCCATGCGATCGTTGTTTTACAAGGCATAAGCTCATTTTATTTGCGTTGTCAATCAAGGAATAAAAGGAAGGCGTGCACATTTCCTTTTATGTGAGGGCACGTAGCCCAGTTGGTGGGTGTGCATTGTGCAGAGGCACTTGGAGAGAAGGTATCGGGTGTTCAAAACCTGCTATGGCTCTTTTGGTGTGATTAATAAAGGTATGTGCTCACATTTTTGCTAAGGTTGTGGTGAATCTAAAAATCATGAGGTGTGGAAATTAATAGATTATTTTTTAATTTTCCCAAAGTTTTATTAAGTTGAAAATTGCATAGTGGGAAAAATTAAAAAGGGTTTATGAGCTTTTGAGGGAGATAAAAGAGAAAATAAAGTTGAAATATTTTGTTTTCATTTTTTGTGGTTAAAGTTTATAAAAGGAGTAATACGATATGAAAAGAATGTTATATGTTATATGTTGAAATAAAGTCATATTGTGAAAATTATTTTTAAAGGAGAAATGAGGTATAGTTGAGATTTAATACTTTGGCATGGTCAAATATTTTTGAAGGAAATTATTGAGGATAGATTTTTGACATCTAACCATTGGGATTGTCAAAAAGGTTGATTGTGATTGAGACAGGTCTTGAGGTCAAAACTTATTTAAAGCAAAAGGTATAGGCATATCATCCTTGTGATTGAAATATTGTTGAATGTTGTGAAGTGAAATTTGAAGTGAAAAGGTTTTGTTTGATAAGCATTGTAGGAAATGATTGAGTGAAATATTGTTGAATGTTGTGAAGTGCAAGTTGGAGTGAAAAGAATTTTTTTGATAAGCATTGTTGAAAATGATTGAGTGAGTTTTCACATGCATGATTGGTGAATGTTTGTGAGGACAATTGAGTGTGAAATTGAGAACTATATTGAATTATGGTTTGTGCAAGATCATGAGTATCATTGTTATGTGATATTTGAAAGGAAAGATAATTAGATCATTCCAAGCTACAAGGATCTCAAGTGTTAATAGAACACCACATTCAACTAAAAGAAGAACCTGAAAGCAATATATAGGCAAGGATGATCAACCATAGCGGTAGGATCAAGCTAAGGATAAATATCCTTCGTACAAATAGAATAAGTGATATGTCCATAGATCTATAATTTCTATGGGGAAAAATAATATCAACCCTCCAAATATACCTTAAAATATCCCCATAACTCCTAGGAATAGTCAAACCTAGAAATATCCCCATAATATCTAAGAAATAAATATGTAACATCTCATAATATCTAAATAAGATAAATGAAATATCCACACATAAGTAGGTGGGGAAAATACATGGAATGACTAAATAAAAGCAAAATAAATTATCTAGGTGAACATGAGCTAAGGTAAAAAATCTACTCTAACATCCTCCCTCAAGAGAAGCTAGGTGCAAAAAAATAAAGTGGCATATCCACAATATGAGTCCCGATAACAAGCCCTGATTAGGTACTCATGTACAATGTGTATCCAGAAGCTCTTGAACCATAAGGTGGAAAACCATGTGGAAAACCATCCAGCTAGAAAGAGAGAAGAATAAGTAGAAATAGATCCAAGGAGTGCTCCCAACACCCCCCTAGGACGATGAGCTCCATGAAGAAGTCCTATGAAGAAGTGGATACCTCTGTGATGAAGAATGTGTCTCCCATGAGGAAGAAAGTAGCCATGAAGCATTCAACGAATGTATTACCACTCCAAGTGAGTGTGAGAATATGGGAAAAAAATGTAGAATGATGATGTAGAATCCTTCAAACTAAGTTGAAGTGAATAAGATGTCACCAATAAATTATGAAATTAATCTCAAAGAATGTAGAAGCCCAAATCAACACCAAAATAGGGTAGAATAAAGGCCCCAATCAACATCCAAAAGATCAGTATGCACAAAACCATGAGTGTGTAAAAGTGGAAGAGATGTGCGAAAAGCATCCATCAAGGAAGAATCACCAATGTCATACTGCATAAGTGATGATGAGCCCATGGAAGCAACAAGAGAAATAAGTGGAGGCTTAGAAGCCTCAAAAGAATCAACATGGTTTTTAGGATCTCCAAGTTAGAGTACAATCAAAGACAAAATCTTTGTATCCAACTCTTGTAGGAGTACTTCATTGAATGTGAAAGAAACATGAGAAGAAAATTGTGGACAAGGTGGTGGACAAGGTAGCTCACTTAAATAAGGGCACACCAAAAAAGGTTCCACAAAGGAAGAAGTACATGGAGGAGATACAATGTATACATCATCATAAAATAAATGAGTGAGCTCCTCATACATGTCAAGAAAATCACATGTGTGACTCTCAATGAAGAGAGAGGTAACACCATATAAGAAGTCATCTGTATGTAAGGATGTAATATAACATGAAATCTCTACTGTATATGCTACAACATCAACATGATCATCCACATAAGACAAGTGTGGAGATGTATCCTACAAAATATTTGAAGCAGGTACTATAGCATCAACCTCATCATCCAAAACATCATGAGATAGTGACTCCAAAAATAAATATGCAATGTCACAAATGATGTTCTCCATGCAATCAATTGTAAGAGAAGGTGCCTTGGGTAAAAAAATTCTTTTCAACATATGATAAGCAAGGTGAGGTGTGTTCTTGTGAACTCCAATAAATTTTGAAGCTCCCCACAAATTGAATAATAAAGCATGCTATAAATCCTTAAATTGTTCATGAACCATGTCCTATACTCCTTATCCTTCACCATTGGTTTTGGTTTTGAAGTTATGAACAAAGGATCCAAACCTTCACTTTGACATAATGAAAAAAGTACCTTAAACCATACTTCAAAAGTTTTAGCATTTGCCTCTATGCTAAGTTTTAAAAAATAAGTTTCCAAGATGTCCTCAAAAGTAGAAGAGCCCCTCCTAAAATCAATTGCCATTATAATGTAAAAGGTCTAGTGTGATGTCACAAGGTGGTGCAAAATACCACAAAATCAATCAATGCACAAATGAAGATTTTGAAATTTGAAAAACTCTCCAAAGGAATTCCTGATATGGAAATTAAAATGAAGCTGAATTTTATTAAAACAAACATAGGACTTAAATAAGCCCAAAAGGAAAACCGTAATCCTGGAAATGATGAACTGCTCCAAGGATTTACGTACACAAATTCGGAAAGGCTAAAATTGTAAGCCCTATAATGTCGAAAACAAAAACACCTAGACCTAGACCAGTCAACGAAGGAAACAAACAAATCACGTTGATTATTTTGTAGACTAAGTCCTAATTACATTATCCTAGGTCTAAAAATAAATTAGCCCCTAGGTCTAAGATTCCTCATCATTCGTCCCAAAAAAAGAATTTTGAATTGTATTTTTTAGTTTAGCAAGTTGCGAATTTTGAATTCTATACAGGATAATGCAGCACAACTTGTTAACAAATTCAAAAGTGGTTTACAGGAACCCATTTACAGGAAGATGAAATACAAGTTGATTGTTAACATTGACATGGATTTCAATCAAACCCTTCTTGCTGAGGAGGAAATAAAGGAGCAATCATGTGGGACTCGCTCTTCTACGTCCGAAGGAAATCAGAAGGCTTCTCCTCAACCTTCCAAGGGAGCTAAATCTTCTTCTTCTCCTTCTCCCTCTTCTTCATCTTCCCCTTCTTCTTCTTCACAAAAATCTTCTTCTAAGTCACCTTTGATTTGTAATTATTGTAAAAAGCTAGGGCATACTCAAAAGAGGTGTTTTAAGTTGCAAAATGTGAAGAAACAATCCCTAGTTGTAAAGCCTTCCAATGAGGACTCACAAGAAAGTCCCATTGAGGCTACAAGGGAACGTAAGCCTTATAAGGAATTGGCAGGGTTAAACAAATTAACCCTTATGAATACTTCACAATGTGATCATGAGAATTTGTTTGTGACTACGGTCCATCTTAGTGACACCTTTATGGTTGATTGTATAATCGATAGCGGCTCGCAGAAAAATCTAATTGCGAGGTCCGTTGTTGACAAACTAAAGTTATCGATGAATCCCCATACTCATCCTTATCCTTTGGGATGGAAGGATAATGGGATTACATCCGAAATCACACACACTTGCACTGTGAATTTTGCTTTCAGTCCTTCTTTTGTGGACTCGGTTGTGTGCGATGTAACTCCAATGGATTGTTGTGGCTTGTTGCTTGGAAGACCCTATCAATACGATAAAATGTCTATACATGATGGGTACAAAAATACATACAATTTGCACAAAGATAATAAAGCATTCATAATCAAAAGTACACAACAAACTCCACATAATTTGATGTTGAGTTGTAGACAAGCACACAAAGCTATAAATCAAGCAAAGGAATTAGCACTCATCTTCATCAGACCAATTCAAGAAGAAAAGCAAGCACCTAAGCACACTAATAACAGGAGTTCTTCAGTTCATTCAATACTTCAATCATTTTTTGATGTTTTTCAAGAACCCACAAGTCTTCCTCCTGAAAGACAAATTAATCATAGTATTGAGATTGTTCCTGCATCATCTCTTCCTAATTCTTCAATGTATAGACAATCAATAGTGCAAATGGAAGAAATTAAAAAGCAAATTCAAGCATTGTTGACTAAAGGGTTCATAAAACCTAGTACTTCCCCTTGTGCTTCTCCTATCTTGCTTGTATTGAAGAAGGATGGCACATGGAGACTATGCATTGATTTCAGGGCACTCAATAAGATTACAATCAAGAATCGTTATCCACTTCCTCGCATTGATGATCTCTTGGACCAATTGCAAGGTGCAAAATTCTTCTCCAAGATAGATCTCAAAAGTGGGTATCATCAGGTGAGAATTCAAGTAGAAGACACTTGGAAAATAGCATTTAAGACCAAAATGGGGCTCTTTGAATGGCTTGTCATGCCCTTTGGCCTTACAAATGCTCCAGCTACATTCATGCGGCTGATGAATGAAGTATTCAGAGATTGTCTAGATAAATTTGTAATCATCTATTTGGATGACATTCTCATATATTCTTCTACTTGGGAGAATCATTTGGAACACTTGGAAATGGTTCTTCAAACTCTTCGAAAGAACCAATTGTATGCAAATTTTCCTAAGTGTTCATTTGGGCAAACATTCATTGCCTATCTTGGGTTTGTAATTAGTGAAAAAGGTGTGCAAGTAGATCCTTCCAAAGTTGAAGTTATCTTCTCTTGGCCAACTCCTACTTCAGTCATGGAGTTAAGGAGTTTTCTTGGACTTGCTAATTTCTATCACAAGTTCATTGGAGGATATTCTTCTATTGCTACACCTTTACACTATTTGACGAAGATCAAAGTTCAGTTTCAGTGGACAAAGGATCAACAAAAAGCCTTTGACACATTGAAACACAAATTGAGTACTGCACCAGTTCTTGTTCTTCCTGATTTGTCTCAACCATTTGAGATAGAAACTGATGCTTCACAAGTTGTACTTGGAGCTGTTCTCATGCAGAATGGCCATCCAGTGGCCTATCATTCAGAGACATTTTCAAAGGCCAAAAAGAACTATTCTACATATGATAAGGAGTTCTATGTGTTGGTTCAAGCAATCAAGTATTGGAGGCATTATATTTTTGGAAAAGAAACCATTGTTCATACAGATCACATGCCCCTTAAGTTTCTTCAATCTCAAACAAAAATTGAGGAAGCTAGGCACATGAAATGGGCATCGTACTTGCAACAATTCCATTTGGTAATCAAGTACAAGAAAGGATGAGACAATGCAGTGGCTGATTGTTTGAGTCATCCTCCTACTCTTGTTTTGAAAATTGTCACTACTTCTCATCTTGGATTTCAAACTTGGCCTACACAGTATCCTATGGATCAAAATTTTGGCAAAGTTTTCCACCAACTTTCCAATCCTTCTTCTTCAAATTTGAGAGCTCTTCAAGACTTTCATATTCAAGATGGACTGTTGTACAAATTGGACAAACTTTGTGTTCCTCATGGGAACAGGGAGTCTCTTTTGAAGGAGGCTCATTCCACACTCTATGGGGGACATTTTGGTAGGTAGAAAACTCTTCATCATCTGTAGAGGTTTTTATTTTGGCTACACATGCAACGAGATGTTCTTCGCTTCTTGCGACAATGTGTAGTATGTAATCGCTCCAAATAAGCCAATAGGACATTGGGAATGAGCATGCCTTTGCCCATTCCTTCTCATCCGTGGGAAAGCATTTCCATGGATCTCTTGAGAGATTTTCCAATGATAGTACGCAAGCATGATTGTGTCTTTGTTGTGGTGTACAGATTCAGCAAAATGGCCAAATTCATTCCTTGTTGCAAGACAAGTACTGCACATGATCTTGTCCAACTCTTCTTTGAGGTGGTATGGTGTTCTTTTGGTCTTCCTACCAGCATTGTCCCTGATCGTGACTCACGCTTTGTGGGTCACTTTTGGCGATCACTCTAGAAGATTTTGGGAGTATCTCTTAACTTCTCTACTGCTTATCATCCTCAATCCGATGGGTAGATAGAGGTAGTTAATCGTACTCTCATGCAGAGTTTGAGGATTTACCATCATTCCACTCCAGCCAAGTGGGACTTAAGCCTCACTCACATTGAGCATGCCTACAATAGGGCCGTCCATAGTTCTACAAGGCACTCTCCATTTGAAGTGTGTTTTGGTTTTCAACCACTTGCTCCTTACGAGTTACCTTTGTCTTTACCTTCTTCAGCCACAATGCACATTCAGAAGGAACAAGACAAGGCCAACTATTTTGTGCAGCATTTGTAGAGTCTTCAAGCCAAAGTGGTTCAAATTCTTTAGAAGACTCAGCAAAAGCAGAAACAACAGATGGACAAGCACCGCACTCCTCATTCCTTTTAGGTTGGTGACAAAGTATGGTTTCATCTTGACAAACGACGATTTTTAGATAAGGCACATAGCAAAATCAAGCCTCTTCGTTATGGGCATTATACTATTCTTCAACAAATATTTGAGAATGCTTTTCGTTTGGACCTTCTAGCTCATATTGGCATTCACGATGTTGTCAATGTTGATCTTCTCAAACCATACTATGATTCCACATTGGAAACAGTTCCAACCATCATTCATCCAGTTGATGTGGTTCCTGATGCTCAGCTTTTGCTTGACGCCGATACAGTCTTTGATACGAAGACCCGACACACCCGCCAGGGTGCTTCTACTTCATATATTGTGGCCCGATGAGGCCAATTTCCACATCAGGCTTGCTGGATTTTTGCTCACATTTTGTGCCGATATTTTCCCTCTTTGTTAAAAGCATTGGAGTCCAAAGCTTCTTTTGTTGGGACGAATGATGAGGAATCTTAGACCTAGGGGCTAATTTATTTTTAGACCTAGGATAATGTAATTAGGACTTAGTCTACAAAATAATCAACGTGAGTTGTTTGTTTCCTCCGTTGACTGGTCTAGGTCTAGGTGTTTTTGTTTTCGACATTATAGGGCTTACAATTTTAGCCTTTCCAGTTTTGTGTACGTAAATCCTTGGAGCAGTTCATCATTTCCAGGATTACGATTTTCCTTTTGGGCTTATTTAAGTTCTATGTTTGTTTTAATAAAATTCAGCTTCATTTTAATTTCCATATCAATTCCTAAAAGAATCCCCTCCTTCAAACTAAGTGTCTCAATAAGGAAGATTGGCACAAGAGGATGCACCACAACAAAGCAAGGGAAGTCAAAGATAAAGGACTCCTCAAGAAGAAAAATGTGTAGGCTCCACTAATATTGAACACCAAGTAAGCTGATCACAAAGTTCCAAACTAAGTGGACAAACAACAAATGAAGGAAGATGGGAATTTATAACAATAGTTCATATACCGGTTCAAGTACAAAAAACCTTTTTCATAATGCAATATTGAGAGTGCAGTCATAAAATCATTATAAATATCTAAACACAGATCTAAAAAATCTGAAATTTTATAGACATATCAGAAACATGATTTTATAGGCCTGCAAAACATTTCGTTGAGCAAATCCCAATATTTCTCCTAAAGGGACGAGTTTACTAAATTTAGTAAAATCCATGTTATGGTCAGAATATAGCTCCAAATTCTATAAAATTTTATGGGAAGGTATATAATATGATTTTACACATTTTATAAAACAATGTGGAATAAATTTGAAGCTTTGATGAAGATATATGCAGATTACTAAAAAAATGTAGGTTTTCATAAAATTAAGATATCTTGAAGAATAGTTATCAAAATGAGCTGAAATTTTGGGCACAACTCATATGAATGCATATATAGACCTCCAAAAATTAACATGGAAAATTTCCATTTATATCAGGAAATAAATGCAAAATATAAAAATGGGTTGGGTTGGTGACCCTGCCAAAAAATAAAATGCTCAAGAAACAAATGCTTAGGACAAATCCAAGGAAAATAATGCTATTGTAGTATGGGTAGAAGAACGTTCAAGAGGCTTGTGATAATCAGACAATAGAAGGAGAGACACAAACTAGCCAAAAAACTCCACCAAGGATTTGATCACAAAAATGGAAGCTTCCACACCAATCTTCGAACCTGCAAGAGAAACAACTACACAACACTCACAAGTGGATGACTGTAAAATCTATTGCTCTGATGCCATGAAAGAAATGATAATAAGATAATTCTAAGCTTCAAGGATCTCAAGTGTTAATAGAACACCACATTTAACCAAAACATAGCATACGCTTACAAATGGATATGCAAAACAATGAGCAACAATATCATATATTATACATGAATAATGAACTTCCTCCATGAGTACAATGAAGGTGCCTTGATTATATGGGCAAGGATGATAAACCATAGCAGTAGGATCAAGCTAAGGATAAATATCCACCGTACAAATGGAATAAGTGGTATGGTCCATAGATATGTAACCGCTATGGGGAGAAAGAATCTCAACCCTCCAAATATACCTAAAAATATCCCCATAACTCCTAGGATTAGTCAAAACTAGAAATATCCCCATAATATCTAAGAAATGAATATGTAACATCTCATAATATCTAAATAAGATAAATGAAATATCCACACCTGAGTGGGTGGAGAAAATACATGGAATAACTAAATAAAAAGAAAATAAATTACCTAGGTGAACATGAGCTAAGGTAAACAACCTACTCTAACAAGATTGTTTGATAAGCATTGTTGGAAATATTTGAGTAAGCTTTCATGTGCTTGACTAGGGTTTGTGAAAGATCATGAGTATCATTGTTATGTGAATTTAGAATCATCTTGAGTCAAGGTTGAGTTCCATAGTGAGAGTTGTTGGAAGTATTGTGAAACACTTGGTTAGGGTTTGTAAGCAAGTTGTGTTTCATTGAGTGAATGGTTGAGTGGAATTGGATGAGCATTATTGATTGAGAGTGTTGGAGTGATAGTTCAAGTTCTATGAAACAAATTGTTCTTTATTATAAATTGATTTGAAGGAGAGTTTGAAAGTGATTAAGTATTGTTGTGAGTGTGAAACATATTGAGTCTCTAACCATTCTCTATATGTTTCTATGAGATTAAACAATATTCTGTGTGAAACTTGTTTGTGTGATTGAAGAGGTTTTCTGTGATAGATTGAGTTGAGTTGAATAAGCTTTTGTGAAATCTTGTGAGCAGATTTGAAGTAAGTCCTAGAGTGGACTTAAGGATTGAGTTGAGTAAGCTTTTATGGAAGCTTACAATGCAGATTTGAGGTAAGTCTTGGTGAAGACTTATTGAGAAGATTGAGCAAGTTCTAGTGAGAACTTGTTGAGCAGATTTGAGGTAAGTCTTGGTGAAGACTTGTGGATAGATTAGTGTGAGATTTTGTGGAAGCTTACAATGTAGATTTGAGGTAAGTCTTGGTGAAGACTTGAGAGAAGTTTGAGAAAGTTCTAGAGAGGACTTGTGGATAGATTTGAGGTAAGTCTTTAAGAAGACTTGTGAGCAGAGTTGATTGATTGATTTGTTCAAACCTTGAGTTAAGGTTTGGGGCAGATCTAGCAGAGTTGATTTGTGATTAGATCAAGATTTGTGTTAAGGCTTGAGGAAAGATTTGAGGACAATTTTATACCAAACCAGAGATAGAGATTGAGCAAATTTGTGTTAGACCGAAGGACTATGTTTAGTGCAAATTTAAGACAGAGATTGAGCAGATTTGTGCTAGACCGAAGGACTATATTTAGTGTAGATTTGAGATAGAGATTGAGAAGATTTGTGCTAGATTGAAGGATTATGTTTAGTGTAGATTTGAGATAGAGATTGAGAAGATTTGTGCTAGATCGAAGGACTATGTTTAGTGTAAATTTGAGATAGAGATTGAGTATATTTGTGCTAGATAGAAGGACTATGTTTAGTGTAGATTTGAGATCAAGCTTTGGAGGTGATAGAGTAGAGGATAGTAGTCTCCAGTGGATAGAGATCCATTAGCTAGGGTAGTGAGGATAGAGGTATTATGAGTGAGGACAGGAGTCTTCAGTGGAGAGAGATCCACAAGCTAGTGCAGTGGAGGTAGTAGTCTTCTAGAGGATCACCAACCAGAGTAGAGGATAAGGAGTTCTCCTATGGATTTGTTTCCACAAACTAGATTAGGGGATTGGTGTCTCCTTTGGATAGAGGTCCATAAACATTGTAATAGGGAAGGATTCCCAAGATATTTGTTGAGAAAATTTTAGTGAAATATTTTCTTCGTGGAGTAGCCCACATTGGGTGAACCATGTTAAATTGGTGTCTCTATTGTGTGTGGTGATTTGTGCATTGATTTGATTACTATTGTTGATATTACCATTGATATATTGGATAATATTGTTTGGGGAAAGAAAAGTAAAAAGTGGTCTTATACTGTTCACCCCCTCTCAGTATAAGCTTGTGTTCTTCAATTGGTATCAGAGTGGGTTCCTTTAGAAGAGTTTAACAACTTGAAGGAAAATCTCACAAGAACATAGATGGATTCTCAGAATGGATCTTCAAGGAATTTGACACCATTGTTCGATGGGAACAATTATGTACTTTGGAGTATGAGAATGAAGATTCACCTAATGGCACTTGGAAATGAAATATGGGAAGCAGTTGAGAATGGATACATACCGCCAACTACTCCACCTACATATAAATATGGTAAGCTCCTACATCTAAATAATTCAAAGGCAATGAATGGAATTTTAAAGGGTTTGCATGAAATAGAGTTTATAAAGGTTATGCATTGCAAATCAGAAAAGGAAATTTGGGATAAGTTGAAAGGTATATATGAGGGAGACAAAAAGGTCAAAAGGGTAAAGTTGCAAAATTACAAGAGAACATTTGAAGACCTAAAGATGAAGGATGAGGAAAACATTGTTGCATACCTACTTCATGTGGATGAGGTTGTTAACTCCATGCAAGGACTTGGGCTTAAAGTTGAAGAAATAGATGTTTGTGATAAGATTTTAAGGTCACTCCCAAAAAGGTATAGTGAAAATATTTCAGCTATAGAAGAGTCAAAAGATATTGAAATTTTGACAAGGGATGAATTACATGGAATTCTCATAGCTTTTGAGATGAGAATAAAAGAGGAACCTATTCCCTAGAAAGAAGCAACCTTCAAATTTATAAATAAGACAAAGGGTAAGAAGTCAGATTCAAGCAATGAGTCATCCAGTGATGAAGAAGAAAATTATGGTAGAAGGAACAAAGACTCAAGAAAATATAAAGGTACAAAATCAGTTAGATGTTTCAATTGTGGAAAATATGGTCACTATGCATCTGATTGTCCAGAGGCTAGAAATAGCAATGATGAAGAAAAATAGGATCATAAGAATAGGGAAACAAGAAAACACAGGTACCAAAAGAAAAGTAGGGATGGACAAGGCAAGCAAGGAAAGAAGTTTTTCCAAAGGCATAAGAAGATTTTTTATGCAGATAAGGTAGGTAAGAGTTCAAGTGATAGTGATGGAAGTTCCTCAAATAATTATGAAGATGAAATTCTATTTCTGGCAGAAGAAAAAGAAGTGGTTAGAAATAGGTCACCAATAATTCTCAAGTGTTTTAGATGTGGTAACTTTGGTCATCTTGAAGATAGTTGTACAAGGAATGGATTCAGTTTCAATGAAGATGAATATGAAGATGCTAGTGAAGGTCCAGAAGAAGAAAGTCTTCTTATGGCAATAGAAGAAGAAGGAAGTGCTTCTAGTGGAAATAAATTAGAAAAGAATAAAGATGATTTTGAAAACAAAAGAATAGAGGAAGAATCAAAAAAATAAGAGGAAGGAGAAGTTGATCTTGAGGGTGAGCTTATTTCTGCCCTTGATGCATTAAGGAAGGTAAGAAAGCAGAACTCAAAACTCAAGCTTCAATTTCAAGAATGTGATGAAGAGAAAGGAAAGCTTATAGAGGATCTAACCAACTCAATAGCTAAGACAAGGAGATTTAAAGAGAAGTTAGAAGCTAAGGTTTTAGAATGTGAAAGGTTAGAGCATGAAGTAGCTTCATTAAGGAAGGAAGTAAAAGAGTCTAAAGACAAGCTACACAGGTTTGGGAGAAGCTCAAAGAACTTGGATAATATTATCAAGGTACAAAGATCTTCATCAAACAAGATAGGACTTGGATTTGAACAAGAACAAAAAGAACAAGGAGAGGAGTCAATCTCAAGCTCCAAAGAAGAAGAAGCTTCAGAAGAGGAGAGTGTAAGAGAAAGTGAGACTTTTGAGGATGAGTTGGACAATAGAAAGTTCAATAAGAGAAGGAACAATGCACAAATGAGGAACATATGGAACAGGAAGCAACAAAGGGTAAAAGAGACTAAGAGACCAATGGGGTCAAGGCAAGGTAGTTTCAATGGATGATGCTTCTCATGTCACAGGTTTGGACACAAGACTACACAGTGTAGGACACATGAAAGATAGGAATATGGAAATTTCAGAAATATGCATCTCTTTCAAGGGTATTGCTACTCTTGTAATCAGTTTGGTCACAAGGTAATTAATTGCAGGGTTCATGATAGGAATGGATATGGCTTCACTAGGAGAAACTTCAAGATATTTGCACCTTTAAGGAATAACAACATTAAGTGTTATAAGTGCAATAATGTTGGGCATATAGCCAAGTGGTGTAGAGAAGAAATTCCAGAGACAAGCAGGAACAAGAATAGTCAAAGGAATCAGAAGGATCAGTTGAGGAAGAAGGTGGACAAAGGTAAATATCAGTGTATGTTGGGAGTAGAAATACTCCCACCCCAAAATTAACCACCTCAAAAGAGGAGGTGGGGGAGGGGCTAAACTAAGAGTCTCATTCTTAGCCCCAAGCCCCAAAGGTGACCCTTTGCCATTGATGTCAAAGGGGGAGAGATTTGAGTTAGGGGAGAGCATTTAGTTAGGGGGAGCAATTTCTCAGGGGGAGAAGAACAGAAAAAGGTAAAGGAAATGGTAAAAGGAAAATGGGTTGCCATCAATGACAAAGGGGGAGATTGTTGGAAATATGAGCAAGATTTGTTGTCATTGATGTCAAGAAGATGATGACCAAGTTTCATTGTCATCCATGCATTTATGTCAAAAGGGTGATGTCCAAGTTTTGGTGTTATTAATGTCCTCCAATGGTTTTTCCAACAAGGCAAAGAAGTAGGTTCAATGGAATTAATAATATTATAATATCTAATATTATAATATTTTAGGTTATAGGTTGGTTTGAAGAAAAATGAAGGCCAAGGAGTTATAAAATTCTAATTCCTCCAAAAGACCCATGTGACAGATTTTAAAGTCTAAGGTTTAAATTATTTAAATTTAAATATTTTAACCCTAAGGTTAAAATTTAAATTTAAATTAATTAAGGCACCAAAGACAAATTTAAATTTGAATTAAATTCGAATTTCAAGGATCGCCGACATTTTGGATATATGGCACATTACATATAAAAGGAGGCAAGTTTTAATTTAAACTTTCATCCATGCGAATGATTAATTGCCCAAGTAAATCGTGCATTGTGTGTTTGTAAAGGAAAGGTTCGCATGTGTTTAAGACTTAAGAGGGTAGACGAAGAAATAAAAGCAAGTGGGAGTGCCAACGTTTGTGCTAAGTGTTGAGTAGCACAATTGGCAGCCAAGGGCTATGCTAAGATGCTCATAGGTACCAGGTCACGGGTTTGATCCACACGATCATTGTTTTGCAAGGTAGAAGCTTGTTTGATTTGCATCGTCGATCAAGGAATAAAAGGGAGGTGTGCACCTTTCCTTTTACGTGAGGGCACATAGCCCAGTTGGTGGGTGTACATTGTGCGGAGGTGCTTGGAGAGAAGGGATCGGGTGTTCAAAACCCGCCAAGGCTCTTTTGGTGTGATTAATAAAGGTATGCGCTCACATTTTTTCTAAGGTTGTGGTGAATCCAAAAATCACGTGGTGTGGAAATTAATAAATTATTTTTTAATTTTCCCAAAGTTTTATTAAGTTGGAAATTGCATAGTGGGAAAAATTAAAAAGGGTTTATGAGCTTTTGAGGGAGATAAAAGGGAAAATAAAGTTGAAATATTTTGTTTTAATTTTTGGTGGTTAAAGTTTATAAAAGGAGTAATAAGGTATGCAAAGAATGTTATATGTTATATGTTGAAATAAAGTCATATTGTGAAAATTGTTTTGAAAGGAGAAATAAGGTATAGTTGAGATTTAATACTTTGGCATGGTGAAATATTTTTGAAGGAAATTATTGAGGATAGATTTTTGATATCTAACCATTGAGATTGTCAAAGAGGTTGATTGTGATTGAGACAGGTCTTGAGGTCAAAACTTCTTCAAAACAAAAGGTATGGGCATATCATCCTTGTGAGTGAAATATTGTTGAATGTTAATTTAGTGAAATATTGTTGAATGTTGTGAAGTGCAAGTTGGAGTGAAAAGGTTTTGTTTGATAAGCATTGTTGGAAATGATTGAGTGAGTTTTCACATGCATGATTGGTGAATATTTGTGAGGACAATTGAGTGTGAAATTGAGAACTATCTTGAACTAGGGTTTGTGCAAGATCATGAGTATCATTGTTATGTGAGATTGTTTGATAAGCATTGTTGGAAATATTTGAGTAAGCTTTCATGTGCTTGACTAGGGTTTGTGAAAGATCATGAGTATCATTGTTATGTGAATTTGGAATCATCTTGAGTCAAGGTTGAGTTCCATAGTGAGAGTTGTTGGAAGTATTATGAAACACTTGGTTAGGGTTTGTAAGCAAGTTGTGTTTCATTGAGTGAATGGTTGAGTGGAATTGGATGAGCATTATTGATTGAGAGTGTTGGAGTGATAGTTCAAGTTCTATGAAATAAATTGTTCTTTATTCTAAATTGATTTGAAGGAGAGTTTGAAAGTGATTAAGTATTATTGTGAGTGTGAAACATATTGAGTCTCTAACCATTCTCTATATGTTTCTATGATATTAAACAAGATTATGTGTGAAACTTGTTTGTGTGATTGAAGAGGTTTTCTATGATAGATTGAGTTGAGTTGAATAAGCTTTTGTGAAAGCTTGTGAGCAGATTTGAAGTAAGTCCTAGAGTGGACTTAAGGATTGAGTTGAGTAAGCTTTTGTGGAAGCTTACAATGCATATTTGAGGTAAGTCTTGGTGAAGACTTATTGAGCAGATTGAGCAAGTTCTAGTGAGAACTTGTTGAGTAGATTTGAGGTAAGTCTTGGTGAAGACTTGTGGATAGATTAGTGTGAGATTTTGTGGAAGCTTACAATGCAGATTTGAGGTAAGTCTTGGTGAAGACTTGAGAGCAGTTTGAGCAAGTTCTAGAGAGGACTTGTGGACAGATTTGAGGTAAGTCTTTAAGAAGACTTGTGAGCAGAGTTGATTGATTGATTTGTTCAAACCTTGAGTTAAGGTTTGGGACAGATCTAGCAGAGTTGATTTGTGATTAGATCAAGCTTTGTGTTAAGGCTTGAGGATATATTTGAGGATAGGTTTGTGCCAGACTAGAGATAGATATTGAGAAGATTTGTGCTAGATCGAAGGATTGTGTTTAGTGTAGATTTGAGATAGAGATTGAGCAGATTTGTGCTAGACCGAAGGACTATGTTTAGTGCATATTTGAGATAGATATTGAGTAGATTTGTGCTAGACTGAAGGACTATGTTTAGTGTATATTTGAGACAGATATTGAGAAGATTTGTGCTAGATCAAAGGACTATGTTTAGTGCATATTTGAGATAGATATTGAGCATATTTGTGCTAGACCGAAGGACTATGTTTAGTGCAAATTTGAGATCAATATTTGGAGGTGATAGAGTAGAGGATAGTAGTCTCCAGTGGATAGAGATCCATTAGCCAGGGTAGTGAGGATAGAGGTCTTCTGAGTGAGGATAGGAGTCTTCAGTGGAGAGAGATCCACAAGCCAATGTAGTGGAGGTAGTAGTCTTCTAGAGGATCACCAACCAGAGTAGAGGAGAAGGAGTTCTCCTATGGATAGAGATCCATGAACCAGCAAAGGAGATTGGTGTCTCCTATGGGTTGGTGCCCACAAACCAGATTAGGGTATTGGTGTCTCCTTTGGATAGAGGTCCATAAACATTGTAATAGGGAAGGATTCCCAAGATATTTGTTGAGAAAATTTTAGTGAAATATTTTCTCCGTGGAGTAGCCCACATTGGGTGAACCACATTAAATTGGTGTCTCTATTGTGTGTGGTGATTTATGCATTGCTTTGATTACTACTATTGATATTGCCATTGATATATTGCATAATATTGTTTGGGAAAGAAAAGTAAAAAGTGGTCTTATACTATTCACCCCCCTCTCAGTATAAGCTTGTGTTCTTAAAATACCACTTTAAGCAAAGTACACAATCAACCATTATGTCCATCAGTGCCAAGCCCTGATTACCCTAATCATTTTGAAATACCTAAATGGGATAATTTTAAGGGAGAGGAATATGGGCAAGAGTATGTGACCAATTTCATGAACACATGCTTCCAGCTCGAACACAATGACAACTTGATGTTAAGAACATTTATCATGACATTATCAGGCATAGCAACTAAGTGGTTTAACGAACTACCCAAATATAACATCACCAAATTCAAGTAGTTGGTGAATATTTTCCTTGAGTTCGTCTTATTTGGCACCAAAAATAAAACTAATCTATCTAACTTGGCCAATCTACATCAATATGATGACAATCCAATAATGGTTTAAGAGAATAAGTGGTAAAATTGAATGGTAAAGTTACCATTGTCTATTCCCACTACTAAAATTACCTGAATATTTATGAAAAGTTGTGCCAAGCACATATTATTGTTGCTCTAGTTACAATAATATACGACATTCAAGGATGATTTTGTGCAAGCTAAGGTCATTGAAGATATCAAACTGGAAGTAGTAGACCTAAAGCTCTATAGCAAGAAATAATGGAACAAGAGCACGCAACATCAACAACAATAGACCAAACCTACATACATCAACCAGATCATGTTAAAAATTCCAAAAGCAACACAGAGCCAATAACAAGAGAATGATCAAGCTCAACCTCGTCCTACGCATTACAACCAGTGCAACATGAATTAAGGCAAGGACAAATAGAAACATCCACCTCACAACTATACACCATTGCTTGAATCTTTGGCATCAATTGTCAACCACCTTTGTGAGGCCAAGGATTTAAAATTGCCTGATGTGCGCACCATGGATTCTAATTGCCCCAAATATAAGGGGTATAGTGAATATCTCTATTGTATTTATCATCAAAAAAATGGCCATGATATCTAGGATTGTGTTGAATTTAATATTGTAGTGCATAATATGTTGGATAAGAATGAATTGTAAATATATGGACCTTTAGTTATCAATAATCAAAACATTAACATATTCAAAATTTCTCTTCCCAATCATGGGACCAACAACAATCAATTTGAGCAGGTCAATGAGGTGCAAATAGCACCACATGATGAGGGTTTTATAAATATGATCAATGCTACAAAAAGAAGTAAAAGATGCCTTGATCAAACCAACATACCAAAAAATTTAACTAAAGCTGATAATCTATTACGATCCACACCAACAATGAGTTCACTTCACTTACAAAAGGAACCTGTGATTACCTTTCACAGATAGGATATTAAGCTAATCTATAAGGATGAACCCGATCCTCTGCTACACATCATAGCAAGCATCAATTAGATTCTGTACAAAAGAGTCTTGATTGAAACTGGGTCATCTATCAACATCATCATGGCTATAATTTTGAAACATTTAATTTTTTTTGCATTCATGCATTAAGGGCTCAACATTCACATTGAGACCCTTCAATGATGCTACTTCCCTTGAAATTAGCACAATAATCCTACATATATAGGTTGGGATAAATATGATACCTACATTGTGCCATATCCTGAGGGGTGAGAGGCAGTATAACATATTGCTAGATCGACCATGGATGAGGGATATGGAATGTGTGCCTTCCATAGTGCACCAAAACCTAAAATTCATACACCAAGAATAAGTGTATGTGTCCCCCATGATCTTGAGTCATTTAAGTATTACAGGAAGGTCGATGAGCCACAAGAAACACTGGTGATATGTGAGACTCAAAATATTTATTTAGATAAAATCACCAAACATTCGACTAAGGCTTGCATCAAGAAATCACTACCTTCTTCCATCACTAAAAATCATGGTATCATATTATTTGATGAGGAGAAAAAAACATAAGTTAACATGACTAATACAAAAGCACCTCAACTAGTTTATGATTTACCTACATCTAGTCCAAAAGCTAAAGTGCCTTCTCAAGAGTTTGTGGTAATGGTCAACATCAAGATAGAGGACCAAGTGACTCTAAAGTAGATAAAACAATAGGTGATACAATCAGATATTGCTTCCACATCAAAGGTGTCAAAAAATTTAGAATTAGTCACCCCTAATTCATTTCTCATGGTGCCTCCTCAAGAGAAATAACGGGTGCCTTCCCACATCAAACTAGGGGTACTCAGGCTCACATGTGTCAACACTACAAAGTGAAGCAAAAATTTGAACTGAGTAACAAGCAAGAGCATGTGTTTGACATTATCAAAGTGGATCATCAAGAAACATCCACATTAGCTCAAATGAAGGAAATAGGTTATCTAAAGTTACTTGGTATATATTTAGCACCCACTCTTTCATATCCTTCATTAGATAATGGTATTTCAAACCAATCACTAGAAATACACATGAAATCCTTGTTCATCTTAGAGCATATGCAAAATCACCTTTATAATATAAAGGCACAGATGGAGAAACAAAATCAAGCATTGCAATTTATCATGAACAAACTTGAGAATCTAGAATTACAAAATTAACACACATCAAAGGTCAAACCACATCCTATGCAGCCACAAGAAAAGCCTCAGTAAGAGCAAGTGTTAGCGAGGCTACCCCAACAACCTAGAAATTATCCCTCATTACCTGAACCTACAATGTCAATTTTTAATTGATTATGTGCCATAAACTCCATCACCTTACCTGAGGTTAACCAGTTAAATACAAATCATCCAAAAGCCCAAGGGTATGAGGAAGATATATATTATATATACCATAGACAAAATGGTCATGATATTCAATCATGTCAAGGTTTCAAAGCCATAGTATACAACTTGCTTGAAAAAATAGCTTCAAATTATCAACCAACAAGTGACCATAGTCAATAATCCATACCTTACACCCAAAAATAAAGAGGATCCCACTAAGCTAGCAATTGACATACCTAGGACTCAACCTGATCATAAAACTAAGCCAGTACAAGTGGAGCACCCAAAACACCAACAATGCATTTGGACTCCTTTAAACGAGCCCATGTCAGATATATTTCAAAATATGCAAGAGTCTAAGGTAATCACATTACCTAATATAAACCCTTTATATCCAAATAGAGCTAAAAATAAGGGTTATATGAAGGACCATTACTATCTCTATCATAGAATAGAGGGCCATGGCATTTGTAATTATTATGGATTCAGGAATGTGGTTCAAGATCTCATAGATAGTTGGGCTTTTCCCATAGATGGTTCATCCATAGTGTCTCAACCTTAAAAAATAGAGGATACATCATCCCAGTTGAGACCCCAAGGTCAATCACGGTCTTATAGGTCTAAAAAGCCACATCAATGAGTGGTTTCATTTTAGATGACTACCACAACCTTATTTCAAAAGTTGTATGAGGCAAATGCATTCGTATTACCAAAGGTCAAACCTAGAGTATCCAAACATAGGTCACCTAATGAAAATCTCTTTTGTATGTATCATCGTATACATGGGCATGAAATTCATGACTACCATTCATTCAGGAAGGTGGTCCAAAACCTGCTAGAATGAAATGAGCTCTGTGTCGACGGTTTGCTCATTTCTTCCCACCAAGATAGGGGTACCTCATAGAGGTCCGTACCCCAATTTGGAGAGTTGATTTCTATAACTCTTCCTAAGCAAGATGATTATATTGTAGTAGATAGCATGCACACTGGGGGTCCTCAAGGTACTATATCTTCCCCACCATCCACAACTCAACCAATGAAGCATAGTGAGAACTCTAAAGGTATGGCACCTTCCTCACTTTATTTGAGTAGCACAATGCACACTGGGGGTGCCTAAGGTATCATACCTTCCCCCTAAGAAAAAGCAAAAATCCAAAAAAAATAGCCAAATAAATCATAAAATTTCAAAAAAATTAGTAAAAATCAAAATCAAAAGGCTCCAAAGGCATCATAAGCCCTTTGGTCAACTCACAAAATGCCCTAAAGGCATCATAAGCCCTTTGGTCAATTCAAAAAATTCCCCAAAGGCATCATAAGACATTTTGTCAACTCACAAAAGGCTCCAAAGGTATTTAATCCCTTTAGTGAAAAAAAAATACAAAAACACAAAAACACAACAACAATTGAAAAAATTAAAATACAAAAATATTTACATTATGCAATATGCATTTCAGTTTGCACATGCATTCATTTAATTGCATTGCATTTAGGCGTTCCCATCCATCACACTTGCATTAGGATAGGTTGTGTTTGAAATCTTACAAACAACACCATATTTATATTTCAATGATGCATCTATGCACCATCATAATCCATCACCCCTATGAGTAATTATGTTTTTCAACACAATCCCTCCTATTGCTATAAGGAATATACTAGGGTTTTCTAGTCATTCAACCATACCTAGTGATATTATCATATTTTTTAGAAATCTATATTTGCTTTTGTAGATGAGGTCTAGTTTTTATAGCACCTAGCATATATCAAAATCCCATCACTAATCAAACACATTAAAAATCCTAATTAGGACAAGGAAATATGAACACTATGAAGTGGTCCTAGTCACCTTGAGCAAAAGGTTGTTACTTGCTAATTTTGTAATGTGCATGGTCTAGAGTGTTGATCATTGGAAAAAGGACAAGCTACCCCTTATCCAAAGAAATCCCTTACTTTCATACAAATAAGAAAATTTTTGCAATCAAAAGAAAAATCCCTTGCTCAAGACAAAAGAAAAAGAAAAATGCAAAATAAAAAGTGATTTTCATCACTATGCATGAGCAAGTATCCCAATAAGTCAAAAGAAAAAATGGGGTGAAGATATTGAATATTTGAAATGGTCACTAATTGAAACCATAGAGTGATCCCCAATACATCAATGGGCTGAATGAATCCCATCTGGCATTGGGGTAGTTCTAAGTAATTTGCAAAAAGAGCTAGCTTTAGGTGTCATGTATTGCCTAATGGTCTAATCCAACTAAGTCCAACTTAGGATCGTGATGAGCATTCGATGATCCCAAATACAACAATGGGATTAATGAATCCTGCTTGGCATTGGGGTTGGCTTATATCTCATCTAATATATTCATTTGCACACACAGGGATAATGAATATCTTAGTCTTCATAACAAAATTTTTTATCTTTCAGGAGTATAATATAGTCATTATACAACTTTTGACCAGTTTATAATATTCTCTTTAGACCACAAGGGTTGATTCTCTTTTACCTGGCCAAATAGTCGTGGTGGAGGAATTTTATCTTTGTACACTACAGGGTTATATTCAGCCTTTTACTCATAGAAGTCATGCCACAGTGGAAGAGACATCATTGCTTCAATATGCCACTCTAAATCACACCCATAAAAATTGTTGTACTTTTCTTAAATATTTGATCGTGGACAACAATGGAAATTTTTGGTTTTTATTATTTCTAGAAAATTCCCTAATGGGTCATATCTCTATCTTTGTGGTAGTTCCACAAGGCCTAGGTATTGAAGCACTTCTATAAGCAATCTATTCTGGCCAACCTGGCTCACTTCTATGTCGTCAAACTTGAATGGCATCGTGCATGTTGTTATTTTGTCGTACCCTACTCTATAAATATCATTGGCATAATAAGTTTGGTGCACCACCTCAATAGAAAAAACATGTTTAGTGGTGAAGTATAAAAGTAGGAATGGCTTGTACATGAAGCTAAATATTCGTACGACTACAACTTGAGTAAGTAAAAATATATCTCCCTTCTCTGCTATAACCACTGCTTCTCTCATTACCCATAGCACTCTTTCACTCTCATCGCAAATCAAATCAATTACGGGCCCCAAAAATAAATGGTTAAAATTATAGAATGACTCCCTATTTGATAGAGTGGGAATCCACATATAAACTGACAAAAGCTTGTTCTCCTCATCAACCTGTTTTACTATAGTAAATGAAAAATACTAGTGTAAATGAAAGAAGAAATACCAGATGAGGAAATATGTGTGCTTGAATGAAGTCTCCTCTCTTGTATGTAGTTTCTCCAACTTGATGTGCATTTTTTGATAAATGAAATTGGTCCAATCAAAATAAATTGGGTTGGTTCCCTTCCTCATCGTTGTTGGAGCATAAAACTCCACCTAGGATATACACTGCATGAGTGCAGCCTACCACTTATGCACCGTGGAGTCTGTAGAAATGCTAGCAACATACGATAGTATAAAAAATAATTCTAGGCTCTTGAATTTGAACAAAGGCTTAGGCATATTCGACAACTACCCTATCTACGGCTCCTTAATCAATTGTGCCTCAATGAACTGACGCATCATCACAGTTGACACATATCTCTCTTCCTGCTCATTAATGTGCAACTTCTTGAAAATCATATTGGATGGGGGTTTTAACCCGTCAACAAATGCTTCCCTTCCTTCATCAATGGAGATAAAGAAAAACACCTCCTTATTCAAATTTCAACTGTCCTGGTAATCGAGTTGTAAAATTGGGCAATCAACTTTACCAATTCTGGGTAGGCATGTACGGGTGTACACAGATACTAAAATAATTATGCATAAAATGACACAATCAAAGAGCTATTTGTTATTAATATTTGCTTTACCATGAATTACACATCCTACCGAAGCTTTACCATACCCTTGTTAATGATCACACAGTCTCCGACCTCTACCATGGTGTCAAAGTACGAGTCCAAGTATACGTTTTCATTTTTGCAGACCTTCTTGGATTTCATCTTGCCTTCCACCCACTTCTTAGACTACTTGGGATCTATATTTACTTTCACCTTTTTCTTTTATTACCCATTATGCAAACCCTGACAACTTTGAAGGCACTTTGCAACTTTTGCAATAAAAAACTCGATAACGCACCGATAGGAATTTTTTAAAAATTTCAACTCTTGGGTAAGTTTACATGTTCTATTTATAGAATGCACTACAACTACCATAGGAAATGCGGTAATTCTTCCTGATGGATTCGAAAGGAGTTGCAATTTGCTTCCATTTGTGGGCACTATTTCCAATACTGTAATAGCAATTAATTTTTAAATCACCACAAAATACTTCTTAAAAATGTGCCCTTATTGCTAGTAATATCTTTGGACAGTGTGCCCTGGATGCTAAAAACTGATCCAAAAAAATAAATTTACCACCTAGGGCCGAATGAGCGCCTTTGCTTCCAATGTTGTGAAATTTTGGCTCTCGAGGAGGCCAAAACATATCCCAATGCATATCGTTTGAATGTTTTAAATTAAATAATTTGAAAATGTGCCATAACATCCATGAACATCCCCCAAAATCTGCCAAGTTTCGATGAGCAAAATCACTTTGAGAAGATACTCTAAAAATTTGATTGCACTTGAAAAATCATCATACACCCGAAAAAGCAATGAAGGGGTGAAAACATTTATGAGGCCCGCTTGGTCCCTTCTCCTTTCGCTCCAAAAATATATTCAATCTGCTTGATTTTATTTCATGGCAAATGTACTCCTTTTTAAAATAATTTTAAGCTTTTCTTTTTCGTCCCATATTTAGAAAAAAGTGCCTTTTAAAGATTTTTTAAACTAAGACTTTTTTATTTTCTCTTTCTTTTCTTTTTTATTTGATTTTCACACCATATTAAGAAAAGAAAATCGAATTTAAAAAAAAAATTTAATCCTTGCCTTTTCCCAAAAGCTTTAAATAAAACTCTTGCTTTTTCTCTTTTTCTTCATTCCACTTTTAATTTTATCAAAACTTCATTGAAAACTCTTATATGCATTCATTTAAAATTCAGAGTGTGCCCCCATATCCTTAGAATATTTTTGTATCACTTGGATTCTTAAAGGGCTAATGAATGAGAACTTTGAAATTCAAGGAGAAAGGGAGTTTCAAACTATTTCTTTCGACCAGAAGGCACAAGAGCTATTATTAACACTTCAAATTTCTCCATGCTATGCTTTTGCCTCAATGAGGAGCGATCGGGAGTTTTACCCTTCATTTGGGGAAAAAGCTCTTTTTTGGGCCCCCTCTCTCTATTTTTTTTTTTTTTAGAAGACTTGATGTCTTTTATATGTGTTCACCCTATAATGAGGTGAACGAGTTTTCACCCCAAACTTGGGGTGAAAGAGCTTATTATCAACTGCCCTCCATGATTTCAAAAATAGGCCCCACACATTATGATTTTATTTTGAAATTAAGGGATTTGACTCTTAGTGCCTATACTTTCACCAGGCACCTTCAGATATTTTCCCTCAAATATTTTTCCTTTTAACTCGGAGACTTGTGAAGCAACTTTTTAACTTCGAAGAACCTGCTAGAGCTTTTCAATGTAACAATTGATTCTGTACAAAACTCGTGATGTCTCCAAGGAAATATTTTGGGGCAAAATTAATTTTCAAAGAGAAAAATATTTTTCCAAGAAAGGTTTTCTTTTGAGGGGATCCTGGCATCCTCTAGTGGAATCCACTTCATACTTTTTTTTAATTAGAAAATAATAAAGTGCTTGTAAATAAAATATGTACATATTTACACCTCATACCTCTTGATCACATCATTGAAAATAGGCCTTCATATGAAGATCATTTATTGGATTCAGAAGATCCCAACCATCCTTATCTTGAAGAAGATATGCATTCGCCGAATTCATTGCAAAAATATGAAATGGTCCTTCCTAGATCACATCGAACATATGGTGCTTCCCTGGCTTAGCTTTGTTCTCATTCCATTTGAGGACTATATCCCCCACCTAAAACTTGTGTTTTGTTGTCTTCTTTCCAAAACACTTCTATGTCATATTTGCATGTTCAATGAAATCCTTATACACTTTTTCTCTCTCCTCTAGTTGTATAAATTAAGCTAATCTTGCACTTATAGGATAAAATTCATCATTTTCATCTTGGAACAACAATAACATTTGGAGAACAGGAAGCTCAATGTGAGTGGGTAACACTACTTCTTTCCCATACACCAAGGAGTAGGGAGAAGTTTGAATTTTACCAATATTTGATCTGCCCATAAAGCCTGATTCAACAATAGGTGTCAACTCCTTTTATTATTCCCTAGTTTCCTTTTCAAGATCAATAACAAATTTTTGTTGGTGTATTTGGCTGAGTTATTTCCTTACGGGTAATAATTAGAGGATGTGTTGAGATAAATCCCATACCTTCTTGCAAATTTAGTGATCTTGGCCACAATAAATGGAGTCATTTTGTCTGTTACAATAGCATCTGGAACACCAAAATGGGTGATCAGTCCCTCAAGGAAGAAGATAACAGTAGCCTAATCTGCTTTCTTAGTCAAAATTTTCTTTGCCCACCTGGTAAAATAATCATTCATTTTCAATATATATTTATGCTCGGTGGATGAATGGGGATCAATAAATCTAATGAAATATAAGCCCCACTATTGAAATAGTGCTTCCACCTAAATCGGGTGTAGGGGTAGAGATGCTTTCTTATTCCTGCCAACATACCACTGACATTTATCACAATTTTGGTTCACCTTGTGTGCATCTACAAAAATATTTTACCAGAAATACCTAGCTTGGATGATATTCAAGGCCATAGGCATTCCTACATAATATCCACTAGATAATCCAGAGTGGAATTCCTCTAAGATTTTTTATTTTTTTGCATATTTAACGCATATGAGGAGTACTCCATCTATATTCTTATGGAACATCTCACTTGGAATTAGGATATACCTAAGCACTTGCAGTCTAAATATTTGACACTGTGAAGCGTGAATATGTGATGGATATTTCCCATATGTAAAGGATTCGACAAGGTCCTTTATCCAGTCATGATCAACAGTAGCTCGATTTGCACAAACACTTTTACTGATTACCTCATCATATAATGAAGTTAGTGATCCAAAAGTAGCATTTTTGGCCAATTCTTTGCAGAGAGCTCATCCATGAACCAACTTAGTGGGCCAAATCTCCACATCATATTCTTGAATATTTGAGACCCAATCGACTCTATTGTCACCTAATTCCCATCGAAGAATGAAATTTTTGACGTTTAGATGAATGACGTAGACGACTGTATTGCTTTGTGAAATTAAATATTAGAATTCTTTAAGGATTTCATAACCACATACACCTATTTTAAATGAAATTATACTTCTCCTAGTGCGACGATATGACTTGACTCAAGAATACAATCAAATTTTCATCTCCATATTCTTGCTTTTGGGTGAGAACATCAGCATAACTCTCCTGATCGCCTACTGCATAAAGGATGAAATCCTTTGAATAATATAGATTAATTAATATCGGTGCTTGGGTAATCATATTCTCGATCTCCTAGAATGCCTGTATTCTTACTTTCATCCATTTGAAATCTACGTTCTTCTTCAGAAGCTTGGTCATTGGATTCACCACCTCAACAAATTTAGCAATGAACTTCTAAATAAAATTGATCTATCCAAAGAATCATTGCAAGTCCTAATTAACTAGTAGTGGAAAATTCAAGAGAGCTTCAACTCTCACATGATCAATTGCCAATACTTCTTGTGAAATAATGTGTCCCAAAATTTTCCCTTATTTGATAGCAAAAATGAATTTCTTCGGATTAATAAAAATTCTAAATTCCTGATATTTCTTGAATACATGCCTTAGATGAGAGACATGTTCTTCCCTGCAGTGTGAGAAAATAGTCATGTCATCAAGGTAGATCACAATAACTCTATTTAACAACTCACCAAAAGCAACATCCATATCTCTCTAAAATGTGGTTCTAGCATTGGAAAGAACGAACAACGGTCTTTGATAGGCAAAGGTTCCCCACTTTGTTGTAAATGCAATCTTGTGTTGGTCATTGTCCTTTACCTATATTTGGTTATAACCAGAGAAACCATCCAACAAAAAAAACTCTACGCTTTAGCAACCGCATGGAGAATTTTATCAATCTATGATAGGGGGTAGTGATATTTTAACGATGCTTGGTTTAGATTTTGAAAGTCCACACACATACATATGTCACCATTCTTCTTTTGAACTGACACAAAATTTTCCACCCATGTTGAGTGCTTGATTGGATAAATTATTTTTGCCTCCAAAATTTTTAATAGCTTTTCCTTCATGAGCACCTCAATTTTAGGATTTATAGGCCACTGTTTTACCAAAAATACTTGAACTCCTCCTATAGTTCAATAGCATGCTGGATTATATTTTTATCATATCCTTTTAAACCATGGTAGCTCCATGCAACGATGTCAGGGAACTCATAACATAAATTTTTGATATCTTCAAGCTCTTTAAAAATACATTATATTCCAATATTGATGACCTTATCAGCCTCCAACTGCAAATATTTATATTCCTTTGCATCAACTTGATCTTGTGTTTCTACGCCCAATCATTCTGATCAAATAGACTCTCAAGTGAAATTAATCCCCTAGGAATATGATTGTTCTTCAGCTGAATCATCCCCTCCATTTCCTCTTAGACCAATGTTCTATCTTCTGCACTTGCAACTTCCTTAATCAAAAAAATTATTATTTGTTCATCATTATCAAACACTTTCCAATAAAGGTTTTTATCAGGTACCAAGGGTCTATAAATTACCCTCACAGTCTTGGATTTCCTGACTACTTGCTCTATAGGAGAGAAATTAGCACCAAGGGAAGCTAAGATATTTGCATATTTTTTTTGCTCCCACGAAATCATCTTAATGTTCAATGTTGTAAAGGACTCAAACAAATATCATATCTTGTTACGATAGGCCTTAAAATAGTGCTACTTTGACATAAATTTGTTTGTAGTCTGGTTGACGATGAGCTTAGAATCTCCAAATATTTGTAGCTATTTTGTGCCCAACTTTTTTACTTTCTTCAAACCAAGGTATAACACTTCATATTCAATGGCATTATTCATGTAGCTCCAAGTTAGCCAATGGATATAGATTTTCTACAACCTTGTAGGATAAACAAGAACAATGCCAGCCCCTGCACCATTCTTGAACCTTGCACCATAAAAATACAACTTCCATAGCTGATCAGAGAGAGGATCTGGGAAACCAGAGACTTCTTATTTAGTTTACTTAGGTTTAGTTATGGTATAACAACTGATGTCAATTTCTACCATTACGTTAAAATCCATCAATGAGAACTAATCCTCCAAGAAAATCTCACCATGAGCTTCCTCCATAAAATCCACTTCTTGCAATTCCTCTGTCATCATGTGTACTACACCAGTGGGATTTTATTTTTCCTCTAGTTTTTCTATATAAAAAGTGGATGGATTTTCATTATAGATGTGGATTCTCCTTCCTTTAAATGGGATCTCCAAATGTGAATAATCTAAGGAAAGATATCCTCCTAGTTTCACTATGAATTTCCTCGAAAGACACATGTTGAAGTATGGTTCCAAGTCAACCACCACTACTTCTTGAATGACAGTGATATGTGGTATGCTATGCAAAATGATAGGAATATCCTTGATTACTCCCACTATTTTGACTGGTGTCCCATCCAACTACAACATGCCTAGACTACTTCTTATATACTCCATCCTCATAACTTCACACACTATCTTTGGCATGATAGTATTCACATAATCAAAGTCAATCATACAATTATGCACGATCCAACCTTCCATCCTGAGAGATAAATAGAACGAGGGTGGTTTAATATTACTATTGGTAGAAGTTGGTAGCGTTTGTGCTAACACTGTTTGGGAAGGGATTTTATTTTGATCTTTCATAGAATTGAGAGACTCTTGTAATAGGTCAACTTGCCTAGGTAACTATAACACATCATATAAACTCACCTTTGCAGGAATCTTCTTCATTTTCTCCACAATATTGTAATAAGAAATACTAGTAACCTTTTCTTCAATAGCCTGCTTATACTTGTTCTGATACTGTTGAGTAGATTCCACCCTTTTCTACTTAGTCAATAATAGGTATTTGAGGTGTTCTTTAGCTTGCTCTTTTTCCTCCATTTGCACTTGAGCAGTTGTAGGCTATGAAGCTAACACCTTTTTCTACACTTTATCTTGAGTTCATATAGGTAACATATCTTTCAAAAGTACAACATATTGTTGTTTCGATGCTGTGCCATGCACTTTCGCTTGTGGTTGCACTTTTTCATTTTGTATCTTCTATTTAGCAGTTTTCAAAGGCTCCATATTTGCTAGATCAATAGTCACCTACTTCTTTCTAGAAATTGTAAGGAATGAAACTTGATCCAAAGAAGGGACCATAAAATTATGATTAGATTCCATTATCATATTGACTTGACCACCGGTAGAACGTTTTGCTAATGTCTATACATAGTTCAAATGAACCATGCATGTGTCTTATCCATGAGGATCATTGCAGGTGGAGCACCAGTATGCTCTCTTTGATGTTCTAGTTTCTTAATTTGTCAACATAGTCGTGTTCCTCTCAGGGACCTTGCTTGTGGTTGGTTTCTCCGTAGTAATTGGTAGTGTTTGAAATCTCCTTGATCAAAAATTAGCTTCAGCTTATTTATTCTTATCTACAATGATTTCATTTGACATTGTCCTTACAATTGAATTTAGTAGATTGTATTTCTTGTAACAATTTCATGTAAGGATCAAGACTTGAGGGTGTAGGAGGTGTTGGTAAAGGTAGAGGTGTTTATGGAGTAGGAAACGATAGTGGAATAGGTGGAACTAGTAGTGTAGACACCTAAATCATGTTATGATTAGGGGAGTTGCTCACATAGACACATTCATAAGATCATAAGACATAATATTAGACTTTCCAAGCATTGACAATGGTTATCACCACTCATTTGGGGCATTTTCAAGCCTTCCAAGTCTAGCCGCTCAATCCAAGAGTGGCCAGATCTTAGTTGCTCAAGCATAGAGTGGCCAAACCTTAGCCACTCAAGCCAAGAGTGACCAAATCTTAGCTGCTCAAGCATAGAGTGGCTAGACCTTAGTCGCTGTAGATGACAGTGGCCAAATATTATCCACTGCAGATGATAATGGCTAAGCCATAAGAAGTATTTTACCGACAAATAGGCCTAATCACAGGTGAAAGTGGTAGTTTCAATGCAATAAAGGTGAGCAGGAATGACTTTGCATTCCTTTTCATGGCCAGTTCACATAGGAGATTTGAGTTTGCATTTAGACTTAAGTTAACTAACCTCCCAGCATAAACAAAGGATAAAATCTTCTCATGCTAATGACCAGTTCGCATAGGAGACTCAAGTGGGCAGCTATATTTTAGTTAATTGACCTCCCAACATAAACAACGGATAAAAGCTTCTCATGCTAACTTACACTACGCATGAGAAATTTATTACTAGGGCTTGGACATAGACCTAGGGTTTCACAATATAAAAGGTGCAAGCCTAAGAGCACCAAATCATATATAGGAGATTATATCAGAGAGAGAGACATATTTTTGAGGAGATATTTTGAGACTTGAAGATTTCTCTTTGAGATCACGTGTATGGCGAATATCTAATGGATTGAAGAGCATGACACCTATTATTTCAACATCAGATACATGCT
This sequence comes from Wollemia nobilis, assembly GCA_028583015.1. Taxonomy (NCBI): domain Eukaryota; kingdom Viridiplantae; phylum Streptophyta; class Pinopsida; order Araucariales; family Araucariaceae; genus Wollemia; species Wollemia nobilis. The sequence continues at coordinate 13,037,377 of JAQPPZ010001125.1, forward strand.
TTGACCCATAGCTTTGGGGCAAAGTGAGCAAGGTTTACCTTAGTGGACGTTATCTTGGACAGTGGCCCATGGGATTAGCTTAGGTTTTATACATAGCATCTTTTATTTTGGTTTTTTATGTTTTCATATAATTAGCATAGATTTACATGATTTCATGGCATAGTTTCATCATATTTACATTACATTATTTGATTACTAACAACCTCATTCGGGGAGGCAATCTTGGACACATAAATGTGTGTTGTTGTTTCATTTATTACAGGGCCACAGGTGCATCGAAAGAATTTTGAAACATACGAGAGCAAAAGGGATCTCCCTATAGGAAATAGGCCTGGAGAAGGAGGCATTTGTAAGCCCTCATACATTTCTGTGTGTGGAATCAGGAAGCTTTTATAAGCGCACCACCTCTTCGCGGAAGGGGCATTCCTTGCCTATTTGTAACTTATAGTATCAAAATGGGTATCCCTAAGAGGGACCGACATGTAACTGACCTTCAAAATAAATAAAGAGATCCATCTTTGTTATTTCATGTTATAAGCTTTTTCTTCTTGTCTTCCATTTCATATTGTGTTTTTAAATAACATTTCAAGTGGGTTAAAGAGGGGAATGGTGCGTGCATTCCCGGGGTCGCTACAGATGGCAATCATGGTGGGACCACCACTAATTTTTCATTTTTTTCCAAAATACTAACTTAATTTTGTGTGTAGGTCTACCCGCTCTGAGCTACAATGGCTAGAAACTAGTCATTCTAAGCTACAACTGCCAATAGAGCTTATCCGATCTTATCTACAATGACCAATAACCACTCGCTTTGGTCAAAAGTGGCTAGAACTGGAGTGCAGTAGAGGTCAAAACACTAACTCTCTAAGCTGGATAAAAGGTTGGTATAGCTTCTCTAATATTTTACAGCTTTCTATCTGCTTATGTGTGTCTAAAACAAAGAACTTAAAGCACATTTATGTTTGGAAATTGAAGGAATAAAAGAAAAAAGAATTAAGCATTTTGCATATTTTAGATCTTATTTTAAATTTTTCAATAGGTGTTTCTAGGAACAACGGCTTATGCCTGAAAATTTTACCCTAGAATCCAATGTGCTAGACATTGTATGTTGTTTGCTTGCTTTGAGGCCTTTCTAGAGGCCATAGTTGCACAAAATAAAGTGCACTCATACAAATCATAATAGTTCATGCATATTTTTGAATATTGAAATGTATTTTTGCACTTAGGCATATAGGAAAGATTCATTGTTGCTATATGATGCACTTTATGTTACGCAAGATTAAAATAAACACCACACACATGTCTCATTTAAACATTAGAGAGTTGGATTTCATCACTAGCCTTCAATTTAGTCCAGTGACGTTGGAATTCATATCCTTCCACTGGTTTACCCCCTAGAGCTTCCTAGAAATGGATTGAGAAACTTACTTATAGTGACACTAAGTTACTTGTGTTCAAATTGTCTACCATTATTGGAACAATCAATGGTTCAGAGTGGAAGAGCTAGATGAACCCTCTATTGGGTCTATAATGATGTACCCTAGCTCCTTTTCTAAAAATCATGTTTGGCATGGGTGTACTTTATTTTCACTATGGATGAGTCTTCTCATTATTAATCCATGAACAAGAGCAATAAATTGAAATAACATCACATAAAAACACACCAAACAGTTTAGGGCACACTTAAATCGGTAATCAAGATAAATATTTGTTTGGTATTGTGTGGTCATTCCTAAATTGCAACTCAAAAGATCAATTCATAAGACAACATGGTCAAAAAAATAAGTAAGCACCCTCGGTCTAATACCAAGGGAGAGACAGAAGCAATTCATACCCATAGGCAAAGTTGTAGTAACATTGAATGACCTACCTGTAAGACCGTGAGACATAGCTTCACGAGCCTAAGGGGTGATAATTCAACCCTTGTGGATCTCCTCAAGAAACCCCAAGTAAGGAACCACATCATGGAACAAAGTCACATAAAAAAAGGGGCTTCAAAACCATCCTCATCAAGGAGACATGAGGAGACCTCAAGGGCCTCCTCTAAACACATAGAAACATCTTAAATACGTGAGGAAGATTCAAGGGTTTCCTCCTCACATGGACATAAGGAAGGTTCTAAGACTCATTCTTCACATAAGGATGACAAGACTACCACATCTCCATCCACATGGAGAAAAAATGTTACCACCAAACTCTATTCATCAAGAAGGCAAACAAGAATTACAACACGTCAAGACTCACAAGAAACATATGAAACATGTCTACCAACTGAAGGGTATGAAACTAGAGCTACATCTAGCCATGGGAATCAAATAGAAGAAACCCTTCACACAAAAGCAAATATTCCCATAGACTATGACCTCATTGGAATGAATGGCACCCCATGGGACCAACCATGGAAAACAAGACAACTAGATGGGTTGGATCGATTTCCTGAAAAATTGCACGAAGTAGTTGTTCCTTATCATTCATTCCAAATATATAAAGGTTACATGCATTTACAAGTTGGTTCAACCACCTAGGTGGTTAAATAACCAAAACTAGAGAGCGCCTATGAGCGCTATTTTTATATATGCAAATAATGTAATAATAAATTTATTCTAACATCCCCCCTTATTACATTATTGGCAAATCCCAATTGTATCTCGAAACTTCTCATATTTGATACGTCCAAGGGCTTTGGTAAAAATATCAGCAACTTGCGCATCGATAGGAATGTAGTGAAGTTGTATATGGTGCTTTGGAACTTCATCTCGAATAAAATGACATCTGGTATCAACATGTTTGGTACGTTCATGAAAAATTGGATTTTTTACAAGATTCAAAACACCTTGGTTGTCGCAAAACAAATGAAGAGGAAGATTCTTTGGAAGGCCCATGTTGGTAAGAATGCGACTTAACCACATTATCTCGCAGACTGCTTCACTGGCTGCATGATATTCTACTTCTGTAGAAGATAAAGCAACCACATGCTATTTCTTACTGTGCCATGAGATAGGTCTAGATCCTAGATGAAAAACATATCCAGAGGTGGATTTACGATCATCAAGGGATCCAGCAAAATCCGAGTCTGTGTATCCCAGTAAGAAAAATTTATTATTCTGTCTATATTCTAGACCATAATGTGTAGTACCGTGAACATAATGAAGAACTCTTTTTGCTGCTTTCCAGTGACTCATTTTAGGCTCTTGCATGAACCTTGAAAGATACCCCATAGCAAAACTGAGATCTGGTCTGGTATTTGTTAGATATATGAGACTCCCAATCAACTGGCGATAGAGAGTACCATCTACCTGAGGTGACTCATCATATCGAGATAACTTAAGTCCTTGCTCCATTGGAGTTGCTTTTGACTTACAGTTAGTCATCCAATATTTTTCTACTAAAGTCTTGGCATATTTCTTTTGTGTTGCTCGAATATGAAACTTTTGTTGAGTAACCTCTAAACCAAGACAATAGTGTAGAAGTCCTAGATCTGTCATATCAAAAGATTGCTTCAAGTCAACTTTCACTAAGTCAATCATTTTTTCTGAGCTTCCTGTGATGATCAGATCGTCAACATAAAGTACAAGAATCACTATATCAGAACCATTTTTCCTTAATATAGATATTTGCATCTGAAGGACTTCTTATGAAACCATGCTGCACAAGGTGACTGTCTATCTTGATATACCAAGCTCGAGGAGCTTGTTTTAGCCCATACAAAGATTTGATCAATTTACATACTTTTTGTTCTTGCCCCTCAACCACATATCCTTCTGGTTGAGTCATGTAAACTTCTTCTTGTAAGTCACCATTCAAGTAGGCACTTTTAATATCCATCTGATGTAATTTCCACCCAAACCGAGCTCCCATGGCACAAAGTACTCGAATGGTAGTCATTTTTGCAGTAGGGGCAAAAGTCTCTTCATAATCTATGCCTTCTTTCCGAGCATATCCCTTTGCAACAAGCCGGGCTTTATGCTTATCAATAGACCCATCTGCCTTATACTTCACTTTGAACACCCATTTGTAGCCTATGGGCTTCTTCCCTTTTGGAAAATCGACTAACTTCCAAGTATTATTTTTAAGGAGAGATTGATGTTCTACATCCATAGCCTCTTTCCACTATGGTTCATCAAGTGCAGATTGAACCATTGTGGGCTCGATTGTATTCAATGTAGACATATAAACTTGTTCTCCATCCTTATCTTCCTCTCCATCATTTTTTGTACCTACTGTCAAATCATCAAAGTGTTGACAAAGTTCGTCAACCTCTGAAGTAGATTCTTTTGTTCTCATATGTTGAGTCATACTACGAGTACATGGTCTATCAAGAGATAGATCTGGAAGGGATTTCAACTTAGCATCTCTCAAAGTGCTAGTATACCATTTTGGAACTTTCTGTTTTTGTTGTGGGAGTTGAACCTCCTTCTTAGGCTCTTCTTCATCAAGGTATACAGTTGTGGATGTGTCTTTTGATGTGAGAGCTTCATCAAATATAACATCTCTACTTACATGTGTCTTCTTGGTCTTAGGATCAATCAATCGATAACCTTTTGAGTACTCATCATAGCCAAGAAAGATACACTACAGGGTTTTCTCATCCAGCTTCCTCCTTTTCTATTTTGGAATGTGCATGAATGCTTTACATCCAAACACCTTCAGATGAGCAATGGAAGGTTTCTTATCACTCCATGCTCCTTGTGGAGTCTTCCCTTGTAGATCTCTAGTGGGTGCTCTATTTAGGAGGTATGATGTTGTATTTACTACTTCTGCCCAATATTGATCCTCAAGATGTGCTCCTTTTAGCATACATCGAACCATTTCCATAATGGAACGATTTCTTCTTTCTGCAACTCCATTCTGCTGAGGTGTATAGGCTGTAGTCAGTTGTCTTTTGATTCCATGTTTCTTAAGAAATTTTGAAAACTCTTCAGAGGTGTATTCCCCCCCTCGATCTGAGCGGAGGGTCTTGATAAAACATCCCGACTCCTTCTCAACAAGTTTCTTGAACTGTTGAAAGTAGAGAAGTGCTTCTGATTTCAACTGAAGAAAGAAAACCCACATCTTCCATGAGTAATCATCAACGAATAGTTGAAAATACTTTTTCCCACCATAGCTGGTTGGCATAGGACCACACAGATCGGTATGTACTAGCTTTAAAGGTTTTGCAGCTCGAGAGGAGCTTGTTTCAAAAGGCACTTGATGTTGCTTCCATGCTAAGCAATCCGAGCAAACTGGTAAGGTAGATGAGAATGGTGGAAGACCTTTCACCATCCCATATTTGTGTAATTCAAGCAAATATCCAAAATTGAGATGCCCATAACATCGATGCCAGAGAGAGGTGGCCTCCTTCGTAGTTGCAGCCAAAGCAACATGGGAAGTGGAAATAGCATCAAGAATAAACAAGCCATGTTTGTATGATCCTGTGGCAACATGTTTACCACGATGTGTGATAAAACATCTCTTCTTCCCATTGACAACTCGAAACACGACTTCCATGTTTCTATCCAACATTTGTGTGACTGAAAGGAGATTATTGGCTAAGCCTGGAACATAGAGAACCTTTTCAATTTGACAATTACCATCAGGAAGAGACACAGAAATATCCCCTTCTCCTTTTACTTGATATACCTGATTGTCAGCAATTGTGACTGGCTTACCCTCTTTCTCCACAAAAGTATCAAACCATGATTTATCCCCAGTCATGTGTTTGCTAGCTCCTGAGTCAATATACCATACAACATCTATCTGAGAAGACGAAGTATGAGTCATGAGCACCTTGTGTGCTCTTTCAGAGTCAGAATCTAAATCAAAATCAGGAGAATGTGAGTTTGAGTTGGATTCAGCATAAGCAACATGGCCTTTAGATTGTTTATGCTTATTGTATTTTTTCTTATGCTTGCCCTTCTTTTGGGAACCTCTTTCATTTGGTTGCTTGTTTTTGAACCAACATCTGTTGGTGTCATGGTTATTCATGTCACAAATTTTGCAATATTTTGTATCTTTTTGCTGAGATTGCTTCCCTTTTCCTTTGGAAGAAGCACCTCATTTTTGAAACTGGCCTTGCTATTTACCACTTTGCTGGGTGGAGAGAGCATTATCTCAGCATGTCATCTTTCTCGGACCTCGAGTTGCCTCCTCAATCTGAAGCAAGTTTACCAGTTCCACAAATGAGACTTGTCTACCGTAAACATTGAGAGAGGTGATCAACATCTTGTAGGAACTTGGTAATGCTCTCAAGATAACATAATTCAAGACATCATCATCCACGAGTTTTCCCATAGCATTCAATTTTGCTTTCAAATCGGCCACTCTGCATAGGAATATGTCAACTATTTCTCCAGAACTCATACCGAGATTATGTAGTTGAGTTTGAAGATGGAGAATAGTGGATTGATTCTTCCCTTCATAGACTCGTGAGCAAAGCATCCCAGTGCTATCTTACTAGTTTTTGCATCACAAATATGAGGTTGCACCTCATCTCGTGGTAGCAAGTAAGATAAATACAAGACTCTTCTTGTCTTTCTTATCCCAATCATCTTGATCTGTTCCTGTTGTTTGAGGACGTTTTTTAGTGCCAGAAACTACATCCCATAAATCTTCCAACTGAAGTATGGCTTTCATCTTTGTCTTCCATGGAACAAAGTTAGGACCCTTCAACAATTGGGAATCTGAGAGATACTTATGAATTGTGGCCATTATGAAAGTTCCTTATATCACCAATTGGTCTCCCTTTCTTTATACCTCGCGATCGTTATATTGCAACCATTCAATATACACCCGCCCTTACTTGAGGGAAACTATAGGTATATAGGAACAATATACCACTCAATATGTACTCGCCCTTACGAGAGGGAGACTATAAGTACATATGAGAAGCACAATATATTGAACATAGGAGATACTGAAAGGGCATCGTGTTGTTAATGACACCTACCATAGAAAGTTTTATTTTGCATGCGTGGGGTGTAACTTCCCCTAAACACTTTGGAAAAAGAGCTTTCATCAGGATTTACGCCTAACAACAATCACGATGTGGGTATGAAATGGGAAACAAACAAAAAAAATTGGTTTGCCTTATTTCTCCCCGACGATTTATAGAGAACAAGCTCAGACGTCGTTGTTGCAGCTATATTAGGCGGCGAATACAATAGTCCAAAGCATGACAACATTACCTGTAAGTGTGGACCAGAGGTATCTCAAATACCGAACGTTGCTGTGCAATAAATTGCACAAATAGGGTATAAATTTGGGGTCTTATATTTTTTTTTGTTAATTTATGATTGATAATGCAAGAAAAAAATATTTAAATGCAAATAAAAATCATAAATGCCCGCAAATTATAGCTCCTATTACAATTTCCCCCCTTTGTCTGACAATTTTGCAAGTGAAATTGGTGAACTCCCCCCTTCAAATTGCAAAATAGACAAGAATTGGGAAAAAATACCTAGAGAAACTCTCAAAATTGGAGCTTGCAAGGCGTCATATAGACTGCTTAGGCATCAAATGGCCATAAGCAGGCGTCACGGGTGTCAATGGCGCTGTTCCGACGTCAAAAAACTATGCAGGGCGTCAAACAGCCGTGCAGGGCATCAAAAAACTGCTTAGGGTATCAAAAAACTGTGCCGAGCGTCAAAAAATTGCGTTGAGCATAAAAAAATGACGCTGGGCATCAAAAAACTACGTAGGGCATCAAGAAATCATCCTCGAAGGGAGTCGAAACCGAAACCTACTGTCCAACATTCAGTGCCCTGACCACTTGAGCCAGAAGGCCCGATGAGAATACGCTGAGAACAGGGTCTATTTAGATCCTCGAGGCCGGAGACAAGCAAAAAAAAACCTTTATCCCACATGGCCTATGCGGCCACTGTGGGAGGCTTTAAGAAGCTTGAAAACTCCATAACCTTTCGGTTGCCTTCGGGCAACCACCCCCAGTCCAGTCCGCCCTTTTGCCTCAGTCGTCTCCCAGAATCGTCGCACAGTCTGTGTCCCGTCTTCTTCCTTGGTTTGCATTCTATCCATGTGTCATCATCCATGCTAGGCCCTCGGTCCTACGTCCTTAGTCCACCAGGATTTTTCTGTCATCTCATTCATGTCAGGTTCATTCGGTCTGCTAGGCTTTGTTTGTCTGTCATCTCATCCGTGTCAGGTCCGTCCGGTCCGCCAGGCTCTGTCGTCTCGTCCGTGTCAGGTCTATCTGTCCGGTCCGCTAGGCTGGTCTATCCGTAGCTCTGATGCCATGAAAAATTGCACAAAGTAGTTGTTCCTTATCATTCATTCCAAATATATAAAGGTTACATGCGGTTACAAGTTGGTTCAACCACCTAGGTGGTTAAATAACCAAAACTGGAGAGCGCCTATGAGCGCTATTTTTATATATGCAAATAATGTAATAATAAATTTATTCTAACATTTCCTACACGACCAACTCAAAGAGATGTAGCTACTAAGAACTTTGCATCTGGAAGCTCATAAAATGTGACTCATAAACACATATCCCAGTATAGGGGTACCTCAGAGTGACCCTCTAGGAGATGCGTGGAGTCTAATCATAGGGATACTCAATAGTACACTAAGCAAGTCACATTAGCTAGCAAGAGTACAAATACAACTGAAACCTCCTCAAGAAATTTGCGAGTTAGGACAACAAGAACAAAGTTAGATAAACATGAGTCTTCTATGACAACACAAATTGACTGAATGAGGTTGTTAGAAAATGCATTATGTAAGGAGCGAGAGCTAATGAAAGCTCTCGAATAAGATAAATAAGGAGAAAGACTATTGTGCCAACATGAGCAACATTTAAGAGAGCAGGCGAAGTGGCTAGCTCTTAAAAATTTACAGACAAATGGTGGTGACCACCAAAGAACAAGATACACTGACTCACCTAAGGAGAGGCACACTAGACAAGATAGCCCAAAATGAAATCCCCCACCAAATCATGAATAAAATCCAACTAATGGGGGGAGGGAAAACATAACAAACCAATATCACAATCTAGAGTCCCCTCGTAGGAGGGAGGAAAATAAAAAAAATCAAATTGATAGAGAGTTACCTCCATTTCCAATGAGAATAGGCTTACAAGATGAGGAAATTCATGCATCAAAGGTATTTCAAGAGCTTACTGAAAAGATGAAAATATTTTAGTAACAAGAGGCAGCTGGGAACTCACCAACATTGAGCAAAATATAAAATCAACCATTGTGCCCATCAATACCTAGCCCTCCATATCTTAAGCACTTTGAGATGTCTAGGTTAGAAAATTTTAAGGGTGAATAGGATGCATAAGAGCATATCACCAATTTTATCAACACCTATTTTCATCTTGAAGACAATGACACTCTCATGCTAAGAACATTCATAATGACATTTTCAGGTGCTACCACTCAATGGTTCAATAAACTACCTAAGAACAACATAACCAACTTTGAACAACTAGTAAATGCATTCTTAAATCATTTCTCCTTTGGTGTTAAGAAGAAGGTGAACCTTTCAAACTTGGCTAACTTGAAACAGTATGATAATGAGCCAATAATGGATTATGGAAATAGATGGAGAAAAGTCATGGAAAAATTATCATTCTCCATTCCCACAAAAGAGATAATTCGCATGTTCACCAAAAGTTATTCTAAACATTTCTCCCTCTTTCTACAACTCCAATAGTATCCTTCATTTGAAGAAGCTTTGGCATAGGACAAGCTCATCGAAGAAGTAAAAGTAGATGGAACCATTAAACTCTGAAACAAAAAGGAGTGGAACAACAATGGTAATAATGACAAGTATAAGAAAAAGTAGTCGTATTGGCTACACCCAAGGATGGGGGTGCACAACAACCACAAAAATATCAAGCACATCCCCCACCAGCCAACTATGACCAAAAGAACAATTAGGGAAGAAACAGAGAACACAAGTCACTTTGTTATTTCATGCCTCTGACAGAATCAATGCAGTCAATTTTTAATCAGTTGAGTGAGGCTAGGATGATCAGATTTCTTGATATACCACTTATAGATCCCAACCATCCTAAGCCAAAAGGATATAGGGAAGACCAATTTTTCCCTTATCATAGGATACCGAGGTATGACATTGAGGCTTACATCGGGTTTAAGCATCAAGTGCAAAGCATGATTGAGGTGGGAGAACTCAAAGTCGACAACCCACTAGCTCCTGATAATAGAGACATGGGTATATACAGAAACCCATTGCCCAATCATGAGGCCCCTTGAGAGCAAGGGGCCCAAGTCAATCAAATTTGAGATGACATACCTACCCATGGATGTGTTGGGATGGTTGATATTATTAACATAACAACAAGGACTAGGCGGTATGGTCAACCAAAATCACCTAAAGCTCCTATAAACATCCCAACCACTCCTAGGCAAAGGTAAGACAACCTTCCAGGTCCACCAATGTGACCTGTGGTAACTATTCGAAGTAGGTTGGAGAAAAACCTATAGATAAATCCAGCTAATTTATCCATATATGAGCTCATACAAAAGTACCCAAAGCATAAGGAGACTCTAATGGAGATTTTAAGAACAATTGAACTCCAATCACAAGATCCAAATATATTCACTCACTTTATGGGACAAGTGCAAGAATTCCAAGAACCTGTAATTCAATTCTATCATCATGGGATTAAGACAGTTCCTACTGCCTTACCAGACCCTCTGCTGAACATTGTAGCGATAATCAAAAAATTACCTTTCAAGAGGGTTTTGGTCAATACAGGTTCATCGATAAACATCATTATGACAACTACAATAGAGCACCTCAAGATACCCAAGTCAAATATCATTCCAAGAGCTTACACATTGAGAGCTTTTAATGATGCTTTATGCACTACTGTGGGAATGATAGTCCTACCCATCAAGGTACGGCACAAGACCATCCCCATGATGTATCATGTCTTGGAAGGAGCTATATAGTATAACACCCTCTTAGGGCATCCTTGGATAAGGGCCATGAAGTGTGTGCCTTCAATCTTGCACCAGTGTGTCAAGTATGTGCATGAGAACAAAGTCTATGTGGTTTTGGCTGATGAAGAGCCTTTTAAATACGTCAATCAGGTGGACATTCTAGGAGAATTCATAATCCCTTCTACTCACCTATATGTGGCACCTTCATCCTCAACCACACAAGTGGATAACGAAGACAAATGGGTAAGAAAAAACCTATGCACATCAACACCTCCTAGTGCACTCAAGATAGTCAATGCTTCTACGGTACCATCAATGTCAAAACCAAGAGACAATAAGAAGCTAAAAGTGCCCTTAGTTAATGAATAAATGCCCAAGGAAGTGCAAACTATAGCCATTGTTGAAATTCCAAGTCCTATGGAAGAGGAAGATCCTCAAGATCAAGATGAATATAATGATAATCACCCTGCTTCGATAGTATCATCTATGGGGTCATCCACATCGTATGCATCAATAAAATTGGCAAGCACGGGCATAGGGGAGTACCTTGTGTAGAACATCACCTTTACACCTATCATTTAGTCTGCACAAGACATAGGGAGGCCTAAGGACTTGAGGCTACCAGTAGGAATAGTGGTTCCACTTGGAGTCCCTCCAAACCAAACCAATTTTGTCTATGTCAGCCTGGAATGCGCTCATAAGTCTTTAGATATAGAAGAGGATGGTGACGAATTATTCACAATAAATGTTTGTTACCTCTCTAACCCCAAGTTTTCTCTAAGCTACTTTGAGCATGGCCACTGGCATGGCTATGGCCTTGGAATATATGAGCAGGGGTATAGGCGGACCTACGAGGCACTATATCAACTTCCTTCTAATAGATTTATCTTAGGCTATTATAGCAAATGTCAAGATGACTCTCTTGCAATAGCATTAAAAATATTAAGCATATGGTTATGAGAAGACATTGATTTCATTCCTTATCACCCTCTAATAATAGTAAATTTGGGCAACAAAAAAGTGGCCATGATAAACATACTGCCTCATCATCAATTAATTCATATCCATTCTCCTCATCCCACGAGTTGTACCCTATTGGGGTGGAATCAATTGAGGTGTTTGGATGATACATTTTTTGAGGTGGTACTCGGCATAGCCTATCAGGGGCCTCACTATTTACAAAGATTCACATGGTCCGTCCATGATGGGAGTGAATATACATAAGATGAAAGTGACTATGACTTAGAATTCTTAACATAAAGAGCCTACTTAGGGCTAAGCCATCAAATCCTGACTTTGGGGCAAGAGATAAATGCAAATGGATTCTTCATAAGTGACGAAGAATATGAAGATGAGATAGATATGGTCTACTTGGGGCCAAGACATGAGCCCCTTGTATTAGGGCCGCATACCAATGGTAACAATTTTTGGATAAGTGATGATGACTTTGAGGATGAGACCGAGATGGCTTCTCGTGGACCTCACCACTTGCGACAAGTGAACGAGCTAGTAGAGAGAGAGGCGACACTCCATGCCATAGACCCTCATTTACAATTTTTTGAGAGACCTGTGGATCTATCTGCCATTCATCAGATGGTCAATCCCCCTATGCCTATATTCAGAGAGAAATTAGAGCCCAATGATCCTATTGTCCACCCTTCTCATGGGCTAGATCTAGAAATTACCATTCCTCCAGAACCTCATTGCGAGTATGGAAGGGAAACCCCTGAGACAATATTGCACCCATGTGGTCCTGGAGATTTCATCCCATCCATCAACATGATCTCCATTGATTTGACCACTCCACTTCATAATCCAATAGATCCTACCAAATTATTGCATATTGATGTAGAGGCTATTTATTGAGATCACACTAATTTACCCATAGAGTCGGAAGACCTATTCCCCAACAAAGAGATGTTACAGTTGTTCCATTTTGCATCAGGTTGTGCATATGACATCTTCCATTTTGGTTTGGAACCTGAGTCAGTAGGTCTTGTGAATCCTACTGATGACATTCATTTGATACCCATACCTCATCAGTTAGAGGATGGGTCACATATGGCTATAGAAGTGACTTTTGAGGTGGATATCAGTGATGATCCTACCCAACAAAGGAAATTAAAGTTCTAATAAAGTCTATCTCTAGAGGAATAAGCCATCCTAATTCCTCTCCTCAAAGAGAGGCAAAATATTTTTGTTTGGACTTACAAAGACATGCTAGGGATAGATCCAAAGTTAGTCGTTCACAACCTTTCATTAGATCCCATGAAGAAGCCAATCAAGAAAAAACTGAGGAAAATGCATCCAACCATCGCTTTGATGGTGAAGAAAGAATTACAAAAACTACTGGATGCAGTATTCATAGTTCCCATCAACTACCCTGAGTGGGTGTCGAACATGGTACTCATGGGGAAACCTGATGGAAGAGTACATATCTGCATGGATTTTAGGGATTTAAATAGGGAAACACCAAAGGATTCATTCTCATTTCCAAACATAGATGCTCTTGTAGATGCAACCGTAGGTCATGAAATGCTCTCCCTAATGGATGGTTTTTTAGGATACAATCAGATCTGGATTAAGCCCAAAGATCAACATAAAACCACTTTCATTACTCTATGGGAAACATTCTATTACAAAGTGATGCCATTCAGTCTCAAAAATACTGGTGCCACATATCATCGGGCCATGACATACATATTCCATGACTATATGCATAAAATATTAGAAGTTTACATGGATGACTTAATGGCCAAGTCCCTGTTGCGGCAAGAGCACGTCAGAGTCCTTAGAAAATTCTTTGATCACCTCATAGAACATAATGTCTGATTGAATCCTAAGAAGTGTGTGTTTGGCGTAACTTTTGACAAGCTTTTGGGATTCATCGTATCCAAGAGGGGCATTGAAGTCGATCCTACAAAGGTAAAGGCTATACTAGAAATGGCTACCCCTACCAAAATTAGGGAATTACGGAGCCTATAAGGCAAGATAGCATCCATAAAAAGATTCATCATGCAATTATCAGATAAATGCAGACCTATGAATCGGTTGCTATGCAAGGAGGTACCCTTTCGTTGGGACGAAGAATGTCATCAAGCCATTGTAGAGATCAAAACTTATCTGGCAACACCGCGAGTATTGGCTCCACCAAGGCCAAACATACCATTTTTACTATATATGTCGGCTACTGATTTCACATTGGACACCATGTTAGCCCAAAAGAATGCACAAGATAAAGAGCAAGCCATATATTACATTATTCGCACCTTGGTGAGTTATGAGCTAGGATATGCATATGTCGAAAAGTTGTGTTTAGCAGTGGTCTTTGCAACTCAAAAGTTTTGACACTACATGTACATGATGATCAAGACATATCACAATACACGTACCACAAAGTGGATCATGCTATTGAAATAATTTTATCTAGAGTTCATAAGCCAAAAGTCCATCAAGGGACAAGTCATAGAAGATCAATTAGTAGAGGCACCTCTTCAAGACAACAAGCCTCTCACCATATAATTGCTTGATGATTTAGTATTTGCATTATCAGATCCGCTAGAACTCAAAGAACCTAAGAAATAAAGAGAAATTTCATTTTTCTTTGATGATTCAAAATGTGAACAAGGAGGTGGAGCAGGGATTGTCTTTATCATACTGCAAGGTGTTCCACTACCCTTATTATTTAAACTAGACTTCCCGTGCACAAACAACAATATAGAATATGAAGCATTGATCCTGGTACTCCAAACAACCATAGCAATGGGCATTAAAAGATTGAATATCTTTGGTGACTCCTTGCTTATAGTAAACTAGGTCAAAGGACTATTCCAATGTAGTTGACCACTCCTGAAGACTTACAAAGAACTTATTGACACCTACCTAGCCTGGCTGGAATGGTATGACATTGAGGAAATCCATCGTATGTTGAATATATTTGTAGACATAATTGCCTCTTTATGATCCTTAATCCCTTAGAATCTATTTATTGATTTTACAATCATTCATGTGAAAGTGATTTCGTACTTATAAATACATATTGAAGCTTTTGACAATCAAGAATTAGTCAACATGATCAACATCGAGCCAAATCAAGATTGGTCCTTCATAGCCAAATATTTCTTGCAAATGACACCTTGGGGGTCTTTGATCTCCCAAGGACCTATGGAGTGTGGTGCAACCATACACCATAGAGTTGTTCCTCAATTTGTGTTCACTAGCTCAGAAATACAGGAAGGGCAAGCCATATTTTCTATAGAAGTTGTGGCTTGTCAAGATTCTGCCCCAATTTTAGGACTTCTTCAAGCTGGGAATAGTACCTCAAGGTTTTTTGCATACTAAAAGATGAACATTACAATAGAGAGCAACAAGATACATCTTGTTAGGAGAAATACTCTATAGACAAGGATATGATGGAGTATTACTCCGTTGTCTTGATCCCCAGGAAGCATCTTGGGCAATTTTGTAAGCTCACGATGGTACATGTGGAGGCCATTTCAGTTGCATGTCCATCATTAAATGCATATTGAGAATGGGTTACTATTGGACCACAATGGAAAAGGACTAATGCAAGTATGTCAAGAAATGCAATAAGTGCCAACATCATGCAAATCTAATGCACTTACCATCGTAAGATTTGCAGCCCATCCAGGCAGCATGGCCATTCTCGCAATGGGGACTAAACTTGATTGGGAAGATCTCACCCCCGTCCTTAGGCAAACACAAATTCATCATAATGACCACATAATAATTCACTAAATGGGTAGAAGCTATCCCAATAACATCAACAACTAGACCAAGGATTGCGGAGTTTATACTCCATAATATCATAAGTCATTTTAGGGTCCCTTCTAAGATAATATCGGATAATGGACCATCTTTCAAGAACAAAAATGTGCATGCTTTAATGAAAAATACCATATTCAGTATATTTTTCAATGTCTTACTATCCACAAGCAAATGGGCAAGCAAAAGTCTAAAACAAAATAATAGTCTCCATTTTGAGGAAGGAAGTGCAAGAAAATCACAAGGATTGGCACATGCAGTTACCTCTTGCACTATGGGTATATAGGACTAGTATATAGACACCCACTAGGGCAACACCATTTTCACTAGTATATGGAAATGAGGCCATCATACCACTAGAGTTAGAAATTCCAACTCTATGCATAGCATTAAAGGACTTCATAGATGATGATGTCGTGTGGCAAGGCCACCTTGATCAGTTGATGCTTCTTGATGAACATTGATTCAATGCTTTAGAGCATCTTCACATTTAATAGGATCACCTTAAGCGAGGTTACAATAGTAAAGTCCACCTTAGGGAATTCAAGTTTGGATATCTAGTGATCAAAGAAAACCAGTAGAATTCAAATCTGTTGTCGCATCTACGAGATAAGTTCGTGGTAAACTAGATAGGTCCATACATGATTTCATAGAGATTTGGGCCTGGAGCATATCACATTATATCATTATATGGTGTTGAAGAGCCTGAACCTCTCAATATCATTCACTTAAAGGCATTTTACACATAAAACACAAATACTCAAATATATCAAAAACACAAAAATATTTAAATATGTCAAAAACACAAAACAAAGCATACAAACATAAAATTCAAAAATACATTCAAAGGCTCCAAGGGTAATTCAAGCCACTTGGTCAAAATATAATCAAAGGCTCCAAGGGTACTTCATACCGCTTGGTCAAAATCAAATCAAAGGCT
Organism: Wollemia nobilis; assembly: GCA_028583015.1. Lineage (NCBI taxonomy): Eukaryota > Viridiplantae > Streptophyta > Pinopsida > Araucariales > Araucariaceae > Wollemia > Wollemia nobilis. The sequence goes on from JAQPPZ010001125.1 coordinate 13,054,009, forward strand.
CCAAGGGTAATTCATACCGCTTGGTCAAAATCAAATCAAATGCTCCAAGGGAAATTCAAACTGCTTGGTCAAAATACAATCAAAGGCTCCAAGGGTAATTCATACCGCTTGGTCAAAATCAATTAAAAAAGGCTCCAAGGGTAATTCAAACTGCTTGGTCAAAATAATCAATCAAAGGCTCCAAGGGTAATTCATACCGCTTGGTCAAACATCAATTCAAAGGCCCCAAGGGTATTCAAATTACTTGGTCAGAATCAATACCAAAAGCCCCAAAGGTATAATAAGCCCTTTGGTCAAATTAATCAAAAATACAAAAAAAAAAAAAAAAAATACAAAAACAATTGCATCTCACATCTTGCATCCACATCATTGCATTGCATTTTCACATCCACTACAATTGCATATGTCATGAGAGCCTTACAAGTGATACCACAGTTTGTCGCACAAATCATTCAAATCCATACCTCCATTAACACACGTGTGTAATTATGTTTTTCAACACAACCATTATTTTTTGCTATACATAATATACTAATGTTTTTCGGTTAATCAACCACACCTAGTGATCTTATCAACTTTTGTGGAAAATAACTTCTATTAGTAGAACGTAAGGTCTAGCTATGATAATGCCTTGGATATTCAAGATCCCGTCACTAATTGAAACACTAAAATCCTAGCTCGTACAAGGAAAAGATAAAATATGCAAAGCGGTCTAGGTTACCTTAAGTGAAAAGGATTTTCCTTATTTACCCCCCTATGAAACCGGTTTAAAGGTGTTGAGAATTGGCAAAAGTACAAGCTTTACCCTATCCAAATCCCTTGCTTACATCAAAATAAGCAAAATACCAAAGCAAAGTACATATTCAAAAGGCCAAGCATACAGTCCACATCTCAAAGCAATAATCCGATACACAAATCATATATTCAAAATTCAAAGAAAAGTCATAGCTCAAAAAAAAAATATATCAATAAAAAATAAACAGTGATTTTCATCACTACGTATGAGCAAAATAAATAGTTATTATCATCACTACAAAAAAATCAAAGCTAAAAAAAAAATATCAATCAAAATAAACAATGATTATCATAACTACAAAAAAATCAAAGCTCAATATATATATATATATATATATATATATATATATATATATAAAGTTATTTTCATCACTACATATGAGCAAATATCCAAAGCCAAAAATAAGCCAAAAAGAAGGGAATAAAGCTTGAATCCTTGGAATTCTCAGCATTGTACAAAATTGGAAGGAGAAATCCTTACGCATGACGATATGTCTATTACAATTGCTTCATGCATTTGTATAGACCAATGTTTGAATGTGGATGAGCTAGCTTAGTGTTGAGAAGCAACACACCCCCACTAAAAAAATGAAATTCCATCCTTTGAAAATATTTAATTTTCATTTTTTTGCAGGGACCCTCTTGAGTTTTTCGGGTTTTAATACCAAATTTTGCTTGCATCATTTTTGAAATTTTACCTACATCAAAGTGTCCAAGTAGGCTTGCATATGGCATTGATTTCAATTTAAAATTTCTGAAATTTTGAATGTTAAATGTATTAATTCATATTAATCATTTCAGAAATTTTAATTTTCAATAGTTTTTCTATTTTTGGACAGCAAACTTATAAATGCATTTTCTCTTAATCCATGATGAATTTTAAAGTTTTGTTTGTAGGTTCGGATACCCTTTGGGCTTATTTAGATTCTTGTAAAGTTTCATCAAATTTTGGGTACTTTGAATTTTCATCATTTTTCTACACCATGTGAAGCTAACCATTCTCGAGCAATTTAAAATTCATTTTTCAAATGTTAAAATCATTTATGAGTAAGGAAGATCCTTCACCAATATGTAAAAATGTAAAATACAGATGGACAAAGTCATTGGAGTCAACCTACAATTTTTGGAGAATTTGCAAAGTAGAAGAAAAGTTTGGAAGAAATGAATTGAGGGAAATGTCACGATATCGCGACATGTTCCATTTTTACGAGGGCAAAAGCTTGGAAGAAATGAAGTGAGGGAAATGTCACGATTTTGTGACATGTTCCATTATAGTGACATGTTCCATTTTCGGACTTGTCTCATTTTTTGTGAGGGCAAAATCTTGGAAGAAATGAATTGAGGGAAATGTCGCAATTTTGCGACATGTTCCATTTTCGGACTTGTCTCATTTTCGCGAGGGCAAAAGCTTGGAAGAAATGAATTGAGGGAAATGTCACGATTTCGTGACATGTTCTATTTTCGAACTTGTATCATTTTTGCGAGGGCAAAATCTTGGAAGAAATGAATTGAGGAAAATGTCTTGATTTCTCGACATGTTCCATTTTTGGACATGTTCCATTTTCATGAGGGCACAAGCATGGGAGAAATGAAGTGAGGGAAATGTCGCGATATCGCGACATGTTCCATTTTTGGACTTGTCTCATTTTTGCGAGGGCAAAATCTTGGAAGAAATGAATTGAGGGAAATGTCGCGATATCGCGACATGTTCCATTTTCGTGAGGGCACAAGCATGGGAGAAATGAAGTGAGGGAAATGTCACGATATCGCGACATGTTCCATTTTTGGACTTGTCTCATTTTTGTGAGGGCACAAGCAAGGAAAAAGTAGCTTGAGGAAAATGTCTCGAAATCGTGACTTGCTTTAGTTTCATGACATCACCCATCCAAAGGAAGTGGAAGCTTTTCAACACAGTCCAAACCCTAGAAATATTTAAATGAAAAAAATTAATTAATTAATTAAAATGAAAAACATTAAAAATCTAACCTTTGCTTTTCTTTTGCAGAAGGTGATCCGACAGTTGCATAATGGTAGAAGTAATGGCAAGAAAGACAGACAAACCTAAATTTTGACACAAATCAAGCAAGGACCATCAGATGGAAATGCCGAGAATTTTTGATCCGTCCAGATTTTGTAGATTTGGCCGCAAATACAGAATTTAAGGAATTTTTCGGTGGATGCATTTTTTGGGAAAATTTATGGCAAAATTAATGGTGGGCAGATAATTTCAACTCGAACCAAACAAAGGCGATTGTGCGAGGATAGAAGGCCCGACAAGTCAGTGACTCATCCAAATTTTGTAGATCTGGCCGCAAATACAGACTTTAAGGAATTTTCCGGTGGATGCATTTGCCGAGAAAATTTATGGCAAAAGTAATGGTGGGCAGAGAATTTCAACTCAAACCAAACAAAGGCGGTTGTGCAAGGATAGAAGGCCCGGGAAGTCAGTGACTCATCCAAATTTTATAGAGGAATTAATGAGATGCTCTGACGGCTTATCGAAAGATGAAGATACATTTACATGTGGTGTCCATTTGATGAGGATGAAACCAAGTCTTATCTTCTCCATTTATGGCAAGATCCACGCAAAGATTTTTAGAGTAATTAGGGCTTATAAAAAAATCTATATAAAAATGCCTTATATTGTAAAGCCTCGGTGGTGGGAATTTTATGATAAGATTTAGATATTTGGAAGAAGATATTTTTGAAAAGATTAGGGTCTGTCTTGAGTCTATATATACTATTTTTGAATGTAAATTCCAAAGGTGAAAACTTAGAATAAAAGACATTTTAGCAATTTCTTGCAAATCTTGTTTGAATGCTTTGTTCTGTACTTGGGGTTGGTGTGACATCATTTTTCTGTGATAGCATGGCTAGGAGCCTAATCTCTTTTGGATTGCAATAAGTGCATCTTCTTTTGTTTTTGTCTTGCTAAGGTTTATTTATTTTAGTTGTAAATCTATGTTATCAAGATTGAATATGCTACTAGGCTTCATTTTGTTTGTTGTATGCTAGGGAAAATTAAAGATTTAAGGTTCGGGTCTGTTCTAATTGCTCTATCCTCACTGCACGAGCTAGGTTGCTAGTGAGAGATACCATTTGACATCGAATTACCTTCTATTTATGGTTTTATTTTAGATCTGTGTCATCTCCGTCTTATGCTCTTAGTAGAAGGTGATCTTAGAAAGTTGGACACCTTCCTCTTTGATTGGTTTTATTGTGAAGCTAAATAGTGTAACTGAAATTGGTAGTTTTGATTTGCAACTAACTTAGATACGCTTCTCTTTTTTGCCCTACTCTACTCCCTCTGTTCCACCGTTAAATGATCCATTTTTATTTTCTTTCAAATTTATCTTTTATTTAATCTGCTAAAGCATAAAGAGCTATATCAAAGAACTCATTGTAAATATGATTGTCAACAAAGATAACAACCACTAAACATTATTGAACGAAGATCGAACCCATTGTAAGGTAACAAATAATCTACTTGAAACTATTCCAGAAGCAGAAAAAAGTGAATAGCCATTTGACCCAACTCTGTAACTCACACCTTGGATAACCAGCAAGATCCTAAAGTGAGTGGGATTTATCCCATAAAAGTGTTATTGGTATTTTATGCTCATTCTTCATGGGGTGTGTATGAAATATGAACCAACATTTAAAATTGGTGCTAGAAGGAGGGCCGACCGAACTCGTGTTCTGTATTTGTTAAGGATTGTAAGTTGCTTGTGTAAATCTGGATTTTGGCTACAGAGTAACTAGGTCCCACTCTAGATCTAGAGAGCTCCTTATGCCTGAGTTGGAAATCCCAAGGAGAAGCAGCCTTAGAAGGGCCAAGTCTTTGTCCAACATAGTTTTATCACCACTTGTAGTTCCTCCAACTGCAACTCAGAATATCATCGTTAATCAGGTAGTGATGGCAAACTGGTTGGATTCCACTGCTTTGAATATCCCCGGTGGAGCGCATGATTTACCTAGAAATCTTGAGAAGTATCTTCCTACCTACAAGCATGATGGAATCAGAACAATAGAAGATCACCTAGTGCCATTTAAAAATGCTCTAAAGTTATTGAATGTGTAGCATGAAGATGTGGCTTGTAGGTTATTCCCATTCACTCTCCGGGAGGGAGCATACGACTAGTTTTTGAATCTTACTAATGACTCTATTACTAGTTGGAATGACCTGGAGAAATTTTTTGTATCACAATTTGGTGAAGTGATTGACCCCAGTGTGTTATATCAATAGTTTTCTAGCATTAAGAGAGGAATCAATGAGACTGTCAGATATTTCAATGTCATGTTTCAAAAGGCTTATGGTAGATTGATGGGTCATTATGTGCCAACTACAGATCTAGAATTGAAATTTTTTAGGAATTCCCTAGATCCGGTGACCTCTATTTTCCTAAAGAGGGATACCAATATTACTAAACATAGGATTATAAAGAAGCTCTGGTTCTTGAAAGACAATTGGGACCTCAACCTTTGAATGCTCCTCAAATTCCCTTTGTTACACAAAATACCCCTATTTTGAATCCCATCCCACATAAAATGATGTTGCCAGCATGCCAAACTCCACCGATAGGAAATCCATTGGCTGTAACACATGCTGAACATGTACAAAATACAAAGAAATAATATGATAAAATAAGAGTTGAGGAAGTCTCAAAGATGGTCCAAAAGTTGGCAAATGACTTTTTGAGGTTCAAAAGGCAAGTGTCCACTAGGGAAAACTCAAATAGATTTTCTTATAAACAGAATAGATTCACTAGACCACCATATGAACCCAAAAAGGATTATAAAGGTAAGGGGCCTAAAGTGAATATTTATGACTTGGATTTGCCCAACTGGTGTAGGATACATGAAACATATCAGCACGGGGAATTGCATTATTTGGAGTTCTACAATGCCTTTGAAGCTCTATCTGGTGAGTTGGTTTTTCTTGAAAATCAAAGAAATATTGATGGTCCAAGTTCATCCAAACATAGTGCAACTATGGTGTTAGATTCATTCACTTTTCCATATGAGTCAAATAATGTTGTGGAGATGCCTATGGATGAAGTGCAAGCTTTTCAACAGTATATAAGGGACAACTACAATCTCAAGAACAAAAATCCAGAGCCTAATACTACGTCTACACCTCCAGAAAACTCCCATAATGTTCCTCCAGATCCATCTCCAAATAATAACCCACCTCCACTGAAGGGAGGAGATCAAAGAGTACCAAATGAATTTGTTGCTCCACTCAATAAGGGATACAATATAGTGGAGGATATGAAGAAGATCAAGGCTAACATCACTCTTCATGAGTTGGCTTAAATTACTGAACAAATGGATAATTTTATTAAGACATACTCTGAACCCATTGCCAAACCTCTAGAAAAGGGGAAGAAGATAGCAAATGCAAATATGTCAATGTATAAAGAAAAGACTGAAGTTCCACCTTCCTACTAACTATCCATATATTTGGAAAAAAATTACACAAATGTTTGGTGGATTCTGGTGCTTCAACCAATGTCATGCCTCTAGCCATCTGTCAATAGTTGGGTTTAACCCCTATGAAATTCGAGAGAAGAGTCATCCAATTGGATAAAACTGAGGTTAAGGTGGTAGGTGAACTTCAAATTATACACATCCAGCTAGCATATGATCCGAGAGCACAACACAAAATTGACATTCAGGTGGTAGATATTCTTGTGGGATACAAAATGCTTCTGAGCAGAGATTGGTCAAAGTCTTTGAATGGGTACTTGGTGACTAATTTTTCACATATGTGGTTGCCCTGGAAAGGTGTTGCAAATCAGTTAAGAATCAAAAGAGAACCTAGATATAAACACATGATCACTGAGTATAATGCCAAGAATGAGACTGTTAATCTTGCTGATGTAGATATCGGGGTTTATAATTTGACAACTGCACAAAAGGAGAAACCTATTAAAGCTCATATTGATCATGATAATGAAGTTTGGATGCTTCATGTTGATGGATCCAAGTCTAAGCAAGGTTCTGGTACAGGGGCAGTTCTTAAAGGACCTAAAAATTAGACGTATTTTATGTCTTATCACTTGCAGTTTCCTTGCACGAATAATTTGGCAGAGTATGAAGCACTAGTGCTGGGATTGAAATTTGCTTTAGATAAAGGTGTAAAAAATATCCAGGTTTTTATAGACTCAGAGTTGGTGGACAATCAGGTTAGAGGTAAATTTCAGTGCAAGGCATCTTCCCTAAAAAATATATAAATACCGAGCGTGGGATCTCATGGAGGGTTTTGATGCTTTTAATTTTACGCACATTCCTAAAGAAGAGAATTCACTTGCAGATGTTTTAGCTTCATCAACCACAAACTTGAAACCATTGGAGAGTTCAAATGGAAGAAATTTTCAATCGAATTAATCCCTTGTCCTTAAGTTCCAGATAATGTAGATAATTTTCAAGTCTTTTTTGATGACCAACAAATTATAAACTTTTTACAGAATACCAATGCATTTGAAAATACTATAATTGATGATGGTCAAAGGGATACTATGCTAGAAAAGTTTGATGATGAAAAGGGGATAATGAGGTTGAAAGATAATAGAATTCCGAAAGGAATGGTAGAGCTTGAGCGACTATTTGATGTTGACCAAATTAAACAAAGAGTGAGTTTTGGAAATTCTATTGGTGTAGTAGGCAGTGAGATTGAGAAACTGAATTTTGAAACTGAAGAAGATCCCAGACACCTTAAGTTAGCTAAAGCTTATGAACCTAAAATAAAAAAAAAATATGATTGAATTCCTTCACAGGTCCAAGGATGTTATGGCCTGGTCTTATAAAGACCTAAAGGTTTTTGATCCAAAAGTTTACACCCATATAATACCCTTAAAGGAGTTCTACAAACCCTTTCGATAGAAACAGAGGCATGTCAATGCTTTGTTGGAACCCCTCATCAAGAAGGATGTGGAGATATTATTGAGTGCTGCCATTATTTTTCCCATTAGACATTCTACTTGGATAGCCAATTTAGTGTCGGTTAGAAAGAAGAATGGGGAAATCTGCTTGTGCGTGGATTTTAGAAACTTGAACAAGGCTTCTAAAAAGGATAATTATCCTTTGCCTTCCATGGATGATATGCTACAAATTGTGAATGGTTCAAAAATGATGTCTTTCTTATATGGATTTTTGGGGTACAACCAGATACTAGTTGAAAAGGAAGACAAGATGAAAACTACCTTCACGACCAAGTGGGGAACTTTCACCTATAAGAGAATGTCATTTGGATTGATAAATGCTGGAGCTACCTTTTAGAATGCAATGGATCATGTCTTCAAAGGTCTCATGGGTAAGTGCATCGTTGTCTACATGGATGACTTGACAGTTTTTTCTAAATCCCGGTTTGACCACGTGAAGCACTTGGAATCTGTCTTCGACAAATGCAGAGAATTTGGCATTTCTTTAAACCCAAAGAAGTGTGTTTTTGGTGTAACTCAAGGAAAAATCCTTGGAAAATTAATCACCAAATATGGCATTTCCATATATCCTGAGAGAGTTGAAGCCATATCGGGTATACCCTTTCCCAACTCTAAGAAAGAATTAAGATCATTTTTTTGGGAAAATTAATTTTGTCAAAAAATTCATCTCTGGCTTTGCGAAAATAGTCAAGCCACTAAATGACATGCTGAAGGAAACTGCTAATATTTCTTGGACAATGGAAGCCAAATCAGCATTCCAAGAGATCAAATCTACCATCAAACATGCTCCATTGCTGGTGAGCCTAGATTTCAGTGCAAATTTTTACCTGTACTCTTTTGCTTCTGAACACACACTTGCAGTAGTTTTAACCCAACAAAGAGAAACATGGGACCACCTGATTGCCTTCAAAAGTACCAACTTAAAGGGTGTTGAGCTAAAATACTCTCACTTGGATAAGCAAGCCTATGCCTTAGTGAGAGCAGTCAAGCAATTCAAACATTACATATTGAGAAGCAAAGTCCATGCTATAGTTCCTGATCCAGCTGTCAAATATTTATTAAGCCAGGATGAATTGGGTGAGCTAAGATGTAATTGGGCCATGAGACTGTAGGAGTATGACTTAGAAATCTAGCCTACAAAATTAATCAGAGGACTTGGTTTGTCTCGACATATTGCTAAAATACCTGTAGAGGAAGAGATTAATCAGCTAGATTCTAGATTGGATGATTGGTATGGAGATTTCATTCATCTGCTGAGGTTTGGAATTTGTCCACCTCACTGTTGAGTGGTATTTTCATGCACTTGTGAAATTACACTTTCCTTTAGGATTTGGACTCCAAATCCCCTCTTGCAAAGAATTCAAACAAACAACTTCTCCAAGGTCTCAATTGTCTTAGCATTTGCAACTGTGTATTAGTAATCTCAAATAAAGATAATCAATTTAAATGCTTGGAACACCTTAGTGATTGCAAGTAACTGTAAACAAGGGGCAATGTGGGTTTATTTCATCATAAAACTTTAGTGATTGTTCATTTTTTTAGATTTTGTAATTTTTAAATATTTATTTTAACTAAGTTAAACCTTCTGGAAAAATAAAATAAAATGAAAAGAAATGCAAAAAATTAACAAATTGAACATGTTCAGTTTGATGCTATCCTATTCTAACAAAACCGAAGATATGAGGTTTTCATGCATTCAACCTAACCTATTGGACCTGCAAAACAAAGCACAATTCGGATAAGCTAAGTTTTGGCTCCTAGGGTTTGAATGTGGTTTTCAGATTTAAGCATTCGCATGCAGCAACCAAGAAAATACTTGCATCAACTACATTTACAAGCCTAAAATCTAAAAAGGGAAAATAGACATTAAATATTGCATGCAGAAAATGACTCCTTCTTTCTTGCCCATAAAATGCAAATTTTTGAACAATTCTGCATTAAATATTTGTCATTTTACAATAGCAGAATCTTTGGTTTTTCCAAAACTAGAACAAGTGGAAGAAAAGCACTCCAAAGCAGGTCTAGAATGGCTCATCACCCTCAGCTCTACAACCTCGCTCCCAGCGGTTTCCGACCCCCGTGCCTATCTTCGCTTCTACCTTTAAAATTTTTGCTATGGCTCTCTACTTTGCCTTGTGACGCTTCGTTTCATCTTCTCGATCGATTCGTTTCGTTTCTCACTCTTCATTACTCTAACTTTTGTTCGAGCATCGAAACGTTTGATTTTATTGCTAATTGTAACCGCTTCTGCAGCCCTTACACATGTACGCCATGTGTTTCACACTTTTCTGCATGTTCTGTAATGGCCCCGTGTAAATCGCGACAAAAAATAGCATGTCGCGATATCGTGACTTTTTTCTGCATGCAGCTTCACTCCTCTACTTTCATCGTGAAAACGTGACATGTCGCGATATCGTGACATTTTCTTGTTAACAGCCTTGTTTGCCTTCATGTGCCATGAATATGAGACATGTTATGAAATCGTGACATTTTCCTGTCAACAACCTTGTTATCGCGACATTTTCCTGTTAACAACCTTGTTTGCTTTCATGCGCCACAAAAATGAGACATGTCATGAAATCATGACATTTTCCTGTCAACAACCTTGTTCGTCCTCATGCATCGCAAAAATGATACATGTCACGATATCGCGGCATTTTTTTGCTATCAGGCCGTGCAAATGCAACCTGTCATGAAATTGTGATGCTTTTCTGCTTCGGGCTATGCAGGTGCAAACTGTCATGAAATTGCGACATTTTTCTCTTATCACTGGGCTTTGTTGCACTTAGCCATGAAAACATGACATGTCGTGAAATCGCAACACCCTTCTCTTTTGCACCATCTTGCTGCTCATTATCACGAAATCGCGACGCTTTTCTCTTTCTGGCCACTAGGATGCAATCTGTCACGAAATCGTGATGCCTTTTCATTTTGCTGTGTATTGTTGTTATTGGCCACGAAAATGTGACATGTCACAAAATCATGACACTTTTTTATTTCGTACACCTTGGCTGCTTTCTGTCATGAAATCGCAACACTTTTCTCTGTCGCAAAATCGTGACGCTTTTTCATTCAGAGCTGTCTTGCGGCTTTCTGTCATGAAATTGTGACACTTTTTTATTCCGTACCATCTTGCTACTTGGAGCCGCAAAAACATGACATGTCGCGATATCGCGACACTTTTTATCCTTCGCTGCATTTTGTGCTTTCTGTCGTGAAATCGTGACAATTTTTCATTCCATACCACTTGGCCGCTTTCTGTCGTGAAATCATGATGCTTTTCTCTTCCATACAACTTGGCTGCTTTCTGTCGTGAAATCGCGACGCTTTTCTTTTGGAGCTGTCTTACGGATTTTTGTCGTGAAATCGTGACGCTTTTTCATTTTAGGCTGTCTCGCTGCAACTTGTCATGAAATTGTGATGTTTTTTCTCTTTCAGGCCTCGACGATGCAACCTGTCGTGAAATCACGACGTTTTTCTCTTTCGGCACCACCTTCCTGCTTTCTATCGTGAAATAATGATGCTTTTCTATTTCGTACAACTTCGCTTGTCTGAGCTACGAAAATGTGACATGTCACGATATTGCGACAACTTTTCATTTCGTACAACTTCGCTTGTCTGAGCCGCAAAAACGCGACATGTCGCGATATCGCAACAGCTTTTCATTTTTGGCTGCGATGAAGCAACATGTCGTGATATCGTGACAGCTTTTTATTTTCAGCCGCGACGGAGCAACATGTCGTGATATCGTGACAAGTTTTCATTTTTGGCCGCGATAGAGCGACGTCACGATATCGCGACACTTTTTCTCTTTTGTGGAATTTTTGCTTTTTTTTGGATTTTTTTTATCATCTGGGCTACTGCAGTTTTCTTTGAAAGCATGCAAGAAAGGTGGGTCCCCAATTTTGGGGTGTGTTGTGGATCAACCACAAAAAATGGTGACTCTGCTATCAAATGCTCTTGAGCATTTTGGTGAGAACCCAACCTGAAACATACAAGCTTAGATACAGGCGTCAACACATATAGATAAACAAATATCGATAGATCAAAAATACATGAAACATCAGAATCATAAGTATCAGCTCGATGTGTGCAATATGTTTCATTCCCTATCATTTGAACTTGATCAACATTCCATTGTCAATTTTACTTATGATTTGTATGCAAGGCTATGAATGATTTATGTAGGATTTGATGCATAATGAAGATGCTAGAGACATAACAACCTGCTTTACAAAGGCTCAAACCTTATAATATCATGAACAAACATATTCAAGTCGTCAAACCCTCTTAGGACCAAATATATGTATACTTGAATTAATTTACTAGATCCCAAAGTTGGTTATGTGTCACTACCATCTTGAACCCATGTGCAAGTGTGAATGAAATCAGAACTTTGGGGAATAGGATTCCCAACCTAAGCGAGATGGGAATTTAACCCTATCCTTACTATTCTGATTTGGAGTTCATTACCTCATCTTGAACAAAATGATTTAACCAGTTATGGATGAAATTGTCAAGCTAGTCTATCCATATGAGCAGTCAGTGGTCTTGCTTTTAAACAAGACATGATGCCACGCATGAGCACTTAACCCCATAATCCCTGGCTTGGCTTCATTCATTCTTTTTCTTTTATTTCTTGGACCTTTGGGATGACTACCCATCCTTGCTAGGGACATGTAGTATGATCCTTCCAATCCAAGATTTATGAAATGGGAAATATTAATTTTTTATTTCTTGGACCTTTGGGATGACTACCCATCCTTGCTAGGGACATGTAGTATGATCCTTCCAATCCAATATTAATACAAAATGGGAAATATTAGTCAATTTTATTACTTGGACCTTTGGGATGACTACCCATCCTTTGCAGAGGACATGTAGTACTATCCTTACAATCCAAATTTTATGATGAAGTGGGAAAAATTGAAGCTTTGGGGAATCGGATTCTCAACCTAAGCGAGATGAGAATTATGCCCTATCCTTACTACTCCATGAAGGTCAAATCAGAGCTTTGGGGAATTGGATCCTCAACCTAAGTGAGATGAGGATTTAACCCTATCCTTACTACTTTTATTTTAGGCTTTAAGCATTATGGAAGTGGTAAAAACCACCATTTTAAGGATTATGTTGCATGATAGGACAGACATGAAATATTCTTTTCACCTCACCTTTTCATCCAAGTATGGTTTTGACCATTTTGCTCAAGATTATTTTTAATGTGCATGGAATGTGCTTGGTTCAAGATAGCTCGGGCAACAGTTCCCAACCTTAGGATCCTTTTAATATATGTTATGTAATAACCCTAAGAGGATTCAACACCTTTTCAATAATTGCCCATGGAATGAAAATGTAACTCAAATGACATGTATATGCAATGTGGAATATAACATGAGGTATGAATGCACTGCTTCTTTTGGAATATATCATCTATTTTACCATAATGTGCAAAAACTGACAACTTCATGCATCACAAAATTCAAACGATATTATTTAAATGTTTGTGTTACTTGTGGAGCTTTCTACAACACAATTCCAATGTTTCATATTCTCCTGGTTTTAGGCATAAGTTGACATCTCAAATTTTCTTCTTTATTTTATTTTATTTTATTTATTTATTTTTATCAAAACAAACTAAACATGTCAAATGAAACCAACCACACAACTTAAATCCTAATCCAAATAGCAATCCCAAAATGAAACTTGAAAACACAAACTTGTTGAGAAGTAACACACCCCCACTGAAAAATGATTTTCCATCCTTTGAAAATATTGAGCTTTCATTTTGCAGTAGGGACCCTCTTGAGTTTTTCGGGTTTCAATTTCCAAATTTTTGCTTGCCTCCTTTTTCAAGTTGTGCTTTTATCAAAATATCCAAGTAGGCTTGCATGGGGCATTGTTTTCAATTTAAAACTTTTGAAAGATTGCATGTAAATGTATTAATTCATGTTAATGCATTTTCTCTTAGTCCCTGATGATTTCTAAAGTTCTGTTTGCAGATTCGGGTACCCTTTAGCCTTGCTTAGATCCTTGCAAAGTTTCATTAAATTCTGGCCACTTTTGTTCTGCACCAAAATGAACAAGGCATAAAAGTGTCACGAAATCGTGACGTCGCGATTTCGTGACGTCGCAAAATCGTGACACATTGGAGAGAAAAGGGCACAAGGCAAAAAGGTGTCATGAAATCACGACGTCGTGATTTCACGATGTCATGAAATCGTGACACAAATCATGAAGGCAGGGCAGGCCGCCAACGTGTCGTGAAATCGCGACATGGTGGGGCGAATGCAGGACAAGGTTGGCGAACATAAAAAGAAGCAAGGCAGGATTGTGTCACGAAATTGTGACACGTTTGGTGCCGAGACCTTAAGTCCCAAAAGTGTCACGATTTCGTGACGCCTTTGGGACGTCGCAAAATCACGACAAGAAAGGCGCCAAGGCCTTAGGTCCAGAAAGTGTCACAATTTCGCGACGCCTTTGGGACGTCGCAAAATCACAACAAGAAAGAGCCACCAAAGGCAAGCACCAAGGGCAACAAGAGGAATCAAAAGCAAAGGGAGAGCAAGGCTGGGTGTGTCGTGAAATCATGATGTCGTGATTTCACGACGTCATGAAATCACGACGCATTTGGCGGAGAGTGCCCAAAGTCCCGAAAGTGTCACGATTTCATGATGCCTTCAGGACGTCGCGAAATCGTGACAAGAAATGAAAGAAGCTGAGCACGTTCCAAAGAAACAAAGGGAAGCCAAGGGCAGCAAGAAGAAACAAAGGGGAATCAGAGAGAAAACACAAGGCAAGAAAGGGTCACGATTTCGCGACATGTCACGAAATCGTGACATGTCGCATTTTCACTGCATGGAAGCAGAAAGTGAACCAAGGGGCAGAAAAGGGCACGATTTCATGACATGTCACGAAATCGCGACATGTCGCGTTTTCGCTGCATGGAAGCCAGAAAGTGAACCAAGGGGCAGAAAAGGGCGCGATTTCGTGACATGTCGTGAAATCGTGACATGTCGCGTTTTCGCTGCATGGAAGCGAAAAGGCGCCCAAGGTAGAAATAGGTCACGATTTCGTGACATGTCGCGAAATCGCGACATGTCGCGTTTTTGCGACAGAACAGACAAAGCAGCACGAAGTGAAAAATAGCTGGAAGCAAGTGCGGGAATGTCACATTTTTTGCGACACGTGTCAAACAAAGCAAGCCACGTGTGATAAACTTTAGGGTTTCGATTTAATAAAGGTTTTGATTTAATGATTTTAAAATACTAATCCTTGTTTGTCTTTTGTAGGAAGCAAGCTGGCACTTGCATGATAGCGGGAGTAATGGCCAGAAAGACAAAGTTAAGCGCAGATTAATCGAGGACCGTCATATTGAAATGAGAGATGTCGAGAATTGCTGGTTCATCCAGATTTTTATAGATCTGGCCGCAAAGAGACTTTACGGTGACTAAGCAGCTACCCATTGAATGGAGTATGTCGAGAATTGGCCAGAAAATGAAAATATCTACACACGGTTACCGAAATTTGCCGATGGACGCATTTAATGAAAATTTATGGCGAAAGTAATGGCGTGCAGAGATTTTTGACTCGGGATAGGCTCTACGAAGATGAAATGTCAGAGAAGTGGTGACTCATCCAAATTTCCTCGAGGAATTAATGAAGACATTTACACACAGTTGCGGGTGGATGCAAGTGGCATTAAAATTCTGCCTTCTCCATTTATGGCAAGTAACTGCACTGATTTGCATAATGGTTAAGTTTTATCGAAACTTTATTTTAAAAGGCCTTATATTGTAAAACCCGGGTAGTAGAGTTTAAGGTGATAAGATTTAGGGTTTGAGAAGAAGATATTTCTGAAAAGATCAGGGTCTATCCCGAGTCTATAAATACTTCTTCTGAATGTAATCGCAGGAGGCGAAAACTTAGAAAAAAGGCTATTGAAGCAATTTCTTGCAAATCTTGTTAAATGCTTTATTCTGGACTTGGAGTTGATGTGCTTTTTGCTTTCTGTGATAGCGTGGCCAGGAGCCTAATCTCTTTCAGATTGTGCTAAGTTCATTTTCTTTTGTTTTCATCTCGTTAAATTTTATTAAATATATGCTATAAATCCGTGTTATCAAGATTAAATATGTTGTTGGGCTTCATTTGTTTTATTGTATGCTAGGGAAAACCACAGATTTAAGGTTCAAGTCTATTCTAATTGCTCTGTCCTCACTGTGTGAGCTATGCTACTGGTGAGAGATACCAATTTTAACCGACTTCCCTTTTGTTTATGATTTTCTTTCAGATCTGTTCCATCTCTCGTCTTATGCTCTTAGTAGAAGGTGATCTTAGAAAGCTGGACACCTTCTTCTTTGATTTGTTCTATTGTGAAGCTGATAGTATAAATAAAATTGGTAGTTTTGGTTTTACAACTAAGTTTGATAGACTTCTCTTTCGCCTTACCCTACTCTCTCTGTTTTACCATGAAATGATCCATTTTTATCTTTATTTAAATTTGTCCTTTATTTAAATCGCTGACCCATAAAGAGCTAGATCAAAGAACTAATTTTAAATCTGATTGTCCACAAAGATAACAACTTCTAAACATTATTGAACAAGTTCAGAGCCCGTTGTAAGGTAATAGACAGTCCATTTTGAAAACTATTCCAGAAGTGGAAAAGAGTGAATAGACATTCGACCCAACTCTGTAACTCACACCTTGGATAACCAGCAAGATCCTAAAGTGAGTGGGATTTATCCCTTATAAGTGTTATCAGAGTTTCATGCTCATTCTTCACAGGGTGTGTATAAAAGTTGGACCAACATTTAAAATGGCGCTAGAAGGAGGGCCCACTGAACTCCATTCAGTATTGTAAGTTGTCTGTACAATATTTAAAATTGCCAAAAAAGAGGACCAAGTTCAGTAGTCTGTTAAGGATTGTAAGATTATAAGTTGCTTGTGAAAAGCTGGATTCTACATACAGGGTAACAAGGTCCCACCCCAGAGCTGGAGAGCTCCTTGTGCCTGAATTAGAAACTCCAAGAAGAAGTAGCCTCAGAAGGGCCAAGTCTCTGTCTGAAATAGTTTTATCACCACTGGTAGTTACTCCAACTACAACTCGAAATATCACCGTCAATCAAGTAGTAATGGCAAACTGGTTGGGTTCCACTGCCTTAAATATCCCGGGTATAGCCCATGACCTGCCCAAAAATCCCGAGAGATATCTTCCCAGATACAAGCATGATGGGACTAGGACAACAGAAGAACATCTAGTTGCATTCAAGAATGCTTTGAAATTGTTAAATGTACAACATGAAGATGTTGCTTGCAGATTGTTCCCGTTCACTCTCCAGGAGGGAGCTTATGACTGGTTTCTAAATCTCACTAACGATTCTATTACCAGTTGGAATGACTTAGAAAAGGTTTTTATGTCACAATTTGGTGAGGTAATAGATCCCAGTATATTATATCAGCAATTTTCTGGAATTAAAGATTTTTAGAAATTATCTAGATCTAATGACTTTGGTTTTCTTGAAAAGAGATCCATCTATTACCAATTTAATAGAGGCTTACAAAGAAGATTTGATTCTGGAAAGACAGTTGGGACCCCAACCTTTAAATGCTCAACAAATTCCTTTGGTCACACAAGCTGCCCCTGTTTTCAATCCCATACCACATCAGATGATGTTGCCAGTGTGTCAGACTCTACCATCAGGAAATCCATTGGCTGTAACACCTGCTGAAAATGTACAGAACCCAGGTAAAGAAGCTGATAATGCAAGAGTTGAAGAAGTCTCAAAAATAGTCCAAAAGTTGGCCAATGATTTTTTGAGTTTTAAAAGGCAGGTTTCTACTGGGGAGAACTCAAACAGGTATTCATATCAACAGAACAGATTCAATCGGCCCCCATACGAACCTAATAAATATTACAAAGGTAAAGGTCATGATGTGAATATTTGTGATTTGGCTTTGCCTAACTGGTGCAGAATACATGCTACTTCTCAGCACGGGGAGTTGGATTGTTTGGAATTTTGTAACGCCTTTGAAGCTTTGTCTGGGGAGTTGATTTCTCCTGAACATCAAAGAAATGCGGATGGCCCAAGTTCATCCAACCACAGTGCAGCTATGGTCTTGGATTCTTTCACTTTCCTAGGTGAATCTGAGAATGTAGTTGAAATGCCTATGGATGAAGTGCAGGCTTTTCAACAATACAAGAGGGACAACTACAACCTCAGAAATAGAAATCCGGAGCCCAACACTACATCTACCCCTCCGGACAATTCCCACAATGTTCCTCCAGATCCATCTTCAAGCAATAACCCATCTCCACCCAAGGGAGGAAATCCGAGAGGACCAGATGCTTTTGTCCCTCCACTCAATAAGGGATATAATATAGTGGAGGACATGAAGAAGATCAAAGCCAACATCACTCTTCATGAGTTGGCCCAAATTTTAGAACAGAGGGATAACTTGATTAAAACATACTTGGGCCTACTACCAAATCTTTGGACAAGGGAAAGAAGATGGCAAATGCAAATGTAGCCATGTATAAAGAGAAAACTGAGGTTCCACATTTTCTACTGACTGTACGTATTTTTGGGAAAAACTTACACAATTGTCTGGTAGATTCAGGTGCTTCAGCTAATGTTATGCCTTTGGCCATTTGTCAACAGTTGGGTTTGACCCCAATGAAGTCTGAAAGAAGAGTTGTCCAATTGGACAAATCAGAGGTTAAAGTAGTGGGTGAACTTCAGAATATTCATATCCAATTAGCATCTGAGCCCAGGGCACAGCACAAAATTGAAATTCAAGTGGTGGATATTCCTGTGGGGTACGGGATGCTTTTGAGCAGGGATTGGTCGAGATCTTTGAATGGATACTTGGCAACTGACTTTTCACACATGTGGTTGCCGTGGAAAGGAGTGGCAAACCAATTAAGGGTTGAAAGAGAACCCAGATACAAACATACGATCACTGAATATAATGCAGAAAATGAGACTCGTAAATATTGCTGAGGTAGATATTGGAGTTTATAATTTAACAACGGGACAAAATGAGAAGTTTAGTAAAGCTCATCCTGTTCATAGTAATGAAGTCTGGACGCTTCATGTGGATGGGGCTAAATCTAAACAGGGTTCTGGTACGGGGGCAGTCCTTAAAGGGCCTGAGAATCAGACATATTTTATGTCTTATCGCCTACAGTTCCCTTGTACAAATAATTTAGCGAAATACGAAGCACTGGTATTAGGTTTGAAATTTGCTTTGGACAGAAGTGTAAGAAATATCCGAGTTTTTATAGATTCAGAATTGGTGGCTAATCAAGTTAAAGGTAAATTCCAGTGCAAAGCATCTTATTTAAAAGGATACAAACACCGGGCTTGGGATCTTGTAGAAGATTTTGATGCTTTTAATCTGACACACATACCTAGAGAGCAGAATTCATGTGCAGATGTCTTGGCTTCTTCAGCCGCAAGTTTGAAACCACTGGAAGAATTTAAATGGAACAAGTTTTCGATCGAGTTAGTCCCTTGTCCTTCAGTCCCAAATAATATAGATAATTTTTAGGTTTTCTCTGATGATCAGCAGATTATAAACTTTTTGCAGAGTACTAACACATTTGAAAATGCTATAATCGATGATGGCCAAAGGGATACTCTACTGGAGCAGTTAGACGATGACAGGGGAATAATAAGGTTGAAAGATAACAGAATTCCAAAAGGGATGGTGGAACTGGAGCGGCTCTTTGATGTTGACCAAATCAAGCAAAAGGTGAGTTCTGGGGATTCTATGGGTGCAACAAACAATGAGACCGAGAACCTGAACGTGGGGACTGAAGAAGATCCCGGGCACATCAAGTTGGCTAAAATTTGTGATCCAAAAATAAAAAGAAATATGATTGATTTTCTTCACAGGTCCAAGGATGTTATGGCCTGGTCTTACAAAGACTTAAAAGTTTTTGATCCGAAAGTTTACACTCATGTTATACCTTTAAAAGAATTTTGCAAACCTTTCCGGCAAAAACAGAGGCATGTCAACGCTCTGCTAGAGCCCCTCATCCAGAAGGAGGTAGAAAAATTATTGAGTGCCGCCATTATTTTTCCCGTTAGGCATTCTACTTGGGTGGCCAATTTGGTGCCGGTCAGAAAGAAAAATGGAGAGATCCGCTTGTGTGTGGATTTTAGAAACTTAAACAAGGCATCTGAGAAAGATAATTATCCTCTGGCCTTCTATGGATGAGGTGTTGTAGATTGTCAATGGTTCAGAAATGATGTCTTTTTTGGACGGTTTCTCAGGGTATAATCAGATATTGGTTGACAGGGAAGACAGGATGAAAATCGCTTTCACAACTAAGTGGGGAACTTTTGCTTACAAGAGGATGCCATTTGGATTAATAAATGCCGGAGCTACGTTTCAACGGGCAATGGATCATGCCTTCAAAGGCCTTATGGGTAAATGCATTGTTGTTTACATGGATGATTTAACAGTCTTCTCTAAATCTCGGTTTGACCACATAAAACATTTGGAGTCCGTTTTCAACAAATGCAGGGAGTTCGGCATTTCTTTGAATCCGAAGAAGTGCATTTTTGGTGTAACGGAAGGAAAGCTCCTTGGGCACTTGATCACAAAAGATGGCATTTCCATGGATCCGGATAGAGTTGAAGCCATATCCGGCATACCCTTTCCCAACTCTAAGAGAGAGTTGAGGTCCTTCTTTGGAAAAATTAATTTTGTCAAGAAGTTCATCTCCGGCTTCGTAGAAATAGTCAAGCCACTGAATGACATGCTAAAGGAAACTGCTCAGATTGTCTGGACAATAGAAGCTAAAATAGCGTTCCAAGAAATCAAGACCGCCATTAAGCAAGCACCAGTTCTGGTGAGCCCAGATTTCAGTGCAGATTTTTATCTCGTACACCTTTTCTTCTGAACACACACTTGCTGCAGCTTCTGACCTAATGAAGAGAAACGGGGGAGCATCCAATTGCTTTCAAGAGTACCAATTTAAAGGGGGCTGAGCTAAAATATTCTCGCTTAGATAAACAAGCCTATGCCTTGGTGAGAGCAGTTAAGCAGTTCAGGCACTACATACTAAGAAGCAGAGTTCATGCTATAGTTCCTGACCCAGCTGTTAAATACCTTTTAAGTCAAGACGAATTGGGTGAACTAAGAGGTAATTGGGTTACAAGACTGCAGGAATATGACTTAGAAATTTGGCCTGCAAAATTAATCAGAGGACTTGGTTTGTCCCGACACATTGCCGAAATACCTGTACAAGAAGAAATTAATCGGCTAAATTCGAATCGATGACCGGTATGGAGATATTATTCATCTCGTCGCAATTTGGAATTTGCCCGTCTCACTTGAATAGAACCCAAAGGAGAGCACTAAAACCGAAAGCTGCTCATTATCTCCTCAAAGGAGGTAATTTGTACAGAGAAAATTATGCTCGCATTTTCTTAAGATGCATTTCTCGGAGTGAAGTCAATGAAGTCATGTCCAGTTTTCATGAAAAGTTAGGGCAGGGGCATTCCTCGGGATCTGCTACTACGCACAAAATATTGAGAGCAAGCTATTATCGGCCTACGTTATTTAAAGATGCCCATCAGCATGTGAGAACTTGCCATCAGTGCCAAACTTTTGCATCCAAAGAGGCCAATCGGGCTCTACCATTGCAGCTTGTTGTAATAAATAAACCTTTTATGCAATGGGGACTTGATTTTGTGGGAGTGATAAACCCAAATTCTTCAAGTAGGGCATAAGTATGTTCTAACAGCTACTGATTACTGCACAAGATGGGTCGAAGCAACAACCACCATAAGAAGTACAACTCATGAAGTGATCGAATTTCTAGAGTCAAATGTCATAACCAGGTTTGGGGTTCCTCTGAATTTGGTGTGCGATAATGGACCAGCCTTCCAATCATTAGAGTTTGCAGAATGGGCATACCAGATGGGGATAGTTATCAGATTTTCATCCAACTATTATCCCCAAGGTAATGGACTAGCTGAGTCCACGAATAAGAATTTAATGAATGCCATTAAGAAATCTGCAGCAGACAAACCCAGACAATGGCATACATTATTGAAATATGCACTTTGGGCTGACAGGATAAGATATAAAGTGGCTCTTAAGACTTCCCCATTTGCTTTGTTGTATGGTACTCAACCCATTGTTCCCATCTCTCTGAAATTACCTACTTATCAATTTGTCTTAGACTATTTTGAGGATCAAGCAGATGTAGAGGCCCGTGTTTTGGATCTAACTAATTTACAGGATGAACGACTCCAAGCCCTGGAACATTTCAGTCGGCACCAAGAAACCGTCAAGCGCTGGTTTGACAAAAGAGCCAAAGTGAAAGCTTTCAGACTTGCAGAACTGGTGCTTCTATGGGACAAGGCCCATGAAAAGAAGGGTAAACATACAAAGTTGCAGCCGCTATGGATAGGGCCATACCAGATTGCTGAGATTCTGGGTAATAACGCATTTCGTTTACAAGACCTTGATGGTAATTTTTTGGACCTCCCTGTTAATGGTCAATACTTAAAGCATTATTTCTCACTGTTCCATCCAATATATCATTTGAATGAGTCACAAAGAAGTTGTAACATGTGTATACATTGTAAATGAGCTTTAAAGTTTTATTTTATTTTATTTTAAAGGTCTGTACAGTCCTGTGTTTTATTTCCTTTTAGGTCTATACAGTTCTGTGTTTTATTTCCTTTGAAGTCTATACGGTTTTATTTTATTTTATTTTAAAGGTCTGTGCAGTGTTTTTCAGTTTTGTTTTATTTGTTTTTAAAGGTCTGTGTTTTATCCTTTGGGGTATGTACAAAGTTTGTTTTATTTTATTCTTTAATTTTTGCCTGAGCATCAATGAAAAAGTCAGCCTTCTAAAATTGTTTTTTTTTCTGAGTTCAAAATCCAGTGTCCATTCTGTTCATTATTCTAATTAAGATAGTCTGCTTTAACTGAATAGTGGAACTATTTTTTGTTATTCAGAACAACAGTAGAAAGATGATTGGATTTTGTGTCTTGCTTGCCACAGCTTATTTTAATTATAAAGAAACTGCTATACTGTTTGGCTGGAGAAACTCCCAGGGAATCCAAGAAAAGTTGGTCATAAGAGGGGACTTTGATTCGTGAAATTATTTGAGTATCCATAGAGGCTATCAGTACCCAGGCTGAAGCAGTTCCAGATTGATGAAATATTAAAAGAAAAATTGTTGTTCTTTCTAAGGCTTTTCAGATGTTGGTATATTTCAAAGGAGAGAGAGAGAAGGTGAAAGTTGAGCAAGACAACATAAAACTGGCACTCTGTTATTTCCTATATATAAAAAAAAAAAAAGAGAGAGAAAAAGTTATGTAATCAAAGAGATAGCCAAGACTTCAAAAGATGTTTTCTTTTACCAAGTTGTAGATTCTACCTTACAGTTGTGAATCTGGGTCGTGTAAATCTAAAGGGTAACTCTGTCGGGGTTGTAAAAGGCTAAACTAGTAAACAGAGCTCTACTCGGTTTCCCCTTTTACAATCTAGAAAAGCTGATCAATCCAGAGTACAACATTCGAAGGCCCAGTCATTCTTGAAGAAAGTTTTATACGCTTGTAATTGCACATCAGAAATCTTCCTTAAATGATTCAGCCTAGTATGTCCTTGGGAAATTTTGACAACTATCAGCTAGTAGTTAAATTATTTTGAAGAATATTTGTGGCAAGGCATGGTACATGGTCTATGTTGTTTTGAAACTAGAGTCCTGGATTCTAAAATAGTGCTACTATTTTACCCGCAGATATCGCCATTTGTTGAGAAGCAACACACCCCCACTAAAAAATGAATTTCCATCCTTTGAAAATATTGAGCTTTCATTTTGCAGTAGGGACCCTCTTGAGTTTTTCAGGTTTCAATTTCCAAATTTTTGCTTGCCTCCTTTTTCAAGTTGTGCTTTTATCAAAATATCTAAGTAGGCTTGCATGGGGCATTGTTTTCAATTTAAAACTTTTGAAAGATTGCATGTAAATGTATTAATTCATGTTAATGCATTTTCTCCTGATCCCTGATGAATTTTAAAGTTCTGTTTGCAGATTCGGATACCCTTTTGCCTTGTTTAGATCCTTGCAAAGTTTCATCAAATTTTGGCCACTTTGAGTTTTTTTTTTTTGCACCAAAAGAACAAGGCATGAAAGTGTCACGAAATCGCGACGTCGCGATTTCACGACGTCACGAAATCATGACACATTGGAGAGAAAAGGGCACAAGGCCAAAAGGTGTCATGAAATTGCGACCTTGCAATTTTGTGACATCGTAAAATCGTGACATAAATCACGAAGGCAGGGCAGGCTACCACTGGGTCGCGAAATCGCGACATGGTGGGGCGAAGGCAGGACAAGGTTGGCGAACACAAAAAGAAGCAAGGCAGGATTGCGTCATGAAATAATGATGTGTTTGGTGCTGAGACCTTAAGTTCCGAAAGTGTCATGATTTTGTGACGCGTTCGGGACGTCGCAAAATCACGACAAGAAAGGCGCCAAGGCCTTAGGTCCCGAAAGTGTCGTGATTTCGCGATGCCTTCGGGACGTCACGAAATCACGATAAGAAAGAGCCACCAAAGGCAAGTTCCAATGGCAGTAAGAGGAATCAGAAGCAAAGGGAGAGAAAGGCTGGGTGTGTCATGAAATCGCGATGCGTTTGGTAGAGAGTGCCTAAAGTCCCAAAAGTGTCACGATATCGTGACGCCTTCGGGACGTCGCGAAATCGTGACAAGAAATGAAAGAAGCTGAGCACATTCCAAAGAAACAAAGGGAAGCCAAGGATAGCAAGAAGAAACAAAGGGGAATCAGAGAGAAAACACAAGGCAAGAAAGGGGTGCAATTTTGCGACATGTCGCGAAATCGTGACATGTCACGTTTTTGCTGCATGGAAGCAGAAAGTGAACCAAGGGGCAGAAAAGGGAACAATTTCGAGACATGTCATGAAATTGCGACATGTCACGTTTTCGCTGCATGGAAGCAGAAAGTGAACCAAGGGGCAGAAAAGGGCATGATTTCGTGACATGTCACGAAATCGTGACATGTCGCGTTTTCGCTGCATGGAAGCAGAAAGTGAACCAAGGGGCAGAAAAGGGCACGATTTCGTGACATGTCGCGAAATCGTGACATGTCGCGTTTTCGTTGCATGGAAGAAGAAAGTGAACCAAAGGGCAGAAAAGGGCATGATTTCGTGACATGTCACGAAATCGCGACATGTCGCGTTTTCACTGCATGGAAGCAGAAAGGGCGCCCAAGGCAGAAATAGGTCGCAATTTCGTGACATGTCGCGAAATCGCGACATGTCGCGTTTTCGCGACAAAACAGACAAAGCAACACAGAGTGAAAAACAGCTAGAAGCAAGTGCGGGAATGTCACATTTTTTGTGACACGTGTCAAACAAAGCAAGCCACGTGTGATGAACTTTAGGGTTTCAATTTAATAAAGGTTTTGATTTAATGATTTTAAAATACTAATCCTTGTTTGTCTTTTGCAGGAAGCAAGCTGGCACTTGCATGATAGCGGGAGTAATGGCCAGAAAGACAAAGTTAAGCACAGATTAATCGAGGACCGTCATATTGAAATGAGAGATGCCGAGAATTGCTGGTTCATCCAGATTTTTATAGATCTGGCCGCAAAGAGACTTTACGATGACTAAGCAGCTGCCCATTGAACAGAGTATGTCGAGAATTGGCCGAAAAATGAAAATATCTACACACGGTTACCGAAATTTGCCGATGGACGCATTTAATGAAAATTTATGGCGAAAGTAATGGCGTGCAGAGATTTTCGACTCAGAGACAGCTCTACGAAGATGAAATGTCAGAGAAGTGGTGACTCATCCAAATTTCCCAGGGGAATTAATGAAGACATTTACACACAGTTGCGGGTGGATGCAAGTGGCATTAAAATTCTGCCTTCTCCATTTATGGCAAGTAACTGCACTGATTTGCAGAATGGTTAAGTTTTATCGAAACTTTATTTTAAAAGGCCTTATATTGTAAAACCCGGGTAGTAGAGTTTAAGGTGATAAGATTTAGGGTTTGAGAAGAAGATATTTCTGAAAAGATCAGGGTCTGTCCTGAGTCTATAAATACTTCTTCTGAATGTAATCGCAGGAGGCGAAAACTTAGAAAAAAGGCTATTGAAGCAATTTCTTGCAAATCTTGTTAAATGCTTTATTCTGGACTTGGAGTTGATGTGCTTTTTGCTTTTTGTGATAGCATGGCCAGGAGCCTAATCTCTTTCAGATTGTGCTAAGTTCATTTTCTTTTGTTTTCATCTCGTTAAAGTTTATTAAATATATACTGTAAATCCGTGTTATCAAGATTAAATATGCTGTTGGGCTTCATTTGTTTTATTGTATGCTAGGGAAAACCATAGATTTAAGGTTCAGGTCTGTTCTAATTGCTCTGTCCTCACTGTGTGAGCTATGCTGCTGGTGAGAGATACCAATTTTAACCGACTTCCCTTCTTTTTATGATTTTCTTTCAGATCTGTTCCATCTCTGTCTTATGCTCTTAGTAGAAGGTGATCTTAGAAAGCTGGACACCTTCTTCTTTGATTTGTTCTATTGTGAAGCTGATAGTATAAATAAAATTGGTAGTTTTGGTTTTACAACTAAGTTTGATAGACTTCTCTTTCTGCCTTACCCTACTCTCTCTGTTTTACCGTGAAATGATCCATTTTTATTTTCTTTTAAATTTGTCTTTTATTTAAATCTGCTGACCCATAAAGAGCTAGATCAAAGAACTGATTTCAAATCCGATTGTCAACAAAGATAACAACTTCTAAACATTATTGAACAAGTTCAGAGCCCGTTGTAAGGTAACAGACAGTCCATTTTGAAAACTATTCCAGAAGTGGAAAAGAGTGAATAGACATTCGACCCAACTCTGTAACTCACACCTTGGATAACCAGCAAGATCCTAAAGTGAGTGGGATTTATCCCTTATAAGTGTTATCAGAGTTTCATGCTCATTCTTCACAGGGTGTGTATAAAAGTTGGACCAACAAAACCCAAACCAAAACCAAAATTTATATACAATATAGTACAAGATGATGCCAAGCTTGGACTATTACTTTCCTGGATCCCAAACATGATTAGAACATTTCAAAAGACATATGTCACAATGCACATGCCAAATGTTGTAGGAATTCAAAAAAAATAAGATCAAACCAAGCAATGCAACAAATTTCAACTTGCCATGCTCACCATACCAATTTGATTTAGTTCTATTTGCAACATCATAGGTGAGATTCAAATCAAATTGATTAGACAATGGTTGGTATTAAATTTTATTTTGTCTATTCTTTAAAGTGCAAGTTTCATCATTCCATTCATGATTTAGAAGTAGGATTTCCTTTTCAAATGTGAGATATTGCAAACAAGAGCCTATTTCTAAAAGTCTTGAATTCAAATTATTTTTTGAGATCTTGAAGCAATCAAAATCAACCAAAACTTGACAAACATCACCAATATTTGACATTTCATCATTAATGACATTAGCATCCAAAGGTACATCATGTAATCCATCACTTAAAATTTTTGTGGCTACTACCAAAGGTAAAGATTTCACCTTGTCACCCATAATCAACCCATCATGATTAGAATTTATCACAACTTGATGAGTGTTAGTAGCTTTTTCTTTTTTTTCATTGTCTTCTTCATCATCCAACACCTATTCAAAAACACCAAAGTTAGGCACCCAATCAAACATGCATCCATATTTTTCAAAACAAGAGCCTAGTTTTTCAAGATATGTGTCACGTGACACCTTTCCATGATCAATGGATTGAGTTGCCTCAAAATCCATATTTTCATTAGGATCATCAATAGTATCAAACCCACACCACTTAGGTTTTGTAATTTCATCATTTTGAGATGGCATAGACATTGTAGAAACCATAGGTGGATCAAGATTTTCGATTTCTTGCCCCTCAAGGGGAACAAAAACAATTGATTCTTCTTCTTCATCCATGGTAGTAAAATCATTATCCTTCTCAAACTTTTGATGAGATTCCAACCCTTATTCCAAAACATTCTTAGATTGTATAGGACTTGTAATATCCTCATATGAAAGGGCAATTGTATCATCCTACATATCAATAGGCACACAAAATTCATCAGAAGGCTTGGAGTGAGCATACTCTTCCCAAGAATCATAATGATCATCTTTCAAAATCAAATTGTGATGCTCAACTATTTCTTCTTCATATTTTAATTCATCAACATGTTTCTCATCAAATTTATCTTCACCTTCCTTAGATGGTTCAATTACTTCCAAAATTGGGTTATTGCTTGTATTCAAATTAATAAGGCTATCATAGTCCACATTTGTAACCCATGATTCAATTTTAACATAATTTGGAAGGTGTGGATTTTCTTGGCCATCATTTTCAACAATGTCATCCAATGTGTCATCTGAAATAGATTCATCCTCATAGAATTCCTCTTTTGGTGAGTCAAGGATTTCCAATCTGTCACATGTTTCAATACTAGTTGGATCTAGTACTCCTCCCTTGCCTAAAATCATATTATTATGAAAATCATTAAAATTGATTTTAGAAACATCTTTTGAATCAATATGAGTATTTTGAAGTTGATTCATACTTAAGAAAGATGGTTTATCTTGCATAGTAGGTTGAGGATTTTGAAATTGATTGAAGCTTGGGAATGATTGTTGATTCTGACATTGATTCACACTTGAACTTGGTTGAGGTGGATAAATCATTGGGTGGGTAAAGGAGGTATTAAATGATTGAAGATTACATGATCCAAAACCCACACCATAATTTTGACAACTCAATTGTTGCTCAATTGCCATTGCTTGAGTATAGGCTTGAGACAAAGATGTGATTAGAGGCATCCCTCGCAAATATGTGGAAATGAGTGGGTCAAGAGCATTTACATATATTTGGAGAGCCATTTCTTCTTTAAGAGCATAAAATGCCACTAATTGAGCATATAATCCAAAGAACCTTTCAGAAAATGACTTCATATTTTCACTTGGTCCTTTTTTAATAGTGAAAAAATGCTCATACATGCGAATTGGGTCAACTTGCTTTTTGTTGAACTGATTAAGAAATGCTGCCTCTAGCTAAGCCTAAGAAGTGATAGACCCTAAAGGCAAACTTGTAAACCAATCATATGCCACTTTGTCCAAGGTGTAAGGGAACATTTTACAAACCACATCATCATACCAAATTGTTAAGTGATTCACAACAAATTTGAATGCTTGAATGTGTTCTCCTATAGTATTTGTCCCGTTAGACAAAAATCGAGGAAGACATCTCTCAAAACCAACGGGCAAATAATGTTGAACTCCTGGTATGTTCAATGGGCTACCTGTCATCCACGATGAAAACATAGCCATTAGTGAATCTTAAAGAATATAACTTTAATATCAATTTTTTTTTTTAATTAAATTAAATCACATTATTCCTGTATGAACAATCAAAGCGTTAGACCAGTGCATAGCAATTCATGTCCTCCTTTTAATAGTACAAAGTTGTATTGTTAAAAGAGGGCTAAAGATAATAATCAATAGGGCATGAAATATTCAAAATTTAAATCCCTATAGCATTTAAATCAATCTAAAATAAACCGGTTTAGGCCCTCCTTCTAGCGCCAAAATGTTGAGTGGTATTTTCACAAACTTGTGAAATTACACTTTCCTTTAGAATTTGGACTCCAAATCCCCATTTACAAAGAAGTCAAACAAACAACTTCTCCAAGGTTTTCGCTGTATTAGCATTTGCAACTGTGTATTAGTAATCTCAAATAAAGATAATCAATTTAAATGCTTGGAACACCTTAGTGATTGCAAGTAACTGTAAACAAGGGGCAATGTGGGTTTATTTCATCATAAAACTTTAGTGATTGTTCATTTTTTTAGATTTTGTAATTTTTAAATATTTATTTTAACTAAGTTAAACCTTCTGGAAAAATAAAATAAAATGAAAAGAAATGCAGAAAATTAACAAATTGAACATGTTCAGTCTGATGCTATCCTATTTCGACAAAACCGAAGATATGAGGTTTTCATGCATGCAACCTAACCTATTGGACCTGCAAAACAAGCACAATCCGGATAAGCTAAGTGCTGGCTCCTAGGGTTTGAATGTGGTTTTCAGATTTAAGCATTCACATGCAGCAACTAAGAAAATACTTGCATCAACTACATTTACAATCCTAAAATCTAAAAACGGAAAATAGACATTAAATCTTGCATGAAAAAAATGACTCCTTCTTTCTTGCCCATAAAATGCAAATTTTTGAACAATTCTGCATTAAATATTTGTCATTTTACAATAGCAAAATCTCTGGTTTTTCCAAAACCAGAACAAGTGGAAGAAAAGCACTCCAAAGCAGGTCTAGAATGGCTCATCACCCTCAGCTCTGCAACCCTGCTCCTAGCGGTTTTCGACCCCTATGCCTATCTTCGCTTCTGCTTTTAAACTTTCTGCTACGGCTCTTTGCTTTGCCTTGTGATGCTTCGTTTCATCTTCCCGATCAATTCATTTCATTTCCTGCTCTTCATTACTATGACTTTTGTTCGAGCATCAAAACGTTTGATTTTCTTGCTAATTGTAACCGCTTCTACAGCCCTTACACATGTACGCCACGTGTTCTACACTTTTTTGCATGTTCTGTAACGGCCCCGTGCAAATCGCAACAAAAAATAGCATGTCGCGATATCACGACATTTTTCTGCATGCAGCTTCACTCCTCTACTTTCACCATGAAAATGCGACATGTCGCGATATCGCGACATTTTCCTATTAATAGCCTTGTTTGCCTTCATGCGTCGCAAAAATGAGACATGTCGCAAAATCGTGACATTTTCTTGCCAACAACCTTGTTCATCCTCATGCATCACGAAAATGATACATGTCATGATATCGCGACATTTTTCTGCTATCGGGCCACACAAATGCAACTTGTCATGAAATCGCGATGCTTTTCTGCTTCGGGCTATGCATGTGTAACTTGTCATGAAATCACGACGTTTTTCTCTTATCGCTGGGCTTTGTTGCACACAGTCATGAAAACGTGACATGTCGTGAAATCACGACACCCTTCTCTTTTGCACCGTCTTGCTGCTCATTGTCATGAAATCACGACGCTTTTCTCTTTCTGGCCACTAGGATGTAATCTATCGTGAAATCGTGATGCCTTTTCATTTTGTTGTGTATTGCTGTTCCTGGCCGCAAAAACACATGTCGCGATATCACGACACTTTTTATCCTTCATTGCATTTTGTGCTTTCTGTCATGAAATCATGACAATTTTTCGTTCCGTACCACTTGGCCGCTTTCTATCGTGAAATCGCGGTGCTTTTCTCTTTCATACAACTTGGCTACTTTCTATTGCGAAATCATGATGCTTTTATTTTGGAGCTGTCTTGCGGCTTTCTGTCGCGAAATCGCGACGCTTTTTCATTTCAGGCTGTCTTGCTACAACTTGTCGTGAAATCGTGACGTTTTTTCTCTTTCGGGCCTCGACGATGCAACCTTTCATGAAATCATGACGTTTTTCTCTTTCGGCACCACCTTCCTGCTTTCTATCACGAAATCGCGACGCTTTTCTATTCCGTACAACTTCGCTTGTCTGAGCCGTGAAAATGTGACATGTCACGATATCACGACAACTTTTCATTCCGTACAACTTCGCTTGTCTAAGCTACAAAAATGTGACATGTCATGATATCGCGACAGCTTTTCATTTTCGGCCGCGACGGAGCAACATGTCGCGATATCGCGACAACTTTTTATTTTCAGCCGCGACGAAGCAACATGTCGCGATATCGCGACAACTTTTTATTTTCGGCCGTGACGGAGCAACATGTCGCGATATCGCGACAACTTTTTATTTTCGGCCGCGACGGAGCAACATGTCGCGATATTGTGACAACTTTTCATTTTTGGCCGCGACAGAGCGACATGTCGCTATATCGTGACACTTTTTCTCTTTTGTGGAATTTTTTCTTTTTTCTTGATTTTTTTTATCATCTAGGCTACTACAGTTTTCTTTTAAAGCATGCAAGAAATATGGGTCCCCAATTTTGGGGTGTGTTGTGGAAATTTGCAAAATGAAATAGGGGAATCATTTGCATTTACTTAGTGTGTGAACTATGCTTCATTTTGCACTCCTGAAACCATTCAGATTCCATCATTAGTTTTGTAGTTAGGCTATAGAATTTTCACTCACTAAGTGCACCTCTACATTGCTCCACTACCATCTAAGCATCCATAGCTCTTATGGAGATAACCTTACTCTCTTCGTGCCCTTGCTTTGTTGCCAGCAAGGCATTTATAGCCCTGTTAAGAAAATGATGTAAATTGCATTAATCAACCAACATTTAAATAATACAATATTGCCCTCAACTAATCCATAGTTATTACATTATTTGGATAATGTACTAACTACTAGCTACACTATCATTCCCCCATACAACAATATTTGGGTAAAGTATATAACTACCCCAATACAGTGAAGAAGAAGAAGAGAAATGAAAGAATGGTGGCTCATGCTTTGTCTTCGGCTCTGGATCTAAGCATACCTCTAGAATTGTACCTCTGGGTCTATCTCGAGATCTGCCTATGAATCTACCTTTGGATCATTGCCTCTGGATCTACCTGTAGATCTACCTCTGGAACTTTGTCTCTGGGTCTATATTTAGGTCTGTCTCTGGGTCATTATCTCTGGGATTGCCACTAGGTCTGTCACTGGATTTGCCTCGGGGTCTACCATAGGTTTTACCTTTTTGGTAGAAGCCATACAACATTTCTTTCATCATGTTCCATTGTGTGAGATTTGTCCATCCACAATCAATATGAACCTTGTTGGCCATTTTCACTTTGTACCAACAAGCTGGAAAAAGAGTGATTCGTATATCCACATGAATCACAAGGATGTAATCTCCAAAACTTAGTTGCAACATGTCATGTCTTTCCACAGTGACTGTAACAATGTTTTTTAGGAGTTGTAGGAGATTTAGGTTTTACAAACATAGAATTACTGGTACTTGCATGTCCAATATAGCCAAGGCCTTCATTCTTTGCCCTGACACTTAGCATTATTAGATATTTAATGCCTTGTTCCTGCTTACCTAATCTCTCACCATTGAATCCCATTTTCTTCATCATTTTGGATCCAAATCCTTTGGTGTGTTTTTCAAAACACCCAATTTTATCATCTTCATCAATGCTTTTAATAATATTGCATGTCACTATTGATGAGATTATGGAGTTCATTTTTAGGAGGTTTAGTTTTTAAGTCACTAGTGTCACAAGAAAAATCTGCTATTGTGATGAGATCACTTGTGCTACAACTAATATCGACCATCATAGGCATGAGTTCACTTGTATCACAACAAGCATTGGCCATCATGGGCTCAAGGTCACATGTGTCACTACAATCATCAACCATTTTGACCTTTGTTTCCTCACTAAAGTCCCTATAGATTTTACGTTGGGCAATATCAAGAGAAAGCAATGATATGTAGACTGCCCTTATGATGCCTATAGGGATTTGAACACCATTTTTTTGAAGATCTTTAGAATCTTTGAGAATGGATTTTACACCACTGCGTAGTGTAGAATATTTTTCATCCTCATAAAAATCCATTCCTTCCATCTCTGGTGGAAAGTAAGGACCTTTAACTGATTTTGCAACATCATTAGTTTGTTTTGGGATAGATTTCTTCTTTGATCTACCCATTCTTAAGGTGTCGGTCTCTGCCGAAAATGCACCTTTTACAATAAAATTTTGCAAAATAATTTGACTAAGGTGTCGGTCACTGCCGAAAATGCACCTTTTACAATAAAATTTTGCAAAATAATTTGACTAAGGTGTCGGTCACTACCGAAAATGCACCCTTATAAGTCTTCCCCCTTGGTTTTGCAAAATCATATATCTCCTCTGTACGGGGTTCTAAGGGGCAGTGCAAAATGGGTGCTCCAAAAGGTTTTTTTACTGGTTTGTAAAAAAAATTACAATATTTGCCTCTTAGGCAGATTAGCACAAAAATCCCCCCTGTGTGAAGTACTTCAAACAAAATTTGCTATTTATGAAGCCTAAAAAATAGGTGGTGAGGTTTGAGGATTTTATGCCTTAGTATTGCCTTAACAAGGTTTAGCAACTTTGAGTTGGCAAAATTTATCCCTTTTGTTTTTATTGTAAAAATTTAATAAATTTAATCATATTTCATTAATAATAAAATAAGTTTTAATAAAATCAATTAATTTTCTAAGAAAATATTGATTTTAATTAAAAAAAATTATTAAATTAAAAAAAAAAAGATTAATAAATTAAAAAAAATTACAAAAAAAATATACCTTATGGGGGGTCGACAAGGTTTGATCCCTTGACCTCATGCTCCCAAGACTTGGCCACCAACCAATCGAGCTAGCTCCTTGGCTGGAATATAAAGGGTAGGACCCTTTATTTAAACTATCCCCATCAGGTGCTTCCTTAGAAGCGACACCGCTCTAGTGGTGCCACTCGAGGAGGCTTTGCATCAACTAGTCTGCGATCCCTCCAATCGCAGCTCCGCAGAGGTTTTTTTTGGGGAGGCGTTGCCCGAGCTATCGTCGTGTGGTGGTGCTACATCCTTTGATGGGTGGCACTTCTAACTAGGTGGTGCAAACTCTTTCTAGGTGTGCTCATCTGGGTGGTGATGCTGATGGTGCTCACCTGCACCTGCGCGACATGGTGCTTGGTGGTGCTTCTCCTCCCGCAGGGTTCCTCCTTAGAGTTTCAAACTGCTTAAAAAAAAACACCTGCTATCTCTGTTCACGTCCACCAGGATGTTGAGCTATCACATCCAAACTGCAAAATCTACTGCGATTTTCCTCTTCCTCAACATGACCGTTGTGCACCACATAGATAAAAAAAACAACAAGCTAATTTTTCTGTGCACCATATTGAGTAAGGCTTGTCAACTACACATAATTTGCTATTGATGTTTGTTTTTGTAACGTCACCCAAGCCAATAAAATTGCTATAAATCATAGTCTTTTGCTATGGATGACCAGGCATTTATGCCTTTAACGCTAAGCTACCTCAGTAATGTCTCCACGTTGGTTTTCGGCCCATGGTTTGGATGGAAAATTGTCATCAAAATTTGTCAACGGCAAAGGAGGTTTCTATCCAGATCGACGGGGTTGAAGTATCGTGGTCATATTTTCTGACTATCGCATGGAGCTGGCATTATGACAGAATTTTTGTTTAGTCCCACATGGGACGTGTGGGAAAACTTAGGTAGTTTAAAAATGTGAAGCCATCGTAAGACACATGACTACCTTCGGGTAGTCTATGCTACCCATAACCCAACCTCTCACATGAGTTGGACACGCTGTACCCACTTGAGTTTAGCCACTTGGCTATCAAATTTTTAACTAGCCCCCTTCTAGATCAGTGTTGTCATGATCCTCCTATGTCGTGCTAGCCTCCATTCGATTGCATCCACTGGCCCTCGGGTCTTGTCTAACCGAGTCGTTAGGTCTGTTTGGCTTGTCCAGAACAGCTGTGGTCTAGGTACGCTATAATGCGTGTCCATAGTCAAAGAACATGTTAGGTTTCTATCCGCATCATGCCTGTGATAGTCACCACACGCAGATCAAGCCACGTCCATTCAATTTTTAGTCGAGTCCCCTTTGAGTCATGTGCTCCCTCAAAGTCTACGAGTCTAGCTAGCTTCCCTCAGCTATGAGAGTCACCGTCACAGTCACCTAGACTATAGGTCTTTAGGGGTCCTACATCATCCACCTTACTTAGGATTTTGTGCCTAGATGACCAGGAATATTTAGATCTGACGGGAGTAAGATCTGTCAGTCAGATGCGAGATTCAATTGGAGCAAAGTTTTGCTCCTCCCGTTCTGATACCATGTTGATAAAACGATGTAAATTGCATTAATCAACCAACATTTAAATAATACAATATTGCCCTCAACTAATCCATAGTTATCGGATCTAAGAACAACTTAGAACCCAAAATAACTTAGGCGTAGTTAGGTCTAACAACTAACAATAAAGTTGCACAAATAATGAAATAATAGCTAATAGTAAAATATACGCTAACAAGCCCTAGTAGAGATTATTTGAATCACCCAAGTATTACATACATTTTTCTTTTTGTTTCTTTTCTTTACTTCTATCTAGACATAAATCCATTGCTAGTCATGCCTCTATAGCCTCGGTGAAGATTATCTAAACTATTGTGACTGATTTAACTTTAGTTTTGCTTTTTTGTATCAAGCCTTGTTCTAAAATATATTGGATTTTTGCCTTATTCTATAAAACTAAATAACTTCATACTTCAAAATTTCAAATAACACCTCTTTTAATGTGATGCAATATCTATGGAGCTTTTACAAGATGGTTTCATTATTCCAAATATTACTATCTTGAATCAAATTTATAAGGATAAATAATAAACAATCTTACTTTCCTTTTATTTAGGTTTCATATTTTTTCAAAATAAATAATTTATTCAACATAACACAAGAACAAGTACCATTAAACCAATCAGGAGTTTATTGCAATTACAAAATCTACCTCAAAAAAATAAACAAAATAATTTTTTTTTACCAAAGTTAAGAAAAAAAAATGGGAGCATAAACTAAATTCCAAATTTTGGCATAAGCCAATTTTATTGAAAACAATAATGAAAACACATCCAAAAATTCACAAAGCAATAAAGAACATAAAAAAAAAAAAATGATAACTAAAAAGCTCCTAAAACAACAAGTTATGTACAAGTAGAAATCTATAAAACCAAAATATGTTGAACACAAGCTTTTATTGAGAGGGGGGGGTGAACATTATAAGACCTCTTTTTACCTTTCATTTATACTTCAAAACAGTAAAGCAATATATCCAAAGCAAAATCAAAACGATGCACAAGATCATCCACAAAGAGACACCAATTTTAACGTGGTTCACCCAGAAATCCTGGGCTACGTCCACAAAAATTTTCTCTAAAAGTTATCTCAATGTTCTTTGGGAAACCTTCCCAATTACAATGTTTATGGGCACCAGCCCATAGAAGACACCAATCCCCTAATCTCAAGTTCATGGGCACCGACCCATAGGAGACACCAATCCCCTAGCTCAAGTTCATGGGCACCGACCCATAGGAGACACCAATCCCCTAGCTCAAGTTCATGGGCACCGACCCACAGGAGACACCAATCTCCTAGCTCTGCTCTGGCTGGTGATCCTCTAGAAGACCTCTGCCTCCATTGCCCTTAGAAAATGAAACTTTATCCATAGATGACACTTGTCTTCCCTGCTCTGGCTGGAGACCTCTATCCTCAACTCTATTACCTCAAAGCTAGTCCTTGAATTTGCATTAAACACATTCCTTTAGTCTAGCACAAATGTCCTCGGTTTCTACTTATAGAACCAATGCACCTCTGTCCTCAAGTTCTCTGATAGAACCATCAACCTCAGCTTCACAATTCCTCTGCTAAGACCTGTCCAAACCTGCTCACAAGTTCCCAATGGAACCTGTCCAAAACCTGCTCATAATATTATCAAGAACACTTGCTTGGAATGAACCCACAAAGAGAATGGCTAGAGACCCAATGTGATTCATCCACCTCATAGAAGCATAAAGATAATTGTTAGAGACTCAATATGTTCTATACTGAACTCCCAATCTCAATCTCAACTCAATATCAAATCTCAAAAGAATAAGATAGATGTAGTATGCTTTTTTCAAGAACATGAAATACAACCCAACAATTGCCAACCATGAAATATCTCATATAACAATGATACTCATGTTCTTTCCAACAATCAATATCTTTTCTCAACCAATTAGGGCTTCAACAACAATGCTTAAAGACAAGGTTTAACCAACATCATTCAACTCAACATTAACCTTGAAGCATTCAACCGATCATCACAAGAAAAGGAAACAAGTAGAAATCCTTTTCCCTCCAAATATATTTGAACAAAACAGCCACCAACACAATATCACCAAATGCATAGAATAACTTGTTCAAATCAACTCAATGGAGTAAGCCCAATATCATGTATTAAGTAAAGCATTAACTTGATCAACACAACCATTATGGAAGCACTCATCCATCAATATCAAAACAACCAACTAAGGGTTTCACCAACTCAAAGCAAGTAGCAAGACTCACAATCCTAAACCCTAGTGCACAATGCTTCCACTACCTTAAACCAGAATTATGCATTCATCAAAACTCTCATCAATTATAACAATGCATAAGTAGTCTTCAACAAACTAAAAACTAGAACTTACACTCAACCAAATAAAACCTTGTTGAAAACCTTTTCACTCCAATCTTATTTCAGGAATAACATACACCAATCATACTCATAAGAAGAATGTGCCCATACATTATTGAAGTGAAGGAACCCCTTTGGAAATCTGCCACTATTACAACATTCTTTTGCCAATCTTCACAAGGATTAGTAAATCACAAGATAATCAACGTTATTCCACCTTTCAATAATCATCACCAAACCTTTTAATTGCACAACTCCCTTATTTCTCCTAAAACCACTTGTACCATAAAACAAAATAAATCAATCATTGCATAACCTTATAACTCCCAAAATACTTTAATCAAATTTAATTAACAAACTTTACCTTGTCTTTTCTACTCCCTGTCACAAATCGTCAGTGATTGTAATTTCAGCACAATGCACCATGGGTCGCTCGTCTAACTCCGTCGCTTAGTCTCAACTCATCATCATGTTTGGTAATTTTCATTTGTTTGATAGCTTCGCGTGCTTTTCAACACCATCAAATTATCAATCGAAACCTTTTCTTTTCAAAAGGTGTTCCTGAAGGATTTGACCTGCAAATCTACCATTTTGCATAACACTCAAATCAACTAACACATATCTTCTCTGCGTCATCAGATGAGATTGAAGGAGGCATATAATATTTTTCTTATTCTGTTTAAAACTTCTGAATAGGCCCAAATGTTTCTCGCTGCCACCTCACAGAATCACTTGCTCATCGATCGCTTTGACAATCTGTCTCATAACTTCTGAACAGGCCCAACCGTTTCTCGCTGCCTCCTCACGGAATCACTTGCTCATCGATCGCTTTGACAATATTTGGAAAGAGAAGCCTCTATCCTCCACTCTGCAAGGTAATCATGAGCACTTCAACTGCATTCTCCCCCTCCACAGTTACTTTATGTCTGTATGGAATGCATCTGCCCTGCAACAAAGCGGTACTTATTATCATCATAGTGCTGCTGATGCCGCCCCGTGCGAGCCACCAACGCGGTCATATTAATAGATTTTATTCCTTCCTTTCTTTCTTCTTTAACAAAACAAATAGAGATTTTCGCAAAATCGTGATTGCAGCAGGTCTTCCTTACTAACC
This sequence comes from Wollemia nobilis, assembly GCA_028583015.1. NCBI lineage: Eukaryota > Viridiplantae > Streptophyta > Pinopsida > Araucariales > Araucariaceae > Wollemia > Wollemia nobilis. The sequence goes on from JAQPPZ010001125.1 coordinate 13,093,134, forward strand.
TAAATTTATTTGAAGGTCGTCGTCTATATTTAGACCGGGGGCTTTCCAAAATAGCGCGCGGGCTCATTTTATAGCGAACTTGCCGTCAAGCGAGGCCAACATTATAATCACCTCACAGAGACTACGAAGAAGGTGCCACCACGGCCATGAGAGTTGCCTTCGTTATATTATGAATGCCGCACACACATAAACACAACTTCGCTGCCACAAAAACACCACATCTCCCATTGATGCTATATGAAACAGCGTTCATACCCTTCAAAATAAATCATCATAAACTTGCAGTACATTGAATGAAGGCAAGGCAGGTATTTATAGTGCATTGCATGCACTTTGCGACGTCGACCAAAGAAAGAGGAAATTAGACCTAAATATTGCTGCCATAAAGTTTATAGGGGTTAATAAACCTTTTAATTATTATTTTAAAAAAATAATAATTATTTATTAAAAATAATTAATTAAAACCTTTAGAATGTTTTTAATTAAATTATTATTTAATAAATATTTCCACTTAAACCTTTATATTGCCATCATGGAACCTTCAAGATCTAAGAGCATCCATCAAAACCAACTTTGGCACAAAATCTTTTTGACATCAGCACAAACTCCTTGAAATCAATGACAACAACTATACTTGAGCAAAGGCAATGTACTCAAGGTACCCAAAATTGCCAACAAAATACTATATACAAAAATATACAATATATGTACAAGATAATGCCAAAATTTAGGCTATCATTTTCCTAGATCCCAAACATAATTTTCATAATTTAAAAGATATTTATCCTAATATGCATACCAGGCTTTACAAGAATCCAATCAAAATAAGATTAAGCCAAACAAAACCAAAATCCTCATTCTGGCTCTTTCACCCCACCAATTTAATCTAGTTCCATTAGCAATCCCATATATTTTGTAATGTTCTAAGTTTTAGCTTATATAGTGCCTATGAAAAATGGCACCCTTTTTATGTAACACATGGTAGATAGGTTATGTAAGGTGGCCTTGTGCATGTAATTTGAGTGGCATTGTGCATGTAATTCAAGTGGCACTATGCATGTAATTCGGGTGGCATTATGCATGTAATATAGGTAGCATTTTGCATGTAAGACAACCATGGAAGGGAACTCTTTAAATACCCGAGAAGGCACCGATGTATTCATATTTCTGCAAATTAATGAAGTGTTGAAGGAGGTTGCCCCCTCAAAGAGGCCTGCGATTCTATCTTATTATGATATTGTTCCTTTATGTAAATTTTTGTTGTAAGGTGTATTTTGTTCTGAATATTAATATGATGTTTATGTTAGTTTATTTCTAAGCAATTGTGTGAGAGTGTGTTTATTTGAGTTTATTTTATAGTAGGATCCTAAAAAGTGGTATCAGAGCGCTTTCCAGGGCCAAGTTCTACTGCAACAGTAATGATTCTTTCCTGTTAGGTATAATCCTCTATTATTTTTGTGTAAATTTTTTTTTTACTATTATCAAAAAAAAAAAGACAAATACCAATAAAAAAAAATAGTCTTTTTTAGTTGAGTAGGTAGAAACCCTGTGTCGGGGGTTTTAAAATATCATGAAGGATATATCATTATTGTCTAAGCTAGATGGCCCATACAACATCTAGTGAAGTGAGGGGTGATTAGGCTCCAATACCTAGGCCTCAGACAAAACTCGTGCATGAACTTGAGCTCCCATGCATCTTCGGGTGTATCGAGAGACCATTCTAGGGTTAACAAAATTTTATCCAATAGGAATCTTATCAACCTTGTATCATCCATAGTCCATGGGATAGCATCACGGACTATTAGCCTCTCATACTGTTAGAGAGGCAGATAGTGTGCTCAAGGGTATGTGTGGAATCCTCCTTGGGTAGTGGCCTAAAATATTGGTCTAAGCACTATTGTTCGTCATTGCGGTATAACAAAGGGCCTATGGGTGTTACATACTCCTTTACTTAGCATACCCTAGTTTTTTTAAAACTTCAACCTGTAATAAAATCACAAACCAAAACTCCCTATTTGTAAACCTGCATTCCAAATTCCTAAAAGTGAGCATATGAGAAAGGAATCCTCTACCAAAAAAATAGCATAAATTGCATGAATTCAGGATAGAATATGAGGGTGACAATTAAGTTGATAGTTTGGAGAATAACAGTTAAATTTATAGTGGCAGTAACAGTCAGGTCAGTCAGGTTAGCACAGTCAGGTCAAAAATTGTAGTTTTCAATGTCAGAACAGAACTATCATAATAGTAACCTACACAATATAGAGAATCTTCAAACTAGTGAGGTAAGCAATGTCAGAGAGACTGTACGAGCTAAGCAAAACATTGAGCGAATGATCAGAGACCAATTATAGATAGTGCTCCAATACCCAAATTTTGCACTGTAGCTCAAAATCAAAAATTGTAAACACCGTTAGACTCAACAAAATAGGAGATAAAAACAAGTTTGGGGTGCCAAAAAGTAGTGTTGTGGTATATAGCTCATTGTGACCACCTATTTGATCTGATATTTTTGATATATAGCACCCAAGCACTTTTTTGGACACTTACTAAAAATAGTAAGTCCTGAAACCCAATTCTAATTCTAGTAATTGGTCACAAAAGGTTCCAAAATGGCCTAGGGTACCCGTGGACATCAAAAAGAGCTAGAAAAAATGGACTCCTTAATAAAATCCATTGAGAATTTGAACTTGGCAATTTTCTCCATAAGGGAAGAGGTCCAAGGTCTTCATCTAGATCATGAGGCCACTAGCACTCACTTAGAAGAAACACTGATAGAAGTGGGTAGCAAGTTACATAAGGGACCACTCAAAATAGAACACCATGCTGAAAACTCTACAAGGAATGACCATGACCCATCCTTTAAAATGCCAAAATTTGACTTCCCTCGATTTAATGGGAAGGATGTTGATGGGTGGTTATGTAGGGTTGATCAATTCTTTAGACTTCATAATGTTCCCATATATCATCAATTTTAGATGGCTTCCTTCAATTTGGAATCTGAGGCTCTACACTGGTTCCAGTGGTTACATAATTCCAACCCAAATATCTCTTGGGAGGACTTTGAGTCCCAACTACTCACTCGATTTGGGCCTAGTGAGTATGATGACTTCACAGGGACCTTGACCAAACTACAACAAACATCCTCAGCCCGTGACTACCAAACTCAATTTGAAAATTTGGCCAATGAGACAAGAGTATTGACGAAAGGGTTCTTCATGAGTTATTTTATCAATGGGTTAAAAGGGGATCTCCAAGCTGAAGTAAAGATTTTGAAACCACATTCCATGATGGAAGCTATTAGTTTGGCCCATCTGGCTGAATCTAAACTCTCAAACCAAAGGCACCCCCCATGATTTCCTTAAAACCGACCTTAATTTTCTTTTCAAACCCAAAATTTAGTGGATAGTAAACCTACTACACCCAAGCAACTGACTACAGAGGATATGGATGCATGTCATGCCCAAGGATTATGTTATAATTGTGATGAAAAGTTTTTTAAAGGACATAAGTGTGCAAACAAAATACTATTCTTGATAGATGTTGAGGAACCTGCTAACACTGACTAGAGTGATGAGGATGAGGACCCCCCTGAAACACCTTCTCCATAGGAAGAAGATACACAGGGGTTTGAGGCAGATATTTTAGTCCATGCTCTTGTAGGCATTACCACTCCACAAACCATGAAATTTGTGGGATTTTTCAAGGGCCAACGTCTTACCATCCTTATTGATTCAGGAAGCACACACAACTTCATTGATCCTCGAGTTGCTAAGTGGGAAAATTGCTATATCCACACTTGTAATTCATTCAAGGTCATGGTAGCCAATGGGGGAACATTACCTTGTAAAGTAAAATGTTGCAATGTCAAGATTAGGATAGGGGACTATGAACTCAAGCAGGACATGTTTTCCCTCTAGTTGGGAGGATGTGATATGGTTTTGCGATATCAATGGTTGAGTACGTTGGGCACTATCAGTTGGAACTTTGCAAAACTCAGGATGCAATTCTCCCAAAATGGATAAACACACTCACTTAAGGGCTCCCCTGCAGGAACGCCTCACCTCATTAGTTCCAATCATATGGAAAAAGTGCTAAAGAAATCAAAATGTGGGGTCATTGCACAACTCTTCTCAATCCAACCAACCACTTCACTAATGGTTGAAATTCCATCATACCTACAACTAGTTCTACACAAACATGATGCGGTCTTTGCAGAACCAACTAAACTACCACTGCATCACTCTCATGACCATGCTATCCCATTGCTCTCGGGTAGCGCACCACCAAATATCAGGCCATATAGGTACCCTCATGCCATGAAATTAGAACTGGAAAAATTGGTACAAGAATTACTCAAGGCTGGTGTCATCCGACCTAGTACTAGCCCCTACTCCTTGCCTGTCCTACTTGTTCCCAAGAAAGATGGCTCATGGCACCTATGTATTGACTATCGAGAACTCAACAAGACTATGGTCAAGGATAAATTTCCTATTCCAGTGGTTGATAAATTACTCGATGAACTATACGGGACCATGTATTTCACCAAGATTGATCTCTGCTCTGGGTACCATCAAATCCAACTCAAGGATGAGGACATCCCCAAAATTGCCTTTCGCACTTATGACGATCATTATGAATTCTTGGTAATGTCATTTGGTCTCACAAATGATTCTTCTACATACCAAAGTCTTATGAACAACATCTTCCGACCCTTTCTACGAAAGTTCATCCTTGTGTTCTTTGATGACATCTTGATTTACAATCACACATGGAAAGAGCACCTCAATCATGTGGATCAAACTTTATAGTTGTTAGTCATCCATCACCTTTTTACCAAATGGTCCAAGTGTTCCTTTGGTCTGATTGAAGTAGAGTATCTGGGACACATTGTCTCATAGGATGGCGTCAAGGTTGACCCTAATGAGATTCAAGTAGTTCAAGAGTGGCCAAAACCTCGCACCCTTAAGGGACTTCAAGGATTTTTAGGGCTTACAAGCTATTATCACAAATTTGTCTTCAATTATGGGAAGATAGCTACCCCCTCACCTCCATGTTGAAAAAATATTCCTTCACTTGGATAGGGCTTGCTAACCAAGCCTTCATTGAACTCAAGCATGCTATGACCACCACTCCCGTCTTAGCCATGCCAGATTTCTCTAAACCATTTGTCATTGAAAGTGATGCTTTTGGTCGTGGTATTGGGACAATATTGATGCAAGAAGGATGACCTATGGCTTTTACTAGCAAGGCACTCTCTGATCGTAATCTGGAGAAATCCACATATGCTAAGGAAATGTTAGTCATATTGCATGCAGTCACACATTGGTGACCTTACCTCTTTGGGCGTCACTTCTCCATCAAAACCGACCATCAAAGTCTCAAATATTTTTTGGAACAAAGAGTTGCCATGCCTGACCAATAAAAGTGGGTGTCTAAACTCATGTGCTATGATTATTATATCACCTACAAAAAGAGAAAGGATAATATTGTGGCTGATGCTCTTTCTCGCCAAATGGAGACCATAAGTATGTTGTGTGCCATCTCAACACCACTTCCCCAATCGATTGATTCCTTGCATCAAGAAGCACGTCAGGATGCAGATTTGCAAGCTTTTATAGCCTCACTAATGGATGATCCAAATTCTACACCAAGGTATAATTGGAATGGCCATGATCTACTCTACCATCAATGCCTGGTTCTACCTCATAAGCCCCCACTTCGAGAGATCCTCATGAAGGAATTACATGCCACTACCTCTGCAGGCCATTCAAGGTTCCTTAAAACATATGAGCGACTCAAGCGCACCTTATTTTGGAAAGGTATGAAATGTGACATTCGCTCTTTTGTCGCTGCCTATGACACATGTCAAAAGATGAAAGGTGAAACAATGTGCTCTCTGAGCACACTTCAGCCATTGCCTATCCCGGATTAGTTTTGGACTAACATTTCCATGGACTTTATAGAAGGGCTCCCTAAATCTAGAGGCAAGTCAGTTATTTTTGTGGTAGTGGACCACCTTTCAAAGTATGCTCACTTTTGTGCCCTTGCCCATCCTTATACAACATCCATTGTTGCACAAATTTTTCTTGACTCCATATTTTGCCTTCATGGCATACCCACCTCCATTGTATCTTATCGTGATCCCACCTTCACTAGTTATTTCTGGCAAGAGTTGTTTAAGTTGCAGGGGACTTAGCTCAAAATGAGTTCAGCCTACCATCCACAAACAGATGATCAAACAAAAGTTGTTAATAAATTCTTGGAAACCTACCTTCACTGCTTTGTCTCATATCATCCCACTCAATGGGCCAAATGTCTATCCTTGGTTGAATAGTGGTACAACACTTCCTATCATACTGCAACCAAACTCACATCATTTGAAGTAGTCTATGGGCACCTTCCACATATGCCTTCCTCTTACATTCTTGGAAGCTCCAAGGTCTAGGCTATCGACAACACTCTGAGTCAACACACCGAGGTCCTTCACCAAATTAAGCAAAATTTGAACATGGCCCAGAATCGGATGCGCCAACAAGCTTATCAGCATCGTTCTGAGCATAGTTTTGATGTAGGTGATATGGTATTCCTTCGCTTGCAGTCGTACAAAAAATCATCCCTACAACTTTGTAGGTGCCAAAAGCTTGCTACAAAATTCTATGGTCCTTACTAGGTTCTACAAAGGATTGGCCCCACAACTTACAAATTGGCACTCCCACCTACTTCCAAGCTTCATCCTATTTTTCATGTTTCTGCTCTCAATAAAGTTATGGGCACACAGGTATAGGTTCAATCCACACTTCCTAAATTGTATGAAGAAGGCTCCATATTACTTGAACCTGAGTAGTTGTTGGATCGTCAAACTTACACTCTTCGCAATCGTATAATTACAGATATCATGGTTCAGTGGCGTTGTTGGCAATTTTGGGTACCTTGGGTACATTGCCCTTGCTCAAGTGTTGATGTTGTCATTGATGTCAAAGAGCGGAAGGGTTTTTGTGAAAACCAAGGTAGACTAAATTATAGGTTTTGTTTAAATCCATGGTCAGCAGTTCTGAAATGGGTTTTTCTTAAAACCCAAGTTAGCTCTTCGTTTTGTTGAAAAAGGTGCTCCGATGATGAAGATATTTAATTTTAAATATCCAGTTTAAATTTTATTTATTTATTTAAAATTTAAATTAATATTTTAAAATTAAATTAAAAGTCGTTCACCGGCTTGTTTTCAAAGCCGATGTTGCTAGGGTTTTGCAACGGATCAATTAGGGTTTCTCGTCGACAAAGCAAGGTTAAGCAACCAAAAAATTCTAGGGTTTCATGTTGACCTAATTAGGGTTGCAGCCGACGTGTTTGAGAATGTTTTTATGGGATATTCTCTTATATAAAAAGGCGGGACTGTTGCAAGGTTGATGAGAGGGCGTGATGCGATAGTTCTTTGGAGTTAAAGAAAAGAGATCGCATCGATGAGATAGTGAGTGAGTGCGTATCGACTGATCGAGAACAAAGAGAGTGATATACAGATGGTGTGTTTAAATTCTGAGGCAAAAATACGTAGATGGTAGAAGTGAGATTTCATGGAAGGTGCAGCAGAGTGAGTGGTGCAAAGAGAAGATAAGAACGCGGTATGCAAAATTCATGTTTCGAGTGTGAAATGACAGTGTGCTAGCTGTAGAAGTAATATTTCTGTGAAGTTGCAGCAGAGAACGCGGAGAGATATAGAGGAGTGGTTGAAAAAGTGCGAATCATTTTTCACAGCAGCAGCCGAATGTCGACAAGCAGCAGAACGCAAGAAAAATAGCAGATCGTGCAAATTGAGGTGACAGTTTAATTCTGCAATTTTTATTACTATCTCCAAGTTGTAGCTTGGTAAAAGGGGTTGGTGCCTCTTTCCAGTTGGAGCTAAAAAAATTGGAGTTGGTGCTCCATTATGTTGTAGCAGATAAAATTTAGAGGTTGGTGCCTATTACCAGTTGGTGCTGGTGAATGATTATGTAAAATTGTAGCTTTGCATTTGACTGGATTTGGATGGTAGTCCAAGCAGTATTTTTGAGGAGTAGCCACATCGGTGAACCTCGTTAAAATGTCGTGTTATGTGTGATGCTCTTAGTACTTTTATTATTTCTATTTTAATCTGCTACAATTTATTTAAAAGTCTAAATTGCTTTTAAGTTTTTAAAGAACACACTGATTCACCCCCCCTCTCAGTGTCATTGTGATTATAACAATTGGTATCAGAGCAAGGTTCTCAATTTTGGCTAAATCATTCAGGGTTGATCTTGGATTAGTACACAATGGCTAAGAAGAATAGATCCTCATCCAAAAAGGCATCCCAACCAGTTTCAGTTCCTATGGTTGAGAAAATTGAACTAGAAATGGTAGAAGGAATGAACTTTGAAGTTGAAGAAGTTGAGGCTGAAGTTGATTTAGAGGGTGAGCTAGTGTCTGCCCTTACGGAATGGGAATCGGAGAAAAAGAAGAATGAAAAATTGTCAAGGAAACTTAAAGATGCAAACAACATTATTGCCAATTTAAAAATACAGACTAAAGAATACAAGAAAATTTTTGAATATCTGGAAATACAGGTATCCATGAAGATAGACCACTGCAGCAAATTGGAAGAAGAAAATGTGAGTCTTCGAATACAGATACAAGAGCTGGATCGAAAAATCAACTGTCATGTAAAATGTGAAGAAAGCTCGATGAAATTGGACAAAATTCTGAGCGATCAAAGATCCACGAGTATCAAATTTGGTCTCGACTTTTCCGAAGGAGAATCATCAATCGGACCAAAAGCAAGCAATGTTGAAAGTGAAAATAACAAAGACAAGAATCAGGCAAAAGAAAGATATAATTCCAGACCTGAAATAGCAGCTGACAATGATGGCTTTACTAAGGTCACACATCAAAAGAATAAAAGATCCAAGGCTCCAGCAACAACCTGGCCAAGACCATCTTTCAGGTTTAATCATTATTTCTATGGTTTTTGTTTCAAGTGTAATGCTTATGGGCATAAAATTGTTGACTGCAAATACAACATAGGTCCAAGAAGTTTCACTAGTAGAAATGCATTTGCTCCTTGAATGAGTTATGCAGTAGAGTGTTTTAAGTGTCACAACTTTGGTCATATTTCCAGAAATTGTCGTAGTATGTCTGTTTCATATCAACCTCATGAAAGCAGATTTCAACCGTATAGAGCAAAACAAAATAGAATTTATACTGAAGGATATGTGCAAAATTCTAAAAAGGGGAAGTCACAGCTAGAACCCAATACCACAGTTAAAACAGAATGGAAAAAAAAGAACAACTCAAGAAAGAACTGGATTCTTTAATAGTGCAGACAACTTTTAGAGCTCAGAATAAACATGTTCCTTGGATTCTGGATAGTGGTTGCTCAAGTCATATGACAGGTGACAAACAAAAATTCAAAAATCTACAAAAGTATGAGGGTGGTTCTATAAAATTCGGCAACAATGACAAAGCCAAAATAATAGGTAAAGGAATGGTCAAAATTAGTGAAGGAAAGATCAAGTCAGAGGAAGTTTTAGATGTGGATGGTTTGAAACATAATCTATTGAGTGTGAGTCAAATTTGTGACAAAGGACATGAAGTAGTTTTCAAGAAGCATGGTTGTGAAGTCAGAAAAATAAACAGCAAGAAATTAATAGCAACCGGCTCAAGGATGTCTGGCAATCTGTACACACTCTCAGAGTTTTCAGAAGGTATGTGCTTCATGGGACAAGAAGAAGAGAACTGGTTGTGGCATAAGAGGCTTGGACACATAATTTTTGATAATCTGGTAAGAATTAGCGCTAAACAAGCAGTGAGAGATATTCCAATCATTAAAAAACCTGCAAATAGTATGTGTGCTTCATGTCAGAAGGGTAAACAGGACCAGAGTTTCATTTAAAACAAAAGAACATCACACTAACAGGCTTGGTCAAAACAAGTTTAGTTAGAACTGGCTTAGTCAGAACATGTGGATTCAAAGAACAGGTATGCCTAAAAGAAACAACACTATTACTTGTTATAAGTGCAACAATAAAAGTCACACTATCAGACAGGTGCGAGTTGAAATTCCGGGATATAGGAACAAGGAACAGTGGCATGATCGGGTCCAAGGATCGAGAACAATGACAGGAACAAGAATATGGTCAAAGAGTTCAAGAGAAGACCCGACAAGGAAGTTATAGATATTGATGTTGATCAGTGCCTAATGGGAGTTTTACTCCCACCCCAGAATTAATCACCTCATCAGGAGGTGGGGGAGGGAATAAGCTAAGAGGCTCATTCTTAGTTCCAAGCCCCAAAGGTGGCCCGTTGCCATTGATGACAAAGGGGGAGAGATATGAGTAAGGGGGAGAGCTTCAAGTGAAGAGGAAAGCTTCAAGTCAGGGGGAGCAAAACTTCAAAGAGATTGATTTCAGTTTTGGCTCTTGAAGATGTGTTTTTAGTAAAGGGTTGCCATCAATGACAAAGGGGGAGATTGTTGGCAATTTTGGGTACCTTGGGTACATTGCCCTTGCTCAAGTGTTGATGTTGTCATTGATGTCAAAGAGCGGAAGGGTTTTTCTGAAAACCAAGGCAGACTAAATTATAGGTTTTGTTTAAATCCATGGTCAGCAGTTCTAAAATGGGTTTTTCTTAAAACCCAAGTTAGCTCTTCGTTTTGTTGAAAAAGGTGCTCCGATGATGAAGATATTTAATTTTAAATATCCAGTTTAAATTTTATTTATTTATTTAAAATTTAAATTAATATTTTAAAATTAAATTAAAAGTCGTTCACCGGCTTGTTTTCAAAGCCGACGTTGCTAGGGTTTTGCAACGGATCAATTAGGGTTTCCTGTTGACAAAGCAAGGTTAAGCAACCGAAAAATTCTAGGGTTTCATGTTGACCTAATTAGGGTTGCAGCCGATGTGTTTGAGAATGTTTTTATGGGATATTCTCTTCTATAAAAAGGCGGGACTGTTGCAAGGTTGATGAGAGGGCATGATGCGATAGTTATTTGGAGTTAAAGAAAAGAGATCGCAGCGATGAGATAGTGAGTGAGTGCGTATCGACTGATCGAGAACAAAGAGAGCGATATGCAGACGGCGTGTTTAAAGTCCAAGGCAAAAATATGCAGATGGTAGAAGTGAGATTTCATGGAAGGTGCAACAGAGTGAGTGGTGCAAAGAGAAGATAAGAACGCGGTATGCAGAAGTCGTGTTCCGAGTGTGAAATGATAGTGTGTTGGCTGTAGAAGTAATATTTCTGTGAAGTTGTAGCAGAGAACACAGAGAGATATAGAGGAGTGGTTGAAAAAGTGCGAATCATTTTTCACAGCAGCAGCTGAATGCCGACAAGCAGCAGAACGCAAGAAAAATAGCAAATAGTGCAAATTGAGGTGACAGTTTAATTCTGCAATTTTTATTACTATATCCAAGTTGTAGCTTGGTAAAAGGGGTTGGTGCCTCTTTCCAGTTGGAGCTGGAAAAATTGGAGTTGGTGCTCCATTCTGTTGTAGCAAATAAAATTTAGAGGTTGGTGCCTCTTACCATTTGGTGCTGGTGAATGATTATGTAAAGTTGTAGCTTTGCATTTGACTGGATTTGGATGGTAGTCCAAGCAGTCTTTTTGAGGAGTAGCCACATCGGTGAACCTTGTTAAAATGCCATGTTATGTGTGATGCTCTTAGTACTTTTATTATTTCTATTTTAATCTGCTGTAGTTTATTTAAAAGTCTAAATTGCTTTTAAGTTTTTAAAGAACACACTGATTCACCCCCCCTCTCAGTGTCATTGTGATTATAACAAGCGTGGGCTTCAACCTGATGATGCTACATGGGAATCTCTCCACCAACTCTAGAAATATTTTCCTCATTTCATCTTTGAGGACAAATATTTTTCAAGGGGAAGGACATGTTAGGATCCCATCCTAACCCTTAATGTAATAACTTCCATGATGTAATAATTCCTAAATAATGTGGGTAGTACCCATGATTAATATTTTGTAATGTTCTAAGTTTTAGCTTATATAGTGCCTATGACAAATGACACCCTTTTTATGTAACACATGGTAGATAGGTTATGTAAGGTGGACTTGTGCATGTAATTCGAGTGGCATTGTGCATGTAATTTTAGTGGCACTATGCATGTAATTCGGGTGGCATTATGCATGTAATCTAGGTGGCATTTTACATGTAAGCCAACCATGGAAGGGAACTCTTTAAATAGCCGAGAAGGCACCAATGTATTCATATTTTTGCAAATTAGTGAAGTGTTGAAGGACGTTTCCCCCTCGAAGAGGCCTACGATTCTATCTTATTGTGAGATTGTTCCTTTATGCAAATTTTTATTATAATGTGTATTTTGTTCTGAATATTAATATGATGTTTATGTGAGTTTATTTCCAAGCAATTGTGTGAGAGTGTGTTTATTTGAGTTTTTTTTAAAGTAGGATCCTAACAAATAATGCTCAATCTCTAGTTACATAAATAGAAGCTCAATCCTATGCTCAAATACTCATTCCAAAAATAAAATCAACAAATCAACAAAAAATTGAGTTATAAAAATTTTTGTATTTCCCAGCCTTGACTTAGAGATAGATGATACAAATAGTTAAACATTTTTAAAGTTTATTCAAGACCTCTTATCCAAAATAGAAAAATCTAAGGAAATATATGTTAATGGTTGAAGGAGTAGACTTAGTAGGATTGTCTCTAGAAGAGTAAAAATAAAATAGCGGCATAATGTCAAGAAAGATATCTTTGGGCATATACAAGATAAGCCTACTCCATTATATTTATCCCTATATCTAGAAGAATACATACTACCAGGGTTATGCATAGTGGCGAATATTCACAAATTGGGTGAATATTAGGATTTCCAAAATTGGAAATTGGTGAATATGAGGACCCTCGATGTTGGCCCATTCGCCTAAAATTTTTAGGATCAATTTTTTCTTAGGGTCAATTCGCCATAATATATATCCAAACATAGGTATATTTGTACTCGTTGGAAATATATTTTCAAGCCTAATCTAATGGTGGTGTTTTTGTGAAGTTATAAGATGATTTAATAGGACAAAAGTGGTACCAAATATGAACTTATATTTGAGGCCTTCAAATACCCCAAATTTTGGTGTGAAGATGCTCTATTTGCTTTCCTTAGGATTCTCCATGATTCACCTTGATTTTAATTAGGATTCGCCATTTTTTTACATGTATATTTTGTGTCCAACCCCTTATGCATAACCATGCATACTACATAATTTTCTAGTAGATCCAAAAGTTGAAATTACAGTCACATTGTTAAATATATGCACAAATATGAGATTGACCATCAACCCAACAGAGACAAAATGCTATAATTCAAAGGAAAGCCTATAAAAATAGTGGTATTTTGAAATACTTTCTAATGATGAGACATGGAGTCCTAGATTTTATGGTGATACAAGACAATCATGGTTGTTGATATACCTCCTCTGTTTAACATGTTCCTATATCAATATTATTTGGAATGAATTGGAGGGCATATGGTCCAAAACTTAAGCCACATAGATATCCCTTGTATCAAGAAGATAACCATAATATTCAATTAGGTTCTATACTCTTTCAATATTGAATAGTATGAGGAGCAAAAAACACTACTACTAAGAAGTGAGGCTTTGGATATAAATATAGAAATAATTGATTGACCAAAAGAAAAGTGAAGGTAAACATAGCAAAAGTTGCAGCATTATGATCTTGATCAGTGCTATTTTTCTCAAAAGCAATAGTCGAGACCATTGACTAGTCACACTTCTTTTCAAAACTTAAAATATTATAGGTAATATTTATCATTTAATCAAATTGTATCCATAATAAGGTGGAAATATCAGAAAAATAAATCTAATACAACCCGTCAGTGATAGATATGCTTATGGGCATTGCAAAAAAGACATTTGATAAAACAATATTCATTGACATGGAGCCTCATCTAGGAAAGTCATCCATAATAACTATGCATTTCCAAGATCATAAATATTATTGATGATAAATTTTAGTCACAATGGACTATGGAAGCATCTGAAGACATTTGCAAAGATATGAGAGTAAATCATAAAGAGAAGTTAAAATTTGGTATCATTTGGTTTGGATATTGTAGATTCAAAGGATAATATGTAAGAAATCATTTTGGCTAGGCATGGGAAAACATGCCATATTTTTTTGTACATAGTCGACAAGTAAATAAAAGTTCACTCCAACTTTACTAAATAATGCATATATCTATAATCCATCAATTATTTCTTGTACATAGCATAAGGTTCTATAAAGCAAGCACTCAAACGGGCAAATAGATAACCTTCAACTTTATTAAAAGCAAGAGTATAATAGAGAAAAATAAAGGAAAGGATACTATAAAAGGCTATCACAGTTTACATGCCTAGACGATATCATGTACTTTATTCATAATTCGTATCCATTTTCCTATAATTTTTTTTTTACTTCATAACCCAATGGACGAGGCTATAAGTCAATAGGTAGTAGAAAGCATATATGTGAAATCATGGTATGATGTAAGCTAATTTGGTAGAACTCATGTGAGTAGAGTCACATGACAAATTCACCCTACACATGACAAAAGAAAAACCTTAGACAACCAAAACAAAGAAGTTAAGTTGGTGTACTAATGTCAAATAAGGCATGTGAGCAAATAATTCACGCAAATCCTAGATTTGTTAAAAATATTGTCAAGTCAAAAGGAAAAAACATGTAGTTATTATAGAAAGGACCAGCTAACAAGATCTCAGGCTCTATATAAAGCATGATATGCTTTAGAATTATGAATTTAGAATTTAGAAACAAGATGCTCTCTAGTGTAGAGATGAGTCTAAGAAAAAAATTGAAGCATTGTGTTGTTGCAAGTGAAATATAAAAGAGATTCCTGCCTTACTATGTGAAGAAGAGAGAAGAATAGAAGTATTTGACCCACAATCACCTAGAATGTTTGCCTAAGGTATCTTGCCTAGACCTAAAACTACTCTCAAGTGTAGCATAATATGCTCATGGAGGTACAATTTTATGGGTGTGCCCCATATTTCCGGTATCCCCTTTGCATCATCTTTCCCTCTTTTATTTTTCTTCTATAGTTTATGTTAGTTTTCCTTATACCATTCACTTATCTATTACTTCATCTTCCTTACATTTCATGTTTTCACCAGTTCATACTTCTTCCTCTTCTTGCAAATATTATTGTATATAATACCATGTTCCTCTCATTTCCTTTAGTAAGTCCTCTTTGTACCACTATTTTACCCCCTTTTTTCACGTATATGTCTTCATAATCTTTCATTTCCCACTTTCTACGATCCATAGTTTCTCCTTTTCCTACTATGAATATCAAACGTATTTTCTTTTTCTCCTTCTTTTTGCCCATCAACATATTTTCTAACTCCTTTCCAATCTTCCTCTTCTTCATAAGTTCATAATTTAGAAAGAAGGATATTTGGGTCCCTAATTTCCATGAGTGGAAATCCCCTGGGAGGCACCAAACATGTGGGTGTAGTTTCTAACCACATTGCATCATGATAGAAAGATCTGTTGAATCTTCAAAATTCACTAAGTGTTATAAAATTATCAAAATATAGCACGAGACTAAAAATGTTTAAATAAGTGAATAAAAAATATTTCATTGTAGTGGGAATGCTCAAAATTTCATCATGTACCAAAATCATCCAAGACCTAAGAAATTTTGATGTCATGACCAAGTGGTGATCAAAATGCCCATAGCCAAGATCAAAAGAAGTTTCTTTGATGAGGACATCAAAGGTGCATATTATTATGTATTATTGTAACCACGTGAAACATCACGTAGGATTGGTTGTTAGCTAGTTAGCTATTAGTTTCAACCTATTTTGTATTTTTACAATTTCATCATATTTGGAAGAACTATATTCAGTTGTATTTTATGCTATTTAAGCACCATTGAATAATGCAAAAACCAGGTAGAATTTGAAGTTCTACATCAGTGGTATCAAAGTAGTAGATTCTGCTCTTGTTTGGGTAGGGCACCATGTTGTCTATCCAAGATAAAATTTTCTTTGAAAATTTGAAGCAACGACTCAAAATTATCATTGCTAATGTCTAGTAGATTCAAGTTGCCCAATTGGTAGAATAAATTCTAGCAAAAGAATCTGCAAAATAATAAATTCTTCTTGCAAAAAAAGAAATTGCTATAGAAGAAGAAATTCTTCTCATGGAAGATATTATTGAAGAAGAAAAAAATTAGAAGAAGAAATTATTCCTATGGAATAAATTCCCATTATTGCTGCATAAGAAATAACTGCAAAAGAAGAATTTGAAGCAGTACCTGGAATCAAACCAAGATCTATGGGCATGGATCCCATCATCCCTCCTTTGGACTATACTATTGTCAATGCAAAATTTGAATGTCTATGTGAAGAAGACCCCTTTGTTGCTTTTGAAACAATAATGTTTTTGGAAGAAATTAAAAATAAAAACTTTTCTATTATAGATCTATAAAAATAAAAGTCTTGATCAGGAAAAATTGAGGCTTTACTGCATCCTAAAGCAGACGTTGATAAATATCTAGAAGAAGATTCCACATTTTTACCTTCTATTATAGATTATGGATCTTGTTATGATGTTGGATCTATTTTTGTTTGGCCCTTTGGTTTGCCATGGTTGACATATCTGCAATTGATTTGTATCATAGATTAGCCACCACCGCTTTTGCATCTGCTTGTGGATTCTAAGCATTTTCCTCTACTACATGAATTGATACTGGTTCAAACACTTATTTCCCTTTACTATAAAATAATAAGAAAAAATGCTTTTAGAAGATCTTACACTTTTTGTGCAAACACGGAATGCAAAGTAAAAAAAGAGTTTGGCCACTTTTTTTTCCTACGTGCATTTTTCTTGTGGGAGGCCATGACCAGTGTGGGTCTCCATGTGTTGTGCATGTCGTGGGACTTCATGTGTTGTGTGTGCCATGGGCCTTCGTGCATTGCACATGCAGATTTTAGTCGCAGGAGGCCCCACAAGCCATAAAGGCACACGCATGCTAGTGTGTGGGCACATGCTCCATGCATATGCACCCACGCATAGCTAGCATACCACATGATAGAATGTGGATATACGCTATCATACCTACGCTACATAGTGTGATCCAGCGTGTGCACGCATGCTAGCACACCCACACTAACCAGTGAATTATAGGCTAGCATGCTAGTGCACGTCAATGTGTGCATGCATACTAGCACACCCATGCTAGCTAGTGTGTTTTGGGTGCATATGCCAATACATGATAGTGTATGTGCACATTCCAGCACACCCACACTAGCCAGCATACTATGGGTGCGCATGCCAATGCACCACAATCTGCAAGGTCAACTTTGACCAAATGTTGGCCCTTTAAATATAAAAAAATTAAATTAAATTAAATTTATTTATTTATTTATTAAATTAATTAATTAATTAATTTAATATTGTTTCAAATATTTCTTTTATGTCAATTTTAGGGACCATCCATCCGTCTGCAAGCATAGGTATGTTTACAATCATTGAAAAGCTCTTTTCGAGCCCGATCCAATGACATCCATATTTTGGTATTTTATGAAGACCTATTCTAGCTCACCATTGTTCTTCTCCTCTTTGTATCTCAGAGTGCATTTTTGGTCGTACCCGACACTCCCAAGTTCTCACCCACTTTCTTATAAAAGCATTGGAATCCAATACTTATATAGTGGGGAGGAATGACGAGGACATCAAAGGTGCATATTATTATGCATTATTGTAACCATGTGAAACATCACATAGGATTGGTTGTTAGCTAGTTAGCTATTAGTTTCAACTTCTTTTGTATTCTTCCAATTTCATCAGATTTGGAAGAACTATATTTAGTTGTATTTTATGATATTTAAGCACTAAAAACCAGGTAGAATTTCAAGTTCTACATCAGTATTTCTAGCAGATGTATGAATTTATGGTATTTCAATCTTTCGACCTTTAAAATAATGATATCATATAAAGAGGTTGATAGCCTAGGTTCACACTAGTCAAAAAGCAAATACTGGCCCAGGCCACGATGCTCAAACTCATTCTATTTCAAGTAATGACATCATCAATGTCAAAATAAACCTAGAACCACACCAAGAAGGCAAAGTTTCCCAAATCCAAGATAAAAGCACGTAATCCAAATGTGTCTAAAATCATGTCAAAGGAGCAGGTGATATAACCAATTGAACCTAGGGCCATGCAAATCAAAGCAACTCAAAAACAAAGTTTTAAGAAGCCAAGATGGATCAAAATCATGAATTTTTTGGAAAGAGATTTATAAGCAAAGGAAATGCTCAACTCTAAGAAGATTTTAGTTTGAAGTCATTTTCATACCTACAACTACCATAATGCTCACCAGTTGTTCTCAATTGAGCTTCAATAATGCAGCCACTTGCAATAGGCCATTATAGATAGATGAACCAAATTCAAATTCAATTATAAAATGATATCTAGACTAACCATATTTGCTTCTATAATATTCTATCCAATTTTCTATAGTGGTTTTCTATAATTGACTATAAATATTACATTGCAAGATTCAAATAAACAGCTTATAAATAATAGCAAGGACATTTTAATAAGGATAGGCTCTATAGTCCTTGCCTGGTATTGCATTGTAATCACTTTGTTGATCAATGAAGTGATAGTTGTTTGGTCTCCATTACTTTGCATTTACAAGTTTTATGTGAATTTCTCTAAGTCATTTTTGTTACACTTTGATGTTAGTTTATTCTGTTAAAGTAATTTCATCTGAATTACCTATTGGATTGCTAGCATTTAAATTCCTTGGAATGATTAGAGTTTGTATACATTTATTTTAAGTCATTTATGTTACATTCTACAATTGGTGTATTCTATTAAAGCACACAATGCCTATTGTATTTATAATTACATGGATCCTTAGAATTATTAAGATGAATTTAATGAGATTTATGAACCTATGAATGTAATCAATAATGATTGATCTATTAAGTATAATGTAAGTGATTGGATAGTGTGTTATTTTGTAAGATCCAATGCTATTACATTACCTCGAACATGTTTCATTTGTCTTTCTAACCCTTACTCTTTTCCTATCCCTTTTCTTGAATAAATCTAAAGGAGTCAACCTTCATTGTAGGTTCAAGCATTTGGTAACCTTATTTCATCCAATTGCTATACTTTGGCTAAAATCAATGGGTGCAACGTCTTTCCATAGCAATGGTAGATTTTAGTCCAATAAATATGAAACACAAAGGATATATATATATATATATATATATATATATATATATATATATATATATATATATATATATATATATATATATATATATATATAATATGTACTCTATAACTCATGAAAGGTGAACCAACACATTTTCATATATGTGGCCTTCTAACTCTTGGAAGGTGAATGACTATATTTCCATATAAGTAACCTTGCACATTCGATATGGTGGATTCATAGCACACCAAATATTCTATAAAGATAAAATCACCCCAATGTAAAAACCATTAGTGGATGAAATGTCATAACCTCACATATCTTATTAAATACTATGTATAGTGTTGTGGCTGATCCACAACACACCCCAAAATTGGGGACCCACCTTTTTTGCAGGCTTTCAAAGAAAATCTCGGTGACCCAGATGCTAAAAATCAAGAAAAAGGGGCAAAATTGCACAAGGAAGAAAAGTGTCGCGATATCGCGACATGTCGCGCCATCGCTGCCGAAAAATGAAAAGTGTCACGAAATCATGACATGTTGCTCCGTCGCAGCCAAAAATGAAAAAGTGTCACGAAATCGCGACGTGTTGCGCGGTCGCTGCCAAAATGAAAAAGTGTCACGAAATCGTGACATGTTGCTCCGTCGCGGCCCAGAGAGGAGAGAGAAAGGCAAAATGGAAAGGCGTAGAGAAATCGTGACATGTCGCAAAATCGTGGGTCAAACCAATCAAATAGGGCAAAGCAAAAAAATGTCACGAAATCGTGACAGGAAGCGGCAAACGGGGCACGAAGCAGAAAGGCGTAGCGAAATCGTGACGCGTCGCAAAATCACGGTCAACGTAGTCAGCGATAGCAGGTGGGCAAAACCATCGCGAAATCGTGACGTGTTTGATTTTTGTGGCTTGCAGGTGGGCGAAAGGCATGAAATATAAAATGGTAGCGAAATCATGACAAAAATGAGCCAAAGGCTACAAAGCCCGATAGTGTAGCAAAATCGCGACAAAAACTGACACAAAGCTCATAAGACAAAAATGGTAGTGAAATCATGCAACTTTTGAGAAAGCGTGGCACGTCACGACAAGTGAAGTAAAAGGTAGTGAATATCACGCAACTTTTGGAGGAAGCGTTCCAGAAAGCAAAAATGTCACGAAATCACAATAGAAAGTAGCGAAGGGGACATGGAGCAAAAAATGTCGCGATATCGCGACAGTCACGTGCCCCAAAGCGCAAGGTACGATGAAAAATGTCGCGATTTCATGACAAAGCGGTAAAAGGCATACCAAGTGAAAAACGTCACGATTTCATGACAGGTTGCAGCCAAAGGAGTGCCAAGTGAAAAACGTCGCGATTTCGCGACAGGTTGCGGTCGAGAGTGTACGGAGAAAAGCGTCGCAATTTCGTGACATGTCACGATTTCGTGACATGTCGCGTTTTCGCTGGGCAAGAAGGCAAGAAGGCTGTTGGCCAAAAAACGTCGTGATTTTGCTACCTGTCTCATTTTCGCTGTGTTGGTAGAGGAACAAGCTGCATGCATAAAGACATCATGATTTACATGGGGCCATTACGAAACATGCTGGAAATGCAGAACACGTGGCATACAGGTGTCAGAGTTGCAGAAGCGTTACATGTAACAGAAAATTTCGAACGTTTCGGCATCGAGCATGAATCAAAAGCAACGAAAAGGCGAGGAATTTGAAACGACGCATTCTAGGAGGTGAAACGAAGCGACGTAGGGTGAATCGAAGAGCCGTATCAGTTAGTATAAAATCAGAAGCACAGATCGATACAGGGGTTGGAAATTGCTGCTAGCAGAGTTGCAGAGACAAGGGCTGCATGCCATTCTGGGCCTGCACTTGGAGCAATTTCCTTCATTTGTTCTGGATTTGTTAAACCTGGAACATTCTGTCATTGTAATTGATATATCATTTTAATACAGAAATACAGAGAGTTGGCATCTCATTGATGAGAAAGAAGGAGTCATTTTTGCATGCATGATTTAATGTTTTATCTTTCCCTTTCAGATTTCTAGGCTTTTAGGTGAAGTTTAATGCAAGTGTTCTTGGTTGCTTCATGCGAATGTCTAAATCTGAAATTACATTAAAAACCCCAGAAACCCGCACCTAGCTTATCTGGATTGTGCGAATTTGCAGGTTCAATAGGTTAGGTTGCATGCAAAAACCTCATTATCTTCGGTTTTGTCAATCAGGATGGTCGCACTCTGGCCGTAGTTTAGTTTCATTTTCTTATTTGCATTTCTTTATTTTAATCCTTTATTTTTATTCCTGCATTTTTTTCATTGTCATTTAAATAAATAACTGAAAATCCATCAAAATCTAGGATCAAATAGATTCATTACTCAGATTTATTCACTTTGAGTCCATGGCAAATTCAAATTAAATTAAACCACAGTGCCCCTTGTTAACATCCACTTGCAACCCTAAGGTATTCCTAGCATTTAAATTGAACAACATCATTGGTAAACAAAGAGCCAGCATAACAGGAACCTTGGAGAAATTATTCTGTTATAATTTCTTTGCAAGCAGAGGATTTTGGGACTCAGATCCTACCGGAGAGTGTGCTTTCACAATTGGGTGAAAACACCACTCAACAGATTGGCGCTAGAAGGAGGGCCTGAATTGGTTTACTTTATTTTGATTTTCATACATGAGTAATATCTTTTTGATTTAATTTTGAAATCATCTCTTAAATCTCACAGACAGCTAAACTGTAGCTTTTGTTTTTCTTTTGGTTGCAGGTTTTCTTTGAAATAACCGAGGGTTTCATCAGGCAGGCTGGACCCACCGCGTCGTATTGCGACCAGGTCCCAAACAACCGGGGAAACCATTTTTCATGACCTTACGCTCACTGGTACTCCCAAGAATAAAACCAAGCAAGTCGTAAGCTTACCAGTCACAAAAGCCCTTTTTTCTCCAGGAACATCGAGTGGACCTACACCAGTGATACCCGTTGCCACTAGTGTTCCTATTGTCAGTAATATTTCCACTACTCTTGTAGGATTGTCTTCATCGATTTTGAGTCAAATGGCTCAACCTCCAGCAGCTCCTTGGTATGGAGCTAACAATATTCCTTTGAACATTGCAGGGGATATCCATGAAATCCCCAAGAACATAGAAATATTTTTGCCTAAATACAAACCAGATGGCCCAAGAATAGCGAAAGAACATATCCAAGCCTATAGGGATGTTTTAATTAGGCTGCAAGTCCAACATGAGGATGTGGCTTGCAGACTTTTCCCCATGAGCTTAGATCCAATAGCATATGAATGGTATATATGCTTGCCTACTGGTTCAATCACTTCATGGACGCAAATGGAGAATGCCTTTGTTAATCAATTTAGGTCACCCTTGGATCCCGCAACCATTTACAATCAGTTTATTACATGCAAAAGGGGCCAGGGGGAACCAATCAGAACATTTAATCAGAAATTCCAAAAGTGCTATAATAGAGCAGTTCGACATTTTGCCATCGATCCCGCAGTGGCTTTGCAGATATATTTTGGGGCATTGGACCCCATGACAGCCATGTTTGCAAGATGAAATCCTCAAGTCACCACGCTAGCTCTAGCCTATAATGAAGCCATGACCATCGAGCAGCAAATGACACCACAGGGCTATGGGTTTCCCCAGATGCCTATGATGGGACAATATGCTCCATATGGTCAAGCTCCCTTGGCAAATCAGATCATGGCACCACAAATGCCAAGCATGAACGCCTTCCCATATCAGCAACCGTATCCACCAGCACCTGCGTATGCACCCATTCCAATCCAACCAATTACATCCATTCCACCTATTCTCGCATTTTTGTAGAATAGTCAATCGACTATGCAAGGAACCAGCCAAGTTAATTCTCAAGCTATAGTTCCTTTCCCAAATCCAACTCCGATTCAGAGTGTCAATCCATACGGGAATCAAATTCCTCAAAACCCGACCCAAATGTTGAATCAAGACCCCACCAATTACGCAAATCCAACGGGGGTTAACAACAATGTGATTCCACCGAAGGAGATTTATTCAGAGGTCGAAGAGCTCAAGAAAATAGTTCATAAACTGAGCAATGACATGGTTCAAAAGTAGAAGTATGAATCCCATGCCCCTCACTCAAATCAAAATTTTAACAATAGAGGGAGACATTGGAACACAAAGCCAAACAATGGGGGAGTACCCGCTCCCATTGCTAATCAACTAGATACTTCTGCAGGACCTAGTCAATCCAATTCCCTTTTGAATCTTTCAGATTTGGCATGGGAAAGAGGGTGTAGGTTGCACAACACAAAAGAACACAATGAGAGGAATTGTCCTGAAATTGCTAGATACACTCATTGTCTTCAGGCACAAGTTGATGATTTGGAACTGGTATCAAATGAGGGTCCATCGCAACATCAAGATGATAACATTATGGTGATGGAAACTGTATATCATCAAGAAGGTGAGAGTGAGGAAGAAGAAGACAAAATTTTGGAACAGGAGGTGCAAGCTTTTCGAGATTTTAGAAAGGGGAATCATGGATACCATTTGAGAAGTAAATCTAAAGCCCCTAAAACCTCATCAACACCTCCAAACAACTCTATTCTTCCTCCGGATACTAAGGCAGATAATAATCCTCCTCCTCCACTCAGAAGAGAAATGTCTAATGACGTGTAGAAGACAAGTCAAATTCGAAAAACCAAACTATGACATAGTGGAGGATCTAAAGAAGTCCAAATCTAGCCTTTCGTTCTTGGACGCGGCTAGATTGCCTGGCCAAAAGGAGGCATTGATAAAGGCTCTGAACTCACCTGATCAAATGTGGAAGGGAAAAGGAGTTGAGTCCCATATGATTTTACGAAAGGAGAGACGGGATGTCCCGCCATTCTTATTGACTCGAGAATTGCGGGTAAGAATTTGCATAACTCGTTTGGTGGACACGGGTGCCACGAGCAACCTCATGCCTTCGGAGATATGTCAAATGCTGGGTCTGCAACCTGTTTCATCCAAATGCAAGGTCCTGCAATTGGACCGATCAGAGGTAAATGTGGTAGGGACCCTATATGATGTCAAAATTCAATTAAATTCTGAACCCAGGGTCCAGCAGGTTGTCGACATTCTGGTTGTTAATATCCCAAGTAGATATGGAATGCTACTTGCGAGGGATTGGATGAAAACTCTGAATGGCTATTTTTCAACAGACTGCTCACATATGTGGCTACCCTGGAAAGGAATTGCAAATCAAATCAGAGTGGAAAATGAACCGAGGCTTAAAGAAATCATAACAAAATTTAACAAGCCGAATGAAGTTCAATTTTTTGAGCCAGAACTGGGGGTTTATGCACTTGATGTTGAGGAAGCTACTGAAGAGCCTAAAAAGGAAACATATCATGGTGGCTCTTCTGAGGAAAATGATTGCACATGGTTGCTCAGGTTTGATGGATCAAAATCTAGACAGGGAGCAGGAGCTGGAGTCGAGCTCACTGGTCCAGGAGGTAAACCATTATTGGTCGCTTACAAATTGCAATTTCCTTGCATGAACAATGTGGCAGAATACGAAGCATTGATCTTTGGTTTACGTCTAGCATTGAGCAAGCATGTTAAATGCTTGAAGGTTTTGGGAGATTCTGAGCTGGTAGTCAAGCAGATCAAAGGACAGTATACATGCCGTGACAGGAGACTGAGCCTTTATAGAACTAGGGTTATGGACCTCATTGAGGAATTCGACGCATTCAATATAGCCCTTATTTCTAGAAAAGGAAATCGAATAGCAGACTCTCTTGCAGTCGTCGCGGGCATGTTAAACCCGGTTGACATAAAAAGGTGTAAAAAGTTCTCCATTGAATTGGTTCCTTGTCCATCAATACCCGACAATGTCAAGAATTTCTAGGTTTTTGAAAATGACAGACACATCTTCAAATTTGTCACGAACTCGGGTATTTTTGAAAATCAGGTGATTGATGAGGAGCAAAGGTGGCAAGATGAAACAGAAAACGAGAGTGAAACCGCATGTCAATCCAACAAAATACCTAAAGACGTGGTTTCATTGGAGAAAATGTTCGACGTGGGATACAAGACCAAAAAAGGAAAAAGAGTCCCACTCCCCAAAGATGCATGTGATTCAATTAATCTAGGGAGTGCAGACAATCCAAAGGAGGTGTACATTGCAAAGGCATGTACAGATGAAGAAAGGAGCAACATAATACAGGCATTGAAGCATTACATAGATTGCATTGCTTGGAATTACAATGAGCTGAAAACATACAACCAAGACATTATCACACATACCATCCCTTTGAAGCCAGACTCCAAGCCTTTTAGGCAAAGACAACGAGTTGTTAACCCGCTATTGGAGCCTTTGATCGAAAAGGAGGTCAAAATATTATTGGAAGCAAAAATCATTTTTCCTGTTAGGCACTCAACCTGGGTTGCTAACCTCGTTCCAAGAAGAAAAAGAGTGGAGAGATTAGGCTGTGCATAGATTTTTGAAATCTTAATAAAGCCTCTCAAAAGGATAATTATCCATTGCCATCAATTGATGAAATTCTACAAACGGTAAATGGATCTGAAATGATGTCCTTTCTTGATGGGTATTCTGGATACAACCAAATTCTTATACATCCAAATGACAGGATGAAAACAGCCTTCACCACCAAGTGGGGGACATTTGCATATAAGAGAATGCCATTTGGACTATTAAATGCTGGTGCAACATTTCAACGCGCCATGGACTATGCATTCAAAGGGCTTATAGGCAAATGTATCATCGTGTATGTGGATGATATTCTAGTATTCTCAAAAAAGAGAGAAGACCATGTCAAAGATTTGAAGAAAGTGCTTCAAAGATGCAGAGAACATGGAATTTCCTTAAATCCCAAAAAGTGCATTTTCGGAGTAACAGAAGGAAAATTGCTTGGTCACATCATTTCAAAAGAGGGCATATCCATCGACCCAGAAAGGATACAAGCTATCCAAAACTTACCTCTCCCAGGTAGTAAAAAAGAATTGAGATCTTTCTTTGGGCAGGTTAATTTTGTGAGGAAGTTCATCTCTAGCTTTGCTGAGATAGCCAAGCCTCTGAACAAGATGCTCAAGAAGGATGTAGAGGTCAAGTGGAACGAGGAAAGTAGGGTGGCCTTTCAGAACATCAAAGATGCCATTTCCAGAGCCCCTGTCCTCATAAGTCCAGACTATTCTAAGCCTTTCTATATTTATGCTTTCGCATCAGAACACTCTTTCGCGAGTGTCTTAACCCAGAAAGGTGAGGATAGTGCTGAAAACCCCATAGCATTTTTAAGTGCCCCTCTAAAAGATGCTCAATTAAGGTATTCAATCCTTGATAAGCAGATGTACGCACTTTTTAAAACGGTGAAAAAATTTAGACATTACATTGTGCACAGCAGAGTTATTGCCATCGTGCCTGACTCTGCTGTTAAGACCATGTTTTTACAAAACGAACTAGGTGAGAAAAGAGGGAAATGGATTTCCACCATCCAAGAATTCGATCTCGAAATCCAACCTATGAAACTAGTTCGAGGACAGGGACTGGTGAAGGCGATCGCTGAAAATAATCCGCAAATAACATGCCAATACTCGAATACATAATACATTGCTAAGGATGACTGGTATGTTGATATTGTGCAATTTTTATTGAATGGTAAGTGTCCTTCTAATCTGAATTCAACCCAGAGAAGAGCTTTAAGGCTTAAGTCTATCAATTATCTGATGAAATCTGGTGTTCTTTATAGGAAGAATCATGAAGGGATCTACCTGAGGTGCCTGAACAAAGAAGAAGCTGCCAGGGTGTTGCAGGAATTTCACGGGAAACATGGAACTGGTCATGGTGCGGCAAATGCTACAGCGCATCAAATCCTGAGAGCGAGGATACTACTGGCCCCACATTTTCAAAGATGCACATGCCCATGTACGATCTTGTCATATCTGTCAAGTGGCTGCCAATAGAGAAAGAAATGCAGCCATGCCATTACAACCTGTAGTTGAAATGAGACCATTTGCACAGTGGGGACTAGATTTCATTGGGGTTATTAACCCAAATTCTTTTGATTCTCATAAATTCATATTGACAGCTACAGACTACTGTACAAGGTGGACATAAGCGATTCCTACTAAACATGCCACCACAGACGTTGTAATAAAATTCCTTGAGGACCAAATTATAACAAGATTCGGAATGCCCGATTCTATTGTCAATGACAATGGTAAAGCTTTTATTTCTACGCAATTTGCAGATTGGGCATATGACAACAAAGTGAGCTTAAAATTTGCATCCAATTATTATCCTCAAGGAAATGGTTTGGCCGAATCTTCAAATAAAAATTTGTTGAACACTATTAAGAAATTGTTGGAAAAGAACCCTCGGGATTGGCACAGCCAATTGAAGTTTGCCCTTTGGGCAGATAGGACCAGAGTAAAAGAATCCATAGGGAATACTCCCTATCATTTGGTCTATGGGCAAGACCCGATATTTCTTGCAAATTTGAAGTTGCAGACCTTGCATTTCATACAAGAGTACTTGGGGACAGATGATCAAGTTGAAGCCAGGTTAAGTCATTTGCTGCACCTTGATGAAAAGAGATCAGAAGCCATGAATCACATGAATAAACACCAGGAAGTTATCAAGAGATGGTTTGACAGAAGGGCTAAAATCAAGTCCTTCAGAATTTCAGATTTGGTATTGCTATGGGACAAAAGACATGAGGAAAAAGGGGATCATCAAAAGTTTGATTGTCTTTGGTTGGGCCCCTATCAGATTTCAGAAATTCTCGAAAAAAATACCTTTAGGCTAAAAACTTTAGAAGGGAAATATTTTATGCTACCGGTTAATGGGCAGATTTTAAAGCATTATTTTAGCCCTTAGGTTATGAGATTTTGATGTTATTCTTTTCGGTTTTGGTGGAGTTTTTCAGATGTTGTTTTCATTTTTTAGGATTGTTAGTCTAGTTAGGATTTTGGTTGTGGGTTTGATTTCAATTGACAATTTTTGTTTATTTTTATTAAAAAAAAAAAAAAGAAAAAAAAAGAGAATAAAATTGAGATGTCAACTTATGCTTAGGACTAGGAGAATATGAAATATTGGAATTGTCTTGTATAAGCTCCACAAGTCACACAAACATTTTAAGTTATATCGTTTGAAACTTGTGATGCATGAAGTAGTCAGTTTTGTATGGCAAATAATTTCATCTGCAATTCAAGAGATAATGCATTCATGTCACATCTCACTTTACATATACATTCCATCTTAGTTGCATATGCATCTTAGGTACAAATCATTAAAGTATGTCAAATCCTCTTAGGGTTGTGTTATAACATAAATGTAAGAAAAATCCTAAGGTTGGAAACTGAGTCTTGAGATATCTAGAACCAAGCACGTCTTATACATTAAAAAGGATCTTGAGCAAAATGATCAAAACCTAACTTGGAAGAAAAGGTTGGGCGAAAGAGGTTTTTCATGTCTATCCTATTATGCAACATGATCCTTAAAACAGTGGTTTTGACCACTTCCATAAAGCTTAAAGCCTAAAATCAGAGTAGTAAGGATAGGGTTAAATCCTCATCAAACTTAGGTTGAGGATCCAACTCCCCAAAGCTTTGATTTGACCTACATGGAGTAGTAAGGATAGGGCATAAATTCTCATCTCGCTTAGGTTGAGAATCTGATTCCCCAAAGCTCTTATGTCTCATTTCATAATAAGTCTTGGATTGGAAGGATCGTACTACTTGTCCTCTGCAAAGGATGGGTAGTCATCCCCAAGGTCTAAGCAATAAATTAATATTTTCCATTTTTATCCAAAGCTTGGATTGGAAGGATCGTACTACATGTCCCTAGCAAGGATGGGTAGTCATCCCCAAGGTCCAAGAAGTAAATTAATAATTTTTCCCATCTCATATTTATTTTGGATTGGAAGGATCGTACTACATGTCCCTAGCAAAGGATGGGTAGTCATCCCCAAGGTCCAAAGAAATGAAGATAAGTTTTGGATTGTGGGGTTAAGTATGCCCATGCATGGCAACATGTCTTGTCTAAAAAACAAGACCATTGATTGTCCAAAGGGTTAGACTAGCATGACCATTTCTTCCATAATTGGTTAAATTATTTTTCTCAAAGTGAGGTAATGAACTCTAAATCAGAATAGTAAGGATAGGGTTAAACTCCCATCTCGGTTAGGTTGGGAGTCTGATTCCCCAAAGTTCTGATTTCACATTCACTTGCACATGGGTTCAAGATAGTAGGGACTCATAACCAACTTTGGGATATAATAAAACAATTCATTAGTGGATCCTAAGAGGGTTTGGCAATCTTGAATGTTTGTACATGATACTAGAAGAAAGACTATGCCTTTTATAAAAGCAAAATCTCCTAGCATATTCATTAGGTTACACAAATCATTCACAATCTCACATGCATTCATGTAAAACTGACAATGGAATGTTGATCAATTTCAAACGATAGGGAATGAAATTCATTGCACACACTGAGCTAATACTTGATGATTCTGATGATTCATGTACTTCTGATCTTTGGGCATTTGTTTATATTGCTTATGTGCTAACACATGTTTTCGAGTTTGTATATGTTTCAGGTTGGGTTCTCACTAAAATGCTCAAGAGCATTTGACAGCAGAGTCGCCATTTGTTGTGGCTGATCCACAACACACCCCAAAATTGGGGACCCACCTTTTTGCAGGCTTTCAAAGAAAATCTCAGTGACCCAGATGCTAAAAATCAAGAAAAAGGGGCAAAATTGCACAAGGAAGAAAAGTGTCGCGATATCGCGACATGTCGCGCCATCGCTGCCGAAAAATGAAAAGTGTCACGAAATCGTGACATGTTGCTCCGTCACGGCCGAAAATGAAAAAGTGTCACGAAATCGCGACGTGTTGCGCGTCATGAAAATGAAAAAGTGTCACGAAATCGTGACATGTTGCTCCGTCACGCCAAGAGGAGAGAGAAAGGCAAAATGGAAAGGCGTAGCGAAATCGTGACATGTCGCAAAATCATGGGTCAAACTAGTCAAACAGGGCAAAGCAGAAAAAACATCACGAAATCGCGACAAGAAGCGGCAAACGGGGCACGAAGCAGAAAGGCGTAGCGAAATCACGACGCGTCACAAAATCATGGTCAACGAGTCGACGACGAGAGTGGGAAAACCGTCACGAAATCATGACGTGTTTGATTTTCATGGCTTGTAAGTGGGTGGAAGGCATGAAATATAAAATGGTAGCAAAATAACGACAAAAATGAGGCAAAGGCTACAAGGCCTGGTAGTGTAGCGAAATCGTGACGAAAACCGACACAAGGCTCATAAGTCGAAAATGATAGCGAAATCGTGAGGTGACCAAATGGATCTAAAAGATCAATTTCATGCAACTTTTGGAGGAAGCGTTCCAAAAAGCAAAAACGTCGTGAAATCATGATAGAAAGTAGCGAAGGGGGCATGAAGCGAAAAATGTCGTGATATCGAATAGTATCATTTCGAGCCGGTAAAGCAATGCGAAAGTGAAAAATGTCACGATTTCGCGACAGGTTGCAGCCAAAGGAGTGCCAAGTGAAAAAACGTCACGATTTCATGACAGGTTATAGCTGAAAGCATATCAAACAAAAAAATGTCACGATTTCGCGATAGGTTGTGGCCGAGAGTGTACAGAACAGAAAGGCGTCGTGATTTCGTGACATGTCGTGATTTTGTGACATGTCGCATTTTCGTTGGGCAAGAAGGCAAGAAGGCTGTTGGCCAAAAAATGTCGCGATTTCGCTACCTGTCTCATTTTCGCTGTGTTGGCAGAGGAACAAGCTGCATGCATAAAGACGTCACGATTTACATGGGGCCGTTACGAAACATGCTGGAAATGCAGAACACGTGGCATACAGGTGTCAGAGTTGCAGAAGCGTTACATGTAACAGAAAATTTCGAACGTTTCGGCATCGAGCATGAATCAAAAGCAACGAAAAGGCGGGGAATTTGAAACGACGCATTCTAGGAGGTGAAACGAAGCGACGTAGGGTGAATCGAAGAGCCGTATCGGTTAGTATAAAATCAGAAGCGCGAGATCGATACAGGGGTTGGAAATTGCTCGCTAGCAGAGTTGCAGAGACAAGGGCTGCATGCCATTCTGGGCCTGCACTTGGAGCAATTTCCTTCATTTGTTCTGGATTTGTTAAACCTGGAACATTCTGTCATTGTAACTGATATATCATTTTAATACAGAAATACAGAGAGTTGGCATCTCATTGATGAGAAAGGAGTCATTTTTGCATGCATGATTTAATGTTTTATCTTTCCCTTTCAGATTTCTAGGCTTTTAGGTGAAGTTTAATGCAAGTGTTCTTGGTTGCTTCATGCGAATGTCTAAATCTGAAATTACATTAAAAACCCAGAAACCCGCACCTAGCTTATCTGGATTGTGCGAATTTGCAGGTTCAATAGGTTAGGTTGCATGCAGAAACCTCATTATCTTCGGTTTTGTCAATCAGGATGGTCGCACTCTGGCCGTAGTTTAGTTTCATTTTCTTATTTGCATTTCTTTATTTTTAATCCTTTATTTTTATTCCTGCATTTTTTCATCGTCATTTAAATAAATAACTGAAAATCCATCAAAGTCTAGGATCAAATAGATTCATTACTCAGATTTATTCACTTTGAGTCCATGGCAAATTCAAATTAAATTAAACCACAGTGCCCCTTGTTAACATCCACTTGCAACCCTAAGGTATTCCCAGCATTTAAATTGAACAACATCATTGGTAAACAAAGAGCTAGCATAACAGGAACCTTGGAGAAATTATTCTGTTATAATTTCTTTGCAAGCAGAGGATTTTGGGACTCAGATCCTACCGGAGAGTGTGCTTTCACAATTGGGTGAAAACACCACTCAACATATAGTATACTTTATTTTTTGAGCAATAAAATCATTCTATTATTTTTCTTATATTTATAAGTTCATATTTAATAGTCTATTATTTTTTAATTGCAATATTTCTTGACCTTTCATCAGTAAAAATTTTGAGTTTTAGATTATTGGTGTCAAACCAATCTATTTTTTAAGTGTATGTTCACAAACACAAGATTAGAATATTAAAATTTTAGGTATTATATGTGAAATCTATCTAATTATACCTTCTCCTATTCCAAACAATCTCATATGGAAACTAGAATGGATGATATTGAGACAATTGATCCTTTCAAGGATATTTTGAATGGATTCCTCATGAAATAAAGGAATGGGATGATGGATCCATTTGCTCAAATTCTTCAATGGACCCCTAATGTAAATTTCACAACCTCATTTACATAGCCTCTCACTATTCGTGCATGGTGTAATGCTTCCACATCTTTTAATATATATGTAAATTTTTATATTCTTATTTTTTAAGGAAAAATCAATACTCATGCCCTAAAAATTATGTTGTATTAGTTATATTTATCCTTCTTCATAAATAAATTCACCAATAATTAGAAGGTCACTTTTTGACTCTTGAAATTTTCATTATGTATTTGAAATTAGTGGGAAGCATATTGTAACAGGATCAAGGAGAAAAATAAATATGAAGTAGTGTTCACATAGGATTATTTCATGGAAGCCATAAAAGAAAATAATTATCTTATGGGATCCTATGAAGATCAATACATGTAATGGTAATTATTATTTCAAGACAAAGACTATTTTATTCTAGATTATACTGGTGCTTTCTATTCTATAAAAATAAATCTAGGTTCTTAAGATACTAAAAGACATTGAATCCTCAAGTACCATAATGGGATGCAATGGTACATTTGTAAGTACATGGGTCTACTTGAATTTAAGATATTGAGAGAGGCATATACACTTATTTTCAAGTAGGAGCATAAGAAGAAAATATAAATTGAAAACAAGGAGAAAATAATAAGATCCATAACACAATACTAGCTAAATAAATGCAATGGTGACACTTCAAAGAATCAAGACAAAAGGGATCATTCCAAAAATTAAAATTGGAATAAGAATAAATACTATGAAGAAAATAATCACCTAATGGAAAAAATGACAAGTGGTATGATTGTCACAAGAGCAAACAACATTCAAATAAGGAGTGTTGACCAATTTAATTATTGTTTCTTGAGATGCAACCCTCTACATCCACTACAAAACTAACCCCACATCCATTGGCTAAATATAGAGGGAAGAATATCATGGGAAGTTGAACCAAATGTGACCATTTCCACCACATGTTACACTAAAGAAGTCATAATTGATGGGCCTAATATTTCCCACATTAATTTTCAAACTAGGATTACAAGTTTTAAAAGAGATATCCTTTGTATGAGCCAATGAAAAAAGTTTATACAATTGAGTGGTTCTATTTTCTACACCTACAACTAAAAATATAAGAACTAGAAATTACTAAAGAAACACCTATAGCTACTACAAAAAGAAATAGAGCCTACCTACAACCTAATTCCTAATTCAATATACGAGGTTAAAACAAGGCAGGCCCAACCTAGATAGCCTAAATTTGAATTCATCCCAACAACTAATTATTTATCAACTACAAAAATTATTAACATAATTATAGGGCATAATAATTTTAGCATAAAAATAGGAACAACAATTTCTATCAAAATAATAATCTATTCATATTAGAATTTATTTAGGCAAAAATACCTTACAAATGATAATGTCTAAAAGTGAGCAAATCAATTCCCTATTTTTATGGTCTAGACAAGTTCAACTTTTCTAACCCCTATTACAATTTCAGATGTCTAATTTATATACATTCCCCTATTCCTATATTTTTTAGCTTCGAACAACCTATATTAAAATAGATTACATTCTAAAAATAGATCTAACAAGTTTAACATTGGAATAGCAATCATCCCTAATATTTCTCAAATGGAAGAGAGACTCTAACAACTGCTTCTCTATTTGGCTTAAGATAATTTTATTCTATCTTTCTAGCTTTTAGTTCATGATTTCAAGGGATTAGGTGTGGCTGACATCCTAAATTTTGAGGTACCTTGACTAGAGTATCCAAGTATTCTCTGTAAACTATAATTCCATCTATTGCTAGCTGAAAGCACGAGGATACGAAAACAAAAAGGAGAAGCCAAGACGCGATGTAAAACGAAACAAAAGATAACACCAAATCCTATGAATTGAAAGTGCATGAAAGGAGAGAAGCATAAATGAATAAAAACCACATAAAAAGCCAATATGGAAGACAACCCTTTTTATTAATATATTTCTAAACTCGTTTACAATCCGCCTCCTCCCTTTTCAAGGGCTAGGAGCGTTAAAAGTGTTCTTGTCACATCCACAGATGGTATTCCTTCTTCCACGTGCCCACATGTAGAATGGGCAAACCAAACATCGCCACCGCTTGCTTGATGAGTCTTGACTCCTTGCTGCTCCTCTAAGGTTGAGATCCTATGTTCAAGGAAATAGGAAACAATCAGTAGCACCTGTAGATAAAATAAGACATGCAATCCCCAAGCCTACGATTAGTGAATGCAAAAAATGAATAAAACGGTAACTAAAATAGATCCAAATGTACTGAAAACCTGACAGGGGCATCAGGACATTACCAAGAGGGCACTGCTATTGGAACAGTCAAAAAATTAGCCACATATTTGCATTCACTCTGGGGCAGGATGAATAGACCTACAATAAAGTGTCAAAAAATGCAGTCCCAAATGTCACATCCGGGAAGCTCCAAATCACCTAAAAATTTGGGGGTTAGCTAACTGGGGATATTTTGGGAAGACCCAGAAGGTCAGATTTTCCCAATTTGGCCTCTATCACCAAGAATTTGATGATGCTACCTGCATGTTAGTAAATGCGGGAAATGATAAAAACATGATAAAAAATGCTCAAAATGATGTGAAATTTGAATGACAACCTATTTAAGTAATATAGAATTAGATGCAAAAATTATAGAAAGGAAATCTGCCACAAATTTCTATTTGCTCTGGGGTGGGGCGATTAGAACTGTGATAGTTTAGGGGATGCCCGAGGGCAGGACGCCCATCGTTTGGGACTTTGTTTCGGCACCAATCCACTTGGGATAGGTCCAAAACCTCTTATGGGGTTGTGTTAGAAAATTTTGTGGGATATTGTGGCAAAATTTTAGGGTTTGGGTCCAGATTGCGCTTTCAATAATCACCCAATAACCTCCCTCCAACAAAGAGATCAAGGATGTAAAAGCACAATCAATGGGTGAGGATATAATTTGGCAGCACTTCTTTGCTCCAAAGGCTCCTCTCTGTCTCTTTTTTTTGGGTGAGAATACTCACCAATTTATAGACCTAGGGTCTCTTTTTTTTTAATGTGCATGCAAGGGCACCACTTGAGTTGATTGTCCTATTTTGAGAGAAAATATTATTCCCTGATTTAGAGTCTCCTTGCATGAGGTTTCTAAAATAAATACATGCATGACTGAAGTCTCTCTTCTTGATTTGAAGTTGTTCCTTGCAATTGCATGTCTTGAAGTTGCAGTTAACTGGCGGACCTGTCAAGGTTTGACTTTTTTCTAGTCAAACCTGCTATTCGCCTCACCCTGGGGCGAATGCTGCTATTCGTCCCAAGGTGGGGCGAGTAGGGAGCAAAGTGCCAAATTGACCATTGACCTTCCAAACTATTGTTGGGAGTGGTTAGGACCACTGTTTAACCTCTAGGGGCTGCCCTAGGGGCTGTGTGTGTCAATGTGATCGATGCTTGGTGTCACATAATTGAATTGGTGTTGTTTTGGTGTCTACAGATGCCCCTTTTTGAGAAGCGTTGTGCAAGGCACAACTCTGAGAAAAAATAGATAACCAAAGCACTAATGATTAGGGTTTCTCAGTAACCTAACCAACTCTTGATGTCCCAAGTATGGAAAGGGGCATGCATTCTTAAATCATTGCTTCTGACGAGCTAAGGAACTTAATTCAAGTGTTAACCTTTTTCGGTGAGGTGTTACTTGAGCTTGGACATTGATTAGTCATGAATAAGCAAAGGGCACAACCTTTTGTCTATGGGAACCTTGAGTTCATGATTCACGAATACCAAGTGTTTGATCAGCTTGTGATTATTGCTTGTTTGCAGCCCCAAGCAGAGGTGTGATTGTCTTTATCAATGATCCTTTGAATGCATGTTATTTCCTTGATTGGGTGTGTTGTTGTTGATTGGTGACTAAGTGTGACTACCCCCTCAAGCGACGAATTGATGAGGGAATGACCAACATGAGAAAAGCGACGAGTCGCTTGACCCAAGATGACTTATGTAAGGGTGCCTTCAGTTGTTTACCATTGAATGCTTAAATAGTTTTTGAACATTCTGACCTATTTTTGGTGGGTTTTAACCCTTTTTGTGACGCATTTTGGAGCTAAAATTGTCAAGAATCCGTCCTCCCGTGGAGTGGTCCAGCTATGGTAGCCTTCTTAGGGAGTAGGATAGTGAAAATTTGTAACCCCAACATTTTTTTTGGATGCCAATAATGTCAGGCGCAAAGGCGCCTTCATTCGGCAATGTTATTGTTTTTTTTTTTTTTGGTTGGGTTTTGACCTATTTTGTGACATCATTTGGGGATAAAATTCTTGACAATCCATCGTCCCGTGGAGCGGTATGACTATGGTAGTATTCTTAGGGAGTAGGATAGTGAGGATTTGTGACCCCGATGTCTGTTTTGCATGCCCGAAATATCAAGTGCAAAAGCACTCTTATCGGACACTTTTTTTGCTTGTTTGTGGTGCATTTTGTGCAGTTTTTGCTATTTTTGAAATTTTTGCTCTATAATCGTTCTTGGGTGGGACAAATACCAGTTTAGTATTCATCCCAGGGTGGGATGAGCGCTAACCAGAGTGCTCATCCCAGGGGAAATGATTACAGGCTTAAAAATCCTATTTAAGGGTCAAAACTAGGTTTTGGGCTCATTTGCATTTGTTTTTCCTAACGATTTGGAGCTCTGAGGAGGAGGAGGTCAAGTTTGTGAAGCGAAGCGCTGTCAAAATTTTCTTGCCACCATGAGTTCACGGATAGGATCATCAAGCGGCAGAGCTAAAGCGAGACCAGTGAGTGCTCTTCTGCTTTATTTTGTTTGTGTTATATGTTACAGTTTTTAAAACCGTAATTTGTTGTTGTCCTTTTGTATTTGGTTTTTGAAATTAAAAATGATACCCTAAATAGAAGTTGTTTTGTTATTATGTGTGAATTTTTGTGTTATGGATTCATTAAAACTTAGGTTGAAACCCTAGTGGAAACCATGTTTTTTTTGTATTTGTTGTAAACTAAAAGAAACCATAGTCTATCAAAAATTAAAACTTAGCTTAAAACTTAGTTTAACCCTAGTTAAACAAATATCAACAGTTAGTTTAAAACTTAGCTAAAAAACTTAGTTTAGAACGTAAATTAAAACTTCGCTTAACACTATTTTAACAAAGATCAAAAATTAGGTTAGAAACGTAAGGTAAAACTAAGCTTAAAAACGTAACTCAACCCTAGTTATTTTTTGTTGTTTTTGTTTGTTTTTAATTTATCAGTTTAGAGTTAAAAACTCTAGAATTGACATTATTTTTTTGATTTTTTTTTGTTTGTTTTTAATTTATCAGTTTAGAGTTAAAAACCCTAGGAACTGAAAATTTATTTTTGAAGTGTTTGTTTGTTTAATTTATCAGTGTAGAGTTAAAAACCCTAGAATTGACAAATTATTTTTTTGAATTTTTTTGTTTGTTTTTAATTTATTAGTTTAGAGTTAAAAACCCTAGGAACTGAAAAACCGTTTTTTATTTTTTGTGTTTTGTTTAATTTATCAGTTTAGAGTTAAAAACCCTATGACTGTCAAACGGTGTTTTTGAATTTTTTTGTATTTTTAATTTATCAGTTTAGACCGTTAGATTGAAAAATCCTAGGACTGAAAAATTGTTTTTGAAGTATTTGTTTGTTTTTAATTTATCAGTTTAGAGTTAAAAACCCTAGGACTAACAAATTATGTTTTGAATTTTTTTGTTTGTTTTTAATTTATCAGTTTAGACTTAGATGTAAAAACCCTAGGACTGAAAAATTATTTTTGAATGTTTTTGTTTGTTTAATTTATCAGTTTAGATTTAGAAACCTTAGGAACTAAAAAATTATTTTTTGAATGTTTTTGTATTTTTGTGAATTTTGTCGCTCGTTATTTGTCTGTTTTTAGCTGTACATTGTTTTATGCATTGCTATATATTTTTTATGGTTTTAATTTTTTTTGTTGTTTTCTTGTGCAGGTTGT
Source organism: Wollemia nobilis (assembly GCA_028583015.1). Lineage (NCBI taxonomy): Eukaryota > Viridiplantae > Streptophyta > Pinopsida > Araucariales > Araucariaceae > Wollemia > Wollemia nobilis. The sequence goes on from JAQPPZ010001125.1 coordinate 13,131,604, forward strand.
GAAGAGTCGATACCGTGTGCCCATGGTTTTCACTAAAGCGTGTGAGGCGTTGACTTTGGCTGACTAGGAGTGGCTTGATGCCCTTGGGCTTAAGCAGGTGACTCGACTGGAGCCTATGGTCGGGGATCGGGCCTATATGATAGCCCTGATCAACTTGTGGGATCCCTGGACCAACACCTTCCATCTCCCAATAGGGGAGATGACGGTGACCTTGGAGGATGTCTATCGGATTCTACGAATTTTGATAGATAAACTATCGATCAGGACAATGCCACGGGATCAAAGGACAGCAGTGTTGACACGCTACTTCAAGTGTGGGGAGGAGTTGGGTGTGGACAGTCCAGTGGAGAGGGCAGAGGGTGACTACAAAATTGGTGGCATTTTGGTTTGATGCTGGTTAGAGATGGGTGTGTTGGGAGTGAGGCACGCCATACTAATGGGCCTCATTTCCAACATGCTGCTACCCAATTCTTCGGGTGCGAGGTTCCCTTGGAACCTGTTGGAGGTGGTGTTTAGGTTGGTGGAGTGTCCTATGGAGGCACCTATGATCATGAGATGGGGACAGACTCTGCTGGCACAGCTCTATGATGAGCTATACAAGGTCCGCTGCCAGAGGCAGAAGGGGATTCGATGTAGCTATCTACTGCAGTGCTGGGCTTGGCAGCACATAGTGATGGAGAGGTCAGTTGGGTTGTCATGGATGACTCAGGTGGAGATGGTAGATCGAGAGATTGGATACGGGGAATTTTGGCATAGGTCTGAGGAGTAGGGATAGAGTCGACAGTGGGTAGGTGTCGTAGGGCACTATGTCAATGCCTTCGCTCGGCTTGCTCTAGGGGAGGTTTTTTGGCACCCCTATCGAGATCGTCTAGCCTGGCCTAAGGTTGGAGAGTGGCTATAGAGGGTTCACATGGGGAAATGGCTAATTGGGCAGCATGGTATTGAGTAGGAGTTCTTCTCGTATGGTCGGATGACACGACAGTTTAGGGTGTGCCAAGGATTGCCTGATGAGCCTGTGAACTATCAACGTCGAGGGGACGAGAGGACTTTGGTCTGGTCAGTCATTGCATTGCTAGGTGAGGACTCAAATACAATGATTGATATCCTAAACATGGATGACATCAGGGTTACCGTTGAGTATGACCAGTGGTGGACTTTGCAGTGATGGTGAGGCGAGGGGCCTCTAGGGGGCGCAGAGGCACCAGCAGCAAGGGGTGATGATGTAAAGGCATCAAGAGAGTGCTGGGGGGTTTCACTCGAGGATGCGAACATGGTAGAGGTGGATGATTTTGGGGGGGATTTTGGGGTTTTAGATCAGCAAAAGATGCAAGATGTCCCAAAGCAGTGGGAGCCAGAGTAGGCTACTATTTCAGAGATTCCAATGCCTCAGGCAGTCTCAGGGGACATGGAGGTAGGGTTGTGCACTTAGAATGCATGATTGGAGGGGCTACTCCAAAGGCAGGATTAGGAGCTTGGGGATGCATTGCAGGAGATGTATCTCCTACGAACGCATCTAGCAGAGAAGGAGAATGCATGGGCTGCATACCGTCAGTATGATGGAGACACAGATGCTACACAAAAAAGATATCTTCTATGGACGCAGCTGTCAAAGAAGTAGAAGGCATTGGCACAGCGTGATGATGTAGTAGCTTTATATCGTCAGTGGGAGACTGAGTGGTTTTGGTTCCAGATGGATTTGGAGGGAGAGATTATCTACCTCGGGGGGCGGATACCTAAGCCCTCTAGAGGTGAGTCTTTGTGTTGGATGATGGGTAGTGATACTGAGCAGTCAACATCATCTCATCGTTGGTGATTGGATGAGGGGGGTGCTAGTGATCATGATGCGGGGGCGAGTAGCAGCCGCCCTGAGAGGTCCCATAGGACCCACACCATGAGGGGTAGTTCTCGTCGCATCGATCCTATGTGATCATGGTGGCCGATGCCCTAGGCTTGGTGTTTTTGAGTTTTTGGCTTTGTTACAAGGTCAGAGGACCGGTTTATTATAGCCTGTGGGCATTTTTGATGATATATATACAGATGACTTTCTTTGTGTTTATGCACTTTTCATGGTTTTTATTTTTATTTATGCATAGTTATTTATGCTGATGTATGCATGTGGTATTATCTGATGGTGATGTATGTAATGAAATGTACCAGTTGTTTGAACATGTAGTTAAGCTTTTCAAATATTTAGATATTTTAACTAACTAGCCAAGACTGTACATTTATCTCGCAAGACTTTTGAACAAGGTATAAATCAGACTTGAGTTTGACCAAGTTATTTCACATCTTTGTGTGTGCAATTGAGTTCGTTTATGTGGTATTTGTCAGGATAACGCCAGTGCCAGATAGGTTGTCAACCAAACCTGTATTGAGGATCACCTAATTAGCTCCACTAACTCTGTTGTTGTATTTAGTAATATTAATCCACAAGACAATCTAAGGTACCATAAGCTAGCTCATCCACATGCAAACATTGGTCTGCTCACACACAAAGCTAATGTGATAGACATATCGTCATGCGTTTAGGATACCGCCATTTCCAGGTAGGTTGTCCACCAAACCCATAATGAGGATCACCTAGATGGTTTTCGAATTCTAAGAATTCTAGGGATTCAAGATCAGGCATCTTTTATTTGCTCAACGTGTTAGGTGCTCGTATACATAGTGATGAAAATCACTGTTTATTTGTGTTTTTTTTGTTTTTATTTTTGAGCAAGGATTTTGAATATGAATGATATAGAACAGGATTCTACTCAAACATTTGACGCAACAATAAAAATGATTTTATTTTAATATTTGCCCTTCAATAATCGTAGCAAGCCAAAATACATAATAGGCACTAGTAATTTATAGAGAATGGAAAAGAAAGGATGGAGGGATAAGGTGGTTGGAGAGATAGCGGGAAGGAGTTGGAGGGATAAGAAGAATGGAAGGCGCAGAGGGATAAGGAGAAAGAATATAGGAGAAGAAATAGGGAGTTAGGGAGAATAGGATAGAGGGATAATCTGTCGACAAAGCTTATCGACAAAGGATAGAATAGGAAACCCTATTCACACTTAGGACTAGAAAAAGATTTTTCTAAGACACTTAAGTAAAAACCCTATTCACACTTGCAACATTCTCCCCCTTAAAGTTGAGAGAACTGACTACATAGTCTCTCAGATTTATAAATTGAGCTTTAGTCATCGCCTTGGTGAAGATGTCCGAGACGTTCTCCAAAGTGTGACAGTATTGAAGCTCAACAATTTCATGTTCCACAATATCTCTGATGAAGTGGTACTTCATATCAAAATGCTTCGTTCTGCTATGGTGGATAAGATTATATGCCAACTGAATGGCACTGATGTTGTCACAGTAGATTCTGGTTGGACCACTTTGCTATTCTCCAATCTCTTCTAGTACTTTCCTTAGCCACAAAGCTTGAGTACTTGCATAAGTAACTGCTATATATTTAGCTTCTATTGAAGATAGCACTACTATTGTCTGCTTTTTGGAACTCCAAGTTATTAGTCCTGATCCAAGACTAAAACAATTTCCTGATGTTGAATTCCTGTCATCAATATTGCTACCCCAATCACTATCGTTGAAGCCTACAAGCTTGATAGTGTTACATTTATGGTATTGGATTCCAAAATCCAATGTACCTTTCACATATCTCAAAATTCTTTTAGATGCCTGCAAATGCAGCTCAGATGGGTTAGCCATAAATCTAGAAACTAGAGATACGACATCTCTGAATATCCGGTGCGGTGTTGGCGAGAAACATCAAACTCCCAACCATGCTTCTGAAAGTGGTCACATCAACTTTTGGTGCTCCATCATCTTTGCTTAATTGGATTCCATGTCCAACTGGAGTTGCAACTGGTTTGCAATGCTCCATAGCAAATTTCTTAATCATATCCTGAGCATACTTATGTTGACATATGAAGATCCTTGTATCTGACTGATGAACCTCCATTCCAAGGTAATAGTGCATTAAGCCAAGATCCTTCATCTCAAACTGTGTCATCATGGAGTGTTTGAACTCCATATTCATTTTTTCATTACTACCCATAAAAATAAGATCATCCACATACAAGCAAACTATGAGAATGTCATTACGTTGCTTTAGGTAGTAGAGTGTGGGTTCATTTTTGCTCCTGGTGAACCCATAATCTTTGAAGTACCCATAAATGCGTGAGTACCAAGATCTTGGTGCCTGTTTAAGACCATAGAGTGCCTTCTTCAATCTGTAAACAAGGTGTTCCTTACATTGCTCTTCAAATCCTTGTGATTGCTCAATGTACACTTCTTCTGTCAAGTAACCATTGAGAAATGCACTATTTACATCCATGTGTTGGACTTTCCATCCTTTGTGTGCAGCTAAGGCAAGAACTGTTCTGATAGTCTCCTATCTGGCTATAGGAGCAAAATTCTCTTCATTATCAATTCCATATTTTTGAGTAAAACCCTTTGCTACTAATCTTGCCTTGTGCCTCTCAATGCTTCCATCAACATTAAACTTGGTCTTGAACATCCATTTATAGCCAACACATAATCTGTGTAAAACGGATTCCATTTCACTAGCTTGACTCCTAGTGTATCTTCTTGAAAAATTTTTATCCAACATCTGAGATGATGGATGATACTGTAGAGTTCTCTTACCTTTGGATGGTAAATCAATGTCCATTGGTGAGGAACTTACTGATCACTGTAGAGAAGGACTTGGTGAAGAAGTTGAATCTGAAGATGGACTTGGAGGATGTGTTGGAGGAGACTGCTTTCCTTTCTGTGGGAGCTGCGGTTGCACCTGTTGAGCAACTATATCAGTGGCTTCAACATCACTGAATATTTGGGGCTTACCCCACTCTCCCCCTTCATCAAAAATCACATCCCTTGAAATCACTATCTTTTGAGTCGTAGGATTGTAGAGTCTATAACCCTTTGTGTTTTCACAATATCCTACAAAAATGCATGCTTGACTCTTTGGATCCAGCTTCTTTCTTAGCTCATCAAGAATGTGAGCATATGCCAATGAACCAAATACTCTAAAATACTTCACATTTGGTTTCTTACCATACCAAGCTTGGTAATGTGTCTTCCCTTTCAGACTTGAAGTAGGACTTCTGTTCAAGATGTGAACACTAGTCCTTGTTGCATCTCCCCAATATGAATTACTCAAATGCTTTGTCTAAAGCATTGATCTTGCCATCTTCACAATGGTGCGATTCTTCCTTTCTGCTACACCATTTTGCTGTGGAGTGTAGGCAGTTGTGAACTGCCTTTTGATGCCATGATGTTTACAAAAATTCAAAAACTAATTAGAGGAGTATTCTCCTCCTTTATATGATCTAAGACATTTTACAGAATATCCACTCTCACTTTCAACTTTTGCTTTAAAATCAACAAAGCATGCAAATGCTTCATCCTTATGCTTCAAAAAATATATCCAACACATTCTTGTGCAATCATCAATAAAAAGTAGGAAGTAAGAGTGGTTACCTAGACTCTTGGTCTGCATCGTACCACAGATATCTAAATGCACTAACTGGAGTGGATAGCTGGCCCGCCATGCTTGTCCATGAGGAAATTTTGATCTGGCATGCTTGCCCAAGGCACACCCTTCACAGACTTCCTTACTATCTTGAATTTTGGGAAGTCCAGTTACCATTGCTTGTGAAGTTATCATTTTCAAGCTTGCTGAATTCAAATGACCATATCTCAAGTGCCATAGGACACTTGGATTGGTAATAGCAACATTTGCTAACTTATTTCCTCCTGGCTGGTCAAACTTTAAAGGGAATAATCTATTCTTTGACATTGGCACTTGTGTAATGATTCTATTACTATTGTTCTTGTCAAAAATGGTGCATTTACCCTCATCAAAAATCAACTTGTAATTCTTTTCTAGCATTTGACCAACACTTAAAAGATTGTGTTGAAGATGGGGTGTGTAATAGATATCACTTACTTGCTTGATGCCTTCTTTCGTTGGAACCTCCATGGCTCCAATGCCTTCAACTGCCAATGATTTGTCATCTCCCAATTGGATCTTTGGATTTGTATGAGGAGTCTAAAGTAGCAAAGAGTTCTTCTTTTCCACTCATGTGATTTGAACACCCGGTGTCCAAAATCCATGTATCATTCATATTTTGCTCTGTCTGGCCATAAGAAAGAAAGAGAATTGTGGACTCTTCCTCTTCTCCAAAATTTCCAAAGCCGACTGCTCTCGGTTGCTTCGTTGCTTCCTTGCAAAGACTTGGACCAACAATCTCGAGCATAATGGCCAGGTTTGCCACAATTGTAGCAAACTTGTTTTGATTTATCTCCCCCTTTTCCTTTGCCAAATTTTTTCCCTCTATTTTGATGCTGTCCTCCTCTATTCTGATTTCCTCCTCTGTTGGATGATCCTCCTCTGTTAGGAGTTCCTCCTCTTTTATTATTCCTGCCTCTGCCTCTTTATTATCCTCTGCCATGACCTCTACCTCTTCCTTCATGTGTGGCAAAAGATTTATCATCTCCTCCATAACTGGTGGTAGGAGTTTCCTGTAACCTCTCTTCATGTGAGAGAAGTGAACCAGTTAGGGCATCAAAAGACAACGAGGTTAAGTCTTTGGATTCTTCAATAATTATTGCAACAAAATTCCACTTAGGAAGAAGTGTTCTCAACACTTTCTTCACCATAACCTCTGGCTTAATATCTTCCCCTAGTGTGACCATTTTATCAACTACGGATTTCACTCGCACGCAGTAATCTCCCACTTTTTCATTTTCTTGCATCCTAAGATTTTCAAAATCTTGTTTCAATGTTTGCAGCTTTACCTGTTTTACTTGGTCACTACCTCTATAACTTTCTTTTAGGGCATTCCAAGCATCTTGTGCAATTACATAAGAGGCAACCCTAGGGAAGATACTTTTATCTAGGGCAGCATGTATGTGATAAAGGGCGAAAGCATTATTTTTTTGTGCTTCTTTTTTAGCCTTTTTATTAGCATTAGAGAAAGCTGCCCATTCAGTAGCAGTAGGTTCAGTATAGGCCTCTTCGAATACATCCCATAAACCTTTTCCTATCAAAAGGGTTTTCATTTTAATAAACCAATACTCATAATCTCCTCCATTGAACTCAGGAATCGGTAGACTAGTATTGGATGCCATTGCAAAATAAAAACAAAATTTATTTGAAGAAAACAGGTAATATAAAGTAGTACAAAGAGATTAATGATTTAAATCAAATCTCACCTTTTTAGAACATTCAATTTCTTCTTCGGAACTGTTGCTAATGACTATGACCTTCGGTTCTTCAGGATTCACTTCCTATGGATCTTCTTCTTCTTCTTCTGCTTCTTCTTCTTCTGCTTCTGATTCAGGAGAGCGTGGTGTATAGCTCTCACTTGATTCTGCTACCAGTACACCAGGTGTATGAATGGCACTTGCTTGATCCTCTGGAACAACTTCCACAGTCTCAGACTCTTCAATCCTTTGTCCGAAGATGTTGTCTTCAGAATCTCCCTTGTACTCGAAATCCGATTTTCTCAGATGATCAATCACCTGATTTTCTAGCTGACAAAAAAATGTATGGAGACTTGTTCGTCGAACCCTTTCATCAAAGGATTCCGGTGTCTCTTGTATCAAAATCGAGAGAAGTGCATTATAGCACCCCACAGACCGGATCATCTAACAGTTCAAGGGCACATTATCTCTCTTTTTTCAAAAATGCTCTTCAAACAAGGTTTTTTAAAATTTTTATAAAGTCTTTTTAAAAAACTTTAATAAATTTTTATATATTTTTTAAATTACCTTTTAATAAATTATTAAAAAGATAATTTTAAAAAAATATAATTTAAAATTATTAAATAATTTAAAAAACTTTATAAAATAAAAACCTTAAACAATTTTTTTTTTTACCTTTTTTATTTTTCCTTCACGCGGGCGATTCGACCCCGCGACCTCCCAAACTCGGCGGGCGTGCTTTGCCGCTACACCAAGCGGCTCCGATGGACACAAAGCAGACGGTCGCTGTAAAAAACTCATGCCGTCTGACTTTTTAAAAAAAAAATAAAAAACAAAATTTTTCTTCCCGATGGGAATCGACCCCGGGACCTCCTCTCGGCTAGCAAACGCCCTAGCCAACTCCGCTAGGTGATCGGACGGAAATAAGAAGGAAGGTGGCAATATATAAAATCACGCGGTTGCAATTTTTGTTTTTTTTAAATAAAAGCGCTTTAATCCCACATGCGCTGTGTGGGAGATGCAAGAGGGTTTATCAACCCAAAGGCGTAGAAGGATAATCGACTGCCTTCGGGCAGTCAGATGCCGCTATTTTACCAAAACGTCGACGAATTGCAAACCGCCATGTCGCAAACTTTTAAACCAATTGCACGCTGCCACATCGACTACCAATTACTTGCCGCCACGTCAGCTGCCTTGATCTGCATGTCGTCAACTGCCACCTCAGCATTGCCATGTCAGCCACCTCGATTCGCATGCTACCCAGTCAGCACCATGCTAGCCGCCACATGTCACCTCAAAATCTATGCCGAGTCTACTGTCTGTTGCCACATGTCACCTCGGGATCCGCTCATGCTGAGTCTGCGCACGATCCATCTCAGGATCCATGCCCGATCTACCTCAGGATATGTGCCTAAACCTACTCACGATCTACCTCGAGATTCGAGCCCTGATGGTGATGCCTCGAGCTATGTGCCTGACACCTACCTCAAGAACCATGCCCGACTGGCTTCACCTCGAGAACCGTGCCCGACTGACTGGCTCTGATACCAGTGAATGATCTAGAACAAGATTCTACTCAAACATTTGATGCAGCAATAAAAATGATTTTATTTTTATATTTGCCCTTCAATAATCGCAGCAAGTGAAATACATAATAGGCACTAATAATTTATAGATAATGGAAAAGAAAAGATGGAGGGATAAGGTGGTTGGAGAGATAGCGGGAAGGAGTTGGAGGGATAAGAAGAATGGAAGGTGCGAAGAGATAAGGAGAAAGAATATAGGAGAAGAAATAGGGAGTTAGGGAGAATAGGATAGAGGGACAATTTGCCGACAAAGCTTGCCGACAAAGGATAGAATAGGAAACTCTATTCACACTTAGGACTAGAAAAAGATTTTTCTAAGCCACTTAAGTAGAAACCCTATTCACACTTGCAACAAAATAGTGGTGATAACCACTGTTATTTGATTTTGGATTTTGAGCTTGGTAAGGTTGAGCTTGTAGGTTTTTGGCTTATGAATGACCTTGATCCTCTTGGCCTTGGGGATGACTACCCATCCTGTTTAGGGATGTGTAGTATGAATCCTTATGACTTTGGGAACCAAAGGGGATTAGGGATACGATGAAGTAAGGGCATTGATCTTTTAGGCCTTGGGGATGACTACCCATCCTTGTCAGGGGTGTGTAGTACGAATCCTTACAACTTTGGGGACCAACGGTGATTGGAATTTTTGCTAGTGGTGAAAACCACTATTTATTAGGGGGAATTGATGGGGAAGAGCTTGTCCTTTTGTCAATTCTCAGCACTCTTGAACCATTCGCACAGGGGGATGAGCAGGCTAATCTTTCACCTATGGTACCCTAGACTGCTTTGTAGTTTCTCTTGCATTCACACAACTTAGGAATTATTTTATGTGTTTTAACTTGTGTAGGGATGTTACATAACGAGGCATGACCCAAGTAAAACTTTCCCTTGTAAAATCTGTTTAACTTTGTACAGTTTTTGGCTAGAAATTTAAAGACAAGTTGAATGACAGAAAACCCTACATACATTAGGAGACAACTGACTATGCTAAAAATGGGGATGGTGTTATTCAGGATGTATGTGTTTATAAAATGGATTGAATGTGGAAAATGATGGAATTGCCGAGCAATTACAGTCTATGGTGCTTGTGACATGTATGACCAGCAAATATGCAATGTATGGATGTGATGCCTAATGCAACTTATATTTTTGTTTTTTTTTTTTTACGAGTATGCATGGAATGGAGATGCAATTTTTTTTGTTATTTTTGATGATTTTATTGTTTTTGTTTGTTTTTGAATATTTGTTTTGACCAAGCGGTTATGGGTACCCTTGGAGCTTTTGGTTTGACCAAAGGGTTTATGGATACCTTTGGGGCATTTTTTGGGGTTGACCAAGCGATTGTGGGAATCCTTGGAGCTTTTGGTTTGACCAAAGGGTTTATGGACACCTTTGGGGCATTTTGGGTTGACCAAGCGATTGTGGGAATCCTTGGAGCTTTTGGTTTGACCAAAGGGTTTATGGACACCTTTGGGGCATTTTGGGTTGACCAAGCGATTGTGGGAATCCTTGGAGCTTTTGGGTTGACCAATGGCTCTCTAAATGTGGAATGGCCTCAAATGACTGATGTTCAAGGGTTCTAGTTCCTTGATTCCTTCAAGAGAGGTGAGCCGGTATGTTCCAGGTCCTATTTTACTATCAATCACATAAGGACCTAACCATTTTGCCATGAACTTGTCCCTTAGATGGGACGGCAAATTAGAATTCTGTTGGTTCTCTTTTAAGACCAAGTCACCAACCCGAAAGTCCCTTAGGTGAACCTTCATGTTGTATGCTTTCTTAAGTCACTCTTGATAGATACGCAAATGCTCGAGAGCATTGATGCATCGTTCATCGAGCAACATAAGTTGGTCTAACCGGGCCTACCACGCAGTGTCATCATCGATGAACTCTTGCATTGAAATGCACAGTGAAGGGATTTCCAACTCGAGAGGCATGACTACCTCGGAGCCATACACCAGCAAAAATGGAGTTGCCCCAGTGGGCATCCGAATGCTAGTGCGATAAGCCCATAGGGCAAGTGGGATCTGAATGTGCCAATCCTTATGACTATCTATGATAGTCTTTTTGAGGATGGCGACTAGCATTTTGTTTGACGCCTCTGCTTGCCCATTTGCCTATGGATAATAGGGTGTTGAAAAACTATGCTGAATTTTGTACTTTGTTGTCAAAGCACGCACATATTTATTCTTGAATGACGTCCCATTATCCGAGATGATCTTGGATGGAATACCAAAATGACATATGATGTTATGCAAAATAAACTCCGCAATGCGGGTTCCAATCGTAGAGGTTAGCGAAATTGCTTCCACCCACTTGGTGAAGTACTCTGTGGCCATTATGATGAACGTGTGATGACCCGACGATGCAGGGGAGATCTTTTCGATTAGATCGAAGCCCCACTACGAAAAATGCCAAGCCGATTGGATCGGTTGCAAGGCCTGAGAAGGTACATGTGTCAAATTAGCATGGTGTTGACACTTCACGCACTTCTTTACATATGCGCAACAATCTCGCTCTAAATATGGCCAATAATAGCCCATGCGAAGAATGCACTTTGCGATGGCCATACCACTGAAGTGGCCACCGCATGTACCATCGTGGGCTTGGGTGATCGCCCAAGCGGACTCCTGCTGGTCCAAGCAATGGAGGAGGATTCCTTCATAGCTCCGACGATACAAAATGTCTCCTAGCAAGACATGTTTTGTCGCTTTCTATTTAAATGATCTTTTCGTGGCTTGTGTCAATCCAAGTGGGAGATTACCTAACTTAAGGTAATCCCTGATGGGTGTGTACCAATCCTGCTGATCAGAAACCTCGATGGTATGAACGGCCAATCCCTCTTGAAGTTCATCCCTAGCAAAAGCTGAGCAGGAAAGAACTTGTAAAAATAGCGTTGTGTTGCTATTAAGAGGGGTTAGGGAGAACAAGGACCCCTAGTTGGCTTGAGTCAGACAATCATGGATTCGAGAGAACCTATCCTGAGATGGTTCAATCTGGATCAGGTGGATTCCTGGCGTTAGGTCAGAGCTTGCACGCTCCATCATGGATTGCGATAATGTTTTGACCTGAATGGTTGTCATCTCACCGGAAGGGTCTTGCGGGATTAGTGACCCCAAGGAGGCCATAGTGTCCGCAAAATGATTCGATGATCGAGGGAGTGCCTCGATGTCATACCATTCAAGTTGTGCCAAGAATTTGTCCACAAGGGCTTTGTAGGCCTGTAGAACTGGGCATTTACATTGGAATACCCCTTTGACTTGATTGACAATTAACAGTGAATCACCAAAGATGTTTAAACATTTGATGTTCATGGTGACTGTTGTTTGAAGACCTATGAGCAAGGCTTCATATTCTGCATTGTTGTTGGTGCACGGGAAGTCTAATTTAAATGATAGAGGCATTGGAGCCCCTTGTGGAGTGAAGAATACAATTCCCGTGCCACCTCCTTGCTCACATTTAGAACCATCGAAGAATAGGGTCATGTCATCCTGTGACTCAGGCTCATCAGAATCTGGTGATTCTGAAACATGGAAGACCCCATCATCCGGTAGTTCTATGGTCAAAGGCTGATCATCTTCAAGAGGAGCCTCTACCAGTTGATCGGTGATGACTTGACCTTTTATGGATTTCTGTCCAATGAATTCTATGTCAAACTCCATCAACAACATGATCCATTTCATCGTGCGGCTACTATGATAAGTACGACTCATCATGTATCGCAATGGATTCTCCTTAGACACAACATACGTCGTATTGCTGAGCATGTAGTGGCATAGCTTTTTGGTAGCAAACACCACTGCAAGCAGAGCTTCTCAACGTATGCATAGTTAAGTTCATAACTGACAGGGTGTGGCTAAGATAGTAATTAGCCTATTCTTTGTGTAGTTCATTTTTTTGGGATAGCATGGCGCCCAATGCCACCTCAGTAGCTGAGATGTATAAGTAGAATGACACTCCTGGTCTAGGTGGTGCCAATACTGGCGATGAAGCCAAGTATTGTTTAATGTCATCAAAGGCTGATTGGCACTCGTCATCCCAGTGAAATGCTACCCCCTTGTGCAATAATTTATTCATGGGTCGGCACTTGTCAGATAGCTACGCTATGAAGCGCTTGATTGACGTGACCTTTCCCTGTAGACTTCTGAGCTGCTTGATGGTAGTTGGGGGAAGCATTTCAAGGATTGCCTTGACTTTGTGTGGGTCTACCTCGATTCCTCGTTTGGAGACTATGTAACCCAAGAGATTTCCAGATGTGATGCCAAATACGCACTTCTTGGGGTTTAGTCTGACTTTATGTTCAATGAGGCGATCGAGGATCTTGCTCAAGTCATCGAGATGATCTGGGCGCAAAAGAGATTTGGCCAACAAATCATCCATGTAATCTTCCAAATTTTTATGCATGTGATCATGGAAGATGTATGTCATGGCACGTTGGTAGGTGGCGCCAGCATTTTTAAGGCCAAAGGGCATGACCTTATAACAAAATGTCCCCCAAGGCATTGTGAACGCCATTTTTAGTTGGTCCTCGGGATTGATACGAATTTGATTGTATCCCGAGAAACCATCCATGAGGGAAAGCATTTCATGGCCCATTGTAGCGTCTACCAATGCGTCGATGCTAGGCAAGGGGAAATCATCCTTAGGACTCACTTTGTTTAGATCTCAAAAATCGGTGCATATGCGAATCCTCCCATCGAGCTTTTTGACGGGCACCATGTTAGACAACCATGGTGGGTAATCCATGCAGATGACAAACTATGCATCCAACAACTTTTGTAGCTCATATTTGACCATTAAGGCTACTGTTGGGTGCATCTTACGTAGTTTTTGCTTTACTGGCTTGACTGTCGGATCAAGCGTAAGATTATGCATGACTAGCTGTGGGTCTAGCCCCGACATGTCTTTGTAGGACCATGCAAAAACCTCCTTCTTCTCTTTGAGAAGGGCAATGTAGTCGGCTTGCTCTTCGGGGGATAGACTTACCCCCAGCTTGATGATTTGCAAATTCATTGGATCAGAGCCGATGTCTACGTCAGTCATCTCCTCGACCGACATGTGGGACCCGTCCTCCAACTGGTGTGGAGTTGGGATCAAGTGGATATCGTTTGCTGAATTTAGATCATCGTTCGGAACGTCGGGTTCCTCTTCAGCATGGAAGACATCCTGAGTCTGTCCTGGGGTGAAATGGAACATCCCACCGCAAGGCCAGTACTCTAATGGGGATGGCGGTGCATTAGCACGATCCCAGTCTATAGCATCTAGGTCTAGATGCAATGACCATGTTGGGTCGGCTGGATTATGGATGGGGGTGGTTAAATCAATGGAGATCATGTTGATGAAATGATTTTGGTCTCCATTACCATGGGTGTGGTTACTCGGACATCCTAGGTGATCTTTGTGCTCCGGATCTGGCTCTGGAGGTACTGGCACAAATGGATCGGCCCTATGTGTGGATAAGAGGATAGGGTCTGCCCTAGGCACTGATGGCTCTATAGGGTCTCCAGGTGGAAGGTGCTCTCTGTATACCTAGAGTGGCGGGTGCAGTAATTGGTCCAACTACGCCGGGTTGAGGTGCCACCTATGCCTTGGCCCTATGTGTAGCTGTTCAAACATGTCATCTATGTCCAAGGGATATTGTTGTTGTCGCATATGATTGAGATAAGCCATCTCAGTTTCATCTTCATAATCACTGTCGGAGATCCAAAGGCCTTCGTTGGCTCCGATAGTTGTTTGTGACATATGAGGCTCATCTTGCTCGAGCAAATTAATGTGGTCCCATCGAGGTTGTTTCGCTCTCTGCGGGGGGACCTGATTCTCTTGAGGTGGCATATGCTCAATTGGAGCATCCAAAGGGAACATTGTCAGGAAGCTCTCCTGATAATCATCCATGGGAGTCACTTGTGAATGATTGCTATCAGACTCGAAAGGATCCCAAGGTGCTACCTCGTATTTTGACTCATCTTCTGAAGACCCTTCTTGGTCTTGTCTATATCCCTCTTGTAGGTGAGTCCTCGAACTTTCTCTCCTTTTGACCGAAGGGAAAGGGTTGTTAAGGTCAACAAGGTTGGTTGTTAGCAATGGGAGATAATCCCCCAATGTATATGTTGTGTTAGGATTGGCATATGGATCTAATGCCAACCCATCCTTGTTGCCTATCCCTAGGCCTTGCATGTTCTCTACCAAGATGTCAAGGGGTAGGGGGTGGTTGAACCCTACTCCTGACTTGTCATACGACATTTGATATCTCGGTTGGCAAAGAACATGCACTCCTTGCTCATACTGGCCCAACCCATATCCATGCCAATTACATTGGCCAAGATATCTCAAAGCGAAATCTAGGTTGGACAAATAGTTGACGTCCTCAACAAAGGGCTCTTCATCTTCGTCTTCTTGCATGTAAGGTTCAATGCCATTATCCAGGCCCCCATAAACAAAGTTTGTCTGATTGGGTGGGTAGCCTAGAGGAACCACAGAGCCGATGGGGAGTCGAGGTCTCCCCATGTCCTGCATGGACTCAAGTGCGGGTGTTGCTACAATGTTTCGCACTAGATACTCCCCTAGGCCCATGTTGGCCATCTCAACGGTGATCATTGGCGGTTGAGGGGGAGCGAATGGGAGTTCTTCCGGAGTCCACTCCATGTAGGGTGAACTAGGCATCTCGACTTCCATTCGGCTAGGCATCTCTTCGGTAGAGATGGTTGAGACTAGGGGTGGTTCCTCTTCTAGGGGTTTCTTTCCCTTGTCCTTTGGTGTGGCCACCGTAGGTGGCATCATTGTTGAAGGACCAGATGAGGAAGATGGACCCGGCTAGGGATTTGATGGACTTGTCAATGGGGATGCCTATGGAATCGGACCCTATTTAGATGGATTCAACTAAAAATCCAAATGCATTGATGGAAGGGTCGATTGCGGCATTAGCTGCACCGTATTGCAGTACTTGAAGGGCTCTAAGTCTGTCGAGACTACATGCACCTATCCTTCAAATGTATACTTTAGGCACTGATGAGCTATTGAAGGGACACACTTCATGTCCCTGATCCAAGGCCGGCCCAACAAGATATTATAGGCCATCTCACCTTCCAAGATGTGGCACAATGTATGAATAGTCTTTTGTCCCACTTGGATGGGTAGGACAATTGTGCCAACCGTCGAGCATATTGCATCATTGAATGCTCGAAGAGTATAGGTGGAGGCCACGATGTGAGATGCCGACAACTTTAGATGTTTCAATGCTACTGTTGTAATGATATTACTGGATGAGCCAGTGTCCACCAACACCCTCTTATACGGAATCCCGTTGACCCGTGCAATGACGTGCAGGGGTGGATCCACCACATCACCAATCACCGATTTCAATTCATCTTCTCTAAAGGTGATGACTGGTTCTGTACATTGTTTTACATGTCCCACAAAGTTGTTGAAAGAGTTTGCTTCATGGGGCTACAGCTCGATGGCTTTTAATATCTCCATTAGAGCCTCCCGATGGGGCACTGATTATTGAATGAGCTCGTATATGGAGAGCCTAGCCGACGTGGTCCTTAGACTTTGGGTAAGTCTAGTCCGAATCGTGGCCACTGGTCTAGGTGGGGGAGGTTGCGTAGGGTGCTATTGAGGTTGTGACATCGATGGAACTTCTCCGGTGGCCACCACGGGGGCAGCTCCTGGGTACCTCCTATTCCTAGTCACTATGCTTATCATCCCTACATACCCCTGCATGGGGCAATTCTGTTGCACCTCATTGACTTGAAGGGGTTTTTCCTATGCATCATGGGTAGGCAAGGGGTCTCTGAAGACTCCCATCTGTTGGTTGTTTGGCGCTACGGGGTTGTCCACCGCCAACGTCTTGTTGTCGATTAGGTCTTGCACCAAGCCTTTAAACTTCCAACATGCATTAAGGTCATGTCCCTTCCATCTATGGAACCTACAGTACAAGTCCTCCCTATACCCCTTAGGCTTTGGCGCATTGGGGTCTATGGTTTGAATCTCTAGGCAGGTTGATCAAGTTCACCATTGACAAGCGGTCAAACAAGGAGTCCCTAGACTCTATGTAAGGTGTGAATTGTCGCCTAGGGTGACGCTACTGATTTTGTTCTTGCCTCTAGTTTTCTCTATCATAATTATTAGGAGGCACCACCTGATAGTTAGCCTTTTGAGGTTGTGTTGCTTGTGCAGGCTTAGGGACGTTTATAGCAACCTGATTGACCACAATGGGTTTCTGTTGCGTGGTCCCTATTTTGGTGTTCTTAGACCATTCTTTCTTCTTTGGCTTGGCAATCTCGCCATCCTGTATCTTGATCTCCTCAATGATTCTGGCTTGCACCAGAGCTTCCTCAAAAGTGGCATATTGTTGCAGCTGCAATAGCATGGAGATCGATCTCAAATAGCTCTTTGAGAACATTTGGGTCAGGTCGGACATGGGAGGGAGGTAGGGCAACTTTGAAAGCAACGTCCTCCATCGGTTCCCATATGCCACCATGGTTTCTTCCTCATACTACCTGAGGCTAGCTAGGTCGCTTAGTGACACCTTTTTCTTGGTGTTGAAGGTGAAGCATTCGAGGAACGCGTCCACTAGCTGATCCAAGTTACTGATGCTATGTTTTGGCAACTGAGTGAACCAATCCGAGGTAGGGCCTACGAATGTGGTTATAAATGTTCTTAGCAACAAAGCATCATTGTCCTGAATGCCAAAGCATTGGCTCAGGAATCTAGTCACATGCTCTTGGGCATCCTCCTCCCCTCTAAAGAGTGCCAACTAGGGCAGTTTAAAGTGTTCAGGGTATGGGGGTGCCGACACTGACGGATGCACAGGATGACTATGGAGTTGGCGTAAAGTGGGCTTTTGGGGCCCAGAAGTCTTGGTCTCCATAGACTCTAAGCGCTCTAACAATGCTTTATATGCATCGAAGGATTTAATTTCTTCCTCCTTAGTTTGCTCCCGTTGTGGGTTGCGGGGAACTTGAGGCCTATGGAGGGGTGGCTGGATAGCACCCCCTCTGCCTTGGTAGGGCATTTCAGCCCACTCTTCTTCTTGTTCATACTCCTCATAGGCTTCTTGAGGAGTGCCTGGGTGAGACCTATAAACATGGGTGGGTCCCCACGGAGGGTGCCCATCATTGTTCCTGGGAGTGGCCTCCCACTCAGGTCTAGGAGGTCTCGGAGGTAGCACTTGGTAAGGTCACGGGGACCTATCTCGCACCAAGGGGTTGTGCCTCTCATACACTTCTACTTTATGCGTGCGAGGGGTTGGGACCTTCTCAGGCACAGTGTTATGAAGCAATTCGGCTATCTGACGTTGAATGCGCTCTTTGCTAAGGTGGTACAGATGCTCTAACTATTGTTGATCTTGCTTGAGCTGCATGATTTGCGCTTGGTGGGTGGCATGTGTGGCAAATTCCAAGTCAATTTGTTCTATCGTCTCATGTTTAGGAAGCCTAGATGCCTCTCCTACATGTCTATCTCGGTCGTGGTGATCCGAGACCCCTATGGGTTGCTTTCCTCTATCGAGGTTAGCGGCATTCACCCGAGGCTCTGGCCTCAATGGGTGATCCTGATACATAGCAGGTGTGGAGGTGCATCGCTCCCATGCTATGTACTACTCTTGAGGAATGTAGTGGTCTTCCTCATACTCCCTTTCGTATGCGTGAAAGGTGCGGGCAGAATTGGCTTGCCCTATCTGGAGAGCCTTGTGCTCTGGATTTGGTCTAGTGTTTCTAATAGTAATAAGGGGTAGAGGAGGGATGACAAAATCATGTGGCCCCTCCTTATGGACCCTATGTTGCTCTAGTGCTTCATCACTAGGCCACTCATAACGAGCGTCTAAGGGAGGCCTCCTGTCTATGTTGAGTGCCACGTGTAGGTTCTCCTCTTGAAAGGATCTATGTTGAGTGGGGGTGCCCCTCAAAGAGGTGCCTCTATAGTCCTATTCTGTAATGGCATGATGTGGACTATCTTGTGTGTCAGGCCGCCAAGGCGGGATGACCAAGTCCTCAGGACTATATCGGAGGTGACTTGTCCCCCTTTGTGCACTCTCTGTAGCTCCTGCCCATGATTGGGCTCGGCTACGGGTGTACACCATGGTGATGTTTACCTAAATATGTGTACATTTTTATCTTCTTTTAGGATTTCTTATGCTACACTAAACATAAGGGAAACACACAATCAAAGCAATGGTTATCTTGTTTATAGATTAAAAGTGTGCCCTAAATCTGGTTTAGTGTGTTTTGATTTTGTTTTGAAAGATTTTGTAAAGAACATTTAAATGCAATATGATGGCTCTTATGACTCCCAAAAATGGTCGCCCCTTCGATATACCATTGCCAGGCCGATATACCAACCTCTCTATATACCCGCCCTTACGTGAGGGAAACTATTGGTACGTGAGAGCAGATGGTACGTGGAACGTAGGCGGTACGGAAGGGGAATCACTCTATTTATGACACCTACCATAGAAGACTTATCCTCATGCACTGGGAATCACCCCAGCTACACTTGGTCAGCTTTCATCAAGATTTACGTCTAGCAACAATCGTGATCGGGGTTATGTATGCAGTATCTCAAGCCAAGGTGGTGATGAAATCCACCGTTGGTCTTGCTCAAGGGTTGGGGTTTTACGACCAACTCCTTGTTGTTTTAAATTACCACGTGGTGTGTGGGGTTCTTTTTAAGTTGCATAAATGAAGGAAACAAGCATTCAAACTCTCCTATGCAAGCAAATAACCAGAGAACAGAAAGCAAAAAATGACAGAAGGTGTTTAGGACCCCTACCTCTTCTCTGCCCAAATCGGATGTCTCTGAATTTCTGCCCTGAAACTGCACAGAGAGCTATTCATCCCTGGGTGAAATGAATAACAGAACTGTATTCATCACAGGGTGGGGTGAATGCCCATTCGTCCCTGGGTAAGATGAATTCCAGCTCTGTACTCGTCACAGACTGAAACGAACAACAGTCCAACATTTGAAAACTTGGTACCTGTAAGCAAAAACAAGCAACTTTTGATCAGAAATTTAATCTTAAAATCAAGGGATAGAGGTCCCACCATGATCACCACTGAAAGCATGAGGATACGGAAACAAAAAGGAGAAGCCAAGATGCGATGTAAAACGAAACAAAAGATAACGCCAAATCCTATGAATTGAAAGTGCATGAAAGGAGAGAAGCATAAACGAATCAAAACCAAATAGAAAGCCAATATGGAAGACAACCCTTTTTATTAATATGTTTTAGAACTCGGTTACAATCCGCCTCCTCCATTTTTAGGGGCTAGGAGCGTTAAAAGTGTTCTTGTCACATCCACAGATGGTATTCCTTCTTCCGCGTGCCCACATGTAGAATGGGCGGACCAAACATCACCGCCACTTGCATTGATGAGTCTTGACTCCTTGCTGCTCCTCTAATGTCGAGATCCTATGTTCAAGGAAATAGGAAATAGTCAGTAGCACCTGTAGATAAAATAAAACATGCAATCCCCACGCCTACGATTAGTGAATGCAAAAAATGAATAAAACGGTAACTGAAATAGATCCAAATGAACTAAAAACTTGATAGGGGCATGAGGACATCACCAGGAGGGCACTGCAATTGGAACAGTCAGAAAATTAGCCACATATTTGTATTCGCTCCGGGGCGGGACGAATAGACCTACAACAAAGTGTCAAAAAGCATAGTCCCAAATGTCACATCCAGGAAGCTCCAAATCACCTACAAAGTTGGGGTTAGCTAATTGGGGGTATTTTGGGAAGACCCAGAAGGTCATATTTTCCCAATTTGGCCTCTATCACCAGGAATTTGATGATGCTACCTGCAAGTTAGTAAAGGCGGGAAATGATAAAAACATGATCAAAAATGCTCAAAACGATGTGAAATTTGAATGACAACCTATCTAAGCAGTATAGAATCAGATGCAAAAATAATAGAAAGGAAATCTACCACAGATTTCTATTCGCTCCGGGGTGGGGCGATTAGAACTGTGACAGTTTGGGGGCGCCCGGGGGCAGGACGCCCACCGTTTGGGACTTTGTTTCGGCACCAATCCACTTGGGATGGGTCCAAAACCTCTTATGGGGTTGTGTCAGAAAATTTGGTGGGATATTGTGGCCAAATGTTTGGGTTTGGGTCTAGATTGCGCTTCCAATAATCACCCAATAACCTCCCTCCAAAAGAGAGATCAAGGATGTAAAAGCACAATCGATGGGTGAGGATATAATTTGGTAGCACTTCATTGCTCCAAAGGCTCCTCTCTGTATCTTTTTTTGGGTGAGAAGACTCACCAATTTATAGACCTAGGGTCTCTCTGTTTGAATGCGCATGCGAGGGCGCCACTTGAGTTGCTTGTCCTATTTTGAGAGAAAATATTATTCCCTGATTTAGAGTCTCCTTGCATGAGGCCTCCAAAATCAAAGACATGCATGACTGAAGTCTCTCTCCTTGATTTGAAGTCGTTCCTCACAATTGCATGGCCTGAAGTTGCAGTTAACTAGCGGACCTATCGAGGTTTGACTTTTTGCCAGTCAAACCTGCTATTCGCCTCACCCTGGGGCGAATGCTGCTAATCGTCCCTGGGTGGGATGAATACCAGTTTGTAATCATCCCAGGGTGGGACGAGTAGGGAGAAAAGTGCCAAAAAGGTGCCAAATTGACCCTTGACCTTCCAAACTACTTTTGGGAGTGGTTAGGACCACTGTTTAACCTCTGGGGGCTGCCCTAGGGGCTGTGTGTGTCAATGCGATCGGTGCTTGTTGTCACATAATCGGATTGGTGCTGTTTTGGTGTCTACACTAGCTATCACCACATCATTTGCCAAATCTCCTATAGGAACTGTTAGCTGGACACAGTTGTCTTCTTCAATAAGATGTGTTATCCTTATGCAATATTTCTAAAAATATTCTTTCTATAGTATTGGAAAACTTAACTAGAAAAATAGATATGCTTAATAATAAGCATATATCAATTTAGAATCTCTCTTTTATTAATAAAACACATAATTTTTCACATTAAAACAAACAAATAACATCTCATTTCCATTATTATTTAAATAATTTTATTTATATGTACATAGGTAAAATATATTTATAAATCCACAATGGATAGCAAGATATAAATAGTTCGGGATTAAAATTAGACAAAAAATATAGAAAGGATGGTTAATATTAAGTCCCATAATTTTACTCCCAAAAAAACATGTTGCATGTCCCTTATGCAACCAAAATTGAGCAAAAGTATTTGATAGTTACTACTTTTCTATGCAAAATTATTTGAAATAGGTCTTTCTCATTTTTTCATACTTAGCCCATTTTGTTGGATCATTAAATGGTTGGATGCATAACACATTTTGGTATCTGTTTAACACTTGTTTTTTATTGTCCCTACTATTTTTTCTTAGGCTTCCTAGAAGTAGTTGTTGGGACAGAATACCCCTATGTCTTCTTCATGTGCTTCTCAAGAGTGATTTTTTGGGGTAGACTGCTCTATGCCTCTTTCTTATTAAAATTTTGATGGAAGTTTTATTGATTGTAAAAGCGGTAAAATATATTAATACTATGTTATAGTTTTGAATAGTACAGTATGTTGTAGTATTTTTGTGTGTTAATCTTCTTTCTAATTTTTATATTTCACACTTGGAAATAATGGGTGTTGCAAGGTAAACTATTTATGGAGTATGGTGTGAAAATTAGTGAATGACACCTGATGGTGGTAAGGAAAATAGTGCTTTAAGTATCAAGGTTAAAAGGGACCGTGGTAGTATTTTTTCTCAAAATACGAATGAAAATCCAATGCCCTTCCTCGGGGTGAAAACATTTTTTATTTGAAAATTTGGCCGTCAAGCAAAAGGAATGGCAAAGCTGTGTTCGCCCCTAAAATGGAGCAACTGGCGCATTCGTCCCTCTCTAGGGTGAATGTGACTTTTTAAACAAAATAAACGTGTTAAGTTTGTGCAAGGGCGCTTTTGCCTCAAGTGAGAGGTGCAAATTCCTTTCACCCCTCATTGGGATGAAAATGTATTTAAATTAATTAAATTAGATGTGTGCCCAAAGTTGGAGTGTGATGGTGATTTAATGAAATACGTTCACCCCAAAATTAGGGATAAAGCCTCCTTCACCCCACTTTGGGGTGAATATACCCCAAATTTCAAAAGGATGCACCCAATCAATGTGCTAAAAAGGCAACATTGTGTTTGCCCTAAGAGAGAGGCAAATGTACCATTCACCCTTCCTTCGGGTGAATGTATATAAAAAAGTGAGAATGTGGATCCCACCTTGGTGCACATTGGGAGAAGTAAATATGGAAGCACTTTCACCCCTTGAGAGGGGTAAAAATCCCATTTGCCCCTCTTAGGGACGAAAATACATTAAAAGGGCCCATGATTTGCGTTAAAAGGTTTTTCTATTTCAAGTAAATATCAAAGGTTGGGTCGAAGCTACATTCTCCTAGATGCAAGGTGATAGTACCTTTTACATATTTTGGGGGTGAACGTATATTTTAAGAAGAATAATATGTCTTATGTAAGGCACTTTTGCTCTGAAATAAATAAAAAACTCTCAATCGTCCCTTCCAAGGTGTTACATACCACACATAGTCATCGACTATGTTTCCATTTGCTTAATTTAATAATTATTAATATATTAGGTTTGATTAAGTTGAAGCATCTATTATCAAATTATTCATTTGCATACACAAAGGAATGACCCCTCCAAGTGACGAGGACCAGCCCTCCTTAAGATGCGACTGATTTAGATATAAATTCTTGTTTCCACATCATAAAATTTTTGTTCTGGTGTTAGCATTTGATTTGGTATATTATTTTTGAGTTCTATGATATTATTGTTTAAAATCAATTCTAAATTTGGAAATTATGTTTGACATAACAAGGGTACCTATACCCTTGCATGTGGTATCATTCCAGTTAGATTATTATGAACCGTCATCCCTTGGTAATAGAGAAATCACCCTAAACATACCATAGCATAGTGAACAGTTTGGGCATGGTGTTTTCAAATGGCATCCATACCTTGAATGCAAGATCAGGTACAATGTTTTCGAATGTTACAACACTCTTGGTAGCAAAATCATGCATCTGAGTAGTCACGTTGGTTTAGTATGCTCCCTCCAAATAAAAAATGACACAGTTATAGCATGTAGCAGAAGATAGTGAATGAAGCTGTGTTGCAATACTTGTTATCAGGTAAAACACAACTATCAGGTATATCATGTTTGAGTCATAGGCTGGGTGAATAGAAAAATAAGAAATCTATGAATCGTCATCCAAAAATTCATCGTGAGAAACCAAAGAAACATTGCTTGATAGTCCCCAGCATCCAGCAAACTCAAAGCACGATAAAATCATATTATTAAACGATAATATAAGGTACAATAAAAAAATTTATATTTTTTTTGTGTGGGTCAGTATAAATATCTCATATTCATTGTATAGGGGTAGATGAATAGCTTAAAATACTAGGTTCTCACCTTCTAAGGTGTGACTTAGGTCACACATCCGATGGTTCCTCACATGCGTAGTTGCATCCTTACTGTGTCTTATCTCATTTTTCCTGATTATCCTTGCTATAATTTCATGTGTCCTCTATGGTTCCTTTCATCACGGTTATCCTTGTTATCATCTCACATGTCTAGTGGTCGTTTTACATATGTCCTTAGTCATCCTCACTCGCGTATCCAATGGTCTCATCGTGTGTGTTCCTATTCATCCTCGCTCGCATATCCAGTGGTCTTGTCACATGTGTCCTTATTTGATCATCAGTAATCTTCATTCATATGGTAAGTCATATCTTGATTTGTTGATCGTGTCATCATCACTCACATGTCAAGTGGTCTCATCATGTATTTTCCTTAGTCATCGGTTGTCTTCTTTCATGGGCAAGTCAGGTCGCGTAGCCTAGAAGCAAGTAAGTCATACTGTGGGTCATAACCATTGTAAGTCATAGTCAAAACTAGCCATTAGAAAATTCAAAAGTAACCGTTGGAACTGTAAATTCAATTGAAATCTAGCCATTGGGAGATCAAAAATTCAAATCCATATCGTAGTTGTGCAACAGTTGGAGCAAAAAAATAAACAATTTTTTTTCCACATTTAACCAATTTTTTGCAAAAGTTGAAGGCAAAATTTGTTAAGCTAAATTTATTAACAAGTGCATGAGTAGAAGGTGGACCAAAGGACCAAACTAATGATTATCAAGTTCAAAGAATCCAAATGAAGGGTTCCTAAAGTCACAAAGAAGACCTCCATGAAACAAAGGTACACATTTTACTTCCCCTTTACGCATTAATAGTTTTGATCCCGACCATCCACTACTTAACACCATGGCTTCTAATCCTTCTCCTACTTCTTCCCATGAGAACCTCACACATGAGGAAATAGGACCCAATACCAACACCTCAACTATGCAAACATTAGTAGATAGCATGAACAAATTGACCACATTAGTGAACCAAATAATGGAAAAAAAATCCAACCAACCCCTTCTAACCCAAATTGCTTCCATAGACATTGGAACAATGAGGATCGAGATGGAGAAGTTTATGAACAACAAAGAGATCATAATGGTAGTACCCAAAATCACTTCCATAGGCATACGAATGATGAGGACCAAGATAGATATGAAGTTTACCAAAACCTAAGAGGTCCTAATGGTGTCAATTTTCCACGAATTGATATGCCCACCTTTGAAGGTCATGCTCTTGTAGACACCTAAAAAATGTCATGTTCAGGGAGACTACTCACATGGACACACTCATAGGTTATGTGACTAAACCATGGGACCTTCCAAGTATCAAAAGTAGTTATGCCACTCATCTAGGGCATTTTTCATCCCATCCAGGCCTGGCCGCTATAGACAAAAATGGTTGGATTCTGGTCGTTGAAGCTCAAAGCGGCCAAAACTTAGCCACTGTAGATGACAACAGCTAAACTTTAAATGCATTTTTCCACCAATATGGCCTAATCTCAAGCAAAAGTGGTAGTTTGTATGCAATAAGGCTAATTTGTGATAAATTTGCATTCCTCCTCATAGCTATTCTACATGAAGGACACAAGTCTGAATTTAGACACCAGTTAACTACCCCTCAAAAGCAGACAAAGGCAAAAATTCTCATGCCAACATCCAATGTGCATGCAAAAAAGCAATCCTAGGGTTTGACATTGACCTAGGGTTTCAAACACTTTATAAGGAGCAAACCTAAAAGAACTAGAGGACCTTCTTGGAATTTCTTGGACTTTTTTTTGCAAATTAAGAGAGAGAGATAACATCACATACTTGGAGAGCTTCCCTTGGAGATCATTTTTATAGCGAAGCCCTATCAGATTGGAGAGTGAATTTGAGCACCCTTGAGGAGCAACAAAGTGCTAGATAGAATGATATGTAATCATCCATGCACATACATTAATCATTTAACATTAGTAGTAGACTTAAGCCCATAGCCTTTGGATTAATAAGAAACATATTTCACCTTAGAGGCCGCTACCTTGGACAGTGGCCCGCAACCTAGTCTAGGGTTTAGGTGTTAGTTTCTTTTATTCTAATTTTCATGCTTTCATATCATTAGCATAATATTTACTTCATTTAGTGGCATTCATAGTACTAGTTTTATTGCATTTATTTTCATTATGCTAACAACCTCATCTAGGGAGGCAATCTTGGACATCTAAGCATGTGCTATTTTTCATTGATTATAGGGCTATGGGTTCAACAGACAAATCTACAACATAAGAAAGCAAGAGGATCCCTCTAGGAATTAGACCTGGAGAAGGAGGCATCTGTAAGCCCTCATACAGTTCTATGTGCATCACCAAGAAGCCTGTAAAAGTGTATCTCCCTTGTGAGGGGATATTTTATACATCTACTACCCTCTTTGTGTAAAATCATGTATCAAATGAAGGGTATCCTGTAGAGGGATTTATATGTAACCGAATATTGGAAATATCAATACAAAGCATTCATTCATTTATTTCTTTGCACTTCGACTACGCATTTCTTTTATGCTTTTTCATTTAATTCATGTCAAACATTTAAATATTTAATAATAATAATCACAAATAGAGTGAGTGGACAATGCACCGCTTCCCCAGGGTCACTACAGATGGCAATCATGATGGGACCCCTGCATATTTTTATTTTTATATTGCTTTATTGATCTATGATTTTGTGTGTAGGTTTAGCCGCTCTGATCTACAGCAGCCAAAAACCAGTCGCTCTGGTCTACGATGGCCAAGATTCAGCTTCTTTGGTCTACATTAGCCAAAAATCAGTCACTCTGATCAACAATGGCCAAAATTGGAGTGTAGTAAAGGTCAAAATATTGATGCTCTAAGTTGGATTAGAGGTAGGTACACCTTTTCTAATGAGTTATGTTCTTTTATCTACTTCTATTTTCATCAAATATTAAACATTAAAGACACATTTTGATTTGGGAAATCAAGGAATGTAAAGGAAAGAACTTGCATCTTGTGCATTTTAAAGTTTTTTTTAGATTTCCACTAGGTGTTGCTTAGAACAGTGGCTTATGCTTGTAAATTCCACCCTAGAATTTAGTGTTCTAGGAATTGTGTGTTGGTCTTCTTGATTTGAGGCCCTGCTAGAGGTCGTATTTACACAAAATAGAGTGCATCCATGAATCTCATACTAGTTATGCATCTTTCTAAAAAGTGAAACATTATTCATATCATACATATAGTAAGGATACATTTCTGCTATATGATTCATTTTATTTTATGCAAACTTAAAATGAACCCCACACACACATGTATGTTTTAAACATTGAAGAGTTGGATTTCATCACCAACCTTCAATTTAGTCTAGTGATGTTGGCATTCATATCCTTCCACCGGCTTGGCCCCTAAATCTTCTTAGAATAGAATTGGGAACTTCTTTATATTGGTACTAAGTTACTCGTGTTCAAATTGTATCCCACTATTGGAACAATTGGTTAAGAGTGGAAGAGATAGGTGAACCCCCCACTAGGATTTAAGTAGTGTACCCTAGTCTCTTTTTGAGAAAATAATGTTTGGAATGGGTATTCTTGATTCCCACTATGGATGAGTCTCCTTATTCTAAATCCAAAACAAGAGAAAGAAACAAAAATAAAAACACATCAAACAGTTTAGGGAACACATAAATTGACAATCAAGATAAACACTTGTTTGATATTGTTTGGTTACATCTAAAATTTTAATCCAATAAACTAATTCACAAGCACAATGGTCAAAACCAGAAGTAAACATCCTCGGTCCAATACCAAGGGAGAATTTGAAACAACACATACTCATAGATGGAGTCGTAGTAATATTGAACCACATGCTCATAAAATAGTGAGACGTAGTTATGCAAGTCTACAGGGTTATAATTCAACCCTTGGAGGCTCTCCTCGAGAAACCCCAAATAGAGATTTGAATCATGGAACTATATCACAACAACACAAATAGGCTTCACAACCATCATCATCAAGGAGACATGAGGAAGCCTCAAGGTCTTCCTCTAAACGCATAGAAACTTCTCAAAGACATGAGGAGGCTTCAAGAGCTTCCTCACCACATGGACATAAGAAGGGTTCTAGACCCTGTTCTTCATGTAGGGATTATGAGGTTTCCCCATATCCATCCTCATGGAGGGTAGATAGGGCTACAAATCCCTCATCACCAAAATGACACACTAGAGTTGCCACACCTCAAACTTTACATGAGATATTGAGAATAGGTCTACCTACTAAAGGGTAAGAAACTAGAGCTACATCCAGTCATAGACAGCAAATAGAAGATACCCTTAACACATGAGGAAGGATTCCAATATACCATGAACTCATTAGAGTAAAATGCACCCCAAGGGATCAGCCATGGAAAACAAGACAATTGGATGAGATGGATCGGTTTCATCCGAGGCCACCTCCCAGAACTGTAGCCACAAAACATTTTGCATCTAGAAGTTCATGAACTATTACTTCTAAATGCACCTCTCAACCTGGGGATGCTTCTGAGTGACTCCGAAAGTCTCATGTAGAGTCTGACCATAGAGATACTTATCAACACATAGAACAAATTATAGTAGCTAGCAAGAGCAAAGAAACTATAGAGACCTCTTCGAGGAATATGTGAATCAAAATAATAAAAATAGAATCAGACAAACATGAGTCCTCTTTGACATCATAATATTACTACATGCGATGATTAGAGAATGTGTTGCACAAAGAGAGAGCTAGTGGAAGCTCTCAAGAATGACAAACAAAGAGAAATGTTCTTGCACCAACATAAGCAACGTTTAAGAGAACAAGCTGAACAACTAGTTCATATCAATTTATAAACCAATGGCAATGATCATCAAAGTGATAAACACACTGACTCACCAAGAGAGAGGCACAATAGACATCCCTTAATGAAACCACCACTCAAATCATGAACATCAAACTAGTGGAGAAAGGGTAAACATGGTAAATCAGGATCAAACACATCTCGAATCTTCTTGTTGGAGGGAAGAGAATAAAACAAGTCAAATGCACATAGAGTTACCTCCATTACCTTTGCGTGGGGGCCTTCAAGAAGAGGAACTCCTTGCATCAAAGGAATTCCAAGAACTCATTAAAAATATGAAGTCCTTTGATAAACAATAAATGGTAGGAAGCCAACCAACATTGAGTAAAATACATAACCAGCCATTATATCCATCGGTCCCCATCGGTCCCTAGCCCTGCATACCCTAATAATTTTGAGATGCCTAGGTTAGAAACGTTTAAGGGTGAAGAAGATGCACAAGAGCATGTTACCAATTTCATCAATGTATGTTTTCATCTTGAAGACAATGATGCCCTTATGCTAAGGACTTTCATTATGAAATTTTTGGGTGCTACCACGTAATGGTTCAACCAACTGCACAAGCACAACATATCTAGTTTTGAACAACTAGTAAATGCATTCCTAAAGCATTTCTCCTTTGGTGCCAAAAGGAAGGTGAACCTTTTAGATTTGGCCTACTTAAAATATTATGATTATGGGCCAGTGATGGAATATGGGCATAGATGGAGAAAATTCATGGCCAAATTATCAATCTCTGTCCCCATAGAAGAAATCGTCTGCATATTCACCAAGAGTTGTTCTAAACACATTTCCATATTGCTACAACTTCAAAAATGTCCATATTTTGAGTAAGCCTTGGCATAGGCCAAACTCATTGAGGACATAAAATTATATGAGGGAACCATTAAGCTTCAAAATAAGGAGTGGAACAAAAATGGCAAAAATGACAAACATAAGCAGAAATAGGCAAACCCTTCTCCAGTTAATCAAGTAGTACTTGGCTGCACCTAAGTATGGGGCTAGACAACAACCCTAGAATTACCAAGAATAATCCCCACTAGCCAATTATGATCAAAAGAACAATCAGGGGTGAAATATAGAACTCAAGGAACCTCGTTATTTTACACCTCTATCAGAGTCAATGCAATCAATTTTTAACCAATTGAGCGATGCTGGAAAAATCAGATTTCCTGATATACCTCTCATAGATCCCAACCATCCTAATACAAAAGGATATAGGGAAGATCAATTTTACCCCTATCATAGGATACCAGGGCATAATATTGAGGTTTGATTTGGTTTTAAACATCATGTGCAAAACATGATTGAGGTGGGAGAACTTAAAGTTTACAACCCATTTGCGCCTGATAACAGAGATATGGGCATATACAAAAACCCACTACCTAACCATGAGGTCCCTAAATGGTAAGGTGCCCAAGTCAATCAGGTTCGAATTGATACGCCTACCCATGGGTGCATTGGGATGGCTGAAATTGTCAATATAGCTACTAGGACTAGACGATATGGTCAACCATAGCCTCCTACGGATCCAATCAATGTCCTAGCTACACCTAGGCAGAGGCAGGGGTATAACAACCTTCCAGGTCCACCAACTCAACCTGTGGTAACTGTTCAGAGTATATTAGAGCAAAAATTATAAATGAATTTGGCTAATCTATCTATATATGAGCTCATACAATAGTCCCCAAAGCACAGGAAGATTTTAATGGAGATTTTGAGATCGATTGAGCTCCAACCACCAGATCCCAATGCATTCATGCATTTTATGGGACAAGTACAAGAGTGTCAGGAACCTATAATTTGATTCTATGATCATGAGATTAAGACAGTGCCTACTGCCTTACTAGACCCTCTACTACACATTGTTGTGGCAGTTAATGATTTACCTTTCAAGAGGGTATTGATTGATATAGGTTCATCAATCAACATCATCACAACTACAGCAATAGAACACCTTAAGATTCCCAAGTCAAATATTATTCCAGGAGCCTACACATTAAGAGTTGTCAATGATGCTTTATGCAATAATGTGGGAACGATAGTCCTACCCATCAAGGTGGGGCATAAGACCATCCCTATGATGTGTCATGTCTTAAAGGGGGCCATGCAATACAACATCCTCGTAGGGAACCCTTGGATAAGAGATATGAAGTGTGTTCCTTCAATTTTACATCAATATGTCAAGTATGTGCATGATGACAAAGTCTATGTGGTGTTTGCTGATGAAGAGCCATTCAAATATATCCATAAGATGGATTTTCTAGGATAATTTGTAATTCCTTCTACCCACATTTATGTAGGACCTTCATCTCCAACTATGCAACCAGATAACAGAGATAAAGGGGTACAAAAAATACCCATAAACATCAGCACCTCATCTTGCACCCAAAATTACTACTGCTTCTAAGAGACCATCAACATCTAAACCAAAAGACAATCAGAAGCTAAAGGAACATTTATTTTAGAAAGTAAAGCCCAAGGAAGTGCTAACCATAGCCATTGATAAAATTCCAAGTCCAATGGAAGAAGAATATATCCAAGATAAAATTAAGGAGATACTAGAACTCGCTTTGCCAGTGTCATTTGTAGGATCATCTATATCGCATGCAACAATACTCTTTCCAATCACAAGGATAGGAGAGTATCTTGTGTAGAATATAAAATTCATGCCCATCATAGATTCTGCACAGGATATGGGATGGCTGAAAGACCTAAGACCACCAGTGGGAACAGTGGTTCTGCTTAGAATCCCTCTCAAGTAGACCAAATTTATATATGCTAGCTTGGACTGCACCCATAAGTCTATAGACGTAGAAGAGGACAATGATGAACTATTCACTATTATTTTTTGTTACCTCTCTAATCCTAAGTTTACTCTAAGCTACTTTGAATGCTACCATTGGCATGGCTATGGTCTTAGTATATATGAGCAAGGGTGTAGACGACCATTCAAGTCGTAATACCAGATTTCCACTGACAAGTTTGGGTTGGGCTATCATATCAGAGGTCGATATGACTCTCTAGAAATAGCCTTGGATAGGTTAATCTTGGGGTTAGGAGAAGACATCGATTTTATTCCTTATCACCCACCAAGTACAATATATTTGACCAACAGAAAAGTGGTCGTGGTAAACATACCACCATCAAAATTTGATCACTCAAACTCCACAAATGATGCCACCCTAATAGGGTACAACTCGTGGGATGACGAGCGATAAGGAAACATATATGAGGCAAGTGATGATGAAGAGAAAATAGGCTTAGCCTATCATAGGCCTCATTATTTACAAATACTTATTTGGTCCATCAACAACGAGAGTGGATACATATCATATGAAAGTGACTATGAGTCAAAGGACTCAATAGAAAGGGCCTACCTAGGGCTAAGGCAATGGCCCCATGACTTGGTGCAACATTGTATCGCTCCAAATTTTTCACACCCTTACCTTCAGGCTATAGGATCCATGCCCGAAAGGGGGATGTGGAAAGGATGGCGCGATACCTCGGACTGAGAGGCCTTGCGAAGGTCCCGCCTCTCGGGGGAGGTGTATTATGGTGATTTTTTGATGGATGGTGGGTTCACCAGGAAACATTTAATGGCAGTTTCCACGCCTAGGTTGGGAATGTGTTTGATGTGTTCATTTTTAGCCTTAAGCATTCAAGTCCTAGGTTTGGCCAAAATGCGTCTAAGCTATTCTATATGAAGATGCAGATTAAATGAATACAAAAAAATAGAATTAAGATAGAAAATAGAGAAATTAAGCAATATTAAAAGAAAATACCTGATCCGGATGTCTGATGAAGATTCTGATTCTTGAAGCAGTCAAGATCGCCTCTGATTTGATAGGATCATCTGAGATCAGACAAGATCATCTGAGATCTGATGAATTCATCAGAGACCTACAAATAGAGAAATAGGTGCAAAACATAGAAAATACAACAATGCTAACATAGGGGAACAATGTAAATTGACAGTAACAATATCAAACTGAAACTTATAAACAGAAACATGAATGCATTATGCTAATTTAATCACAATTATGACTTAATTATGCATTTGATCTAGATGGGTGAACTCCAAAATGCAAGATAGCATAAAATAATAAATAAACTAGCTAATTACAGCATAAAACAGCAGATTGAAAGATGAAGAAATGCAAACTTTAGGCACTGATTGCCTCAATGTTGACTGCAGTCAAAATCATCTCGCATTGGTACGAAATCATCTCTGATTCGACAGGATCGCCTCCGATCTGAACAGGATCGTCTACGACGATGTAAGCTTGCTCCGGCTAAAAAATGCTAAGGTACCTACAACAAAAATTGTATAGAACTAATGCAAATAGAAATTTGGGATGTCTTAATGTGTATGAAGTCGAGTTACAGGGAATTTCAGCCAGGGGGGTGCTAAGGGGAGGGCTTAGGATTAAATAAGCTTAGGAGGGAGGTTAGGAGGTTGGAGATCATCCCTATTTGGGAGATCTCCAATGGGGGAGGGTCTCTAATGGCGCAGACATGCTTCTGCCTGGATTAGAGACCTGTTGGAACAGAGACTAATTGTGAAAAATCAGTTTAGGGACAAGATCGTCTGGACATCCTAGCCCAGACGAAATCGTCAGATCTGGGGCGATATCGTTTGATCGGCGATGATATCGTCAAACGGTCAAAACAAACTCTAAAAATGGCGCGGGAAAGGAGGAAACGGATTACACGACGGTTAACGGGCGGTTTGGGAGGTTAAAATTTGAATTTGAATTATTTACTAGAGTAAATGTAATTATTAAGATTTCATTGCACCAATTTTAGGGTGCTACATTTTGCCCCCTCTTTAGAAAATTTTTTGAAGAAAATGCGTTAAAGATGAGTTCTTCTCGATCTACGAGAAAGCAAAAATTATTCCCATTTTTAGGCGACGATTCTTGGTCGAATCGTACGATAGCTTACTATGGTGCCCCCTCCGTGTTTTTACCCAAATCGAACGTTTGAGGTAAAAACGCGAAAAAGCAAAATTTTAAAATGTTTTTAATTGTGTTTTGAATAAAATTAAGAAAAATAGGGTAAAACCCTAATTCATTTTACTTGTTCATTTTTACGGTTTTAGAGCTCTGCAAGCAAAAATGGTGGAGACGGCGCACAGATCGATAGAGGTCCGGCGCGGGCTACGGGTAAGAGTCTAAACTTAGCTTAGAATGTTTTAAGTTGAATTTACATGCTTTTTAGATGAATTTTGATCAATTTTTGAGCATCGCAGCCATTTTTGGGCCGTCGACATCGTCGGGACGAAATCGTCCCGATTTCGACGAAATCATCTCAAGTTCGTCGATTTCGTCGAAAGGCGAAATCGGCGAAAGGGGGACGATTTCGTCAAATTAGGGACGATTTCGGCTTGCAAAATCGGAGACGATTGTGCTCAAATGGGGGACGATATCGTCCAATAGTGGGCGATATCATCAGTTGTATAAAATTGAACTGATTTTACTTGCATTTTTAATTAATGATTTTTTATTAATGATTGTTATTGTTTTGTTGTTTATGTTGCAGAGAGGATTGCTAAAGAGCAGAGAATGGAAATACGAGGGGTTGAGAGATGACTTGGCCGCTCTAACATAGGCAGAGCGAGGATCAGCTGGCATAGGTCGGCTTACTGCATGTGGCAGAAATGCCACAAGTTTCTATAGACATGGGGCTACTGACAGCCCTAGCAGAGAGGTGGTATCCGGGTTCTTCCTATTTTTAGCTACCTATAGGGGAGATGACTCCCACATTAGAGGATGTATGGAGGATTCTGAGAATCCCCATACAAGGACGGTTGATCACTCCTGCGGCCAATCAGGGCCATGCTATGATGCGGTTGTGTGGTGACCCGAGCTTCGCCCTGGAGAAGGGCAGAGTGAACATCGAGGCACTACGTCAGATGCCTGGGGCATCGAGACTCACACAGGTTTTGGCCGGAGTGGTGGGTGGACTTCTGTTGTGCCACCAGAGCGGGTGCAGGGTACCATGGATGCTAGCAGATGTGATCTGCGACATGCGGGACCATGGTTATAGATTTTCTTGGGGTAGTTTTGTTCTATGTCGGTTGTACAGGATCCTGCATGGGGTCATGTACAAAGGCGATCGATGTCTAGTTATGACATCGCTCCTACAGGTTTGGTGCTGGGAGCACATTGCAGTGCGGAGGCCGATAGGGCTTCCTTTGATAGGGGTTGATGGGGAGAGGCCTCGAGCTTTCTACTGGTGGCTCCAAAGAGGGTCATAGCGGCGGATTGACCTATCGATGTCCCGGAGACTACTGGATGACCTTGTCCCAGACCAGATCACCTGGAGGCCATGGCGAGAGCACCCAGGGTGGGCCGAGGATGGACAGGAGCTGGCTCACATCAGGCAATTCTGCTGGCTATGGATGGAGAGGGGAGAGGTGGAGCTCCACCGCTACGACCGAGTTTTGCGATAGTTCGGTCTACAGCAGGGGATCCCATCTCTCAGGGATTACGAGTTTTCCTGGACTGTTCGGGATAACACCATAGTGAGCGGGGCTCCAGACATGCAGCGCTTCTAGAGTCAGGACTCGGACGATGCCCCCATTCAGCCAGTGGATGGGGATGACGTAGGGGTAGCCGATGGCTATGATGCCTAGTACGCAAGCATCCGCCCTCCTCGGATGACGAGGGCTCAGGGTTCGATTCACGTAGTTGTGCGTCGGATAGGGAGGCAGCACCAGGCGACTATGGAGGTGGCCTAGGGTCATAGTAGGAGAGAGCAGAGGAGGCCACAGGCATAGGAGAGGCCGTGATAGTGGGAGAGGAGGGCGGAGAGACCCCCTTCTCCATAGAGAGAGAGGCCACCATCGCTCGATAAGGGCAAGGGTGTTGACATAGGGGAGAGTAGTGAGACAATGACTCTCCGAGCGGAGACAATCCATCTCCAGGCATAGGTGCAGACCCTACAGGAGGAGGTTGCATGACATCGAGCTGAGGTGACACAGCTCAGAGATGAGATTGCATGCCTCAGAGCATGGGGCGGAGGGGCGAGCACTAGGGAGCTGGCATGGGCTATTGCCCAAATCACTTTCTATCAGAAATTATACTATCATATGGTGCCAGAGGAGGATAGACTACCACTTCGGCTAACATCATAGATCCGATCAGGATCGGGTCGTCGAGGACTTCATCTCGATCGATGACTAGGACTCGTAGTACCACTCATACTACGATGGGGCCACCTCGTCCACCTCAGGGCGGGGGAGGAGATGAGGCTGAGAGCTCGAGGGGTTCTCGAGGCTAGACTACTGCACGACATTGTACAGATTGATAGATAGCATTTATTATTTTTGATAGAGGATTGAGTATGCCGAGGTACAGATTGTGGCATACCAATCCAGTTTTGAGATGATGTATATATTGTTGATATATATATGAGATGAGATATTTTTTGATCATATGACTTGTGTCTTATGTATTTTTATGATGTTTTTATGTTTGATTGATTGATTTGATGATTGGATTGAGGATTCATGTAATTATGTCATTGGAAATATTATGATTTTGATGTCATGCTGTAAGATTTTAAATGAAATAATATGATGTAACAAATTGGTTGTTTATGATGTAATGTGATAAAAAATAAAAAGAGACTTCTAACAATAATTTCAAAGGACATTGTCGCTATTAT
The DNA here is from genome assembly GCA_028583015.1 of Wollemia nobilis. Classification (NCBI taxonomy): domain Eukaryota; kingdom Viridiplantae; phylum Streptophyta; class Pinopsida; order Araucariales; family Araucariaceae; genus Wollemia; species Wollemia nobilis. The sequence continues at coordinate 13,168,391 of JAQPPZ010001125.1, forward strand.
AGACCATTTCATGGAGTCGCCGCTCACTCGGTCGTCAAGCTAATCCCAAGTATAGAAATATTGTTAAAAAGTAAAAGAGTGCTTAAGAGATTGTCTTAAGACTTTGGTGCAATGGTGCAAATGATGATGATGATGGTTTGTTTTCAGATTTTCATAAAAATAGTATGCATGAAATAATGTTAAAATGATTTTTGCTAGGCATAAATTCCTAAGTGTGATAAATTTTTTGGATAATTCCCTAGGAATTATACCATCATTGCAAAATTGAAGGTTGACATAATGACATGAAATAATGATAATGTGCATGCTTTTTGTTCAAAAACATAATTGTATAATAGAATGATTTAAGTCATATGGTTTTCATGATTTTTTAAATAAATGGGGAATAAAAATTGTTACAATGGTTTGCGCTAGGCATAGAATATGTAGGTATAGACTTATACCATCATCGCGAAAATCAAGGAAGAAAATAGATTGTTTTATTGCATGGTTGATTTTTAATAAACAGAAAATATGAAGATGAGGACTTGCGCTAAGCATAAAATTCCAATTTTGGTTTTGGAACTATACCATCGTCGCGAAAGTCGACAATATATATAAATATATATATATATATATGTTTTGATTGTATGGTTTTGAAAGAAATTTTGATCTTTTTGATTATGCATGTAGTTGTCTTTATGCTAAACAACTGTACTTGAAAGAAGAAAATGAATTATTCCAAACAATTTTGCAAAAAATATTTCAAAGTATTTTAAAGACAAAAGTTAGATTTATAAGGAATCCCATGTGCATATGTGAATTCATTTCCAATCTTGATTTATCATAATGATACACAAAATCTCTCAAATATAAAATGTGTGTGCAATTGCTATGTTCATTTACCGGTTTTGAGCAAGATAATTTGATACAAGTGATTTGAATAAACCAAATAAGTGTTCATTAACCATGATGTAGATGCATATAACCATACTAGACTACTATGTAAGTCGTATTATCAAGAGCTAGCTAATCTATAAGCGAGACATAGGCCTATACAAAAGAAGGTCGCTAATGTGACAGACATATCGCCACGCTAGGAGTTACCCAAGGCCAAGCGGGTTGGGCACAAACCACCTGTTATGGGGCTTACCTCACAGTTTTTGAATAATTGAGAATTCTAGGGATTCAAGCTCATCAACCCTTCTTTTCTTTTCAAAGGGTAGGGAAAGGGATTTTATTGCTTTTGCTTTTGCTTTCTTTTGCTTTTCTTTTGCTTTCTTTTTGTATTTTTGCTTGATTTTTGAGATAATGCTGAAATAACTTGTTCCTTTTTTTCTTTTTCTTTTGAACTTTGCTTTTTTGTTCTATACTAGGGATACTTGCTCGGATTAGCTGTAGAGCAAGGGATTTTTATTCTGGGTAGGGGTGAGCTTGTCCTTTTGCCAATTCTCAAAGATTCTAGACCATGTGCATGATAGGATAGCAGGGGAAACTTTTCGCTCAAGAAACCACTTCTACTATGTAGCAAAGCATGGAAATTACAAATATAATCATTTTATTGTGAAAAGATGTGCTTGGTTTAAGTAAATAACAAGATCAATTCTCTGTGCTCAAACTTTATTTAATTGAATTTTGTGGACTTTGATATAAGAGAGATTAGTAATCATGCCGGATAAAATCAAGATATTTATTTTTGTGTTTGTGAAAGTGAGGGATTCCAAATAAATGCTAATTTATCCAAAATAATTTGAAACATATAACTGCAACATTTGTAAGAAAATATATATAAATAATTTTTGAGAAGTTTTGAGAATGTTGACTCTCTCTTTCTTCTTTATATTGTTTTGGTTTCGAAAGAGTCAAGAATATTGCTGTTTTTATTTTTATCATTTTTGTTTTTGAAAAAAATTAACAAGTGCCATAAATAAATACAACAGGTAGTTTTGAAGATTTTGATGATTATGAATGTTTTTGGTGTTTTTGAATTTATAAATTGAAAGAAATACAAGATAGTGATTTTGAAATATTTTAAACAAATATATACAAGGATGAAATGACCAAATTTATACATAGTAACGTTTAAGATGCAAAATATTCATGGGTTCTTTAAGTTCTTTACCATCTAAGGTAGATAATTTGTATGCTCCTGATTCAAATTTAGCGGTGATAATGTATGGTCCAAGCCAGTTGGGCTCAAATTTACCTTTAAGGTCCTTAGTTGCATTAGTATTTTTTTGATTTTCTTTTAAAACAAGGTCGTCGATCTCAAAGGATCGATGACGAAATTTTTAAGCATATGATCTTTTAAGCTTGTTTTGGTAGGCACGGAGATGCTCCAAAGCATTGATGCATTTTTCATCTAGGAGTTCTAGTGATTGAGTCTGCCAATCTCGATATTCATCTCCTACTTCGGTATCCTGAAGTAGTAGAGCCAAAGAAGGAACTTCTAATTCAAAGGGAAAAACGGCTTCAGCACCATAAACCAAAACAAAAGGTGAAGTTCCAGTGGGGGTTCGAACACTAGTTCGATAGGCCCACAAGGTTGGATATAATTGAATGTGCCGATCGTGGCCAATTTTATTGACCAATATTTTGAGAATTTTGATTAAGGTTTTGTTAGATGCTTACCTTGACCATTACCCCGAGGATAATAGGGAGTGGACCAGCGATGTTGAATCTTATATTTTTGGCATAATTTTTTAACATCTTTATTTTTGAAACAAGTTCCATTGTCTGAGATGAGATTTGCAGGAATTCTGAACCTACAAATGATTTGATTAAAAATAAATTTAGAGACTTGTGTGCCAGTGTAGGAAGCTAAAGGCATAGCTTCAACCCACTTCGTGAAATACTCGGTGGCGGTTATGATGAATTTGTGTCCATCAGATGACACGGGATTGATTTTGCCAATAATATCTAAACCCCATTTTGAAAAGGGCCAAGGAGATGAAATAGCCTACAGTTCTTGTGCGGGCGCATGGACAAGGTCGGCATGTTTCTGGCACTTGTCGCAATGGCGCACATAATCATGTGCATCATTCTCCATGGTAGGCCAAAAGTATCCTATCCTAAGGAGCTTTTTAGCAATGACACTACCACTGAAGTGTCCTCCACAAGATCCATCGTGGGCTTCACTCAAGGCTGATTTGGATTCTTCTAAATTCAAACATCTTAATAGGATACCTTCAAAAGATCTCCTATATAAAGTATTGCCAATTATTACAAATCGACTTGCTTGTCTACGTAATAACCGATCTTGGTTTCTATTAGAATTGGCAGGGAAAGTCCCATTTTGGAGAAAATCAAATATGTCCGTATACCAAGGTTCAGGAGTAGTTTCATTGATTAGAAACACATCCAAAGGTTCTAAGCATGACTTATTTGAAGTGGGTTCCTGGAGTCGACGAATAATGATAGTGGCATATTCGTCATCTAACTCCAAGGGCAGGAGAGATGCAGTTGCGGCCATAGCATCAGTTGCACGGTTGCAAGTTCGAGGAATAGCTTCCAAGGTAACTTGATCAAATAGAGACATTAGTTGTAAAACATAGGCCTTATATGGGTGCAGTTTATCATCTCTGGTCTGATAAACTTCATTAATTTGGTTTATAACCAGTTGAGAATCACCAAAAACTAACAGATGTTTAATTTTTAGCGCCAAGGCAGCTCGTAATCCAAGGATTAGAGCTTCATATTCAGCAGTATTGTTGGTGCAAGCAAATGTTAATTTGAAGGACAGAGGAATAAGATGTTTTTGCGGGGATATTAAAATAATACCCGCACCAGCCCCACTCATGCATCGGGCTCCATCAAAGTATAAGGACCATTGTTCAATATGGTCTACCTCTAATTGAAGGCATTCATCAGGAAACTCAATGATGAGGGGATGGGTAGACTCTAAGGGTGCAACAACTAATTGATCTGCTATGATTTGACCCTTAATAGACTTCTGTCCTATGAATGTGAGATCAAACTCGCTTAGAGCAAGAACCCACTTGGCTGTGCGACCCGATAAATAAGGTCGACTCATGAGATACCTCAAGGGATCATATTTAGCAATGACATAAGTTTTTTGACTAAGCATATAATGTCATAATTTTTGCGTAGCAAACATGACTGCTAGACATAGTTTCTCTAATGTTGTGTAGCGGGTTTCATAACTGATGAAGGTTCGGCTAATATAATAATTAGCCCGTTCTCTCTTTTCATCATCAAGCTGAGCTAACATAGCTCCTAAGGCAGAATCTAAAGCTGAAATATATAGGAGAAATGGGCGATCAGGTCTAGGCGGTGAAAGCACAGGTGGATTAAGGAGGTATTGTTTGAGAAGTTCAAAAGCTTCTCTACATTCGTCATCCCAATTAAAAGGGACATCCTTCTTAAGGAGTTTAAGAAAGGGACCGGTTTTGTCCGCTAGCTTATCGATGAAGCGACGGATGGCTTGAAGCTTACCTTGTAAACTTCGTAACTCAGATATATTAGTAGGTGCGGGCATATCAGTGATGGCCACAATCTTGAGAGGGTCGATTTTGATACCACGTAAAGAAACTAAAACCCCTAATAGTTTACCGGACTTAACTCCGAATATGCATTTTGTTGGATTTAATCGAATAAGATATTCTCGTAATCGATTAAAAACTTTTCTCAAATCATCTAAATGATTATCCTCATTAATAGAGCGAGCTATAATATCATCTACATAATCATGTAGGATATCATGCATCATATCATGAAAAATATAAGTCATAGCTCGTTGATAGGTTGCACCTGCGTTCTTTAAGCCAAATGGCATCACTTTCCAACAAAAAGTACCCCAGGGGGTAATAAATGTTGTCTTAGCCTGATCTTCAGGAGCTATCCTGATCTAATTATAACCGAAGAATCCATCCATTAAGGACATCATCCCACTCCCGACAGTAAAGTCAATGATTTGATCCATGTTTGGAAGAGGAAAGTCATCTTTAGGGCATGCAGCGTTAATATCTCTAAAATCTATGCAAACCCTAACTTTGGTAGCTTCTTTTTTGGTAACTGGAACTACATTTGAGATCCATTCAGCATAATCAATAGCTTGTATAAAAACAACATTCAGGAGTTTTTCTAACTCCCCTTTGACTAGCAGAGCCACTTTGGGATGCATTTTTCTAAGTTTTTGTTTAACAGGTTTAGCATCCGGATGGACCACTAGATGATGCATGACTACAGAAGGGTCTAGACACTGGCATATCTTCGTATGTCCAAGCGAAGACATCTTCATACTCTTTAAGGAATGCAATGTATTGCTCTTGTTTTTCTTGACTTAATTCTGATCCAATATTGATTATGTGAGGATTATCCTCAGTTCCAATATTAATTTTAATGACGTTTTCTACCTCCATGTGTAGATCTCTTTCAAAATTAGGTGGGGCGGGTGAAACGCCCAATTCTTGTAATTCTTGTAAGGTTAATTTGGATAATTCATCTTGAGGATTAGTGGTCTCAAGTTGGGCTATAGTTGGTATAGAACCATCAAAATAAAATCCATTGTGTAACATCTCTTCAACGGAGACATCGTGGAAGATATCTCCTTCCAACTCTTCATCGGGGTCAACAATCATTTCGGGGTAAGCTATGGATAGCATGTTACATGTAAATGGCTGATTTTTTAGAGGCAAGTCATCATGCCTATCCAAATAATCTTGATAACATATGAGGTGATCATCATCTTCAAAAGGAAAGGGTTGACCCTTACTAGGAAATAGGCCCACACCACAGCAGACAGGCCACGGTTCTACCTCGAAAGGTTCTTTCATGCCATTTTGGAAAGGTCCCAAGCCTTTCCCTTTATATCCCATTTTAAGCATTATGGGTTTAGCTTTAATATATTCATTGGTAAAATAACATCGAGCATATCCCTCATGATGAGTTTTGATATTCCGAGGGATTCTTCCCCAGTCATATCCTTTATAAATGAAGGCACAACTCCCGACTTGGTAAGTACTTCCCATAGGTTGTGGGAGGCCCAAAGTACGAGGAGATGGCGGCAAGTTATTTAAAAGAATTGAATCTTGCATGAAAGCATTTGTTTTTTTTGATATTAAGATTGTGGATAAATCCGGTAAAAGTTCATCCAGAAAGAGCATAAGATGTAGAAGGATCATTCCCTATATCTTTAGATGTGGAAGGTATGATAGATGTTGATAATGTGGAAGTGTTAATAGATGGGTCTATAGGTTTTGAAATTATAGGGATAGAACATGAAGGATTGGTTGTAGATTTAAGATCTTTTTGAGGTTCTAGAGTGATTTGTTTAGAAGATTGTTGATCTATATAGGAGGATGAAATTAATGGAGGGGAAATAGGTGAAGCTATGGGTGTGTGTTTCATAGTTTTAGATGAAAAATAAGAATTAGGATGTGTGGATGACAGAGCGAGGGCAAAATTGCACTCCAACAGGTTCTACCAAAGCACACATATCAAAGGGTCTAGGGTCACCATGGATAGTGACCAACTGATTTTTAAATTCGAATTTAACACATTGGTGTAAAGTTGATGGGACAACCCGCATTGCATTGATCCAAGGATGACCCAAGAGTATATTGTACGATGCGGGGCAATGTACAATAAACACGGTTGTATCTAGAGTTCTAGGACCAACTTGCAATGGGATGGTAATAACTCCACACGTTTCTTGTGTTTCGTCATTGAAAGCTTTGATAATCATGTCAGTTTTCTTCATTTCATCACTTCTAAAGCCAAATATTTGGTAGAAGTCAAAAGTGCAAATGTTTAGAGATGAGCCATTATCAATCAAGACTCGTTTGACGACTACATCTCCAATTAGAGCGATAATATATAAGGGATTATCCTTATGTAAAGCTGTGTTGTGGGATATCTTTATCTCGAAAGTCAATACAATCAACCTCTCGAGTGATGATAGTATTGGCCATGGCTTCAGGTTGAATGTTTTGAGGTACCATCATTTGGCTTAATGTAAGCATCAACTCATCCCTATGGGTGGGAGAAGATCTTAATAAATCCAAAAGGGAAATTCTAGCTGTAGTATTGGATAATTGCTCATTAATATTGTAAGGGGGTTTAGGTTGAACATTGGAAGCATGATTCCCTTTATTGGGATTTTTCAAAACAAATGGAGCTGATCCATCATTCTGGTTTGGTTCTTGTTGAGAATTTTGAGCATGTTGTCGGGTAACGACTCCAATGGTACCTACAATGTTATATTGAGGACGTTGAACTGGTCTCGGTCGAGCGTTTATGGCTTGTTCATTAGGGAGGAATTGATTAGAAGAGGGTCGAGTAGTAACTCTTCTAGGAAATGGTTCTTCTGGAACCATAGCATCTATGATGGGTTGAATAGGATCTGATTCATTTTTAGAACTATTCGATTGGTTTGAAGTGATGTCTAGTTCACTTTCGATATCTGATTCTACATCACTAGAATCGGGAGTTGGAATATTATGTAAGGGCCTGGTCGTAACCAGGGATAAGGTTGTGTCAAATATTTGAGGATCCTGAATAGGTAATTGTCCGCTAATGGTTCCTACATATCGGGTAGGAGGAGGAACATTATGATGTTCGATTTGATTGGCCACCTCTTTACCATGTCTTGGTAAAGGGTGTTGAAATATGTCTAATGATTGATTAGCATTTTGATTTTGATTTTGGGGAATGGTATTTTGAGCGTTATTAGGAGCATTTTGTTTAGGTTGGAAGGCTTGCACCTCCATTTCATTATTATCAATCAAATCTTGTATTTTATGTTTCAACCTTTTACAAGCGTTGGTAGAGTGTCCAGGTCCTCTATGGAAATCACAGTGTAAGTCAACTCTGTATCCGGGTATAGTTGGATCAGGTTCCCGGATAGCTGGTAATTGGATCAAACCTCTTTTGAGTAATTGAGGTAAAATAGTTGATAACGGTTGATTCAATCTAGTAAATTCCTGAGGAGGCTTATCAGGAGGTTTCAATATAAATTTTTCTGTTGTCTTCGTTGCATTGATATTAGCAACATTTCTGTTGTCAGTGACTCCGTCACCAACAACTTGTTTGTTTTTATATTGATTTCTAGAGGTTTTCTCATCATCCTTCTTCCTAAGTTGGCCTCTCCTAATGAGGGCATCTTCTACTCTTCGAGCTAAATCTATAGCCTGATCGAAGGTAGTTAAAGTAGCTATTGATAGCTCATAAGATATTTGTTCTTGTAAATTATTGATAAAAATGTCCAACATTTCCCTATAAGGTAGCACAAAGTGTAGTTTTCCTATCAATTGCCTCCATCTAGCTAAGAAATCGGCAAAACATTCATCCTTGTCTTGTTTTAAGTTGTATAAATCTTTAATGGTTACATGCCTCTCGATGTAGGCACTAAATTGATGGACAAAAGATTCAAGCTGTTTCTTCAAAGTTTCTCAAAGAATGAGTGGGCAATTGATAGTACCACTCTAATGCCATTCCACCTAAAATTTTTGGGAACATTTTTAGTAATAGTAAGTCATCATGTGATATATCATGACATGCTATCCTAAACATACGAAGATGCTCTATGGGATCTTCGGTTCCTTTATATATAGGCAAGATGGGCATGGGAAAATGCTTAGGGTATGGTTGAGCTACAACTATGGGATCCAAAGGTTGACTACATATCTCTCGATAATTGTACGAGGGACGATAAGGATCTATCTGGTCCATACGCGAAGCTAACTGTTTCACCATGGCTTCCAGATTACTAGTTTGCCCACCATATTGGTTCGGTAGGGCATTGATATGGGATTTGTGAGCATATGATGGAGGGACATGAAGATTAGATGCTATGTTGCTATTGTGTAAATTGTTGGTAGGAAAGGTGTTATGAAGGAATTTTGAAGTGGTATTATGATGTATTCCAGATTGTTGAAAATTGGTGTTTGGCTTCGTTTTAGGTTTTTGTTTACTTGAAGCATATTGATCAATAGTTTGACGAAGTAAAGTAGTGAAGGAAGTTTTCTTTTGTGTGGGAATGATTTTAGGTTGAATAACAGGTTCCTTAGGAGGTTGGGTAACCTGTTGTTTTGACATGTTTTGAATCATAGTGACCATATCTGTATTGGATGGTCCAACCTTATCACTTTCTTGATCAATGAAAGACAAGGGATTAGTGCGCACATCAAACATATGTTCCATGGCTGCTTGAGTGTCACTAATTTGCCCTTTATCAATACGAACTGCCATATTAAGAGCATCAATGTTATCATTGAGAAATTTCTGGAAATGATCTACGTTGTCAAAAGCAATAGTTCCATCTGGAGCTACTCTAGGGGATGAGGGTCCATCCTCTTTAACATTTTCTTCTTGTTCATTGTCTTCACCTAGGTCATCTTCTGGTTGATCTAGAGTTTCTCCTTCCGGAATTGGATCTTCAGGAAGTACATTTGGGTCTCTAGTTTTATCTTCTAACCAATCTTCTTCTTCTCCTTCCAGTTTGTTTACCATTCCTAAGTTTAGGCATTGTGCTTAATTTTAGATTTCAGCAAATATATATATATATATATATATATATATATATATATATAATATATATATATATATATGCAACAAGCTTAAGAGGTATATATTAATTATATACCTACTACAATATTTAAAATGAAATGTTTAAGTTTTTGCTATGTTTTTTAGTTTTTCTTTGTTTTTGTAATAATATTGTAAAGATAACAAATAACACAATAAATGCAAGAAATAAGACTGAAAGTAATGATCTAGTTTTCTATAAACAATTTATAAATATCATTAATGGGCTCGAGTTCTTTAGGAGTCATGAAGTGTTCTTCTTCAAATTGAAAGTTTTCCTTCAAAAATTTAATGAAAAGAGCTATAGTGATATTATCTGTCTCGAGATCGTTGGTTGATAGAAGTAAAGCTCGTGGCAATACTCTCGATATAACACAGCTCGAGGAACTCTATTCCATATTTCCCTATCCGTAAGAACAACCTCTTGGTCTTCTACACGACCTAGGAAGCTGGTGTACAATGGCTGCGTTCTCGAGGTATTCCTCGAAGGTGAACAATTCTGAAGACACAAGAGCTCTCCTATAAGCTAACCATCTATGGCAGGCTCTCTGAAGTTCATGATAAAAGACAAGTTGATGAGGATCCGAGGATTCTATCTAGGACAAGCCTCTTGATTTGTTTAAGTTTTGTTGACCTAGATGAAATGACACTAAGTCTTCTATCAAGTTCGTCCCACAAGAGTTGATTTCTATCTATTTTAGGCACACTAAGCACAGAATTGATTTCTATGGCTGCCAATTGGTTTTCAACATTTATAGTAACTGCTAATATTTTCTTAGGAGCTACCATCTAATATGCAACTTATTAATTTTAAATGATTTGAAATGCATCTATGTTTTAGTTGTTTTATTTTTATTTTTGTTTTTGTTTTCAAAAGGTTTACAATGCATTCACGTCGGGTTCACCAAAATGTATCGCTCCAAATTTTTCACACCCTTACCTTCAGGCTATAGGATCCGTGCCCGGAAGGGGGATGTGAAAAGGATGGCACGGTACCTCGGACTGAGAGGCCTTGCGAAGGTCCCGCCTCTCGGGGGAGGTGTATTATGGTGATTTTTTGATGGATGGTGGGTTCACCAGGAAACATTTAATGGCAGTTTCCATGCCTAGGTTGGGAATGTGTTTGATGTGTTCATTTTTAGCCTTAAGCATTCAAGTCCTAGGTTTGGCCAAAATGCGTCTAAGCTATTCTATATGAAGATGCAGATTAAATGAATACAAAAAAATAGAATTAAGACAAAAAATAGAGAAATTAAGCAATATTAAAAGAAAATACCTGATCCGGATGTCTGATGAAGATTCTGATTCTTGAAGCAGTCAGGATCGCCTTTGATTTGATAGGATCGTCTGATATCAGACAAGATCATCTGAGATCTGACGAATTCATCAGAAAAATTCGTCAGAGACCTGCAAATAGAGAAATAGGTGCAAAACATAGAAAATACAACAATGCTAACATAGGGGAACAGTGTAAATTGACAGTAACAATATCAAACTAAAACTTATAAACAGAAACATGAATGCATTATGCTAATTTAATCACAATTATGACTTAATTATGCATTTGATCTAGATGGGTGAACTCCAAAATGCAAGATAGCATAAAATAATAAATAAACTAGCTAATTACAACATAAAACAGTAGATTGAAAGATGAAGAAATGCAAACTTTAGGCACTGATTGCCTCAATGTTGACTGTAGTCGAAATCATCTCGCATTGGTACGAAATCGTCTCTGATTCGATAGGATCGCCTCCGATCTGAACAGGATCGTCTATGACGATGTAAGCTTGCTTCGGCTGAAAAACACTAAGGTACCTGCAACAAAAATTGTATAGAACTAATGCAAATAGAAATTTGGGATGTCTTAATGCGTATGAAGTCGAGTTATAGGGAATTTCAGCCAGGGGGGTGCTAAGGGGAGGGCTTAGGATTAAATAGGCTTAGGAGGGAGGTTAGGAGGTTGGAGATCATCCCTATTTGGGAGATCTCCAACGGGGAGGGTCTCTAACGATGTAGACACACTTCTACCTGGATTAGAGACCCGTTGGAATAGAGACTAATTGTGAAAAATTAGTTTAGGGACAAGATCGTCTGGACGTCCTAGCCCAGATGAAATCATCAGATCTGGGGCGATATCGTCTGATCGGCGACGATATCATCAAACGGTCAAAACAAACTCTAAAAATGGCGCGGGAAAGGAGGAAACGGATTACACGGCGGTTAACGAGTGGTTTGGGAGGTTAAAATTTGAATTTGAATTATTTACTAGAGTAAATGTAATTATTAAGATTTCACTGCGCCAATTTTAGGGTGCTACAAACATACTAATACAAATGGTATCTTTATAAGTGATAAATAATATGAAGATGAAATAGAAATGGCCTACTTGGGGTCGATACATGTACCCCCTATCTTAAGGCTACATACCAATGCTATTGGGTTTTAGATAAGTGATGATGACTTTAAGGATGAGATTGATATGGCTTATCTTGGGCCTCACCACTTATGACAAGTCAACATGTTGGTCAAAAGAGAAGCGGCACTCCGTGCCATTGACCACGACTTTCAATTTTTTGGGAGATCTATCAACTTAAATGCCATTTACTATGTATTCAATACCCCTCTGCCTACGTTAATGGAGCTCTTAGAACCCAATGATCCTATTAGCTAGCCTGCTCATGGGCTAGATCCAAATATTTCTCTTCTTCCAAAGCCTCATCGCAAGTATGGAGAAGAAACCTCTGACACAATATTCCACCCATGTGGTCTTAAAGATTTCATTCCATCCATCAATACAATCTCTATTGATTTGGCCACTCCACTTCATAACCCAGTAGATCCTACTAAACCATTGTGTCTTGACACAGAGGCTATTGATTGGGATCATGCTAATTCACCCATAGAGCCTGAATACCTTGTTCCTAGAGAAGAGGTATTACAACCATTTCATTTTGCATTAGGTTGTGCATATGACGTATTCCATACCAATTTAGATCCTGAATTAGTATGACTTGTAAATCCTATCGATGACATTTATTTGATACCCACACCCCATCAGTTGGAGGATGGGTTATATATGGCTATAGAAGCAACTTTTGATATGGACATCAGTGATGATCCTACTCAACCAAAGAAATTCAAGTTCGGAGAAATTATGTCTCCCAAGGAACAAACCATCATAATTCCTCTCCTTAAAGAGAGGTCAAATATTTTTTCTTGGACCTACAAAGACATGTTAGGGATTGATCCAAAGTTAGTTGTTCACAATATTTCATTGGATCCCATGAAGAAACTGGTCAAGCAAAAATTGAGGAAAATGCATCCAACCATCGCTTTGATGGTGAAGAACGAGTTACAAAAACTTTTGTCTATGATTTTCATAGTTCCCATCGATTATCCCGAATGGATTTCGAACATGGTACCCATGGTAAAACTAAACATAAGAGTTTTCATTCACACAGATTTTAGAGACTTGAATAAGACATGCTTTTGTTGATGCCACTGTAGGTCATGATATTCTCTGTCTAATGGATTGGTTTTTTGGATACAATCAAATCCAAAGACCAACACAAGACTACTTTCATTACTCCATGGGGGACATTTTGTTACAAGGTGATGCCATTCGGTCTAAATAATACTAGTGCCACATATCAGCAAGCCATGACATACATCTTCCATGACTATATGGACACAATCCTAGAAGACTACATGGATGACTTGTTGGCTAAGTCTTTAGTGTGGAAAGAGCACGCTGAAATCATTATAAAGTTCTTTGATCACCTCATTGAGAACAACATCAGACTGAAACCTAAGAAATTCATGTTTGGAGTGACTTCTGGTAATATCTTAGGTTTCATAATTTCTAAGAGAGGCATCGAGGTCGATCCTATGAAGGTAAAAGCTATAATGGAAATGATTGCCCTAACCAACATTAGGGAGTTAATGAGCCTACAAGACAAGGTAGCATCCTTAAAATGTCTCATTGCACAATTATCAGATAAGTTTCGATCCATGAACCAGTTGCTATGTGTTGTGGCTGCTCCACAACGTACCCCAAAATTGGGGACCCACCTTTTTGCATATTTTCCAAGAAGACCGAAGTGGCCCATATGCTAAAGATCAAAGAAAAAGCAAAACACCGCAAGGAGAAAAAAGTGTCGCGATATCGCGACATGTTGCATTTTCGCGGTCCAAAGCAAAGAAAAAAAAGAAGGAAAAAGTGTCGCGATATCGCGACATGTTGCATTTTCATGGTCCAAAGCAAAGAGAAAAAGCAAGGAAAGAAAAAGTGTCGCGATATCGCGACATGTTGCATTTTCACGGTCCAAAGCAAAGAGAAAAAGCAAGGAGAGAAAAAGTGTCGCGATATCGTGACATGTTGCATTTTCGTGGCCAAAAGAGAAGAGAAAGAACAAGAAAGAAAAAGTGTCGCGATATCGCGACATGTTGCATTTTCGCGGCCAAAAGAGAAGAGAAAGAACAAGAAAGAAAAAGTGTCGCGATATCGCGACATGTTGCATTTTCGTGGCCAAAAGAGAAGAGAAAGAACAAGAAAGAAAAAGTGTCGCGATATCGCGACATGTTGCATTTTCACGGCCAAAAGAGAAGAGAAAGAACAAGAAAGAAAAAGTGTCACGATATCGCGACATGTTGCATTTTCATGGCCAAAAGAGAAGAGAAAGAAAAAGTGTCACGATATCGCGACATGTTGCATTTTTGGTCCAAAGCAAAGGGAAAAGTGTCACGATATCACGACATGTTGCATTTTCATGGTCCAAAGAAAGGGAAAAGTGTCACGATATCACGACATGTTGCATTTTTATGGTCCAAAGCAAAGGAAAAAGTGTCGCGATATCGCGACATGTTGCATTTTCATGACTCAAAAGCAAAGGGAAAAGTGTCGCGATATCACGACATGTTGCATTTTCGCGACTCAAAAAGGGCAGGCAAGCAGAGAAACAAAAGTGTCGCGATATCGCGACATGTTGCATTTTCGTGACTCAAAAAGGGCAGATAGGCAGAGAAACAAAAGTGTCGCGATATCGCGACATGTTGCATTTTCATGACTCAAAAAGGGCAGACAAGCAGAGAAACAAAAGTGTCGCGATATCGCGACATGTTGCATTTTTGTGACTCAAAAAGGGCAGGCAGGCAGAGAGACAAGAGTGTCACGATTTCGTGACATGTCCGATTTTTGCCAAGGGAACAGAGTAGTGGACAGTGCGTCTGATATTAGTGATGAACACCAGGATAGTGAAACTGAAGACTGCATAATGATGTGGACCTATAAGGAATAAATCGAAGATTGAATAAGGTAATTTGTCACATAAGGACAAAATCCAATGAATAAGACAAAACGTTACATAAGGAATCTTTAATGATTTGAAATCATTTAAGATGGTCGTTACACATGGAAGGAAGCGGACGCATGCCCATGTGGAGAAAAGGAAACATTTTTTTTGAAATCAAACGAAAAGTGAAGAAAACCAAACAGAGGAAGCCAAACCATGGGAATGAAATGAAGGGCCACAAAATAGAAATGAAAAGCCTTTTTGGAAACCAAAACACATGCATGCACAAGGGAAGGTGAAACGAACAACCATTGGAAAATGAAACGAAAAGCTTCCTAAAAATTTTAAATACGCCAGGCAAGGATGTTTTGAGGGGTTGGAAACTGCTGCAAGCAGAGTTGCAGATTTGAAGGCAAGAGGGCCATTCTGGACCTGTTTGAGCTGTTTTTCTTCCATGGACTGGTTTGGGAAAACCAGAAATTTCTGTTATTGTAAAATGACAAATTTTTAATACAGAAAATTTTAGAAAGTTGCATCTTATGGACAAGAAAGGAGGAGTCATTTTCTGCATGCAAGATTAAATGTCTATTTTTCCCCTTTTCAGATTTTAGGCTTGTAAATGGAGTTTATGCAAGTTTCTTGGTTGCTTCATGCGAATGTTTAAATCTGAAAACCTCATTTAAAACCCTAGGAGCCAGCACTTAGCTTATCCGGATTGTGCTTGTTTTGCAAGTCCAATAGGTTAGGTTGCATGCATGAAAACCTCACATCTTCGGTTTTGTCGAAATAGGATAGCATCATACTGAATGCATTTTATTTTCAGTTTTCTGCATTTTCAATTTTCATTTTTTTGCATTTTATTTTTTCCAGAAATTTTAACTTTTTTTTTAATTTTTAGGCATTAAAATAAACATTTAAAAAATTTCAAAATCCAAAAATAATTTCACCATTGCGTAGGTTATACTTCAGACTTCCAATACGCACTTTGAAATTTCATTTTCGGAGTTGTTTAGTATTTTTAAAAATTCATCGAAGTTGTTGTTTTATTACAGATTTTTAAAAATCCGAAAATAGAAAATTTCCATTTTAAGGCCGAATTTCATTTTTTTCAGTTTTGTTTTGCACTCATGAGCCTATGATGACATTCCCTTCATGAAAATTCCAATTTCATTGAAGGAGTTATGTTTTATGGCATTTCACAAATTTCCATTTTTGAGCCTAAAATTGCCCTCTCTTCATAAAAATTCTAATTTTACGAAAGAGGGGTAATTTGAGTATTACATTGAAGGTCTTTTCTTCAAAGCACTTAATTGTTCATCTTGATGAAAATTTGATTTCATTTAAGAGGGATAAGTTAAAGTGACATTTAAAGCCCTTTATTTAAGGCCATAAATTATTGCTTCTTTGTGAAAATCCATTTCACCAAAGAGGGATAGTTTATCGATCATATTGAAAGCTATCTTCATCTTCATGATAAGAAGCCATATTTGGACTTAATAAAGAAGATAAAATCTATTTTAAAACTCTCAAGATAAAAGGAATTAAGGCACTACATCGTGGTCATATGAGGGCCAACTCACATTTGCTTTATTTTGGTTCAATGAACAATCACTAAAGTTTCATGGTAAAATAAACCAACATTGCCCCTTGTTTACAGTTACTTGCAATCACTAAGGTGTTCCAAGCATTTAAATTGAATATCTTTATTTGAGATTACTAATACACATATGCAAATGCTAATATAGCGGAGACCTTGGAGAAGTTGTTTGTTTAACTTCTTTGCAAGAGGGGATTTGGAACCCAAATCCTAAGGGAGAGTGTACTTTCACAATTGGGTGAAAATACCACTCAACATTTTGGCGCTAGAAGGAGGGCCTGAATTGGTTTATTTCAGTGTGATTTAAATGCTATAGGGATTTAAATTTTGAATATTTCATGCCCTATTGATTATTATCTTTAGCCCTCTTTTAACAATACAACCTTGTAGTGTTAAAAGGAGGACATGAATTGCTATGCATTGTTCTAACGCTTTTGATTGTTCATACAGGAATAATGTGTTTTGATTTGATTTTGAAAAATTTTGGTCTTGACTAACGAGGTTGTCTCCATGCAATTACTTTCATTTGATTTTAATGGATACATCTCTTGGTTGATGCTAACATGATTATTCATACGTTACATGTTTGATATTTGCTAGTCATTTCATGCTTATTTGTAAGGAATTATTTTGTCTAAAATGTATTTGTTGTCGGTATTATGCTCTTCACTTGCGTGTAATGCGATCTTGTGAATCAGAAAGCCTACAACACTAGGAGTATGCTCTTCACTTGCGCATATGCGATCTGGTGAATCAGAAACTAATTTACATTTTTAGAATATTGCTTTGTCATGGTTCCTTCTTTTATTCATGACTAACAAATTGGTTTTGAAGTTATTCTTTGAGTTTCATTAATGGCTACAACTACAGGAACGTGGTATGGGATACATGTTAATCCTTTGAACATTAGTGGAGATTCTCATGATTTACCCAAGAACGTAGAAAAAGTTTTCCCAAATTTAAACACAATGGTCCAACATTAGCGGAGGAACATATTCAAGCCTATGTGGATATCCTAGTTAGATGGAATGTCGAACATGAGGATGTGGCATGTAGAATGTTTCCTGGAACCCTAGATGAGGTGGCATATGATTGGTACATCAATTTACCCACCGGTTCTATTACATCTTGGACTCAATTGAAAGATGATTTTATCAATCAATTTAGGTTGCTCATTGATCCTCTCACGATATATCAACAATTTACTTCTTGCAAAAGAGAACCTAATGAGCCGGTGAGAAGTTTCAACTTGAGGTTTCGAAAGCTTTATGCGAGATTAATTTCTCCCTATACTATTGAGGAAAGTGGTGCTCTTCAAATATACTTTCGAGCATTGGATCCATTGTTTGCCATATTTGTTAGGATGAATCCCTTGGTTACTGATCTTGCATCGGCCTACACAGAAGCTATGATTGTAGATCAACAATTGAGGCCACAAGGTTATGGAATGGAGCAATCAACTATGGTAGGACAACTAGGGGCTTGCAATCAAACCTCGATGGTAAATCAAGCATGGGCACAACAAAATTTGATATCAAATGTTTTTCCCTACAATCAACTTTATCCTACCATACCAACTTATGCTCCCACATGTGCTTATACAAGTACTTCCATCCATCCAACTATGCCTCAATTAGAGAATCATGTGGTCACCCATGGAACCATTGCAACAAATGTTCAAGCTTTGTCCATGGGTATCAATCCAACTAATCCTACTACTTCTACCACTCAACCCAAAGAGTTCGCATCGGAAGTAAAAGAGCAAAAGAAAGTGGTTAAGAAGGTATGTAGGCATGTTCCACCACAAAAATGAGCACGTCAATGTATGCATCCAAATCATCCTAGGAAGAAAATTCATAATGTCGATCTTAATGATGTTTCATGTTATGCTTCTTCAAGCGATACAAGAGATTTTGAGGTGACTCACGTTGAAGTAAATACCTATTCGAAAAGTCTTGAAGAGCATGAAGTTTTTGGAGAAGAAATTCTATGGATGGGTAACAAGAAGTTGGAATCAAATGATCACCATCTTGTTTTGGAAAAGAAATATCTAGAATCATTACCCAAAAAGGAGGATTTGGATGAACAAACTTATGTGGATATGATTTGGTCAGATGTACTTGCAAAGGATTGGAGCAACTATATGACACGGAATTCAAAAATTGATCCCATTATAGAAGCTCCTAAGCCATCACAAGTGGCTGAAAATGAATTTGAAAGAAAATCAACAAATGAAGTTGAAGACATAATCGAATTTCACCACTTGTTCTCGAAAGACACTTTGGATGATGTTCTCGAAAGTGATGACCAAGAGGATCCACACCTTCCAAATTGTGATAAAATTGAATCATGGGTTACAAATTTGGATTATGATAGCTTTACCAATTTGAATTCAAGAGATAACCCACTTTTGGAAATAACTTGACCATCTAAGGAAGGTGAAGATGAATTGGATGAGAAACATGCTGATGAATCAGAAGATGAAGAAGAAGTACTTGAGCGTCACAACTTGAAATTGGAAGATGATTACTATGATTCATGGAAGAAATGGGAAGAATATTATCAATCTAAATCTTCTAACAAACTTGTTGTGTCAATTAATATGCAAGATAACTCAATTGCTTCCTCACATGAGGATACTATAAATCCTGTACAATTTGAGAAAGTTTTGGAAGAGGAATTTGAATCTCATCAAATTTTGGAACATGATAAGGATTCTACAACCATGAATCAAGAAAGAGAGTCATTTGCTTTAGATTCCTTTGAAGGAAAAGAAATTGAAAATCTTGATCCACTTACTTGTGCTACAATGATTATGCCATTTCAAAATGAGAAAATTACAAAACCTAAATCATTTGGGTTTGATATCATTGATGATCCAATTGAAAATCTCACGTTACCCAAAACAACCCAAGTGATTGATCATGGAAATGTGTTAGTTAACCCACCCCTAGATAGACAAGACTTATGGTTTGAAAGGGATGGACATATTTTCAATTGGGTACCTAAGTTTGGTGCCTTTGATAAACAAGTCATGGAGAAAGAACAAGTGCTACATGATGATGAATGTCATGAGAGAAAAGAGGAATTTTCAAATCCTCTTCAAGTAAGGTCAAATGAAAACATGCCAAAGGTAAAATCTCACCTTTTTGGTTTCACCATGCAAAATTTGAATGAAGGTTTGCCTAATGAATGGTTTGATTCAAATATTATTAATGTTATGGCTTTATTGAATGAAAATGAAAGCTTATTTCTACACCATGAATCAAAGTGTGGAATGGACATCTTAAAGAATAGACATAAAGGAATTGAATATCAATCATTGTCTAATCAATTTGAAAACTTGAAACTCCACCATAGGATTATTAATGAAACTAAATCAAATTGGTATGGTGAGAGGGGCAAGTGGAAGTTTGTTTCTTTGTTTGGTTTGATCTTGTTTTTGTTGGATTCCTACAAAACTTGGTATGCGTATCACGTCATATGTCTTTTAAAGAATTCTAATCAGGTTTGGGATCCGGGAAAATGATAATCCAAACTTTTGCACCATCTTGTATTATATTGTACATTTGTATATACTTTTGGTTTTCGTGTTTTGGTTTTGGATTGGATCTCATTTTGGTTTTAAGTTTTGTGTGTTGGTCCTTTGGACACTTTTGGTTTGTCTTGAAAAAAAAAAAGCGAGATGTCAACTTATGTCCTTATGAATGTTGACTAAGACTAAGAGAATATGAAACATCGGAATTGTATTGCAGAAAGCTCCACGAGTATCGCAAACACATTAAAGAATATCGTTTGGAACTTGTGATGCATGAAGTTGTCAGTTTTACAAATTATGGCAAAATAGGTGGTATACTCCATCAGCATTTCAAAAAGAGCAATGCATTCATCCATATCTCATGTTACATTTCACATTGCATATACATTTCATCTCAATTGCATCTACATTTCAAATACAATCATTGAAAAGGTGTCGAATCCTCTTAGGGTTATTACATAACATATATTAAAAGGATCCTAAGGTTGGGAAATGATGCCCGAACTATCTTGAACCAAGCATGTTCTACACATATTAAAGAGGATCTTGAGAAAAATGGTCAAAACCATACTTGGAAGAAAAGGTGAGGCGAAAGGAGTATTTCGTGTCTGTCCTATCATGCAACATAATCCTTAAAATAGTGGTTTTTACCACTCCTATAGTGCTTAAAGCCTAAAATCAGAGTAGTAAGGATAGGGTTAAATCCCCATCGAACTTAGGTTGAGGATCCAATTCCCCAAAGCTCTGATTTGATCTTCATGGAGTAGTAAGGATAGGGTCTAATTCTCATCTCGCTTAGGTTGAGAATCCGATTCCCCAAAGCTTCTATTTTGCCTCCATCACGCTTTAAGAAATTAAAAGCGTGATCTACACTCAAGAACTTGAAGTTCCAAAGCAAATATTTTTCATTCTACTTTTATTGCATCATTGATATTGGATTGGAAGGATCGTACTACATGTCCCTTGCAAGGATGGGTAGTCATCCCCAAGGTTCAAGAAATCAAAAGTAAAGTCAAATCCTGGATTATGGGGTTGATCTCCATCGGGGCTATAGATGCTTGACTGGCAGTGGAGTATGCTCATGCATGGCAACATGTCTTGTCTAAAAGCAAGACCACTGACTGCTCAAACGGATAGGCTAGCCTGACAGTTTCATCCATAACAGGTTAAATCATTTTGTTCAAGATGAGGTAATGAACTCCAGATCGAGTAGTAAGGATAGGGTTAAATTCCCATCTCGCTTAGGTTGGGAATCCTATTCCCCAAAGCTCTGATTTCACTTACACTTGCACATGGGTTCAAAATGGTAGTGACACATAACCAACTTTGGGATCTAGTAAATTAATTCAGTATACTCATATTTGGTCCTAAGAGGATTTGACAGTTTTAATATGTTTGTTCATGGTACTAGAAAGTTTGAGCCTTTGCAAAGCTTGTTATATCTCTAGCATCTTCACCATACGTTAAATCCTACAGGAATCATCCATAACTTCTCATACGCACGAATCATAAGTGAAAATGACAATGGAAAGTTGAACGAGTTTCAAACGATAGGGAATGAAGCACATTGCACACATCGAGCTGATGCTTAATAATTCTAATGCTTCATGTATTTCTCATCTAGTTTCATTCTTGGGATATTTGCTGACGCTTGTGTTTGAGTTTTGAAGGTGTTTCGGTTGAGTTCTCACCGAAATGCTCAGGAGCATTTCCCAGAAGAGTCGCCATTTGTTGTGGCTGCTCCACAACGTACCCCAAAATTGGGGACCCACCTTTTTGCATATTTTCCAAGAAGACCGAAGTGGCCCATATGCTAAAGATCAAAGAAAAAGCAAAACACCGCAAGGAGAAAAAAGTGTCGCGATATCACGACATGTTGCATTTTCACGGTCCAAAGAAAAAAAAAAGCAAGGAGAAAAAGTGTCACGATATCGCGACATGTTGCATTTTCTACCAAAGAAAGAAAAAAACAAGAAAAAAAAGTGTCACGATATCACGACATGTTGCATTTTCACGTCCAAAGAGAAGAAAAAAAACAAGAAAGAAAAAGTGTCACGATATCGCGACATGTTGCATTTTCACGTCCAAAGAAAAGAAAAAAACAAGGAGAAAAAAAGTGTCGCGATATCGCGACATGTTGCATTTTCGCAGCCAAAAGAGAAGAGAAAGAACAAGAAAGAAAAAGTGTCGCGATATCGCGACATGTTGCATTTTCGCGGCCAAAAGAGAAGAGAAAGAACAAGAAAGAAAAAGTGTCGCGATATCGTGACATGTTGCATTTTCACGGCCAAAAGAGAAGAGAAAGAACAAGAAAGAAAAAGTGTCGCGATATCGCGACATGTTGCATTTTCGCGGCCAAAAGAGAAGAGAAAGAAAAAGTGTCACGATATCACGACATGTTGCATTTTCACTCCAAAGCAAAGGAAAAAGTGTCACATATCCACATTTCATTTTCGTCCAAAGCAAAGGAAAAAGTGTCACGATATCACGACATGTTGCATTTTCGCGGTCCAAAGCAAAGGAAAAAGTGTCACGATATCGCGACATGTTGCATTTTCGCGGTCCAAAGCAAAGGAAAAAGTGTCACGATATCACGACATGTTGCATTTTCGTGACTCAAAAAGGGCAGGCAGGCAGAGAAACAAAAGTGTCGCGATATCGCGACATGTTGCATTTTCACGACTCAAAAAGGGTAGGCAAGCAGAGAAACAAAAGTGTCACGATATCGCGACATGTTGCATTTTCGCGACTCAAAAAGGGCAAGCAGGCAGAGAAACAAAAGTGTCGCGATATCGCGACATGTTGCATTTTCGTGACTCAAAAGGGGCAGGCAGGCAGAGAGACAAGAGTGTCATGATTTCGCGACATGTCCGATTTTTGCCAAGGGAACAGAGTAGTGGACAGTGCGTCTGATATTAGTGATGAACACCAGGATAGTGAAGCTGAAGACTGCATAATGACGTGGACCTATAAGGAATAAATCGAAGATTGAATAAGGTAATTTGTCACATAAGGACAAAATCCAATGAATAAGACAAAACGTTACATAAGGAATCTTTAATGATTTGAAATCATTTAAGATGGTCGTTACACATGGAAGGAAGCGGACGCATGCCCATGTGGAGAAAAGGAAACATTTTTTTTGAAATCAAACGAAAAGTGAAGAAAACCAAACAGAGGAAGCCAAACCATGGGAATGAAACGAAGGGCCACAAAATAGAAACGAAAAGCTTTTTTGGAAACCAAAACACATGCATGCACAAGGGAAGGTGAAACGAACAACCATTGGAAAATGAAACGAAAAGCTTCCTAAAAATTTTAAATACGCCAGGCAAGGATGTTTTGAGGGGTTGGAAACTGCTGCAAGCAGAGTTGCAGATTTGAAGGCAAGAGGGCCATTCTGGACCTGTTTGGGCTGTTTTTCTTCCATGGACTGGTTTGGGAAAACCAGAAATTTTTGTTATTGTAAAATGACAAATTTTTAATACAGAAAATTTTAGAAAGTTGCATCTTATGGACAAGAAAGGAGGAGTCATTTTCTGCATGCAAGATTAAATGTCTATTTTTCCCCTTTTCAGATTTTAGGCTTGTAAATGGAGTTTATGCAAGTTTCTTGATTGCTTCATGCGAATGTTTAAATCTGAAAACCTCATTTAAAACCCTAGGAGCCAGCACTTAGCTTATCCGGATTGTGCTTGTTTTGCAAGTCCAATAGGTTAGGTTGCATGCATGAAAACCTCACATCTTCGGTTTTGTCGAAATAGGATAGCATCATACTGAATGCATTTTATTTTCAGTTTTCTGCATTTTCAATTTTCATTTTTTTGCATTTTATTTTTCCAGAAATTTTAACTTTTTTTTTAATTTTCAGGCATTAAAATAAACATTTAAAAAATTTCAAAATCCAAAAATAATTTCACCATTGCGTAGGTTATACTTCAGACTTCCAATACGCACTTTGAAATTTCATTTTTGGAGTTGTTTAGTATTTTTAAAAATTCATCGAAGTTGTTGTTTTATTACAGATTTTTAAAAATCCGAAAATAGAAAATTTCCATTTTAAGGTCCGAATTTCATTTTTTTTTAGTTTCATGTTTCATTCATGAGCCTATGATGACATTCCCTTCATGAAAATTCCAATTTCATTGAAGGAGTTATGTTTTATGGCATTTTCACAAATTTCCATTTTTGGAGCCTAAAATTGCCCTCTCTTCATAAAAATTCTAATTTTACGAAAGAGGGGTAATTTGAGTATTACATTGAAGGTCATTTCTTCAAAGCACTTAATTGTTCATCTTGATGAAAATTTGATTTCATTTAAGAGGGATAAGTTAAAGTGACATTTAAAGCCCTTTATTTAAGGCCATAAATTATTGCTTCTTTGTGAAAATCCATTTCACCAAAGAGGGATAGTTTATCGATCACATTGAAAGCTATCTTCATCTTCATGATAAGAAGCCATATTTGGACTTAATAAAGAAGATAAAATCTACCTTAAAACTCTCAAGATAAAAGGAATTAAGGCACTACATCGTGGTCATATGAGGGCCAACTCACATTTGCTTTATTTTGGTTCAATGAACAATCACTAAAGTTTCATGGTAAAATAAACCAACATTGCCCCTTGTTTACGAGTTACTTGCAATCACTAAGGTGTTCCAAGCATTTAAATTGAATATCTTTATTTGAGATTACTAATACACATATGCAAATGCTAATATAGCGGAGACCTTGGAGAAGTTGTTTGTTTAACTTCTTTGCAAGAGGGGATTTGGAACCCAAATCCTAAGGGAGAGTGTACTTTCACAATTGGGTGAAAATACCACTCAAAACTATGCAAGGAGGACCCATTTCATTGGGATGAATAATGCCAACAAGCCTTTGCAAAAATAAAAATTTACCTGGAAATGCCACCAATGTTGGCTCCACCAAGGCTAGAGGTACCATTTTTACTGTACATATCGGCTACTGATCTCACTTTGGGAACCATGTTAGCCCAAAAGAATGCACAATATAAAGAGCAGGCCGTATATTACATTAGTCGCACCTTGGTGAGTTATGAGCTAGGATATGTGTATGTAGAAAAGTTGTACTTAGTAGTGGTTTTTGCAACCATAAAGTTACGACACTACATATTGAGCCATACGACCTACGTTATATCAAAACAAAATCCTTTACAATATATGATGAACAAGATCTATCACAATACACATACTACAAAGTGGATCATGCTATTGATAGAATTTTATCTAGAGTTCTTAAGCCATAAGTCCATCAAGGGATAAGTCATAACAAATCAATTAGCAAAGGCACCTCTTCAGGATAGCAAGCCTATCACCATATAATTTCTTAATGATGCGGTCTTCGCATTATCAAATCCATCCAAACCCAAAGAACCTAAAAAATAAAGAGACATGGCATTATTATTTGATGGTTCAAAGTGCGAGCAAGGGGGCAAAGTAGGGATAGTCTTTATCAGACTGTAGGATGCTCCATTGCTCATGTCATTCAAGTTAGAATTACCTTGCAAAAAAAATAATACAGAGTATGATACCTTGATCTTGGGACTCCAAACATCCATTGCAATGGGTATTAAAATATTGAATATCTTTGGTGACTCTCTGCTCATAGTCAATCAATTCAAAGGATTATATCAATGCAGGTGCCCAGTCCTAAAATCTTACAAGGAGCTTGTTGACACTTACCTAACCTGACTAGAATTGTATGCCTTCGAGGTAATCCTTTGCATGTAAAACATATTTTCAGACACCATGGCATCTTTGGGATCCTTAATCCCTCAGAATCCATCTATTGCTTTCACAACCATTCACATCAAAGTGCTCGTGCACTGAGTAATAAAACATGAGGCTATGGACAATCAAGAATCAGTCAACCTGATTCAAACTGAACCAAATTAGGATTGGTCCTTCAGAGCTAGAGCTTTCTTAAAAATGGAACCTTGGGAATCCTTGATCTCTCAAGGTCCTATGGAGTGTGGTACAACCATTCACCATAGGGTTGTTTCTCAATATATGTTCACAAGTTCTAGATCGCAGGAGGAGCATGTTGTCTTATCCATAGAGGCTATGGCTTATCAGGATTAGCTTTCCCAATAACAAGATTTATTGAAACTTGGAATAGTACCACAAGGTCTATCGCATACCAAAATACGAGCATTTAAATAGAAGGTGATAAGGTACATATTTCTAAGAGAGATCCTTTATAGGCAATACTATGATGGAATTCTCCTTCATTGTCTTGAGCCCCAAGAAGCATCTTGGGAAATTACACAAGCCCATGATGGTACGTGTGGTGGTCACTTCAGTGGCATGGCCATCATTAAGTGCATCTTGAGAATGGGTTACTATTGACCCATTATGGAAAAATATTGTTGTGAGTATGTCAATAAATGTGTTAAGTGTCAACATCATGCAAACGTCACTCACTTTCCATCACAAGCCTTGCAACCCATCCAGGCAGCATGACCCTTCTCATAGTGGGGACTAGAATTTGTGGGGAATATCTCACCCCCATATTCAGGCCAACACATGTTCATCATAACAGCCATGAAGTATTTCACCAAATGGGTCGAAGTGATCCCCTTGACATAAAAAACTAGACCTAGTATTATGGAGTTTATACTCTATAATATCATAAGTCATTTTTGGGTCCCTTCAAAGATAATATCGGATAATGGGCCATCTTTCAAAAAAAAAAATATGCATACTTTAATGAATAAATATCACATTTAGCACAATTTTTCAGTGCCCTATTAGCTGCAAGAAAATGGACAAGTAGAAGCCTTAAACAAAATAATAGTCTCCATCTTGAGGAAGATAGTGAAAGACAATCATAAGGATTGGTATTTGTAATTACCTCTAGCATTGTGGGCATACAGGACTAGTGTGTGGAAGCCCACTGGGGCAACACCATTTTCATTTGTATATGGCACTGAATCCATCATGCCCCTAAAGTTGGAAATTCCAACCCTATGCATAGCATTGAAGGATTTCATAGATGATGACACCGCGCGACAAGCCTGCATTTATCAGTTAATGGTTCTTGATGAACGTTGAGTCAATACCTTGGATAATATTTGTGTTTATCAAGATCACATTGCGTGAACTTACAATAACAAATTCCACTTAAGAGAATTCAAGGTTGGAGATCTTGTGCTCAAATAAAACCAACAAAACTTGAATCTATCGCTGCACCTATGAGATAAATTTGTGGTAAATTGGATAGGCCCTTACATTATCTTAGAGAAGGCTAGGCCTGGGGCATATCACCTCACATCATTGTATGGAATTGAGGAGCCTGCGCCCCTCAATATCATTCTTTTGAAAACATTCAAATATACATAAAATACAAAAACATTCAAATATGTCAAAAAAATACAAATAAATTTAAAAAACATAAAAAATCAAAATGTAATTCAAAAATGCTCCAAGGGTATACTAGTCACTTGGTCAAATTCAATCAAAAATGCTCCAAGTGCATACCAACCGCTGGTCAAATTCAATCAAAAATTCTCCAAGGGTATCCAAGTAGCTTGGTCAAATCCAATAAAAAATGCTCCAAGGGTATCCAAGCCGCTTGGTCAAATTCAATAAAAAATGCTCCAAGGGTATCCAAGCCACTTGGTCAAATCCAATAAAAAATGCTCCAAGGGTATACCAGCCGCTTGGTCAAATTCAATCAAAAATGCTCCAAGGGTATACCAACCACTTGGTCAAATTCAATCAAAAATACTCCAAGGGTAAACCATACCACTTGGTAAAAATTCAATCAAAAATGCTGCAAGGGTATCTTCACATTGCTTGGTCAAACCCTAAAAGCTCTAAAGGCACAATAAACCCTTTGGTCAAAACACAATCAAAAATATAAAAACAATGCAAAATCAAAAACACAAAAACAGTTGCATTTTACATATGCATCCATATAGTTGCATTGCATCAAACATGCATACCCATTACATTTACATATGTTATGATCACACTCTTGCAAACGATGCCATAGTTTGTATCACAACCACAAATACACAAGTCCATCATCATTCATTCATCCATGTGTGTAACTGTGTTTTTCAACACAACCATATCATGTTGCTATAAGGAATAGGCTAAGATTTTTTGGTCATTCAACCATATCTAGTGGTCTTATCAGTTTTTGTTGAAAGTCATCTTGATTAGTAGAGAGTGAGGTCTAGTCATGAATACCTTAGATATTCAGGATCTCTTCACTAATTGAAACACTAAAATCCTAGTTGTTACAAGGGAAGTATGAAAGCTACAAAAGTGGTTTAGGTTACCTTAAGAAAAAAGGGATCTTCCTCGCTTATCCCCCTATGTGACTGGTTCAAAGGTGCTGATAATTGGAAAAAGGACAAGTTCTAACCTATCCAAAAATGAGTGATTATCATCACTACATAGATCCCTTTCTTTCATTAAAACAAGCAAAAATCTTGAAACAAAGCACAAATTCAAAACCCCAATTTCCAAATTCATAGTTCAAAAGGTACAAAAAAAAGCAAATAGTGATTATCATCACTACATAAGTCACTTGATCAAAGAAAAAAAATCAATAAAAAATAAATAGTGATTTTTATCACTCAGCATGAGCAAGTATCCCAGATAAAATAAAAAAAATAAGGGAATGGAACTTGAATTCCTAGAATTCTCAGCATTACACAAAACTGGAAGGTGACCCCCATTATAGGTTGGTGTACAACTATACCTGGAAATGATGGTACCTTTACGCATGACGATATGTCTATCACAATAGCACCTTGCATTTGTGTAGACCACTATTTGCATGTGGATGAGCTAGCTTTAGGTAACCCAAAGCTACCTAGTGGTATAGTCCAACTAAGTCCAACACAGGATAAGATGAACAATTGAGGATCCACGATATTAATAATGGGTTGAAATAATCCCTCCTAACATCAGAGGAAATGCTTGAGTTCTATATAAATATATTCATTTGCACACACAGGGATAATGACTATATAGGTCCATGATGAAAGCTTTGCTTTTCAAAAGTCTTGTATGGTCAGTATGCAGTTATTGATAGGGTAACTAGAGTGTTTGAGTCTCAGGAAGAGCTTTAAAAAATTCCTACATAGCAACAAATCATATCATCCATCACATCATCAATTTTATTTATGAGGTTTTTTTGAATTAAGGGGTATTAAAAAAGTAGGATAGATACCGGATGGATGTCAAAAATGATGTTCATACGACCACTGACTACTTTGTATCTTTTAATTACATAAGTTTATCAAGAAATTGCATACATTCCACACCATTACATTTCACATATGAATGCCCAAATAATTAGTTTTTATGATAAGAGTGATTATTTATATTCAAGATTGTTATACTTTCTATGGTATCATCCATTTAGATTGATAAAATCATATCATATACATCCCTTATGTTTTAAGTGATTAAATCATACAGGTTCATAAGCATCATATAAAAATTGCATGACACATTGCATGACACATTGCATCTACCCTATCATAATACAAGTTAGATGCATACAATTGAATCAAAATTAAACATACATCTAACAAAATATTACATCCATAAATACATAATTTCATAAAGCATTCATCCATATCTGAAATCACATCATTGCATCCACCCATATATAGAATCATAAATCCATCAGCAAATCAACTCATAATACATCACATCATGTCATAATAAGCATCTACATAAACACATACATAAGCATCCATATCGAATCCATATCATCATAAATATCACCTATCATATAACACATATATCAACTCATCATAATGTCATCATCACATCACATAAGTAAAACAAAAACATAAGCAATAAATGGCACACATAATGAAGCATAATGCAAAGATATCATAAATATGTGTGTCTCAAAAGTGTCTCAAAATGTGTATCTCGAAGTGCATAGATATACAAAATTATTCGAAGGATACAGTCATAATAGGTTAGATGACCTTAAAAATAAGAGCCTATAGCATCATCAATCAAACACTAGGCATGTACCCCCTACAGTGCCACCCCTTGTGAATGGATCATGGGTGAAGTGATGTGAGCCCATGGGCCTCTTTGTGCGATTATGGATCCTTTGACTTGGTTGGACAAAAGACTACCTTGAGGTGGAGTGCCTGCTGGCTTGTGAACCATTTGCACCTATCCTATACCTGGGAGTGGCTCCTAACCTCCTGATCTGCATCTCGATATAAGCAATGCAGCCTACATTACCCTCAATATTTATCTCATACTCATCTAGTAGAGTCTGCATCCACATGATCTTTGCCATCAGATCTATCCATGTAGATCCCTGAGGTGTGGAATGATCAACAAAAACATTCATCTTGGAAGTATCACCCCCAATAGTAGCTTACAAAGCCTGTATCTGAGTAGTAAGCTACTCTATAGTAGCATCCTGATGTACTATAGTAGCATCTCGATGTACTATAGTAGCATCTCGATGTACTATAGTAGAATCCCGATGTACTATATTAGCATCCCATTAAGCAATGATAGCATCACGTTATTGTACCTAGATCTTGGCCAACTGGAGCTCAACCTCTATGTCATGCAACTATGATCTCAAAGAAGAATCTCTCTCCTCGGGATCCAACTCCTTATCCTCATCCTTAGGAGCCTCCTACTCCTCCACTACCACCTGCTTTGTCGGCTGGCCCCATGCCTCAGTCCTGGCTTGGACCCTGCACCCTACTGGATTTGCACCATCTCTGCAATCATCCTCATGGCCTATACTGCCATCACCATGCCACATATGGTCACCCCACCACTATTCAAATGCATATGTGACTCCCCCAATGACTCATGGATCATTTTTGGGGCATTCTCCTCATCATCCAACTCAATGATATGTGGGGGTCTCTCTCTACTCCGATGCACCTATATAATAAGGGGACAAGTGGCACATCCTACTATAACCCGTGCTGATGAAGAAATTGAGAGTAGAAGAATTACTCCCTGATGTTGATATTATGGTCAATGAGCAACCATTGGCACTGTGTCCTAGTAGTAAAGTTGGCTAGATCATCCCAAGCTAGGCACTAGTAATATGGACACCACATGATGGCTCTGGCCTGTAGCCTAGTGAAAGTAGCAGTATAATGGGGGAGCTCCCCAGCATTAGCATGGCTCTTGTGCTCCTCACACTCTTGAGCCCACCTGGTAGAATAGCACTACATCCTAGCATCAATGTCTATAATCTTAGTGGGGAGTCCTCTAGGATGATCCACACTGATGTGCTCCCATCCCCATACCTAGAGGAGCAAGCTGCAACCAATACTGATGCGGCCTTGTTGGTAGATGTGATACATATTGTCATAACACTATGCTAGCAAAGACCTCCCTCATACATATATTATGGTCTCCTTACTATATAAAAAATCCTAAACCATTGCAAGGAGGTTCCACGGGAACCTCAAGCCTAAGCAATCTAGGATCAGAATGTTGTTGATGACCATCTGCAACACTGCATGCCTCTCTATGAAGACATGCTCCCTGTACCAACGTATAATAGATACACCTATAGACTTGGTTTCCTTGATAGTAGTCATCACATGCTCCCTGAAAACCCAAAGGAAAACTACATCACAATCATTAGTTGTCAAAGAGACGATGGCCACTCTGTCAAAAGGGATCCAAAAAATCATGTACACATATTTTGGTGTGATAGGTATCTCATCAATAGGAAGATGGAATGTGTTCATCCTTAGGTCCTATCGATGAACCAGGGTAGTGAGGTAGGTCTGTTCCGACATAATATGGGGTATCCAAACTGTAGTTCATGGGTCTTAAGCTAGGTCCAGTCTATATCATCCAAGAGTGGGAGAAGATCATTAAGGGTCTTTGGGTCCCAAGCCCGAGTAGTGAGAATCTATGAGAAAAATCCAAAGGCATAACTACAATGCATCTAAGTCATGAATCATAAATAAAACATGAAAAATAGTGCACATAATGATAAACTATCCTAAGTCTAAGCAAAATAGGAGTAAATGCACCTAATCATGCAGCATAGTACAAGAAAGCAGTTCAAAAATTCAAAAAAATCAGCATAATCACCTTGCAAAATCCAAAAATTCACAAAATTTAACTAAGGATCTTGGCTACTTTCGCCTACAATGACCAAAAATTTATTGTTGGGGATAGGAGTGGCTAAACCCCAATGGTAAAATTTCTAATCATTGGGATTCAAATCTAGCCACTCTGATCAACAGAAGCCAAATTGTAGGCCAAGTTGGCCACTCTTAGCAACAGTGGTCAACAGGCGACATGGCAGACATGTACGCCCTAGGCCAAAAATTAAAAAAAAAATGAAAATTTTGACAAATGGGGGCAAGCCCACCAAAACAAAACCTAGCCTAAACCTAACTACGGATTCGGTTCGTTACCAACAAGTTTAGTGAGGTTCATTTACCAGGTTACTTAATGAGGTTTAGTTTTACCCAAAAAGAAAGTAGGGTTAATATTTGAGAGAATACCCAAGAATCTCTAGCTCCTCCACTCGCTGATGCCTCATCCTGTGTAGCCATAGTCTCCAAAGCAACAACACTTCAAGTCGCAAATACCGCTTTCTCATCAAATATCTAGAAAGCAAAATTATCAGCTGGAAAATGAAAATTCAAAACCCTAGATTCCTTTTGTACTCCTCAAGTTGTGCTTCAACCACTGCTAATGTCAATGGCTTGAACTTCATGGTTGCTTAGGTCAAGAGCGGCCACAAGTAGGGACTTAGCGACCACTAGATCTGATAGCGATCGGGTGCACAAGTAAAATCAGAAATATTCCTTCTAGGAGGAATGATAAAAAAATCAAATAAGCACATTTTGATTGTCCTTGATCATCATAATAATCAAAATAACAAAAAAATTGCATAAAAACAAATCTCAAGTAAGCTTCATATTCAATTACTTACTCTATCAACTCAATGGTTGTAGTGATTTTTCACTCCATGCAACTCGGTGAGATGCGTAAGTTATCATAGAGCTACTTAGGATAAATTATTAATTTTATAATTATGATGCATAACCTCAACCTTGAAGAAGATCAAGATGGTCGTACTGCTCCATGGGTATGACAAAATCATCCTAATTCTCTTATGACACCAAAAACACTAAGCCAAGTGATGCAATACAAGCATAAATAGAATCGCTCATCCTAAATCCCTAAGAAGGCTATTTATGGCTGGACAGTTCCCTGGGATAGGGATGAGTGATCATCATAAACAAATTGGAATCAAACTTGGATGGGGGTTTGCCCATTAAAAGAACAAACAACTAGAAAGGAACCAAAACTAGTCAAATTGGTCAAACGATTGGTCGCTTCATTCATTGCCTTTCCCTCACCAATGCATTTGTGTGAGGGGGTAGTTCAAATATTAAAATAAATCATAATACAATTCAACCAAAGATCACTTGATCATATCAAAATAGAATTCATCCTACAAATAATTGCATACAACTCTTACAAAACTTTCCCCCATTTGCTGGGTTCATAAACAAATATGACATCTTAAATTTGTAGCTCTTCTCCAATCGGTTTGTTTTGTAGCATCATAAAGCTACTCGATTGTGTTTGAGGAATGAGTGCAAGTAGACATGTGCAAGCCCTGTGCTAAATTAAGCCTTCAATTAGGTTGAAGCAATGATTCAAGGATGCGTGCCATCTTGCATTATTGGGCCATCCAATGTTGATCGAATCAATGATCATCATACACCTTGCAAACATAGTAGTCTACATTTTCACTCCGCGTTGTGTTTTCCACTCAACGCATCACAAAAAGGGGCATCTGTAGACACCTAAAACATGTCATGTTCAGGGAGACTACTCATATAGGCACACTCATAGGTAATGTGCCTAAACCTTGGGACTTCCAAGTATCAAAAGTGGTTCTGCCACTCATCTGGGGCATTTTTTAGTCCATCCAAGCCTGGACGCTATAGACCAGATCGGTTGGATTCTGGTCATTGAAGCTCAGAGTGGCCAAAACTTAGCTGTTGCAGATGACATCGGCTAAACTTTAAATAAAATTTACCACCAATATGGCCTAATATCAGGGGGAAGTGGTAGTTTGCATGCAATAAGGCTGAGTAGGGATAACTTTGCATTCATCATCATAGCCAGTCTACATGAAGGACTCAAGTCCAAATTTAGACACCAGTTAACTGCCCCCCAAGGGTAGACAAAGGCAAAAATTCTCATGCCAACATCCAATTTGCATGTAGAAAAGCAATCCTAGGGTTTTACATTGACCTAGGGTTTCAAACACTTTATAAGGATCAAACCTAAAAGCATTTGAGTACCTTCTTGGACTTTATTTTGTGAATCAAGAGAGAGAGAACATCACATACTTGGAGAGCTTCCCTTGGATATCATTTTTACAGTGAAGCCCTATCGAATTGGAGAGTGAATTTGAGCACCCTTGAGGAGTAGCAAAGTGCTAGCTAGACTAAGAGGTAATCATCCATGCATATACATTAATCATTTAACATTAGTAGCAGACTTAAGCCCATAGACTTTGGATTAATAAGAAAAATATTTCACCTTAGCGGTCGATGTCCTGGACAGTGGCTCGCAACCTAGTCTAGGGTTTAGGTGTTAGTTTATTTTGTTCTTATTTTTCATGCTTTCATATCATTAGCATAATATTTACTTCATTTAGTGGCATTCATAGTACTAGTTTTATTGCACTTATTTTCATTATGCTAACAACCTCATCCGAGGAGGCAATCTCGAACATCTAAGCGTGTGTTGTTGTTTCATTGATTTTAGGGATATAGGTTCGTCAAATAAATATGCAACATACGAAAGCAATAGGAATCCTCTAAGAATCATTCCTAGAGAAGGAGACATCTATAAGCCCTCATATAGTTCCGTGTGCATCACCGGGAAACCTGGAAAAGTGCGTATCCCTTTGCTAGGGGATATTTTATACATCCACTACCCTCTTTGTGTAAAATCATGTATCAAATGAAGGGTATCCCATAGAGGTATTTATATGTAATTGGATCTTGAAAATATCAATACAAAGAATTCATTCTTCTATTTATTCGCACTTCAGCTATGCCTTTATTTTATTATTATTTATTTAATGCATGTCAAACGTTTAAATATTTAATAATAATAATCACAAATAGAGTGAGTGGATGGTGCACCACTTCCTTGGGGTCACTATAGATCCATGTGGATGGATAGCTAAAATGGAAGGTATTTTAGACTTATACCGAATTCGCGATTCAGAAAAAGTTCCTTTTGCTGCCTCGAAACTTGGTACTGAAGCTTATCAATGGTTTGCATGGCTCAAACGTGAGAATGGAAATACCATCTACTGGTCTTATTTCACCACACTTTTTATTAAAATATTTGATGAAGGATCCTCATCTTCATACATGTTGCGGTTGTTATCACTTAAGCAAACAGGATCTGTAATGGAGTATATTTCAAAATTCACTAACCTAATTTCCTATGCAATAAACTTACCATTTGATGTGGTGGTATCTGCTTTTAGAAATGGGTTGAAAGAGAATATTCAAGATGAAGTTGACCTACAAGATCCATATTATTTAGATACATGTATAAGGATTGCCAAGTTGGCGAAGAAGAAGGTGCAAATTGGGACATCTATACGACGAGATTCCTATGGTCGACATCAATACCACAACATCTCTTTTTAAATTAATGACCAACCATCAAGATATTTCTACTATAAATATCACAATCACCATCCAAAATATCAGGCATGTGTACCACGATAAAAAATTCAAATCAAATATGCTGACAAGGATGATGAAGAGGAAATAAAGGATACGAGCTCACATAATTTTCCTATAAACGAAGACCAAATTGAAATCAGGGAGGCCATAGTTGAAGAGGATACTATGGCACTTTCAGTACATTCTCTTATGGGGTTATCATCTCAAAAAACAATCAAGGTATCATGATTTATTCAACAAATAAAAGTAATTGTATTTATTGATTCTAGAAGTACTCAACTTTATTGACACAAAGATTGCCAGGGCATTAAACTTGAACATTAACTCCTCCAATCAAGATAAATATCAAGTTATAATTGCAAATGAGGGAAGTGCTCAATGTATAGGTAGAACATCTCCAATTTTATTGTAAATGGGAAGTTATAATTGGAAGGGTCCTTTTTTTGTTATGATTTTTTAGAATTTAGAAGTTATCTTAGGATTCAAATGGTTAGAACAAATGGACACCAGGATTGGTTTTAATTACAAGAAACACTTTTTTGAATGGAAGGAAAATGGGAAGACCATTCACCTCCAAGGAATTCCAACACTGCCATCAAAGATAGTAAGTTCTCATAGCATGGAAAAAATATTAAGAAATGGTAGTTACGGATTCATTTCCCAAGTTAATTGTATGGAAATGCAAGCACAAGATATTCCAGACATCCAATTAGAAGATCTACAAAATAGTGTGGCTACCTATGATGAGGTTTTCCAAGAACCAAAGGGACTACCCCCAAAAATATCCCATGACCATGCCATACATATTGTTCCAGGAAGTCTTCCTCCTAATGGTCGTCCTTATCGATATCCCCAACCTCAAATTACATAAATTGAGAAAATTGTCCAAGAACTATTAGAACATGGAGTCATTTGTCACAACACTAGTCTCTATTTTTCACCAATAGTTCTAGCTCGTTGCAAAGACAATTCTTGGCATATGTGTTTAGATTTTCATCCCCTTAACAAAATTACCATCAAGTATAAATTCCCTATGCTTATCATTGATGATTTACTAGATGAACTACATGGTGCAAAATGTTTTACAAAATTGGATTTACATTTTGGGTTTCACCAAATTAGAGTTAGGGAAGAGGATATTCCTAAAATAGTTTTTCGTACTCATGAAGGTCACTATGAATTCTTGGTCATGTTTTTTGGTCTCACTAATGCCCCATCTACATTCCAAAGTCTTATGAACCATGTGTTTCATCCATTCCTTCGCAAGTTTGTCCTAGTCTGCTTTGATGACATACTCATATATAGTAAATCATGGAATGATCATCTGTTGCATGTGGGAAGGGTTCTTCACATACTACACAAGGAAAAAATATTTTTCAAATTCTCTAAATGCTATTTTGGTGTTCAATAAGTTGAGTACCTGGGTCATATAGTTTCTCAGAAAGGTGTTAAATTGGATCCCAATAAGATAAAGGTAATTCAGGATTGACCCTTACCTAAAACCATCAATAAACTTCATGGTTTTTTGGGTCTCACTGGCTACTATCACAAGTTTGTACATAACTATGGTAAAATTGTAGGTCCTCTCACAAATCTTACAAAAAAGGATGCTTTTCATTGGTCAGAAGCAGCCACTCAAGCCTTCAAGGCTCTCAAAGAAGTAATGTGTACTACACCAGTATTGGCAACTCCAGATTTTTACAAACCATTTGTGATCGAATGTGATTCTTCAGGAACGAGTATTGGGGTAGTATTAATGTAGGAAGGTCATCCCTTGGAATTCGAAAGTAAATAAATTTCAAGAAAAAAATTGGGAATATCCACATATGAGAAAGACATGTTGGCTATTCTACATGTAGTAGAGAAATGAAGACACTAAGTAATAAATAGTCGCTTCATTATTAAAACTGATCATAGTAGTCTCAAGAACTTTCTAGAACAATGATTTTCTTATCCAGAATAAAAGAAGTGGTTAACAAAATTGTTGGGATATGATTTTTTTATCGAATATAAGAAAGGGAAAGAAAATATGGCAACAGATGTATTATCAAGAAAATATGAATATGGAGTTGTTATTAATGATATTTCAGGTCCTTTTTCCCAATGGGTATCTCATCTACAAGAAGAATGATTGTCCAATACAAAAACTGCTCAAATAATTTAGGAATTATTGTTGGGTTCATCCAAGCATCCTCTTTTTTCCTATGATGACAAGGTGTTAAGAAGAAAGAATCGCATTTACATTCTACACAATTTTATAATCAAATAAAGGATTCTAGATGAATTGCATGCTTCTCCATCATCAGGACATTCAATTTTTTTAAAAAACTTATATGTGAATAAAACAATCTTTTTTTGGAAAGGATTAAAAGTAGAGGTCAAAAAATGGGTGGTTTAATGTGAATTATGTCAACGCAATAAGGGTGAAACAGTCAAATCACCAGGTTTGCTTCAACCATTAACTATTCCAGATCATCAATGGGAACATATTTCAATGGATTTTATTGAAGGTCTCCCTAAATAAGAAGGCAGTATATTTCCTCTCCAAATATGCTCATTTCCAGGATTTACAACATTCATTGTTAGCAAGCAAAGTGGCTAAGGTATTTATGGACTCAATTTTCAAATTGCATGGAATGCCAAAAAATATTGTAAGTGACCATGATCCCATATTTACCATAAATTTTTGGAAATAATTATTTCACCTTAGTGGAACCAAATTAAATATGTCCTCTGCATACTATCCACAAACATATGGCCAAAATTGAGGTAGTTAACAAATGTTTGGGTACCTATCTAATATGTTTTATCCAGAATAAACAATATCAATGGAGTTATTGGCTTTCCTTGGCAGAATGGTGGTACAACACTTCATACCATTATTCCATTAAGATGTCTCTATTTGAAGTATTGTATGGAATTAAACCACCAACAATAGCAGATTATGTGCCAGGATCTTCTAAAGTGGCCAAAGTAGATGATTGGTTCTGACACCAACAATCAATGCTCAACATTCTCAAAGAGAAATTGGTCCAAGCACAAAATCGTATGAAGAAGTAACAAGACACACACCATTCAAAAAGAAAATTTAATATATGTGATATGGTGTTCCTACATTTACAACCCTACAAACAATTATCATTGAAGATCAAGACTAGTCAAAAGTTGTCTCCATGATTTTATGGTCCTTACAAAATAGTGCATCACATTGGAGAAGTAGCATATCAACTAGAGCTTCCTCCATCTCGTATCGATCTAGTATTTCATGTTTTTTGTCTCAAAAAGGTGATCATCCAGAAAGTGCACTCTCAGTCAGAATCACCTATTCTCGATGAAGAAGGATGTATATACCTCCAGCCTGAAGCAATTTTACAAAGCAGAACACGTATGCTGAGATCTCATCACATACAAGAATTCCTCATCAAATGGTACCTAAAGAAGATACTAAATTGGAATCTAAAATTATTTTCCAAACATTTCCAACTTTGAGGACAAAGCTTTCCAAGGAGGGGAGCCATGTTACATACCACACATAGTCATCGGCTATGTTTCCATTTGCTTAATTTTAATCATTATTAATACATTAGGTTTGGTTAAGTTGAATCATCTATTATTGAATTATTAATTTGCATACACAAAGGACTAAGCCCTCCAAGTGGCAAGGACTAGCCCTCCTTAAGAGGTGACTAATTTAAATATAAATTCTTGTTTTCGCATCATTAAATATTTGTTCTGGTGTTAGCATTCGATTGATATATTATTGCTGAGTTCTATAATATTATTATTTAAAATTAATTCTGAATTCAAAAAGTGTTTTCGGCATAACAAGGGTACCTATATCCTTGCACAGGGGTGAAAATTTTGAAATATGGTATAAAACATTGTAATAAGTCATTTTCGTCCATTTTCTTCCAAATTTATTGTTGTTGTAACAAGGAAATGAATGCAATGCACCGAGTTTAAATTTGAATAAAGTAAGGGATTGTACATGGAATGCAATAACAAAAGAATTACAAGAGGTGGTAAAATGGTTGAATGAAGCGTTTCTCATCCCAAAAAAGGTGTAATTTCATGTTGTAACTCAAATGAAATTATAAATGTTGTTGTGGACACCCTCTCCACCAGGGAGCATGCTTAAGAAGTAAATGCTAAAATTTTAAGGAGGCACATTAACTCATTGTTCTGTTTTGGGAAAATTCTACTTTCAGTTTCAATAGTGGTTTTCAAAGGCACTCAGGTCAAGTGAATGAAAATAATTTAATGATTGGGGTGAGAATTAACTGAAGTTGTGGATATCAAGCTAAAGGAGATGCAGTGTCAAAATCACAGGGTGATTTTCATGAGTCCCAAAACATTTTGAACAGGAGCGAATTTCCAGGATACAAAGGAGGCATCAAATCAATGACCAGCTTTGCAATATTTTGTGCATTGACACCCAAATATATTGATTTTTTGAATATTTCCCCTTAGAAACTGGATCGTTGTCTCAGAAGGAATATTTTCAAGGACTTCACAGAGAAATTTCTTCACAGAGGTTTCTGATCCATAAACATTTTGTCTTTTGTGCATTTAATGAAAGAGGCGAAATCCTCTATAAATACTAATAATTTTAATGTAATGAAGCAGGATATACACTCTATAGAAAACTCTTCAAGTTTTCTATGTAAGTATAAGGAATTTGGCTTTTGATTTTGTGAGCAATTCTTGTGTGTGATTTCTTTCTATTCTAAAAGCATTTCTATTTTATGTTCATGTTCATTATCTGCTAAGTTTAAATTATGCATCTAGATTTGAACACTACTGGTGAGGGAGTGAGTACTAGAATGCAACTCTAAAAGTTGTCTCTATAAAATTGTAAATGGATTCTCTTGCTTTCTATTCTATTCTATGCTGCTTTAACACTTGGTTGGAATTTTTTCTACTAGTCTATCCCCAATCCTACATCTTTGGCTTGTGACTATATTTCTAATTTCTTTCATTATTTCTGATTTCTTTCCTGTAACTCTAGACTTAAACCGATGTAGGATTAGTAAGGGAGCCAGCCCTCTATGGAGATTGGAACAGAGGATATTTTTTTCCTTTGACCTTTCAATGTTGGTCATGTCTAGGGTGCACAAACGTATGTTTATATTTTAGGTAGATATTTTACCAACAATTTTTGGCACACCTGCTGGGACCTTCGAAAGTTCCATTTTCAATGGTATTAAGGTTTGATATTCACCTTCATATTATTAAGTTAGAAAATTTGATGACTCAATTATACCCAGAAGCCTCCAAATGTGAAGGCAGTGAAAATTATACTTCATGATCACAAGATCAAAGGCCAAAAATATTGAAGACCCCGTTGAGTTCTATGAACTTGACACTAAAATATTAGGGGAACATCCTATATTGATCACTATGCCCCATATGTCAGTAGTAATATCTTCACTATTAGTCAGTGTATTTTCCATCCCTTCAATTCTAGCTAGTACTGCTACTAGCGTTCCACCTCCTTAGATTCACACACCAGCTAGTATGTCTCAGAACCCACCACCATAGCAACCATAGCCACCTAGGAAGTTCCCAACATGGAATAACTTAGGAGCTTTGAATTTGCAAGAACAAAATCTATATCCTCAAGTAGCTTTGAAGGCTTTGCCTACCTATGATGGTACTGGAAAAACTACTTATAAGCATATTCAATATTTGTCCTCTCTGGCGACAATCCATGACATCGTAGATGAAGATATTATGGTAAGATTTTTGGTGTTGTCACTTAGAGAGAAATTGTTGTATTGGTATAGATCCTTGCCACCTGCCACTATTACGACATGGGACTAGTTGATGGAATTGCTAATAAAAAAAATTATGAGCAATATGATCCTTTCTCCTTGCTACATCAATTCATGAATATCTAGAGACATTCATAGGTGGAAATAGTGGATTTCAATGTCAGATTCACATGAAGCTAGCAAATATTTCTTGATGGCCTTTAGCCCAGGCATGATCAATCTATGTTTTACTACCTCAGATCCTTTAACTCAAATATTGGTATGGTTTTCCAATAAGCCAATGTAAATACTTTTCCTGATTTTGTATATGCAAGCATAGAAGGCCAAATTAGATTTTATCACCATAGGTAAACTTCCCCTGAAGGTAACTATACCCATCCTTCTTGATCTTCCATAGCATTTGTACTCAAGTGCATTTTTGTAGCCTATGCCTTCTATGTACCTTGTTCTCTCATGGAGCTCATGTCCATCTCAAATTGC
This sequence comes from Wollemia nobilis, assembly GCA_028583015.1. Taxonomy (NCBI): domain Eukaryota; kingdom Viridiplantae; phylum Streptophyta; class Pinopsida; order Araucariales; family Araucariaceae; genus Wollemia; species Wollemia nobilis. The sequence goes on from JAQPPZ010001125.1 coordinate 13,210,344, forward strand.
TCCAATCCTAGTTTTGCAACTCCTCGCTCCAAGTATTTCATAATTACCTATACTGGTTGTGCCACAGTTGCCAAAACCTATTTCTTTTCTAGTGTTACTTGTAGCGACCTTGAGAACGCACACACCAGTTCTCTTTTTAACCCTACTTGCAATGTTATTTAAAAACCCAAGATGAAATGGAATACAAGAAGAAAAAGCATATAACACGAAATAACAAATATGGATCTCTTTATTGATATTGAATCTCGATTACATGTCGGTCCCTCTTAGGGATACACAATTTGATACTATAAGTTAAAAATAGGCAAGGAGTGCCCCTTCCATGAAGAGGTGGTGCGCTTATAAAATCTTCCCGGTTATGCACACATAAATATATGAGGGATTACAAATGCCTCCTTCTCCAAGTTTGTTTCCTAGAGGGGTCCCTTTTGCTCTCATATTTTTTAAACTTCATATGATGTACCTATGGCCCTGTAATCAATGAAACAACAACACAAATTTAGGTGTCTGATATTACCTCCCTGAATGAGGTTGTTAGTAATCAAACAATGTAATGGAAATATGATGAAACTATGCCATGAAATCATGTAAATCTATGCTAATGATATGAAAACATAAAGAAGCAGAGTAAAAGATGCTATGTCTAAAACCTAAGCTAATCCCATGGGCCACTATCCAAGATAGCGGCTGCTAAGGTAAACCTTTCTCTCTTTGCCCCAAAGCTATGGGTCAAAGCATGTATCTGATGTTGAAATAATAGGTGTTATGCTCTTCAATCTATCAGAGCTTCGCCGTACACATGATCTCAAAGAGAAATCTCCAAGTCTCAAAAGCTCTCCTCAAAAATATGTCTCTACCTGATATGATCTCCTATATCTTATTTGGTGCTCTTAGGCTTGCACCTTTTATAGTGTGAAACCCTAGGTCTATATCCAAGCCCTAGGAATGAATTTCTCATGCATAGTGTAAGTTAGCATGAGAAGCTTTTGTCTTTTTTTTATGCTGGGAGGTCAGTTAACTAAAATCTAACTACCCACTTGAGTCTCCTATGCAAACTGGTCGTTAGCATGAGAAGCTTTTGTCCTTTGTTTATGCTAGGATGTAAATTAACTTAAGTCTAAATGTAAACTCAAATATCCTATGTGAACTGGTCATGAAAAGGAATGCAAAGTCACTCCCGCTCACATTTATTGCATGCATAATACCACTTCTGCCTATGATTAGGCATGTTTATCGATAAATTGCTTCTTATGGATTAGTCGTTGTCATCTGCAATGGCTATGATCTAGTCTTTTTCATCTACAATGACTAAGGTATGGCCACTCTATGCTTGAGCAGCTAAGATATGGTCACTCTTGGCTTGAGAGACTAAGTTTTGGCCACTCTATGCTTGAGCTGCTAAGATCTGGCTGCTCTATGCTTGAATGATTAGACTTGGATGGCTTGAAAAGGTCCCAAATGAGTGGTGAGAACCACTGTTGATGCTTGGAAAGTCCAATATTATATCTTATGATATTATGAATGTGTCTATGTGAACAGCTCCCCTAAGAATGACACGATTTAGGTTTCTATAGATACCTTTTTTATGATGCATTGTGTGGAAAGCACAATGCTGAGCAAAAACGTAGACTGATCTATTTTTAGGGTGTATGGTGATCAATGATCTGATAAATTTTGTATGGGCAAATCATACAATATGGTGCGCATCCCTTGAATCATTGCCTCAACATTTGAAGGACTTAGCTCAATGGCTTTTGCATGTTAAATTGCACTCATTCCTCAAACTCAATCGGGTAGCTTCATCTGATACAACAATTCTGACCGGTAGGAGAGCTATAATTGAATATGTCATGTCTGCTTACATTCCCAGCAAATAAGGAAAATTTGTGATTGTTGTATGCAATTATTCATCGGACAAACATAATTTTTCTATGATCGAGTGATATTTTGTTGATTTTTATTATGATTAAGTTGAAGTTTTGTACTTCCTCACACAACAAATTGGTGAAGAAATGATAATGAATGAAGCAATAAGTTGCTTGACCAATATGACTAATCTGGTTCCTTTCTAGCATTTGTTGCTTTTAATGGGCCGTCCCACATCCAAGTGTGATTCCAATTGTTTATGATAATCATCCATCCCTATCCCGAGGAGCGGTCTAGCCATCAATAGCCTTCTTAGGGAGTTAGGATGAGTGATTCAATTTATGTTCATATTGTATCACTTTAACTTAATGTTTTTGATGTCATAGGGGAATTAGAATGATCCTTTTGCACCCGTGGAGTAGTCCGACCATCTTGGTATTATTCAGGATTGAAGGTGGTACATCGTAATTCCAAAATGATTTTTTTCCCCCAAGTGACCTTATGGTTATATACTCATCTCACAAAAATACATGGAGTGCAAATCATTGTAATTTATGAGTGTATAGAGTAGGTAACTGGATACGAGGCCTACCTAAGATTGTAATTTTATGTCATTTTTTGTTATTTTGAACATTATGATGATCTCAAACCACCAAAGTGTGTTTATTTGCTATTTTTGTGGGATCCCTCAAGGAGAAAATCCTTTATTTTGATCTGTGGATCTGGCCGTTATCAGGTCTAGCGGCCTCTGAGTTCTTACCTATGGCTACTGTCACCTTGAGTAGCCAAGAATTTTAGGCTACTGATGTCAACAACATCCAAGGCATAATTAAGGAAATATAAAATTTGCTTTTCTAGGGTTTGACCTATCACTTTCACTATTTGAAGATTCACTTTGGGATCTTTGGTGCGACGGTGATGGTTGTGACTTTGAAACTTTTAGGTGCTAAGGACATGGCTGTGTAGGGCTAGACATCAGATTCTGGAGGAGCCAAAGCTTCTCGGGTATTTTTCTCTTCAAAACCCTAGATCTCTTTTCTTTATCTATGTAAAACTAAACCTCACTAAGTAATGGGTAAACTGAACCTCACTAAACTTGTTGGCAATGAACAAACTCTGTAATTAGGCTTAGCATCCCCTTCACTATGGTGGGTTAGCCTTAATTTTGCTTTTTGTTAGTGGCTTCAACCTAGGGTTTTTGAAATTCTTTAGTTATTCACCTACTACCACCATTTTGGGTGTTTTGAACTTAGCCTAGTTTTGATGCTTGGGTGGGAAATTTTGCTTTCCAATTTGTTTGTTTTCCCTCCCTATGTTGTTTTATTGAAGTTATTTTTTTATTTTTATAATTTTTTTATTTTCTAGCCAAGGGTTCACGAGTTTTCCATGCTGCTCCTTGGTCGATGTCACTTAGAGCAGCTGGCTCTGAGCCACTATCGCTCAGAGCAGGCAAGCTTGAACCCCAACGATCAAAAACTTGATCGTTGGGTATTTCCTACTGTTGCCTCTAACGGCCAGGTTTCAGCTGTTGTATGCAATAGCGGCTAAAGCCTTAGCCTTGTTTTTTGCATTTTTGTTGATTTTTATGACATTTTTTATTTTTACTTTTTAATTTTTGAATTTCGATTTGCTTGATTAGGTGCAATATTGTTACAATACAAATATTATGAGAAGTCGGCCATAATATTTAAAATCATTTTATTGCATATATAGATAGTTTCCAAGCGTAGGGTTTAATCATCTTATATTTTTATATTTTTCTCAATTTATCAATTGCGTTCTCGCATAGGGTGAGCCCACATCAAGTGGCGAATCACATTCTTATTATTGTTGTCAATTGCTTCTGCGTACTCTTTACCTATTTGATTATCTGATATAAAATTCAGCTAGAAAGTTAATTTTAATTAATTAGAAGATCAGGGAAGGTGTTCCCTATCAAGTGGTATCAGAGGCCTCGTATTCTTGGCCCTATGGCAGTCTCTTTTGTACTCATAATTGCCTAGATTTTCGGGCGCTGCACCTCCCGACCCATTCCTGCAAATAGCCGCAATAAAAAGATAGGAAGTCTTCTGGTGGAAACGTAGGTTGGCAACCAAATCACCAACGACGTGCCATATTCACGTGCAAGTAGAAAAAATCACTGGAGTCACCATCAACAAACATCACAGCTCGATCAAACCTTTGCCAAATCATCGAATCGCCTGGAACACTACCGCGTACACTTCTGACACCGTAGACCAATCAGAGGTGGGAATTAAAAGTAATTAGCGTCTAAAACTAAAGTATTTCACTTTTATTTTAAAGTGACGTCAGCGCTGGTTATTTTCTTTTTTTCTCATCAATGTAATTATCCCACACCTATAGTGTGGAGGCACTAAAGCGATTTATATTAGATAAGCCACCTATTGTGTCTTGTGACTACGGTCACATGGGTCTTTCCTCCCCCATGCGTAAAATTTCCACCGTTCGCTTCATCTTTCGTTGAGTTTTCGTCTTACTGTCCTTCGACCCGGTTTAGTTGTTTGGGTCACTATTGTTTCTGGTGTCCTGTTTGGATTTTAGTGTCAAGTGATGCTCGTATTCTATCGAGGTCACATTTTGAGGTCACCCAGCTCGGTCCTATATTCTGTCTAGCTTTGTGTCCAGTCCAGCAGTGGGCCGCGTGTCTCTTGGTCTAGTCTTTGTGTCACCTGTGGTCAATTTTTGTTGGTCTAGCTGTTCAAGCTATCCAGTCCCTCGTGTGCTTGTCCTGTCGTGTTGGGTTTCATGTCTAGTGGGGTTCAGTTCCATGTCCAATCCCTTGTGTCCTCATCCCTTAGTCCAGTTCGCGTGTCAAAGTGTCCAGAAAGTTGTCAAGAAAATTGTTGAAAGTTGTTCAAGTTACTCAAAATTGTCAAAGTCGCCAAAAGTTTCAAAAATTGCTCAAAATTGTCCAAGTAGCCAAAAGTTGTCAAAATTTGTTTGAAATTTGTCAACTTTGCTAAAAGTTGTCAAAAGTTGTCATCAAGGAGGCGAGGCCAAATTCAAATTCGCGTCGCAGTTGGAGCGACAGTTGAAGCGAAATCCAAATTTTTGCTAAATTCAACCAAATTTTGCAGCATTCAAAGCTCAAAAGCTTCTAAGCAGGTTATGCTAACAAGTGCATGAGCAAAAGATGGACCAAAGGATCTTACGGTCGACTATCAAGCTTGGAGACGACCAATAACAATGCACAAAGACCTCATCGAAGCCCAGGTACAAAAAGTTATCCTTCTCCTTTCAAAATTGGCAGTTATAATCCACATCATCCACTAGTAGACCCTATGGCTACTAACCCTCCCCCAACTCATGAAAAAATCACACAAGGAGACTCAAGTAACTCAGCCATTACCACGGATGAAACTCTTCGACTCTTACTAGATGGTATGCGCAAAATTAGTGTCAACCTGAAAAACCTATTAAGCGCACAAAACTGACTTAATCCCAATACTAATCCCCCAAATCACTCCCATGAACAAAGGAATGAAGAAAATGATGACTAGGATGACAATTGGGAGCAGCAAAGAGGCAATCTAAATAATTACAGGGATCGCTATCATCAACAATGGTATAACCAAGATCAGGAAAGGGATATGGGTTATCACCAACCGAGAGGCCCTAATAATTTTCCATGCATTGATATGCCCACTTTTGAGGGTCATGATCCTCATGGTTGGATAGCCAAAATGGAAGGCATTCTCGACTTATACCAAATTAAGGATTTTGATAAAGTCCCTTTCGCTACATCAAAATTAGGCACTGAGGCCTACCAATGGTTCGTATGGCTTAAGCGAGAGAAAGGAGCTACTATTAAGCTGGAAAAAATTCACTACCTATTTTTTAGAAAGATTTGATGAAGGAGCTACATCATCATACACAGTAAGACTGTTATCTCTTAAACAAGAAGGATCGGTTAGCGAGTTCGTCTCAGAATTCACCAGTTTACTACCATATACATTGGATCTCAGTCACAACACAATGGTAGGAGCTTTTCACAATGGATTGAAATAAAATATTAGGGTGGAGGTGGACATTCAAAATCCAACCTTGCTGAATGATTGTATAAGAATAGCCAAGCTGGCTGAGAAGAGAATTCAGTTGTATGCATGGCGTGAAACTTATAGTTGTCCTTCGTATTGCAACAATTCCTTTCGTAGAAATGATCAACCATCAAGATAATTTTGCTATTAATGTTGCACTCATCATCCAAAGGAACAAGCATGTGCCCAAAAACAAAACTTTCATATTGAATGTGATCAATATGAAGGAGAATAGGAAGAAACTTACCATCAAGAAGAACCTATGCAAGAAGAACTACCAAGTACTCTAGAAGAGAAGGAAGAGGATACAATGGCGATCTCCGTGCATGCCCTCATGGGGTTAACCGCCCACCATACCATCAAGGTACCAGGATTTCTCCACCAGAAAAAGGTGAATGTACTAATTGATTTCGGCAGTACCCACAATTTTATCAACATCAAAATAGCAAAAGCTTTGAATTTATTCATTAACTCTTCCAACAAAGACAAATTCCAAGTTCTAGTAGCCAACGGGGTGAATGCGCAATGTGTTGGTAGAACATCTCAAGTTTCCATAAAAATGGGAACTTATACCTGGTTTGGATCCCTTTTCATCATGAATTTAGGGAACTTTGATGTCATTTTGGGAGTTGAATGGTTGGAAACATTAGACACGGTTAGCTTCAATTTCAAAAAATTATTTGTGGAATGGAAGGAAAACGGACGATTCATTCGCTTACAAGGCATTACTACTCCTCCATCACAAATGTTGAGCTCTCATAGTATGGAGAAGATGTTAAAAAATTGCGGATATGGATTTATAGCTCAAATTAATTATTTGGAAAAATAATCTCGAGCAACTTCGGATATTACTGCTCCAGATTTATGAGACATCGTAACAAATTACGAAGAGGTTTTCCAAGAACCTAAAGGATTACCACCTAAATGATCTCATGACCATGCCATCCATTTGATTCTAGGGAGTGTCCCACCTAATAGTCGTCCTTACCGCTATCCTCAACCATAAAAGACAAAAATTGAACAGATCGTTAGGATCTGCTAGATCATGGAGTCATTCATCACAACACTAGCCCTTATTCCTCACATGTAGTTCTGGCTCGACGAAAAGATAACTCTTGGCGTATGTGTCCTAATTTTCATTCTCTCAATAAAATCACTATCAAGGACAAATTTCCTATCCCTGTCATAGATGACCTACTAGATGAGTTGCATGGTGCAAAATTTTTTACAAAATTAAACCTTCGCTCAAGATTTCACCAAATGCGTGTTAGAGAAGAAGATATTCCCAAAACTGCTTTTCGTACTCATGAAGGTCATTACGAATGCCTTTTGGTCTCACTAATGCACCATCCACATTCCAAAGTCTCATGAGCCAAGTGTTTCGTCCACTCCTCTGTAAGTTTGTGTTAGTTTTTTTTGATGACATTCTCATATATAACAAAACATGGAAGGATCATTTACATCATGTGGATAAAGCCCTTCACATTTTACACAAAGAAAAGTTATTTGTAAAACGTTCCAAATGTTCATTTGGTGTCCAAGAAGTCGAGTATCTTGGTCATATAGTTTCACACGAGGGTGTCAAAGTCGACCCCAATAAGATTAAGGCAATTCAAGAATGGCCTTTACCTAAAACCATCAAGAAACTTCGTGGTTTTTTGGGTCTCATGGGCTACTATCGCAAGTTTGTACAAAATTATGGTAAGATTATAGCACCTCTCATAGCACTCACAAATAAGGATGCTTTTCGTTGGTCGGAAGAGGCTACTCAAGCTTTCAAAGCTCTTAAGGAGGCCATGTGTACAACTCCAATTTTAGCAACTCCCAATTTTCACAAACCATTTATTATTGAATGTGATGCGTCAGGAATAGGAATTGGGGCTATATTAATGCAAGAAGGTCATCCGTTGGCATTTGAAAGTAAACAACTCTCAAGGAAAAATTTGGGAAGATCAACATACAAAAAAGAAATGTTGGCTATTCTTCACACAGTAGAAAAATGGAAACACTACCTAATCAGTAGCCGCTTCATTATAAAAATAGATCATAGTAGTCTCAAACATTTTCTTGAGCAAATGTTTTCCTATCCGGAACAAAATAAGTGGTTAACCAAACTATTGGGTTATGATTTTGTTATCGAATACAAGAAATGAAAGGAAAATGTAGCCGCCGATGCGCTGTCCAGGAAATATGAAGACAAAGTAGTCATTAACGCTATTTCAGGTCCCTGCTCCCAATGGGTGAATCAATTACAAGATGAATGGTTGTCCAATAGCGAAACTGCTCAGATACTTCAAGAATTATCTATAGGGTCCTCTAAACACCCTTTGTTCTCTTATGAAGATAAAATCCTCCGGAAGAAGAACCGCATTTACATTCCACACAATTCAGAACTCAAATCGAAGATCCTCGGCAGATAAGTACGCTTCTCCATCAGCGGGACATTCAGGATTTTTGAAAATATATTTAAGGGTCAAACAATCATTTTGTTGGAAAGGATTAAAAGCAAAAGTCAAACAATGGGTAGCATAATGCGAAGTTTGCCAGCGCAATAAAGGAGAAACAGTCAAATTACCAGGGTTGTTACAACCATTACCCATCCCTGATCGGCAGTGGGAACATATATCCATGGATTTTATTGAAGGTCTTCCAATGTCAAAAGGCAGCATAGTAATATTCGTAGTCATAGATCGGTTATTCAAATACGCTCACTTTCAGGCTTTACAACATCCATTTTCTACAAGCAAGGTGGCAAAGGTATTTATGGATTCAATTTTGAAATTACATGGTATGCCAAAAAATATTGTAAGTGATAGAGACCCCATCTTCACTAGTAACTTTTGGCAAGAATTATTTCGACTTAGTGGTACCAAATTGAACATGTCCTCAGCCTACCATCCATAGACAGATGGTCAAACAGAAGTAGTTAACAAATGTTTGGGTACGTACTTAAGATGTTTCGCTCAAGATAAACAATACCAATGGAGCCGAGTGGTTAGCATTGGCAGAATGGTGGTACAACACTTCTTACCGTTACTCAATTAAGATGTCTCCCTTTGAAGCATTGTATGGCACCAAGCCTCCAACCATCGTAGATTATGTACAAGGATCATCCAAAGTAGCCAAAGTGGATGATTGGTTCCAACAAAGGCAGTCTACACTCACCATCCTCAAAGAAAATTTAGTCCAAGCACAAAATCGTATGAAACAACAACAAGACTTGCATCGATCAGAGAGAAATTTTAATATAGGTGATTGGGTTTTCCTAAGGTTGCAACCTTACAAACAATCATCATTAAGGATAAAGTCCAGCCAAAATTTGGCTCCATGATTCTATGGTCCTTACAAAATTGTGTGCCGCATTGGAGAAGTAGCCTATTAGTTAGAGCTACCTTCATCATCACGAATACACCCGGTATTTCATGTTTCATGTCTCAAAAAAGTAATTGGTCAAAAAGTGCAAATTCAATCAGAATTACCAGTGCTCGATGAGGAAGGACGCATACATCTCCAACCTGAAGATATACTACAACACAGAATACGAAGACTAAAATCGTGCCAGATTCAAGAATTTCTCATCAAATGGCAAGACCTACCAGAGGAAGATGCCACATGGGAACATGAAAGTATTTTCCAGACATTTCCAGCTTTGAGGACAAAGCTTTCCGAGGAGGGGAGTCATGTTACAATACAAATATTATGAGCAGTCGACCATAATATTTAAAATCATTTTATTGCATATATAGATAGTTTCCAAGCATAGGGTTTAATCATCTTATATTTTTATATTTTTCTCAATTTATCAATTGCGTTCTCACACAGGGTGAGCCCACCTCAAGTGGCGAATCACATTCTTATTATTGTTGTCAATTGCTTCTGCGTACTCTTCATCTATTTGATTATCTGATATAAAATTCAGCAAGTTAATTTTAATTAATTATAAGATCAGGGAAGGTGTTCCCTATCAAATCTTATCCCTTTTTTTTCTTTAGACTTAAAATATTCCATCCTCTTTTGCATCATTTTCATGTTTATTGTGATTATGCCTTAGATGCACTATAGTTATACTTTGTCTTTCTTCTGCTTTGCTTAGATCCTTACTACTTGAGCTCGGGACCCAAAGCTCCTACTTGACTTACTTCTTAGCTTTAATGATACGAACTGGGCATGGTTCAAATCCTATGGGTTGTAGTATGTCATCAGGCTACCTTATATCATGACAGATTAGGCTTACCTTATGGCTCTGGCCCATCGTTGGGACCCATAGACTAATACCTTCCACCTCCTGATCGATGATATGACCATTATGTCGGAGGATGTGTATAGGATCTTTTAGATTCCATTCGATGGGGTGGCCATTATCTCTTCGACCACTAATGATCAGGTGGTTGTCTTCACTCAGGTGTTTATAGGGCACTCTATAGATGCTCTCAAGGACACAAAGTATAGAGAAGTATCCATCAATCGCTGGCATGGGGAGGGCATCTTTATGATGAGGCATATCATATTGTTGATGGTTATCAGCAATGTTCTTATCTCAGACTACTCGGGTTTGAGGTTCCCATGGAAAATTTTGGCTATGGTGTAGGATCTATTGCATAGCGAGGAGTCTATAATCTATGCATGGGGTAGATCGCTATTGGATCAGTGCTATGATGAGTTGTACCACATTCGATGGTGAGGACATGTCAACATTGCTTGCAGCTTGCTCCTATAGTTTTGGCGATGGGAGCACATTATAGTATATCACCCTAAGGGACTCCCAATCGAGATTACAATGATTGATGCTTAGAAATAGTGCTATGCTACTATATGGGCTCGATAGCACAAGGAGCGTAAGAGCTACACTTTCATAGCGTAGTTTTCCCACTACACTAATACTTTTACTATATTTTTGGCCAGAGATGTCATGTGGTGGCCTTACTATGAGTGTCTTGCTTGGGATGATCCAGTTATCTTTACTACTAAGACACAGCATGAGCGATGGATTTTTGGCCATAATATTGCCATCTAGGAGTATTTCTTCTACTCTTGAGTTCATTGCACTAGGGTGTGCCCTTGGTACCATTCTTTTACATGCACCTCATAGTAGAGAAGGACCTACCTCCACTATAAATCATAGAGCTTTTAGATGACAAGGATTCCCTAGCTATTGACCCTAAAATGGTTGTGGTAGTTATAGAGGCCTACACTCAGTGGTTGGGTGATCGTAAGTGGCATGGCATCGATAGCCTAGGGCACAAGGATGATGGTGGGGTGATGGCACAGATTCTATAGGACATAGAGTCTCAGCCAGGATCGACATATGGGGCTAGCTAGTAGAGTAGGTGGTAGTAGAGGATCCTAATGTTCCTGAGGAGGAGGAGTTAGATCCCAAGGATAGAGACTCCCCTTTGAGAGCATAACTACATGAGGTTGAGGCTAAGCTTCAGTCCACTAAGATCTAGGTACAACGGTGAGATGCTACGATTGAGCAGCTCACAGCACAGATACAATCTCTACAGGATACTATTGGGGATGGCGATGTTAAGATGTAATTTTTTGTTCCTCCTTATACACCATAGGATGTTCCAGTGGCAGGTTCAGGAGAAGATGTGGGACATATCCGATCTCTATTGGATGATCATGAGGCATAGATCCATGGACTTATGGATCATGTTACCCTTCTTCATATGCAGCTCAGGAGGTACGAGATTATCCCTAAGGATCCAATAGGTGCAGGTGATTTGTAGGTGAATGAGTGCTCCACCTTGGGGTAGTCTTCCACCCATCCTATCTAGAGGACCCGAACTCGGATAAAGATATCGATAGGCTTGTATCATTCGACTCACGACACCACCATAGGGGGAGGTGGCACTAGAGGAGGTGATGTAGGGGGCTCAGACCTAGTACTTGATTGATACTTTACTTGGTCCTTGATCCATTTTTGAGATCGACTGGCCTATATGACTGTAACTCATGGTCATTTTTGTATATCCATTGGACTTGACACACATACTTTTATGATAGCTTTGCATTATGACTTATTATGTGTATCATTTATTGCTCATGTTTTTGTTGTTGTTTTGTTTTATGATATGATGCGATGATGGTATTATGATGATTTGATGAATATGTTAGATGATAGATGATACTTGAAGATGCTTATATGGATGTGTATATGCTTATATGATTTAATGATATGATGCAATGTATTTTGATGATGAATGATGAATTTATGATTGTATGCAAATGGATGTTGCCTATATATTTTATGATGTGGTTTATGGATTTAATGACTTGTTTTTGTGAATGTGATATTATTGCTAAATGCATGTTTTAATTTTGCTTTGATTATATGCATCTAACTTATGTGATGGAATGGTATAAATGAACCTGTATGCTCTAATCCCTTAAAACATACAGAATGCATATGAAATTGACAATATTAATGGGTGATACCATAGAAAGTAAAAAAATAATCATGAATTTAAATAGCCACTCTTATCATAAGAATAGATTAAGTATTCATATATGAGATGTAATGGTGTGTAATGTATTTTCTTAATAAGTTTCTATAAATTAAAATATATAAATTAGTCAGTGGTCGTATATATACTATTTCTAATATATATGCAATATCTGTCCTACTATGTTGATACCCATTAATTTATAGAATCTTATAAATAACGTGATGGTGTGAATGATGTTATGATTTGTTGCTATGTAAGAATTTTGGGGCTTTTCGAAGATTCAAACACTCTAGTTACCCTATCAAAAGTTGTCTACTGACCACTTAGAATTTTTGAAAAGTAAGGCTTTTACCATGGACCTGGTTTTTCATGATCTCTGTGTGTGCATGTGATTTTATATTTTGAGGTAGAACTCAAGCATTTCCTTCGATGTTAGGTGGGATTCTTTTAGCCCATTGCTAAGATCAGGGATCCTCAAGTGTTCATCTCATCCTTATGTTGGACATAGTTGGACTATACCACTAGGCAATATTGGGTTACCTAAGTGTTGGTTCATCTTTCATACACACCCCGTGAAGAATGAGCATAAAATACCAATAACACTTTTACGGGATAAATCCCACTCACTTTAGGATCTTGCTGGTTATCCAAGGTGTGAATTACAGAGTTGGGTCGAATGGCTATTCACTCTTTTTTGCTTCTGGAATAGTTTCAAATAGACTATTTGTTACCTTACAATGGGTTCAACATTCGTTCAATAATGTTTAGCGGTTGTTATCTTTGTTGAAAATCAGATTTACAATGAGTTCTTTGATATAGATCTTTATGCTTTAGCAGATTAAATAAAAGACAAATTTGAAAGAAAATAAAAATGGATCATTTAACGGTGGAACAAAGAGAGTAGAGTAGGGCAGAAAAGAGAAGCTTATATAAGTTGTAAATCAAAACTACCAATTTCAGTTACACTATTTAGCTTCACAATAAAACCAATCAAAGAGGAAGGTGTCCAGATTTCTAAGATCACCTTCTACTAAGAGCATAAGACGGAGATGACACAAATCTAAAAGAAAACTATAAATAGAAGGGAAGTCAGTGTCAACTAGTATCTCTCACCAGCAACTTAGCTCATGTAGTGAGGATAGAGCAATTAGAACAAACCCGAACCTTAAATATTTAATTTTCCCTAGCATACAACAAATGGAATGAATCTTAGTAGCATATTCAATATTGATAACACATATTTACAACTAAAATAAATAAACCTTAGTGATACAAAAACAAAAGAAGATGCACTTATTGCACAATCCAAAAGAGATTAGGCTCCTGGCCATGCTATCACAGAAAAATGATGTCACATCAACCCCAGGTACAGAACAAAGCATTCAAACAAGATTTGTAGAAAATTGCTAAAATGTCTTTTATTCTAAGTTTTTGCCTTTGGACTTTACATTCAAAAGAAGTATATATAGACTCAGTACAGACCCTGATCTTTTCAAAAATATCTTCTTCCAAATATCTAAATATTATCATAAAAATCCCATCGTCGAGGCTTTACAATATAAGGCATTTTTATATAGAGTTTTTGATAAGCCCTAATTACTCTAAAAATATTTGCGTGGATCTTGTCATAAATGGAGAAGATAAGACTTGGTTTCATCCTAATAAAATGGACACCATGTGTAAACGTATCTTCATCTTTCGATAAGCCGTTAGATCATCTCATTAATTCCTCTGCAAAATTTGGATGAGTCACTGACTTCCCGGGCCTTCCATCCTTGCACAACCGCCTTTGTTTGGTTCGAGTTGAAATTCTCTGCCCACCATTACTTTTGCCATAAATTTTCTTGGCAAATGCATCCATCGAAAAATTCCTTAAAGTCTGTATTTGCGGCCAGATCTGCAAAATCTGGATGAGTCACTGACTTTTCGGGCCTTCTATCCTTGCACAACCGCCTTTGTTTGGTTCGAGTTGAAATTCTCTGCCCACTATTACTTTTGCCATAAATTTTCCCAGCAAATGCATCCATCGACAAATTCCTTAAAGTCTGTATTTGCGTCCAGATCTGTAAAATCTGGATGGATCAGAAATTCCTAGTATCTCCTATTTCTATCTGATGGTCCTTGCTTGATTTGTGCTGAAATTTAGGTTTGTCTGTCTTTCTCGCCATTACTTCTGCCATTATGCAACTGTCGGATCACCTTCTACAAAAGAAAAGCAAAGGTTAGATTTTTAATGTTTTTCATTTTAATTAATTAATTAATTTTTTTCATTTAAATATTTCTAGGGTTTGGACTGTGTTGAAAATCTTCCACTTCCTTTGGATGGGTGATGTCATGAAACTAAAGCAAGTCGTGATTTTAGGACATTTTCCTCAAGCTACTTTTTCCTTGCTTGTGCCCTCACAAAAATGAGACAAGTCCAAAAATGGAACATGTGATATCGCGACATTTCCCTCACTTCATTTCTCCCATGCTTGTGCCCTCGTGAAAATGGAACATGTCACGATATCACGACATTTCCCTCAATTCATTTCTTCCAAGCTTTTGCCCTCACAAAAATGAGACAAGTCCAAAAATGGAACATGTCACGATATCGCGACATTTCCCTCACTTCATTTCTCCCACGCTTGTGCCTTCACAAAAATGGAACATGTCACGAAATCGTGACATTTCCCTCAATTCAGTTCTTCCAAGATTTTTCCCTCGCAAAAATGAGACAAGTCCAAAAATGGAACATGTCGCAAAATCGCGACATTTCCCTCAATTCATTTCTTCCAAGCTTTTTTCCTCAAAAAATGAGACAATTCCAAAAATGAAACATGTCGCGAAATCGTGACATTTCCCTCAATTCATTTCTTCCAAGCTTTTGCCCTCGCGAAAATGAGACAAGTTCAAAAATGGAACATGTCACGATAATGGAACATGTCGTGAAATCGTGACATTTCCCTCACTTCATTTCTTCCAAGCTTTTGCCCTCGCGAAAATGGAACATGTCACGATATCGCAACATTTTCCGCAATTCATTTCTTCCAAGCTTTTCTTCCACTTTGCAAATTCTCCAAAAATTGTAGGTTGACTCCAATGACTTTGTCCATCTGTATTTTGCATTTTTACATATTGGTGAAGGATATTATTTACTCATAAATGATTTTAACATTTGAAATTTTAATTTTAAATTACTCGAGAATGGTCAGCTTCACATGGTGTACAAAAATGACAAAAATTCAAAGTGCCCAAAATTTGATGAAACTTTACAAGAATCTAAATAAGCCCAAAGGGTATCCAAAACTGCAAATGGAACTTTAAAATTTATCATGGATTAAGAGAAAATGCATTTAGAAGTTTGCTGGCCAGAAATAGAAAAACTAATGAAAATTAAAATTTCTAAAATGTTTAATATGAATTAATACATTTAACATGCAAAATTTCAGAAATTTTAAATTGTAATTAATTTCATATGCAAGCCTACTTGGACACTTTGATGTAGGCAAAATTTGAAAAATGATGCAAGCAAAATTTGGAATTAAAACCCGAAAAAATCAAGAGGGTCCCTGCAAAAAAATGAAAATTAAATATTTTCAAAGGATGGAATTTCATTTTTTTAGTGGGGGTGTGTTTCTTCTCAACAAATGGAGATATCTGCGGGGAAAATAGTAGCACTATTTAAAATCTAGAACTCTAGTTTCAAAACAATTTAGACTATGTACCATGCTTTGCCACAAATATTTTCTAAAATGATTTAACTACTATCTGCTAGTTGTTAAAGTTTCCCAGGGACATACTAGGTTGAACCACTTAAGTAAGATTTTGATGTGCGATTATAAGCGTATAATCCTTCCTTCAAGGATGACCAGGGCTTCGAATGCTCACCGTGGATTGATCAGCTATTTAAATTGTGCAAGGGAAACCGAGTAGGGCTTTGTTTACTAGTTTAGCCTTTTACAATCCTGACAGAGTTACTCTTTAGATTTTCAAGACCCTGATCACAACTATGAGGTGGCATCTATAGCTTGGTGAACACGTTTGAGATGTATCCTTTGGGAGCCTTGGCTATCTCTTTCTCTATCACATAAATTTTTCTTTCCTCTTTTTTTTTTTTGCTTTGTAGAAAAGAGTGTCAGTTTTATGTTGGCTTGCCCAACTTTCACCTTCTCTTTTTTTTTTTTGAAAGATACCGATATCTGGAAAGCCTTGCTAGAAATTTTTTTTTCTTATATTTCATTGATCGAGCAATTGATCGACTAACTATTTCAGCCCGGGTACCAATAGCTTCCTTGGACACTTAAAATAATTTTATGAATCGAAGTCCCCTCTCATGACCAACTTTTCTTGGATTCCTTGGGAGTTCTTCAGCCAAGTAGTATAGTAGTTTCTTTATAATCAAAATAATTGTGGCAAGAAAGATACAAAATCCAATTATATTTCTATTGTTGTTCTAAATAACAAGTAGTCCCACTTTTTAGTCCTAGCAGACTATCTCTTAACAAAAATAAAACAAAATGAAAACACACTACTTCAACCTTAAAATAAAACAAAATAAAAACACACTAGCGCCAATTTTAAATGTTGATTTGTGTTTTGTTGTTTAGGCAAAAACTCAAACAAATAGGATTTAAAAGCTAAAGAGGAGGGGAAAAGGCCACCAGCTAAAGATAAATTTGCATAGACCTCAAAAGATAAAACATAGTACTTCAAACTTAAAATAAAATAAAAATAAAAACACACTACTTCAAACTTTATTTACAATATATACATATGCACAAAGTCTTTGTGATTACTCAAATGATGTAGTGGATGGAACAGTTGAGAAATAATGCTTCATATATTGACCATTGACAGGAAGGTTCAAAAAATTACCTTCCAGGTCTTGTAGATGAAATGCATTATTACCTAGGATTTTGGCAATCTGGTATGGCCCTATCCATAGAGGTTGCAACTTGGTGTGTTTACCTTTATTTTCATGGGTTTTGTCCCATAGAAGCACCAGGTCTGTAAGTCTGAAGGCCTTCACTCTGGATCTTTTGTCAAACCAGCGCTTGACTATCTCTTGGTGTCGACTAAAATGATCCAAGTCTTGAAGTCGTTCATCCTACAAATTAATTAAGTCCAACACACGAGCTTTCGCATCTGCATGATCATCAAAGTAATCTAAAGCAAATTGATAAGTGGGCAATTTTAAAGAGATAGGAATGATGGGTTGAGTACCATACAACAAAGCAAATGGGGAAGTCTTAAGAGCTTCTTTATGTCTTATCCTGTCAGCCCAAAGTGCATACTTCAATAGTGTGTGCCATTGTCTAGGTTTGTCTACAACAGACTTCTTGATGGCATTCATCAAATTCTTATTTGTGGACTTAGCTAGTCCATTACCTTGGGGATAATAGCTGGATGAAAATTTGATGACTATCCCCCTCTGGTATGCCCACTCTGCAAATTCTAATGACTGAAAGGTTGGTCCATTGTCGCACACCAAATTCAAAGGAACTCCAAACCTAGTTATGATATTTGATTCTAAAAATCCGATCACCTCATGGGTTGTACTCCTCATGGTGGCTACTACTTCAACCCATCTTGTACAATAATCAGTGGCTATTAAAACATACTTGTGCCCTGAGGATGAATTCAGGTTTATCACACCTACAAAGTCAAGTCCCTATTGCATAAAAGGTTTTTCTATTATAACAGATTGTAATGGTAGAGCTCGATTAGCCTACTTGGATGAATGGTTTCAGGAGTGCAAAATGAAGCATAGTTCACACACTAAGTAAATGCAAATGATTCCCCTATTTCATTTTGCAAATTGTCTAACCACATTATTTTGATATTATTACTGCTTTTTTTTCTAACTTTTAGATTTTATTGGTTTTAGATCAGGTTCTTATGTTTGAAATTCTTAGGAGCATTCCCAACAGAGTCACCATTCATTGTGACTATTTCACAATGTACCCCAAAATTGGGAACCCACCTAAAAATTTGGAAAATTTTGGATTTCTTGTTTGTCACATCTGAGAGTTTTTTTTGAATTTTGGCTTACTATAAAGTGTTGTGATTTAGTTAGTAATAATGTTGCTTTATGGTTTACTTATGTGTCATTGTTTTCATGTTAAAGTAATGTATTTTCTTGTGTTAGCGTACTTTAGATCTATTTTGTTTATATTACATTATTTAGTGTTTCTTTGTTACCTTTGTTACAACTCCTGTAACAGTTCTGGTTCAGCCGGTGACTATTCCCGGCAATTGTAACCTCTATTTAAAACACCCTGCAATAATACAATGTTAGTTCGCTATTTAACATGGCATCAGAGCCAGTGGCGTGAAGGGAGAAGCTGGAAGTAGAAGCAGAGAAGCTCGGGCAGCAGGCGGAGAATTTTTTTTTAATTTCCAGGCGGAGAATTTTTTTTTCTCTCTGGAATTGCCAGCCGGAGAATTATTTTTTTTCTCTGGGTTTGCTGGGCAGAGAATTCCTTTGGCAAAGAATAATAAAAAAAAAAAAAAACGTGGAGGCCGAAGCCTCCACCCCCACCCCCTTCCCGTGCTTGATTTGCGCAGTGCAAACGCTGCGTAGCTAGCACTGTGCTGCTAGCGCGCGACTTACTGTAGCGCAACTATGCATTCTGCGATCGCGCGACATAGGCGGACGTCCGTCTCGCTGCACCCCCCCCGTCTAGCGCTGCGTGCGGACATGGCAACCCCGGTCCGGTGCTACACGCGGACAGAAGTCTGCGCCAACCCCCCCCGCTGACGCGCGGATCGCGCGGGAGAGAATTTTTTTATAAAAATAAAAAATAAAAAAAAAAACCGGACGCGCGACTTGCAGAGGAGGCCAGCCACTGTGAGCAGCAGTGTGCGACGGTCGGACGACTTGCAGAGGAGGCCATCCACAGTGAGTAGCAACGTGCGACGGGAGGCCGCGATTTGCAGCTGTAGCAGGCTGAGGTCCTCAAATACGAGGGGGCCTTTTCTCCTCCCAGATCAGCCCACGGGCTCACTGGCAAGTGAGCTGCATGGTGGGTTCCGGGTACCCAGCAGTCGGGGGTTCAAATCCCGCCGACTCCCCCCTTTGCAAAGGTATAATTTTTTTTTTTCAAAGGTTTTATTTAATTATTATTTTTTAGTTAAAATTTTTAATTTTAATTTATTTTTTTTATAGTTTTTAAAACTTTATAAATTAAAATTTAATTTTAATTTATTTTTTTATAAGTTTTTAAAAACTATATAAATTAAAATTATTTATTTTAACTTTAAATATATAATAATTATTAAAATGCTTTGTTAAAGAGATTTTTTTTAAGGGGGGATATTTTTTTTCAAAAAATCAAGGGGGAATGTGAGTAATTTTCTGAAAAAGCAATTTGGCAAATTGTAAAAGGTGCATTTTCAGATTGTGACCGACACCTTGTGGGTTAATTCTTGTGGGCACTTTTTATGTTGTATGTTGCATATTTCATTTTTTGCACTACTTCATTAAAAGTTAAAAAAATCAAATACACTCCCTAAGTCCCCGAAATAATTAAAACCCATCCGTGCAATTTATTGCATTTGTAGCGTCGGTATTTGTGATACCTCCGGCCAGCACTTACGAGTAAAGTTGTCATGATTGGGCTACTGTATCCGCCGCCTAATATAGCTGCTACAACGACGTCTGAGCTTGTTCTCTATAAATCGTTGGGGAGAGATAAGTTAGCCATTTTTGCATTTTTTTACTCCATCCACTACCCTTTATCGCACTTGTGTTTAGGCGTAAATATTGATGAAATATTCTTCATAGTGTTTAGGGGAAGTTACGCCCCATGCATGAGAAGAATCTTCTATGGTAGGTGCCATCAACAAGGCGATTCCATTTCAGTACCGCTTATGTTCCACGTATCGTATGATCTCTAAAACTCACCTATAGTCTCCCTCACATAAGGGCGGGTGATTTTTGTTGATCTTTCTAAATACCTATAGTTTCCCTCACGTAAGGGTGGGTATTTTGTACGGTATAATGGCCTAGCAAAAGGTATATAGAAAGGGGGACCAATTGGTGATAGAAGGAACCTTCACTATGGCCACTGTTGCAAAGTTGATGACTGATCCTCATCAGTTATTGAAAGGTCCAAATTATACACCATGGAAACATAAGATGAAGGCAATTCTCCAAATGGAAGATTTGTGGGAGATTATTACTAGAGTAACAACTAGGCCTTCACCAACAGCGAGATCCACGGGTCCTTCCGCGGATCGGATAGCTTTTGACAAGAAAGACGGTCGAGCAAAGGTGCTCATTTTGTTTGTTGTTTCAGATGAAGTGCAACCTCATATAGCTGACAAAGAAAGTGGTAAAGAGGCATGGGATGCCCTTCAAACCATCTATGAGGGAAATAATGATTCCACCATTCTTCATCTTTAAAAACAACTTCATAACCTGAGTTTGAGACAGGGTGAAACAGTTGAACTCTTTCTGTGCAGTGTCTGAATTAAAAGAGAAATTGAATTCTTTGGGAGATACTGTGGACGAAAAGCTTCTCATTTAACTTGTGATGAGAGATTTTCCTTCTTCATTTGATATGTTGATCACCTCCATACATGTGTCTCAACGACAAATTACCTACATCGAGTTGGTCAATCTGCTTCAACAATAGGAGGCACGCCAAACTTCACAAGGATGATTCTTCCAATACAACCCTATACACCAACAGGCAGGGTTCTAGGAAGAAAGGTAATGGGCAAAAAGGAGGCAACTTTCAAAAAGGAGAAAATTCTCAACAGGATACGAAAGGAAAAGGCAAACAACCTCAACGGGAAGAAGAGGTGGTGCAAGATCCGTGAGAAGGACAACCATGACACCAACAGGTGTTGGCATAAGAACAAGCGAGAAAGGCCAAAACAAACCACAAAATAAAAATAAGCAACCCCAGGTGAATGTTGCTGTTGAAGAATTTGACTCAGATTCTGAATGGGCACACAAGGTGCTCATGACTACCACAGATTCCACACATAGGAATCCTATTTGGTATGTCGATTTTGGAGCTAGCAAACATATGATTGGCGACAGATCGTGGTTTGAATCATTTGTGGCCAAAGAGGGAAAACTTGTCACCATTGCTGATGATAAAACCTACAGGGTTCAGGGAGAAGGTACAGTTTCAGTCACTCTTCCTGATGGCAAGTGTCAAATTGACAAAGTCCTCTATGTTCCAGGATTGGCTAACAATTTCTTTGTCGAGTCACACAAATCCTGGATAGAAATATGGTTGTCAACTTTCGTGTTGAGAATGGAAAGAAGTGTTGTACTATTACCGGGAAGGGTAAGCGGTTACAACGAGTTCATATAAGCATGGCTTATTTGCTCTATATGCTATCTCTACTCCACATTTTTCCATGACTGTCTCTACCAAGGAGGAAACTTCCCTATGGCACAAGAGATATGGGCATCTTAGTTCTGGCTACTTACTTGAGCTCAGTAAGTATGAGATGGTAAAGGGTCTTCCTTCCCTTTACGCCACATTGCCAGTGTGCTCTGACTGCTTGGCAGGAAAGCAGCATAAAGTACCATTTGAGAAGAGCTCAACAAGAGCACGAAAACCTCTGGAGTTAATTCACACCAATCTGTGTGGTCCTTTCACACCCAACAGTTGTGGAGGGAAGAGGCACTTTCAGTTATTCGTAGATGACTACTCACGAAAGATGTGGGTTTTCTTTCTCCAACTAAAATTTGAAGCTTTTGCATTCTTCCAACAGTTCAAGAAATCCATTGAGAAGGAGTCAGGAGCTTCTATTAAAACCCTCCACTCAGATCGAGGGGGGGAGTTTACCTCTAATGAATTTTTTGCATACTTAGATAAGCATGGAATCAAGAGACAGTTAACAACTGCCTATACTTCTCAGCAAAATGGAGTTGCTGAGAGAAGGAACTGTTCTATCATGGAAATGGTTCATTGTATGCTCACAGGAGCTACTCTTGGGCAACAATATTGGGCAGAAGCTATCACCACTTGCAATGTATCTGTTGAATAGGGCACCCACAAAGGCCCTAAAAGGAATGACTCCACAAGAAGCATGGAGTGGTTGAAAACCCTCCATATCTCATCTACGTATTTTTGGATGTCACGCTTTCATGCACATACCAAAAGAGAAAAGGAAGAAGCTAGATGAGAAAACTCTGAGATGTATTTTTCTTGGTTATGATGAGCACTCTAAAGGATATCGGTTGATAGATCCTTTGACCAAGAAAATTCATGTCAGCAGATATGTTGTCTTTGATGAAGCTTTCACATCATAGAGCACATCTAAAGTACACCTAGATCTTGTGGAATCTAAGGAAGAGAAGATTCCTTTGTCAACATAGACAGGAGGTCCTTCTACATCTTCTTCAACACCATCGAAGAAGAATCCAAAATGGTGTACAAATACAATCAGAGACACAAATTTATCCACTCCTCCCAATTTGACCTTGGATAGACCTCGTACACGCAGTATGGCTCAAAAGGAAAAATAAGCCAAAGAAACTGGTGAGGTTGATGATCTTTGTCAATATTTTGAGGAACTTTCCGTAACTCCAAGTACGAAGTAGAGGATATGGATATTGATGATAACGGGGCGTTCATGTCTACCATAGATGATCTTGAACCTGCATCAGTGCAAGATGCTCTCAGTGAGCCTCAGTGGAAGGCCGCTATGGATACAGAGTATGAGTCTTTGATGAAAAATAAAACTTGGAAGCTTGTTGATCTGCCGCATGGAAAGAAACCCATTGGCTGTAAATGGGTATATAAAGTCAAGTACAAGGCAGATGGAACAATTGATAAGCATAATGCCCATCTTTTTGCAAAGGGCTATGCTCAAAAGGAAGGCATTGACTACGAGGAAACTTTTGCACCCTCACTGCTCGAGATGACCACAATTCGGGTTATGTGTGCTATGGCAGCACAATATGGGTGGAAAGTTCACCAGATGGATGTCAAAAGTGCCTTTCTAAATGGTGATCTCCAAGAAGAAGTCTACATGACTCAGCCAAAAGGATTTGAAGTGGAAGGCCAAGAGCAGAAGGTTTGCAAATTGGTCAAATCGTTATATGGTTTGAAACAAGCTCCTCGAGCTTGGTATATAAAAATGGACAATCACCTTATGCAACATGGATTTAAGAGATGTGCATCGGATGCAAACCTCTATTTCAAGAAACGAGGGTTCCGAGATAGTGTTGCTTGTACTCTATGTGGATGATCTGCTCATTACGGGGAGTTCGAAACTATGATCTCTCTTGTCAAAATAAACTTGTGTAAATCTTTTGAGATGACGGATCTCGGACTTCTCCATTCTTGTCTTGAGTCCGGAATTCAGCCGGAAGGAGCACTCCATCAAAGTGTCTCGAAAAAAATATGCCAAGACATTCTTTGGAAAAATATCACATGACTGATTACAAGCCAATGGCAACTCTGATGGAGAATGGACTTCAGTTATCACGATATGATGATTCACTTCAGGTAGATGGTACTCTCTATAGACAGTTGATTGGGAGTCTCATATATCTGACCAATACTAGGCCAAATCTCGTATTTCTTGTCAACTATCTTTCGAGGTTCATGCAGGAGCCTAAGACCACTCATTGGAAAGTAGCAAAACGTGTTCTTCACTATGTCCGTGGTACTATGGAATATGGCCTAGAATACAAGAGGAAAAACAAATTCTTCTTGCAAGGATACACGGACTCCGACTATGCCGGATCATTTGATGATCACAAGTCAACTACGGATACATTTTTCATCTGGGATCCGGTCCTGTCTCTTGGCACAGCAAGAAGCAATAGGTGGTTGCTATTTCATCAACGAGAGCGAGTATTGCGCCGCACGTGAAGTCGTGTGCGAAGTGATATGGTTACGTCGCATTCGGACAAGTATGGGCCATCCATCAAAATCTCCAATACACTTGTTTTGCGACAATCGGGGTGTTACGAACCTCGTCAAGAATCCAGTCCATCATGAAAGAACAAAGCACATTGACACACAATGTCATTTCATTCGAGATGAAGTTCCAAAGCACCGAATTCAGCTTCGCACATTCCCACCGATGCTCAAGTTGCAGACATTTTCACTAAGGCACTTGGACGTGTCAAATTTGAGTTGTTTCGCAGCTCTCTTTGTATTGCAAAATGATGTAATCAGGGGGGATGTTAGTAGTATAGTATAGCTATTAGTTATTACATTACCCAAATAATGTAATAAAGGGGGATGTTAGCGTACTTTAGATCTA
Organism: Wollemia nobilis; assembly: GCA_028583015.1. Taxonomy (NCBI): domain Eukaryota; kingdom Viridiplantae; phylum Streptophyta; class Pinopsida; order Araucariales; family Araucariaceae; genus Wollemia; species Wollemia nobilis. Next base: position 13,234,948 of record JAQPPZ010001125.1, read on the forward strand.
TTTTGTTTATATTACATTATTTAGTATTTGCTGTTACACTGTTACAACTCCTGTAACAGTTCTGGTTCAGCCAATGACTATTCCCGGCAATTGTAACCTCTATTTAAAACACCCTGCAATAATACAATGTTAGTTCACTGTTTAACATCTTGATGTTATGAAGTTCTATTTTATGTTTATTGCTGTTCAAATGTTCTAATTTTAAAAAGAGGTTTTTGGGTTTATTTTAAATATTTTAAATTAATATTGGTTAAAATATTTAAAATTAATTTAATTTAATACATATTTTTGAAAATATTTTAATAAAATTTTTGTTTTATGTTTTGCAGGTTTCGAGGTAAATGACACGATTTTCAAGCTAGGTGAAATGATATGGTTTTTAAGGTAGATGGACCAACAAAATCAGCACAAGGTTGCCAACACCTAGTGTTATTTTTAAGTAGGTCAAGAGAGGCACATATTGAAGAGCCACCGAGTGGCTTGGCTAAATTGAAACACTTTATGAGTGTTTGTGGTTATAAATCTTACATCATGTTGTGCATGATACATGTGGGATGTGCAAAAAAGAAGCATGCAATATTGGATTCAATTCATTATAATATGCAGGCTCAGCATGGTAACTCATTTTATCAATGACGATTTTGTGTGAAAGGGAGTAATCACCCAAATAATTAAGGAAAATAAAGTCATAGTTTGCTATGATGTGGAGGCTGATTGTTTTCACTATGATGAAGAACCGTCATGCAACATTTGATAGTTAATGGATGCCAAAGTGGTGGCCGGTACTGATATGGAGAAGTTGGATTCTCAAAAACAACATAAATTAGAAAATAGAAATATCAGTAAATACTTCTAGAATGCACTCCTTGTGAAATTCATCATTTCGTGAATATGACATTCCATGCGAAATTGGTGTTCAAAATGGGTGTAGAAACAATTTTTAAAGCCTTGATATAAGCGTAAAGCATGTAATAAATTATACATTTGGTCTACGATTGAAGTCATGTATTTTAACCAACCACCAGATGATTCCAGAATCATTTAAAAACTACAAGCTAAAATAGATGTGTGATAAAATACAATTTTGGATGAGAACAATCCGCATAGGTGGATAGCAGATAAATTATTTTGTTTGAGCATTTTCATCAAATAAAAAATCTAGTGGTATGTATATGTCTGTTGGAAGTATATCATTCTTTCCAAATAGCAGGCATGAAAATGGCTTCAAAAAGTAACGAAGAGCGATAGGATTTCAATTTTAAGGTGGTGGTTTTTATATTGTTGATCGACCTTTATCCTGTAGCATTCTGGTGGTTGAAGCAGGTGGCCTATATTCATATTTTAGATAACATGTTTTGACAGCAGGTAAAATCTATGTTGATAGATAAAAATAGTAAAGCTCTCTCCATGGCTAAGTTTTTTGATGTTAGGTATGGGTAGTGCATTGAATCGTGGAAACAAAATAAAATGATCTGTGCCCTAGGTGTTTGTGGTTTTATCAATAAGGATGGTATATATTTTAATAAAAACATGTGAAATATAGGGTCGAACATTTCACGATCATGGTGGATGAAATTTTGTATCATTTCATATGCTTGGTTCACTTTATTATCATGAAGATGCTAGTGGCTTGCCAACGGGGTGGATAATTTCTAATAAATCATTGATGTTGAACGGTGCTGGAAAGAAAAGCAGGAGTATTCTATGTAAAGACACATTGGTGTTGTACATGAAGAATCGTGGTAAACGAGATGGTGTAATATGTATTTAGTGTCCAAAGCTATCATATGGTAATTGAATGATGTGATAGAAGATGATACAACATCATATAAGGTGCCAGAATTAATGTTACATCAATAAAGAGGAGAATAAATTTGTTAAAAGTGGAATAACACTCTTTCAAGGAAATAGAGATACAAAAATTATGTGCATAGTCTTACCATAGGGTAAATAGTGTATTGAATTTTTTAGGAGATTATGCTTATCCATGGTGATCAGAGATGACTTCACGAGGGCTAAATATGAGAAATGGTTCATCTTCGTTTATGTGATATACAATCGTGATTGGTAAATATAAATATAGAATATATTAATGATATTACAAAAATGACCCATGTATTACAAAGCTAAGGGATAAAAAAATGAGGTTGATTTCAAAGGTCATATAACGTTTCTTATAATAAATCATTTATCAAGCGAATAGCAAATGATAAAGACACAAGAGAGAACATATTTTAGTTATTTTAAACTGCATGGAAATGATATAAACTAAGTGAATAGAAATTATGAAATTGCACAACTAAAAAAAAGAATTATAAATATACAACAAGATAAAATAATAGGAATCAAAATGATTTTTTAAGAGATGGATTGAAGGAATAACGGAAGACAACCGAAGAATTTCCTCCCAGGTTACATAGAGAAGAATTCACTGTTGAAGAGTAGAGAGTTTCTGGAGAAGCTTATTGTAAGGTTTTATCAAATATATTCATTTTATTATATTGAGGCATGCATGCTGATGGTGTTTCATATGTTTAATAATTTGATATATTTCAATTATTTTTCCTCAAAAGGTAGCACTTGATCTAGATCAGATTAGGTTAATTCTGGTTAATCTAGGTTATGTTTCATTCTAGAAAGGTTTCTATTCTTGTTCCGTAACCTGCATTTTAGTTTCATTTTTATTTTATTTCTTCTTACCCTAAAATTTTATTTTTATTTAAATTTCAAATTCACGGGAATCAAAACCCTAATGCTATAATCCAAATCATTAGGAAAAATATTTATTTCGTATTTTTAATTTCATGGTATTTTATAATCAGAAATAAACATTAGCATTTTAATTAAATTGTTCAAATAATTTTCATTAAATTTTAACCTAAAGTATTTGGACATAGTTTAATTAAAATTATTTTCTAAGGTTATAATTAAATATTTGCACTTTATAAAGTTGATTTTTGGCAATATTTAATTATTAACCTCATATTCAGAGAACCAATCTTTTGAACATCATGCCAAATTCACAAACCCCTTGTTAATGGTTATGTGCACCTTGAAGTTGTTTCAACATTATTTGCACACTTTCCAAAGCATATTTTAATACAAAATCTTGGAGAAACTAAATTTTGGAAAAAAATATGTCTTTGGTTACATTTGCACCCAAAAATTTGCCAACATTGAAAGACCAAGTCAACACAGAGTTTACCTGGTTCAATCTCCAGAGGCTGGTTCCTTGCTTATTTTAGGAAAATGGGGAAAGATGGAAATGCATAAAGAGAGGGAAATATAGCTATTTCTAGAGATTTTAAATGGTACAAATTAGGTAATAGCAAAACAAATATTACAACCTTTTACAAAGAAGCATATAACTTAACTGCCAAAGCAGAGAAACTTAACTTTTAGTGAAAATCTATTTTAAGTGCAATATTATCTATGAAGTTAATTATAGATCTAACTAAAATTTATTGCAAGAATTCAGAATAAGAATTTAATGTAGGTTACATTCAATTTAGACTTATATCGCAATCAATAATACATACATACTTTTTTTAGAACACCAGTGATCCAGAAACCAGAATGAATGATCTTTATTAAGATTTCAAAAGTCTGTGTACATAGCCTTGTAAAAACCTAATAGCCGACCATTTGTGTGGGTTGCTCATCCTATATATAAGAGTTTTACATAACAGAAAAACTAAAAGTTGTTACAACATCATACCCGTAGGCTCATTCTGGTAAAGAGGAAGTTATGAGATCATGGAGCCTTCAAATGGAAGCGGTTGAGATCTTCTTATTACTATGATCTTCCTTAACCTCCTTAGAGATATCATGGTCCACTCGGCCTTCAAAATGTTATGCCATCACAACTTTTCACCTTGATTCTACCTTTGACCTTCAAAATATCATGCCATCATGAATTTTGAACATGGTTTGGTCCTTGGCCTTCAAAATGTCACGTCATCATGAATTTTTGCATTGATTCCACCCTAGGCCTTCAAAGTGTCATGTCATCATGACTTTCCATCTTGGTTCCACCTTCGACCTTCAAAATGTTGTGTCATCATGATTTTTCAGTCATGGTTTGGTCCTTGGCATTCAAAATATCATCCATCATGACTTTCTACCTCGATTCTACCCTAGACCTTCAAAATATTACACCATCATGACTTTCCATATTGGTTCCACCTTAGACCTTCAAAATATCGTTCCATTATGACTTTTGGTCATGGTTTGGTCCTTGGCCTTCAAAATGCCATGCCATCATGAATTTTTGCCTTGATTCCACCCTAGGCCTTCAAAATGTTGTGCCATTGTGACTTTCCTTATTGGTTCCACCTTAGGCCTTCAAAATGTCACGCCATCACAACTTTTGGTTATGGTTTGGTCCTTGGCCTTCAAAATGTCACACCATCATGAATTTCTTCCTTGGTTTCAACCTAGGCCTTCAAAATATTGCACCATCATGACTTTCCACCTTGATTCTTCCTTCGACCTTAAAAATGTCATGCCATCGTGACTTTCGATTGTGGTTTGATCCTTGGCATTCAAAATATCGTGCCATCATGACTTTCTACCTTGGTGATGTCCTTGGCCTTCAAAATGTCATGCCATCATGAATTTTGGTCATGAGTTGATCATTGGCCTTCAAAATATTGTGCTATTACCCAACTCATCATATATTGGTAGCTAAGTGATATCTTCTATGGTTATCTCAACTTGGTAGTCCTCTAGGGTCATATCTTTCTCTAGCTTTTGAATGAGTGAGGTCATATTCATAGTGGAACATTGTATGTTTATGAGATCTAGCATTGTTCCTTCTCTAACATAAGCTATATATTTAGAAATTTGGGAGCTCCATGAATTTAGCCATGTAGTAGCATTCAAGATGGCCTTTTTCAATTTTTTGAATTTAACAATGGTAGGGTTTCTCTCGAGAGAAGCAGTATGCATGGACTGGAAGCTTAACAGGTTGGTGGAGTAAGGGAAAGGAGTAGTGGCTAGAGAGGTCTCCATAATTGATTGTTCAGTGGGGGAACCTATAGGGGTAGAGGAGGATATGGTGGATGCTGATGAGTAGATGATGTCGATGGTGGAGGCTGATGAGTTGATGTGGGAGAGGCATTGCCAAAATTTTTAGAATGGTGGGAAGGAGAATTATTATAGGAGTGAGAAGAGGAAGAAGGAGTATCGATATTGATAGAAGATATACCTAAGGATTTTGGTGGGTTGGTGTCTCTGATTCCCTGTGACTTCTCTAGAGCCTCTTTGTAAATTTTTTCTATTTGCTTCAAAATCAAGTCATCGACACCAATTATTACTTTTGCTAGAATTTGTTCCATGTTAGGGATTTCTTTCATTGGGGGAGGCTCTTAGACCATCTCAACCACTTGTTCATCTATATTCTAATTCTTAGAAGTCTTCTCAAAGCTTTCTCTTGTTCCTTTCTAGTTCCTTGTTCCTTCATGCTCTTCTAATTCTTCCTACTCCTCTGATTCTTCATGCTCTTATGATCCTTCATGTTCCTCTAATTCTTCCTATTATTTTATTTCTTAAGAAGGTGTTTCTTCCTATTCTATTTTATTTTGGTCTCCTCCCTTTTCTGATTATGCTTTTTGCTTTCTTGATTCTGATCTCTTTCTCCTATGGTCGAGCTAAGCATCATCATCAGACTCTATGTTTGATCTGAAAGGGGGAATGAAACTTTGAAGTTAATTTTTTCTAAGAACTTCCATTTGTTCAGTGGTGACCTTCTTCCATTTATCCTTTTTAGTACTACCTATAACTTATTTTATGGGGATGCCATTGATTCATAGAGGGACTTTATCTACCAGAGTCTCGAACCATTCATCATGGTTTACATCATATTTTTATGAGAATTCCTTATTGATATTTTTTCCATACCTAGAGAATGTTTGTAGGTGGCATCTCATTTTCCACCATGCTAATATATTAGTGTGGTACCAACATTCCTCTCTTTTATTCATCCTTTTGATGGTCTTGTTATTTATCTCGTGGGTTGGGTTTACATTAGGGCATCAGTCTAACAAGTGCAAATAGAAATCATGCCACAGAGCTAGTGGTTGTATTTTTTAAATGTGCCATTCTAATGGTTGATTCTCTTCATTGTTCTTACCATATTTATCAATTTGCCTATATGATGAATACAATTTCTTGAATGGTTATTTATTGAGGGTAGCTCGCCTTTGAGCAAATTTATCTATAGGATCGTACCTCCATTTTTGTGGTAATTCTACCAACTTCATATTTCTCAAAGTTTGAGTAATTTACTCATGGCCTCCTTTCTTTGACACTGATACACGCTCAAACTAAAAGGGTATGAAGCAAGTACCTATCTTACCAGTGTTTGTACCAAATCTGTTGTTGATAAATTTATTTTACCTTATATAATCTAGAGCGAATAATCGCTTAGTATCGTAATAGGGCAACAAAAAGGGATTCTTCGTGAAGCCATAGAGTTTGAAGACCACTCCTTGTGTCAAAATAAACCGGTCTCCCTCCTCTGCATGCGGGTGTTGCAAAGTATCTCGTATTTGTTGGGGAATTATTGGCATGATGCCATACATGAGTTTCAATGCGAGGACCAAGAATTCCATATTGAAATGATAGTATGAACCCACCTTTAAAAGTAGTGGTTTCCACTCACATACATGCAGGTAGTATCCCTTTTGGTCTTTTATTGTGGTAGGAATAAAATCTAAATTTTTTCTTGAAAGAATAAAAATATCCATACTAGGTAATAAGAGAACCTAAAGGTATTTGGGATATCCTTTTGTAGCTTGAAAATGCCTGCATGTAGCTACTAGGATAGGTATGCCATCCAATCAAAGAATATTGGCATTCTGCTCAGGTCTACACATGTTGCATCATAAAACATAGGATTAGATATGCATTGCACTATCACAACCTACCATTCGTAGAACCGTGGATCTGTCTCTAGCCCTGCCACCATGGCCAGCATGGAAAAGAGCTCCTTGTTCTTGAATTTGGCTAGGGGAATTAGGGATTTTGGCATGGCTCCTTTAGAGAGAGAGTATGACAAATGCTCTTGAAGGAAAAGTTGGATGTTTGGAGCATTGGTGTAATACTTTATAGAATTAGTAGGGTCGAATGGAATGGGGCTTACTGCAGGCTTCCTACCACAAGTGAAGGTAGCCCTAATTGAGTTAGTTTCGAGCATGAAAATGAACCCATTCTTGGAGTCTTTTACTATTCTATTCTTGACATTGTAGAATTCTACCATGGCCCTAATTAGCTCAGGGTAGGGTGGACCTAGGTGAGATGTACCAGTAGATTAGAGAGTGGTAGGAAAACATGCTTGGGATTAATGGGGAGATGTTTGTGGTGATCTTGGCTACTATGTACTTTCAAATTTTCCTTGGGTCTTGCCATGTCAGCTTCGTATCAGTGATGTGGCTATTAGGATCCATGAAACTGCTTCCTTTCCTAGATGACCTTCATTTCCTCTTTGAAGTAGTAGCCTATGAAGTAGTAGCTAGAGGTTTGGCCATAATGGTTGTATTCTATGAGTAAAATAAATTCAAAATGTTCTTAGTATAGTGTTACAGAGCTTTCTTAGAGAATAGAAAACATAGTGAGCAAAAGAGAAATAATGCAAAAGATGGAAATGTGACAAATGTTTTTTGATATAACTGGCTATGCATGTGCATGCGAAGCTGACATGCAATAATTGCAGTTTGTGGCACACAACCCAATATTATTTTTGAATGTTTTTGGGTGTCTCGATTCGTGTGCTCCTTCAAGAAGCCAACTACCTTGCATTATCATTTTATTTTGGGTCAATGATATTGCTCCGCTGCTGTCCTAGGCCAATAAATTAACATCATATTTGCTTTGGACCAATCAGTGGGTATGGTGGTACCTTAAAAAGTGGGGCATTTTATAATGTTGAGAAAACTATTTTTCTCACAAAAATTTCTCAACTGCTTTGAGGTGGCCTTTGAGTGCCGAAAAGTCATGCCATCATGACATTTTTTCTTGGAGTTGGCATCGGATGCCAAAAAGTCATGAAATCATGAAAATTTACATTGAAGCGCTATTGGGCACCAAAAAGTTGCACCATCATGGAATTTTCCTTGGAGTGGCCATCGACTACCAAAAAGTCATGAATTCACGACAATTTACATTGAAGGGGCCTTTGAGCATCGAAAAGTCGTGCCATCATGACATTTTTCCTTGGAGTGGCTATCGACTACCAAAAAGTCATGAAATCATGATAATTTATATTCAAGGGGCCTTTGAGAACCGAAACGTTGTGCCATCACAACATTTTTCCTTAGAGTTTTTGAAAGAAGACATATTTACATAAAAATACATACAAGGTAGAGGAACATTTTACTTATAGTACAACTTTAGATGGAAGTCGTTGATGGGGATAGGTTGAACTTGGACCTGTTTGTTTCTTAGATGGAATAATTTTTATTTTTTTTCCTCTATTACCTTGAAAGGACCTTCCCAAAACGTGTCAGATTTGTCATGATTCTTGGGTTTTGAATTTTTTTCATTCCATCTTAGGACCAAGTCTCCCACCTTGAAATTTCTCAGAGTGGCCCTTTTTTCAAACCATTTTTGTTTGTGACCACATGTTTTTTATAGTGGTCATAGGCTTTCTCCTATTATTATAACTATAGGAGTTGGATAAACCTATTCTTTATTGGTTCTGCTTCCTCTGTACCAATCTGATTGAGTAATTTTAAAGCTGGGATCTATATGTGTATTGGAATAACTGCTTCTTTACTGTAGATGATAGAGTAGGGAGATGTGTTTATGGACTTCTTTATGGTTATTATTTCAGTCCACAGTTCTTGATTTATCAGAGAGTGAAAACTTCTCTTGTTGTCCCTTTAGATTTCACTTCAATATCCTGAGAAATTTTTTGTTTGTTGATTCAACTAATCTATTTCCTTACAAATAATAGTTTGAGGATATTTTCAAGTATATCCCATATTTACATGCAAATGCAAACATCTTGGAACCTACAAAAGATGAGTCATTTTCCATGACTAATGCATATGGGATACCAAATATCATGATTAAAATTTCCACGAACTCCATTACAACCTTTTGGTCTACTTTTTTAGCGGGTATTTCTTTTGACCACTTCATGAAGTAGTTGATAGCTATTAGGATGTACTTATATCCAGTGGATGAGTTGGGCTCTATTATTCCAATAAAGTCCAATATCCATTGCTAAAAATGTTCTTCAACCTGAATGGACTTTAGGGGCATTGAAGCATTCCTATTTCTTCCAATGTATCTCTAAAATTATTTGTAGCTTCTTGTTATTATGAAGGTGTCTAAAAAAATAGTTGGCCAGTAGCATCCAGTTCTGATGATCTTTAAGGTAGTGGTCCTTCCTAAGTAGTATCCTCCACATGAGTGACCATGGAATTCCTCCAAGATCTTCTATCTTTTATTTTTATTTATGCATTGAAGCAACACTCCATCCAAATTCTTTATGTATAGCCCCTCACGTAGCAGGGTGTATTTCAGAGCCTAGATCTTGTACCTTCTTCTTTGTGAAACATTCAATCTATTTGGGTATTTTTGAGTTTGAAAATATCTAGTTAATTCATCTGCCCAATCAAGCTACTCCAAAGGTTGATCGTTATCTGATACTACCTCATGAGTTTGGCAAGCTATGTATTATGATGAAGCTTGTTTGCTGAGATCTTGGCATAGTGCTCTACCTCTTATCAGCTTGGTTGGGTGATGTAGGAGCATCCAACGAAATTGTTGGGGCCATAACTTCTCAACTGTAGCTTCGATTGACGTGAAATTTGATAAGGAGCTAGTTGGGAGAGTTCTAAACAAATATGACTCCCTAGAGTCCTATTTGTCCAAAAAATCCAATTTTTGGGGCCAAATTCCATCATCTAGTGCCCCGAAATTAGGTTTTAAAATTACTTACCTAGTTTTTTATGCTTTTTGAGTTGTTCGGAGGTTAATATCTCCTAATGTATTTAGAGTTAGGACTGGAAACTTTATTTTTGGCTTGTCTATTGTAAGAGGGATGCACACCCCAATTTTGGGCCCCATATGACTCATTTTAGTTTTTAGGGTTTTTTTGGCTATATAGCCACAGAATGAGGGTTTGTGAGGGGATCTTTCCAAGTTTTTGAATGAGAATTGGTTTGAGAAAGTTTGGCTCTCCATAAAGTGGTATCAGAGCTTAGGGTTCCTGAGTGTGTGAGCAGATCACCGAAAGTGAGGCAGTTTGCACCAGGATCTGTGGAAGGGTTGTGAGAAGAGAGTGAGGAAGAATGCCTCCACGAAGAAACCATGGTGGTGGGAGAAATGTGGTACCTGAAGGAGATTTTAGAGCTTTGCAGAGGCAAGTGCAAGCCCTACAAGAGGAGTTGCAAAGAGGGGTTGAGCCAAGGAGAGAAGATCATAGTGAAGATGAAGCTTGGGAGGTTGATGATCCATCAGATGAAGAAGAAGCAATGGATCCTGTAGAAGCTAGATTATTTAGGGCCATATCTCTGATCGAGAAGAGGCCAAAGTTTGATGTCTCCACGTATTCTGGGAATCTCAATCCAGAGGAGTTGATTGATTGGATCAATGATATGGAGGAGTATTTTGAGTATGAGGAGGTTGTAGATCCAAATCGGATCAAGTTTGCAAAAATGAAGTTGAAAGGCCATGCTAGCATATGGTGGAAAGAAGTGCAGCTAGAAAGAAATAGAAGAGGAAAGGAAAAGATAACCATATGGGATCGAATGGTAGAGAAGTTGAAGAGGCAGTTTATTCCTATAGATTATGAATTGGATCTGTTGAGGAAAATGCAGAGTTTGAGACAATCAAGCAAATCTGTCAAAGAATATACAGAGGAGTTTTACAAGATCTCAATCGAAACTGGCCATTCAGAGGCTAATAAGGAGAAAGTAGCTCGTTACATAAATGGGTTAAGAATGAATATCCAAGAAGAACTCAGTTTGGTCAGGATGACCACCATTGAGGATGCATATCAGTTTGCCTTGAAGGTTGAAGAGAAGTTGAACAAAATATTTGAAAGCAAACAAAGAGGAAGAGGTCATGGTGGAAGAACTGGTGGAAGAACCAGTGGAGGAAAATATGAAGATCAAAAGAAGACTAGTGAAACAAGTAATAACCAGGATCAAAAAGAGGAGAATACCTACCACCCCCGTGATCAGAACAATGGTTACCAAAGAGGAAGAGGTAGATCTGGACGTGGGTATGGAAGAGGAGGATTTTGTGGAACCTGTTTCCATTGTGGGGAAGAGGGACATCGGGCATATGAGTGTCCCCAACACCAAGAGAGGATGAATAAGAGACCTGAGGGTCATGCCAGAGTTGTTGTAGTAGATGAAGGTGCTGAATCAGAATATTTTAAAGAAGCAGAAGGAGGAGAAGTGTTGATGACAAGAAGAGCATTGATGAATGGAGGGAAAGATGTGGATCAGAGGAAGAGCTTATTTCACACAAGATGCAAATGTGCAGGTAAGGTCTGTAATGTTATCATAGATAATGGTAGCACAGATAATTTAGTTTCAGGAGAAATGGTTGCTAAGTTGAAATTGGAGAAGAGGAAGCACCCGCATCCATATCGGATTGCGTGGTTGTAGAAAGATCATAGAGCATTAGTCAGTGAGTAGTGTTTAGTTAAATTTCATATTGGAAATTATCAAGATGAGGTTCTATGTGATGTTTTGCCTATGGATGCTTGCCATTTGTTGTTGGGGAGGCCATGGCAATTTGACAGATGTGTGGTGCATGATGGGCATGCGAATACTTACTCTCTGATGAAATATGGAGTGCATCACAAGTTGAAGCCATTGAAGGAAGTGGATGAAAAGGTATGCAGTAGTGCTAGAATCTATTTGGTAGATGGTAGAAAATTTTTGGATGGCCTGAAGAGGGATTCTATGTGTTATGCATTAATTCCTACTATTAAGAAGGAACAATGTATGGATATTCCAGTAGAGGTTGAAAGTCTATTAGAAGAGTTTCCTGATATTGTGTCAGATAATGTGCCTGAGGGTTTGCCACTAGTGAGAAATATTAGCCATCAAATTGATTTGATTCCAGGAGCTAGTTTACCCAATAAGGCAGCCCATAGAATGTCTCCCATGGAGAGTGAAGAGTTGAACATATAGGTTCAAGAGTTGTTGAGGAAGGGGTTGATTAGAGAGAGTTTGAGTCCCTGTGCAGTACCTACAATACTAGCACCGAAGAAGGATGGAGAATGGAGAATGTGTACTGATTCCAGAGCCATAAATAAGATTACCATTAAGTATAGATTTCCATTACCTAGAATGGATGATATAATGGACTATTTGAGTGGAGCTAAATACTTCACAAAGATTGATTTAAAGAGTGGGTATCATCAGATTCACATCAGAGAGGGTGATGAGTGGAAGACAACCTTCAAAACCAAAGAGGGTTTGTATGAGTGGTTGGTTATGCCATTTGGGTTAACCAATGCACCTAGTACATTCATGAGGCTGATGAATGAGGTGTTGAGAGAATTCCTAGAGAAGTTTGTTATTGTTTATCTAGATGATATTCTAATTTTTAGTAAGACATTGGAAGAGCATTTGATGCAAGTTCGGATAGTTTTTGAAAAGTTGAGGGAGGAGCAGTTGCTGATTAATTTGAAGAAGTGCGATTTGTGAAGAAGGAGTTGGTGTATCTGGGATTTGTCATCTCAGATGAGGGTCTAAAAATGGATCCAGAGAAGGTGAAGGCTATCATTGAGTGGCCTACTCCAAGGAACATAATGGAGGTAAGATCATTCCATGGTCTTGCAAGTTTCTACAAAAAGTTCATTAGAAACTTTAGTAGTATTTGTGCACCCCTGACAGAAACCATGAGAGGGGATAAGAAGGAGTTTAAGTGGATTGCAAAGGCAAGTGCAAGTTTTGAGATGTTGAAAAATAAGGTGACAGAACAACCCATTTTGGTACTTCCAAATTTTAATAAAGTATTTCAGGTTGATTGTGATGCTAGTGGCAGTGCCATTAGAGCTGTGTTGAGTCAGGAAGGTAAACCTGTTGCATATTTTAGTGAGAAGTTAAATGATGCTAGGAAGAAATATTCTGTTTATGATCAGGAATTTTATGCTATAGTTCAGGATCTTAAGAAATGGAGACACTATTTGTTAGCAAAAGAGTTTGTTTTATATACTGATCATCAAGCTTTGCAGTATATTAATAGTCAGGGAAAACTGAATCAGAGACATTTGAAGTGGGTTGAATTCCTACAGAGTTATACCTTTGTTTTGAAGCATAGGAGTGGGAAGTCTAATAGAGTTGCATATGCCTTGAGTAGAAGGTAAAATTTGTTGATAGAGATGAAAGTGGAAGTCGTTGGGTTTGAAGAACTCAAGAGTTTGTATCCAGAGGATCCAGATTTTGCAGAGGCTTGGAAGGCATGTTTGTCTCCTACTACTTTGGATAGAACTAAGTGGTTGGATTTTATAATCCAAGATGGGATGCTATTCAGAAGGAACCAATTGTGCATTCCTAGAAGTTCAATGAGGGAGAATCTGATAAAGGAGAAGCATAGTGGAGGACTAGCTGGACATTTTGGTCGAGATAAGACCATTGCCCTTGTTAGTGAAAACTACCATTGGCCACAATTGCAGCAGGATGTGAAGAAATTTGTGCAGGGTTGCAGAGTGTGTCAGATGGCTAAGGGAGTGAGACAGAATACAAGATTGTATCAGCCATTACCTGTACCGGAGAGACCATGGGAGGACATCAGTATGGATTTTGTTCTTGGCCTACCAAGGACACAACGAGGGAATGACTCCATTTTTGTTGTGGTTGACAGGTTTTCGAAGATGGCTCATTTTATTCCATGTCAGAAAATGAGTGATGCAGTTCATGTTGCAGGCTTGTTTTTCAAGGAGGTGGTACGCCTTCATGGTCTACCCAAGAGTATAGTATCTGACAGAGATACCAAATTTGTGGGTTATTTTTGGAGGACTTTGTGGAAGAAGCTGAAAATGGATTTGAAGTTCAGTTCTGCATACCACCCACAGACTGATGGACAAACAGAGGTGGTGAATAGAAGTTTGGGTAATCTTCTAAGATGCCTGGTAGGAGATAAGCCCAAGGGATGGGATTTGATTTTGCCATAGGCAAAATTTGCTTACAATAATTCTATCAATAGAAGTACTGGTAAATCACCATTCTAGATTGTGTATGGGAACAACCCAAGGAATGCTTCTGAGTTGAGAACGATGGGTAAAGGAGAAAAGAGCAGTGCTGAGGCTGAAGATTTTGTAGAGCACATAAAGAGTTTACATGAAGAGGTACAACAACATATCAATAAGATGAATACTTAGTACAAGGCCAAAATAGATCAGAAGAGGCATTTCAAGGAGTTCCAAGTGGGAGATGAGGTCATGGTTCATTTGAGAAAGGAAAGGTTTCCTAGCAAAACCTACAACAAGCTGAAGATGAAGAGGTTTGGACCATGCAGGATCATAGGTAAAAGAGATTCAGAAATGCCTATGAAGTGGAACTGCCAAGTGAGCTGAATATATCACCTATTTTTAATATTTCAGACTTGGAAGAATACCATGAAGGAGGTAGTAGTGAGACACCAAGTACAAATTTGTGGAGTATTCCAACGTCTACTCCAGCCACAGATGAGATAGAGGAAATACTAGACACTCGAGAAGGCAGAAGTACCAGGAACAGGCAGTATTCAGAATATTTGGTCAAGTGGAAGGGGATACCTATAGAAGATGCAACTTGGTTGTCCAAAATAGAGGTTGACCACCTGGGTTTTCCTCCCTGGGTGTCTAATGCAGGAGCATCCAATGAAATTGTCGAGGCCATAACTTCTCAACCGTAGCTCCGATTGATGTGAAATTTGATAGGGAGCTAGTTGGGAGAGTTCTAAACAAATACGACTCCCTAGAGTCCTATTTGTCCAAAAAATCCAATTTTTGGGGCCAAATTCCATCATCTAGTGCCCCAAAATTAGGTTTTAAAATTACTTACCTAGTTTTTTATGCTTTTTGAGCTGTTCGGAGGTTAATATCTCCTAATGTATTTAGAGTTAGGACTGGAAACTTTATTTTTGGCTTGTCTATTGTAAGAGGGATGCGCACCCCAATTTTGGGCCCCATCCGACTCATTTCAATTTTTAGGGTTTTTTTGGCTATATAGCCACAGAATGAGGGTTTGTGAGGGGATATTTCCAAGTTTTTGAATGAGAATTGGTTTGAGAAAGTTTGGATCTCCATCAAGTGGTATTGAGAAAATTTGGCTCTCCATCATTGGGTGTATTTATACTACATATTATTGTATTTTTATCACCCAACCAACTTTGTTGTCATCGAGCTCCCCTTGTATGATGAAGTTTCATACGTCGAGGTGAATGACATAAATGATAATCCTTATTTGCAATAGGAAATGCGTAAAAATTTTTAGTGACTTCATTATATCATAGATTTGTTTCTTAATGAAGCTATATTTTTCTTTGTGTTCTTGTATATTTTGAATAAAAAAAGCTATGGGCCTTTCTTCATTGTCAAATTATTTATGTGTAAGCACTACAGTGTAGCTTTCTTGTTCTCCTACCACGTACAATATGAAGCCCCTAGAGTAGTATGGATTCACCAAGATCGGGGCTTGAGCTAATTGTTCCTTGATCTATTGGAAAGCCCATATCTTTGCATTAGTCCACTTGAACACAACATCCTTTTTCAAAAACTCTATCATGGGTTTGATGATTTGCATAAAATCAGTGATGAATTTGCGCATGAAGTTGATCTCGTAGAAGAATGACTACAAGCCTTTATTTTTAGGGGGGAGGGGGAGATCTAATAGTTCTTTCACCCTGTTAGGGTCTATATATAAACTAAACTTAGAGACAACATGGTCAAGTAAAAGTCCTTCCTCCATAATGAAGATAGATTTCTTGGGATTTATGGAGATGTTAAATTCTCTATATTTTTTGAACACACTCCTGAGGTGTCTTATGTGATCCTCTCTTTGGTGAGAGAACACTATTATATCATCTAGATATATCACTATTATTTTATTGACAAGTTATTCGAATACTACATCCATAGCTCTTTGAAATGTTGCTCCAGAATTGGATAACCCGAAGGTCATTCTCTAGTAATGAAACATTCCCCACTTGGTTTTGAACACTATATTGAATTGATATTCATCCTTGAGCCATAATTGATTGTATTCTAAGAATCCATATAGGAGTGAGAACCTTTCTGTTTCTACTACTGTGTGTAGGGTCTAGTCGATCTGTGGAAGAGGGTAATGGTCCTTGAGTGAAGCTTTTTTCAAGTTACGAAATTTGAAACACAGTCATATATATCCATTCTTATTTCTAACCAGAACTAGTTTAGCGATCCAAGTTGAATGCTTGATTGGGTAAATAATTTTAGCAACTCTTGCTTCATTAAAGCTTCGATTTTAGGATTCACCAATCATTGCTTTTACCAGAATGGTTTTGCACCTTCCTCAAGTTTGATAGTATAATGGATCATTTATTTAGAATAGACCTTTAGGTCACCATAAGTTTAGATAATTATGTCTGGAAACTCTTTGTATAATTCCATGATCTCATCCAATTCTACTTTCCTAGTGTTAAATCCTACTTTGATAGCTTTATCAGGCCCCATATGAGCTTCTACATATCTATGTTTTTCAAATTTCATTTTATGGCCAGTTGACCTATCATTGTTATCAAATAAAATCTCAAGGGTGACCAACCCTTTTGGTATGTGGTTGTTCTTTAACTGGATCATGTATGCATCTTCTTCATATTTAGTTGTCCTGTTGTAGAGAAGTTCATATCATCGATGAGGAAGTCCACTATCTGTTTGTCATTCTCAAAAACTTACCATAAGGTATCCCTATATGGCACAGAATGCCTGTAGATTAGCCTAACTATTTTTTACTTTTGGATGACATTGCTTATAGGGTGGAAATTTACCTCTGCTGAAATCAACAAGTCTACATGAGTATTTTTCTCTCTTGGGATTGCTTTTATATTTAAGGATTTGAAAGATTCCAGCTAATCCTAGACCTTATTCCTATAGGATTTAAGGTAAATTTGTTTAGTTACACACCTTTCAGTGACTTGATTCACTATCAATTTAGGGTCCCCAAAAATATGTAGCTTCTTGATACCCATATTTCTAGCTTTCTTAAGACCTAAGCAGAGTGCTTTGTATTCTGCAGAATTGTTGGTGCAACTCTAGGTCAACCTGTAAGAGAAGACTTTATCTTCACTTGTAGGATATATTAGGATGATGCTTGCACCAGCTCCATTTTTACATCTAGTTCCATAGAATAAAATCTTCCACAACTGATCGGTAGGTTGGTTAACTAGAGGGGGAGAAATGGGCTTACCTTTCTCAAGTTTTAGAATTGTGTAGCTCCCCATGTCAGTCTCAATCATGGCATTGAAATATTGAAGAGAGAACTGGTATTCTTCTTTTTGTACATTTATAGCTTCTTCCATCAAGTTTAGGTCTCCCAAATCTTCCATCATTATATTCACAGTGGTGGCTTGTTTTCCTTCCTCTTCTAGTTTTTCAATATGAAAAGTTGAAGGCTTCTCATTAAATAATTTCACTCTTTTGCCTTTGAATGGAATTTCAAGGTGTGAAAAATCTAGTGATAGATATCCTCCTATTTTGGTAGTAAATTCCCTGGAGAGACACATACCAAAATAAGGCTCCAAATCCACTACTACTACCTCTTGTATGACCGTGAGTTGAGGTAGTCTATGGAGGACTATTGGGATATCCTTAATTAATCCCACCATTTTTATAGGGTTTCAGTCTAACTGTAAGAATCCAAGAGTGCTCATTGTATATTCCATATCCATGATATCACATATCACTTTGGGCATTACAGTGGTCGCAACTCCAGAATCTATCATACAATTGTGAACTACCCACCCTTCCATTTGGAGGGACATATAAAAATGGAAAGGTCTATTTTTTCTTGAAGTGGATGTGAGACTAGCTTGTGTAGAATCTAACTGAGTAGGTGTTATATTTTTATTCATCATGGATCTCAAAGATTCTTGCAACAAGTTAATATATCCTGGAAGCTGCAAATATTTGTACATAGTTTCTTTGGAAGGTGTTTTCTTCATTTCCTCAACTATGTTGAAAGGGAGGGGATAACATTTTTTCTCTTTTACACTTGTGTCGTACCTATTTATATACCCCCGAGTAGCATCAATTATTTTATTCTTAGTTAGTGAGGGGTATCTCAGTTTATCTCTAGCTTTTTTCAGGGTTTTTGATTCTTTTTGTTGAAGCACTCTCTTGTGGGTTTTTGATTCTTTCTGATTTGAACTTTGGGGAACTTTATCATAAGGGGTTATTTTATTTACAGGGTTTATTATAGGTAAAGGTACCTTCAAGGGGTTAAGCTATCGGGTATCAACCTGCAGGCGTTTCTTCCCTGATATGGTTAGCACAACCACTTGTTCCATTGAAGGCATCATACAATTTTGGTTCTCTTATTTGATAATGTTAATCTGACCTTTGAGGCTTCTTTCGACCTTCTTAATTGCTATATGTTGTACATGATGTTGGTGAATCATGTAAGAAGTTTTTCCATGGGGGTAATTACATGTGGAGCACCAAAAATTTGACTCTGTCGAAACATTACTTGGTTCACTATCTTCATTGGCATAAACAGTGTTAGATTTTTCATAGCTTCAACCACTCATGGAGGCTTGATCCTTTATCACTTGTGGGAATCTCCTTGGATGGAAATTTTTTTCCACTTCTCTTCGTTCCATTGATGTAAATTTTGAACGATGCTTGCAGATCTTATAGAACTGCAAGTTGAGGATCTAGAGTTGATGGAACTATTACCATATGGAGTGCAAGAATGGTAGGAAGCATTAGAGGGGTAAAGGTGTCTGTATTACCAAATTATTAGGCTACCCAATATATTTGGGAATACTGGAGCTAGAAGATAAAGTAGGGGTAAGAAAAGTAGCACTTGACACTTGGGGTATATTTGGAAAAATGGGCATCATCATTTTGGCCAAAAATCTCTCGATGGTGATCATATCTCTCTTTGCATTTTGTGCTTCCTAATGAATCTTATGGAAGGTAAACACGTGGGACTACCTAATGGCCATCCTTATATCTAAGTTGAAATATATCAGATAGTAATACATCACCTACTCATGTGTTGGTATCAAATTGTTAGGTACTCTCTTCCAAGTCCAACTAAATCTGATGTTAAAATCTACGACCTCCTATTGAGGGTGTTTTTGGATAACAATAAACTGATTCAGTAGGAAGAATGGATATACTTTCTTATTGAATTTCTCTACTAATTTATTAGAAAGTTGTGCCTAGGTGGATATATTTTAATTTTTGAGAGTTCTACACCAATAGAGATTTTTTCCTTTCAGGTAAATGACCAGCAATATTATCATAACATCTTCCTCATTGATGTTATGTGTTGGTGCTAGTGTGGCTATGTCTTGATAATGTTCGAAAGATATATTTCTAGTACCATCATACTAAGGTAGATATTTTAGGGCTTTTATGGGAATCAGATGCTGATCTACTAGATTCAATGGGCTTGTATGGTTCCACAATGGGTAAGGTAGAATTGGCTAATTTGTGGCCATTGCAATTATATGGGTAGCTAGAGTTAAAGTTCCACTAGCAGTAGTACTAGGGAGGGCTACAAGGGAAGGATTTATGTATCTTGTATTATGGGTGTATGCAAAAGTTGTTATGGAAACTAAAATAGGATTAGATCAGAGGCTATCAAGGTGTAGTTTGAAGAACTCTATGGGTTATTCTATTTTTTTTTCTTTAGATATGGTTATAATAAAATACGGTGCATAACCAAAAGTTGGATAAAGGATTTTATAGGGTTCCTTTCTAGTGCAGAGTCTCTAGGTTATTAAAAATAATTAACAGGGAAAAGCTATTCACTGGAGCTTTGATCTGTATACTACATGGGATTTGTGTCCCATCGGGTATGCCAAAAACTATTGGAGAAAAATCTGCCTTTGATTATGTTTGTGCCCAAGAATTTGCCAACATTGAAAGACCAGGTTAACATAGAGTTTACCTGGTTCAATATCCAAAGGAGGTTGGTTCCTTGCTTCTTTTAGGAAAATTAGGAAAGAGGGAAATGCATAAAGAGAGGGAAATATAGTTATTTCTAGAGAGTTAAATTGGTATAGATTAGGTAACAACAAAAAAAACTATTACAACCTTTTACTAATAAACATATAACTGAACTACCAAAGTAGAGAAACTTAACTTTTGGTAAAAATCTATTTTAACTGCAAGCTTATCTGATACGTTTTTTGCAAATATAATTGAAATTTATTGTAGGAATTCAAAATAATTATTTAATGTAGGTTACATTCAATTTAGAATTATATTGCAAGCATAATACATACATACTTGTTTTAGAACACCAATGAGCCAAAAACCAGAATGGATGATCTTTATTAAGATTTCAAAAGTCTGTGTACATAACCTTGTAAAAACCTAAGAGCCGACCATTTGTGTGGATCGCTCATCCTATATAATATTTTTACATAACAAAAAAACTAAAAGCTATTACATTATACCCGTAGGCTCATTCTAATAAAGAGGCAATTACAAGAGCATGAAGCCTTAAAATGGAAGTGGTTGAGATATTCTCGTTATTATGATCTTCCTTAACCTCCTTAGAGATGTCGTGGTCCACTCAAACTTAAAAATGTTGCACCATCATGACTTTACATCTTGATTATGCATTCGACCTTCAAAATGTTGTGCCATCATGACTTTCGGTCACGGTTTGGTCCCTGGACTTCAAAATGTCACATCATTACAAATTTTTACCTTGATTCCATGCTAGGCCTTCAAATTGTTGTGTCATCATGACTTTCCATCTTGGTTCTACCTTCAACCTTCAAAATGTTGTGTCATTGCAACTTTCAATCATGGTTTGGTCCTTAGCCTTCAAAATGTCGTGCCATCATAACTTTTGGTCATGGTTTGGTCCTTGGCCTTCAATATATCGCACCACCATGAATTTCCATCTTGATTCCATCCTAGGCCTTAAATATGTTGTGCCATCATGACTTTCCATCTTGGTTCTATCTTAGGCCTTTAAAAAGTCATGCCATCATGAATTTTGGTCATGGTTTGGCCCTGGGCCTTCAAAATATTGCACCATCATGAATTTTCACCTTAGTTCCACTCCAGGCCTTCAAAATGTTGCACCATAATGAATTTCCACCTTGATTATACCTTCAAAATTCAAAATTTCATGTCATTATGAATTTTAATTGTGGTTTGATCCTTGGCCTTAAAAATTTCATACCATCATGACTCAAATTTACTTCATCAATCATTCTATGAAACAAAACTCTCACTCAACATCAATGTAGGAACAACTTGATTCACAAAATCCAATGGAAGTTTCACATGCATCAAGGCCCTAAATCAAGTAGGGTTTTCAAATCACATAACAATGATACTCAAGTTCTTTCAAATCCTAATCCAATATTCAAACTCAACATCAAAAGATCTCAAACCATATAAGCATGAATCATGCACTAGCTCCCTCACAATCTCCAACAATGCTTATCAAACAAAGTTTATTGTATCCACTTCCATTTTAGAAAACTCATCAAATCAACAATGAATAATCAAATCAATCCTTTTCACTCCAACTTATTTCTTAGAAAATCAACCAAAGACCTCAACCAAAGAAGAATGTGCCCATACCTTTTTACTTGATGAAGAGTAGACCTCAAAAACATGCCATAAACATAATCAACCTCTTTTCCAATATTTTATCTCAAGCAAAAAGGCCTCGGTATGTTTCGAATGTGAGACCACTCCTAGTCGAGTGCCTTATCGAGGTGCTAACCCACCACATGGGCTACGAGCCTCCACATGAAGGGGAATGCTCAAGCATTTCCTTTGTCCTTTTTCAATCGACACAATGAAAAAAAAAATGCACTCTTCTCCCTTGCAAAACCAACTCAGTGGGTTTCTAACCCTACTCTCTTCACCTACCAAACTTTTTAGTGTCATCCACTATCACCAATTGCGCTACTAGCACATTTGGCACTCAAATCGGTGCTCCATTTGTCTTGTCTCTTATTACTATGTAATGTCAATTTTAGCACATGTGAAATCCTCTAGACTTCGGTGCTTGAACTCTTAGCTATCATGGGCAATCAATCGCATGGATAGGTTAAATAAAACTTAACCCCCCTTTTTGTACACTTTGGCACATGTGTTTCCAACGTCGGAGAGGATATCAAATTTTTAAATTTGATTTAAAATATATCCTTTAACTTTGGTGCCAAAAGGATTATTTAAATCTAAATTTTAACCTTAGTTAAAATATTAAAATTTAAATAATTTAAACCTTATCCTTTCAAATCAGCCACATGGGTTTTTTAGAGAACTTGGAGAATGATCACTTCATGGTCTTCAATTCTCTTCAACTCAACCTTTAATTGGAATATTATAATAATATTTTTCCTTTGGCCTTGATACAATATTCCTCTTACACTACTTATTGAAACTACGTCCTCTTACACTACTCACTAAAAATGACTCTTGACATCAATGACAACTCAACTACTCAAAATGTCTAACAATCTCCCCATTTGTCATTGATGGTAACCCAATTACATTTTACCATTTCCTTAACCTTTTTATATTTTGCTCCCCTTGGGAAACTACTTCCTCTGACTCAATTCTCACCTCTTAAATCAAATCTCTCCCCCTTACTCAAATATCTCCCCCTTTGACATCAATGTCAAAGGGTCACATTTGGGGCTTGGGGATAAGAATGAAACTCTTAGTTTATCCCCTCATCCACATCCTCTTGAGGTGGTGAATTTTGGGGTGGGATTATTTCTACTCCTAGCAAGCACTGATCTTTACCTTTATCAACTTTCCTCCTTATCTGATCCTTCTAATTCCTATGACCATTTCTATTCTTGCTTGTCTCTGGAATTTTTGCTCTACACCACTTTGTTGTATGTCCATTATTATTGCACTTATAACACTTAATATTATCATTACTTTGAGGTGCAAATGTCTTGGGATTTCTTTTGGTGAAGCCATATCTATTCCTGTTATGAACCCTGCAATTTATTGCCTTGTGACCAAAATTATTACAAGAGTAGCAATACCCTTGAAAGAGATTTTTTTCTAAAATTTCCATATTCTTATATTTCATGTGTCCTGCACTGTGTAGCCTTGTGCCAAAACCTATGCTATGAGAAGCATCATCCATTGAATAAACCTTGCCTTAACCCCATTGGTATCTTAGTCTCTTCTACCCCATCCTATTTCCTGTTCCATCTGTTCCTTATTTGTGCATTGTTACTTTCCTTGTTGAACTTTCTATTGTCCAACTTATACTTAGAAGTCTCACTCTCTCTTTCACTTTCTTCTTTTGAAGCTTCTTCTTCTTTCGTGCTTGAGCTTGAGTCTCATTTTTTTCTTCCTATTTCCATTGTTCTTCTTGAAAACTATGTCTTATTTTGGTGATTTATGATCTTTGTGCAATGATAATCCTATCCAAGGATTTTTAATTTTTATAAACATTGTGTAGCTTGTACTTAGAGTCTTTCACTTCCATCATTAATGAAACTATATCATGTTCTAATTATTCACACTCTAGATCTTTTATCTTTAATTTTTCAGCCATACCTTCTTCTATTTTCCTTGCCTCTTCAACATTAATTTTGAAGTTAGTGAGCTCTTGTAGAAAATTTGCTTTTAATTTCTCATCTTCTTGAGATGTAACCCTTAATCCTAAGTTCTTCCTTTTTAATTCTTCAAGATCAACAATAAGTATTTCACATTCTAGCTCTTTTACCTTTGATTGTTCAACCATACATTTTTCAACTCTCCTTGCCTTTTCAACCTTATATTTCAAGTCATAGAGATCTTGTAGAAGCTTTATCTTACATTTATCATCCTCTTGTATTTGAACCTTTAATTCTAAGTTCTCTCTTTTTAACTCAAAAATTTCCTTAGGTGTGGATTTCTCCTTTTATTTTTCTAAATTTTTCTCTTTTCTTTGGTACTCAATTTCTTCTATTGTCCAAAGTAGAGCTTCTTCTTCATACCTATTTTGAATGTCCATGTTATCCTTTTATGAACCATCCTATAGGACTTCAATTATGAAAGTATCATCTTCATATTTATCGTTGCTAAACCCATTGTAATAACCTGCATCATGACCAAGTTGACCACAAATAAAACATTCTTCACCTTCTTTGTATAATAAGCTGCATGGTGACCTATAGTCCTACGTATGGTACACAACTTTGTCAATCTGGTCTTTTCTCCACTGCTTGATTCATCTCTTGAATCTATTTCTATTTTTCCTCCCAAAATAATAACATTGAATTCATCTTCCTTTTATTTCATGACCATGTATGTTATTTTATTCTTGTGTCTCATGGTTCTAATTTTACCTTTCTTTTCCATTTGTGTTCTTGTAAGATATTCCTTCAAGCTATTAAACCTTTTTTGAAGGAACCCACTCTGATACCAATTGAAGAATACAAGCTTATACTGAGAGGGGTGTGAATAGTATAAGACCACTTTTAAATTTTCTTTTCCAAATAGTATTATGCAATATTATCAATGGCACTATCAACAATAGTAACCAAAGTAATGCAAAAATCATCACACACAATAGAGACACCAATTAGACGTGGTTAACCCAATATGGGATACTCCATAGAGAAAATATTTCACTAATATTTTCTTAAAAAATATCTTTGGGAATCCATCTCTATTACAATATTTATGGACCTATATCAAAAGGATACACCAATCCCCTATACAAGTTCATGGATATCTATCCACAGGAGACACTAATCTCCTCAACTGGTTCATGGATCTCTATCCATAGGAGAAATCCTTCTCCTTTACTCTGGTTGGTGATATTATAGAAGAACTATTACCTCCACTACATTGGCTTATGGATCTCTATCCACTGAATACTCATGTCCTCACTCAGAATACCTATCCTCACTTCCCTAGTTAATGGAACTCTATCTATAGAAGACTATAGTTCTCTATACTATGTCACCTCCAAAGATTACTTTCATCTTTTCTCAAATCTACACTAAACACAATCCTTCGATCTAGCATAAATACATTCAATATCTATCTCTGGTCTGGCATAAATCTATCCTCAAATATGCACCAAATTCTATCCTCAAATATGTACTAAACATAGTCCTTTTATCTAGCATAAATTTACTCAATATTTATCCTTATATTTGCACTAAACACAGTCCTTAGGTCTAGCACAAATCTATCCTCAATCCTTAACACAAAGCTTGACTCAATCACAAATTAAAACTGCTATATCTACCCCAAACCTTAATCCAAGGTTTGAATAAATCAATCAACTATGCTCTTAAGTCTTCTCAAAGACTTGTCTCAAATATGCCTTGTAAGATTCCACAAAAGCTCACACTAATCTATCCACATGTCCTCTCTAGAACTTGTGCAATCTATTCTCAAGTCTTCACTAAGACTTACCTCAAGTTTGCTCAATAATTCCTAACTAGAACTTGTCCAATATGCTCAACAAGTATTCACTAAGAATTACCTCAAATCTGCTTAACAAGTCCTCACTAGAACTTTTCTAATCTGCTCAAAAAGTCTTCACCAAGACTTACCTCAAATCTACTCAACAAGTCCTCACTAGAACTTGTCCAATATGCTTAACAAGTCTTCACCAAGACTTACCTTAAATTTGCTTTGTAAGCTTCCACAAAATCTCACATAAATCTATCCTTAATATTTCACAAAAGCTTACTCAATTATGTCCTTAAGTCCACTCTAGGACTTACTCAAATCTGCTCACAATCTCTCACAAAATATTACTCAAATCAAATACAAAACTTACATCTAAAACTCAACTTAATCTCTTGTATAAAACCTCTTTCAATCACACAAAAAAAATTCACACAGAATATTGTTTGACTCACAAAAATATATTAGAGAATCATTAGAGACTCAATATGTTACTCACTCACAACAATTCTCAATCACTTTCAATCATCTTTTCAATTCAATTTCAGAATATGGAATAATTTATCTCACAGAATTTAAGCTATCACTCCAAATCATTCAATTAACTCAACTTATTGCATCAATCATTCTATGAAACAAAAATCTCACTCAACATCAATGTAGGTACAACTTGATTCATACAACCCAATGGAAGTTTCACATGCATCAAGGCCCTAACCCGAGTAGGGTTTCCAAATCACATAACAATAATACTCAAGTTATTTCAAATCCTAATCTAATATTGAAACTCAACCTCAAAATATCTCAAACCATACAAGCATGAAGCATGCACTAGCTCACTCACAATCTCCAACAATGATTATCAAAAAAAGTTTATAGCATCCACTTCCATTTTAGAAAACTCATCAAATCAAAAAAGAATACTCAAATCAATCATTTTCACTCCAAATTATTTTTTAGAAAATCAAACAAACACCTCAACAAAAGAAGAATGTGTCCATTCCTTTTTACTTGATGAAGAGTAGACCTCAAAAACCTACCTCAAACACAATCAACCTCTTTGCCAATATTTTATCTCAAGAAAAAAGGCCTCGATGGATTTCAAACATGAGACCACTCCCAGATGAGCACCTTATTGAGGTGCTAGCCCACCACATGGGCTACGAGCCTCCACATGAAGGGGAAGGCTCAATCCTTTCCTTTGTCATTTTATGATCGATGTGGTGCAAAACAAAACACACTCTTTTACCTTGCAAAACCAACTTGGAGGGTTTTAAACCCTACTCTACTCACCTTATGAACTTCTTAGCATCACCCACTATCACCAACTACACTACCAACACCTTTGGCACTCAACTAGGTTCTCTCTTTATCTTATCTCTTCTTACTACCCAATGTTGATTTTAGCACATGCAAAATCCTCTAGATTTTGGAACTCGAACTCTTAGCTATCATGGGAAATCAATCGCATGGATAGATTAAATAAAAATTTAACCCCCATTTTTATACACTTTGGCACATGCACTTCCAACATCAGTGAGGATATCGAATTTTTAAATTTGATTTAAAATATATTCTTTAACTTTAGCACCAAAAGGATTATTTAAATTTAAATTTTAACCTTAGTTAAAATATTTAAATTTAAATAATATAAACCTTATCCTTTCAAAACTGCCACCTGGGTTTTTTAGAGAACTTGGAGAATGATCACTTCATGGTCTTAAATTTTCTTCAAATAAACCTTTAATTGGAATATTATATTAATATTTTTCCTTTAACCTTGATACAATCTTCCTCTTGCATTGCTTACTAAAACTACTTCCTCTTGCACTGATCACTGAAACTGACTTTTGACATCAACGACAAATCAACTACTCAAAATATCCAATATTTTGACCAACACTAACTATTTTATTTTTAAGAGAGGGTTTTATAATAAAAATTCTAACTGTGAGTGTAGTTTTACAACTAGGAAAAATTATCACTCAACATTACTCTAAATATTTCATCTTATATGTCTTTTAGGTAGAAGAAAGATGCACCATGGTGCTTACTCAAAATAGGGAAGATTGTTATGAAAGAAAAGTTGCCTTCCTCAATTAGACCTTGTAGAAACATGAAGAGAAATATAATTTCATTGAAAGACAAGTATATGCCATCATGAAATCTCTCAAGAAATTTAGGCGTTTTCTATATCAAAATAAAATATTTGTGTATGTGGTGCATCTATACGTTATAATTTTTATTAAACAAGAGGAAATGGATGAGGGAAGAGTAGGATGGACTTAAAAAATTTAGAAGTTTGATGTAGAAATCAAACCAACAAAACTGGTAAGAGGAAGGG
The DNA here is from genome assembly GCA_028583015.1 of Wollemia nobilis. Lineage (NCBI taxonomy): Eukaryota > Viridiplantae > Streptophyta > Pinopsida > Araucariales > Araucariaceae > Wollemia > Wollemia nobilis. The sequence continues at coordinate 13,262,859 of JAQPPZ010001125.1, forward strand.
CTCTTTGTCAGCATCTGTATTACTCTATTTTTGAGCGCTCAAATGCTGTAATAGAAGAGGATAGCCCCCCAAGGCAAGAGGGAATTCATGAACTCCCCATGACATGGATGGATGAATTGATGCACTATTTTTATTCTATAAAGTATCCAAAAGGATTGATAGATTCATAGAGGAGAAGACATACATTGCAATTAAGAAACTATGTATTGGTCGATGATGTCCTCTATCAGTGGAACTTTAATGGTGTACTCCTCAAGTGCGTACCACTAGATAGGGCCAATAAATTCCTAGAAGAATTTTATGGTGGATTATCAGGAGGTCATTATTCAGGACAAACCATGATCACAAATATCTAAAGAACTGGATTTTATTAGTCAAATATTTTCTTTAATACATTTAAATTGGTACAATCCTATGACAAATGTCAAAGGTTTGTTGGAAAATCCAAACATGTTGCCATGCATCTACAACCAATAGTATCATAAGAGCCTTTACAGTAGTGGGGATTGGATTTCATTGGTGAAATCAACCCAAATTTATCATATGGTCACAAGTATGTCCTTACAACCAATGACTACTTCATGAAATGGACTGAAGTGAAATCTACTAAGCATGCTGATCAACAGATGGTGATAGACTTCCCAAAAATATTGATAACTAGTTTTGGCATCCCCTCCACCATTGTATCTGATAATGGTACTCATTTCATAAAAACCAAGACCATCGATTTCACCAAAAAATATGCCATCTATTGGAGCACATATTTAAATTATTATCTTCAAGGAAATGGTCTAAAAAAATCTACCAACAAAAATATATTGAAGATAATCAAGTGCAATATAGAGTGTAATACCAGAATATGACACATCCTACTTGATCAGGCATTTTGGGTGGATAAGATCACACCTAAGAAAGCATTTAAGATTTCACCCTATGCATTGGTATATGGAAAGGAGGTAATTATTCCAATCAACATAGAACTCCCAACTCTGAGATTCATGAGTGATATAGAGGTGAAATATTTTCCTACTATGGAAAGGAGGTTAATACAACTGTTCCAACTGGAATAATAACAAAACATGGCATATGATAACCTGTCATCATTAAAACATAATCAAGCGTTGGTTTGATAAAAATGCCACATCCAAAAAATTCTATGAAGGAGACCTGGTTCTGAAATGGGATGTTAGTCGAGTAAAACTAGGTACCCATGATAAATTTGATTCCTTCTATTCGGACCTAAATTTCATCTAGAGTTGTAAACATTCAAATGCATACTATCTATAGGATTTGAAAGGAAGACAACTACCTATTTCTGTAAATGGTTAGTACCTCAAGCATTATGCTTGATCCCAGTAATGATCAAGAATGTACATATGTAAATAGTATTGTATATCCTTGTGTATTGTTCTCAATGTATTTCAGCAGTCTAGTATTTTCTTTTTAGAGTGGCCTAGTATATTTTTGACCCAAGATTGTACCCAACTTATAAAGTCATGATCCCATCCAAATTACAACTATAGCAGTAAATGGTCATCAAGGTGGATCAAAAAAGGAAATATGAAGACTAAAGAGGTCAGGCGGGGTGGAAAATGGTAAAGAAATTTATAATGTACAATGCAAAGAAACCTCACCCAATCTAGGTGGAGGGAAATAAAGGCTAGGAGCTAAGGCAAAACTCAAAAGTAAGCAAAAGAGAAGAGCATTAATAAAAACCTACTCGTGCATAAAATTAGGTAGATAATTAAGTCACGACACACTACTTGAAGAACCCTAAAGTTCTACCACAAATATTTGCTCCTAATAGTATTGGAGGACAATTGTACCCCTCTTTTAAAAATATATACAAGTTCAAGAAATTCTATACGCCAATAAAAGAATAGGAGTGCTTTCACACACACCACCTGAAGACTAATGTCATCAATATAGAGCGTGGGAGAATTCATAGTCACAAAACCCACAAAACATGCTTCAATTATTACCAAATGGATAGGACGGTTTGCATTTCAAGACTACCATTGGAACAATAGTTAGGGAGGTAAGGCTTGGCCAAGCGGATGAAATTTTACCACACATATCAATACATATATTAAAGGTAGTACTAAGAGAGAGCACATTCCTCTAGGTGAGTTCTTGGATGACATGCATAGTAGATATTGAGCCTTAATCACCCATAACCAATGAGATGGTGGTAGATTCTAGTGGTATAACTTTCAAGGAAATCCTAATCTAGAAGGATGTCTAATCATCACTACTCCAAGTTGATAAAGATAGCATGCACTACCACTTCATTGGCCACTAGATCACCTCCCAAAAGGAATTGATGAGTGTCAACCATAATAAGAAGTGTATCCCAAGAGATTTTATTTGGTCTAAGAGAAATTCCCTAAACGGTCTTGTTACCACCTCACACGTAGATACAATCACATGCTATAAAATAGAAGGTGAAGAGGTCAGCTAACTTCTTTTGGCCTTACCTAAATTTCTAGTGCAGAACCAAGAACGACATTAAGGATTTGTAAAAATCATGAGGAGCAAAAATTATTTTGCTTCCTAGTAGCTTCCCAACCTCTAAGAAAGAAGCTCTGAAATGGGGAAGTCAAAAGTTGAGAAAAAATTAGAGGATTATTATGAGGAGCTCAGAGACACCAGGGTAACAATTAGAGGTAAAATCAAAATCATATGAAAAGTTGCAATATTTCTAGTGGTGAACGCATCCAATAGTAGCCCCAAAACTATCTCTTGGAGAAGTTACTCATGTCCTTTCATGTTATTTCCCATCCACCCCTACCAAATCTTGTGCATGTGGTGGTAAGGCTCTATGACATGATCACTATTGCAGTTTATGATACTGAAGAATGAGTGTTGTTCAAGATTAATGTCAATACCATTTGGGAAACCTTTTTTCCTGAAGCCACCATGATCCGAGAACCTAAAGGCACTACAAGAAGAAGAATGGTTGATATAATTGAGGACAAATAGTGAAAGTAGTTACTTAGGGACAGTCCGAAGTAATGGGTGGCTCAGGCCATTGGCAGGTTATCGAAAGACTATGTAGACAATTACCGATTGATGATTGAATTTATATATTTTCTTTCTTTGCTGGTCATCCTATTAGACCTTCCATCAAATGAAGAGGTGCAACCATACCAAATGGTAATGGGCCATGTTGTCTCTTTGGCATATAAGACTCTAAGATTTAACTAGGTAGGGTTTCTAGTAAAAAATATTTAAAAACAACTAGCTGAGTATCAAAGCAAAGCAAGTAGGGAATTTCAATATGCATCACACTTGGCTTGGCTATTCTTTCATCACATACCCCATGATAGGCACACTATGCATATTCAAAAGAAGAATAAAAATGGGAAAATATGCTCGATGGTGGAATGGATGCATGTACTTAGGAAGATAAACTCTTATGTGAAGTTCAACAAGTAGTTCTTGGGACCTGCCCTTGCATACATCTATCAATCATGTCCACATTTCTATGAAAGGACAAAGCAATTTTTTAGAACCAGATCTTAGGAGATCAAGGATTACTATTTCCTGGAAGAAGGAACATGCATTTGGTTGTATGGTTTCTTAGATTTCTCCTATCTGCTTTCTTTCTATGTTATAGAATGGGTCTTTGGCATGGAGGTGTGCCAGTGAATTTGTTACATTGAAGAGAAATAGGGGCTTAGGGTCAATAAGAGAGTAATTTTACCATAATAAATATTTATCAAAACCATCCTTTTTCCCAAGAATGAATGGGTTCAATTTTACCGATTAGATGAAAATCTATCTTCTTTGGAACTTTCTCAAATTCTACCCAGATGGCACTATAATCCTGATAATGTTCTATAGTCAAAGCTTGTAGATAATAATAAACCATGGTAGTTCAATAATCATGATAATAAGGGTAACAATATGGTGCTAAACTACAAGAACCTACCATAGGATCAAGTGATTCCCTTTACTAGATTTGAGATGCATAGTTGGCTGTTATGGAGGGATGACTATTCATATAAAATGGTCTTCAATCCTAAAAGGGAATCCTTAAAAATGATAAAAGGATATTTATTTTAGGACGTAATCAACCAAAAGGATTTGAAAAAAATAAAATTGAATAATTGTGGATTATGCACTATGAACGGGATGATACACAGAAAGCATTCCTAGGTAGAGCTGATGAGAAATTTTCCACCAAGTACAACTACAAGATACCAAAGAAGAAAGACAAGGAGGTAGAAGAATTCACCCCTGAAGTTATAAAAAGGGAGTATACCCTTAGTCTCAGGTTGAGCAAGGGGTATTTAGAGGATGATGACGAAGATCAGGAAGTCCAAAGTGGTCATCAAGGACTGGCAAGATCATCCGAGGTAAAATTGAGTGAGCAAAAGACACCACCTATAGAACCCTCAACAAAATCCAGGGTGACCAAGTCATCCAAATCTAGTAGGGTGTAAATCCAAAAGTCCTTAGCCTCCCTATCCCAAAATTACCAACCTAGAAAGAAATTGAAGGGTACTTCAAGCCCCGATAAAGCATAGTCGCAGTAGGTGGTAAGTGAGAGGAGGAAGTTTTTTCTAAAGGTACCATAGGTAGAAGGGATGGTGGCCCTAGGTAATATCCAAAAGTAGTAGTTTAACTCAAAGGAGGTCTCGAAGATGGTATGAGAGTAGATTGTTGTGTAAGAGGTGGAATTGCGATCACCATTCCCTCAACAAACTCTGTCATTGTAGGCAATAGAGGATTACCCCACCATATCTCAGGCAAAATTTACTGGGATGATACCCATCATAGCCAAAATAATATCTCCTCATCATCCCCAACATTCACCACCTAAAAAATCATTGGAGTTTCTACCACCTTTGCTTACTAGTCCTTCCACTGACACACTCCCACTGTTGCAGTCTCCACCTAAAAAGGAGTCCTTATCTAGCTCACCCCAAAACCAACATGATCAAACTCAACTGGTCAAGTCGTCTCCCTCATTGCTAGATCTAAAATAATTGAGCAAGTCTATGAGTTTATTCCATACCCATGTCTTGTCCTCATGCTAAATAATCCCTCTACCATTATTCTTGACCACATCAGTCCTCGTACATGTTACAGAAGAATACTTACCAAATTTTTACACTGTGGTAATGAAAACTCAAGAAAATCAAAGAAATTGGGAGGATCGGCAGTGGGAGGAGCTAGCAAAATAATGTGAACTAATGGTACCCACAACATCCCTAGAGATTGACCTTAAATGAGGCTCTGAGTGAGCTTGATAAAGAGAAGAATATGCCTTGCAAGTCGACAATTGCAAAATATTGGATTAGGAATGTCAAGAAATTTTATCAAAATAAAACAAAAGAGGTGATGATAAAAGTGCTTCTTCCCTTCACACTAAGGCTAGTGGATATACTATAAATTTCTAAGTGGGCAAAGGCAGAGGCAACCAACAGAGGGAGAATAGTCCATAGCATGGATTCTTAGGCATTGGCAATAAAGATTCTATTTAGGAGAGTAGATGCTATATTTATGGCATACTTAGAATGGGAAAATGATCATGCAATATGTTGAACTAGGTGCTTTTAGTCATGGACCTCTACTATGGAATAAAGAAATTCAATCGGTGTTGAAGAAGGAAGCAGAAAAAATGAATACCATTAATGTAGAGCTTAGGAAACTCAGTTCTCATAGATTCTAGGAGAGTAATAAATCTCATCAATCAGTTTGAGGCCATAGAGCAAGACCATAGTGAGATTGCTTCACTAGAGGAGCCAATAATGATGAATAAGATGATGGATATTATCTTAAGGTTATCAAAGCTCTATGCCAAAAAAAAAGAAAAAGTAGTAGGATAATATTTGAAGCTCCCCTACAAAAGCTTGAATTGACTAGAGGACACCAGTGACCAGCTTAAGAACGCATCCCTCCCTATGCCTAAATTTTGGGAGCGTATCTGTTGTGATCTACATATTCAAATTCCTATGAGATTGGTATATCAGACCGAGTCTTATGGAGGACGAGAATAGCAACAAGATGAGTCCACTACTGCAGCAAGATTTTAGGTAAGTTTGGAGGCCCCTACAGGCTTGATCCAATTTTATGGATATTTATTTATTTGAAATTACATCCCAATGAACAAGGATTAGGGTTAGTTATTAGCATAAGTTTTGGTTTCAATATTTTCATCAAGCTAGAAATTTTGGTTCCTCCTTTTTCTCAAGTAAAAGGGTCCCGAAAGTTCCCAAGAATGTGGGGTAAGAAATTCAACATCCTTGGCCTAAAGAGGATTTAATAGATCCTCACCCCAGCAAAAGAGAAAAATCATGTATTGGTCAAGTTGTGAGATGGATGAAATTTTTACCCATAAAAATATCATATTCCCTATCTTAAGCCCTGCTCAAGATGAGGTAGCAAGATCAAATAAGTAGATAGATGCAAATCAAAATCCCTACCCTATCCAGGGTGGGAGTTTGGAAAGCAGGAAAGGGAGGAGCCATCCCTAGAACCATCACCCAAGCTCAGGCAAGTAATTTGAATAATCTTTAGGGTAGATCGATTCAGAAGACATGCCCTAGCCTGGGTAGCTATTTTGAGAGTCATCAGGGATGGAAGTATTCTAAAAGTGTCACCCAAATGAGGCAACAAGGGTGAATGATGATCTATAACCCATGGGAGAGCCCCAAAATGTCTCGCCCAAGGTTAGTACTTTATAAAGAAAGGTACTAAGTGGTCATATCTATTACCAACCTAGAATTTAAACTTATCTCTAGGTCAACCTTGTGCACATTTAATGCAAATTAATAGATATTTTAGGAAGCTCATCCAAGCTCCATTTTGAAATTTGAGGATATTGTTTCTTACTGACGCACTACAGTCAAAAGAGGGCAAGTTGCAAAAAAAATGCTCAAATTCCATAGCTAGGGGTATGAGTGCAAATGTACAACACCATTGGGAATAGAATTAGACAAAGGGAATGCAATTAATGAAGACCATCCTAATAATATAGTATATTCCTTGAGAGGTCTCATTGGTTGTAATGAGATTGCAGGAGTTAATGACCCGCTACCTTAGTGGCACATCATGTATTAATGAAGTTGGTCAACATAAGAAGAGGAGAAAACATCTCTTGGATATAAATAAGAAAATGTAACTGATTTAGGAGGTCGACTCTTAGTCATTACAATTTGTATGTGAGACTAGAAGTGTATTAATATAAGCAGATCATTGTCTGGCCTTCAAACCATTTCATGTATGTATGAATTTCATGTTTGTTCTTTTTTGCTAAAATCAATGAATGAATTAGTTGTAATTTGCAATCTAGATTTAACTTTTGATTCATCAATTCTAGAATTTACAATCATGTGTTAAATATTGATAATGAATGTTGAAATATGTTGGCTAGTATGTTAGATGGTTTGTATATGTGAAGTATGTTTTTGCCTCTATCCTACGTATATATTTATACAACTAATTTGCTCCTTCAATTCAATTATGTTAGGTTAGTTCTTTCTCTTTCTTGTTCCCTTAATATTTACAAAAATAGTTAGTAATCCATAAGGAACCAAACTTATTTGGATATTGGTTGCAAGGTTTTATAACCCTATGACCTTTCAATGTTGGTCAAGTTTGCAAGGTGCACAATCCTTCCATTAGGTGTAGATTTCCAACCAACATGAATATTTTTGTATTTCCATATTTGAATATTTCCAGTCCCATGATATCTTTTGATAATTTTGCAACACTTACTGAATTTTGAAGATTCAAAAAATCTTTCTTTCATGATGTAATATGGTCAAAAGTTAGACCAACAATATTATATTAGTGTGTCAACATAGCTAGAAATGCAATTTATAGTTATGAGTATATAAAAATAGATAATTGTTATTTTAAATAAATATCTTATTTTGTATATTTAGGGCCCCTAGAGCCATTTTCCCATGTAGTTTCTAGCAACCCATCTATGATAGTCTTTCCTATTTTTTTTTCTTCCTCTAGTTTTTCCAACATATTAAACAAATTAAAAAAAATCCCTAGGCATAAATTTATGCCCTAACAATATGGTTACGACTAAGAAAATAGGTTTTTAAGCATTTTGGGCATAAAGTTATCTTATCAAGATCACATACTTGGGTTGGAAGAAGCAAAATAGAAAGATCAAGTAGATGAAGTAAGAGGGTGGGTATCCAAGGGGGAATCACTAATAATAAATCACATAAAGATATCACAATACACATTTATACAATGGATCAATGGTTGGTGGCATTTATAGTAGATTTCTAATCCCTGAATAATAATTACTTATTTTATTAACCTAGGCCACAATAAGGATCAGTTTTAAGTCAAATTAATGAAACCTTAATGATCATTTAATTAAGGTTAACCACACAACTAGATTAACCAATCCCACTAGGAGTAAATACATCAATATGGATCATACAATTACACAGAGAATACCTATATGTTTGTATATAGAATGCTCATATAATTACATTAGGGCTTACCATAGGCTTATATCATTGTCTATAAAACTTGAAAAATAAGGTCAAATTACCATCATCCTACATTCTTACAAAAATATTGACTTCAAAATAGACAAAGCTTTGAAATCAACATCCAAGTTTGGATGCAAGATCCAACTTGGAAATTCAACTACTTCTAAGTGAAATTATCCTAATCTAGGTTTTAAGATCTCTTTCAAGATATATTTTGTTACATGCACGAGATTTGAACTAGATGTAAGAGGCCTAATCATAATAAAATATCAAGCAAATCAAATCCAAAATCTTCAAATTTTCTAGGCAAAAATTCAATCATGGGGTGGGCTTACTATAATTATAGGATGGATTCACAAGAGTAATTGGACAACACATCAAAGGTTCTCTTCGTAGTTCAAGATATTTTTTTAAATCAAGTAATTTATTTCTTCCTTCTTATAGGAAATGTTTCATTATCAAAAAATATCTTCTCTCATTTTTATTTATGTATAAAATGAGATCTTTTTTTTATCTACAAGATCCTAAAGAGAGATATGCTATGAAGATTAAATAGTCTTTACCTACTATTCTAATTTTGAATGAGTGGATAGATAAAAACTAATAACCTTTCATATCAAATAATGTTTAGATTTTTATAAGTTTAGAATAGGGTGTTTAATTAATTTTATTATTCCTATGCAATAATTGTGAGCATATTATTATCTCACGTTAATTTAATTTTCTACAAACTTATGCTACTTTCTAGGATTGTTTAAGTTAGATTATACTAAGCCAATCTGGGCTCTCTAAGATATTGTAAATATTGTAAAATAGACAATAGTATGCCTATATAAGTTTTACCATTTAATAAAATAAGAATTGAGGATTTTATCCTTATTATTGGTATCAAAGCCTTTTTGGCTCTTGCCTATTAAGAAGAATTTCCACAAGGAAAATTCCCCCTCCTCCTTTTGCAAATTTATAGTCCATCGCTTAATGGATGGAAGATGTGGTTTGAGAAGATCATCCATGTACATTACAGGTTTCATTGGATGGATAGGGGATTTAAATATGCATATGAGAGATTATGAAGCTTATTTGACTATTTTTTGGATTCCTAATGGATGTTTTCCTACTAAGCTAACTATCAAATTCATGAGGATAATACAACTATATCGATCACACTTGATGAGGCCTAGAAATGCCTCATTATTACACTATGGTTGACATATAAAAACTACCATAATATTAAATATGACAAAGTTAAAGTGCCAAGTAGTGATTAGAATATGTTATTTGTTACATGTTTGCATGATTTTATGTTTGGAACATTATACCTCTGTTTTGACTATTTTCAGCAATTTATGCATTGTTTTAGTTGATTAGGTTGTAAATAAAACATGTATTGCAATTACATTCTGATGGCATGAATAGATTCCTCTCATCAAGAACTACAACTTTGCTTTTTGAAGCAAGTCAATCCGAGCTATAGATAAAAATTTATGAAGGTTACATCATTCCTATGCTCATTGTTCATTCCTGCGCTCATTGTTCATGCCTTAGTCTTTTTGGAGCTGTTAACAGGTGCAAATCTGCATTAGAGGGAACATTGGCGGATCTACTAGGAATGATCCAAAGTGAGTTAAGGTACCAAATTCATACCAATGGTACTTCATAATATAGAGAAAACATGACCCATATTTGAAGACATATGGACAAGTAACATGGAAGTTATGGGGCTTGCAAAATGGTAGTTTCACACTTTTTGACAGCTGGAAATGCTGGTAAAAATCTATGTTAAAGGCCAACTTGGCAACGATGCAGGGAGTAATTCCTAAGTAATTAAGAGTTGAAAATTAGACCCAATGTTGTTCATATAACCAAGAACACGTGGACACAATTTGGTAAAAAATGGAGTTACGATGAACAAGTTATGAGCACTCCAAAAGGGTATATGGGCATGTTTTGGCAGCTAGAAATAGCAGGTCACAGTCCATACAAATTCCAACCACCTGTCACTTTGAAGGAAGGCATGGAATTTGTCAAATAAATAAGAGGTAAACACTTGGAAATAGTTGAGGGAGAATAGGCATGACTCTTTCTCCACCTGACAACACTGCCACGTGATGCAAATGGAAGCAACAAGTCAAAAGGCTAAAATGCAAGAAATTTGGTAAAAGCAGGACACAGTCATGCAAATTCTAGCCAACTGTACATATACAGTAGGGCTTGGAATTAGTCACTCCAGCACATGCCACCAATGCAGAAGGGTGTACAAGATAAGGAAAAACAATCCAAATGGTCAACAACTTCCTCCCTATGTGTTTGGAGTGCAGATAAGCAATGAATTGTCACCTGCCTGTTATTCTAGCACAGGAATAGGGAATAGCATAGAAACAACCAAAAGTGGTCAAAAAGTGACAAATCAGTGGAGAAAATTATTGGCAATTGACCAGGAGGTTGTCCCAACTCATCTTAACATGATTTCCTCAACAAATGCAGCCCAACAAGGATGAATGGATAAAGTTTTGACAAAGCAAATTTCTGCATTCTAGGAAACAGTTATGCAATTAGTTGTAAATCCCTACAAATCAGTAACCAAGCATATCAGCATTATATTATAAATAAGAAAGCTCCTAGATGGTTGAGCATATAGATAGATAGGCAATAGAATACCGAAATTAGCATAGAGTGAAGTTTCTTTGTAGTAGAACAGTAATTTGCAGGTTTTTCATCCATTACTGTAATGCAGTTCTAGATTGAATAAAAAGGTGCAATCTTCAGATATCAATTGACATTTTGAGGTTGATTATTAGCATCTAGATTTTCTTAGCATAACTTCTTACCTTCTTCTGGTTCTGGAAGCAAGGGCCACTTGCAGGGCCAGAGGAAGGCAATTTTTGATAGAATTTCTTGTTGATTTCTTGTTGCAGTAGATTAGCAGAATTCTACCAGTTTTCCATTTCTTTAGTAGTTTTCAACACAATTTTTAGCCTTTGACAACATTTTCTACATTTCACAACAATTTCCAGATTTTTGTCATTTTTTAGTTTTGCAGTAATTGTTGATTTGGTTTTGCAGTAGTTAAAATTCTATTTTTAAATTCTCTAGTTGATTTACTTTCATGCAAGTGTGTGTGTGTTTTCAATTCTGCAATTTACTTTTATGTCACTCTCAATTTAGCAACATTTCATTTTCTGTCATTTTTAGATTCTGCAATTTCATTTCCTGCAATTTTATTTTTGCAAAGGTAAATAGGAGTTAATTTCAATTCTTAGGATTTAGAGGTCACAACAAACCCCCCAAATTCTAACTGATCCATCAATAAAGCTTGTTTTTTGAATGAACTAATCTTTATCATGTTGGATCCTTCTTTCGTATATAGCCTTGGACACCGCCCTGGATTGACACACATAATGATTAAATGATGAATGAACAACGACACTCATCATTTTTGGTGCCATTTTCGGGGATAGGTGTTTTTAGAAGAGGAAAGCAGTCCAATAATTGTTAGTGTGCTAAGTTGTGAACTTCCAAGTGAAATCTGAATGTAATAACTGGCATAATTAATAGTTGTTGGTAAATTCTATTTCAGTTCATTTAGAGAACAAGCAAGTATGAATAGGTTAAAGGATGTGAAAGCACGATGCCAAATTATGATAAATCATTTACCTACCACAGGAAGAAAAATTTCACAAGAGGTTGAAAGTATGTCAAAGTTGTCTAAATTTATGATTCCCAAAACTATTAGAACTTTCAAAGAATTACAATCCTCTATGTCCAGAACTGTAGGATCCTTTGAGAAATCATCACAAGGAGGAACAATCAATAGTTCAACACCTTTTTTTCTTGACAAATCCATACAATCAGGATAGTTTAACGGGATATCTAATTGTGATTGGGAACCTATAAGGGTAGGCTCACAAGAGAATCTAGGGAGAGCCGATAATGTGCTCCAACCTAGTGCAACTAGTACACCTACCAAAACTTTTCAAAATCCCATCCAATTAGATCCTAATAAAAATGCTCCCATGAAGGTCATTTCACCTTTTGTGTTACCAAATTTTAAGGGAGTTACATCTGAAGACCCTGATTTGTTTTTGTTTGAGTTTAAAATTGTGTGTCAAGCTCATGATTACACTAACAAAAATCAAAAGCTCAAATTGTTTCCTTCCACTCTTAAAGAGTCGGCTCTACGATGGTTTATCACCTTAGCAACTGATTCAATTAGAACCTGGAATGAGATGGAAAATATATTTTTGGAGAGATACCAAGAATATTGTCAAGTCAAGAATCAAAACAATGAATTGCTTGAAATGAAACAAAAGGAAAATGAAATCTTAGAAGATTGTGTAGACAGATTTTCTTTTGTTCATAAGAGATGTGGTAGTGTTGAACCTAAAATGTGCAAAATTATATTCTTAAGGGGACTACAAGATGAATTTTGGGATGCATTGGATATTTTAGGAAGAGGCGATGCAAATGCACTTGAAATCCAGGAAATCATTAAACTTTGCAAAAATTATTCTCATTCAAGGCATAGAAAACATAGAATTGGTAATGATAAACATGATTTGAAAGAATGCATGAAAGAGTTTGCTAAAGCTGATATTGTTGTACATCTTGATAAAATAGTAGATAAAAAGAGTAAATCTATTGAACCTTCAGTTATCTATTGTTCAAGATGTGAGCAACAACACTCTGTTCATGACTGTCCTTTGAACAAAACATTTATACCAGCTACATGTAGCATTTTTCAAAAAGGACATTCCACAAATCAATGTAGTTTATTTCCAGAACTCAAAAGTGTCTTTGAAAAACAGCCTCAACCTATGAAAAAACTCAATTTTGTAGGACAAGGACAAGGAGATAATTTTCTTAAGTTTCCATATCAGAATGCTTCTCAATTTCCTACACATTGGGGAAATAATCCTTGGTATATGCCATGGTATGCTTCAGGTCCACTTCAACAATGTTGGAGTCAACCACCATGGGCATATTCCCAAGAGTGGTCTCAACATGGATGGATGAAACAACAATGGAATCAACCACATCCACCATGGTTGTAGCCAAAACTGCAAGGATATCAATGGGGACAACAACAAAAATTGCACAAAGGGAAACAACAATATCAAACACATAAATAAAATTTATTGCCCACTCATACCCATAGTTTCTCTCATGGACAACAACAACAAAATGAAAAACAACCTCTATTTTCAGCTCAATCTGTGGTCAGTCCAAACAATGTTAAACAGGTAACCCCTATCTCTATGGCTAAATCAGAAAATACAGCCATAATAAATGCTGGTGATTGTCATAAAAATTAGTTGTGTTTAGGAAAACCACTTCTTGAACATATTCCACTTACCAGTGTAGAAATAGGAGCTAAAATGAATGCACATAAAAACAAATCTACACTGAAACAAGAAGAAGAAAAAGAAAATCTCCCACAAAAAGAATCATATCTTGAACAATTTGAAATATCAAAACTAACATCTTTGAAATCAGATTTGATAAGGGAATTAAAACATTTAAATATTATAGTCCCTTTACTTCAAGCTATTAAAGATGTGCCAATCATTAATACAATTGTTCAAGAAATATGTTTTAACAAACCAAGAAAAAAGAAGAAAATATATCCTAAAAACATACAAGTCGGTGGTAAAAGAGTAAACTTGCTTGCAGGAAACCTTAGTCCACCTAAGTATGATTGTCTAGGATGCCCATGGTTTCGTGAAACATATAAGAAAAATGAAAAGGAAATTTCAATTTTGGCCTCCATAATTGTAAAGGATAATGTAGAAGAGATGGATTCATCCAAACAGTCCATTTTTTATGAAAATGTTTAGAATGCAGATTTTAAAAGATGAATCAATCACTGTTCAACAATTATTATGGAATGATGAAAAAAAACATTCTAAAAATTTGTCATCCATTCCAATACAAAACAATTTTCTTCACTTGTCACATGGATGTCATCATTTTTTCTCATCTTTTCCTTTCCATTTATCAAAGTTAAATCTTTTAAGAATTGTTTTTGGTAAACATACATAGATTTTCCATTCTTTTCCACCATATCATTGTTCTCTTAATTCATTAATGCATCATTCTCCAAGAACCAATTCAAAACATCTTGGTACAAAACAAACTGAAATGCATCCAAAACAACCTTTGAACAACAATAGTTGGTTGACTAAAAACCAGGAAGTAAATTTGTTTGATGTATTGATCCAACATCCTAATGCTCTACTAAAACTTTATGCATCTTTAGCAGTTGGCATTGAGTTGTTGCAAGTACAAAAAAAATAGATTTCGTAGTTGAATGCGATTAATGAACTTTGGTTGGAAGCACTTCACCAAATAGAGTTCATTCAACAAAAATGGAAAATGTGGCATGATGATCACATTAAGAGCAACAAGGATGAACCAGAAGAGTTTGAGAATGGATTTGTTCAACTTTCTTCAGTTGATGATTCAAGAAGGACATTAGTGGTGAATGGACATCTTTTACAGTTGTACCATAAACCACTCACAAAGAAGGAATTTGATCAATCTTTGACATGGTCACATTTGCATATGATAGAAGATGATTCCTCTTCTGACAAGGTTTCCAAATGATCACATTTTTTTAGCCTTGAAAAAAAAAAATAGAAGTTGGGTTAAAACCAGAAATGGCAACCTCTTCTGATAAAAAAAAAATGAAATGAAAAGAAAAAAAAATGAATAATTCAATAGTGAAAACCTTCTCGGAGGCACTGCTGAGTTGGCTTGCATGAAAACCGGTTTTCCGGCATGCATTGCCTTGTTGATCCACCCATCATTGTTCTACCATTGTACAAATCTCACCTACTGCACCTATGTTGTTCTTATTTCAAAAAAAAAATCATCATCAGAAGCAACTTGTAAGGTGGATGATAAATTTTTAGGATAGTAAGGTATGTGTTTCTTGCATTTAGTCATGGTAAGCATTTAGCATTTAGTATATGATAATCAATATTTGGCATAAATTGTTCATACAATATTGGCAAGTTAAAAAAAATGGAACATGTTAAAAATTTCAAGAAACACCCCCCTTCTGCCCTTAGTTGCATGGGAAATTCAACATTGTGAAAAAACATGATTTTGGGACAGATATGACAGCCATTTTATCTTTATTAGTAGGGCAAATTTCAGAATAAAATGTCCCACCAATACCTCATAAATCTGAGAAGGATGAAATGCACCTAAAAATTCTGTTTTACTACTACTGCAATAAAACAATAACAAACAAAAAAAAATAGCATGGAAAAAGAATGTTTGATGTTATGGAAGACTTATACACTCTAAAGATGGGCCCACACTAGAATCTGTAGCTAAATTTTGCCTAGGAGGCCATTTCAGCATGTTTTTGACACATCTTCAGAATGACAGTCTCATTCCAGAGCCACTTTGGAACAACAGTCTCATTCTAGAGCAAGCTTCAAAATGAGACAAATTATGCCATAAATTCTTGAAAATGTTGCAGAACAGTAGGGCACATTAGATATTAAGTTTCTTAAAGTTCTACCACAAGTACAAAGGAAGAAAAGAAAAAAAAGGAAAAAAAACAAACAAAAAAAAAAACAAAAAAAGAAAAAAAAGAAAAAATTGCAGGAACTACAATGCTTGGTGTAGTGCAGTAAGAAGAACTTTCTCGGGTAGTAGGTGGTAAAATTATGTTGTTCATCTTACTAGGGCCTACTAGGATGCATGAGGGCATGCATCAGTTCAAGCTTGGGGGAATGATGAGGCTTAAAAATGCCTCATTATTACACTATGTTTGACATATAAAAACTACCATAATATTAAATATGACAAAGTTAAAGTGCCAAATAGTGATTAGAATATGTTATTTGTTACATGTTTGCATGATTTTATGTTTGGAACATTATACCTCTGTTTTGACTGTTTTCAGCATTTTATGCACTATTTTAGTTGATTAGGTAGTAAATAAAACATGTATTGCAATTACATTCTGATGGCATGAATAGATTCCTCTCATCAAGAACTACAACTTTGCTTTTTGAAGCAAGTCAATCCGAGCTATAGATAAAAAATTATGAAGGTTACATCGTTCCTGCGCTCATTGTTCATTCTTGCGCTCATTGTTCATTCCTACGCTCATTGTTCATGCCTTAGTCTTTTCTGGAGCTGTTAACAGGTGCAAATTTACATTAAAGGGAACATTGGCGGATCTACTGGGAATGATCCAGAGTGAGTTAAGGTACCAAATTCATACCAATGGTACTTCATAATATAGAGAAAACATGACCCAAATTTGAAGACATATGGACAAGTAACCTGGAAGTTATGGGGCTTGCAAAATGACAGTTTCACACTTTTTGATAGCTGGAAATGCTGGTAAAAATCTGTGTTAAAGGCCAACTTGACAACGGTGTAGGGAGTAATTCCTGAGGAATTAAGAGTTTAAAATTAAACCCAATGTTTTTCATATAACCAAGAACACATGGACACAATTTGGTAAAAAATGGAGTTATGATGAACAAGTTATGAGCACTCCAAAAGGGCATCTGGGCATGTTTTGGCAGCTGGAAACAGCAGGTCACAGTCCATACAAATTCTAGCCACCTGTCACTTTGAAGGAAGGCATAGAATTTGTCAAATAAAGAAGAGGTAAACGCTTGGAAATAGTTGAGGGAGAATAGGCATGACTCTTTCTCCACGTGACAGCACTGCCACGTGATGCAAATGGAAGCAACAAGTCAAAAGGCTAAAATGCAAGAAATTTGGTAAAAGCAGGACACGGTCATGCAAATTCCAACCAGTTGTACATATACAGTAGGGCTTGGAATCAGTCACTCCAACACATGCCACCAATGCAGAAGGGTGTACAAGATAAGGGAAAACAATCCAAACGGTCAACAACTTCCTCCCTATGCATTTGGAGTGCAGATAAGCAATGAATTGTCACCTGCCTGTTGTTCTGGCGTAGGAATAGGGAATAGCGTAGGAACAATCGAAAGTGGTCAAAAAATGACAAATCAGTGGAGAAAATTATTGGCAATTGACCAGGAGGTTGTCCCAACTCATCTTAACATGATTTCCTCAACAAATGCAGCCCAACAATGATGAATGGATAAAGTTTTGACAAAGAAAATTCCTGCATTCTAGGAAATAGTTATGCAATCAGTTGTAAATCCCTACAAATCAATAACCAAGCATATCAACATTATATTATAAATAAGAAAGCTCCTAGATGGTTGAGCATATAGATAGATAGGCAATAGAATACCAAAATTAGCATAGAGTGAAGTTTCTTTATAGCAGAACAATAATTTTTAGGTTTCTCCTGCATTACTATAATGTAGTTTGAGATTGAATAAAGAGGTGCAATCTTCAGATATCAATTAACATTTTGAGGTTGATGATTAGCATCTAGATTTTCTTAGCATAACTTCTTACCTTCTTCTGGTTCTGGAAGCAAGGGCCACTTGCAGGGCCAAAGGAAGGCAATTTCTGATAGAATTTCTTGCTGATTTCTTGTTGCACCAGATTAGTAGAATTTTGCCAGTTTTCCATTTCTTTAGTAGTTTTCAACATAGTTTTCAACCTTTGACAACATTTTCTGCATTTCACAACAATTTCCAGATTTTTGTCATTTTTCAGTTTTGTAGTAATTGTTGATTTGGTTTTGCAGTAGTTAAAATTCTATTTTTAAATTCTCTAGTTGATTTACTTTCATGCAAGTGTGTGTGTGTGTTTTCAATTCTACAATTTACTTTTTTGTCACTCTCAATTTAGCAACATTTCATTTTCTGTCATTTTCAGATTCTGCAATTTCATTTCCTGCAATTTTATTTCTGCAAAGGTAAATAGGAGTTAATTTCAATTCTTAGGAGTTAGAGGTCACAAAAAACCCCCCAAATGCTAACTGATCCATCAATAAAGCTTATTTTTTGAATGAACTAATCTTTACCTTGTTGGATCCTTCTTTCGTATATAACCTTGGACATCACCCTGGATTGACACACATAATGATTAAATGATGAATGAACAACAACACTCATCAATACCACCATGTTTCTTCACATGTAGAGGAGGAACAACTCCTCCTTGAAAATGTGCACCTAGATAACCTCCTCATGGATAATATCCCTCTATAACACTATCATCAATTACGAGTGTTAGATGCTATCAATGCCAGTAACTTATGCAATGCCATGTGGTAGTATGACACCACTAGATCAAATCCCATGGGGTGCCTACCCCATATTATTTCCTACCACTTATCTAGATCTAATTCATTCAAATAACATTGACATATCACACGAAACGCAATCATGTTATTTATTCCATGGATAAAACTAGCCATCCCAAACCCTTCATTGAAATCCTCCTATGAAGGTATGTTTCCTTCTCAGCCTTCTACATTTACCATCAATTATGAGACCTTCTGTCACTCTGCCACTCCCTTGTAGCCTCTACATATTGGATCACAACTTCTTGATCCATATTTTTCCATGCATAAAGTATGTTGCTTGTTATCACAACCTAGGTACATCAAATTCAAAAATTTGAATGAATTTAGTGATCTTCCCTTCCAATCCACATGCAGACTTCCTCTTTGATGATGGCATTGAGAAGACACCTTTAACCTTCCCTACTACGGGTTTTCTTCATTTTGAATCATCGTTGCTCATTCTTGTATATCTAGTGAATAAATTTTTAGAGCTAGCAATACTGAGACCATAACATTTGTGAAGCAAATATTAATGAATTTGGCATCAAAAAACCACCTGGGTAGCACAAGTGGACGATGATCCTATTTTTATCTAGATAAATCAGTGTTTATTTTCATGGAGAGATAATTGACCTATCCTAATGTGGTGAAAGGTTTGGACTTCCACATTGTAATTGTAGCCAATACCTTCATGGATCCACTATTGGGTGCCACATGGTGGTGGAGTCATTCATGATCTAGCAATGCAAAGGAGGTCAAGTATAGCTCAAAGTGGTGTCCACTCACATTGATACTATTTATACATTATTTTGATAACTTTAGCCCCTAAGACTACACTTTATTTAATTAGATCAATTAAATAACTAATTAAATTATTTTAATTAATTAAATTAATTAATTAATGCACCTTCCATTAATGAATTATTTTGTCATATTAATTATTTTTCCATAGCCTTGTATTTTGGTGCATTAAGTCCTACTTTTGAAATTTTAGTTCAATACAATTGTATTCTTTCAAGTATTTATACCCACTTGCATTTTGGATTTTGTAATAATATCTATTGGCTCTTTGATTAGTTAAATTACTCCTCTCATTTGGGTTTTTAAATTTTTTATGGATTTGTAATGGAGTGTAACTCGATGGCACCCAAAACTCCATCATTTTTTTTACATCCACTATATCCCAATTGGGCCTTATTACACTCCCTTAGTAGGATTTGAAGTCACCATTATTAATTTTTGAAGACATCATTCCACTTTATGATTTCTTTCTTGCTCACAAGGAATTGTGCCTTTATCCTCTTTGTTGTAAAATTTCCTATAGAGATTCGATTGCAACATTTTATGAAGACGATTGAAGACAATCACTATCTTTGTAGGAGTAGTAGTCCCTTCTCCATTCCATTAGGGTGATTGTATACTCTTGAGTAGAGTCTTAGACTAGTTTATGCTTCAAGATGATTGTATGCTTCCTATTTTTGAGCAAAATATTCCATAGGGCTCACTGTTATTCTTCATCTACGAGGATTATTTTTTTGGGCACTTGTAATTGATCTCTCCCACTATTCTTGTAAAAGCATTCAAGTTCAATGCTTCTTAAGTTGAGAGGAATGCTAAGGTTAGCATAAAGTGTTTAATTAGTTTTATTATTCCTATGCAATAATTATGAGCATATTATTAGCTCACATTGATTTGATTTTCTAGAAACTTATGTTAGTTTCTAGGATTGCTTAAGTTAGCTTCTGTTAAGCTAATATGGTCTCTCTTAAATATTGCAAATATTGTAAAATAAGCAATACTATACCTATATAAGTTTTCCAATTTAATAAAATACGCATTAAGGATTTGATCCTTATTAAGATTTATCCTTGTGGTTTTCATTGTGCACTTATACAAGTGGAATATCTAGATGTGATTTATAATGAAAGTCCTTAGTTTCATAGTGGAGTAGTTATTTTCATGAAACATTGATATATATGGAATTAAATTCATTAGTAGATGGTTTCTCATTGGTCTTAGTATGTATTAGGAATCCAAATTAACCCTTGTATTTTTTGATCCCTTTATCCTTTAGTAAATAGGTAATGCTATTGGAAAGTTTACTTCTCTAGATGATGTAAAAAGAGATAATTATAAGACCACTTATTATAATTTATGTGTGGAGATAGATCTTAGCAAAGGCATTTCAAAAAAAAATTTCTTGCATTAGGAGGTTCAACAAGATCTTAAAAAATGGACTATAAACATATTGTCTTTGAATGTAGAAAATGCTTCAAATATAGTCATATACCCAATTCTTACCCAAAGAGGAAGACTCAAATCTAGTAAAATTTAGATCTACCTTTGTTGATAAGTATTTTAAAATGATGCAATAGAAAATAATTTATTGAGCTACTTGGCATATGAATGCTACAAAGAAATATTTTTATGTTGTACCTAAATAAGAAGATAAATCAAATTTGAATAGATCTTGACCATGTGTTTCTCCAATAAATTTGAGGGAAGCTCAAAGCACAAAGAAACCTGTGATAATCATCTTGTAACACACTAAAAAATAATATATACAAGATTTACAAAATAGTAATTAATAAACAAAGCAAGATGCTAGTTGTTCTCCTACATTGAATATTCCATTCTTGCTTTCAAATCACAATATTGAACTTTTGGATGATTAGGCTTCAAAATATTTCTAGTTAACTAAAAATTATCTAATAGAGCATTATTAGCTTATTAATTTGATTAGATCAATGTTTAAAATCATGCATTTAAACAATGGTTGCATGCATGATAGGAAAATTATACATGCAAATAAAATGAACTTGCATACAATGGAATGATAAGCATACAATATTAAATACATATATGTAGTAGAAAAGTAAGTTTACATATACAAAAATAGGCTTGCATAAAAAGCTTGCATGTATTGGAAGGTTTTTTTAGGAAGTTTTCCTTTTAGAAAAATAAAGCATATAAAGGGAGAAAAAGAGGAAAGCAAAGTGAGGTGAGAAATTTTCATTTGTACAAAAGGAAAGTATGTAAAGGTTGAATTTTTAATAATATATTTACAATTATATTAGAAAATTGAAATTATCATATTTGGTGTTAAAGTTGTCTAAGACTCATAATTTATTTTCAACATGCATCAATTCCACACACACACATCTATATATATAAAATAAATTTGTAAGAATTTAACATAGAATTGTCAAAAGCCACCATGTATAAATTCACTATAACTATAATTGGTGCAAGAGACAATCCCATAGGCACCACTTTCATTTTTGTATATAATAATCCATATTAACTAAAAACATGTCTCATATATAACTCATGTAGTGTCCCTCACAACTTGCATACTTTCTTCTATGTGTATCGTAATAAAGACTAAGACCACATAATCATTGACCAACATGTCCACTTGGATGAGATGTTAATTTTTAAAAAATTATTTAAAAGGCATCAAGTATTTGATAAATGAAATCAATAGCCTATCCAATACCTCACTTCCCTTTCTAGGAAGGTAACTAGAACTTAAGTTAGAATGTTCAATTACTTAATTAGTACTAGTTTAAACATAAATTAGTTTGAGTAAAATAAAGCAATCAAAGAGTCATATTAAAATCAATTATATAGCCCATTAGTTTAATTATAATTAATAATTAATAATACAATATGAAATCTATGTATTAGAAATGTCTTAATCTTCCACTTTCAAAAAAAAATTCAAACTTAATAACTTATAATTAACTTACTTAAAATATCAAGTGGCATTAGCTCAATGAAAAATATTCCTCAACTTTCAAAAAGAGACCTAGGTTAGAATCTTACCAAACAATACATGCATAGTTTCAAAACTGCTGTAATACACACTAAAGATGGGGTTGTTTCAACACTATTACCAATTTAATAATAATAATAATAATAATAAATTAAATTTACAATAATTTTTTAATATTAAATATTATAGTTTAAAATTTATAATATTAAATAAACATTTACAATTAGTATCAAATTCAAAATGTTTTCATAAAATTAATTAATTAAAAAACACTTATCACATAAAAATTTCAAATAAATTTTAATATTATTTAATGAATTTAATTCAAAAGGTAAAAGCAAAGTAAAAGGAGTTTTGATATCCATTAAACGAACCATAGACCATATGAAACTACCCCATAAAAAATATTATTTATTTATTGTGTTTATTTAACAAAACTTCAATTATGGTGCACAACTCAACTTCCATAAAAAAATATTATTTATTTATTACACTTATCTAACAACACTCTAATTATTATGGTGTACAACTCAACTTCTATTCTAAGTTAAAACCTTAAATTTATAATATTATAATAAAACTTAATTATAACAAAAGTATAGACATTTACAGGATCACATGGATCAACTCAAAAAGCCAATATTACATCAGAACTGAGTAAAGAAAAGAAGACAAAACAGAGACAAGTGTATGCAGCCACTGGTGCAATTGGAATCAAGCGAACATCCCATCCACTAGAGGTGCGAAATTGGACTGCAGTGGAGACCAATGATGCTAAGAAGTTGGAGCAGATAAATGATCTCTGCGACCACTGTGAGAACGAGCTGAAGGTGAGCCTGTGTGAGAGAATCCACGAGTTCTGGACACATGTTTATCAAAAGGAAGCCGGCTAACAGAGCAAGGTGCATTAGCCCAATGATCCAGAAGTGATCTAAGATATGTGTTAATTCCACCCAACTTTTTTGTATGAAAGTGATTATTTCCAATTAATATAAGGCCCTTTCATTCAAAAAAAGAAAAAGAAAAAAAAGTATAGACATTTTGTTTTTTACCTCGAATTTTATATTTTACAACTAAATTTAATTATTACCATAAACACACAGACAGAGACTGTTATCAAAAAATAAAGTAGGCATTCATTCAATTGGACGGAGGTTGGATCCAAATATAATTAGATTGAATGTACTGAATGTATAGGAATATCTGCAACTGATGGGATGTTTTATATAGATATCTTACTTCTTTCCTGTATAAAGATAGATATAGATATCTTACTCCCTCTGTAACTAGTCGTGTGGTGAAAAGTGTGTCGTTATGCACGCCTTCGGCTAACGTTCTCCACAAGAAAGACTTGTTGGATTTTCTGAACAAAATGAAGACTGTAGATTAGAGAGGATGACAAAGATGTTTACCAATATATGTCAACGTCTACCTGATAACGGCCTTAAGTATGATTCAATCATTCGCTTCTGTATTGATTAGAATGAACATAGGAGGGTAAGGTCATCAAACAAGGACAGTTATCTTAAGAATAGGACGGGTCTTAGTTTAAGATCTCTGTGTATTTTTAATATTTAAAAAATAATGGATTATTCAAATTTATATTTTGTAAAAGACGGTGTGAATAAGATCTTGGTAGCATGATTGTGTGATTATGAGATCTTGCATAGTGATAAGTAGTGGTGTTTGGATTTAAATTTTATAAACACTTAACAATACATTTTCTAGTCCCAAATTCCATTATCTATTTAACAGAAATAAATATAATATTGGATTTTGTTCTTATCTCTTACTATATTGTTTTAATAAAGGTTAAATTATATTATGTCATCAACTAAAACATTATAATAATATGGTGGTAACACTATCCACCATAAAAAGTAGATACATATAACAACATAAGTTAATAACAACAAAAATATTATAGTTATATCATGATGTAATTCACTATATATTATCACTCATCCTTGGGAGAGCCTATCATGTTGTGATGTTCTAGATATGTCCTCCATTATATATTTTGAAGTCTTCAAGAAAGAAATAGAAGTAATAAGTTCCCATACTTGTTCATCACTATTTTCTGCCTTTGTTTTTGTTTTCGGCTAAATATTGTATCATGTGAAAAAGCTAATGAAGTATGTCAGTAACATCTCCTAGTATGTTCAAGGCTCCATGATAAGAATGAATGCATCCCAAATGAAGCAAAAGATCAAATATCAAGTCTACTAAAACTATACCCCATGGAGGAATAAAACTCGTAAACACATTTCTGCATCTAAACTTCCAAATATGCTTGAGGAGGACAAGTCTTCAAACATCCAAGAATTTGGGGCAATGATATAGCAGGGAAAAACCAAGCAGAGAAGTCTTCTAAGATCTAGTGTAGGAGGGAAATAAAAAATTATAGAAGACATCCAAAAACTATTTAGCTATGTCACAAAACCAAAAAAAGTGAATATGAGTTTTTGAAGCATTGTAAAATTTGCACTGAGGGAAAATATGTGAAATCAAATCCAAAGTTTTAAAAGTTGGAAATTTTTTAATGTAGGACCTATCATCCAAGAAGCTGAGTTTTGGATTCAATAATTACTTTTCAAATTTGAGCTATAAGAGGCTTCCAGTAGGTATTGAAAATTTTGACTTACCACTTGATATTGAACTTAAAGTCCAATGATAAAGGATCCAAAAGATTTTTGTAGATCCAACTGGATTTAATGAAAGATATTCTATGGTCATTAGGTCATCTCCAACTAGTCCATATATTTTAGGTAGTTATTCCCAATTTTATAAGGACCTCATATGGAATAGAAGCCACAACTAAGTCATAATATTCTTTGAATGAATAAATAAGGGAGTAATAATTGTGGATCTAGTTTCGGGTAAGAGTTGAGCAACTACTTGGATTCCAAATATCTCTAATTCTATTTATACCTTTCTTTAAAAATTCTAGTCATCAAAGAGCATTGCATAGAGGTAAAGGTTTATCATTATGGACGATATGTTTTTTCCTCCAAATATTATTCATAATGATGCTTAGACCATGTCATAAGGAGTCAATCTTCCAATAAAAAAAATGAGAAACTAATTGTCAAGATTTGTAGTTATGGATAAGAGAAATATATCCTTTAACCATGAAGTAGGACACATTAAGGACCTTATCCTCCCATGGAATTTCATTCCATTTACCTTTGTGAGAAGCTTGGGAGGTTCTATATTGAAGTAAGTGTTTCTAATTTTGATCTCCAATGATATCTGTAACAACCCATTTTGCAACCAAAATTTTACTTTGGGTAAGAGGATCAATAATACCCATGCCTTCTAAAGCCTTTAGTTAAGTACAAAGTTTTCACGAGATGGTTATCATTCCTAAATCCCCTTATGATTTGATCCATAGAAATTTATGAATGACCTAAGTAAATTTATTATAGGTTTCCTTGGAAGCCATCCAACAACAAGAGTAGTAAATATGATAGGTTGATATAACTTTATTCATAACATGAATTCTTCTTTCTAAAGAGAGAAACCAAACCAACCATGAATTAAAATTCATTTGAAGTCTTTCCATAACTAAGTTCCACATATCTTTAGGAGAAACATTAATCCCAAAGGCAATTCCCAAGTATATAAAAATTGTTTCATATAGGATGATCTTCCACTCATTGGAGGAGTTTCATCCATTAGGTTTATAATAATTATAAAAGAATTTTGGTTTAGATTGGTTTATACAAGGACCAAAGACATCACAAAATAGTTGTATAATATCTTTAACAGTACCCACCTTATATTAAGTGTTTTGAAGAAAAATAAGGGAATCATCAACAAAGTGTTATTTAAGAGCATGCTTATCCCTAGGAAGCTTAATACCCTAAATGAGACCATGAGATTAATCCTTATCAAGAATATATCCAATAACATAAACATACAAAAAATGAACAAGAGAGCAATCATATGTGATAGATCATTACAATGAGAAGGAGGGGGATATATATCCATTAACCTTTAACCTGAATACAAGTTGAAGCATCACCAAAGAGCATACAAGTTTGATTATAGAATTTGGACCAAAACCAAGCCAAGAAAGCATGTGGAGAATAGAATCCCATCTAACTCTCTCATATTAATTATCACCCATTGAAATTTTATCTCATAAGTTGCATGTTTTTATTTGAGTGGATAAGTACTCTCCATGCAATAGAGAATATTACAAATAATGCATGTACACTCCAAACACATGGGAGTATACCCTCATCTCTTCAGTCTATTGATAGTATAGACAGTTGGATTAGTTATATGATATTACATGATATAGTCATTAGTTACCATGGTAGTCGTAAGTTGAAGTAGGATTGTAGTATTAAGAAACATTTAAAAAAATTGATTAAATTGAATTTAATTTTTTTGAGATTGATTATTTTTATAAAAATATTAAGGTTTATATTTTTAAATACATAAATTTTAACTAGTGATAGATGTTCAACTTTAAGTGGTTTTCTTATCTTCAAGTAAAACAAAGTATACCAATTAAAATTGCAAATTGTAAAATCTATCAAGTCCATGGAATAGGAAATGATTCACTAAAGCTACCGTTTCTTGAATATAAACTAGAAAATATACTGTATGTATCTAGATTATCTAACAACTTGATATCAGTATCATAATTGTTGGTGACGGAAGATCAGTTGAATTCAAGGTTGTTAATGGAAGTAAAAAATATTTTATTAGAAGAGAAAGAGAGCTTGAAGCATATGGTTCTTTCAAAAATGGCATATTTACTCTAACATATGAAAACACTTTTTTCATAAACTGCTAAATCAGCTACTACCACAAGAGAAATATCAATCCCAAATGCAATACCAAAGAAGAAGTTTAAATCATCAAAGAGACACTATTGCACACATGGCTCTCATGGTAAAAGAAATGGATCAAGATTGTATGGTATCAAAATATAGTCCAAAATAATATGGTAAGGAATATTCCAATAAAGTAAAAGTATTTATAAGTACATTATATATGGTTCTTTCAACTTTTAATGATCTACAAAAAATAATGCCAAAAATAAGTAGAAACAATAAAAAATATGCTCATGGTAAAATATGAAAATTGTTACAAATATGGCATACTTCAAAGGATAGATATGAGGTGTGATTTAAAACTCAAGATGGTAGATGCAAGTTGTGATGCTAGTGGTTTAAGGTCCATAGATGCATGATGTAATACTAATAATATTTGTTAGAGAAAATTACAAGTTGTGGTGGAAGTCACCAAAAAATAGATAAAACATGTGACACTAATGTTGGTATAAAAAATGTTTCACAAGATTATTGCCTTATAAAAAGAGAGCATGTTTGTGATAAAAATGTTGATGGTAACAAGGATAGCACTAGATGATTTCTCCAAAAAATTATAATTTGAGGAATTTTGAGTTTGACAGTGACAATTTCAATTGTATTAAAACAAAGAGTGTTGATAATGGTTTTAAGTATTCAAATAATATTGGTATAAATAATTTAGATATTTTTAGTGATAGTGATAAGGATCATTATGATTTATATTTTTATAATTTATCGACAATGGTCTAAGTTATGATAAATATTTTTATGATGACTTGTTGTATTCAAATGGTGCTAAAAAATAGTGTGATGATGAATTATGACAAGGAATATAGATTTTATAATAGAAAGTACTATGATAGATAACAATGTATGTAAAGTTAAATTTGGGGTAGGTACAAGTTATAACTACTATGGTAGATATGAATAAATTACATATAAGTGTTGGGACATAGGCATATCAAGGAGAAATTGTTTGAACAAAGATAGAAGCAAAATTCCATAGATGACCAAGGAGCAACAACACTATGAAGTAATCTAGAAAGGTAGAACAAATAAAGAATATAATTGTACTAGATAATGCAATACATGGGGGTGTTGGAAACTATTAAATTATTTAATACCTTACAAGTATCTTGTAAATATTTGGTGTATAGGTGTCTTGTAAATATTTAGTAATTAACAATAATTAAATGTTTGTAATTATTAGGGAGTCAATAAAATATTTCTCTCATGAGAAATATGAATAGTTATATCTCCTATGAGATTGAGAGAAGGTGAAAAGTTAGTTGAAGTTGAAATGTCAAAGGTCTCATGGATATGAAGACTTTATGTTAGAACTATATATGTGTCAAGTCCATGAGATATATAACAATGAAGAAGCATTGTATTTTGTAATACAATGTCATTTTTAGATTGGTTTGAGTATATTGTTTCATCCATGGGTTGAACTTCTTGTTTATCTATGAATTTATATGTGAATATAATGTGCATAGTATACTTGAAATATTTTTTTGGGTCTATAATCCTTGTTTGAGAGTATTGTAAATTGTAATAAGTGATTTTGGGTCATTTTCTATTAAGTACAGTTTGTGATACCCATATTGTAATATTCTTATTTTAGAAACAATAGAAAAATTTTCAAGACTTTTGCTTTCTAATTGTGACACTATTATTTTGGATTGTGAAATATGTGATATTTATGGTACTAACATTTTATCGTCTTGTCACTCCATGTTATTTATATTTCATACATCTAGGAGTATTATTAGAAATACAAAATGTATTTGAACACTACAATAAATATTTCCATTGATGTGATAGAAGTATTTATACATGTCTAATCAACAAGGTATGAGGTTGGAAGCTATACATACTTTTAAAATTTTCTAACCATAAGGTGAATACATAATTGTGATGTAATATGTACAACATTCCCCCTCATTACATCAATAATCTATCAAAGTATATATAAGAAAATATATAAAATTAATAAAATTAGTACATGTGCAAGAGACTTTGTCAAAATATCTACATGTTGCCCCTCTATGAGATGAAAGTGGAGCTACATGTTGTGTTCTTAAATATGTTTATGTATGAAATAATACTAAACCTCAATGTGTTCCATGCACTCATGGAAAACTAGATTGTGGATAAGATTTAGAACTCCTTGATTATCACAAATTATTGGTTTCTTTTGTGGGATGACAATTATTATAAAGATGTGACATAATCATATAACCTTATAGAAAACTCCTACATTGTGATATTTAGCCTTTATGGAAGAAAAAAAATGTGTTGCGTCTTACTTTCCTTAGAAATTAGACAAGACCTAGAAAGAATGCATATGTATAAGTGGATCTTCTATAATTAATACATCATGCATAGTCCACATCTGTGAAACCTATTAAGAAGAATTGATCATTTTTATTATACTCCAGGTACTCAGTTGTACAAAAGATATAACCGAGTACTCATTGTCATGCTTTTCAATGACACACATTTAGTTATTACATGAATTATAAAATATAAATCACACCATAGTTGATGTTAGATATAATGTATATCAAATAAATGACTCCAATTCAATTGGCAATAGAGAGTTTCATTCACCTATTGAGATGGATCATAACATGACAGTTGTAACATTATCCCCATTGATGTGCCTAGGGAATTGCAAATTATCATACAAAAATTCTCAAGTAATGTCCTAGCATAATTTATTTGTGATATGGATACATGGTTCTTAATTTTCCACACCTCTAATCCAAGACAATATAATACTAGTTCAAGATTAGTCATGCCAAATGAATTCTTCAATTCTTTCTTGGTCTCCTAAATCAACTTCATTGAAATCCCATTGATTACTAAGTTATCAACATACATAGTGGTTATCACAACCTATCTTCCTTGTATCTTTAAGTATAGGTTTGTATCATATGGACTACAATAAAATTCATGTCATAGAATATGTTCATCAATCTTCATGTATTAGGCTTTGGGTACCCACTTTAGCCCATAGAGAGATTTGATGAGATCACATACCTTGTTCTCTTGACCAGGTATAATGAATGTCTTTGGTTATATCATGTAAAAATTATTATTGAGCTCGCTATTGAGAAATGCACTCTTCACATCCATTTAATGCAACTTCCATCCAAACTATGCAACCATTATAGAAACCATCTGAATGGTCTTGATATTTATTGTTGGTACAAAAGTTTCATCATAGTCAATCCCTTTCTTTTATGCATAATAATTTTCAAAAAATCTTCCTTTTTATTTATTGATACTCATATTAGCTTTGTATTTGGTCTTGAATACCCATTTGTAGTCAATGGATTTCTTACCAGGTAGAAGATCAACAAGTTGTCATGTATTGTTCTTCATAAATAATTGATACTTGACATTTATGGTATCCTTCCACTCCTTCAATGCAAGCTTATAAACTATTCAAAGTTCATATATTTGAACCATAGTGCTCATGAAAAGAGCATGGAGAACAAGAAAGCACAACCAACGTAACAAGGAATTTTATTTTTGATAAACTTCATTGATGTAGATAAATTCATCAAACACGTAGACTGGGAAAAGTAAGAGAATATGTGAGAGCTAAACCAATTCAAGTCACAATATTTAGTATAGGAGATAAAAGGTAGGTTCTTCAAAATAGAGGACTGCAATGGGTCACATTTTTACTTAGAGGAGGATTCTTACTCCTGTGCAATAAGAAGATATGAGAGCAAAATGAGAAAATATAAGGACAATAAGAAGTGAGGGTAAAAGGGTATAATTGAAAAATGGAAAATCATGCATTAAAAATAGAACAAATCAAAATAAATAAAAAATTGAGACCCATCAAGAACACTTAATATTGGTGGATATCCATGGAGAAGAGGTCTTGATATTTATCTCATAACTAAAGAAAATGATATAATTGTACTAATAGAAATACATGAATATGATGGATGCAATATTGTAGATAGAAAAGGATAAAAAAAGATATCGATATAGAATGAAGTAGCCAAAACTAGAAAAGGATATGTAGTAATAGTACTAATAAAATAGTCTTGGGTAGACTCATACAAGTTGAGAAAGAAGGTCTAAATAAATAGTATATATGAAATAGGATAATTGATAATGAAGAATTGATTAGCATTGCAACTTGTTGTTTTGTCCCATAGCAATAAAATATTTTATAGGAAACATGGCTTAGATCATGAGGATTCATATATGACAACAACAAAAAATATCATCAAATATAACAAGCTTGAACAAGTGGTTTTAGTGGGTGACTTTAATGCCAAGATAAAAAATAGACATGCAAGATCTTTAAATATCAATGAAGGCATAGATGATAATTTTTTATGGCTAGAAGAAGAGGTGTATTACCATTGGTTAAGGTCCTTAGATGACAGTCAAGGACCCATCATGCTTTATACGAAATAAATTCTTAAAATATGTAGCATAGAGATATTGATTGTCTATAATGACATAAACATATGGTAAGATTTTGGTAAATATAATTACCAAACACATAATGGATATAGTGTAGTTGATTAAGTTATTTTCTCACCAAACTTCACTTCAAGGCTAAAAGATATAGAAATTGTAGTTCCCATGGAGCTAAAATCATATCACAATTCAAAGTACATAAATATCCAGATATAAAAAATTGGGCAAGAAAAACATATTCAAGTAATTGAAGGAAAGACAACTAGAAAAATCTTTATGATTAAAAAATTACAAAACTATTAAAACATGACTCAAGAATATTATGCAAAGAGAGGAAAGAAAGAGGACAAATATTTTTTAATATAATACTTTTGATAGCAGTAAATTGATGGACATAATCAGAGAAGCCTTTGAATCATGTAAAAAGTTAAATCCAAGAAAATAAAATAGGAAAGCTTCTTTGTAAATCCATGGTGTGATGAAGAATACAAAGAAATAAGAACCTTATAAGAAATAGGTAAAGAGAAAAAAATAGCAAAATATATAAACAACTATTGAAATAAAGAAGAAGAATACATAAGAGCAAGACAAAAACAATTGATATATCTTGCAAATCATAGCCTAAGACAATTTTGAAAATAGCTAAAATAAAGCAAAAGGTGCACACAAAAAATATCATAAGCAAACAATGGTTTTAGAATGCTAAGTAATTATATGAGAGAATCCAATAAAAAAACATCATTCCTATAATTGACACAACTAAGAAATATTTTTCTCTGAAAATGTCAAGGAGGGCAATAAGAAAATAATAATAGGTAAATATCAGGATATAGATGATTTGCAAGTTGAACATCTCAAGTGTGGGGTTGACATATTAACACCACACATCTAAATTATTTTTAGTGGCATCATCAAAGGAAGTTTTCCACTAGAATTGATAACCAACCTATTCATACCATTGCATAAAAAAGGATACACAAACAATCCTTCAAATTACCATACCATAGTAATTAATACTCATTTTGCAAAATTGTTTGGAAGCATAATAGAAAGTAAAATTATTCAATATGTAAAAAATCAAGGATAGAGAGTAGTAAGGCAAGTAGCATTTAGACCAAAGTAGTAAATAATATATCACTGCATTAAGACACATAATAAATAGGATATGGAATGAAAAATAAGATACTTATTATTGTTTTTTAACTTTAAAAAGGCTTTTGACATAGTACCTAGAGGTAAATTATGGAAAAGAATGAAATAAATTGATATTCCAATCAACTGTAAAGTATTTGTACACATACTTTATGAGTATGTGGTGGCAAAAATTAAAACTCTAAAAGGACTAGAAAAGTGTTTTGAGAGTGATAGTAGGGTGAAATTTGTCCATTGTCACCTACTTTATGCCGCCTTTATATTGATAAATTAGATGAATGGGTAGAAATATGGGAGGAGAGGGAATACAAGTAGCTAATTGTTGTTGGGATCCAAATTGACATCGAGCAAAACTTGAAACTGTGACTGTCTATCTTCCAGTTTTCTGATTAGGCTTGCACCCGCTAATCACAGTTCAGACCTCAACATTGGATGGACTAAATATTGCTCTAATCCAACCTCCAGAGTAGGTTGGTTCCTTGTCAACTGATAAGGTGTTGACTCATATAAGCTCAGTAAATGTTTAAGAGATAGGGATAGAAAAAGGTTTAGGGTTAAGGAATTATTATCAAAATAGTGGCTGGATAGAGCTAACAACATAGGCATCCACAGGGAAAACCTTTCTAACAAACAATTTCCAGTGTCCCACACTTGAGATTAACAACATTCAAGAAATATATTATCTTCATCAAAAATACAAAACAGAGACATACTCCAAGAAGCTATTTCAACATCTATAATACTAATAATCCAATTTAGTAGAATAAGATCAGTATCATGATTTTATAGAAAATAACTTCTTGCAAGCATAGATTCAATTATGAAAATATTTCAATTGCTCTAAGTTAGTAATCCAATATCAACAGAATAGACTAACCATACAACATTAGAAGAAAAGCAATCCACAACTTGAATCTCTCGATAAAATTATTGAAGATATCAATTTCCAAAGGAAAACATCCAAGTAATGTTCCTTCTATTGACTTGCAAAAAAATATTACATAGCAGGGCAAGCAAACACTCTAGAGACGACCCTAAAAATCAAGGGTTTGACCTCTATTAATAGTTTTACATTGAAAGAAGATGGAACATTACAAGGAGAAAACCATGCCAGATCAATAGAATGTTGAGGTGGCATCATTTCATTTATCTTTGAAGCTTGAAGAATCCATGCGATGTCGCACACCCTCGCAGCTCAGCTCTGCAACTTGCTCATTCTTCAATGGCAGTTAGGCTTCAGACTGTTAGACTCTAGATCTAAGCCATTTATCTTTCTTGGGGACTTCATCTAGTCATAGATCTATAACCAACTGAGTTCTTGGTTCTTGGCTCCATGGAAGTTTCACCTTCCCTCCTGCTCGAATCGACTAGTTCTTATTTGCAAAGACTTCACTTTTGTATGCCTGAGAAAGTGTTAGCATAAGCTTGACCATTGATTCATTCATGAACGACTATGATTAAAACCTTGATAATGCTTGGAGATGAGTGACGTAGAACATGTCACTAGGCCGCTCTTCAGAAAGACTTATCACTTGAGTTGACCATTTTGACCAGCGATGTGGAGCACATCAGAAAAATATACTTCAATATGCATGGATTAGAAACATATCACCAAGCCGCTCTCTTTAAATATTAAAACTATTTAATTCGCTTTCACATCCATGGCGTAGAACGCTATGTCGTAGCCCACTCCTTGATATCCACATATTCAAAATTTTACCAAGTTATCCATGGGATAGAGCCTTGCTCTACACCACTCAAAATGTAGTGTAAAATAGTATTTCATGAGACTTTGCACTACATCATTGCCTTGTGCTTCATTTTGGGCATCTTGAATTCTTTGACCAGTAGCATGGAACATGTGTCTTGATCCACTCTAAAATGAATGTGAAACTCAACAGCATAGAACACATCAAAATTTAATCATTTTATTGCATGGGCTAGAGCAATGTGCACTGGACCACTAGTCAAAGAATGATGACATCAACTTTGACCCAGGTTGACAGTGGCATGGAACATGCTACACTGTGTCATTGCCAAAATACACTAAGTGTTGAGTGGATGGGAACATGTCTTATTGCCTTAGCAAATATGTCATATCTCACTCCTCTAAAGTGATCATACTACAAGTTTGACTGCTCTACCAAGTAGAACATAGTGCACTATGCCACTAGAAAATACACTGAAGTGTGAGTGACCTAGAACCTCTCTATGCCTTAGAAAATATTCTTAAAATTTTTCTAAGGATGTGGCCATTTTGGGCCTACATTCTAGCACCTCCTAGGGGGATTTGCTCGCAAAGCCTTCGAACTCAGAGTCTTATCCATTGGGCATCAAGAGTCAAAAATATGTAAATCCATGAGCTATGCTTCATAGAATAACTTCTATATGACCATCACCCTCTAGAACATTGGTGGAGACATTCAGAGGATAACGATTCACATGGAAATCATGCTGGAAATAATGTTACCTGCAACTCCTTCAGACTGAAAACTGCTTCAAGTCAAACAATATGGTGCTATGCTCTCCCTTATAAGCCTGATCGACATGATCAAAATATCTTCATGGAATTTTCATTTTCTACTCTTTTGCTTCATGCTTTTATAATTGTTCTTTGACTATGTTAGAATAAAAAACAATATACAACACTTTTTACATGAATACAAAAATGCTTAGAACAGGAACTTCTACACCTGCTCATTCCTTTGATGAATTTTGACCATTGAGAAGCTCTCTTTGTGTCTCTTCAGAGTCTTCAAAAACCTTATCTGATTCTTCCTCCTCCTATCGAGCTTCTTCCTCATCATTGCCTTCCTACTCTTGGTCAACTTCTTCTTCTTCCAGTGAGTCTTGTTGCTTATCCTTAGGCTCTACATCGGTCCCAAACAAGCTGGATCATCAGTTTTAGAGTCTACAAATCCTGACTCCACACTACCTCAGAAGGGTTGGAAGTCTCCTTAACTATTTATGAATATATTCCAACTCAGATATCTCCTCATAATTTGTAGAGCTACCTTTATTCACCAGTTCCTCCATCAGATCCCTAAGCCTAGTTAAGTCTTGAATCATTTGGGAGACCTGCTCTTGATCGATCGGGTCTTCCCAGGCATCTATCTCAGATTCATCCTAGATGATCGAGGCTATGTTCTTCTTGATCTATTTTTATGATAATAAAGTATTATTCTCAAGCCAGAGTCCTCCAAAACCATATTGAGTCATTTCTTGGTTGATATCTACCACATCTCGAATTGTGTTTTCAATCTTGTTTGATAACAACCAACCTTTCTGGAGCAATCTATTCTTCTTAACCACAACTCTAGAAGCTAGTCTAGAAGTACTCCATGCCTTATTAGGGATAGGCTTAGTAGTTTTGCTAAACCTACAATCAGATAACTTGTATATTTGTTCAGTCGGTATCACCATAGGTTGTAGCTCCTGAGTGAATCTATCCAAATCTTCTTTGGTATTTTGGAGCAAATGGTTGGCATCATCCATATAATCAATGATGGGTTGTATTTCAGAGCATTTCTCAAGGACTTCAGACCATAACTCTTTTCTGACCTTCTTCACTCCTTTTGAAAAGCCTGAAGACTTAGCTTTCTCAATCTAAAGTTGGTGCTTCAAATCCTATATTTCCTTAGCTTGATCTTCATTATTTTTCCTCTACTCTTCAACTTGATATTTAAGTTTCACAGCCTCCTGATATCAATTCTACCAACTCTTGACTTCATTTATGACAGCCTTTTCTACCTACTTTTGATTGCTAACTGTCTTCTCCAACCTCTCTATATTTTCTTCTAACTTTCCCACCTTCTCCTTGTAGATGTCAATCTTGACATAAAAAGTTTCAAGATGAGCTTTTGCTATGACCAAATCATCCTCTTCTGGAAGTTGCTCAATATCTTCAGTATACTCCTCCAGACGATAATCTTGCATAGTCATCTCTTCTTCAAGTTTGCTCACTAGAGGGATAATATTTTTAGCTATTCTTTACCTTGTTACTGGATCAACAAACATTATCTTCCTCTTCATAGCCATCTTCTTTGAAGGCTTAGAGAGTTTCTCCACCCAAAAATCTTGGATATTCTATGAAACTTCTTTTCATTTCTATAGAGAAGCCAAGGTGGGATGACTTGTAGGGGAGGGGAAGTTATAAAATAAGGGAGGATAGACTCAGAGACTGATGGTAGCGGAGTGGTGGTGACAATAGTTGAATCTATGCTTATTGTTGGAGTTGCAATTGAGAAGGACATAGGAATGGAAGTAAAACTCATGGAATGAGTTGAAGGGGATGAAACAACTTGTCCTTATGATGATACTAGAGGTTTTAAGGGTGGAGATGGAATGATAGGAGATGATGTGATTAGGATTTTAGATGAACATGGAGGAGATGGATTGGTTTGACCCTCTATATCAGCTGATGAAATGGGTGGTGAGTTATGAAGGGGAGAGGGTACATTTTGATCAAAATTTTCTTGAGAATGGGAAGGGGATTTCTTTAGGGAATAAGAAGGAGAAGGGATAGAAATAATACCTTCACCTATTGAAGTAGGGTGTTCGAGAATCTCCTCTGCACTTTGGTGTTGCACTTGTTGTAGTGATAGCTCTGCAACTGAAATAGGGACTTGTTCAACACTCTCCCCTTATCCATTTTATGTTTCTTGTAGACCTCCTTCTAGGTTTCCCCAGTGTGTCTTTAGCCTTTCTTTTAAAAACTTGAAACACTGTAGGCTTATCACTCTTTGTATCCTCTTCGGATTGCTCTTCCTGCAACACATCTTCAGTGGTAGGGATTGACTTAGTTGTAGCTATAGTAGTGAAACTTACAGGCATGAATACAAAGTCTTCATCCTTTTTCTTCCAATTTATCTTGGTCTCCAGAGGCTCTCCACCTAGGGCTAGATGTTTGGGCCTACTTGCTATCTGAATGACTTATGTATTTACTACCCTATCATCAGAGTAATGTATTTTACTCATAATCTGGGCCCCTACAAAATATTTCTTTAATTGCTCTTGTGAGGGCTCAAATGTTTTAGGGACCTCTTTAGTAATTAGTGGAGCATTAATCTTTACTTCTTGCATTTCTTCCTATGAAGGTGGGGAAGGAGAATATGATATTGTTTGAGCTTTTTTATAACTCAATACCAAATTCTTAGCATCCTTAGCCTTCCAGGTCTTAATATATTTGTCATATCACTCAAAAAATTCATCATCTAATGATTGACCTAGTCTGGCCTTTTCAACACTTGTTTCTACTCTCATCTTCCACCAATCGACAATTTTACCTTCATCCCATCCCTTTTTCTTTTCAACATCCTTAATTTTAGACTCCTTTAAACAATGGTCTTTATTTTTTGTAGGGTCAAAATCGACCACCTATTCATAAAAGTCCCTCCATGGGGGTAATTGTTCCATTTTGGCAACATTCCATTCCAATGGAGCACCTTCTTTGTTATTCCTCCCCTCTTCAAAGTGAGGCCTCAAAGTTTTCTCGAACTTGAGAGCTTTTTCATTATTAAGGGTGATATTCCTCTTTGTGAACTTGTCGTCAGGGTCATACCTCCATCTCTATGGGATATACAGAAGGCCTAACCTCTCCAAATATTAGGTGATTTGTTCACCTTGACCCCTTCTAACAATTGTTATATCATCGAAATTATGGGAGTAGGTCAACAAACATTTCCTCCCTTTACTAGAGTCATAATTCATGTTAATGAAGTCTACCTACCTCAAGTATTCCAATGCCAACAACCTATTAGTCACAAAATGTGGTAGCAGAAAAGGTTTACCAATGAAACCATAAAGCCTGATGATAGTACCCTCTATGAGGATATACCAGTATCCCTCTTTGAAATCTATTACTCTTAGCAATTTTTTAGCCAAATATGGTAATCTAGGGCATTTTCCATACATTATTTTCAATGTTGGCCCTAGAAATTCCAAATTGAACCTATAGAATGATTTTGTGCTCCTCAGATGAGTAGTCCAATAATAGATAGGAATAGGGTCTCCTTTGTCATTCTTATCTTTCATAGGAATCTAGGGCATCATGTGCCTTACAACAACATAAAACATCCATAACAAATTTGAATAATGCCAAAAAGAAGGGGGTTCTAAACCCTTTTCATTCTCACCAACTGCTCATGCATTCACTTAGCAAGGAAGGTTGGCCAGTCAAAATAAATCACCTTGACACCTTCTTCTTCTGCTTTAGGTTTATACATTCTCTCATTTGAAATGCAATATACAGTAGCTATTTGCCAATCTCTCACAAACTAGTCAGAGTCTAAACCTTCTAAGCAGGCCAACATGGAGAAGAGTTCTGGGTTAGCGAATTGCTCAATAGGGATTGGGGTTTTGGGCAGTCCACTCCTAGGATTAATGGTTTTGAATTGATTGTAAACCCATTTTTTAAAAGGTTCTCCTTCATGAGCATACATTAGTAAAGAATAATATTTAGTTTCTTACTATATCAAAAGATTTGGGTCTTAGAGGAGGTTCTATTTCTAGGGTTAAAAGGCCATGACAAGCCTTCTTTATGATACTAAATAGAGATTTACCATCAACTATTTTCATTACTTTTTCCCTAGGATCATAAAACTTGAAAATGACTGCTATTAATTTAGGATAAGGATGAACCGAATCATAGATATAAAAAGACAAAAAGAGTGGACAATGAAATTACCTTGGACTATCATAGATTCACCTCTTCGATATTTATCATTGATGTTATTTCTGAGTTTAGTTCTCTCTATAAGAACTAGTATAGTATTGGCTACTACTTTTGCTTTATCAATATAGTTTCCCAACTCTTCATTTGTTGATGGTACTACTTCTTTTGAAACTTTGGGAGCCATTTTCTACAAAAATCCTTAGAACGTTCTCTCCCTTTCTTATTTGTGAGCTTCATCTCTCTACTCCTTTGGGCTCTTTCTACTAAGTGAATGTCACTTTGCAAAATGAATGAGCTTTGCATCTCAAATTTTTAAATGCTCCCGCATGCATACCTTCCACCATTAATGTGGTCAATGCAAAAACTATTTGTTGCATGCTTTTCAATTCAAATATATGCATCTTGGTAGCCAAAATCATTATGTCCATTACTGATTGGTTGTGGCATGAAGCACTCACTGAACTCATGATGCTTTTCATCACTTTCCTTTCCTTAGAGTGGCGGAGATCGAACGTTGTAGTCCATGACTCTTTTTACTCATTGAAGAGTGATATAGAACACATGTTGTAATCCATTACTATATTCGCTTATTGGAGAGTGGCATGGAACACATGTTATAATCCACTACTACCCTTAGTTTATTTTACAACTTTGCACTAATTTGAAGTAAAATTTTCTCTTTTTTTTTTACTTTACAAAATGAAAACTTTAGCAAAGGAAAAACAATATAATACAATATATGTACATATGTTACAATGAATGTATATCTCAATCAAAGTAGAGTTTTAGATGAAAACCATTGATCGAGATCGGTTGCATGTTTCCTTCTAGATCTTCAAGCTGGAAAACATTACTTTCTTTAACCTCTACTACTTTGAAAGGACCATCCCAGAAAGAATCAAACTTTTGGTGGTGCCCTGGCTTGGCTCTTTCTACATTCCATCTTAGAACAGAGTCTCCTACTTTGAACTTTTTAAATCTAGCCTTCTTGTCAAACCATCCCTTAATATCAAATGAGTGCTTCTGGAAGTCTTCATATGCTTGGGTCCTTTTTCTTCTAGATGAAGCAAATGTGTTAACCTAGTTTCAATTGGATTCTACTCAGACTCATCCTCTGTGTCTACCAACTTGAGAGCTGGAATTTCCAAGTGAATAGGTAATACTGCTTCTTTGCCATACACCAAGGCATAAGGAGAGGTCTTAATGGATTTTTTTATGGTGATCCTATCTACCCACAGAGCTTGCTCTAACAGTAGGTGCCAGCTTCTCTTGTTACCTTCTAATGATCTTCTCAAGATTCTAAGTAGATTTTTGTTAGTTGAATATGCTAATCCATTCCCTTAGGGATAGTAATTGGAGGTATTTTTTATAGTAATGCCATACTTGCTAGAAAACTCAATGTACTTAGCTCCTATAAAATCTAGGCCATTGTCACTTACTATAGCTTCTGGGACACCAAATCGTGTGATCAAACTCTCCATGAAGTCAATTACCACTTCTTG
The DNA here is from genome assembly GCA_028583015.1 of Wollemia nobilis. Classification (NCBI taxonomy): domain Eukaryota; kingdom Viridiplantae; phylum Streptophyta; class Pinopsida; order Araucariales; family Araucariaceae; genus Wollemia; species Wollemia nobilis. Next base: position 13,303,926 of record JAQPPZ010001125.1, read on the forward strand.
ATCTGATTTCTTTGTGGGGATGGCTTCTACCCATCTGGTGAGGTAGTCTATGGTAGTCAAGATGTATTTATGTCCTACTGAGAAATTTGGATTGATTACCCCTATGAAGTCTAGCCCCCATTGTTGAAAAGGCTCTTCAACTTGAATCGACTTGAGGGGAAATGATGCATTCCTGGTTCTTCCCACATATCACTGGCATTCATCATAGGCTCTTGTAACCTTGAAAGTATCAGAAAAAATAGTAGGCCAATAATAACCTACCCTAATGATCTTTAAAGTTGTGACCCTTCCTAAAAAATATCCTCCAGATAATCCTCCATGGAACTCTTCGATGACTTTTTGTTTTTGATCATCTTTCAAACATCTTAAGAGGACTCCATCAAGATTTCTCTTATATAATCCTTCTGGTAGTAGGACATATTTCAAGGCTTGAAGCCTATATCTTCTCCTTTGTGATGGGTTAATATTATTAGGACAAACTCCTATCTAGAAGTATTTGGTCATCTGATCGACCCAGTATGATTCTCCTAACTATAGCTCTTCAGTATGATCTTCTGCTAATGACTGACAAGTTATCACTTTTGCTATCATTACTATTTCTATTAAACCTTGGTATAATGCTCTACCTCTGACCAACTTAGTAGGATGGATTTCCATATCATACTCTTGGATCTTAGTAATCCAACCAACTCTTTTATCTCCTAGTTCACCTTGTAAAATGAAACTTCTAACATCTGGGTGAACTACATAGACCAAGGTTTTACTCTGAACCAAGTATTGCCTGAATTTCTTCAATGACTTCATCATTACAAATACTTGTTTCTCAATAAAATTGTACTTGACCTGATACTCGTGGAGAGTTTGACTCCAAAATAATATGGGGTGTTCTTCTCCCTCATCATTTTTCTGAGTGAGCACAGATGCATAGCTCTCTTCAGCTCCATAAATATACAAAATGAAAAATTTGTTGAAATTAGGGTTCACTAGAAGTGGAGTAGTGGCAATGGACTATTTGATGATCTCAAAAGCTTGTTTTCTCACTTCAGTCCATTTGAAATCTACATTCTTCTTCAGTAGTTCTGAGATAGGTTTCACCTTTTGAGAAAAATTAGAGATGAATTTTCTGATAAAATTGATCTGGCTGAAGAAGGACTGCAAATCTTTCTTGTTCATGGGCAATGGAAGAGTGAGAATTGACTTGATTCTATCTGGATCGATAGCCATACCTTCTTTAGAGACCACATGGCCTAACAAATTTCCCTCATGGACTACAAAAAATGACTTCTTTGGGTTGAGAGAGATACCAAATTCCTTACACTTTTTAAATACTTGCTCTAAATGTGCCAGGTGATCTTGCTTCTTATGTGAGAATACAATCATGTCATCCAAGTAGATTAGAATGACTTTGTTGATCAGCTCTCCAAAGGCATAATCCATTACTCTTTGGAATGTGGCTCCTACGTTGGATAGACCAAAAGGCATTCTCTGATAGGCAAAAGTACCCCATTTTGTGGTAAATGTTGTTTTGAACTGATCCTCATATCCTTCACCCAAATCTAGTTATAACCAGAGAAGCCATCTAATAGTGAGAACCTCTCTACTCCTACAACAATCTACAAGATCTGATCAATCTGAGGGAGGGGATAGTGGTCTTTTAATGATGCTTGGTTAAGATTCCTAAAATCTACACACAAGTGGATGTCTCCATTCTTCTTTCTTACTGGAACCAAGTTAGCTACCCAAGTGGAGTGTTTGATTGGATATATAATCTTAGCTTTTAGCAGCTTTAATAGTTCCTCTCTCATTATAGATTCAATTCTAGGGTTCATAGGCCTCTACTTCTGCCTGAAAGATTTTGCGTTTGGTTCTAGCTCAATTGTATGTTGGATCACCTTTTTATCATATACCTTAAGATCTTCATATGACCAAGCCATAATGTCTTGGTATTTCAGGCATATGATCTTGATATCCTCCTCTTCTTCTAGAGAACATCTAACTCCAAATTTGAGCTTCTTTTCCTTTTTGATCTCAATTTCCTTGTAGATATTCTCATTAATCTCCATGGATTTGATCTTCTTCCTATCTTCATTATCAAACAAGCTTTCCAAAGTGACCAACCCTCTAGGGATATGATTATTTTTTAGTTGGATGACATCTTGTTGGTCTATCTCTTCTAGATTTTCCTCTTGAATGGTAGATAGATAGGCTTCCCTTACTAGGAAATCAATGATCTATTCATCACTTTCAAAAACTTGCCAGAAGATCTACTTGTCTGGTACTACAGGCCTGAAAATCATTTTGATCCCTTTGTCTTTTGTAACTCCTATATCTACAGATGGATTGAAATTTTCTCCCCTCACTACCAAGGAATCAACCAAAGTGTTCTATCTTCTAGGAATAAAATTAATATTTAGGGCATCAAAGGATTCCATCAAATCCCATACCCTATTTTTGTATGCCTTCAGGTAATGGTGCTTACTACTGCACCTCTCTCTTACCTGATTAACAATTAGTTCAGAGTCACCATATATATTCAGTATTTTGATGCCCATACTCTCAGCCTACATTAGTCCGAGGTACAAAGCCTCATACTCTATAGCATTGTTGGTACAGGACCAAGTCAATCTATATGCGAAACTCTTTGCACCTTCTGACTGAGATTGCAACAATACACCAACACCAACCCCATTTTTGCATCTTGCACCATCAAAGTGCATGGTCCAAGTCTCTATCTCCCTTAATGACTGATTGGATATGGTAGGGACTCTTTTCTCTATTTCTAAGGAAATGCTATATGTACCCATGCCTATTCCAAACTGACTGTAATCTTCTTTGAACGACAATTCATCCTCAACCTCTAGTTCTTCAAAACTTTCCACCAGTTGGAACTCATCCAGAGGAGTGAGGTTACACATGTCTTCTTCAAATTTTTCAATATGATAAGACACGGGCTTCTCGGGCGTAATCCTTATTCTCTTTCCCTTAAAGGGAATCACCATGCTAGAGTAATCCATGTACATACATCCTCCCAATTTGGTAGTGAATTCTCTTGAAAGACATAGGCCAAAATAAGGCTCTAGGTCTACCACCATTATTTCTTGCACAATGGTTACCTCTAGAGCTCTATGCAACCTCATTAGAACATCCTTTATTACACCCACTATCTTCACTAGGGTTCCATCCAACTGCAAAACTCTAGGATAGGATCTGGTATATTCCATACCCATCTCCTCACAGACTACTTTGGGCATAACTATGGTGGAAGCCCCTGAATCAATCATGCAGTTGCAGATAATCCAACCCTCCATCCTCAAAGAAATGTAAAAGGGAGGGGGTTTGTTCTTTAGGGTAGCAGGGGACATCTTGTCTTTCCTAGAGGGCATGTTGAGGATTGTAGTAGCCTACTTTTCTTAGGGATATTTTCTTAGAGAAGCCTTCAATAGGTCTATTTGGCCAGGGATAAAGAGGGTATCATACAGGCTAGCCTTTGAGGGTATTCTTTTCATCTCCTCTACAATGTTATACTCTGATTTCACTGAAGAGGAATTCTCAAACTTTCTCTCTGGTTCACCATACTTCCTTTTGTATTGTTGGGTGGCCTCAATCCTTTGCCTCTTGGTTATGGAGGGAAATCTAAGCTTTTCTTGTGCTTCACTCTTGGATCTCATCCCTTATTTGTCATTTTCTTTGTCATATCTTCTAGGGAAGCTGACCTCCTTTTCTTGGCCTTTTGGGACCATATCTCTCTTTTATTTTGCTTGAGGAATAGGGAAAATATCATTACCTTGAGGGAGAGCATCTTTCTTCTTTTGGGAAGGGACTTGAAACTGACCCATATTTTGTGGATCAACCTGCAAGGTTTTCTTTCTTGATCTTGTCATAACTAAAATCGATCCTTCTTCATCTGGGTCTTGTCCAACCATGATCTGGTCTAGCTGCCAAAGCATATTGACCTTACCCTTATGATTCCTCTCTACCATTTCCATAGCCTACTGCACATGATGTTGGTACATGATACATGATTCTAAATCATGGGGATCATTGCATACAAGACACCACACATTTACTAGGCTTGTCTTCAGAGGAACATCCTGGATCTTCTTGCATTGTATTTACTCTGATTCCTATGCTATTGTTGGTACCAAGTTTTTGGTCCCTATTGACATAGGGAAATCTTCTTTTCTGAGATATCTCTATCTCTCTTTTTTCCATTGAGCTCATCTTGTTACTGAGCATTTTAAGGGTATTATGTATATCAAGAAGCACAGTGGATTCCTAGGATGTTTGAACAGGAAGTGGTGGGAAAGGAACTGCAATAGATGATACTTTGGGGTGAGGAATAGGGGTCATATGAGGAAGTAGGGATGATAAAGAAGGAGGATCCATATAAGAAGATGTAGCTACCTAGTTCTGAACATTGGGAATTTTTGAACAATAGGGCATGACAACTTTAGGGGGTAATCTTCCCACATTGATAAGGGTATTTTTAGCTTGGACGACTGCATTATAGACTTGGGGGAAGGTACATATCCCTAACTATTGGGTTTGCAAACCCAATTCAGACCCAAGGGCTCTAATGTAGTACATGAAAGCAAGGGTTACAGCTCTGGCTTTAGGTGGAATTCTTTTCCAGGACCTACTAAATCTCAGGTTAAAATCTGAAATGGACTCATGCTGATGCTTTTGCATGGATGTAAATTGGTTGAGGAGGGAAAAGGGATCAACAAACTCATTGAAATCTTCTACAAAGGGTTCTGCTAATGCTGCCCATGATGTAATGGTATTATCTTCTAAAGTCCTGAACTAGTGCAAAATTTTCCCTCTGAAGGATAGGGCCAAGATTTTGATGATAACATCTTCATTCTTTATGTTATGGATGGCTGCTAAATTTAGAATATCTTGACAATGTTCATATGCAGTCTTGCCTGATCCATCATATGTGGGAATGGCTTTAGTCACAGCTTGAGGGATATCATGCATATGAGCTAGTCTTAGGGGACCAACTATATTCCAGCTAGGATATTTTTGCAGGGGCTGATTAGGGGGTACATTTTGAGCCATATTTACTTGTGTAGTTCTTGCTAGAGGTGGCCTTGGGGGTCCTACAATAGGTGGCTCAGGAGGAGTTTCATCTGAATGGAAATCTTGGTTCAAATCTCTTATGACGGTAGATCCTCTAAAAGGGAGCTCGTAGTAGATGAAAGAACCAGGGTTATTCCTTGCAGATGACCTAGTATTCATGAAAAACTACAAGCTATAGGGATGGCTTTCTGGTTTCTTGCATTCAGGGAGTCGCTAGGTGAATTTACTGCTCACCGCTTAACAAGGTCAAGACAATTCACCAAATCTTGATTCCTTCGAGAAAAGATACAAAATAAAGAAAGGGCGGGTTAACTAGTGTTTCTTGTAAACAGGTCCCACCGGGCATGCCAAAACTATTGGGATCCAAATTGACATCGAGCAAAACTCAAAACTATGACTGTCTATCTTCTAATTTTTTAATTAGGCTTGCACCCGCTAGTCACAGTTCAGACCTCAACATTGGATGGACTAAATATTACTCTAATCCAACCTCCAGAGTAGGCTGGTTCCTTGTCAACTGATAAGGTGTTGACTCATATAAGCTCAATAAATGTTTAAGAGATAGGGATAGAAAAGGGTTTAGGGTTAAGGAATTATTATCAAAATAGTGGTCGGATAGAGCTAACAACATAGGCATCCACAGGGAAAACCTTTCTAACAAACCATTTCCAGTGTCCCACACTTGAGATTAACAACATTCAAGAAACAGATTATCTTCATCAAAAATACATAACAGAGACATACCCCAAGAAGCTATTTCAACATCTATAATACTAATAATCCAATTTAGCAAAATAATATCAGTATCATGATTTTACAGAAAATAACTTCTTGCAAGCATAGATTCAATTATGAAAAGATTTCAATTGCTCTAAGTTAGTAATCCAATATCAGCAGAATAGACTAACCATACAACATTAGCAGAAAAGCAATCCACAACTTGAATCTCTCGATAGAATTATTGAAGATATCAATTTCCAGAGGTAAACATCCAAGTAATGTTCCTTCTATTGACTTGTAGAAAAATATTACATAGCAGGGCAAGCAAACACTCTAGAGCTGACCCTAAAAATCGAGGGTTCGACCTCTATTAATAGTTTTACATTGAAAGAAGAAGATGGAACATTACAAGGAGAAAACCATGCCAGATCGATAGAATGCTGAGGTGGCATCATTTCATTTTGAAGCCCGAAGAATCTGCACGATGTCGCATACCCTCATAGCTCAACTCTACAACTTGCTCGTTCTTCAATGGTAGTTAGGCTCCAGGCTATTAGACTCTAGATCTAAGTCATGTATCTTTCTTGGGGACTTCATCTGGTCGTAGATCTATAACCGACTAGAGTTCTTGGTTCTTGGCTCCATGGATGCTTCATGTATTCCTACCTGCTCGAATCGACTGGTTCTTATTTGCAAAAGACTTCACTTTTGTATGCCTGAGAAAGTGTTAGCATAAGCTTGACCATTGATTCATTCATGAACGACTATGATTAAAACCTCAGCAATGCTTGGAGATGAGCGGCGTAGAACATGTCACTAGGTCACTCTTTAGAGAGACTTGTCACTTGAGTTGACCATTTTGACCAACAATGTGGAGCACATCAAAAAAATATACTTTAATATGCATGGATTAGAAACATGTCACTAGGCCACTCTCTTTAAATCTTAAAATTGTTTAATTCACTTTCACATCCATGACGTAGAACACAATGTCGTAGCCCGCTCCTTGATATCCATGTCTTCAAAATTTTACCAAGTTGTCCATGGGATAGAGCCTTGCTCTGTGCCACTTAGAATGTAGTGTAAAATAGTGCTTCATGAGACTTTGCACTGTGCCTTGCTACCTTGTGCTTCATTTTGGGTATTTTGAATTCTTTGACTAACGATGTAGAACATGTGTCCTGATCTACTCTAAAATGAATGTGAACCTCAGTGGCATAGAACACATAAAAATTTAATCATTTTATTGCATGGGCTAGAGCAATGTGCATTGGGCCACTGGTCGAAGAATGATGATGTCAACTTTGACCTAGGTTGACAGCGATGTGGAACATCTTGCGATGTGTCACTACCAAAATACACTAAGTATTGAGCGACTGGGAACATGTCTTCTTGCCTTAGCAAATATGTCATATCCCGCTCCTCTGAAGTGATCATACTACAATTTTGACTGCTCTACCAGTGACGTGGAACATCCTACACTGTGCTACTAGAAAATACACTAAAGTGTGAGTGGCCTAGAACCTCTTTATGCCTTAGAAAATATTCTCAAAATTTTTCTAAGGATGTGGCCATTTTGGGCCTACAATTATGTAATGAAACTTCTTCTCTATGTCGATGATCTTATCTTGATTGGTAATACACTTGAAAATTTGAAAGGACATATAAATATTTTAGATCATTTTTATAAGGAAGTTGAGATGTAGGTAAACACTAGTAAGATAAAATTATGGTCTTATCTACTTGGAGAGAGCAAAAAATAACCATATATTTTATTTGAAGGAAATAATTTAGAGGTAGTGATAAAATACAAATACATTGGATTATATTTTAATTCAAACTCAATTGAGGAATACATAGGATGGAGGGCACTCTACTCATTGTAAAAAAGGGGTAGAAAAGTAGAGTTGTGGGATTGAAAAGCATTTAAGGTCCTTTTTGGGTTATTAGTTTTTCTAATGTTGCTATATCGGTGTGAGGTGTGGGTTATTAATATGCCAAATTTTAAATTGAGACAAGTAGAAAGAATTCAAAAGCAACTAATTATAAATAATATCATAATTTAAGCATCGACCCTTTGTGAGGTTTGACTTACTAAAACATGGATTTTTCCACTAGAACCAGAAGCTATGATAAGGCTACTGGGGTACCTAAATAAAATATGAAGAATGAAAATAGTAGGTTGACAAAACAAGTAATCAATGAAATATTGAATAGAAAAAAAATATATGATGAAACAAAACAATAAATGAATGGACAAATAGAGCATTAAATATCATGAGTTTCCAAACTCAAACAAAGAAATTAAACGGTTTGTAAGAAAAAAATTAGACTTGTCATATAGACTAAAAATTTAAGAAAGAAAAAGTTATACATCAACATGTTCAACCCAAAATATGAACACAAAAAAAAAGTACATAGATGTAAATATCAAATAAAAGAAAAAAATGCTTATAACACAACTAAGATCTAGTTCACACCATACGAGAAGCGAAACTATGGTTAATTCCTCAAGAGGCATGGTTAGAACAAATATGTCTTTTACTCAATAAGATTCATGGAGACTAAAAGATATTTTATCATGTGAAGCCTAAAAAAACATCGAGATTACATATAAAATCATTTGAAAAATAAACTTACTAATAAAACTTTCTAAAAATTAAGAAATAAAATATAAAAAAAAAACTTCTCATCAAAATCAACAATAAAACACACTATAAAAAAATAAAAAGATGTTGAATTTTTTTCACTTTATGGAACAGTCTATTTATGTTATTAAACTTTGAAACTCTAAATAAAAAATCTAAAATTTAAATTAAAAAAAAAAAACTATACTGTATGTCATACCTCATCATGCATTAAAACTCTTAATCTCATACCTAATTAAAATCATTTCATTTCAATGTAATACACATCATTATCCATTCCCACCACTCACCATATATGAATTGTTATAATATTTTTCATTATAATAATACAAATCTAATAACATATTCCATTATTAAAATTCCTTCGCATTATGCTATCTGTTTATTAGATTTTAGCCTGTGAGAGAATCCAGTCAAACCGCCTTCAGAGAAACGTGAAGCACAATAAGACTACTTAAGAACGTACATTGCACTTTAAAATTGTGGATGAGTATAGCATTGATTTCTCAAGAACCCGTGAACCCCGGGTAGGCACGCTGCACGTGCCACCAAACCAGATCGTAACGGAAAGTCTTATACCAATGATTTTGGGTTATATATTTTCGCTAAATCCTCATGATCTGCATCCCCGACAAAAGCACCAGAACAATGGAGGTTACTTTGAGCGAACTGTTGCTATGGGGATTCTCCTGGCTCTGCTTCTACGTTGGATTTTGCTATTTGCTCAGCTCCGGCAAAAACCGGAGGCTCCCACCAGGTCCGCCCGGGTGGCCGGTTCTGGGGTGCCTGCCGTTGCTGGGCTCGATGCCGCACGTCACCCTCACAAATCTCTCCAAGAAGTTCGGACCGATTCTGTATTTGAAGCTGGGCACGTCCAAGATGGTGGTGGCCAACACCCCGGCGGCTGCCAAGGCGTTTCTGAAGACGCTGGACATCAACTTCTCCAACCGCCCGGGCAACGCCGGGGCAACGTTGCTCGCCTACGACTCGCAGGACATGGTGTGGGCGCCCTACGGTGCCCGGTGGAAGATGCTCCGCAAGGTTTGCAATCTCCACATGCTGGGCGGGAAGGCATTGGAGGACTGGCAGCCCGTGCGGGAGGCGGAGATTGGCCACATGCTGCGCACCATCCAGGGGCGCGGAACGGTGAACCTGCCGGAGCTGCTGAACGTGTGCGCCGCCAACATGGTGGGGCAGATCATTCTGAGCAAGCGCGTGTTCGAGACCGTCGGGGACGAGGCCAACGAGTTTAAAGACATGGTGGTCGAGCTCATGACCAGCGCCGGGTATTTCAACATCGGGGACTTTATACCCTCCGTGGCGTGGATGGACTTGCAGGGGATCCAGCGAGGGATGAAGAAGCTGCACAAGAAATTCGATGCCATGCTCACCAGGATGATCGAGGAGCACCAAGCCAACGCCCACCACAGGCCGTCTCCGGATTTCTTGGACATTGTGATTTCGCAGCGCGAGAACTGCGATGGCCAGGGCGGGCGTCTCTCCGATGTTCACATCAAAAGTCTCCTTCTGGTATGCACGTTCTCAGTTTTCTTTATTAATTACTGGGCCTATTTTTCTGTTCTATCTGAGTTCTGACTATGACCAGCTGTAGAGTGCCGACTCCCTCTTATAGCCTTTAGATTTGAACAAGTCTGCAATTGTTTCATTGCTACTTGCTATACTGGGGTTAAGCATTGTCTTCTGCAATACATATTTTTTTTAATTGTATGGTGTTAGCAAAAAATAATTATCATCTAGTTGGATGTGTGGAGAGTGGATGCAGTAGACGTTTTGCCTGCATGTATATGGTGACGTAATCTTAGCTCCAGAATTCCGTCTGGATCATTGTGTTCGTGACATAATCTTAGCTCTAGAATTCCGTCTACTGTGGATCATTGTGCTCGTGTTCTTTGACAAGTTGTTGACGTATTCATTGGATAGAATTTCGTTCCACTGTAGCACCTTTTTGGTTGTGTGTTTTGGTGTGTCAGTGTGAGCTAAAGCTAATAATTTATTTGTGGGATTCAATAGAATCGAGCTAAAGCTAATAATCTATTTGTGGGATTCGATAGAATTTAGTTTCAGTTTGATTCAGTTTTTGTGGGTTTTTTTTTTAATTTAGCGAGATTCGATAGAATTTAGTTTCAATTTGATTCAGTTTTTGTGAGTTTTTTTTTAATTTAGCAAACAAAAAAAACTTTTTGCTAGGTCGTCTTGGTTTGAGAAACCAAGATCAAGGGTTTTATAAAATCAAAATTACCCGGGAGTCACACCCGGCCTTGACCGCACTGTCATTATCAACTGGATTTTGGGTACCTAAACCAAAGACCTCCCTTGAAAGATTACCCTACCCTCTTCAACTCACTTACAATACATAAATAATTTGATATTGATTTATCTAAAGATTTGAGTAGTTCATCATATTACAATTAATTAAGCTCTTTAGAATGATCTTACAATTAATTAAACTCTTTAAAATGATCTTACAATTAATTAAACTCTTTAGAAATAAGGTAACAAGTTTAACGATATAAGCCTTTTACTTTATTTATTAAATTTCCTGTCTTAATATTGAATGGTTGATTCATGTTCTTAATTTCTATTAGTTTTTTTTTAAATGTAACTCTATTTTAAATGATTTAAAAAAATACAAACCCCTGGTCCGTTTTGTTCTATGTACGTTTAGTACAGGTAGCTCTAGTGGCATATTTGTTCCCATTAGCTCTCATTTCTTTTCAATTAGAGTAGAATTTTTGAGCCTACCACAGATCTGCGTGATGATAACGTGACCAGAAACAAAGAGGCATTAAATCCAGGGGCATCTTGGTGCCCGAAAAAGACAGTGGCCTTAAATGCTGAGGTGGTATATCCAATGTTCCATTGTTGGGCATTTTAGTACCTTGCAAACTCTAGTTGATCATAGACAAATATAAACTTTATGTCAGTTTTTGTACGCCTATCATCTTTTCATTCCTTCCTCCGTTTAAACTAATCCTCTAAGGCACTCTGATTCTCCTTCATTCCTTCTCGTACATCGACTGAGAAAGTATGCTCTTAGCTCTTTTTGGTCCTTCACTTTTTCCTCTTTTTGGTCCTTCACTTTTTCAAGTAAGACTTCTGTTTTTGTTTTCTAAGCTGCTGACATTTAAAGAGAGGCGAGGGGTAGGCTTCTCTACGACTGATAAAATCTCTCTCGGTTTTACTGTCGAAATTTTCAGAACTTATTTACTGCCGGGACGGACACGTCGAGCAGCGTGATAGAGTGGACGTTGGCAGAGCTGATTCAGAACCCCAAGCTCATGAAGCGCGTACAGGCGGAGATGGACAAAGTCATTGGCCGCGACAGACGTCTCAAGGAATCCGATATACCAAAGCTTCCCTACTTAGTGGCCACCTGCAAGGAAGGCTTCCGCAAGCACCCCTCCACCCCTCTAAGCCTTCCACGAGTCTCGACGGAGGCCTGCAACGTTGGAGGGTACTACATTCCGAAGAACACGAGGTTGATGGTCAACATCTGGGGGATCGGGAGGGATCCTGAGATCTGGGAGAAGCCCACGGAGTTCAATCCTGACAGGTTCGTGGGTTCCAAGATCGATCCGCGGGGAAATGACTTTGAGCTGATTCCGTTCGGGGCGGGCAGGCGGATCTGTGCGGGCACTCGCATGGGGATTGCCATGGTGGAGTACACGTTGGGGTCGCTGATTCATGCCTTCGATTGGGATCTGCCTGCGGGACAGGTGAGCCTGGACATGGAGGAGGCGTTCGGACTGGCGCTGCAGAAGAAGGTGCCGCTTGTGGGCAAGGCTACTCCGCGCCTGCCGCTGCACCTTTACTAGATATAACATTATCTGCGATTAGTAATTTTATACTTATATCATATCTAGTACGGAGTTGAAACGAAGGCAGAGAGTATTTATGTCATGTGTGAGGAAAAAGTTTCGTTCTGAGAGTCGTCTTGGCGGTTGGAACGCTTAGATATTTAAAGCATTAGTTTTTAGCCAATCAAGTCGGGTTCCTAAACCTACGGTGAAAAATGTGGTGTTTAAATTAAAATATAAAACGGCTTTAGTAAGAAGCCATACTCGTTACCAATAGATTTATGATCATCAAATTGTAATTATATTATTGCATATTAATAATATAATATACGGTGGCATCTCTTTTATTCAATTTTAATAAATATAATATGCGGTGGCATCTGTTTTATTCAATTTTAATAATATAATATCCTATGGCACCTGGGTGGAGCTTAAAGGTTCAGGCTTTAATATATTATTGCATATTAATAATATAATATCCGGTGGCATCTCTTTTATTCAATTTTAATAAATATAATATGCGGTGGCATCTGTTTTATTCAATTTTAATAATATAATATCCTATGGCACCTGGGTGGAGCTTAAAGGTTCAGGATTTAATAATATAATACCTGGTGGGCTTTAGCACGGGAGGTCTAAGGTTCATAAAAGATTTCTTACAATAACCAAATCAAATATATATATATATATATATATATATATATATATATATAAAATTAAAGTTTGTAAAAAATAACTATATTCATATATAATTTAAAAAATAATTATAAATTAAGTTTTTTTTTTTTAAATTTAAAATTAGATTAAGTGGAAGTAGGAATGAATTCAAATAACTCCATGACTTTTATTTTAAAAAGTTTTTTCCTCATTATTTTCTCATTTCAAAAATAAGGGATAAAATAATGGATGGAGGTCCATGTTTTAGGGGTAAAAGATGCATTATATTTCAGACCTTAAAGTGAGATTTTTTTGTGGACAAAAAAAACTATTAAAAAGCTTTCGGTAAGGGTTAGGCTTTTTGGACTTCCTTATCAACACATCAATAATGAGGTTTTGAAGAATATTGATAATATTTTTGGTGAATTCATCTAAGAGGAACCAACTACTGAGGATAAAAGGCATGTTGTAAACACTCAAATATGTGTTCCCATGGATATTTCTAAACCTTTAATGAAGTTTATTAGGATTAAATATGAATAAAGAGGAGGGGATGAGCAAGTAGATTATGAAAATATTGCATTCCAATGTTGCAAATGTCATGAAATTGGGTACATGGCAAGAGAGTGCAAAGTGAAAATGGAGAAAGAGATGGAATTTTTTGAGCATGAGGGTAGCTTCAATTTGAAACAAGGAGACCATATCACAGAAAATTCGTCTAATTCATCACATGAAAAATGTCATTACAGTTCACTCGAATCAACCATTAGAAAAAAAATGATATAGGGGATGAGGAAGTACAATGTGCAAGTTCAAATATAGAAGGGGTTAAAGGTGCGAAGGAAGAGAGAGGTAAATTTAATACAAAGGAATATGGGGAGACAAAATTTAAAGCAAATGAGGTGAAGGACATCAAGTTCAATCTAGGTAAATCACCTTTATTATCCTCAAGTAACTTAAAATCTTCTTCTTACAATAAAAATGAAAGTAGTATGGAATGCATTCCTTGCAACTTTAGGTTTTCAAAAGCAGTATAATAAAGATAATCTTACAGAGTATATCCAAGGAACTATAGGGTTTTCAGGCCAACATAAGAAAGTGATGACTATGGAGGATCATCTACGCAATTTAGAGTTTTTAGGGCAACATATAGAAGAAAATTCTAATGAGGCTATTCCTTCCATTTTGGACTCTTTAGGGCAACATAAATCTTTAGAAGATAAGTCTCATTTTGAACAATATAAAAAAATGGAAGAGATTGATGAATATGAGTGTTGGCAGGAATGGAAGGAGAGAAAAGATATCAAAGCAAGAACTAACAGAAAAAGAAACTCAAAAGGAAATTATTTTGTAAAACAAATAAAAATATCATAGGTGTTAACAAGGTGGGGTTAAGCCCACTAATAAAAATAAAAAGTGTCGATGATGAAAATGATATCATGGAATATTATGGGTATGAATAAAACCCCCCCAAAAATACTATTAAGGAATTAATATGTTGTTATATCCCTAAGTTTATTTTTATAGAATAAGCAAAAATAAGCAATGAGAAATGTAAAGATACTTTTAAGAAAATTTGCAAGACGTGATTATTTAGCCATTTATTCTATAGGAGCTTAAGGTGGTATTGCAATAATATGGGACAAATGCAAAAAGGATAGATAACTATTAGAAGCAAAATATAATTGGGTTGCTAGACTATTTTGCAAGAAAGAGGAAAACATCAAAGTTGGGGTTATAAATGTATATACTCCAACTATAGTTACTCCTCGTGAAAGATGTTGGAAGGACCTTAGTAAATTTTTGTCAAATACAATGATGATTCATTGTGATCTATGGATTCTTGGGGGTGATTTTAATATTGTTATATCTCCTTTGGAAAAGAAAGGTGGCATTCTAGGATGGTCTAAATCAATGCAAGATTTTGCTTCATTTGTCAATTCAAATGACCTTTGGGATGTTAGTCCTTCAAGCTTTCAATACACATGGGATAATAGACACATTGGGAAAAATCATATAGCAGAAAGACTAGATAGATTCTTGTTATCCAATAAATAGTTGCAAAAAAAGTATACAATTTATTTAGATATTTTATTATGAGAAGGATCAAATCACAAAACCATTATTTTGACTTGTGAGTCACCTAACAATGATCATCCAAATCCATTTTCACTTCCAGTCTATGTGGCTCCAAGACCTCGATTTTTTCCAGATGGTTATGTTATGATGAGATGCACCAAAATTTAAAAGATCATGTATGTATAGGTTTATTCAAAATTTTAAAATATTTGAAGGAACAAATTAAGATATGGAATGCCAAATCTTTTGGTAGTATTTTTAAAGAAAAAGAAATTGAATACAAGCTCAAAACATTAAAAGAGATAGTAGAAATTAATGTAATGGACCAAGATTCTTATTTGAAAGAAAAAAAAAATACTTTTTTTTATTATCATGATGCATTGAAAAATGAGGAGTCATATTGGTTCCAAAAATCTAGAGATAAATGGCTCAAGGAAGGAGATAGAAATACAAAATTTTCATGCTACAACAAAAACAATTTTTTTGTTCATAATATAAAAAATATTATAACTCTAGATGGAAGAAAAATTGAGGATGAAGAAGATATAAGGAAGGAATCAATAAATTATTTAAAAAATATTTTGTCAAATTCTAGGCAAGTTAAGGAGGCACAAGGAAAACGTTTGCAAAATATTCCATTAATTATCACTCAAATATATTGATGAAGAAGATATCTATGGAGGATCTCCATGAAGCAAATTTCTCTTTCCATCCTAACAAGGCACCTCACCTTGATTGATTTCCTGCAATTTTATTTCAAAATTTTTAGGATTTATTGAAGGGTGATATGTTAGATGTAGTTGAAGAGGCTGTTAGGATCCCACATCCTAGCATTTATTAATTATATTATTAATAATATAATTAATTATTATATTAATAATAATTAATTATCCAGGATCTTCTTTTTGGCAGAGGGACTTCCCTCCTGATATTAACCATTGTGTCAGTAACGAATGTCATTAATTTAGGTCAGAAGGATTACCTTTATTTGCTTTGGTGGGTTAGGCTATGTTGCAGCTGCAATCGTTGGTCGAAGTGTAGGGTGGTGGCCGACATTTACTTCCTGGGCTTTGTGGAGATGTTTTCCTTTCAAATTTTGAATTTTGAATTTCGTTTCCCCATTTATTTTTGGCATTTAGATGTGTCTTGAAGCTTCTTTACCTTCCATTGGAGTGTGCTCTCTATCCAAAGTCCTATCCTCATTATGTGGTGTCAGTTCTCCTGAATTATTCTTGGTTTAGTGTACTAGCATTGCTATGTGGATTGGTTCTAGATATTTTCTATTATGTCTCCTCATTTGTTTCTCAGGTGGTGGTGCTTGCTCCACTAGATTCGTTGTAGGGTGAGTACCCAAGATATTTTTAATTCCCTATCTTAGGATTGGTATTGGGGTAGTCATTGTTGGAGTTGATATTTGTGCTTGTGTATGTTGGTCCCTTTGCATATTATTGCCTTGGTGTCGTCTCTTGTGATGTACACTTTTGATTCAATTACACTTATCTATAGATATTTTATTCTTTGTCTAGTTGGTAGTGTGTGGAGGAATTGTTTACATTGGTGAGTAAAAGGTGACCTTCTCCCCTTTGCCACTCCAATGATGGTAGGTCCTCCTTCTATTAGCATGGTGAAATACTGTGGCATCCATAAGTTGTTGCGACTGAGTGGTAAATAGAGGGATGTGGCAGAGTCCTCTCCCTTATCCCTCAAGGAATATGTGGAGGTTCTTCCTATTTTTTTTAAGGATAAAATGGTTGCTGATCTCTATTCCCTGGGGGAAGATTCTGTGAAGAAGAGTGCAATTTTGCATAGCTTAAAATTGATGGAAATTAAGCAGCGTGCGATTTGGAGTTCTATAAAAATGACATTGGTTTATGCTGAGGAGATTGCTCAAATATCAGGTAATATTGCCCATGAAATAAATTTAATGTTGTAGAACTCTCTCGATTTTCTCATTGATTGATTTCATCTTTTTTCCTTGATGTTTTTTGGAGGGTCTCTTTTCTTTGTTGTGTTTTGTGGTTTTCTCTTCTGGCTGCCTTTGTGGCAGGTTTCTCTATAAAATATTGTGGGGTCCCTTTCAAAACCCTCCTTTATCTTAATATTACCAAAAAAATATAATTAATTATTAATTTAATTATATATTTCATTATTATTGAAAAGTCATAATTGAAAAGTCATGATTGAAAAGTCTATATATGATATGAGCGAAAGCCATATCAAATAATAAAAGGAAAAATAAATTTATTATTTAATGTTTTAAAGGAGGGAGCCCCCTTATAAGTGGCAAAGTGATTCAAACCCTAAAAAGTGATTCTTTATAATTTAATGATATTTATTTTATTTATTTATTAAATATTTATTTAGAACCGCAAGGTTCTAACATTTGGTATTAGAGCCATGTTCTTGGTAATATTGTATGGATTCACTCAACGAAATCAAGAAACATCTTAATGAATTTAAGAGAAAATTCAGAGAATGTCTGAGCAACATCGCATACTAGAGAACCCTCACCAAACCCTAGGTAGAATTGAGAAGTGGGGATGTGAGTTTTGTGGATACAAATGATAATATTTCTACTTCTTCTTCCCATGGAGAAGAAGAGAAAGCTATATTAGAAAGCCCAAATCATCATGTTTTAGATATCATGATTGAAGAAGTTACCCCTAACCCTAGCAATTTTTTACCCTCAGAGAAGCCCGTAGCCATGGATTTCCAAGTGGTACATATTGCACTTTCGAAGAAGGAAGAAAATATTTCAAACCATCAATTTTTTGAACTAAAGTCCAATGAAAACACAAATTCCATAGTGTAGAATTTTGGTTATCGAAACCCAAAAACTATCTATGTAAAAAAGGACCTTCTTGAAAAATTTTGTGAAACACAGGAGCTCAAAGGGAAAACAAAGGGGAAATGAAGTACAAACAAATATCAAGAAAAAAAAATAAAATCATTTTGTAACAGAACAAAGCTATAAGTCAGAATTGCCAAAATCAATCTATAATTCTATATATCATGTTGAGAAAATATGAAGTGACCCTTGCCCGCATTCAAGTTGTAAATGGAGGGCTTTTCATGTTTGGAAGTACACACTAATTTAATAAGAAAAAACCATAGCTATATGGAAGAGGTGAACGTTACCCTAGGGCGAGACTAAAAACTTAAATTTAGCAAGGTTCTAATACCCCTCCTTGATCTCCAAAGTAGCTCAAATAGCTGATTACATTCCTACTCTGTTACATACCAATATTAATATAACCGTCGGCTATATTACAAGAAATTATATTTAACTATTACTTATAGGTAGTGATCCAAGTGTTTTAATTTATCTATCATCAATATTTTCATTTGTGTATTCGCATTATAATTTGCCCATTAGCGATGGGGATTTGTCCTCAAGAGGCGAATGAATTTGATTTAATCTTAATTCCATTCAATTTTTCCTTTCGGTTATTACATTCAAATTATGTTTCGTTGCATGTTTCATATGGTTGGTTGATTTAATTATATATTATATTATTGTGTTATCCTAAAATTTTTATGCATAAGTAGGAAGATTAGTGTTATCTACCAAGTGGTATTAGGTTTGAGCGCATCCTAGCACAACTCCCTGACAAAATCCACAATTGTGAAACATAAATCAAAATATGATGTCTTGGTAAAGTAGGTTCCTCTGGCATCCAAGCACACATGAAATCCAAATTGGTTACATCTACTACTATGCGTGGTGGCATATCGAGCAATAGCAAGAATGAATTTGGCTATTGTCACATGAACACATAAAGGAGACAATACATAATGAGGAGGTATAGTAGGTGTTCTTTGAAATAACCAGGGCAATCCATGACAGTTGAAACACATGCGTTCTAGTCGTGGTGTAGAAGCAGGAATAACACAAAATCATGGAGGAAAGACATATGATTCAACCCATCACCGTTGAAACTTAGAGTTGCAATAAAATATCCACAAAACCAATCACAACATAGAAGAAACATTATTACACCATTATAATCTAAGGTACCACGATAAAATATTAAAGTGACATCATTCACAATTTTTTATTTTTTGTTGGGTTTTTAAAATTTTTACACACGGGTTGTGTGGAAGCTTCCAGTGGGTTTAAAAGCATGAAGTTGCATGGTGTTAGGTGTGACTCCGATCATGCATCTAGTAGCTTGTTCTACACATAAGGCCCCTCCACTTGTATTTAAATTCTTGGTTGTGTCATGTTCCTAGTGTTTGGTCATCATTATATCAGTCGCTGGTTGTCCTTGTATCTTCGTAGTGTCTACTCCTTGTGTTCTTCTCATAGCCTATGTCTTCGTGTCATCCTACTCCTCGTGTCCGCCAGTTGTGGTCATATAGCCTCATTAGGATCAATGTTTGTTTAATCATGTAGTCATCTACCATGTCATCTAGTGTCCTTTACCTACTAGTTGCTACCATATATTAGCGTAATAAGGCTCAATTATGTTAGGTCAGTCGTATTGTATAAAGGGATTTTCTATTGTATCATGGGTCGGTGTCGTAACATATGTCATTGAGATGACAGTAATAGCATAAGATCACGATTACATCTAGTAAAGGGTTTGTCATATTAGTCGCATCGTCTATCCATTATAAGGTATGGTTCCATTATAATTGTTAAACATTATAGTGTTCTCATTACAAAGGCCCCATAAAATAACCTTGGAACTAACCATGGAAATAAGCTATTGATGAGCAAATTACAAACATCCGCATCGCAATTGGAGCGACAACTGAAGCGGAGAATAATTTTTTTTTTTCAAATTAACCAAAACATTCACAGAAATAAAAAATCAAAAGTGGAATTGTTAAGCAAAATTTCTTAAAAAGTGTATGAGTCCAAGGTGGATCAAAGGACCAGACGAGTGATTAACAAGTTCGAATAATTCAAATGAAGGGATCTTAAAGTCACCAAGAAGACCTCCAAGAAATAAAGGTACACATTATTATTCTTCTCCCTTATGAATTAATAGTTTCGATCCCAGCCATCCATTACTTAACACCATGGCCTCTAATACTTCTCCTACTTCTTCCCAAGATAACCTCACACAGGAGGAATAGGGAACCCCAATAGCACCACCTTAGCCATACAAACATTATTAAATAGTATGAATAACCTGACCATCAAGGTGACCCAATTTATGGATAGAAAAATCCAACCAACTCCTCCTATTCTAAATCAATACCATAGACACTGGAACAATGAGGATGAGGATGGAGAAGAAGTTTATACACAAAAAAAAGGTCATAACGGTAGTCTTAAAAATCATTTCTATGGATACAGGAATGATGAGGATATCTAAAATGAAGAAGTCTATGAGCAACAAAGAGGTCATAATGATAATATTTAAAATCACTTTAAGAGACATAGGCATAATGAGGACCAAGATAGAGATGCAGTTTACCAACAACCAAGAGGCCCTAATGGTTTCAATTTTACACGCATTGATATGACCACCTTTTAGGGTTATGATCCACGTGGATGGATAGCTAAAATGGAAGGCATTTTAGACCTTATACCGAATTTTTCATTCAGAAAAAGTTTCTTTTGCTACCTCCAAACTAGGTATTGAAGCTTATCAATGGTTTGTATGGCTCAAACATGAAAGGGTAAATACCATTTACTTGGATGATTTCACAAAATATTTTCTTAATAGATTTTATGAAGGAACCTCATCTTCTTACATGGTGTTATTGTTATCACTTAAGCAAACATGATCAGTAATGGATTATATGTCAAAATTCACTAGTCTACTTTCCTATGCAAAACTACAAATTGATTTGGTGATAGTTACTTTTAGAAATGGGTTAAAAGAGAATATTAAAGTTAAAGTGGATCTACAAGATCCATCCTCTTTAGATTACTATATAAGGGTTGCCAAGTTGGCTGAGAAGAAGGTGCAAATGTGGACATCCATATGACGTGATCCATATGACCGACCTCAATACTGTAACAACTCTTTTCATATAAATTATCAACAATTGAGATATTTTTGCTATAAATATCGTAATCACCATCCAAATGATCAGGCATGTGTACCATAACAAAACTTTCAAATTGAATATGCTGACAAGGAATATGAAGAAATAGAGGATAAAAACTCACCTGATGATCCCATAGACGAAGACCAAATTGAACATGAGGAGGTTGGAGTTGAGGAAGATACTATGGAAATTTTAGTACATGCTCTTATGGGGTTATTAGATCACCATACAATCAAAGTAGCAAGATTCATTCGACAAAGGAAGGTAACTATATTAATTTATTCATGAAGTACTCACAACTTTATTGACACAAGACTTGCCAAGGTATTAAACTTGCACATCCACTCCTCCAATCGAGATAAATTTTAAGTTAGAACTACGAGCAGGATTAGTGCTCAATGCACAGGTAAAACATATTCAATTTCAATACAAATGGGAAATTATACTTGATAGGATCCTCATTTTGTTATGAATTTAGGGAATTCATAATTTATCGTGGGATTCGCATGGTTAGACAAATGGAAACCATAGTCAGTTTTAATTACAAGAAACACTTTATTGAATGGAAAGAAAATGGGAAGACCATTCACCTCCAAGGAATTCCAACACCTCCATCAAAGATAGTAAGTTCGCATAGCATGGAAAAAATATTAAGAAAAGGTAGTTATGGATTCATTGCTCAAATTAATTTTATGGAAATACAAGCACAAGATCCACTAGAAATCCAATCATAAGATCTATAAAACATTGTGGCCAACTATGATGAGGTCTTCCAAGAACCAAAAGGACTACCTCCCAAAATATCCCATGACCATGCTATACACCTTGTTACAGGAATTCTTCCTCCTAATGGTCGTCCTTATAAGTATCCCCAACCTCAAAAAATAGAAATTGAGAAAATTATCCAAGAACTATTAGAACATGGAGTCATCCGTCACAGTACTAGCCCCTATTCTTCACTTTGGCTCATTGTAAAGACAATTCTTGGTGTATGTGTCCAAATTTTTGTCCTCTTAACAAAATCACCATAAAAGATAAATTCCCTATACCTATATGGTGTAATTTTTTTTACAAATTTGGACTTACATTCAGGGTTTCACAAAATTAGATTTAGGGAAGAAGATATTCCCAAAATAGCTTTTCAAACCCATGAAGGTCATTATGAATTCCTGGTCATGCCTTATGGTCTCACTAATGCCGCTTCCACATTTCAAAGTCTCATGAACCATGTGTTTCATCCTTTCCTTCATAAATTTATCCTAATTTTTTTCGATGACATACTCATCTATAGTAAATCATGGAATGATCATCTATCACATGTGGGAAGGGTTCTTAATATACTATACTGAGAAAAAATGTTTGTCAAATTCTCCAAATGCTCTTTTGTTGTTCAAGAGGTGGAGTACCTGGGCCATATAGTTTCTCAGGAAGGTGTTAAAGTGGATCCCAATTAGATAAAGCTAATTCAGGATTGGCCCTTACCTAAAACCCTCAAGAAAATTTATGGTTTTTTGGGTCTCACTGTCTATTATTGTAAATTTATGCTTAACTATGGTAAAATTGCATCTTCTCTCACAACCTTAATAAATAAATATGCTTTTCATTGGTCAGAAGTAGCCACTCAAGCTTTCGAGGCTCTCAAATAAGCAATGTGTACTACTCCAGTTTTGGTAACTTTGGATTTTCACAAACCATTCATAATAAAATGTGATGCTTCAGGAATAGGTATTGAGGCAACATTAATGCAAGAAGGTCATCCCTTAGCATTCGAGAGTAAACAACTTTCAAGAAAAAATCTTAGAATATCTACATATGAAAAAGAAATGTTGACTATTCTACATGCAGTGGAGAAATGGAGACACTACTTAATCAGTAGTCGTTTAATTATAAAAACATATCATAGCAGTCTCAAGCACTTTCTAGAACAACAATTTTCTTATCCAGAACAAAACAAGTGGTTAACTAAATTTTTGGGATATGATTTCATCATCGAGTATAAGAAAGAAAAATAAAACGTGGCAGTAGATGCATTATCTAGAAAATATAAATATGAAGTGGTTATTAATGCTATTCTAGGACCTTGTTCTCAATGGGTGTCTCAGTTACAAGAATAATGGTTGTCCAATAGTGAAACTGCTCAAATAATTCAAGAATTTTCATTGAGTTTATCTAAACACCCTCTTTTCTCCTATGAAGACAATATATTAAGAAGGAAGAATCACATTTATATTCCACACACTTCGTAAATCAAATCAAGGATTCTATATGAGTTACATACTTCTTCGTCAGCAGGACATTTAGGTTTTTTGAAAACTTATATGTGGGTTAAAAAATTATTTTTTGGAAAGGATTAAAAGTAGAGGTCAAACAATGGGTAGCTGAATGTGAAGTATGCCAACACAATAAGGACGAAATAGTCAAATCACCAGGGTTTGTTCAACCATTACCCATTCCAGACCGTTAGTGGGAACACATTCCCATGGATTTTATTGAAGGTCTTCCTAGGTTAGAAGGCAAAATAGTAATTTTTGTGGTAGTTGATAGACTCTCCAAATATGCTCACTTCCAGGCTCTACAACATCCAGTTTCAGCAAGCAATGTGGCTAAGGTATTTATGGACTCAATTTTCAAATTGCATGGAATGCCAAAGAATATTGTAAGTGATCGAGATCCCATATTTACTAGTAATTTTTAGAGAGAATTTTTTTGACTTAGTGGTACCAAATTAAATATGTCTTCTACATAATATCCAAAACCAAATGGCCAAACAGAGGTAGTTAACAAATTTTTGGGTACCTACCTAGGATGTTTTGTTTAGGATTAAAAATATTAATGGAGTCATTGGCTATCATTGACCGAATGGTGGTACAAAACTTCTTACCATTAATCTAAAAATATGTCTTCTTTTGAAGCATTATATGGAACTAGGCCACCAACAGTAGCATATTATGTACTAGGATCTTCCAAAGTGGCCTAAGTAGATGATTGATTTCAGCAATGACAGTCAATGCTCACCATTATCAAAGAAAATTTGGTCCAAGCACAAAATCGTATGAAGTAGCAACAAGACACACACTGTTCAGAAAGAGAATTTAATATTGGTGATATGGTGTTCCTGCATTTACGAACCTACAAACAATTATCATTGAATATCAAATCCAGTCAGAAGTTGGCTCCTTGATTTTATGGTCCTTAAAAAATTATGTGTCACATTGGAGAAGTGGCATATCAACTAAAGTTTCCTTCCTCATCACGTATACATCCAATATTTCACTTTTCCTGTCTCACAAAGGTGATAGCATAGGAAGTGCAATCTCAGTCAAAATTACAAATACTAGATGAATAAGGTTGTATATATCTCTAGCCTAAAGCAATTCTACAAAGTAGAACACGCATATTGAGATCTCGTCACATCCAAAAATTTCTCATCAAATGGTAGGACCTACCCGAAGAAGACACTACATGGGAACCTAAAAGTATTTTCCAGACATTTCCAGCTTTGAGGACAAAGCTTTCTGAGGAGGGGAGTCATGTTACATACCAATATTAATATAGCCATCGGCTATATTACAAGAAATTATATTTAACTATTACTTATAGGTAGTGATCCAAGTATTTTAACTTATATATAATCAATATTTTCATTTTTGTATTTGCATTATCATTTTACCATTCACGATAGGGATCTGCCCTCCTTAAGAGGTGAACATATCTAATTTAATATTAATTTCGTTTGATTTCTCCTTTCAGTTATTACATTCAAATTATGTTCTGCTGCATGTTTCGTATGGTTGGTTGATTGAATTATATATTATATTATTGTGTTATCCTCGAATGATTATGCATAAGTAATAAGAGTAGTATTATCTACCATACTCTGCTATATCCATAATCTCAGAGGAAACACCATGGTTTACCACCTGAAAACACCCAAAATCTGAAGCTGAATCTACTATACACCTCACCAATTCCTCCCGTTCATAACATAGATTGATAAGGGGGATATCACGATCCTCGACATCAATGGCCATGGTAAATTCTAGAAAAACCATTGTGGCAATCCCAAGTGATCTCTCTAAAAATATAGAGAATATGCCATTGTTGACAATGGTAGAGGTATGATTGCCATGGTTGTGCATAAATGATAGCACACAAGCCCCCTGTTGCTGCTGGAAATCCATTGAAGACATCTTAACTAAACCACTCCAATCTAGATTACGTGAAATAACACAAATAATAAGTTTAAACCACCTTAATACCTAGAAATAGATAAAAATCTATGCACAGTCGTGCTTATATCAAAGGCCTAAAATTCTAATAAAAACCATATCTTAATCAAAGATAAAGTAGTCAATTAGAGCAGGAGGGCATGACTTGTAGTTTAAAATAAAAATAAACACCACTTTCAAAAAACGTAGAGGGGCATGTAGATGCAATAGTAACAATTTTAGGATTCAATACTTTGTGTTGTGTGGGTAACAAATGTGGTGATGCGAGGTGTATGGTGTAGGAAGAGGATTATAGGGTTAGACACGCCTAACAAGATATGAGAGATCACTTGGAATTTAATATGCCCTAAATTGAAAGACTTGTGCTATGACAATTCACTAGTCGAGGTGCCCAAGAATTTTTTGAGAATAGGTTATGTCTTGGTGCTATTGTTATGTACGTATGAATGTGGATATCCACCTAGTAGAGAGGCCCACTACACCTACCTCCTGCCTACCATTTTATGGTCCAGTAGCTGCTCCAATTTAAATGTTTAGCGCATGGCTTTCACAATGAGAACAAGTTGTTGTTGTGCCCATTGCAAGTGTTCCATGCTTATCACCAACTATAATCAAAATAAATTTTTTAAGTTTCTTATCAATGTTTTAATAATAACTATTGATTGCGTGGGACTATTATGTTTTAAAATACAAGGAGAGTGGTGGACTCTCTATGGAAATATGGTACCACTTCAGTGGTGCCAACTCACTAATTTTTTTTGACTAGGAAATTGATAATAATCTCCATCATTTTATCCTTGTGGGCAATATTTATATTATCTCCAAAAAAGATACCTATTCATGACACAACTTTTGCCAGTTCATTCAAAAGTGTGGGAAGGCTGTCAGGTTACAACCATAATTGTAGCCATGAAAATTACCATAACAATAAATATAATATTTGTTCTAAAACATGAAATGAAATAAATTTCATATAATAGCGGAGAGTAAGATGTTAAAACTTGAGGAGTTCAACTCATCTGATGAACATAACAGTATCCCTCATTGTCAGTATTCTTTAAATGAGTCCATGGAATGGGTATTAACTTCACATTTTGATTGACGAACTCGAATCCATCCAACGTTGTATACCATTTTTTACTATTATGAATAAAAGAGGGAAAATATCATAAAACAAAACTAGTGGTTGAACAAATGTAAATTATTTTGATGAATGCCCTAAATAATTATGAAAACATAAAAATCTTTTAACTATAAGAATAACATTATCGTGTATCACTATCAAAATCCTATAAAAATCAAAATACATATTTATTGCATAACAATGGGATGAGAGGTGGGGGTGAATTAATAGGATATGTATATTTTGCAAATAAAAAAAATCATTATAACGATGGTTGTTCGAGCTAGATATGGTGGTGGAAGAAATTCTCAATTAGTAGAGAAAGATCAACATTACAAATAGGAAGAGTTTATCTAGTATTGTCATATCCTCTGGTGACAGAAGCACAATTATCATAGATCATGCAACTACCAACAGTATGGATGGAGAATGGATATCATTATCACATATTTCCCCCATAGCATGAGGTAGCTTGTTAGCATTTTAACATCAATACAAAATGAATTCCAACTTTGAGGACAAAGTTTTCCCAAGAAGGGTGGCATGTTAGGATCCCACATCCTAACATTTATTAATTATATTATTAGTAATATAATTAATTATATTATTAATAATATAATTAATTATATTATTAATAATAATAAATAAATGATTTATTTATTATTATTATTAATATCATTAATTATTAATTTAATTATATATTTTATTATTATTGAAAAGTCATGATTAAAAAGTCTGTATATGATATGAGGGGAAGCCATATCAAATAATAAAAGGATTTTTTTTTTTATTATTTAATTTTTTAAAGGAAGGAGCCCCTTTATAAGTGGTAAAGTGATTCAAACCCTAAAAAGTGATTCTTTATAATTTAATGATATTTTATTTATTTATTTATTAAATATTTATTTAGAACCGCAAGGTTCTAACAAAGGCCCAAAAAAGGAAGGCTATAATAAATGATATCAATGCAAATTTTATTACCTTGGTTCCCAAGAAAGACGACAACAAATATTTTGATAATTTTTGTCCAATAAGCCTTTGTAATATGATTTATAAGATCATTTAAAAAATTATGGAAAACAAGGTTGAAGGGTATTCTAGAGTGTCTTATCTTAGAGGAACAAGGTGGCTTTGTTCAAAGTAAACAAAATTTTGATGGTATAATTATTGAGAATGAAAGCAATCAACATTTGCATTAGAATAGTGGTGATTAAATAGGACAATCAAGATGCAGTTTCAGATTTGGTTGAACTGCACCAACCACCTTGTCAACTACCCCTAACCACCTAACTTTGGATTAGCGCAAATTAAAGTCAATGCACGTAATAAAATATGAACATATGATTTAATAAATTTAGCTATGCACTATGAACTATGCTAAAATCCCCCTTTATTACATTATTTTAAAATACAAAGTGCATTGCGAAACAATTCAAATTTGATACGTGCAAGTGCCTTAGTTAAAATTATTTCAACCTATTCATCAATGGGAATGTATTAGAGTTGTATGTGGTGCTTAGGAACTTTATCTATAATGAAATGACATTGAGTGTCAATGTGTTTTATATGTTCATGAAATACTAGATTCTTGACAAGCTTCAAAACACCTTGGTTGTCGTAAAATAAATGGACTAGAATATTCTTGGGAAGACCCATACTTGAAAGAATATGATGTAACCATATCATCTTGCAAATTGCTCCATGTTTTGTACGATATTCTACCTCTGTAGATGATAAAGAAACCACCTACTACTTTTTACTATGCTAAGAGACGGGACCGGAGCCAAGATAAAAAAATTATCCAAAAGTGGATTTCCTATCATCAAACGACCCAATATAATTTGAGTTGATGTAACCTTGCAAGAAGAAGTTGTCATTATTATTATATTCCATACCATATTATGTACTGCCATCGACATAATGAAGAACTAATTTTGTTGCTTTCCAATAACTAACCTTTGGTTCTTGCATGAAACTTGAAATATAACTTATAGAAAAATTGATGTCTGACCTGGTTTTCGTCAGATATATGATACTCTCAATCAATTAGATATAGCGAGTACCATCTACATGTGGATATTTATCATATCATGATAACTGTAACCATATTTCTATTGGAGTTGCTTTGGACTTACAATAAGTCATGTGATAGTTCTCAATTAAGGTCTTGGCATATTTTTTTTGTGTCACTCTGATATGATTCTTCTTCTGTACCACTTCTAAACCAAGATAATAATGAATAAGCCCTAGATCTATCATATCAAATAATTTTTTCAAGTCATGTTTCACTATACCTATCAATTTATCTGAACTTCTAGTTATAATCAAATCATCAACATAGAGTACTAAGATCACTATATCAGAACAAATTTTCTTGATATAGAGATTAGCATCCAAAGGACTTCTATTGAATCCATGCTACAATAGGTGACTATCCATTTTGATGTACCAAGCTTGTGGAGCTTGTTTAAACCCATACAAGGGTTTAGCCAACTTGTAAACTTTTTTCTCTTGGTCTTCAACCAAAATCCTTCTGGTTGAGTCATATACACTTCTTCCTATAGATCACCATTTAAGAAGTCACTTTTGGCATCCATATGATGTAGCTTCCATTCGAACTGAGCTGCCATAGCACAAAGTATACGAATGGCAGTCATTCTAGCTGTGGGTGCAAAAGTCTCTTCATAGTCATTGCCTTCTTTCTATGCATTAACATTCACAACAATGTGGGGATTATGCTTATCTATCATTCCATACTATTTATACTTCACTTTGTATACCCATTTACAACCAATGGGCTTATTTCCTGAAGGCAGATCAACTAGCTTCCAAGTGTTATTTTTATGAGAGACATATGTTCTGCATCCATAGCATCCTTCCACTAAGGCTCACTAAGTGAATTTTGAACTAAAGTAGGTTCATCCTCATCCAATGAAGTCATATAAACCTTTTCATCATCCACATCCATATATTATTCTTTATAGTCCTCTGCATCTGCAAAAAGTTCATCAAATTGTTGGTAAAGCTCATCAATCTCTTAAGTTGATGCTTCTAATCTCATTTTTTGAGTCATACTACATGTACAAGATCGATATAGAGTTATATTGGAGGTATAGTGATGCAGGAGCATCTGGTGGCAACAGAGAAATCTTGCATCAACAAAAAAAATTCTAAGTGTTTTCCTTGATGTCGCGATATCGCGATAGAGAAAAGTGTTGCAATGTCGCGACATGTTGCGTTTTCATGACTCAGGAAGGAGAGAGAAGGCACGAAGCAAAAATGTCATGATTTCACAACATGTCATGAAATCATGACCAAAAGAAGACAAGAAAGGCGCAGAGCAAAACCGTCGTGATTTCGCGACATGTCACGAAATCGTGACCGAAAGAAGACAAGAAAAGCGTGAAGAAAAAATGTCACGATTTCGTGACATGTCACGAAATCACGACCAAAAGAAGACAGGAAATGCCAGAGAAGAAAATGTCACGATTTCGCGACATGTCGCGAAATCGCGATCGAAGGAGCAGAAAGAAATCAAGGAAGGAAACTATCACGATATCATGACATGTCGCATTTTCATGACCAAAATACAAGAGAAGGTGCAAGAGAGAAAAGTGTTGTGATATCGTGACATGTCGCATTTTTGCGACCAAAGGACGAGAGGAGGCACAAGAGAGAAAAGTGTCGTGATATCGCGACATGTTGCATTTGCACGACCAGAAGACGAGGGGAGGCACAAGAGAGAAAAGTGTCATGATATCGCAACATGTCACATTTTCATGACTCAAAAAGGGCAGGAAGGCAGAGAATCCAAAAGTGTCACGATATCACATGTCGCATTTTCGTGACTCGAAGAGGGCAGGAAGGCAGAGAAGCCAAAAGTGTCGTGATATCACGACATGTCGCATTTTCACGACTTGAAGAGGGCAGGAAGGCAGAGAAGCCAAAAGTGTCATGATATCGTGACATGTCACATTTTTGTGACTCGAAGAGGGCAGGAAGGCAGAGAAGCCAAAAGTGTCGCGATATCGCGACATGTCACATTTTCACGACCAAACAAAAGAAAAGAAAGGGCAGGCGATTACAGGAGCTATTACAGAGGAAATTTTTGAGCGGTGGGTATACCGAACATCATCATTGATTGATAGGTAGACAGAGTCTATAGTGGTAGCACTGAACAACACATGGCACCAAGGTGCAGTGGAAGCAGACAAAGATCAAGAGTCGGAAAGAAAGACGTTTTGAAAGCCAAGACAATGAAGAGGCACGAGAAATGAAATGAAGGGTCAGAAAAGGGAAATGGAGAGTCATGCCAGAGATTTTAAAAGGGGAAGCGAAGGCATGCACAAGGGTCAAAAAAATGATTGAGACAGTGTTGTAGACGTGAAGGCAAGAGGGTCATTCTGGACCTGTTTAGGCTATTTTTTCTTCCAGATTTGGAAATGCTGTAATGTAATTAAAAATAAACTACCTTTCGGGATAAAGGAGTTTATTTTGCAGACTACTACCATTATTGTAATTTTTTTTTAAGTTTAATTAATGAGAATTTGAGAACTTGGGAAGAGCGATTTGTGGCTCCCCATCATATAGTCATTTTTGAATCTCTCATTGTGCTAGTATACGATTTTGGAACATTTTTCTATGGGGTTGGAGTCTCTTTATTAGGCTCCTCTTCATACAGGTATACAACTGAAGATGTGTTATTTGATGTGAAAGCTTCATTAAATACCACATCTCTACTAGTGTGAGTTTTCTTGGTTTTAGGATCTATCAAATGATATCCCTTGGAATGCTCATCATAAATAAGAAAAATACACTGCAAGGATTTCTCATCTAAATTATTTCTCTTCTATTTTAGAATGTGCATGAATGCCTTACACCCAAAAATATTGAGATGATAAATGGAAATTTTTCTACCACTCCATGATTCTTGTGGAGTCATTCCATTAAGAGCTTTTGTGGGTGCTCTATTCAGGAGGTATGTTATTGTACCGACATCTTCTACCCAATACTATTGCTCAATATGTGCCCTTGTTATCATACAATGAACCATTTTCATGATGAAGTGATTCCTCATTTTAGAAAATTCATTTTTCTAAGAAGTATAGGTTGTTGTAATCTATATCTTAATCCCATGTTCACTAAGAAATGAGGAAACTTCTTTCGAAGTATATTCCCCCTCTGACCTGAGTAAAGGGTCTTAATGGAACATCCTGATTCCTTCTCAACAAGTTTATTAAACTATTGAAAATACATAAATGCCTCTGACTTCTGTTGCAAAAATAAAAACCACATCTTTCATGAGTAGTCATCAATGAACAACTAAAAATACCTCTTTCTCCTATAACTATTTGACATAGGAGCATACAAATCAGTCAACTCCAAAGGTTTTTTGCTCATGAAGAGCTCACCTCAAAGGGTACTTGATGTTGCTTCCTTTCTAAGCAATCCGAGAAAACAAGAAAAGTGGATAAAAGGTTGGGAAGACCTTTCATCATCTCATATTTACTTAACTCAAGTAAATATCCTAAACTTAGATGTCCATATCTCTTATGCTAAAGAGAAGTGGCTTCCTTTATGTTGACTTCCATGGACACATGAGATGTATAATTGGCATCTAAAGTAAACATGCCATGCTTTTAGGAACCTATAGCAACATGCTTTCCCTTCCTGGTGATGAAACATTGCTTCTTGCCATCCTCAACTCTAAAATCAATAACCATATTTTTATCTAAGATCTGAGGGACTAACAACAATTTTTTTCCAATCTAGGAATATAGAGAACTTTCTCAATCTGATATTTTCCATTTGGAAGAGTGACAAAAACATCTCCTTCACCTTAGAGTCAATAGGTCTTATCATCAACTATTATAACAAGTTTGCCTTCCTTTACCTCAAATATTTTAAATCATAGTTTATCACTAGTCATGTGTTTGTTGGCTCCAAAATCAATATACCAAACAAGATCCTTCTACTAAGAAGATGTGTGAGTCATGAGTACCTTGTGTGCTCTCTTAGAATATGAGTCTAATTCATCATAAGAAAAATTTACTTTGGGTTGCTTATGATTCTTCTGTGGTTTGTGTTTGCCCTTACCATTTTTATTTTGATCTTTGTCATGGGGTTGTTTATTATTAAACCAACACCTATTGGTGTTATGGTTATCCATATCATATGATTTTGCAATACTTATTTTCTTTTTGTTGAGGTTTTTTCCATTTTGAATCTTTGGAAGAAGATCCCCCCTTCTAAAAGTTACCTTATCTTTTGGACCCTTTTTTTGAGTAAAGGGCATTATCTGTCACTTCATCTCTTTGAAGCTGATTTGCCTCCTCATTTTGAATTAAATTTAAAAACTCCACAAAAGTAACTTGTCTCATGGACAATTGAATAGATGTTATCAATGTCTTGTAGGAATCTGGAAAATATCTCAAAATGGCTGAATTCAAGAGCATATACTCTACTTTTTCTCCCAAATCATTCAACTTGGCTTTCAATTCTTCCACTCTGCATAGGAACAATTCTTCTGATTCACTAGACTTCATACTAAGAGTATGAATTTGAGATTGAAGGTTAATAATATTGGACTAATTCTTCCCTTAATAGATGGCAACTAGTGCATCCCAAGCATATTTACTAGTTTTAGCATCACAAATGTGAGGCTGTATCTCATCAGTAGTAGCAAGTATGATAAACATGAGGGACCTTCTATTATTTTTGTCATAGTCATCTTGATTTGTACTTGTTGTTGTAGGATATTTTGTAGTGCCAGTCACTACATTCCATAAATATTCAACCTGAATAATGGCTCTCATATTTGTCTTCCATGGTGCAAAATTGGAACCTTTGAGCAACTGTGAATCTAAAAGAAATTTGTGAACAAAGGCCATTGTGAAGGTTCCTTATCTCACCAAAAAAAAATTCTTTTATCTATACTTACAAAGAGTACGTGAAAGGGAGTTCACTAAAATTGATGGTACTTGCCTCAAAATCCTTTCTAAAAAGGATGATGAGTTGGAGTAGTTTAAGCCAAGCAATAAGAATAAATTAGGGTATATAATGGAGTGAATATCAAAAAATTGGCTTTCCTTATTTCTCCCCAATGATTTATAGAGAACAATAGCTAATATTTCATTTTTGTAGCTATATTAGGTGTTAGATACATTATCCCAAAGCACGACAACATTACTTGTAAGTGTGGGCTAGAGGTACCGTATATATCAAATGTTGTTGTGCAATAAATTGCACAAATAGGTGTAAAATTTGGGGTCTTATTTATTTTTGAGTTTTAAATTATGATTAAAATGACAAAAATAGGAAATTAAATTCAATAAACAATCACAAGTTCCCACAAATTTTAACTATAGGTTTCGGTTTCCACCAAAAATGCACCTATTTACAATGCTAATTTTTTTAAGATGTCGGTTTCCACCGAAAATGCACCTTTTGTTACAACAATTTTTGCAAAATATTTGAGATTTTTGTTTGCAAAAATGATATTCAAGTCCACAATTTCCCCCTTTGTGTTAGAATTTTGCAAGAAAAAATAATGCTTTTATCCCCCTTTTTGTTGTAAAATAAACAACATTTGAAAATTTTTGGTGTACTCGTTTTATTTATCAGGAATGAAAATAGATTTAAAAATAATAATAATGGGGATTATATCCCACATGCAACCGACGACTGCCCTAGCATTGGGATAAAACCAACCAAGCGCAGAGATATTTTTGACTACCTTCAGGTAGTTGGAAAGAGATAAAGTTTTACCACCCTCCAACAAATAATTTCCACGTTGCCATAGACCATGTTAGCATACAAGTTGACACCACGTGTCATGCTTTGGTCCATGTCCTCGATCCACATGCAACCTATTTGTCTCAACATACGTGCAAAGATGCAAAATACTCGGTTCACATGTGCAAAGATTATCCTCATCGATTTGTATGCTTGATCTTCATGTAGAATAGTATCCACATGCACTGTAATAGTCATATGGGTCTGCATGTAATGATCTTCATGAGTGGATCTGTGTGAGTTTCACTTCTTGAACTTTGCATTAGTTTGACTTTCTATAGTTGTGCACATCAGCTTTCAGATTCTTCCTTCCTGTGCATTAGAGGATACGCTCGGAGTGAAACAAAATATCACTTTGCCCATTAGCATATGTTAATGCTCTGATACTATATTAAGAATTGAAGTAATCAACTTTGCATTATAATAGTGGTGATTTAATAGGACAATCAAGATGTAGTTTCAAATTTGGTTGAACTACACCAACCACTTTGTTAACTACCCCTAACCACCTAACTTTGGATTAGCGCAAATGAAAGTAAATGTGTGTAGTAAAATATGAACATATGATGTAATAAATTAAGCTATGCACTATTCTAACAATAATTATTCCACAAGAGGCTATACATTCTCTTCATTACATGAAAAAACCAGGTATGCTTTTGAAATTAGATATGAAGAAAGCATATGATAGGGTTAACTAGAATTTTCTTTATGTTATTCTGAGAAAGTTTTACTTTTATTATAGTTGGTGCAAGTGGATTAAATGTTGTTATAGCACTACAAAATTTTCTACTTTTATCAATGGTTCTCCTGCTAGGTACTTCAAGTCATCTTGTGGAATTCATCAAGGTGATCTTATTTCTCATTATATATCCATTATTCTAGTGGAAGCACTAGGGAGAGCATTTTCAAAGGCAAAAATGGAAGAAAAAATCAATGATCTTCAAGTTACAAAAAATGGTCCCTTTGAATCTCTTCTCCAATTTGTTGATGATACTTTTCTTTTGGGTCATCCCTTAGTCAATGAGGCCATGGAGTTCAAATCAATTTTATCATGTTATGAGAAGGCTACTAGATAGTTGGTATATACTTCAAAATCCATTTTTTTTATTAATACTACCCTAGATTGACAACAAATTATTGTGAATATTTTAGGGTTTATAATTGAAAATTTTCGATCAACCTACTTGGGTATTCCTTTGTATAATAAAGAAAATAAAAATGAGATTTGGATATCTTTTCTGGATAGAATGAAAGCTTGTTTGGCAAGTTGTAAAGGTAAGTTATTATCCATGGTAGGAATGCTACAACTCATAAATACTACTTTGTAATCCATTCCTATTTATATGATGTCACTTTCAAGACTACCAATAGGTATCACATCAAAAATTGATAAAATTCAAAGAGACATTCTATGCAAAGGTTGTGAGGAAAAAAGTAGGTTTCCTCTTTGTAGGTGGGATAGGGTTTGTAAATAAAATAATATTGGATGATTAGGCTTGTAAAATTGTAGACTTATGAATATCGCATTAGGAGCAAAGCTTGGATGGAGATTATTCAAATATTAAGGAAAACATTGGACAAAAATATAACTTCAAAAATATATAGGTTCTCTTGATGCAATGAAATTATTTAGGAAAATAAATTTACCCAAAGGATCATTAGAATGTAAATTCATATTAAAGAGTTTACAATTGATAAAGAAACATATTATATGGTCAATCAATGAGGGGAGTTATGCAAATTTTTGATTTGATTCTTGGATGAAGCCTTATCCTCTTATTTTTGAATCAAAATGGAAACCATTGGCTCAAGTGTGCCTAGCATGTAAAGGTACAAAGTTTAAATATTATATTAATATAAGCAAAAACTCTAGATCGTGAATTTATTTTAGTAACCTAGTTGAAGGAGAGGAACTCAAAAAATTTGCAGATGAACTTCAAAATATGCTTTGAGAGTTTTATTTGCCAAATTTTAAATGAAAGGATGAGTTGGTTTTGGATTTATCAAAGGATGGTGGATACTCAATCAAGTTGGGATATGAGGATTTAGAACAATCAAAATTTCCTTCTCCCAAATATTTTCCTTGGAAGAATATTTGATCATTAGATGCTCTCCCTAAGGCCTCAACATTTCTTTGGTTAGTAGTTCAAAGTAAGATTCTTATGGGAGAGAGTCTACAAAGAAGAGGATATTATGAAACCTTCAAATGTGTGTTGTGTGAGAAGGATTTAGAAATATCTACTTCTTCATTATCCATTTACTCACACCATATGGGGTTATTTTAAAAATATATACGAAATTATATTGGGTAGCTCCATCAATATTGAAAGAGTTGATAAAATATTGGATAAATTATATTAAAACTAAATCATTATGTATTCTTTGGAGGATTGGTCCTACTATTATTTGTTAGAATTTATGGCTTGAAAGGAATAATAGATATATATATATATATATATATATATATATATATATATATATATATATATATATATCATGCCCAAGTTTGGAATCATATTAGTGCTTCTCTTGTAGAATATCTACAAATATGGTGCTCATAATGGGAAGTCTCAATTGCAGAAAAAGAGGTGTTAATAATTTGGCTATAGGATTTAAACACACATGGAAGAGTCATCTACGACAACAAAAATAAAATAAAATATCTACTTCGATCTATGGTAAAATGGAAATGTCCAAAAATTGGGTTTATCAAAATTAGTTTTGATGGTGCTTCTAAAGGAAATCCAAGAAAATCTCAAGAAGGTGGTGTTTCTAGAAATAGTGAAGGCAAAATTCTCCTCAGTTATTCAAAATCATATGGAACTTCAACTAAAAACTATGTAGAGGCTAGGGAACTTCTTACATAGATTAAAATTACATAGTATTGATGTGGACAATTTAATAATTAAAGATGTTTTAAGATAATTAAAAACTTCTCCAAATCCTTAAAATATTTGAATATAATAAATTTTGAAATGAAATTTTTTAAATAATTATGTATCAATTTAAAATTTTAATTAATTATATGAAATTGAAATAGGTATTATCGATATTCCAATAATTAATAATTGTGTATCTCTTCTATTTTAACATTAAAAAATTTAATCAATTGATCTAATGCCATGAAATTTATTTTAAAATTATTGTTATTAACTATAAAATAGCGAACAAAAATTCTAATACCTTTTTTCAAAATGGCTTACTAAAATGACTGAGTTTTTTAATTGAATTTTTCTAGACATCATTTGATTGTGTCAATAGAGTTCATATTTATTTTTTAAAATTATTATAAAATAACCAATTCAATTTTTTTCTTAAAAGGCCTTATTAAAATGATTGAGAATTTTTAGTTATATTTCTAGACATCATTTAATTGTGTCAACCACATTATTTTTTAGTTTTTAAAATTATAAGATAAATATTAATATAATCTAATTATAAAAATTGATTGTAAGAATATCAACCTTTAAAATTATAAGATAAATATTAATATGATTTTATTATAAAATTGATTTTAAAAACATCAACCTCGTATTAGACATGTCATCTAAAGAGAAAATAAATTAAAATTAAAAAAAAACATATAAATTTTTTTGTAACTAATTATTTATAAAATATGCAAGTTTTTTGATGAGAGTTGGTGTATTTGAATCTGTCCATGGCAAGTCAGGGCTTGGATCGAGTGGAAGGACTATTTTTGGAGAGTTTGATTGTGATTTGTGAATGTTGAAAAGGAAGAAGGGCCCTGTAGGTGACCATGGAGGTGGGTCCCTAAGTTTTTGGATATCCCTTTTTACCAGGTATATTTCTTTTGCCTCAGTTGTTGCAAATGGTTATAGGTCTTGCAACCCTAGTGCTCTGTTTGATCTATCCCCATCCTATAATAAGTTTGTTATTCCGAATGAGCTGATGTTTGTCGCCATGGAGGAAGGCTCATGGAATTGGGTTTGTAAACTCCAAGGGGGTCATCCAACTATTTATGCCTTAAGGATATGGTCTTTAATCAAGTGGAAACCCAAAGGGTCTTTGGATATTATGGCAGTTTCCAATATATATATTTTTAATCAAACTCAATTATGAAGAAAACTCACAACGTATCCTTGGGGGAGGGCCTCAGTTCTTTGACAAAAGGGGGATCTTACTATGAAAATGGGGGCCAAATGTTAATCCAAGGACTCAAAAAGTTAATATGGTTCCTCTTTGGGTTAGGCTCCCAGATTTGCCTTTCCACTTTTGGCATGAAGATATATTGTGAGGTATAGCTAAAGTTGTTGGGGATTTAATCTTGATCGATTCTACAACTTGAGCCAATTTGAGAATGATTTTTGCTAGGATGTGTGTAATGGCAAAATCGGAGGTGGATTTTTCAGACCATATTGATCTCATTTCCAACTAGGGTTCCTAGACCCAATCCATAGTTTATGAGAATAGACCTATTAGATGCTTAGTCTATAGTAGTTTTGGTCATTCCTCTAGTGCATGCCCTAAGGGAATTTAGAAAAAAATGGAGACTCTTAAAAGGGATCCTTCCAAGCAGAACTAGGCTAAGAATCAACTAGTGGTGTCTCAGGGTCATAGCCAAAGCATAGGGTCCATGGTGAATTTTATGTTGAATCCCATTCATATTGAGCATGAGGACCTGGTTGCAGGGGATAGGATGATGGATGAGTTGGTGGAGGTTGATATTAGTAATATAGGAGTTGAAGTTGTGAAGAATCTGGATAGTTCCTATAGTGGCTATTTTCATCCTGACCTCGCTATTTTGAAATCTAAAACTCCTATTCCTCAAGAGTTCCTTCAAAATTATTTTCTTGGATTAAATTCTCATGTAGTGGTTCAAGAGGAGCATGGTGTTCCTCAAGATGTAGCTGAGGGTGGTTCTCCCCATTTGAAGTTTGTGATGGAGTCTAGTTCTCCTCTAAAGGCTATGGTTTCTAAAAAATAAGTTCAGTCCCCTCTCCTTGGGGATGGAGCACCAAGGGTAATATATTCTCAGCCTAAAAATAGAAGCAGTTAGAAAGGCCAGTCGGATTTGGGGGTAAAAAGAAATATTGGAAAACTACCCAAGTTTTGGGTAGCAGATATAGGGGATGCAAATGATCTTCAATTCTTGTTGAATATTAAAAAGGATAAAGAGACAAAAGGTAAACAACTTCAGCTTGATTAATTTTGTCAATCCTCCTAGTATCCTAAGGGGGAAATAGTATCAACTCTCATAAATAAAGATTTAACCTTGGGCTAGTAAATGCGAAATCAGTTTTAGTTTTGAGTGGAAGTTGGGCTTTTGGTTTTTTATCTCTAGCTTCCAAAAGGGGTCCGTTTGTCTCAGCTAGAATGAATCAAATAATTCTTCTATGTTTTTTGGTGGGTGTCCCATCCCTAGTATTAATCCAAATTACTTCATCAAGAATGGGATGGATTTTATCTCTGAGTTGAGTGGTAGTTTTTTGGGTGCAAAATCGGTGTAGTTTTCTGTAATGGTTTTGATTATTTTTGTCTGGATAGTATTTTAGATTTTATTTACCTATTCTTGATCCATTTAAATGCTTTTTAGTTTTGATATTTGTGTCGGATTCTATCCTAGCTAGATGGCATTCTGTTTTCAAATTTTAAAATTTTCTATTGATGTAAATATTGTATGTTAGCTCTTTGGTTGGCAGCTTAATATTTGGTTAAAGTGTTTCATCACCTTTTTGATGATTTCTACACTTTGTCAAAAGGTCTGGAGACCCTTTTAGAACTCCTTCATCCATTTAATAAAAAAACTCTTAAAAAATGAATATTTATTATTAATAAAGATTTTTTATTTTACTTTTTATAAAAAAATAATAATAAATATATGTTACCTTAATAATTGTAATCCAAGTGATGCTTATCTGAATTCTAAATAAACAACTAAAAAATAGTATGTTCATAGTTTTAAGTGATAACAAGGAATATATGTTGCTTTGCATCATAGATAACAAAATTAAGGAGATAAAATAAAATGATTAAAACAAAAACTGTTATCTTCATTATTATATATAGAGAGGTTTTGATGGGGTCCTCAAATGAATTATAAAAATAAAAGTATGTTAATTTACACATAGATAATGCAATAAATTAGATAAAATAAAATAATTAAAAGATAAATCATTATCCTCAATTTATATATTTTTACTATTATGGTAAATGAGGTTTAGACTAGGTCCTCAAACCAATTATAAAATTTTTCTTCCTTAGTAAAATGTTTCACATCAAATAATTAAATCAAGCTATACAACCCTTTTGGTGTCACTAAGATTTGAATATTGATGTGGGATGGGTCATCCATATGTCTCAACTATTGAACCCCTCATTGGTAGATTTGCTTATACTTAATAAGCTTATAATATTTTTAGGGTATATTAATTCACAAAATAATAAAATAAATAAAAATACAATGATTAAAATAGAAAATATGTTATTTGCCCTTGTTTTGCTTTGCCCAATATAATGTGTCCTTTTAGAGGATTTTGAGAATTTTTAAATCTTCCAAATGTTGGGGCCTTTAGTGGATCCAGAGCATATCTAGATTTTTTTGATGTTGGATTTTATTTATCCAAAGCTAGGGAAGGTGGGAATATCCTATTTTGTTTTACGCTCAAAACCAAACTCGGGGAGATTTGCATGGTTCTTCATTTTGGGTCTCTTCTCTATGATGTTGATGGTTTTTTGTTGGATACAGATCTAAATCCGTTGGACAATCCTATTTTAGTCCTATATTCCTAGTTCATGTTGTATTCCTACTGCAGTACTAATTGTCTTAGACTTAGTTTATGGTATTCAAGTCTACAATAAGTGTTGTAGTGAGCCCCCTTCCCCTTGCAGTTGAGGTGGAAATTTTTCAATTTAGTCGTTTTGAATTTCTTGACTCAAATGCATGTTCCCCCATCCTAGAGAAGTTATACAATTCCATTGTTTAGAATTATATTTGAATATAGCATTATAAATAGATAGATAGATAGACTTACTTTACCTTTAATCCTTTATTATAGTGCATTTTCAATAATATATTTAAATTCATCCAAAAATTACAAACTAATTAAATAAAAATTAAATTGTACAACAATGAATAATCAATATTTAAAATGAAACATTAAAATTAAAATTAAAATTTAAAATTTATTATATATCATTAATAAATACTAAAACTTGTTTGGAAGGCGAGGAACGCCCACATTTTTTGGGATAAAGATTTTTCTTCTCATATTTTGAGTTCTCGCATTTTGGGGAAGACTGTGGAGAATGTTTTGTGTGCCTATTCGAAGTCAGAGATTCTGAGGCTTCCATCCTCAGTGAATTTTTGGTTGAGGAAAGTCTTGGCTTTGGGAACGTGGATCACCCTCCTCCAATGTTCGATCCTAGGAGTATAGTTTTTTGGACCCCTCCACCTGCGGGTTGGTTTAAATTGAATTTTGACAGGGTCTCTAAAGGTAATTTCATGTTGGCTAGAGCAGGAGGGGTCATTTGTGATGACAAAGAAATCTTCGTCCTTGCCTACGCTGAACCTATTGGAGTGAATTCTTCTCAGGTAGCTAAAGTGAGGGAAAATTTCTTAGGGTTGTCCATTTTAAAATATTTTGGTTTCAACAAAGCTATAGTTGAAGGTAATTGATTAAACATCATCAGAATGCTCAACGGCTCCTGCCACATCAATTGGAGAGTGACTAATTTAATCGATGAGATAGTGGGTATGTCTCATGCTTTAGAGGTGATTCAAATTTGGCATATTTTCAAAGAAGTAAATTTGATTATAGAT
The DNA here is from genome assembly GCA_028583015.1 of Wollemia nobilis. Lineage (NCBI taxonomy): Eukaryota > Viridiplantae > Streptophyta > Pinopsida > Araucariales > Araucariaceae > Wollemia > Wollemia nobilis. The sequence goes on from JAQPPZ010001125.1 coordinate 13,345,868, forward strand.
TTAATGGCAAATATGGGGGTAAATCTCTAGGGATTTACGGTGTGGTAGAGGGATTTCCCTCCTGAGATCATCAATCGTGTCCATAATGATGTTCATTAAATGGTGGTTGGTGGTTGGTGCTTTCTTGCTGGGGTGGATGGGGTTTTGGAGTAATAGCCATAGAGGGTGGATAGCTGGTATTCTTCCCCATGGCACTTTTGAAGTGCCCATTTTCAAATTCCAAGTTCCAAATCTCACCCGCCTTTGCACCTTAGTTGTCAGGAAATGTTCCAAAGCTTCCCAATCTTCCTTTGGAAGGTGCTCTCTACCCAAAGTTCTCCTTTCGTTTTTCATTCTAGGTATGGTCTTTAGTTTGTGGACTAGTCTTGGGTTGTTCCACGGGTGACTTTTCCCATATGATTTAAGTTTTGGTGGCTTCTTATCCATTTGAGTTGTGAGGTAGGTCCAGGGGATGGCGAATTTACCTTTCATCGAGATTGGTTCTCATACTTTCTTCTATGGAATTCATACCTTGGAATGTCCACCTATTTTATGTTACCTTTGAGACAATTGTTTGCAAGGTGTTATTTTTCCTTTACTCCACCTTTTTGCTACCTTTCCTTCTTCTCACCAGATGGTGGAGTGGTAGGGGTTCGTCATCCGGGTCAGGTGTCGGGTGGCAATTTTTCTTCTCCCTTCAATCTTAAAAGTTGGCCCATGTCCATAGTGGGATTTTTGAGCTCCTTATGGTTTTTGTGTTCTTGTTTTTTCCCATGCATACTCTCCTCCCTTATGTATTCAAGCAAAGAAGTTCTAGTATTCTCGGTGCTCATGAGATTATGGTAGTAAGTTTTAGCATCTTTGAATTTGATGACTTTGCTTGGTATGGTTTTGATAAGATGGTGTTTATATTCTCAAGTTGATTTTGGGGCCTTTTATGCTATGCTGTGTGTGTGAACGTATTCCTTATGTATTCTTTCCTAGTCTCCCTGTGTGATTTGTAGTTGGTACTTTTACTTGGTGTCTTATGTCCTAAATGAATATGGGTAAACCTCGAGTTTGTAATTGTAAGTCTAAGTAGTCCAAATCAAAGGTGGAACCTGCATATTTTTTCGATGAATGATGATGTTCTATCCATTTTGGAGGTGGGGGGTTTGTTGGCCTACGTCCAGAAATTCCATGGCCATAATCGTGTTCTCTTTAAGTGGATGGTTGTTACTTGGAAGGAGGGATGTTTTTGTGTTGGGTCGTGGTCGTTCAAGGTCTTGACATAATTGATCAGTCACACCACTGGGTTGGAGTTAGATGGTGAGTTTCATAATAGGGGAAGACACTCATTATTAAAAGATATTAGTTTCTTTTTGGATGAAGATGAATTCCTATCGAGAATTCAAAATGGTTTTAGTGCTAATGCCTTATCTGCACCATGGAATAAGGTGGTAAAGGTGTTAATGGATTTCTTCACATTGGATTACTTGTATGATATTATTAATTATTTTCATGCCATTTTTCTCAATCACCTTCAATGACATTTGTGGATGAACATCCCTTTGTTCCTTTTAAATTCAATGTGTAAATCAATGTTGGTTGTGCAAGGTGGGTGGGGCCAGGTTCTCCTACACCAGGGCTTGGCTCTGTTGGTGTTTGAATATGCTAATTTTGATAATGGGATAGCATTGTATGAGATTTTGAAGACTTTGATCTCTCTTCCCATCTCTTCATTTAGTGATACCTTGTAGGTTTTGAAAAGTTTGAGTTCGAAATCAGAGGATGTGTACTCCTTCTCCTTAGGATCAGGTTTGAAAAAATTGTCTTACAAAGAGTTTGTTTCTGCAAAAGTGATGTGGGGTTTAGCGGTAAGAAATTCTCCCACTAAGGTTGGGAAGAACTCTCTAGTGTCTGCTTTTGCTTCTCCAGATGTGGAGAGTATTTCCATGGGTGTTAAGGTGGAAAGTGGTGGTACTCACAAATCTATTTGGCTTATTGGTAAAAGGAGAAATTTGGTAGAATCTTCCCCCATTTCCAAGGTGGATGATGTGGGTGATGTGGTGAAGGTTATTTCTAGATCTTCCAACAAATATAGGTTGGTGGTTGATGTGTAGTCTCTGGGTGAAACTGTATTTAAGAAAAGTGCTATCCTCCACAGTATTCGCCTGATGAAAATCAAGAAACATGCGGTTTGGAGCTATATTAAGATGGCCTTGAATTATGCTAATGAGGAAGACCATATTTCTAGAAATATTATTAACAAATTCAATTCAATGATGTAGAACCATCTCGGTTCTCTCACTGGTCGATTCATTTGGATTTTTCTTGGGTTCATGGGCTCCTTCTTCTCTGTGTTTGTTTGCTGTGTTTTTTCTATTTTCTTTTTATATTTCTTATGTGCTTTTTAAAATGTTTTGGAGTCCCTTTCAAAACTCTTTTTTCTCTTAATATTACCAAAAAAAATAAATACTAAAAACTATGTAACAATAATTTAAAAAATAAAAAAAATAAATAGAGACCTTACTCTTTCTTACTACCACTTAGGAGTTTTCTTCTTCCCTATAAAGTAAATACACTAATTAACATTTTCCTACCTCTTTTTGTGGATAGTTCCAATGCACATTTTTCCTTGGCAGACAAATTTTAGATGGGGCAATTATGGTACATGAACTCCTCCACTCAGTTAAAAAGAGTGGGCAGGCAACATTCTTCCTCAAGTTGGATGTAAGCAAGGCTTACAATAGGATATCATGGCAATTTTTATTCTACATCCTAAGGAAATTTGGTTTTAGTGAAATATGGGTGGGGCTCATAGAGGCTTGCATTTCTTCTGCCTGCTTCTCTATCCTAGTTAATGGCTCTCAAGCAGGGTTCTTTTAGTCGTATCATGGTCTGCACCAATGTGACCCTCTATCCCCTTTCCTTTTCATTCTCATGGTGGAGGCACTTGGTTGTTCGATTTCCTGTCAGAGCTTTGATTTTGGTCTTAGGTCAAAAATCCCCTACCCACCGATCTCTAACCAGTAGTTTGCAGATGACACCCTTCTCTCTTTTGAGGTATCGGTGTTCCATGCAAGGGATGTGAAGTCTATTTTGGCAAGCTATGAGAAGGCTACCAGGAAATAGATAAATTTTGAAAAAGCTTCAATTATTTTATTAATACTCCGAAAAGCTGACAAAGGAGAATAACTAGCATTTTAAATTGTCGTATTTATTCTCTCCTGACCACTTACTTGGGGCTCTCCATTTTTTTTGGCCACATTAAGGATGAGTTTTGGACCTCGATTTTTGAAAGAGTCCAACACAAATTAGCATCTTGGAAAGGGGCGTTACTTAGTCAAGCGAGGAAGGTGGTGCTAGTCCAAAGCACCTTGTAGAGCATCCCCATCTATTTTTCTCTCTTTCCTTTACCATCTAAGGTGGCCACCAAACTAGATAGCATCTACAAATCCTTCCTATGGGCGGGTCCTAAGTTAAAAGGAAAATTTCACCTTGTTTTGTGTGAGCAAATTTGTAAGAGGAAGAGGCAAGGGGGTCTCAATCTCAAAAATGTGGCCGTGATGAACAAAGATCTTGTGGAAAAACTTGGGTGGAAAGTTGTGAATTATAACATTCTTTGGTGTAATATTCTTATTTTTTAGCAGATTTTCTTCCTAGTGGGGGGTTGGCCTTCTGGAATAGCCTCATCAAATCTTGCAAGTTTATCAAGTCTTGTTGCAGTTGGATTATTGGATGTGGTGAGGTGGTTAATTTTTGGGATTAAATTTAGGCCAGGGAAAGTCTCTTAGGGGATGATCCATGGTACGCCTCTCTTGTTGCTCATTATAGAACCCATGGGATTGAAAAGGTGGTATACTTTATTAATATCCAATATGGATGTAGATTTTAGTCTCCTTCCCTTCCAGAGTTGGTCATCGATGCTGATGTAAGATTATGGCATGCTTTATTGTTGGAGTTGAGGCTTATTATGGTATGTAATATTTTAACAAATGATAGCTTGGTGTGGATGGGGGACCCATATGGGTCATACTCAGTTAAATCTGCCTACATTGCTCTTAGCTTAGTGGAGGAAGATTTTTTTTCTATAAATCAAATTTGGTTAAAAAATATTATGCCAAAGATTAATATTTTCTATTGGTTTGGTGTGCAAAACAAAATCTTTTTGATCAAAAATATTCTCAAGAGGAGGATATGCTTGGTCAACAAGTGCTATTTATGTAATAATGATTGGGAATCGATGAATCATATTTTACTCAACTGTCATAGTGCATAGAAGATTATGGCTTCCATTCTCTCTTGGTTGGATGTTTCATGGGTGTTTCCTAATTTCTTAATGGACTATGTCATCCCATGGAAGTCACCCTTTCTTTCTTCTTAACTTAATTTTTTTAAAATTTCTCCTCCCACACTCCTTGTGGGGAGTGTAGAAGGAAAGGAACTCAAGGGTATTCAAAGAAGTGGAAAATAATATCACCCAAATTAGTCTCAATATTCTATGGAAGGTATCGTAAAATGTGTCTTTGGCTCTCAAAAATTTGAATCCTTTAAATTTAATTTCGGTGCTCTCCCTAAGTGAGCGATTGTTTGAAGAGTGACTTGGTTTTGTACTTTTAGCCTACCCCCCTCTAGCTCCTAACCTAAGGAGGGAATTTTTTGGTCTCTGCCACCAATTAGGTGGCTCAAAATTAACTTTGACGGTGCCTCCAAAGGCAACCCTAGATTAGCTGGCATGGGTGATGCAATAAGGGATAGCAATGGTGATCTTATTATAGCTTACGTAGAATGCCTTGGAGTCCAATAGTCCATGGTGGCTGAAGCTAGAGCAACCTTCATTGGCTTGGAGCAGCATAAGAATATTGGCATTAGAAATGCAATTATTGAATGGTATTCCCTATCGATCATCAACATGCTTCATGGAGTTTTCCATTCAGGATGGAAAATAGCTAATTTAATTGATGAAGCAACTTGGCTTGCTCATTAATTTTCTCGCGTGGAGTTCCCCTATGTTTTTAGAGAAGGTAATTCAATGGCTGATCTCTTAGAAAACTTGGGAGTTAATTCTCAAGACTTATCTATCTCGTAGTGGGATTTTCCCATAGATATTGTACTTTGAATTAGGGAGGAAGTTCCTTAACTCTTGTTAGATTTTAGTTCATTTTAGAGATTTGGGTGATTTGGTTGGTACCTATAGGTTTAAGTGCTTTATGGTGTGTATTGGCCTTTATTATGATAACCCCTTAGTACATTCCTACCTTCCCTGATTGCCCCTTCTGACCCCATGGTGATGTCACCCCTTCTTATGTCCGGGCTTGTCGAACATTGCATCCTATTGTAACTTTCAAATTTTGAATGATGCATTTATTTAGGTTGGTAGTTTCTGCCCTCGCATTGTCCTACTATTCTTTAGGGTCGAGTTATTTGGGGTTTTCCCCCTGGCTTGCCTTCATGGGGATGGTGTGAACTCCATCGGTTCCTCTTCCTCGAGGGATGCTTGCCTCGATTTAATACCTTGATGTCCTTTTGGGTGGGCCTCCCTTATGGAGGTCATCTTGTGCTTTAATTGACCTCCATACTTAATTTTTGTATAAGGTTGTGGTGCTCCTTTCAAAACCCTCTTTTAATGTTAATACCAATAAAAATGATCTTATGATCTTCATCTATTATTAGAAAGAAGTAACAAACTTTTAAATTTTAATTTATTTGTCATAAATTTATAATATATTTAATTATTTGTAAAATATTTTTATCCACACAATGGAAAAAAAACCTTTTCAATTATCTAGCTTATGGTTTTTAGTAATTGTTTTAGCAATATTTCATATATTAGATTACATATAATTAAAATTCAAATATCATATCTAGTAACATTAATTTATTCAATTATTATTTTTTTTTAAATCAGTCATATCGAATAATATTAGTTTATTCAATTAAATTCTTCCACTTTAAAAAAAGACAAAGAATTAATTGTTTTTTAAAATAGTCATATCAAATAATATTAGTTTATTCAATTAAATTCTTCCACTTTTAAAAGACAAAGGTTCAAATCTTATAAAATCAAATATCATAGCAAATAACATTAATTTATTCAGTTAAATTCTTTCACTTCAAAACAAAGACAAAAAAAATCAAAATATTAAAAGGTTTAAATCTTATCATATATATATATATATATATATATATATATATATAAATGTGTGTAATTGTCAATACAACTATGTAATCATGATGTAATATTGATGAAAAATTTTCAATCCAATATAACCCATTAAAAATATCAAGCTAATTTTAAAAATTAACACTCCACGTCAAACTATTGTAATATGATTATATGATAATGATGCAATATGCGTGGGACTTGTCTCAATCAAATATAAACTCATTAAATAAAATATATCAAACCAATTTTAAATATAAATACTTTATAACTGTCTAATTATTTTAATACAACTATGTAATCATGATGTAATGTTGATGAGACTTTTTCAATCCAATATAACCCATTAAAAATATCAAGCTAATTTTAAAAATTAACACTCCACGTCAAACTATTGTAAGAAGATTATATGATAATGATGCAATATGGGTGGGACTTGTTTCAATCAAATATAAACTCATTAAATAAAATATATCAAACCAATTTTAAATATCAATACTCTATAGCTTAACTTTATTTATGTTTAACTCTAATTATTATGATCAATAAACTTTATTTTATACAAACAACTATTATATTTATGTTTAATTTTTAACTATTAATTATTATCTAAATTAAAATAAATGTAAAAAATAAATATTTAATTAATATTTAAATATAATTAATTATTTTAAAAAATATTATTAATTTCACACTATTTTATTTAAAATTTAAAAACAAATCCTAAAATAAAATAAAACTCGACTCTTCAAAAATAAAATAAAGCTTATATAATGCTTGTTTATATCACCAATCCAACCCTGAGACTACTTATGCTACACCGGTCCATTTCTAATCTTCTTAGGTATTATCAGCTATCGTTGTTCTTGATTTTAATATTCGCATAAAATCCTATCAAAATGTACTAAAGATTAGGTTAACAATGTCCTCATGTCCCACGTTATATTTCGATAGGGGGTCTTTCACAAGCATGAGGTCCATAGAAATGAAGGTCGCGTGATATTGTCTTGACAATCTATTGATGTTCATCGAATAAGACTTATCATATTCTATAGGCAAAGAACTAATAACCAAATGCCCAGCATTCACAATGCAACTGTTTTAATTTAATATTTTCTCTAATTTAAGGTAACTCCAATAATATTTGACAAGTGGCTGTAACGATGACGTAAGTTTGAAGATGTAGTAGCATCTGATCATGCACGCACATTATTAAAGCAAGACAACTCTAAATTGCAAACTTTTGTGTCTAAGTCAAAGCAACTACCAGTCAACTACCAGTCACTCATGGAGAGGAATATTTACATAAAAGATGCGATTTCATTCGTAACAATGTCCAAGAGTAGAGGAACACTATATGTTTAACCAAATCTTTTGTAGTCGAATCCAAGACGAGTCTCACTAGATAATGAAATAAAGTTTAGTTATTGAAGCTGTAAGACAACGACGACACTCTAGCACCGGATCCAGCACCGGAACGGCATCTCGTGCTGTACAAGTTCTTGTATAAAATATTGTAATTTATAATTTTGGTGTTTTGAGTAAGATATTGTAGTGATATGTTTTTGAGTTTGATTAATAAGACCTAAATTTAAACTTGAGTTAGATAGATCAGATCTTATATATTTTTAATAATTTTTTTATTTTTATTTTTTAAAGTTGATAGGAGAAAGTGTTTTCAAGTGAGCTATCTAAACATGATTTTTTAAATGTTTAAATCCCATCCAAATTGACTTCATCTTTATCTAAATAACAAATCTTAATATTATTTTTTATATAGTTTATAAAAGTTAAGGTTTAAGTTGTTAGTGGAGAGTATTTTTTTTTTTTTTTTTAATGTTTTATTTTCAGAGTATATGAAAACGGAGAGGCAATTAGAAAGTTTCAGTTTGTTTTGTTAATTAATTTAGTAATTATATAATATTTTGGTAAATAAAAATATTATATTTTCATAAAATTATGAAAAATTGTTATATTTTTTGCATTATATATTTTGTTGATGTAAGGTAGAGTACAATGGGTGGGTATTATAGTAACATAGGGTTTTCCTAGTCTAAATTGAGGTTAATAAGATAAAGCACCAACACTAATGATTTATATATTTATTGTATAAATTTTGGTAAAGTATATAATTATTTTTATTTTTATTTTTTTTGATCTGGTTAGTGTAAGAAACTCCTATGAGCAGTCTCCTCCCAACCATGATCCCTTGTAAGGTTGAGAGTTATGCTTATATGACCAATGCACAAAGCTTGACAGCCTCATCCCAACCATAACCTCTGTAAAATTGAGAGTTATGCTTATTAATAAAGAATTTAACACACACCCACCACACACCCATCCCCTCACATACTCTCCCACATAGAAAGTTTGAACGTTAAACCTTTCCAAGAAAAAAATCCAAAGTAATTATTATAAAACATGTTATATTAATTATTTATAACTTTTTAATACATTTTGAATAAGGTTAGATATTATTGTAAGGGATTGTATGTATATAGGATTTAAAAAAAAAAATCTTTACAAGTTGTTTTTTTTGTTTTTCTTTCAATTTTAGAAATCTTGAACACAAAATATTTGCAATCAAGATTAAGTGATAACTCATTATTTTTTAGCAAAACTTGGTAAGAATGCATATGTAAAAAAAAATTATTTACAAGTTTTTTTTTTCCTTTTAATTTTAGAAAACTTTAACACAAAAATATTTGCAATCGAGATTAAGTGATAACTCATTATTTTTTAACATAACTTGAAATATTTAAAACTTTTAGCATATGTAAAGATACTTTGAAAAACATTGAGTGTCAAAGTATTTTTTTAAATAAGGTAATAAATAAGTATAAAGTAGCGGCTAGTCCTTGTTATTACATTGTAACTATCAATAATTTATTTACAATAAATTTTTAAATATAAAATTAAAAATAACTTAATAAATTTGGATTTCATGTGTATACAAAAACAAAAATTATTATTATTATTATTTATTCATAGGAAAATTAATAACTTCATGAATGGGCTGCCTCTAAAAACCTTAAGCTTGTTGGGTAAAGCATAGTCATTAGGATCCCGACCCTCCAAGACATCGAATTGGGGTAGTCAACTGATAATCTGTTAGAAATTTGAGAATGATGAGCTGTCATTGATGTCAAAAGATTAATGTCATAAGTTAATGGTATTTTTTCTAAGGGTCTAAGGCAATATGGAAGCAAGAAAATACGAGGCATTTACTATGGTGGCACTTGCAAAAGAAAAGCATTTTATGGTGGCAAAGATAAAATATTTTTCCATGGTTAAGAAAGAAAGCAAAGAGAATTCTTGAAAAGGATTGTATTATTAAATTTTAATATTTAAATATTATTAAGGAAGCTTGATAGTGACAAAGGTTTTATTTGGTAAATAAAAACCCAAGGGGTTTTCAATTTGCAAAGGAAATTCTAAGTTTACTTATTGGTGAAAAAGACCCAAGGCCAATAAAAGGGTTTATTATAATATTTTTTAAAATATTATAAACCCTAAGTCTAATGTTTCAAGGCACCAAAGAAAAATTAAATTATTCTTTTTAAAAGTCAAAGAAGGGTTGACATCTAATTTTTGAGCACGATTGAAAGGAGGGATGACATCGGTTAAAGTGTGCATGAAACGTATTAATGCCCCCCCAATGTTTTGGAAATACCTTCGATCGATTAGTGTACCCCATGCATAGAGAGATGGCAAATAAGAGGAGAGGACAACACTTTGTTTTAGGGTAGCACACATCAGAACAAACAAATTCCATTTGTTTGTGCATTGACGTCATCTGCCAGGGTGACCCAATGGTAGCTCATCTTATGATAAGGCATAGTGGGAAGATATTCGCGGTTTGATTCTCTCTAGCATCATTTTTGAAGTGTTTTATCCTTTTTGGCAGATGTGGCAGGAGATAAAGGGTGGAGGCCATGTTTTAGGTCTCAACTGCTTGGCTAGTATAAGCAATCAAGCGTTGTGCTTAGGAGTTTGAGGTTTGAGGTTCGATTTTTGTCTGTGCCAGCAAGGAGATTAGTTTTATAAGGTATGCTCTAAGTTGATTAATGTTGGTTATGCTTGGTGTTTTATGGATGTGATTTGGTGTATAGTCTTGGCATATAAGAGGTATAAGGGGAAACAAATTTTTACATGATATTTTAAGGGTATTGTTTTCATTTAGTTTGTATATGCAAAGGTTGCAGTGATAAGGTGTAAATGGTTGATTTAAAACTATAAATATTTGTTCTTGGACATTAAAGTGGATTGGAAATTATTTTTATAAAGTGGGAGATAAAAGGTGTAAAATATTATTTTATTGTTTGTAATTCTTGCTTTATGAAAAGGAAATTTTTGAGAGGATTTTGTTGAGTTTTAATGTATTATCCTTGAGAACAAAAGAAGAATCCTAGAGAATTATTTTAAGATTTTATTGAGCAACTTTTTGAGGGAAAATTCATGTGGATATTTTGAAATAGAATTTTGCTATCTAACCCTTGAAGTGGCACACGAAGGATTGGTTGTTTGTGAGACATATTTTGTGACATATCTTCATCAAAGAAAATAAGATGTATGGGAAATTTTCTCCTTCTTTGAGGTGTGTTGTTGAGCAAGGTTTTTTGGATCATAAGGTGGAGATAAAAGGATTGTTTGATAAGCATTGTTGGAAATATTTGAGTTAGGATTTGTACTTCATTGTTGAATGGTATTGGAAATATTTGAGATAAAGTTTGAGAACAAGTGTGCTTCTATTGTTGAAAGATATTGAGACATTTATGCTAGATATTGTGAAATACTTGTGTTAATTTTGAAGACAAGTTTGTGAATCATTATGAAACCTTTTGAGCATTGGTTGAGAGATATTGAAAGCAATTATGAAAGTATTTGAGATCAATCTTGTGAGGGAAATTTATGCATTATTGAGGTTGATGTTTGAGAGTAAATTTGCAAGAAATATAGATCAATTTTGTGAAGCAAGATATATATTGTGTTGATTTGTTTTGAAAAGGATTTTGCAAGAGATAAATATTGGATTAGTTGAATGCAAGATTTATGAATGTGAAGAAAATATTGATATTTTTATAGTGTACATCATTCTCTCTATATGTTCCAGAAGTTAAACAAATTATGAGTAGGATATATCTATTTGAAGAAAGCATTTCTGAAAAATATATAAGCTTTTTCTATATGCAAAGTTTAGAAATATTTGAGTAGGTTAAGTGAGCAACATTAAGGTAGATTTGAAAAATTCTTTTGAGAAGGCTTGAGGGAAAATTTAAGCAAGTCTTTTGAGAAGGCTTGAAGGTGGTTTTGAGAAAGTATTTTGAGAAGGATTGAGGATAGATTTGAGATAGAATTGAGAGTAATTTTGATTGATGATTTGTTTAAGATTTTTGTTAAGGCTTGGGGTAGATTTGAGATAGAATTAAGAGCAAGTTTGTGAGAAGAGTTAGAGCAGATTTATGCTAGAATTGAGATAGATTTTGGTACAAATTTATGAGCAGAGTTAGAGAAGATTTGTTCTAGACTTAGGAAAACGTTTACTAAAGATTTACGAGTAGAGTTAGAGCAAATTTATGCTATAATTAGGATAGATTTTGGTGTAGATTTATGAGAAGAGATAGATCATATTTATGCTAGACTTGGGATAGAGTTTTGTGTAGATTTGAGATAGAGTTAAGAGTAGGCTTTGGAGGTGAGATAACAAAGAGGATAATAGTCTCTAGTGGATAGAGCTCCATCAACCAGTACATTGGGGATAGAGGTCTCCTATGGAGAGATATCCACAAGCCAGAGTAGTGGAAGTAGAATTCTTCTATAAGATCACCATTCAATGCAGAGGGGATAGAGTTCTCATGTAGAGAGAGATGCATGAACCAAATAAAGGAAAAATATTTCTCCTATGGAGTGAGATTCGTGAACCAACTGGAGAGATAAATTTATTCTGTGGAGGGAGATCCACAAATTGGTTGAGGAGATAGAGTTCTCCTGGATCAAGTTCCATGAACCTAATAAAAGGAGAAAGAGTTATCCTATGGAGATATATCCACAAACTAGAGCAAGGGAATAGAGTTCTCCTATAGAGAGAGATCCAAAAATTAGAGCATAGGGTATTGGTGTCTCCTTTGGATATAGGTTCATAAACATTGTAATAGGGAATTGATTCCCAAGAGATTTGTTGAAAAAAATTAGAAGAAATATTTTTTTCGTGGGCATAACCTACATTGGGTGAACCACATTAAATTTGTGTCTCTCATGTGTGTGATGATTTGTTTATTGTTTTGACTACTGATATTGATATTACCATTGAAAATAATAGATAATATTATTTGGGAAATAAAAGTAAAAGTTGATCTTATACTGTTCACCCCCATCTCAATATAAGCTTGTGTTCTTAAATTGGTATAAAATTGGATTCCTTCAAAAAAGTCTAACAACTTGAAGAAATATATTACAGGAACACAGACGACATCTCAGAATTGATCTTCATAAAATAAGGCACCATTGTTTGATGGAAAAAATTATGCTTTCTGGAGCATAAGAAAGAAGACTTATTTGATGGTACAAGGATATGAGACATAAAAATCTATTGAGGATGGGTTCACACCTATAACTACTCCTCCCATAGATAAATATGGTAAGATGATACATGTGAATAATACCAAGGCTATGAATGAAATATTAAGTGGATTGCATGAAGCAGAATTTGTGAAATTTATACATTATAAATCAGCAAAAGAGATATGGAAAAAATTGAAATAAACATATGAGGGAGATAAAAGAGTCAAGATGGGAAAACTACAAAACCAAAATAAAATGTTTAAATATTTGAATATGGAATATGAGAAATATATTGCTACATACTTGCTTCATGTGGATGAAGTTGTAAATACCATGGGTGGACTTGGTTTCAAAATTGAAGACTCGAGTGTTTCTCAGAAAGTATTAAGGTCATTTCCTATGAGGTCTGATGGAAAATTTTCAGCTATAGAAGGGATGAGAGATATTGAAAAATTTACTATGGATGAGTTACATGGAATTATCATAGCTTATGAGATGAAAATAGTAAAGGATACCAACTCCAAGAAAGAGGTAGATTTCAAAGCATCAAATAAGACAAAAGATAATAAATCAAAATCAAGTGGTGAGTCAAGCAATGATGAAGCTAAATATGGTAGAAGAAACAAGGACTCAAGCAATCACAAAGGTATGAAAATAGTGAAATGTTTTAATTGTGGTAATTTTGGTCACTATGCATCTAATTTTCTAGAATCTAGAAGTAGTAGCAGTGAAGAGAAACAAGATCATAAAAAAAATGGAGGAAAATCTAGGTATGAAAAGAAAAGGAGGTATGGTCAAGGCAAGCATGAAAACAAGTTCTTTCAAAAGCACAAGAAGAGTTTCTATGTTAACAAGACAAGCAAGGCTTCAAGTGGTAGTGATGAAAGAACCTCAAATAGTGAAGAAGAAGAGATTCTATTTTTGGCAATAGAAGAGGAAGAAAATTCTCCTATTGAAGATAAAGTTAAAAAGTATGAAGATGCTCTTGAAGACCAAGAAGTAGAACAAGATTAAGAAAATGAAGAGGAAGGCATAGTAGATCTAGAAGCAAAACTTATTGTTGCTCTTAGAGAATTGAAAAAGGTTAGAAAGCAGAATTCAAGACTAAAAACTCAAGTTTAAGAATGTGAGAAAGAAAAAGGAAAGCTTATACAAGACCTAAAAAACTCAATAGCTAAGGCAAGGATACTTAAAGAGATCATGAGTGAAAAGTTAGAAGTAAAAGAGTTAGAAAGTGAAATATTAGAACATGAGATAATTTCACTAAGGGTGGAAGTAAAATATTCTAAGGACAAGCTACACAAGTTTGGAAAAGCTCAAGAACTTTGGATAAGATTATTGTTGGAAATATGAGCAAGTTTTGTTGATATTGATGTCAAGAGGTTGATGTCCAAGTTTCGTCATCATTAATGTCATCAAGTGGTTTTTCCAAAAGGCAAGGAAGAGGTTAAAATAAATAGGATATATTATTTATTTTAAATATTATTAGCCTAAAATGGCCTAAAAGGTAAAATTTCCAAGGAAGGAGAAGCAGGTTTAAAAGGAAATAAGAATATTATAATATTTAATATTATAATATTCTGGGCTAAATATTGAGGCGAAGAAAAATGAGGTCCAAGAAGTCTTTAAAATATAAATCCTCAAAAGATCCATTTGGTAGAATGTAAAAGTTATTATTTAATTTATTTAAATTAAAATATTTTAACCATAGGTTAAATTTTTAATTAAAATAAATAATAAAGGTGCTAAGATTTAAAGTGTAATTTTTGAATTAAATTCGAATTAAAATCACCAACGTGTTGGAGTACATAGAAAAATTTATAAAAGGAGCAATGATTTTTATTCAAAATCATCCATGCATGTGTAATACCCAAAAGCTTAAGTATTTTGTGCGCCACCTAAAGAGAAGAGAAAATACTTGAATGAGTTAAAATTAAAAGGGAAGACTTTGTGTTAAGACAAAGAGGAGTACCAAATATTATCTAGAGTGCTTGGTAGTGCAAGCGATGATCAGCGGCTAGTTAATACGTCTGTGCAAAGAAGGTCAGGGGTTCGATTCACATCCCCTTCATTTTGAACGTGACAAGGGTATTTTGTGATTTCGAATCAATGATGAGAAAGGGATAAAGCATACATTGTGTACCTTTGGTTTTATCTTGGGCATGTGGCCCAATAGTAGCCAAGCCTTAGGGATTAGGTGTCGCGGTGATGATTAGTTGTGGGTTCGAGTTGAACATAGTCTTTGAAGGTGCTAATTTTGATGTGGGCCATCATTTGAGGTAAGTACTTGATTTAATTTTGCATGGTATGAATAGTGCTAGGGGGCCATGTGATAGTTGTGAAGGCTTAAGGTTAAGAAACTTATTTTGCTAAATGAAATATAGGGAGTCATAAGGTTGTTTGATATTTTAATTTTTAATTAGCATTATAAATAAAGATTGGGAGATATAAGGTGTTAGAAAGGAAATTAATTGTGTTGAATATTATTGTGTAAATATTGGAGATATAAGATGTTAGAAATGAAATTGATTGTGTTGAATGTTATTGTGTAAATATTGGGCTAATAAAGGGTTTTCAAAGGAGTTTAATTATTTACGAATTGAATATTATTTTTGAAGTTTGGAGATTATAAGATGTACTTGAGACTTGATATTTTGTATGGTGAGATAATTATTGAAGGAAATATTTGAGTGAAAATTTTGAGATAAATTGTTGCTATCTAACCTTGAAAGTGGCAAAGAGGATTTTATTGTGATTAAGAAATATTTTTAAGACATATCTCTATCAAACAAAAGGTATAGGCACATCTTCCTTGTGAGTGAAATATTGTTTGATTGAATGTTGTGAAATGTAAAGTTGGAGTGAAAAGGATTGTTTGATAAGCATTGTTGTAAATATTTGAGTGAGCCCTCAATTTCATGATTAGGGTTTGTGAAAGAACATGAGTATCATTGTTATATGAAGTTGAGAACTATCTTGAACTAGGGTTTGTGAAAGAACATGAGTATCATTGTTATGTGAAAACTAGAACCATCTTAATTCAAGGTTTTAGTTCCATAGTGAGTTGTTGGGAGTAATAGTGAAACATTTGGTTAGGGTTTGTAAGCAAGTTGTGTTTCATTGAGTGAATGGTTAGTGAAGTTGATTGAGCATTATTGATTTATATCATTGAAGTGATAGTTCAAGAATTGTTAAACAAATTATTCTTTATCTTTTAATTGATTTGAAAGTGAGTTTGAAAGTGATAGAGTGGTTTGTGAGGGTGAAACATATTGAGTATCTTACCATTCTCTATATGTTTCTATGAGTGAAACCTATTTTGTGATTGAAGAGGTTTTCTAAAAGGATTAATTTGAGTTGTGTATGAAAATTTTGAAATTGAATTGAATAAACTTTTATGAAATCTAGTGGACTATTTTGAGAAAGTTTTAGAGGGAAATTAAGGATAAAGTTAAGCAAGTTTTTGTAAACTATTGTGAGTATATTTGAGAAATTCCTAGAGGGGACTTAAGGATATATTTGTGTGAGATTTTGTGAAAGCTTACAAGTATATTTGAGGTAAGTCTTAGCGAAGACTTGTTGAAAAAATTGGACAAGTTCTAGAGAGGACTTATTGAGCAGATTTGATGTAAGTACTAGTGAATATTTGTTGAATATATTGGACAAGTTCTAGAGAGGACTTGTTGAGCAGATTGGACAAGTTCTAGGGAGGACTTGTTGGAAAAATTTGAGGTAAGTCTTGGTGAAGACTTGGTTGATCAGATTGAGCAAGTTCTTGAGAGGACTTGTAGACATATTTGAGATAAGTCTTTGAGAAGACTTGAGAGAAAATTTAATTCATTGATTTGTTCAAGCTTTGTGGTAAGGCTTGAGATAAATTTGAGCAGAGTTGATTGATTAATTTTTTTAAGCTTTGTGATAATGCTTGAGGTAGATATGAGCAGAGTTGATTGATTGATTTGTTCAAGCTTTGTGGTAAGACTTGAAATAGATCTGAGCAAAGTTTATTTGTGATTGGATCAAGATTTGTGTTAAGTCTTGAGGACATATTTGAGGACAAATTATGGTACAAATTTAAGGATAAATTTATGCCATAGTAGAGATAGATTTTAGTCCAAATTTAAGGGTAGATTTATGCCAGACCAGAGACAAACTTGTGAGAAGATTTATGCTAGATCGAATGATAGTTTTTAGTGCATATTTTAGACATTTATTGAGCAGGGCTGAGAGTAAGCTTTAGAGGTGACAAAATTAGAGGACATTAGTCTCCAATAGATAGATACACATTATCTAGGGAAGTGAAGACAAAGATCTTCTAATTAAGGATGGAGGTATTCGATGGATAGAGATCCACAATCTAGTGCAGTGGAGGTAGTAGTCTTCTAGAGGATCACCATCCAAAGTAGAGGAGAAGGATTTCTCATGTGCATAGAGATCCACGAACCAATAAAGGGAAAAGAGTTCTCCTATGTATAGAGATCCATGAACTTGATTAGGATATTGGTATCTCCTTTGGATAGAGGTCCATAAACATTGTAATAGGGAAGGATTCGCAAGATATTTATTGAGAAAAATTTAGTGAAATATTTTCTCTGTGGAGTAGCCCACATTGGGTGAACAATGTTAAATCGATGTATCTATTTTGTGTGATGATTTATGCATTGCTTTGATTACTCTTATTAATATTGTCATTGATATATTGGATAATATTGTCCAGAAGCTAGAAATAGTAGTGGTGATGAGAAACAAGATCATAAGAACAGGAAAGTAGGAAAATACAGGTATCAAAATAGAAGTAGGGATGGACAAAGCAAGTAAGGAAATATTTTTTTCCAAAGGCATAAGAAGAGTTTTTATGCAGATAAGAAAGGCAATAATTCAAGTGATAGTGATGAAAGGTCCTCAAATAATGAAGAAATTCTATTTCTGATAGTAGAAAAATAAGATGATAGAAAAAGGGCACCAATAATTCTCAAGTGTTTCGGGTGTGGTAACTTTGACCATCTTGAAGATAGTTGCACAAGGAATGGGTTCAATTTTAGTGAATATGAATATGAAGTTGCTCTTGAAGGTCCAAAAGAAGAAATGCTTATTATGGCAATAGAATAATAAGGAAGTGCTTCTAGTGGAAATGAATAAAAAAAAGAATGAAGATGATATTGAAGACAAAAGAGTAGAGGAAGAATCAAGAAATTTAGAGGAAGGAGAAGTTGATCTTGAGGGTGAGCTTATTTTTTCTCTTAAGGAATTAAGAAAGGTAAGAAAGCAAAACTCAAAACTCAAGATTCAATTTCAATAATGTGATGAAGAGAAAAGAAAGCTTATTGAATATATAACCAACTCAATAGCTAAGACAAGGATATTTAAAGAGAAGTTATAGGAAAAGGTTTTAGAATGTGAGAGGTTAGAGTATGAAGTAGCTTCACTAAGGAAGGAAGTAAAATATTCTAAATGCAAGCTACACATGTTTGGGAGAAGCTCAAATAAATTGGATAAGATTATCAAGGTACAAAGATCTTCATCAAACAAGATAGGACTTGGTTTTGAAGAAGAATATAGAGGATGAGGAGAGGAGTCAATCTCAAACTCCAAATAAGAAGAAAATTCAAAAAAAAAGAGTGAAAGATAAAGTGAGACTTCTAAGGATAATTTGTAAAATAGAAAGTTCAACAAGGAAAGGAACAATGCACAAATAAGGAACAGATGGAATAGAAAACACCATGAGGAAGACCAATGGGGGTAAGGCAATGGTTCTTCAATGTACATTGACTCTTATATCATAGATTTTGCCACAAGGCTTCGCAATGCAAGACACATGAAAGATAGGGATATGGTTTCACCACCAAAATTTTTAGAAATGGGTATCTCTTTCAAGGGTATTGCTACTTTTGTAATCAATTGGACCATAAGGTATTTAATTGTAGGTTTCATGATAGGAATGGATATGGCTTCACCAAGAGGAACTACAAGAAAATTGCACCTTCAATAAATCACAACATTAAGTGTTATAAGTGCAATAATGTTGGGCATATGGCTAAATGGTGTAGATAAAAATTTCTAGATACAAGCAGGAATAGGAACATTTAAAAATATTAGAAGAATCAGTTGAGAAAGAAGGTGGACAAAGGTAAAGAGCAGTGTATGCTAGGAGTAGAGATACTCCCACCCTAAAATTAACCACCTCAAATATAGGAGGTGGGGGAGGGGCTAAGCTAAGAGTCTTATATTTAGTCCCAAACCCAAAGGTGACCCTTTGCCATTGATGACAAAGGGGGAGAGATTTGAGTTAGGGGAAGAGAATTCAATCAGGGGGAGTAGTTTCTCAGGGGGACCAAAACTGAAAAAGGTAAAAGAAATGGTTAAAATAAAAAGGGTTGCCATAAATGACAAAGGGAGAGATTGTTGGAAATATGAGCAAGTTTTGTTATCATTGATGTCAAGAGATTGATGTCCAAGTTTCATCATCATTAATGTCATCAGGTGGTTTTTACAAAAGGTAAGGAAGAGGTTAAAATAAATAGGATATAATATTTATTTTAAATATTATATGCCTAAAGCAGCCTAAAAGATAAAAGTTCCAAGGAAGGAGAAACAGGTTTAAAAGGATATAATAATATTATAATATTTAATATTATAATATTTTGGGTTAAAGGTTGAGGTGAAGAAAAATGAGGTCCAAGAAGTCTTTAAAATATAAATCCTCATAAGACCCATTTGGCAGATTGTAAAAGTTATTATTTAATTTATTTAAATTAATATATTTTAACCATAGGTTAAAATTTTAATTTAAATAAATAATAAAGGTGCCAAGAGTTAAAGTTTAAAATTTGAATTAAATTCTAATTGAAATCGCCAACATGTTGGAGTGCATAGTAAAAGGTATAAAAGGAGAAATGATTTTTATTCAAAATAATTCATGCATGTGTAATTCCCAAAATCTAAATTATTTTGTGTGTTGCCTAAAGAGAAGAGAAAAGAATTACATGTGTTAAAATTAAAAGGGCAGACTTCGTGTTAATACCAAGAGGAGCACCAAACATTCTCCAGAGCGCTTGGTATCATAAGCGATGATTGAAAACTGGTTAAGGAGTCTGTGCAAAGTAGGTCAGGGGTTTGATTCACATCTCCTTCATTTTGAATATGGTAAGAGGGTTTTGTGGCTTCAAATCGCTAAAGAGCAAGGGAAAAAGTGCACATTATGCACCTTTGGTTTTGTCTTGGGCATGTGGCCCAAGGATAGCCAAGACTTAGGGCTTAGGCACCGCGGTGGTGGTTGGTTGTGGGTTTAATTCGAGTGCAGTATTTGAGAGTGCTAATTTTGATGTGGACCATCGTTTGAGGTAAGTTCTTGATTTAATTTTACATGTTATGAATATCGCTAGGGGTCCACGTGATAGTTGTGAAGGCTTAGATTAAGAAATTTATTTTGCTAAGTGAAAGATAGGGAGTCATAAGGTTGTTTGATATTTTTATTTTTAATTAGCATTGTAAATAAATATTGGGAGATATAACGTGTTAGAAAGGAAATTAATTGTGTTGAGTATTTTTGTGTAAATATTGGAGATATAAGGTGTTGAAAAGGAAATTAATTGTGTTGAATATTTTTGTGTAAAGATTGGAGATATAAGGTGTTAGAAAGGAAATTAATTATGTTGAATGTTATTGTGTAAAAATTGGGTTAATAAAGGGTTTTCAAAGGAGTTTGATTATTTATGAATTGAATATTATTTTTGAAGTTTGGAGTTTATAAGGTGTACTTGAGACTTGATATTTTGTATGGTGATATATGTTAGATTATAATTTACACTATGCCTTCATGACACTTGTCATATTCTCTTGACACTTGTCATGTATTCATATAGGCCTTTTGCCTATATATTGTAACACATTTCTTGTATAATATATCTCATTCCATTTGAATCCTAACATTTGGTATTAGAGCTCTAGGATTTCCCTACCCTACTGGTTTGAGGGGGGATTTCCCTCATGGAAATTCCCCCTCATATTTTAGGCTATTATCTAATTTCCTCCATTGTTGTGTCCTCCATTATTGTGTCCAGTTAAGATGTGTTATGTTAGTATAGGGGTTAAACCCAACATCTAGTATCAAAGATCGGAGGAAGTATCCTATTACCCAAGGTCAAAATTATTTAGAAGGGTAATGAGAACAATCCCAAAAATTGATTTGGTGATTGTTTTTGTTGAGTCTTAGTTGCGGGTTATGCTGGATAGTTGCAAGTTAAGCTTCTATTTGTTGAGAGATACTTTAGGTTTATTGAGTTTGTATTTTTCTTGATTGATTGTATGCCCACACAACCATTAGTAATAGTGGCACTGCTATCACCGTCCTCTATGTGAAGCATGCATGATGGAGTTTTGGTGTAAAGTGATTTTAAAGTATAATATGATGCCACTCTCATATATGTCTTTAGTGTATGTATACTATATTTTTATGGCTCCTTCCCCATGCAGCTGGAGTAAACTCTACACACACACACTCCATTCATGATGGATGATATTAAAGATATGAGCTACAAATATGCGGGTCCCAAAAGGTACCCATAAACCCTTTGGTCACCCAAAAATCCCCTAAAGGTACCCATGAACCCTAGGGTCACCCAAAAAGCCCCAAAGGTATCCATAAACCCTTTGGTCACCCAAAAATCCCCATAGGTACCCAAAACCCTTTGGTCACCCAAAAAACCCCAAAGGTACCCATAAACCCTTTGGTCACCTAAAATTCCCCAATGGCCCCCACTAATCCCGTTGGTCAAATGTATATATATATATATATATATATATATATATATATATATACATATATTAATCAAAATTCAAAAACATCATTAAAATAACAAAAATACAAAAATATTGCATTATATTTCATATCGCTACATTATACAATCACTTTCATTAAGCATACCCATCATTGAATCTTGCATTCTAGAGTTTCTCATACATGTCTAGCACCAGGTCTGTACACTAGGCATCCTTCAAAATCAAATTTATCAAAAGTCATTATTGACACCCATCTACATTACAATTATTATTTCCATCCACATTCCCCACCTTTTATATTTGTGTTTGTTTCTCTTCACCTAATACTTTGTTATAAGGCATCATTAGGGTTTTCAGTCACTCACCCATCTCTAGTTTTCGTTTCAGATTTTTTAGAAAGCTATCCTAATTTTTAGAAGGTAGAGTCTTGCTTTAATTATACCTTTTATACGTCATAATCCCAACACATTATCACATTAATAAATCCAAGTTTTTCACAAGAAAAAATGAAACCTACAAAGTGGTCCTTGTTACCTTACGCAAAAAGTTTACCTTACTCATCCCCCTATGTGCATGGTTCCAAAATGCTGAGAATTAACAAAAGGATAAGCTCCTCCCTGCCCAAAGAAATAAAAATCCCTTACCCCACATTAAATTTGGGAAAGTATCCAAAGAGTAACAAATACAAAAGAAAAAATCCCAAAACAAAAGTGGTTTTCACCACTAGAAAAAGCAAAAATCAAAATAAACAATGGTTGTCATCACTACCAAAATCACTTGCTCACCAAAACAAAAATGAGAAAATCCTTCGAGAAATTAAAAAAAAAAGGGAGTACTGAACTTGAATCCCTATAATTCTTAGTATTTGACAACCATGAGGTGATCGTCATTACAAGTTGAGTGGCATCAAGCCTACATAATAATGGTGGTATCCTTACGCATGATGATATGTTTGTCACATTAGCGACCTTCTTTTGTATAGACCAATGTCAGTTTGCAGATGAGCTAGCTTTTGATAGCATGTATTACCTATGGTCTAATCTAACTATGTACAAAACTCAAGATCATGATACTCATAGGATGATCTTCAATACAGATGGGTTGCATAAATCTTGTTTGGTACTGACGCAAATTTATGCATTATTATAGCAATGAACTCACATGCACACACAAGGATATAGAATATCTTGGTCATCCTAGAATATTTATATCTTGCCAAAAATTCTTGCATAGTTAATATATATCTTTTGAGTAGTTCACTAGAGCGTTTGAGTATCATGAAACCTCAAGGACATTCTATAACATCTTACATGCATTCCATGCCATAACATTTTATCACATGTTTTTTTAGTTTACATTTTCACAATCCATTACTTAATCTTAGGATAAACATTAAAAATGAATCAATGAATTTTATAAAGTTTATGGTGATAGAATCTAAGGTGTCAAATAGTATTCATAATTCATTAGTACATATTAACAAATAATCTATTTCATTATATATACATACATGTACATATAATCAACTAACATCATATTACAATACATGCACACATGATAAGAATCCATAAAAGCATTAGTAAAGTAAACACAAACATCTCATACATCTAATAAAGCAGTAAAAAAACACATGATGATAATAGAAAAGCACGCGCACACACACACACACACACAGATATGTGTGTGTGTGTGTGTGTGTGTGTGTGTGTGTGTGTGTGTATGTATATATATGAGGTAAAAAGCTACATCGTAATCCAAAAATTGCCTATAGGCTATAATCAAGTGGGTCCTCAGACCTCATGCTCCAAAAATTCAAAAATAAATATAGAGTCTCAAAAGCCCTGGTCACACAAGATTGAAAGTTGGCACCATGACTCTCACCACCACCCTTAGTCATCACTCATCGAGAGCTCCCAAATCTGCTACCCCCTACCCTATCTAATATCATCGTGGAGCTAGGATCCCCCATCCTCATCGACGACTACCCTGTACCATTTCTCCTACTCTAATGCGACCCGCTAGCAGAAGGACGAGTTGGTAAGCACCCTCTAAAATGTGTTATCTCATCCTCCAAATCTTGTGTATGATAGCTCCTCTCGACAATGAGCCCGATAGTAACCCAGTAAAGTCTGGAGCTGTGTCACCTCCCCCCATAGCCTAGATACCTCATCACTGTCCAATACCCTCTAGCTCAAGCTCTTTGCTCTAACCTATGACTAAAAAGGAATTAGTTCTATTGCCTGCCCCTCAATCACTGCTACCTACTTCTCAATATTTACCTTACAATTTTGCACATGTACTTGTAGGATATACCTCTTCTCTATGTAATCCATCCACTTATATCTCCCTCTGATCAGCTTGCCTTGTAGCTCAGTAATAGTGGTATCTTATGCTACCAACTGTACATGTACTCCCTACTCATCAAAATCATCCTCATCATAATTCTCCTACTAACCCTCCATATCCATGCTATCCATCCACTCATCATTTGTTCAGTGATGCACATGTCACTCCCCTGAGTCTATCTCCTCATCATGTTGCTCACCTAATTCCAGCTCCTCCCTATCTAGAACCTCATTTGGAACCTCATCCAAAGCCTCCTCATGAACCTTCTCTATCGTTGTATTTATACCACCTCCTATAGGTCCCTCCCCTCACCACTAGCACATCACCCATCAGGATTCATACTCTACTGTGGTCCCCACATCATCTAGCTTAAATATACCCTCTACAAGATCTACCTCCTCTCCAACTACCTCCACTATAGGCCAGTAAGTTTCCTCTTGTTCATATGATATCGATAGATCATTGGCTCACTAGGCAACCCTTAGCATAGCCCAAAAAATTGCATCACTCAAGCATATGGGAAATAATCTTGCTCGGTCTCATGTCAACAAACTAACTATCTCCTACATGATACCCATAAAAGGTGCACCTCAGCCTCAGGCCATGCTGGATAACCCCTTTATGATCTCCAGGTTACCTCCTCTACCCTGAGTCATGCAAATGAATTTTTATAGTGATCAATCATACTTGCATAAGGATGAATTTGATCCCTATCCTGGTCCTGCTACCATAGAATCCCATATCCTATATCCACATCTATGATATGTGTCTACATCATCTAAGGTAGTCCCCATGGTCGATTCGTAATAATATGCTACCATCCCCACACCTGCAATAGAAATTTATCCAATCCATTTAACTCATGACAATAAATCTTGTACAACTCATTATAAATCTATACTAACAAAGTAGTGCCCCATTCCATCACTAATAGCCTCTTTATGGTGCACTCCACCAGTTAAAATGCCAACTCCAAATGGTTCCAGGGGAACCTAGCTCCTAAAGAGTCTGGCAACAACATGTTGGAGATAAGAGTCATCAACAAGGCATGTTGAAAGCACGAGATTCCGGAAGAAAGAAATACTAATGCGACGCATTCAAAATCAAAACAAACGCTTAAGTCCTATAACGTGAAATGCATGAAATGAAAGAGACGAATTGAACTGAGATAGAAGAAAGCACAGAAAGCACAACCCTTTTTATTTAACTCTCTTAATATCAGTTACATAGACGCCTCCTCCCTTTTCAGGGGCTAGGAGCGTTAAATGAGTTTTGGTTACAATCATGACTTAGTGTTCCTCCTTCCGCGTGCCCACATGTAAGATGGGCGGGCCAAAGTGTTGCCGTCGCTGGTGTTGATGAATCCTTGGTCCTTGCTGCTCCTCCTGCATTCAAAGAAACAACAAATCGTTAGTAGCACCTGTGACAAAAGATAAGGCGTTTGATCCTAAAAACCAATGGAGGATGCATGCATAAGATTAGCTAAATCGATAAATAAAATGACTCCAAATAACCTGCAAATTTGACAGAGACGAGGGAACATTACCAGAGGGCCACTGCCATCAAAACAGTCTAGAAATTGGCCATCGATTTGAATTCGTCCCTGGGCGGGATGGATTCTACTGTAATTCGTCCCTGGGTAGGACGAATTCTCCTACGACAAAATGCCGAAGTGATCCTGCCCAAATGTCGCGTCTCGGGAGCTCCAAAACACCTGCAAACTTGGGGGTTAGCTAATTGGGGGCATTTTGGGAAGACCCAGATGGTCGGATTTCCCCAATTTGACCTCCATCAATGGGAATTTGACGTCGCTACCTGCAAGTTAGTGAGGACAACAAAAGCGACAAAACATGATAAGATTTGATCAAAGCATTATGAAATCGAGATTACAAGCTATTTAAACAGCATAAAATGGAATGCAAACTAAACAAATGATGAAAAGAACAATCTGCCATGAATTCCCAATCGTTCTTAAAAAAGAAGATTAGGCTCGCAGTAGTGCGGGGTGCCTAGGCGGGCCACCCACCGTTGGAACCTGATTTCGGCACCAATCCACTAGGGATGGGCCCAAAATCTCTTGTAATGGGTTGTCGGCGAATTGGTAGATCTATGTGGTCAAGTGTCGGGTTTTGGATCCGGATTCACACTTCCAATAACCACCCAATGACCTCCCTTGCGAAAGAGATCAAGGATGTGGAAGAGGTGAATCAAAAGGTAAAAATGTGGTATCAAATTTGGCAGCACTTCGTTGCTTGAAATTGCTTCCAACCTGTCCTCTTTTGGGTGAGAAAGTTCACCATTTTATAGACCCAAGGGGTCTCTTTTGAATGGGCATGCAGGGGTGCCATGTGGCGGCCATGCCTTCCCAAGAGGGAGGAGACTCCTCCCGAACTTGGGCTTCCATGACTGCCCTTGTGACAGTCCTCTAACACCCACTCTACCCACCTACACGCGCATGCAAGGCGGGAGGCATTAATGGACTATCCTTAGCTGCCACTTGTCAAGATTTTTCTTTTTGCCCGTTGAACCTAGAATTCGTCCTACCCAGGAGCGAATTCAGAATTCGTCTCTGGGTGAGTCGAATCCCATTTTGAATTCGTCTCAGGGTGAGACGAATATTGAGCAAAGTGCCTGAAGGTGCCAAATTGATTTTTGACCTTCCAAAATTGCTATAAAAGTGGTTAGGACCACTGTTTAACCTCTGAGGGCTGCCCTGGGGGCTGTGTGTGTCAAAGCGATCAGTGTTTGCAGTCACATAATCGGATTGGTGCTGTTTTGGTGTCTACAGATGCCCCTTTTTGGGATGCGTTGTGCATGGCGCAACGTCGAGCAAAAATAGATAACCAAAGCACTAATGATTAGGGTTTCTTGGTAACCTAACCAAATTTTGATGCCCCAAGCATGGAAAGGGCATGCATTCTTGAATCCTTGCTTCTGACGAGCGAAGGCACTCAATTCAAGTGTTAACCTTTTTCGGTGAGGTGTTACTTGACCTTGGACATTGATCAATCATGAATAGGCAAAGGGCGCAACCTTTTGTCTGTGAGAACCTTGAGTTCATGATTCACGAAATGCCAAGTGATTTGATCAGATTGTGATTATTGCTTGTTTACTACCCCAAGCAGGAGCGTAATTGTCTTTGTCAATGATTCTTTGAATGCATGTCGTTTTCCTTAATTGGGTGTGTGTTTGTTGATTGGTGACTAAGTGTGACTACCCCCTCAAGCGACGAATCGATGAGGGAATGACCTTCGTGAGAAAAGCGACGAGTCGCTTGACCCAAGATGACTTGTGCAAGGGTGCCTTTAGATGGTTTAGCATTAAGCATGTGCAATTTTTTGACATTTAGACCTATTTTTGGTGGGTGGTAACCCTTTTTGCGACGCTTTTTGGAGCTGAAATTGGCGAAAATCCATCTTCCCGTGGAGCGGTCCGGCTATGGTAGCCTTCTTAGGGAGTAGGATAGTGACAATTTGTGACCCCAACGTCTGTTTTGCATGCCCGGGATGTCAAGTGCAACAGCACTCTCATCGGGCAAGTTTATTAGCTGTTTTTGTGTATTTTTGTTCAATTTTTGTTGTTTTTTGAAATTTTTGCCCTGAATTCGTCCCAGGGTGGGACGAATACCAGCTTAGAATTCGTCCCAGGGTGGGACGAGCGCTAACCAGAGTGCTCGTCCCAGTGGAAGATGAATTTAAGCTCAAAAGGCCTATTTAAAGGCCAAAACTAGGGTTTGGGCTCATTTGCATCTGAAATTTCTTGCGATTTGGAGCTCTAGGGAGGAGGAGGTTAATTCTACGAAGCGAAGCACTACCGAATTTTCCTTGCCATCATGAGTGCACAAACCGGATCGAGCGGCAGAGCCGAAGCGAGACCAGTAAGTGCTCCCTAGAGTTATTAGTTTGTTTAAAACTGCAAGTGTTTTGTTTAATTTTCTTTGCGATGATGCTTTTCACAATTTTAAAACTGAAACCCTAAAACTGAGCTGAAGACAACTAAGACTTAGTGTACAACTAAACGTAGCGAAAAACCTAGGTAAAGAATTTTTATTTTGCTTATAACTAAACCCTAGGATAAACGTAACGTGAAACCCTAAGACTTAATGTTTGTTTTTTTTTTTGAATTTTTTTTTGTTTTTAAATTAATCAGTTAGGATTAAAAAAACCTAAGACTGAAAAATTAATTTTTGAATTTTGTTTTATTTTTGGAATTTATTAGTTAGGGTTAGAAACCCTAGAACTAAAAAATTAATTTTGTTTTGAATTTTGAATGTTTGTTTTTTTTTTTAAATTAATCAGTTAGGATTAGAAACCCTAGAACTGAAAAATTAATTTTTGACTTTAGAATTTTTTTGTTTGTTTTTAAATTAATCAGTTAGGATTAGAAACCCTAGAACTGAAAAATTAATTTTTGACTTTTGAAATTTTTTGTTTGTTTTTAAATTAATCAGTTAGGATTAGAAACCCTAGATAAAAATTAATTTTGATTTGAATTTTTTTGTTTGTTTTTAAATTAATCAGTTAGGATTAGAAACCCTAGAACTGAAAAATTAATTTTTGAATTTTGAATTTTTTTGTTTGTTTTTAAATTAATCAGTTAGGATTAGAAACCCTAGAACTAAAAAATTAATTTTGTTTTGAATTTTGAATGTTTGTTTTGTTTAAATTAATCAGTTAGGATTAGAAACCCTAGGACTAAAAAATTAATTTTTGACTTTTGAATTTTTTTGTGTTTGTTTTTGTTGTACATTGATAGGCAATGTTGTATATTCATGTTATTGTTGTACAATTTTTTTTTCATGATTTTAATGTTTTTGAATTGTTTTCTTTTGTAGGTTGTTAGGAGCCGGTACCGTGTACCCACTGCTTTTACTAAAGCATGGGGGGCACTGACTATTGCTGACTGGGAGTGGCTTGATGCCCTTGGGCTCAAGCAGGTGGCTCGACTGGAGCCTGTGGTCGTGGATCAGGCCTATTTGATGGCCCTGATCAATCTTTGGGATCCATGGACCAACACCTTCCATCTCCCAATAAGGGAGATGACTGTGACTTTGGAGGATATCTATCGGCTTCTATGGATTTCGATAGATGGGTTGCCGATCAGGACGTCACCGCGAGATCAGCGGACAACAGTGTTGACACGCTGCTTCGGGCATGGGGAGGAGCTGGGTGTGGAGGATCCACTAGAGAGGGCAGAGGGTGACTGCCAGATTGGCGGGATATTGGTCCGATGGTGGTTGGAGAGGGGGGTGTTGGGAGTGAGGCACGCATTCCTTATGGGCCTCATTTCCAACATGTTGTTACCCGATTCGTCAGGCGCGAGGTTCCCATGGAACCTATTGGATTTGGTTTGGCGGTTGGTAGAGTGCCCGACAGAGGCACCGCTGATCATGAGATGGGGACAGACACTATTGGCACAGCTCTATGGGGAGCTGTACGAGGTCCGCTATCGACAGCGAAAGGGGATCAGCTGTAGCTATCTATTGCAGAGTTGGGCTTGGCAGCATATAGCAGTGGAGAGGCCCATCAGGTTACCATGGATGACTCGGGCAGAGATGGAGGATAGGGAGATTGGCTATGCAGTTCTGTGGTGGTGGTCCGAGGAGCAGGGACAGAGTCGACGATGGGCAGGTGTCGTAGGGCACTATGTCGATACCTTCTCTTGGCTTACTCCAGGGGAGGTGGTTTGGCACCCTTATCGAGACTGTCCAGCCTGGCCGAAGGCTGGAGAGTGGCTCCGATGGGTACGTAGAGAGTGATGGTTGATTGGGTGGCACGGGACCGAGCATGAGTTCTTCTCATATAGCCGGGTGACATGATAGTTTGGGGTGCGCCAGGGGTTTCTTGGTGAACCCATGGTCTATCAACATTGGGGGGATGAGAGGACTCTAGACCGATCGGTCATCGTGCCACTAGGTGAGGATTCAGACATGATGATCGACGTCCCAGATGTGGATGGGGGGGGGGACGGGGATGATTGGGGAGCTCCTTTGGAGGATGCAGACATGGTGGAGGTAGAGGGTGAGGATGTGGATTTGGGGGCTCTGGATCAGTCGGAGATGCAGGACATTGCGGAGCAGTGGGAGCCAGAGCAGGCTGCTATTCCAGAGAGTCCCATGCCTCAGGCAGATGCGGGGGACATGGAGTCCAGGTTACGCGTTGAGAATGCACGGTTGGTAGAGCTGCTATGGAGGCGAGATGGGGAGCTGGGGGATGCGCTACGGGAGAGGGATCTCCTATGGGCTCAGCTAGCGGAGCGGGAGAGCGCATGGGTTGTGCACCATCGGTAGGAGGGGGGAACCGACATTGCCCTAGAGAGAGATCTCCTACGGATGTAGCTGGCATAGCACGATGATGTAGTCATGATGTACCATCGATGGGAGGTGGAGTGGTGCCGGCACCGGATGGATTTGGAGGGGGAGATCATCCACCTTGGGGGGCGGGTACCTGAGCCCTCGGGAGGTGGATCTTCACGTCGGATGAGGGATAATGGTACTGAGCAGTCAACATCATCTCGTCGCAGGCGATTGGATGAGGGAGGCGGTAGCAGGCATGATGCGGGGGCTAGTAGTAGCCGCCCTGAGGGGTCCCATAGGACCCACACCATGGGGGGTAGTTCCCGTCGCACCGATCCTACGTGATCATGGTGGCCGATGCCTTAGGCTGGGGATTTTGTTGTATGATTGCGGGGTCAGAGGACCAGTTTTGTAGCCTACGGGCATTTTTTTGATGATATATATATATCGACTTTATTTTGTTTATGCACATGTGATGATTTGATCTTATGCATGATGGTTGATGAATATGGATGTATGCATGTTAATTGATTTTGATAGATGCATATGTTATGATGAATGCAAATGTTTTTGATTTATATGTGATATGCAAAAATGAAATGGATGAATGGAATTTGTGTCGTTTGGTTAGGGCACCATAGACTGTTTAGAACTTTGTGATTATGTTTTTGGGCGATTGTTGTAGTGGATGACTTTGCTTTTATACATGTTTTTTTTTTGTATTTTCTGATGGTAATGTGAGGATGAAAAGTAGCGCAGTTGGTTTAGAAATGTAGCTAAGGTTTTCTGAGATTCAAATGGTTTTAACTTGCTAGCCATGACTGTACTTTATCTTACAAGACTTTTGAACAAGGTATGAATCGGACTTGTCTTTGACCAAGCTATTTCGCATCCCTGTGTGTGCAATTGAGTTCATTTATGTGGTATTTGTCAGGATACCGCCAGTGCCAAATAGGTTGTCAACCAAACCTGTACTGAGGATCACCTAATTAGCTCCACTAACTCCTTTGTTGTATTTAGATAGATTAATCTGCGTTGCTCTCTAGGATACCATAAGCTAGCTCATCCACATGCAAACATTGATCTGTACACGAGTTAATGTGATAGATATATCGTCGTGCGGGTAGGATACCACCATTGCCAGATAGGCTATCAACCAAACCCGTAATGAGGATCACCTAGATGGTTTTCGAATGCTGAGAATTCTAGGGATTCAAGTTCAGGTTATTTGTTGGCTGAATGATTTGGGAGACTTGCTCGTCTATATAGTGATGAAAATCACTATTTATTTTTCTATTAATTTTTCTTTTTGAGCAAGGATTTTGAATAGTGGTGATAACCACTGTTATTTGATTTTGTATTTTGAGCGGTGTGAGTTTGAGCTTGTGAATGGCCTTGATCCTTGTGGCCTTGGGGATGACTACCCATCCTTTGCAGGGACGTGTAGTACGAATCCTTACGACGTTGGGAACCAAGGGGATGATGGAGATTATGAAGTAAGGGCATTGATCTTTTAGGCCTTGGGGATGACTACCCATCCTGGTTAGGGGCGGATAGTACGAATCCTTACAACTTGGAGACCAAAGGTGAATGGAAAGGGTTAGGATGATGGTTTGTTGGAATTTTGTTTGTGAATGGCGTTGATCCTTTTGGGTCTTGGGGATGACTACCCATCCTTGGCAGGGACGTGTAGTACGAATCCTTACAACTTTGGGGACCAACTATGATTGGGATTTGGTAGTGGTAAAAACCACTATTTATTAAGGTGAATGGATAGGGAAGAGCTCATCCTTTTGTCAATTCTCAGCATTCTAGAACCATTCGCACAGGGGGATGAGCAAGATAACCATTTCGCTTATGGTGACCTGGATTACTGTGCAGGTTTCATCTTTCGTTCACACAACTTGGGAATTTTTATGTGTTTTAATTTGTGTTGGGATGCTACGTAACAAGGTGTGATCCAAGTAGAACTCTACCTTCGTAAAATCTGTCTGACTTGGTACATTACGTGGCTAGAAAGCAAAATGATGACTGAATGATAAAAACTCTTGATACATTAGAAGACCACTGACTCTAGTGTGGTAGAAAGCAATAAATGGCATTTTTGTTTGCTGTTTTATAAAATGGAAGAATGTGGAACAAGATGGACTGGCGGAGTAACTACAGTTTATGGTGCCTTTGACCTGTATGACCACAAATATGCAATGTATGGATGCGATGCTTAATGCAGCTACATGTTTTTGTATTTTTGATGGATTGATTTTTGTGAATATGAAGATGAGATGCGAGAAGAGTTTTATTGATGAATTTGAGCATGCTTGGAAATGAGATGCAAATTTTTGTTGTTTTTGATGATTTTATTGTTTTTGAATTTTCTTATTTTTGACCAAGCAATTGTGGAAATCCTTGGAGCATTTTAGGATTGACCAAGCGATTATAGGAATCCTTGGAGCATTTT
Organism: Wollemia nobilis; assembly: GCA_028583015.1. Classification (NCBI taxonomy): domain Eukaryota; kingdom Viridiplantae; phylum Streptophyta; class Pinopsida; order Araucariales; family Araucariaceae; genus Wollemia; species Wollemia nobilis. The sequence goes on from JAQPPZ010001125.1 coordinate 13,378,430, forward strand.
GGGATTGACCAAGCGATTATAAGAATCCTTGGAGCATTTTGGGATTGACCAAGCGATTATAGGAATCCTTGGAGCATTTTGGGATTGACCAAGCGATTATAGGAATCCTTGGAGCATTTTGGGATTGACCAAGCGATTATAGGAATCCTTGGAGCATTTTGGGATTGACCAAGCGATTATAGGAATCCTTGGAGCATTTTGGGATTGACCAAGCGATTATAGGAATCCTTGGAGCATTTTGGGATATGGCTCTCTTAGATATGGAATGGTCACAAATGACTGATGTTCAAGGGTTATGTTTCCTTGATTCCATCAAGAGAGGCTAGCCGGTATGTCCCGGGTCCTATTTTGCTATCAATTACATATGGACCTAACCAATTTTCCATGAACTTGTCCCTTAGGTGGGATGAAAAATTAGAGTTCTGTTGGTTTTCCTTCAAGACCAAATCACCAACCCGAAAGTCCCTCAGGTGAACTTTCATGTTGTAAGCTTTCTTAAGTCGCTCTTGATAGATACGTAAATGCTCGAGAGCATTAACGCGTCGTTCATCAAGCAACGTAAGCTGGTCTAACCGGGCCTACCATGCAGCGTCATCATCGATGAACTCTTGCATTGATATGCGCAAGGAAGGAATTTCCAACTCAAGAGGCATGACTGCCTCGGAGCCATACACGAGCAAAAATGGAGTGGCCCCAGTGGGCGTCCGAATGCTAGTGCGATAAGCCCATAGGGCAAGTGGGATTTGAATGTGCCAATCCTTATGATTGTCTACGACCATATTTTTAAGGATGGCAACTAGCATTTTGTTTGATGCCTCTGCTTGCCCATTTGCCTACGGATAATAGGGTGTCAAAAAACTATGCTGAATTTTGTACTTTGTGGTCAAAGCATGCACGTCTTTGTTCTTGAATGGCGTCCCATTATCCGAGACTATTTTGGATGGAATACCAAAATGACATATGATGTTATGCAAAATGAACTCCACAATGCGGGGTCCTATCGTAGAGGTAAGCGGAACTGCTTCCACCCACTTGGTAAAATACTCTATGGCCGTTATGATAAACGTGTGATGGCCTGACGACGCAGGGGAGATCTTTCCAATTAGATCGAAGCCCCACTACAAAAATGGCCAAGCGGACTAGACTGTCTGCAAGGCCTGGGAAGGTACATGCATCAAATTGGCATGATGTTGACACTTTACGCACTTCCTGACATATGCGCAACAATCTCGCTCTAAAGATGGCCAATAATAGCCCATGCGAAGAATGCGCTTTGCGATGGCCATACCACTGAAGTGGCCACCACATGTACCATCGTGCGCTTGGGCGACTGCCCAAGTGGACTCTTGTTGGTCCAAACAATGAAGGAGGATTCCTTCATAGCTACGATGGTACAAAATGTCTCCTATCAAGACATACTTAGCCACTTTCTGCTTGAATGCTCATTTTGCGGCATGCATCAATCCAAGCGGGAGATTACCTAACTTGAGGTAGTCTCTAATGGGTAAATACCAGTCCTGTTGATCGGAAGCCTCGACGGTATGAACAACCAATCCCTCTTGAAGTTCATCCCTAGCAAACGTTGAGCGGGATAGAACTTGTAAGAATAGCATTGTGTTGCTATTAATGGGAGTAGGGGAGAACAAGGACCCCCAGTTGGCATGTTTCAAATGATCGTGGATTCGAGAGAACTTATCCGAGGATGGTTCAATCTGGATCATGTGGATTCCTGATGTCAAGTCAGAGCTTGCACGCTCCATCACGGATTGCGATAAGGTTTTGACTTGAATGGTTGTCATATCACCAGAAAGGTCTTGCGGGATTAGTGACCCCAAGGAGGCCATTGTGTCCGCAAAATGATTCGATGATCGAGGGAGTGCCTCGATGTCATACCACTCAAGTTTTGCCAGGAATTTGTCCACAAGGGCTTTATAAGCCTGTAGAACTAGGCATTTGCACTGGAATACCCCTTTGACTTGATTGACAATTAACAGCGAATCACCAAAGATGTTCAGTCATTTGATGTTCATGGCGATTGTTGTCTGAAGACCTATGAGCAAGGCTTCATACTCTGCATTATTGTTGGTGCATGGGAAATTTAATTTAAATGACAGGGGCATTGGAGCGCCCTGTGGTGTGAAGAATACTATTCCCATGCCACCACCTTGCTCACATTTAGAACCATCAAAAAATAGGGTTATGTCAGCCTGTGACTCAGGCTCATCAGAATCTGGCGATTCTGAGACATGGAAGACCCCATCATCGGGTAGTTCTATGACTAGAGGCTGATCGTCTTCGAGAGGAGCCTCTGCTAGTTGATCGGCTATGACCTGTCCTTTGATGGATTTTTGTCCGATAAACTCTATGTCAAATTCCGTCAACAACATGATCCATTTCGCCGTGCGACTACTATGATAAGTATGACTCATCATGTATCGCAATGGATTCTCCTTAGACACAACATACGTAGTGTTGCTCAGCATGTAGTGGCATAGCTTTTTGGTAGCAAACACCACTGCCAAGCAGAGTTTCTCAACGTATGCATAGTTAAGTTCATAACTGACCAGGGTGCGGCTAAGATAGTAAGTAGCCTTTTCTTTGTGAAGTTCATTCTTTTGGGCTAGCATGGCGCCCAGTGCCACCTCAGTAGCTGAGATGTATAAGTAGAATGACACTCCTGGTCTAGGTGGTGCCAATACTGGCGATGAAGCCAAGTATCATTTGATGTCGTCAAAGGCTGATCGGCACTCGTCATCCCAGTGAAATGTTACCCCCTTGTGCAATAATTTGTTCATGGGTCGGCACTTGTCAGATAGCTGCGCTATGAAGCGCTTAATTGATGCGACCTTTCCTTGTAGACTTCTGAGCTGCTTGATGGTAGTTGGGGGAACCATTTCAAGGATTGCCTTGACTTTGTTGGGGTCCACTTCGATGCCTCATTTTGAGACTATGAAACCCAAGAGTTTTCTAGATGTGATGCCAAATACGCACTTCTTGGGATTCAGTCTAACTTTATGCTCCATGAGGCGATCGAGGATCTTGCTTAAGTCATCGAGATGATCTGGGCACGAAAGAGACTTGGCCAACAAATCATCCATGTAATCTTCCAAAGTTTTATGCATGTAATCATGGAAGATGTACGTCATGGCACGTTGGTAGGTTGCACCAGCATTTTTAAGGCCGAAAGGCATGACCTTATAACAAAATGTCCCCCAAGGCGTTGTGAATGCCATTTTTAGTTGGTCCTCAGGATTGATACGAATCTGATTGTATCCCGAGAAACCATCCATGAGGGATAGCATTTCGTGACCTCGTTGTAGCGTCTACCAATGCGTCGATGCTTGGCAAGGGGAAATCATCCTTAGGACTCGCTTTGTTTAGATCTCAAAAATTAGTGCATATGCGAATCCTCCCATCGAGATTTTTGATGGGCACCATGTTGGACAGCCATGGCGGATAATCCACGTAGATGACAAACTGTGCATCCAACAGCTTTTGCAATTCATCTTTGACCATCAAGGCCACTGTTGGATGCATCTTACGTAGTTTTTGCTTAACTGGCTTGATTGTCGGATCAAGCGTAAGATTATGCATGACTAGCTACGGATCTAGCCCCGACATGTCTCTGTATGACCATGCAAAAACCTCCTTCTTCTCTTTGAGAAGGGCAATGTAGTCGGCTTGCTCTTCAGGGGATAAACTTACCCCTAGCTTGATAATCTATGGATTCATTGGATCTAAGCCGATGTCTACGTCAGTCGTCTCCTCGACCGACATGTGGGATCCGTCCTCCAACTGATGTGGAGTTGGGATCAAATGGATATCATTTGTCGAGTTTAAATCTGCGTTAGGAACCTCGGGTTCCTCTTCGGCATGAAAGATATCCTGAGTTGTCCCTGGGGTAAAATGAGGCATTTTATCGAAAGGCCAGTACTCTGATGGGGACAGAGGTGAATTGACGTGATCCCAGTCAATGGCATCTATGTCTAGATGCAAGGACCGTGCTGGATCGGCCGGATTGCGGATGGGTGCGGTTAAGTCAATGGAGATCATGTGGATGAAATGAATTTGGTCTCCATTACCGCGGGTGTGATGACTTAAACATTCTGGATGTTCTCTGTGTTCTGGATCTGGTTCCAATCGGTGCCGGGACATGAAGGGATCAGGCCCTATGTGCTAATATAGAGGAAGGAAGGGCCCCCCCCGCCATCGGATATCACCCTAGGGTCTCGGAGGGGAAAGCTGCTCTTCGTGTACCCGGCAGCGGATCCAACCCTGACCCCCCCCCCCCCCTCTGTGTACTCGTCCCCCCCTGGCTATTTCTGGCCTATCTATGCAAATATGTCATTAATCTCCAAGGGGTGTCGTTGTTGCACTTGTTGCCTTTGTTGCATTTGTCGCATGTGGTTGAGATAGGCCATCTCAGTTTCATCTTTCGAATCACTGTCGGAGATCCAAAAGTGTTCATTGACTTCAACAACTGCTTGCGACATATGAGTCTCATCTTGTTCAAGCAAATTAATCTGGTCCCATTGCGGTTGTTCCACGCTTCGTGGGGGGACCCGGTTCTCTTGATGCTGCACTGGCTCGATTGGAGCCTCTAGAGGGAACAGATTCAAAAATATCTCTTGCCAGTTATTCATGGGAATCTCTCATGAGTGATCACTATCGGATTCGAAGGGATCATATGACACTGGTTCATATTCTGATTCATCCTCCGAAGATCCTTCTTGACACTGTTTATCCTTTTCTTGAAAGTGAGTTCCCAAACTTTCGCCTCTCTCTAGCAAAGGAGGAGGGTTATTGATGTTAACAAGGGTGTTTGTTGACCATGGGAGGTAATCTCCCAATGTATACGTTGTGTTCGGGTTGGCATAAGGATCTGATGCCAATCCACCCTTGTTGCCTATTCCTAGGCCTTGCATGTTTTCCACCAAGATGTCTAAGGGCAGGGGGTGGTTGAACCCTACTCCCGACTTGTCATAAGGCATTTGGTATCTTGGCTAGCAAAGGACATGCATTCCTTGCTCATACCTGCCTAGCTCGTATCCATGCCAATTGCATTGGCCAAGATATCTCAGAGTGAAATCTGGGTTAGACAGATAGTTGACATCTTCTACAAAAGGTTCTTCATCCTCTTCCTTTTGCTTGCATGGCTCAGCACCATGGTCAAGGCCCCCATACACAAAATTGGTCTGGTTCGATGGGTAGCCTAAAGGAACAATTGTCTCGATGGGAAGGCGAGGTCTCCCCATGTCTTGCACTGACTCTAGCACTGTCGTTGCTACGACATTCCGCACTAGATACTCCCCTAGGCCCGTACTGGCCATTTCAACAGTAATTGTTGGTGATTGAGAGGGAGGGAATGGAAGCTCGTCCTGAGTCCATTCCATGTTGGGTTGATTAGGAGTCTCAACTTCCACTATGCTAGGTATCTCTTCGGTTGAGATGGTTGATATTGTTGGCAGTGCTTCTTCCAGGGGTGGAGCCTCTTCCAGGATTTGCTTCCCTTTATCCTTCTATTTAGCCATGATAGGTGGCATTGGTAATGAAGGAGCTGACGATGAAGATGCACCTGGCTGGGGTTTTGATGGATTAGTCACCAGTGGTGCTCGTGGCATCGGACCCTGTCTAGATGGATTTAACTAAAAATCCAAGTGCGTCGATGGGAGGGTCGATTGCGGCATCAACTACACCGCATTGCAATATTTGAAGGGTTCTAAATCCATAGGGACTACATGTACTTCCCCTTCAAATGCATACTTCAAACACTGGTGAGCTATCGAAGGGACACACTTCATGTCCCTGATCCATGGCCGCCCTAGCAATATGTTGTATGCCATCTCGCCTTCCAAAACATGGCACAATGTAGGTATCATCTTTTGTCCTACCTGGATGGGTAGAACAATTGTGCCAACTATCGAGCATATCGCATCATTGAATGCTCGTAGTGTGTAAGTGGAAGCCGTGATGTGTGAGGCTGGCAACTTCAGATGTTTCAATGCTACCATAGTAATGATGTTACTGGACGAGCCAGTGTCTATCAACACCCTCTTATACGGGATCCCGTTGACCCACGCGATAACGTGCAGGGGTGGATCTGCCATGTCATCAGAAACTGATTTGACTTCATCTTCTCGAAAGGTAATGACTGGCTCCATGCATCATTTTACATGTCCCACGAAGTTATTGAAGGAATTCGCTTCATGAGGCTGCAACTCGATGGCTTTCAAAATCTCCATGAGAGCTTCCCGATGGGGTGCTGATTATTGTATAAGCTCATATATGGAGAGCCTAGCCGACGTGGTCCACAAACTCTGCATGAGTTTGGTCCGTATCGTGACCTCGGGTCTAGGCAGAGGTAACTGCACAGGGTGTTGTTGAGGTTGTGACATCGAAGGAACCTCTCTTGTGGCTGCCTCGGGGACAACTCCTGGGTATTTCTTGTTCCTGGTCACTATGCTTATCATTCCCACATACCCTTGCATGGGGAAATGTTGTTGCACCTCATTGACCTGAAGAGGTTTTGCCTGTGCCTCATGGGCAGGCAAAGGGTCCTTGAAAACCCCCATCTGCTGATTGTTTGGCGCTATGGGGTTGTCCACTGCCAATGTTTTATTATCAATCAGGTCTTGTATCAATCCTTTGAACTTCCTAGCATGCGTTCAAGTCATGTCCCCTTCGCCTGTGGAACCTACAATACAAGTCCTCTCTGTATCCCTTAGGCTTGGGAGCGTTAGGATCTATGGTTTGAATTTCTGGAAGGGTGATTAAATTTGTCGCTGACAAGCGGTCAAATAGGGAGTCCCTAGACTCCGTATAAGGGGTGTACTATCGCTTAGGGTGATGCTGCTGATTTTGCTCCTATTTTTTATTTTCTCTTTCATAATTGTTAGGAGGCACTGCCTGATAATTAGCCTTTTGAGGTTGTACTTCTTGTGCAGGCTTGGGGACATTTATAGCAACTTGATTAACCGCAGCGGGTTTTTGTTGCGTAGTCCCTGTCTTTGTGTTTTTGTTCCACTCTTTCTTTTTAGGCTTGGCGATTTTGCCCTCCTGTATTTTGATCTCTTCGATAATTCTGGCTTGCGCCAGAGCTTCTTCTAAGGTGGCATATTGCTGTAGCTGCAATAGCCCAGAGATCGATCTCAAGCAACTTCGTGAGAACATCTGTGTAAGGTCGGACATAGGGGGAAGGTAAGGTAGCTTGGAAAGTAGAGTCCTCCACCGATTCCCGTAGGCCGCCATGGTCTCCTCCTCATATTGCCTGAGGCTGGCCAGGTCACTCAGTGACGCCTTCTTCTTGGTGTTGAAGGCGAAGCGTTCAAGGAACGCATCCACTAATTGATCTAAGTTATTGATGTTGTGCTTCGGCAATTGGGTGAACCAATCCGAGGTAGGGCCCACGAATGTGGTTATAAATGTCCTTAGCAACAATGCATCATTATCCTGAATGCCAAAGCATTGGCTCAGGAATCTTGTCACATGCTCTTGGGCATCCTCTTCACCCTTAAAGACTACCAACTGAGGCAACTTGAAATGTTCGGGGTAAGGAGGTGCGGGCACTGACGGATGCACCGGATGACTGTGGAGTTGGCGTAACATGGGCTTTTGGGGCCTAGAAGCTTTGGTTTCCATAGACTCCAAATGCTCTAACAATGCTTTGTATGCATCGAAAGATTTAATCTCTTCCTCTTTAGTTTGCTCCCATTGTGAGTTGTGGGAGACTGGAGGCCTATGGGGGGGTGGCCGGATAGCAACCCCTCCACCTTGGTAGGGCATTTTAGCCCGCTCTAATTCTTGTTCATACTCCTCGTAAACTTCTTGAGGAGTCTCTAGGCGAGACCTATGACCTTGAGTGGGTCTCTGCGGAGGGTACCCATCATTGTTTCGGGGAGTGGCCTCCCTCTCAGGTCTATGGGGTCTCGGAGGCAAAACTTGATGAGGTCGCGGAGACCTATCCTGCACTAAGGGATTATGCCTCTCATATGGTTTCACTTTTTGGGTGCGAGGGGTTGGAACCCTCTCAGGTATGTTATAAAGTAGCTCATCTGCTTGGCGTTGAATGTGCTCTTTGTTAAGGCGGTATAAGTGCTCTAACTACTGCTGATCTTGCTCAAGCCGCATGATCTAGGCTTGGTGGGTGGCATGTCTGGTGACTGCCAGGTCAATTTGGTCTACCATATAGGGCTTAGGAGGCCTGAATGCCTCTCCTATGTATTTTCCTCGGTCATGATGATCCGAGATCTCAATGGGTTGCTTCCCTCTGTCGAGGTTGGCGGCATTTACCCGAGGCTCTTGCCTCAATGGGTGACCATTGTATCTAGCAGGTGCGGAAGCGCAAGGCTCCCATGCTGTATATTGCTCTCGAGGAATGTGATGGTCTTCCTCATACTCCCTTTCATAGGTGTGAAAGGGGTGGGCGGAGTTAGCTTGCCCTGTTTGGAGAGCCCTACGCTCTAGGTTTTGTCTATTGGTTCTAACATTGATGGGAGGCAAAGGAGAGATGCCATAATCACGTTGCCTCTCCTCATGGACACTATGCCTCTCTAGCACTTCATCGCGTGGTGGCCACTCATATCTAGCCTCTAAGGGAGGTCTTCTATCTACGTTGAGTGCCACATGTAAAGATTCTTCCCGAAAGGGGCTATGTTGAATGGGCGTGTCCCCCAGAGGGGTGTCCCTATAATTCCATCTTGACCTGGAATGATGCGGACTCTCTTGTGGGTCAGACCGCCAAGGCGGTATGGCCAAGTCCTTAGGGCTGAAGCGGAGGCGACTTGTGCCCGCTCCTTGTACACTTTCCATAGCTTCTGCCCTTGATTGGGCTTGGCTACGGGTGTACACCATGGTGGTGCTCTTCTACAAGCTAAGCAGATTTTTATCTCTTTTATGATTTTTTTATGCTACACTTAAACAGAAAAGAACACACACATACACAAATGGTGATTATCTCGTTTAAAGGTTGAGAGTGTGTCCTAAAACTGGTTTAGTGTGTTTTGATGATTTTTGTTTTGTTTTTGAAAATTTTTGTGAAGATCATTTAAATGCAAAATGAAGGCTCATATGACTCCCATAAATGGTCGCCCCTTCGATATACCTTTGCCAGGCCGATATACCAACCTCTCTATATACCCGCCCTTACGAGAGGGAAACTATAGGTACGTGAGAGCAGATGGTACATGGTACGTAGGTGGTACGGAAGGGGGATTGTCCTGTTTATGACACCTACCATAGAAGACTTATCCTCGCATGCTGGGAATCACCCCAGTGACACTCGGTCAACTTTCATCAAGATTTACGTCGAACAACAGTGACAATCGGGGTAATGGATGCAAAATCAAGCCAAGGTGGTGATGAACCCACCGTTGGTCTTGATCAAGGGCTGGGGTCTTACGACCAGCTCCTTGGTTTAAAAATGCCACGTGATGTGTGTGTGGTTTATTTTAATTTTGCAAAAATGAAATAGGCAAACAAAAGGAAACTTTCCCTAAGCCATACAAAAACTGAAAATCAAAAAACATAAAACAAAAATTTGATAGAAGCTTGTTAAAAACCCCTACCTCTTCTCTGCCCAAAAAGGATGTTTCTGACTCTCGGCTCTAAAACTGCATAGACAAAAATTTGTCTCTGGATCAGACGAATACCAAAATAGAATTCATCTCTGTCTGAGACGAATTAGAATTCGTCTTAGGGTCAGACGAATTACAGTACTGTATTCGACAAAGGTAGGGATGAATAACAGTCAGAATTCAAAAAATAGTACCTGTAAGCACAAAAACACAAGTTTTTGATCAGTTTCTTGATCTCAAAAATTAGGGGACAGAGTCCCACCGTGATCGCCACTGAAAGCACGAGATTCTAGAAGAAAGAAATACTAATGCGACGCATTCAAAATCAAAACAAACGCTTAAGTCCTATAACATGAAATGCATGAAATGAGAAAGATAGACAAATTGGAACCGAGATAGAAGAAAGCACATAAAGCACAACCCTCCTTTTATTTAACTCTCTTCAAATATCGATTACATAGATGCCTCCTCCCTTTTTAGGGGCTAGGAGCATCAAACTTGAGTTTTGGTTACAATCATGGACTAAGTGATCTCTCCTTCCGCATGCCCACATGTAAAATGGGCGGGCCAAAGTGTTGCCGCCGCTGGTGTTGATGAATCCTTGATCCTTGCTACTCCTCCTACATTCAAAGAAACAACAAATCGTTAGTAGCACCTATGACAAAAGATAAGGCGTTTGATCTCTAAAAACCAATGAAAGATGCATGCATAAGATTAGCTAAATCGATAAATAAAATGATTCTAAATAACCTGCAAATTTGATAGAAACAAGGGAACATCACCAGAGGGCCACTGCCATCAAAACAGTCTAGAAATTGGCCATCGATTTGAATTCATCCTTGGGCGGGATGGATTATACTGTAATTCGTCCCTGGGTAAGACAAATTCTATTGCGACAAAATGCCAAAGTGATCCTGCCCAAATTTCTTGTCTTAGGAGCTCCAAAACACCTGCAAACATGGGGGTTAGCTAATTGGGGGCATTTTGGGAAGACCCAGATGGTCAGATTTTCCCAATTTGACCTCCATCAATGGGAATTTGATGTCGCTACCTGCAAGTTAGTGAGGACAACAAAAGCGACAAAACATGATAAGATTTGATCAAAGCATTATGAAATCGAGATTACAAGCTATTTAAAAAGCATAAAATGGAATGCAAACTAAAAAAATGATGAAAAGAACAATCTGCCATGAATTCCCAATCGTTCTTAAAAAAAGAAGATTAGGCTCGCAGCAGTGCGGGGTGCCCGGGCGGGCCACCCACCGTTGGAACCTGATTTCGGCACCAATCCACTTGGGATAGGCCCAAAATCTCTTGTAATGGGTTGTCGGCGAATTGGTAGATCTATGTGGTCAAGTGTCGGGTTTTGGATCCGGATTCACACTTCCAATAACCACCCAATGACCTCCCTTGCGAAAGAGATCAAGGATGTGGAAGAGGTGAATCAAAAAGGTAAAAACGTGGTATCAATTTGGCAGCACTTCGTTGCTTGAAAATGCTTCCAACCTGTCCTTTTTTGGGTGAGAAAGTTCACCATTTTATAGACCCAAGGGGTCTCTTTTGGATGGGCATGCAGGGGTGCCACGTGGTGGCCATGCCTTCCCAAGAGGGAGGAGACTCCTCCCTGACTTGGGCTTCCATGACTGCCCTTGTGACAGTCCTCTAACGCTCACTCTGCCCACCTACACGCGCATGCAAGGCAGGAGGCATTAATGGACTGTCCTTAGCTGCCACTTGTCAAGATTTTTCTTTTTGCCCGTTGAACCTAGAATTCGTCCTACCCAGGAGCGAATTCAGAATTCGTCTCTGGGTGAGTCGAATCCCATTTTGAATTCGTCTCAGGGTGAGACGAATACTGAGCAAAGTGCCTGAAGGTGCCAAATTGATTTTTGACCTTCCAAAATTGCTATAAAAGTGGTTAGGACCATTGTTTAACCTCTGAGGGCTGCCCTGGGGGCTGTGTGTGTCAAAGCGATCAGTGTTTGCAGTCACATAATCGGATTGGTGCTATTTTGGTGTCTACACATGTATCATAGTCAAAACCTCTACCTCATACCATATCTCCACTAGGATACCTCCTGTTGTGGCTGATCCACAACACACCCCAAAATTGGGGACCCACCTTTTTGCATGCTTTGAAAGAAGACCGCAGTGGCCCAGATGCTAAAAAAATCAAAGGAAGAGCAAAATATAGCAAGAAAAAGAAAGTGTCATGATATCACGACATGTTGCTCCGTCATGACCGAAAATGAAAAGTTGTCACGATATCGCGACATGTTGCTCCGTCGCGGCCAAAAATGAAAAGTTGTCACGATATCGTGACATGTTGCTCCGTCGCGGCCGAAAATGAAAAGTTGTCACGATTTCGTGACATGTTGCTCCGTCGCGGCTAGAAATGGAAAGTTGTCACGATTTCGTGACATGTCACGTTTTCGCGGCTAAGAGCAGCAGAATGCATCATGAAGAGAAAATGTTGCGATATCGCGACGTGTTGTGAAATCGTGGGTCATAGAAGAGAGAGAAAGACAGAATGGAAAATTGTCGCGAAATCGTGACATGTCACAAAATCGTGGTCAAACCAGTCAAACAGGGCAAGGCACTAAAGTTGTCGCGATATCGCGACATGTCGCGTTTTCGTGACCTGAAGCAGCAAGACATGCCAAATGAAAGGATGTTGCGATTTCATGATAGAAAGCAGCGAGAGCAGTCCGAAAGAGAAAAGCATCACGATTTCGCGATAGGAAGCAGCCAAGGGGTACGAAGATGAAAAGCGTCGTGATTTCATGACAGAAAGTAGCCAAGTGGTATGAAAAGAGAAAATGTCATGATTTCACGACAGGTAGCATCTGCACAACTCGAAAGAGAAAAACATCATGATTTCGTGACAGGTAGCATCTACACAACCCGAAAGAGAAAAATGTCACGATTTTGCTACAGGTTGCATTTGCTCGGCTGCTGATAGAAAAATGTCATGATTTCATGACATGTCTCATTTTCGTGATGCATGATGACAAACAAGGCTATTGATAGGAAAATGTCATGATATCGCGACATGTCTCATTTTCGCGGTGAAAGAAGAAAAGCTAAGCTGCATACATAAAAACGTCGTGATATCACGACATGCTATTTTTTGTCGCGATTTACACGGGGCCGTTACGAAACATGCAGAAAAGCGTGGAACACATGGCATACAGGTGTAAGGGTCATAGAGGCGTTACAATTCACAGAGAATATCAAGAGTCTCAATGTCGAGCATAAATTCAAAAGCAATGGAAATGCGGGGAAGGTGAAACGATGCAATCTGGAAGATGAAACAAACCATCATGGAAGGAGAAGCAATTTACCAAAAGTTTAAAAGCAGAAGCACAGATTGGTACAAGGGTCAGAAATCGCTACGAGCAGAGTTGCAGTGTCGAAGGCGAGAAGCCATTCTGGGCCTGCTTAGGAGTGTTTTTCTTCCCCTTTTTTTGGTTTTGAGAAAACTAGAGATTTTGTTATTGTAAAATGACCAATTTTTAATACAAAAAATTCAGAGAGTTGCACCTCATTGGCAAGAAAGAAGGAGTTATTTTCTGCATGCAGGATTTAAATGTTTATCTTTCCCCTTTTTAGATTTCTAGGCTTATAGGTGAAGTTTAATGCAAGTTCTCTTGGTTGCTTCATGCGAATGTCTAAATCTGAAATCACAGTTAAAACCCCAGAGACTAGCACTTAACTTATCTGGATTGTGCATGTTTTGCAAGTTCAATAAGTTAGGTTGCATGCATGGAAACCTCATTAGCTTCGGTTTTGTCAGAATAGGATTGCATCACCCTGAATGCATTTCATTTTTCTTTTGCATTTTATTTTCATTTTTTTCTTGCACTTTATTTTCATTTACAGGCATTAACAAATAAATAAATAAATAAATAAAACTAAAAATTTCAAAGTCTGAAAATAGAATATTTCCATTTCAGGGCCAGAATTTCATTTTCAATTTTGTTTTTTCATTCATGAGCAGATGATGATATTCCCTTCATAAAATTCCAATTTCATTGAAGGGGTTATATTTTATGACATTTCATCAGTTTCCATTTTGAAATTACAACTTGGTCATATAGAGATCAAATCATATTTGCTTTATTAGGGTTCAAAGAACAATCATTAAAGTTTCACAGTAAAATAAACCAGCATTGCCCCTTGTTTTCAGTTACTTGCAACCACTAAGGTGTTCCAAGCATTTTAATCGAATATCTTCATTTGAGATCATTAATACACAGATGTAAAATGCTAACATAGCGGAACCTTGGAGAAATTGTTTATTAAATTTCTTTGCAAGAGAGGATTTAGAACCCAAATCCTATCGGAGAGTGTGTTTTCACAATCGGGTGAAAATACCACTCAACAGATTGGCGCTAGAAGGAGGGCATGAAACGGTTTATTTCATTCGATTTTGTTAAGAAATTCATATACATTGTTCTAACGCTTTGATTGTTCATACAGGAATAAATGTGCTTTGATTTGATTTTAAAAAAAAAATAATAAATAAAAAAAAATAATTTTTGGGTATTAAAGTTATATTCTTTAAGATTCACTAATGGCTATGTTTACACCGTGGATGACAGGTAGCCCATTGAACATACCGGGAGTTCAACATTATTTTCCCATTGGTTTTGAGGGATGTCTTCCTCGATTTTCGTCTAATGGGACAAATACTACAGAAGAACATATTCAAGCATTCAAATTTGTTGTGAATCACTTAACAAGTTGGTATGATGATGTTGCTTGTAAAATGTTCCTTTACACCTTGGACAAAGTGGCATATGATTGGTTTACAAGTCTGCCTTTAGGGTCTATCACTTCTTGGGCTCAGCTAGAGGCAACATTTCTCAATCAATTCAACAAAAAGCGAGTTGACCCAATCCTCATGTACAATCAGTTGGTCTATATTAGAAAAGGGCCAAGTGAAAATGTGAAGTCATTTTCTGAAAGGTTCTTTGGATTATATACTCAATTAGTGACATTTTATGTTCTTCAAGAAGAAGTGGCTCTCCAAATATACATCAATGCTCTTGACCCACTCATTTCCACATATTTGCGAGGGATGCCTCAAATTACATCTTTGTCACAAGCCTATACTCAAGCAATGGCAATTGAGCAACAATTGAGTTATCAAAATTATGGTGTGGGTTTTGGATCATATAATATTCAATCATTTAATACCTCCCTTACCCACCCAATGATTTATCCACCTCAACCAAGTTCAAGTGTGAATCAATTTCAGAATCAACAATCATTCCCAAGCTTCAATCAATTTCAAAATCCTCAACCTACTATGCAAGATCAACCATATTTCTTAAGTATGAATCAACTTCAAAATACTCATCTTGATTCAAAAGATGTTGCTAAAATCAATTTCAATGATTTTCATAAGAATATGATTTTAGGCAAGGGAGGAGTACTAGATCCAACTAGTATGGAAACATGTGACAGATTGGAAACCCTTGACTCACCAAAAGATGAATTCTATGAGGATGAATCTGATTCGGATGACACATTGGATGACATTGTTGAAAGTAATGGCCCAAAAAATTCACACCTTCCAAATTATGTTAAACATGAATCATGGGTTACACATGTGGATTATGATAACCTTATCAATTTGAATACAAGCAATAACCCAATTTTGGAAGTAATTGAACCATCTAAGGAAGGAGAGGATAAATTTGATGAGAAATATGTTGATGAATTAAAAGATGATGAAGAAATAGTTGAGCATCACAATTTGATTTTGAAAGATGATCATTATGATTCTTGGGAAGAGTATGCTCACTCCAAACCTTCTGATGAAATTTGTGTGCCTATTGATATGCGGGATAATACAATTGCCCTTTCATATGAGGATATTACAAGTCCTGTACAATCTGAGAATGTTTTGGAAGAAGGGTTGGAATCTCATCAAAGGTTGGAGAAGGATAATGATTCTACTACCATGGATGAAGAAGGAGAATCAATTGTTTTTGTTCCCCTTGAGGGGCAAGAAATCAAAAATCTTGATCCACCTATTGTTTCTACAATGTCTATGCCATCTCAAAATGATGAAATTACAAAACCTAAGTGGTGTGGGTTGGATGCTATTGATGATCCTAATGAAAATATGGATTTTGAGGCAACTCAAGCCATTGATCATGGAAAGGTGTCACGTGACACATATCTTGAAAAATTAGGCTCTTGTTTTGAAAAGGATGGACGCATGTTTGATTGGGTGCCTAACTTTGGTGTTTTTGAACAGGTGTTGGATGATGAAGAAGACAATGAAGGAAAAGAAAAAGCTACTAACACTCATCAAGTTGTGGTAAATTCTAATCATGATGGGTTGAGTAGGGATGACAAGGTGAAATCTCTACCTTTGGTAGTAGCTACAAAGATTTCAAGTGACAGGTTACATGATGTCCCTTTGGATGCTAACATCATTAATGAGGAAATGCCAAATTTTGTTGATGCTTGTCAAGTTTGGAATGATTTTGATTGCTTTAAAATCCTGGAAAATGATTTGAATTCAAGACTTTTAGAAATAGGCTCTTGTTTGCAACATCTCACATTTGAAAAGGAAAGCCTACTTCTAAATCATGAATGGAATGATGAAACTTGCACTTTAAAGAATAGACAAGATAAAATTGAATACCAACCATTGTCTAATCAATGTGATTTGAATCTCACCTATGATGTTGGTAATAGAACTAAATCAAATTGGTATGGTGAGCATGGCAAGTTGAAATTTGTTGCATTGCTTGGTTTGATCTTATTATTGTTGGATTCCTACAAAATTTGGCATGTGTATTGTGTCATATGTTTTTTGAATTGTTCTAATCATGTTTGGGATCCAGGAAAGTGATAATCCAAGCTTTGCATCATCTTGTATTATATTGTACATTTGTATATAGATTTTGGTTTTTGGGTTTTGGTTTGTGTTTTCAAATTTTCATTTTTGGATTGCAGTTTGGTTTTGGATTGAATAAGTTTTAATTTAAAGTTGTGTGTTGGTCCTATGGACATGCTTGGTTTTTATATATAAAAAAAAAAGAGGAAAAATTTGAGATGTCAACTTATGCCTAAGATCAGGAGAATATGAAACATTGGAATTGTGTTGTAGAAGCTCCACAAGTAACACAAACATTTTAAGTAATATCGTTTGAATCTTGTGATGCATGAAGTTGTCAGTTTTGCACATTATGGTAAAGTAGATGATATATTCCAAAAGAAGCAGTGCATTCACATCTCATGTCACATTCCACATTGCATATACATGTCATCTCAAGTTACATTTTCATTTCATGTGCAATCATTGAGAAGGTGTCAAATCCTCTTAGGGTTATTCTATAACATAAAACATAAAAAATCCTAAGGTTGGGAACTGATGTCCGAACTATCTTGAACCAAGCACATTCCATGCACATTAAAAAGAATCTTGAGCAAAATGGTCAAAACCATACTTGGATGAAAAGGTGAGGTGAAAAGAATATTTCATGTTTGTCCTATCATGCAACATAATCCTTAAAAAAGTGGTTTTTACCACTCCCATAAAGCTTAAAGCCTAAAACCAGAGTAGTAAGGATAGGGTTAAATCCTCATCGAACTTAGGTTGAGGATCCAACTCCCCAAAGCTCTGATTTGACCTACATGGAGTAGTAAGGATAGGACATAATTCTCATCTCGCTTAGGTTGAGAATTCGATTCCCCAAAGCTTCCATTTTTCCCATTTCATCATAAATCTTGGATTGGAAGGATCGTACTACATGTCCTCTCGCAAAGGATGGGTAGTCATCCCAAAGGTCCAAGTAATAAAATTAAACTAATATTTCCCATTTTGTCTTAATATTGGATTGGAAGGATCGTACTACATGTCCCTAGCAAGGATGGGTAGTCATCCCCAAGGTCCAAGAAATAAAAAAATTAATATTTCCCATTTCATAAATCTTGGATTGGAAGGATCGTACTACATGTCCCTAGCAAGGATGGGTAGTCATCCCAAAGGTCCAAGAAATAAAAGAAAAAGAATGAATGAAGCCAAGTCAGGGATTATGGGGTTAAGTATGCTCATGCGTGGCAACATGTCTTGTCTAAAAGCAAGACCACTCATTGCTCATATGGATAGACTAGCCTGACCATTTCATCCATAACAAGTTAAATCATTTTGTTCAAGATGAGGTAATGAACTCCAAATCAGAATAGTAAGGATAGGGTTAAATTCCCATCTCGCTTAGGTTGGGAATCCTATTCCCCAAAGTTCTGATTTCACTTACACTTGCACATGGGTTCAAGATGGTAGTGACACATAACCAACTTTGGGATCTAATAAATTAATTCAGTATACATATATTTATTTGGCCTTAAGAGGGTTTGACAGCTTTGATATGTTTGTTCATGATATTAGAAGGTTTGAGCCTTTGCAAAGCAAGGTTGTTATATCTCTAGCATCTTCATCATGCATTAAATCCTCGCACAAATTATTCATAGCCTTGCATACAAATCATAAGTGAAACTGACAATGGAATGTTGATCAAGTTCAAGCGATAGGGAATGAAAACACATTGCACACACCGAGCTGATACTTAATGATTCTGATGTTTCATGTATTTCTGATCTATCGGTATTTGTTTATCCTTTATGTGTTGACGCTTGTATCTAAGCTTGTATATTTCAGGTTGGGTTCTCACCAAAATGCTCAGGAGCATTTGACAAAGAGAGTCGCCATTTGTTGTGGCTGATCCACAACACACCCCAAAATTGGGGACCCACCTTTTTGCATGCTTTCAAAGAAGACCACAGTGGCCCAGATGCTAAAAAATCAAAGGAAGAGCAAAATATTGCAAGAAAAAGAAAGTTGTCGCGATATCGCGACATGTTGCTCCGTCGCGACTAAAAATGAAAAGTTGTCACGATATCGCGACATGTTGCTCCATCGCGGTCGAAAATGAAAAGTTGTCGCGATATCGCGACATGTTGCTCCGTCGTGGCCGAAAATGAAAAGTTGTCACGATATCGCGACATGTTGCTCCGTCGCGGCTAGAAAGGGAAAGTTGTCACGATTTCATGACATGTCATGTTTTCGTAGCTAAGAGCAGCAAAATGCATCATGAAGAGAAAATGTCACGATATCGTGACGTGTTGTGAAATCATGGGTCATAGAAGAGAGAGAAAGACAGAATGGAAAATTTTCACGAAATCGCGACATGTCACAAAATCGCGATCAAACCAGTCAAACAGGGCAAGGCACTAAAGTTGTCGCGATATCGCGACATGTCAGGCCGCAACCAAATGAAAAGTGTCATGATTTCACAAGAGAAAAGCGTCATGATTTCACGATAGGAAGCAGCCAAGGGGTACGAAGATGAAAAGCGTCATGATTTCATGACAAAAAGAAGCCAAGTGGTACGAAAAGAGAAAACGTCATGATTTCATGACAGGTAGCATCTGCATAACCCGAAAGAGAAAAACGTCACGATTTCGCGATAGGTAGCATCTGCACAACCCAAAAGAGAAAAACGTCATGATTTCGCGACAGGTTGCATTTGCTCAGCTGCTGATAGAAAAATGTCATGATTTCATGACATGTCTCATTTTCACGATGCATGATGACAAACAAGGTTGCTGACAGGAAAATGTCGCGATATCGCGACATGTCTCATTTTCGCGGTGAAAGAAGAAAAGCTAAGCTGCATACATAAAAACGTCGCGATATCGCGACATGCTATTTTTTGTCATGATTTACAAGGGGCCGTTACGAAACATGCAGAAAAGCGTGAAACACGTGGCATACAGGTGTAAGGGCTGCAGGGGCATTATAGTTCATAGAGAAGATCAAGCGTCTCAATGTCGAGCATAAAGTCAAAAGCAATGGAAAGGCGGGGAAGGTGAAACGATGCAATCTGGGAGATGAAACGAAGCGTCATGGAAGGAGAAGCAATTTACCAAAACTTTAAAAGCGAAAGCATAGATTGGTACAAGGGTCGAAAACCGTTGCGAGCAGAGTTGCAGTGCCGAAGGCGAGAAGCCATTCGGGCCTCGCTTAGGAGTGTTTTTCTTCCCCTTTTTTTGGTTTTGAGAAAACTAGAGATTCTGTTATTGTAAAATGACCAATTTTTAATACAAAAAATTCAGAGAGTTGCACCTCATTGGCAAGAAAGAAGGAGTTGTTTTCTGCATGCAAGATTAAATGTTTATCTTTCCCCTTTTCAGATTTCTAGGCTTATAGGTGAAGTTTAATGCAAGTTCTCTTGGTTGCTTCATGCGAATGTCTAAATCTGAAATCATAGTTAAAACCCTAGAGACCAGCACTTAACTTATCTGGATTGTGCATGTTTTGCAGGTTCAATAAGTTAGGTTGCATGCATGGAAACCTCATTAGCTTCGGTTTTGTCAGAATAGGATTGCATCACCCTGAATGCATTTCATTTTTCTTTTGCATTTTATTTTCATTTTTTTTCTTGCACTTTATTTTCATTTACAGGCATTAAAAAAAATAAAAATAAATAAAAAAACTAAAAATTTCAAAGTCTGAAAATAGAATATTTCCATTTCAGGGCCAGAATTTCATTTTCAGTTTTGTTTTTTCATTCATGAGCAGATGATGATATTCCCTTCATAAAATTCCAATTTCATTGAAGGGGTTATATTTTATGACATTTCATAAATTTCCATTTTGAAGTTACAACATGGTCATATAGAGATCAAATCACATTTGCTTTATTAGGGTTCAAAGAACAATCATTAAAGTTTCACAGTAAAATAAACCAGCATTGCCCCTTGTTTTCAGTTACTTGCAACCACTAAGGTGTTCCAAGCATTTTAATTGAATATCTTCATTTGAGATCATTAATACACAGATGTAAAATGCTAACATAGCGGAACCTTGGAGAAATTGTTTATTAAATTTCTTTGCAAGAGAGGATTTAGAACCCAAATCCTATCGGAGAGTGTGTTTTCACAATCGGGTGAAAATACCACTCAACACCTCCACTAGGCAAGTCTCGTAATGCCTCATGCCAATCCTCTCTGAAATACCTCTACAAAATTATCTCTAAGATCTCAATGAGTAGACATAATCAAAATCCCCTCTATCAAAATACACAAAAACTAGTAGATATCCTCTAACATCACTATAATTTCCCCATTTGGCAAGTGGAAGGTGTTGGTGCAAGGGTCCCACAGATCTATCAAAGACGTCAGGTAAGCTATGTCTCCCATCACTGGTTCTAACTGTGTCACTTGCTTGATACCAATGGCATTAATCCATTTTCAATAATCCTATGTTATAAGGTCCCTAGTATTTTGAAAGAGATTTGGAAATCAATACCGAATTTTGATCACCTGGCAGAGGCAAGCAAGCTTAAAAAAACAACAAAAACAACTAAAAAAGGGTACATTTTTCTTTCAAAATCATGGTCGTCCCACCCAAGTATGACCACTAAATTTGTAGTTGTTCCATCTAGGGGTAGCCACCATTGGTCACAGCCACCCAGGGATGGTCCTCAAAATTCTAAAAAAATGGCCACCCCACCTAGGGATGGCCACCAAAAAATAAGCAAAACACTTCATAAAAATACAAAACAATAAAAAAAATTGCAAAAAAATAAAAACTAAAGCATAAAATACTAAATATTACCACTAATGAGGTTCATTTACTGATATTTAATGTGATTCATTTGCAAACACAAAAATAATTACATTTCCATAATTAACAAAGGATAGTAGCAAATTTAGCCTTTACCCATCTCGCACCGGCTCCGTCGCTTGTTGAGTCTATAGGTTGGCTCATGTTTATTGTGGGATGGTTTTAATAGTGCTTCGATATGCAAAATAAGCCTTTTTTTACAAATCTACCAAGTCATAAGTGTGCAAATAAGCCTTTTTTTACCAATTTTGACCTTAAATACCCCTAAAATAAACATGGTTGACCCAAGGTGGAACGATCACCAAATTTTGCAATCATGCCACCTTGGGATGGCCATGAATTTTGCATCCATCCAATATTGGTATGGTCACCAAAAAACACCGAAAAAACATAAGAAAAAACAAAGAAAAAGGCCTAAAAACCACCAAAATATTAACAAAAATGATAAATTTCAATCAATCTCCATTAAAAAACCAAGAAGCGTACATAAATGCATATCTTTGCTCATCATCAAAAATCATAAAATTAAGAAAAAGGAGCAAATAATCATCAAAAATATCAAATGAGCCTTGTATTCAATTATTTACCCTATAAACATGGTGGTTGCAGTGACTTGCGCTCCATGCAATCTGGTAAGATAAGTAAATCACCATAAGGCCATTTGAACCAAATTATTCATTGATGAATATAAAATTCTCCACTTCAATCCCCAAGAAGGCCATTGTCGTCGGACTACTCCATAGGAACGAAGTATTCATTTCCTTTCTTCCATGAAATATCATAAAAAACAATCAAAATCTTAACAAAACTGATAAAATTTACAATGGGTAAATTTAGAGGAACCCTTATCAAGTCATATTGGTCAAGCGAATCATCACTTTTATTATTGGTCATTCCCTCATCAACTCGTTGCTTGTGGGGGTAGTCATAATTATGAATTCATAATCAAAATCAACACTCAAACACTCAAAAGTGTAACTTTCATACATTCAAAAGAATTATTATCAAAGATAATTTCAAGCCCATGCTTGGGCACATAATTCAACACCAAGACTTTGTTATATAACAAAGTCTTGGTCTCCTTGAATCCTTAGTACCCTTGTCCCGAAACAGTCTTATAAGCGAAACAAGGAAGCAATACCAAGTATACCCTAAGACCTAAAACATGTCCTTATAGTGTGGTTGAAAGGTATACCAAAATAAAATCCTTCAAATATGTCAAAAGTAAGGTTTCCATGAATGTATGCTCCTTCCACAATGGGGGCATCTAAATTTGGCTAGGTTACTAAATAACCTTAATCAATTGATAATTTAGTCATCTATTTTTGCTTCATACAATGCATTCCAAAAAGGAGCACCTGTAGACACTGACGTCATGTCAATTTGGTTAGACTACAAATATGTGCTCTTATTAGCACAATATGACCTTCTTAGGAAACCCACTAGGGTTAAATAGTGGTCCTTATGACTTTTGGTAAGATTTTCCCCACTTTTGGGAATTTTTGGCCCATGCAGCCATGGTTGTCCCACCTCGAGATGACCACCAATTCATGTTCATCCCATCCAAGGATGGCCATCCATAGCCATCCCTAGGTGGGACTGCCAACAACAACCACCCCTGGTCGGGGTGACCAAGCCCTTGGACTCTCAAAAAGTCAAGGATAGAATAAATGAAAATCAAATTTTTTCGTATATCCCATCCATTGATTTATGACAAGAATTAGGGTACACCAATTCAATCAGAAACATGTAAATTGGAAGCCCAAATTGGAGGTTTCTCCCACCCTATGCATGACAAGATTTTGATAAATGGTGGCACTAGCCTCACATGCCCTAACTTTCCCATTTGACCTTGTGCTCTCTTGAAATATAAAATGGAGCCAATCCACCCAATTCCGAGGGGAGTTTTCGTAATATTTTGCAATGAAGTGCTGCTGAGATTCAATCAAAATTTCACCCATGTATTTGCCCTTGAAATATTCATCAATCAAAGGAGGTTTCTAAGTGATCCCAAATATGCAAACCCATTTTAAAACCCATCCATTTTAGTGAATCATATCCCAAAATTTGATAACAACACCCCTAGGAATAGTTTTAACCAGATCCCAAAGGAATTGGTGGCAAAAAACACCAGGTTTCGTGGCTGTCCCCACCTGGGATGGTTAACAATCACAATTGAAACATCCAGGTATGACCATGACCTTTGCATCCAATTTCATTTTTATTTTAGCATAGATCATTTCTAGAATAGATTATATGCACTATGCTAAGTTTTGGTGCCATTTTAAATAGTTTTGCACCTTCTATTAGGATTTTCACTTTAACAATCACAATTGGAACATCCAAGGATGGCCATGGGTTCCGTATATAATCTCACCTATGTTTTAGCATAGATACTTTCTAGAGTAGAATATATGCACTATACTAAGTTTTGGTACAATTTGGAGTAGTTTTGCACCATCTATTATGCTTTTCAATCTTCATATTCACTATTGCATGCATCTCATTGATTTTATTTCAATATGCATATGCTATTAAAAAATCTAAGTTATTTGTGTGTAGATCTAGGTATCTCACCATGCAAGGAAGGAGCTAAAATTTTGACTACGGATAGATCATTACAGTGGTACCACAAACCCGCTCTTGAGCGATTTGTGAAAGCGAGGAAAAAATTGAAGTGCATATTAGTTTCTAAAAGGATTTAATCCTTTGACACTTTTGTAATGATTGTATCAACTCAGAGCCCTCAAGGGGACATTTTGTAACCGTGGATTTGAAAAATCAATTAATATAAAGAGGACCCCCATTTCTTTTACTTATTTGTTATCATGCTTACATTAATGTCTCTTTTTAGTGCTTAGATCATTAAATACATTTTATTTCCCTTTGCTTGCATCATTTTTCTACTCTACAGATTCTATTCTTCCCAATCTGCACATAAAACCTATTCATGGTTAGGTTATTTCCACTGTAAATTTCTTAACCTATAACCTAGAGTTTATCATAGGGAATCTTAAGACCTACTACCATGCTCTAATACCAATTGTAATAACATTAAAAACCAACCCAAGATTTTTTTCTTAAAATGATCAAGACTAGTCAGACAATCTAGATAAATTCCATAGAAGCTTACTTCACATTTCAAGTTTCTAGATGCTCAGCATCCCTTGGGTGGACATGAGTGGCCAATATCTTGTATCAATTCTAGGGTTTACCTTGTACACTATACATACAACTTAAATGACACCTTTGAGTGGTCACCCTAAGTTTCCTTTCATTCTTTTGAAGGACATTTTGACCATAGCACAAGGATTAACCCTATATCATTCATTTGAGATGAGGAACATCAAACCCCTAACTAGTTTCTATCATTCTTTACTAGTACTTAGGTGTAAGCTTCTTTGTATTTTTACACAATTCTTTCAATGTAAAATAACTATGCGTCATTAAATTATCTTTTAGATAGTTTAATGGAGGTGACTATCACTTATGTGGTAGCTCTCTTTTGGTCACCCTTTAATAAATCAGGGTTTCCAATGACTACCACACCAAATGACATCCCCCATAGGAATTCATCCATAGTCATTCAGGTTTCTATGACTATCATTTGCATGACATATCTTCCTCACATGGGTATCTCACTTTCTTTTAGAGAATCCATCAAAAAGATTTAGTTATAATGGAATTCTAAGCTCATCATATTTCAGAGCAGACTTCAATGGTCTATTAATAAAGTGCCCATTGTAATCCTAAGGGATTATCCCATCACATATCCCTTAGTTCCAATCCTAACCTCAGGGGTATAAATTCGATTGGCATTCTATTATCAACATCTTTCTAAAAAGTTTTAATTTTCCCAAACCCCAAGGTGAATCTAAGATATAAGTTTATCCTTTTTATTTCAATTATTCATATTTTAATTCCACCATTGCAAATCCATATTCTATTGCAATAAATAAAGAGATACTAAACATCTACCTTTCTTTACAATGTTACTTTTCATCATAGCATAATAAAAAAATATATTTCTTCTTCATTTACAATTCAAAACAATAGAACATTAAGTGCAAGTAATAGTTCCATAATAAGTACTACAAAATCTATACCAAAAGACACATCATATATCTTGGGAACCCTTTTTGGGAGAAAACCCAACCTTAAAATATCCATCTTTATTTTCATTGCAAGTCTATTAGTCATTCCACAAAGGGATTACAATTTTTCTTTTGTCAAAGTGTCAGTCTATTGCATAAGAATATCCATAATTCTTATGTACTCTATTATATTCATTTGTACATTCCTTTTTACAAGAGCGAGGGAACCCCATAATTACCTCACAACAAACCTCTAACAATCACTAACCTATTAATACTCAAGCGTCCATTCCTTTGGTAATTTTTTATAAAGAGTATTCATGGTATCCCCTACAATTTATTTCTATTTATTTATCTCTATGTCCTATCCCTTATATAATTATCAATAACTTTCTTTATCCACAAAATAATACCATATTCATCATCAGTAGTTATATACTTAGTCTAAAAAGGATTCATTATTCCATCAAACTAAACTTTACAAAATTAAATAATGAATTAGATCTTTTGCAAGCCTACAAACATCATTAAAATTTCCCAAAATTCATAACATATTACTCCTTTAGGAGAAAACATCTTTAGAAACATATAAACCTATCAAGACTAAATAAATATCTATTTTGTTTCTTTAGTAGATGCTTTGCTACTCTCTCTTCCTTCCAAAAATATGTCCAACAATCCTTCCTATCTTACACGTTCCTCATTCTCTTCCCTTGCATCAAAAAACTCAAAATAATAATTAGAAATAATAAGGGTGAGATTTTATCACATTATGCATTTAATAATGGTTTTAAGAAAAATAATGAAGTTGAATCTTGGGAAATTTTGGAAGGATTAAAATATAGACATATGAAATGGAATAGAGTATGGATGAAATGTGAATCACTAATAATAAATGCAATTATGAAAATATAATACCTTGCTATTTCCATAAGGTTTAAATAGAACTTAGAGATAATTGGCTCAAGATAACAAACTCATAACTACCCGTTGTTCCTTTTTTTATGAAGTTGGGAGACTTCAATGGCTTTATTAAATTTTTTTATTTTCTTCATTTATCTTTTAATAAAGCAATATTAAACTTCTTAACACAATCCTTCATCTAGCATGTTAAAAGTGTTAATTAATCATCAAATACTATGTAAGAGAAAAAAATATAGGTCAAATAACAACAATGTAAGCCAAATTAAAAAATAGAGATCACATGTCAATTCATTTTGACTACATAAGCTATTATATTTCTGGCCATCGGTGAAGGCGTCTAGTTTTGCAATAAGACACATCCACTAGTAACATACCATTAATCATAAAAACCTCATAAAAGCACATAATTTGTCATTAATGAGAATATATGAATTCATAAATATTTTATATGAAAACGTTGTCCAGGGGAGGGTCATGAAAAAAGTGAACTTATAAAAGATTATTGATACTTGTTAATATGTATGTATCAAAGAGAGCATGACTTAAGGGTTATACAAAAATTATATTTAGCTTGAGATAGATATATAATAGCTTTGTGTCTTAGACAAAGTGATCAATAGAGTAATATCGTTCTCTACTAATTTAAATTCTCTATGTCATAAAACTTTAATCTATGCTTAAAATTTATGTACTTCATAGCATTAGAGAATTAAATATGACTTTTTGTCTCCATGGAGTTCTTGACATTTTCTCATGCAAATCTATTTATCCATCTAATGTCTAGTTGTGTTATA
This sequence comes from Wollemia nobilis, assembly GCA_028583015.1. Taxonomy (NCBI): domain Eukaryota; kingdom Viridiplantae; phylum Streptophyta; class Pinopsida; order Araucariales; family Araucariaceae; genus Wollemia; species Wollemia nobilis. Next base: position 13,405,467 of record JAQPPZ010001125.1, read on the forward strand.
AACCTTCAGATGTTAGTCTAACATTTTGGTGATTCTTATTAAATATATTACAAAGTATAAATTATTTATGAATATATGTAATTTGGAGATTATCTTATTTTTATGTTATATTAAATTTAATTCATTAGTAGGAGGTACCCATTTGGAAATCAAATAAAATTTGCTATACCATCCATTTTCTATATTTTTGTGTCCAAATTGGTGTCGTGTACTTAGTAGAAAATGCTAAGGATAACTAGAAGAAGTGCAATCTAACTTTCACTTTAGTAAGTGAAGTATCAAATTCACATGTGCATTGTACCAAAATAGGAATGCAAATATCCAAATTTACTACACTAAACCTAATATTTCTAATCATACAAATCTAGTAAATATTTAATATTCATTTTTTAATTGGTTATATGAGATTGAAATTGGCCCCACCTATATTACATCATGACTATATAGTGGTATTGTAACAATTTAGAAATTATGCATGTATTTCTTGGCAAGATTCAAGCCTAGGTTTCCTCCTTAAAATTTGAGGAATATAACTTTTTGAGATAATATCAGTTGATATAGATCTGATATTCATTATATTAATCTAAATCATTCATTTACATAAATAAATACTTCTAAAGATAATAATAAATTAAATCACCTACTAATTAGCTAAAAATAAATATATAATTTATCATTTTCATGGAAAAGTAGATTTTGAAATGTTGAAATATTGGATAAGTTAATCAAAAGTCTATTTTGAGTTCAATGAGTAATAATAGGAAGATAAAGTTCTTTAAATTCTTGGAGGAGTATGAACCAATATGCTCCTCTATGTTAGGACAATTATTTAGATATTTTAAAGACCAAGAAAGATCCACTAATTACTACTTGAAAAGTATTTAATATTACCTATAGATAGAATTTGTTTCTCATGGCATACAATCAAGATCTTGCCTCTCAATATTACTCATATCTACAATACTACATCCATGACCTCTTCCTCCATGGAAGACTTTTCCTCTTCATCTTGAATAATTTGATGACTTCCCTTTTCTCTCATAGGGCATGCTACTAATAGTACTTCTTGCATAAATTTTAGCCTTTATTACAAAAGCTTACTCCAATATTCTTAGAGGCCTAATGAATATACTTCATGTGAAAACAATGATTTTTTGACTTGATCTAGCTATAATTTTATCAAATATTTTCTCTCTTTATTGTAATTATAATTAAATTCTACTTAATTGATAAACATTGAGTACTCTTTTATAAATTACTTGATCTATGATGCTCTCTTTATTGTTGTACAATTAATTTACTATCTCATACATTTCAACATAAAAATAAACTATTTTCTTACTATCCTCCATTTAAATATTCTCAAATTATCTTTCATATTTTACAAACCAACCAATGTAACTTTATTATCTATTCTTTGTTAAGTAGATTGTAGTGTATACCAAAAGTCTTATGAATATAAAGAGTCTCATATCCAATTGTATATATTGAGGACAACATGAAAAATTTCTATGAAAAATATAAATTAGAAAACTTTTAATATATCACTCAAGCAAATTATAAAAAAGAGAAAAGAAAGAGGATGTATATTTTTCAATCTTATACTTTTGACAATAGTAAACTCATGGATATAATTAGAAAGTCTTGGAATCATACAAAAATTTAAATCCCAAGAAAATAAAATATGAAAGCCTCCTTGTAAATATATAACATGATAAAGAATGCAAAGTAAGGAGAACCTTGAAAGAACTAGACAAAGAGAAAACAAATAGCAAGATATATAAACAATTAATGAAAACAAAAAAGGAAGAATACATAAGAGCCAAGGGAAAAATAGTTGATATATATTGCAAAGCATAGCCCAAATCAATTTTTAAGAAGTGCTACAACAAAGCAAAAGCTACACAAAAAATAATATCACAAGTGAATAATGGTTGTATTATGCTAAGCAATTATATGAGATAAACCAAGAAAATCATGCCCCTCCTATAATCAATACAACTGAGGAACTTCTTTCTTTGAAAGATGTGAATGAGGGAATTAAGAAAGTAGCACTAGGTAAAGCTCAAGATATAGATGGTTTACAATTTGAACGTCTCAAGTTTGGAGTTAACATCTTAGTGCCAAACATCAAAAATATTTTTAATGACAACATTGAAAAACATTCCACTAGAAAGAATAACCAACCTAGTCATACCATTGCATAAAAATGGAGACATCAATAATCCATCAAATTACTACACCATCATGATTTTTTTTCACAATTTTTTCCAACATAGTAGAAAGTACAATCAGTTAGCAAGCAAAAAATCAAGGAAATATGGCAATAGAGCAAGCAAGGTTTCGACCAAAGTACTCAATAGTAAATCACTACATTACTTTAAGACACAAAATAGAGAGGATATGCAATGCAAAAGGAGAAGTTTATTGTTGCTTTTTGGAATTTAAAAAGGATTTTGACACAGTACCTATAAGTAAATGATGGAAAAGAATAGAAGAAATTGGCATACCAACCAACTATAGAGCAACTATAGATAGGCGTTTTAAGCAAGTGATGAAAAAATTAGAACTCCAAAAGGACTATCAGAGTGTTTTGGAGCTAGTACCTATAGGTAAATTTTGGAAAAGGAAAAGAAGATATTGGCATACCAACCAACCATAGAGCAACTATCGATAGGATTTTTAAGCAAGTGGTGAAAAAAATTAGAACTCCAAAAGGACTATTAGAGTTTTTTGGGGTAATACCTATAGGTAAATTGTGGAAAAGGAAAATAAGATATTGGCATACCAACCAACCATAGAGAAACTATGGATAGGCTTTTTAAGCAAGTGGTGACAAAAATTAGAACTCTAAAAAAACTATTAAAATGTTTTTGGGGTACTATCAAAATGAATCAAAATTGTTTTTAATAATACTAAAAATAAAATATATCTTATTATTACTATATTATATATAGTAATAAGATATATTAGAACAAAAATACAAAAAAAAATAAAAAAATAAATAACCAAAAAAAATATATAATGATAATAATATAGGATCAATTAAAATAAAGTTCCACGAGGAAGCTTTAAGTTCCTTTTAAAAGAGAGTTATAAATGATTTTTTTAAAAAAAACTTAAATTTCATTAAAGATTTAAAACTTTCTTTTTGTTACTTTATTTAACCTTTACATTAACAAATAGAAAAAATAAAAAATATAGTGAAACTTTTTTATACTAATCACTTTATCTTGATTAAGAAGAGACTAACAGTTTTTAAAAACGGCTAGAAACTTTAAAAGAAGTTGCGATGCAATTAAACACTAGCATCTACAGCACTCTCCATATGAAAAGATAGTGGGCCGTTAAACTACTCTCCATTAAATTTTAACCTGTAACCTACGCCACTCTAGCCGCCGCCACGTAACGTAAAGCATCATCCAAAATTGCACTTTCCAACATCACGCATAACGACAAAAGATGAGTTGCCCATATTATACAAGCACCTCTTAATCATACTTAAATGAAACCTCGAAACTCACACGGAGTTAGCCATCGGGCCCACCTTCGAAATTGATCATGCAAAATTAATCGCCAATTTAATTTACCTTCATAAACATAAACAAACAAACTTTTTTTTTCAAAAAAAACATCACGCATAACGACAAAAGATAGTGGGCAGTTAAAACATTGTCCTATTAAATTTTAACTTGTAACCTATTCCACTCTAGCCGCCGCCACGTAACGTAGAGCATTATCCAAAATTGCACTTTCGAACATCACGCATAACGACATATATTTAGTTCTAAATAATCCACCCTCGTCACATGAAGGAGGGATTTCCGAGTGAATTGGGTAAGGTACCCTGCACGTGCCACCATAGGAATACGTCATCAGAGTTGGTCAACTGTTCTGCAATTGATTGGCTAGAAGGCACTATTTGTTTACAGAGCCACGGCCACCTCTATAATTTATTATAACTTGGCTTTCTCCTTTGTAAGTTGTTCCACTCGGCCAGCAAACGATTCCCTCTGTAATTTATTACTTCCTTGCTTTGCATGTAGACTTGGTTAACGTTCATTTGACTTAAGATGGATTCGATTTTTGGATTTTATTATGAAATGAAGATAGTCTTCATACGAAAGAAAATAAAATCAAGGTAGTTTGATATTTTCTTATTCAAATACCATTTTAAAGCTTCATAACTTTTTAATTCTTATCAAACTTTATCATAATTTTGTGTTAAGATTCTGTTACGTTGCATGGCTGTTAGACTAGTTAGCTAGGGCAATTTAAACTTGTTAGATGTAATAAAATGCATAAAAATATTAAAGCAATAAATATGTTCAACTCAAGATCCTATGCCTTACACCTCTAGACCAGCTCCTATTTGTTAAAATTAAAAAATGTCCATCACCAAAACATATGTAAATCCTCGATATTGATAGAGGTGAATATACTTTTAAGCCTGCTCATGAGCCAGCTTCCATTGACAAAGACTAATATTCATTCGTGCAACGTTAAAAAATGCCACTGCAAGGCGACAACTCCAAGTGGTTGATCCAGTTTAATGTGATTTAGATATATGCTCCAGAAGGAAGTTGTTTACATCTATATTTTAATAAAAATAATAATTAAAATGTAAGGTTCAAATTATAAGGTTGTTTTCAACAAGTTTATATAACTTCATAAAGAGGACTACTCGTTGATCTGGCTCACACTTAGAAAGGTTTGAACTTAGGTCTCTTGTAAGTGCTTGCCTAAGCAAACAAACAATTACCAATCCACTTAGCTCATGGGGATAAATTAAATAGGTAGACATATGCATAGGGCTGAGCAGTCTCCTCTCAATTATTACCCCTCATAAAAACCAAGAGCTGCACTTATCAACAAATAATTAACACACAACCAAAAAACTACACTTATCAACAAAGAATTAACACACAACCAAACACCATAATTTAAACCTTATACCTTCCAATAAAAAACCAAACCAAACGTCAAAACCTCCCTCTCCACCGAATACATCATTGGTGACCGCATCCTATCCAATTAAGTATCACAATGATGCATTCGTGACTGCATCCTCGTGATATGCATCCTACGCAAAAGTTTTCGATCGATGACTTCGATTTTTTATGTTTTTTTGGCCAAATCCTCGTGATGTGCGTCTCGGCCTCTGCGATCGATGATTTCGGTTTTTTTGTTTTTTTGGGCCAAATCCTCGTGATATGCGTCCCGGCTTCTACGTTGGATTTCGCTATGTAGAGTACCTACTCCCTCTTATAGCAATGCCTGATCCTTGCGTCAACGTTTTAATGAGCAACCTTCGAAAGCCTTTAAATCTGAACAAGTACGCAATTGTTTCATTGCTACTGTGTTGACGATCTGCTAATTGTTGTGCTCGGGATAAACATTATCATCTGCAATAATTATTTGTGTTATTAACATCTAGTTGGATGTATGGAGAGAGGATGCATTAGACGTTTTGCCTTTTCGTTGCATGTATACCGTGACATAATCTTAACTCTAGAATTCCGTTTAGTGTGGATCATTGTGTTCGTGTTCTTTTGCAATTTGTTGACATATTTATATTACAGAATTTCGTTCCACTGCAGTACCTGTGTTTGCTTGTTTTTCTGCGTGTATTTGCTTATAATTTATTTATTGGTGGGATTCGATAGAATTTAGTTAAGTTTGATTCGGTTTTTGTCAGTTATAGTTAATCAAATTGATTGGTTTATGAGACTTGAGTAGTTCATAATACTTACAATTTATAGAATTTTTTAAAAACAAGTTAATAAGTTTAAAGATACAAACGTTTTATTTTATTTATTGAATTTCGTGTTCTTTTAATATTTAATATTGATTGGTTGCGTCAACTAGCTTTGTTTTATCATAGAATTAATGTTTTAAAAATGTAACTGTAAGTTTTTTTAAAGATTTATAAGAATACAAACCCCTAGGGTTTCTCACCCTTTTTGGGTTATATACATTTACTACATGCAAATTCTGGTGGCATATTTGTTCCACTCTAATACCAGTTGTCAAATATCTCTGCTTTAGCTCTCATTTCTTTTCAATTAGAGTAGAACTTTTGGGCCCACCATAGATCTGCGTGAGGATAACGTGACCAGAAACAAAGAGGCATCAAATGCAGGGGCGCCATATTTTTGGACATTCTAGTGCCAGGCAAAAGACCGAAACATTAAATGCTGCGGTGCTATATCTAATGTTTCATTGTTGTACACTTTGGCACCTCGCAAGAGGTAGTTGATCATATAAAGTCAAAATTCAGAACAAATTGTTGCTACTACGCATAATTTCATTCATTATAATATAAAATATTTTAATATATTTTATAAGTTTTATAATTATCTATTTTTATTTTATGGTAGCAGATAAGTAGATAAGTTAGATGATCGCTCTAAAAGAGAATGGATTGATAGATTAATTGATGGTGATACACTAATATTTAATAATACTTAGAATTATGATAATGTAATAACTTTTTCAATATTTTTTCTCTTTTATTTTTTTATTTTAATCTTTTAACTTTAAAATTATTTTATTACTTTTTTAATATTGTTTTCACATCAAGTATAATTTTTTGAATATTTATTTTTTTAATTTTTAATGTTTTAATTTTAAATTTTAAAACAAAAATTTCTTAAGTAATTGTTATGCATATAACTTCATTGCTACACATATTTTCTACGGCTTCATTGTTGTCTGTACGCATTTATATATCTTTGAACACACAAGTGATATACATATGTTTGTTGCGGCTTCAATGTTGTCTATACACATTTATATATCTTTGAACATATAAGTGATGTTCACTTGTCTGTATACATTTATATATTTTTGAACATACATGTTTATTATTGCTGTCAGCATATATTTATATATTTTTGAATATCATGTTTGATTATTTATTCAACTTTCATTATTGAATATTTTTCTTGATTAGTGTCGATTTCTTTCTTTTTTTTAATCGATTTCTTTTTTTTTTAAATAGGTTTGATTTCATAACTTAATCAAGAGTGTTCCTATGGTAACCTTCTCATTTTATTAGATTCCATAGGTAACTAGTCATTCAATGTCAGGTGTAATAAAGTAGATCACTATTTACAAAATTCTATCAGATTCCATGGATTTTACTTGGGTGCATGCTATTTTGGGTGACCCTATTGCTTTTTCCTTCAACTTGGATGTTGTTTGGAATATTTTTAGAATTGGTACCTTGTTTTATCTATGGAAGTCCCGGAATAGAGCTATTTTTTCTCAACAAGATGTCGGACATGTCTTCTCTGTTGCTGATAAATATGATATATTCTTTGATTGCTGGTTATAGATTCAAGTACAGGTTAAAAAGTACAGGTGAAGCTGCAATACTTGTGTACCCTCATGGATCATTGGGGGAATGCACCCTGCATTATGAGTCATGTGCATCTTCCTTCCCCTTTCAGGTGGCAATAATTTCTCGGCTTCTTTCTTTTCGAATGCATAGTATTATTAGCAGTTGTTATTGACATTTTGTGGGTTGTTTCTGACATTCTTGTATACTCTTAACCACAATGGTTAATGTATTGGTTTACGGGGTGTGCTAATACCACCCACCCTTTTTGTATGATTAAACATTATTTTATTAATATAATGGCTTTTTCATCCAAAAAAAAATCACTTTGTTGTTTTGGTATCAAATTTTCATCTTTATTCTCTCATGTGTGGGACCTTACTTCTACCACACACAACCTTCATCACTCCCCCTTTCTCTTTTGGTGATACTTGTGTTGCTGCTACACTTTCTACTACTACACTTTTTCTACAAACCTCTTTCCTTATAGACAAACCTTTGCTATGATACTAATGTTGGTTTACAAAGGAAAAAAATTTGAGAACAAATTACTGCTGCAAAACACAAAATTTTATTTATTGATCATCAAAAAAAAAATAATACAATATATAAAATTATTACAATATTGATAATAACTTCTTTAAATTATTTTACCCACTACTAATAATATTTTTTTTTTCTATTTTTATAAAAAAATAAAAAAACTTACTTTAAAATTTATTTCTTAATAACCTTCTCGCTTTCGAATTCTTTTTCTTATTTTCACAAAGATGCTTTTTCCCTAAAAGTACATCGACTGTGAAAGTCTGCTCTTAGCTCTTTTGGTCCTTCACTTTTTTCCAGTACGACTTGTGTTTTTTTTCGAAGCTGCTACATTCAAAAAGAGGCGACCGGTAGGCTTCTCTAAGACATAAAATCTTTTACTGTCTGTATTTTGCAGAACTTATTTATTGCGGGGACGGACACGTCCAGCAGCGTAATAGAGTGGACGTTGACAGAGCTAATTCAGAACCCCAAGCTCATTGAAGCGAGTACAGGTGGAGATGGACGAAGTCATTGGCCGCGACAGACGTCTCATGAAATCCGACATACCAAAGCTTCTCTATTGAGTGAATCCGATATACCAAAGCTTCTCTATTGAGTGGCCACCTGCAAGGAAGGCTTCCGCAAGCACCCCTCTCAACCTTCCACGCCGGCAGAGGCCTGCCACGTGGGAGGGTACCACGTTCCGAAGAACACGAGGTTGATAGTCAACATCTGGAAGATCGGGAGGCATCCTGTGAGATGTGGGCGAAGCCCATGGTGAGAGGTTCGTGGGTTCCAAGATCAATCCGGGGGGAAACGACTTTGAGCTGATTCCCTTCGTTGTAGGCAGATGGATCTGCGCGGGCACTCGCATGGGGATTGCCATGGTGGAGTACACACTGGGGTCGCTGATTTCTATTGGGGTCTGCCCGCGGGACAGATGAGCTTGGACATGGAGGAGGCTTTCGGACTGGCGCTGCGGAAGAAGATGCAGCTTGTGGCCAAGGCTACTCCACGCCTGCCGCTGCACCTCTTCTAGATATAAGATTATGTGCGATTAGTTAATTTATTCTTCTATCATGTCTAGAACGGAGTTGAGATGAAGGCCGGAAGTATTCATGTCATCTGTGGGGAAAATGTTTCGTTCTGAGATTCGTCTTAGCGGTTGGAACGCTTGGATTTTTTTGAAGCATTAGTTTTTGGCCAATTAAGGTCGGGTTCCTAAACCACCTGTCGTGTGAAAATTGTATTGTTTAAATTAAAATAAAACGACTCTATAAGCCAATTAAGTAGAAAATTTGATTAATTCAATTTTATTTTCACCAAATATCTATTAAGTTTTAATATATTAATTAGTTTTAATTCATGTGTTGTGGTTTATTGGTATTATTTCAATCCTCACGGCCATATGTATATGTATAAGAAGTATTTACTCAATAAAAAAATATATTAAATTAATTTAAAAAATAAAGTAAGTCAGGAAGGGAAGAATATTAATTAATGTTGAATCATCAAACAACTTTTCTTCTGAGAACTCTGGGAGTTGAAGTTGCAAGAAGAAGAAAAAAATCAAATATGGTTTTGAAATCTGAGCTTGCCAGAGTCTCTGTCAGATTGGAGTCTGACCTTTTTAATTCAGATCTTCAAGCCTTTGCAGCTTCTATCCGACATGAGATGAGAAAAGCTAAGATTTATGAAGCTAAAGGTGCTCAGTTGAGAGCTCGCCTTCATTGGCTTAAAGTGGGTGATCGAGTGTCTAAAGAATTTTTTAAAAGACTACGCCCTCCTCCAAATATTACTCAGTTTCAAGCTTTACAAGTGGATGGTGTCAGACTTACTTCATTGCAAGAGATTTCTACAGCTTTTGTCCGACATTATCAACATGTTTTTGCTTCAAACCTTTAACTCCTGCAAGACAACAGGATCTTGATGAATGTTGTGCTGCCATCCCTTCTAGGCTCACTCCAACTCAAAGGGATGTTTGTGATGCTCCTCTCACTTTGGAGGATCTTAAATCTGCTCTTTCTCATATGGCCAATGATAAAGCACCTGGTCTTGATGGTTTTCCCTATGAGTTTTATAAGGAGTTTTGGGACATGCTTGGGTCAAATTTACTCAATGTGAATAAGGAAGCAATATCTAATGGCTCTCTGGGATCACTTATCAACAAAGGTAATGTTAAATTCATCCCTAAAGAAGGTGATCCGGAGATTATCACTAATTGGCGGCCCATTACACTTTTGAATGTTAGCTATAAAATTATTGCCAAAGCTCTTGCTTTGAAACTCGACCCTTGCTTCCTCTTATTATTAGACCAGAGCAAACGAGTATTTGTATAGAGCAGGTATATTTTAGATAACGTTATTGTTGTATGGGAAGGTATGGAATGGGCTAATGCTTCTTCTCAGGATGTCCTTTTTATCAAGATTGACTTTGAAAAAGCATATGACAGAATTGAATGGTATTTCATCTTAGCTATGCTTAAGGCTTTAGGTTTTGGAGATAATTTTATTCATTCGGTTCAAATGTTGTTTCAAGATGCTTCGTTGTTCTTACTCTTGATAAAGCTCAATCGAAAGTATTCCTTTAGCTCAATCAGTAAGACAAGGATGCCCTTTAGCACCTTCTCTATTCATTTTGACAGCTGAGGCTTTTGGTTATCTGCTAGCACGTAGAACATCTCAAGGGCTTATTAAAGGGATCTCCCTGCCTCACTCTTCTCAGCATTTGATTAATGGTCATTTTGCTGATGACTCTTTTTTGACTTTATCAGAAGATGAGATTTATGTTTCTCATGCTTTAGCTTGCCTTGAGCTTTTCTATTTAGCTTCAGGATCTAATGTTCAATGGAGAAAAACATCTTGTTTCAAACAATCTTTGAAACCTCTTCCTCCCTGGTTATCTGATAAACAATGGAAGTGGATACAACCGGGTGAGATGTTTAAATTTTTGGGCATTCCATTTGCATTTCAGGGATCTCCTACTCAGCTTTTGGGATATGTAGTGCAAAAGGTAGAGAAAAATATAGCTTATTGGACTTCTAAAAAGCCGTCTCTTGCAGGTAAATTCCAAAATTGCTCTAAAGTTTTAGCTTCTACACATGTTTATTATTCTTCTTGTTGGGTTCCTTCCAAGAATTGTTACAAGAAACTTGAAAAGCTTCTTCGAGATTTTTTATGGTCTAATGCTATTGGTAAAAGAGGATTTCACAGAGTTTCTTGGGATATTTGTTGTCTTCCTAAGCACTCGGGTGGTATGGGTTTGTTTGACTGTCAAAAGCAAGGTTTTGCTTTATGTGCCAAATGGATAACTCGTTCTTTGCAAGGAGATGACACTTGGAAAATTTTACTTAGAAATTGTATTTCTTCTGGGCTTCCCTTGGGCAGAAAAGTTTGGAAAGGCCTCAATCTTCATACGCTTATTACTGCCCCTATTCCTATCAAGATTTTAGGGTCCTTCGTGGCTAAAAGCATTTGGAAAGCCTGGGAAGCTCTCAAACCTTGGTTATCCTGGAAGGGCTTTGGCGGGAAATTTGGCCCTTCTATCTCCTTTCTGAATGTATGGTGGTCTCAGGCTATTTCTTATGAAGGTTTGCCACTAGCACAAGTGCAATGGGTTAGAGCCCAACGCTTTTATAAAAAAGGAATTGCATTACTTTCTGATTTTGTTTCCTTTCATACTAAGAATTGGATCCCTTGGGAAGATTTTAAACACTATTATGGTTTGAAACAAGATGATAAATCCACTTATGAAGCTTTTATTGATCACACTCCCTTTTGCGTATGGTCCAAGTTGTCTAGACATTTTCAAAAGCCATGGTGGTGTGACTGGGAATGGCCTAAACATGTTTCATTGCTTAAGTATTCTGCCCGTTTGGGTTATTCCTGGATTTCCTCTGCAGTTCCTATGGCATCCATGCTCAATGGAAGATGGAATTTAAATTCTTCTCAGTCTATTTGGAAATCTCGGTTTCATACTGTATGGGCTAAATATATTGAACCAAAGCAGTCTTTTTTTGCTTGGAGTGTGCTTTTTCAAGGTTTGCCTATTGGTCAGCGCCTAAAATACTTGGGATTTGATGATGTCTCTTGTAAGTTCTATGGTCAGGAGGAAAACTATGTTCATTTATTCTGGGAATGTTCTCGGGCTAGACAGGCTTGGTCTTGGATTCTTTCATTTTTCAGACCTTTTATTGCTGGTTCATGCTCCTGGAGGCATATCTTATTGGGAGACCCTCTTCAGTTCTCCACAAATCTTCAATGGTTTGGCATATATTCAGAATTGTTATTCTCTTCCACATATGGAAAACCTGCAACAAAGTTATTTTTTCCCAGCAAGAATCCTCTTTGTATTTTTCATTGTCTGATAAATATGAGGTTTTCTATGATTCTTGGTTGCAGATTTTTGCCCAAATTAAGAAAGTCAACATGGAGTTTCGATACCTTCGGCAACTTATGAACCACTGGCAGAACGCACCGGGATCATGGATCTGCAACTCCTCGTCACTGGTCTCAGTTCTTTCTACATGATTGTTGCTCTTATGTTTTCTGATAGCTGATTCCTGATATTATGTACAGAGATATGTTAGGTGATATGTTTGTTGCAGTTAGTGTGAATTTTCTTCCTAATTGTAATAGTTTCTCTTGTTTTATTACGGTGTGTTAATCCCACCCACACTGTTTTGTATGATTAAGCTTTATTAATACAATTTTGGCTTTTTCATTCAAAAAAAAAAAAAAAAAAATATATATATATATATATATATATATATATATATATCTAGACACCAAAATCCAGCCACTTGCAAGTCATCTATACCTTCCTGTCAGCCACGTGTCGGTCATCCACCTTCCCGCCATTATTTGGCCCAATTTCACCTTTCTCGCCATTTTTCATCCCCAAATGTATTTAAATTAATATTTATATATGTATTTTAATATTTTAATATTTTAATATATATTTAAATAATAGTTTAAGTGATTTAATCTGAGCCGTCCATCCTTCATTTAATCTCATCCGTCCATCCATCTTAATCCATTCCACAACCCAGATTTATTCTCTACCCTTGGATCCACTTTAATCTTAGCCACACGTTCAAAGTGTCGTTAAAACCCTAAAGTGTGCCCTAAGAGTAGATTATAAATTGAGTCACCTTGATGGCTCAAACCCTATCTTTTTGACCTATCTCCTATGCGCTATCTCTAATTCTAATTCTTCTACTGCTATCTCCTCTATCTCTCTTCCGCTACCCTTTCGCCGCATCCATCACCGCTTTCGTCACCGCTTTCGCCGCCATCTCTTCTGGCGCAGCATTCTGAAGAATCCCCCATTCTTGTTGCAAGTTCCCGCGGGCGTTTACCCCTTTACCAAGTGCCCACGGGCGTTTACCAAGTGCCCACGGGCATTTACCAAGTGCCCGCGGGCGTTTACCCATAGCCACAGACTCAGACCGGCATCTAAAACCTTAATCTAGAAGCACGTGGGTGTTCAGCGAGTGCACCAGGGTGCCTTTCGCAGCCGATTTGACAGCCACATTACTTCCAGGTGTCGCCTGTTCTAGTTGCGTTAACAGAGAACATGTATAAATTAGTTTAAAGCAAGTAACTTCTTTTCTTTTATTGATCTGTTATTGAATTCCTGCACTTCATTTTCTAGGGTTTTAGATTGTTTTCGAGGGCTCACACAATGGAGCCCTCTTATTAATTTCTAACTCCTTGATAGTGTTAATGTGTGCAGGTTTTTGACAGTAGATCCGGTTTATTGATGGCAGCTGATTAAGCTGGAGTGGTCCAAGCAAGGGATACAACAAAGCCCACTCACTCGGTTTGGATTGAAGATACATTCTTCGGAAGCGCCACCATTTGTGCCAGCTAGGGTTTCAGAGAACCCTAGCATAACTTGTAACTGTGTATCACAAATAAAGGGTTATAGGCCCAGTTGTATTCAAAAAGGAGTTTATAAACTCCATCGATTAATCGAAATCATTTATTTTGTGCAACTATTCTGTACTCTGTCATTGTGATTTTATTTATTTTTGTTTGGCGTTGTATTTTTAATCTACAAATGGCGATCACTATGGGACCCCCTAGGGTTTCATATTTTTAATACTTGCTTTACTAATCTATTATTGTTTTCTGTTTTATTTTACAGGTTCCAGAAATCACGAAATTCGCTGTTCCAGCGATCTAGGGTTTCTGAGTTTGCAAAAAATGCAGCAGACGCAGAGGGGCGTCTGGAAGTCCAATACAAAACGCAGAGGTGTGTTTCAGCCTGTGCAGACTCCCGTGGGCGTTTGAAGTCAGTTTTACAAAAAAGCGTAGGCTTCCAAGTAAGTGCTGTACTTTTTACGTTTTTGGTTTTTCTGCCATATTTTGTTTCTTTTTCATATCATTACTTTAAAATGAACAAAAACTAAGTAATTTGGAAAAGAACAGTTATTTTTAATTACATTTTTCTTTGCATTGCATTATTGATTGTTGCTTGCATTAAAAAAAAAAAAATTTGCATACCTAGCTGCATATTAGAATAGCTACGAATTATTTGTTTTAATTATCTAAGTAGGACTATTGATTGGATGTCAATAGTACTCCTACCATTGGGTGATTCCGAGCAGAGAAGTGGACGAACCTTCCGGTTGCTCCTTTGATATCTGATATCATTGGTAGGCAGGGGGTTTTAAACGGTGTACTCCACTTCTTCAGAGGAAATGACATGTTTTCAGTAGCCTCTTGCTTAGATCATTAGAAATTTTGATTTATAGCCTTGTATGTACACATTAGATAACTAAAACATTTAAAAAAAAAAATTCATTGCATTTTCATATTGCATTTAAAACAGTAATATCCGGATTTCATCACCAGGTATTGCTTGAATTTTAGTGACGGTGGAATTCATCTCCATCCATTAAACTTCTGCCTTAGACACCATAGGTCACCCCCGAGCAAACTTGCTGGATTTCATCACCAGTAAGAATCTCGTTGTCCTTTCCTAGCCATAGTTTTTACCTTTTTTGTGAATAATTCAAGATTAGATCACATGCAAAACTCATAAACCGAACACTTAAAATTTACTACAGATTAAGATCAGAAAATAATTAATTAACCGCAAGGTAAGACACATTGGTGGAAACCTAGGTTGTGACTGTTTTTTGATAATTTTTGTAGTGTAAATTTATCATTTAAGTTTTGCATTCTTATTTTCTGAATTTTTTTAGATTTATTGCGTTATGGTCTTAACAAGGAATCAATCTAAAGTGTTAAATCTAAATAATCAAATGAATAATTCACAGAACATCCCCACCACCAACATGGCCACTTATCCTAGTGAATTTCGAGCGAGGTTCGCTCGCAGGACTTTCACGTCCTTCTACCATCTACCACATGGCCATGCCCATGGAGGAAGACAATTCCTCTCATATTGTCCACATTGATATGGCCCAAGTGCAAACTCACTTAAGAGATGGCACTGGCTATGTCCTTGAGCCAATCCAAGATTCCCCTATGCAAGATTCTATTTTTCAGTAGGATATTGCATCAACCATACCCGCTGGTTTCACTCAGGTCTACACTAACCCTTTTTTTGAGGCTAATGTGGTATCTATTCAGTCGGCTTCATCTCCAACATCTTCCCAGATGCTCAATTTTTCTCCTTTGGAGACAAATGTAGTGTCTTCCCGACCACCTTCTCCTCCATGTATCCGGGTGTACACCAATTATCTTTATGAAGTTGGTGGAAACTCCTCTAACCATAACCAATTTCAACCCACTTCTTCCCAAACCATTTATGGTTTCACCCTACCTGGGGCACAAGCTCATCGTTTCTTCCCGTGTACCGCCTACTTCAGCCACCTTCATTGCCCCTGATATGCAGTCTCCTGTGACTACCATGGCATCCTGCCCTCCACCTTCATCCAATCATCCCACCTCCCTTGGGTTAGAGATTAATAAGGTTAGGGAGTATCTTGACAAGTTGCTTCAGCAACAACAGCAACAAAATGCTCAACCACCTATTGTAGTAAATCCTACACCCCAACCAATTTCTACCCAGCCAGCTTTTATTAGCTCAGGCCCCACCTAGGTACCCCAATCTTCGGTGGTGTCCATTCCTACCCCACCTTTCTCCCAACCTAGTCCAGTTCATCATCTACCCCAATCACCTTCTTTTCGGTATCATCCATACCAACAACCTGTCCATTCCACACCACCTAATTTAGGCAATTTCATCCCATCTCATCAATTTTCCACTCCTCCATTGCATCATCATAATCATCAAACAAATCAAAATTTTCATGAAGATTCTCGACTCCATGCTATACAACAACAGATTGATAACCTTATGCTCAACATGCCTGGCTCATTTAGTCAGAAACCTACGCTAAGGTCGTTGATCAATCAACCAATTCATCCTTCGGTACCTTCACCGCCATATTCGATTGATTTCACATTACCGAAGTTTGACAAATTTCGAGGAACTGAGGATCCTCATGAACATGTGAGCTCATTCATGCATGCTCGCTTTAGAATCCAAAATAATGATGCTCTTATGCTCAGAACTTTTCCTCAGACATTAGGAGGAGATGTTGTACAGTGGTACAATCATTTAGCTCACCATAGCATTTATGCTTATGAGCAATTGATTAATCTATTTTTAGAACGATTCTCCCTGAATGTACAAAAGAGAGTTTCATTGTCCGACTTATACAAGCTCAAGCAACACGACGATGAGACTGTTTATGACTTTGGAAACCGTTGGAGGGCTATTATTAATAAACTGCCATTCTCCCTACCAATGGAGGAGTTAACCAAAATGTTCACCCAGAGTTGTCTAAAACCTATCTCTTGGTTACTCCAATTACAACAATACAGGACTTTTGAAGAGGATTTGGCCCAAGAAAGTATCATAGAAGACATTAAAGTCCAAGAGGGTGTTTTAAAACCCCATAGAAAAGAATGGCAACAAAAGGGCCAACAATGAAATAATAATTATGGCCAAAACAAACAAGCACAGGCTAATACAGCCTCAAATGTTAACCAAGTTAATCAAGTGGTGGCGAGCCAGCCCGTAATGGCTCAACAACAACAAGTAATGCAAAGTCAACTACAACCAATTGCTTATCATGCGGTACCCGCCCCTACTCAACCAGATCCCAATACTGGGCCAACCATGGAAACTCGACCTTGGCAAAATAATCGTCCCAAGCGACAATTCACACATTTAGATGAACCATATGCGGTCATATTCAACAAGTTATATAGCACAAATCAGTTAAATTTACCTGAGTTTAAACCTTTAGACCCATCTAGAAGGGGGAAGTATTACAAAGAGTACCTATTTTGTCCTTATCATAGGCAAAATGGGCACGATATCAATAATTGTACAGCTTTCAAACATGTGATCCAAGATCTTATTGAGATTAGAGCCATTAAATTGGATAGCCCCTTAGCCCAACAAAATCAAAATATTGGTATATTTCAAACATCCCTCCCACATCGGGAGGAAGCTCCAACAACTTCAGGGGGAGTAACTCAAGTAACTCCTCCTAATCAAGTCAACCATGTACAACAATACCAAGTTTTTGTGGGTACTATTAACGTAGTAACCCGGGGTCAAAGGGCGAACCAACCAAATCAGGCTGAACCATAGCCACCTGTACAAACCCCCAGTCCACCTTAGGTAACAGTGACCCAACGATGTGCTAGTACTTCTCAACAACCGCTAAATCATTCTACTCAACGCCAACGACCCATCATGTCATTGAGTAGCCGATTAACTACCAGTTTAAAAATGGCTTCTGCCAAGTTATCGATCTATGACCTCATTCAAAAATCTCCCCCGCATAGAGAGGCATTAATGGAAATATTAAAGTCAATCGAGCTTCAAACTCAAGATACTAATGCCTTCAACAACTTTGTGGGGAGTATTCAAACATGCATGGAGCCCTCCATCACTTTCTATGATTTTGAAATCAAACCTATGTCAACATAAAGTATAGATCCTCCACTACATATCATGGCCAAGATCGATAACAAGCCATTCAAGAGAGTCTTAATTGACATCGGCTCCTCAATCAATATCATTACAACATCGGCGTTGAGTCATCTAAAGCTGTCGCCATCCCTTATCACAAAGTCGACTTTTACTCTTAAAGCATTCAATGATGCTTTATCTTCCACGGTTGGCATAGTTATCTTGCCCATTGAGGTAGGGGCCCGAACTTTGCATACCTTGTTTCACATCTTGGAAGGGACCATGGCATACAATGTATTGCTTGGACGGCCTTGGCTTAGGGAGATGAGATGTGTCCCTTCTATACTGCATCAATGTCTGAAGTATGTATATGAGGGACAGGTTCATTATGTACCTGCTGACACGAAACCCTTCAAACATTGCAACTATGTCTCAAATCCTTATGAGATTGTGTTGCCATCCACTCATATTTTCTTGACCCCATCTACTTCTTCTATACCATATTCTTCTAGAGCTCCCATTCCTGAAGAGCTACCCATCATATCGCAACCATCTTCCTCTTCTGCTATTCCATCTCATTCACCACTTTCTTCATCAACTAATCTTCCTTATTCTTCATCAGTGACCACATGCACATGTGGCCATGACCAATCATCTCTTTCCACGTCATTACCCCCTTCTTCTACACCTTTTTCAACATCACCTATTATTCCTCCATCTTCCCAACCATCACCAGTTGATGTTTCACAAGTTAGTGAAGCATCAACCCAACCAAATCCTTCCAATTCTTCTATCCCACATTCTTCTATTCCATCATCTAGTCTTTCTCCCTCCCAAGTCAAGGTCCATCTCACTGATGCAGGTATTTGTGAGTATGCCTTTCAAGATGTCCACATCACACCGTTCAATGTACAAACAGTTAAAGATTTTGGTCGTCCACATGACCAACATTTATCCATTGGATTGATTTATAACATGGGTTCTATGCCAAATTCCATTAATTTTGTATATGGGGGAACAAAGTCATATTCTAGTCCTACCACCATACTAGAACCTAAGCATCCAGTCCCTGCCAATATCGAAAGGATGGATGGTTTTCCCTCTCGCTATTTCCACAGACATAATTGGCAGCAATTTGGCCTAGGTCGCTACGAGCAAGGAGTAATTGAACGCATTGATATGCCATATCAGAGACCCACTAAGCGTTTTGGTCTGGGCTACCAACCACTTCCATCCCTTTCTTCTTTTGAACGAGCTTTTCAAAGCATTAATCTTAATTTAGAAGAAGAAATCCTCCACCCCGACGAATCCGAAGATGAAGCCTATGAAGAATTTGACGTCATGTCAAATGGTGATGAATCTGAAGAAGAGTCGACGCCCATTGTTCCCCTCACTAAACAAGACGAGTTTTATCTCCAATTGTTCCCTCTCAAAGAGGCCATCTTTCGCTTGCTTCTTCCACAAGAACGAGGTGAACCACCACCCCCGCCACATCCATAAGCCATAATCCAAACCTCTATTATATGTATATACTAAAATAGTGGTTTTCACCACTACCAAAAAAAAAAAAAAAAAAAAAAATCAAATGAGAAAATTCCCCAAAAAATATATATATATATATATATATATATATATATATATATATATATATATATATATATATATATATATATCAAAATATATAAAAATACTTTATTTATGTGTGTAATAGTGGTTTTCACCACTACAAAAAAAAAAAAAAAAAAACGCGAAAAACTATGTTGTTTTGCACTTCAGGTCTTCCGAGGTCTTCACCGGTTTTCCCTTCCATTCCGCCATTCTTTCTTCCATAAGTTGACAATGAATTTTGAAGACTTATTCACCCCACTCCATAATCCATATGATCCGGATAAGCCAATCCCGATCAACCCAAGCCTGATTGACATGGATCGGATTTCATCCTCTCCATATATTTCAGAGTTGATCCTTTCCGAGGAATTGTTAAATGCATTGCCGCATCTTCGAGATAAATTCGTGGCTAATTGGTTAGGTCCATATATGGTCACTGAAGGAGTGGGTAATGGAACTTATAGACTTGCCAGTTTAGAGGGAGAGGATGAACCCGAACCACTTAATATTATACACTTGAGGGCATTCTACGCATAGTTTGAATTTTATATGTACATATATACATGGCTTGTAAAAATAAAATAAAATAAAATAAAATAAAAAATAATTTGCATTTCATTGTTAGTTGCATACATCTCATTCAAAAACATTGCATTTCATGTGCATACATCTCATTGAAAACCATAACATTTCATTTTCAGCCATAGTTACATATCATGTTAGAGACCATTCTATCTTTTGGATATAAAATTTGGTCAAGCAAAAGTCATGTTGCCTTAATCAGGGGCACCTTCATAAAATCCATCAAACCGAATTGTCATTCGTACATCCATTTTCCATTTGCACATATTTACATTGCCAAAATGTTTTCAGTCACTCAGCCATTTCTAGTGTTTTGAGCAAACTTCGAAATGCATGTTAAAGTCCTATAGGACCATATCACCAATTACACTAAATAAAATCTTGAGTATTGGGAAATTATTTCAAAAGCGGTCTTGAACCTATCACATTTTCACATCTTAAAAACATCTTGTGTCAAAGAGAGATAACGCCATCCTTGGGTTGTGCCTCGAAGTGAAATAGGGTAATCCTCATTTGTCCTATCATGCAAACATAGTCCATAAAACAGTGGTTCTTACCACTATCACAAGCAATCACAAAATATAAATATAAACAGAGTAGTAAGGATAGGGTAAAATTCTCATCATACTTCGGTTGAGAATCCGATTCCCTAAAGCTCTAAGGAAATGAACATTTTTCACACACCACTGATCCCAAATAAGTTGTAAGGATCGTACTACTTGTCCAGTCAGACGGATAGGTAGTCATCCCCAAGGCTTACAAAGGTCAAAAACAACATGGACTATGGAGTTAACCTTCACCGGGGCTATAGACGCTTGACTGGCAGTGGAGTATACTCATTGCGTGGCAACATGTCTCTCCTCAAAGAGAGACCTCTGAATGCTCATACGGACAAACTAGCTTTGGGGTCTTCTCCATAACAGGGTTACCTAATTTGTGCAAGATGAGGTTAATGAACACACTTGCACACACACAAGTTTTTGATTGCCTAGAGTCACTACCATGCTTCTGATTTGGTTAATGAACTCACATGCACACACATTTGGTCCTAGTTGAATTAGGAAATATTAGTAAGTTTTTTTTATACCACTAGCATGTTTGAGTCTTTGTAAAACAGTCTTCCTCCATATTTTCTTCCATATCAACCTCCATATCTTCTTCAATATTCATGTCATTCCATACGTCATTCATTCACAAGCTACCAAGTTCGGTGCCCCTGATTAAACAATTATGATAACAGTTGGCTAAATCTAACTATCTAAAAGTATGAGTGCTTCTTAGTGCATATTTCATTTACTTAGTCTCGCATTAATCATCTATAATTTTGCATTCCATATGCATCAAAAACATTAAAACATATAAAAACATGCATCACAAAAACATAGGCATTCACACAAAAGAGAGTAAAACACCAAATAAATAAAAGCCATGTATATATATATATATGTATAAAGGACAAACTGTACAATGAATGCCAACAGGCTACAATATACAATAGAGCACCAAGGCTCATAAAGAGTGCATCTAAGCACTAAGCTAACCATCAAAAGAGGATCCCTGTGACCTAGTAGGAGCCCTAGACCTAGTGGTGTGCCTAGACTCACTACGCCTAGAGACAGAGGAGGATGGAGGATCAGGAAACACAATGTGATGCCTAAACAATGTGTCCTCCAGAGCCTCAATATAACGAGTCCTAGACCTAAGTCTAGATATGTCTATCCCGTGTCGTCGCTCTCGCTTCACTAGCTCTGCCTGGAGTCTCGTCACCCTGTCATCCTGGGGCACCCTAGTCGCTCCATCTAAGTCCGTCTGCATCTGGGCCATCCTCTCCTCCTGAACAGCTATCAGGGCATCCCGCTCTACAATCTGTTGCTCCAACCAAGCTATCCTCTCATCTCGAACAGCTAGCATAGCATCGTGCTCTGCTATCTGCTGTTGCAGTTGTGCCAGATCATCCTCGTGCCCGCTAGGGGGTACCTCCCTAGTCTCTCCAGTGGCCTCTCCTAGGCCCTTGCCATCATCCTCCTCGTCATCTCTGCTCCCCGATGCCTATCGCACCATCTTCCCCTTTCACCTTCGACTGTCAGATCGAAGGCGGGGACCCTCCCTGCGCTTGGGAACCTCTGCGGTTCCCTCGTCCTCTCCAGCTCCAACAACCACCAATGGTGGCTCCCACCTCGGCTCTGCGGCCATCCATGCTGCATACTCAGCTGTTACCCCGACATCGTCCATGTCGAGGATATCCATGTCCTCATCATCCTCTGCCACCTCCCTCCATGGCTTCGCACACGACAAATCCCCCTCTGATCTGTGCCTCCGATAGCGCACTGGCTCACCGGGGACATCCTGTCTCAATCCGACCTGGCAGAGCACATGAGACATTTGTATGTACTCTTCCTCGCTGTGGCCCTGAACCACTACCCATATAGCCTGTCGCACCCATCTCAGATGCTCTCCATCACCGATCCACCTCGCCTCCCGCCAGGGCCTCCAAATGACTTGGGCATCTGTCAAGTCTGCCCATAAACTCCTATACCATTGCCCTGATCTCACGGGGTGGCTCGGCTGTCTCTCCTCCACCACTGGCCATATCCTACCATAAGCCTAGCTTATGTCCCAGTAAGCACATGGCAACCCCTCTGGTCGGGCTACTCTGAAGTGCTCCCAACCCCAGCACTAGAAAACCAAACTACAGCCTAGGCCCTTCCGGCCCCGTATTTGAACCTCAGACAACTCCCGGTACACCTGCACCAATAAAGCGGGTGCCCAGGCATACACTACCCTACTAGTGAGCATCTCGCTCACTACACCCATCAGGTTCCATGGAAACCTGCACCCGGTGCTGTTCGGGGCCATAATGTTGGCCAATACGAACATCATCAGAGCCTCCACCACTACCAACTCCTTTGCCGTATACATGGCCAAGTAAGGAATCCCCCCGCTCTCTATTCGGATCTCCCTCCAGTCATCCCCAAAAAACTTGGCCATCTCTGTGGCCCTATCTCGTCCAACCTCCACCCGCGCCCCCTCCATGGGCACCTTGAGGATGCGGTATACATCCTCAAGCGTCACCGTCATCTCTCCAGTCGGGAGCTGGAACGTCCCCCGATATGGATCCCACCTCTCGGCCAAAGCCGAGAGGTACCCCTCATCCGCCCGAACTACCTCCAATCGGGCTGCCTCCGCTAGCCCCACTGCCTCTAATATCTCCCAGTCTGCCTGGGACAAGGACCTCCTCATCCCCGAAATGATAGGGGAGAATCGGTGTCGTGCCTCTAACACCCTAAGCTGCAAAACAACAAAACAAAAATTGGTTACAATTTTTTTTTTTTTTCCAAAAAAAAAAAAAACTGCAAAAAAAAAAAAAAAAAAAAAAAAACAAATAAAAGTACTTGCTTAAATAAACAAATACCTCATCTGGATGCACTGGCGCGTCTGCTCCCATCTCCGCCATAGCTCTCGCGTGCTTCACTCTCCCACACAACCTTTCACTTCACTTCACTTCATTCCACTCCCTCAGACGCACTTCTCTCAAGCTCGAACGCACAAATGAGCGAAATTCTCACTGAAACTGTTTAAATAGCTAGTTTTGGTGCCCTGAAACGTAGTGGGGTGTTTCATGGTGCATTCAGACGCAGTGGGGCATTTCATGATGCATTCAAACATCGGCGGGCGTTTCTGCCACCTCCAAATGCATACCAGTGTTTGGTGTCAGTATTGAATAAAAGAAAAAAACTTACAAAATTGAAGCTTACCTCCTCCAAATTTCATCAAATTGCATCCATCCATTCTTCTTATCATAATAAAACATTTTGTGAAGGTTACAAGAGTTTTGGAAACAAATTTTGTCATTTTGCTCAAAAAGCGCATCATTCATAATTGATTTACAAATTGGGTTAAAAACATTCAAAACCTTCACAAAATTAACAACATTCATCAATTCTTCTGATCTATCGTCAATTTCATTCATTCTTCTTTCATCATGCATATTTTTGCCATATTAAATTAAATTAAACCTCGTATCTAGTGGTATATTCTATCACCTTGGCGATTGCAACGATTTGCATCCATGCAATTCGGTAAGAGGATTAAACCACCATAAGGACACTTACCATTTATCATCATCAATTATTTCACTTGTTTGAAAATTGGAAATCAATTTTGGGTATCCTACTTTTCAAGTGACCTCATACCAAGATTAATTTTCTCAACAGCTTGTCATTGATGGCCTAGTTCATGGGGCCTTAAACGTGGACAATCTTCAATATCATCATTATTTTGAGTCTTGCTAGAGATTAATGCTACCTAGGTTGATTGGTTTCGACCCGAGGAATTATCCATACAGTCACTAGGAGCATCTCTGAAGTTCTGGACTCTTTCATATTGCATCTCCGCATATCAATGGTGCCAACAAGGCAATTTCATCAACAGTATGGATTCACCCACGGGAGTTGGGGCATCCGTTATCAATTTTTAACTTTCCTAATAGTAGAATTCATCTTACATGATCATGGAATTTAAAATTTGGCAAAAATCCCTTTTTAACCGTTGGGGCAGAAAATGGTTCATCTTTCACATCACTCATATCGTCTTCAATCATATTATTTTTTGGTTTGTACACCAACCCCTTTTCTGTTGGGACATAAACAGATGGTTCATACACAAACCCCTTTTTCACCGTTGGGGCAAAAACGGTTCATTTTCTTTCGAATTTCTTCCAATTGGCTCGTGAGAACCATTCTTGCTCGCCAATTAAGGGGGTAAGCTGATAAATTTTAAATATTCTTTTATTCTTTGGTCTTCAAAGTTGTGCTTTAGTCTTGAGAGAGAGTTGCGTCTGATCTAGCTTTTCAGGTGTCCTAAGTTTTTGTGCTGCATTGTGTTTTCACACAAAGCAGCTCAAAAAGGGGCATCTGTAGACACCAAAATCCAGCCACTTGCAAGTCATCTATACCTTCCTATCAGCCACATGTCGGTCATCCACCTTCCCGCCATTATTTGGCCCAATTTCACCTTTCCCGCCATTTTTCATCCCCAAATGTATTTAAATTAATATTTATATATGTATTTTAATATTTTAATATATATTTAAATAATAGTTTAAGTGATTTAATCTGAGCCGTCCATCCTTCATTTAATCTCATCCGTCCATCCATCTTAATCCATTCCACAACCCAGATTTATTCTCTACCCTTGGATCCACTTTAATCTTAGCCACACGTTCAAAGTGTCGTTAAAACCCTAAAGTGTGCCCTAAGAGTAGATTATAAATTGAGTCACCTTGATGGCTCAAACCCTATCTTTTTGACCTATCTCCTATGCGCTATCTCTAATTCTAATTCTTCTACTGCTATCTCCTCTATCTCTCTTCCGCTACCCTTTTGTCGCATCCATCGTCGCTTTCGTCACTGCTTTCATCGCCATCTCTTCTGCAGCATTCTGTAGAATCCCCCATTCTTATCGTAAGTGACCGCGGGCGTTTACCCCTTTACCAAGTTCCCACGGGCATTTACCAAGTGCCCACGGGCATTTACCAAGTGCCCGCGAGTGTTTACCCACAGCCACAGACTCAGACCGACGTCTGAAACCTTAATCTAGAAGCACACGGGCGTTCAGCGAGTGCACCAGGGTGCCTTTCGCAACCGATTTGATAGCCACATTACTTCCAGGTGTCGCCTGGTCTAGCTGCGTTAACAGAGAACAGGTATAAATTAGTTTAAAGCAAGTAACTTCTTTTCTTTTATTGATCTGTTATTGAATTCTTGCACTTCATTTTCTAGGGTTTTAGATTGTTTTCGAGGGCTCACACAGTGGAGCCCTCTTATTAATTTCTAACTCCTTGATAGTGTTAATGTGTGCAGGTTTTTGACAGCAGATCCGGTTTATTGATGGCAGCTAATTAAGCTAGAGTGGTCCAAGCAAGGGATACAACAAAGCCCACTCACTCGGTTGGGATTGAAGATACATTCTTTGGAAGCGCCACCATTTGTGCCAGCTAGGGTTTCGGAGAACCCTAGCATAACTTGTAACTGTGTATCACAAATAAAGGGTTACAAGCCCAGTTGTATTCAAAAAGGAGTTTATAAACTCCATCGATTAATAGAAATCGTTTGTTTTGTGCAACTATTATGTACTCTATCATTGTGATTTTATTTATTTTTGTTTGGCGTTGTATTTTTAATCTACATATATATATATATATATATATATATATCTATTAATACTTAATTAGTAAATTAAGTTTTAATATATTAAATTAATTGAAAAAATTAAATGAAGTAAACAGGGAAGGGAAGAGTATTAACCTTGAATAAAATTACCATTATTACCAAGATGCATAATCATCGAATTATGTATTCATAGTATAATACTGCATCGATTTTAATTTTATATAATTAATTTTAAAAGAAAAAAAATTAAAGTTGATAAAAAATATTCTTAATATATATTTAAATCGCCTACTAATTAGCTAAAAATAAATATATAATTTATCATTTTCATGGAAAAGTAGATTTTGAAATGTTGAAATATTGGATAAGTTAATCAAAAGTCTATTTTGAGTTCAATGAGTAATAATAGGAAGATAAAGTTCTTTAAATTCTTGTATGAGTATGAACCAATATGCTCCTCTATGTTAGGACAATTATTTAGATATTTTAAAGACCAAGAAAGATCCACTAATTACTACTTGAAAAGTATTTAATATTATCTATAGATAGAATTTGTTTCTCATGGCATACAATCAAGATCTTGCCTCTCAATATTCCTCATATCTACAATACTACATCCATGACCTCTTCTTCCATGGAAGACTTTTCCTCTCCATATTTAATAATTTTATGACTTCCCTTTTCTCTCATGGGGCATGCTACTAATACTACTTCTTGCATAAATTTTAGCCTTTATTACAAAAGCTTACTCCAATATTCTTAGAGGCCTAATGAATCTACTTCATGTGAAAACAATGATTTTTTGACTTGATCTAGCTATAATTTTATCAAATATTTTCTCTCTTTATTGTAATTATAATTAAATTCTACTTAATTGATAAACATTGAGTACTCTTTTATAAATTACTTGATCTATGATGCTCTCTTTATTGTTGTACAATTAATTTACTATCTCATACATTTCAACATAAAAATAAACTATTTTCTTACTATCCTCCATTTAAATATTCTCAAATTCTCTTTCATATTTTACAAACCAACCAATGTAACTTTATTATCTATTCTTCGTTAAGTAGATTGTAGGGTATCCCAAAAGTCTTATGAATATAAAGAGTCTCATATCCAATTGTATATATTGAAGACAACATGAAACATTTCTATGAAAAATAAAAATTAGAAAACTTTTAAGATATCACTCAAGCAAATTATAAAAAGGAGAAAAGAAAGAGGATGTATATTTTTCAATCTTATACTTTTGACAACAGTAAACTCATGGATATAATTAGAAAGTCTTGGAATCATACAAAAAGTTAAATCCCAAGAAAATAAAATATGAAAGCCTCCTTGTAAATCTATAACATGATAAAGAATGCAAAGTAAGGAGAACCTTGAAAGAACTAGACAAAGAGAAAACAAATAGCAAGATATATAAACAATTAATGAAAACAAAAAAGGAAGAATACATAAGAGCCAAGGGAAAAATAGTTGATATATATTGCAAAGCATAGCCCAAGTCAATTTTTAAGAAGTGCTACAACAAAGCAAAATGTACACAAAAAATAATATCACAAGTGAATAATGGTTGTATTATGCTAAGCAATTATATGAGATAAACCAAGAAAATCATGCCCCTCCTATAATTGATACAACTAAGGAATTTCTTTCTTTGAAAGATGTGAATGAGGGAATTATGAAAGTAGCACCAGGTAAAGCTCAAGATATAGATGGTTTACAATTTGAACTTCTCAAGTATGGAGTTAACATCTTAGTGCCACACATCAAAAATATTTTTAATGACATCATTGAAAAACATTCCACTAGAAAGAATAACCAACCTAGTCATACCATTGCATAAAAATGGAGACATCAATAATCCATCAAATTACTACACCATCATGATTTTTTTTTCACAAATTTTTTTTCCAACATAGTAGAAAGTAAAATCAGTTAGCAAGCATAAAATCAAGGAAATATGACAATAGAGCAAGCAAGGTTTCAACCAATGTACTCAATGGTAAATCACTACATTACTTTAAGACACCAAATAGAGAGGATATGCAATGCAAAAGGAGAAGTTTATTGTTGTTTTTTGGAATTTAAAAAGGCTTTTGACACAGTACCTATAGGTAAATTATGGAAAAGAATCGAAGAAATTGGCATACCAACCAACTATAGAGTAACTATAGATAGGCGTTTTAAGCAAGTGATGAAAAAATTAGAACTCCAAAAGGACTATTAGAGTGTTTTGGGGGTAGCACCTATAGGTAAATTGTGGAAAAGGAAAAGAAGATATTGGCATACCAACCAACCATAGAGCAACTATCGATAGGCTTTTTAAGCAAGTGGTGACAAAAATTAGAACTCCAAAAGGACTATTAGAGTGATTTGGGGTAGTACCTATAGGTAAATTGTGGAAAAGAAAAAGAAGATATTGGCATACCAACCAACCATAGAGCAACTATCGACAGGCTTTGTAAGCAAGTGGTGACAAAAATTAGAACTCCAAAAGGACTATTAGAGTGCTTTGGAGGTAGTACCTATAAGTAAACTGTGGAAAAGAATAGAAAAAATTGACATACCAACCAACCATAGAGCAGCTATGGATAGGCTTTTTAAGCAAGTGGTGACAAAAATTAGAACTCTAAAAAACTATTAAAATGTTTTGGGGGTGCTATCAAAGTGAATCAAAATTGTCCATTATCAATTACTTTATTTAACCTTTACATTAACAAATTAAAAAAATAAATAGAAAAAATAAAAAAATAAAAAATACAATTAAATAATTATAAAGTGAAACTTTTTTTATACTAATCACCTTATCTTGATTAAGAAGAGACTAACCATTTTAAAAAACGGCTAGAAACTTTAAAAGAAGTTGCGATGCAATTAAACTCTAGCATCTGCAGCACTCTCCATATGAAAAGATAGTGGGTCGTTAAACTATTCTCCATTAAATTTTAACCTGTAAACTACTCCACTCTAGCCGCCGCCACGTAACGTAAAGCATTATCCAAAATTGCACTTTCCAACATCACGCATAACGACAAAAGATAGTGGGCCGTTAAAAAATTGTCCTATTAAATTTTAACCTGTAACCTACTCCACTCTAGCCGCCGCCACGTAACGTAGAGCATTATCCAGAATTGCACTTTCGAACATCACGCATAACGACATATATTTATTTCTAAATAATCCACCCTCGTCACGTGAAGGAGGGATTTCCGAGTGAATTGTGTTAGGTACCCTGCACGTGCCAGCATAGGAATACGTCATCAGAGTGGGTCAACTGTTCTGCAATTGATTGGCTAGAAGGGACTATTTGTTTACAGAGCCACCGCCACCTCTATAATTTCTTAGAACTTGGCTTTCTCCTTTGTAAGTTGTTCCACTCGGCCAGCATACGATTCCCTCTGTAATTTATTACTTCCTTGCTTTGCATGTAGACTTGGTTAACGTTCATTTGACTTAAGATGGATTTGATTTTATTATGAAATGAAGATAGTCTTCGTACGAAAGAAAATAAAATCAAGGTAGTTTGATATTTTCTTATTAAAATACCATTTTAAAGCTTCATAACTTTTTAATTCTTATCAAACTTTATCATAATTTTGTGTTAAGATTATGTTACGTTGCATGGCTGTTAGACTACTTAGCTAGGGCAATTTAAAGAGGAAAAAAAACTTGTTAGATGTAATAAAATAAATAAAGTGCATAAAAATATTAAAACAGTAAATATGTTCAACTCAAGATCCTATGCCTTACACCTCTAGACCAGATCCTATTTATTTGTTAATAACTGGTTAAAATTTAAAAATGTCTATCACCAAAACATACGTAAATCCTCGATATTGATAGAGGTGAATATACCTTTAAGCCTGCTTCCATTGAAAAAGACTAATATTCATTCGTGCAACGTTCAAAAATGCCACTGCAAGGCGACAACTCCAAGTGGTTGATCCAGTTTAATGTGATTTAGATATATGCTCTAGAAGATTCACTTTGGTGAATATAAAAGGGAGTTATTTACATCTATATTATTTTTAATAACTATTAAACGTAAAGTTTAAATTACAAGGTTGCTTTGAACTAACTTCATAAAGAGGACTACTCGTTGATCTGGCTCACACTTAGAAAGGTTTGAACCTAGGTCTCTTGTAAGTAAGTGCCTAACCAGACAAAAAATTACCAATCCACTTAGCTCATGGAGATAAATTAAATAGGTGGACATATGCATAGGGCTGAGCAGTCTCCTTTCAATTATGATCCCTCGTAGAAACCAAGAACTACACTTACCAACAAATAATTAACACACAACCAAAAAAAACTACACTTATCAACAAAAAAATAAAAATAAAAATAACACACAACCAAACACCATAATTTGAACCTTATACCTTTCAATAAAAAACCAAACCAAACATCAAAACCTCCTCTCCACCAAATACACTATCACAATGATAGATTGGTGACCGCATCCTATCCAATTAAGTATCACAATGATACATTGGTGACTGCATCCTCGTGATATGCATCCTACGCAAAAGTCTTCGATCGATGACTTCGATTTTTTATGTTTTTTTGGCCAAATCCTCGTGATATGCGTCTCGGCCTCTGCGATCGATGATTTCGGTTTTTTTGTTTTTTTGGCCAAATCCTCGTGATATGCGTCTCGGCCTCTGCGATCGATGATTTCGGTTTTTTTTGTTTTCTTTTGGCCAAATCCTCGTGATATGCGTCCCGGCTTCTACGTTGGATTTCGCTATGTAGAGTAGATACTCCCTCTTATAGCAATGCCTGATCCTTGGGTCAACGTTTTAATGAGCAACCTTCGAAAGCCTTTAAATCTGAACAAGTATGCAATTGTTTCATTGCTACTGTGTTGACGATCTGCTAATTGCTATACTCGGGTTAAGCATTATCATCGGCAATAATTATTTGTGTTATTAACATCTAGTTGGATGTGTGGAGAGTGGATGCAGTAGACGTTTTGCCTTTTGGTTGCATGTATATAGTGACATACTCTTAGCTCTAGAATTCCGTTTACTGTGGATTATTGTGTGCATATTCTTTTGCAAGTTGTTGACATGTTTATATTACAGAATTTCGTTCCACTGCAGTACCTGTGTTTGCTTGTTTTTCTGCGTGTGTTTGCTTATAATTTATTGGTGGGATTCGATAGAATTTAGTTAAGTTTGATTCGGTTTTTTAACATTTATTTTTTTTAATTTTTAATGTTTTAATTTTAAATTTTAAAACAAAGCTTTCCTTAAGTAATTGTTATGCATATAACTTCATTGTTACACATATTTATATATCTTTGAATACACAAGTGATATACATATGTTTGTTGCTGCTTCAATGTTGTCTATACACATTTATATATCTTTGAACACATAAGTGATGTAGACAACATTTATATATCTTTGAACACATAAGTGATGTTCACTTGTTTGTATACATTTATATATTTTTGAACATATATGTTTATTATTGCTGTCAGCATACATTTATATATTCAAATTTATTCAACTTTCATTGTTGAATATTATTGAATATTTTTCTTGATCACTATCGATTTCTTATTTTTTTAAAATGGGTTTGATTTCATAACTTAATCAAGAGTGTTCCTATGGTAACCTTCTCATCCTATCAGATTCTATAGATAACTAGTCACTCAATGTCAGGTGTAATAAAGTAACCTTCTCATCCTATCAGATTCCATAGATAACTAGTCACTCAATGTCAGGTGTAATAAAGTAACCTTCTCATCCTATCAGATTCCATAGATAACTAGTCACTCAATGTCAGGTGTAATAAAGTAACCTTCTCATCCTATCAGATTCCATAGATAACTAGTCACTCAATGTCAGGTGTAATAAAGTAGATCACAATTTACAAAATTCACTTTGTTGTTTCGGTATCAAATTTTCATCTTTATTTTCTTATGTGTGGGACCTTACTTCTACCACATACAACCTTCATCACTCCCCCTTTATCCTTTGATGATACTTGTGCTGCTACTACACTTTCTACTACTACACTTTTTCTACAAACCTCTCTCCTTATAGACAAACCTTTGCTATGATACTAATGTTGGTTTACAAAGGAAAAAAAAATGAGAACAAATTAATGCTGCAAAACACAAAATTTTATTTATTGAATTGTTACATTACAATATAATATTCTTCAAAACATCTCATAAGTTTTATGACCATCTAACTCCACTCTATACAATTTAATCTATCTATAAATAATAGATAAGTTAAATGATCATCAAAATAAAATAATACAATATATAAAATTATTACAATATTGATAATAACTTCTTTAAATTATTTTACCCACTACTAATAATATTTTTTTTTTCTATTTTTATAAAAAAATAAAAAAACTTACTTTAAAATTTATTTCTTAATAACCTTCTCGCTCTCGAATTCTTTTTCTTATTTTTCACAAAGATGCTTTTTCCCTAAAAGTACATCGACTGTGAAAGTCTGCTCTTAGCTCTTTTGGTCCTTCCCTTTTTTCCAGTACGACTTGTGTTTTTTTTCGAAGCTGCTGACATTCAAAAAGAGGCGACCGGTAGGCTTCTCTAAGACTGATAAAATCTTTTACTGTCTGTATTTTGCAGAACTTATTTATTGCGGGGACGGACACGTCCAGCAGCGTAATAGAGTGGACGTTGACAGAGCTAATTCAGAACCCCAAGCTCATTGAAGCGAGTACAGGTGGAGATGGACGAAGTCATTGGCCGCGACAGACGTCTCATGGAATCCGACATACCAAAGCTTCTCTATTGAGTGAATCCGATATACCAAAGCTTCTCTATTGAGTGGCCACCTGCAAGGAAGGCTTCCGCAAGCACCCCTCTCAACCTTCCACGCCGGCAAAGGCCTGCCACGTGGGCGGGTACCACGTTCCGAAGAACACGAGGTTGATAGTCAACATCTGGAAGATCGGGAGGCATCCTGTGAGATGTGGGCGAAGCCCATGGTGACAGGTTCGTGGGTTCCAAGATCAATCCGGGGGGAAACGACTTTGAGCTGATTCCCTTCGTGGTCGGCAGGTGGATCTGCGCGGGCACTCTTTGGGGAAAATTTTTCGTTCTGAGATTCGTCTTAGCGGTTGGAACGCTTTGATTTTTTTGAAGCATTAGTTTTTGGCCAATTAAGGTCGGGTTCCTAAATCACTTGTCGTGTGAAAATTGTATTGTTTAAATTAAAATAAAACGATTCTATAAGCCAATTAAGTAGAAAATTTGATGAATTCAATTTTATTTTCACCAAATATTTATTAAGTTTTAATATATTAATTAGTTTTAATCTGTGTTGTGGTTTACCGGCATTATGGGTGATGTGACCCAGGTTCAATCCTCACAGCAGATATATGTATATATATAAAAAGTATTTACTCAATAAAAAAATATATTAAATTAATTGAAAAATTTAAATGGAGTAAGCAAGGAATGGAAGCATATTAATGTTGAATCACCAAATATCTATTAATACTTAATTAGTATATTAAATTAATTGAAAAAATTAAATGGAGTAAACAGGGATAATTAGTAAATTAAGTTTTAATATATTAAATTAATTGAAAAAATTAAATGGAGTAAACAGGGAAGGAAAGAGTATTAACGTTGAATAAAATTACCATTATTACCAAGATGCATAATCATCGAATTATGTATTCATAGTAAAATACTGCATCGATTTTAATTTTATATAATTAATTTTAAAAAGAAAAAAAAATTAAGTTGATAAAAAATATTCTTAATATATATTTAAATGATAATTATAAATTATTATGTGTGTTTGTCGTTTTACACAATCAACTTAATTTTAATTGTCCCTCTAATTTTTAAAGCTTTAATAAAATATGAAGGAAATCAATCTAAGATTGAAGAGTGTTTTAATAAATAACATTAATAACAATCTTAATATATATAATTTGTATAAATAATTATTTATAATAATTTAAAAATTAAATATATTGTGTGTTTGTCTGTTTACATAATTAACTTGATTTGAACTATCCTTTTAATTTTAAAATGAAGGAAATCATTCACCCTAAAATTGAACAGTATTTTAGTAAATAACATCAATACTTTTATTATTATAAATCGTTTTTAAATATTATTTTATTTTATTTTTTAATGTGAGAAAAAGTCTTAATGGAATAATGCAGTAGAAAGACGTTAACATGCAGTGTAGGAAATATCACTTCATGTTGACGTACACAATTTAATAATTAAATATTTATTTATATAAATACATTTATAGTGTGAAAATAATTAAGATCTTTGTTGTTTTTTAATATCAAGTATTCACAACTATAAAATTTTGTTGTCTCCTTCAAATATTTAATATTTTAAAATAATAAATTTTGAGTTTAATATTTTCAAATAATTATTTATTATTATAGTTTAAATTTTTTTAATTAATTATATGAAATTAAAATGAGTTTTATTGGTATTACATTATAATTATATATTAGTATTTTAATAACTTGATAATTATGCATGCCTCCTTTTTAAAATTTAAGGAATTCAATTGACTAATTCATTTTTAAAACCTTTTCTTAAAAGATAAAATGATTTAGTTTTTAAAACTATAAGATAAATTTTAATATAATTTAATTGTAAAAATTTATTGCAAGAGCATCAACCTTGTCTTAGACATATCATCTAAAAGAGGAAATAAATTAAAATTCAAAAACTCACATAATTAAAGAAGACAAAGTCTTGAAAACAAAAGAATATTTATGATTAACAAAGAAAAATTTTGACTCCTACAAAATAAAATAAAATAATATATAAAAAAACACTATGAGGATGTGGTACTGTGGTGTGTTTGGCGAAGATGTGGAAGTGGAGGCAATTGAAATCAATTTGGAAGATCCGTTATGGTCAGGCAAGTTTGGTATTTTGGGCTCTATTCCTTCTTGGGATCTTGGGAAGATTAAGTCTAGGGTGGTGGGTAAGGGGATCCCTTCTCCTTCGCTATCCTATGCTAAGGTGGTGACTGGCCCTAATTGTAGTGAAAAGTTTGCTTCCTATGAGGTTAAATTGGAGTCTTTTCAAATTCACATTTCGGATAGCACAGTTAACTCTATGTTGAAGAAGGGCTCGTGGGACCTAGTTGGTAAGTTCGTTGGTGGGAGGCCGGACCTTGATATTCTTAGACATTAGGAATTGTCGATATGGAAGCCAAGGGGCTCTTTGGACCTTGCCACTCTTTCCCGTAACTTTTCCTGATTAGGATTTCCTGTGAGGATGATTCTAGGAAGATCCTGGAGGGTGGTCCATGGTTATTTGGTAAATGTGGTATTTTCCTTAGGAAATGGAGCTCAAACTTCAACCCGGTCTTGTAGAGGGTTAATCTGGTTCTGATTTGGGTTTGTTTTCCTGAGTTTCCTACGTTTATGTGGTATGAAAGTGTTTTTAGAGTTGTGATGAGTTCGATTGGGGATTTTGTTTCCTTTTATAAGGTTTCTCTATCGGCTACCCGACATCAATTTGTAAGAATGTGTATTATGGTTTATATTGAAAAAGAGCTCCCAAGTTTTGTGGAACTCGTTTTACACCTTGGAAGCTAATATGAGGCTGTATTTTATGAAAACAAGCCCTAGGCTTGTCAAGTGTGTGGAATGGGTGGTCATCATAAAAAAATGTATCCTTATAAAAAGTCTTTGAAGTTGCCTATCCAACAAACACCAAATGTGGGGAAACACGTGGATCCATCTTCTAGGAGGACCCATTTTAAGAAATAGAAAGTTTGGCATAGAAGGGCCCAAGGGGTTTCAAAAGGCAAAGAGATTATTTCTTATCAACCTTAAAAGGGGGACGATGGTGGGGCTCCTAATTTTAGTCCGTGGGATTCTTATTTGGTCGAGACAGTAATTTGGAGGCCAAACCCCCAAAATAATTTGTATGTGGTTCTTCACTCAGATTTGCCAAAGTAAGAGATTGACCTTCCTCTTATGAATTATTTTGAGTGCATTGGATTGAAAGGGGGTGAGGTCAACCAGATGGTTAAATATTTGGAGATTTCGACTCCTTGGATTGTTTGAAATTATTCTTCCCTGAAGGAGTTTTTGAATCCTTGGGCTGTTAGAAAATCTTCTTCCTCGAGGGAGTTTTATGCTTCCCTTGTGCATGGCTCAGACAGACCGGTGGTTTCTCCTAAGCTCAACTTAGAGAAAGGCTCACCTGCTCTAAAAACTAAGTCATCATAGAAAGGGCATTAATACTGGGATGGCTAAAAAATTGAGAAGACCCCAAGTAAATCTAGGAGGAAGAAAGCCACGAATGAGGCAGTTGCTAATGGAGGTCAGACCCTCCTTGTGGTGAAGGAAGGAAATGGGAAAAGATAGATGAAACTTGATGGTTTCAAATCCCTTCAATATGGGGGGACTAGGAAGAAGCTTTCCTTTTAAATTTCCCAATGAAAGTGTGTTCCTAGAATGTAAGAGGGTTCAATAGCTCCTCTAAAAAATATTTATTAGTTTCGTTAATAAGGGAGAGATTACCTTATTTTTTGTGTATTCAAGAATCCAAATTAGAGGCTTCTTCTTGGGAGTTGGTGCATAATATTGTGTGGAAGGACTTGGGATTTATGGCTAGTGAAGTGTCTGGTTCGGCTGGAAGTTTACTTTTCTTTTGGGATTAT
This sequence comes from Wollemia nobilis, assembly GCA_028583015.1. Taxonomy (NCBI): domain Eukaryota; kingdom Viridiplantae; phylum Streptophyta; class Pinopsida; order Araucariales; family Araucariaceae; genus Wollemia; species Wollemia nobilis. Next base: position 13,442,330 of record JAQPPZ010001125.1, read on the forward strand.
TCAAAGTTTAATGATCATGTAATTTCATCATCTAATCGGGTGATTAATATCTTGTTTTGGTGTAAAGTCTCTCATAGAATATGGGTATGTCTAATATTTATGTCCCAAATTATTATACTGATAGGAGTAATTTTTGGCATATTTTGCTTGAGATGAGGGAAGTCTTTCGAAATGAGTCATGGGTGGTAGTCGGAGAGTTCAATCCCCCTTTATATCCATCTGATAAGTGTGGAGGTAATGTTATGGATGAAATGAGCTTGCAAGATTTTGTTGATTTCATTAATAAGGTTGAACTTCATGATTTTGATTTGAAATAGGTAAAGTTTACTTGGAGTAGTTGTAGATCGGGATATGATATTATTTTGAACAGATTGGACAAGATTTTTATCTCCAATTCTAGGGTCAATCTATTTGGTGATGCAACATTGTCCCCTCTTCCTAGGGTTGGATCTGACCATAATCCCTTATAGCCTAAGATCCCTGATGGTCTTCATTTCCTTCCTTGACCTTTTAGGTTTGAAGTCATGTGGTGTTCCCATATTAGTTTTGAAGGCCGCATGAGGGAATGGTGGCAGGAAGACATTCTTGGTAAATGGATGTATAAATTGACCAATAAAATAAGGAAACTCGGGTTTAATATCAAGATGTAGAACAAGTATACTTTTGGTAATATCTTCAAAGAAAAGGACATATTGATGCAGTGGCTTAAGGATATTGAAGACATGATGGATACTCAGGGTAGTTCTGATGAATTGCTCAGAGAAGAAAAATCCCTTCTCTCTGATTTTCATAAAAATAGGCGGAGGAAGAACTCTTTTGGAAACAAAAATCTAGGGAGATTTGGTTGAAAGAGGGTGATTGCAATTCCCATTTTTTCCACACCTCTACATTGCATAGGAGGAGTCAGAATATAATCAAAGATATTATGAAGGTTTATGGTGGGGTTGCATTTGATGTGATGGAAATTAGGGAGGATACCATCAATATTTTTAGCTCATTGTTATATTTTTTTCTTGTTCAATATGCCCAAGTAGAGAATTTGATGTTAGAAGCTATTTCGAGGATTGTATCTGAATAATGGAATGAGAGGCTCATAGCTCCCTTCTCAAATTATGAAATCCAAAAATTTGTAAATTCTTTGGGACCTCTTAAAGCTATGGGGCCAGATGGTTTTACCTTGGTTTGTTTTAGAATTTTTGACATATTTGTGGTGAAGATGTCTGCTCAACGATCAAATATTCCCAATGTTCTTTGGTTATTTTGAAAGTGGTGAATTCAACCCTTCTAGATCTCATTCCTAAGAAATATTATTCATCTTCCTTCAATGAATTTAGGTCGATAAGCTTATGCAACATGGTGTATAAAATTCTTACAAAAGTAATGGTCAATAGACTCAAGCCACTCCTCTCGCTATTGATTAATTATGCTCAGAGTGGGTTTGTTTTGGGGAGGCAAATCTTGGATGGGGTGATTGTCATTCATGAGCTATTACATTTTGTTCATAAGAGTGGTACAGCAACGTTCTTTCTTAAGTTGGATGTTAACAAGGCTTATGATCGGGTCTCCTAGACATTCTTATTCAACATATTAAGGCAGTTTAGCTTTAGTGATGCTTGGATTAAGTTGGTGGAGGCCTACATATCGATATCTTGATTCTTGATTCTTTTCAATGGCTCTCTTGATGGGTTCTTTAATTCTATTCATGGAATTCATCAATGTGACCTGTTATATCCCTTCTTATTCATCCTTATGGTAGAAGATCTTGGGATATATATATCTTGGAGATGAGATGAGTTTGACCTGTGATTGGCTTTGCATTGTAGTCTGATTTCATGTCAAGATTTTACTGATGACACCCTTCTCTCTTGTGTTTCTTCGGTGGTCCATGCTAGGGAATTTAAGTCCCTTCTAGACTGCTACAAAAGGGTGGCTGATCAACATATAAGTTTCCTAAAATCAACATCTTATTCATCAATAATTTGGAGGCCCGTCAAAGGAAAATTATCGATATTATGCACTACAATATTACTTCTCTTTCAATAGCTTATCTAGATCTTTCACTTTTTGTTGGCTGAATTAAGGATTCTCTTTGGAATTTGATGGTTGAAAGAGTCCAGCAGAAGTTGACATCCTGGAAAGGGGCCCTTCTTAGCCAAGCTGGTAAGGTCGTGCTAGTTCAAAGTACTTTACAAAGTATTTCTATCTATTTTCTATCCCTTTTTCATCTCCCAGGTAGAATTGTAGTAAAAATATATATTATATGCAAGGCCTTTCTTTAGGTTGGCCCAGAGCTAAAATTAAAATTTCACTTGGTTTTGTGTGAGTAAATTTGCAAAAGAAAGAAGGATGGCAGGTTGAATTTGAAGAATGCGGCTAGGATGAACAAGGCCTTGGTGGCGAAGCTTGGTTGGAAGGTTGCCTCTAACGATGACCACCTTTGGTGTAGGATCCTGAAATCCAAGTACAATTTTGAATCCTTCTTATTAGATTTCCTCTCGACTGGTGGTTCGGCATTTTGGAATAGAATAACCTTATTAAGTCTCACGATTTCATAAAAGGTAATTGTACCTGTGTTGTTGGAAATGGTAGGGCTATGAATTTTTGGGAAGGTCCATGGCTCAGATGTTGTCCTCTGGTTGAGGATTTATGTTTTAGAGATTTAAGTATAAATTTTAGAATTGTTGGACTGTATAAGGTGGCTGATTTTTTTGTGGTTCGTGAAGGCATAAAATTTTGGTCCAATCCCCTACCTGTTGAGAGGAATACCATCGATATTTGAGTGTGGAGTATTTTTATGGAGGATCTTCAACTCTATGTTATGCGATAAGAGGACATTGAAGATCACTTGGTGTGGAATGAATATAGTGAAGGGTATTACTCTATTAAGTTGGCATATGAGTTTCTTAGCTCTGATTGCGATGGCAAATTCCCTACTAGATCGATCTAGCTAAAGAATTTAATTCCTAAGGTTAACATATTTTTTTGGATCGTGATGCAAAATAAAATTTTGACCTTTGAAAATCTCCTTAAAAGAGGCCTAAATTTGGTTAATAGATGCTTCCTCTGTAATAAATACGAGGAATCATCTTCTCACTTGTTGCTCAACTATCGGGTCTTTTAAGAAGTGCTCTTGTCCATTCTCAATTGGCTTGAGGTGTCATGGGTGATGCCTAATATGATTTTTTACTATGTTTCTCAATGGGTATCTCCCTTTTCCTCGCCTAGACTCAAGTATTTTTGGAAGTTCCTTTTACCTCATGTGTTGTGGGGTGTTTGGAAGGAGTGAAATGCAAGAGTCCTCAAATACAAGGAAATGGAGGTCATTTGAATAAGTTTTAGAATTTTATGGAATCCGATGGAGAATATTCATCTACCTACAAGGATTTGAATACTTTTGTGACACTCCATCCGAGTGAAATCAGGCTTGAGTAGAGACTTGGATTTAGTCAGGTGGCTCGAACTTTGCCAACTCTTGATCCGAGAAGTGTTGTACGCTAGTTGCTGCCTCTTGTTAGATTGTTTAAATTAAATTTTTACAGGGCATCAAAAGGAAACCCTGGATTGGCTGGTGTTGGTGGTGATCCATGATAGTAGTGGGGCTCTTATTCTCATGTTTGCAGAAAACCTTGGTGTCTATTCCTCTCAATTCACATAAGTGAGGGCAGTCTTCTCAAGTGTGTCACTATTAAAAGAACTAGGGATTTGAAATTCTATCATCGAGGGTGAATCTTTAAATATCATTAATATGCTCAAGGGGACCTATCAGATTAGTTGGAAGGTGTCCAATATGATCGCTGAAGAAATATAGAACATTTGATCTCTTGATAATATTTTGGTAGTACACATTTTTAGGGAAGGTAATGCGGTGGCAGATTTAATGGTGAATCTTGGAGCTCCTCATATGAGATTCTCAATTTGTTAGAGGAACTTCTTGATCGAGGTTGTTCTATTCTCAAATGATGAGATTCCTTAATTACTATCAGAAGGTTATTCTTTTGCTACTCTGGTTAGGGTTGGTTTGGGGTAGTAGGAGGTCCTTGATGGTGTGTTGTGTGGTTGTAGCTGGTATGAATTCTCTTTTCTATTCCTGTGTGGTAGGAGCCATTTTTCTCCTTATTATGATTCATTCTTGTCAGTTATTTCCTTGGGGTTAGTTTATTTCTAGACAGGTTTGTAGTGGGATTGATTTCCTAGGGATGGTGAAGGTTGTTATTTATTTCCTATGTCAGGTGGGGTCTTTTCATTTTCAAATTTTGAATCCTTGGAGTCTCTCCCCCTTAATGTTTGTAATTTTGACCTTTTTTAGGTTTCATTAGTTTTGGATATTCCTTCCATTAGAAGTTTTTTCTGGGCCAGTCCCCCCTGCTTGGTATTCATTTTTTGGTTTCGATGTATGCCTTCGAGATGTGGATTTTTCCTTTCATAGTGGTTTGGTGTAGGTTCACCCCTTTTGTGTCTCCTTTAGGGCATTTGTGGTGGTGGTGGAAGCTTTTTTCGAAGCTTCATAGGATGATTATCTAGATATATTCTATCTCCCTCTCTTGGGATGTGTTTTTGGGCAATGATTGTTGGGTAAGGTAGTTTTCATCATTTTTGATGACTCCTATTTTTGACATTAATAAATTTCTTCATGACTCTTCCATATGTAGACACCTAAAATGTGTCATGTTTAGGAGGCTACTCATATGGACACATCCAAATACCATATGAATTATCTTAGACCTTTCCAAGACCTAGAAGTGGTCCTAACCACTCAAAAAAGGGTAATTCTAGCCCATTCAGGCACAACCACTGTCAAGCAGGACATCCACCAATATTGGTCACTAAAGCTGAGAGCGGCTAGATCTAGTCGCTACTCTGGATAGTTACTAGCACCAAAACATAGTCTGGCTATGAATACAGGCCAAAATCATGCAGTCTAACTGCACTTGCATTACTTACGGGTGGTTTTTGGTGTGGAACTCCTAGAGCTCCTCATGACTACCCCTTCAATGCAAATTTGTGATTGATACTTTTCCCTAGGATAGTTAGTTACATGTAGATATAGATCTTGGATTCTCCAGGAAGCTAATATCCAGATCCAGATCTAAAATTGGGAGTTCTACATATGGACTCTCCTAATAAAAGTAAATGATCCACAAATATTAGAATTTTATGCAACGAAGCTCTAGCATATTGGAGAGAGATTCCATACCCCTTGGAGGAGTAGTGAAGCTCTACCCAATTTAACGATGATTTCTAGCCATACAACCATTCATATCAAACATTATTCATCGCCAATCAGTGTACATACACAAGAGGTGACCCTTGGACATCAATTTAGATGAGGAATATAGTGATATAGCCCCTCGTCCATGATAAAGAATGTTTCATTTTGTAGTCACTTTCCTTGACAGTGGCTTGCAGGCACAACCTAGGGTTTCATACATTATTTTTCAAGATTTAACTTAGATTTGTCATTTATTTTTGCTTTATTAATTATTTTTAGCATAGATATGATTTCTTTAATGCATTTGCACTATTATTCCTAAGTTTTCCATGCATTTATCATTTAGTTTACTACATTTTGATCTTATTATGCTTACCTATCATGCTTCACAGATTTTCTAATAAATCTTCATCACGAGAGGCTACTTGTGCTACTGATATCCTACTATAATTTATTATATGTAGGATACAGGTTACAGGGCCAAGCCAAAGTGTGTAAAATGCCAGATCTCTCTAGACAAGACAGAGAAGGAGGCATCTATAAGCCCTCATACAAGTTCAAGTGGGAGACCAAAAGGCCTATGGAGTGCACCATCCCCTTGCGGGGGACACCATTACTTCTGCTTGTATTTCATTATATCAAACTAGGTATCCCTAAGAGGGACATATATGTAATCGAAAGCCACATGAATAAATAAAAGATATTTCTTGCATTTGTCACTTCCGTTTTACTTATGCTTTTATGGTATTTTACTTTGATATATTATTGCAAGTAGACTAGGGTGCACAGTTTCCTGTTGTTGTACATATGGTGATCACTATGCGATTCCCACATGGTTTTCTATTTTTAGCTATTTTGCTGATGTTTTTATTCTTTTTATATGTGCATGTTTAACCGCTTTGGTCGACAGTGAATGATAGATAAAAACTGATTTTGAAGTCAACGGCCAGCAACAACCGCTCTGGTCAACAACAACCAAAAGAAAATCAACAACAAAGGTTAGCCTATGCTTCACCAAATGTGGATTTTAGGTTGGGGCAACTCTCTATTATTTTTACTATCTCTGTTTGTGTTTTTATGTCAGCATACAGTAGGGAAATTTTCATTTAATTAAGAAAACATAGAAAAATACTAAAATAAAAATACATTCAAGATTTCTATTTTTATTAGTTTTCTTCCAGTCGCTGCTAGGAATAGTGGACCTCTATTTTTAAGGTCTACCCTAGTATCCAGCGATCTGGTTTTTTAGTTTGTTAATATTTCTTCCATGGAGCCCAACTAGTGGCTATTATGTCATGAAGTAGTAAAATGCATTCTATGAAGGTCATTGAAATATTTAAACATGCATTTTTTCTTAATAAAAATGTTCTTTTATTAGGCATATAGGAGAAAAATCATGAGTGCTAATTGATGCATTGTTTTCCCTTACACAAAAATCTAAAAAGAACATCCACAGACCATGATTCACTTAAATTCTAGTGATATGGACTTCATTACCATCCACTAGTAGAGTTCAATGAGGTGGTTTTCATCTCCAATCATTGTCTCAAATCCTATGTACCTTTTTATATTGGCCAATACCGATTTCCAAGATCCATCATAACCCATGGGATATAGCACGTATCTCTTTTTGGAGAGGTATATCACCGAATGCGGGTGAACTGGGTGAGGACCGAGAGGACTTGTGCTCCCTGACCATGTGTGGACTTCATCACCACATATTATAGATTGGATAACGTGAACTAAAATTCATTTTCATTTTTTGATCTACGAGTATACAGGTGAAATCCACTAGAACAATTTGAGTACATCATCAACTAAATTCAAAATATGATGAGAGTTAGATTGTAGCTATCAAAAAATCTAAAAATACACCAAACCAGTCTAAGAACACCAAGAAAAATTAAAAGAGATAAACACTTGTTTACTTTGTTTGTGTGTTTTGAAATCTACATAAAAAGATAATTCATAATTTTCATGGTCTACACACGACGCAACCACCCTCGGTCAAGCACCAAGGTAGAAACTAATGCTCCACACACTCACAATCATAATGACATTGAGCCTCCCACACACCATGTCACTAAACAAATTTTAGCGAGCCTTAGGGTTGATACCTCAACCCATGGGGGGACTCCTCGAGAAACCCTAGCTAGAGATCCATATCATGGTTCCTTTTATGGTAGGCATGAGGGGGCATCAAGGCCCTAATCATAACATAGACATGAGGAGACCTCAAGGCCTCCCTCATCACATAGACATGAGGAGGCCTCAAGGCCTCCCTAATCACATAGACATGAGGAGGCCTCAAGGCCTCCCTCATTACATAGACATGAGAAGGCCTCAAGGCCTCCATCATCACACATACATGAGGAGGCCTCAAGACCTCCATCATCACATAGACATGAGGGGGCTTCAAGGCCCCAATATTCATGTAGACATGAGGAGGCCTCAAGGCCTCAATCATATCATAGGTATGAGGGGGCATCAAGTCCCCAATATTCACATAGGCATGAGGAGGCTTCAAGGCCTTAGTCCTCACACAAACATGAAGGGGATGCAAGGCCCCAATCTTCACAGGATACACTTAGGTCAGATCAGCCCACTGAGGGGTAGAAAATAAGGGTTGAACCAAGTCATAGACCTAGAGCACCTCCTAGCCTCCAAAAATATGAGAGGATACCCCTAGATCATGATCTCATTTGGAATAATGGGACTCCATGGTATTGGTCTTGGAAGACCAAACAAATTGATGAGTTGGATCGAGTTATATTGATACCAGCTCACATAAGCATTGATATCGCAAATTCTATTTTAGGAAGTTTGCGTAGCATAACTACAAGGTACACAAATGAGCTAGGGGAAGCTTCAAAGTGTCCCTACAATATGTGCACTACCTCTGACCATGGGGGTACAAAACATAGATCACTCTACATAGAGAAGTTCAATCTAATATACAAGGGCAATAACATAGTGGGAGCCTCTCCAAGAGGCTTATCTATTAAGACTCGTTGCACAGAGTTGCAGGATCATGAACCTTTAGTGGTAGACCAGTCTAACCATGTACATAGGTTAGCATAAGCACTGCGCATAGAGTAAGAACATTTAGAAACCCTTGAGTAAGAAGCATGAAGAAAAAAACATTTGCAACTACATGAGCAATGCTTAAGGGAAGAATAGATAGAGTGTGAAGAGCAATCAAATAGATCATCTTGAGCCAAATTACACATAGGTGGTGTGAAATACCAACATGATAGACATGTCGATTCTTAGCATGAGAGACACACTATATAAAGAGATGAGCACTATCACCATACATCAAAGCATCAATAATGCCTGGACCCAGAACAAACACAACTTAATGAGGAACAGGTGAGGATGGAAAATCAAGAGCAGACATATCATAGACCTCCATCCGTGGTCATGGGAGATGAATAAAGATGCCCAAATCAAGCAGAAACAAGATTACCTCCTCGACCACCATTATTAAACCTTCAAGAATAGAAGATATTTTATTTTAAGGCCTATAAAATGCTCATTGAGAGAGTCAAATCTCTTGAGAAATAGGATGTAGTTGGGCAGAAGTCAACCCTGAGTAAAATAAACAACCAACTATTGTGCCTTTATTACCGAGTCCTATGTATCCTAGGCACTTTGAGATGCCTAGGCTAGAAAAATTTAAAGGATAGGAAGATGTGCAAGAACATGTCATATATTTTATGAATGTGTGTTTCCAAATTGAACATAATGATGCCCTAATGTTGAGAATATTCATCATGACGTTATTGTATGCACCAACCTAATGGTTCAACCAACTACCTGAGTACAACATCATCAACTTTGAGAAACTGGTGAATGCATTTCTTGAATGCTTTTCATTTGGTGTCAAGAAGAAGGTAAACCTATCTGATCTTGCAAACCTAAATAAATACGATAATGAGCTAGTTATGGACTATGGGAATAGATGGAGGAAGATCATGGTAAAATTACCATTTGCTATTCCTACTGTAGAGCTCACCTGGATGTTTACCAAGATTTGTGCAAAGCACATCTCATTGCTACTATAGCTACAATAGTATGAAACATTCAAGGAAGCCTTGGCTCAAGCCAAGCTAATATAATACATCAAGGTTGATGAAGGAGATATTAAGCTCCAAAAAAAATACTGGAACAATGCCAACTACAATAAGAATCAATAGAAGTAGACCAAACCTTATCAAGTCAACCAGGTTGTGTTAAGTGTGCCAAAGAGAGGTAATAGCCAAAAACCGTAGAACTATCATGCTCAACACCCATTAGCCAATTATAACCCAAGGAACAACTAAGATTGAAATAAGGAGCATCAGATGCCTCACTATTTCATGCCTTTATCAGAATCGATGCAATCAATATTCAACCAACTAAGCGAGGCATGAATAATTATGCTACTTGATATGCAAATTCTTGACCCTAACCATCCCAAGCCCAACGGATATAAGGAAGATCAATACTACTCATATCATAGAATACAAGGGCATGACATCGAAACATGTATCAAATTTAAGAATGTTGTGCAAAAAATTATTGAGAAGAGTGAGCTAAAAGTTGACAACCCATTAACACCCAACAATAGAGATATGGGCATATTCAGAAACTCATTGCTTAATCATGAGACCCCTAGAGAGCAAGGTGCTCAAGTAAACCAAGTTCAAGCCAAACCTCCCATTCAAGGATGCATCAAAATGATTGAGATAGTCAATGTGGCAATAAGAAGCCGGTGATATAACCAACTAGAGCCTCTAGTGGCCCCCATTCATATCCCAGTTGCATCTTGGTAGAGGCAGGTGCAAAATAATCCTCCAAATCCACCAGCGTGACTTGTGGTAATAATTTAGAGTAGACTAAAGCAAAATATCCAAATGACATCGGCCAAGTTATCAATCTATGAGCTCATTCAATAGTCCCCAAGACATAGGGAGACTTTAATAGAAATCCTTAGATCGATTGAGCTTCAACTCCATAATCCTAATGCATTCACAAACTTCATGGGATAGGTCCAACAATGTCAAGATCCTGTGATCCATTTCTACGATCAGGAAATCAAGGTAGCGCCTACTACCATATCATACCCACCTCTGCATATCATTACATCCATCAATGACATATCCTTCAAACAGGTTCTAATCGACACAGGCTCTTCGATTAACATTATCACAACAAAGGCTATAGGAAACCTAAAAATCCCCAGGTCCAACATTATCCCAACCTCCTATACATTGAGATATTTCAATGTTGCTTTGTTCTCCATAGTGGGTACAATTGTTCTGCCTATACAAGTAGGGAAAAATACCATCCCCGTGATGTGTCATGTATTGGAGGGGGAAATGTAGTACAAAATCCTCCTAGGGCATCCCTATATAAGGGAAATGAAGTGCATCCCCTCAATCTTGCACTAATTTATCAAGTATGTGCATGAGGGATAAGTGCATGTTGTTCTGTCATATGAAGAGCCATTTAAATACATGCATTAGGTTTAATTACTAGAGAAATTCATCCTTCCATTGATGCACCTGTACATAAGGCCTTCATACCCTACTGCACAACAAAAAAGTAAGCCTAAATCAGTGTGAGGTGACCCGTCTACATCGAAACCACCTCCTACATCTAAAGCTACTAGCGCTTTTGAGAAACCCATAATGTCCAAGACAAAGGAATCCTGAAGCTAAAAACACCCCTAGTGGAGGAAGGACCTAAAGAACTTACAACTATAGCAGCCACAAGAATTTTGAATCCCATAGATGAGGATGATTCCTAGGACATATCTTAGGAGGTACCTCAACCTACCTCGCCTGCTTCATCAAGAACATTATCTGTACCGCAGATGATAGTTCACTTAACCAACATAGGGTTAGGTGAATATCTTGTGTAGAACATAACTTTCATATATATTATAGAGTCTGCACAAGACATGCAATGTTCAAGAGTCCCAAACTTGCCAATAGGGACAATGGTTCCATTAGGGATTCCCCCTAACCAAACCAACTTCATATATGTTATTTTATACTATACCCATGATGATTATGATATTGAAGAGGATGAGGATGAACCATTCACCACAAATATTCATTACTTGTCAAATCTTGAGTTTTCTCTAAGGTACTTTGAGCAATATCATTGGCATGGCTATGGCTTAGGTATGTGCAAGCAAGGGCGTCAGATTCCATTCTAGCCGCAATACCAACTACATATTGATAGGTTTGGTCTAGGGTATCGAATATAGAGCCACGATGATTTATTGGTAGCATCCCTAGATAGTCTAAGATTGGGGTTTGAGGAAGACATTGACTGGAATCCATATCAACCCTAAAAAAAAAAATTGCTTGGGTGATAGATGGGTAGCTATGGTCAATATCGGACCACCCGATGAGTATCATCCAAATATCTCTCTCAAAATATGCCCATCAGGAATCATCCTATGGGAGGATGAACCAAGCCATGGTTATTAGCGAGAGGAAAATGAGTATGTCACTAGTGAATCCAAGGATAAAACCAAATTGGCCTACCATGGGCCTCGATATAATCAAAACCTTGCTTGGGCAGGTAACATAGAAAGCGAATACATCTCAGATGAGAGTGGCTATGATTCAGAGGACTCAACTAGGATGGCCTACCTTCAGCCTAGATATACATGCCATATCATGGGGCCAAAAAAAATAAACAATAGATTATTCATATATGACATCGACTATGAAGATGATACTGAAATGGCCTATCTTGGGCATCAGCATTTAGGTCAATGTCCAATTCCAGTGGGTAGGAATGAGGGGTTCTTCATAGATGATAATAACTATGAGGATAAGACCGAGATGGCTTATCTTGGGAATTTTCACTTACATCAAGTCAATCTACTTGTTGAAAGAGAGGAGATACTCCACACAATATATCCTAGCCCTCACTTCAGGGGAATATGAATCACTTTTGATGAAATCTATTGCATGGTTTTTCCCAATCTGCCTACATGTAGAGAGCTGTTGCAGCCTAACAATCCTATCATATCGTTTATCCATAGACTAGATTAGGATATCTCCATACCCCTAGAGCCACATCTTTGGTATGGAAGGTAAATCATTAATGCAAAGTTTCACCCACGTGATCCTAGAGATTTCATCTCATCCACTAACATGATCTCCATTCATTTGACCACTCCACTCCATAACCCAACAAATCCTTAGAAACCATTGTGTCTTAACTTAGATTCTAATGATTGGGATCCTGTTGATTCACCCCTAGAGACTGAATATTTCTTCCCCAATGAAGATATGCTACAACCGTTCCATTTTGCACCAGGCTGCATGCATGATGTCTATCATGCTGGTTTGGACCATGATTCAATGGAACCTTTAAACCCATTAGATGAAATCCATTTAATCCCCACTCCTCAAAAACTTGATGAGGGGTCACATATGTCAATAGAGGAGACTTTTTAAGTGGAAATTAGCGATGATCCTTCTCATCCAAAGAAAGCCAAGTTCAGAGAAAGCTTATCTCTAGAAGAACAGGCCATCATTATTCCTCTATTGAAATAGAGACCTAGTCTCTTTGCTTTGACCTACAAAGATATACTGGGACTAGATCCAAAATTGGTTATCCACAACCTTTCACTAGACCCCACAAAGAAATTTGTCAATCAAAAGCTAAAAAATATGCATCCAACCATCGCTTTAATGGTAAATAACGATCTGTAGAAACTGTTGGATATAGTCTTTATTGTTCCCATTGACTATATAGAATGGGTGTCAAACATGGTGCCCATAGGAAAACCTTATGCAAGAATCTATATTTGCATGGATTTTAGGGATCTCAATAAGGCAACACCAAAGGATTCATTCATGTTGCCTAACATAGATGCTCTTGTAGATGCAACTATAGATCATGAGATGTTATTCCTAATGGATGTTTTTTTGGTTACAATCAGATTCATATTAAACTCGAAGACCAGCATAAAACTGCATTCACTACTCCATGGGGGATATTTTACTACAAGGTAATGCCATTTGGTATTAAAAATATTGGTGCCACATATCAACGGGCTATGTCATACATTTTCCATGACTACATGCATAAGATCTTAGAAGACTATATTGATGACTTATTGGCCAAGTCATTGCTGCATGAAGAGCATTCTGAGATCCTCAATAAGGTCTTTGATCACCTGATTGAGCATAATGTCAGGTTGAATCCTAAGAAATGCATCTTTGGCATAAATTCTAGAAAACTCTCGGGATTCATCATTTCTAAAAGAGGCATCGAAGTAGACCCAAAAAAGGTAAAGGCTATCCTGTAAATCACCTCGCCCACTAGCATAAAAGAGTTGAGAAGCTTATAGTGCAAAGTAGAATCCATAAAGTGATTCATCGCACAACTATAAGATAAATGTCAACCCATGAATCGACTGCTACACAAGGGGGTCCCATTCCAATGGAATGAAGAATGTCAGCAAGCCTTTGCTAAAATCAAGAAGTACCTGGTAATGCTGCCAGTTCTAGCTCCACCAAGGCCAAACATGCCATTTATATATATATATATATATCCACTACCACTTTTTCTTTGGGCACCATGTTGGCTCAAAATAACGTGCAAGATAAAGAACAAGCAATATATTACATCAGTCGCACCTTCGTGAGCTACGAGATATGATACACATACATAGAAAAGCTATGCTTAGGAGTGGTATTTACAACCAAGAAACTATGCCATTACATGCTAATCCATACAAGGTATGTAATATCCAAACAAAATCCTTTGCAGTATATGATGAGCAAGATATATCATAATACATGTACTGCAAAGTGGATCATGCTATTGATAAAATTTGACTTGGAATTCATAAGCCAAAAGTCCATCAAGGAAAAAATAATAGTTGATCAACTAGCTAAGGTGCCTCTTCAGAACAGTAGGCCTCTCACCATAGAATTTCTTGATGATGTAATATTTGAATTATCATAAGCACCCAAACCTGAAGAACTAGAAAATAAAGCTGACATGATTTTATTCTTCAATGGTTCAAAGTGTGAGAAAGGAGGTGGTGTAGGAATTATGTTTTGTATGCCAGAAGGTGCTCCAATGCCCTTGTCATTTAATCTAGAGTTCCCTTGCAAAAATAACAACATCGAATACAAGGCCCTAATATTGGGTCTCCAAACAACCATAGCTATGAGGATTTAAAGGCTAAATATCTTCGATGATTCCTGAAAGCACGAGATTCCGGGTAAAGGAAACACCAAGTGCGATTGCATTCAAAATTAAGTACGCTTGAGTCCTAGAAATGTAAATTGCATGAAATGGAAAAGAAACACATTGGAAGAGACACAATCAAATAGAGAAAACATAGCCCTTTCATTAATATCCCTTGATCTCTGTTACAATGACGTCTCCTCCCTTTTCAGGGGTTAGGAGCGCAAATAGAGTTTGATTACAATCACTGAATGATTCCTCTTTCCGCGTGCCCACGATTGCAATGGGCGGGCCAAGATGATGCCGCCGCTGATGTCGATGAGTTCTTCACCTCTGCTGCTTCTCCTGCGAACAAAGAAATGACCAAGACATCAGTAGCACCTGCTGCAAATGAAAAGCGTTTGCTCTCTAAAACTAACGAAATATGCATGTAAATATTTGCCTAAAACAGTGAATACAGTGAATCCAAATTGCTTCAAAACTTGACAGAAGGTAAGAAAAGTTACCAGAAGGCCATTGCCACTGAGGCGACTGGCCAATCCACCTTCAACTGGAATTCATCCCTGGGCAGGACGAATTCTAACTGCAATTCGTCCCTGGGTGGGACGAATTCTTCTGTGTTGAGGAAACCGACCTGCTGCTGCTCCAATGTCGGATCCCGAGACCTACAAAACGCCTGCAAATAGGGGGGTTATGTAATTGGGGCCATTTTGGGACGACCCAGATGGTCGGATTCTCCCAATTTGGCCTCCACCCTCGGGAATTTGACCTCGACACCTGCAAGTTAGCGAAACGACAAAGCAACACAAAACATACTAGAATCTGACCAAAAGTTACAAAATTGTAGCTATGGATTAATCAAACCTAATAACACAAAATGCAATCTGAAAAGTAATCTAAAATGCTCAAAAACTAAAAATAGGACTTGGGAGGTGCGGGGGTGCCCAAGTGGGCCTCCCACCGTTGGCACTTGATTTTGGAGCCAATCCACCAGGGATGGGCCCAAAACCTCTTAGGATTGGGGGGTCGGCGAATTGGTTGGTTCAGGTGTCCATGCGTTGGGTTTGGGTCCGGTTCGAGCTTCCAAAGGCCACCCAACAACCTCCCTTGCAAAAGAGATTGGTGGATGTGGGAAGGTGAACCAAAAGGGATGCAAGTGGGTCTTCAACTCGGTAGCACTTCGTTGCTTGAAAACTCCTTCAACCTGTCTATTTTGGGTGAGAAAAGTCCCACCTTTTATAGACCCATGGGGTCTCTTTTGGGAGGGAAGCACAAATGCCATGTGTTGGCCATAGGCGCCATGTGGCAGTCTTGTCTTCCCATGAGGGAGGGGAGTCCTCCGTTGACTTGAGCTTTGATAAATGCCTTTTGTAACAGTCTTCTAACGGCCCCTCTGTCCACCTACACACGCATGCAAGGCAGGAGTCCTTAACTGACTATTCTGGGCTGCCACTTGGCACCCTTTGCCTTTTTGCCCGTTAAGCTTAGAATTCGTCCCACCCAGGGACGGATTCAGAATTCGTCCTGGGGTGGGACGGATTCTATTTTGAATTCGTCCCTGGGTGAGACGAATACTGGGCAAAGTGTCCAAGTGTGCCAAATTGCTTCTTGACCTTACAAAATTGCTATGAAAGTGGTTAAGACCACTTTTTAACCTCTGAGGGCTGCCCTGGGGGCTGTGTTTGTCAAAGCGATCAGTGTTTGCAGTCACATAATCGGATTGGTGCTGTTTTGGTGTCTACAGATGCCCCTTTTTGGGAAGCGCTACGGGTGATGCAGTGCTGAGCAAAAATAGATAACCAAAGCACTAATGATTAGGGTTTCTTGGTAACCTAACCAACTTTTGATGCCCCAAGTATGGAAAGGGCATGCATTCTTGAATCCTTGCTTCCGACGAGCTAAGGAATTTGATTTCAAGTATTAACCTGTTTTGGTGAGGTGTGACTTGAACTTAGACATTGATCAGTCATGAACAAGTGAAGGGCATTTTTATCCTCAGGGGGAACCTTGTGTTCATGATTCACGAAATGCCAAGTGTTTGATTGATTTGATTGTTGCTTTTTTACTGCCCCAAGCAGGAGCGTGATTGTCTTTGTCAATGATTCTTTGAATGCATGTCATTTTCCTTAATTGGGTGTGTGATTGTTGGTTGGTGACTAAGTGTGACTACCCCCTCAAGCGACGAATCGATGAGGGAATGACCTTCGTGAGAGAAGCGACGAGTCGCTTGACCCAAGATGACTTGTGCAAGGGTGCCTTTAGAGGGTTTACCGTTAAGCGTGTGCAATTTTTCCAACATTTGGACCTGTTTTTGGTGGGTGTTAACCCTTTTGGTGATGTCGTAATGAGGTGAAATCATCGAAAATCTAACTTCCCGTGGAGCGGTCCGGCTATTGTAGCCTTCTTGGGGAAGTAGGAGAGCGATAATTTGGACCTCGACATCGATTTTCTTTGCCTAGAGGTTAAGTGCGAGAGCACTTGTGTCCGGCAATGCTTATTGCTTTGTTTTTATGTTGCATGTTTTGTTGTTTTTTTTTTTTTTGTGACACCATTTGGGGATTAAATTGTCGGCAATCCGTCCTCCCGTGGAGCGGTCCGGCTATGGTAGCCTTCTTCGGGAGTAGGATAGTGACAATGTAAACTCCGACATCAATTTTGCTATGCCAAGAGGTTAAGTGCAAGAGCACTTGTGTCTGGCAATGTTTATTGCTATGTTTTTGTGTTGCATTTATTTGTTGTTTTTTTTTTTTTGTTGTTTTGATTTTCTTTGATCTTGTGCATGATGGTTGATGAATATGGATGTATGCATGTTGATTTATTTTGATGGATGCATATGCTATGATGAATGCAAATGTTTTTTTTTATTTATATGTGATATGCAGAGATGAAATGGATGAATGAGATTTGTGATGTTTGGCTATGGCACCATAGACTGTTTGGGATTCTGTTTATTTTGTTTTTAGACGATTGCTATGGTAAATGACTTTGTATGTATACATGTGGTTGTTATTTTTTGTATTTTTTGATGGTATTGTAAGGATGAAAAGTAGCGTAGTTGGTTTAGAAATGTAGCTAAGGTTTTCTGAGACTCGATCGGTTTTAACTCACTAGCCATGACTGTACTTTATCTTACAAGACTTTTGAACAAGGTATGAATCGGACTTATTTTTGACCAAGTTATTTAACATCCCTGTGTGTGCAATTGAGTTCATTTAGTGGTATTTGTTAGGATACCACCAGTGCCAGATGGGCTTTCAACCGAACCTGTACTGAGGATCACCTAATTAGCTCCACGAATTCCTTTGTTGTATGTACTAAGATTAATCTGCGGTGTAATCCAGGATGCCATAAGCTAGCTCATCCACATGCAAACATTGATCTGTACGCAAGTTAATGTGATAGATATATCGTCATGCGGGAGGTTTACTTCTATTACCGATAGGCTATCAACCAAATTGGTACTAAAGCTTGCCTTATGACCTATAGAATCGCTGAGAGTTCCAGGGATTCAAGGTCAACTCCCTTCTTTTCTTCAATTGTATTGGGATACTTGCTCATTTGTAGTGATGAGATCACTTGTTTATTTTGATTTGTTTTTCTTTTGAGCAAGGTATTGGGGATATGTAGTGATGAAAATCACTATCGTTTGTGCCCTTTGATGTGTGCACTGTAGTTTGTCAAATTTGGAGTTTTGACATTTTGCAAATTTTTTGTGTTTTGCAACTATTGAGAACTTTAGGGATTCTTAGGGAATTGGGTAGGGAGGATGCTTGTCCTTTTGCCAACTCTCGAGCATTCTAGGGGTCATTCGCACGGGGGGATGAGCAAGATAACCGTTTCGCTTGTGGTGACCTAGATTATTTTGCGAGGTTTCGTCTTTCGTTCACACAATTTGGGAATTTTTAGTGTTTTGATTTGTGTTGGGATGTTACGTAACAAGGTGTATTTCAAGTATGACTCTACCTTCGTAAAATCTGTTCGACTTGATACACTACATGGCTAAAGAGGAAAATGATGACTGAATCACTGAAACTCTTGGTACATTCCCAGACCACTGACTGTAGTGTGGTAAAAGTTATGCTTGGTGTTTTTGTTGTTTTTGTAACATGAGACAATGCGGAACAAGATGGACTATCAGAGCTATTGCAACCTATGGTGCCTTTGACCCGTATGACTACAAATATGCAATGTATGGATGCAATGCTTAATGCAACTATATATTTTTGTATTTTTGATGGATTGTTTTTGGTGAAGGTGAAGATGAGGTGCGAGAATATTAATTTTTTTGATGAATTTGAGTATGCCTAGAATTGAGATGCAAATCTTTGTTGTTTTTTATGATTTTTGTTGTTTTTTTTTTGAATTTCTTGATTTTTTTGACCAAGCGATTGCGATAATCCTTGGAGCTTTTTGGGTTGACCAAGAGATTGCGATAATCCTTGGAGCTTTTTGGGTGACCAAGAGATTGCGATAATCCTTGGAGCTTTTTGGATTGACCAAGAGATTGCGATAATCCTTGGAGCTTTTTGGTGTGACCAAGAGATTGCGATAATCCTTGGAGATTTTTGGGTGACCAAGAGATTGCGATAATCCTTGGAGCTTTTTGGATTGACCAAGAGATTGCGATAATCCTTGGAGCTTTTTGTATTGACCAAGAGATTGCGATAATCCTTGGAGCTTTTTGGTGTGACCAAGAGATTGCGATAATCCTTGGAGCTTTTTGGTGTGACCAAGAGATTGCGATAATCCTTGGAGCTTTTTGGGTGACCAAGAGATTGCGATAATCCTTGGAGCTTTTTGGGTGACCAAGAGATTGCGATAATCCTTGGAGCTTTTTGGGTGACCAAGGGATTGCGATAATCCTTGGAGCTTTTTGGGTGACCAAGAGATTGCGATAATCCTTGGAGCTTTTTGGATTGACCAAGAGATTGCGATAATCCTTGGAGCTTTTTGGGTTGACCAAGAGATTGCGATAATCCTTGGAGCTTTTTGGGTGACCAAGAGATTGCGATAATCCTTGGAGCTTTTTGGGTGACCAAGAGATTGCGATAATCCTTGGAGCTTTTTGGGTGACCAAGAGATTGCGATAATCCTTGGAGCTTTTTGGGTGACCAAGGGATTGCGATAATCCTTGGAGATTTTTGGGTGACCAAGAGATTGCGATAATCCTTGGAGCTTTTTGGGTGACCAAGAGATTGCGATAATCCTTGGAGCTTTTTGGGTGACCAAGAGATTGCGATAATCCTTGGAGCTTTTTGGATTGACCAAGAGATTGCGATAATCCTTGGAGCTTTTTGGTGACCAAGAGATTGCGATAATCCTTGGAGCTTTTTGGGTGACCAAGAGATTGCGATAATCCTTGGAGCTTTTTGGGTTGACCAAGAGATTGCGATAATCCTTGGAGCTTTTTGGGTGACCAAGAGATTGCGATAATCCTTGGAGCTTTTGGGTGACCAAGAGATTGCGATAATCCTTGGAGCTTTTTGGGTGACCAAGAGATTGCGATAATCCTTGGAGCTTTTTGGGTGACCAAGGGATTGCGATAATCCTTGGAGCTTTTTGGTTTGGATTATGGTTCTTCAGGGGATAGAGGTACCCCCAGCTTGATGGTCTTTGCACTCCGGATCTGGCTCTAGAGGTATGGGCATGAATGGATCGACCCTATGCACAGAGATGAGGACAGGGTCCGCCTATGACATTGATGTTGCTATGATGTCTATTGGTGGAAGTTGCTCTTTGTGTGCCCAACGTGGTGGATGTAATGCTTGGTCCCACTGTGGTGGGTTAACGCGCCACTCATGCCCTAGTATTATGTTTATCTGTTGACATGCTTCCTCAAATTTTATGGGATGCCGATGTTGTCGCATGTGATTGCTGTGGGCTATCTCTGTTTCATCCTCACCTTCGAGACAATGTGTATAGCTCATCAAAATCTAGAGATTGTGAGACATGGAGGATTGCATCATCAGGTAGCCCTACGGTTAAAGGTTGATCTTCTTTGAAAGGAGCCTTATGTAAGTTGGGCCTTGGGAGCTCCAAAATCTTGGTCTCTACCAACTCTAAGTGCTCTAGTGCTTTGCATGTATTGGGAGATTTGAACTCCTCCTCTTTGGTTGGTTCTTGTTGAGGAACTTGGGGCTTATGGAGGGGTGGCCAGATGGCACCCCCCATGCCTTGGTAGGGCAGTTCATCCCACTCTTCTTCACGCTCTGATTCCTTAGAGGCTTCTTGATGAATTTCTAAGGGTGGCTCATAAGCTTGGGTGGATGTCTGAGGAAGGCACCCGTCATTGGTTATAGGAGCGGCCTCCCATTCATGTCTAGGAGGCGTCGGGGGTGGTGCTTCAGGAATCGGGAGAGTAGCTTCCCGCTCCTGTCTAGGAGGTGTTGGGGGTAGCTTTTGATGAGGTCGCGATGACCTATCTTCCCCCCATGGGTTGTGCCACTCAAAATATTTTGTCTTATGCATGTGAGGGGTTGGAGTCCTTTCTTGCATAGTGTGTTGGAACAGCTCATCCTTCTGGCGCCGAAGGTGCTCTTCGTTAATATGGTACGGTTCCTCTAACGGTAGTCGTTCGAGCTCAAGTTGCGTGAGTTGCTTGAGATGTGTGATATATTCGGTAGATTCTACGATAGTTGGTCCCACCGCCTCATGTCTAGAAGGCCTAGACGCCTCTCTTAGATAAAAATCTCGATCATAGTGATCCAAGATCTCTATAGGACACATCCCTCTGTTAGGGGTAGCAACATTCTCTCGGGGCTTTGGCCTCGGTGAGTGGTCCCGATAGATAGCAGGTGCGAAGGCGTATTGCTCCCGCATGGTATACTGCTCTCGAGGAAGGTATATGTCTTCCTCGTGCTTTCTTTCATAAGTGATAAAGGGATGGATGGAGCTAGCTTGCCCTACCTAAAGTGCCTTGTGCTCTGGATTTGTCCTTGTAGTCCTGACAACTAGTGGGGGTGGAGGAAGGATAATGTAATCATGTGGTTCCTCCCATCGAACCCTATGTTGACCTAGCACTTCATCGTGCAGTGACCGCTCATAGCGAGCATCTAAGGGATCTCTCCTATGACTGTACCCCTCATGGAAGGGTATGTGCTGAGTGCTTTGCTGAACAGGAGTGCCCTTAGAAGAGGTGCCCCTATAGTCCCTTTCCTTTAAGGTGTGGAGGGGACTGCCTTGTGTGTTAGGTCGCCAAGGTGGTATGACCAAATCCTTGGGATTGTAATGGAGATGACTTGTTCCTCCTTGGATATTCCCCATAGCATCCGCCCGTGATTGGGCTTGGCTACGGGTGAGCACCATGACGATGTCTCTCTAAAAACCCTAAAAATTGAAATGAGTCAGATGGGGCCCAAAATTGGTGTGTGCATCCCTATTATAGTAGATAAGACAAAAATGAAGTTTCAAGTCCTATCTCTAAATACATTAGGAGATATTGACATCCGAACAGCTCAAAAAGTGCAAAAAATTGGGCACGCAATTTTAAAACCTAATTTCGGGGCACTAGATGATGGAATTTGGCCCCGAAAACTGACTTTTTGGAAAAATCTCCCAACTAACTCCCTGTAAAATTTCAAGTCAATCGGAGCTACGGTTGAGAAGTTATGGCCCCGGCAAGATGCACTAAAATTTAGGGAAAAATGTAAGATTTCCCATTTTTTGTTGGATGGTCCTGCATCACTTATGGGCACATTTGGGGTGATTTTGGGTTGACCAAAGGGTTCATGGACACCTTTGGGGCATTTTTGAGTGACCAAGCGATTACGGGAATCCTTGGAGCTTTTTGGAGAAAATGACAAAATGCGTAGATTTTTTTATCTTTGTTTTTAATGATTTTTTTTTTTTGTCTACACTAAACAGAATTAAACACACACATTCACAAAACCGTGATTATCTCTTTTAAGGATTCTTGGTGTGCCCTAGACTGGTTTAGTGCATTTTGGTGTTTTGTTTTTGTTTTTGTAGGTTTTGTAGAACGTTTAAATGCATTATGTAGGCTCTTATAACTCCCAAAAGGTCGCCCCTTCAATATACCAACCGAGGCCGATATACCAACCTCTCTATATACCCGCCCTTACGAGAGGGAGACTATAGGTACGTGAGAGCAGAAGGTACGTGGTACGTAGGCGGTACGGAAGGGGGATTGTCCTGTTAATGGCACCTACCATAGAAGACTTATCCTCGCGCGCATGGGAATCACCCCAGCTACGCTCGGTCTGTCTTCGTCAGGATTTATGCCTAACAACAGTTGACAATCGGGAAATGGATGCAAATCAAGCCAAGGTGGTGATGAAATCCACCAATGGTCTTGATCAAGGGCTGGGGTCTTACGACCAGCTCCTTGGTTTAAAATTGTTTCGTGATGTGTGTGGGATTCGTTTTATCCAACAAAAATGAAACAAGCATACATGACTTTTCCTAATGCAATGCAAGATAAAATGAAAACAATTAAAGAAACAAAAACAGAAATAGAAAAATTTAACAGAGATAATAAAAATCCCTACCTCTTCTCTGCCTGCTCCTGTTGTCTCTAAATTTCTACTCTGAAAATCCGTAGACAGGAATTCGTCCCTCTAGGAGACGAATTGCGAATTCGTCCCTCCCAGAGACGAATTGCAGAAAAGAATTCGTCCCTGTCAGAGACGAATAGCAGTCTGCAACAAGAAAAGATGTACCTGTCAAGCACAAACACAAAAATTTAATCAGTTTCTATGATTTTAAAAACCAGGGAACAGAGTC
The DNA here is from genome assembly GCA_028583015.1 of Wollemia nobilis. Taxonomy (NCBI): domain Eukaryota; kingdom Viridiplantae; phylum Streptophyta; class Pinopsida; order Araucariales; family Araucariaceae; genus Wollemia; species Wollemia nobilis. The sequence continues at coordinate 13,465,494 of JAQPPZ010001125.1, forward strand.
CCACCGTGATCGCCACTGAAAGCACGAGATTTCGGGCAAAGGAAACACCAAGTGCGATTGCATTCAAAATCAAGTACGCTTAAGTCCTAGAAATGTAAATTGCATGAAATGGAAAAGAAACACATTGGAAGAGACACAAGCAAATAGAGAAAACATAGCCCTTTCATTAATATCCCTTGATCTCTGTTACAATGATGTCTCCTCCCTTTTTAGGGGCTAGGAGCGCAAATAGAGTTTGATTACAATCACTGAATGATTCCTCTTTTCGCGTGCCCACGATTGCAATGGGCGGGCCAAGATGATGCCGTCGCTGATGTCGATGAGTTCTTCACCTCTGCTACTTCTCCTGCGAACAAAGAAACGACCAAGACGTTAGTAGCACCTACCGTAAATGAAAAGCGTTTGCTCTCTAAAACTAACGAAATATGCATGTAAATATTTGCCTAAAATAGTGAATACAGTGAGTCCAAATTGCTTCAAAACTTGACAGAAGATAAGAAAAGTTACCAGAAGGCCACTGCCACTGAGGCAGCTGGCCAATCCACCTTCAACTAGAATTCATCCCTGGGCAGGACGAATTCTGACTGCAATTCGTCCCTGGGTGGGACGAATTCTTCTGTGTTGAGGAAACCGACCTGCTGCTGCTCCAATGTCGGATCTCGAGACCTGCAAAACGCCTGAAAATGGGGGGGTTATGTAATTGGGGCCATTTTGGGATGACCCAGATGGTCGGATTCTCCCAATTTGGCCTCCACCCTCGGGAATTTGACCTCGACACCTGCAAGTCAGCGAAACGACAAAGCAACACAAAACATCCTAGAATCTGACCAAAAGTTACAAAATTGTAGCTATGGATTAATCAAACCTAATAACACAAAATGCAATCTAAAAAGTAATCTAAAATGCTCAAAAACTAAAAATAGGACTTGGGAGGTGCGGGGGTGCCCAAGTGGGCCTCCCACCATTGGCACTTGATTTTGGAGCCAATCCACCAGGGATGGGCCCAAAACCTCTTAGGATTTGGGGGTCGGCGAATTGGTTGGTTCAGGTGTCCATGCGTTGGATTTGGGTCAGGTTCGAGCTTCCAAAGGCCACCCAACAACCTCCCTTGCAAAAGAGATTGGTGGATGTGGGAAGGTGAACCAAAAGGGATGCAAGTGGGTCTTCAACTCGGCGACACTTCGTTGCTTGAAAACTCCTTCAACCTGTATTTTTTGGGTGAGAAAAGTCCCACCTTTTATAGACCCATGGGGTCTCTTTTGGGAGGGAAGCACAAATGCCATGTGTTGGCCATAGGCGCCATGTGGTAGTCTTGTCTTCCCATGAGGGAGGGGAGTCCTCCGTTGACTTGAGCTTTGATAAATGCCTTTTGTGACAGTCTTCTAACGGCCCCTCTGTCCACCTACACACGCGTGCAAGGCAGGAGTCATTAACTGACTGTTATGGGCTGCCACTTGGCACCCTTTGCCTTTTTGCCCGTTAAGCTTAGAATTCGTCCCACCCAGGGACGGATTCAAAATTCGTCCTGGGGTGGGACGGATTCTATTTTGAATTCGTCCCTGGGTGAGACGAATACTGGGCAAAGTGTCCAAGTGTGCCAAATTGCTTCTTGACCTTACAAAATTGCTATGAAAGTGGTTAAGACCACTGTTTAACCTCTGAGGGCTGCCCTGGGGGCTGTGTTTGTCAAAGCGATCAGTGTTTGCAGTCACATAATCGGATTGGTGCTTGTTTTGGTGTCTACAATTCCCTCCTCATAGTCAAACAAGTCAAGGGACTATTTCAATGCAGGGATCCAATACTGAAAGCTTATAAGGAGCTTGTTGACACCTATCTAGCATAACTAGAATGGTAAAACATCAAGGTAATCCCTCACATGTCAAACATATTTGTAGACACTATGGCATCTTTGGGATCCTTGATCCCTTAGAATACATCTACTGATTTCATTACCATTCATGTGAAAATTCTCTCACACTCAGTGATGCAGCGTGAGTCTTTTGATAAAAAAGAATCAATCAATATAATTCATATAGAACCAGACCATGACTGGTTCTATAAAGACAAAGACTTTCTAAAGAAGATGCCTTTGGGGTCCTTGATCTCGTAGGGTCATATGGAGAATAGTACCATCATTCACCACAAGGTTGCTTCTCAATATACATTTGTGCACATCAAATTGTAGGAGAAATAAGTCATCTTATCTGTGGAGGCTATAGCTTATCAGGATTGGCTATCCTAATTACAAGATTTCCTGAAACTTAGAATTATCCCATACAGAATGTCACATGCCAAAATATAATCATTAAAAAAAAAGTGATAAGATATGTTTTTCTAGGATGCATATTATATCTTCAAATATACGATGGACTCCTCCTTCATTGCCTAGAGCACCAAGAATCAACTTGGGTGATTTTGCAATCTCACGATGGTACATGTGGTGGCCACTTTAGCAGGATGGCCATTGTCAAGCGCATCCTTCGAATGGGTTATTACTAGCCCACCATGGATAAGGATTATTGCGAGTATGTCAGGAAATGCATTAAATGTTAGCATTATGTAAATTTGATGCACTTACCATCATAAGCCTTACAACCCATTCAGGAAAATTGGATATTTTATTAGTGGGGTTTTGATTTAATCGAAAGGATTTATCCCCCATCATCGGGTCGACACACGTTTATCTTAACAACAACTGAATACTTCAAAAAATGGGTGGAAGTGGTCCCCTTAACCTCGACAATTGCACCATGAATTGTGGAGTTCATACTTCATAATATCATCTATCACTTTGGGGTCCCCTTAAAAATAATATTGAATAATGGTCTATCATTCAAGAACATAAATGTGTGGGCTTTAACATCCAAATACATCATTCAAAATAGTTTTGTGACACCATATTATCCGCAATAAAATAGGTAAGTAGAGGCCTTGAACAAGACAATAGCATCCATCTTAAAGAAGACGGTGAAATAAAATCATAAGGATTAGCATCTACAATTACCCTTTGCATTATGGGCTTGCAAGACTAGTGTGTGGATGACCACTAGGGCAACACCATTTTTAATTGTATATGGTGTTGAGGCCATTATGCCCTTAGAGTTGGAAATTTCAACATTATAGATCACATAGAAAGAGTTCATCAATAATAATACTACGCGACAAGCTCACCTAGATTAGTTGACCCTTCTAGATGAATGTCACATCAATGTTCTTGAGCATCTTCATGTTTACCAGTATCGTCTAACATGAGCTTATAATAATAAAGTCCACCTGAGAGACTTTAAGTTTGGGGATATTGGGCTTAAAGAGAACCAACATAACTCAAATATACCATCACATCTACAAGATAAATTTATGGCCAATTGGATAGGTCCTTATATCATCTCTAAGAATATTGGACCTAGGGCATATTGCCTAACATCACTAGAATGTGTTGAGGAGCCAGAGCCTCTCAAAATTATTCATCTAAGAGAATTTTACACATAAGCACAACAAAATACAAAAATATTCAAATAAATGTCAAAAATACCAAAAACATTAAGAAATTTCAAAATTACAAAATAATAGAAAACTTAAAAACAAAAGGCTCCAAAGGTAGCATAAGCCTTTTGGTCACTTCACAAAATGCTCCAAAGGCATCATAAGCTCTTTCGTCAAATCACAAAAGGCTTCAAAGGTATCTTAAAGCCCTATGGTCACTTCACAAAAGGCTCCAGAAGGCATCTTAAAGCCCTTTGGTCAAATCACAAAAGGATACAAAGGTATGCCAAAGCCCTTTGGTCAAATCACAAAAGACTCCAAAGGTAGCATAATCCCTTTGGTCACTTCGCAAAAGGATCCAAAGGCATCATAAGCCCTTTTGTCAAATCACAAAAGGCTCCAAAGGCATCTTAAAGCCCTTTGGTAACTTCACAAAAAGCTCCAAAGGCATCTTAAATCCCATTGGTCACATCACAAAAAGCCCCAAAGGTATCTTAAAGCCCTTTGGTCACTTCACAAAAATCCCCAAAGGCATCTTAAAGCCCTTTGGTCACTTCAAAAAAGGCTCCAAAGGCATCTTAAAGCCCTTTGGTCACATCACAAAAATCCCCAAAGGCATCTTAAAGCCCTTTGGTCACTTCACAAAAGGCTCCAAAGGCACCTTAAAGTCCTTTGGTCAAAATCAAAGTACAAAAGTACAAAAATAATTTAAAGTCAAAAGGTCCAAAAAAATATTCAGAATAATAAAAACTCAAAAACAATTGAAAACATTAAAAATATAAAAAAAATTGCATTTGGCATTTGCATCCATTAGTTGCATTGCATTAGGCACGGTGCATCCATCAAACTTACATTAGGATAGGTTGTGTTCGCAATCTCACAAACGACACCATGTTTGTACCTCAATCATGCATCATCAAAATCCATCATCATCCATAACCCATGTGTGTAACTGTGTTTTTCAACACAACCCCTCCTATTGCTATAAGGAATATAATAGGGTTTTCCATTCACTCAGCCATACCTAGTGATTTTATCAAATTTTATATAAAGCTATCTTCACTAGCAGTAGATTAGGTCTAGTTGTGGTAGTACCTACCATATATCATAATCCTATCACTAATCAAAACACTAAGAAACAAGGAAAATATGAATGCTACAAAGTGGTACTAGGCATCCTAAGAGAAAGGTTTTTACTTGCTCATCTTGTGATGCGCATGGTCTAGGATTTTTATCATTGGAAAAAGGACAAGATCCCCCCTACCCAAATAAATCCCTTGCTTTGGTCAAATATCTAAATCGTACTCCTGGATCTTGGAGACTCAACATACTCTTTTATCACCAAGCTCTCCCTGGATGATAAAAGTCCTGACATCTGAATGAATAACATAGACAATTGTCTTGCTTTGTGAGATAAAATGTTAGAATTTCTTCAGAGGCTTTATAATTGCATAATCCTGCTTTTCAATAAAATTGTATTTCTCTTGGTGCGGTTGAATGACTTGGCTTAGAAAAGTGATTGGTTTTTCATCTCCATCGTCTTGTTTTTGCATAAGCATGATGGCATAACTTTCCTACTCACCTACAACGTAAAGGATAAAATCCTTAGAGTAGTCCATATTGATCAACACTGGTGCTTGGATGATCCTATCCGTAATATCCTAGAATACATGCTTTCTTTTCTTTGTCAATTTGAATTCTACATTTTTCTTCAAGATTTCAGTCATCAGCTTCACTACCTGAGCGAAGTCGATGATGAATTTTTGAATAAAATTGATTTGATCAAAAAAGAACTACAAATATTTCTTATTGGTTGGTAGTGGAAATTTTAAGAGAGCTTTTGCTCTGATAGGATCAATGGCTAACCCCTCCTTTGAAATCACATTTCCTAAGAGCTTTCTCTCCTTGACAACAAAGATAGATTTCTTCAGGTTTATGGAGATACCAAACTTCCAACACTTTTCAAACACCTATCTTAGATGAGATCCATGTTCTTCCCTGTAATGTGAAAAAATAGTCATATCATCAAGGTATATAACAATGATTCAGTTTAGAAACTCACCAAAGGTGACATCCATTGCTCTTTGAAAAGTAGTACCAGCATTCAAAATACTGAAAGGCATTATTTTATAGGTGAAAGTGTCCCACTTAATAGTAAATGTCGTTTTATGTTGGTCTTCATCCTTTACCCAGATCTGGTTATAGATGGAGAAACCATCAAGCAGTGAAAATATCTATGCTCCAGTAACAACGTGGAGATTTTATCAATCTGTAGTAAGAGATAATGGTATTTCAAAGATGCGTAGTTTAGATTACGAAAATCTACATATAGGTAAATATCTCCATTCTTATTATGTATGGGAAACAAAATTTTCACCCAAGTTGAGTGTTTTATGGGGTAAATGATTTTTACCTCTAGCATTTTCAGTAGTTCTGCTTTCATAAGTAGCTCGATATTCAGATTAATAGGTTGTTGCTTCTACCCAAAAGGTTTCACCCCTTCCTACAATTCGATGGTGTGTTGAATCGCATTTTTTCATACCCTTTCAAATCGTGATAACTCCATGCAACAATGTAAAGAAATTCAGAGCACAGATTCTTAATATCCTCGAGCTCTTCTAGAGAATAATCTATCTCGAATTTGATTATCTTATCCGGTTCCAAATTTAGCTTAGTATACTCTTTTTCATCCACCTTGATCCTATGCTTTTCTGCCCTACAACTCTGATCAAAGAGGCTCTCTAATGTAATCAATCCTTTTAGGATGTGATTATTCCTGATCTGTATTAAACCTTCAGCTTCATCTTCATCCAATGTCCTTCACTCCATGCTACCAACTTCTTTAATTATGAAGTTTATAATCTGCTCATCATTGTCAAAAACTTACCAGTATATATTCTTATCAGGTACTAAAGGTCTATAAATCAACCTTGCAGTATTGGGCTTTCATACCACACTCCCAATAGAATAGAAGTTTACACCAAGGGATGTTAGGATATCTACATGCTTATTTCATTCTCACAAAATTTCTTGAACATATAATGCAACAAATGATTCAAAAAAATCCTATATCTTATTGCGGTACACCTTCAAGTAGTGCTACTTTGAAATGTACTTGTTGGTCATCTGGTTGACAATCAACTCAAAATATTTAAAAATCTACAACTATTTAATTATGAGCTTTTCTATTTTCTTAAGGCCCAAGCATAGTGCTTCGTACTCGGTGGCATTATTTGTACAACTCTAGGTCAACCAGTATGAGTATGTTTTTTATATTCCTGTAGGAGAGATGAATACTACAATTTTGACACCATTCTTGCATCTGGCACCATCAAAGTACATTTTCCATAATTGGTCAAGAGCAAAAATTAGATCATCAAACACCTTCGCCTCACCCTTCTCAGGATTACTGATGGTGTAACATCCAATATAAGTCTCTATAATTACATTGAAATCAAGCATACAAAACTCGTCCTCTAACCTAAGCTCATACAAAGCTTCCTCCATCAAATCCATCTCCTCCAACTTTTCAGTCACCATATTAACTGAGTCTTCAACTTTTTGTTCTTCCTAAATTTTTTTGATATGATATGTGGAGGGCTTCTCATTGTAAATACATATTCTCTTCCCTTTGAATGGAATCTCTAGGTGAGAATAATCTAGAGACAGGTAGCCTCCCAACTTAGCTGTGAACTCCCTTGATAGACACATGCTAATTTACAACTCCAAGTATACTACCACAACTTCTTGAATGACAGTAATATTTTGCATGATGTGTAAGATAATTGGGATATCCTTAATTACTCCCACCATTTTGATAGGAGTACCATCCAACTATAATATGCCTAGGCTGCTTCTTGTATACTCCATACCCATGATTTTGCATACTGCCTTTGGCATGATAGTTATTGTTGCGCTAGAGTCAATCATGAAATTGTGTACAATCTAACCCTCCATATTGAGAGACCAATAGAATGGGGGAGATCTATTTTTTACCATGGCTGAAGTGGGTAGCATCTAAGCTAGCACTATCTATGTAGGGTTTTTCTTCTTATCCTTCACTAATTTCAATGATTCCTACAATAGATTCACTTGTCCTTCAATGAATTTCTTAGGGTTTTTCTTCTTTAGTTCTTCAAAGATATTATATGACTACGTGTTAGGCTCTCTTGATTCACCAGTAGCTTCATATTTACTTTGGTACTGTTGGGTAGCCTCTACCCTCTAATGCTTGGTCAAGGATGGGTACTTGAGCCTTTCCTTCACATGTTCTCTCATTTATGTTTGCGATTATGTAGTGGAAGGTTGTAAATTAGATGCTTTTGCTTGCATTATATCCTTCACTGGGGTAGGAAAAATATCCTTAAAAAATATAGGCTCATCTACTTTAGATTTTGGCATAGGTATTTTCGCTTGATACTGCCTCTTTTAATTTTGTATCTTCTACTCAGCGGGGACCTTTAATGGCTCTATATCTACTAGATAAAAAATGACAGGTTTCTTCCCAAATATCATGAGAACTAATACTTAATAAATATATGGGACCATGAAGTTCTGATTAATTTTTGTGATCATGTTGACTAGAAGTTCTTTTCACTAGTGTCTGCACATAGCTCAAATAAACCATGCATGTATATTCTCCATGAGGGTCGTTACAGGTAGAGCACCAATATGTTCGCTTTGATGTACCAGATTCTTCATTGACCAATACAGTTGTATTTATCTCAGCACCTTTGCTAGTCAAAGTTTCTTGCTCTCTAGTAATCAGTGGCGTTTGAAATCTTCTTGATCAAAATTTAGCTTTAGCATGCTTCTTCTTAATGGATGTGATTTCATTTGACATTTTCATCACTATTGAATTAATTGATTGCATCTCCTACAATAATTTTATGTGGGTATCAATATTTGAGGGCATTGGAGGTGCTGACAAAGGTAAAAGTATTGGAAAAGAAGGTAATGCTAGGACAAAAGGAGGGGCGGGTAATTGTAGAAAAATTGGAGCAAGTAATTATAGAACAAATACTGTTACTATGGTTTTGGGATGTACTTAGATTCCATGAAGGAATTGGGTACATGGGTGACATGGGCAAAGGCTAAGAAGATGCATTAGCATACAAATACTGTCAAAGATCAGGAAAAATAGGCATGGCCATTTTTGGCATAAGCTTACCAATAGCGATCAAATCAGCTTCGGCCTTTTGAACTACTAAAAGTATCTTGGGAATGTATTAGCATTATATTTTTGTATGGCCATACTGATGTCAGATTTGAAGTCTCAAAGGTAGTAAAAGGCTACTTGTTCGAGAGTTGATCGAAGATCATCGGGAACCCTATGCCAAGTTCGGGTGAACCTGACATTAAAGTCCATGATTTCATCTTGTGGATACCTTTGAATAGTAGTGAATTGATGCAACAAGAAAAATGGATCCGCTTGTTCATTGAACCCTTTGATCAGTAGTTCAGCTAAATGGTCCTAAGTAGTGATGGTTGCAGGTTGTAATGATTAGTACTAGTAAAGAATTTTTTTTTGGAGAGAGAGAACAAGTAATATTACCATTATATTTTATTTTGTGATGCTATGAATCATTGCCAAAGTAGCTACATCTTGAACATACTCATATTTTATCTTTCTCGTACCATCGTAAGTTGGCAAAGCCTTCATCATCACTTGTGGGATCGAGTTTTGAGCTTGCAGATTTAGAGGTCCAAAATGGTTCCATTCTGGAAACTACCTTGGTGGTGGTTTTTGTGGTGGTGGATTTTGAGCCATGTGGATTGGTGTGTGTGGTTGAGGAGGTGGAAAACTAGTAGTTGTACTAGAAGAACTTGAAGGAACAAAAAACACACTAGCTAATTAAGAATATGTTGTACTTGATGAGACAGCTAGAGTAAATAACCTAGGGTGTTCTCCTAGCTCTTGAATATCAAGTTCATAAAACATAATAGGCTCTTAAAAGTTTTTGGCCTTTGATCTTGTAATCATGAAGAAAACTTTCACTCACTGCATGTTTAGAGGCTTTTAGGTCGAGCTAAATCACCAAATATTCTAATCACACAATACCAGGTGAAAATCAAACCTTAATACTGTTAAAAGTGGAACCTTTTGAGAGTCCTATCGAGCATGCCAAAAATTGTTGGTCATGAATCCACCTAGTTACAAAGTCTATGCCTTGTGTGCCCTAGATCCAGCCAACATTGAAAGGCCAAAGGAGAGAATCATCCTCTGGGCCAATCTCCAAAGAGGGCTAGCTCCCTTCCTAATCTATTTTGGTTGAAATTTTAGGGTAATAGAAAAAAAAGGAAAATATGGCTATAAGCTAGCAATACATGATGGGGATAGACTAACAACCAAAATTCCACCAAGCAGTAGTTAGCAACATACAATAGAAATACAAGCACAAAAACTTCTAACAGTTATGCAGTGACAGCCTCCAAAGAGCATCTCAGGGTTCACTCCCTTACCAACAAAAAATTAAATTCAAAATTAGAATTTAAACACAACAAATAATGGGAATGAAAGCATTATAAAATGATGCAAATAAAACCATCAAGTGCAATATCACTTAAAGAACTAGAAGTTGAAGCATTTCTATTGATGTAGAAAACTTAGAGTGTTTTTCTACAGAGTGTCCACCCTCCTTTTGCAATGAAAAATGAGTAGTATTTATAGAGGGTTGCACCTCTTTCATTTAATGCGCTTACAAAAAAAATGTTGGTAGATAAAAATCCAGTGAGAATAATTTTCTCCTCGATATCAGTGATATTCTAGTCAAAATATCTTGCATGGAAACCATGTTCTAGCTTTGGTGGGAGAATCACACTGAGAAATTAGCATGATTAAATACTAAGAAGCAACCTTGGATTCCAGTGCATCAGAACACAACAATATTACCTAGAAATCGGGAGCTTGGTAATTGAATTCGCTTTACCTTCACACCTTAGAAATCTAATTTCACCATGAAAGTCCATCGAGCATTAAATATACTTTTGAAATATGGCAAGGTTGATAGGCGGTGCATTAGAAATAAACAAGAATTGCCTTTGATCTTGCAACGTTGAAGTGAAAATCCTGGAAGTGCTGCTTACATTGCTCCGTAAATTAAATTTTATCTTTCTTACCCCTTTCTGAGAGAATCTACAAAATAGTGTCTTTGGAAGCAACATGCCTAAGAATTTAATGTCAAAAAAATTATTTCACCCAATAATGGGGCCACAATGGGCGACAATGTAGCTTGGTCCAAATTTTGATCAATGTCTTGGTAATTTTACCCATTAATTACCTCTTCTTCTAGTTATCTTCTTTGCTTTTGCCTTAGAGGAGGGTAATAGGGACTTTCACCCATTTGGGGAGGCGATATCACTTCTAACTATTTTAATTTTGATGTATTGCATTGCATAATGCTTTCACCCAAAATTGAGTTTTTAAAACCTCATCGCCTCTTGGAGATGTGAAACCAATGGCACCTCTCCTCAGGTGTGCCTTCAATTTGCAATACCTTGACTCTGCATCAAGCACTCTCCTTTTATTTCCAGCCCAACACAGATGAAAACATATTAATGCAAGCCTCATGATGTTAAATTTATATTTTAAATTATTCAACATGCCTTTTCACCCCAAAGAGGGGCGACAATGAGTTTTGCCCCTCACTTGGGGTGAAGGTGCTCTTTAAACTTCTACCTTCATTTTCCTACATCAGGCCCATGCTAACCATTCTTTTAAAATCCCCTTACACTGTGTTTCATCCCAAAGATGGGTGATAGGGAGTTTTACCCCTCAATTGGGGTGAAAGTGCTTTTAATTCATTTACTTCCATCCATTGTTCCCGACCCACGATGTGCTACTTAAACTACTATATTTCACTCCAAAAGTAAATTTAAAGGGAGTTTCACCCCCACCTAAGGTGCAAGTGCTTTCAATTTTTAATTTTTCGTAGTCACTTGCGCTTTAAAATAACTTTCACCCCAAAGAGGGGTGACAAGGATTTTCACCCCTCAATTGGAGCAAAAGCATTTTGTTCCTCCATTTTAAACTTGATACTTTTGCTTCCTTTGCTCCGTTGGGTAAATTTGTTGTTTTTAATTATGTTTCACGTCTAAGAGGGGTAAAAGTGATTTTTTCCCCTCAATTTGGATGAAACTCCTATTCTTCCTTTGAACTTACTCTTGAGTTAAATCATGATCTTCATTGCATTTTTTGAGGTGAAACTCCTTTGAAAATGCAGCTTAGGGTGAAAGCATATAACTTTATTGCTCCTTCATAAAATGTTGCTGCTAATTCAAAGACAAGCACTCTCTCATCAACCTTTGCTTTGTTTCAGATGAAACCGTTTTTGTAGTATGATGTGCCTCTAAAAGAGGTAAAAAGGACTTTCACCCCTAGCTAGAGGTGAAATAGATTATTTTATTTTTCTAAGGCACTCCTTCTCCAAAAGTGATTTTCTGCAAATGCTCTTGCTCCTTAAACAATTTTCAAAAAAATCCTTCGTTGCACTCATGACTTCCATTTTTTTAAAACAACAATACAATATTATTTCAAAGAGGCAAAAATACAATAAAATGAACAACAAAATTGTAGTGCCTTTATTTTAATAATTTTATCAAAATTTCAAAATTTTACAATGAACATTCAACAAAATTTCAATGTGGTAAAGTTGCAAAACTGCCAAAAGTATGATGGGGTATTAATACTCAAATACAAGTTACCTTTAGGTCAAGATTAAGGAACCAACCTTTAAGTTTAAAATAATAAAATATTACAAAACTACTTTTTTAAGGTTTTCATGTGTCTGGTATACAAAAAATATTAATGTACCTAAAAAAACTGCATGAAGTAAATAAAAATTGAATCTGGCTATCGTCGACAATCTCCATTTACAAAATTTTATGAATTTTCAACGATGCTGCAACAAAAATCCTTAGGTTCGCTCATAGATTGTAGATGAATCAAGAGCGAAAGTATGAGTGTTAGACTAGTTGAACAAGAGATCTAGAGCTGAGATGAGGAGCAAATATGAGATTCTACATTTGAGAGATTCTACATTTATTATTTATTTTTTGTGTGTTTTATTTGATTGTGTTTTGCAATTTTTTTTTCTTTTTGTGCATGTGTTTGATTGTGCTTTTTCTTGTCGACTCACTTAAGGAGTATGCTTTATTTGTTTTAGTTTTTTGTGTGTTTGTGTTTGTGTGTTCTTGTTTTGTGTTGTTCCAGGCATGCTCCTTGTGTATGTCAAAGGTGGTAGACCAGGTGCGAGCCTCCTTGAATCTTACCCAAAAGTGGTATCCCTTATGGGATGTTTTCTATAGAAAAAAAAGGGTTTTCATGGGTCCAAAGAGCTTGCATATATAATACAATATAAAACTTGATCATACAAGTGATATTTAATCACTACATATTTCAATATTCCTATACGTAATTATGATAAAAAAATAATACTATTAATGAAAAAACCATCTAATTTGAAAAAACAAACTTAAAATGCTTTCATATGTAAAAATTATAGCACCAAAAGTTTTGATCCTAAAACCACACAAAATACAACCAAAACTTTCCAAAATTAAAAGAGAAAGAAAGTACGATTTGAAAAAATTTAGTGTTTTTTAAAGGCTTATGTATTTTAAGCTGCAATGTGGACATACTTATATGTTTGTTGCATAAGTCAATAGAAGTGTAAAGTTGTTTTGATTGGGTAAATCAATTCTTGTAAATTTTCTTTAAAAAATCGGATAGAGGCGAAGGTTTGATAATTTTACGTTGTCTATATTAAATAAATTATTTTAATATAATTAAAATTTAAAACTTTTATAAAAATAGACTATAAGTAAGAAGCAAAATGTTTATTGTCCATTAGAACATCAATAAAAATTACAGATAATATGTACAACAACCTGACTAGTAGAGTGGGATTTGTTGGAGTCTAATACCATGCGTACAAATTACAGATAATGATAATATATACAACTACATGACAAACTAAACCACTCAAGTAGAGTGGGATTTGTTGGAGTCTAATACCATGTGTAGATATAGCCGAGTTGACAAAATATACCATGTTGTTTGAGTTTTATTATTTATTAAACTTTTGTTTAAAACAAACGCTTGGTCTCCTCTTCGTTTCTAACAGCGATGTTTTTCTTTTCTCTATCTCCTTTTTCTTAGGCATGAAACCTTTATTTTACATTAAAACTTCTTCTATCACAAGCTCGTGGGAAGGTGAAGACCACAGAAAAGTTAATAATACAGACTGAAATCTAGTCTAAATGCTTTATCATGTAACCCCAAAGCTGTGCCCCAACAGGTAAAATAGATAGTATTACATATAAAATATTAAGAGAGCCAATAAAATCCCGTCTCTTAGGCTCTCACGTCTCATCGCGGATTTCTTCTCTGGCATGTTTGGTTTAGACTTTCGGCATTCTATTTGTATAGAAGAACGTGATAGGAGTTAGCTACGCTCGCGCATGCCAGCAACCAACCAACCAGTCTTTACCATCAGTAGCTGAACTTTACACATGTCGGACTTTATATATCTCAACTCATTTCTGGACAGACAAGAGCAGAGAATAATGGAATCTACCTTAAGAGAAGTGTTGCTCTGGGGGCTTTCTTGGCTATGCTTGTACGTGGGATTTCGTTATGTTCTGAGCTCTAAGAAAAACAGGCTGCTACCGCCCGGGCCGCCGGGGTGGCCAGTGCTGGGATGCCTCCCGTTGCTGGGCTCGATGCCGCACGTCACGCTCACTAATCTTTCCAAGAAGTTCGGACCCATTCTGTATTTGAAGCTAGGCACGTCCAAGATGGTGGTGGCTAACACACCGGCGGCTGCCAAGGCGTTTCTGAAGACGCTGGACATCAACTTCTCCAACCGCCCGGGCAACGCCGGGGCAACGTTGCTCGCCTACGACTCGCAGGACATGGTGTGGGCGCCCTACGGTGCCCGGTGGAAGATGCTGCGCAAGGTTTGCAATCTGCACATGCTGGGCGGGAAGGCGCTGGAGGACTTGCAGCCCTCGAGGGAGGCGGAGATGGGCCACATGCTGCGGACCATCCGGCAGCGCGTCACGGTAAACGTGCCGGAGCTGCTGAACGTGTGCGCCGCCAACATTATGGGGCAGATCATTCTGAGCAAACGCGTGTTCGAGACGGTCGGGGAAGAGGCCGACGAGTTCAAGGACATGGTGGTGGAGCTCATGACCACGGCGGGGTATTTCAACATTGGAGACTTTATTCCTTCGGTGGCGTGGATGGACCTGCAGGGGATCCAGCGGGGAATGAAGAAGCTGCACAAACGATTTGACGCAATGTTGGAGAGGATGATTGTAGAGCACCAGGCCACGGCCAAGAAAAGAGCGTCTCCAGATTTCCTGGACATCGTGATGTCTCAACGGGACAACTGCGATGGCCAAGGCGGGAGGCTCACGGACGTTCACATCAAGAGTCTTCTTTTGGTATATAAGTATTTTTATTTTTTGAAATATCTCTAGCCTTTCTATCTATATATAGTTTTTTGTACGTCGGCATTCTTATTTACTGAAAGCTTAGAAAGCAGATGATCATTCTAGTATGCACATCGTTATTTTTTCGTTTTGCCCTAGGCCCCTTTAAATATGGCCGCTCTGTTTCGTTGCAATATTGATACCTTATCGCATTCTGTACAATTATTTTTGATCTGTCGCCCCTTCTATGTATGTCTATGTTGTTTTCTTACAATCTTACCCCCTTATAAGGATGTCTGATCCTTAAGGAAGATAGAAGAATTTGGCCTTGGTTCTGAATTTTTTTTATTTTTTAACAATTATACTAAATAGTTTTGATATGAGCTTCGCCTATACAGTTTCAATGTGTAAATTTGGACTCTTGGGAAAAGGGTAATCATAACTTACTTTCTCGAAGTTTCCTTATACTTTAGTGGACGAACTTGACTGAGAACTCTGCGAGATTCCTACAGGAATACTTTTCATTTTATTTGGGAGATATTTGAATCCCCCTCTAATGGTTCTGTGTGCTGCCTTTTTTTCTTCTTTTTTTTGGTTACAATTACAGAACTTGTTCAGTGCCGGGACGGACACGTCAAGCAGCGTGATAGAGTGGACTTTAGCAGAGCTAATCCGGAACCCCAAGCTCATGAAGCGCGTACAGGCGGAGATGGACCAAGTCGTTGGCCGCGACAGACGTCTCAAGGAATCTGATATACCAAAGCTTCCCTACTTAGTGGCCACCTGCAAGGAAGGCTTCCGCAAGCACCCCTCCACCCCTCTCAGCCTTCCACGCGTCTCGACGGAGGCCTGCAACGTTGGAGGGTACTACATTCCGAAGAACACGAGGCTGATGGTCAACATCTGGGGGATCGGGAGGGATCCTGAGATCTGGGAGAAGCCCATGGAGTTCAACCCTGACAGGTTCGTGGGTTCCAAGATCGATCCGCGGGGAAACGACTTTGAGCTGATTCCCTTCGGAGCGGGTAGGCGGATCTGCGCGGGCACTCGCATGGGGATTACGTTGGTGGAGTACAGTGTGGGATCATTGATCCACGCTTTCGATTGGGATCTGCCTGCGGGGCAAGCGAGTCTGGACATGGAGGAGGCGTTCGGCCTGGCATTGCAGAAGAAAGTGCCGCTTGTGGCCAAGGCTACTCCACGCCTTTCCCTTCACCTCTACTAGATGGACATAGATTAGACAGGTTATTTCTGTTTACTGGATAGCGTGTGTGACGGAGGAGAATGTGTTTTTCTAATAAGAGATTACGATAGTGATGGTGGTATCTACGTTTTATGCATTTCTAAATCTCATCAAACGAAAGCCATCATCGTCCGAAGGTTGTTTCCGTGTTTATATTTGTGGGGGCAAATCAGAACTGTTGGAACCCGTGTCTGTCTAAGTTTTTGTTAGCGATCTCACTTCTGGAAACACGCAACAGTTTACAGGTTATAGTATTTATTTTCATAATAACTTATATATAACACTGACGACGACCGAATTTTCATAATAATTTATATATAACAATGACTACAGGGGAATCATCAGGTGTTCTATAGGCGTTGCCCCTCTAAAGTGGCACATTTCTAAAAATTAAAAATAAAAGCTGAAAAATGAATTCAAGTTTTCGTAGCAGGATGAACGATTTGTCACTCTCAATTCTTTTGTCTTTTCCTGTCCTTTACACACTATATAAAAATGTGAATTATAAACAAAAAATAAAAGCTACACATAGACTAAAATATAATGGCTTCCAAACTCACCAAAAATAAAATTTTATACCACAATTTTTGTGCTTGTTTACATCACCAATCTTGTTTACATCATCAATCTTAGTGTGCTGTAGTTACGATTAAAAATTTGGGTAGTGGATCAATTGTCTCTAACCTACGTATTTTGTCACTGATCCGGAGATTTTCTGTACTATACAGTTACTAACAATGACAATTTTGTTTTTGACCTTGACCATCCGTAATTGTTTACTATTATAGACTATTGTTACTGCCACTATGGATCTCACTGTTACTGTTATTGACCCAGTTTGTACTGTCACTGACTTGACTGAAATATTTTATACTACTATAGACACTTGTAAACTCTATCCTAACTGTTGATGCATTCAAAGTTTGTTCTTCTGTGACAGATAAGTCATTCTTTGTATGCTCACTTTTGTGGGTTGTGAATGCAGGTTCAACAAAATGGGGAGATATTTTTATAGGTTAAAGTTTTGGACAGAACCAAGGTATGCTAGGTAGAGGAGTATGTAACACCCATAAGCCCTCTGTTATACCACAGTGACGAACAATAGTGCTTAGACCAATATTTCAGGCCACTACCTAAGGAGGATTCCATACATACCCTTGAGCATACTATCTACCTTTTTGATAGTATGGGAGGGCAATCATCTGGGATGTTGTCTTGTAGATTATGGATGATACAAAGCCGAAAAGCTTCCTATTGGATAAAATTTTGCTTAACCTAGAATGGTCTCCTGATACACCCAAAAATGCATGGGAGCTCGATTTCATGCGTGAGTGTTGTTTGAGGCCTAGGTATTAGAGCATGATCACCCCTCACTTTACTATATGCTTTATGAGCTATCTAGCTTAGCCAATAATGATAAATACTTCATGATATTTTAAAATCCTTGGCACAAGATTTCTACCCTACTCAACTACTAAAAAATAAATTGTACTTTTTTTTGGTTTTTGTAAAAAATAAAATTGCATTTTGAATAAAGAAAAATAGAATGAAAAAACACATAAAAATTATACATTGCAAGTGGAAATGGCTAAGCAAGAATTGTCATAGTCACTATAGAACTCAACCTTGAAAAGTGCTCTGATACTGCTTGTAAGGAACCTACTATTAAAATAAAGCTCACACACAAAATACTAAAAAATAACTGAAATACATGTAATAACAGAATAACACTATGCAAAAAGTAATTTCAAAATTGAAACAATCTCACAAATAACTCAAAATCACAGGCCTCTTTAAGGGGGCAACCTCCTTCAATTTTTCATTTACTTGCAAAAATATACATTCATACATTGTTTCATGTCTTTTAAAGAGAAAACTGCATGCAACCCTACCTAAAGGCTCAAGAGTTGGCTTACATGCAAAATACCACTTGAGCTAGAATTTTCTACCAAATGTCAGTTACAATCTTGATAACGGTTACATGAGATGACACCACTTATTTAGGTGTCTTATTTGCCATATACATTACAAAGTATCACAAAATAACATTATAATAAAATCTCCCACATTGGAAGTGGGTCATTACATAAGCTAATGAGAAGTACAAAATAATTTAGGATGGGATCCTAACAACTAGGCTATTTTTGGAATAACTTGCAATGATAGGACCTATAATAAAATATTATGTAGATGATCCTAAATATGTGGAAGATTATAAAGATATATTTTAGTGATAATTTCCTAGATGTGATGGCTTAATGGAATATTTAGATGCTGACCTGAAGGTAATGATGACCTTGAGATGAAGAGCCAAAGGTAATGACCCAGAGGTAGAACCAATGATTGACCAAATTGTAGATTTGGTGGGTATTACTTAAAGCTAAGCCAACAAATCCAAAACTAGAGCATAAATCCAATATACCACTCTTGTCATCATGTAGGTTAATGATATTTATATCAAATAATATAATAAGGGGGTGTTAAACTTTATTACATTATTTGTTATTATGAAAATGTAATTATTATATGTTTGTAATAATTATGGGATGAGTGATGATATCATCTCATGCAAGGTTAGATAGTAATATCTCTTGTGAAAGACTAAGAAGATGAAAAGACATAGTTGAAGGTCAAAAATCAAAGAGTCTCTTGAATTGAAGAGATATGATGGTGTATTAATATGAATGAAACATGTAATCTTAGGATATCAAAGTATGGCAAAGTGTGATGCATAATTATGATTTGTTATATATTGTGTTAAATATTGTTTCTGCCCACTAAAATTTTCACATTATTTTGTCATTTTCAAAATTTAGTAAATAATAATTTAACCTTTAAGTCATGTTATATTGGATTTTAGTTAGTTGTTATGAAACTTTATTCTCATTAACAAAAAATATCACCGATATGTAAAAATATCAAAATATTCATCTACAATTACAATCCATAGAATGAGACAAATTTAGATAATATCCTAAGGGTAGGTCAACACCAATAATACTCCTTAACAAATGAATAACATCGTAAGGTCTCCCAAGATGAGAGCATCACTAAGAGAGGAAAAAGTGTCATAAACAACTTCATGGCCAAAGATGATGATAAGTAATACTTTATATGAATAATGATCTCCATGATGATTATAATGACAATATCCCTTCTTTATATACTCAATTTATAAACCTTCATCCTACTTATTATTATAATATAATATAATAATATAATCAACCTTGGTTTATGTGTGGTCCATGCCAACTATCCATAATACCTTTATACAATATAATATCATATCCCACATATCTATTGCTATGTACCATAGCATTCCCATCCTTACAAATGTTTTATCCTAAAAAATTGCAAAGAAACTAAATAATATTATCTTCTAGCCAATATTGAAAATTGATACTAATCTTGTTCATCCATCCATCTAAGTGAAATCTTGATTACTGGTGGTCTTTGATGATGGCACGCTACCATTGTGTCTCTTGAATATCCATAACTACATTGTTGGATCTGTACTTTTGCTACTCTAGTCTAATATTTCAAATGATTGATCCTATTGTTCCCTAATACGGTAATACAAATTTGAAATATTTAATTACTATGATTTTTTTATCAAATGTTGCCATACTTGATGACTTTCTAATTCCTATAGAACCATAATATTTATGCCATAAGCCATACCCACAAAATCATTATCGCTTAGAGTGGTGTAGGTGGCGATATGCTACAACCTTGACCTAATGATCTATTTTCTTTGATTATTTAATATTTTATTTCTTTATTTTAAATTCTTCATAATACTCCTCTCTTGTGCCCTTCTTTTGGTGCATCCTCATGCGCTTCTAACAGAGCTTAATTGGACTTTGCTAGTACATCTTCTATAGACGCTACTACTACTACTACTACTACTACTACTACTACTACTACTACTACTACTACTATTACTCTAGATTTAACTTTTGATTCTTGTATTGGTTCCTTAACTTGTTCTCCTACAATAAAAAAATTCAACTTATCCTTGGATCCTTTCTTCTCAGATGATAAATATCTTGTAGTGTTATGTTTTATTTTCCTATAGCATAACTTCATAAACATCTTTTACACATTAATGTTAATAGTACCCAAATAATCCAACCAAGGATAACCAAGAATAATATCCACATCATCCATTATAGTAGCATAAAAATATGAGTGTAAATCATATTTTTGTCCCTTCGCTTAAGCTCTTTAATATAATTATCTAAATTCCTTTGTAATTGAATAGGTTCCCATCTACTCAAGAATGTTTGCTCTATTTTCTCCAAGTCAATTCAAAGTTATGGGCCCTAAGAAATATTTGATACCAAAAGAAAGCTTCTTCTCCAATATAATCAATAATATTAATGTTTCAACAAGAATCAATAGTGTACAATGATTTAAAAAAAAAAAAACAAGTCTCTAATATCAATATCATCCTCTCCAAAAGACCTTCAAATTTTCATGAGTTCACATCCAAAAAAATGATAATACAAACTAGGGTTTTACAAAAATATATATTTTTCCACCAATATAAAGCTAAAATTCCATATAAACAATTAGAATCCCCCAAAAATAAAATAAGTAGATGATTTGCTTATCCCAACTGACAAATATCTCAAATTTCATTTTTTTGAAAGAAATATTATTTGAAAATTTGTCACTACCCTTGTTTAATATGGCTGACATCATAGGATAATATCTCTCTCAATACTACTTAGATTCCTTCATATGACCACTTATTTTAAAGCTCTTCAAATTCTAAATATAATGGCCTAAGAATCATCTAGATCAAGTAATTTATATGAATCCCTAAAAATGAGATCTTTAAAAAAAAAAGATCCTAACTCTAGCCTTGTTCTATATGGTTGACTTCATAGGGTCGTATCTCCTTTAATTTTGTTTGAATTCCTTCATATCATCCCACATTATAAAGCTATTCAAATTTTAAAAAAATGGTCCAAGAATCATCTAAATTAGACAAGTTTACACAAATATGTGGCATCCTAAATATGAGATATTTTCTTTAAATTATACCTTAATTATCCAATCCATAAAAATTAACCCCCATTTTGATAGAATTATTGTTTTGATACCACTTTTTATGAAACTTTATTCTCATTAACATATATCATTCACCAATATAAAAAACTACAAAAATTTATTATCCATTAATAATTATCCATAATAACAATCCACATAATGAGATAGAGATAGATATATCCTTAGGGTAAGACAACATCAATAATAATTCTTAACAAATCAAAACTCCAAGATGAGAGTGTCACTTAGAAGGGCAATGTCTCATAAGCCACTTTATGGGAAAAGATGATGCTAAATAATACTTCATATTAATGATTATCTGCATGATGATTACAATAGCAATATCTCTTCTTTAATTGGGGATTAGGTATCACTATAAATAGCCCCTAATAAGAAATAAAAGGATGGCGGGAGCAGGAGCAGCGATGGGAGTAGGGACGGGGCCAGGAGCATAGGCAAGGTAAAGGGCAAGATCAAGATAGGAAACCTCCATGGGGGGCATCGGTATCCACACCCCTAGATAGGTATCTAGGGGCCCAAGCCCTAAGGTAAGCAGTAAGGGCGCCCCTGGGGGTCCTCTAGAAATGAGCACTCTGATGCTCCAAACAAATAACCCCCCGACAAGGATTATTCCCTAGGGAGGTCCAACAAACCCTCGTACGTCCAGATCTTGATAGGCGAGACCAATCATCCCCACCACTCGTCCTTGGGGTTATCCCTAGTAGGGACACATATTTCCATCAAGGATGATGTTTTCTCATTCTTTGTGATAGAGGCCTCCTCATATCTAGTTGAAAAGTTCATTGGGGGCCGACCAGACATGGAAACCATTCACCACTGGGCCTTCACCAAATGGAAAATCATAGGGAACATGCAAATCATTGCCCTGTCGAAGGGGTTTTTCCTCATCAATCTCAACAACAAGGAATACACCAGCAATATTTTTATGGGCGGGCCCTAGTTTCTAGGGTGCATAATCCTATTTCTTAGATGGTGGGATGTGGATTTCAACCCAAACACCCAAAGCATAAACTATGCCCCGATCTGGGTCAGACTGCCAGATCTCCCATTCCACCTCTAGTGGGAGGGTGTGCTCAGACTCATTATAGAGACCGTAGAGGATCTTGTGGCTTTCGAATCTACCACTAAAGTTGAATCCTAGATAGTCCATGCCAGAATTTGTGTCAAAATGAACCTAGAATCCAAGCTCTCGTCTTCAGTCACCCTTTTGTCTGGATCCTACCATTGGCACATAACCCTAGAATATGAAAATAATACAACCTTTTGGACCTAGTGCAACATGCAAGGACACATCCCTAATAAATGCCCCCTCACTAAGCATCCAGAAGCACCAGCACCAGTGGGTCCGACCTACGACATGTTTCCCTCCCGTGGTCCCCCTTGAAATGGGCATAGACCCCCAACCTAGGCGTGGCATGGCCTGATCCTATTGAAAAATGGAAATAGAAGGTGGAACCCATCCCAAAAAAAGATCCCAACCAAGTATGCAGCCACCCTGAACCCATCCCTAAATTTTTCATAACAACCCTGCAACATCCCAAGGAACCTCCCCATCAGGCTGTCGAGGTAGTTGATTTTCCCTCCTCCCCAGTGGGTTCCTAGGATGTTTCCCCTCCTCTCCATCCTCGTCTATGGAAGACCTATTACCACCCCCTACAAGCCTCCAAGAGCATCCCCCACCCCCCTCCCCTCGAGCCCCCCCTCCTCCCCTGGGGTCCCAACCCCATTCACCATGACCATCACCCTCCCCTCCCAAGTCTTCCCCGATGTTAGGTCTGAGACATACGGATGATGATGAAGGTAGTCCAACCTTCTTCTAGTTGACCCCATAAGGATTCAATCCTAATTGAATTCACAACAAAAATTTACTACAGACTTCGGTAGTATGAAGAAAAGAGGGCAGCCCATGCTCGATGAACAAAGAAAAAAGCAAGCAAAGGATGAAATTTCCAGTGACCTCCATTCGATCCTCTTGTCTGAATATCTTAACCTCCTGAAAGAAGAGTCCTTGAGATCCAAACCTCTCGCCCAGCAGGGGAAGGGAGGCAAGAAAACCCCCAATGGTGCTAAATGAAGATCATCACCTGGAATTTCAGGGGACTCAATGGAGCCCCCAAGAGGCACACCCTAGACCAACTCCATAGGGATCACAAATCAACTATCCTAATTCTCCAATAAACCAAGCTCGATGAGTTATCCTCCCATAAAGTTTCCAAGGTAGTTTGGAACAACAAGGTAGTTTGGAGGTTTGATGTACCTGTGGGACTCGAGCTCTATCAAAGGGAGGTTGATCTCGTCCTCCCCCAGAATCATCAACATCATGTTCCACTTCCTGATGACCGGGTAGACCTAGATACTTTCCAACATCTATGCCCCTAATATCTCGATTGAAAGGGCCTCCTTGTGGGATGAAATTAGCCTCATGAGGGAAGCGTTAACTCCCCTTCCTTGGATCCTAGCTGGTGACTTCAAAAACCCCCTATTTCCTTCTGACAAGTGTGGGGGCATCACCTCGACAACCAGAATCATGGATAACTTTAGGGATTTTTCCAATGCCAATGAGCTCATGGATGTCCATATGAAGGGTTCTAGATTCACCTAGAGTAGCAGAAGAGCATGGACCAACCTAATCCAAGTGAGGCTAGATAGAGTGTTCATGTCAATGGAAGCCATCCCTCTGTTTGCATACTCAACCCTCCTAGCCCTTCCCAAAATTGTATCGAACCACTGTACCCTCCTCTTTGAAGCAAGTAGATGCCCTCCTCACAAGCACTCCTTTTGGTTCCAGTCCATGTGGTTCCACCATCTTGACTTCTAGGAGCAGGTGGGCAGATGGTGGAACCAACCAGTCAAGGGACCCCCCACTAGAAAATTCTATTAGAAACTAAGGGTCCCAAGGATAACCTGAAGGTTTGGAAAAAAGAGGTGTTCAGCAATATCTTTGAGAGTAAGGATATTCTAAAGAACAAATTAGAAGTCCTAAAGCATAGATTTTAGGAAGGTTATCAATATCCAGAGTCCAGGGAGGAGGAACGTAGACTCCTAGCGGATTACCACAATGTCTTGGCTCAGGAGGAGACCTTTTAGAGGTAAAATTCAAGGGCCCTTTCGCTCAAATATGGTGATGCCAACACCCAGTTTTTTCACACTTCCACCCTCAGAAACACAAGCACCAATCGAATCCCACAGCTCTTTTGTAGTGATGGCAGGTCTATGAGGGATGAGGAAGAAATTAGATAAGAGACCACCAAATTCTACTAGGATATTATTGGTACTGCCTCACAGTCTTCCCCCTAAGTGGTCGAGGCTCTCCTAAAGAATATTCCCCCCTCCATCTCCCCAAAAACCAACAAGGTGCTCCTCATCCCACTTTCATATGGAGAAATCAAAGCAGCTCTATTCTCCATGAAAACTGATGCGGCCAGAGGACCGAACGACTTCCCCCCGCTTCTTCCAGGATTTCTGGGATCTAGTGGGCTGTGAAGTATGCACTGCTATCAAGGATCTCTAGTTTTCCAAGTCTATCCCTAGAGGTATCAACACCACCTTCATCACCTTGATCCCCAAAACCCAGGAGGCCAAATCCCTATTCGACTTCTGCTCCATCAGTTTGTGCAATGTCCTTTATAAAATTCTTACCAAGGCCCTCATAACTAGACTCAAGGACATCCTCCCCCTAACAATTGACTCATTCCAGGGGAGCTTGATTAAAGGTAGAGTCATCACAGATGGGATCATCATCATCCATGAGGTCTTGCACTCTACATCCCTTGCCAAGAAACCAACATTCCTTCTTAAGCTGGATATGAACAAAGCCTTCTAGTTGGGAGTTCCTTGCCAATGTTATCCTCAAATTCGACTTTCACCCCTCCTGGATAAATCTCATTAGACACTGCATGTCATCCCCATGGTTCTCTATCCTGGTCAATGGATACCCAGTTGGGTTCTTCCCTAGTGCTAGAGGGCTGCAGCAGGGGGACCCCTTATCCTCGATCATGTTCATTATCCTGGTCGAAGCCCTAGGGCACACTATTTCTAGTGCTACCAGTAACGGGATCATCTTAGGAATTAGTCTGGCTTCAGGCCTTGGCTCGGTGCCTCACTAGTAGTTCATGGACGACACCATCCTAGCCACTGCCACCTTGGTAGCTCAAGCCAAGGTTATAAAGAATATTTTGATCCTATACAAGAATGCGGTTGGGTAGAAGATAAACCTCCTAAAGAGAAAAAAATTACTTCATCCACGCCCCCCTGGCGAGGCAGGCTAATATAGCCTGGATCTTGGGCTGTACTTCGAATACCATTCCCACCACTTATCTTGGGCTTCCACTATTCGTGGGATTTCCTTCTAAAGCCTTGTTGAGCAACCTGATTGAGTGAATTCAGAAGAAGTTAACCTCTTGGAAGGGGTACCTCCTACCCCAATGAGGCAAGGCAACCCTCACATTTTCTTATATCCAAAGTATCTCTATGTATTTCATGTCAGTCTTCAAAATCCCAGCTTCGATAAGTGCCTGCATCGAGCAGATCCATAAGTGCTTCTTGTGGTTTGGGAGCAAATAGAGGAAAAGGATTCCCCCGGTATCTTAACCCCTCGTTTTCTGACCCAAGAGTGAAGGTGGGATCGGCCTTCGGAGGATTGCCCCGATGAACACGACTCTCCTAGCCAAGCATACCTGGAAAGTGGTCACCAACTTCTTGACTGAGTGGGTCAGCATTATGCAAAGGAAATACCTCCTAGAGCATCCCTTCCTTAGTGACCATTAGCCTCAGGATGGGTCTACCTTATGGAAGTCCCTGATCCAAATGAAAGATATCATCCGAAAAGGGGTTAGGTGGATCCTTGGCAATGGGACCAAGCCTTGAGTGAAGACAGAGACCTCCTGGTCCTCAGGCCCTAGCTAGAGGCCTCAAAAGGATCCAAAGTGGCTGATTACATGATCAGGATCTAGGGCAGATCAAGTTGGGGCCCCATCGATGATGTCTGATTCCCCCTCCAAGTAGTAATCCTCTCAGCCCTTCTCAACACAACCAGCATCCCCTATGGAGGGAGGGAATACAGGTGTGTTTGGCATGGCACTAGTAGTGGATCCTTCTTGATCAAATCCGCCTATGCCCTCCAAAGGGAACCTCAAGAGTCCCACTTCCCTGTCAAGAAAGTGTGGGCCAAAAATCTCATATCCAAGGTTAGCTTCTTTTCTTGGATGACCATCCAAAATAAGATCCTCACCATTGAAAATTTTGCCAAGAGAGGGTTTTAGATCCCAAATCGGTGCTACCTTTGCTGCTCTACCTAGGAAGCAACCAATCACCTCTTCTTAAGCTGCTCTTTCTCCTCTATGGCTCTTGGTCACCTCCTTCACCATTTCTCCATCCAGTGGCCCCCCCAAATCCATGCTCGACCTCTTCATCTAGTGGTCCAACCCCTTCTCCCACCCCACCCTCCATTCCCTATGGGCCTTCTGCCTACCTCATTTGATTTGATAGCTTTGACTTGAGCGTAATAGTAGAGCCTTATCCTCCCCACCCAAGGACCACTTGGTAGTGGCAGTCAGAGCAATTGCCTTCGCTTCAGATAACTCCCACACCATCTCCCCATTGTGCTCTCCCTCAAAGTCGAGCGATCTCACACTCCTTGATTCCATTGGATTTCAAATGCCTTCCCCTAATCCCCACCCATAACCCTCCCCCAAAGCCTCTACCAGGTGGTCGCCCCCCCTCTCGGGTGGGTCAAGCTCAACTTTGACAGAGCTTCCAAAGGTAATCCTGGGCCCTCAGAATCTAGCGAGGTAATTCATGACCATAGGGGGAATGTGATCCTCACTTATGTAGAACCCCTTGGTATCCAAACCAACAACTTCATTGAAGCATCGGCGCTCTTTCGTGGGCTGACCATTCTCCAGGAATACCCTAGAAAGATGATCATTGAGGGAGACTCCTTAAACATCATCAATTTTATGACAAGCCACGGGGAACTGTTATGGATAATATCCAACATCATTCAAGATGCTCACATCATCCACCATGGATTCCCTCAAACTACCATCTACCACTTCTATAGGTAAGGTAATAAGTTTGTGAACTTTATGGCCAACTCAGCGGCCTCATCGATAGGCATTCGAATCTGGAGAGATGACTTCCTTAATGACCTATTAGGCGCTACATCCCAAGATATTTCCCATGGTCTCGATGCTCGCTTAGAAGTTTAGAGATGACATTCTCTAGGCCTTGTTGACTTGGCACCCCAGGCCCCACTTTGCTTCCACGTGGGCCATTGAACCTAGCGTAGAGCATTCCAATGTTATCACATTTTTTATGGCTATATGCAGTGACCACCTCAGCACCTGGTCGAGTTTGAGTAGGTCACACTACTCTCATGTGGGTGTCGACATCCTTCCCAATATTGCCCCAATTCCAATTCAGCCCACCCACCTAGACATCCTCATCTTATCCTTCCATCGAGACAAGGCTGGTGACCTGTGTCCACTGCCCACCTAGCCCTTGCATAGTGAGCCACCTTAGAAGCCACATTCTGAGTGGCTCATCGTCTATGGCCATTTATTCATTAATTCCCATGCTTGCCACCCTCCTCCCATTCACCACCATCATTCAAGCGTGCATCCCACCTCCTACACCGTAGATTCCTGATGTATGTGGCATTTTTGTGCCCCTTCAGCTTCCATCAAGCCTATTTCTTCCATCCAGAGCGTTCCTAGATCAATTATTCGCCTCCATATCCCCCTTGGATATCTTCTGAGTGTTTAGTATCTACTATCCACTTATGACCCCAGCCACATTCGGGCATTGTTTGCCCTTTCCCCCACCATGCAGGTCGTTTACATTGAGCCCTCCACCCTGACTTTGAGGGAGTCTGCTCAGGTGTTCATGAAGGCCAAATCCCTCACCCCGTTCCTCTACAAGTTCGTAGGCCCTGACGATGAAATCACCCAAAACATTCTTGACACCTGGAATAATGATGAGGTGAGGGTCAAGGGCGTTCACTTCTGTGTCACCAAGGAGATCATGTTTCAGGTTACAGGGCTCTACCATGAAGACAAAGGGAAGTACATTCAGCGGGATAGACACAACTAGGAGGAGGAGCTTGTGTGCTTCCCTGACCAGGGAAAATATTATGGTTGGGACAAAGCAGCCCTCTTTAGGCACCAATTGCTTGAACCCTTCAACGAGGCCATAGTTTCAATCATGCAATTCATTACTTGCAATGACCCGGATAAAAGCTCTACAGCTTTCACCTCACCTTTGTAAACCACCTCTGAGATGTCACCCAACTATGCACCCCCAGGTATCTGCTTTACTCGCTCACCTTGGCTATTGAAAAGGCCCAGAAATCCCACCTTAAGCCTATTCACCAAGGTCTCATGGTGATCCTCTACCACCATGCATTGGCCAACCAACCTCCTTTCTAGGATATTTCCCCCACATCCTCCAAGCCCCCTCTTGCATCCCTGACCTTCTCTAAATTTGATCCAAAATATAGGGAGGGTAGCCCCAGCGGCCCCGACAATTTCCCTTCCCAAAAAGTGTATTCCCACTAGGAAGTGACGGGTGTCAAACGTGTCTAGTACTCAAGGCAGCCCCACCCCTGGATGTCCCAGTGGAAGGATAGCTTCAGGGAGGCTCAAGAGACTGAAGGTGGAAAGGAAGGTTACCCCAGAAATCATCTCAAACACTGAGGTCGAGCTAAAGGGCTTCCCAGACCACTCCTCTTGGACATGGTGATTAATTCCATGACCTCTACAGCCAATGCGGCTGAGTCTTTTGTACGCATGTTCAAGGAGCTCTGGCGTATACTTGGTTTTGGGTCTGATGGAGATGGGAAGTAGTTGTGCCATCCCCTTTTAGTGGGGGCCCCGTATCGGGGCCATATGGTTTTCTATTTTTGGTGGGGCCCAACAGTGCAGGCACGAGGTTGGGGTTCGCGTCTGATTTTTGCTATTTCTATGCAGGTCTTGTGCTTCGATGGAAGTTTTCTATGGCGTTCTACCTTGTCCTTGTGATAGTTTTGTAAGGGTTTGTCAGGGATCGTAGATCCCTATTTTTGGCTATGTGGTTAATTTTGGTCTTGTTTTTCTGCTTTCTTCGGCATGACAATGCTACGAAATTTAGTGTAATAAGTTTTTGAGTCCCTTTAAAAAACCCCTCTTTGTATATAAAATGTTACTTATCAAAAAAAAAATAGCCCCCAATAACTAATCCATTATATTATATTATAATATTTTATTGTGGATGTGCCTTAGGATTCAACCCCTTATTCCTTCTATTTTGATCTCTCTCTCACACACATTATTTTGTTGATATCCTCTTTTTATTCTTCATATGATTGTGGTGAATATATACTTTAGAATATTTCTAGAATGAGCTGTAAATTCCACCATGGTATTAGATTTAATTTGGAACAACATCACTCAAGAATACACAAAAAAATCCCTTTCATTTAGTGATTTGAGGACCAAAAATAAATAAAGTTATGCCTTCTAGTTTCTAGAAGAAAAAATTAGTTTAGAAATTCACATGTTAAAATTTGAACTTTTAATGTGTGTTTTGCAAAACAAAATTGAAGTTTTTTTTCTTTTAAAAAAATAATGGCAACCTACCAAGAATACTACGAAGCTTTTTGATGTTGTATGGTCTATAACTTCAATTCCATGATATTAATTTCCCTCTTTATAAATATAAAAACTTCTTGTATTTTTTGAACATGAAAGAACAAATTATAATTAAGATTTATAGTAAGTTTTATATTTGTGAATGTGTTTTTCATGCATATTAGATAAACTCACTCTTTTAAGTGAATAATCACACTTATGTAAGATTTGATTATATATTATATAATGATTAATTGTGATTTGTGAGTAGTTCTAAATCTTTGTGTATTTAGCAAATTTAAGTATAATTATTAGTAATAATGATTAACTAAAACAAATTGCATAAGTTACATTTAATATACCTAAACATTTGACATTGATTATGACTAATTTAGTAACTTGCATAATTTTTATATTATGTGTATTTTGCAAGTAGGTATTTATAAATTTATATGCGTCACCTATCATGAGATAAACAAAGTTGACTTTATGAATATTTTAAAAAATTATAAATAAAAAAAGTGTTTATGAGTGGTTTCTATAAGTTATATAATTTGCATATGGTTTGTATCTTCTAAGTAATTATTCATATTCTTATATGTTTCACCTAATATGATAACATTAATGTTTGATCTTAATAATTATCTTCAAAATTAAAATAATTAAATAAAATCTAAGATTTTTTTCTAGTGATTTGAAATGCAGGGTTTTGAAAGGGTTTTCATTTCCCTTTTACATCATATAGGCTATATAATTTAAACTTTGGTATAGGCTACACAATTCATATGTTTCAACCATTAAACCTAGATCTCTTTCTTTTGACCTATAAATATGTGAAACATAATATTATTTAAAACACATGAAATCCAGTAAAAGGTTGAGAGGCTCCTTCCAAAACCCTCCTTTTTTAATAGTACCAAAAAAGCACACACAAAATCCAATATTAATTTATTTTTTATTTTTCATTTTAATTGTTGTTAATCAATAAATTATTGATAGTTACAATGTTATAACAAAAGCTAATCATTACTTTTTTTAAAGCGAAAAACATTTTGGAGGGCTGCCTTGGTCTGAGAGACTATGACCAGGGAGGTTCTACACCATCAAAGTTACTCGGGAGTCGTGCTCGGCCCTATCCACACCAAAATTATAAGTTGGATTTTGGGTACCCAATTTAACTTTTTGGTAGGGTGGAGATTCGAACCTGGAACTTTCCTTGGAGTATTTCCCTCTCCTCCCCAAATCGCCTACAACACCTGTGTTACAAAAACTAACCATTATATGATACTTATTTATTGTCTTATTTGTTTAGAAGAATATTTTACATTTACTACATACTATTTTTTAGGTACTTTTTTTAAACACGTCCATTCTTACCTAATTAATAGTTTGGAATATTTAAGTCTTGCTTTAAAAAAAACTAGACTTCAGTTATTAGTCTTAGTTTTAATAATCCTATTCTAAAAAAAAAAAAAAAAATCGGTTAAATAGGAGAGTTGGTCACAACCAAACTATGTTTAAGTAACTGACAAGTGTAAAATTCAAACCACAGGAGCTACTTCCACCAAACCTATTCCGAAAATGAAAAAAAAAAATTATATTAAAGTTTTATATAATAAAGAACAAAAATAAATATTAGTAAAGAATTTACATATTTATTATTTAAAATTTATAATAATATTTAATATTAATCTTAATATTTTAATAAAAACTAACATTCCATCCCCATTGGAAAAGGATGGAAGAACAACTCACCTTCCTCTGAACTAGGGTTTTTGGAACTTCAAAAAATCTAGGGCATCAGTTGGATTGCAGAAGTGCTTTTGAGGTACGGTGGATCTGAAGGCTAGATTGGTGCCCCAGGAGGGTCCAATGGGGACTTCTCCGACTCCTTTTCCAAGGAGTAGCGACTCATACACAGATTTGTTTAAAGAAAAATCTCCTCCAAAGAACGACGAAGCTCAAAAAATGGCATATAAAATGCTCTTCACGGCTACTGGGAATAGGTTGACAGCACATCGTGTGAATGGATGTTTGCCACAGGCCGAAACCAGGCCAAAAATTGTCATCGAGCCAAGTATGGTTGAAGAATTAGTCATTTACAGAGCTAATCACGATTTAATCTACAAGTTCATGGGTATACTGTTAGAAAAATGATTAACTTGTTTATTGAATTGTGCAGGTTATATAACACTGCAATAACAATAATGTCGGAGGTTGCCAAACCAACCAGCGACAATAGCAAATTGTTACAACGAAATAACAAATGCATAACAAGACAAATAATGAAATAGTAAACAGTATAACTACGCTAACATCCCCCATTATTACATTATTTGGGTAATAGGATGACTACTAGCTATACTAACATCCCCCCTGATTACATCATTTTGCAATACAAAGAGAGCTGCGAAACAACTCAAATTTGACACGTCCAAGTGCCTTAGTGAAAATGTCTACAACTTGAGCATCGGTGGGAATGTGCTGAAGCTGAATTCGGTGCTTTGGAACTTCATCTCGAATGAAATGACATTGTGTGTCAATGTGCTTTGTTCTTTCATGATGGATTGGATTCTTGACGAGGTTCAAAACACCCTGATTGTTGCAAAACAAGTGTATTGGAGATTTTTATGGATGGCCCATACTTGTTAGAATGCAACGCAACCATATCACTTCGCACATAGCTTCACATGAGGCACGATACTCTGCCTATGTTGATGAAATAGCAACCACCTGTTGCTTCTTGCTGTGCCAAGAGACAGGATCGGATCCCAGATGAAAAATGTATCCAGAAGTTGACTTGCGATCATCAAATGATCCGGCATAGTCGGAGTCCGTGTATCCTTGCAAGAAGAATTTGTTATTCCTCTTGTATTCTAGGCCATATTCCATAGTACCACGGACATAGTGAAGAACACGTTTTGTTGCTTTCCAATGAGTGGTCTTAGGCTCCTGCATGAACCTCGAAAGATAGTTGACAACAAATACGAGATCTGGCCTAGTATTGGTCAGATATATGAGACTCCCAATCAATTGTCGATAGAGAGTACCATCTACCTGAGGTGAATCATCATATCGTGATAACTAAAGTCCATTCTCCATCGGAGTTGCCATTGGCTTGCAATCAGTCATGCGATATTTTTCCAACAATGTCTTGGCATATTTTTTCTGAGACACTTTGATGGAGTGCTCCTTCTGGCTGAATTCTAGACCAAGATAGTAATGGAGAAGTCCGAGATCTGTCATCTCAAAATATTTACACAAGTTTCTTTTGACAGTAGAGATCATAGTTTCGAACTCCCCGTAATGAGCAGATCATCAACATAGAGTACAAGCAACACTATCTCAGAACCCTATTTTTGTAAATAGAGGTTTGCATCTGATGGACATCTCTTAAATCCATGCTGCATAAGGTGATTGTCCATTTTTATATACCAAGCTCGAGGAGCTTGTTTCAGACCATATAAGGATTTGACCAATTTGCAAACCTTCTGCTCTTGGCCGTCTACTTCAAATCCTTTTGGTTGAGTCATGTAGACTTCTTCTTGGAGATCACCATTTAGAAAGGCACTTTTGACATCCATCTGGTGAACTTTCCACCCATATTGTGTTGCCATAGCACACATAACTCGAATTGTGGTCATCCGAGCAGTAGGTGCAAAAGTTTCCTCGTAGTCAATGCCTTCCTTTTGAGCATAGCCCTTTGCAACAAGACGGGTCTTATGCTTATCAATTGTTCCATCTGCCTTGTACTTGACTTTATATACCCATTTGCAGCCAATGTGTTTCTTTCCATGCGGCAGATCAACAAGCTTCCAAGTTTTATTTTTCATCAAAGTCTCATACTCTGTATCCATAGCGGCCTTCCACTGAGGCTCACTAAGAGCTTCTTGCACTGATGCAGGTTCAATATCGTCTATGGTAGGCATGAACACCCTGTCATCATCAATATCCATATCCTCTACTTATGTACGTGGAGTTACAGAAAGTTCCTCAAAATATTGACAAAGATCATCAACCTCACCAGTTTCTTTGGCTTCTTTTTCCTTTTGAGCCATACTGTGTGTACGAGGTCTATCCAAGTTCAAATTGGGAGGAGTGGATAAATTTGTGTCTCTGATTGTATTTGTACACCATTTTGGGTTCTTCTTCGGTGGTGGTGAAGAATATGTAGAAGGACCTCCTGTCTGTGTTGACGAAGGAATCTTCTCTTCCTTAGATTCCACAAGATCTAGGTGTACTTTAGATGTGCTCTATGATGTGAAAGCTTCATCAAAGATAACATCTCTGCTGACATGAATTTTCTTGGTCAAAGGATATATCAAACGATATCCTTTAGAGTGCTCATCATAACCAAGAAAAATACATCTCATTGTTTTCTCATCTAGCTTCTTCCTTTTCTCTTTTGGTATGTGCATGAAAGTGTGACATCCAAAAATACGTAGATGAGATATGGAGGGTTTTCGACCACTCCATGCTTCCTATGGAGTCATTCCTTTTAAGGCCTTTGTGGGTGCCCTATTCAACAGATATACTACAGTGGTGATAGCTTCTGCCCAATATTGTTGCCCAAGAGTAGCTCCTGTGAGCATACAACGAACCATTTCCATGATAGAACGGTTCCTTCTCTCAAGCAACTCCATTTTGCTGAGGAGTATAGGCAGTTGTTAACTGTCTCTTGATTCCATGCTTATCTAAGAATGCAAAAAATTATTTAGAGGTAAACTCCCCCCCTCGATCTGAGCGAAGGGTTTTAATAGAAGCTCCTGACTCCTTCTCAACAGATTTCTTGAATTGCTGGAAGAATGCGAAAGCTTGATTTCGAGTTGGAGAAAGAAAACCCATATCTTTCGTGAGTAGTCATCTATGAATAACTGAAAGTACCTCTTCCCTCCACAACTGTTGGGTGTGAAAGGATCGCACAGATCGATGTGAATTAACTCCAGAGGTTTTCGTACTCTTGTTGAGCTCTTCTCAAATGGTACTCTATGTTGCTTTCCTACCAAGTAGTCAGAGCACACTGGCAATGTGGCAGAAAGGGAAGGAAGACCCTTTACCATCTCATACTTACTGAGCTCAAGTAAGTAGCCAGAACTAAGATGCCCATATCTCTTGTGCCATAGGGAAGTTGCCTCCTTGGTAGAGACAGACATGGCAACATGTGGAGTAGAGATAGCATCTAGGGCAAATAAGTCGTGCTTATATGAAGCTGTTGCAATCTGCTTACCCTTCCTGGTAATAGTACAACACTTCTTGCCATTCTCAACATGAAAGTTGACAACCATATTTCTATCCAGGATTTGTGTGACTGACAACAAATTGTTAGCCAATCTCGAAACATAGAGGACTTTGTCAATCTGACACTTGCCATTAGGAAGAGTGACTGAAACTATACCCTCTCCCTAAACCCTATAGGTTTTATCATCAGCAATGGTGATAGGTTTGCCCTCTTTGGCCATGAATGATTCAAACCATGATCTGTCACCATTCATATGTTTGCTAGCTCTAGAATCGACATACCAAATAGGATCCCTCTATGTGGAATCTATGGTAGTCATGAGCACCTTGTGTGCCCATTCAGAATCTGAGTCAGATTCTTCAATAGCAACATTCACCTGGGGTTGCTTGTTTTTATTTTGTGGTTTTTTTTGGCCTTTCTGCTTGTTCTTATACCAACACCTGTTGGTGTCATGGTTGTCTTTCTCACAGATCTTGCACCACCTCTTCTTCTGTTGAGGTTGTTTTCCATTTCCTTTCATGTCCTGTTGAGAATTTCCTCCTTTCTGAAAGTTGCCTCCTTTT
Source organism: Wollemia nobilis (assembly GCA_028583015.1). Lineage (NCBI taxonomy): Eukaryota > Viridiplantae > Streptophyta > Pinopsida > Araucariales > Araucariaceae > Wollemia > Wollemia nobilis. The sequence goes on from JAQPPZ010001125.1 coordinate 13,501,143, forward strand.
TTACCATTACCTTTCTTCCTAGAACCCTGTCTGTTGGTGTATAGGGTTGTATTGGAAGAATCATCCTTGTGAAGTTGGCGTGCCTCTTGTTGTTGAAGCAGATTGACCAACTCGATGTAGGTAATTTGTCGTTGAGACACCTGGATGAAGGTGATCAACATATCAAATGAAGAAGGTAAAGCTCTCATCATAATTGAAACGAGAAGCTTTTTGTCCATAGAATATCCCAAAGAATTCAATTTCTCTTTCAATTCAGACACTGCACAGAAAGAGTTCAACTGTTTCACCTTGTCTCAAACTCAGGTTATGAAGTTGTTGTTGAAGATGAAGAATGGTGGAATCATTATTTCCCTCATAGATGGTTTTAAGGGCATCCCATGCCTATTTACCACTTACTTTTTCAACTATATGAGGTTGCACTTCATCTGAAATAGCAAACAAAAGGAGCACCTTTGCTCGACTGTCTTTCTTGTCAAAAGCTATCTGATCAGCAGAAGGAGCTGTGGATCCTGATGTTGGTGAAGGCCTAGGTGTTACTCCAGTAACAATATCCCATAAATATTCCATTTGGAGAATTGCCTTCATCTTATGTTTCCATGGTGTATAATTTGGACCTTTCAATAACTGATGAGGATCAGTCATCAACTTTGCAACAACGGCCATAGTGAAGGTTCCTTATAACACCAATTGGTCCCCCTTTCGATATACCTTTGCTAGGCCATTATACCATACAAAATACCCGCCCTTACGTGAGGGAAACTATAGGTATTTAGAAAGATCAACAAAAATCACCCGCCCTTACATGAGGGAGACTATAGGTGAGTTTTAGAGATCATACGATACGTGGAACATAAGCGATATTGAAAGGGAATCGCCTTGTTGATGGCACCTACCATAGAATATTCTTCTCATGTGTGGGGTGTAACTTCCCCTAAACACTATGAAGAATACTTCGTAAATATTTACGCCTAAACACAAGAGCGATTAAGGGTAGTGGATGGAGTAAAAAAATGCAAAAATGGCAAACTTATCTCTTCCCGATGATTTATAGAGAACAAGCTCAGACGTCGTTGTAGCAGCTATATTAGGTGGCGGATACAGTAGCCCAATCACGATAGCTTTACCTGTAAGTGCTGGCCAGAGGTATCACAAATACCGAATGTTGCAGTGCAATAAATTGCATGGATGGGTTTTAATTATTCCGGGGACTTAGGGAGTGTATTTGATTTTTTTTAATTTTAATGAAGTAGTGCAAAAAATGAAATATGCAACATACAACATAAAAAGTGTCCACAAGAATTAACCCTCCAGGTGTCGGTCACAGCCGAAAATGCACCTTTTACAATTTTCCAAATTGCTTTTTCAGAAAATTACTCACATTCCCCCTTTGATTTTTTGAAAAAAAATATCCCCCCTTAAAAAAATTCTCTTTAACAAAGAATTTTAAATAATTATTATGTATTTAAAGTTAAAATAAATAATTTTAATTTATATAGTTTTAAAACTTATGAAAAAATAAATTAAAAATTAAATTTTAATTTATAAAGTTTTAAAAACTATAAAAAAATAAATTAAAATTAAAAATTTTAACTAAAAAATAATAATTAAAAAAACCTTTGAAAAAAATTATACCTTTCAGGGGGAAGTCGGCGGGATTTGAACCCCCGACTGCTGGGTTCCCGGAACCCACCACGCAGCTCACTTGCCAGTGAGCCCGTGGGCTGATCTGGGAGGAGAAAGGGCCCCCTCGTATTTGAGGAGGGTCCTCAGTCTGCTGCCCGAGCGCAGCTTCCTCTGCTGCTGGTCCCCAGTCCTCCTCTCTGCTTCCCGAGCCCACTGTGGCTGTCGTCCACAGTCGCGCGGCGCTTCTTTTTTTTTTTTTTTTTTTTTGATAAAAAATTTGCGCGCCTGCGCGGGGGGGATGTTGCGGCGCGCTACACACTTGTGGGGGGGGTGGGGGGGGACGTCGTAGCGCGCTACGTGCTGCGTCCGCGTCCAATGGGGGGGGATGCTCTGCGCATCCGTGGAAAGTGCGGACAGACGTCCGCTCAATGGGAGGGGGTGTTGAGCGGATTGACGTCCGCTTCACGTTGGACGTCTCGTGCGTGCGTGGGGACAACGCTGGGCGCGGCTGCATCCCAACCGGGCTACACCCTCCTCCAACAGGGGGGGACGACGTTGCGTCCTCCTCCTCGGACGTGGCAGCGCTGGGCGCGCTGCATCCTGCAGGCGTCCAACTGTGCTGCGTCCAATGTGGTTTTTTTTCTTTCTTTTTTTCTCGTTGCAGGTAGAAATTGGCAGAATGCGAATGCGTCCTCTTCCCAGCACAACAAAAAATAGAAACTGCGTCCTCTCCCCAGCACACCAGAAAAAAAATTGCATACTCTCCCCAGCCTCTCTTCTCATGCTTCACTGTCGTAGCAATCTGGCTCTGATGCCATGTTAGAAAAATGATTAACTTGTTTATTGAATTGTGCAGGTTATATAACACTGCAATAACAATAATGTCGGAGGTTGCCAAACCAACCAGCGACAATAGCAAATTGTTACAACGAAATAACAATAGCATATAACAAGACAAATAATGAAATAGTAAACAGTATAACTACGCTAACATATACGTCCTTCCTTGAATTTTTTGCACTCTTGGATCCACCAAAATTGGGAGCCTCATGATGAGTATTCATTGTGGTTTATTAGCAATGGATATTTTATTGTTAGATTTTTGTCTTTGGTTGATAGAAATAGGGCTTTTGAGTTAGAGAAGAAAAATCATGGCCCAACAGGGCTATTTGTTCAACCATGGAGAGTGGGATTCGATCCCCGAGTTGAACCTACTATGGTCCCAGTATGGATCCGACTATATGCTCTTCCAATGGAATTCTGGAGTGAGCAGGTGTTGGCAAGGATTGGCAATTCTATTGGAAGACATCTGGGTGTTGCTAGAGACACAATTGAAGGGAGCATGGTGGTGTATGCAAGAATATGTGTGGAGATGGATCTCAGCCAGCCTTTGTCGGTAGAGATGAAAATTGAATTGGTAGGACTCTCCTGGATTCAACAACTGGACTATGAGGCCCTACCCTTTAGATGTAGGGTTTGTCACAAACATGGACATTTTGCCCATTTTTGCCCTAATAATATGAATGCTAAAATGGAGGCCCCTTTAGGAATGCCAAACCCGACTAAAGAGGATAAGGCAAAACTTAATAAAGATTCTAATAGCACCGTTCAGGGCCAGGAAGCTTAGAGAGAGGGTTTTGAACAGCCTAGAAGAAAAAGATAGACAAAGAAAAAAGAGGGAAAGGAGCAATCCCATCTCAGACCTGCCAATAGGTATGAGATATTTAAGTCACTGGTTGACGAAGAGGAACAATTTATGGAGGGCATGGAGGGTAATAAGGAAAATTCTAATATTCCCGTGCAACTCCCCTTCTCATCTCCTTTCGTCATACAGCAGGTAGTTGAACTCTGTGAGGTATCATAGCCAGTGTGTTCAGGGGATTTAGTAGTGCATAACCGGGAGCGAGACAGTATCTCGGGATGTCGGCATGGGAATAGCAAAGAAGAACAGGGAAAGGCCAACTTTGGGGATTACCCAGGTAGAAAAAAGATCAAAAAACAACAATTCTCAGGGAGTAGGTAGAAGATCCAATAAGGAGTTGCTAGCAGTCCAAGGAGACAAACTGATCACGGGAGGATCGGTGTCTTATTGCTCTCAGGGTAACCAATGATTATACAATCATGGAATGTGAGGGGTTTAAACAGTAGAACCCATCAATTTGTTGTTCGAAGACTTTTAGAGAATCGTAATACGGATTTTTTGCTTTTACAGGAGACTAAGATGTCATTAGATCTTATGTCCAAAATATTCAACAAAATTTGGAAGGGTCTCTGGTCATATGGATGTGGCTGCCCAAGGTGCCTTAGGGGGGATTGGTACTCTATGGAACTCTCTTGAATGGTCTGCAATAGAACATATTGCCTGGAGGGGTGTTCTCACTTCTCTTTTTAGGAATAATGTCACTATGAAACACGTTCTAATCACAAAATTTTATGGGTCTCAAAACCTAGATGGTTAGAGGCGGCAGTGGAAGGTTGTGCATAACATGTGAACCTCAAGGGAAGATCTATACTGGATTATAGCGGGGGATTTTAATGCTAAATTATCTTCTAGAGATCATGAAGGGGGAACACCATTTTTGGACCCAGGGGACCGTTTCATGATTGCCCAAGTCCAGGCTTTGCACTTAGTGGACATTAAATGTCCTGGCATTAACTACACTTGGACTAATAAAAGGCGGGAGCCACATAGCAGGAAGGTTAAGCTAGATCATTTTCTGGTTTCAGAGGAGGCGTTTGTAAAATGGAATATAAATTTTTAGATTTTAGAAGTCCCAGTTTCAGATCACTATCACATTCTATTGGAAGGCGGGACTAGGATGGGGCAACATCACAAACCTTTCAGATTTGAGAATTTTTGGCTTCAGAAAGAAGAACTTCGGGAGAAAATTCCATAGTGGTGGGAAGAAGGCCACCCAGCCTATGGGAGAGCAATGTTTAAAATCCATAAACAACTACAATATGTCAAAAATCAGTTGAAGTACTGGAGGCATGCTAATAAAACAGACTTCCAGGCTCAAATAGCTCCATTGGTGGCCAGATGGGACGAGGTCCAAAAATAGTTCAGAGAAGGAGTAATTATAGACCAGCTCAAAGCTGAGGATGATGCCCCACGTACAGCGGTTGAGGACATTGACAACCAGGAGGAGACCTATTGGAAGCAGAGAGCAAGGACCACCTGGTTATTAGAAGGGGACAGAAATACAAAATTCTTTCATCGAGCTGCTTGTGCTCGAAGACAGATGAACAAGATGGAGGCCCTTCAAGATGAGAACGGTCATTCCTTTGATACACTTCCAGGTATGCATTCCCATGCTATGGATTATTTTTCTAAGCTTTTTAAGGAAAGTGTGGTTCAATATGTAGAGGCCCAAAATGAAGTTATTTCTATCATACCTGCTGTTATTTTTGAGGATGAAAATCAAGCCCTCCTCAAACCCATTGATAGAGATGAATTGAAAACTGTGGTCTTTGGAATGAGCACTGGTAAAACTCCAGGTCCAGACGGCTTCCCAATTGAGTTTTTTCAGGCTTTATGGGACTACTTAGAGGAAGATGTAATGGTTGTTGTAGAAGAGTCCAGAGAAAATAAGAGAATGCTTAAAGCTATAAACTACACTTTCATTACCTTAATTCCAAAAGGGGAGGAGGGGGTTCATATTTCAGATTATAGGCCTATTGCCTTATGTAATGTGTTGTACAAAATAATCACAAAGGTAATGGCTGAGTGCCTAAAACCTCTTCTTCACAACATTGTCTCCTCTGAGCAAGGGGGTTTTGTTGAGGGACGATAGATTTTGGATGGGGTGGTTGTGGCCCAGGAAGCAATCCATTCAATGCACACTTCTGGTAATAAAGGGATGTTCATAAAACTAGACATGTCAAAGGCTTATGATAGGGTTGAATGGAGTTTCCTTGCTAAAATTATGGCAGCCTTTGGTTTCTCTCAGGACTGGATAGAGTGGGTCGTGAGTTGTGTCTCTACCCCGACTTAGTCTGTGCTTATCAAGGGCCTTCCTTCGCAACCATTTGGAGCTACTCGGGGACTGCGCCAGGGGGATCCATGTTCTCCTTATCTTTTTCTAATTTTTGCTGAAGGTCTTGGCAGACTTTTCTTGAGGAGAAGACAACAAGGTAGATTATTGGGTATCAGGGTGGGTGACGAAGTTTTAATGCACCTACAGTTTGTGGATGACACTGGTTTGGTGGGAGTGGCCGGCTTCGGGGAAGCAAGAATGATTAGGGATACTCTTAATGTCTATCTCAGGGCTACTTAATAGGTCATTAATGACAAGAAATCCAAAGTGGTTTTTTTTAATCTAGAGCAAAGGCTTCAGAACAAAATTTTAGAAATCCTGGGATTCACAAGGACTTCTCTCCTAGTGGTTTACTTGGGGGTCCCCTTGCACTTTAAGAAGCTAAAATTAGACACATGGAGGAATCTGTTGGAGTGTATCAAGGATAGAATTAATCACTGGTCTCACAAGTGGTTAAGTTATGGTGGCAGATTAATGTTCTTATAGTCAGTCATTCAAGCCATGCCAATTTACAAATTCTCTATCCTGGTTGCCCCGATTACAATATGGAAAGAGTTGGACAGGATGGCTAGAAAGTTTTTATGGGAAGGAGCAAAGGGAGAGAGAAAGTGGGCCTTAGTGGGCTGGGACAAAGTTACCCAGCCCAAGGTTAAAGGAGGTTTGGGTTTGAGAAATTCTAAGTTGAATAATAAATCTTTGGCTAGAAAGCTGTACTGGAGATGGATCTCCCAACCCACCTCCCTTTTCAGTAGAATCCTAACTAGCAAATACCTGGGATAGGCCAACCCAAACGATGTAGCTCACATCCCCTTGGATGGTACTGGGTCCCTAGTTTAGGCTCTCAAGTTAGGGTCTCAGGTTGTTAAAGACCGCTTATTTTGGAAAGTGGGAAGAGGGGAGAAGGCTCGTTTCTAGACAAATTCTTGGGATCAGTTCCCACCCATCATTGCTGAATTTCTAGAATTACAGCCAATAAAAGTAGCCATTGAAGCCAAGGGATGGATCCGTATTGAAAGTTATTTCACAACTACTCAGCTGGGGGAGTGTAAGTTTAAGCAGTTCAAGAAGTTGGATGAGTGGCCCATTTCAATCCCTTCGGATTTGACTCCCATCATGACTAAAATTTTGACAGAAAGATTTCTTACAAGGGGAGACATGGAGGATGAATTAGCTTGGGGCTTTGGGAGTCTTGGCATCTATACAGTAAAGGACGGATATGACAACATTCTCCCAGAGCCCCCCCTCATACTTTTCAGGTTGAGGACTGGAGGAAAATCTGGCACTCTAAAGGCTAGCCGAAAGTTAACTTTTTTCCTGGTAGTGCATGCACAATGGAATCCTCACTTTTGATAATCTCAGATCAAAAGGTATCATCGGCCCTTCTCAATGTGTATTATGCTACAAGAGCGAGGAAACTGCTGACCATTTGTTGTTTGGTTGCCCTTTCACTCGACAGATTTGGCTGCGTTGGTTTGCATACTTTAAAATTCAAGTAAGTGGTGACCTAAACTGGATGAATATCTGGGAAAAATGGTAGAAAGGTAGATTCAAATCTAAAGCTCTTCGTATTGGTTGGGAGCTCGGTTTAAGCTTTATCTGGTGGCAAGTATGGCTGGAAAGAAATGCCAAAATTTTTAGAGAAACTTTTCTTGCTCTAGACGGGGTTTGGCAGACCATTTAGAGCAAGGTTACCGAAACTATGGCTGTTCATGCTTGAGGAGGAAGCTCAAATTGACATTGGAGCTATGGAAGAATGCGTTGAACTGCAAGAGGGATAGGACAAAAATTGTTGGAAACCTCCCCTGAAGGTTGGATTAAAATCAATACTGATGGAGCTACAAAAGGCAATCCGGGTAGAGCCAGAATTGGAGTGGTGTGCCGGAACCATGCTTGGGACTGTGCTCTATTGGGAATTGCAAGGCCTGGGAAGAACCACTAACAATGAAATCGAAGCCATTGCCATCAAGTCTGCTTCTGTTTGGGCAGTGAAACATGGCCACCGCAGGATTATTCTTGAATCAGACTCACAAATAATGGTTGGAGCTCTAGACTGCATGAGGAACTTTGATCTGAAAGCTTGGAGGTTGAGGGCTCTTGTTACCCAAATTAAAGAATTATGGAAGGAATTGGAGGACGTGATCCCAGTTTATGCGAGTAGAGATTTGAACAAAGCGGCTGACTTTTTGGCTAAGATGGGTGCGGAAAAGGAGGTTGGAGTTCAGTTGCACAGTGACATGGATATTGAGGATGAGGTGATTAGACAGGGTCTTGAAAGGTCCTTGAGCTAATGACCTTTGAAAAAATAGAGTACGATGGGGGACCCCATGGCAGCTAGTTTTTGGTTCATGAAAATTGGCTCCGGTGCAGTTCTTCCTTTACTATTGTATGACTGTGTCCTCTCGGACTCCGGCTGGGAAGAGGCTCTTCCCACATTGTAATTGATCTATGTCTTAATACAAGTTTTTTTCAAAATTGTCAAAAAAAATATTTTAATAAAAAATTATAAATAAAGTTAACTCGACTTAAACTTAAACCAGTAGATAATAATAAAGTTGTGGTCAGAATTTTAGTTTTCCTTAGGAGATGTAAGGTTTATGGTATATTTATAATTTAAAAGGTTTGTGGTAACATCAATCCATGTCCTTTAAAGATAAGTTTTATTAACTTGGTTTAAACACCCAATAATATTACAGTTAAAAAAAACCTTAAATGAAATTAATATGCATGCTTAAAACTGACTTTGTAAATCCGGTGCTCAAGTGCCGTCATTGTTGCCTTGCATCTTCAATATCTAAACTCTATCTCATTGTCCAGTGAGACTTGTGGACAATGAGACTTGTCTTCGATTTTACGAGATAAGGTTTGATTAAACATATATTGTTCCTCTACTTCTGGGCATTGTTACAAATGAAATCCCATCTAACTTTCCTCTGCATTCCTCTCCATGTGTGACATCGCTTCCTACAAAAGTATATGAGACTTGTCTTCGATTTTACGAGATAAGGTTTGATTAAACATATATTGTTCCTCTACTTCTGGGCATTGTTACGAATGAAATCCCATCTAACTTTCCTCTCCATGTGTGACTTCGCTTCATACAAAAGTATAAATCAGAATGGTAGTTGCTTTGACTTTGATAGAGCATTTTGCTTAAATGACTGTGACACCAGCTACAAAGTTCTACCATGCAGAGTTGTCTTTTTTTTATTATTATTTTTAAATGTATTATTAGATGCAACCACTATCTTCAAACTTACCATATCAGATGCTACCACAATCTTCTTACAGATTCTCGTGAAATATTATTGGACTTACGTTTACCATATTAGATCCTACGACATTTTCAAACTTACCTCATAGTTACATCTCCTTGTGAAATACTATTGAAGTTACGTCAAATCAGAGAAAATAAGTTGCACTCTGAATGATAGGCATTTGGACATGAGGTCTTTTTCTATAGAATATGATGACTCATAAGTTGTCTTATTCTATCCATATCAATAGATTGCCATAGACAATATGCAGTTACCTCCATTTTTATGGCCGATAAATCAATGATGGTGGGACTCATGCTTCTGAAAGGACCATCTTCGAAAATATAACGTGCGACATGAGGACATTGTTAACCTAATCTTTTTGTACATTTTGGTTGGATTTTATGCCTAACTTTAAATAAAAAACAATGATAGGTAATAGCACATCGGAAAGATTAGAAATGAACCGGTCGTTTTTTATTTATTAACATTTTATTATTACTTTTGAAAACTAGGTTGAGTTTCGGGTGAGGAGTCTTGGTATTGGATTGGTGAGGTAAACATGCGTTGGGGAGTAAGTACAGCACTGTTGAGGGTGAGGGTGGGGCTGGGGAGTAAGTACAACATTGTGCTGTACTTATTCCCCAAATGACAGTGTTGTACTTACTCCCAACCCCCACCCTCAATTGAGGGTGGAATTGAGGGTGGAGGTGGGGAGTAAGTACAACACATTTGAGGGTGGGGGTGGAGAGTAAGTACAACGAGTGGGGGTGGGGAGTAAGTACAGCACTGTCATTTGAGGGTGGGGGTGCGGAGTAAGTACAACACTGTCATTTGAGGGTGGGGGTGGGGAGTAAGTACAACAACGATGGGGGTGGGGAGTAAGTACAGACTTGTCATTTGAGGGTGGGGGTGCGGAGTAAGTACAGCACTTGTCATTTGAGGGTGGGGGTGGGGAGTAAGTACAACACTGTCATTTGAGGGTGGGGTTGGGGAGTAAGTACAACAACGTGGGGAGTAAGTACAACACTTGTCATTTGAGGGTGGGGTTGGGGAGTAAGTACAAGAGTGGGGGTGGGGAGTAAGTACAACACTGTCATTTGAGGGTGGGGTTGGGGAGTAAGTACAACAATAGTGTTGTACTTACTCCCCAACCCCACCCTCAAATGCAGTGTTGTACTTACTCCCCACCCCCATCCATTTGAGGGTGGGGGTGGGGAGTAAGTACAACACGTTGTTGTACTTACTCCCCAACCCCACCCTCAAATGACAGTGTTGTACTTACTCTCCACCCCCACTGTTGTTGTACTTACTCCCCAATCCCACCCTCAAATGACAGTGCTCAACTTACTTCCCACCCCCACCCTCAACTTACTCCCCAACCCCACCGGGTGGGGGTGGGGAGTAAGTACAGCACTGTCAAATATAAGTTTTATTTTATTTAAATTAGACATTATAAATTTTCTAAAGAATTTAATTTTAAGTTTTTTTTTTATTTGAACAAAATAATGTTTCTTTATATATATTGAGGTGGTTATATCTACATTATTTTTAGTAAATAAAATAATGTTAAGTTAATAGTATATTTTAAAGTAATTAACTAAATTTAAAATAATAATCAAATATTTATTTTTTATAGTTATTTTAAATTAGAAAATTATTAATGATTAAAAGTAAAAAATAAATATAATAATCATGTATCTAACATAAAGTTTATAATCATAATAACTAAAATTAAATATAAAAATTAATATTTTAAATTTATATTTAATAATATTAGTTCAATTAGTTAAATTCTTCTACTTTCAAGGAGGATACCTAAGTCTGACTTTCATTATGAATGCATAACGACTAAGTTATTATAATAACATTATGTGATGATGATTTATTACCCATGGGTCTTCTTTCAATCACATATAACCAATTAAAAAAAAATCAAAATCACAATTGAAGTAATACACTATTACAATATCTTTAAGACTACTTTTCAAAGTATAAGTAGATGCAAAGAAATTATTATAACATAAATTTAATCCATTGCATTATAGCAAACCTTGAAACATAAAAATATACTTATCCCATATAAATCTAAATTCTAAGGCTTTAGCAATAACTCATGTGTATTTTATAGTTATTGCTTGTTGCAACTATCTTCTTAGTTGTACCATTTAGAATGAATTAGTTCTTAATAAATTTAATGTGGATAATTTTGTAGTGTAATAAACTAACACAGTTGTTGGCTTGCTTGGATTTATGGGAAGTGCTTCTATACCAATAGTTTATTTCTACCTTCTTCCAAATGTAACATATGATCTTAATAAGCATAGAATTTGAGGACTGAAATCCAATGAAATTTGGTTTCATATGTTTGTTAAACTCCTTCATCATATATGTGATTTCATTTATGATATCTTACTAGGGTTTTTTATTATCTAGCATGAGAATACCTAATTAAATTTTATAGTAGGCTACTTTTACTTGGTGGTACAAGTTATCTTGGTCATCCTTCATTTCAATTTTAAAGATGATAGGATATCCTTCTCGAGTAATTTTTGGACAATGAGGCCAAGAGCAAAGGTTGGTCACGATGACATGGTGGATGGTATGAACTACGAGGTGATAAAAGTGGAGGTGATGATTGGTTCTTTGATTTTTTAATTAAAGGTTTAAAAAATTAAATTGTTTACATTAAAAATTTGCTTTACTATTTTATGTGTTGGTACAAGAAATATTAACCATATAAATACTAGTAAATCTTTTTCCTTCTTATTTAGCACAAAATATATACATGGGCTTCAAATCCCTTTATCCACTCTTAATAACTCTATTATTAGAATTTTCTTTTAAAATAGGCATTCAATTTAAGGCCTTGAAACTATTACATGTCATTAAAAGACATGCCTTCAACCTTATCATTCATGTTACTTGAAGCTCAACCTAGCTCCAAACATAACTTTGCAAATTGCTAATCACTTCAAATAGATAAAATGCAAAATATGATATTTATTGGATATGATCTTCATCTAAAAAAGTTATGTTCTACAGTTTGTTTTACCTTTCCTTAAGGTTGCACTCAAAATTTATCTCAAAATTCTCTTATACTAAGTGAAACATAGTCTTTATAGACTCACATAGCTATTGCAAGACTCTTCTTCAACATAAAACCACTTTAAGTATCCTATGATTCTAGAACTATTGATGATACAGTCAATATAGTCACAAAAAATAAGATACAAATAAAAGTATCCTATGATCTTATCATAAAACTATAAAGATAATAAGATAAAATTGAAAAAAAGTTACGCTCTTTTTGTGTATGCTTATTTCATATTTATACATGGCTAAAAAACAATGTCTATTTTTAATAAAATATACAACTTCTAAAACTATCCATAATATGAATAATAAATTCATTAATCATAATACATCTAGATTGCATAAATGAAAGAAATAAAATAAAATAAAACCTATAGAAATATGATATAATTAAATTATTTATAATTAAAGTAGCCACATGTGGTAAGATTTATTATTTGAATACCATTCACCTATGAGTCTATGAGTGAGTACTTGAGTATCATGAATAGTCATTACTATGAAGCTAAAGCAATGTTGGTATAATAAATATGGTGGTTCAGGTGGGAGTTAAGAGATTAGTTATTGAGGGAGACTCACTAAATATTGTTAATTGCCTCAATAAAATATTGATAGAGAGTTGAAGAATAGTAGAAATAGTAACAAATACACTAAGATACCTACATGCATTAGAAGAATATCAAGTGGTACACATTTATAGATAAGGACTCTTAGAGAGGAAGATAAAAATTGATACCCATGAGATACATCCACATGTACTCCATTTAGTGGTGAAGGAGAGAGAACATTTAGGAAATCAAGCCAATGGATCAAAGTTCCAATATTTAAATTACCCATAGCAAATTTTCTTTAAGAGATTTGTAGATATGCAAGACAATTTTCTTAGGAGATCTTCATGATTTGATAGCTTGTAGCGATAAGAATTATGAGAGATGTGTCTAATGAGGGTTCTATTCTTGAGATTTGTCTAATGAGGGTTCCATTCTTGAAGATATGTGCCTGTGGATGGACCCGTTTGTTAGAGATCTACAAATATTTTTTTGTTAAGGGCTCTTTTTTAAAATTTCATTAAACTTATCTATTAAGAGATCCGTCTCTTAAAGCTTATGAATGTAATGAGATTATATTTTTTGGTTGTGTTGGAGTATGTTGCATGTTTTTATACAAAAATAAAGTAAATATATAATATAAGAATGTATTAAAAGTTTAATAGTTATGGTACAACTAAATAAAAAGAATAATAATTATCCTCTTTCAAAACCATGTTTTATCAATATCTATATAAAAAAAAATATGTATATAAAAAAATATTTTTTAATAAATTCGATTATCTAGCTTTTAAAAGATGGTATTTAGAAGGTTGCAATCTAATGCATTAAAAAATTATTACAAAATTTAAAGAATAAAAAATACTTTATCAATATAAATCAATAGATTATGAACTCCTTTATGTGAGAGCAGTATTTTTAGTTATAGCACTCCACTCACAAACAAGTGATCATTTTTGGTATCTATAGTAGTCTTATCTTCTTCTTTTTTATATACATAAGAAAGTTAATCACAACTATACTATTTTTAGTAGTTAACAACACCAATAATCTAATATTTATTAGTTTTTTTTTAAATTAAAATCTTATAAAGAAAAAATATATATATAATCGCTCAAAGACAAACAATAAAATTTTATATAATAATGTTTTCCATGAGAGTGAGATGAAGCCACTCTCATATGTTTTCTACGCTTTAGCAAAACGTGGAATATCATCCATTTATAAAATTTAAAGCTTCCTATTTTTCAAAATACTAAAATTTATTTTAAATTTATAGGTGATTAGATTGTGATCTAAACTTTTCTTTTTGGTTCGTTTGGAAGTTATTATGTTTTAGTCTTTATTATGTTTTAGTCTATCAGCTTTTATATAGTAATAAACTGTTTTTTTTTTGGTTACTTGGAAGCCATTATATTTTAGTCCATCTTTAGTTTATATCCATATACATATAAGGACAGTTTATATATATATATACATATAAGGACAGGAAAAGAAAAATAATTGACACTGACAAAACGTTCATCCTGCTACAGTGACAAAACGTTCATCCTGCTACAAAAATTTGAAAACTCAAGCCAAGCTTGAATTCATTTTTAAGTTTTGCATTTGGGCCACGGTTTTAGAAAACCCAAGGATGATTCCCTGTAGTCATTCTTATATATAAGATATTATGAAAATTCCGTCATAGTCATTGTTAGCCTGCTTCCACAAGTGAGTTCGTTAACAAAAATCAGACAAACACGTGTTCCAACAGTTCTGATTTGTGAGGGTGACGTGCGGCATCGAGCCCAGCAACGAGCACCCCAGCACTGGCCAACCCGCCGGCCCGGGCGGTAGCAGCCTGTTTTTCTTAGAGCTCAGAACATAACGAAATCCCACGTACAAGCATAGCCAGGAAAGCCCCCAGAGCAACACTTCTCTTAAGGTAGATTCCATTATTCTCTGCTCTTGTCTGTCCAGAAATGAGTTGAGATATATAAAGTCCGACATGTGTAAAGTTCAGCTACTGATGGTAAAGACTGGTTGGTTGGTTGCTGCATGCGCCAGCGTATCTAACTCCTATCACGTTCTTCCATACAAATAGAATGCCCGAAGTCTACACCAAACCTGCCAGAGAAGAAATGAGACGTGAAAACTTAGGAGACAGGATTTTTGGAATTTTTTTTTATAGTTAAGGATAAAGCATGTGGATTGATAAAAGTTTGATGGGTGAAATATTTATTAAGAAGTGCTTATCAAGAAAGTTCAAATTTTGAGGACAAGTTGCCAGTTTTAGCAAAGGTAGTAATCTTCTGAGTGTGGACTGAAATATTTACCAAAAAGAGACTTAGGTTCAAATTTTGGGGGCACGTGCCCCAAATATTCTAAATCCTTTGAGAGACAGGTGGTTGTGGTTCATCTCATACCTAGTTAACAACAACATGACAAATAAGTTTATTAGTACCAATTACTAAAAAATAATTACTGTAACTAACTCCCCTGTGTAATAAAAAATAATAATAACTAATGGTCTTCACCTTTCCTCATCTTATTAATATTAAACAAAAATTTCAAACTTGAGAAAAAATGAAAATATGTAACCATTTCCTAATATTAAAAAAAAACCAAAAATTTATTTTAAATCTACTATTCTATTCATAAAATGTAAACAACTCCCATTCAATCTAAAATTATGAGCACAGATATATACTCCACTAACTAAGAAAACATTAATATAAAATGAAACTAAAGGGAAAAAACAGTTTACCTCGTCAGAACTATTTTAAGTTTTACCCGTCTCACCTTGGAATGTTACGTCACCAACACAAGAACGTTTGGTCGAGACGTCGTATATTGTATTTGTCACTTGCCCATGTCAACGCGTGATTTTCTCCCCTGGAAAATATTTCAATGAGAAGGAGTTGTACAGTTCGTTACTATTGTTTATGCTACTTTTTATTTTTGGAAGTTAGCAGGGTGATGTGAGAGCATCCGACCTCCGTTGGTCCTGGTCTGCGCAGGTAGATTGCTTTGACTAAATAGGCTTTAGTACTCAGCTATATCTACACACGGTATTAGACTCCAACAAATCCCACTCTACTTCAGTGGATTTTAGTTGGCATGTAGTTGTACCGATATTATCTTAAATTCTATTGATGTTAGAAAGGACAATAAAGTGTTCTATAAACATTTTACTTCATTCTTTTACTTCTTATAACATCATCCCCTCTTTAAATTGTTAAATATTTTAAGTTATAAAAGTTTTAATTTCTAGTTATATTAGAATAATTTATTAAGTATAAAAAAACCAAGATTATCAACCTTCATGTGAGAGGTACATGGTCTTATTAAAAAGCAAATGAACAAAGAAAGATTTATCCAATCAAAACAATCTTATACGTCGACTGACTTATACAATACGCTTATAACTATGTCCACATGTACATTAAAAAATATAAACCTTTAATGTCTTTTTTTTTTTAATTATTTATTTAGTCACATTTCACCATCTATAAACAAGAGGAGAGTTGTATTAGGCACCCATCACTTTTACATATTAAGTTTATAATCACTAGATTGAATGTTTTAAGGTAGTTTGAAAATTTTATATGTTGAAAGGATGGTCAATAAATTAAATAATTTTGGTAAGCTTTGAGAAGTCATCGATAGAATTTTGTGTATGAAAAATTATTTAAGTTTTTTAATAAAGTTATTAAAATAATTTGATAACTTTTTTTTTTTTTACATAAATAAGGGACGATAACACTTTGATCAATAAATTAAATAACTTTGGTAAGCTTTGATAAGTTATTGATAGACTTTTGTGTATAGAAAACAACTTCAAGCTTCTTAATAAAGTTATTAAAATGATTTGATAACTTTTTTTTGTTACACAAACAAGAGAGGATGACACTTTTTTGCTACATAGGCAATAGAGGATGACTTGGCAGAAAAAACAATTTCAAAGAAAAATTGTGACATATATAGATGAGCGGTTAGCATTTTTTTATTCTTTCTAAAATTTTAGAGGAGCTCCAATTGATAATTTTTCATTGCTTTGTCTCTAGTATTGTTTGGTTATGTTAAAAAGATGTATTCTTTATTTTTTAATTTATTTTAGAAGGTAAAATATTTCTTGCAACATTCCAAAAAGGGGTAATAAAAATTTACAACATGAGTTGTATGCTCGGTTTAGAGGGATCACATTGCATTGATCAAATTAGAGCATCCATGGAGATTATTAATGAGGTATTACCATAGGTTCAAGCCTCATCATTGCATGTCGATAGCCATATAGGGATAATCTTGTGTCCTTAATGAGAGTGCACTCCTCAATTCTATATTTATTTGTACCTAGGGTTTTATGGATAGATGACAAGACCTTAGTACTTGGGAACAAGGAGGTTCAAGGTTCAAGGTTCAAAAACCATACCTATTGTTTTTAGAAAGGTATAATTTGGTTTCTCTATACACTATCCATTGACCTTAATAGACCAATGGGAATTGGTAATAGAAGATTTGTTGTTATCTTATTTAGTAAATGCTTAGTTGGTACCCCCTCAGCTACATAGTTAATGTCATATGGTAGTCTCCCATTAGTCAAAGACACATTTGTTTTATTGGGAAAAATTTAGGGTGGCATTTTATGTGGTTTTAGGGATAAATTTTGCTATAACTTATGCATATGAAAGCATCTTGAGCAATGGTTTTCAATCTCTTTGCATTTATAATTTTTTTTTTTGGTAAAAATTACATATAAGCATTTTATCTTCCTCTTCTTACTTGTTGAACTTCATAGCACTAGAGAATCATATGTGATTTCCTTGTTCCATGAAGTTCTTAAAATTTTATTATGTAAATATTTTTATTTGTCTAATATTTAGTTTGTGTTATAAACATTGCAATGTTAGTGTAACATTTTGGTGGTTAATTATTAAATTTATTAGATAGAGTAAGTTAATTTATGAATATATTCAACTTGGAGATTATATAAAAAAATTTGGCATATTAAATTTGATTCATTAATAGGAGGTATCCATTTGAAAATCAAATCAAATTTGATATAGCATCCATTTTCTATATTTGTGTGTCAATATTGGTATTATGTACTCAATAGGCAAGGTCTAAAGTCTTATTAAAGATAATTATCATAAGTTCAACCTAAACTTGAATTTAGTATGTTAAGGAACAAATTCATTCCATGTGCACTCTACCAAAATAGGAAGGCAAACATTAGAATTTACTAGATGAAGCTTGATATTTCTAATCATACAAATCAAGTAAAAATCTAATATTCATTTTTTTATTGGTTATATGGGATTGAAATGGACCCCAATTGCATTACATCATGACCACATAGTGGTATTATAACAATTTGGTAATTATGCAAATATTTCTTGGCAAGATTCAAACCTAGGTTTCCTCCTTGAAATTTGAGAAATATAACCTGTTGAGCTAATGTAATTTGATAAGGATATAATATTCATTATATTAATGTAAAATCATTTATTTACAAAAATAAGACTTTTAGAGATATTAATAAATTTAAATTCAATAAAAATTTACCAATTAATTAGATAAAAATAAATATACAATATATCATTTTCATGGAAAAGTGGATTTTGAATTATTATAAAGTTGAATAAGATAATCAAAGTCTATTTTTAGTTCAACGAGTAACAAGAGGAAGATAAAATCCTTTAAATTCTATTGATTATGAACCAATATGCTTTTACAAGTTAGGATAATGAGTTAGATATTTTAAACTCCAAGAAGGATCCATCAATTACTACATGAGAAGTATTTAATATTACCTATAGAAAAAGGTTCTATCTCATGGAACACGATCAAAATCATGTCATTCAATATTTCCTGTTATCTACAATACTAGGTCCACAACCTCTTCCTCCATGGAGGACTCTTCCTCTTACTCTTGAATAATTTGATGACTCCCCCTTTCTCTCATGGAGGCTATTTCTAATACTACTTCCTAAACCATTTTTAACATTTTTTGCAAATGTTTATTCCAAAAATTTTAGAGTTTTATCCAATTTACTTACACATGAAAATAATGATCTCGTGACTTAATATAGTGATAATTTTATCAAATATTTTATTTCTTTATTATAATTATAATTGAATTTCATTTAGTTGACAAACATTGAGTACACATTTATAAATTAATTTATCTATGATGCTCACTTATCTTACACATTTTATAAATAAAATAATTGACATTAATATGTATGCTTTGGTAAGGAGATTGCAATGTCTCCTAATATTATTTAAAAACATATATTTTTTTTCAATTTTAAAAAAGGTGCTCACATGTAGAGCATATGGATTAAAAACATAGGTCAATTGTCCTTATTCTTCATCTCTTTTATGCTTTTTATTTTATATTCTAAAAAGGCACTCTAATATTTAGAAAAAATATATCTTATTTGAATTCTATTCTATAGATATTTGTAAGTTATTAAGGTTTTATATAGATGCATCTATGACTCTTTAGTACCTCATTTTTATAAATAACTTTGGGTATGTGACTATATGCTAAAATCCTAAACTTATAGAATCAAGACACATCATGATTATCAGTTGACAATCTCTCAAGATGTTTCATACCCTAAACAACTCTAATGGAATCCCTATTGATGGTGTATGTTACACAAGTGACAATATCACCCCAAAATTTATCATCCATTCCATTGACATGAATCAAACAATATACCATCTCCATGATTATCATATTCTTCCTTTCAACCATACCATTCTACTAAAGTGTATAGTGAGTAGCCTTCTAATATGCTATCCCATGAAGAATTAAAATCATGAAAGATATTGCTTATGTAGTCACATCCCCTATATGACCTAAGATACTTAATTTAAAAAATATATATATTTTATAAAGATCTTTATATCATCCATTTTGGGATTACTATATAGCCACATGTATATAGAAAAATCAACAATAAAAAGAAGGAAGTATATTTTTTTATAAATGAAGGATGAACTCATAAGCTCACAAATATACTATTTATGATATCCAAGGGGTGAGTAGCACATGTCACTATCCCTTTTGGAAAGGTCTCCTTATGATGCTTCCAAATAAAATATCTCTTGAATGCACCACTTAGAGTATAGAAGGTTCTACTGCAATAGGTGTGAATTGAAGTGGATGAATGATAGGACACATAATGTTCTAATACGATAGGCATGAATTGAGTAGAATATAGTGGTGGTTGTAGTTGAAGAGAAATTGTGTTACAAAATTGGAAGGGATCCTCATCAGCCTAAATGTAGTGAAGATACTTTAGACAATGGTGAAGCATGGAGGGGATACATTATATGCCCTAAATCCATGGCTGTTTGAGGAGGATATTTTATTGTATTTCTTTCTCAATGATATGGTATAAAGTGGGTATTGTATTGACACCAACCTGGATTGGCAAGACGATGGAACCCACTATTTTAGACATAGAACCGTAAAATTCTCCTAGGTTAAGAGTATGAGTAGTGAGATGGGTGGATGGAATATTGAAATGTTGTAGGGGTAATAGTGGAAATGATGCTTATAGATGAGTCTGTATTGGTTAGAACACACTTGTATGTAGTGTCATTTATACAAGCCAAAATATGCATTTGAGGATCATCATCGTCCCCTTCAATAGTTGTGATCTCAAGGTCATAGAATATGATGGAAGACTACATACATGTTTGTACATTGTCAAAAAATATACAAAGGAATTAGAATCATGTGTTTTCGAATTGATTGATCGCAAGATTTCATTTAAAGACTCACGATGAGGCTATGATTGCTATAAAAGGTCATATAAGGAAAACCTAATAGGAGCTATGCAAATTTTATGAGTGAGACTACTATGAATGGTGATGACACTATGCAATATCTATAGAGGATTGCTTTTTATCGATGATGTAACTGAAGAAGTTATGATGATAGGCTAGTTTATTTGATGATTAGAATGAGTGGAATAGCGTTGATTTCATGTAGTGATATTGATCATGCCTACAAAATATTGTTAGGATGGGTCATGATATATATGATTAACCTGTTGAGATCCAGGTTGAGATTTGAAAGCATTGGGTTGCGTTTGTAGCTACCCATATTTTGGTAGAGGTTTTCTATAGATCCTAAAATTTTGATTTGAGTGTGCTAAAGGACTATTAGCATGTATAACCCCATTATCAATGATATCTTGTACTAGATGGAAACATATGTGAAAACTATTAATGCCATGTCCTTGCTATAAATGTTACTCATAAAATGCATGCTCATTATAGTTCTTGGGATTTGACCAATATGGATCCTTATTCCTTACATTTGGTAAATAAATATGACCAGCATTGTATAACTTCTTAAATATATTTGAAAATAACTCTGATAAAGGATTCCAATTACACGGTGCATGTTTTTGACACTATTGTTGATTAAAGGTTTAATTGGTTGGGGGAGAAAACCCAAATTTTTGATATCCTTGTTGATATTATTGATATTATTGATATTGTTGTGGTGGTGGATCAAGTGTTGAATTCAACATGACTCTATTGGCCTACAATGATTTTGGAGGATTTAGATTTGGATCACCTCTTCTGAATCAAGTGTTATGAGTGTAAACAGTCTTCTTGTGAAGATTAAATTTACTCTCTTTCACCCTTATATCTTTTATTATTTTTACTTGAGCAATCACATTATCAAAGGAGTACTGTTATTGTATTTGGAGTGTAGCTGATATGTGCTTGGTATAATTTTTACAAATATTTTGACTAAGTTTAGGGGTGGGATTGGAAATTTTAATTCATGGATGAATCCATGCCATCAAGTAACATATTCATTGACGAGATCATCATAAAATTATTGTAGACTATAGATATCTAGTAGAGATATTTTGTTTTTGATGTTGATAGAGAAATGCTAAAGAAATTGATTAGCTACTTTCTCAAATGTAAACAAGTTATGTTGAGGTAGGTTATTGAACCAATCGAGGGCCTGACCACTAAGAGATAAAGGAAATATGTGGAGCATGAGTGCATTGCTACCTTAAAGCAAGTGGTAAGCATATCGATAATTACGCAAGTGCTCCTAAGGATCCTCGTTATCCCTAAATTTATCAAAATTAGGTATCTCATACTTGTGAGGGTATTGATAAAGGGTCGATGATGGATGAATGAGATCATTTTAGATCTGACTGTAAGTGGGTTTTTGTGGCCCATAACCACTAGTTTGTAGCTCCATATTTTTGAGTTGTTCTCTTATGAGTTGCATTTAAATAGAGAGTGTTTGTGATGTATCAGTGTGTAGATCAATTTGTTCTACAATAGGTTGTTTAGAGTAATAATTATGAACATCAATAAAATGATGCGGTAGCAAATATGCATAATAATGAGGAGAATATTGAGTGTGATATAATGTGGGATTGATTTGATATGAATAAGAAGAAATTTGTTGTTATTATTGAAATTGTTGTTGGTAGAATTATTGTTGATGGAGTTGTTGTTGATGAAGGTGATCTTGATGGAGCTATTTTTGATGAAGTTACTCTTTATGGAGCTATTATTTATGAAGGTGGTTTTTATGGATCTATTGTTGATGAAGTTTCTCCTGATAGAGATATTGTTGATGAAGTTGTTGATATGATGGACCTATAGAAGGTTTATTTGGATTGTTAGGGGCTTGATATTGTGTTGAGAGGGCACTTGTTGATTTATCTAAGTTGGAATTTTTTGAAGATTTTGATTGGATCCCTAAACAAGTGCACAACATGGATATGGAATATAGTCTTTATTGACCTATTGAATAGGTTCTTGGACCAATACATGTTTATATGTGTAAGGCCACTCATATTGATATGGAAGGAGAGGATGAAAAATGATGTTGTAGGTACAATTTATGTCCATGTTGGTGGTGAAGTGAAGAAGCTAATTTGACCTAAAGGTGGTATGGAAGTGGATGTAGAAATTTGATATGAGAGATAAGTGGTGTAGACACTTGCCTAAGAAGATGCAAGAATATGATGCTGATGATGTTGAGCATAAGTTTATGGATAAGAAGACTAGGTAGGAGGATTTTGGAAAAGTTAAGAAATTTGAGAATGGGTTGGTATTTGTGTATAACCATAATAAGAAGGGGCATGTGTGCTAGTGGGATGCAAAATTTAGAGAAGAATATCAGATTAAGAGGGAGTGATGTTAAGAAAATTAGCTTCAAGTGGTGGATTTATGGAATAGATTGAATAAGGTGGTAGTGGCAAGATGGAATGAGAAGGAGCATAGAGGTATGTATCAAATAAGAGATCAGAATTGGTGAATGTGAATGAAAGAGGAGCTTGAGTATGTTGTTGTGAAGAGGAAGGCACGGTTGAAGAAGAAGCCCCCTGAGTGTTAGGGAGGTTTCTTAATGAGTATGGAACATATTTTCTTCATCCTCCAAGAGGTGTTATGATGGTCATTATATAAATGAACATGAGGGATGGGAAGAGAGAGATGAATGATCTTCATCATAGGCGACTTCTAGTTCAAAGTTCCCAAGTAAAAATTAAATGATCCCCAAAAAAGAAACCACTTCATGAGTTTATGTTAGAATAAGAGAATATTCTCTTAAGTTCCACTAGGATAGACACTTGAGTTTCCACTCCTCCATGTGTCAGGATAACTCTCAGTGGTGTCTTCATAAGGTCTTATGAGTTGTTGTAATCCAATGGCTCTAAATGATTAACTTTGTTATTTATACAGAGTTGATCCTTGGAATAAATAAATAAGTTCCACTCTTTTCTTCATATTTTGTGTAATGCTTTGCATATCTATAATTGTGAAATTCTAACATGGTACCAGATCAGGATAGATTTTGCTATCATTCACTTTTGAAGGTTCTAGGATCTGGTTCTTTTTTTTAGCTTTGGATTTTTTTGACTATCTTTCTTCATATATGTTGTAGTCATTTTATCCATATTTTTTCAGCAAAATATTTTATAATATATGTATTTTTTTTTAAAGCTAATTTAGAACTCGAGGGATTTATTTTTTGAAATTTTATGCGCTCTTTATTTACTCTTTCCAGAGCTTACATTTAGTAATTTCTAGAGGAAGATCCTTATTTTTTATTTTTTGAAAATATCAAACCTCATTTTTAAATGAAAGAAATCAATAATTAGATATATCGTTGCATAATATTTTGGCCCAATCATTTTTGGAACTGCATATTTTTTGTGGCTCCAAACCATTTCGCGCTAGCCCTTAATACGTGGCTTCCCCTAAATTTAAGCTTGGTGTATATTTTTTAAAACAACTACATATTTATTTCTAACCTTTTCTTTGAATCATTTTTTATCTCTAACCAAATTTGAAGATTTTAAAACAACATCAAGTGTGTTTCTAAAATGTAAAAGCTTGGCGCGCGACCCGCGATGTGGCTCTTGGAGACCTCCACGTCTCTCTTGGCTCCGTTGCATCATATCTTATCACTAGATGAAAGCATATCTGGAACTGGTATCTTCTCCATTTATACTCTTCACCATAAAGGAGATTCAGACTTGTTTTGCTATTTTCTTCATCTCTGGTTCAAGTATCTAATTCCGTGATTCATCTAAGTTTAAGCATTCTTTTTTCTAGCGTGTTTTGCAGGAGATTTTTAGAGGCTTATAACGTGTTCTATAGGAGAGTTTTTTTTAGGCTGATTCTATTTTTTTCTCATGTGTTCTATAGGACAATTTTTAGAGGTATATAACGTGTTCTACATGAGGTTTTTTAGAGGAAACGCTCATCTATATTGCTCCCCTCGGTGGCCCTTCCGATCTCTCGCCTAAGACACCAGAGATATAAAAAAAATATTATTTTTAGTAATTTTTTTAATATTTTTATTCTCTAGATATTTAAACCCTGTCTACGCAGGTGGCGTCTCATGGCGTCCTTGGAATATCCCTCCTGCTATTTGCCTCTAGTGGTGGACATCTTCCTCTTACACACAGTCAATATCTACACAAAGATAAAATTTGTTATTTAAAGCTCTCTAGTTTCTTTAATATTTTCTCTGTAGGTGTTCTCATCGATTACTCAACGTCCTTGGACCATCCTTTGAAAAATAGAGACCTCCTTTCTGCTATTTGTCTCTACCTGGTTTGACCCAACGCCACATTAAGGAAAGGAGCTCTTGGCTTTTGATTTTTTTTGGATGCATTATTTTCTCAGAGTCATGGGGCTTTATTTAAATCCTCATTCTTTTATTTTGTAAAGGTTAAATACACTTCTATTTCGAAGTATAAATTTGACTCCTTCTCAAAGCCTTTTCATCTTTTTTTAAAAGAGGGGCCCTTTCATAAGTCGTAGTCATATTGTAACCATAATATAAAAGATTTTTTTTGGGGGGGTTTTATGTGCAAAATAATGCACATTTGTGTCTCTTGAAGGGGTGCATATTTTTATCTATCTTTTCCTCAAGGTTAATTATTTTAGATATTTAATTTAATAGAGGTGTAATGATTGCAATTTTAAATTTTTTATTTTCTATGCTTACACTCTCTAATTAATAAATTACACCTATGTTGTTTATCATTATTTGAGGAAAATTTACCTTCTATTTATCTTCTTATAATATTGTTATTGTTTAATTAATAATTTTCCAAAGGAGTTTTAGTTATTTTTTAAATTTCTCATATATTATTTCTTCTCCTATATTATTATTAATTAATTCAAATAAAATTTAAAAAAATGAATATCTCACCGTTTCTTCTTCTCTAAAGGTGTTATTAAAATTCTATTATAGAATTCTGATCATATTTAAACATTAATGTGTTAATCTCTTCACTTTAAACACGTTATTTTTTCTAAATATTTCCTAAACATAAAAGTTTAAATCTTCTTCCTTAAAATATATTTACCTACGTTCCATGTATCATTACCACTAAAAACGTATAGTTTCCCTCACGTAAGGGCGGGTTTTTGGAGGTACTTCAGTATAAAGTCCTAGCATATATTTTTCATTCATCCATTTTTTTTTTTTGGATATCTCTCTCACTTATAGTTTCCCTCTAGTAAGGGCAAGTTTTCAGAAAATCCAAAATTATAAACTGGTTGAACTCTCTGTATTTCAAGCCTACAACACTAAAAGCACGAGGATACGGAAGCAAAAAGGAAAGCAAATATGCGATGCAAACCGAACTAAACTCGACGCAAAATCCTAGGAATTGAAAGTGCTTGAAAAGGGGGAAAGCATGAACGAATCGAAAACTTAAACTCAAGCCAATAAATAAGACAACCCTTTTTATTGATATGTTTTAGAACTCGGTTACAATTCGCCTCCTCCCTTTTCAGGGGCTAGGAGCGTTTAAGTATGCGTTCTTGTTACATCCATGGATGCCCTTCCTTCTTTCGCGTGCCCACATGTAAAATGGGTGGACCAAATGTCACCGCCACTTGCATTGATGAGTCTTGACTCCTTGCTGCTCCTCCAATGTCTAGACCCTACGTTCAAAGGAACAAGAAACGGTCAGTAGCACCTGCGGATAAAACAAAGCATGCAATCCCCAAGCCTACGATAAGTGAATGAGAAAAATGAATTAAACTATGACTAAAATGAATCCAAATGCTCTAAAAATTTGATAGGGGCATCAAGACATCACCAGGAGGGCACTGCAAAAATAACAGTTAGGAAATTCCTCGCCGATTTGAATTCGCTTCGGGGAGGGACGAATTTACCTGCAACAAAATGCCGAAAAGGTACTGTCCCAAATGTCCTGCCTAGGAAGCTCCAAAAGACCTGCAAACTTGGGGTTAGCTAATTGGGGGTATTTTGGGAAGACCCAGATGGTCATATTTTCCCAATTTGGCCTCCATCAATGGGAATTTTATGATGCTACCTACAGGTTAGTAAAAGCGAACGAAGATAGAAACATGATCAAAATTGTTCAAAACGAGACGAAATTTAAATGACAACCTATCTAAGCATCATAGAATTGAATGCAAAAATGGAAGAAAGAAAGTCTACCATAGATTTCCCATCGCTCCTAAGAGGGGCGATTAGGACTGTAGTAGTGTGGGAGGGGGCGCCCATGGGGCAGGCCGCCCATCGTTTGAGGCCTGATTTCGGCACCAATCCACTTGGGATGGGTCCAAAATCTCTTGTGGGGTGTTGTCGACAAATTGGGTGGGATATTGTGGTCAAATGTTGGGTTTTAGGCTCAAGATTCATCCTTCCAATGGTCACCCAATGAACTCCTCTCTAAAAGAGATCACGGATGTGAAAGGCACAAATCAACTAGGGGCATATGGGGAAGTAAAACGGCAGCACTTCGTTGCTCAAAAATGCTCCTTCTCTCCTTGTCTTTTGGGGTGAGGAAACTCACCAATTTATAGACCTGGAGGTCTCTTGAATTGGGCATGCAGAGGCGCCACTTGGCAATCATGCCTTCCCAGGAGGAAGGAGATTCCTCCCTGAATAGGGACTTCATGACTGCCCTTGTAATAGCCTCTAACGCTCGAAAACGCTCACCCACACTCCCATGCAATGAAGGAAGCGTTAAGTGGCGGATCTGAGCTGCCATTTGTCAAGATTTGACTTTTTGCCCGTCAAACCTGCAATTCGCCCCACCCTGGAGCGAATTATGAATTCATCCCTGGGTGGAGCGAATCCCAGTTTGAATTCGTCCCTGGGTGGAACGGATATTGAGCAAAGTGCCTGAAGGTGCCAAAATGATTTCTGACCTTCCAAAACTATTGTGAGAGTGGTTAGGACCACTTTTTTAACCTCTGGGGGCTGCCCTTGGGGTTGTGTGTGTCAATGCGATCAGTGTTTGCAGTCACATAATCGGATTGGTGTTGTTTTGGTGTCTATAGATGCCCCTTTTTGGGATGCGTTGTGCAAGGCACAACGTCGAGCAAAAAATAGATAACCAAAGCACTAATGATTAGGGTTTCTTAGTAACCTAACCAACTTTTGATGCCCCAAGTATGAAAAGGGCATGCATTCTTGAATCCTTGCTTCTGACGAGCGAAGGAACTCAATTCAAGTGTTAACATTTTTTGGTGAGGTGTTACTTGAGCTTGGACATTGATCAGTCATGAATAGGCAAAGGGCACAACCTTTTGTCTGTGGGAACCTTGAGTTCATGATTCACGAATGCCAAGTGATTGATCAGCTTGTGATTATTGCTTGTTTACTGCCCCAAGCAAGAGCATGATTGTCTTTGCCAATGATTCTTTGAATGCATGTTGTTTCCATGATTGGGTGTGTATTTGTTGATTGGTGACTAAGTGTGACTACCCCCTCAAGCGACGAATCGATGAGGGAATGACCAACATGAGAAAAGCGACGAGTCGCTTGACCCAAGATGACTTGTGTAAGGGTGCCTTCAGATGTTTTAGCGTTAAATGTGTGTGCAGTTTTCTGACATTTAGACCTATTTTTGGTGGGTGCTAACCCTTTTGGTGACGCTTTTTGGAGCTGAAATTGTCAAAAATCCATCTTCCCGTGGAGCGGTCTGGCCATGGTGGCCTTCTTAGGGAGTAGGATGGTGACAATTTGTAACCCCAACATCTATTTTGGATGCCAAGAATGTCAGGCGTGAAGGCGCCTTCGTTCGGCAACTCTATTGCTATTTTTGGTTGGGTTTTGACCCTTTTGGTGATGTCGTTTGGGGATGAAATTCTCGAAGATCCGTCTTCCCGTGGAGCGGTCCGGCTATGGTAGCATTCTTAGGGAGTAGGATAGTGAGGATTTGTGACCCCGACATCTATTTTGCATGCCCGGAATGTCAAGTGCAAAAGCACTCTCATTGGACAGTTTTATTGCTGTTTTTGGTGTATTTTTGTGCATTTTTTTTGCTATTTTTGAAATGTTTGCTCTGTATTCGTCCCTGGGTGGGACGAATTCTTGTTGAGCATTCATTCCAGGGTGGTATGAGCACTAACCAGAGCGCTCGTCCCATGGAGGAACGATTACAGGCTCAAAAAGCCTATTTAAAGGCCAAAACTAGGTTTTGGGCTCATTTGCACTTGTTTTTTCTGGCGATTTGGAGCTCTGAGGAGGAGGAGGTCAATTCTGCGAAGTGAAGCGCTGCCAAATTTTTCTGCCACCATGAGTGCACGAACCGGATCGAGCGGCGGAGCCGAAGCGAGACCAGTAAGTGAACTCCCTCTTTATTAGTTTCTTGTATTACAGTTTTAAAACCGCAAGTTATTTTTTGCTTCTTTTTTGTATTTTGTTTTTCAAATGTAAAAATGAAAAAACCTTAGTGAAATGAATGTGTTTATTTGTTTTGGTATGGCTTCATTAAAACGTAGGTTGAAATCCTAGTGGAAACCATGTTTGTTTGTGTTCATTTTTTTTTTTGTAAACTAACAGAAACCCTAGGCTAACAAAAATCGAAACTTAGCTAAAAAACGTGGGCTAACTCTAGTTAAACAAAGATCAAAACTGAGTTTAAAAACTTATGGTAAAATTGAGCTTAAAAACTTAGTGTTAAACGTAGTTTTGTGGTAAAAACTTCGCTCAACCTTAGTCGTTTTTGTTGTTCTTGTTTGATTTATCAATGTAAAGTTAAAAACCCTAGATTGACAAACTAAGTTTGTAAGTTTTGATTTTTTTGTTTTAATTTATCAATTTGAGAGTATAAGACCCTAGGTTGACAAATTAATTTTGTAATTTTTGAATTTTTTTTTGTTTTAATTTATCAATTTGAGAGTATAAAACCCTAGGTTGACAAATTAAGTTTGTTTTTCTTTTATACTATTTGTAGATGTACACTTTTTTTTTTATGATTTTAATGTGTTTATTTTGTTTTCTTTTGCAGGTTGTGAAGAGCCGGTATCGTGTGCCTACTATTTTCGCTGAAGCACGGGAGGCGCTAGCTGTGGCTGACTGGGAGTGGCTTGACGCCCTTGGGCTCAAGCAGGTGACTCGACTGGAGCCAGTGATTGGGGATCGGGCCTACCTGACGGCCCTGATCAACTTGTGGGATCCCTGGACTAATACTTTCCATCTCCCAACAGGGGAGATGACAGTCACTTTGGAGGATGTCTATCGGATTCTTTGGATTCCAATAGATGGACTGCCGATCAGGACGACGCCACGGGATCAGCGGATAGCAGTGCTGACACGCTGCTTCGGGCACGGGGAGGAGGTGGGGGTGGATGGTCCGATGGAGAGGGCAGAGGTCGACTGCCAGATTGGCAGGATTCTAGTTCGATGGTGGCTGGAGAAGGGGGTGTTGGGAGTGAGGCACACAGTACTCATGGGCCTCATTTCCAACATGCTGCTACCTAACTCGTCAGGCACGAGGTTCCCATGGAACCTGCTAGATGTGGTCTGTCGGTTGGTGGAGTGTTCGACGCATGAGCCCTTGATCATGAGATGGGGATAGATGTTGCTGGCATAGCTCTATGGTGAGCTATATGAGGTCCGATTCCAGATGCAGAAGGGGATCAGCTACAGCTATCTATTGTAGAGTTGGGCTTGGCAGCACATAGTGGTGCAAAGACCAGTGGGGTTACCGTGGATGACGCGGGCGGAGATGGTGGATAAGGATATAGGTTACGTGGCTCTGTGGCGGTGGTCTAAGGAGCAGGGACAGAGTCGGCGGTGGGCAGGTGTCGTAGGGCACTATGTCGATGCCTTCGCTCGGCTTGCTCTAGGGGAGGTGTTATGGCACCCCTATCGGGACTGTCCAGCCTGGTCGGAGGCTGGAGAGTGGCTCCGACAGGTACGTAGGGAGCGATGGCTGATTGGGCAACATGGGACTAAGCAGGAGTTCTTCCCGTACAACCGGGTGACATGATAGTTTGGGGTGTGCCAGGGGTTTCCTGGTGAGCCCATGGTCTATCGACATCGGGGGGATGAGAGGACTCTGGACCGGCCGGTCATCACGCCATTGGGTGAGGATTCAAACGCGGTGATTGACATCCCAGACGTGGATGATGTCGGGACTACCATAGAGTATGATCAATGGTGGATACTATGGCGATGGTAGGGAGAGGGGCCACTAGGAGGTGCGGAGGTAGCAGCAGCAGGCGGGGAGGGTGCCGAGGCACCAAGAGATGATTGGGGAGCTCCGCTAGAGGATGCAGACATGGTGGAGGTAGATGATGTGGGTGCGGATTTTGGTGTTCCACATCAGTCAGAGATACAGGATGCCCCGGAGCAGTGGGAGCCAGAGCAGGCTATAGTCCCAAATTCACCTATGCACCAGGCAGTGGCGAAGGACACGGAGGTAGGGGTTCACATTGAGAATGCACGATTGGCAGGGCTATTGGAGGTGAGATGAGGAGCTGGGGGAGGCTCTACAAGAGAGAGATCTCTTATGGGCTCAACTAGTAGAGCAGGAGAATGCATGGGCTACGCATCATCGATAGGAGGGGGATACCGATGCTGCACGGGAGAGGGATCTCCTACGGACACAGCTGGCGCAGCGCGATGATGTAGTAGCGATGTACCATTGGTGGGAGGCAGAGTGGTGTCGGCATCAGATGGATTTAGAGGGAGAGATCATCCACCTCGGGGGAGGTACCTGAGCCCTCTAGAGGTGGCTCTTCATGCCGGACGAGGGGCAGTGATACTAAGCAGTCAACATCATCTCATCATAGGTGATTGGATGAGGGAGGGGGGAGTAGGCATGATGCGGGGGCTAGCAGTAGCCACCCTGAGGGGTCCCATAGGACCCACACCACGGGGGGTAGTTCCCGTCACACCGATCCTGCGTGATCATGGTGGCCGACGCCTTAGGCTTTGGGGATTTTTGATCCTTTGGATTTTGTTGCGGGGTCATAAGACCGGTTCATTGTAGCCTGCGGGCATTTTTGATGATATATACAGATGACTTTATTTTATTTATGCACATGTCATGATTGGATGTTATGCATGATGATTGATGAATATGGATGTATGCATGTTAAGTTATATTGATGGATGCATATGTTTTGATGAAATGCAAATGTTTTTTTTTTTAATTTATATGATATGCAAATGGAATGGATGAATTGAATTTGTGATTTTTGGTGGTCGCACCATAGACTGTTCAGAATTTATGGCTTTTTGTGCTGGGTGATTGTTGTGTGACTTGACTTTCTTTATGTATACATGCTATTTTTTTTGTATTTTTTGATGGCAATGCAAGGATGAAAGACATAGTTGGTTTAGAAGGTATGTTAGGGTTTTCTAAGACTCATATGTTTTAACTATCTAGCCATGACTGTACTTTTATCTTACAAGACTTTTTAACAAGGTATGAATTAGACTTGTTTTTGACCAAGTTATTTCACATCCTTGTGTGCAATTGAGTTCATTTATGTGGTGTTTGTCAGGATACCGCGAGTGCCAGATAGGCTATCAACCAAACCTGTATCGAGGATCACCTGATTAGCTCCACTAACTCCTTTGTTGTATTTAGTCGGATTAATCTGCGGTGCTATCGTAGGAGACCATAAGCTAGCTCATCCACATGCAAACATTGATCTGCACACAAGTTAATGTGACAGATATATCGTCATGCGGGAGGTTTACCACCAGTGATCGATAGGCTATCAACCAAACCGATGCGAGGTTTGCCTCATGACCCGTCTGAATGCTGAGAGTTATAGGGATTCAAGTTCGACTCCCTTCTTTTCTTCAATTGTATTGGGATACTTGCTCTTTTATAGTGATAAAAATCACTATTTATTTTTTTCAAGGGACTTGACTATGGAGTGATAAGAATCACTATTTTATGTGCTTTTCTTGATGTATGCACTGTGGTTGTGATGTCAAAAATTGTGGAGTTTTGACTTTTGCAAATTTGTGATGTTTTGCAACTTTTTTTTTTGAGAACTTGGGATCCTTGGAGAATTGGGTAGGGAAGATGCTTGTCCTTTTGCCAACTCTCAGCATTCTTTGGGCCTTTCGCATAGGGGGATGAGTAAGATAACCTTTTCGCTTATGGTGATCTGGATTGCTTTGCAGGTTTCATCTTTCATTCACACAACTTGGGAATATTTATGTGTTTTAATTTGTGTTGGGATGCTACGTAACAAGGTGTGATCCAAGTAGAACTCTACCTTTGTAAAATATGTTTGACTTGGTACAGTACGTGGCTAGAAAGCTAATGACGACTGAAAGACGAAAACTCTTGATACATTAGAAGACCACCGACTATGGTATGGTAAAAAGAAGTGAATGGCATTTATTTTTGATGGACTGTTTACAAAAGTGGAGGAATGTGGAACAAGATGGATTGGTGGAGTACTTACAGTCTATGGTGCCTTTGACCTGTATGACCACAAATATGCAATGTATGGATGTGATGCTTAATGCAGCTATATATATATTTTTGTGTTTTTTATGGAATGATTTTTGTGAGTATGAAGATGAGATGCAAAAAGAGCTCTTTATTTTTGTTATGACGGTGAGTATGTATGGAAATGAGATGCAAATTTTTGTTATTTTTGATGATTTTATTATTTTTTAATTTTCTTATTTTTGACCAAGCGATTGTGGGAATCCTTGGAGCTTTTTGGTTTGACCAAAGGGGTAATGGGTGCCTTTGGGGCATTTAGGGTTGACCAAGCGATTACGGGAATCCTTGGAGCGTTTTGGGATTGACCAAGCGATTGCGAGAATCCTTGGAGCATTTTGGGATTGACCAAGTGATTATGGGAATCCTTGGAGATTTTGGGCTATGGCTATTCTAAACATGGAATGGCTACAAATGACTGATGTTCAAGGGTTCTAGTTCCTTGATTTCATCAAGAGAGGCTAGCCGGTATGTTCCAGGTCCTATTTTACTGTCAATTACATAGGGACCTAACCAGTTTGCCGTGAACTTGTCCCTTAGATGGGACGACAAACTAGAGTTCTGTTGGTTCTCTTTCAAGACCAAGTCACCAACCTGAAAGTCCCTCGGATGAACTTTCATGTTGTATGCTTTCTTAAGTCGCTCTTGATAGATACGTAAATGCTCAAAAGCATTAACGTGTCATTCATCAAACAATGAAAGCTGGTCTAACTGGGCCTACCACGCAGTGTCATCATCGATGAACTCTTGCATTGATATGCGCAGGGAAGGAATTTCCAACTCAAGAGGCATGACAACCTCAGAGCCATACATGAGTGAAAATGGAGTTGCCCTAGTGGGCGTCCGAATGCTGGTGCGATAATCCCACAGGGCAAGTGGGATCTAGATGTGCCAATCCTTATGACTATCTGCGACTATCTTGATATTCTCACGATGACACTAAGAGGGGGGGTGAATCAGTGTAGCTATTTAAATTCAGATCTATAACTATTTTAAAACTTAAGTAGGGAGAACTTAAAAATAGATAAATCTACTAAACAAGAGAGCATTCCACAACACATGATTTAACGAGGTTCACTAGTTTTGGCTACTCCTCAAAAATTAGACTGCTTGGACTCCCATCCAAATCCAGCCTTTGCAAAGCACCAACTTTACAACCAATTTTCCAGCACCCATAGGAAGGAGCACCAACCCCTTATTTATCTGTAGCAATAAAAAGGAGCACCAACCCCCTAATGCCAAGCACCAACTTGGACTTCAGTTCTGAATTGTTTTAATGACA
Organism: Wollemia nobilis; assembly: GCA_028583015.1. Lineage (NCBI taxonomy): Eukaryota > Viridiplantae > Streptophyta > Pinopsida > Araucariales > Araucariaceae > Wollemia > Wollemia nobilis. The sequence goes on from JAQPPZ010001125.1 coordinate 13,535,235, forward strand.
TAAAAATGCCTTCTCTTCTACAAGACCCTCACTGGTCTAATGCCCATTAACCAGAACTGCATATACTTACAACTCTGTTATATTCTTCTCTTTAAGCACTGCTATTATCTCTTACAACACTCTCTTCTCTCTTCTTTTTTGTATGTTTCAGCACTATATCCCATTGCAGAGCTCAACCCTAACCCTAACTTTTTGTATACGAAAAACATTCTTTAGCTCAACCCTAACCCTAACTTACTATACATGAAAACATTCTTTCAACTCTGCTTACTGTGTTCTGACAGCCTTCTATGCACTCTAACAGCCTTCTCTGCTCATTTCAGCGCTTTGATAGAATATTCGTCGTTCTGACAGATTTACCTTCTGATTTATGGCTCTGACCTTCTTATCTATTCATTTACGACTCTGACCTTCTTATCTATGTATTTACAACTCTGACCTTCTTATCTATTCATTTACGGCTCTGACAGCCTTTTCTATTCTCTTACAGCTTATGATAGTAGAACTGCCGCTCTGATAGCCTTTTTGTCTTCTTCTCGGCCTACATGTGCAAAAACACATGTCGCGATATCGCTACACTTTTTGCCTTTGTACACTCTACTTGGATTGCACTAGCGAAAACAAGACATGTCACTAAATCGTGACACTTTTTGCTTCCTTGCACTCTTCTTGGCATGCACCAATGAAAACATGACATGTCGCAAAATCATGACACTTTTCGCTTTCTTAACCTCTTCTCGGCTTGCACCCACGAAAATAGAACATGTCGTGAAATCGTGACACTTTCGTTGCCTTGAGCTCTTCTCTGTCTTTCGCCCGCGAAAACGGAACATGTCGTGAAATCGTGACATCTTCGCTGCCTTGTCCCTTTCTCTGCCTTTCGCCCACGAAAACGGAACATGTCGCGAAATCGTGACATCTTTTTGCCTTAGCGCTTTTCTTTGCCTTTTGCCCGCGAAAATGGAACATGTCGCAAAATCACGACATCTTTTTGCCTTAGCGCTTTTCTTTGCCTTTCGCCCATGAAAACGGAACATGTCGCGAAATCGTGACATCTTTTTGCCTTAGCGCTTTTCTTTGCCTTTCGCCCGCGAAAACGGAACATGTCGCGAAATTGTGACATATTTTTTCCTTAGCACTTTTCTTTGCCTTTCGCCCGCGAAAACGGAAGATGTCGCGAAATCGTGACATCTTTTTCTCTCTTCTCTTTCTCTTCGCTTTGGACCGCGAAAATGCAACATGTCGTGAAATCGTGACATCTTTTTCTCTCTCCTCTTTCCTTCACTTTGGACCGCGAAAATGAAACATGTCGCAAAATTGTGACACTTTTTCTCCTTAGCGCTTTTCTTCTCATCGGATCGTGAAAACCCGACATGTCGTGAAATCGTGACACTTTTTCTCCTTAGCGCTTCCTCTTGCAAATTATCATGAAATCGTGACACTTTTATTTGCAAGCTTCTTCTCCTCGAACATGTCACGAAATCGCGACAATTTTCTTTGCTTGCGCCTTCTCTCCAAACATGTCACGAAATCGCGACAGTTTTCTTTGCTTGCGCTTCTTCTTCGAACATGTCGCGAAATCGCGACAGTTTTCTTACTTGCCTTCTTTGCTTCCAATATGTCGCGAAATTGCGACAGTTTTTCCACTTGGCTTTTTCTCTGCCAACATGTCGCGAAATCACGACAGTTTTTCTTACACTTTCTCTCTCCTCAAACATGTCGCGAAATCACGACAGTTTTGCCAGCATTTTCTCTCTCCTTCGATATGTCGCAAAATCGTGACAATATTTTTACTTGGCTTCTTTTCTTCAACATGTCACGAAATCATGAAAGTTTTTCTCTCTGCCTTCTTTCTTCTCAACCTATCACGATATCGTAGCAGAAAACATGTCGTGATATCGCGACAGTTTTCTTACTTGTTTTTTTCTTTGATTCTTTGAATCTGGGTCACTTCTGTCTTCTTGGAAATTCACTGTACAAGCTCTGACTGACCTCTGAACTCCTGTCCACTGCATCAACTGATCAACCTGACTGTGTTGACAACAATGACAATACTTTTTATGCACCTTACTCAACATATCTTTTTGAGGATGGCAACTAGCATTTTGTTTGATGCCTCTGCTTGCCCATTTGCCTGCGGATAATAGGGTGTCGAAAAACTGTGCTAAATTTTGTACTTTGTGGTCAAAGCACGCACGTCTTTGTTCTTGAATGACATCCCATTATCCGAAATTATCTTGGATGGAATACCAAAATGACATATGATGTTGTGCAAAATGAACTCCACAATGAGGGGTCCTGTTGTAGAGGTAAGCAGAACCGCTTCCACCCACTTGGTGAAATACTCTGTGGCTATTATGATAAATGTGTGATGACCTGATGATGCAGGGGAGATCTTATCGATTAGATCGAGGCCCCACTACGAAAATGGCCAAGCTAATTGGATCGGTTGCAAGGCCTGGGAAGGTATGTGTGTCAAATTAGCATGGTGTTGACATTTCACGTACTTCCTTATATATGCGCAACAATATCGCTCTAAAGATGGTCAATAATAGCCCATGCAGAGAATGTGCTTCGCGATGGCCATACCACTAAAGTGGCCACCGCACGTACCATCATGCGCTTGGGTGATTTCCCAAGTGGACTCCTGCTGGTCCAAGCAACGAAGGATGATTCCTTCGTAGCTGTGATGGTACAAAATGTCTCCTAACAAGACATACTTTGCCACTTTCTGCTTGAATGCTCATTTTGCAGCATGCATCAATCCAAGCAGGAGATTACCTAACTTGAGGTAGTCCATTATGGGTGAATACCAATCCTACTGATCAGAAGCCTCGACGGTATGAACAGCCAATCCCTCTTGAAGTTCATCCCTAACAAAAGCTGACCGAGAAAGAACTTGCAAGAATAGCGTTGTGTTACTATTAAGGGGAGTAGGGGAGAACAATGACCCCAGTTGGCTTGGTTCAGACAATAGTGGATTCGAGAGAACTTATCCGAGGATGGTTCAATTTGGATCAAGTGGATTCTTGGCATCAAGTCAGGGCTTGCGCGCTCCATCATGGATTGCGATAGCATTTTGACTTGAATGGTTGTCATATCACCAGAAATGTCTTGTAGGATTAATGACCCCAAGGAGGCCATAGTGTTCGTAAAACGATTCGATGACCGAGGGAGTGCCTCAATGTCGTACCATTCAAGATTTTCCAGGAATTTGTCCATAAGGGCTTTGTAGGCCTACAGAACTAGGCATTTACATTGGAATACCCCTTTGACTTGGTTGACAATTAACAGCGAATCACCAAAGATATTCAATTGTTTAATGTTCATGGTGATTGCTATCTAAAGACCTATGAGCAAGGCTTCGTACTCTGCATTGTTTTTGGTGCATGGGAAATTTAATTTAAATGACAGAGGCATTGGAGTGCCTTGCGGTGTGAAGAATACTATTCCTGCGCCACCGCCTTGCTCACATTTAGAACCATCAAAAAATAGGGTTATGTCGGCCTGTGACTCAGGCTCATCAGAATCTAGCGGTTCTGAGACATGGAAGATCCCATCATCGGGTAGTTCTATGACCAGAGGCTGATCATCATCGAGGGGAGCCTTTGCTAGTTGATCACCTATGACCTGACCTTTTATGGATTTCTGTCCAATAAACTCTATGTCAAATTCTGTCAACAACATGATCCATTTCATCGTGCGACTACTATGATAAGTACGACTCATCATGTATCGTAATGGATTATCCTTAGACACAACATACGTCTTGTTGCTCAACATGTAATGGCACAACTTTTTGGTAGCAAACACCACTGCCAAGCAGAGTTTCTCAACATATGCATAGTTAAGTTCATAACTGACCGTGGTGCGGCTAAGATAGTAAGTAGCCTGTTCTTTGTGAAGTTCATTTTTCTAGGCTAGCATGGCACCCAGTGCCACCTCAGTAGCTGAGATGTATAGGTGGAACGACACTCCAGGTCTAGGTGGTGCCAATACTGGTGGCGACGCCAAGTATTATTTAATGTCATCGAAGGCTGACTGGCACTCCTCATCCCAGTGAAATGCTACCCCTTTGTGCAACAATTTGTTCATGGGTCAACACTTGTCAGATAGCTACGCTATGAAGTGCTTGATCGTCGCAATCTTTCCCTGCAGGCTTCTGAGCTGCTTAATGGTAGTTGGGGGAAGCATTGCAAGGACTTCTTGGGATTCAGTCTGACTTTATGCTCCATGAGGTGATCAAGGATCTTGCTTAAGTCATTGAGATGATCTGGGCACAAAAGAGATTTGGCCAACAAATCATCCATGTAATCTTCCAAAGTCTTGTGCATGTAATCATGGAAGATGTATGTCATGGCATGTTGGTAGGTGGCACTAGTGTTTTTAAAGCCAAAGGGCATGACCTTATAACAAAATGCTCCCCAAGGAATTATGAACGCCGTTTTTAGTTGGTCCTCGAGATTGATACAAATCTGATTGCATCTCGAGAAACCATCCATGAGGGAAAGCATTTCATGACCCGCTATAGCGTCTACCAATGCGTCGATGCTCGGCAAGGGAAAATCATCTTTAGGGCTCACTTTGTTTAGATCTTGAAAATCAGTGCATATGCGAATCCTCCCGTTAGGCTTTTTGACGGGCACCATGTTGGACAACCATGGTGGATAGTCCACGCAGATGACAAACTATGCATCCAACAACTTTTGCAATTCATCTTTGACCATTAAGGCCATTAGTTTTTGCTTAACTGGCTTGACTGTCAGATCAAGCATTAGGTTATTCGTGACTAGCTACAGATCTAGTCTTGGCATGTCTTTGTATGACCATGCAAAAACCTCCTTATTCTCTTTGAGAAGGGCAATGTATTCGGCTTGCTCTTCGATGGATAAACTTATCCTAGCTTGATGATCTGTGGATCCATTGGGTCTGAGCCGATGTCTACGTCAGTCATCTCCTCGATCGACATGTGGGATCCATCCTCCAACTGGTGTGGAGTTGGGATCAAATGGATATCATTTGCTGAGTTAAGATCATCGTTAGGAACCTTGGGTTCTTCTTCAGCATGGAAGATATCCTGAGTTGGCCTAGGGGTAAAATGAAGCATTTCACCGAAAGGCCAGTACTCGGATGGGGATGGAGGTGAATTAACGTGATCCTAGTCTATGGCATCTATGTCTAGAAACGATGACTGTGTTGGATCGGTCGGATTGTGGATGGAGGTGGTTAAGTCAATGGAGATCATGTTGATGGAATGATTTTGGTATCCATTACCATAGGTGTGGTTACTCGAACATTCTGGATGTTCGCTATGCTTGGGATCTGGTTCTAGAGGGACTGACATGAATGGATCGGCCCTATGTGCGGATACGAGGATAGGGTCTGCCCTCGGCACTGATATCATTCTAGGGTCTCTGGGTGGAAGGTATGCTTCGTATGCCCAGAGTGGCAGATCCAAAACTTGGTCCCACCGTGCTGGGTCTACGTACCACTCATGCCCTGGCACTATGTTTAACTATTCGAATATGTCATTAATCTCCAAGGGGTATGGTCGCTGCATGTGATTAAGATATGCCATCTCAGTTTCATCTTCATAATCACTGTCGAAGATCCAAAGGCCTTCGTTGGCTCTGAAAACTGCTCGTAGCATTAAAGGCTCACCTTGCTCAAGCAAATTGATGTGGCCCCATTGGGGTTGTTCCACTCTTTGCGGTGGGGCCTGATTACCTCGAAGTGGTGCTTGCTCGATTGGAGCATCCAAAGGGAACATCGTCAAGAAGATTTCTTGATAATCATCCATGGGGATCACCTGTGAGTGATCGCTATTTGATTCGAAGGGGTAATATGATGTTGGTTCATACTCTGACTCATCCTTTGAGGACCCTTCTTGACATTGTCTAGACCCTCCTTGAAAATGAGCTCTCGCGCTTTCTCATCTTTCGAGCAAAGGGAAGGGATTTCTAGGGTCAACAAGGTTGATTACCGTTAATGGGAGATAATACCTCAATGTATATGTGGTGCTAGGGTTGGCATATGGATCTGATGCCAATCCCCCCTTGTTGCCTATCCCTAGGCCTTGCATGTTCTCCACCAAGATGTCTAAGGGAAGAGTGTAATTGAACCCTACTCCTGACTTGTCATATGGCATTTGGTATCTTGGTTGGCAAAGAATACATATCCATGCCAATTGCATTGGCCAAGGTATCTCAGAGCAAATTCTGGGTTAGAAAAATAATTGACACTTTCAGCAAAAGGCTCTTCATCTTCGTCCTCTTGCATGCATGGTGCAACGTCATGATCAAGGCCCCCATACACAAAGTTTTTCTGGTTCGGTAGGTAGCCTAGGGGAACAATAGTGCCAATGGGAAGGTGAGGTCTCCCCATGTCTTGCATGGACTCTAGTGTAGGCGTTGCTACAATATTCTACACCAGATACTCCCCTAGGCCCGTATTGGCCATTTCAATGGTGATCGTTGGCGGTTGAGGGGGAGGGAATGGAAGCTCTCCCTGAGTCCACTCCATGTCGGGTGAACTAGGAGCCTCGAATTCCATTTGGCTAGGCATATCCTCAGTAGAGATAGTTGATACCGATGGCAGTGTCTCTTCCAAAGGTTTTGCCTCTTTCAGGGGTTTCTTCCCTTTTTCCTTCTGTTTGGCCCCCAAAGATGGTGTCGTTGGTGGAGGTCTAGACGATGAAGATGAACCCGACTGGGATTTTGAAGAACTTGCTAACAAGGATGCCTGCGAAATCAGACCCTATTTAGATGGATTTAACTGGAAATCCAAATGCATTGATGGCAAGGTCGATTGCGGCATCAGCTGCACCGCATTACAATACTTGAAGGGTTCGAAGTCCATCGAGACTACATGCACCTCCCCTTCAAATGTATACTTTAAGCATTGGTGAGCTATCGAAGGAACACACTTCATGTCCCTGATCCATGGCTGGCCCAGCAAGATGTTGTAGGCCATCTCACCCTCCAAGATGTGGCACAATGTAGGTATGGTATTTTGTCTCACTTGGATTGGTAGGACTATTGTGCCAACTGTCGAGCAGATTGCATCATTGAATTCTCATAGAGTGTAGGTGGAAGCTATGTTGTGAGATGCAGGAAACTTCAAATGTTTTAGGGCTGCAGTTGTGATGATATTACTGGATGAGCCAGTGTCTATCAACACCCTCTTGTATGGGATCTCGTTGACCCACGCTATAATGTGTAGGGGTGGATCCGCCATGTCATCAGTAACTGATCTCAATTCGTCTTCTTGAAATGTTATGACCGGCTCAGTGCATCATTTGACATGGCCCACAAAGTTGATGAAAGAATTTGTTTCGTGGGGCTACAACTCGATGGCTTTCAATATCTCCATTAGAGCCTCTCGATGGGGCATTGATTATTGTATGAGCTCATATATGGAGAGCCTAGCCGATGTGGTCCTCAAACTCTGAGTGAGTTTGGTTTGAAGTGTGGCCACTAGTCTAGGCAAAGGAGGTTGTGCAAGGTGTTGTTGTGGTTGTGTCGTTGTTGGCACCTCACCTGTAGTTTTCATGGGGCGGCTACACTCGGATACCTCCTGTACCGAGTCACTATACTGATCATACCTACATACCCCTGCATGGGGCAGTTCTATGTGACCTTGTTAACTTGTAGGGTCTTTACCTGCGGAGCATGAGTAGGCAAGGGGTCTTTGAAGACCTCCATTTGTTGATTTCTTGGTGTGATGGGATTATCCACCGCTAGTGTCTTGTTATCAATCAGGTCTTGCACCAAGCCCTTAAATTTCCAACAAGCATTTAGGTCATGTCCCTACCACCTATGGAACCTATAGTACAAGTCCTATCTATACCCCTTAGGCTTGGGTGCATTGGGATCTATGGTCTGAATCTCTGGCAGGTTGATCAAATTTGCCGCTAACAAGCCATCAAATAGGGAGTCCTTGGACTCTGTGTAGGGTGTGTATTGTCTCCTAGGGTGACGCTGCTGATTCTGCTCTTGCCTCTGATTTTCTCTGTCATAGTTATTTGGAGGCACTGCCTGATAATTAACCTTTTGGGGCTGTGTTACTTGTGCAGGTTTAGGGACATTGATAGCAACTTGGTTGACCATAGCGGGTTTCTGTTGTGTGGTCCCAATTTTAGTGTTCTTAGTCCACTCTTTTTTTTTAGGTTTGGCTATCTCACAATCCTGTATCTTGATCTCTTCAATGATCCTAGTTTGCACCAGAGCTTCTTCTAAGGTGGCATATTGCTGCAGCTGCAATAGCACAGAGATCGATCTCAAATAGCTCTTTGAGAACATTTGAGTGAGGTCGGACATAGGGGGAAGGTAGGGCATCTTTGAAAGTAAAGTCCTCCATAGATTCCCATAGGCCGCCATGGTTTCCTCCTCATACTGCCTAAGGCTGGCGAAGTCACTTAGTGACGCCTTCTTCTTGGTGTTGAAGGCGAAGCGTTCGAGGAACGTATCCACTAACTGATCTAAATTGTTAATGTTGTGCTTTGGTAACTGAGTAAACTAATCTGAGGCAGTGCCTACGAATGTGGTTATAAACATTCTTAATAATAAATAATCATTGTCCTGAATGCCAAAGCATTGGCTCAGGAACCTTGTCACATGCTCTTGAGCATCCTCCTCACCTCTAAAGGTTGCCAACTGAGGTAGCTTAAAGTGTTCAGGGTAAGGGGGTGTTGGCACGGACGGATGCACAGGATTACTGTGGAGTTGGTGTAAAGTGGGCTTTTGGGGCCCAAAATTTTTGGTCTCCACAGACTCCAAACGCTCTAGCAGCATTTTATATGCATCTGATGATTTAATCTCTTCCTATTTAGTTTTCTCTCGTTGTGGGTTGTGGGAGACTTAAGGCCTATAGAGGGGTGGTCGGATGGCAACCCCTCCGCCTTGGTAGGGCATTTTAGCCTGCTCTTCTTCTTGCTCATACTCCTCGTAAGCTTCCTGAGGAGTCTCTGGACAAGACCTATGACCCTGGGTGGGTCCCTACGGAGGGTACCCATCGTTGTTCCAGGGAGTGGCCTCCCGCTCAGGTTGAGGAGGTCTCGGATGCAGCACTTGGTAAGGTCACGGAGACCTATATCGCACCAAGGGATTATGCCCCTCATACGGTTCTGCTCTTTGGGTGCGAGGGGTTGGAACCCTACCAGGCACTGGGTTATGGAGCAGCTCATTTGTTTGGCACCAAATGCACTCTTTGCTAAGGTGATATAGATGCTTTAGCTGTTGCTGGTCTTGCTCAAGCCACGTGATCTGTGCTTGGTGGGCAGCATGTCTAGCGATGGCCAGGTCGATTTGTTCTACCATATTGAGCCTACGAGGCCTGGATGCCTCTCCTATGCACTTACCTTGGTCGCGATGATATGATATCTCAATAGGTTGCTTCCCTCTATCAAGGTTTGTGACATTCACCCGAGGCTCTAGAATTAGTAGGTGATCATGGTATATAGCGGGTATGGAAGCGCATGGCTCCCGCGTTGTATATTGCTATTGAGGAATGTAATGGTCTTCCTCATGCTCCCTTTCATATGTGTGAAAGGGTCAGGCAGATTTGGCTCGCCCTTCTTGAAGAGCCTTGCACTCTGGCTTCTGTCTATTGGTTCTAACAGTGATGGGGGGTAAAGGAGGGATGCCATAATCATGTGGCCTCTCCTCATGGACCCTACACTGCTCTAGCGCTTCGTCGCATGGTGGCCACTCATATCAAGCTTCTAAGGTAGCTTTCCTATCTATGTTGAGCACCACGTGTAAGGACTCTTCTCGAAAGGGGCTATGATGAACGGGTGTGTCCCTCAAAGGGGTGCCCCTATAGTTCCATTCTGACATGGAATGATGCAGACTCTCTTGTGGGTCAGGCCGCCAAGGTGGTATGACCAAGTCCTTAGGGCTATAGCGGAGGTGACTTGTGCCCCCTTGTACACTTTTCATAGCTTCCACCCTTGATTGGGCTTGGCTACGGGTGTACACCATGGTGGTGTTTTTCTACAAGCTATGTATATTTTTATCTCTTTTTATTATTTTTATGCTACACTAAACAGAAAAGAGCACACACACACAAAGCAATGATTATCTCATTTAAATATTGAGAGTGTGTCTTAGACCTAGTTTAGTGTGTTTTGGTTTAGGTTTTAGGGTGTCCCACTATGATCACCACTGAAAGCACGAGGATACGGAAGAAAAAAGGAAAGCAAATATGTGATGCAAACCGAACTAAACTCGACGCAAAATCCTAGGAATTGAAAGTGCTTGAAAATGGGGAAAGCATGAACGAATCGAAAACTTAAACCCAAGCCAATAAATAAGACAGCCCTTTTTATTGATATGTTTTAGAACTCGGTTATAATTTTCCTTCTCCCTTTTCAGGGGCTAGGAGCGTTTAAGTATGCGTTCTTGTTACATCCATGGATGCCCTTCCTTCTTCCGTGTGCCCACATGTAAAATGGGTGGACCAAAACATCACTACTGCTTGTTTTGATGAGTCTTGACTCCTTACTTATCCTCTGACATCTAGACCTTGCATTCAAAGGAACAAGAAACAATCAGTAGCACCTACGGATAAAACAAAGCATGCAATCCCCAAGCCTACGATAAGTGAATGAGAAAAATGAATTAAACTATGACTAAAATGAATCCAAATGCTCTAAAAATTTGACAGGGGCATCAGGACATCACCAGGAGGGCACTACAAAAATAACAATCAAGAAATTCCTCGTCGATTTGAATTCGCTCCGGGGAGGGACGAATTTACCTGCAACAAAACGTCGAAAAGGTATTGTCCCAAATGTCCGGCCTAGGAAGCTCCAAAAGACCTGCAAACTTGGGGTTAGCTAATTGGGGGTATTTTGGGAAGACCTATATGGTTAGATTTTCCAAATTTTGCCTCCATCAATGGTAATTTGATGATGCTACCTGCAGGTTAGTAAAAGTGAATGAAGATAGAAACATGATCAAAATTGTTCAAAATGAGACGAAATTTAAATGAAAACCTATCTAAGAATCATAGAATTGAATGTAAAAATGGAAGAAATAAATTTTGCCATATATTTCCCATCGCTCCGAAGAGGGGCGATTAGGACTATAGCAGTGTGGGAGGGGGCGCCCATGGGGCAGGCCGCCCACCGTTTGAGGCCTGATTTCAGCACCAATCCACTTGGGATTAGTCCAAAATATCTTGTAAAGTGTTGTCGGAAAATTGGGTAGTATATTGTGGTCAAATTTTGGGTTTTAGGCTCAAGATTCATCCTTCCAATGGTCACCCAATGACCTCCTCTCTAAAAGAGATCACGGATGTGAAAGGCACAAATCAACTAGAGGCGTATGGGGAAGTAAAACGGTAGCACTTCGTTGCTCAAAAATGCTCCTTTTCTTCATGTATTTTGGGGTGAGGAAACTCACCAATTTATATACCTGGAGGTCTCTTGAATTGGGCATGCAGAGGCACCACTTGGCAATCATGCCTTCTCAAGAGGAAGGAGATTCCTCCCTGAATAGGGACTTCATGACTGCCCTTGTAATAACCTCTAATGCTCGAAAACTCTCACCCACACTCCCATGCAATGAATTAAGTGTTAAGTGGCGGATCTGAGCTGCCATTTGTCAAGATTTGACTTTTTTCCCGTCAAACTTGTAATTCGCCTCACCCTCGAGCAAATTATAAATTCATCCCTGGGTGGAGCGAATCCTAGTTTGAATTCGTCCCTGGGTGGAACGGATACTGAGCAAAGTTCCTGAAGGTGCAAAAATGATTTCTGACCTTCCAAAACTATTGTGAGAGTGGTTAGGACCACTGTTTGACCTCTGGGGGCTGCCCTTGGGGCTGTGTGTGTCAATGCAATCAGTGTTTGCAGTCACATAATCGGATTGGTGTTGTTTTGATGTCTACAAACCCTTGACAAATTCTTCTCTATACTTACGGTTTCCCTCAAGTAAGGGTGGGTATTGAGAGGAACTAAAAGGACTTGGCATTTCTCAAGCAAACAATATTCAAACCTCAATTTACTTATAGTTTCCCTCTCGTTAGGGCGGGTATATTGAGTTTTAGTATATTGAAAAGCTTCATTGTTTCCCTTCAAACATTTGCATTAATAAAATTTGAAGTTCTAAGAGGGGATACATCGGTTAATTATAACTTCAAACTTTTATTTTGTGTTAAAAATATGAACTCAATTGAACCTCTCAACCCTCATACCTTTCACACTTGGAAACATAAAATTTTAAATCTTATCTTTCAAAAAGGTCTTACTCATCTGTTAGAAGAAAAACAACCATAATTTGATAAAGAATATGAAATTTTTGTTCATAAAGGAAAAATGCATGAAACAATGGGTATTATTAGCTCTAATGTTCATGAAAGTTTGTGGTTTCATATTAGAGATTGTAAAACTCCTTATGAAAGTTGGGAGAAACTAAAGACCTTATTTGGAAAAGTAGATCAGATGAGATCAATGCAACTAGAAGCCGAACTAACATATTTGTCTCCTAAAGATTTTAGTAGTATTTTTGACTTCATCACTAAGTTCAAAGAAGTCCATACTCAATACAAAGGTAGTGGGAAGACTAATACTGAAGAAGAATGCATTTATCTAATCCTTTCTAAGCTAAATGGTGTTTTTAAAAATTTTACTACCACGTTTATATCTACCAAAGATGCTCTTGGTGCAACCTTTAAAATACCTTCTTTTGAAGAATTTTGTGATAGATTAAGTAGGGAAGAAACCAAACTTGCTAGATATAAAATATCTTCTTCTTCCTCTTCTTCAAAATCCTTAGTAGCCTCCACCTCTTCTAAAGAAAAATTAAAAAATAAGGAAAAACCTCCCATAACCTGTACTCACTGTAAAAAGAATGGTCACTCTGCTAACAAATGCTGAAAAATATTACAACAACTAGAGGCAGCTATGAAGGATCACAAGATAGAAAATAAAAATCAAATAGTAAAAATCCTTAATGTTCAAGGAAAAACCTCCAATTCTTAATCTAATTACTGGGTCCTAGATTCTGGAGCTAATCATCACATGATTGCTTCAGATACGTCTTTCTCTTCTATCTCCTCGAGCTCTACTTGTAGCATAGAAGTGGGTGAATATTCCTTCATCCCTATCAAATGAAAAGGGTATATAACCATTTATGGTGGCCCCATAAACAATGTTCTCTATGTTCTAGACATTACCACTAATCTCCTATCCGTATATCAAATTTGTACTTTTGGAAATGGGAAAACTTTTCTCTTCTCTCCAACAATAGTTGAGATAAGATATTTTCAAGATACCCATTCTCTTATAGCCAAAGGGAATACTGATCATTACTCTCGCATTTTTCACTTAAAAGATTTTAAAAATCCAGAAGGATCCTCTTTTTTTGTGGCTGATGGTGATCTTGAAAGTCAAATATGGCATGAAAGGTTTGGTCATCTTAGTTACAACTACCTAAAAGATTTGAGCACCCATGATATGGTTACAGGATTACCCCAAGTCTCTTATAGTGATGGATTTTATCCTGAGTGTGCTCTTAGAAAGCAACATCAAGATCCTTTCCACCCAAGTAGTTCTCTAAAAACCTCATCCCCTCTAGATTTAATCCATAGTGACTTAATGACCTTTCCTGAACCATATTTCAAAGGAGCAAAGTATGATCTAATATTTATTGATGATTTTTCTAGAATATCCTGGGTCTACTTCCTAAAATATAAGAGTGATGTTCTATCCCACTTTAAGGTTTTTAAAGCCTTAGTTGAAAATCAGACACCTTGCAAAATTAAGAAGATTCGCACAGATAATGGGGGGAATACTATAGTAACGAGTTTTCCATATTATTATATAGTCATGGCATCATTAATCAACATTTTGTCTCCAATAATCCTCAACAAAATGGTATTATAGAAAGGAAAAACCGGACATTAAAAGAGATGGCTAATTTTATGCTCTATTAAAGAGATATTCCAAAAGTTTTTTAGCCAAAAGCTATTAACTGTGCAAATTATATTTAAAATCGCACACCTCATAAATCTCTTGACCATTTAAATCTTGAAGAATCTTGGTTTGGTTTAAAACCAGATGTTTCCTACTTCAAGATTTTTGGATGTACTGCTTGGGCTTACATCCCAAAGAAGAAAATGAAGGCTCTTGATAAGAAAAGCAAAAATCTCATATTTATCGGTTATTGTGAAGAATTTAAAGCATACAAGCTTCTTTATCCCTCAACTCATGAGGTCTTATTTCATAGGAATGTCCAATTTGATGAAACATTTCCTCAAAAATATCCTCAAAATCCCTCTTCCTCCATTGAGCCTTCTCCTATAGTAGAACCTCAATATTATGAAGATCCAACTCTTGAAGTTAACTTGGTCATTGATAATCAAGATGAGGAACCTGTAACTCCATATCAATGTCTTTCAACTCCTTAAACTCCTTCCTCTATGCCAAAATGGGCCTGTACCATTGTTATATATGCTACTCCTTACATCTAAAATCTTACTTCAACTAGATCATCCAAACCCATAGGCATTGGTCTTGTATGTAAGTCTATTTCCTTTGATCCTCAATCCTTCAAAGAAGCCTCGGGTATTAAGGAATGGGATGATGCCATGGAAAACAAATTTTCTTCCTTTATCAAAAATAAGACTTGGTATTTAGTTACCTTAACTAAAGGAAGGAAATTAGTTCATTGTAAATGGATCTTCAAAATAAAATATGGGCCTAATGGAGAAATAGACAAACACAAGGCTTGCCTAGAGGCCAAAGGTTTCTCTCAAATTGAAGGCATAGATTATGCAGAAACCTTTACTTTAGTTGCTAAAATGAATTCTGTAAGATTGGTTCTTGCTCTAGCTACTTCCCATAAGTGGCCTATCTATCAAATGGATGTAAAATGTGCTTTCTTACATGGATACTTAAAGGAATAAATATTCATGGAACAACATGTTGGTTTCACTCAAGACTCCTCTCTTGTTTGTAGGCTCAAAAAGTCTCTCTATGGCCTCAAAAAAGCCCCTAGAGCATGGTATGAGAATATGGACTCCTTATTTCAGTAGGTTTTTCTCATTTTGATTCTGATAACATAGTTTACATTTGGAGAAATGAAGTTAACATAACCATTCTTGTTGTATATGTTGATCATCTTCTTCTCACTGGTAGTAACTTGACTCACATACAGACTATAAAAGACTCCCTCTCTGAAAATTTTGATATGACTGATCTAGGTAAAGCTCATTACGTCCTTGGAATCCAAATAAGTCAAACCAATGCATGTATTTCTTTGTGCCAACAAAAGTACACTCTAGATCTTATACAAGAGAAAACCCATGGATATTATTGACTACACAAATTCTGATTGGGTAGGTTCAGTAGAAGATAGATGTTCCACCTTAGGCTATGTATTTTGCCTTGGTTCTTCACCAATAGCTTGGTTATGCAAGAAACAACAAGCAGTAGCTCTATCTTCTATAAACGTAGAATACAGGGCAGTAGTTTTGGCTAGTCAGGAAGCTCTTTGGCTTCGTCAAATTTTGAGAGAATTTGGTTTCACCCATGAAAAGCCTATAACTCTTTGGTGTGACAATAAAAGCACAATTCATATTGCACGACATCCAGTTGAACATCAGCGAACCAAGCACATTGAGATACACATGCACTTCATAAGGCAACAAATTCAGAGCGGAGCATACACTTGGAATATATTACAACTGAGAATCAAATTGCAGATATCTTCACCAAGTCATTTCCTTCTCCATGTTACCTTTAGTTGCGAGATAAGCTTGGAGTTATATAGCTGCATTTATTGCTTTTATGAGGAAAATATTTGCCATACGAAGACAAGCCTCTCTTATTCTAATAGTTGGTTTTTCCCCAAAGGGATTTTTTCACCAACTATTAGTATATAAGTACTTAATCAGGCGAATTTTTTGGGACTCATCTTTATTTCTTGTATAAATAGGACAATCTTCGCCATACGAAGACAAGCCTCTCATTGTTGGTTTTTCCCCACAGGGGTTTTTTCACCAACAATATTATGTAAATGAGTACCTAATCAGGCCAATTTGTTGGGACTCATTTCTTTCTTGTATAAAGAGGAAAATATTCACCATACGAAGAAAAGCCTCTCATAGTTGGTTTTTCCCCACAGGGATTTTTTCACCAACAATATTATGTAAATGAGTACCTAATCAGGCCAAGTTTTCGAGACTCATCTTTCTTTCTTGTTAAAGAGGACAATATTCGTCATACGAAGACATGCGTCTCTTCTTATCATAGTTATTTTTCCCCACAGGGTTTTTTTACCAACTATCTATTATATTAGGAGGACAATCTTCACCATATGAAGACAAGCCTCTAACTTCCTTTTGATTGATGGTTTTTTCCCATTGGATTTTACCATCTCTTCAAAAGAAGTCATTTTACATGAGTACCTCATCAGGACTTATTACTAGGACTCATTTGTATGATTCACCCCTAGTATCACTTAAGGGGGGTGTTAGAATAAGAGAATATTATCTTAAGTTCCACTAGGATAGACACTTGAGTTTCCAATTATCCATGTGTCAAGAGAAATCTTAGTGGTGTCTTCATCAGGTCTGATGATTTGTTGTAATAAAATGGCTCTCCATGATGAACTCTGCTATTTATATAGAGTTTATCCTTAGAATAAATCAATCAGTTCCACTCTTCTCTTCATCATTGTGTAATGCTTTGCATATCTATTATTGTGAAATTCTAACAATTTACTCTTCAAAGTATTGGTATGGTGAGGTTTGAGTGGGTGTTGAGTGATGTCTTGAGTGACATTTAGTGTGGCAGATGATGTAGTAATTATTTGAGATTTATTGAGAGTATGGGTTGCAAAATTTGGTACAATGATGATGCCAATTTCTATAGAAGAGCCAATATATGGAGACGAATTTGCACGAGCATCTTCCATCACTAGATGAGCTTGCTCATACACTTGGTTATGGATAATAACCATCATTTGGTACATAAAAAACTAAGAAAACAAGATTTTATCAAACTTGGACCGAGGAAACAAATGTGAGTATGTTTTTGGAGTTATCAAACCTATATATGAAATAGATGTTTGGGTTGCAAGTTAACCTGTGACTGTTTTGGGTCATACCTTACCCTATGACTATTTTGGGTAATACTTTACCTTATGACTCTAATGAAAACTAGTTAAAAAGGTAGAAGAATTATTGGAACTACTTTGGATATGTTTAGAAATCTATTTTTAAGATTTTGTAAAGGCTTTTTAAGAATTTTTTAGATTGAGCAATGTCGGGTCCAATGGGACCACTACTCAGATCAAAATGCTACGTGGGAAGATGTGGTAGAAATGCAGTGGTAGTTTCCTTATCAATTTGAGTAGAAAAATAATGTATTATTAACTTATATAATTTATAATATAATATTTATATAAAATCAAATGAGTTGGATACTAAGTAGAGTAAATTTGGTTTACCATTTCACTGAGTAGAGTAGTTTGCAAATACGTGGCTTTGAAAAATGATATATTTTGAAACATATACTAATATTTGATCAATTTATTATGTTATGTAATGAAATGTGTGATGTTAATATATGCTAATTATATGGAAAACATATTTTACATAGTCTAGAACTTGATGTGAGCAATAATTTGTTTGAATTTTTCTTTTTCTTACAATGGTTAGAAACACGGGGGCTATGTTTATTCCTAGTGGGGAAGGATGTAATGACTCTCATTGCATGATTTTTGAAGGATAGTAAAATATATATATACTTACCTTTTTCCTATGAACCATGGTACTACTGATAGATTTTGTGAGCGCAGGATAATTGTGTGATGGCAATGAGAGGAAGCTAGTCAGGGGAAAAAGATAAGACAAGGAGGTGATGATTCGACTTGTGAGCACATGGAAACTCACACTTGCATATCATATAGGTGCATTGCATATTGCATATCTACATGGGTTAATTGGATTCAAGTATTGCTTGTTTGGCAAGGAATAATAAATATTGCTTTAGGTGGTGATGATGATGGGAGCCACTAGTTTCTTAAAGAATAATATGTGTGTATGGTTGCTTGCTAAATCATGTGTGAGGATATTGTTTAATAATGACATTTTGTTTGATATTTGAATTAATATGGTACTAGGTTTTTATGTAGGGAAACCTACATAAATGCTATTGTTATTTTACTTTGAAATATAGTACAATGGCTATAATGCTATTAATTATATTTTATTTAATTTGCACATAAAGTGGTCCAAACTATTGTGAAGATAGCTCCATATTGAATATTAAGGAAAAAATTAGAAGTGTTAGAACTGTGTATTAAAACCTCCAAGTGGTTAATGTATTTATGCTTAAGGTTAGTTAATATGGCGATGTGAAATGATGAATGGGAAATAATTACTTGGAGCATGCATGAAGCAGACATATAAGCTCATAAAATTGGCATTGTGCATGGAGAAAATAAAAAACAACTCACGTAATTTTCACGTATCATTTGGGAGGCAAAAGAACAAAACAAAAATGTAAGGATTTTTTTTTAGAGAGTTGAATGGGAGAATACGGATGAGGGAAAGATTCGAGGGAGAACTAACGATTAGCAAATATGTTCATTCGGAAAGTGTGTGAACCAGGTTTGTAAATGCATATACCATGATTAAATCTGATTGATTGAATTTATGTGTTGTTGTGTGCAATTGTTGTATGGTTAGAGTAAGAAATGGTAATTAAAAGCTATAGAATAGTTATTAAATTATTACTATGTCAAAATAACTCTTCACTCTAAATGCATTGCTATATAACATGAAAGTAGAAGGCAAATGAAGCAATGGAAGTGTTGAAATATCTTTGGCATATATAAAGTAAAAGATAAATTTGGTATTTTTCATGATTTAATGTGTTGTTATGTTATGTGTTGCTTTGAATGTAAACAAGAGTATCTTGTTATGTTGTTGTGCGATAGTGTGATAGTATCTAGAAGAAATGTTGGAATGGGTGCAGTGTATGCATGGTATACCATTTGAAAATGAATGAAAGAGAAAAACCATAGATTTATATCTCTTTAAAATTGTAGGTATATCTTGATGAATTAAATAAATTAATTGTGGAAACATGTTCTAAAATTCTAGGAAATCTCGAGTAAGGAGATTGGTGAATTTCTCTAAGTGTTTCTAGTGCAGTTGCATGTGTGCATAATAGAATATTGCATATTCATATTTAGAGTCATTTTTTATCCTTGGTATCATCTAAGTTTCCCCTATTCAAGTTGTTGTCCTATCAAAAATCATTGGAGCTATATTGGATGAACTAGAGCAGCTTTGATTCAAGGACGTGCAAGGTGATAATTGTCTTTACTACTGCCATGCCTCCATAAGTAAAGCATTAGTTAAGAAAATATATTTGGTATCTTTGGTATAGGTGGCAGTACAATTTATTTGTGGATAACAATACCTTTGGGAAGTCCAAGCCTTAGGGTGGAAGATAGGATATTATTCAGCACTGAAATTTTAAGGCTTAATCTCTATAGAAAATGGTGAAGTACATGTATTGTTTTTTATTAAAAAAAATACTCAAATGTTCTGGAAGTGTCTTCGTGAGCTTGGTGAAGCCAAATGTAACATTTTTATTTAAAGCATATTAAAGCTTCTTTCTCCTACTCAATGATAATGACTTCTAGATTTGTATTTTTGTTAAGATGTTGTGAATTACATTTTTCTTAATAAGACATTTATAAACCAACCTGACCAAACTCGAAAAGGTTATGATAAAAAACAAAGATAAAATTATTATGTTCTGATTTTGTTGTTATAAACTGAAAATATTTCTAATCTTTTGATGGTGAAGCATGTTTATAGCAGAGCTAGGTGAAACTTGTGTCTAAACTAGTTAAATGTTGTAGTAATATATTTTGCATGAATTGCAATGGGTTGCTATGTTTTGTAATATCATGTTCCTTAAGCGAGGTAAACATAGAGTTAAACCAGGAAACATTTGAAAAAACCAAGGGAAAGGTTGGATGTTACAAACCTTGTTAATTCTATAATTAACCTTATTACATCCAAAGTATGAAATTATTCTTATTATCATTAGAATTGTTGTTTAGCTGGTTTAATGTGCAAATTGAAAGCATATATATTAATATGGAATTGGTAAAAATTTTGGTTTATTGTTAGGATCCTATATCCTAACCCTCATTAATAATAATAATAATATAATAAATTTACTATACTAAGGTTAGTATATTAATAATATAATAATTAATTATTATATTATTAGGGTTAAGGTTAGATAGTCATAATAATTAAATATATTAATTATTATGAATCGTCATGATGAAGTGATGTAGGGTTAGGGTTAGGGTAGGTATAAAGCATTGTACAGTTTATAATTTTAAACTATCTAGGATTGAATAATAAAACATATATTTTAAACCATTAGAGGGACCCTCTTATCAATGCAAAAATGATTCTCTTAAATTAGATGTTATTTTATTTATCAAACATTGTGCTAGAACCTTCAGGGTTCTACCATTTGGTACCAGAGCTAGGTCCAAAACAGTTGATAAACCAAATTTTTGGTAAAATTTTGTCAGATTGTGACAAAAATTATATAATTTTTTGCAAAAATTTCTTTAACCAAATAAAGTAATTGTTGCAAAAAAATTCAAAACTTAATTGCACTTACCAAAGAAGACTTGCATTTTTGCAAACCAACCCTAAAATGATCGATGGTAGGAGATCACAAAACATTAGTTCAAGGAATTTGTCTAGGATATTCGCCCATGGATGGACCAAATTACTCAACATATTTTATCGAGGCAGGAATTTGACCTAATAAAGGAAGAAATAGGGGAGGAAGTTGCAAGTGAAGAAATTGCTCCTAACCCTAGAAATTTTTTTCCTTCGGAGGAGCCCGTAGCCATGGAATTCCAAGTGGTACCTATTGCACTTCCGGATAAATAAAAAAATAATTCAAACAATAAAATTTATGAACTAAAGTCCAGTGAAAGCACAATTTCCATAGTGCAGAATTTTGGTTATCAACACCCTCAAAGTGCAATTTTTTCCATAAAAAATATTTTTTTTGAAAAATTTGAAAACAATTGTATTAAAACAAAGATCAATTACAATATGGGAAGAGACTCTTCCTAGCCAAAGTCATAGAGAACACATGCTTACAATAGTAGAAGAATATTTTCAATGGAGCCAAATCTCCTGAACCATTAACTAGCTAGTAGGGAGGTCGACATGGTCAGTTGATGCAACTTGTCGTGAAATCGTGACACTATTCTTCTCCTTTGGCCATGAAAAAGCAACATGTCACGATATCGCGAAACCTTTCCCCTTTGGCCGCAAAAAAGCAACATGTCGCGATATCGCAACATTTTCCTCCTTTGGCCGCGAAAATTCAACATGTCGCGATATCGCGACACTTTTCTCCTTTGGGCACGAAAAAACAACATGTCGCGATATCACGACACTTTTTCTCTCTTGGCCACAATGTATCAACATGTCACGATATCGCGACACTTTTTCTCTTTCAGCCGCGATGGAGCAACATGTCGCGAAATCGCGACACTTTTTCTCTCTTGGTCGCGATGTAGCAACATGTCACGATATCGTGACATTTTTTCTCTTTCGGTCGTGATGTTGCAACATGTTGCGATATCGCGACACTTTTTCCATTTCGGCCGCGATAAAGAAACATGTCGCGATATCGTGACATTTTCCTCCTTTGTCCACGACTAAGCAACATGTCGTGAAATCACGACACCTTTTTTCCTTTAGCCGCGAAAATGCAACATGTCGCGATATCGCAACACCTTTTCTCCTTTGGCCGCGAAAATGCAACATTTCACGATATCACGACACCTTTTCTCCTTTGGCCGCAAAAATGCAACATGTCGCGATATCGCGACGCCTTTTCTCCTTTTGCCACGAAAAAGCAACATGTCGTGATATCGCGACACCTTTTCTCTCTTGGCCACGAAAATGCAACATGTCGCGATATCGCGACACCTTTTCTCCCTTGGCCACAAAAATGCAACATGTCACGATATCGCGACACCTTTCCTCCCTTGGCCGTGACGAAGCAACATGTCGCGATATCGTGACAACTTTCCACCCTTGGCCGCGACGAAGCAACATGTCGCGATATCGCGACAAATTTCCACCCTTGGCCGCGACGAAGCAACATGTCGCGATATCGCGACAACTTTCCACCCTTGGCCGTGACGAAGCAACATGTCGCGATATCATGACAACTTTCCTCCCCTAGCCACGACGAAGCAACATGTCATGATATCGTGACAAATTTCCACCCTTGACCGTGACGAAGCAACATGTCACGATATCACGACAACTTTCCTCCTGTGACCGCGACGACGCAACATGTCACGATATCACGACAACTTTCCTCTAGTGACCGCGACGGCGCAACATGTCGCGATATCGTGACAAATTTCCTCCCTTTGATTTTTCTTTGATCATTGGCTCAAGGACCTTTCAAGACCCTGCCTAATCACCTCATCCTCAATAGCCATGTCACTGTGTACATTGAACCCCTACCTCCTTCTCAGCACCCATCTTAGCCAAGAAGTCGACCTCTTTGTTTAAATCTCTACTCACATAAACTGGAACCACATAATCTAATTCCTTCCATAATTCCTTAATTTGAGTGACAAGAATCCTCAACCTCCATGCTTTCAAAGCAAAGTTCCTCATGCAATCTAGAGCTCCAACCATTATTTGAGAATCTGATTCAAGTATTATCCTCCTGTGGCCCTGTTTCACTACCCAAATAGAAGCAGATTTGATAGCTATGGCTTCTAATTCATTGTTTGTGGCACTTACCAAGCCTTGCAGTTCCCAATAGAGCACTGATCCATCATGATTTCGGCAAACCACTCCAATTCCGGCACTACCCGGATTTCCCTTTACAGCTCCGTCAATATTAATTTTAATCCAACCTTCTAGGGGTGGTTTCCAACTAGCTCTATCCTATCCCTCTTGCTCTTCAACTCCCTCTTCCATTGGCCCAGTAACAACCTGAGTTTCCTCTTTAGCATAGACGGCAACAGTTTTCGTGACTTTGCTCTAGATGACCTGCCAAACTCCATCTAACGAGGAAAAAATTTCTCTAAAAATTCTAGAATTTCTCTCCAACCACACTTGCCACCAAATGAAGTTTAATCCAAGCTCCCAACCAATTCGAAGAGCTTTAGATTTAAATCTACCCCTCTTCCATATTTCCCAGATATTAGTCCGATTCAAGTCACCATTAACTTGAATTTTATAGTAAAAAAGCCATCGCTTCCAAATCTGATGCGTGAAAGGGCACTCAAACATCAAGTGATTAGTTGTTTCCTCATTCTTATAGCATAATACACATTGAGATGGACCGATGATTCCTCTACATCTGATATTGTCAAAAGTGAGAATTCCATTGTGCATAAACTGCTAGGCAAAAAAGTTTACTTTCGGCCAGCCCTTGGAGTGCCAAATCTTTCTCCAATCCTCTACCAGATATGAATGGGGTGGAGGCTCTGGGAGGATCTTGTCATATCCGTCCTTCACTATATAGACACCAAGGCTCCCATAGCCCCAAGCTAATTCATCCTCCTCGTCTCTACCTGTGAGAAATATTTTTGTCAAGATTTTAGTCATGATGGATGCTAACTCCGGAGGGATTGAAATTGGAAACTCCTCCAAATTCTTAAACTACTTGAACTTATACTCCCCTAGCTGACTAGTGGTGAAATAAATTTAAATTTGGACCCATCCCTTGGTTTCTATGGCTATTTTTATTGGTTGCAATTCAGGAAACAATGATGGGTAGGTATTGATCCCATGAATCTGTCTAGAAACGTGCCTTCTCCCCTCTCCCCACTTTCCAAAACAATCAATCTTTAACTACCTGAGATCCTAGCTTGAGAGCCTGCCACACTAAGGATCCAGAACCATCCAAAGGGAAACGGCCCACCTCATTGGGGTTAACATGACCCAAATATTTACTAGTTAGGATTCTACTGAATAAGGAGGTTGGTTGGGAAATCCACCTCCAATATCGACTTTCCAACCAAAGCTTTATTATTTAACTTGGATCTTCTCAAGTACCAGCCCTCCTTTTACCTTGGGTCAGGTTACTTTATCCCAACAAACTAAGGCCCATTTCCTCTCTCCTTTTACTCCTTCCCATAAAAATATTCTAGCCATCTTGTCCAGCTCTTTCCATATAGTATGTGGGGTAGCAAGGATAGAGAATTTATAAATTGGCATGGCCTGAATGACTGACTATAAAAAAGTTAATCTACCCCCATAGCTTAACCATTTGTGAGACCAATGATTCATTCTATCTTTGATACAATTCAAAAGATTCTTCCAGATATCTATTTTTAGTTTTTTAAAATGCAAAGGAACCCCCAAGTAAACCACTGGGAGAGAAGTCCTTGTGAATCTCCCAAGATCTCTAGAACTCTGTCCTGGAGCCTTTGATCAAGATTGAGAAAGACCACTTTGGATTTTTTATCATTGATGACTTGGTTTGAAGCCCTAAGGTAGATATTAAGAGTATCTCTGATCACTCTTGCTTCCCTGAAGCTGGCCACTCCAACCAATATTGTATCATCCACAAACTGTAGGTGAGTCAAAAATTCCTCACCCACCTTGATACTTGTTAGCAAACCTTGATGTCTTCTCCTCAAGAAAAGTCTACCTAATCCTTCAGCCAAAATGAGGAAAATATAGGGAGAGCAAGGGTCCCCTTGACGAAGGCCTCGAGTGGCTCCAAAAGGTTGCGAGGGAAGACCCTTGATTAACACAGAATAAGACGGAGTAGAAACACAACTCATGACCCATTCTATCCAGTCTTGAGAGAAACCAAAGGCTGCCATCATCTTTGACAAGAAACTCCACTTCACCCTATCATAAGCCTTTGACATATCTAATTTAATGAACATTCCTTTATTACCAGATTTATGCATTGTATGGATTGCCTCCCGAGCAAGAACCACCCCATCCAAGATCTGCCTACCCTCTACAAAACCCCCTTGCTCTGAGGAGATAATGTTATGTAAAAGAGGTTTTAGTCGTTCAGCCATTACCTTTGTGATTATTTTATAAATCACATTGCATAAGGCAATAGGTCTATAATCTGAAATATGTACCCCCTCCTCCCCTTTTGGAATTAAAGTGATGAAGGTATGATTTAATGCCTTAAGCATTTTTTTATTACCTCTGGACTCCTCTATGACAGCAAAAACATCCTCCTCCAAAGTATCCCAAAAGGCCTCGAAAAAACTCAATTGGAAAGCCATCCGGTCCTGGAGTTTTGTCGATGCTCATTCCAAAGACCACATTCTTCAGTTCTTCTCTATCAATGGGTTTAAGAAGGGTCTGATTTTCTTCTTCAGAGATAACAGAGGGTATGACATCAATAACTTCATTTTGAGCCTCTTCATCTTGCTCCATACTTTCCTTAAAAAGTTTAGAAAAATAATCCATTGAATGGGAAAGCATACCAAGAAGAGTATCAAAGGAGTGTCCATTCTCATATTGAAGAGCTTCCATGTTATTCATCTGTCTCCTAGCATAGGCTAACCGATGGAAAAATTTGGTATTTCTATCACCTTCTAATAACCAAGTGGTTCTTGCTCTCTTTTTCCAGTAGGTCTCCTCTTGGTTGTCAATGTCCTCAACCGCTTTATGCAAGGCATCATCCTCGGCTTTGAGCTGCTCTATAATTGTTTCTTCCCTAAAGTGTTTTTGAACCTCATCCCATCTAGCCACCAAAGAAGCTCTTTGGAGCTGGAAGTCTGTATTGTTAGCTTGCCTCCATTGTTTTAGTTGAGCTTTGAAATATTGAAGTTGTTTGTGGAATCTAAACATTACTATCCCAAAAGGTAGACGACCTTCTTCCCACCACTGTGGAATTTTATTTCGAAGATCCTCTTTTTGTAACCAAAAATTCTCAAATTTAAAAGGTTTGTGATGCTGCCCTGTCATAATCCCTCCCTCCAAAAAAATGGGAAAGTGATCTGAAACTGGACCCTCTAAAATCTGAAATTTTGTATTCCATTTTACAAATGCCTCCTCTGAAACTAGAAAACGGTCTAGCTTTACCTTCCTGTTATGTTGCTCCCTCCTCTTGTTAGTTAAAGTAAAGTTGGTTCCAGGGCTTTTAATATCCACTAAGTGAAAATCCTGGACTTGGGCAATCAGAAGTCGATCCCATAGGTCCAAAATTGGGGTTCCCCCTTCCCGATCTCTAGAAGATAATTTAGCATTAAAATCCCCAGCAATAATCCAGTCTAAATCTTCCCTTGAGATCCTCATGTTATGCACAACTTTCCATTGAAGCCTCTGGCCATCAAGGTTTTGAGCCCCATAAAAATTTGTGATTAGAACATGTTCAGCTATGACATTATTCCTAAAATGAGATATGAGAACACCCCTCCAAGCTATATGTTCTATTGCAGTCCATTCCAGAGAGTTCCAAAGAGTAAAAATCCCCCCTGAGGCATCTTGGGCAGCCACATCCATATGACCAGCGCCCCTCCAAATTCTGTTAACTATTTTACACATAAGATCTAACGACATTTTTTTCTCCTGGATAAGAAAAAAATCTGTTTTGCATTTTTCTAAGAGTCTTTGAATAGCAGATTGATGGGTTCTACTATTTAAACCCCTAACATTCCATGATTGTATAATCATTGATAACCTTGAGAGAAGAAAGAATCAATTGGTCTCATCGATCCTCCAGTGATCAGTTTGTCTCCTTGAACTACTAGCAGGTCATTTGATTTTCTACCCACTCCTTGAGAGTTGCTATTTTTTTATCTCTTTTCCACCTGAGTTATCCCTAGAGTTGGCCTTTCTCTGTTCTTTTCTGCTATTCCCATGCTGACATCCTTGATTATTGGCTGCGCTTGGGTATGCACTATTAATGCCCCTGCACTCTCTGACTACGGTAACTCAGTGTACTCAATTACTTGTTCTATGATGGTGGGAGATGAAGGAGAAGCTTGAGCATGGATATTATTTTTAGTATTCCCATCCACTCCATCCATGACTTGATCCTCTTGGTCCACTAGTGTCTTAAATATTTCATACCTATTGGCTGGCTTGAGTTGTGTTTGCTCTTTACCATTTTTCTTTTGCTTTCTCCTTCTTTTGGACTGTTCAAATCCATCTCTCTGAACTTATTTACCCTGAGGAGTATTGGTTGGTTCTTTGGTTAGAGTTGACTTACCCTCCCTGGGAAGATTTGGCATTCTTAGCGGGGCCTCCATTTTTGTGTTCAAATTATTTAGGCAAAATCGGGCCAAATGCCCGTATTTGTGGCAAACTCTGCATCTGAAGGGCAGAGCCTCATAATCTATCTATTGAATCCAAGATAGTCCTACCAGTTCAAGTTCCACCTCTGTCGGTAGAGGCTGGCTAATATCCATTTCCACATAAATTCTTGCAAAAATAGTTGTGTTTCCTTCTATGGTGTCTTTGGAGACACCCAAATGTCTTCCAAGGGAGTTACCGATCATTTCCAAAACCTACTCACCCCAAAACTCCATTGGAAGAGCATACAAACGGATCCAAATCGAGACAATCGTGGGTTCAATACGAGGATCGAAACCCACTCTCCAGGGTTGAACAAATAACCCTGTCGGACCATGGTTCCTCTTTTCTAATTCAAAAGCCCTATTTCTATCGGCTAGAGAAGAAAAACTAACAATGAAATACCCATTGCTAATAAACCATAAGGAGTACTCACCATGAGGCTCCTAGTTTTGCCTGACCCAGGAATGCAAGAAATTCAGGGTAGGGCGAATACCCATGAATTTACATATTAGATCGTGATTGGCTTTGTAGAAGACTGTTTCTTCGACCATCCTTGGCTCGATGACAATATTGGGCCTTGATTCGGACTACGAAAGGCATCCATTGACTCGTTGGGCTGTTGATCTCTTTCCAACGTTCTTGAAGAGCATATGAAGAGCATTTCTTTGTGCTTCGTCATTAGTAGATGGAGATTTATCTTTTAGCAAATACGCAAAAGAGCTCTTTCTCCCTATGAGAGGATCCGAAGGAGTCCCCATTGGACCCTCCTAGGGCAGCAGACTCGCCTTCAGATCCATAGAAACCATAAAAACACTACGGCAACCCACCAAATGCCCTAGATTTTCCTTAGATCCAGAAACCCTAGAACATCGCTTCCCGCCTGCTCTTTCCATAAAAAATATTGGAATGCATGAATATGAGAGTGATAAACCTATAAAACAAGTAGACATCACCTTGGAATCCTTGCACTCTACAGCGAATACCAGCAGTGATGAAAATAGAAATAAAAAATGGAGGACAACCGTCATTTCCATTATTGGGGATTGCACTTCTATTTTCACCAGTGGCGTGCACAACAACAATAAAATGACTATGGGAGATTTGGAAATTGGCACTTCGAGTATGGGATTGATGCAAGCGTCACATAATTTTCTAGAAAAAACCATTTTAATAGAGATTTAATAGCCACAGCCTATGTGCAGTTCTCATCCTACAGGTAGCTCTCATTTTGGTAGACCTTGGCCACCACCATTCTACCAACACATGACAAGAGACAACCTCCAAAAAGTTGCAGTATGAAACTAATCATATTTAGACTTTGCATAATGGATTCTCGCTGCAGAATTTTTATCCACGTGCTTACAATAAAGCATCCAGATTACGAAGATTATGCCTATCCAGATTGGGAAGAAAAACTTCAATTATCAAAAATGTGGAATCCAACTTCCAAAAATTTTAATGGTAAAATAATTTCGGTAAATTTCCAACTACAAAAAAAGTTATATTCTTCCATTGAGAAAGATATATTGTACCTATTATTGTTACACTATTGGAATAAACTAAAAATACTTGTAATTCTACAAGCCTTGAAACTATAGCTTGATAAATGGGTGAAGTTTAGGAGAGAGGAAATGCCTCCTCAAAGCCCACAGTGAGACATATATATATTTTTGGTAGTTGAAGTAAAGGCTAAGAGCATCACCCCATTGCACAAATGTCATCTTGAGGTTCACTCCATTTATTGCTAAATGTTATAACATTCTTAGATTTCTTGGCCATAGAACAAACGTCCTAATCTTCAACTCACCTAAATAGTTAGCAGTTGAAAGATCTAAATAGTCCCTTGGCCTTGAAGGCTTAGCCTTGTCCAAGATAGGAGGTAGTAGACCTTCCAAACTCTGTTGAATGTTTGGTTCACAGGTTTTCTAGGTAGTAGACCTTCCATACTCTATTGAATGTTTGGTTCATAAGTTTTCTAGGTAGTAGACCTTCCATACTCTATTGAATGTTTGGTTCACGGGTTTTGCTCATTTTGGGTGATGTTCACCCAGGCTAGGTAGGGATTAAAGTTGTAAAATTATTTGTATTAAAAAATAAAGGGATGTTACCAAATGTAACAAAAAAAAATTATAAGATCCGAATAATGCAAGATTGAGATATTTACCAATCAGCATGTGACAAGCTACGAAAAGCAAGGCTTTTGAGATTTGTTAACCAAGGAGGTACAACCAAGCCATTAAAAGTGTTTTAGATCAATCTAATAACTGTATATGTTGCTAGAGATGAATTTTTCCACTCATATACTTCCTACCTGGTGTACCATCTACCCAATGACAATGATTTTAAAGATTGAGATGAAGGACATGACTGGACCAGACTACCATTGTACCCTGGAAAAATGATAAACAAAGGAATATGCAAGGCCTGACTTGAAATTTAACAAGACACTTCATTCGTCCTTACAATATGGACTACTCAAGAGGAAATTGATTAGCAAAGTTAATAATATACATAACCAACTGAAAATAGAAACCTGGTTGTGGCATTCATGATTTTTCAACCTTAGAGCTTGCTTAGAGATACACCTCACCACACATTTATTATTGTTCTATATTTTTCCTTGAGAAAAAAAAAAAGAACTCATTTAATTTGCACAAATTTCATACTAACATTTGCAAAATTCTAGCTATAGAAACCCTTTAGAAATTGCTTGGTTGTCCTTATCATTTTAAAATTTGAACCTTGATTACTAATCAGAAGCCAATCAAATGGTTTCAATATCTTGAGTGCAACAACTAGTACTCTTAAAAATATACATACCATTTGCTGGAAGGGGATGGACATTGCAACATTAAAATTAGGACAGTGGCATGTTGTAGATGCAAGGATAGCTGAATTGTTTTATAGATAATTATGTGATATTATAACAAAGTAGATTCACTTGCAATGCTCACGGGAGATAGCACAATTAGTTTGAGAAGCCAAAATGTTACTACTATCACATGTATACCAGAGAGAATGAGCCATGCTCAGCTAAGGTGTGGGAGCCTTTTCAAACATGCATTTTTTATAATTAAGAATTGTAAGGGATAAAAATAGTCACCTTAAATTGCTATATCACTGGAAATTTTAAGGTAACTATAGAGAAAAAAATACATGTTAAATAATTTTTTTGCACGCTGAGATTACTATTTTAAATTCGGTGATGATGATATACATTAATCTACCATGGGCTATATTTATAAGACAATCAAGAATACATTCATTATTCAATATGCTAGAAACCAACTTGAAAAATATCTAGAATTAAACCAATAGGTCTATGCTCTCAATAGTGAAGGAGACATCAAAATAGTAAGATCACAGTAATACAACTCATAAGCATTACACTTAAGAATTGCATGCAAGCAGAGTCATTTTAGGTGATAGAACAATTCATTAGTTTATTTGATAACATCAATTACACTCACTCACATAATATAGTAAGCATAGAAGATGCCAAAGAGGATATCAATTATGTGTAGCATTGCAAAGTGGGCCACATAATAGGTTGAGCACAGTTACATTAGCATGAGAAAGAACT
This sequence comes from Wollemia nobilis, assembly GCA_028583015.1. Classification (NCBI taxonomy): domain Eukaryota; kingdom Viridiplantae; phylum Streptophyta; class Pinopsida; order Araucariales; family Araucariaceae; genus Wollemia; species Wollemia nobilis. The sequence continues at coordinate 13,566,139 of JAQPPZ010001125.1, forward strand.
GCATCATAAGCAAGTTGTTGCATATCTAGCACAAAATTAGATAGCCACCAGCTACAGGATACCACATCACATACATTAAATGAGTGCAAATATCAACAAGTGTCATTGTTAAATAAATCCCTAAATACCACCATTGCACACTAAGGGATCCACATAACCAAAATAACACTTTATTGGAAAGTGTGTACATCAAATTTGGGTACACAAAGGAGTTGACATTAGCATCTTTGGAAGGCATTCATAGTCGTTGAGAATCAATCTGTTACGATTGGAAAATGTTGTTGAATTAAGTCACTAAATTAAACGAGTTACACAGTGCATAATATTCCTAGGTTTCAGTTCACAATGCACAACCGTGTTTTTGCATTCGTGGTGAAGTTAAGCCAATCCATGTGCCACACCAATGAATATATTTATTCTCTGCTTTCAATCCAACCTGAAATCCAACACACCTTATAACAGAACATCCAAAGCTACGATTAGGAATGAATTTGGAGATATTAATCATTTCTTCATTGTTGAAGAAATATCCTAAAATTCTCAAAAAAATTCTTTGACAAAGCCGCCCCATACTCTCTAGTTTTGATAAGAAATTGAAGTAGGTCTTTATGGAATAAAGTGCAATTTCATTATGAAAACATTTTTATGCCTGCATGAGAATAATTTAATCTGACGTTGAGACATTACATCTCATTTTTGGAGGTGGTCTAACAAATTTTATTTGCAATGAAATCGCGAGCACTCACAATGAAAAAGTTGTCATAGTTAAATATTTAAACACATTGGAGAAATGTGATTAATGTTGGCATGTTCAATAAAGGGTGACTTGGAGATAAGACGTCTCATAGCCTAGTCATATTTTTCATATACACTCTTCATCATATCGTAAGTTCGAATGTGAATGGATAGTATTGAAAAGAGCCACGTCAGCTTGAATGTTTCACGTCAACATTTGTAGAAGCCTTTAGGAAACTTGTATTCTCCTAGAGTGATATGAGGTAGTCCAATGCATTGTTGATTACCTATAGAAGTTGGATATTCCTTTTTGATGATGGGTACATGAAATGTATCTACAAATGTAACTAAGTTAATTGAATTAAAGTAAGACAATAATTTGAGTGGAGTTATACTAGCCTTTAACACCACCAATAATTACATATTCTTGCCCAACATCCTTGAAAACAGTGATAGCATTGAAGCTTCTATGACAACAAATAAATATGATACTAAAAATCCCACCTAGCAATGAAGTCGTTGGAAAGAATTAGTGTAAGTATATTGATGATACGCACGCAAGGAAACTAGTTACAATATGTAAAAGTCTTTATGTGCTAACAAATTATTAATAAGATCAAGAAAATCATCCCATGAATTTTAAAAAGAGGAAGGCTGTAAAAGGAGATTCTCCCCATTAACACACAAAATTGCTTTTGTGATTGTTAAAGCTATTGGAGACCACACAAAGAGGATGTTATTATATCCAATATTTTTGAAGCTATTTTAAGCAAGCAAATTTTTTATCTTTTTTGTGAGAATTAGAGAAGACGTTGCAAACTTATTGCAATCTACTAACGATGTCTCTATATACATATGGTTTTTACCAAAGGAGGAAAACATATTCGATCCACCAAGAAAATTAGCCACATCGATAGTAATTTTTGCACAGTAATTTTTGCGATTTTGGCATAAAATTGTTGCGACGAATTTTGGCGATGATTTTTGCAGAAAATTATTGCAACGACTTTTGGCGATGATTTTTGTAGTGATTTTTGTGGAAACGTTTTGCAAAATTTCCTCCATTCCTACTTTGAGGAAAAAGTTGTTTTTAGGAGGGGTGGCATGTTAGGATCATAATAATATAATAAATTTACTATACTAAGGTTAGTATAGTTAATAATATAATAATTAATTATTAATTAATTATTATATTATTAGGGTTAGGGTTAGATAGTCATAATAATTAAATATATTAATTATTATGAATCATCATGATGAAGTGACATAGGATTAGGGTTAGGGTAGGTATAAAGCATTGTACAATTTATCATTTTAAACTATCTAGGATTGAATAATAAAACATATCTTTTAAACCATTAGAGGGACCCCCTTATCAATGCAACAATGATTCTCTTAAATTAGATGTTATTTTATTTATTAAACATTGTGCTAGAACCTTCAAGACCATCACGAAATCAAACCCTAGCAAACCCGGATTAGAACAGGTTCTTTCTGGAGCTTAGAACATAATGAAATCGAATGTAGAGGTCGGGACGCATATCACGAGGATTTGGCCAAAAATAAACGATAAAAATTGAAATCATCGATCGAAGACTTTAGTGTATGTAGATCACGAGGATGCAGTCACCAATGTATCATTGTGATAATTAATTGGATTCTTATGCAAAGAAAGCACTTCACCAAATTGCATCTTCTAGAGCATATATTTGAATCACATTAAATGGGATTAACTACTTGGAGTTGTCGCCTTGCAGTGGCATTTTTGAATGTTGCATGAATGAATATTAGTCTTTGTAAATGGAAGCTGGCTTAGGAGCAGGCTTTAAGATATATTCACCTCTATCAATATTGAGTTCGGAGGTACATATGTTTTGGTGAACTAACCTTTCAATATTGATTTATTAAATTTTTTTTAATCAGTTCATTGTCTTTTTCAATGAAAGCTGGTTTAGATGTGTGAGCCATAGGATCTATTCCTTTAATATTTTTGTTTATTTTATGAATTTTCTCACATCTAACAAGTTTTTTTTTTTTTTTGTAAATTGCCCTAGTTATCTAGTATAACAACCATAGAACGTAACAGAATCTCAACACAAAATTATGATAAAGTTTGATATGAATTAAAAATATGTCAAGCTTTAAAATGATCTTTGAATAATAAAATTGTTAGTCTCACAATGACACTGAGAGGAGGGTGAATCAGTGTAGCTCTTTAAAACTTAAATCTTCAACACTCAAAGCCCAAACAATGAAAACATAAAACCAAATAAAGCAAGTATAACAAGAGAACATCACACAACACAAGATATACCAAGGTTTACCGATTTGGCTACATCCCAAAAAATGACTGTTTGGACTCCCATCCAAATCTAGCCTTTGCAAAGCATCAAATTTACAATCAATTTACCAGAACCCACTGGAAGGAGCACCAACCCCTGATTTATCTGCACCAACATAAAGGAGCACCAACCCCTGATTAATCTACACCAACAGAAAGGAGCACCAACCCCTCTACCAAGCACCCACTTGATTTTGATATTGATAATAAAATGACATATATGAATGTCTTCACTGAAACCATAACCCTCTATGGTCTGTAAGCTCAAATTATAAAACTTTCTATTTCATCCAATATAACATCTCTCTCTCTGCATTACTCAGAATTTGAATCTTCTCTTCTCACAAAAAAATTGATTGTTCTCTTAGCTCGTTCTGCCAATTACTAAACACTTTCTGGGTATTGTGCAACACTTTGTCTACAAACTCCTCTCAACATAGCCAAAATTGATATCATATGAGAAAGTTATACCCAAAATACTGAAGTGACATTTTTCACCACTCTCCAAAAATCACGGATTTTCACTCTTTATTTTTCTCCACACACACTTCTCTCTTCACAAAATAAAGTCCCCACTTTTCAATAAAATCCCTTGTCACTTAAAAAGCACACCCTTGCATTCTTTTTCACTTTTCAATTTTAAAAATATTTTTTTTAATGAAGCTTCTTAAAACAATATAACTTCCCTTTTTTTTTTTTCAGAAGGCATTTTGTTAGAGTTACTATAGTAATTCTATATTATTACTTTATTTATGTTGTTAGGGTAGTTAGTTAACTACCTAGGTTAGTTACGCTATTGTTAGCGTATATAATATTGGGTCTATTTTGTTATTTTATTTTAGACCTAAGTTGTTGATTAGATCCTATGGTTACGAGCTAATATGGGCTCTAAAATGTATTATTTATATTGTTTCTAATCAATGGAAATATGTTCATTTTCTTCAACATGGCATCAGAGCCAGAAGTCTGAGAGAGAGAGGAGGCAGCAATAATTTTTTGCAGAGCTGCTCTGAGGAAAATATTGCACAGCGGAAGCTTGCTGGAAAATGGAGTGAAGAAAAAATATATATATTTTTTGGAATTTATCTTCCCAGCACCGCAGCACTGAGGCCGTAGCACTCAGTTTTTTTTTGTGCACATTTTTTCTGTGCATTTTTATCTCCCTGTGCACGCACTCCCATGCACATTTTTTTGTGTGTTTTTCCCTCCCCGGCACGCCCTCCCATGCATGTTTTTTCGTGCGAGTCTCCCACCCACCCACATCGCGTGACTCCCGCGGACCACCCCCCCACGTCGCGTGACGTCGCGGACCACCCCCCCCACGTTGCGTGACTCCTGCGTGACATCGCGGCTTCCCCACCCCCCCTCCCCTCCTTACCACCAATGCAGTAGAGGCAACCACGACCACCTACTACTGCCTATAGCAGAGGCAGTCGTGGCCACCTGCTGCCACCTGCAGCAGCTACAGTCGTGGCCCGCTACCACGGTCTTCCGGGACCCTCCCCAAATAGGAGGGGGTCCCTGATCCTCTTGGATCAGCCCGCTAGTCCACCTAGTGGTGGACTGAGCGGTAGGGCTCAGGGAGCCCGCAGGTCGCGGGTTCCAATCCTCCAACCCCCCTCTTGAAAAAAAGGTAAAAAAAAAATTCTTCTAAAGTTTTTTTTTAATTATTTTTTTAGTTAAAATTAAAAAAAATTTGATTTTAATTTATTTTACATAGTTTTTAAACTATATAAATTAAAATTTAATTTTAATTTATTTTTTAATAGTTTTTAAACTATATAAATTAAAATTAATATTTTTTTTAACTTTAAAACTATAAAATAATTATCAAATACTTTGTTGAGAGAATTTTTTTTTAAAGGGGGTATTTTTTTTTCAAAAATCAAAGGGGGAAAGTGAGTAATTTTTTGAAAAGCAAATTTGGCATTATTGTAAAGGTGCATTTTCGGCTACGCCCGACACCTAGTGGGTCATTCCTGTGGGTACTTTTATGTTGTAGATTGCACTTTTTTCTGTTTTACACTACTTCATTAAAAGTTAAAAAAAAAAAATCAAATTCACTCCCTAAGTCCCCAGAATAATTAAAACCCATCCGTGCAATTTATTGCACTGCAGTGTTCGGTATTTGTGATACCTCTGGCCATCACTTACAGGTAAAGCTGTCGTGATTGCGCTATTGTATCCGTTGCCTAATATAGCTGCCAAAATGAAGTCTGAGCTTGTTCTCTATAAATCGTCGGGGAGAGATAAGTTTGCCATTTTGCATTTTTTTACTCCATCCATTACCCTAATAGTTCTTGTGTTTAGGCGTAAATATTGACGAAAGTTTTGAAATCCAAAGTGTTTAGGGGAAGTTACGCCCCACGCATGAGGATTACAGACTTTCTATGGTAGGTGCCATCAACAAGACTATTCCCTTTCAGTACTGCTTAAGTACCACGTATTGTATGATCTCAAAAAATTACCTATAGTTTCCCTCACATAAGGGCAGGTGATGTTTTTTGATATTTCTAAATACCTATAGTTTCCTTCATGTAAGGGTGGGTATTTTTTATGGTATAACGACCTAGCAAAAGGTATATCGAAAGGGGGACCAATTGATGTTATAAGGAACCTTCACCATGTCTTCAAAATTGATGACTGATTCTCATCAGTTGTTGAAATGTCTTAATTACACACCATGGAAAAACAAGGTGAAGGTAATCCTAGCAATGGATGACTTATGAGATGTTGTATCTGGAGCAACAACAAGACCTTCATCTGCTGTTGGTGCTACAGCTCCATCTACTGCTCAAAAATACTTTGACAAGAAAGACAACAAAGCAAAAGTGCTCATTTTGCTTGTTGTGTCTGATGAAGTTCAACCCCATATTGTTGACTATGAACATAGTAAAGAGGCATGGGATGCCCTTAATACTATATATGAGGGAAATAATGATTCCACTATTCTATTTATTCAATCTCAATTACACAGTCTAAGCATGAAGCAAGGGGAGACAGTTGAATTTTTTCTTTGTAGAGTGTCTAAATTGAAAGCAAAGTTGAATTCTTTGGGAGAACCAGTTGATGATAAGCTCCTTACCTAAATTGTATTGAGATCTTTACCTGATTATTATGGGGTTTTGATCACTTCCCTTCAGGTATCACAATGTAAATTTACTTTTGTAGAGTTGGTTAATATGCTTCAAGAGGAGGAGGCACGCCAACTACAACGAGATGATTCTTCTAACACTGCCCTCTACATCAACAAGAAAGGGTAGAACCAGAAGAAGGGTAATTTTTAGAAGGGATGGAATTCACAAAAGGATTCAAAATGGAAACAAACTCAACAACCTCAACAGAAAAAGAGATATTGCAAGATCTGTGACAAAGAAGGTCATGATACAAACAGATGTTGGCATAAGAATAAAAAATCAAAACAGAAAGGCCAAAACAAACCATAAAAGAACAAACAACAAGTGAATGTTGTTGTTGAAGAATCTGACATAGATTCTGAGAGATCCCACAAAGTTCTCATGACTGCCACAGTGTCCAAGTAGAAGGATCCTATATGGTATGTTGATTCTGGAGCCAATAAACACATGACTGGTGAAAAATCATGGTTTGAGTCTTTTGAGGCCAAAGAGGGCAAACCGGTCACTATTGTTGATGATAAAACCTACAAGGTTCAAGGAGAAGGAATGGTCTCTGTCACTCTTCCTGATGGCAAGTGCCAGATTGAGAAAGTCCTCTATGTTCCAAGACTGGCAAACAACTTATTTTCAGTGACACAAATTCTGGAAAAAAATATGGTTGTAAATTTTAGTGTTAAGAGGGGCAAGAAATGTTGTTCTATCACCAGGAGAGGTCAGAACATTGCAACCACTTCATATAAGCATGGATTATTTTCCCTAGATACTATCTCTTCTCCAGATGTAGCCATGATTGCTTCTACCAAGGAGGAAACTTCCCTATGGCACAAGAGATATGGACATTTGAGTTTTGGTTACTTACTTGAGTTAAGTAAGTATGAAATGGTAAAGGGTCTTCCTTCCCTTTCTACCACTTTACCAATTTGCTCTGACTGCTTGGCAGGAAAGCAACATAGAGTACCTTTTGAAAAGAGCTCTACAAGAGCAAAGAAACCTCTGGAGTTGGTTCACACCGATCTGTGTGGTCCCTTAACTCACAATAGTTGTGGGGGTAATAGGTATTTTTAGTTATTCATGGATGATTACTCGTGAAATATGTGGGTATTCTTTCTTCAACTAAAATCTGAAGCATTTGGTTTTTTTCAGGAGTCAGGGACTTCTATAAAGACCCTCTGGTCATATCGATGGGGGAGTTCAAATCTAAATAATTCTCTGAGTTCTTGAAATAAAATGGGATCACACGACATTTAACTACTGCTTATACTCCTCAGCAAAATGGATTTTCTGAAAGAAGGAATCGTTCCATCATGGAAATGGTTCGTTGCATGCTCACAAGAGCTAGTCTTGAGTAACTATATTGGGCAAAAGCTATCACCACAGTAGTATATATGTTGAATAGGGCACCCACAAATGCCCTACAAGGAATGACTCCACATGAAGCATGGAGTGGTAGGAAACCCTTCATTTCTCATCTACACATTTTTGGATGTAAAGCTTTCATGCACATACCAAAAGAGAAAAGGAAGAAGCTAGATGAGAAGAAATTGAAGTGTATTCTTCTTGTGTATGATGAGCACTCTAAGGGTTATCGTTTGATTGATCCCTTGACCAAGAAGATACACATTAGTAGAGATGTAGTTTTTTATGAGGCTTTCACATCAGATTACACATCAGATGTATACCTAGACCTTGTGGAAACTAAAGTTGATAAATCTCCTTCATCAAAGCTTGGAGGTCCTTCTTCATCTTCTTCACACCTCAGAATAATAATCCAAAGTGGTATACAAATAAAATCAAAGACTCTAAGCTATCCACTCCACCATATTTGATATTGGATAGGCCTCGTACTCGCAGCATGGCTCGATAGGAGATCCACAACAGAGGATACTGGGGTTCATGATCTGTGTCAATATTTTGAGGAACTTTCTATAGATCCAGAGAGAGATATAGAAGATATGGATATTGATAATTATAGGGTGTTTATTTCTTCAATAGATGATATTGAACCTGCATCAGTGCAATATGCTCTTGGTGAGCCTCAGTGGAAGTTTGCTATGGATGCAGAGTATAAGACTTTGATGAAAAACAAAACTTGGAAGCTTGTCGATATGCCATACGGAAAGAAGCCCATAGGCTACAAATGGGTATATAAAGTTAAGTATAAGGCATATGGGACAATAGATAAGCATAAGGCCCGACTTGTTTCAAAGGGATATGCTCAAAGATAATGCATTGACTATGAGGAAAATTTTGCACCTACTACTCGGATGACAACCATTCGAGTTCTTTGTGCTATGGCAGCACAATATGGGTGGAAAGTACACCAAATGGATGTCAAGAGTGCTTTTCTAAATGGTGATCTCCAAGAAGAAGTCTACATGACTCAATCGGAAGGATTTGAAGTGGAAGGCCAACAGCAAAAAGTTTGCAAATTGGTAAAATCCTTATATGGTTTGAAACAGGCCCCTCGAGCTTGGTATATAAAAATGGATAATCACCTTCTACAGCATGGATTTAAGAGATGCCCGTCAGATGCAAACCTCTATTTTAAGAAACAAGGTTCTGAAATAGTGTTGCTTGTACTCTATGTTGATGATCTGCTCATTACAAGGAGTTCAAAAACTATGATTTCTACTATCAAAAGAGACTTGTGTCAATATTTTGAGATGTCAGATCTCAGACTCCTCCGTTATTGTCTTGGTCTGTAAGTCATCCAGAAGGAGCACTACATCAAAGTGTCTCAGAAAAAATATGCCAACACCGGAAAAATATCGCATGACTGATTGCAAGCCAATGTCAACTCCGATGGAAACAGGAATTCAGTTATCGTGATATGATGATTCACCTCAGGTAGATGGTACTCTCTATCGACAGTTGATTGGGAGTCTCATATATCTGACCAACACTAGGCCAGATATCGTATTTGCTATCAACTATATTTCTAGGTTCATGTAGGAGCCTAAGACTACACACTAGAAAGAAGCAAAGCGAGTTCTTCACTATGTCCGTGGCACAATGGAATATGGCCTAGAATATAAGAGGAACAACAAATTCTTCTTACATGGATACACGAACTCCGACTATGTCGGATCATATGATGACCGTAAATCAACTTCAGGATATTTGTTTCATCTTGGATATGGTCTTGTCTCTTGGCACAACAAGAAGCAACAGGTGGTTGCTATTTCATCAACATAGGCAGAATATCGCGCCACACGTGAAGTTGTATGTGAAGTGATATGGTTGCGTCGCATCCTAACAAGTATGGGTCTTCCATCAAAATCTCCAATACACTTGTTCTGCGATAGCATGGGTGTTTTGAATCTTGTCAAGAATCCAGTACATCATGAAAGAACCAAGTACATTGACACACAATGTCACTTCATTCGAGACGAAGTTCCAAGTCACCAAATTCAGCTTCAGTACATTCCCACCAATGCTCAAGTTGCAGATATTTTCGCTAACGCACTTGCACGTGTCAAGTTTGAATTGTTTCGCAGCTCTCTTTGTATTACCAAATGATGTAATAAGGGGGGATGTTAGTACAACTAGTAGTTATTAAATTACATAAATAATGTAATAAGGGGGGATGTTAGAGTTACTATAGTAATTCTATATTATTACTTTATTTATGTTGTTAGGGTAGTTAGTTAACTACCTAGGTTAGTTAGTTAACTACCTAGGTTAGTTACGCTATTGTTAGTGTATATAATATTGGGTCTATTTTGTTATTTTATTTTAGACCTAAGTTGTTGATTAGATCCTATGGTTACGAGATAATCTAGGATCTAAAATGTATTATTTATATTGTTTCTAATCAATGGAAATATGTTCATTTTTTTTAACACATTTCGTCAAACACGTCACATGCAAAGAATTGACACATTACTCGTTCTCTTACTTCGGATCCACGTGACACCTCAAACAAAAAATGAAAGATGCTCTATTTGATGCCTTGAAGGTGTAACAACACTGAAATCAAAACTCTGGCAACTCTGCAAGGTCGAAACGACCAACTGAAGGATTTTGCACAAGTGGAACAAATTGACATAAAAGTGACCTGTACCATTTTTGCAATAATCATAACTCTCACCTCGTAACTTTGTTTTCTCTAAAATTTGAAATGTAGAATATATACAATGCTGAATACATCCAATCTGAATATCGCTACATAAATCCTTATGGTCCACCTATACCACCTCCATGAAAACTACTACTGACACACTTTTTCCAAAAAGAGCATTTTTGTGACAGTCTTGCAACGCTTGTAACATTCGCCTCGTTTCTCTGTTTTAGTGGAAATTTGAAAAACATGTTCTTGAATATAATGAACACCTCCAGTTAAAATTTTACTATCAAATTATTCTCGGTTTTCTTGCAGTGCTTTTGATAAAATTGCCCTTTTTCAGCCTGTACAACCACTTGCCAAATCATCCGCCAAGATACCGAAAACGTCACCGATCAATCCAAAAACTATGCTGACACCTCTAATGTTGTTCTGGACTATTTCCTGACATGCTGGAATGTTCCAAACTGATCCATCCTATTCAACTGCACCCGTGATGACTTTTGTAATTTTTTGACAACTTCTTGATGATTTTTTTAACTTTTGCAAATTTGCACGAACAACCTATAACAACTTCACCCGAACATCAAAAAAATACTCATAAGCATTGAACATAACTATACATACTCCGAAAAACCTTTGAAAAACTATCCACTGCATCAACCTGTCCATCTGAGTGTGTTGACAACAATGACAATATTGTTGCTACACCTTGCTCAACAATCTCCCCCTTTGGAATTATTGGCAACACACACACAAATTCTTGTAACTCTTCTTCCCTTTGACAACAAGACCAAAGGGCTGCTACAAAATCCCCCTAAGTCCATGCATAACATTCTCAGACAAAAATTATTACACTTAGCAAAAATCACAAACATGAGCAAAAAGATAAACAAATACATAAATGCTCCCCCTGAGAATGCAGCCCCACTAGCTAGTCAATTCTTGGGAAGTGTGACCACTCCCAATTTCTTGTGAAGGTACTCAAAGACTTCCTTGGGCAATGGTTTGGTGAAGATATCCACTACTTGCTTTGTTGTTGGAAAAAAATCCAACTTAACCTCACCTTCCGCAACTTTCTCCTTAAAAAAATGATATCGGATAGCAATATGTTTTGTGCGAGAATGCATAACCGAATTCTTTGAGATGTTAATGACACTGGTGTTATCACACTTAACTAAAATTGGCTCACTGAAATTAATGCCAAGATCCTTCAGATTTTGTTTCATCCATAACACCTGCATACAACACGTTGTCACTGCAATGTATTCTGCCTTTGTTGTGGATAAGGAGACTGACTCATGTTTCTTATTGTGCCACGCAACCAACCTATCTCCAAGATAGAATGCACTTCCACTGGTACTCTTCCTGTCATCTTCAAATCCTATCTAATATGCATATGAATATGCAATAAGGGTGAATTCCTTACCTTTTGGATACCATAACTCATACTCCATAGTACCCTTGAGGTACCCAAGAATCCTCTTCACTTCTGTCACATGAATCTCCTTGGGACTAGCCTAAAATCATGCTACCATGCATACTACCTACAAAATATTTGGTCTGGTATCTGTCAAGTACAATAAGCTCCCAATCATAGATCTATACATAGTTTTATCAACATGTGGAGATTTGTCATCCTTGCTCAACTTGCAACCTGTCATCATGGGAGTGCTAACTGGATTACAATCCTCCATTGTGAACTCTTTCAGCATCTCTTTCACATATTTAATTTGACAAATAAATATGCCCTTCTCATTTTGATTAATTTGCAATCTGAGGAAACATGAAAGTTCACCAATCATTGACATTTCAAATTATTTCTGCATATTATTTGCTAAATATTTACACAACTCATATTTGCTACTACCAAATATGATATCATCTATGTATACAACAAGAACAATATGATGACCATTTTCTATTTTGACATACAAATTACTATCCACCATACCTTTCTTGAACCCTTGCTAAGTAAGATAATTGTCTAGCCTTGCATACCATGCTCGGGGTGCCTGTTTTAAGCCATATAATGCTTTCTTCAACTTACAAACCAAGTTGGGATCATCACCAAGCTGAAAACCATCTTGCTGCTCAATATAAACCTCTTCTTCAAGTTTCCCATTCAAAAATGTTGATTTCACATCCATTTGATAAAATTTGAAATTCTTGTAAACTGCTAAAGCCAAAAATATTCTAATTACCTCTAGTTTGGCCATAGGTGCAAAGGTTTCCTCAAAGTCAATACCTTCAACTTGTGCATAGCCTTTGCATACCAATTTTGCTTTGTTCTTGACTACCTATCCGTCTTCATTCAATTTGTTCCGAAATACCCATTTAGTACCAATTACATTTTTATTTGTGGGTCTTGGTACTAACTCCCAAGTCTTGTTTTTCTCGATCTGATCTAATTCTTCATTTATTGCCTTTACCCAACTTTCATCTTTGCTTGCATCAGCAACATTTTTGGGCTCAATGTTGGATAATAAAGAGTAGTTACTTACTAATATTCTTCTTGTCTGAACACCAATTGTGGGGTCTCCAATTATTTTCTCTCTAGGATGATCTTTCTGGCAATTGTCTATTTTGAATTTCTTGTTTTCTTCCACTTTTGAACCATTGTTTGAATCCTCTGAGTCAATTTTTGGTTTCTTTTCCATTTTCTTTTCCTCATCTCCTTCAATGACCTCTTCATAAATTGGGTAGTTCTCTTCATATCTAATTACTTGTTCCCTTACTTCAACACTATCCACAATTTTCCTTAGCCTCTTGTTGTAGCATTTGTAAGCTTTGCTTTTTGATGAATAGCCAAGAAAAATACCTTCATCCGCTTTATCTTCAAACTTACCAAGGTTTTCTTTAGTTCTTTTTATGTAACACTTGCTACGAAAAACTTTAAAGTATCTTGTTGTTGCCTTTTTACCGAACCACAACTCATAAGGATTTTTGCTTTCATGTGTCCTCAACATGCACCTATTTTGGATTTATACCGCAGTATGTACTGCCTCTTTCCAAAATTTGTCTGCTACTTTTCTCTCAATCAACATAGTTCGTACCATTTCCTGCACTATCATGTTCTTTCTTTCTACCACACCATTCTGTTGAGGTGTCCTGGCTGCTAAAATTTGTCTCATAATGCCATATTTTTCATAATACTTTGTGAAATCCTCTGAAATGAACTCTCCTCCTCTATATGACCTTAAAAATTTAATCTTTTTTCCTGTTTGATTCTCAAATTGGTTTTTGAAAACCTTGAACATCTCAAAATATTTTGATTTATGCTTCAAAAACAGTACCCATGTCATCCTAGAATAGTCATCTATACACAACATGAAATATTTGTCACCGTTTATGCTTTGCGTTCTCATGGGTCCACATAAATCAGTATGTACTAGTTCCAAAGGTTTTCTTGTGTAGTACTCTTTTGTTTTAAATGAGACTCTAGTTTGCTTCCCCTTTTGACATGAAGCACAAATGTTATTTCATGGTTTGCCAATGGTGGAAATATCTCCCACTGCTTTCTTTGAGCTGATTTTTACTAGATTGTCAAAACTGATATGATCGAGCCTCTTGTGCCATAACCAATTCTCTTCTTCCTGTCCAATCAAGCAAGCTCCTTATGAAGTCTCTAAGAGAGTGTACAGGTTTCCATATGTCCTTGATCCAGTTGCTATCAACTTCCCATTGTTTACCTTTCTGACTTCACAACCTTGCTTCTTAAATATCACTTCATGACCTCTATCACAAATCTGACTTACGCTCAACAAGTTATGCTTCAGACCAACCACAAACAAGACTTATTTTGACCTGATTTTTTCATAACTAATATTAACTGAACCTCTTCCAACTATCTTAGCTCCATTATTTTTTCCAAATTTTATTGAACCACCTTCATATTGCTACAACTTCTCAAATTTTTGATTGTCACATGTCATATGACTGGAGCATCCACTATCAAGTATCCATGTTGCGGATTTATTCTACGCTTTAAATGTCGTCTGTACGATCAAGGATTCATTTTCTTTTCAGAATCCTCACTGGAGCTATCTTCTGATGAACTGACATTCTTGGAGATGAAACTTTTCTTCTTGAAGTTGCCTTTTCTAAAATTTGTTTTTTTCTTCCAGTCACTTCTTTCTTTGTGTGATCCTTCATCACTTCTGTTCTTCTCATTAAGTGGACATTTAGCTGCAAAATGCCCAATGCCTCCATAGTTGAAACATTTAAATGGTAACTTTCCTTTGTATTTTTCTTTTCCCCTTTTTAGTTTTCGAACAAAGTTTACTTCCATTTCATCTGATGTCTCTTCTTCCTCGAATTCTTATTTTGCTTTCATATTTTTATGGGCTTTAAAATCTTCTCTGTCTATGGGTTTATATTTTCCTATTCTCATCTCATATGCATTCAAAGAACCATGCATCTCATCCATACTAAAATAATTTAGACGTTTAGCTTCTTCTATAGCTAAAACTTTAGAATCAAATCTTTGGGGAAGGGATCTTAATACCTTTTTCATTATGACAAAATATTTGATTTCCTCGTCGAGTCCTCTATTTGCATTAATGACTTAATTAACTCTCAGCATAGATGTCTCTATATTCTCATTGTCATTCATCTTTAATACTTTGAACTGAGCTCGATGTGTTTGTAACTTTGCCTCATTGATATTACGTCTCATTCATGAATGCTCTTCAATTTATCCCATATTTCCTTTTCCGTTTTACAACCCATAATATTTACTAGTTCGTTGTCCACTAATACACACATGATAGTATTCTTTGCTTTTGAGTCATTCTCAAACAGTTTCTTACTAATAATATCGATTGGAGAAGTGGTGGGTATTGTGTATCCACTATCTACTGAATCCCAAATATTGTATCCCAAAGCACAAAGATATGTCTGTATCCTAAGTCTCCAAAATACGTAATTAGTTACGCCAAACAATGGTGCTTTATTTTATGAGAAGCCTTCACCACCTACCATTGTGTCACTTCCAAGATCACCCTAGCCGGTTAAGCCTGTTCAATAACCTCGCTCTGATACCAATTGTTAGTCTCACAATGACACTGAGATGGGGGAGTGAATCAATGTAGCTCTTTAAAACTTAAATCTTCAAAACTCAAAGCCAAAACAATGAAAATATAAAATCAAATAAAGCAAGTATAACAAGAGAACATCACACAACACAAGATATATCGAGGTTCATCGATTTGGCTACATCCCCAAAAATTACTGTTTGGAATCCCATCCAAATCTAGCCTTTAAAAAGTACCAGCACCCATTGGAAGTAGCACCAACCCCTGATTTATCTGCACCAACAGAAATGAGCATCAACCCCTAATTTATCTGCACCAACAGAAAGGAGCACCAACCCCTCTACCAAGCACCCACTTGATTTTGATATTGATAATAAAATGACATATATGAATGTCTTCACTGAAACCAGAACCCTCTATGGTCTATAAGCTCAAAATCTAAAACTTTATATTTCATCTAGTATAACATCCCTCTCTCTACATTACTCAGAATTTGAATCTTCTCTTCTCACAAAAACAAAAATGATTGTTCTTAGCTCGTTCTACCAATTGCTAAACGCTTTCTGGGTATTGTGCCGCACTTTGTCTGTGAACTTCTCTAAAAATTTCAGCCAAAATAGATATCATATGAGAACATTATGCCCAAAATATTGAAGTGACATTTTTCACCACTCTCCAAAAATCATGGATTTTTACTCTTTATTTTTTTCCACACACACTTCTCTTTTCACAAAATAAAGTCCCCACTTTTCAATAAAATCCCTTGTCACTTAAAAAGCACACACTTGCATTTTTTTTCACTTTTCAATTTTAAAAATATTTTCTTTAATGAAGCTTCTTAAAACAATATAACTTTTTTTTTTTTTTTTTGAGAAGGCATTTCGTCAAACACGTCACATGCAAATAATTGACACCTTACTTGTTCTCTTACTTCAGAGCCACGTGACACCTCAATCCAAAAATGAAATATGCTCTATTTTATGCCTTGAATGTGTAACAACACTGAAACCAAAACTCTAGTGACTCTGCAAGGTCGAAATGGCCAACTGAAGGATTTTGCACAAGTGGAACAAATTGACATAAAAGTGACCTGTAACATTTTTGTAACAATCATAACTCTCACCTCGTAACTTTGTTTTCTCTAAAATTTGAAACGTATAATATCTGCAATATTGAATAAATCTAGTCCAAATATTGCTACATAAATCCTTATGGTTCACCTATACCACCTCCATGAAAACTATTGTTGACACACTTTTTCCAAAAAGAGAGTTTTTGTGATAGTCTTGCAACGCTTGTAACATTCGTTTCGTTTCTCCATTTTGGTGGAAATTTAGAAAACATGTTCTTGAAGATAACGACCACCTCCAATTCAAAATTTTCTATCAAATTATTCTTGGTTTGCTCATAGTGCTTCTAATAAACATACCATTTTTTTGCTTGTACAACCACTTGCCAAATCATCCTCCAAGATACTGGAAACATCACCAATCAATACAAACACTATGCTAAAACCTCAAACAATGTTCTGGACTATTTATTGACATGCGGCCATGTTCTAAACTGATCCATCCTGTCCAACTGCACTCATGATGACTTTTGTAATTTTTTGACAACTTCCTGACGATTTTTTCAACTTTTGCAAATTTGCACGAACATGTAACAACTTCACCCGAACATCAAAAACATCCTCATAAGCATTGAAAATCATTGTACATACTCCGAAAAACCTCCGAACAACTGTCCACTACATCAACCTGTCCATCTGAGTGTGTTGACAACAATGACAATACTGTCGTTGCACCTTGCTCAACAAAAATATCAAACAACGTTGATTTTATTTTCTTTCATATGAAGACTATCTTCATTTCATAATAAAATCTAAAAATCAAACCCATATTAATTCAAATGAAGGTTAACCAAGTCTACATTCAAAGCAAAGAAGTAATAAATTACAGAGGGAATCGTTTGTTGACCGAGTGGAGCAAATCACAAAGGCGAAAGCCAAGTTATAATAAATTATAGAGGTGGTGATGGCTCTGAAAACAAATAGTCCCTTCTAGACAATCAATTGCAGAATAGATGACCCACTCTAACGACGTATTCTATGGTGGCACCTGTAGGGCACCCACCCCAATTCCGGTGGTCTTCGAAAATCCCTCCTTCAGGTTAGGAGGGTGGATTATTTAAAAATAAATATATGTCATTATACGTGAGGTTGGGAAGCGCAATTCTAGATTATGCTTCACGTTAAGTTGTGGTGACTCAAATGGAATAGGTTACACGCTAAAATTTTATGGAGAATATTTTAACGGCCCACTACATTTTCATATGGAGAGTGTTGTAGATGTCATATGGATAATACTTTAAGAGTATTGTAGATGAATTCCAATTTTTTTTAAAGTCTCCAACGGATATTTTTAATTGCTAGTGTTTTGTTAGTCAAGATGAGGTTATTACTATAAATTAGTTAATTGTATTTCATTTTTTTTTTTTTTTTTTATTAATGTAAAGGTTAAATAAATTAATTGATAATGGATGATCTTGTTTATTGAAAAATATTGAAAAATATATGTTTTTTTCTTTATTCTTTCATAATTTGTTTGAGTGATATCATAAAATTTTTCTAATTTTTATTTTCATAGAGATGTTTGGTATTGTCTTCAATATATACATATTGGATATAATACTCTTTATATTCATAAGACTCTTGGGATACACTACAATCTACTTAACAAATTACATTGGTTGGTTTAAAAAATGTGCAAGAGAATTTGAGAATATTTAAGTGGAGAATAGTAAGAAAATAGTTTATTTTTATGTTGAAATGTAAGAGATAGTAAATTAGTCGGTACAACAATAAAGAGAGCATCATAGATCAAGTAATTTATAAAAGAGTACTCAATGTTTATCATTTAAATGGAATTAAATTATAATTACAATAAAGAGAGAAAATATTTGACAAAATTATAGCTAGATTAAGTCATGAAATCATTGTTTTCACATGCAAGTAGATTAATTAGGCCTCTAAAAATATTGGAAGGCTAAAATTTATTCAAGAAGCAGTATTAGTAACATCCCTATGAGAGAAAAGGGAAGTCATAAAATTATTCAAGACTAAGAGGAAAAGTATTCCATGGAGGATGGGGTCGTGGATGTAGTATTGTAGATATGAGGAATATTGAGAGCCAGGATCTTGATTGTATGCCATGAGAAATAAACTTTATTTGTAGGTAATATTAAATACTTTTCATATAGTAATTAGTGGATATTTCTTGGTCTTTGAAATATCTAAATAATTGTCCTAACATAGACGAGCATATTGGTTCGTACCCATCCAAGAATTTAAAGGACTTTATCTTCCTAATATTACTCATGGAACTCAAAAGAGAGTTTTAACTACTTTTTCCTCTCATGCATATTGGAGAGCCACTACCTTGGCCCATTTAGTCACATAGTCAGTGCACACTAGGATGAGATGTTTTATTTGTGATGGAGGACTAATTGGTCCTATAAAATCAATGTACCACTTCCCAAAGGGTTCTAGAATAATTTAGGATTGAAGAGGCATCTTATTTGTATCGAAGGTTTTCTCATTCATTGGTATTAATCACAATGGAAGACATACTTATTGACATCCTTGTGAAGTGAAGGCCAATAGTATCTAGCTCCCAAAATATTTTGTATAGTTTATTTTACAAAATAATTCCCTCTAAAAGGTTCATTATGACATGTCAAGACGATATCATAAACTTCATCCTCCCTTGCACATCTTCATAAAATATTATTAGGTCCTCATTTAAATAGCAATATTTTTATCCATTAGAAAGATAAACTTTGTTAAACTAGTTTGCATCTCTTATTAGGAGTAATATTAGAAGGAATATTCTCAGTTACCAGGTAGTTAAATATCTACAAACCATGGAGAATGCACTAATGTTGCAAATAATTTTTTATTTGGGAAGAAAACATCCACTGGTTCTTTTTCTCTAATAGTATCTAATTTAGATAGGAAATTAACAACTATATTTGTCCTACTAGTTCTATATACAATAGTAATATCAAATTCGTAAAGCAATAAAAGCTATATAACCACTTGTCCACTTATTTTTGGTTTATTCATCAAATATTTGATCACAGAGTGGTCTATATGGATATATACTGGATAACCTATAATATAGTGATAGAATTTATTTATTATATATACTACTGCAAGGAATTCCCTTTCAATTATGGTATAGTTATTTTTGACACTTGTTAAATTTTTACTAATATAGTAAATAGCATAGATTTTTCCATTTCCTTGATCTTATTGGCCAATAATTGCACTGATTGCGGTGTTGGAAGTATATATGTGTATATGAAATGAGAGCTTCTAATTGGCTCCTCTTAATATAGGTGTGGTGGTCAAATTTTCTTTGATAACCTCAAATGTTGCTTGGCATTGTGGAATCCATTTAAATTTGACTTCTTTGGTAATATAATGAAAAATGGAGTGGCAAGTTTGCTAAAAACTTTTTATGAAGCATCTACAGAAACTGACATGTCCCAAGAAGCTTTAACATTTGTTTTATTCTTGGGTGAGGGTAACTGATTTATGACTTCTATCTTCTCAGGATCTACTTTTATTTCTACTATCGAGATATGATGTCCTAATATGATGCCCTCATACATCATTATTAAGTAATTTTTATTTCTTAAGATCAAATTATGATCTTCGCATCGGGTAAGTAATTAATCTAGATTATGGAGGGCCTCATCAAAGGTTTATCCATGAACTATGAATTCATCCATGTATACCTCAATGATTTCATTGGTAAGATCTATGAAAATAGAAAGGACTACCCATTGGAAAGTTTCAGGAGCATTGCATAACCCAAAATGTAAAACTATATAAGAAAATATTCCATGGGCACATGAAAGTAGTTTCATCTTGATAGGTGCCACTTATATTTGGTTATACCCACTAAAACCATCTAGAAAGGATACATACTTATTTCTAGAGAGGGTATTGAGTACTTGTGTAGACACCAAAACAGCACCAATCCGATTATGTGACTGCAAACACTGATCGCTTTGACAAACACAGCCCCCAGGGCAGCCCTCAGAGGTCAAACAGTGGTCTTAACCACTTTCATAGCAATTTTGTGAGGTCAAGAAGCAATTTGGCACACTTGGACACTTTGCCCAGTATTCGTCTCACCCGGGGACGAATTCAAAATAGAATCCGTCCCACCCCAGGACGAATTCCGAATCCGTCCCTGGGTGGGACGGATTCTAAGCTTAACGGGCAAAAAAGGCAAATGGCACCAAGTGGCAGCCCAGAACAGTCATTTGATGACTCTTGCCTTGCACGCGTGTGTAGGTGGACAGAGGGGCCGTTAGAATACTGTTACAAAAGGCATTTATCAAAGCCCAAGTCAATGGAGGACTCCCCTCCCTCATGGGAAGACAAGAGTGCCACATGGCGCCTATGACCAACACATGGCATTTGTGCTTCCCTCCCAAAAGAGACCCCTTGGGTCTATAAAAGGTGGGACTTTTCTCACCCAAAACATACAGGTTGAAGGAGTTTTCAAGCAACGAAGTGCTGCCGAGTTGAAGACCCACTTGCATCCCTTTTGGTTCACCTTCCCACATCCACCAATCTCTTTTGCAAGGGAGGTTGTTGGGTGGCCTTTGGAAGCTCAAACCTGATCCAAATCCAACACATGGACACCTGAACCAACCAATTCACCGACCCCCCAATCCTAAAAGGTTTTGGGCCCATCCCTAGTGGATTGGCGTCGAAATCAAGTGCCAACGGTGGGAGGCCCACTTGGGCACCCCCGCATTTTTTAGTTTTTGAGCATTTTAGACTACTTTTCAGATTGCATTTTGTGTTATTAGGTTTGATTAATCCATAGCAGCAATTTTGTAACTTTTGGTCAGATTCTAGTATGTTTTGTATTGCTTTGTTGTTTCGCTGACTTGCAGGTGTCAAGGTCAAATTCCCGAGGGTGGAGGCCAAATTGGGAGAATCCGACCATCTGGGTCGTCCCAAAATGGCCCCAATTACATAAACCCCCTATTTGCAGGTGTTTTGTAGGTCTCGGGATCCAACATTGGAGCAGCAGCAGGTCGGTTTCCCCAACACAGAAGAATTCGTCCCACCCAGGGACGAATTGCAATCAGAATTTGTCCTTCCTAGGGATGAATTCCAATTAAAGGTAGATTGGCCAGCTGTATCAGTGGTAGTGGCCTTCTGGTAACTTTTCTTATCTTCTGTCAAGTTTTGAAGCCATTTGGACTCACTGTAATTATTGTTTCAGGCAAATATTTACATGCATATTTCGTTAGTTTTAGAGAGCAAACGCTTTTCATTTGCGGCGAGATGCTACTGACATCTTGGTTGTTTCTTTGTTCGCAGGAGAAGCAGCGGAGGTTAGGAACTCATCGACATCAGCGACGGCATCATCTTGGCCCGCCCATTGCAATCGTGGGCACGCGGAAAGAGGAATCATTCAGTGATTGTAATCAAACTCTATTTGTTCTCCTAGCCCCTGAAAAGGGAGGAGACGTCATTGTAACAGAGATCAAGGGATATTAATGAAAGGGCTGTGTTTTCTCTATTTGATTGTGTCTCTTCCAATGTGTTTCTTTTCCATTTCATGTAATTTACATTTCTAGGACTCAAGCGTACTTGATTTTGAATGCAATCGCACTTGGTGTTTCCTTTGCCCAGAATCTCATGCTTTCAACTTGATCTATCAATGGTAGAGAAAAATGGTCATTTTAGTGGCTTTTCTAAGCTCCCTATACTCTATGCACACTTGCATTTTACCAATCTTCTCAGGAACAATAACCAATGGTGAGACCCTTTGGCTATCAAAAATTGGATAAATAAATCCTACATCTAGTAAATTTTTAATTTCTATTTTCACTGTGTTCCTTAAAGTAAGATTTATCTTTATTTCGGGTTGTTGGACTGGCTTCTTTGTTGTATAAATTTGATGAGTGCATAAGTTGCGATGGATCCCCTTTATATCACTATATTCCCATGCAAAAACATTCACATGTCAGCTTAATAGATCAAATAATTTAACCTCTTCTACTTCCAACAACCAACTATAATGTTAAGGGATTTTCTTGGTTGTAGCTCAATCTGCTTAGTGCTTGGAAACATCAAATTAACTCCTTTGCTTATCAATGCATTTGAAGGACAATGATGATGTAGCAAGAAATAAATAATTTGAGTATTTTCATTAAACGTAATCCCTACAAGGGTAAGGTTTGCTAAGGGACATTTAAAGGACATAAGGAGGTTCCTTTACTGTCTATGTAGAAATGTGAATGGATTTTCTTGTAATAATATAGGTGACAAAGGATCCATAATTTCTTCTTCATCCTTCCATAAAAACCTATGAACTATAGTCTCTTCTTTGTCTAAGCAAGGCTCACTTGTAGAATCTCTCAAAATGGTTTCATCTTCGAAGAGGGATTCTTTGCATGGGTGTAGTTCTTCAATGTGCTCTTTTATAGTGATCATCACCAATCAAGCAATATTGTTTAATTCCCTACGTTCATCCACTGATATATTTCTATAGAAGTCAATAGAAGGTCTAGTTAGAGGGTAAAGAGAAATTTTCTTAGAGTTCAATCCATTGGAGATAGTCATATCCCTTGAATGAAAATCAATAAAAGTTATGGTTATAGGTATATCTTCTCCTATTTCATTAGGTTGAGTTGTAGAATGATCAACTAGTTGAAGGATAGTAGAAGTGAGTTGCATATTTGTCAAAGATAATCTATTCATGATTTCAATGATCATGATGTTAATTGCTACTCCTAAATCAACTAGCACATTAGGTATCCTTATTGTACCAATACAAATGTTTATTATTGGGTTTTCAAGATCTCCATATTTTTGGTGGAATAAGCTTTCCTACTAAAATGTCATTTAATTTTTCATCTACTTCTATGGTTTTGGGGTAAGTTTTTGCTTTCACCTTGGCTTCTTTACGTGTATTTCCTGGATAACTTGATTTAATATTAGGATATCTTTAATGGCTTGGAGCAAAGGGATTATTATGTTTAAGGGTTTTAGTTCTTCCAATACATCGGACCCCTTTGAACATTCTTCTATAGATTTTAAACTCTCAGGATATGGCATTTTTTAAGATTCTATAGACACACTTTTTGGAGGATCTTCTTCCTCTCTAATTATGGGTTGTCGGTTTAGTAAATTTGGTTGCTCTTTCTCTTGTAATTCTTCTATCTTGGGAGGTTATAGATCTGGTAAAACCTTCCCTAAGCAAAACTACACATTATTGTAATCAATAACATTAATGTTGGTTGTGGCACTATGTTCTGTATTATAGATAGGAGTTACTTATCTATTGTTATTTGAATTGACCATAAGTTTGGTTAGTAATGGAGGTTGCTTGGGTGGTTGTGATTGCATAGGTTGGGAAGCATCCATGAGTGCTAGCAACAATGCTTGTTGTTGAGTTTGAAACTATCGCTGATCCCATAAAATTTGTTGGAGTGGGCTGGTCCCGATCATTACTAGCCTTGGTTTGACCATGACTAGTTTGGCATTGGTTGTGTCCATGCATGGTTAAACTAGCCTTGACTTCCCCACTTTGGAGATGGAGTCTAGGGATATTGGCCCATTGTTATAGTGGGGGCATATTCCATGGTGTTCTTGGTTGATAGGAAAATTTATTTCTTTGTACCACATAATTGAGTTCTTTTGCATTGAAATGACTCTTTTTGAGATTTACTTTTATTTGAGCTCTTTGCATTAAGATAACTCTTTTTGAGGTTAACTTTTATTTCAGTTCTTCTACATTAAAATGACTCTTTTTGAGGTTAACTTTTATTTTTGGTAGGAGGCCACACATCTTTGTAGGATGGCTTTACTCATAAATACTATGAATGTCGGTGTTATCGAGAAGGCATTCTTATTTGCTTTAGAGGGGCAACGACTTTAGAAAACCTGAAGATGATTATCGTATAGTCATTGTTATATACAAATTATTATGAAAATTCCGTCGTAGTCATTGTTATATACAAATTATTATGAAAATAAATATTATAACCTCTAAACTGTTGCGTGTTTCCGCAAGTTAGTTCGCTAAAAGAAATTAGACAAGCACTTGTTCTTACAGTTCTGATTTGCCCGCACAAATAGGAAGACGGACACAACCTTCGACGGTGATGCCTCTCATTTGATGAGATTTAAAAATGCATAAAACGTAGATATCACCGTGATGACGATAATCTCTTATTAGAAAAATACATTCTCCTCCGTCACACACGCTATCCAGTAAACAGAAATAACCTGCCTAATCTATGTCCATCTAGTAGAGGTGAAGGGAAAGGCGTGGAGTAGCCTTGGCCACAAGCGGCACTTTCTTCTGCAACGCCAGGCCGAACGCGTCCTCCATGTCCAGACTCGCTTGTCCCGCAGGCAGATCCCAATCGAAGGCGTGGATCAATGACCCCACACTGTACTCCACCAACGTAATCCCCATGCGAGTGCCCGCGCAGATCCGCCTGCCCGCTCCGAACGGAATCAGCTCAAAGTCGTTTCCCCGTGGATCGATCTTGGAACCCACGAATCTGTCAGGATTGAACTCCATGGGCTTCTCCCAGATCTCAGGATCCCTCCCAATCCCCCATATGTTCACCATCAGCCTCGTGTTCTTGGGAATGTAGTACCCTCCAACGTTGCAGGCCTCGGTCGAGACGCGTGGAAGGCTGAGAGGGGTGGAGGGGTGCTTGCGGAAGCCTTCCTTGCAGGTGGCCACTAAGTAGGGAAGCTTTGGTATATCAGATTCCTTGAGACGTCTGTCGCGGCCAACTACTTTATCCATCTCCGCCTGTACGCGCTTCATGAGCTTGGGATTCCGGATTAGCTCCGCTAAAGTCCACTCTATCACACTGCTCGACGTGTCCGTCCCGGCACTGAACAAGTTCTGTAATTGTCACAAAAAAAAAAAGCAGCACACAGAACTTAACCATCAGAGGGGGATCCAAATATCTCCCAAATAAAATGAAAAGTAATCCTGTAGGAATCTCGCAGAGTTCTCAGTCAAGTTCGTCCACTAAAGTATAAGGAAACTTCGAGAAAGTAAGTTATGACTACCCATTTTCTAAGAGTCCAAAGTTACAGATTAAAACTGTATAGGCGAAGCTCATATCAAAACTCTTTAGTATAATTGTTAAAAAATAAAAAAAAGTTCAGAACGAAAGCCAAATTCTTCTATCGTTCCTTAAGGATCAGACATCCTTATAAGGGGGTAAGATTGTAAGAAAACAGCATAGACATACATAGAAGGGGCGACAGAGCAAAAATAATTGTACAGAATGCGATAAGGTATCAATATTGCAATGAAACAAAGGGGCCATATTTACAGGTGTCTGAGGCAAAATGTTAAAATAACGATGTGCATACTAGAATGATGATCTGCTTACTAAGCTTTCAGTAAATAAGAATACCGACGTACAAAAAACTAAATATAGAATGAAAGGCTAGAGATATTTAAAAAAAATAAAAATACTTATATACCAAAAGAGGACTCTTGATGTGAACGTCCGTGAGACTCCCGCCTTGGCCATCGCAGTTGTCCCGCTGAGACATCACGATGTCCAGGAAATCTGGAGACGCCCTTTTGCTGGCCGTGGCCTGGTGCTCCACGATCATCCTCTCCAACATTGCGTCAAATCGTTTGTGCAGCTTCTTCATTCCCCGCTGGATCCCCTGCAGGTCCATCCAAGCCACGGAAGGAATAAAGTCTCCAATGTTGAAATACCCCGCCGTGGTCATGAGCTCCACCACCATGTCCTTGAACTCGTTGGCCTCCTCCCCGACCGTCTCGAACACCCGTTTGCTCAGGATGATCTGCCCCATAATGTTGGCGGCGCACACGTTCAGCAGCTCCGGCACGTTTACCGTGGCGCGCTGCCGGATGGTCCGCAGCATGTGGCCCATCTCCGCCTCCCTCGAGGGCTGCAAGTCCTCCAGCGCCTTCCCGCCCAGCATGTGCAGATTGCAAACCTTGCGCAGCATTTTCCACCGGGCACCGTAGGGCGCCCACACCATGTCCTGCGAGTCGTAGGCGAGCAACGTTGCCCCAGCGTTGCCCGGGCGGTTGGAGAAGTTGATGTCCAGCGTCTTCAGAAACGCCTTGGCAGCCGCCGGGGTGTTGGCCACCACCATCTTGGACGTGCCCAGCTTCAAATACAGAATGGGTCCGAACTTCTTGGAAAGATTAGTGAGGGTGATGTGCGGCATGGAGCCCAGCAATGGGAGGCACCCCAGCACTGGCCACCCCGCAGGCCCGGGCGGTAGCCGCCGGTTTTTCTTAGAGCTCAGAACATAACTAAATCCCACGTACAAGCATAGCCAGGAAAGGCCCCAGAGCAACACTTCTCTTAAGGTAGATTCCATTATTCTCTGCTCTTGTCCGTCCAGAAATGAGTTGAGATATATAATGTCCGGCGTGTGTAAAGTTCAGCTACTGATGGTAAAGACTGGTTGGTTGGTTGCTGGCATGCGCCAGCGTATCTAACTCCTATCACCTTCTTCTATACAAATAGAATGCCGAAAGTCTAAACCGACCATGACAAAGAATAAATCCGAGATGAGACATGAGAGCCTAGGAGACGGAATGTTTTTTTTTGGCTCTCTTAATATTTATAAGTACTACTAACTATTTTACCTGTTAGGACACAGCGTTGGGATTAAATGATAATGCATGCAGATTTTTATCTACCTTGACTAGATTTCAGTCTGTATTACTAACTATTCTGTGGTTTTCACCTTCCCTCTGATAGAAGAAGTATTAATGTCAAACAAAGGTTTCATAGGAGATAAAAGAAAAGAAAAACATCGCAATAAATCCTGTTAGGAATCAAAAGGGGACCAAGTGTTTGTTTTAATCCTACCATTCTATTCATAAAATGTTGACTCATAACCAACTCCCATTCTATCTAAAAATTTAAAATTATGAGCACAATCATATACTACATTAATTATCATCTAAGATTATGAGCACACTCCTATACTTCTTAATTAGGAAAAAATAGTTTAACTCTTAAGAATTAGAAAATATTAATATAAAATGAAAGTAAAGGAAAAAACCAGTTTACCTCTTAAGAACTATTTTAAGTTTTGCCAGTCCCCTCCTTGGAATGTGACGTCACCAACACATGAACGCTTGGTGGAAACGTAGTAAATTGTACTTGTCACTCGCCCATGTCAACGCGTGATTTTCTTGGAAAATGTTTCAAGTACTATTGTTTATGCTAATTTTTATTTTTGGAAGGTAGCAGCGTGATGAGAGCAACCAACCTCCCTTGGTAGATTGCTTTGACTAAATATGCTTTAGTACTCAGCTATATCTACACACAGTATTAGACTCCAACAAATCCCGCTCGACTTGAGTGGATTTAGTTGGCACGTAGTTGTACCGCATATTATTCTTAATTTTAATTGATGTTAGAAAGGACAATAAAGTATTGTCTAAACATTTTACTTCTTTCTTCTACTTATTTTTATACAAGTTTCAATTTCAATTTGTAGTTATATTAGAATATTTTATTTAGCATAAACAAACGAGGATTATCCCACCTTCATATCGGTGAAAGGTAGATGGTCTTATCAAAAAAAAATTAAGAAAAAAATATTTATCCACTCAAACAACCTTACACCTCTATCGACTTATACAATCAATAGACTTAAAACTATTTCCACATGTATATTAAAATATACAAGCTTTAAAAAAACATTAAATAGTTTTAAATTAAAATTATTTATTAAACATTTTTTTAATAATATTTGTTTAGTTATTTAAAGATGGGTTTTATAAACAAGAGGCTTAGACAAGGAGACTTGTATTAGGCACCCATCACGTATACTTATTAAATTTATAATCACTAGATTAAATGTTTAAGATAGTTTAAAAATTTTATATGTCAAGAAAGAATCGGTCTATGTGATTTTTAAAGAAGGAAAGAATAAATTAAATAACAAAGTTAAGTTTTCATATGTCAGAGAAGTCATCAATAGACTTTTGTGTATGGAGAACAACTCCAAGCTTCTTAATAAAGTTATTAAAATTATTTAATAATTTTTTTTTGCTACACAAACAAGAAAGGATGACACTTTTTTTTGCTATATTGCTAAGAAAGGATGACTTGGTAGATTGTGTGTAAGAAAAAATTGTCAAAAAAAAATCTTAGCATATATAAACGTTCTCCTGGACATTTTGGAATTCATAGAACATTTTATGTGCTATTATTAAATAAATTTTCAATTATTTGTTTGTAGGTATTGTTTCATTAATTATATATATATATATATATATATATATATATATATATATTCTTTTTTTTAATTTTTTAAGGTAAAATATTCCTTCCACTATTTCAAAAAGGTAGTGAAAATTTATGAGATTAATTGCATGCTTTGTTTGGAGGGGCCACATTGCTGATCAAACTAGAGTGTCCATAGAGATGGTTAATGAGGCATTGCCATGTTATGGGTTCAAGCCCCATCATGGCATGTGGAGAGCCACATGGGATAATGTTTTGTCCTTAATGAGAGTGCACTCGTGATTTCTATTTATATTTTTGCCTAGGGTGTTATGGATAGATGACAAGACCTTAGTCCTTGGGATCTAAAAGGTTCAAGGTTAAAAAACAATGCCTATTTTTTTTGTTGGAATTCCTATGTTGGAATTTCATTCCACTTTAATACCTCTTCTCCTACATTCTATCAATTGACTTTAATAGTTAACATTGTAATTGAACCCACTTGCATAGAACAATAGGATTTGGTAATAGAATATTTGTTGTTATATTGTTTAGTAAATGCTTAGTTGGTACTCCTGAACTACATAGTTAATGAAATATGGTTGTCTCCCATTAGTCAAAGGTATATATATATATTTTGAAAAGTTATGGTGACATTTTATGTGGTTTTAGGGATAAAGTTTGCTATAACTTATGCATATGAAAGCATCTTCAGCTTATTTTTTGAAATCGTATGTTTTTTCAACCTTTTTGCATTGAAAATTTTATTTTAGGTCAAAATTACATGTAGGAGAATTTTATCTTCCTCTTGTTACTCGTTGAACTTCATAGCATTACAAAATTAAATGTGGTTTCCTTGTTCCATGTAACATTTTCTCATGTAAATATTTTTATTTTTTTAATATTTAGTTTGTGTTATAAACCTTACAATGTTAGTGTAACATTTTGGTGGTTACTTATTAAATTTATTAGATATAATAAGTTATTTTATGAATATAACCAACTTGGAGATTATATAAGTTTTTGGTATATTAAATTTGATTCATTTTTAGGATGTATCCATTTGAAAATCAAATCAAATTTGTTATAGCTTTCATTTTCTATATTTGTGTCAATATTGGTATTGTGAATGTACTCAATAGACAAGGCCTAAAGTCTTGATAAATATAACTAGTAGAAGTGCAACATAAACTTGACTTTAGTAGGTTAAGGATCAAATTCATTCCATGTGCACTCAACCAAAATAGGAAGGCAAATATTAGAATTTACTAAATCAAGCTTGATATTTCTTCATAGAATATAATGAAGAAAGCACAAATATTGAATTGAATAAATATGATCAATTCAAAGAACTAAAAGAACTGATAGTTGAAATTAAAGTAAAATCTCTCTCTACAAATATAGCATACTATCAAGATACTAACTACTTACTTAAACAGGACACAAGCAACAGAGAAGGAGAACTCAAACTCCAGTACAAGATGAAAGATCCATATTGAATACTAAAGTCTTCAATATCCAAATAATGTAATACAATGGGGTGTTAGAGTATATTACATTATTTGGGTCATGTAAATGTACTACCTTTGGTACATAACAAGAGTATGAGTTTACTTTAGTGTAAAGTGAGTTAGTTACCTAAAGTATTGTAATAAATGCACAAGTGTCAATGTGCATGTAGTCCACATGTACATGAGTCTTACGTAGGTCCAAGGAATCTATTTTTCTATATAAAGGGTTCATAGTGAGTGATTTGAAAGTAGTAGTAAATATATAAAGTGTAGTATAATTTAGTATTATGGTATAATGTAGTCCTTTCATTTTTATTCATGGAGTGTTCATGTCCTCCATTTTATAGCATTGTACTATTTTCATCACTTTCAATAATGATATATTTTTGAGTTATTTGCATATGTTCATATAATTATTTTCCCATTTATTATTGTAGCATTAGTTTATAGTTATCTCAAATTAGTTATCTTACATCTTGTGGTTGTATTCCCTATACTATAGTCTCATCAAAAGCTAACAAAAAATCTAGTGTTGGAGGAATTTGTAGACTTTCATATGGTTCCTGGATTTTCACTTTTATTGAGAATTTGGGTATCCTTTCCAATAGCCTTGCCAAGGGGAATGATATATTTAGAGGCCTTCGAGAGGCTATTAAGGTTGTATGGAAAATGTGTTGGTTGAATCTGACTCTTAAGTCATGATTAATTTGTTCAAGACTCCTAAAAATCATAAGGTTTATTGGAGAATAAAAAGAATTGTTGAAAAAATTCAATTAATCTCGATGGGATTTTTGAAAGTTGAATACAATCATGTGGTCAAGAAAAAGAACAAGAGTTTTGATGCTTTAGCTAATTGGGTATTGGACAAAGGTAATCTTACTTACTACGATCACCCTCCTAGATGATGAGATTAACAAATAAGGGAAGCTCTTCTTTCTATCACTTCTCTAGATGGCTCTAGTACTAGAGGTACCTAGTTCCTTTTTTCTTAGTTTTTTATCCTCTTTGGATCGATCAAGGTATTTTAGTTCCATTTCTTAGACTGATTATTCTTATTTTTCCTTTGTTGAAGCTTATATGAATAGCCTTTTGGTCTAGAAAGGCCAAACTTGTTTTCTATTTTTTCCTTTTTTTTTTTATGTGTGTGTTGTTTTGTTATGTTTTTTTTCTTTTTTTTGGTAAAATTAAAATGGAGAGGATTTTATTGGGGTCCCACAACCACTACAGAAAAGTTCACAAGAGCAATAAATAGAATAAAACCTCACCAAACAGAATAAGGCAGATAGAAAAAACTTCTAACAACAAGTGCTCAAGGCACCAAAGAAGGGAGAATTGAGATAGTTCTACACAAGCTTATCCATACCCTGAGCAATAGAAGCAGCTAAATGCGAAACATTCTCATACATATCCAGCATCGATTTCAGCGAACATCAAATATTTCTTTTATTAACATAAATAAGATTTAAATCATGGAAAACATAATGCTTGAGCTCTCTAGAGGCCTCTGAATCATACACCTCCTCCATGGATTTATCCCAAATGAACACCTGAGGAAGAACATCAAAGTTCGAGAGGGCAGGGGGAAGGGGGGAATTAATAGACACACCCTCTTTGCAATGCAATTGCTTAGATTTATGATGACCATAATCAACAGTAGGATGAGAAGCCTTTAGATCCAAAATTATAGGATCTTCAAAGATCACTTTAGGAAGTAAATCAAATTTTATAGTGGGACCAGTGTAAGGATTAAGGGATTCCATAATCGAGGCCTTCCCTAAATCCCTTTTGAATCTTCCTAGAAATTTTCTTAGAACACTTTCTAAAGGAAAAGGAATAGATATCTTCACTGTCATCAGAATCAGTCTCAGATGTCAAACTGGAACCACCACCGAGAGATCTAGGAGACTCTACCACCTTCTTAGTACCACCCATCATGGGATGAGGAATATATGCAGAAGTCTTGAGAAAATTATAAGCATTTAAACCATGGTCAAATGTGGCCTGCTCAAACACTAATAGTGCAAGGCCTTGATGAATAGGGGCCTGACCACGACCACCTTGAACACTCAGAAAGAACTTCATAGAATGTAAAAAAAACAAAGGAATATTCATGTAGGCTTTACATCTCAAATGATTTAAAAACATAGCATGAAATCTCCTAATAATTTCATAGGAAGGGTCAAGGGTAAAATAGTCCATGATAACCCTAGCAACCCTATCCCAAGGAGGAGGTAGGGCCGCAACATTGAAACCATTCTGGATCCACGACAAGAATTCCTCCTTATCTAAAAATAGACTAATATCCTACAACAGAGAATGTCTATCATGGTTGTGATATTGTAGACACCAAAACAGCACCAATCCGATTATGTGACTGCAAACACTAATCACTTTGACACACATAGCCCCCAGGGCAGCCCTTAAAGGTCAAACAGTGGTCCTAACCACTTTTACAATAATTTTGGAAGGTCAGAAAGCAATTTGGCACCTTCAGACACCCTGCTCCAAATCTGTCCCACCCTGGGATGAATTCAAAATGGGATCCGCCCCACCCAGGGATGAATTTTGAATTCGCTCTAGTGTAGGATGAATTCCAGGTTCAACGAGCAAAAAGAAAAATCTTGACAAGTGGCAATAGAGGATAGTCCATTAATGGCTCCTGCCCTGCATGTGCGTGTATGTGGGTAGATTGAACGTTATAGGACTATCACAAGGGTAGTCATGGAAGCCCAATTCAAGGAGGACTTTCCTCCCTCATGGGAAGGCATGACTGCCACATGGCGCTTATGCATGCCCCTCCAAAGAGACCCCCTGGGTCTATAAAATGGTGAACTTTCTCACCCAAAAGAGGACAGGTTGGAAGCATTTTCAAGCAACGAAGTGCTACCAAATTTGATACCACACTTTGCCTTTGATTCACCTCTTCCACATCCTTGATCTCTTTCACAAAGGAGGTCATTGGGTGGTTATTGGAAGTGTGAATCCGGATCCAAAACCCGACACTTGACCACATTGATCTACCCATTCATCGACAATGCATTACAAGAGATTTTGGGCCCATACCAAGTGGATTAGTGTCGAAATCAGGTTCCAACGGTAGGCGACCCGCCCGGGCGCCCCGCACTACTGTGAGCCTAATCATACCTTTTAGGAACGATCGAGAATGTGTAGCATATCTTCATTTCTATCATTTTCATTCCTTGCATTTGTTTTCTATGCTACTAGGTAGTTTAAAATTTTGATTTCAGTTCATTTTGATTTATTATCATTATGCTATCGCGTTTTCACTCCCACTAACTTGCAGATGAGCATTATCAAATTCCCATTGATGGAGGTCAAATTGGGAAAATATGACCATCTGGGTCTTCCCAAAATGCCCCCAATTAGCTAACCCCCAAGTTTGCAGGTCTTTTGGAGTTCTCGAGATGTGACATTTTGGCAGTATCACTTTGGCGCTTTGTTGTAGGTGAATTCGTCCTACCCCGGGACAAATTACAGTCTAATTCGTCCTACCCTGGGATGAATTACAGTTGAATCCATCCCGCCCAGGAGTGAATTCAAATCGATGAAGAATTTCTTGACTGTTTCACTTGCAGTGACCTTCTGGTGATGTTCCCTTTTTTCTATGAAATTTCCAGACTGTTTTGATTTAGTTCACTTATCTTTTTATTCAGTTTCATGCATGCATCCTTCACTATTTTTTTAGAGAATAAACATTTCATCTTTTGCAATAGGTGCTACTAACGATTTTGTTGTTTCTTTGAATGCAGGAGGAGCAGCAAGGATCAAAGATTCATTCACACCAGCGGTGGCAACACTTTGGCCCACCCATTTTGCATGTGGGCATGCGAAAGAGAGATGACTTTCCATTGATGTGACCAAGAGACAAGTTTGATGCTCCTCTCCCCTAAAAATGGAGGAAGCGAATTGTAACCAAATTTGAAATACATTAATAAAAGAAGAGGGTTGTTTCGTTCCATTTGGGTTCCAATTTGTCTATGCTCTCTCCATTTTACACATTTCTAATTTGTAGCATCAAGTTTAGTTTTGTTCTTGCATCATTTTTGGAGTTTTCCCTTTTTGTTTCCAGAATCTCATGCTTTCAGTGGCGATCACGATGGGACTTTGTCCCCTGATTTTTCAATATCAAGAAACTGATCAAAAATTTGTGGATTTGTGCTTACAGGTACAATTTTTTGAACTTTGAATTTTATTCATTCCTGCCTATGGCGAATACATTACTGGAATTCATCTGACCCTAAGACGAATTCGAATTCATATCATACTGGGACGAATTATGTCCTGGTATTCATCTCACCCAGAGATGAATTTCTATCTGTGCAGTTTCAAAGTCGAGAATCAAAAACATCCTTTTGGGCAGAGAAGAGGTAGGGGTTTCTAACAAGCTTCTATCAAATTTTTATTTTCTGTTTTTTGATTTTTTAGTTTCTTGTTGGCTTAGGGAAAGTAGTTTCCTTTGT
Organism: Wollemia nobilis; assembly: GCA_028583015.1. NCBI lineage: Eukaryota > Viridiplantae > Streptophyta > Pinopsida > Araucariales > Araucariaceae > Wollemia > Wollemia nobilis. The sequence continues at coordinate 13,600,745 of JAQPPZ010001125.1, forward strand.
TGTTTGCCTATTTCATTTTTGCAAAATTAAAAGGAACCCCACACACATCACATGGCATTTTTAAACCAAGGAGCTGGTCATAAGACCCCAACCCTTGATCAAGACCAACGGTGGATTTCATCACCACCTTGGCTTGAATTTTGCATCCATTTACCCCGATTATCACTGTTGCTCGACTTAAATCCTGACGAAAGCTGATCGAGTGTCTTTGGGGTGATTCCCAACGCGTGAGGATAAGTCTTCTATGGTAGGTGTCATAAACAAGACAATCCCCCTTCCGTACCACCTATGTTCCACGTACCATCTACTCTCACGTACCTATAGTTTCCCTCTCGTAAGGGCGGGTATATAGAGAGGTTGGTATATCAATCTGGCAATGGTATATCGAAGGGGCGACCATTTATGGGAGTCATATGAGCCTTCATTATGCATTTAAACATTCTTCAAAAACATTCAAAAACAAAACAAAATCATTAAAACACACTAAACCAGTCTAGGACACACCATTAATCTTTAAAAGAGATAATCATCGCTTGCATGTGTGTGATATTTTCTATTTTGTGTAGAAAAAAAATTAGAAAAATCATAAACAAAAGATAAAAATCTATGCATTTTGTCACTCGCTCCAAAAGCTCCAAGGATTCCCGTAATCCCTTGGTCAAAACCCAAAATCTCCAAGGATTCCTACAATCCCTTGGTCAAAACCCAAAAGCTCCAAGGATTCCTGCAGATCCCTTGGTCAAGAGACCCAAAAGCTCCAAGGATTCTCCTCCATCAATCCCTTGGTCAAAACCCAAAAGCTCCAAGGATTCCCGCAATCCCTTGGTCAAAACCCAAAAGCTCCAAGGATTCCTGCAATCCCTTGGTCAAAACCCAAAAGCTCCAAGGATTATCGCAATCCCTTGGTCACCCCAAAAGCTCCAAGGATTATCGTAATCGCTTGGTCACCCCAAAAGCTCCAAGGATTATCGCAATCGCTTGGTCACCCCAAAAGCTCCAAGGATTATCGCAATCACTTGGTCACCCCAAAAACTCCAAGGATTATTGCAATCGCTTGGTCACCCCAAAGGTGCCCGCAATCCCTTTGGTCAAACCAAAAAGCTCAAGGATTCTCGCAATCACTTGGCCATCATCAAGAAAATTCAAAAACAATGAAATCATCAAAAATAAACAATAATCTACATTTTACTTTCATGCACGCTTCACAAAACAAAAAAAAATATATATATATAAAAAAAATCATAAACAAAAAAAAAAAAAAAATCTACGCATTTTGTAGAGACACATCGTCATGGTGTTCACCCGCAACCAAGCCCAATCACGGGCGGACGCTGTGGAGAATATCCAAGGAGGCACAAGTCACCTCCGGTATAGCCCCAAGGATTTGGTCATACCACCTTGGCGGCCTGACACACAAGGCAATCCCCTCTGCACCCTAGCGAAATGGGACTATAGGGGCATCCCTTCTAGGGGCACTCCTTGCCAGCACAACACCCAGCACACACCCGTTCAGGAAGGGTACACCCATAGGAGAGCTCCCTTAGACACCCGCTATAAGTGGCCACCGTGCGATGAAGTGCTAGAATGGCAAGGGGTCCATAAGGGGGGGCCACATGATTATGCCATCCCTCCTACACCTTGCATCACTGTTAGCAACAATCGATCAAATCCAGAGCACATGGCTCTTCAGCCAAGGTGAGCCAACTTCGTCCATCCCTTTTTCACTTATGAAAGAGAGCACGAGGAAGACCCCTACCTTCCTCGAGAGCAATATACAGTGTGGGAGCAATACGCCTCCACACTTGCTATCTATCAGGACCACTCACTGAGGCCAAAGCCTCGAGGGAATGCCGCTACCCCCAACAGAGGGAGGCGGCCTATAGAGATCTCGGATCACCACGATCGAGATAGATATGTAGGAGAGGCATCTAGCCCTTCTAGACATGAGATGACGGGACCAACTATCTTAGAATTTGCCAAACATGTCGCCCGTCGGGTGCAACTCACGCAACTTGAGCTAGAGCGACTACAGTTAGAGGAACTGTACCATATTAACAAAGAGCGCCAACGCCAGAAGGATGAGTTGTTCCAACACACTATGTAGGAGAGGACTCCAACCCCTCACATGCATAAGACAAAACATTATGAGAGGCACAACCCCTGGGTGCGAGACAAGTCTTCACGACCTTATCAAGCACCACCCTCGATGCCTCCTAGACATGAGCGGGAGGCCACTCCTATAACCAATGACGGGTGCCTTCCTCAGGCACCCACCCAGGTTTATGGGCCACCCTTAGAAATTCCTCAAGAAGCCTCTGAGGAATCTGAGCAAGAAGAAGAGCGGGATGAAATGCCATACCAAGGCATAGGGGGTGCTATCCAGCCACCCCTCCCAAAGCCTCAAGTTCCCTACAACCCGCAACAGGGACAAACCAATGAGGAGGAGCTCAAATCCCTCGATACATACAATGCGCTGCTAGAGCACTTAGAGTCAATAGAGTCCAATGACGGAGTCTTCCATGTCTCAGAATCGCCAGATTTTGATGAGCTTGACTCACTGGCCGAAGATGAGGATGAAACAGAGATGGCTGACATCAATCACATGCGACAACATCCACACCCCATGGATACTGATGATGCACTTCAATAGTTAAACATAAGGCCAGGGCATGAGTGGCGAGTTAACCCAGCACAGTGGGATCAAGTGTTACATCTACCACTTTGGGCATACAGAGATCAACTTCCGCCCAGAGACCCCATAGCTATATCAGTATCGAGGGCGGACCCTGTCCTCCTCTTCACACATAGGGCCGATCCATTCATGCCAATCCCTCTAGAGCCAGATCCAAAGCACAAATATCATCAAGTTGGGGGTACATCTATCCCCTGAAGAGCAAGCCAAAAGCTCCAAGGATTATCGCAATCACTTGGTCACCCCAAAATCTCCAAGGATTATCGTAATCGCTTGGTCACCCCAAAAGGTCCAAGGATTATCGCAATCGCTTGGTCACCCCAAAAGCTCCAAGGATTATCGTAATCGCTTGGTCAAACCCAAAAAGCTCCAAGGATTCCTAAATTGCTTGGTCAATCCCACAAAAGCTCCAAGGATTATCGCAATCACTTGGTCACCCCAAAATGCCCCAAAGGTGCCTACAAACCCTTTGGTCACACCAAAGGCTCCAAGGATTATCACAATCTCTTGGTCAACCCAAAAGCTCCAAGGATTATCGCAATCGCTTGGTCATCCCAAAAAGCTCCAAGGATTATCGCAATAGCTTGGTCAAACCCAAAAGCTCCAAGGATTCCTAAATCACTTGGTCAATCCCACAAAAGCTCCAAGGATTATCGCAATCACTTGGTCACCCCAAAATGCCCCAAAGGTGCCTACAAACCCTTTGGTCACACCAAAGGCTCCAAGGATTATCGCAATCTCTTGGTCAACCCAAAAGCTCCAAGGATTATCGTAATCGCTTGGTCATCCCAAAAAGCTCCAAGGATTATCGCAATCGCTTGGTCAAACCCAAAAAGCTCCAAGGATTCCTAAATCGCTTGGTCAATCCCACAAAAGCTCCAAGGATTATCGCAATCACTTGGTCACCCCAAAATGCCCCAAAGGTTCCTACAAACCCTTGGTCACACCAAAGGCTCCAAGGATTATCACAATCTCTTGGTCAACCCAAAAGCTCCAAGGATTATCGCAATCGCTTGGTCATCCCAAAAAGCTCCAAGGATTATCGCAATCGCTTGGTCAAACCCAAAAAGCTCCAAGGATTATCTAAATCTCTTGGTCAATCCCACAAAAGCTCCAAGGATTATCGCAATCACTTGGTCACCCCAAAATGCCCCAAAGGTGCCTACAAACCCTTTGGTCACACCAAAGGCTCCAAGGATTATCGCAATCTCTTGGTCAACCCAAAAGCTCCAAGGATTATCACAATCGCTTGGTCACCCAAAAATCTCCAAGGATTACGCAATCACTTGGTCAAACCCAAAAGATCAAGGATTCTCGCAATCACTTGGCCATCATCAATAAAATCCAAAAACAATCAAAATCATCAAAAAAAAAAAAAATCTGCATTTCACTTTCATGCATACTCCAAAAATCAAAATAAAAAATAGCTGCATAGACATCGCATCCATCCATTGCATATTTTTGATCACACAAGGCAAAGGCACCATAGACTGTCATTACTTGGCAAATCCACCACCTTTCACGTTTTCCATTTTAAACAAAAGTACACCACAATAAATGCCATTCACCATTTTAGTTGTTGACTAAAAGTATCTAGCGGTTCGTCATTCAGCTGTCTTTAGATCTCTAGCCAATAATTGTACAAAGTCAAACGGATGTTACAACGGTAGAGTTTTACTTGAAATACACCTTGGTACGTAGCATCCCATCACAAGTTCAAAAGCACATAAAAACAATTCCCAAGTTGTGTCAATGAAATATGAAACCTGTAAAGCGATATAGGATACCATACAGTGAAAAAGGTTACCTCGCTCATCCCCCTATGCGAATGACCCCAAGAATGTTGAGAGTTGGCAAAAGGACAAGAATCTTCCCTACCCAATTCCCCAAGAATCCCAAGTTCTCAAAAGATTGCAAAAACATCAAAAATTTGCAAAAGTCAAACACTACAAAAATTGAGATCAAATCCCATAAGAGTGCATACATCAAAAGCACAAGCAATAGTGATTCTTATCACTCCCAAATTCAAATCCCTTGCTCAAAAAGAAAAACACAAAAATAAACAGTGATTTTCATCACTATAAAAGAGCAAGTACCCCAATACAAATGAAGAAAAGAAGGGAGTCAAAATTGAATCCCTGGAACTCTCAGCATTCAAAAGGTCATGAGGTGAACCTCAGTACCGGTTTGGTGGATAGCCTATCGGTCACTGGCGACAAGCCTCCCGCATGACGATATATCTGTCACATTTACTTGTGTGCAGATCAATGTTTGCATGTGGATGAGCTAGCTTATGGTCTCCTAGATCGCAAAATAGATTAATCTGACTAAATACAACAAAGGAGTTAGTGGAGCTAATCAGGTGATCCTCAGTACAGGTTCGGTTGAAAGCCCATCTGGCACTGGCGGAATCCTGACAAACACCACAAAAATGAACTCAATCGCACACATAGGGATGTGAAATAACTTGGTCAAAAACAAGCATGATTCATACCTTGTTCAAACATCTTGTAAGACAACAGTACAGTATTGGCTAGTTAGTTAAACCATCTGAGTCTTAGAAACACTTAGCTACATTCTACGCAAACCGTTGCATATAATCCATCCCTATATCACCATAAAAAAAAAAAAAAAGCAACATATATACACAAAAGCATTTACCACAGCAATCACCCAGTACACAAAGCCATAAGTCCTGTATAGTCTATGGTGCCAATGCAAGGTTATCAACAAACCATTTCATCCATTCCATTACCTATCATATAAATCAACAACATTCACATTTATCATACCATATGCATACATCAATATAAAGTAGCATGCATCCATCAACATCAATCATTATGCATAACATGAAATTATGACATATATACAAAGCAAAAAAAAAAAAACCAACAAAAATAACAAAAACAACAAAAAAATGCAACACAAACAAACATCAATAAACATTGCCAGACACAAGTGCTCTTGCACTTAACCTCTTGGCATAGCAAAACTAATGTCGGGGTTTACATTGTCACTATCCTACTCCCTAAGAAGGCTACCATAGCCGGACCGCTCCACGGGAAGACGGATTTTTGACAATTTCACCCCCAAACGACGTCACAAAAGGGTCAAAACCCACTCAAAAACAACAAAAAATGCAACACAAACAAACAGCAATAAACATTGCCAGACACAAGTGCTCTTGCACTTAACCTCTTGGCATAGCAAAACTGATGTCGGGGTTTACATTGTCACTATCCTACTCCCTAAGAAGGCTACCATAGCCGGACCGCTCCACGGGAAGACAGATTTTCGACAATTTCACCCCCAAACGACGTCACAAAAGGGTCAAAACCCACTCAAAAACAACAAAAAATGCAACACAAACACACAACAATAAAAATTTCCGGACACAAGTGCTCTTGCACTTAACCTCTTGGCATAGAAAATCGATGTCGGGGCTCAAATTGTCACTCTCCTACTTCCCCAAGAAGGCTACCATAGCCGGACCGCTCCACGGGAAGACGGATCTTCGACACTTTCACCCCATTATGGCATCACCAAAAGGGTTATTACCCACCAAAAATAGGTCCAAATGTCGGGAAACTGCTTAAGCTTTAAACGAAAAACATCTGAAGACACCCTCACCTAAGTCATCTTGGGTCAAGCAACTCGTCGCTTTTCTCATGAAGGTCATTCCCTCATCGATTCGTCGCTTGAGGGGGTAGTCACACTTAGTCACTAATCAACACACACACACCCAATCATGGAAAATGGCATGCATTCAAAGGATCATTGACAAAGACAATTACGCTCCTGCTTGGGGCAATAAACAAGCAACAATCACAAGTTGATCAAACACTTGGCATTCATGAATCATGAACTCTAGGTTACCCCATAGACAAAAGGTTGCGCCCTTTGCCTATTCATGACTGATCAATGTCCAAGTTCAAGTAACACCTCACCAAAAAAGGTTAACACTTGAGTTAAGTTCCTTCGCTCATCAGAAGCAAGGATTCAAGAATGCATGCCCTTTCCATGCTTGGGGCATCAAGAGTTGGTTAGGTTACTAAGAAACCCTAATCATTAGTGCTTTGGTTATCTATTTTTGCTCGACACTGCACCATGCACAGCGCATCCCAAAAAGGGGCATCTATAGACACCAAAATAGCACCAATCTGATTATGTGACTGCAAACACTAATCGCTTTGACACACATAGCCCCCAGGGCAGCCCTTAGAGGTCAAACAGTGGTCCTAACCACTTTTACAACAATTTTGGAAGGTCAGAAAGCAATTTGGCACCTTCAGACACTCTGCTCCAAATTCATCCCACCCTGGGACGAATTCAAAATGGGATCCGCCCCACCCAGGGACGAATTCTGAATTCGCTCTAGTGTAGGACAAATTCTAGGTTCAACGGGCAAAAAGAAAAATCGTGCCAAATGGCAGTCAAGGACAGTCAATTAATGCCTCCTACCTTGCATGTGCGTGTAGGTGGGTAGATTGAATGTTAGAGGACTATCACAAGGGCAGTCATGGAAGCCCAAGTCAAGGAGGACTTTCCTCCCTCATGGGAAGGCATGACTGCCACATGGCGCTTATGCATGCCCCTCCAAAGAGACCCCTTGGGTCTATAAAATGGTGAACTTTCTCACCCAAAAGAGGACAAGGTTGGAAGCATTTTCAAGCAACGAAGTGCTGCCAAATTGATATCACGCTTTACCATTTTGATTCACCTCTTCCACATCCTTGATCTCTTTTGCAAAGGAGGTCATTGGGTGGTTATTGGAAGTGTGAATCCGGATCCAAAACCCGACACTTGACCACATTATCTCACCCATTCGTCGACAACACATTACAAGAGATTTTGGGCCCATCCCAAGTGGATTGGTGCCGAAATCAGGTTCCAATGACGGGTGGCCCGCCCGAGCGCCCCACCCGAGCGCCCCGCACTCCTGCGAGCCTAATCATCCTTTTTAGGAATGATTGGGAATGTGTAGCATATCTTCATTTCTATCATTTTCATTCCTTAGCATTCCATGTTTTCTATGCTGCTAAATAGCTTATAATTCTGATTTCACAATGCTTTGATAAATCTTATCATGTTTTGTCGCATTTTTGTAGTCCTCACTAACTTGTAGATGAGCATTATCAAATTCCTATTGATGGAGGTCAAATTGGGAAAATCTGACCATCTGGGTCTTCCCAAAATGCCCCCAATTAGCTAACCCCCAAGTTTGTAGGTCTTTTGGAGTTCTCAAGACGTGACATTTTGGCAGTATCACTTCGGCGCTTTGTTGCAGGTGAATTCGTCCTACCCCGGGATGAATTACAGTCTAATTCGTCCTACCCCGGGATGAATTACAGTCAAATCCATCTTTCCCAGGAGCGAATTCAAATCGGTGAAGAATTTCCTGATTGTTTCACTTGTAGTGACCTTCTGGTGATGTTCCCCTATTTCTGTGAAATTTGCAGACTGTTTTGATTCAGTTCACTTATCTTTTTATTTAGTTTCATATATGCATCCTTCATTGTTTTTTTAGAGAATAAACGTTTCATCTTTTGCAGCAAGTGCTACTAATGATTTTGTTGTTTCTTTGAATGCAGGAGTAGCAAGGATCAAATATTCATTCACACCAACGGTGGCAACACTTTGGCCCGCCCATTTTGCATGTGGGCACGCGAAAGAGAGATGACTTTCCATTGATGTGACCAAGAGACAAGTTTGATGCTCCTCTCCCCTAAAAATGGAGGAAGCAAATTGTAACCAAATTTGAAATACATCAATAAAAGAAGAGGGTTGTTTCATTCCATTTGGGTTCCAATTTGTCTATGCTTTCTCCATTTTACGCATTTCTAATTTGTAGCATCAAGTTTAGTTTCGTTATTGCATCATTTTTGGAGTTTTCCCTTTTTGTTTTCAGAATCTCGTGCTTTCAGATATGCACCATCCAACACCAAGTTGGTAGTTCTACTTATGAGCTCCATCGAGACTTTAAACAACTAGGAGCCAATACTGATCCAACCGTCATTCCAAGAAGAAACCATCCAATTAGTAAGCACCGAGATATGACCACTATGACCATGAAACTTTTGAATGCATTCTAGAAGACCCCTTTTTGCTAGGATATATTTGACCTCCTCATCAAAGGACATAGATGTAGGCTCAAGATGGGGTTTACTCAATTTAAGCTTAGTGGTGTAGATCTTCACTTTACCCATACTAACAACAAACTAGAAAAACTCAAATACAGAACGAAGGGAGAAAACCCAAACAAAAAAATTCCCAATAGTAAGAGAACTTTGACACAGGACAACCTAGGCCATAACAAAGTGAAAAAATTAAGCCTCACCCCTAAATTCAACCAACTAGCACAAAATAAGGGCTTGGGAGACCTTGGTGGAGAAAAAAAAAAGGTCTCAGGACTAGTCATCCATAGAAATTGACCATATTCATACCAAGAAGCAAAAAACCATGCAACAGGAAGCAAGACTAAACCCATCACAGGAAGAAGCAACATTACTAGCTAGAGAGAGTGGATAGGATAATCATGGGGGAGAACAGAGGACAAGGGGAAAAGCCCAAGCCCCAAGAGGGGTGAGCCTTAACAAACTTCAAAAAGGAACTAGGTGTTCACTAGAATAGTAAGGCCCCAACACTTGTAAGGCTCCACCAAGACATCTTGATCACAAAATTGCCATGCAAGCGCCAACTCAATCGAAAAGGGTAGCAACTACATCGAGACAAGAAAAGTCATAATTCGACCTACGTAATGTGGATACAATCCCAAGGATATAACAAACACTACAACCTAGAACCACAAACATGAGTGCCCACCTAGAATGTTCTAGAGACTGCACATAACCCAGGGTGGTCCATCTCCCGAGGGCCTGAGAAGACGTTGGGAAGGGATTCAAAATTTGAACTTCAAAAATTAGGAGAGGGAAAGGGGTCAGATGTCTTCTCAAAGAGCAAACATAGAGCCAATAGGGCTCCTAAGTACAAGGTAGCCGAGCAAAGTAAAGGCCCTCCATCGTCACCCTAGAGAAGAGTAACTGCCAACAACCGTTAAGCGAAAGGAGTTATGTCAGAATCCCAAACGCACCCCAAAGATCATAAAAGCTTCTCATCATTAATAAGGTGGATAATATCTGGAGGAAATTTAGTGCACCATATCATTAAGCCTTAACTAGAAACACCCAAATTAGCAAGGCAATCAACCACCACATTTGATTCTCTAAACTCGTGCCTGATGATCAACTCCTCCAAAGATATTAAATGTGCTCTCAATTCTACAATTAAATTGGATATTCACCATCCCAGATTGCAATTGCCCTTGAGCATATTAATAATATTTAATGAGTCTCCTTCAATAATGGCCCTATGAATGCCAAGATATTTAAGCATCTGAATCCCCATAAAGGCAGCCCGAGCTTTGGAAAATTAAGATGATTGAACACCTAAGGCCAATATGGCAGTGCCAGACTGATCCCGAATAATACCCCAATGCCAGCATGGCCCAGATTTCCTTTTGACATTCCATCAAAATTAAGTTTGAACTACCCCGGAGGGGACGGGAACCAACAGATAAAATTACGTAAGTTCAGATTTGGAGGTGGTCTTAAATATCGATGGAAACTGAGAGAACCCTCAACCACAAAATCAGGATGATCCCTAGGAATATAAGGGAGCGTGTCCTTTATTGCAGAAGACACATTCTTGCCTACTTTCCACAAGATTTTCTGACTTAAATGCAAGAGATCTTCTTCTTGATTTTTAAATCAGGATGTTTTTATTCTATTTTATTTCTGTGATTTTTGTGTTATTTTTAGTTATTTTTTATTTTTTTTGTTCTTTGTGTGCGTTTTGTTATGTTTATGTGTTGTTTTGTGATTTTTTGTGTGTGTTTTTTGTTTTATTGTTGTTTGTTTGTTTTTTTTTTTTTTTTGTTGTTTTTGTGTTTTTTGTTGTCTTTTGTTGTTTTTGTGTTTATTTATTTATTATTTGTTTTTGTTTGTTTTTTAAGTTTGTTTATTTTTTAAGTTTGTTTGTGTTTTGTGTTTGTTTGTATTTTTGTTGTTTTAGACATGCTCTTTGAGTGTGTCGAAGGAGGTAAGTCAAGTACAAGCCTTGGGTAATTTTGATGGAATAGATACCCCTTCCTCCTTGCGACTTATCTGAAAGTCGTATCCCATTTGAGGTGTTTTTCACAAACAAAAAAAACATAGTTTGCATATGGTGTTTATATTCTATGTAATTATTCATATTCTTATATGACTCACGTAATATAATAACACTAATGTTTGATCTTATAATTATTTAAAAAATAAAATAAATAAGTAAAATCTAAAATTTTTATTTTTAATTTAAATGATTTGAAATATAGAGTTTTTAAAGGGTTTTATTTTCCTTTTATAACCTATTTTGTGTTGTTGAGATTTCAACCATGGTATGAACTACATCATATATGTCTCAACCATTGAACCAAAAAAAAATTAACCTATAAATAAATTAAATATAATATCATTTAAAATACATAAAATCCAAAATTATTTTTTCTTTTTATTTATTTTTTAATTATTCTTAATAAATAAATTATTGATAGATACCATGTTGTGAAAGTACTAACCATTATCATCCTTATTTATTTTGAAAAATATTTTACATTTACTACATGCTAATTTTTTAGGCACCATTCTTTAAGCACATATGCATTCTTACCTAATCGTTTTGATAATTATTAGTCTTAGTTTAGAAGTCTTCATAATCTAAAATTTTAAAGAAGAGACTGTGTTGGAATTTTATAGAGTTAGAAGGGAAACTAAAGAAACATAAAATAAAAAAATAAAAAATAAATACTTGTAAATAATTTAGTCTTTATAATTCACTTTATAATAATTTCTAACATATATATATATATATATATATATATATATATATTTAATAGTTAATAATAATTAATATAACAAATTTCATAATAATTACTATCATAACAATAATCATATTTTTTACCAAATTTTATATATATACAAAAATTAATACCAATTTTTATATACAAAAATTAATAATAAATTTTGATAATATTCAATAAAAATTTAATATCTTTACATACCAAAAAATTATATAATTAATTAAAAATGAAGCAAAATGAAACTCTCTGCTTGCTTCCTCTATTGTCAAATACATAGAAAAAAAAATACATCGTTAATAACTTTACTTAAACCCTAAATTTTTTTAACTAATTTTATTATGGTTAAAAAAATATTAAAAATGTTGTAGTTAGAGTTTTGGTTTTTATAGAGAAGTCTAAGATTCAAATCATGACATTGTCAAAAGAGAATAAGTTGGATAGTATTTTGTTAGTTTTATGTCATAAAAAATAAAATCTATTAACTTTACCCAACAAATTAAAATTTATAAAAACATCCAATAATATTATTTATTTCCTTATCTACTCAATAAAACCAAAAAAATACAAAAACACATCTCTTCTTGAATGATAAGAATTTTCATATATGCTCCACACTGACTTTCTAGATCTGGAGATCCGGTGCTCGAGTGCCGTCATTGTTGCCTTACACCTTCAATATCTAAAACTCTCTGTCATTATCCACAGAGACTTGTCTTCGATTTTACGAGAAAAGGTTTGATTGAACAAATTGTTAAAAATGAAATTCCATCTTTCCTCTCTGTGACGTCGCTTCATACAAAGTATAACTCAGAATGATAGTTGCTTTGACTTTGATAGAGCATTTTGCTAAAATGATACTGACACCAGCGACAAAATTCTATAGTTCAGAGTTGTCTTTCTTTTATTATTATTTTGTGTTCATGTATTATCAGATATTACCATATCTTCAAACTTATTTTACCGTTTACCCTTTTTTTATATTAAACATCTTTTATAAATATTTTCAATTATCAGTGTTTGTTTAAGCAAATGCAAAAGGAATCGACCTCGCAAACACATAAATAATAATAACTAGACAACTGCACTTTACCTCATCCTAAATATTATTTGGAATTACGTTAAATGAGAGAGAAAATATATTAAATTAAATTAAAGCGGTTGCGATGTGAATGATACGCATTTGGATATGACGTCTTTGTCTATAGAATATGATGACTCATAAATTGTCTTATTCAGACAATATGCAGTGACCTCCATTTGTATGGCCCATAAATCATTGATGGTGGGCTTCATGCTTCTAAAAAGACCCTTTATGAGAAAATACCCTCTAAAATATAACGTGCGACATGAGGACATTGTTAACCTAATCTCTTAGCACATCTTGGTTGGATTTTATACGTATATGAAGTTAAGGGTTAGGTGAATTGGTAAGTGTAGGCGTAGTTTCTGAAAAGATCCTTTATGAGAAAATACCCTCTAGAATATAACGTGCGACATAAGAACATTGTTAACCTAATCTCTTAGCACATCTTGGTTGGATTTTATACTTATATGAAGTCAAGGGTTAGGTGAATTGGTAAGTGTAGGTGTAGTTGGGCACTTACCAAGAAGAGACCTAGGTTCAAATCTTGGAAGGAATCCAACCCTTTGCAAAGGTAGTAGTCTGCTCCGAATCCTTTGAGTGCGTGTCGGTGCGTGTTATACCGACGACAACAACGATACAAATCCGTGGTTGAGTGTAGGGTAAGGAGTCTTGGGGTTGGATTGGTGATGTAAATTTGTATTGTATAATGTAAGTTTTTTTATTTAATTAAGTATTTTAAATTTTTTAAGAATTTTATTTTAATGTTTGTTTTTTTTTAATTTAAATAAAGTAATGTTAAGTTAATAGTGAATTTTAAAATATTTAATTAAATTTGAATAATAATCAAATATTTAATTTTTTTAATTATTTGAAATTCATCTATATATATATATATATATATATATATATATAAAATAAAGTTTATAATCATAATAACTAAATTAAATATAAATATTTAGGTTTCAATTCTTTTAATTTTTTTTAGTAATGAAAAAAAAAAAGTTTTGAAGGGTTCCAACCCTTTACAAAATTAAATTTATGTTATAATTTTTTTTTTTTGCATCTATCTATATTATGTGATGATGAGTAAGATTGGTGGGTCTTCTTTCAGTCCCACATAACCATTAAAAAAAAATTTCAAAATCATAATCAAAATTATACATTGTTAGATCTTTAAGACTACTTTTCAAAGTATAAGTAGATGCAATGAAATCCTTATAACATAAATTTAATCCATTGCATTATAGCAAACCTTGAAACATAAAAAAATAACTTATCCCACAAAAAGTCTAGGCCTGAGAATGTCTCCACCAATTTTTAGATCATTTGGAGCAACATAGATCCTAGCGCATCCCTATGTATGAACAAGATTTTTGGCGAGCAACTGTGCAAGGGTTTCATTTGGGTTAAGTGCAAGCAGCTCTAGAGGTTGATTTTTGGGGTCTTCGGGACCTAGTAGCCAATATTTTTATGGTTTTGCTCAAGATTTTAATAGGAAATGTTGCAAGGGATCCAATATGGGTTAGTAATGTCTTTCAATAGACCTTCATGTTGTGAACTTCAGTGACAATGGCTTCCAATTTGTTGCACAAAAGAAAAATGAAAATCATACCTTTCCATAGTGTCTAGGGCATAGATTAAAGAGATCACAAAACAAGTTTCAAGTAGCTGATCAAAAAATGGCTCATATTTCAAGTGAATCTAGTGCTAAGGTGCACCCAAAAAATAAATTTAATGTGGAAACTCCTATCAAAGATAAGAATTTTGAAGAATCAGCCCCAAAAATAAATTTTAGGGATTCTCTCCATGGTGGAATGCCTCAGCCTAATGCTAATATTAATCTTAGGGCTTCCTATAAACCTCTACGAATGCCTAAGATTGATCCCAAGAAAGAGTCAATATGTCTTAAAGTAGTTGATGGAACTTCTATTGTTAAGCTTGATATGGGCAACATTCAGACTAACATTGAAGATTTGGAAAAAAAACTAATTTATCATTTTGTGGGTTTTCATCTGAGCATATCTACTTTCAAAGTTTGGGTTGCAAAAAGCTTGAAAACTAAATGTGAGTTACAAATATCTATTTATCCAAATTGTTATTTTCATGTTTTATTTGCTAATAATGAAGATAAAGAGAAAACTTTTCAAGGGGTCCCTAGTTCTTTGGAAGGGCAGGGCTTTTCATGAAGCCTTGACATACTAAATTTAAATTCGAAGAAGAGATGCCTTCTATAGGTCCCGTGTGGGTTAGACTCTTTGGCCTCCCAATTGAATTCTGGAATCCGATTATTTTTTCTTCAATTGAAAATTCTTAATGAACATTTATGATGACTGCTGATTGTACTCAAAAATTTGAACACATTATTTATGCTCATATTTATGTTTTAATAGATTTTGAAAAACCCCTACCTAAAAATATCACTTTACAATTTGGGGAGGACACTTGGGAGTAAGTAGTGGACTATGAGAACATTCATTTTCATTGTAGAATTTTCCATGAATATGATCATTTGACTAGTGTTTGCCCAAATAAAATTCTAGATCAAAATAAAGAAGACATAAATTCAGAAGGTTTTCAAATGCCTAATAAGAACACTAAAAAACTAGTTATGAAGGATCAATCAAAGTTATGTACTAATATGTTTGAAATTATTTCCACAAATGAGGTCCCAAGTGAGGAAGAGGAAATAATAGAAACATAAATATTAGAAACACAATTTAAATATAAATGGAAGAACTCATAGACAAACCAACAAATCAAAGGCTTTCAATAGAAAAAAGGAAGAAAATATTCACAAGAAAAACTATATTTTAAATGTTAAAAATTCAAATAATATAGGTCCCAATATAGACTCTGTTGAACCTTATACTAACATTTTTACTATATACAAGCATTCTTCAAGGCTAGAAGCCATTTTAGATTCAAATGGAGTAAGTCAAGAAACAGGGAAAAACTGAAGATGGATTCTAATCAAAAGGTAGGTCGCAAGAATAATCAATATCATATAGTAAAAGAAGGTGAAAATATTGTAGAGGAAGGTAAGATTAATGCCCTTCCCAACTTTTTTAGCCCTGGTATTAATGAAGATCATCACTTGTAATATTAGAGGACTCAAAGGGAGTCTTTCAAAACAAAATGAAATTAGAAGAATGATTCAGATAAATAATCCACATGTTGTTTTCCTTTAAGAAATGAAGATGTCAATAGAGGATATGGAATCAATTGATAGTAAAATTTGGCCAGTTGAAAAAGTGGTTTCCCTCAATTCATAGGGGACGTCTAGTGGCATTACTTACCTTTGGGAACAAAAAGAGGTAGTTATTCACCATATGGTTGGTAGTTGGGGTCTTTGGCTATAGCTATTCAAAGAAGACATTCCAACTAAATTATGCTTTTCATTACTATTTATGCTTTGACTAATTTGGAGGAAAAAAGAAGATAATGGAAGAATATTACTCATATTATCTCTCATTTTCCTAAAGCTTGGATCTTGATTAGAGGATATTTCAATACCATCCTCTCTCTATATGATAAAATAAGGGGAAATAGTAATTTAAATAGGAGCACTGACCTCATGAGTGAATATATTACAAACCTCCATCTTGTGAGCATCCAACCAGATAATGGCCTTATGACTTGGTCTAACAGAAGGCAAGGCTTAGCTTGTATAATGGAGATATTGGATAGGTTTTGCTCTCTGACAATTTCTTAATCCATGGTCACATTCCTAAAGTTAGGACTCTTAACAATGTTGGTTCGGATCTCTGGTCTATCATGGTGGAAATGTGGAAAACCAATGTGAGTTTCTCTCATTTTCAATTTCAATTAATTTGGCTTAGAGATAATTCCTTTAAACCTCGAGTGAAACAATGGTGGAAGGAAGGTAAACCTAGGTATGGGACTAATATGTTCTATTTTACAAAAATATTGCAATACATTAAATCCAAAATCAAGACTTGGAATTGGAAGGAGTTTTGGGATGTTCATAAAAAAACATGAAGTTATTGCTCAACTTGAAAATTTGAATAAGAAAATCCATTTAGATGACCTCGTAGAGAGTACAAGTACAAATGAAATTAAACTCACATCTCAGTTAGAGGAATGGGAAAAAAGAGAACTCTTATGGAAGCAAAAATCTAGAATTCAATGGCTCAAAGAAGGTGATCAAAACACAAATTTCTTCCACAAATATCTTCTAGCTCGAATATCTCATAACTTTATTTACTCTTTGAAATCATATTCTGGTGCATGTGATGAATTGCATACTATATTGAATGTGAATTGATTGTATGCATGTAAAACATTAGCTACATGTCATTTTAATTTGGTTGCTTTGACCCTTGGAAGACACCGAAAAACCTTGGCATGAAATTTAGAGAAATAATGAAGAAAAAATCCAAATTATTTTCCTTGTAAAATTATTTGATAAACCATTTGCGTTCAGGCATAAGATGCTGCACTCAATTTGGAAGAAGAGTTACTTTTCAATCTTGAGATTCTTGTGATTTAGCATCATGAAATTGTGAAACATGAGCTCTAAGGATATTTAGAATATCCAAAACAAATACTAAATGTATTTTATCTATATTTTGAAGTATGGATGTTTTGAAAGAATTGCATGGCAATATTTCGAAAGTCTTTTGAAAAAAATGTAACCAGATCTATTGTTTCCTTTAGAATGTATGAATGGACAAGAATATATGGTGGAATTCATTTCATATTTGTGGATTATACTTTAAATTATTTTTAAAAAATTATGTATAAATTATAAAGGTTTTTGGTCCGCATTCTGCCTGTGAAAGAAATGTCTATTTAATGTGATGACCTTTCTATTTTCCTCAACTATTACTTATGGCTTTCAAGATATTATTTTGGTTGTCTACTCTATTCATATATTTAATCCTGCTTGTATTTAGAGAAAGAAAATAAATATTCGGTTATGGGTGATTTTTATTCCAGAGGACACATTCTAGGTTAAAGCTCTCCAATTGAATACGGGAATGCATGATGGGAAACTTAATATTTAGACCTTCTTTATCATATTTGTGAATATGTTGGTTGATAATTGTCTTCATATGCATTATTATGTTCACATTTCGATTATCAAATTTGAGATATGTTACCCTCTACACTTCAAGTTGGAACACCTCATAGTAGAACCTTCTATATTTCTTAGAGACTTGTCTTGTATGTATCTTAACTCAAATGATAAAAATTTGGTTTTATATTGTTTAGATGAAGAATCTCCAACCTAAAGATGCAATCATACCTTAGCCAACGTTGCTTGATATTTTGGTTCAATAGTTTGGCCAACCGAGCAAATTTAGATGATCAATCATGTGTAAAAGAACATAAACCCACATAGTTATATTCGAGTTATATAATATAAAGTAATGATTAAGTATATTTAATATAAATTACTAAAAAAGGTTTATGATTTGGTAATATGTGGAAGAAAACTGCAGAAAATCTATTAAGAGGTCTGTTATAAATTGAATGATGACACTTCTTATCTAGTCAAGTCCGCGTGTGAGAGATTCGATGTTAGGCTAGGAACAAAACTAGATAGTTTTTTGAGTCAAAACACTCTCTTGTTTTGTTATATTCTGCTTTGAATGAGTTGTAATCAATACAATGAAATGATGATTTAGAATGTAAATTATCTTCATGTGTTAGTATGGTATTAAGTTTTACTTATAATGAAAATACGTAGTGGCATAGTAAATAAGTATTAGTTTCTCTTGGTTTGAGGTCACTTTATATGAATTAATAGCATTGTATTATTTATGTTAGTTAATATGGATTGATTCATTGACACCTATAGCTAAAGCATTAAGGTAGTCCTAGCTTTGCTTAGACTTAAAGGAGTTTGTTTGCATGGCATCATGTCTATAGTTGTAAATCTTGTAGTGTAATATTATACAGAGAAAGATATTTACATGAAAACTTTAGAGTATCTCTTAATCCATTGCAAAATACAATTAGAAATTTAGATAAAATGAAATCTAATTAAAATTATTATAGTGATGTCTTTAATATTCATTAATTTCAATTTTTCTAACTGTTATGACAATCTTATGACTTGTTTGTTTTCCCTTTTTTCTTAATGACAAACAAACAACTAACTATATGAAAGCTTTGGATCATGTTTTATAGTAAAATTTATTAATGGTTATGAAACTGTATTTTCTTGTAATCCATTGCATAGCTAAACCTTTAAAACCTTCAAATCCCAAGTAAACCTTTGATTAAGGGACTCCAATATTATGGGAAGACAATCTTGATTCACAACCTAAGATTGTGGGTAGACAATATTAAAAATATTTAATGGTTCTTGTGGATGGAAAAACACCATAATATAGGGATTAACCGTACTTTTGATAGGTAGGGTCAGAATGGAAGGTAACGGAGGGATGATATGGGCATCACTCCTAGGATTGATCCTGATAGTACTGAGTGGTAAATCTTGTACTTGAATTGCTGAATGAATACAACCCAACATAATGGTATGGGATATTATGTTGTTAACAAGACAAGACATCGAGTAGTTACCAGGGTATTGGTAAACCCTAGATGAGCTCCAAGGAATATGGTTGTTCATCTAGCTCGGGCATATATGTGCTAGATATTATATGACATGAATTCATGTTAAGACATGGAAAAATTATGCATCACACCTCTAGGTGATATGGGGCCTAGAGGAAAAGAAACCCCCTGTATGAAGTTGGAATCTCGGGTTGAGGGAGAGTGAAGTTCAAAAAGGTAACTATAGTGAGATTTGGCCAGTCTCGATCTCATGAGTTATTTTGACTACAACAAAATGGTACTCATGCAGAAGTTAACATGCCTCGTACTAAAAAAATTGATATTGATTAAAAAATTTTAACAAATGTTTTTATGTTGAGTCTTTCATTTCTAGACAACCAAGTGGGTAGGACTTGGGGTGTTTGGACAACCAAGATGGTAGGACTTGGGTTGTTACATTTGGTATCAAAGAAAAGGTTGCGAACCCCTAGGCAATAAAACTTTAGAAAACTAGTGTCTAACATAGTGTATGTTATCAAATTGAACATCTAAACCAAAGAGTGACAAGGCTCCTTTGTGAATAGGCAATGGCATCTAGACTAAAAGCTAGTTCTTCAAAAGACCTATGGTGGTAAAGTGGGAAGGAATGATCAAAAATATTACGAAAGTATAGCAGGAAGGGTTGGTCAAAAATCCTAAGAGAGTTCTTAGAAGGGTTGTGAGGATCGAAACTACAAAGAAAACTGTAGAACCTCCTCAAGTGATTAGGAGGGAAAAAGAACTAGCTTCTAGAAAAAACAAAATGGTCTAAATGATGCAATTAATGTAACAAATGAGCCCACAAAAAGAGCAAATGAAACATTAGAGAACTCAAATTACTGAACACATGGCTCAAGAAAAGGCACAAATGTTAAAGCACATGGAGTGGAAAAAATTTCAATTGGATCAACAACAAGAAATGATCTTACAATAGCAGAAGAAGAAAAATGTTGGCCTAGTTAAATAGGATAAGAACTAGAGCAAAAAGGATAAAAAAAAAAAAAGTTATGATAAGAACAAAAGTAGGTACCAAATCTCAGGGATGGGTATGATTAAAGGACTAATGTCCCAAGAATTGGTACTCAAGAGGGTAATGATGGAAATAAAAAATAAATGGTACCTCAAACTATTTGTTGGATCTTCCAAGAACCTCATTATGCAGATAAGTGTTCTTTGAGGGCTGATAAGAGAAAAGAACCTGTGGAGCCCGCACATAAGATATATGTAGCAACAAGTAATCCTAAACTCAAATGTCAAGCAACCCCTTTCCTGTTGAAAGGTATAATTTAAAATAAAAATGTTTGTATTTTGATTGCTTCTGAGGTAATTGATAGTTTTATTTCTTCAGCTAATTTGAGGGACATACCGAAAAAACCTAGGTTTATATCTAATGGGTGGAAGGTCAAGTAAGGATCTGGGCAAACCTAAACTGTTAATCAATTTTTATTTGACCCTTAGATAATATTACTTCAAGGAAATACCAACTGACATTTATATGTGGCTCCATTACATGCCTTCAACATAATATTAGGCATTGATTGGCTCAAAGAACATAAAGCATTGTTAAACTTTGAATAAATATGGATGGAATTCACTAATGACACCAAGCAGAGGATTCAGATTTACTACGGTTGTGAATCAGTGGAATTACATATTTTGATAGCAATGCAAGTTAAAAGGGTAATACGAAAGGGTAGTAGAGTCTTTATAGTCAAACTTAACAAAAAGGAAGAAATCGAGTCTAGGTGTAAGTCTTTTCCAAACTTATTCGATATTGAATGACTTTTGAAATATCTTCCCTGAAGATCTATCGGGTCTTCCGCACCAAAGATAATTTGATTTCTCTATAGAAATTCTACCATGAGCAAATCCCATATCCCGAGCACATTATAGGATGACTACAATAGAGTTACAAGAGATCAAGAATCAGCTTCAAGAACTATTAGAAAAAAGACACATTAAACCTAGTGTCTCTCCGTGGGGTGCACCAGTACTAATTGTTAAGAATAAGGACAAGACATTAAGGCTATTATTTATTACAAAATGTTAAACAAGATGACAGTTAAGAATAAGTACTCTCTACCCAGAATAGATGACTTGTTTGATCAACTAAAATGAGCCACAATGTTTTCCAAAATTGATCTTAGATCCAGTCATCATCAATTGAGGATTAGATAAGAAGATACCCATAAAACTGCCTTTCGGACTAGATATGGCCACTATGAATTTACAGTCTTACCTTTTGGATTAACTAATGCTCAAGTAGCCTTCATGAATTTGATGAATAGTGTGTTTTAGGAAAAGCTATATCGGTTTGTACTAATATTCCTAGATGATATACTAATCTACTCCAAAATCATAATGAGAGCATGATCATCATATGAGGATTGTTCTCGAAATACTCAAAAATAACCAATTATACAAGAAATTATCCAAATGTGTGTTTTACATACCCCAAGTATAGTATTTGGATTGTGTAATTTTTGCTGATGGGGTATCTATTGACCCAAAGAAAATAGAGGTCATTATTGATTGACCTACTCCAATAAATGTTTCTAAAGTATGAAGTTTTATGGGAATGACTGGGTATTATCACTGTTTTATCAAGAATTTCTCTAAAGTGGCATATCCAATAACCAATCTCTAAAAGAAAGGAAAGGCTTTTAAATGGATGACACGATGTGAAGAAGATTTAAAAAATATTAAAGAAAAATTAACAAAAATAGCTATTATTAAAATATCATATCCTAAACAACCATTTATAGTATGTATTGATGCCTCCATAGAAGGATTAGGTGGGTTTCTCATGCAAAGAGGAGTTTTTTATTGCCTGTGAATCATGAAAACTTAAGAAACATGAATTAAACTAAGCCACGCATGATTTAGAATTGGATGCAATAGTGCATTCTCTCAAAATGTGGTATAATTACGTGCTTGGTAAACCTTTTGAGCTTAGAATAGATCATCAAAGCTTAAGATATATTTTTACTCAACCAATGCTCAATGCTAGGCAAAGACGTTGGATGGAATTTCTAGCAGAATATGATTTTGGTATTGAGTATATAAAGGGGAAGGAAAAAAAATTAACGGATTTTTTGAGGAGTAGAAGGTATATTAGTGCTATGTCATAATATCAATTTGATATGATTGAAAAAAATAAGAAACCTTCAACTTCAAGATGAATATTATCAGAAGTGTCAAGATCTGATTTAGCAAGGTTCTGATAAAGCAAAAGAATTTAGAATCTAGGAAGATACATTGTACTTCAAAAATTGAATGGTAGTGCCAAATGATCAGGATCTAAGAAATATATTACAGCAAGAGGCACATTGTTCTCCTTATTATGATCATCTGGGCTATGTAAAGATGTATGAAAATATGAGAAAATATTATTATTGGCCAGGGATGAAATAGGATATTGCTGAATTTGTGGCTAGATGTTTAGAATGTCAAAAGGTGAAGGCGGAACATCTACATCTAGTTGTATTCCTATATTCACATGAAATACCAATATATAAATGGTAGGTTGTGACTATGGATCTCATTTTTGGGTTGCCTAAAACACATTTTTAGCATGATGTCATTCTGGTAGTGGTTGATAAATTGACTAAAGTGGCACATTTTCTACCTAGAAATATTAAATATGGAGCTCCCGCTATAGCTCACAAGTTTTCTAGGGTAGTGATAAGGCTACATATATTTCCTGAAACAATTATATCAAATAGGAATTCTCGGTTCACATTTGGATTTTTGCAGACATTGCATCAAGCATGGGGAATAAAACTCAATTTTAGTACCATTTATCATCCAAAGATAGATGGATAAACTGAAAGGGTAAACCAAGTCTTAGAAGATATGCTATGAATGTATTGTATGGATCATAAAATGAAATGGGAAGATTACCTTTTTCTGGTGGAATTTGCTTATAATAATAGTTACCATATTTCCTAGGTATGGCTCCATTTGAGGCTTTGTACGGGGAAGGTGAAGAACACCATTATCATGGAATAATCTAGAGGATCAGGTGATGATCGGGTGAGATATGGTTAAATAAATGGAAGAGCAACTCAATGAAATTTTCTAGAGGCTCAAAGAAGCTTCAGACATACAAAACAGTTATGCGGATCTTAAAAGAACACCAAGAGAATTTAGTATGGGAGATAGAGTATTCCTAAGAGTTAAACCAACTAAAAGCTCTATCAAATCCTCTAAGTTTAGTCTATGATTTGTACGACCTTTTGCAATTATTTATAAAATAAACCCAGTAGCCTACAAGTTTGCCTTACCACCCAACTTGTCAAAAATCCATGATACATTCCATGTGTCCCTTCTCAAGAAATATGTTTCTAACCCCTTGCATATTTGGAATGTTGATCATTTGCAGATGGATGATCCCCTGTGCATTGAGGTGCGATTAGTTAAAATTCTTGGTTATAGAACAAAATAGTTAAGAAAGCAAAATATTGAACAATGTAAGGTCCAATGGGACCAGTATTCTGAAAATAGTGCCACATGGGAGGATGTGGCTATCATGAAAATATAGTTTCCTTTTTTGTTTGAATAGTTATATAATCATGTTGTAGTTTTCATTTTTGTTTGAACAAAGGTATAATCATGTTTTGGTTTGAGAAGTATAATATATATATGTTGTTTGTGCATGTGTGTTATTTCAATGATAAATGATGATTAAGTTTTTGACCATGTAACTTTACTATTGTACTATATTGATTTTAAATTATTCATGACAATATTTTTTTTTTGTTCCAAAGGGCAATGAAAACACAGGTACTGTATTTAATATTAGAGGGGGAGTATGTAATAACCCTCCAAGATCTACTTTCTTATATACCTAATTTATCTGCAAGGATGAGATACTACTAATGTATCTGTGGATGTAGGGATAGGTACTATTACTAACAGGAACAATTCAAAGAAAATATATCTCCTCAGTGGGCAAAAAGGGTTATTCGATGTCAGGTAAGTCAAGGGAAATGATGAGTGGTGGAGTATTCACCGTTGATAGGGGTAAAGAACCCTACTGGCAATGCATCCACCAACGGTCCATATAGATGCATATCATGTAGTTGCATTAATAGGAATGCTTGTGTATGTGTTATTTTGGAATTTATTTACATGAAAACTTACCTAATATTATATCATTTAGATGCATCAGGAATGGGTTACATTATGTGTGGATTGCTTTATGTAAATTCTTACTATTTGACAAATTGTGAGCTTATGATGTCTTGTTGGCAATGAAAATGCTTAAATGCATGGAAGCCATATTTTAAAAAAATTGGTAAAATGTGAAGTAATGTTATGATTATTGTTGATCCATGAAATTAAAATAAAATATAAGAAGAGTGTATATTGAGTAGAAAATAAAGGTAAAATAAGATAATTAAATATATATATATATATATAATAACATGTAAATGTGTTATGGGGATAGTTGTGTGTGTTTAGCTGGAAACATTACGAGTGCAGAATAATTTAAAGCAACTCCTCATCATTGCAATACAATCTCTATCGGTTGAGGAAATGGGAAAATAGGATGTGCAGTGAGAGGAGTGGGAAAGAAGAGATAATAAAGAAATGGTATTGTATTCAGGGTGTGTTGGTTGGTTCTGGTTTTGTCTTTCTTGTTTTAAATGTGTTAGAAGGGACTTACTAAAACTAGAAAATGGGGAAAGTGGAAGAGAGAGAAAGGCATTGTCTTCTTGGAGTGAAGAAGGGAGGAGGATTTCTGAAATAAGGAAAGGAAACAAGCGCTCATCAGTAAGTGAATATTTTCTAGAAAATTTAATTGATAAATTAATGTCATGTAACAATAGTAAAGTGATTTTTAAAGGTGTTGGAAATTTTATTATGAGGATATAAATTAATAAATGAAAAATGAACTAGAGATTAACGGAATGCATTCTTGTGCATGTGATGGATTACATACTATGTTGGATGTGAATTGATTGTATTCATGGAAAAAGTTAGCTGCATGTCATTTTAATTTGGCCACTCTAACCCTTAGAAGACACCGACAAATCTTGGCATGAAATTCGGATAAATATTGAAGACAAAAGCCAATTTTTTTCCTTGTGAAATTATTTGATAAACCATTTCTATTTGGGCACAAGACACTGCACTCAATTTGGAAGAAGAGTTATTTTTCAATCTTGAGATTCTTGTGATTTAGCATCACAAAATTGTGAAACATGAGCTTTGAGGATATTTAGAATATCCAAAACAAATGTTAAATGTATTTTATCTATATTTTTAAATATGGATGTTCTGAAAGAATTGCATGGCAACGTTCTGAAAGTCTTTTGAAAAAACTGTAACCAGTTCTATTGTTTCCTTTAGAATGTATGAATGGACAAGAATATATGATGGAATTTATTTCATATTTGTGGATTATACTTTAAATTATTTATATATATATATATATATATATATATATATATATATATTATAAAGGTTTTTGGTCTACACTCTGCTTATGAAAGATATGTCAATTTAACTTGATGACCTTCATGTTTTCCTGAACTATTACTTTATGGATTTCAATATATTATGCTGGTTGTCTACTCTGTTCATATCTTTAATCCTTCTTGTATTTAGATAAACTGAATAAATAGTCAATTATGGGTGATTTTATTCCAGAGGATGCATTTTGGGTTAAAGCTCTCCAATTGAATCCAGGAATGCATGATGGGAAACTTAAGGTTTAGGCCTTATTTATCATATTTGTGAATATGTTGGTTGATAATTGTCTTCATATGCATTATTATAATCACATTTTGACTATAAAAATTGAGATATGTTACCCTCTACACTTCAAGTTGGAACACCTCATAGTAGAACCTTCTATATTTCTTAGAGAATTGTCTCGTATGTCTCTTAACTCAATTAATAAAAATTTTGTTTGATATTGTTTAGACGAAGAATATCTAGCCTAGAGATGCAATTATATCTTAGCCAACATTGCTTGGTCATTTGGTTTAATAGTTTGGCCAACTGAGCAAATTTAGATGATCACCGATGTGTGAAAGAACATAAACCCACATAGTTATATTCGAGTTATATAATATAAAGTAATGCTTAAATATATTTATATATATATATATATATATATATATATATATATATATATATATATATATATATATATAATATAAATTACGAAACAAGGTTTATGATTTGGTAATATGTGTAAGAAAACCACAAAAAAACTATTAGGAGATCTATTATAAATTGAATGATGACACTTCTTGTTTGGTCAAGTCCATGTGTGAGAGATTCGGTGTTAGACCAGGAACAAAACTAGATAATTGTTTGAGTCAAAAGACTCTCTTATTTTGTTATATTATCCTTTGAATGAGTTGCAGTTAATACAATGAAATGATGATTTAGAATGTAAATTGTCTTCATGTGTTAGTATGGTATTAAGTTTTACTTATAATGAAAATATGTAGTGGCACAATAAAGAAGTATTAGTTTCTCTTGGTTTGAGGTCACTTTATATGAATTAATAGTATTGTATTATCTATCTTAGTTAATGTGGATTGAATCATAGACACCTTAAAGCTCATTTAATTTTTATATTATAGCTAAAGCATTAAGGTAGTCCTAGCTTTGATTAGACTTAAAGGAGTCTGTCTGCATGACATCATGGCTATAGTTGTAAATATTGTAGTGTAGCTCTTAATCCATTGTAGAATATAATTAGAAATTTAGATTAAATTAAATCTAATTAAAATTATTATAGTGATGTCTTTAAGATTCTTTAATTTCAATTTTTCTAACTATTATTACAATCTTATGACTTCTATGTTTTCCCTTCTTTCTTAATGACAAACAAACAACTAATTATATGAAAGCTTGAGATAATATTTTATAGTAAAATTTATTAATAATTATGAAATTGTATTTGCTTGTAATCCATTGCATAGCTAAACCTTTAAAACCTCAAACTCCAAGTAAACATTTTATTAAGGGACTCCAATATTGTGGGAAGACAATCTTGATTCGCAACCTGAGATTGTGGGTAGAAATTCTTAAAAAAAATTAATGGTGCTTGTGTATGGACAAACACCATAATACAAGGATTAACCATACTTTTGACAGGTAGGATCAGAACGGGAGGTAACAGAGAGATGATATGGGCATCACTCCTAGGATTGATCCTGATAGTACAGAGTGATGAATCTTGTACTTGAATCATTGAATGAATACAACCCAACATAATGGTATGGGATATTATGTTGTTAACAAGACAAGACATCGGGTAGTTACCAGGGTATTGGTAAACCCTAGATGAGCTCCAAGGAATATGGTTGTTCATCTAGCTCGGGCATGTATGCGCTACATCTTACATGACATAAATTCATGTTAAGACATGGGAAAATTATGCGTCACATATCTAGGTGATATGGGCCCTAGAGGAAAAGAAACCCCTTGCCTGAACTTGGAATCTCGGGTTGAGGGAGAGTGAAGTTCAAAAATGTAACTACAACGAGATTTGTCCAGTATCGATCTCATGAGTTATTTCAACTATAATGGAATGAAACTCATGCAGAAGTTAACATGTGTTGTACTAAAACAAATTTGATATTGATTAAAATTATTTAACGAAATTTTTCTATGTTGAGTCTTCCATTTTTGGACAACCAAGTGGGTAGGACTTGGGGTGTTTTGAAAACCAAGAGCGTATAACTTAGGTTGTTACAGTTTGCATATTATTTTTATCTTCTAAGTAATTATTCATATTCTTATATGACTCACATAATATGATAACACTAATGTTTGATCTTATAATTATTAAAAAACAAATAAATAAGTAAAATCTAAGATTTTATTTTTAATTTAAATGATTTGAAATGTAAGGTTTTGAAATGGTTCCATTTTCCCTTTTAGAACATATCAAACTATATAGCCTATTCAGTGTTGTTGAGATTTGAACCATGGTTTATATATATATATATATATATATATATATATATATATATATATATATATATATATAAAAACCATTAAACCAAAATTTCTTTTAACCTATAAATAAGTAAAATCTAAAATTATTTAAATTAATAAAATCCAAAATTATTTTTTCATTTTTATTTATTTTTTAATTATTTTTAATAAATAAATTATTAATAGTTACCAGTGAAAGTACTAGCCATTATCGGCCTTATTTATTTTGAAATGAAAAATATTTTACATTTAATACATGCTAATTTTTGTAGGCACTTTTTTTAAGCACATATGCATTCTTTCGTAATTAATAGTTTTGAATATTTCAAGTCTAGATATAAAATAATAACCAATTATCAGGTATTAGTCTTAGTTTAAAACTCTTCGTAATCTAAAATTTTAAAGAAGAGATTGTGTTGGAGTTTTATAGAGTTAGAAGGGAAAGTAAAAATAAATAAATACTCATAAATAATTTACATTTTTATAATTTAAAATTTTTATAATAATATTTAATATTATTTTATATATATTTTTAAAAGTTATAAATAATTAATATAATTCTTACTATCATAATAATAATTATCTTTTTTACCAAATTTTATATACATACAAAAATTAATAATAAATTTTTATAATATTCAATCAAAATTTAATATTTTTCATATGATTAATTAAAAATAAGCAAACTAAAACTCTCTAATTGCTTCCTCCATTGTTAAATACTTTAAAAAAAAATCTCATCGTTAACAACTTTATTTAAACCTTAAAATTTTGTGAACTAGTTTTATTATGGTTAAAGAAAAATAAACAGTGTAATTAGAGATTTGCCCTTTTTTAAAATTATATTTGGTTTTTTTATAAAGTTTAAGATTTAAATTATGACATTTTTAAAAGAGAATAGGTTGAATAATATTTTATAATTATATACCATAAAAAATAAAATTTATTAACTTTATTTTATATAAATTAAAATTTATAAAAGTAAGCTCAACAATATTATTTATTTCCTTTTATATATTAAATAAACTAAAAACACCAACAAAAAGCAAAAACACCAACATCTCTTTGTTAATGATAAGAACATGCATCACAATGACTTTCTAGATCCGGAGATCCGGTACGCGAGTGCCGTCATTGTTGCCTTACACCTTCAATATCTAAACTCCATCTCATTATCCACCGAGACTTGTCTTCGATTTTACGACGAAAGGTTTGATTGAACAAATTGTTATGAATGAAATTCCATCTTTCCGATGCCGCTTCATACGGAAGTATAACTCAGAATGGTAGTTGCTTTGACTTTGATAGAGCATTTTGCTAAAATAACATTGACACCAGCGACAAAATTATAGAGTTCAGAGCTGTCTTTCTTTTATTATTATACGCATTTGGATATGACGTCTTTGTCTATAGAATATGATGATTCATAAGTTGTCTTATTCAGACAATATGCAGTGACCTCCATTTGTATGGCCCATAAATCAATGATGGTGGGCTTCATGCTTCTGAAAAGACCCTCTTTGAAAATATAACGTGCGACGTGAGGACATTGTTAACCTAATCTTTAAGCACATCTTTGTTGGATTTTATGCTAATATTAAAATCAAGAACAATGATAGGTGATAGCACATGGGAAGGATTAGAAATGGACCGGCTGTTTTTCATTTATTTGCATTTTATTATTAATTTTTAAAGAGTATTTTCAAAGGTTAGTGGATTGATAAGTGTTTGTTTGGTTAGGTATTTACTAAGAAACATCCAGGCTCAAATTGGGAGCAGCTTATTTGCAAAGGTAGTAGTCTGAGCTTAATCCTCCAGATTTACGATGACCATACGTGGGCGAGAGTGGTCCCCTTCACTTTGGGTCAACAATAAAGAAGTGGAATAGGTTTAGTGGAAGCAATGAAGTGGAATAGGTACGGTGGAAACAGCCCTATGATACCCTCACTTATCAGTTACTAAAAAAATAGTGTGGTTGTGACAAACTCTCCTATGTTAACCAGAAAAAGAAAAAGAAAAAAAACTAGGTTTGGTGGAAACAGCCCTATGATACCCTCACTTATCGTTTACTAAAAAAATAGTGTGGTTGTGACAAACTCTCCTATGTAACCAGAAAAAGAAAAAGAAAAAAAACTAGGTTGAGTGTAGGGTAAGGAGTCTTGGGGGTTGGATTGGTGATGTAACCATGCACATTTTATTATATTTAATTAGACATTTTGAATTTTTTAAGAATTTTTTTAAGAATTTTATTTTAAGATTTGTTTTTTTAAATTTAAATAAAATAATGTTAAGTTAATAGTATATTTTAAAATAATTAATTAAATTTAAATAATAATCAAATATTTATTTTTTATAATTATTTTAAATTAGAAAATAATTATATATATCACGTATATAAAATAAAGTTTATAATCACAATAATTAAAATTAAATATAAATATTTAGGTTTCAATTTTTTTAATTTTTTTTTTTTAAGTAATGGTAAAAAAAAAAGGTTTTGGAGGGTCCCAACCCTTTACAAATTTAAATTTATGTTATAAGAATTTTTTTTCATTAACTTATATTATGTGATGATGATGATGTAAGATTGGTGGGTCTTCTTTCAATCCCATATAACCATTAAAAAAAAAAGTTTCAAAATCATAATAAAAATTATACATTGTTAGATCTTTAAGACTACTTTTCAAAGTATAAGTAGATGCAATGAAATCCTTATAACATAAATTTAATCCATTGCATTACAGCAAACCTTGAAACATAAAAAAATGACTTATCCCATAAAAAGTCTATGCCTTACTTTAGGTATTTATGGGATTTAGCAATAGCTCATGTGTACCTTTTATTTATTGCTTGTTGCAACTACCTTTTTAGTTGTACCATTTAAAATTAATTAGTTCTCAATGTGGATAATTTTGTAGTGTAATAAACTGTCATAGTTGTTGGCTTGCTTGGATTTATGGGGATAATTTTGTAGTGTAATAAACTAGCATAGTTTATTTCTTCTTTCTTCCAACTATGACCATAGGACCATAAGAATCATAGAAGTTGAGGACTTAAATCCAATGATATCTTGTTTGTTAAAATCCTTCATTATATATGTGATTTCATTTATGATCTTTTACTAGAGCTTTTTATTATCTAGCATGGGAATGCCTAAATAACTTGTATCATAGGCTACTTTTATTTTGTGGTACAAGTTAGCTTGGTCATTCTTTGTTACATTTTTAAAGATGGTAGTATATCCATCTCGAGGAATTTTTGGATAATGATATCAAGAGCAAAGGTCAGTCACGATGACTTGGTGGGTGGCATGAACTAGGAGGTAATGAATGGTGAGAAAAGTGGAGGTAATGATATATGAGAAATAATGATTGGTGAGGTAATGCTTCTTTAATTTTTTAATTAAAGACTTAAAAGAATAATATCCTTTACATTAAAAAATTGCCTTACTATTTGATATGATTGGTACAAGAAATTTAACCATATAAATACTAGTAAATCTTCATCATTCTTCTTTAGTACAAAAGCTATAT
Organism: Wollemia nobilis; assembly: GCA_028583015.1. Taxonomy (NCBI): domain Eukaryota; kingdom Viridiplantae; phylum Streptophyta; class Pinopsida; order Araucariales; family Araucariaceae; genus Wollemia; species Wollemia nobilis. Next base: position 13,632,484 of record JAQPPZ010001125.1, read on the forward strand.
GTGGGCTTCAAATACCTTTGTCAACACTTAATAACTCTATTATTATAATTTTGATTTAAAAAAGACATTCAATTTAAGGCCATGAAACTATTATTACATGTCACTAAAAGACATGCCTTCAACCTCCTCCTTATGTTACTTGTAGCTCAACTTAGCTCTAAACATAATTTTGCACATTGATAATCACTTTATATAGATAAAATGCAAAATATAATATTTAATGGATATGATCTTCATCTAAAAAGGTTATGTTCTACGGTTTGTTTTACCCTTCCTTAAGGTTGCATTCAAAAATTATCTTAAACTTCTCTTATACTAAGTGAAACATAGTCTCTATAAACTCATATAGCTATTACAAGACTCTTCTTTCACATAAACTCACTCTAAGTAGCTATTACAAATAATAAGATAAAATTGAACAAAAGTTAAGCTCCTTTGGTGGAGCTTATTACATATTTATAATTGTCTCAAAACCAATATCTATTTTTAATAAAATATTACAAATTCTAAAAATATCCATAATATTAATAATAAATTCATTAAGTGTAATACCTCTAAATTGCATAAATGAAATAAAAAACATTAAAATAAAATAAAACCTATGGAAACATGAGATAATTAAATGATTGATAATTAAAACCTTTAGTCGAAGTGCTTCGACTACCACCCTTAATTACAATAATTTCCTACACACCATTTCACCCAACACTACTAATGTGAATGACAACTTAAATCTTCCTTGGTACCTTTCCCATATGAGGAGTGTTTGTCGCACCAGGGTACATGAACCAATCCCTTTCACTGATTGATGCCAACAATGGCTACTAGATTTATCTTAATCCATAACCTTCAATATGCTTGAAGCCTGTAAATCCATGGTTTGATTCATTGTCAGCTCTTGCTTCCCTTTCCTTGGCCCATATCCTGCAAACAACCCATGGCCCTCCTTGAGACTGAGTCTCTACAAATTGATCCTATAACTAAAGATATCCTTGGGTCCCATTTCTCAATTCCTTTCCTAAAAAGTTCAACGACAATGATAAGAGGTGTTCTAATATTATCAATAATTGAAATAAATGGAACATTGTAATCCAAGGTTTAGAGTTCCAAATCAACATCCATGTGATAGTTGAAGTCTCAGGTCTTTCGAACGATGGGTGCACCATCAAGTATAATATGCCCTCTTTTACGGTGGAAACAAATAATTTCATCGATAAAGGTAAAAACCTTGTTTGGGAAAATGGTGGAATTGTGAGAACTTCCATTCCTTCCCCTAGGACCGTATGATGATTCCTATCATGTAATACCTAACTATTGATAATATTAATCTCCCTTTGTGCAGTTTTCACCTCGCATTCTTAAATCACCTTAGGGATATAAAGCTTATCAACATACTCAATTACTTGTATAGATCCATTGGAATCTCGATTTATAGTGTGAGAAAGAGAAATTCATCCCATCCAACCCACTATGGCCTACATCTCATTTTGTATAAACATAACCTTGAAGAGCATACCAAAAAAGTTGTTATAGCCTGTAATACCTTTGGCGAACTGGTGGGAAAATTTCTGAGTAGGCGACAGACGATGTTCTAGGGTTTGTGAAGCGAAGGAAAATCCAGGGCATCAGGTGGGTTGTCATAGTGTTTTTCTGGTTACTGTGGATCTGAAGGAACATCTATTGCCCCAGGAGGTCCCAATGGGGTCTCCTCCAGACCCTCTCTTTGGGAGAAAGAGCTCTTACGTTGAATTTCTAAAAGAAAATTCTTCGTCTTCCAATGATGAAGCTTAGAGAAATACTCTTCATATGCTCTTCAAGAACGCTGGCAAGAGTTCAATAGCACATTGAGTTAATGGATTCCTCCCATAATCTACCTCAAGACCCAAGATTGTCATCGAACCAAAGATGGTCGAAGACACAATAATATACAGAGCTAACCATGATCTGATCTATAAATTCATGGGTATCTGACCTACCCTGAATTTCTTGCATACCTGGGTTAGACAAAACTGGGAGCCTCATGGTGAGTACTCCTTATGGTTTATTAGCAATGGGTATTTCATTGTTATTTTTTCTTCTCTAGCCGATAGAAACAGGGCGTTTGAATCAAAAAGAGGAACCACGATCCGGAAGGGTTATTTGTTCAACCCTGGAGAGTGGGTTTCGATCCTCGTATTGAACCCACGGCTGTACCGATTTGGATCTGATTGTACGCTCTTCCAATGGAGTTTTGGGGTGAGCAGGTTCTAGAAATGATCGATAACTCCCTCGATAGACATCTGGGCGTCTCCAAGGACACCATAGAAGGTAACACAGTTGTCTTTGCAAGAATTTGTGTGGAAATGGATATTAGACAGCGTCTATTGATAGAGGTGGAACTTGAACTGGTAGGACTATCTTGGATCCAACAGTTAGATTATGAGGCTCTGCCCTTCAGATGCAAAGTTTGCCACAAACATGGGCATTTGGCTCAATTTTGTCCAAATATTTTGAACACAAAAATGGAGGCCCCACTTGGAATGCCAAATCGCCCCAGAGAGGGTAAGTCTACTCTTGCCAAAGAACCATCCAATACTCCTAAGGGTAATGATGTTCAGAAATATGGCTTTGAATAGCCCAAAAGAAGGAGAAAGCAAAAGAAAAATGGTAAGGAGCAATCACAACTCAAGCCAGCCAATAGATATGAAATTTTTAAGACACTAGTGGATCAAGAGGATTAATTCATGGAAGGAGTGGATGGGAATATTGATTACAATAACATTCACACTCATGCTTCTCCTTCATCTCCCCCTGTCTTAGAACAGGTGATTGAGTCTATTGAGTTACCACAGCCAGAGAATGCAGGGGCATTGATAGTGCACTCCCAAGCGTAGCCAATAATTAAGGATGTCAACATGGGAATTGCAAAAAAGAACAGAGAAAGGCCAGTCCTAGGGATAACTCAGGTGGAAAAGAGATCCAAAAATAGCAACTCTCAAGGAGTGGGCAGAAAATCAAATAAGGACCTGCTAGCAGTTCAAGGAGACAAGCTGATCACTGGAGGATTGGTGATGATAATTGATTCTTACTGCTCTCAAGGTTTTCAATGATTATTCAATATTGGAATGTTAGGGGTTTAAACAGTAGAACCCATCAATCTGTTGTTCAAAGACTCTTAGGAAAATGTAAAAAATACTTGTTGCTTATCCAAGAGACAAAAATGTCTTTAGATCTTATGTGTAAAACAGTTAATAGAATCTGGAGGGGCGCTGGTCATATGGATGTGGCTGCCCAAGGTGCCTCAGGGGGGATTGTTACTCTTTGGAACCCCTTGGAATGGACTGCAATAGAACATATAGACTGGAGGGATGTTCTCACATCTCATTTTAGGAATAATGTCACAGCTAAACATGTTTTAATCACAAATTTTTATGGGGCTCAAAACCTTGATGGCCAGAGGCTCCAATGGAAAGTTGTACATAACATGAGGTCCTCAAGGGAATATTTAGACTAGATTATTGCTGGGGATTTTAATGCTAAATTATCTGCTCGAGATCAGGAAGGTGGAACCCTAATTTTGGATCCGTGGGATCGGCTTCTGATTGCCCAAGTCTAGGCCTTTCACTTAGTGGATATTAAAGGCCCTGGAACCTACTTTACTTGGACTAACAAGAGGAGGGAGCCACATAGCAGGAAGGTAAAGCTAGACCATTTTCTAGTCTTAGAGGAGACATTTGTAAAGTGGAATACTAAATTCCAAATTTTGGAGGGCCCAGTTTCAGATCACTTTCCCATTTTGTTGGAGGGAGGGACTATGACAGGGCATCATCACAAACCTTTTAAATTTGAGAATTTTTGGTTACAAAAGGAGGATCTTCGAAAGAAAATTCCGTAGTGGTGGGAAGAAGGTCATCTACCTTTTGGGACAACAATGTTTAGATTCCACAAACAGCTTCATTTTGTCAAAGTTCAACTGAAACAATGGAGGCAAGCTAATAAGTCAGATTTCCAGCTCCAAAGAGCTCCCTTGGTGGCCAGATGGGATGAGGTTCAAAAACACTTTAGGGAAGGAACAATTACTGAGTAGCTCAAAATCGAGGATGATGCCTTGTGCAAAGCGGTTGAGGACATTGATAATCAAGAGGAGATTTACTAGAAATAGAGAGCAAGAAACACCTAGTTATTAGAAGGTGATAGAAACACCAAATTTTTCCATCGATCAGCTTGTGCTAGGAGATAGATGAATAACATGGAAGCCCTTCAAGATGATAATGGACACTCCTTTGATACTCTTCCTGGTATGCATTCCCATTCAATGGATTATTTTTCTAAACTTTTTAAGGAAAGTATGGAGCAAGATGTAGAGGCTCAAAATGAAGTTATTGATGTCATACCCTCTATTATCTCTAAAGAAGAAAATCAGGCCCTTCTTAGACCCATTGATAGAGATGAACTGAAGAATGTGGTCTTTGGAATGAGCACTGGCAAATCTCCAGGTCCAGATGGCTTTCCTATTGAGTTTTTTAGGCCTTTTGGGATACTTTGGAGGAGGATGTTTTGGTTGTCACAGAGGAGTCCAGAACTAATAAAATAATGTTTAATGCAATAAATCATACCTTCATCACTTTAATTCCAAAATGGGAGGAGGGGTTTCATATCTCTGATTTTAGACCTATTGCCTTATGCAACGTGATTTATAAAATAATCACAAAGATAATGGCTGAATGGCTAAAACCTCTCCTTCATAACATCATCTCCTCAGAGCAAGTGGGTTTTGTAGAGGGTAGACAGATCTTGGATGGGGTGGTTCTCACTCAGGAGGTAATCCATACAATGCAAAAATTTGGTAATAAAGGAATGTTCATTAAACTGGATATGTCCAAGTCTTATGATAGGGTGGAGTGGAGTTTTTTGTCAAATATGATGACAGCCTTTGGTTTCTCTCAAGACTGGATAGATTGGGTCATGAGTTGTGTTTCTACGCCTTATTACTTTGTTCTAATCAAGGGTCTTCCCTCACAACCTTTTGGAGCCACACGTGGTCTTTGTCAAGGGGACCCTTGCTCTCCCTATCTTTTCCTCATTTTGGCTGAAGGATTAGGTAGACTTTTCTTGAGGAGAAGACATCAAGGCCTGCTAATAGGTATCAAGGTGGGTGAGGAAATTTTGACTCACTTACAGTTTATGGATGATACAGGATTGGTTGGAGTGGTCAGCTTCAGGGAAGCTATAGGAATCAGAGATACTCTTAATGTCTACCTTAGGGCTTCAAACCAAGTCATCAATGATAAAAAATCCAAAGTGGTCTTTTTCAATCTTGACCAAAGGCTACGAGACGAGTTATAGAGATCTTGGGATTCACAAGGACTTCTCTTCCAGTAGTTTACTTAGGGGTTCCTTTGCATTTCAAAAAATTAAAAATAGATATCTAGAAGGATCTTTTGGATGGTATCAAAGATAGAATTAATCATTGGTCTCATAAATGGTTAAGCTATGGGGGTAGATTAACTTTATTACAGTCAATTATTCAGGCCATGCCAATTTATAAATTCTCTATCCTGGCTGCCCCACATACTATATGGAAAAAGCTGGAAAAACTGGCTAGAATATTTTTATGGGAAGGAGCAAAAGGGGAGAGGAAATGGGCCTTGGTTGGTTGGGATAAAGTTACCCAGCCCAAGGAAAAAGGAGGGCTAGGACTGAGAAGCTCCAAGCTTAATAACAAAGCTTTGGCTGGAAAACTATACTAGAGGTGGATTTCCCAACCAACCTCCTTATTCAATAGAATCCTAACCAGTAAATATTTGGGTCATGTTCACCCCAATGAGGTGGGATGTTTCCCTCTGGATGGTACTGGATACTTAGTGTGGTAGGCTCTCAAGCTTGGATCTCAGGTTATTAAAGACCAATTGTTTTGGAAAGTGGGGAGAGGGGAGAAGGCACATTTTTGGACTGATTCATGGGACCAGTACCCACCTATCATTGCAGAGTTCCCTGAATTACAACCAATTAAATCCGCCATAGAAGCCAAGGGCTGGGTACAAATTGAAAGTTATTTCAACACTAGCCAAATGGGGGAGTATAATTTTAAGAAGTTTAAGAGGTTGGAGGAGTGGCCAATTACAATCCCTCCGGAGCTGGCACCCATATTGATCAAAATCTTGACAGAAAGGTTTCTCACAGGGAGAGAAGAGGAGGATGAATTAGCTTGGGGCTATGGGAACCTTGGTGTATATACAGTGAAGGACGAATATGACAAGATCCTCCTAGAGCCTCCCCCACATTCATTTATAGTTTAGGATTGGAGAAAGATTTGGCATTCCAAGGGCTGGCCGAAAGTAAATTTCTTTGCCTGGCAATTTATGCACAATGGAATTCTCACTTTTGACAATCTCAGAAGTAGAGGAATCATCGATCCATCTCAGTGTGTATTATGCCACAAGAACGAGGAAACAGTTGATCACCTGATGTTTGAGTGCCCTTTCATGCATCAAATTTGGAAGTGTTGGTTCTCTCACTATAAACTTTAGGCTAATGGTGATCTGAATCGGTCCAATATTTGGGAAAGATGGAAGAGGGGTAGATTTAAATCGAAAGCTCTTTGAATTGGTTGGGAGCTTGGCTTACTTTTCATCTAGTGGCAAGTGTGGTTGGAGAGAAATGCCCATATTTTAGAGAAAATTTATCCTCGCTAGATGGAGTTTGGCAGGTCATCTGGAGCAAAGTCACAGAAACTATTGCCATCTATGCTGAAGAGGAAAATCAAGTTGGTCTTGGGCCACTAGAAGAGGGAGCTGAAGAGCAAGAGAGATGAGACAGAGCTAGCTAGAAACCACCCCCAGAAGGTTGGATTAAAATCAATACTGATGGAGCTACAAAAGGTAATCCGAGTAGTATCAGAATTGGTGTAGTTTGCTAGGATCATGCTGGTTCAGTGCTCTATTGGGAACTGCAATGCTTGGGAAGAGCCACAAAAAATGAAGCAAAAGCCATTGCTATCAAATTTGCTTCCATCTGGGCAATTAATCAGGAGCACAGGAGGATAATTCTCGAATTTGATTCTCAAATTTTGGTTGGCGCTCTAGACTGCATGAGGAACTTTGCTTCGAAAGCATGGAGGTTGCGGATTCTGGTCTCTCAAATAAAGGAACTATGGAGGGAATTAGATGATGTGATCCTCGTTTATGTGAGTAGAGATTTAAATAAAGAAACCGATTTCCTTACGAAGATGGGTGCTGAGAAAGAGGTAGGGGTGCAGCTGCACAGTGACATGCCTTTGGAGGATGAAGTGATTAGGCAGGGTCTTGAAAGATCCTTGAAACAATGAGCAAATAGAATGCTAAGGGTGGTTTTTGTCGTGATATCATGACCTGTAGCACTTTCACGGCCTTTGGAGGGAAGCTACTGTGATATCGTGACATGTTGTGTCGTCATGGCCTTTGGAGGGAAGCTGTCACGATATCGTGACATGTTGCGCCATCGCAGACTTTGGAGGGAAATTGTCACGATATCGTGACATGTTGTGCCATCACGGCCTTTGGAGGGAAGCTATTACGATATCATGACATGTTGCACTGTCGCAAACTTTGGAGGGAAGTTGTCGCGATATCATGACATGTGCCATCGTGGCCTTTGGAGGGAAGCTGTCATGATATTATGACCTGTTGCACCATCACGGCATTTGGTTGGAAGTTGTCGCAATATCATGACATGTTGCACCATTGTAGACTTTGGAGGAAAGATGTCGCGATATCATGACATGTTTTGCCATCACGGCCATTGGAGGAAAGCTGTCACAATATCACGACATGTTGTGCCATCGCAGCTACTGGAGGAAAGCTATCACAATTTCATGACATGTTGCACCATCACGATTTTCGAAGGAAAGTTGTCGTGATTTTGTGACATGCTGCACCGTCGTGGCCATGGGAGGAAATTTGTCACGATATCGCGAAATGTTGCGTCATCGCGGCCAATGGAGGAAAGCTGTCATGATTTCATGACATGTTGCTCTGTCGTGGCCGAGGAAGGATTATTGTCGCGATATCGTGACATGTTGCTCTATCGCGGCCAAGGAAGGATAGTTGTCATGATATCACGACATGTCACGATATCGTGACTTGTTGCCTCATCGCGGCCAAGGTTGGATAGCTATCATGAAATCATGACATGTTGCGATTTTGCGACATGTCGCTCTATCGTGATCAAGGTTGGTTTGTTGTCGCAATATCACGACTTGTCGTGATTTCGTGACTTGTTGACTTTTTGCAGTCAAAGGTGGTTTGTGTCGCATTTTTGTGCCTTGTAATCTTGTGTTCTCTTTGTTATCGGTGGGAAGGGTCTTCTCCCTTATGTAACTGATCTTTGTTTTAATACAAGTTTTTTCAATTTTTTCAAAAAAAAACAATAGTAAAGTGATTTTTAAAGGTGTTGGAAATTTTATTATGAGGATATAAATTAATAAATGAAAAATGAACTAGAGATGAACGGAATGCATTCTTGTGCATGTGATGGATTACATACTATGTTGGTGAAAGCACGAGATTCCGGGCAAAGGAAACACTAAGTGCGATTGCATTCAAAATCAAGTACGCTTAAGTCCTAGAAATGTAAATTGCATGAAATGGAAAAGAAACACATTGGAAGAGACACAAGCAAATAGAGAAAACACAGCCCTTTCATTAATATCCCTTGATCTCTCTTACAATGACGTCTCCTCCCTTTTCGGGGGCTAGGAGCGCAAATAGAGTTTGATTACAATCACCGAATGATTCCTCTTTCCGCGTGCCCACGATTGCAATGGGCGGGCCAAGATGATGCCGTCGCCGATGTCGATGAGTTCTTCACCTCCCGCCGCTTCTCCTGCGAACAAAAAAACAACCAAGATGTCAGTAGCACCTGCTGCAAATGAAAAGTGTTTGTTCTCTAAAACTAACGAAATATGCATGTAAATATTTTCCTGAAACAAGAATTACAAGTGAGTCCAAATGGCTTCAAAACTTGACAGAAGATAAGAAAAGTTACCGTAAGGCCACCGCCACCGAGACAGCTGGCCAATCTACCTTCAACCGGAATTCGTCCCCGGGCAGGACGAATTCGACCGCAATTCGTCCCCGGGTGGGACGAATTCTTCCGTGTTGAAGAAACCGACCCGTCGCCGCTCCAATGTCGGATCCCGAGACCCGCTAAACGCCTGCAAACAGGGGGGTTATGTAATTGGGGCCATTTTGGGACGACCCAGATGGTCGGATTCTCCCAATTTGGCCTCCACCCTCGGGAATTTGACCTCGACACCTGCAAGTCAGCGAAACGACAAAGCAACACAAAACATACTAGAATCTGACCAAAAGTTACAAAATTGCAGCTATGGATTAATCAAACCTAATAACACAAAATGCAATCTGAAAAGTAATCTAAAATGCTCAAAAACTAAAAATAGGACTTGGGAGGTGCGGGGGTGCCCAAGTGGGCCTCCCACCGTTGGCACTTGATTTTGGAGCCAATCCACCAGGGATGGGCCCAAAACCTCTTAGGATTGGGGGTCGGCGAATTGGTTGGTTCATGTGTCCATGTGTTGGATTTGGGTCAGGTTCGAGCTTCCAAAGGCCACCCAACAACCTCCCTTGCAAAAGAGATTGGTGGATGTGGGAAGGTGAACCAAAAGGGATGCAAGTGGGTCTTCAACTCGGCAGACACTTCGTTGCTTGAAAACTCCTTCAACCTGTCTATTTTGGGTGAGAAAAGTCCCACCTTTTATAGACCCATGGGGTCTCTTTTGGGAGGGAAGCACAAATGCCATGTGTTGGCCATAGGCGCCATGTGGCAGTCTTGTCTTCCCATGAGGGAGGGGAGTCCTCCATTGACTTGAGCTTTGATAAATGCCTTTTGTGATAGTCTTCTAACGGCCCCTCTCTCCACCTACACACGCGTGCAAGGCAGGAGTCCTTAATCGACTGTTCTGGGCTGCCACTTGGCACCATTTGCCTTTTTGCCCGTTAAGCTTAGAATTCGTCCCACCCAGGGACGGATTCAGAATTCATCCCGGGGTGGGACGGATTCTATTTTGAATTCGTCCCCGGGTGAGACGAATACTGGGCAAACTGTCCAAGTGTGCCAAATTGCTTCTTGACCTTACAAAATTGCTATGAAAGTGGTTAAGACCACTGTTTAACCTCTGAGGGCTGCCCTGGGGGCTGTGTTTGTCAAAGCGATCAGTGTTTGCAGTCACATAATCGGATTGGTGCTGTTTTGGTGTCTACAGATGCCCCTTTTTGGGAAGCGCTGCGGGTGACGCAATGTTGAGCAAAAATAGATAACCAAAGCACTAATGATTAGGGTTTCTTGGTAACCTAACCAACTTTTGATGCCCCAAGTATGGAAAGGGCATGCATTCTTGAATCCTTGCTTCTGACGAGCTAAGGAATTTGATTTCAAGTATTAACCTGTTTTGGTGAGGTGTGACTTGAACTTAGACATTGATCACCATGAACAAGTGAAGGGCGTTTTTATCCTCGGGGGGAACCTTGTGTTCATGATTCACGAAATGCCAAGTGTTTGATTGATTTGATTGTTGCTTGTTTATTGCCCCAAGCAGGAGCGTGATTGTCTTTGTCAATGATTCTTTGAATGCATGTCGTTTTCCTTAATTGGGTGTGTGATTGTTGGTTGGTGACTAAGTGTGACTACCCCCTCAAGCGACGAATCGATGAGGGAATGACCTTCGTGAGAGAAGCGACGAGTCGCTTGACCCAAGATGACTTGTGCAAGGTATGCCTTAGAGGGTTTACCGTTAAGCGTGTGCAATTTTTCCAACATTTGGACCTGTTTTTGGTGGGTGTTAACCCTTTTGGTGATGCCGTAATGAGGTGAAATCATCGAAAATCTAACTTCCCGTGGAGCGGTCCGGCTATTGTAGCCTTCTTGGGGAAGTAGGAGAGCGATAATTTGGACCTCGACATCGATTTTCTTTGCCTAGAGGTTAAGTGCAAGAGCACTTATGTCCGGCAATGTTTTTGCTGTGTTTTTGTTGAATTTTGTACTTGTTTTTGAGTGGGCTTTGACCCTTTTGGTGATGTCGTTTGGGGATGAAATTGTCTAAAATCCGTCTTCCCGTGGAGCGGTCCGGCTATGGTAGCCTTCTTAGGGAGTATGATAGTGACAATTTGTGACTCCAATGTCGATTTTGTATGCCCTTGTTGTCAGGTGCAGTAGCATTCTTGTCTGGCAATTTTATTGTCTGTTTTTAGTGCATTTTTAGTCATTTTTGTTGATTTTTTTTTGTTCTGGCCTGAATTCGTCCCTGGGTGGGACGAATTCCAGCTGGAGAATTCGTCCCTGGGTGGGACGAGCGCTGATCAGAGCGCTCGTCCCAGTCAAGGACGAATTCCAATGCAAAAGGCCTATTTAATGGCCAAAACTTGATTTTGGGCTCATTTGTGTCATTTTTTTCTTGCGATTTTGGAGCTCTGGGAGGAGGAGGTAATTCTACGAAGTGAAGCGCTGCTGGAATTCTCTCTGCCATCATGAGTGCACAAACTGGTTCGAGCGGTGGAGCCGAGGCGAGACCTGTAAGTGACCCTAGGGTTTATTTTGCTTTAATTTAATGCATTGTTTTTGTGTTGACGCTTTTCAAAACTTTAAGATTTTTTTTTGTTGTGATGTTTTTGTTTATCAGTTAAGGTTAGAAACCCTAGAACTGAAAATTTGATCTGTTATATATTTTATTTATTTTATTTATTTTTTTTTTTTTTTGCAGGTTGTTAGGAGCCGGTACCGTGTACCCGCTGCATTTACTGAGGCGCGGTTGGCATTGACCGATGATGACTGGGAATGGCTTGATGCCCTTGGGCTCAAGCGGGTGGCTCGACCGGAGCCCGTGGTTTCGGATCGTGCCTATCCGACGGCCCCGATCAAGCTTTGGGATCCGTGGACCAATACTTTCCATCTCCCGACAGGGGAGATGACCGTGACTCTTGAGGACGTCTATCGGTTGCTTCGGATTCTGATAGATGGTCTTCCTATTAGGACATCTCCGTTTGATCAACGGATTGCTATACTTACGAGATGTTTTGGGCATGGGGGGGAGCTGGGTGTAGCAGACCCAGTGGAGACAGCCGAGGCGGATTGCCAGGCTGGCGGGATTTTGGTTAGCTGGTGGAAGGAGAGGGGGTGTTAGGAGTGAGGCACGCATTCTTGATGGGCCTCATTTCTAACATTCTTCTCCCTGATTCGTCAGGCGCGAGGTTCCCGTGGAACCTGCCGGATTTGGTGTGGCAGCTGGCAGAGTGCCCGATAGAGGCACCGTTGATTCTGAGATGGGGACAGACTTTGTTGGCACAGCTTTACGGGGAGCCGTACGGGGTCCGCTGTCGACGACGGAAGGGTGTCGATTGCAGTTTTTTGTTGCAGTGCTGGGGTTGGCAGCACATAGCTGTTGAGAGGCCTACCGGGTTACCGTGGATGACTCGGGCGGCGATGGAGGATGAGGAGATTGGTTATGCAGCTTTGTGGCGATGGTCTGCGGAGCAGGGGCAGAGTCGGCGATGGGCAAGTGCCGTTGAGCACTACATTGATGCCTTTTCTCGGCTCACTCCAGGGGAGGTGTTTTGGCGTCCCTATCGGGACTGTCCGCACTCGGCCTGAGGCTGGAGAGTTGCTCCGACGGGTGCGGAGGGAGCGATGGTTGACTGGGCGGCACGGGACGGAGCATGAGTTCTTTCCGTACCGCCGGGTTACACGACAGTTTGGGGTGCGCCAGGGGTTGCCTGGTGAGCCCGTAGGCTATCGACGTCGGGGAGATGAGAGGGATCCGGAGCCACCGGTCACCGTGCCATTGGGCGAGGAGTCGGATGCGGTGATTGAGGTCCCGGATGTGGATGACGTCGGTACTACCACTGAGTATGACTCGTGGTGGGTATTGCGGCGCTGGAGAGGAGAGGGTCCACCGGGAGGCACGGAGGCGGCAAGTGGAGGATGCTGAGGCGGCAGGGGGTGATTGGGGGGGCCGTTGGATGATGCAGACATGGTGGATGTGGGAGATGAGGATGTGGACTTGGGTGTTCCGGAGCGACCGGACATGCAGGATGTGGAGGAGCAGTTGGAGCCTGAGCAGGCTACTGTCCCCGCGAGTCCTATGCGTCCGGGAGATACAAAGGAGGTGGGGTCGGATGTAGGCGATGAGGTTGCACGACTTACAGAGCCGCTACGGATGCGGGATCCGGAGAGGGATCTTCTACGGGCTCAGTTGGCAGAGCGGGATAGAGTTTTGGCGCAGCGCGATGATGCATTGTCTATCTATCATCGACGAGAGGCAGAGTGGTGTCTGTACTCGGATAGACTTGGAGAGGGAGGTCATCCGCCTTGGCGGGCGGCTCCCTGAGCCTTCGATCAGCAGATCTTCTCTACGGACGAGGGATAGTTTGATCGAGCGATCAGGATCATCTCGTCGCGAGCGGTTAGGATGAGGGGGGTGGTAGTAGGCATGATGCGGGGGCTAGCAGTAGCCGCCCTGCAGGGTCCCGTCGGACCCACACCACGGGGGGTAGTTCCCGTCGCACCGATCCTGCGTGATCATGGTGGTCGACGCCTTAGGTTGGGTTTTTGGATATGCTTGCGGGGTCTGAGGACCGGTTTTGTAGCCTACGGGCATCTTTTTGACGATATATATATATATATATATATATATATACCTGTTTTATTTTTAGTTTTGTACATGTGATGATGTGATTTTTTTTTGTTATGCATGTTTATTTATTTTGATGAATGCAGATGTTATGATAAATGTATATGCTTTTGATGTCTATTTGGTATGCAAGTTGAAATGGATGAATGATATTTGTGGTGATTGCACTGTAGGCTGTTTAAGAAGCTCTTTATTTACCTGGTTTTTTTTGTTTTTGTATTTTCTGATGGTATCATAAGGATGATAAGTAGCGCAGATGGTTTTGGGATGAATGTATGATTTTCTGAGATTCAGATAGTTTTATCTCACTATCCATGACTGTACTTTATCTTACAAGACTTTTGAACAAGGTATGAATCGGACCTATTTTTGACCGAGTTACTTAACATCCCCGTGTGTGCAATTGAGTTCATTTAGTGGTATTTGTTAGGATACCGCCAAGTGCCAGATGGGCTTTCAACCGAACCTGTACTGAGGATCACCTAATTAGCTCCACGAATTCCTTTGTTGTATGTACTAAGATTAATCTACGATGTAATCCAGGATGCCATAAGCTAGCTCATCCACATGCAAACATTGATCTGTACGCAAGTTAATGTGACAGATATATCGTCATGCGGGAGGTTTACTTCTATTGCACATTGGCTATCAACCAAATTGGTACAGAAGCTTGCCTTATGACCTATAGAATGCTGAGAGTTCCAGGGATTCAAGGTCAACTCCCTTCTTTTCTTCAATTGTATTGGGATACTTGCTCATTGTAGTGATGAGATCACTGTTTATTTTGATTTGTTTTTTTTTTTTTTGAGCAAGGGATTGGAAATATGGAGTGACGAAAATCACTGTTGCTTTGTGCATTTTGATGTGTGCACTATAGTTTGTCAAATTTGGAGTTTTGACATTTTGCAAATTTTTGTGTTTTGCAACTGTTGAGAACTTTAGGGATTCTTAGGGAATTGGGTAGGGAGGATGCTTGTCCTTTTGCCAACTCTCAGCATTCTAGGGGTCATTCGCACAGGGGGATGAGCAAGATAACCGTTTCGCTTATGGTGACCTAGATTATTTTGCAGGGTTTCGTCTTTCGTTCACACAATTTGGGAATTTTAGTGTTTTGATTTGTGTTGGGATGTTACGTAACAAGGTGTATTTCAAGTATGACTCTACCTTCGTAAAATCTGCTCGACTTGGTACAATACATGGCTAAAGAGGAAAATGATGACTGAATCACTGAAACTCTTGGTACATTCCCAGACCACTGACTGTAGTGTGGTAAAAGTTATGCTTGGTGTTTTTTTTTGTTTTTGATGAATTCGAGTATGCCTAGAATTGAGATGCAAATCTTTGTTGTTTTTGATGATTTTTGTTGTTTTGTTTTTTTTTTTTTTTTTTGTTGAATTTCTTGATTTTTTTTGACCAAGAACGATTGCGATAATCGTTGGAGCTTTTTGTATTGACCAAGAGATTGCGATAATCCTTGGAGCTTTTGGGTTGACCAAGAGATTGCGATAATCCTTGGAGCTTTTTGGATTGACCAAGAGATTGCGATAATCCTTGGAGCTTTTTGGATTGACCAAGAGATTGCGATAATCCTTGGAGCTTTTAGGTTGACCAAGAGATTGCGATAATCCTTGGAGCTTTTTGGATTGACCAAGAGATTGCGATAATCCTTGGAGCTTTTTGGATTGACCAAGAGATTGCGATAATCCTTGGAGCTTTTTGGATTGACCAAGAGATTGCGATAATCCTTGGAGCCTTTTTTTTTTTTTTTTTTTTGGTATATGGCTTTCTTAGATATGAAATGGTCGCAAATGACTGATATTCAAGGGTTCTGTTTCCTTGATACCGTCAAGAGAAGCTAGCCTCGTACGTTCCCGGTCCTATTTTGCTATCAATGACATAAGGACCTAGCCAATTTGCCATGAATTTGTCTCTCATATGGGACGGCAAATTAGAGTTTTGTTGGTTTTCCTTCGTAACCGCATCACCAACCCGAAAGTCTCTTAGGTGAACTTTCATGTTGTAAGCTCTCTTAAGCCGCTCTTGATAGATACGTAAGTGCTCGAGAGCATTAACGCGTCTTTCGTCAAGCAACGTAAGTTGGTCTAACCGGGCCTGCCGTGCAGGTGTCATCATCGATGAATTCCCGCATTGATATGCGGAGGGAAGGAATTTCCAACTCGAGAGGCATTACTGCCTCTGAGCCATACACTAGTGAAAACGGAGTTGCCCC
This sequence comes from Wollemia nobilis, assembly GCA_028583015.1. Classification (NCBI taxonomy): domain Eukaryota; kingdom Viridiplantae; phylum Streptophyta; class Pinopsida; order Araucariales; family Araucariaceae; genus Wollemia; species Wollemia nobilis. The sequence goes on from JAQPPZ010001125.1 coordinate 13,648,374, forward strand.
GGTGGGCATCCGAATGCTAGTGCGATAAGCCCAAAGGGCAAGTGGGATTTGTATGTGCCAATCCTTATGACCGTCTGCGATGGTCTTTTTAAGGATGGCGACTAGTGTTTTGTTTGACGCCTCTGCTCGCCCATTTGCTTGCGGATAATAGGGTGTTGAAAATCTGTGCTGAATTTTGTACTTTGTGGTTAAAGCACGCACGTCTTTGTTCTTGAATGATGGCCCATTATCCAAGATTATTTTGGATGGAATACCAAAACGACATATGATGTAATGCAAAATGAACTCCGCAATGCGGGGTCCCGTCGTAGAGGTTAACGGAATTGCTTCCACCCATTTGGTAAAATATTCTGTGGCCGTTATGATAAACGTGTGACGGCTCCGACGATGCAGGGGAGATCTTTCCGATTAGATCGAGGCCCCACTGCAAAAATGGCCAAGCGGACCGGACCGTCTCGTAGGGCCTGGGAAGGTGCGTGCATTAAATTGGCATGATGTTGACATTTTACGCACCTCTTGACATACGCGCAACAATCTCGCTCTAAAGATGGCCAATAATAGCCCATGCGAAGAATGCGCTTTGCAATGGCCATACCACTGAAGTGGCCGCCACATGTACCGTCATGCGCTTGGGTGATCGCCCAAGTGGACTCTTGCTGGTCCAAGCAACGAAGAAGAATTCCGTCGTAGCTGCGACGATACAAAATGTCTCCTATCAAGACATATTTTGCCGCTTTCTGTTTGAATGTTCGTTTTGCGGCTTGCGTCAATCCAAAGGGTAGATTACCTAACTTGAGGTAGTCTCTTATGGGTAAATACCAGTCCTGTTGATCGGATACCTCGACAGTTTGAACAACCAATCCCTTTTGGAGTTCTTCCCTAACAAATGCTGATTGGGATAGAACTTGTAAGAATAGCGTTGTGTTGCTATTAATGGGAGTGGGGGAGAACAAAGACCCCCGCTTGGCATGTTTCAAATAGTCTCGGATTTGAAAGAACTTATCCGAAGATGGTTCGATCTCGGATCATGTGGATTCTTGGCGTCAAGTCTGAGCTTGCGCGCTCCATCGCGGGTTGCGATAAGGTTTTGACCTGAATGGTTGTTATATCACCGGAAAGGTCTTGCGGGATTAGTGACCCTAAGGAGGCCATTGTGTCCGCAAAATGATTCGATGATCGAGGGAGTGCCTCGATGTCATACCACTCAAGTTTTTCCAAGAATTTATCCACGAGGGCTTTATAGGCTTTTAGGACTGGGCATTTGCATTGATATACCCCTTGACTTGATTGACGATTAACAGCGAATCACCAAAGATGTTCAGTCTTTTGATGTTCATGGCGATTGTTGTCTGAAGACCTAGGAGCAAGGCTTCATATTCTCGCATTGTTGTTGGTGCACTGGAAGTTTAATTTAAATGACAGGGGCATTGGAGCGCCTTGCGGTGTGAAGAATACAATTCCCGCGCCACCACCTTGCTCGCATTTAGAACCATAAAAAAATAAGGTTATGTCGGCCTGAGACTTAGGCTCTTCGTAATCCGGCGATTCCGAGACATGGAAGACCTCATCATCGGGTAGTTCTATGACTAGAGGCTGATCGTCTTCAAGAGGAGCCTCTGCTAGTTGATCGGCTATGACTTGTCCTTTTATAGATTTTTGCCCAATAAACTCAATGTCAAATTCCGTCAACAACATGATCCATTTCGCCGTGCGACTACTATGATAAGTACGACTCATCATGTATCGCAATGGATTCTCCTTAGACACAACATACGTAGTGTTGCTCAGCATGTAGTGGCGTAGCCTTTTGGTAGCAAACACCACTGCCAAGCATAGTTTTTCAACGTATGCATAGTTAAGTTCGTAACTGACCAGGGTGCGGCTAAGATAGTAAGTAGCCTGTTCTTTGTGAAGTTCATTCTTCTGGGCTAGCATTGCGCCAGTGCCACCTCGATAGCCGAGATGTATAAGTAGAACGGCACACCTAGTCTAGGCGGTGCCAATACTGGCGGCGAAGCCAAGTATTATTTGATTTCGTCAAAGGTTGACTGGCACTCGTCATCCCAATGAAATGTGACCCCCTTGTGCAATAATTTGTTCATTGGTCGGCATTTGTTAGATAATTGCGCTATGAAGCGTTTAATCGACGCGACCTTTCCTTGCAGACTTTTGAGCTGCTTGATAGTGGTTGGGGGAGCCATTTCAAGGATTGCCTTGACTTTGTTTGGGTCCACTTCGATGCCTCTCTTGGAGACTATAAAACCCAAGAGTTTTCCGGATGTGACGCCGAACACGCACTTCTTGGGATTCGATCCGACCTTATGCTCTATGAGGCGATCGAGAATCTTGCTTAAGTCACCGAGATGATCTGAGCGCAAGAGAGACTTGGCTAACAAATCATCCATGTAATCTTCCAAAGTTTTGTGCATGTAATCGTGGAAGATATAAGTCATAGCACGTTGGTATGTAGCGCCAACATTTTTAAGGCCAAAAGGCATGACCTTATAACAAAATGTCCCCCAAGGCGTTGTGAATGCCGTTTTGAGTTGGTCTTCGGGATTGATACGAATTTTATTGTATCCTGAGAAACCGTCCATTAGGGAGAGCATTTCGTGACCCGTTGTAGCGTCTACCAATGCGTCGATGCTTGGCAAGGGGAAATCATCCTTAGGACTCGCTTTGTTTAGGTCTCGAAAGTCGGTGCATATGCGAATCCTCCCGTCGGGCTTCTTGACGGGAACCATGTTGGACAACCATGGCGGATAATCCACGCAGATGACAAATTGTGCATCCAACAACTTTTGCAATTCGTCTTTGACCATCAAGGCTACTGTTGGGTGCATCTTTCTTAGTTTTTGCTTTACATGCTTGATTTTCGGATCAAGCGTTAAATTGTGCATGACTAGCCGCGGGTCTAGTCCCGGCATATCTTTGTACGACCATGCAAAAACCTCCTTCTTTTCTTTAAGAAGGGCAATGTAATCGGCTTGCTCCTCGGGGGAAAGGCTTACCCCCGCTTGAGAATCCGTGGATTCATTGGATCTGTGCCGATGTCTACGTCAGTCGTCTCTTCGACTGACATGTGGGATCCGTCCTCCAACTGATGTGGAGTTGGGATTAAATGGATATCATCAGCCGAGTTAAGATCTACGTTTGGAACCTCGGGTCCCTCTTCAGCTTGAAAAATATCCCGAGTTGTCCTTGGGTGGGAATGAAGCATTTCACCGAAAGGCCGCATCTCGATGGTGACAATGGTGAATTGACGCGATCCCGGTCGATGGCATCCATGTCTAGATGCAATGACCATGATGGATCGGTCGGATTGCGGATGGGTGTGGTCAAATCAATGGAGATCATGTGGATGGAATGAATTTGGTCTCCATAACCACGGGTGTGATGACTTGATTCTTTTAGATGTTCCCTATACTCTGGATCTGGCTCTACGGGAACAGGCACGAATGGATCCTCTCTAGGTGCAAATTCATCTCTATGTGTGAAAAGGAAGGCGGGGTCTTCCCTTGGCACTGCTGTCATGATGGGATCTCGAGGTGGACGATGCTCATCTTGAATTTGGAGCCATAGGCCTAACACTTGGTCCCACCTCGCCGGGTCTACGTGCCATTCATGTCCTAACCGTATACCCATTTGTCCCATTAGATCTTCATGAGTTAGAGCACGGTGATGTCGTCGCGCATGTCTGAGATAGTCCATTTCAGTTTCGTCTTCTGAATCGCTTTCATAGATCCAAAATTGTTCATCCTCTTCAAGCATCCGTTGCTTGCGACATTGAGGACTCTTCCTGTTCCAATGAATTAATCTGGTCCCATTGCGGTTGTTCCACTCTTAGTGGAGGGACCTGATTCTTTTGAGACTGTGTTATTTCATCTGGAACCTCTAAGGGGAACAATTTCAAAAAAATGTCTGGAAGCCGTTGTTGTTCTCTTTGAGGACTGCTCTCTGAACTTTCACCTCTCTCTAGCAAAGGAGAGGGATTATTGCTATTTCCAGGGGTGTTTGTAGACCATGGGAGATAATCCCCTAATGTGTATTCTGTGTTTGGATTGGCGTACGGGTCTTGTGCCAATCCCCCCTTGTTGCCTATTTCTAGGCCTTGCATATTTTCAACCAAGATGTCTAATGGCAGGGGATGGTTGAACCCTACCCCCGACTTGTCATATGGCATCCGATATCTTGGTTGGCAAAGGATCCGCATCCCTTGCTCATATCCGCCTAGCCCATACCCATGCCAATTGCATTGTTCGAGATATTTTAGGGCAAATTCCGGGTTCGACAGATAATTGATGTTTTCGACAAAAGGCTCTTCATCCTGTTTCCTTTTGTTCGCATGGTTCGAAACCATGATCAAGGCCCCCATACACAAAATTCGTTTGGTTCGGTGGGTAGCCTAGAGGGACGATTGTTCCAATGGGAAGGCGAGGTCTTCCCATGTCTTGTACTGACTCCAATGTGGGGGTTGCCACAACATTTTGCACTAAATATTCCCCCAGGGCTCTGTATCGGCCATTTCAACAGTGATTGTTGATGATTGGGTGGGAGGAAACGGTAGTCCTTCCTAAGTCCATTCCATGTTTGGTGGTTCAAGAATCTTGGTTTCCGTTGCGTTGGGCGCTTCCTCTGTTGATATCGTTGAAATCATGGGCAACCCCTCTTCTAGAGGCTTAACCTCTTCCATGATTTGCTTTCCCTTGTCCTTCTGTTGGGCCACGATAGGTGGCGTTGATGATGAAGGAGTAGGTGATGAAGTCTCACCTGGCTGGGATTTTGCCTTGTTGGCCACCAGTGGTACTTGCGGTATCGAACCTTGTTTAGATGGATTTAATTGAAAATCCAAATGCGTTGATGGGAGGGTCGATTGAGGTATGAATTGTACCGCATTGCAATACTTGAAGGGCTCTAAGTCCATTGGGACTACATGTATTTGCCCTTCATAGGCATACTTCAAGCACAGGTGTGCGATCGAGGGGACACACTTCATGTCCCCCGATCCAAGGCCGCCCTAGCAAGATATTATAAGCCATTTCGCCTTCCAAAGACATGGCACAAGGTGTGGGTATTGACTTTTGTCCTACCTGTATAGGCAGAACAACCGTGCCGACTGTCGAGCAAATTGCATCGTTAAAAGCTCGCAGTGTGTACGTGGAAGCGGTGATGTGAGAGGCTGGCAGTTTTAAATGTTTCAATGCTGCAGTGGTTATAATGTTACTGGACGAGCCAGTATCTATCAGCACTCTCTTGTACGGGATCCCGTTGACCCGCGCGATAACGTGCAGGGGTGGATCCGGCATGTCATTTGATATCATTTTGACCTCGTCTTCTCTGAATGTGATGACAGGCTCCGTACATTGTTTCACATGTCCCACGAAGGCGTTGAAAGAATTTGCTTCATGGGGTTGTACTTCAATGGCTTTTAAAATGTCCATAAGAGCTTCTCTATGGGGAGCTGATTGTTGAATAAGCTCGTAGATGGACAGCCTAGCCGACGTGGTCCGCAAACTCTGCGTGAGTTTGGTTCGTATCGTGACCTCAGGTCTAGGCGGAGGTAACTACGTTGGGCGTTGTTGAGGTTGCGATGTCGACGGAACTTCCCTCGCAGCCTACCTCGGGGGCAACCCGTTGGGTATTTTCTGTTCCTTGTTACAATGCTAATCATTCCCACAAATCCTTGCGCGGGAAGATCTTGTTGCACCTCATTAATTTGGAGCAGTTTTGTCTCGTGCCTCGTGGGCAGGCAAGGGGTCCTTGAATACCCCCATTTGTTGGTTTTTTGGTGCGATGGGGTTGTCCACGACCAATGTTCGGTTATCGATCAAATCCTGGACTAGTTCTTTGAATTTCCAACACCCATTTAGGTCATGTCCTCTGTGCCTATGGAATCTGCAATACAATTCCTCCCTATACCCCCTAGGCTTGGGAATGTTAGGGTCAAAAATTTGGATTTCCGGCAGAGTAACTAAATTTGCCGTCGACAAGCGGTCAAATAAGGAGTCCCTAGACTCCGCATACGGGGTGAATTGTCGCCTAGGGCGACGCTGACGATCTCGCTCCCGTCTTCTCGTTATCTCTTTCGTAAGCGGGAGGCACTCGCTCGGTAGTTAGCCTTTTGAGGCTGCGTTTCTTGCACGAGCGCGGGAACATTTATCACAAATTGGTTGACTACAGCGTGTTGTGGTTGCGTTATCCCGGCTTTAGTGGTTTTATTCCACTCTTTCTTCTTAGGCTTGGCAATTGCGCCTTCGCCTATCTTAATCTCTTCTATGACTCTGGCTTGCGCCAAAGCTTCTTCTAAGCCGTCGTATTGTCGCAAAGCAACAATAGACCAGAGATTGATTTTAAGCAAATTTTTGCGAACATTTGCGTGAGGTCCGACATGGGAGGACGGTAGGGTAACTTAGAAAGCAAAGCTCTCCATCGGTTCCCGTACGCTGCCATTGTTTCCTCCTCAAATTGTTTAAGGCTAGCAAGATCACTAAGTGATGCCTTCTTCCTTGTGTTGAAGGCGAAACGTTCAAGAAACGCATCTACTAGCCGATCTAAGTCGCTTATGCTTGTGTTTGGGCAGTTGTGTGAACCAATCCGAGGCGGGGCCTACGAATGTGGTTATGAATGTTCTAAGCAATAATGCGTCATTATCTTGGATGCCGAAGCATTGGCTTAGAAATCATGTAACGTGTTCCTGTGCGTCCTCTTCACCTTTAAAAACCGCCAATTGAGGCAACTTGAAGTGTTCGGGGTAAAGAGGTGTAGGCACTGAGGGATGCACCGGATTATTGCGGAGTAGACGTAATGTGGGTTTTTGATGCCCAGCAGCTTTTGTCTCCACAGACTCCAAACGCTCCAATAGCGCTTGGTATGCATCGGAAGATTTTATTTCTTCCTCTCTTGTTCGCCCTTGTTGCAAGTTACGATAAACTGGAGGCCTATGGAGGGGTGGCCGAATGGCATCCTTCCCGCCTTGATGGGGAGTTTCAATATATTCCTCTTCTGGTTCATACTCCTCATAAAATTCTTGAGGAGTCTCTGGGCGAAACCTGTGACCCTGATCAAGTTCTTGCTGAAGGTACCCATCATTGTTTCGGGGAGTTGCCTCCCTCTCGAATCTATGGGGTCTTGGAGGCAGAGCTTGACGAGGTCGTGGAGACCTGTCCTGCACCAACGGATTACGCCTCTCATATTGTTCAGCTCTTTGGATGCGAGGGGTTGGCCCCCTCTCAGGTATTTCATAGCGTAACTCATCCGCTTCGCGTTGCATGCGTTCTTTATCCAAGCGGTATTGATACTCTATCTCTTGCTGACTTTGTTTAAGCCGCATGATTTGGGCTTGACGGGTGGTATATCTGGCGACAGCAGGGTCAATTTGATCTACCCTATTTTTTTAGAAGGTTCAAATGTTCCTCCTATGGGTTTACCTCGGTTTTGATGCTCTAAAATCTCAAGGGGTCGCTTCCCTCCGTCGAGGTAGGCGGTATGTGCTCGAGGTTCCGGCCTCAAGGGGTGATCATGATATCCTGCTGGTGTAGAAATGCAAGGTTCCCGTGCTGTATGTTGTTCCCAAGGAATGCGATGGTCTTCCTCATACTCCCTCTCACAGGTGTGTAAATGGGGTGGGCGGAGTTAGGTCACCCTATGTAAGGAGCCCTGCGCTCCGGATTTGGTCTCTCTGTTCTGATGATAGGTAAAGAAGGGACGCCATATCCACGTTGCCCCTCCAAATGGATGGTGTGCCCGTTTAACGCTTCATCGCGCGGTGGCCACTCATGCCTAACTTCAAGAGGTGATTCTCTATTTATGTCAAGGTCTACATGTAAGGCATCTTCCCGAAAGGGGCTGCTTTGAATAGGCATACCCCACCGAGGATTCTGAATTGGATTCTTTTGTAGGTTAGACCTATAAGGCGGTATGACCAAATCCTCAGGACTGAAGTGAAGGCGACTTGTGCCTGCTTTTTGTGTACCTTCCGGAGCTTCTACCCTTGATTGGGCTTGACTACGGGTGTACACCATTGCGGTGCTTCTATGCTATCTAAATAAGTTTTTATCTCATTTTTATGATTTTTTTTTTTTTTGTCTACACTGAGCAGAATTAAGCACACACATTCACAAAACCGTGATTATCTCTTTTAAGGATTATTGGTGTGCCCTAAACTGGTTTAGTGCATTTTGGTGTTTTGTTTTGTTTTTGTAGGTTTTGTAGAACGTTTAAATGCATCATGTAGGCTCTTATAACTCCAAAAAGGTCGCCCCTTCAATATACCAGCCAAGCCGATATACCAACCTCTCTATATACCCGCCCTTACGAGAGGGAGACTATAGGTACGTGAGAGCAGAAGGTACGTGGTACGTAGGCGGTACGGAAGGGGGATTGTCCCGTTAATGGCACCTACCATAGAAAACTTATCCTCGCGCGCATGGGAATCACCCCGCCTACGCTCGGTCTGTCTTCGTCAGATTTACGCCTAACAACAAGTTGACAATCGGGAAATGGATGCAAATCAAGCCAAGGTGGTGATGAAATCCACCAATGGTCTTGATCAAGGGCTGGGGTCTTACGACCAGCTCCTTGGTTTAAAATTGTTTCGTGATGTGTGTGGGATTCGTTTTATTCAACAAAAATGAAACTAGCATACATGACTTTTCCTAATGCAATGCAAGATTAAATGAAAACAATTAAAGAAACAGAAACAGAAACAAAAAATTTAACGAGAGATGATAAAAATCCCTACCTCTTCTCTTCCTGCTCCTATTGCTTCTGAATTTCTGCTCTAAAAATCCGTAGAGAGGAATTCGTCCCTCTAGGAGACGAATTGCAGAATGTAATTCGTCCCTCCCAAAGACGAATTTGAATTCGTCCCAGGGTCAGACGAATTGCAAAAAAGAATTCGTCCCTGTCAGAGACGAATAGCAGTCTGCAACAAAAAAAAATGTACCTGTCAAGCACAAACACAAAACTTTGATCAGTTTCTATGATTTTAAAAACAGGGAACAGGTCCCACCGTGATCGCCACTGAAAGCACGAGATTCCGGGAAAAGGAAACACTAAGTGCGATTGCATTCAAAATCAAGTACGCTTAAGTCCTAGAAATGTAAATTGCATGAAATGGAAAAGAAACACATTGGAAGAGACACAAGCAAATAGAGAAAACACAGCCCTTTCATTAATATCCCTTGATCTCTGTTACAATGATGTCTCCTCCCTTTTCAGGGGCTAGGAGCGCAAATAGAGTTTGATTACAATCACTGAATGATTCCTCTTTCCGCGTGCCCACGATTGCAATGGGCGGGCCAAGATGATGCCGCCGCTGATGTCGATGAGTTCTTCACCTCTGCTGCTTCTCCTGCGAACAAAGAAACAACCAAGATGTCAGTAGCACCTGCTGCAAATGAAAGGTGTTTGTTCTCTAAAATTAACGAAATATGCATGTAAACATTTGCCTGAAACAGTAAATACAGTGAGTCCAAATGGCTTGAAAACTTGACAGAAGATAAGAAAAGTTACCAGAAGGCCACTGCCACTCGAGACAGCTGGCCAATCTACCTTCAACCGGAATTCGTCCCCGGGCGGGACGAATTCGACTGCAATTCATCCTCGGGTGGGACGAATTCTTCCGTGTTGAAGAAACCGACCTGCCGCTTGCTCCAATGTCGGATCCCGAGACCCGCAAAACGCCCGCAAATAGGGGGGTTATGTAATTGGGGCCATTTTGGGACGACCCAGATGGTCGGATTCTCCCAATTTGGCCTCCACCCTCGGGAATTTGACCTCGACACCTGCAAGTCAGCGAAACGACAAAGCAACACAAAACATACTAGAATCTGACCAAAAGTTACAAAATTGCAGCTATGGATTAATCAAACCTAATAACACAAAATGCAATCTGAAAAGTAATCTAAAATGCTCAAAAACTTAAAATAGGACTTGGGAGGTGCGGGGGTGCCCAAGTGGGCCTCCCACCGTTGGCACTTGATTTTGGAGCCAATCCACCGAGGGATGGGCCCAAAACCTCTTAGGATTGGGGGTCGGCGAATTGGTTGGTTCAAGTGTCCATGTGTTGGATTTGGGTCAGGTTCGAGCTTCCAAAGGCCACCCAACAACCTCCCTTGCAAAAGAGATTGGTGGATGTGGGAAGGTGAACCAAAAGGGATGCAAGTGGGTCTTCAACTCGGCAGCACTTCGTTGCTTGAAAACTCCTTCAACCCCGTCTATTTTGGGTGAGAAAAGTCCCACCTTTTATAGACCCATGGGGTCTCTTTTGGGAGGGAAGCACAAATGCCATGTGTTGGCCATAGGCGCCATGTGGCAGTCTTGTCTTCCCATGAGGGAGGGGAGTCCTCCATTGACTTGAGCTTTGATAAATGCCTTTTGTGACAGTCTTCTAACGGCCCCTCTGTCCACCTACACACGCGTGCAAGGCAGGAGTCCTTAACTGACTGTTCTGGGCTGCCACTTGGCACCATTTGCCTTTTTGCCCGTTAAGCTTAGAATTCGTCCCACCCAGGGACGGATTCAGAATTCATCCTGGGGTGGGACGGATTCTATTTTGAATTCGTCCCCGGGTGAGACGAATACCGGGCAAAGTGTCCAAGTGTGCCAAATTGCTTCTTGACCTTACAAAATTGCTATGAAAGTGGTTAAGACCACTGTTTAACCTCTGAGGGCTGCCCTGGGGGCTGTGTTTGTCAAAGCGATCAGTGTTTGCAATCACATAATCGGATTGGTGCTGTTTTGGTGTCTACAATTGGATGTGAATTGATTGTATTCATGGAAAAAGTTAGTTGCATGTCATTTTAATTTGGCCACTCTAACCTTTAGAAGACGCCGACAAACCTTGGCATGAAATTCGGATAAATATTGAAGACAAAAGCCAATTTTTTTCCTTGTGAAATTATTTGATAAACCATTTCTATTTGGGCACAAGACACTGCACTCAATTTGGAAGAAGAGTTGTTTTTCAATCTTGAGATTCTTGTGATTTAGCATCACAAAATTGTGAAACATGAGCTCTGAGGATATTTAGAATACCCAAAACAAATGTTAAATGTATTTTATCTATACTTTTAAATATGGATGTTCTAAAAGAATTGCATGGCAACGTTCTGAAAGTCTTTTGAAAAAACTGTAACCAGTTCTATTGTTTCCTTTAGAATGTATGAATGGACAAGAATATATGATGGAATTTTATTTCATATTTATGGATTATACTTTAATTTATTTGGTCTACATTCTGCTTATGAAATATATGTCTATTTAACTTGATGACCTTTATGTTTTCCTGAACTATTGCTTTATGGATTTCAAGATATTATGCTAGTTGTCTACTCCGTTCATATCTTTAATCCTTCTTGTATTTAGATAAACTGAATAAATAGTCAGTTATAGGTGATTTTATTCCAGAGGACGCATTCTGGGTTAAAGCTCTCCAATTGAATCTAGGAATGCATGATGGGAAAATTAAGGTTTAGGCCTTATTTATCATATCTGTGAATATGTTGTTTGATAATTGTATTTATATGCATTATTATACTCACATTTTGAATATAAAATTTGAGATATGTTACCCTCTACACTTCAAGTTGGAACACCTCACAGTAGAACCTTCTATATTTCTTAGATACTTGTCTCATATGTCTCTTAACTCAAATAATAAAAATTATGTTTGATATTTTTTATACGAAGAATCTCCAACCTAGAGATGCAATCATATCTTAGCCAACATTGCTTGGTCATTTGGTTTAATAGTTTGGCCAACCAAGCAATTTTAGATGTTCACCGATGTGTGAAAGAACATAAACCCACATAGTTATATTCGAGTTATATAATATAAAGTAATGCTTTTATATATATATATATATATATATATATATATATATATATATATATATAAATTACTAAACAAGGTTTATAATTTGGTAATATGTGTAAGAAAACCACGAAAAAGCTATTAGGAGATCTATTATAAATTGAATGATGACACTTCTTGTTTGGTCAAGTCCGTGCATGATAAATTAGGTGTTATACCAAGAACAAAACTAGATAATTGTTTGAGTCAAAAGACTCTCTTCTTTTGTTATATTCTCCTTTGAATGAGTTGCAGTTAATACAATGAAATTATGATTTAGAATGTAAATTGTCTTCATGTGTTAGTATGGTATTAAGTTTTACTTATAATAAAAATATGCAGTGGCACGATAAATAAGTATTAGTGTCTCTTGGTTTGAGATCATTTTATATGAATTAATAGTATTTTATTATCTATCTTAGTTAATGTGGATTGAATCATAGACACCTTAAAGCTCATTTAATTTTTATATTATAGCTAAAGCATTAAGGTAGTCCTAGCTTTGATTAGACTTAAAGGAGTCTGTCTGCACGACATCATGGCTATAGTTGTAAATATTGTAGTGTAGCTCTTAATCCATTGTAGAATACAATTAGAAATTTAGGCAAAATGAAATCTAATTAAAATTATTATAGTGATGTCTTTAAGATTCTTTAATTTTGATTTTTCTAACTATTATGACATTCTTATGACTTCTATGTTTTCCCTTCTTTCTTAATGACAAACAAACAATTAACTATATGAAAGCTTGAGATCATATTTTATAGTAAAATTTATTAATAATTATGAAATTGTATTTGCTTGTAATCCATTGCATAGCTAGACCTTTAAAACCTCAAACTCCAAGTAAACATTTTATTAAGGGACTCCAATATTTTGGGAAGACAATCTTGATTCGCAACCTGAGATTGTGGGTAGACAATCTTAAAAAAAAATTAATGGTGCTTGTGTATGGACAAACACCATAATACAAGGATTAACCATACTTTTGACAGGTAGGATCAGAATGGGAGGTAACAGAGAGATGATATGTGCATCACTCCTAGGATTGATCCTGATAGTATAGAGTGATGAATATTGTACTTGAATCGCTGAATGAATAGAACCCAACATAATGGTATGGGATATTATGTTGTTAACAAGACAAGACATCGGGTAGTTACCAAGGTATTGGTAAACCCTAGATGAGCTCCAAGGAATATGGTTGTTCATCTAGCTCGGGCATGTATGCGGTAGATCTTACATGACATAAATTCATGTTAAGACATGGGAAAATTATGCGTCACATATCTAGGTGATATGTACCCTAGAGGAAAAGAAACCCCTTGCCTGAACTTGGAATCTCGGGTTGAGGGAGAGTGAAGTTCAAAAAGGTAACTACAACAAGATTTGTCCAGTATCTATCTCATGAGTTATTTCAACTATAGTGGAATGACACTCATGTAGAAGTTAACATGCCTCGTACTAAAACAAATTTGATATTGATTAAAATTATTTAACAAAATTTTTCTATGTTGAGTCTTCCATTTTTGGACAACCAAGTGGGTAGGACTTGGGGTGTTTGGAAAACCAAGAGGGTAGGACTTGGGTTGTTACAGTTTGCATATTATTTTTATCTTCTAAGTAATTATTCATATTCTTATATGACTCACATAATATGATAACACTAATGTTTGATCTTATAATTATTAAAAAACAAACAAATAAGTAAAATCTAAGATTTTATTTTTAATTTAAATGATTTGAAATGTAGGGTTTTGAAAGGGTTTCGCTTTCCCTTTTATATCATATCATATTATATAGCCTATTCGATGTCGTTGAGATTTAAACCTTGGTATGGACTACATCTATATATATATATATATATATATATATATATATATATATATATAAACCATCAAACTAAAATTTATTTTAACCTATAAATAAGTAAAATCTAAAATTATTTAAATTAATAAAATCCATAATTATTTTTTCATTTTTATTTATTTTTTAATTATTCTTAATAAATAAATTATTAATAGTTACCAAAGTACTAGCCATTATCGGCCTTATTTATTTTGAAATGAAAAATATTTTACATTTAATACATGCTAATTTTTGTAGGCACTTTTTTTAAGCGCATATGCATCTTTCGTAATTAATAGTTTTGAATATTTCAAGTCTAGATATAAAATAATAACCAATTATCAGGTATTAGTCTTAGTTTAAAACTCTTCGTAATCTAAAATTTTAAAGAAGAGATTGTGTTGGAGTTTTATAGAGTTAGAAGGGAAAGTAAAGAAAAAATAAATACTCATAAATAATTTACATTTTTATAATAATATTTAATATTATTTTATATATATTTTTAAAAGTTATAAATAATTAATATAATTGTTACTATCATAATAATAATCATCTTCTTTACCAAATTTTATATACATACAAAAATTAATAATAAATTTTTATAATGTTCAATCAAAATTTAATATTTTTCATATGATTAATTAAAAATAAGCAAACTAAAACTCTCTAATTGCTTCCTCCATTGTTAAATACTTTAAAAAAAAATCTCATCGTTAACAACTTTATTTAAACCTTAAAATTTTGTGAACTAGTTTTATTATGGTTAAAGAAAGATAAACAGTGTAATTAGAGATTTGCCCTTTTTTTAAATTATATTTGGTTTTTTTATAAAGTTTAAGATTTAAATTATGGCATTTTTAAAAGAGAATAGGTTGAATAATATTTTATAATTATATACCATAAAAAAATAAAATTTATTAACTTTATTTTATATAAATTAAAATTTATAAAAGTAACCTCAACAATATTATTTATTTCCTTTTATATATTAAATAAAAGAAAACACCAACAAAAACAAAAACACCAACATCTCTTTGTTAATGATAAGAACATGCTTCACAATGACTTTCTCGATCCGGAGATCTGGTGCGCGAGTGCCGTCATTGTTGCCTTACACCTTCAATATCTAAACTCCATCTCATTATCCACCGAGACTTGTCTTCGATTGTACGACGAAAGGTTTGATTGAACAAATTGTTATGAATGAAATTCCATCTTTCCGACGCCGCTTCATACGGAAGTATAACTCAGAATGGTAGTTGCTTTGACTTTGATAGAGCATTTTGCTAAAATGACACTGACACCAGCGACAAAATTATAGAGTTCAGAGCTGTCTTTCTTTTCTTATTATACGCATTTGGATATGACGTCTTTGTCTATAGAATATGATGACTCATAAGTTGTCTTATTCAGACAATATGCAGTGACCTCCATTTGTATGGCCCATAAATCAATGATGGTGGGCTTCATGCTTCTGAAAAGACCCTCTTTGAAAATATTACGTGCGACGTGAGGACATTGTTAACCTAGTCTTTTAGCACATCTTTGTTGGATTTTATGCTAATATTAAAATCAAGAACAATGATAGGTGATAGCACATGGGAAGGATTAGAAATGGACCGGCTGTTTTTCATTTATTTGCATTTTATTATTAATTTTTAAAGATTATTTTCAAAGGTTAGTGGATTGGTAAGTGTTTGTTTGGTTAGGTATTTGCTAAGAAACATTCTGTTAACCAAATCTTTTAGCACATCTTTGTTGGATTTTATGCTAATATTAAAATCAAGAACACATGGGAAGGATTAGAAATGGACCGGCTGTTTTTCATTTATTTGCATTTTATTATTAATTTTTAAAGAGTATTTTCAAAGGTTAGTGGATTGGTAAGTGTTTGTTTGGTTAGGTATTTATTAAGAAACATCCAGGCTCAAATTGGGAGCAGCTTATTTGCAAAGGTAGTAGTCTGAGCTTAATCCTCCAGACCTACGATGACCATACGAATCGTGGGCGACAGTGGTCCCCTTCACTTTGGGTCTACAATAAAGAAGTGGAATAGGTTTAGTGGAAGCAATGAAGTGGAATAGGTTTGGTGGAAACAGCCCTATGATACCCTCACTTATCGGTTACTAAAAAAATTAGTGTGGTTGTGACAAACTCTCCTATGTAACCAGGAAAAGAAAAAGAAAAAAAACTAGGTTTGGTGGAAACAGCCCTATGATACCCTCACTTATCGGTTACTAAAAAAATAGTTTGGTTGTGACAAACTCTCCTATTTAACCAGAAAAAGAAAAAGAAAAAAAACTAGGTTGAGTGTAGGGTAAGGAGTCTTGGGGATTGGATTGGTGATGTAACCATGCACGTTTTATTAGATTTAATTAGACATTTTGAATTTTTTTAAGAATTTTATTTTAAGATTTGTTTTTTAAAATTTAAATAAAATAATGTTAAGTTAATAGTATATTTTAAAATAATTAATTAAATTTAAATAATAATCAAATATTTATTTTTTATAATTATTTTAAATTAGAAAATAATTATATATATCGCGTATATAAAATAAAGTTTATAATCACAATAATTAAAATTAAATATAAATATTTAGGTTTCAATTTTTTTAATTTTTTTTTAGTAATGGTAAAAAAAAAAGATTTTGGAGGGTCCCAACCCTTTACAAATTTAAATTTATGTTATAAGAAATTTTTTCCATTAACTTATATTATGTGATGATGATGTAAGATTGGTGGGTCTTCTTTCAATCCCATATAACCATTAGAAAAAAAAATTCAAAATCATAATAAAAATTATACATTGTTAGATCTTTAAGACTACTTTTCAAAGTATAAGTAGATGCAATGAAATCCTTATAACATAAATTTAATCCATTGCATTATAGAAAACATTGAAACATAAAAAAATGACTTATCCCATAAAAATTCTATGCCTTACTTTAGGTATTTATGGGCTTTAGCAATAGCTCATGTGTACCTTTTATTTATTGCTTGTTGCAACTACCTTCTTAGTTGTACCATTTAGAATTAATTAGTTCTCAATGTGGATAATTTTGTAGTGTAATAAACTAGCATAGTTGTTGTCTTGCTTGGATTTATGGGGATAATTTTGTAGTGTAATAAACTAGGATAGTTTCTTTCTTCTTTCTTCCAACTATGACCATAGGACCATAAGAATCATAGAAGTTGAGGACTTAAATCCAATGATATCTTTTTTGTTAAAATCCTTCATTATATATGTGATTTCATTTATGATCTTTTACTAGGGCTTTTTATTATCTAGCATGGGAATGACTAAATAACTTGTATCATAGGCTACTTTTACTTGGTGGTACAAGTTAGCTTGGTCATTCTTTGTTACATTTTTAAATATGGTAGTATATCCATCTCGAGGAATTTTTGGATAATGATATCAAGAGCAAAGGTCAGTCACGATGACTTGGTGGATGGTATGAACTAGGAGGTAATGAATGGTGAGAAAAGTGGAGGTAATGATATATGAGAAATAATGATTGGTGAGGTAATGCTTCTTTAATTTTTTAATTAAAGGCTTAAAATAATAATATCCTTTACATTAAAAAATTGCCTCACTATTTGATATGATTGGTACAAGAAATATAACCATATAAATACTAGTAAATCTTCATCATTCTTCTTTAGTACAAAAGCTATATGTGGGCTTCAAATACCTTTGTCCACACTTAATAACTCTATTATTATAATTTTGATTTAAAAAAGACATTCAATTTAAGGCCATGAAACTATTATTACATGTCACTAAAAGACATGCCTTCAATCTCCTCCTTATATTACTTGTAGCTCAATTTAGCTCTAAACATAACTTTGCACATTGATAATCATTTTAAATAGATAAAATGCAAACTATAATCTTTAATGGATATGATCTTCATCTAAAAAGCTACGGTTTGTTTTACCCTTCCTTAAGGTTGCATTCAAAATTTATCTTAAACTTCTCTTATACTAAGTGAAACATAGTCTCTATAAACTCATATAGCTATTACAAGACTCTTCTTTCACATAAACTCACTCTAAGTAGCTATTACAGACAATAAGATAAAATTGAACAAAAGTTAAGCTCCTTTGGTAGATCTTATTACATATTTATACTTGTCTTAAAACCAATATCTATTTTTAATAAAATATTACTTCTAAAAATATCCATAATATTAATAATAAATTCATTAAGTGTAATACCTCTAAATTGCATAAATGAAATAAAAAAATTAAAATAAAATAAAACCTATGGAAACATGAGATAATTAAATGATTGATAATTAAAACCTTTAGTCGAAGTGCTTCGACTACCACCCTTGATTACAATCATTTCCTAGACACCATTTCACCCAACACTACTAATGTGAATTACAACTTAAATCTTCCTTGGTACCTTTCCCATATGAGGAGTTTTTGTCGCACCAAGGTACATGAACCAATCCCTTTCACTGATTGATGCCAACAATAGCTACTGGATTTATCTTAATCCATAACCTTCAATATGCTTGAAGCCTATAAATCCATGGTTTGATTCATTGTCAGCTCTTGCTTCCCTTTCCTTGGCCCATATCCTGCAAACAACCCATGGCCCTCCTTGAGCCCGAGTCTCTACAAATTGATCCTATAACTAAAGATATCCTTGGGTCCCATTGCTCAATTCCTTTCCTGAAAAGTTCAACGACAATGATGAAGAGGTGTTCTAATATTATCAATAATTGAAATAAAGGGAATATTGTAATCCAAGGTTTGGAGTTCCAAATCAACATCCACATGATAGTTGAAGTCTCAGGTCTTTCGAACGATGGGTGAACCATCAGGTATAATATGCCCTCTTTTACGATGGAAACAAATAATTTCATTGATAAAGGTAAAAAACTTGTTTGGGAAAATGGTGGAATTGTGAGAACTTACCTTCCTTCACCCTAGGATCATATGATGATTCCTATCATGTAATACCTAACTATTGATAATATTAATCTCCCTTTGCATAGTTTTCACCTCACCTTCTTAAATCACCTTAGGGATATAAAGCTTATCAACATACTCAATTACTTGTATAGATCCATTGGAATCTCGATTTATAGTGTGAGAAAGAGAAATTCATCCCATCCAACCCACTAGGGCCTACACCTCATTTTGTATAAACATACCCTTGAAGAGCATACAAAAAAAGTTGTTATAGACTATAATACCTCTGATCTACCCAAGGATAGCCCTAGCCACACTACCCCTACCAATGAGGTTCCTAGTGACAAAGGTGATCCTGAGTGTGTCTCCCTTGACTCAAATATGAAGGCCCCTAGTTCTGTGAAACAAGATTCTTCCTACTCTGGGTTTGAATTTAGGTGTTGATCTCTTAAAAAGCTTAAGTGTGAGGAAAGCCTAGCAAAGGCTTGTGTGAGGGGACCCCCTTGAATGTGACACCTGAATAAAATTCTAATGATGGAAACATGCTTAAGATGAGCTCTACCAAAGTGCTCTAGAAATTCATCCTTAGTCATGTAGCCAACTCCATTATCAACCTCTCTACTATTGCCAATGCTAATAATTTTTCTTGGATGATTGACCATCAAGCTACCAAAACCATGGATGAACTCCTTGACTAGCTTAAGCAACTTTTCAAGAATGAAGATGACACCAATGAAGCCCAAGCAGAGATCACTAGTGGTTGACATTTTGGCATCCCATTTTTTTGTGATCGAACCCTAATGATTCTTTTTATTTCAGGTTCTTCCCATAGTCTTGTCTGTATTTTGTCTTCAGGAGCTCCCCTTTGGGATTGCCCTGTTTTGTTTTATTCTACTGTACTGGCTATAATGTTGTCCATTTTGTAATAAGGTTTTGGGGATCTTTCAAAACCCACTTATCAATCAATCTACCAAAAAATATATTTATAATTAAGGTATTTACATGTGGTTATATTTATTAATTGAATATCATCCACCTATGAGTGAGTACTTGGATATCATGAATACTCATCAGGATGAAGCTAGAGCAATATTGGCAGAGTAAATATGGTGCTTCAGGTAGGAGCTACGAGATTAGTAATTGAGGGAGAGTCACTAAATATTGTTAATTGCCTTAATATAAGGTTGACAAAGAGTTGAAGAGTAGCAAACATAGTAACAAATACACTAAGATACCTACATGCATTGCAAGAATATCAAGTGGTGCATATATATAGAGAAGGAAGTGGGGTGGTTTACTAGCTAGCCAACTGGGGAGCTCTTAGAGAGGAAGATAAAAAAATGGATACCCCTAGATGAGATACAACCATATGTGCTCCATTTAGTGGAGAAGGAGGGAGGACATTTAGAAAATCAAGCCAATGGATGAAAGTTTCAATATTTAAACTGTCCATAGTGAATTGCCTTTAGGATATTTGTGGATCTACATGAAGCAAGGCAATTTATTTGGAAGATCTCCATGATTTGATAGCTTGTAGCGATAAGAAGTATGAGAGGTTTGTCTAATAAAGGTTCCTTTTTTAATAATTATGCCTATAGATGGACCCATTTCTTAGAGATATATAGATCTTTGTCTATTGAGGGCTCTTTGTCAAAATATTTGTAAGGGGTCAATCTTTTAAAGCTTATGAATGTAAGGAGTTTAGATTTTGTTGTTGTGTTAGAGTATATTGCATGTTTATGCACAAGAATAAATTAAAGATATAATGTAATGAATGTATTAAAAGTTTAACAATTATGATATAGATAAAAAGAATAATAATTATCTCCTTTTAAAAACCCTGTTTTACCAATATTCATATAAAAAATTATTAAAAAACTTTTTTAATAAACTCGGTTATCTAGATTTTTAAAAATGATGTTTAAAAGTTGCAATCTAATGATTACAAAATCTTAAATATTAAAAAATACTTTATATAAATCAATAGATTATGAACTCCTTTACGTTAGAGCAGTCGTTTTTAATTGTAGTACTTCAAAGAAGGTGTCATGTCATATAATCACTCACAAACAAGAAGGTCGTCGTGTCCAAACTGATCTAGTGTTTATTAAATAAATTGTTTTATGATTGGAATTTTATTAACTTTGTTTTTTTTAACTAATATAAAAATTATAAAGATTTTTTATACAATAAAAAAAATATAATTACTGATATTATATAATAATGTTTTCTGTGAGAGTGAGATGAGGCCATTCTCATATGTTTTCTACGAGCAAAACGTGGAATATCATCTATTTTTAAAATTTAAAGCTTTATAATTGTATATATATTTTCCAAATTGTTATCATGTAATGGTAAATAAACAACTTAATATTAAAATTTATATTAAATTTATATAATAAAAAATATTTGTTTGGAAGCTTGACGGGGATTCGATTGTGGTCTAAACTTTTCTTTTTGGTTCGTTTGGGAGTTATTATGTCTTAGTCTATCAGCTTTTATATATATATATAGATAAACTGTTTTTAGGTTATTTTGTTTTAAGATAGATATATTTTTGTAAAGGACAGGAAAAGAAAAAGGAACTGACTTGCAAAACGTTCTTCTTGCTACGAAAACTTGAAAACTCAAGCCAAGCTTGAATTCATTTTTAAGTTTTTAAGCATTTGGGCCACGGCTTTAGAAAACCCAACGACGATTACCCTGTAGTCATTGTTATATATAAATTATTATGAAAATTCCTTCCTAGTCATTGTTTTATAAAACGGAAATGCATAAAACATAGATACCACCATCACAAGGGTAACCACTTATCAGAACACATTCTCCTCCGTCACACACGCTATCCAGTAAACAGAAATAAACTGCATAATCTATACCCATCTAATAGAGGTGAAGGGCAAGGCGTGGAGTAGCCTTGGCCACAAGAGGCACATTCTTCTGCAACGCCAGGCCGAACGCCTCCTCCATGTCCAGACTCGTTTGTCCCGCAGGCAGATCCCAATCGAAGGCATGGATCAATGATCCCACACTGTACTCCACCAAAGTAATCCCCATGCGAGTGCCCGCGCAGATCCGCCTGCCTGCTCCGAACGGAATCAGCTCAAAGTCGTTTCCCCGTGGATCGATCTTGGAACCCACGAACCTGTCAGGATTGAACTCCATGGGCTTCTCCCAGATCTCAGGATCCCTCCCAATCCCCCAGATGTTGACCATCAGCCTCGTGTTCTTCGGAATGTAGTATCCCCCAACGTTGCAGGCCTCCGTCGAGACGCGTGGAAGGCTGAGAGGGGTGGAGGGGTGCTTGCGGAAGCCTTCCTTGCAGGTGGCCACTAAGTAGGGAAGCTTTGGTATATCAGATTCCTTAAGACGTCGGTCGCGGCCAATGACTTGATCCATCTCCGCCTGTACGCGCTTCATAAGCTTGGGGTTCTGGATTAGCTCCGCTAAAGTCCACTCGATCACGCTACTCGACGTGTCCGTCCCCGCACTGAACAAGTTCTGTAATTGTCACAAAAATGGCAAACACACAAAACTTAACTATTTGAGGGGTTCAAATATCTTCAAAATATTAGATAAGAATACGGTAAGTGTTTGTTAATGGATTGTTTTAATTTTTTAAAGATATTTTATAGAATTTTTTTAATCCTATTAACTTTAAATTTATCTAACAACTTTATAAAAAAATTTCGATTTCATTAACTTTATATTTATCCAACGAATTAAAAATTACAAAAGTTTTCGTGGAATAAGATTGTAACCAATACAGCATAGAAATACAGAATGAAACACAGCGGCCATATCAAAAAGGGCTGAGGCAAAACGAAAAATAACCATGTGCATACTAGAATGATGATCTGATTACTAAGCTTTCAGTGAATAAGAATGCCGACGTAAAAAAAACTATATATAGAATGAAAGGCTAGAGATATTTCAAAAAAATAAAATACTTATTTACCAAAAGAAGACTCTTGATATGAACGTCGGTGAGCCTCCCGCCTTGGCCATCGCAGTTGTCCCGCTGAGACATCACGATGTCCAGGAAATCCGGAGACGCCCGTTGCTTGGCCGTGGCCTGGTGCTCTACGATCATCCTCTCCAGCATTGCGTCAAATCGTTTGTGCAGCTTCTTCATTCCCCGCTGGATCCCCTGCAGGTCCATCCACGCCACCGAAGGAATAAAGTCTCCAATGTTGAAATACCCCGCCGTGGTCATGAGCTCCACCACCATGTCCTTGAACTCGTCGGCCTCTTCCCCGACCGTCTCGAACACGCGTTTGCTCAGAATGATCTGCCCCATAATGTTGGCGGCGCACACGTTCAGCAGCTCCGGCACGTTTACCGTGACGCGCTGCCGGATGGTCCGCAGCATGTGGCCCATCTCCGCCTCCCTCGAGGGCTGCAAGTCCTCCAACGCCTTCCCGCCCAGCATGTGGAGATTGCAAACCTTGCGCAGCATCTTCCACCGGGCACCGTAGGGCGCCCACACCATGTCCTGCGAGTCGTAGGCGAGCAACGTTGCCCCGGCGTTGCCCGGGCGGTTGGAGAAGTTGATGTCCAGCGTCTTCAAAAACGCCTTGGCAGCCGCCGGGGTGTTGGCCACCACCATCTTGGACGTGCCCAGCTTCAAATAAAGAATGGGCCCGAACTTCTTGGAAAGATTTGTGAGGGTGACGTGCGGCATGGAGCCCAGCAACGGCAGGCACCCCAGCACTGGCCACCCCGCCGGCCCGGGCGGTAGCCGCCTGTTTTTCTTAGAACCCAGAACATAACGAAATCCCACGTACAAGCATAGCCAGGAAAGCCCCCAGAGCAACACTTCTTTTAAGGTAGAGTCCATTATTCTCTGCTCTTGTCTGTCCAGAACTGAGCTGAGATATATAAAGGCCCACCTATGTAAAGTTAAGGTAGATTCCATTATTCTCTGCTCTTGTAAGACTGGTTGTTGGTTAGTTGTTGGCATGCGCGAGTGCATCTAACTCCTATCACGTTCTTCTATACAGATAGAATGCCCAAATTCTACACCGAACATGGCAGAGAAGAAATATGAGATGAGACGTGATACCCGGAATCTTTTGGCTGTTCTTAATATTTTATTTGTATTATTATTGATTTTACATGTTAGATTTTTAAAGGTTAGTTGAATTGGTAAGTGTAGGTTTGGTTGGGTATTTACTAAGAAGAGATTAGGTTCAAATTTTGGGAAGCCAACCTTTAGTAGTCTGCTCCGAATCCTTTAAGTGTCCTAGATGGACACAAACTCCGAGTAACCGTGGTCCACAAATAGACTTATTAAAAACAGGGACCTGTGATTTGAACCTATGCTAACCGGGCTGCAACTGTTATATAATAACAAAAAAAAATATAGTTTACCCGTTAGGAGAAGAGTTGAGGTTAGATGATAAAACATGCACACTATTATTAATTTTCATGTAGTCTTCACACAAGAAAATAATAGAAGAGTTATTAATCTAAAATATAGACAAAAGAGAAGAAAAGAAAAAACATAAGGAAAATAATAAAAAGTAGTAGTAATGTGAAACAAAGGTTTCTGCTTAAGAAAAAGGAGAGGAGTAGAAAGAAATAATAAAAAGCAGTAATATAAAACAAAGGTTTCTCCTTAAGAAAAAGGAGAGAGGAGAAAAGAAAAAACAAAGGTTTCTGCTTAAGAAAAAGGAGAGGAGTGGAAAGAAAATAATAAAAAGCAGTAATATAAAACAATGAAAAACAAAGGTTTCTGCTTAAGAAAAAGGAGAGGAGAAAAGAAAAAACAAAGGTTTCTGCTTAAGAAAAAGGAGAGGAGTAGAAAGAAAATAATAAAAAAAACAAAGGTTTCTGCCTAAGAAAAAGTAGAGAGGAGAAAAGAAAAACAGGTTTGTTTAAAACCTACTATGCGTAAAAAGATTAATAAATAATAACTTATATCCATCAGTATACAATTATGTGCACAAATATACACTATACTAACTAAATAAAAAAAATATTAACATAAAATAAAACTAGGGAAGGAAAAAAATCAGTATACACGTTTTACCGTTTCCACCCAGACGTCATCAACACAAGAACGTTTGGTCGAAACGCCGTATTTTTTTCTCACCTGCCCAAGTCAAGGCGTGATTTTCTCCTATGTCACACGTTGCAAAGAGAACAAATGCCAGTTTGCTTGAGTAGATATAGATGTCAGGTAGTTGTACCATATTATCTTTAATTTTTATTGAGGTTCGAATGGACAATAAAGTATTCTTATAAACCTTTTGGTTCTCATAGTTCTCTTTACATTCTTATCCAGTTTTAATTTTTAATTATATTAGAATAAACTATTTAGCATAAACAAACCAAGATTATCAAACCTTTTTTATTAAAAAATAAAAATTGATTTATCCCATGAAAACAACCTTACAGTTCTATGGACTTATACAGTAAACTTATATAAATGTCCACATGTACTTTAAAATGTAGAAGCCTTTAAAAAACCAATATTAAATGTTTTAAATTAAAATTATTTATTAAAAAATTTAATCACTTTTGTTTAGTTATTTAAAGATTGTAGGTCTATAAACAAGAGGCTTAGATAAGGAGAGTTTTATTAGGCATCCATCATGTATACGTATTAAGTTTATAGCTACTAGATTGAACGTTTTAAGGTAGTTTAAAAATTTTATATGTTGTATGATTTCCAAAGAAAGAAAAAGAGGTTAAATAACTTTGGAAGCTTCCATGCCAGAGAATTTATTAATAGACTTTCATTTATGGAAAATAACTTCGAGCTTGTTATTAAAATAATTTGACAATTTTTGCTACACAGGTAAGATAGGATGACACGTTTTTGCTACATAGATAAGAGAGGATGGCATAGTAGGTTGTGTTTAAGAAAATGTTTGTAAAGGAAATATTTTTATAAATATAGATGAATCACTAGTAATTTTATATTGTCTAAAATTTTAGAAAGGTCCCTATTTATAAGTTTTTATTGTTTTATTTCTAGGTATAGTTTGGTTATGTCAAAAATTATTCTTTCTTTTTTTTCAAATTTTACAAGGTAAAATATTGCTTATAACATTCTAAAAATAGGTAGTAAAAACTTATGACATGAGGTGCATGCTCATTTTGGAGGGGTCACATTGCATTGATCAAATTAGAGCATCTATAGAGATGGTTAATGAGGCATTGTCATGTTATAGGTTCAAGCCTCATCATGGCATGTGGAGAGCTACATAAGGATAATGTTGTGTCCTTAATGAGAGTGCACTCCTCATTTGTATATGTGTTGAGGGTGTTATGGATAGGGGACAAGACCTTAGTCCTTAGGACCTAGGAGGTTCAAGGTTCAAAACCCATGTCTATATTTTTGTTGAAAGGTATAATGCCATCACACCAATTAACATGGTGTACACGAATATCACACTCGGTCAAATGATGGCATCATGCGTAGTGAGATGGCACATGATGATGTCACACCTAGTGACATGGGGTATGATGGTGTAATACTTGATGATAACCTAACACTTGATGACATGACATGTGTTGACATGGCACATGATGATGTGACATGCAATAATATGACATGTGGTGATGTGGTAGTAGCTAATGTAGTAAAAGAAATAAGGTGAACATCAAATTTTTTCTTTAATTTGTGGAAAACATCCCAAAATGCATGCCACTTTTGGGTAAGACCCAAGGATGCAAGGGTATCCATTCCGTCAAAAATTCCCAGGACTCGGACCTGGCCTACCACCTTTGACATACTCAAGGAGCAAACAAACACACAAAACCAATTTAAAAATAAGTAAATAACAACAAAAATAATAAAATTAAAAATTAAAATAATGCTCCTTGAGTGTATCAAAAACAAAAGCACAACCAAACACGTACAATAATATAAAAGAAACCACAACACGAACCACATAGAAAAACACAAGAACCACATAACAAAACACAAACAAGACAAAAACAACATAACACTACAAAGACAACCTAAAAAACATGAAAAATAAACACAACCAAAACCTAAAAATTAAAAAAATAAAAATAAAAAACAACCAACAACAGAAAATAAACAAAAACAAAAAACATAGAAAACACTCACACATAAAAACATGAATTAACACAAACAAAGAGAAACCCAAGAACAAGAATGAAAAAAACACAAGAACAATAACAAAAAACATAAAAAAAAAACACAAAACAACAAAAACACAAGAACAACAAAAAACAACACAAAGAACACAAAAATAAAACAAAACAAAAGAACCCACCCACCTTAAAAAAACTAAAAAAAAAATAAAAAAATTGAACATAACAATGACCTATCTAGACTAGAAGACTATTAAGGCAAGAATCAACAGAGGAAACAAAATAAAGAATAGAAAGAGCTAGGGAACTAAAAAAAACTGAATGAACCAAAGAGAAGCAAAAAAAAAAACAAGAAGAAACTAGGTACCTTCAGAACTGGAGCCATCCAAAGAAATGATAGAAAGAAGAGCTTCCCTAATTTGAGAATCCCACCATCTAGGAGGTTGGCCATAACAAGTAATATCACCTTTGTCCAAAGCCCACTTAGCTAAAGCATCAACACTCTTGTTTTGATCTCTGACCACATGACTGTAATCAACTTTCAAAATCCCATATGGATTAATTGAATCTTCTCAATAATTCTTTTATTCTCCAATCCACCTTATGATTCTTAGAAAGAGTCTTCAAGAGATTAATCATAAGTTGAGAGTCAAACTCAACTAACACCTTTTTCCATCCAACCTTAGTAGCCTCCTGAAGGCCTCTGAAGATACCATACTCCTCAGCAAGGTTATTGGAAAGAATACCCAAATTCTCAGCAAAAGTAAAAACCAGGGAGCCATCTAAAATTTTATCAATTCCTCCCACACTGGCTTTTCCAGGGTTCCCTCTAGAGGCTCCATCAATATTGACTTTTCCAAAATCCTTAGGAGGAGGTTGTCAATTTCTTGTCCTATCCATATTACTAATACTCACATTCCATTTAAGTTGGTTGCCCTTAGAATATTTAATCTTCAATCTTTGCATCACTTGATCCCATCTTTTGTGGGAGTTTTGGGGCTGATTAAGGAGTTGATGGACTGATTCAACTAAGTTGGCTATGGTCATTTTCCAAATATAATTAATATCCTTCCTATCTTGATTAAAAATTTGGTTGTTCCTTTCATTCCAAATATTCCAAAGAAGAATGGTAGAACCCATCCAAACTAATCGCCTAATAAAATGATCAACACCCTCTTGATTAGGCCAATCCCTCCAAAGTTGTTCAAAAGTAAAAAAACTGGACCACTGTAAGCCAAGTAAAGTGGCCATTCTCCTCCATAGCTCAGAGGCTAAATTACACTCAATAAAAATATGGTTGAGATTTTCTACATTCTCTTCACACATTTCACATCTAAAAGGGCCATGAAAACCAATGCTTCATAAGCTGCTCACCAATAAGCACCCTACGATGCAATAAAATCCAATTAAAGAACCTCACCTCAGGCCAGAGCTTTTGAGCCCACAATCGAGAAAATATGTCAAAATAATGGTTGGGATTATTATGGCATAAGTTCAAATAACCTTGAACAACTGAATACTCACCTTTAGTAGTGTTGTTCCATCTAAAATAATCTTTTTCATGGGACCAAGAGAGGGATCTCATATGAAGGATGCCTTGGATATCTTGTCTTTCCCTTTCTGGGATTTGAATAGGCTAGTCCCCAATAGGGATCCAATATCTACCAACCTTTGAATTACCAGTATGGTACCGATAGTAATTAGCCACCTTTATCCAATTAGCTCGATGAATCTCCTCCATCCAAGGCCTCTAATCGGGAAACTGAGTTATCAAAGGCTTGTGACCATCCCAAGAATCTGTCCAAAAATTTGCCTAATGACCATTATGAATGATCGAAAATAATTTTTTCTTTATCAAATCCTCACCAGTATTAAGAACTACTAAAATGGGAGAACCTTTGGTAGGAAGTTGATAGCGAAGAAGGTCTTCAGGACTTTTGTTCTCAGCATATTTAGCACGGATATTATTAGCCCAAAGAGCATTGGGGTTATGCAAAATCCTCCAATATAATTTAGCAGCTAAAGCTTTCTTGTTACTAATAGAAGACTAGAATCCTAACCCCCATTCACTCTTAGGAAGACATAAAGTATCCCATTTCACCAAGGCCCAATTTGTTTTCTCCTTAGTACCATTCCAAAGGAAACGATGACTGATTTGATCCAATTCTCAAAGAATAGCCTTTGGGATATTTAAAATGGAAGAAACATAAATAGGAATAGCTTGAAGGACTGATTTTACCAAGGTGATTCTACCCCCAAAAGAAAGCCACCTGTTGGTCCACTTTCCAATTTTCTTCTTGACTTTGTCCAACAACCAATTCCAATATTTATTTTTCTGCCTTTGAATATTTATGGGAATACCTAAATAAGTTATTAGAAGGGAGGTCTTCTTATATATTAATTTATCCAAGACCATGGATTCCTATCTAGCAGAGCAATGAAAGAAAATACTTTAGATTTGTCTTCATTGATCAACTGCCCAGTAGCCTTAGAAAAATAGCTAATGATTTGCTTAATATTAGAAGCTTCCTTAACTATAGCTTTACCTAAAAGAGTAAATTCATCCACAAATTGAAGATGAGAGATAGGTCTAGCTCCATGAGCAATGGTAACTCCCTCAAGGGTTTTGTTTTCTCTCTTTTTGATTATAGTCCTACCCAAGCATTCAGCAATAATGATGAATAAATAAGGGGATAGCGGGTCACCTTGCCTAATACCTCTAGAAGCTAGGAATGACTGAGAAGGCCTACCATTGATAAGAACTAAGTAGGAAACTAAAGAGATACATCCCATAATCCAATCCATCCAATCCTTAGAGAAACTAAATTGCCTCAAAACTTTGATAAGGAAGTGCCAATCCACTCTGTCATAAGCTTTGGATAAGTCTAACCGAATGAACATGGAAGGAGATTTTTGCATATCCATGGAATGGATGGCTTCTTGAGCAAGAACTATCTCATCTACTGGTTGATGTCCTTCCACATAACCCCCTTGCTCTGGGGAAATACTCTTATGTAAAATAGGCTTCAACCTTTATGCCATGATTTTAGTAATGATTTTAAGAAGAAAATTACATAAAGCAATAGGTCCAAAAGTTGAGAAATGATCAACCTCTTGAGCTTTTGGAACAAGAGTAATATAAGTTTTATTGATAACCTTCAAAATTTCTTTGGATTTCCTGGCTTCTTCCACCACCTCTAATAAATCAACATGAAGGATATCCCAGAACTCTTGATAGAACTCAATGGGAAAACCATCAGGACCTAAGGTTTTCCCTTTTTGAGCTCATTGATAGTAACAGGAGCATTAAAAATAGAGTTCTCCTCAGAAGTGATAAGATAAGGGATTGCTTGAAGAACATTTTTTTATGAAGCTGAGTCAAGAGGAGTAGCAATAAAAATATTGGAAAAGTAATCAACAACAATAGAGTTCATAAAAAACATCTCCAAAATCTGATTTTAAAGAAGAAATAAAGTTGTGAGATTTTCAAGCTAGAAGATATTTGTGGAAGAAATTTGTGTTTCAATCTCCTTCTTTGAGCCATTAAATTCTATATTTTTACTTCCATAAGATTTCTTCTCTTTTTTCCCATTCCTCTAACTGAGTTGTGAGTTTAATTTCATCTACACTTCTCTGCTCTATGAGGCCATCTAAACGGATTTTCTTATTCAAATTTTCAAGATGAACAATAACTTCATGTTTTTTGTTTTATGAACATAAAATTTTAGGTATAAAAATGAGATCAACCAATAAAATTAGGCTAACTGGTTAAGTCTATATTTTTCTACACATAGTCAACAACAAACATGGCCAGCAATAGAATACACATGGCATAAAAAATAGACACATAATAGAATTTGGCTTCTCTATACTCTATCCATTGACCTTAATAGTTAACATTATAATGGAATCCACTTGCATAGAACAATGAGACTTGGTAATAGTTATACGTATACGTTCAAAAAGTAGTATGCATACTATTTTTAAAATCCCCATTAATACGTATGAATTTGAACGTATACATACTACTTTTTGTTTAGTTTTATTAGGCATCAATCATCTATACGTATTAAGTTTATAGCTACTAGATTGAACGTTTTAAGGTAGTTTAAAAATTTTATATCTTGTATGATTTCCAAACAAAGAAAAAAGAGATTAAATAACTTTGGAAGCTTCCATGCCAGAGAAGTTATTAATAGACTTTCATTTATGGAAAATAACTTCGAGCTTGTTATTAAAATAATTTGACAATTTTTGCTACACAGGTAAGATAGGATGACACATTTTTTCTACATAGATAAGAGAGGATGGCATAGTAGGTTGTGTTTAAGAAAATGTTTGTAAAGAAAATATTGTTATAAATATAGATGAATCACTAGTAATTTTGGATTATTTCTAAAATTTTAGAAGGGTCCCTATTTATAAGTTTTTATTGTTTTATTTCTAGATATAGTTTCATTATGTCAAAAATTATTCTTTCTTTTTTTTCAAATTTTACAAGGTAAAATATTGCTTACAACATTCGAAAAATAGGTAGTAAAAACTTATGACATGAGTTGCATGCTCAGTTTGGAGGGGTCACATTGCATTGATCAAATTAGAGCATCTATAGAGATGGTTAATGAGGCATTGTCATGTTATAGGTTCAAGCCTCATCATGGCATGTGGAGAGCTACATAAGGATAATGTTGTGTCCTTAATGAGAGTGCACTCCTCATTTGTATATGTGTTGAGTGTGTTATGGATAGGGGACAAGACCTTAGTCCTTAGGACCTAGGAGGTTCAAGGTTCAAAACCCATGCCTATATTTTTGTTGAAATGTATAACGCCATCACACCAATTAACATGGTGTATACGAATATCACACTCGGTCAAATGATGGCATCATGCCTAGTGAGATGGAACATGATGATGTCACACCTAGTGACATGGGGTATGATGGTGTAATATTTGATAATAACCTAACACTTGATGACATGACATGTGTTGACATGGCACATGATGATGTGGCGTGCAATAATATGACATGTGGTGATGTGGTAGTAACTAATGTAGTAAAAGAAATAAGGTGAACATCAATTTTTTTTTTTAATTTGTGGAAAACATCCCAAAAGGCATGCCACTTTTGGGTAAGACCCAAGGAGGTAGGGGTATCCATTCCGCCAAAAATGCCCAGGACTCGAACCTGGCCTACCACCTTTGAAATACTCAAGGAGCAAACAAACACACATAACCAATTTTAAAATAAGTAAATAACAACAAAATTAATAAAAAATAAATTTAAAAAATGCTCCTTGAGTGTGTCAAAAACAAAGCACAACCAAACACGTACAATAAGATAAAATAAACCACAACACGAACCACATAGAAAAACATAAGAACCACATAACAAAACACAAAAAAGACAAAAACAAAAGAACACTTATGAAAGCACGAGGATACGAAAACAAAAAAGGAAAGACTCCAAGCACGATGCAAAAAATGAAACTAAACTTAACGCTAAACCCTACGAATTAAAAATGCATGAAATGGAGAAAAACATGAATTGAAGCCCAAATGAAATAACAGCCCTTCTCTTTTATTGATGTATTTCACAACTCGGTTACAATTCGCATCCTCCCTTTTCAGGGGCGAGGAGCGTTAAATTCATCTCTTGGTTACATCCATGGATAGCCTTCCTTCTTCCGCGTGCCCACATGTAAGATGGGCGGACCAAAATGTCGCCGCCGCTTGTGTCTATGAATGTTGATTCCTTGCTGCTCCTCCGATGTTCCGATCCTGCATTCAAAGGAACAAGAGATAGTCAGTAGCACCTGCGGATGAAACAAAGCATGCAATCCCCAAGCCTACGATAAATGAATGAGAAAAATGAATTAAACTATGACTAAAATGAATCCAAATGCTCTAAAAATTTGACAGGGGCATCAGGACATCACCAGGAGGGCACTACAAAAAGAACAGTTGGGAAATTCCTCACCGATTTGAATTCGCTCCGGGCGGGACGAATTCACCTGCAACAAAATGCCGAAAAGGTACTGTCCCAAATGTCCTGCCTAGAGAGCTCCAAAAGACCTGCAAACTTGGGGTTAGCTAATTGGGGGTATTTTGGGAAGACCCAGATGGTCAGATTTTCCCAATTTGGCCTCCATTAATGGGAATTTGATGATGCTACCCGCAAGTTAGTAAAGGCGAACGAAGTGATAGAAACATGATAAGATTTGCTCAAAACGATACGAAATTTAAATGGCAAACTACCTAAGCATCATAGAATTGAATGCAAAAAATGAAAATGATAGAAAGAAAAATCTGCCACAGATTCCCAATCATTCCTAAAAGGGACGATTAGGCCTGCAGCAATGTGGGGGCGCCCGGGCGGGCCGCCCACCATTTGGGGCCTGATTTCGGCGCCAATCCACTTGGGATGGGTCCAAAATCTCTTGCAAGGTGTTGTCGACAAATTGGGGTGGTATTCTATGGCCAAATTTCAGGTTTTGGGCTCAAGATTCGACCTTCCAATGGTCACCCAATGACCTCCTCTCTAAAAGAGATCAAGGATGTGGAAGGCACAAATCGCACAAGGATGTATGGGGAAATAAAATGGCAGCACTTCGTTGCTCCAAATTGCTCTTACTCTGTATATTTTGGGGTGAGGAAACCCACCAATTTATAGACCTGGAGGTCTCTTGGGATGAGCATGCGGAGGTGCCACTTGGCAGCCATGCCCTTCCAGGGGAGGGAAGATTCCTCCCCGATTAGGGACTTCATGACCGCCCTTGTAACAGCCTCTAACGCTCGAAAACGCTCACCCATACTCCCATGCAATGAAGGAGGCGTTAAGTGGCGGATCCGAGCTGCCATTTGTCAAGATTTGACTTTTTGCCCATCAAACCTGCAATTCGCCCCACCCCGGAGCGAATTGTGAATTCGTCCCCGGGTGGAGCGAATCCCAATTAGAATTCGTCCCTGGGTGGAACGGATATTGAGCAAAGTGCCTGAAGGTGCCAAAATGATTTTTGACCTTCCAAAACTATCGTGAGAGTGGTTAGGACCACTGTTTAACCTCTAGGGGGCTGCCCTTGGGGCTGTGTGTGCCAATGTGATCAGTGTTTGCAGTCACATAATCGGATTGGTGCTGTTTTGGTGTCTATAGATGCCCCTTTTTGGGATGCGTTGTGCAAGGCACAACGTCGAGCAAAAATAGATAACCAAAGCACTAATGATTAGGGTTTCTTAGTAACCTAACCAACTTTTGATGCCCCAAGTATGAAAAGGGCATGCATTCTTGAATCCTTGCTTCTGACGAGCGAAGGAACTCAGTTCAAGTGTTAACCTTTTTCGGTGAGGTGTTACTTGAGCTTGGACATTGATCAATCATGAATAGGCAAAGGGCGCAACCTTTTGTCTGTGGGAACCTTGAGTTCATGATTCACGAATGCCAAGTGATTGATCAGCTTGTGATTATTGCTTGTTTACTGCCCCAAGCAGGGGCGTGATTTGTCTTTGCCAATGATTCTTCGAATGCATGCCATTTCCAGGATTGGGTGTGTATTTGTTGATTGGTGACTAAGTGTGACTACCCCCTCAAGCGACGAATCGATGAGGGAATGACCTACATGAGAAAAGCGATGAGTCGCTTGACCCAAGATGACTTAGGTAAGGGTGCCTTCAGAGATTTATCTTTGAATGTGTGTGCAGTTTTTCGACATTTAGACCTATTTTTGGTGGGTGTTAACCCTTTTGGGGACGCCTTTTTGGAGCTGAAATTGTCAAAAATTCGTCTTCCCGTGGAGCGGTCCGGCCATGGTGGCCTTCTTAGGGAGTAGGATGGTGACGATTTATAACCCCGACATCTATTTTGGATGCCAAGAAGGTCAGGCATGAAGGCGCCTTCGTTCGGCAACTCTATTGCTATTTTTGGGTGGGTTTTGACCCTTTTGGCGATGCCATTTGGGGATGAAATTCTCGAAGATCCGTCTTCCCGTGGAGTGGTCTAGCTATGGTAGCCTTCTTAGGGAGTAGGATAGTGAGGATTTGTGACCCCGACATCTATTTTGCATGCCCGAAATGTCAAGTGCAAAAGCACTCTCATTGGACAATTTTATTGCTGTTTTTGGTGCATTTTTGTGCATTTTTTTGTTGTTTTTGAAATTTGTGTGCTGAATTCATTCCAGGGTGGGACGAATTCCTATGTAGTATTCATTCCAAGGTGGGACGAGTGCTAACCAGAGTGCTCATCCCAGGGAGGAACGATTACAGGCTCAAAAAGCCTATTTAAAGGCCAAAACTAGGGTTTGGGCTCATTTGCACTTGTTTTTTCTAGCGATTTGGAGCTCTGAGGAGGAGGAGGTCAATTCTGCGAAGCGAAGCGCTGCCAAATTTTTCTGCCACCATGAGTGCATGAACCGGATCGAGCGGTGAAGCCGAAGCGAGACCAGTAAGTGAACTCCCTCTTTATTATTTTCTTGTATTATAGTTTTTTTTTTCAAATTTATCAATTTGAGAGTATAAAACCCTAGGTTGACAAATTAAATTTTGTTTTGCATTTATGTTGTTTGTATCTGTACACTATTTTTCATGATTCTAATGTGCTTATTTTGTTGTCTGTTGCAGGTTGTGAAGAGCCGGTATCGCATGTCGACTATTTTTTGAAGCGCGGGAGGCGCTAGCCATGGTAGACTGGGAGTGGCTTGATGCCCTTGGGCTCAAGAGGTGACTCGATAGAGCTAGTGATTGGGGATCGGCCAACGATCAACTTGTGGGATCCCCGAACTAATACTTTCCATATCCCAATAGGGAAATCCACTTTGGAAGATGTCTATCGATTCTTAGGATTCCAATAGAGGGATGGCGGATGGGGACTAGCAAGGAGGAGTTGGGGGGTATTGGAATGGATTGGAGGGAGAGATTTCCACCGGAGGAGGGGAGAGGGAACTCATTAGGTGATTGGATGAGGGAGGTGGTAGAGGATGATGGGGGCTAGAGCCGAGGGGTCCCATAGGACCCACACCATGGGGGTAGTTCCCATCGCACCGATCCTACGTGATCATGGTGGCCGACGCCTTAGGCTTGGGGGTTTTGAGATTTTGGATTTTGTTGCGGGGTCAAAGGACCAGCTCTTTGTAGCCTACGGGCATTTTTGATGATATATATATAACTTTATTTTGTTTATGTGCATGTGATGATTTGATTTTATGCATGATGATTGATGAATATGGATGTATGCATGTTAAGTTATAGTGATGAATGCATATGTGTTGATGAGTGCAAATGTTTCTAATTTATATGATATGCAAATGGAATGGATGAATTGAATTTGTGATGTTTGGTAGTCGCACCATAGACTGTGTAGAACTTTATGGCTTTTTGTCCTAGGCGATGGCTACGGTAAATAGCTTTTTATGTATACATGTTTTTTTTTTTTTGGTATGGCGAGAATAAAATATAGCAAGTTGGTTTCGAATGTATGTTAAGGTTTTCTGAGACTCAGATGTTTTAACTAACTAGCCACGACTGTACTTTATCTCACAAGACTTTTTGAACAAGGTATGAATCGGACTTGTTTTGGACCAAGTTATTTCACATCCCTGTGTGTGCAATTGAGTTCATTTATGTGGTGTTGGTCAGGATACCGCCAGTGCCAGATAGGCTATCAACCAAACCTGTACTGAGGATCACCTGATTAGCTCCACTAACTCCTTTGTTGTATTTAGTCAGATTAATCTACGGTGCTATCGTAGGATACCATAAGCTAGCTCATCCACATGCAAACATTGATCTGCACACAAGTTAATGTGACAGATATATCGTCATGCGGGAGGTTTACCACCAGTGACCGATAGGCTATCAACCAAACCGGTACTGAGGTTTGCCTCATGACCTGTCGGAATGCTGAGAGTTCCAGGGATTCAAGTTCGACTCCCTTCTTTTCTTCAATTGTATTGGGATACTTGCTCTTTTGTAGTGATAAAAATCACTATTTATTTTTGTATTATATTTTTCTTTTGAGCAAGGGATTAGGATATGGAGTGATGAGAATCACTATTTTATGTGCTTTTCTTGATGTATGCACTTTGGTTGTGATGTCAATATTTTGGAGTTTTGACGTTTGCAAATTGTTGATGTTTTGCAACTTTTGAGAACTTGGGATTCTTGGGGAATTGGGTAGGGAGGATGCTTGTCCTTTTGCCAACTCTCAAGCATTCTTGGGGTCATTCGCATAGGGGGATGAGCAAGATAGCCATTTTGCTTATGGTGACCTGGATTGCTTTGCAGGTTTCATCTTTCGTTCACACAACTTGGGAATGTTTTATGTGTTTTAATTTGTGCTTGGGATGCTACGTAACAAGGTGTGATCCAAGTAGAATTCTACCTGCGTAAAATCTGTCTGACTTGGTACAGTATGTGGCTAGAAAGCTAATGACGACTGAATGACGAAAACTCTTGATACATGAGAAAACAACTGACTATGATGTGGGAGAATAACGTGAATGGCGGTTATAGGCGATGAGCTATTGATAAAGCGGAAAAATGTAGAAGATGATGGTTTTGCCAAGTAATGACAGTCTATGGCGCTTTGACCTTTATGACCACAAATATGCAATGTGTGGGTGCGATGCGTAATGCAGCTATATGTTTTTGTGTTTTTGATGGATTGATTTGTGTGAATATGAAGATGATATGCAAAATAGAGCTCTTTATTTTTGTGACGATTTTGAGCATGTATGGAAATGAGATGCAAATTTTGTTATTTTTGATGATTTTATTGTTTTTGAATTTTCTTGTTTTTGACCAAGCGATTGAGGAATCCTTGGAGCATTTTGGGGATTGACCAAGCGATTAGAAATCCTTGGAGCATTTTGGGTTGACCAAGCGATTACAAAAATCCTTGGAGCATTTTGGGATTGACCAAGCGATTACGAAAATCCTTGGAGCATTTTGGGGATTGACCAAGCGATTACGAAAATCCTTGGAGCATTTTGGGATTGACCAAGCGATTACGAAATCCTTGGAGCTTTTGGGGATTGACCAAGCGATTACAAAAATCCTTGGAGCTTTTGGGGATTGACCAAGCGATTACAGAAATCCTTGGAGCATTTTGGGTTGACCAAGCGATTACAAAATCCTTGGAGCATTTTGGGTTGACCAAGCGATTACAGGAATCCTTGGAGCATTTTGGGTTGACCAAGTTAAAATCCTGAGCATTTTGGGTTGACCAAGCGATTACAAATCCTTGGAGCATTTTGGGGATTGACCAAGCGATTACGAAATCCTTGGAGCATTTTGGGGATTGACCAAGCGATTACGAAAATCCTTGGAGCATTTTTTTGGGCTATGGCTCTTCTAAACATGGAATGGCCACAAATGACTGATGTTCAAGGGTTCTAGTTCCTTGATTCCATCAAGAGAGGCTAGCCGGTATGTTCCAGGTCCTATTTTGCTATCAATTACATAGGGACCTAACCAGTTTGCCATGAATTTGTCCCTTAAATGGGATGGCAGACTAGAGTTCTATTGGTTTTCTTTCAAGACCAAGTCACCGACCTGAAAGTCCCTCAAGTGAACTTTCATGTTGTATGCTTTCTTAAGTCGCTCTTGATAGATACGTAAATGCTCGAGGGCATTAACGCGTCATTCATCAAGCAACGTAAGCTGGTCTAACCGGGCCTGCCATGTAGTATCATCATCGATGAACTCTTGCATTGATATGCGTAGGGAAGGAATTTCCAACTCGAGAGGCATGACAGCCTCGGAGCCATACACGAGCGAAAATGGAGTTGCCCCAGTGGGTGTCCGAATGCTAGTGCGATAGGCCCATAGGGCAAGTGGGATCTGAATGTGCCAATCCTTATGATTATCTATGACTATATTTTTGAGGATGGCGACTAGCATTTTGTTTGACGCCTCTGCTTGCCCATTTGCCTGCGGATAATAGGGTGTCAAAAAACTGTGCTGAATTTTGTACTTTGTGGTCAAAGCACGCACATCTTTGTTCTTGAATGACGTCCCATTATCCAAGATTATCTTGGATGGAATACCAAAATGACATATGATGTTATGCAAAATGAACTCCACAATGCGGGGTCCAGTCGTAGAGGTTAGCGAAACCGCTTCCACCCACTTGGTGAAGTACTCTGTGGCCGTGATGATAAACGTGTGACGACCTGACGACGCAGGGGAGATCTTTTCGATTAGATCTAGGCCCCACTATGAAAAATGCCAAGCCGATTGGATCGGCTACAAGGCCTGGGAAGGTACGTGTGTCAAATTAGCATGGTGTTGACACTTCACGCACTTCCTGACATATGCGCAACAATCTCGCTCTAAATATGGCCAATAATAGCCCATGCGAAGAATGCGCTTTGCGATGGCCATACCACTGAAGTGGCCACCGCATGTACCATCGTGCGCTTGGGCGATCGCCCAAGTGGACTCTTGCTGGTCCAAGCACCGAAGGAGGATCCCTTCATAGCTACGATGGTACAAAATGTCTCCTAACAAGACATGCTTTGCCGCTTTCTGCTTGAATGCACATTTTGCGGCATGCATCAATCCAAGTGGGAGGTTACCTAACTTGAGGTAGTCCCTTATGGGGGAATACCAATCCTGCCGATCAGAAGCCTCGATGGTATGAACAACTAGTCCCTCTTGAAGTTCATCCCTAGCAAAAGCTGAGCGGGAGAGAACTTGTAAGAATAGTATTGTGTTGCTATTAAGGGGAGTAGGGGAGAACAAGGACCCCTAGTTGGCATGTTTCAGATGATCATGGATTCGAGAGAACCTATCCATGGATGGCTCAATCTGGATCAAGTGGATTCCTGGCGTTAAATCAGAGCTTGCTCGCTCCATCATGGATTGCGATAGTGTTTTGACTTGAATGGTGGTCATATCACCAGAAATGTCTTACGGGATTAGCGACCCCAAAGAGGCCATAGTGTCCGCAAAATGATTCGATGACCGAGGGAGTGCCTCGATGTCGTACCATTCAAGCTTTGCCAAGAATTTGTCCACAAGGGCTTTGTAGGCCTGTAGAACTAGGCATTTGCATTGGAATACCCCTTTGACTTGGTTGACAATTAACAGTGAATCACCAAAGATATTCAATCATTTAATGTTCATGGTGATTGTTGTCTGAAGACCTATGAGCAAGGCTTCATACTCTGCATTGTTGTTGGTGCATGGGAAATTTAATTTAAATGATAGGGGCATAGGAGCACCCTACGGTGTGAAGAATACTATTCCCATGCCACCACCTTGCTCACATTTAGAACCATCAAAAAATAGGGTTATGTCGGCCTGTGACTCAGGCTCGTCAGAATCTGGTGATTCCGAGACATGGAAGACCCCATCATCGGGTAGTTCTATAGTCAGAGGTTGGTCATCTTCGAGAGGAGCCTCTGCTAGTTGATCGGCTATGACCTGACCTTTTATGGATTTCTGTCCAATAAAC
Source organism: Wollemia nobilis (assembly GCA_028583015.1). Lineage (NCBI taxonomy): Eukaryota > Viridiplantae > Streptophyta > Pinopsida > Araucariales > Araucariaceae > Wollemia > Wollemia nobilis. The sequence goes on from JAQPPZ010001125.1 coordinate 13,688,527, forward strand.
TCTATGTCAAATTCCATCAACAACATGATCCATTTCGTCGTGCGACTACTATGATAAGTACGACTCATCATGTATCGCAATGGATTCTCCTTAGACACAACATACGTCTTGTTGCTCAACATGTAATGGCACAGCTTTTTGGTAGCAAACACCACTGCCAAGCAGAGTTTCTCAACGTATGCATAGTTAAGTTCATAGCTGACCAGGGTGCGGCTAAGATAGTAAGTAGCCTATTCCCTATGAAGTTCGTTCTTCTGGGCTAACATGGCTCCCAGTGCCACCTCAGTAGCTGAGATGTATAAGTAGAATGACACTCCTGGTCTAGGTGGTGCCAATACTAGTGGCGAAGCCAAGTATTGTTTAATGTCATCGAAGGCTGATTGGCACTCGTCATCCCAGTGAAATGCTACCCCCTTGTGCAACAACTTGTTCATTGGTCGGCACTTGTCAGATAGCTGTGCTATGAAGCGCTTGATCGACGCGACCTTTCCCTGCAGGCTTCTGAGCTGCTTGATGGTAGTTGGGGGACGCATTTCAAGGATTGCCTTGACTTTGTTTGGGTCCACCTCGATGCCCCATTTTGAGACTATGAAACCCAAGAGTTTTCCAGATGTGATGCCAAAAATGCACTTCTTGGGATTCAGTCTGACTCTATGCTCCATGAGGCGATCGAGGATCTTGCTTAAGTCACCGAGATGATCCGAGCGCAAAAGAGATTTGGCCAACAAATCATCCATGTAATCTTCCAAAGTCTTGTGCATGTAATCATGGAAGATGTATGTCATGGCACGTTGGTAGGTGGCGCCAGCATTTTTAAGGCCAAAAGGCATGACCTTATAACAAAATGTCCCCCAAGGCATTGTGAACGCCATTTTTAGCTGGTCCTCGGAGCTGATACAAATTTGATTGTATCCCGAGAAACCATCCATGAGGGAAAGCATTTCATGACCCATTGTAGCATCTACCAATGCGTCGATGCTCGACAAGGGAAAATCATCCTTAGGACTCGCTTTGTTTAGATCTCAAAAATCAGTGCATATGCGAATCCTCCCATCAGGCTTCTTGACGGGCACCATGTTGGACAACCATGGTGGATAATCCATGCAGATGACAAACTGTGCATCCAACAACTTTTGCAATTCATCTTTGACCATTAAGGCCACTGTTGGGTGCATCTTGCATAGTTTTTGCTTAACTGGCTTGACTGTCGGATCAAGCGTTAGATTATGCATGACTAGCTATGGGTCTAGTCCCGGCATGTCTTTGTATGACCATGCAAAAACCTCCTTCTTCTCTTTGAGAAGGGCAATGTAGTCGGCTTGCTCTTCGAGGGATAAACTTACCCCTGACTTGATGATCTATGGATTCATTGGATCTGAGCCGATGTCTACGTCAGTCGTCTCCTCGACCGACATGTGGGATCCATCTTCCAACTGATGTGGAGTTGGGATCAAGTGGATATCATTTGCTGAGTTTAGATCATCGTTAGGAACCTCGGGTCCCTCTTCAGCATGGCAGATATCCTGAGTTGGCCTAGGGGTAAAATGGAGCATTTCACCGAAAGGCCAGTACTCGGATGGGGATGGAGGGGAATTGACGTGATCCCAGTCTATGGCATCTATGTCTAGATACAATGACTATGTCGGATCGGCTGGATTGTGGATGGGGGCGGTTAAGTCAATGGAGATCATGTTGATGAAATGATTTTGGTCTCCATTACCATGGGTGTGGTTACTCGGACATCCTAGATGCTCTCTATGCTCGGGATCTGGCTCTAGAGGGACGGGCACGAATGGATCGGCCCTATGTGCGGATAGGAAGATAGGGTCTACCCTCGACACTGATGTCACTATAGGGTCTCTGGGTGGAAGGTGTGCTTCGTATGCCCAGAGTAGCGGATCCAACACTTGGTCCCACCGCGCTGGGTCTACGTACCACTCATGCCCTGGCACTATGTTTAATTGTTCAAATATGTCGTTAATCTCCAAGGGGTGCCGATGCTGCATCTACCGCATGTGATTAAGATATGCCATTTCTATTTCATCTTCATAATCACTATCGGAGATCCAAAAGCCCTCGTTGGCTCTGACAACTGTTTGAGGTATGACAGGCTCGTCCTGCTCGAGCAAATTAATGTGGTCCCACCTAGGTTGTTCCGCTCTCTACGGGGGGACTTGATTTCCTTGGAGCGGCGCTTGCTCGATGGGAGCATCCAGGGGGAACATTGTCAAGAGGCTTTCTTGATAATCATCCATGGGGATCACCTGTGAGTGATCGCTATCTGATTCGAAGGGGTCATACGATGCTTGGTTCATACTCCGACTCATCCTCCGAGGACCCTTCTTGACATTGTCTAGACCCTCCTTGAAAATGAGCTCTCGAGATTTCTCCTCTCTCGAGCGAAGGGAAGGGATTACTAGAGCCAACAAGGTTGATTGCCGTTAATGGGAGATAATCCCTCAATGTATATGTGGTGTTAGGGTTGGCATATGGATCTGATGCCAATCCCCCCTTGTTGCCTATCCCTAGGCCTTGCATGTTCTCCACCAAGATGTCCAAGGGGAGGGGGTGGTTGAACCCTACTCCTGACTTGTCATATGGCATTTGGTATCTTGGTTGGCAAAGAACATGTATCCCTTGCTCATATCGGCCTAACCCATATCCGTGCCAATTGCATTGGCCAAGGTATCTCAGAGCAAAGTCTGGGTTAGACAAATAGTTGACATTTTTAGCAAAAGGCTCTTCGTCTTCGTCCTCTTGCGTGCATGGTGCAACGCCATGATCAAGGCCCCCATACACAAAGTTTGTCTGGTTCGGCGGGTAGCCTAGGGGAACAATAGTGCCAATGGGGAGTCGAGGTCTCCCCATGTCCTGCATGGATTCTAGTGTGGGTGTTGCTACAATATTCCACACCAGATACTCCCCTAGGCCCGTATTGGCCATTTCAATGGTGATCGTTGGCGGTTGAGGGGGAGGGAATGGAAGTTCTCCTTGAGTCCACTCCATGTCGGGTGGACTAGGAGCCTCGACTTCCATTCGGCTAGGCATCTCCTCAGTAGAGATAGTTGACACTGATGGCAGTGTCTCTTCCAAAGGTTTTGCCTCTTCCAGGGGTTCCTTCCCTTTGTCCTTCTGTTTGGCCCCCAAAGATGGTGTCGTTGGTGGAGGACCAGACGATGAAGATGAACCCGGTTGGGATTTTGAAGAACTTGTTAACGGGGATGCCTACGGAATCGGACCCTATTTAGATGGATTTAACTAGAAATCCAAATGCGTTGATGGCAGGGTCGATTGCGGCATCAGCTGCACCGCATTACAATACTTGAAGGGTTCCAAGTCCATCGGGACTACATGCACCTCCCCTTCAAATGTATACTTTAAACATTGGTGAGCTATCGAAGGGACACACTTCATGTCCCTGATCCATGGCCGGCCCAACAAGATGTTGTAGGCCATCTCACCCTCCAATACGTGGCACAATGTGGGTATGGTCTTTTGTCCCACTTGGATTGGTAGGACTATTGTGCCGACTGTCGAGCAGATTGCGTCATTGAATGCTCGTAGAGTGTAGGTGGAAGCTGTGATGTGAGATGCGGGCAACTTCAGATGTTTGAGAGCCACAGTTGTGATGATGTTGTTGGATGAGCCAGTGTCTATCAACACCCTCTTGTATGGGATCCCGTTGACCCGCGCGATAACGTGCAGGGGTGGATCCGCCATGTCATCAGTCACTGATCTCAATTCGTCTTCCCAAAATGTGATGACCGGCTCAGTGCATCATTTTACATGCCCCACAAAGTTGTTGAAAGAATTTGTCTCATGGGGCTGCAACTCGATGGCTTTCAAAATCTCCATTAGAGCTTCTCGATGGGGCGTAGATTGTTGTATAAGCTCGTATATGGAGAGCCTAGCCGAGGTGGTCCTCAAACTCTGAGTTAGTTTGGTCCGAAGTGTGGCCACCGGCTTAGGCGGAGGAGGTTGTGCAAGGTGTTGTTGTGGTTGCGAAGTTGTTGGCACCTCTCCTGCCACTGCCGTAGGAGCATTCATGCTCGGATACCTCCTGTTTCGAGTCACTATACTGATCATCCCTACATATCCCTGCATGGGGCAGTTCTGTGTGACCTCGTTAACTTGTAGGGTCTTTGCCTGTGGAGCATGAGCAGGCAAGGGGTCTTTGAAGACCTCCATTTGTTGATTGCTTGGTGCGACGGGATTATCCACCGCTAGTGTCTTGTTATCAATCAGGTCTTGCACCAAGCCCTTAAATTTCCAACAGGCATTTAGGTCATGTCCCTGCCACCTATGGAACCTACAGTACAAGTCCTCTCTATACCCCTTAGGCTTGGGCGCATTGGGATCTATAGTCTGAACCTCTGGCAGGTTGATCAGGTTTGCCGCTAACAAGCGGTCAAACAAGGAGTCCCTGGACTCTGTGTAGGGTGTGAATTGTCGCCTAGGGTGACGTTGTTGACCCTGTTCTTGCCTCTGATTTTCTCTATCATAGTTGTTAGGAGGCACTGCCTGATAGTTAGCCTTTTGAGGCTGTGTTGCTTGTGTAGGCTTAGGGACATTGATAGCAACTTGGTTAACCATAGCGGGTTTTTGTTGCATGGTCCCAGCTTTAGTGTTTTTAGTCCACTCTTTTTTCTTAGGTTTGGCTATCTCGCCATCCTATATTTTGATCTCTTCAATGATCTTGGCTTGTGCCAGAGCTTCTTCTAAGGTGGCATATTGTTGTAGCTGCAATAGCACAGAGATCGATCTCAAACAACTCTTGGAGAACATCTGAGTGAGGTCGGACATAGGAGGGAGGTAGGGCAGCTTCGAAAGCAATGTCCTCCATCGATTCCCATAGGCCGCCATGGTCTCCTCCTCATACTGCTTGAGGCTGGCTAAGTCACTCAGTGACGCCTTCTTCTTGGTATTGAAGGTGAAGCATTCGAGGAATGCATCCACTAACTGATCTAAATTGTTAATGTTGTGCTTTGGTAACTGAGTAAACCAATCCGAGGTAGGGCCTACGAATGTGGTTATAAATGTTCTCAATAACAAAGCATCATTGTCCTGAATGCCGAAGCATTGGCTCAGGAACCTTGTCACATGCTCTTGAGCATCCTCCTCACCTCTAAAGGTTGCCAACTGAGGCAGCTTAAAGTGTTCAGGGTAAGGGGGTGTTGGCACGGACGGATGCACAGGATGACTACGGAGTTGGCGTAAAGTGGGCTTTTGGGGCCCAAAAGTTTTGGTCTCCATAGACTCCAAACGCTCTAGCAGCGCTTTATATGCATCTGAGGATTTAATTTCTTCCTCTTTAGTTTGCTCCCATTGTGGGTTGTGGGAGACTTGAGGCCTCTGAAGGGGTGGCCGGATGGCAACTCCTCCGCCTAGGTAGGGCATTTCAGCCCGCTCTTCTTCTTGCTCATACTCCTCGTAAGCTTCCTGAGGAGTCTCTGGATGAGACCTATGACCCTGGGTGGGTCCCCGCGGAGGGTACCCATCATTGTTCTGGGGAGTGGCCTCCCGCTCAGGTCTAGGAGGTCTCGGAGGTAGCACTTGGTAAGGTCACGGAGACCTATCTCGCACCAAGGGATTATGCCTCTCATATGGTTCCGCCCTTTGGGTGCGAGGGGTTGGGACCCTCTCAGGCACCGGGTTATGGAGCAGCTCATCTATTTGGTGCCTAATGCGCTCTTTGCTAAGGTGATATAAATGCTCTAGCTACTGTTGGTCTTGCTCAAGCCGCGTGATCTACGCTTGGCGGGTGGCATGTCTGGCGACTGCCAGGTCAATTTGTTCTACCATCCTGAGCCTAGGAGGCCTGGATGCCTCTCCTATGCACTTACCTCGGTCCCGATGATCCGAGATCTCAATAGGCTGCTTCCCTCTATCGAGGTTGGTGGCATTTACCCGAGGCTCTGGCCTCAGTGGGTGATCATGGTATCTAGCTGGTGCGGAAGCGCATGGCCCCTACATTGTATATTGCTCTTGAGGAATGTAATCATCTTCCTCGGGCTCCCTTTCATATGTGTGAAAGGGGTGGGCAGAGTTAGCTCGCCCTGCTTGAAGGGCCTTGCGCTTTGGATTTTGTCTATTGGTTCTAACAGTGATGGGGGGCAAAGGGGGGATGCCATCATCATGTGGCCTCTCCTCATGGAAACTATGCCGCTCTAGCGCTTCATCGCATGGTGGCCACTCATATCGAGCTTCTAAGGGAGCCTTTTTATCTATGTTGAGTGCCACGTGTAAGGACTCTTCCCGAAAGGGGCTATGATGAATGGGCGTGTCCCTCAAAGGGGTGTCCCTATAATTCCATCTTGACATGGAATGATGCGGACTCTCTTGTGGGTCAGGCCGCCAAGGCGGTATGACTAAGTCCTTAGGGCTATAGCGGAGGTGACTTGTGCCCCCTTGTACACTTTCCATAGCTTTCGCCCTTGATTGGGCTTGGCTACGTGTGTACACCATGGTGGTGCTTTCCTACAAGCTATGTAGATTTTTATCTCTTTTTATGAATTTTTTATGCTACACTAAACAGAAATGATCATACACACACACAAGCAGTGATTATCTCGTTTAAAGATTGAAAGTGTGTCCTAGACCTGGTTTAGTGTGTTTTTTTGTTTTGTTTTTGTTTTTGTTTTTGAAGGTTTTTGTAAAGAACGTTTAAATGCAAATGATGGCTCTTATGGCTCCCAAAAATGGTCGCCCCTTCGATATACCATTGCCAGGCCGATATACCAACCTCTCTATATACCCGCCCTTACGTGAGGGAAACTATAGGTACGTGAGAGCAGATGGTACGTGGAACGTAGGCGGTACGGAAGGGGAATCACCCTATTTATGACACCTACCATAGAAGACTTATCCTCGTGTGTTGGGAATCACCCTAGCTACACTCGGTCAGCTTTCGTCAGGATTTACGTCTAGCAATAGTTGCGATCGGGGTAATGGATGCAAAATTCAAGCCAAGGTGGTGATGAAATCCATCGTTGGTCTTGATCAAGGGCTGGGGTTTTACGACCAGCGCCTTGGTTTTTAAGTTGCCACGTGGTGTGTGGGGTTCTTTTTATTTTGCAAAATGGAAACAAGCAAGCGGTAAAGGAAAACTAATTTCCCTAAGCAAGCAAGTACCCTAGAACAGAAAAACTGAAGACAAAAATAGACAAGAAAAGTTCAGAATCCTTACCTCTTCTCTGCCCAAATCTGTCGGTTCTGAGTTTCTGCCCGAAGACTACATAGACAGAAATTCATCCCGGGGGGAATGAATTACAGGACTGTATTCATCACAGGGTGGGGCGAATTCCCATTCATCCCTGGGTAAGACGAATTACAGCTTTGTATCCGCCTCCTGATGGAACGAACAACAGTCAGCATGTGAAACTCGGCACCTACAAGAAAAAACAACCAAGTTTGGATCAGATATCTGATCTTAAAAATAGAGGACAAGGTCCCACCATGATCGCCACTGAAAGCATGAGGATACAGAAACAAGAAAGGAAAGACTCCAAGCACGATGCAAAAATGAAACTAAACTTAACGCTAAACCCTACGAATTAAAAATGCATGAAATGGAGAAAAGCATGAATTGAAACCCAAATGAAATAACAGCCCTTCTCTTTTATTGATGTATTTCACAATTCGGTTACAATTCGCATCCTCCCTTTTCAAGGGCGAGGAGCGTTAAATTCATCTCTTGGTTACATCCATGGATAGCCTTCCTTCTTCCGCGTGCCCACATGTAAGATGGGCGGACCAAAATGTCGCCGCCACTTGTGTCTACGAATTTTGATTCCTTGCTGCTCCTCCGATGTTCTGATCCTACGTTCAAAGAAACAAAAGATGATCAATAGCACCTACGGATGAAACAAAGCATGCAATCCCCAAGCCTACGATAAATGAATGAGAAAAATGAATTAAACTATGACTAAAATGAATCCAAATGCTCTAAAAATTTTACAGGGGCATCAAGACATCACCAGGAGGGCACTACAAAAATAACAGTCAAGAAATTCCTCACCGATTTGAATTCGCTCCGGGGCGGGACGAATTCACCTGCAACAAAATGCCGAAAAGGTACTGTCCCAAATGTCCTACCTAGAGAGCTCCAAAAGACCTACAAACTTGGGGTTAGCTAATTGGGGGTATTTTGGGAAGACCCAGATGGTCATATTTTCCCAATTTGACCTCCATCAATAGGAATTTGATGATGCTACCTGCAAGTTAGTAAAAGCGAAAGAATGATAGAAACATGATCAAAATTGTTCAAAACGAGACGAAATTTAAATGACAACCTATCTAAGCATCATAGAATTGAATGCAGAAAATGAAAATGATAGAAAGAAAAATCTGCCACAGATTCCTAATCATTCCTAAAAGGGACGATTAGGCCTGCAGCAGTGTGGGGGCGCCAGGGGCCGCCCACCGTTTGGGGCCTGATTTCGGCACCAATCCACTTGGGATGGGTCCAAAATCTCTTACAAGGTGTTGTCGAAAAATTGGGGTGGTATTCTATGGCCAAATTTCAGGTTTTGGGCTCAATATTCGACCTTCCAATAGTCACCCAATGACCTCCTCTCTAAAAGAGATCAAGGATGTAGAAGGCACAAATCGCACAAGGATGTATGGGGAAATAAAATGGTAGCACTTCATTGCTCCAAATTGCTCTTACTCTGTATCTTTTGGGATGAGGAAACTCATCAATTTATAGACCTGGAGGTCTCTTGGGATGAGCATGCAGAGGCGCCACATGGCAGCCATGCCCTTCCAGGGGAGGGAAGATTCCTCCTTGATTAGGGGCTTCATGACTGCCCCTGTAACAACCTCTAACGCTCAAAAATGCTCACCCATGCTCCCATGAAATGAAGGAGGCGTTAAGTGGTGGATCCGAGCTGCCATTTGTCAAGATTTGACTTTTTGCCCATCAAACCTGCAATTCGCCCCACCCTGGAGCGAATTGTGAATTCATCCCAGGGTGGAGCGAATCCCAATTAGAATTCGTCCCTGGGTGGAACGGATATTGAGCAAAGTGCCTGAAGGTGCCAAAATGATTTTTGACCTTCCAAAACTATTGTGAGAGTGGTTAGGACCACTGTTTAACCTCTAGGGGCTGCCCTTGGGGCTGTGTGTGCCAATGTGATCAGTGTTTGCAGTCACATAATCGGATTGGTGTTATTTTGGTGTCTACAACTTAAAATACATAACCCAAAAAACATGAAAAATAAACACAACCAAAACCTAAAAATTAAAAAAAATAAAATTAAAAATCAACCAACAACAGACAATAAACAAAAACAAAAAACATAGAAAACACTCACACATAAAAACACGAATTAACACAAACAAAGAGAAACCCAAGAACAAGAACAAAAAAAACACAAGAACAATAACAAAAAACATAAAAAAAAAACATAAAATAACAAAAACACAAGAACAACAAAAAACAACACAAAGAACACAAAAACAAAACAAAACAAAAGAACCCACCCACCTTAAAAAACTAAAAAAATAATAATAATTTAACATAACAATGACCTATCTAGACTAGAAAACTATTAAGGCAAGAATCAACAGAGGAAACAAAATAATGAATAGAAAGATCTAGGTAACTAATTTAAACTAAATGAACCAAAGAGAAGCAAAAAAAAAAAAACAAGAAGAAACTAGGTACCTTCAAGACTGGAGCCATCCAAAGAAATGATAGAAAGAAGAGCTTCCCTAATTTGAGAAGCCCACCATATAGGAGGGTGGCCATAACAAGTAATATCACCTTTATCCAAATCCCAATTACCTAAAGCATCAGCACTCTTGTTTTGATCTCTGACCACATGATTGTAATCAACTTTCAAAAATCCCATCTGGATTAACTGAATCTTCTCTTTTTATTCTCCAATCCACCTTATGATTCTTAGAAGGAGTCTTCAAGATATTAATCATAAGTTGAGAGTTAGACTCAACTAACACCTTTTCCCATCCAACCTTAGTAACCTCCTGAATGCCTCTGAGGATACCATACTCCTTAACAAGGTTATTGGAAAGAATACCCAAATTCTCAACAAAAGTAAAAACTAGGGAGCCATCTAAAAGTTTATCAATTCCTCCCACACTGGATTTTCCAGGGTTCCCTCTAGAGGCTCCATCAGTATTGACTTTTCCAAAATCCTTAGGAGGAGGTTGCCAATTTCTTGTCCTATCCATCTTACTAATACTCACATTCCCTTTAAGTTGGTTGCCCTTAGAAGATTTAATCTTCAATCTTTGCATCACTTGATCCCATCTTTGGTGGGATTTTTGGGGGTGATTAAGGAGTTTATGGACTGATTCAACTAATTTGGTTATGGTCTTTTGCCAAATATAGTTAAATATCCTTCCTATCTTGATTAAAAATTTAGTTGTTCCTTTCATTCCAAATATTCCAATGAAGAATGGTAGAACCCATCCAAACTATCTACCTAATAAAATGATCAACACCCTCTTTATTAGGCCAATCCCTCCAAAATTGTTCAAAAGTAAAAAAATGGACCACTGTAAGCCAAGTTAAGTGGCCATTCTCCTCCATAGCTCAGAGGCTAAAGTACACTCAATAAAAATATGGTTGAGAGTTTCTACATTCTCTTCACACATTTCAAATCTAAAATGGCCATGAAAACCATGCTTCATAAGTTGCTCACTAGTAAGCACTCTACGATGCAATAAAATCCAATTAAAGAACCTCACCTTAGGCCAGAGCTTTTAAGCCCACAATCGAGAAAATATGTCAAAAGAATGGTTGGTGTTATTATGGCATAAGGTCAAATAACCTTGAGCAACTGAATACTCACCCTTAGTAGTGTTGTTCCATCCAAAACAATCTTTTTCATGGGACCGAGAGAGGGATCTCATATGAAGGATGCCTTGGATATCTTGTGTTTGCCTTTCTAGGATTTGAATAGGCCAGTCCTCAGTAGGGATCCAATATCTACCAACCTTTGAATTACCGGTATGGTACCGATAGTAAGTAGCCACCTTTATCCAGTTAGCTCAGTGAACATCCTCCATCTAAGGCCTCCAATCGGGAAAATGAGTTATCAAAGGCTTGTGACCATCCCAAGAATCTATCCAAAAATTTTCCTGATGACCATTATGAATGATCGAAAATAATTTTTTCTTTATCAAATCCTCACCAGTCTTAAGAAAAGCTAAAATGGGAGAACCTTTGGTAGGAAGTTGATAGTGAACAAGGTCTTCAGGACTTTTGTTCTCAGCATATTTAGCACGGAGATTATTGGCCCAAAGAGCATTGGGGTTATGCAAAATCCTCCAATATAATTTTGCAGCTAAAGCTTTGTTGTTACTAATAGAATACTGGAATCCTAACCCCCTTCCCTCTTAGGAAGACATAAAGTATCCCATTTCACCAAGGCCCAATTTCTTTTCTCCTTAGTACCACTCCAAAGGAAACGATGACTGATTTGATCCAATTCTTGAAGAAAAACCTTTGGGATATTCAAAATGGAAGAAACATAAATAGGAATAGCTTGAAGGACTGATTTTACCAAGGTGATTCTTCCCCTAGAAGAAAGCCACCTATTGGTCCACTTTCCAATTTTCTTCTTGACTTTGTCCAACAACCAATTCCAATATTTATTTTTCTGCCTTTGAATATTTATGGGAATACCTAAATAAGTGATTGGATGGGAGGTCTTCTTATATCTTAATTTATCTAAGACCGTGGATTCCTATCTACCAGAGTAGTGAAATAAAATAACTTTATATTTGTCTTCATTGATCAACTACCCAGTAGCCTTTGAAAAATAGCTAATTATTTTCTTAATATTAGAAGCTTCCTTAACTGTAGCTTTACCTAAAAGAGTATTCATCCATAAATTGAAGATGAGAGATAGGTCTAGCTCCATGAGCAATGGTAACTCCCTCAAGGGTTTTTTTTTCTCTCTTTTTGATTATAGTCCTACCCAAGCATTCAACAAGAATGATGAACAAATAAGGGGATAGCGGGTCACCTTGCCTAATACCTCTAGAAGCTAGGAATGACTGATAAGGCCTACCATTGATAAGAAATAAGTAGGAAACTAAAGAGATACATCCCATAATCCAATCCATACAATCCTTAGAGAAACCAAATTGCCTCAAAACTTTGATAAGGAAGTGTCAATCCACTCTGTCATAAGCTTTGGATAAGTCTAACCGAATGAACATGGAAGGATATTTTTGCATATCCATGGAATGGATGGCTTCCTGAGCAAGAACTATCTCATATACTATTTGACATCCTTCCACATAACCCCCTTGCTCTGGGGAAATAATCTTATGCAAAATAGGCTTCAACCTTTCTGCCATGATTTTAGTAATGATTTTGAGAAGAAAATTACATAAAGCAATAGGTCTAAAAGTTGAGATATGATCAACCTCTTGAGCTTTTGGAACAAGAGTAATATAAGTTTTATTGATAACCTTCAAAATTTCTTTGGATTTCCTGGCTTCTTCCACCACCTCTAATAAATCAACATGAAGGATATCCCAGAACTCTTGGTAGAATTCAATGGGAAAACCATAAGGACCTAGGGTTTTCCATTTTTGCATTTTAAAAACTAGTTTTTGAAGCTCATTGATAGTAATAGGAGCATTCAAAATAGAGTTCTCCTTAGAAGTGATAAGATAAGAGATTGCTTGAAGAACATTTTGTTGTGAAGCTGAGTCAAGAGGAGTAGCAACAAAAATATTGGAAAAGTAATCAACAACAATATAGTTCATAAAAAACATCTCCAAAATCTGATTTTAAGGAAGAAATAAAGTTGTGATATTTTTGAGCTAGAAGATATTTGTGGAAGAAATTTGGGTTTCGATCTCCTTCTTTGAGCCATTGAATTCTAGATTTTTGCTTGCATAGGATTTCTTCTCTTTTTTCTCATTCCTCTAATTGATTTGTGAGTTTAATTTCATTTGCACTTCTCTTCTCTGTGAGGCCATCTAAACGGATTTTCTTATTCAAATTTTCAAGACGAACAATAACTTCATGTTTTTTTTTATGAACATAAAATTCTAGGTATAAAAATGAGATCAACCAATCAAATTAGGCTAACTAGTTAACTCCTCTAAATTTTTCTACACATAGTCAACAACAAAAATGGAAACCAATAGAATACACATGGCATAAAAAATAGACACATAATAGAATTTGGTTTCTCTATACTCTATCCATTGACCTTAATAGTTAAAATTATAATGGAATCCACTTGCATAGAACAATGAGACTTGGTAATAGCTATACGTATACGTTCAAAAAGTAATATGCATACTATTTTTAAATTCCCCATTAATACGTATGCATTTGAACGTATACATACTACTTTTTGTTTAGTTTTATTAGGCATCAATCATCTATACGTATTAAGTTTATAGCTACAAGATTGAACGTTTTAAGGTAGTTTAAAAATTTTATATCTTGTATGATTTCCAAACAAAAAAAAAAGAGATTAAATAACTTTGGAAGCTTCCATGCCAGAGAAGTTATTAATAGACTTTCATTTATGGAAAATAACTTCGAGCTTGTTATTAAAATAATTTGACAATTTTTGCTACATAGGTAAGATAGGATGACACGTTTTTGCTACATAGATAAGAGAGGATGGCATAGTAGGTTGTGTTTAAGAACATATTTGCAAAGGAAATATTGTTATAAATATAGATGACTCACTAGTAATTTTGGATTATTTCTAAAATTTTAGAAGGGTTCCTATTTATAATTTTTTATTGTTTTATTTCTAGGTATAGTTTCATTATGTCAAAAATTATTCTTTCTTTTTTTTCAAATTTTACAAGGTAAAATATTGCTTACAAAATTCGAAAAATAGTTAGTAAAAACTTATGACATGAGTTGCATGCTCATTTTGGAGGGGTCACATTGCATTAATCAAATTAGAGCATCTATAGAGATGGTTAATGAGGCATTGTCATGTTATAGGTTCAAGCCTCATCATGGCATGTGGAGAGATACATAAGGATAATGTTTTGTCCTTAATGAGAGTGCACTCCTCATTTGTATATGTGTTGAGGGTTTTATGGATATGGGAAAAGACCTTAGTCCTTAGGACCTAGGAGGTTCAAGGTTCAAAACCCATGCCTATATTTTTGTTGAAAGGTATAATGCCATCACACCAATTAACATGGTGTATTCGAATATCACACTCGGTCAAATGATGGCATCATGCCTAGTGAGATGGCACATGATGATGTCACACCTAGTGACATGGGGTATGATGGCGTAATACTTGATGATAACCTAACACTTGATGACATGACATGTGTTGACATGGCACATGATGATGTGGTATGCAATAATATGACATGTGGTGATGTGGTAGTAGCTAATGTAGTAAAAGAAATAAGGTGAACATCAATTTTTTTTTTATTTGTGGAAAACATTCCAAAAGGCATGCCACTTTCAGGTAAGACCCAATGAGGCATGGGTATCCATTCCACAAAAAACACCTAGGACTCGGACCTGGCCTACCACCTTTGACATACTCAAGGAGCAAAAAAACACAAAAAACCAATTTAAAAATAAGTAAATAACAACAAAAATAATAAATAAATAAATAAATAAATGCTCCTTAAGTGTGTCAAAAATAAAAGCACATCTAAACACGTACAATAAGATAAAATAAACCACAACACGAACCACATAGAAAAACACAAGAACCACATAACAAAACACAAACAAGACAAAAACAACAGAACACTTAAAATACATAACCCAAAAAACATGAAAAATAAACACAACCAAAACCTAAAAATTAAAAAAATAAAATTAAAAATCAACCAACAACAGACAATAAACAAAAACAAAAAAACATAGAAAAAACTCACACATAAAAACACAAATTAACACAAACAAAGGGAAACCCAAGAACAAGAATGAAAAAAACACAAGAACAATAACAAAAAACATTAAAAAAAAACACAAAATAACAAAAACACAAGAACAACAAAAAAAAACACAAAGAACACAAAAACAAAACAAAAAAAAAGAAATCTGCTTGTTGTGGTGCAGTGGTAAATGCCCTGGGTGCTGGTAGAGGCCGACCCAAGTTCCATTCCCCTTGTCTCCATCCTGCAGATATATGGTATAGTTAGGAATGTCCTATGTGTTGGTAGAGGCCGACAAGGCTCCATTCCTCCTATGCCCAACCTATTGAAAGTGGCACCTCGAAAGGGGTGTTTTCCACTATAAATTAGTTTGATCGACTTCAAGAGTGGATACCTAGGCTTCTAAAATAAGATTGGTTCTTCGGAGACGTTTTTCGCAGGACTGCCCAAACTACCGAACTTGTTTCGGTCATATCTCACTCATCCGGACTCGGATTGAGCTGAAATTTTGAGGGTAGATGCCTGAAAAACCCTAGAACGTCTCCACAAATTTTCATATCATTTGGAGCAACACAGATCCTAGCGCATCCCTATGTGTGAATGACATATTTGGCAAGCGGCTATGCGAGGGTTTCATCTGGGTTGAGTGCAAGCAGCTTCAGAGGTTGGTTTTTAGGGCCTTCGGGCCCTAGCGACCAATATTTTTGTGGTTTATTCTCAATATTTTAGCAGGAAATGTTGTAGGAGATACAATATGGGTTAGAAATTTGTCTTTCAATAGATCATACTGTGAACTTGAGTGACAACGGCTTCCAATTTTCTGCACAAAAGAAAAGTGAAAACCATACCTTTCCACGACGTCTAGGGCAAGGATTAAAGAGATCACGAAACAAGTTTCAAGCAGTTGATCAAAAAATGGCTCATATCTCAAGTGAATCTGGTGCTAAGGTGCACCCACAAAATAATTCTACTATGAAAACCCCTATCAAGGGTAAGAATTTTGAAGACTCGGTCCCAAAAATGAATTTTAGGGATGCCCTTCATGGTGGATAGCCTCAACCCAATGCTAATATCAATATTAGGGCTTCCCATAAACCTCTAAGAATGCCTAAGATTGATCCCAGGAAAACGGAGTCAGGATGTCTTAAAGAAGCTGATGGAACTCCTATTGTTAAGCTTGATATGGATAACATTCAGACTGGCATTGAAGATTTGGAAAAAAGAGGACTAATTTGTCGGTTCGTGGGTTTTCGTCCGAGTCTATCTGCTTTCAAAGTCTGGGCTGCAAAAAGCTAGAAAACTAAAGGTGAGTTACAAATC
The DNA here is from genome assembly GCA_028583015.1 of Wollemia nobilis. Taxonomy (NCBI): domain Eukaryota; kingdom Viridiplantae; phylum Streptophyta; class Pinopsida; order Araucariales; family Araucariaceae; genus Wollemia; species Wollemia nobilis. Next base: position 13,704,709 of record JAQPPZ010001125.1, read on the forward strand.
TCTATTTATCCAAATGGTTATTTTCTTGTTTTATTTGCTAATAATGAAGATAGAGAGAAAACTTTTCAAGGGGGGCCTTGGTTTTTTGGAAGGGCAGGGCTTTTCATGAAGCCCTGGCATACTAAATTTAAAGCCGAAGAAGAGATGCCTTCTATTGCTCCCGTGTGGGTTAGACTCTTTGGCCTCCCTATTGAATTTTGGAATCCTACTATTTTTTCTTCAATTGGAAACTCTTTAGGAACTTTTATGATGATTCGTTGATTGTACTCAAAATTTTGAACATATTATTTATGCTCGGATTTGTGTTTTAATGGATTTTGACAAACCCCTACCTAAAAATATCACATTACAATTTGGGGAAGACACTTGGGAGCAAGTAGTGGACTATGAGAACATTCCTTTTCATTGTAGAATTTGCCATGAATATGGTCATTTGGCCAATGCTTGCCCAAATAAAATTCCTGATCAAAAGAAAGAAGATATAAACTTAGCGGGTTTCCAAATACCTAAGAAGAAGAACACTCAGAAAAAACCAGTTATGAAGGATCAATCAAAGTCATCTGCTAATATGTTTGAAATCCTTTCCACAAATGATGTCCCAAGTGAGGAAGAGGAAATAATGGAAACTGAAATCTTAGAAACACAATTTAAATATGAAGGGAAGAACTCAGAGACAAACCAACAAATCAAAGGTTTTCAAAAAAAAAAAAAGGAGAAAATTTACACAAGAAAAACAATATTTCAAATGTCAAAACTTCAAATAATGCAGGTCCCAATATAGACTCTATTGAACCATCTAGTAAAATTTTGGTTGTGTACGAGCATTCTTCAAGGTTAGAAGCCATCTCAGATTCAATTGGAATAAGTCAAGAAAAAGGGAAAAAAAATTGAAGATGGATTCTAATCAAAAAGTAGGTCGCAAGACCAATCAATATCATATGGTAAAAGAAGGTGAAAAGCTTGTAGAGGAAGGTAAGATTAATGCCCTTCCCAACTTTTTTAGCCCTGGTATTAATGAAGATCATCACTTGGAATATTAGAGGACTCAAAGGGAGTCTTTCAAAACAAAATGAAATTAGAAGAATGATTCAGGTAAATCATCCACATCTTGTTTTCCTTCAAGAAACTAAGATGTCAATGGAGGATATGGACTTAATTGCCAATAAAATTTGGCCAGCTGGAAAAGTGGTTTCCCTCAGTTCCCAAGGGACTTCGGGTGGCATTGCTTGTCTTTGGGATCCAAAAGAGGTAGTTATTCACCATATGGTTGGTAGTTGGGGTTTGTTGGCTATAGCTATTCAAAGTAGACATTCCAACCAGATTATGCTCTGCATTATTGTTTATGCTCCGACTTCTTTGGAGGAAAAAAGAAGACAGTGGAAGGATATTACTCATATTATCTCTCATTTTCCTAAAGCTTGGATCTTGATCGGAGGAGATTTCAATACCATCCTCTCTCTGGATGAGAAAAGGGGGGGAAATAGAAATTTGGACAAAAGCACCGACCTCATGAGCGAATATATTGCAAACCTCCATCTTGTGGATATCCAACGAGATAATGGCCTTATGACTTGGTCTAACGGAAGGCAAGGCTTAGCTTGTATAATGGAGAGATTGGATAGGTTTTTGCTCTCTAAAAATTTCTTAATCCATGGTCACATTCCTAAAGTGAAGACTCTTAATAATGTTGGTTCGGATCATTGGCCAGTCATGGTGGAAATGTGGAAAACCAATGTGAGTTTCTCTCCTTTTCGTTTTCAATTAATGTGGCTTAGAGACATTTCCTTCAGACCTCATGTGCAACAATGGTGGAAGGAAGGTAAACCTAGGCATGGGACTAAGATGTTCTATTTTGTCAAAATACTGCAATACATTAAATCCAAAATCAAGACTTGGAACCTGGAAAGAGTTTGGGGATGTTCATAAAAAAAAACATGAAGTTATTGCTCATCTTGAAAATTTGAATAAGAAAATCCGTTTAGATGGCCTCACAGAGAAGAGAAGTGCGAGATGAAATTAAGCTCACAACTGAGTTAGAGGAATGGGAAAAAAGAGAAGAAATCTTATGGAAGCAAAAATCTAGAATTCAATGGCTCAAAGAAGGAGATCGAAACACAAATTTTTTCCACAAATCTCTTCTAGCTCGAAGATCTCACAACTTTATTTCTTCCTTAAAATCAGATTCTGGAGATGTTGTTTATACTTGGGATGGCATGAACTCTATTGTTGTTGATTACTTTTCCAATATTTTTGTTGCTACTCCCCTTGACTCAGCTTCACAATATAATGTTCTTCAAGCAATCCCTTCTCTTATCACTTCTGAGGAGAACTCTATTTTGACTTGCTCCTATTACTATCAATGAGCTTCAACAAGTAGTTTTTAAAATGCAAAAAGGGAAAACCCCAGGTCCTGATGGTTTTCCTATTGAGTTCTACCAAGAGTTCTGGGATATCCTTCATGTTGATTTATTAGAGGTGGTGGAAGAAGCCAGGAAAGCCAAAGAAATTTTGAAGGTTATCAATAAAACTTATATTACTCTTGTTCCAAAAGCTCAAGAGGTTGATCATATCTCAACTTTTAGACCTATTGCTTTATGTAATGTTCTTCTCAAAATCATTACTAAAATCATGGCAGAAAGGTTGAAGCCTCTTTTGCATAAGATTATTTCCCCAGAGCAAGGGGGTTATGTGGAAGGACGTCAAATAGTAGATGAGATAGTTCTTGCTCAGGAAGCCATCCATTCCATGGATATGCAAAATTCTCCTTCCATGTTCATTCGGTTAGACTTATCCAAAGCTTATGACAGAGTGGATTGGCACTTCCTTATCAAAGTTTTGAGGCAATTTGGTTTCTCTAAGGATTGGATGGATTGGATTATGGGATGTATCTCTTCAGTTTCCTACTTAGTTCTTATCAATGGTAGGCCTTCTCGGTCTTTCCCAGCTTCCAGAGGTATTAGGCAAGGTGACCCGCTATCCCCTTATTTATTCATCATTCTTGTTGAATGCTTGGGTAGGACTATAACCAAAAAGAGGGAAAACAAAACCCTTGAGGGAGTTACCATTGCTCATGGAGCTAGACCTATCTCTCATCTTCAATTTGTGGATGACTCTACTATTTTAGGTAAAGCTACAATTAAGGAAGCTTCTAATATTAAGCAAATCATTAGCTGTTTTTCTAAGGCTACTGGGCAGTTGATCAATGAACACAAATCTAAAGTTATTTTCTTTCACTGCTCTGCTAGACAGGAATCCATGGTCTTGGATAAGCTAAAATATAAGAAGACCTCTCTTCCAATCACTTATTTAGGTATTCCCATAAATATTCAAAGGCAGAAAAATAAAGATTGGAATTGGTTGTTGGACAAAGTCAAGAAGAAAATTGGAAAGTGGACCAACAAGTGGCTTTCTTATGGGGGTAGAATCACCTTGGTAAAATCAGTCCTTCAAGCTATTCCTATTTATGTTTCTTCCATTTTGAATATTCCAAAGGTTGTTCTTCGAGAATTGGATCAAATCAATCATCGTTTCCTTTGGAGTGGTACTAAGGAGAAAAGAAAATGGGCCTTGGTGAAATGGGATACTTTATGTCTTCCTAAGAGTGAAGGGGGGTTAGGTTTACGGTCTTCAATTAATAACAACAAAGCTTTAGCTGCTAAATTATATTGGAGGATGTTGCATAACCCCAATGCTCTTTGGGCCAATAATCTCCATGCTAAATATGCTGAGAACAAAAGTCCTGAAGACCTTGTTCGCTATCAACTTCCTTCCAAAGGTTCTCCCATTTTAGCAGTTCTTAAGACTGGTGAGGATTTGATTAAGAAAAAATTATTTTGGATCATTCATAATGGTCAACATGCAAATTTTTGGACAGATTCTTGGGATGGTCACAAGCCTTTGATAACTCAGTTTCCCGATTGGAGGCCTTGGATGGAGGAGCTTCACCGAGCTAATTGGATAAAGGTGGCTAATTACTGTCGGTACCATATTGGTAATTCAAAGGTTGGTAGATATTGGATCCCTATTGAGGACTGGCCTATTCAAATCCCAGAAAGGCAAAGACAAGATATCCAAGGCATCCTTCATATGAGATCCCTCTCTTGGTCCCATGAAAAAGATTGTTTTGGATGGAACAACACTACTAAGGGTGAGTATTCAGTTGCTCAAGGTTATTTGACCTTATGCCATAATAATCCCAACCATTCTTCGGACATATTTTCTCAATTGTGGGCTCAAAAGCTCTGGCCTAAGGTGAGGTTCTTTAATTGGCTTTTATTGCATCGTAGGGTGCTTACTCGGTGAGCAACTTATGAAGCGTGGTTTTCATGGCCCTTTTAGATGTGAAATGTGTGAAGAGAATGTAGAAAATATCAACCATATTTTTATTGAGTGTACTTTAGCCTCCGAGCTATGGAGGAGAATGGCCACTTTACTTGGCTTACAGTGGTCCAATTTTTTTACTTTTGAACAACTTTGGAGGGATTGGCCTAATCAAGAGGGTGTTGATCATTTTATTAGGCAGTTAGTTTGGATGGGTTCTACCATCCTTCTTTGGAATATTTGGAATGAAAGGAACAACCAAATTTTTAATCAAGATAGGAAGGATATTCACTATATTTGGCAAAAGACCATAGCCAACTTAGTTGAATCAGTCCATCATCTCCTTAATCACCCCCAAAACTCCCACCAAATATGGGATCAAGTGATGCAAATATTGAAGATTAAACCTTCTAAGGGCAACCATCTTAAAGGGAATGTGAGTATTAGTAAATTGGATAGGAATAGAAATTGGCAACCTCCTCCTAAGGATTTTGGAAAAGTCAATACTGATGGAGCCTCTAGAGGGAACCCTGGAAAAGCCGATGTGGGAGGAATTGGTAGACTTTCAGATGGCTCCCTGGTTTTTACTTTTGTTTGAGAATTTGGGTATTCTTTCCAATAACCTTGCTTGAGGGGTATGGTATCCTCGAGAGGTCTTCAGGAGGCTACTAAGGTTGGATGGGAAAAGGTGTTAGTTGAGTCTGACTCTCAACTTATGATTAATCTCTTGAAGAATCCTTCTAAGAATCATAAGGTGGATTGGAGAATAAAAAGAATTATTGAGAAGATTCGGTTAATCCGGATGGGATTTTTGAAAGTTGATTACAATCATGTGGTCGAGAGATCAAAACAAGAGTGTTGATGCTTTAGCTAATTGGGCTTTGGACAAAGGTGATCTTACTTGTTATGGCCACCCTCCTATATGGTGGGCTTCTCAAATTAGGGAAGCTCTTCTTTCTATCATTTCTTTGGATGGCTCCGATTTTGAAGGTACCTAGTTTCTTCTTGTTTTTTTTTTTTTGCTTCTCTTTGGTTCATTCAGTTTTTTTAGTTCCCTAGCTCATTCTATTCTTTATTTTGTTTCCTCTGTTGATTCTTGCCTTAATAGTCTTATGGTCTAGATAGGTCTTTGTTTTGTTCTTTTTTTATTTCTTTTTTCCTTTTTGTTTTTTTTTGTTTAGTTTTTTAAGGTGGGTGGGTTTTTTATTTTGTTTTGTTTTTGTGTTCTTTGTGTTGTTTTTTGTTGTTCTTGTGTTTTTGTTGTTTTTTTTTTTTTTATGTTTTTTGTTATTGTTCTTGTGTTTTTTTTCGTTCTTGTTCTTGGGTTTCTCTTTGTTTGTGTTATTTCATGTTTTTATGGGTGAGTGTTTTCTATATTTTTTGTTTTTTTTTATTGTCTGTTGTTGGTTGTTTTTTATTTTTATTTTTGTTTTATTTTTTAATTTTTAAGGTTTTGATTGTGTTTATTTTTCTTGTTTTTTTTTTGGGTTATGTCTTTGTAGTGTTCTGTTGTTTTTGTCTTGTCTGTGTTTTGTTATGTGTTTCTTGTGTTTTTCTATGTGGTTTGTGTTGTGGTTTCTTTTATCTTATTGTGCGTGTTTGGTTGTGCTTTTGTTTTTGACACACTCAAGGAGCATGTTTTTTATTTTATTTTATTATTTTTGTTGTTATTTGCTTATTTTTAATTGGGTTTGTGTGTTTGTTTGCTCCTTGAGTGTGTCAAAGGTGGTAGGCCAGGTCCGAGTCCTGGGCATTTTTGGTGGAATGGATACCCCTGCCTCCTTGGGTCTTACCCGAAAGTGGCATCCCTTTTGGGATGTTTTCCACAAATAAAAAAAAAAAAAAACAAAACGAAATAACCCACCCACCTTAAAAAACTAAAAAAATAATAATAATTGAACATAACAATGACCTATCTAGACCAGAAGACTATTAAGGCAAGAATCAACAAAGGAAACAAAATAAAGAATAGAAAGATCTAGGGAACTAAAAAAACTGAATGAACCAAAGAGAAGCAAAAAAAAAAAAAAACAAGAATAAACTAGGTACCTTCAAGACTAGAGCCATCCAAAGAAATGATAGAAATAAGAGCTTCCCTAATTTGAGAAGCCCACCATATAGGAGGGTGGCCATAACAAGTAATATCACCTTTGTCCAAAGCCTAATTAGCTAAAGCATCGACGACTCTTGTTTTGATCTCTGACCACATGATTGTAATCAACTTTCAAAATTCCATATGGATTAATTGAATCTTCTCAATAATTCTTTTTATTCTCCAATCCACCTTATGATTCTTAGAAGGAGTCTTGAAGAGATTAATCATAAGTTGAGAGTCAGACTCAACCAACACCTTTCACATCCAACCTTAGTAGCCTCCTCAAGGCCTCTGAGGATACCATACTCCTAAGCAAGGTTATTGGAAAGAATACCCAAATTATCAATAAAAGTAAAAACCAAGGAGCCATCTGAAAGTTTACCAATTCCTCCCACACTGGATTTTCCAGGGTTCCCTCTAGAGGATCCATCAGTATTGAATTTTCCAAAATCCTTAGGAGGTTGCTAATTTCTTGTCCTATCCATCTTACTGTAGCACCCTAAAATTGGCGCAGTAAAATTATAAAATTTACATTCACCTTAGTAAATAATTTTAAAATTCAAATTTTAACCTCCCAAACCGCCCGTTAACCGCCGGGAAATCCGTTTCCCCCTTTTTCGTGCCATTTTTAGAGGTTGTTTTGACCGTTTGACGATATCGTCACCGATCAGACGATATAGTCTCAGATTTGACGATTTCGTTTGGACTAGGACGTCCAGATGATCTTGTCGCAAAATTGAATGTGCATAGTTGGAATCTGTTCTAACGGGTCTCCAATCTGGAAAGAAGTGTGTCTGCACCATTGGGACCCTCCCCCGTTGGAGATCTCCCAAATTGGGATGATCTCCAACCTCCTAACTACTCCCCCTAAGCCTATTTAATCTCTAGAATTTTCCCTCCCCAACCCCTGGCTGAAATTCCCTGTAACTCGAATTCTACACGCACTAGACCATCTTAAATCACTGTTTGCATTTGCATTTTTTCAAGTTTGTTTGCAGGAACTTCATTTTTTTTCAGTCGGAGCAAGCTCAGTTCGTCTCAGACGATCTCGTACAATCTTGGACGATCACGCCACAATTCAAGACGATTCTTCATTTTGTAGACGATTTCGACTGCAGCCAACGTTGGGGGCAATCCGTGCCCTGAGTTTGCATTCTATGTCCATTATCTACTATTTTTGCTTTGCATTAGTTAAGCTTATTACTGCTTTGCATCTTGGAGTTCACCTCATGTAGCCTAGATGCATAATAAAGTCAAATTTAATCATTAAAACAATGCATTTTACTTAATATGTTATCTAAAGTTGTCATTCTAACATTCATACTTTCATTTCTATCATTTTCCCTTGCTTTTGCAATTGTATTTTTTGTTCTTGGTATCCATTTCTGTAGTTGCAGGTCTTTGACGAAATAGTCAGACGATTTTGTCAAATTAGAGACAATCTTGTAAAATTAGAGACGATATCGTCAGATTAGAGACGATCCTGTCAGATTAGAGATGATCTTTTCAGATCAGTAGATCAGGGATGATCCTGTCAGATCAGAGACGATCCTGTCAAATTCCAGACGATCTGGACTGCTTCAAAAATTAGAATCTCCATCAAACATCCGAAATCAGGTATGGCTTTTCTCATCTAGCATATTTTCTATGTTTTATGTTTAATTTTGTTTTCTGTATTCATTTAATCTGCATCTTCATATAGCATAGCTTAGATGCATTTTGGCCAAACCTAGGATATGAATGCTTAAAGTTAAAAACGAACACATTAAAACACATTCCAAACCTAGGCGTGGAAACTGCCATTAAATGTTTCCTGGTGAACCCACCATCCGTCGAAAAATCATCAAAATACACCTCCCTTGAGAGGTGTGACCTTCGCAAAGTCCTCTCGGTCCGGGGTATCGTGACATCCTTTTCCCATCCTCCTTTCGGGCGTGGATCCTATAGCCTGAAGGTAGGGATGCGAAAAATTTGGAGCGACACACTTACTAATACTCATATTCCCTTTAAGTTGGTTGCCCTTAGAATATTTAATCTTCAATATTTTCATCACTTGATCCCATATTTGGTGGGATTTTTGGGGGTGATTAAGGAGTTGATGGACTGATTCAACTAAGTTGGCTATGGTATTTTTCCAAATATAATGAATATCCTTCCTATCTTGATTAAAAATTCAATTGTTCCTTTCATTCCAAATATTCCAAAGTATAATGGTAGAACCCATCCAAACTAACTGCCTAATAAAATGATCAACACCCTCTTGATTAGGCCAATCCCTCCAAAGTTGTTCAAAAGTAAAAAAATTGGACCACTTTAAACCAAGTAAAGTGGCCATTCTCCTCCATAGCTCAGAGGCTAAAGTACACTCAATAAAAATATGGTTGAGATTTTCTACATCCTCTTCACACATTTCACATCTAAAAGGGCAATGAAAACCATGCTTCATAAGTTGCTCACCAGTAAGCACCCTACGATGCAATAAAATCCAATTAAAGAACCTCACCTTAGGTCAGAGCTTTTGAGCCCACAATCAAGAAAATATGTCAGAAGAATGGTTGGGATTATTATGGCATAAGGTCAAATAACCTTGAGCAACTGAATACTCACCCTTAGTAGTGTTTTTCCATCCAAAATAATCTTTTTCATGGGACCAAGAGAGGGATCTCATATGAAGGATGCCTTGGATATCTTGTATTTGCCTTTCTCGAATTTAAATAGGCCAGTCCTCAATAGGGATCCAATATCTACCAACCTTTGAATTACCAGTATGATATCGATAGTAATTAGCCACCTTTATCCAGTTAGCTCGATGAATCTCCTCCATCCAAGGCCTCTAATCGAGAAACTGAGTTATCAAAGACTTGTCACAATCCCAATAATCTATCCAAAAATTTGTCAGATGACCATTATGAATGATCAAAAATAATTTTTTCTTTATCAAATCCTCACCAGTCTTAAGAACTACTAAAATTGGAGAACCTTTGGTAGGAATTTGATAGCGAACAAGGTCTTCAAGAATTTTGTTCTCAGCATATTTAGCATGGAGATTATTGGCCCAAAGAGCATTGGGGTTATGCAAAATCCTCCAATATAATTTAGCAGCTAAAGATTTGTTGTTACTAATAGAATACTGGAATCCTAACCCCCCTTCACTCTTAAGAAGACATTAAGTGTCCCAATTCATCAAGGCCCATTTTCTTTTCTCCTTAGTACCACTCCAAAGGAAACGATGACTGATTTGATCCAATTCTCGAAGAATAGCCTTTGGGATATTCAAAATGGAAGAAACATAAATAGGAATAGCTTGAAGGACTGATTTTACCAAGGTGATTCTACCCCTAGAAGAAAGCCACCTGTTGGTCCACTTTCTAATTTTCTTCTTGACTTTGTCCAACAACCAATTCTAATCTTTATTTTTCTGCCTGTGAATATTTATAGGAATACCTAAATAAGTGATTGGAAGGGAGGTCTTCTTATATCTTAATTTATCCAAGACCATGGATTCCTATCTAGCAGAGTAGTTAAAGAAAATAACTTTAGATTTTTCTTCATTGATCAACTGCCCAGTAGCCTTATAAAAATAGCTAATGATTTGCTTAATATTAGAAGCTTCCTTAACTGTAGCTTTACCTAAAAGAGTAGAGTCATCCAAAAATTGAAGATGAGAGATAGGTCTATCTCCATGATCAATTGTAACTCCCTCAAGGGTTTTTTTTTCTCTCTTTTTGATTATAGTCCTACCCAAGCATTCAGCAAGAATGATGAATAAATAAGGGGATAGTGGGTCACCTTGCTTAATACCTCTAGAAGCTAGGAATTACTGAGAAATCCTACCATTGATAAGAACTAAGTAGGAAACTGAAGAGATACATCCCATAATCCAATCCATACAATCCTTAGAGAATCCAAATTGCCTCAAAACTTTGATAAGGAAGTGCCAATCCACTCTATCATAAGCTTTGGATAAGTCTAATCGAATGAACATAGAAGGAGATTTTTACATATCCATGGAATGGATGGCTTCCTGAGCAAGAACTATCTCATATACTATTTGACGCCCTTAAACATAACCCCCTTGCTTTGGGAAAATACTCTTATGCAAAATAGGCTTCAACATTTCTGCCATTATTTTAGTAATGATTTTGAGAAGAACATTGCATAAAGCAATAGGTCTAAAAGTTGAGATATGATCAACCTCTTGAGATTTTGGAACAATAGTAATATAAGTTTTATTGATAACCTTTAAAATTTCTTTGGCTTTCCTAGATTCTTCCACCATCTCTAATAAATCAACATGAAGGATATCCCAGAATGCTTGATAGAACTCAATGGTAAAACCATCAGGGCCTAGGGTTTTCCCTTTTTGCATTTTAAAAAATACTTTTTGAAGCTCATTGATAGTAACAGGAGCAATCAAAATAGATTTCTCCTTCGAAGTGATAAGAGAAGGGATTGCTTGAAGAACATTTTGTTGTGAATCCGAGTCAAGAGGAGTAGCAGCAAAAATATTGGAAAAGTAATCAACAACAATAGAGTTCATAAAAAACATCTCCAAAATATGATTTTAAGGAAGAAATAAAGTTGTGATATTTTTGAGGTAGAAGATATTTGTGGAAGAAATTTGTGTTTCGATCTCCTTATTTGAGCCATTGAATTCTAGATTTTTGCTTCCATAAGATTTCTTATCTTTTTTCCCATTCCTCTAACTGAGTTGTGAGTTTAATTTCATCTGCACTTCTCTTATCTGTGAGGCCATATAAACAGATTTTCTTATTCAAATTTTCAATATGAACAATAACTTCATATTTTTTTTTTATGAACATAAAATTCTAGGTATAAAAATGATATCAACCAATCAAATTAGGCTAACTGGTTAACTCCTTTATATTTTTCTACACATAGTCAACAACAAACATGGCAACCAATAGAATACACATGGCATAAAAAATAGACACATAATAGAATTTGGTTTCTCTATACTCTATCCATTGACCTTAATAGTTAACATTATAATGGAATCCACTTGCATAGAACAACGAGACTTGGTAATAGCTATACGTATACGTTCAAAAAGTAGTATGCATACTATTTTTAAACTCCCCATTAATATGTATGTATTTGAACGTATACATACTACTTTTCGTTTAGTTTTATTAGGCATCCATCATGTATATGTATTAAGTTTATAGCTACTAGATTGAACTTTTTAAGGTAGTTTAAAAGTTTTATATGTTGTATGATTTCCAAAGAAAGAAAAAAGAGGTTTAATAACTTTGGAAGCTTCCATTCCAAAGAAGTTATTAATAGACTTTCATTTATGTAAAATAACATCGAGCTTGTTATTAAAATAATTTGACAATTTTTGCTACACAAGTAAGATATGATGACACGTTTTTGCTACATAGATAAGAGAGGATGGCATAGTACGTTGTGTTTAAGAAAATGTTTGCAAAGGAAATATTGTTATAAATATAGATGAATCACTAGTAATTTTGGATTATTTCTAAAATTTTAGAAGGGTCCCTATTTATAAGTTTTTATTATTTTATTTCTAGGTATAGTTTCATTATGTCAAAAATTATTCTTTCTTTTTTTCAAATTTTACAAGGTAAAATATTGCTTACAACATTCGAAAAATAGGTAGTAAAAACTTATGACATGAGTTGCATGCTCAGTTTTTAGGGGTCACATTGCATTGATCAAATTAGAGCATCTATAGAGATGGTTAATGAGGCATTGTCATGTTATAGGTTCAAGCCTCATCATGGCATATGAAGAGCTACATAAGGATAATTTTGTGTCATTAATGAGAGTGCACTCCTCATTTGTATATGTGTTGAGGATGTTATGGATAGGGGACAAGACCTTAGTCCTTAGGACCTAGGAGGTTCAAGGTTCAAAACCCATGCCTATATTTTTGTTGAAAGGTATAATGCCATCATACCAATTAACATGGTGTATACGAATATCACACTCAGTCAAATGATGGCATCATGACTAGTGAGATGGCACATGATGATGTCACACCTAGTGACATGGGGTATGATGGCGTAATACTTGATGATAATATAACACTTGATGACATGACATGTGTTGACATGGCACATGATTATGTGGCATGCAATAATATGACGTGGTGATGTGGTAGTAGTTAATGTAGTAAAAGAAATAAGGTCATTTTTTTTAATTTGTGGAAAACATCCCAAAAGGCATGCCACTTTCGAGTAAGACCCAAGGAGGTAGGGGTATCCATTCTACCAAAAACACCCAGGAATCAGACCTGGCCTACAACCTTTGACATACTCAAGGAGCAAACAAAGACACATAACCAATTTAAAAATAAATAAATAAATAAGTAAATAACAACAAAATTAATAATAAATAAATAAAATAAATGCTCCTTGAGTGTGTCAAAATCAAAAACACAACCAAACATGTACAATAAGATAAAAGAAACCACAACATGAACCACATATAAAAACACAATAACCACATAACATAACACAAACAAGACAAAAACAACGGAACACTTAAAAGACATAACCCAAAAAACATGAAAAATAAACACAACCAAAATCTAAAAATTAAAAAAAATAAAATAAAAATCAACCAACAACAAACAATTAAAAAAAACAAAAAACATAGAAAAAACTCACACATAAAAACATGAATTAACACAAACAAAGAGAAACCCAAGAACAAGAACGAAGAAAACACAAGAACAATAACAAAAAACATTAAAAAAAAACAAAAAACAACAAAAACACAAGAACAACAAAAAACAACACAAAGAACACAAAAACAAAACAAAACAAAAGAACCCACCCACCTTAAAAAACTAAAAAGAGAAAAGAATTGAACATAACAATGACCTATCTATACTAGAAGACTATTAAGGCAAGAATCAACAAAGGAAACAAAATAAATAATAGAAAGAGCTAGGGAACTAAAAAAACTGAATGAACCATAAAGAAGCAGAAAAAAAACAAGAAGAAACTAGGTACCTTCAGGACTGGAGCCATCCAAAGAAATGATAGAAAGAAGATCTTCCCTAATTTGAGAAGCCCACCATCTAGGAGGGTGGCCATAACAAGTAATATCACCTTTATCCAAAGCCCAATTACCTAAAGCATCAACACTCTTGTTTTGATCTCTGACCAAATGATTGTAATCAACTTTCAAAATTCCATCTGGATTAATTGAATCTTCTCAATAATTCTTTTTATTCTCCAATCCACATTATGATTCTTAGAAGGAGTCTTCAAGAGATTAATCATAAGTTGAGATTCAGACTCAACTAACACCTTTTCACATCCAACCTTAGTAGCCTCATGAAGATCTCTGAGGATACCATACTCCTAAGTAAGGTTATTGGAAAGAATACCCAAATTCTCAATAAAAGTAAAAACCAGGGAGCCATCTGAAATTTTACCAATTCCTCCCACATTGGCTTTTCTAGGGTTCCCTCTAGAGGCTCCATTAGTATTGAATTTTCCAAAATCCTTAGGAGGTTGCCAATTTCTTGTCCTATCCATCTTACTAATACTCACATTCCCTTTAAGTTGGTTGCCCTTAGAAGATTTAATCTTCAATATTTGCATCACTTGATCCCATATTTGGTGGGAGTTTTGGGGGTGATTAAGGAGTGTATGGACTGATTCAACTAAGTTGGCTATGGTATTTTGCCAAATGTAGTGAATATCCTTCTTATATTGATTAAAAATTCAATTGTTCCTTTCATTCCAAATATTCCAAAGAAGAATGGTAGAACCCATCCAAACTAACTGCCTAATAAGATTATCAACACCCTCTTGATTAGGCCAATCCCTCCAAAGTTGTTCAAAAGTAAAAAAATTGGACAACTATAATCCAAGTAAAGTGGCCATTCTCCTCCATAGCTCAGAGGCTAAAGTACACTCAATAAAAATATGGTTGAGAGTTTTTACATTCTCTTCACACATTTCACATCTAAAAGTGACACGAAAACCATGTTTCATAAGTTGCTCACTAGTAAGCACCTTACGATGCAATAAAAGCCAATTAAAGAACCTCACCTTAGGCCAGAGATTTTGAGCCCATAATCAAGAAAATATGTCAGAATAATGGTTGGGATTATTATGGCATAAGGTCAAATAACCTTGAGCAACTGAATACTCACCCTTAGTAGTGTTGTTCCATCCAAAACAATCTTTTTCATGGGACAAAGAGAGGGATATCATATGAAGGATGCCTTGGATATCTTGTCTTTGCCTTTATCAAATTTGAATAGGCCAGTCCTCAATAGGGATCCAATATCTACCAACCTTTGAATTACCAATATGATACCAATAGTAATTAGCCACCTTTATCCAGTTAGATTGGTGAAGCTCCTCCATCCAAGGCCTCCAATCGGGAAACTGAGTTATCAAAGACTTGTGACTATCCCAAGAATCTGTCCAAAATTTTCCTGATGACCATTATGAATGAACGAAAATAATTTTTTATTTATCAAATCTTCACCAGTCTTAAGAACTGCTAAAATGGGAGAACCTTTGGTAGGAATTTGTTAGCAAACAAGGTATTCAAGACTTTTGTTCTCAGCATATTTAGCACAGAGATTATTGGTCCAAAGAGCATTGGGGTTATGCAAATGAAGAACACAAGCTTATACTGAGAGGGGGGTGAAAAGTATAAGACCTCTTTTTACTTTTTCCTTTATACTTCAAAACAGTAAAGCAATATACCCAAAGCAATATCAAAGCAATGCACAATATCATCCACAAAGTGACACCAATTTTAACGTGGTTCACCCAGAATGGTTGGGCTACGTCCACAAAACTTTTCTCTAAAAGTTATCTCAAAGTTCTTTGGGAATCCTTCCCAATTACAATATTTATGAGCCTCGGCCCAAAGGAGATACCTTCCCCCAATCTAAATTTATGAGCCTCTTCTCAAAGGAGATACCTTCCCCCAATCTAAATTTATGAGCCTCTGCTCAAAGGAGATACCTTCCCCCAATCTGAATTTATGAGCCTTTGATCAAAGGAGATACCTTCCCCTCTGCTCTGGAAATGATCCCTCAGAAGATCAACTGCCTCTACCTCTTGCCAGCATGTGGAAATCCTTTCCATCGAAGACCTCCTGTCCTCAATGCTTAGCCTAAGAGACCTCTGCCTTCTATGATCACATCCATAGTAGCTCAGCAACCTGTACCAAACACAGTCAGTCGGTCTAGTACAAGTCTTCCTCTATTTGTCAGATCTATCCAACTCTTGAACAAATCAATCCTTTGCATACAAGCCTTCTCAAAGACTTGCCAACTGTCCTCAGGTTCTTCTCATAGAACCAATGCACCTCTGTCCTCAAGTTATCTGATAGAACTATAACACTCATCTCACAAGTCCTCTTCTAGGACCTATCCAAATCTTCTCACAAGTCCCCACTAGAACCTTTCCAAAACTGCTCACAAGTCCCCATCGAAACCTGTCCAAAAATTGCTCAAAATTCCCCACTGAAACCTGTCCAAAAACTCCTCACAAGTCCCCACTGGAACCTGTCCAAAAACTCAGCAAGCTCACCAAGAAAAACTTTCTTAGTAGGAAATCACAAAGTGAATTGTTAGAGACCCAATGTGATTTGTCAAACTCATAGAAGCATAAAGAGAATTTTTAGAGACTCAATATGTTCTATACTCAAATCCCAATCTCAAAACTCAACTCAAATCAACTCAGCTCAATCTCAATCTCAAATCTGAAAACTCAACTCAATATCTGAAATGGATAGGATAGAATGTTTTCTTTCAAGAACATGAAACCCCAACAATTGCCAACTATGCAAAGAATCACATAAAAATGATACTCATGTTCTTTTCATCATCAATTAGGGTTTCAACAACAATGCTCATCAAACAAGGTTTAGTCAACCAACACCACTCAACTCAACATCAACCTTGAAGCATTCAACCAATCATCACAAGAAAAAGGAAACAAGTAGAAATCCTTTTCCCTCCAAAGATATTTGAACAAAATAGACACCAACACAATATCACCAAATGCAAAGAATAACTTGCTCAAATCAACTCAATGGAGTAAGCCCAATATCATGAATCAAGTAAAAGCAATAACTTGATCAAACAACCTCTATGGAAGCAACTCAACCATCAAACTCAAAACAACCAACCAAGGGTTCCACCAACTCAATGCAAGTAGCTAGACTCACAAATATAAACCCTAGTGCACAAAACTTCCACTATCTCAAACTAGAAATTATGCATTCACCAAAAACTCTCCTTAAGGATAACAATGCATAAGTAGTCTTCAACAAACCAAAAAATATGATTTACACCCAACCAAAGGAAACCTAGTTGAAAACATTTTCACTCCAACCTTATTTCAAAAAAACATACACCAATCATACTCATAAGGAAAATGTGCCCATACCTTTTTGGAGTAGAAGAAAATTGAGCCTTAAAGCTATCACCACACACAACCCTCAAACTTCCAACAAAGTTAGGGTTAGAACCAAGATAAATGAGCATATATAAAAACTTTCCTTAATGCATCTTTTTGGCTCCTCTTATTTAAAAACAACCATCAAAGAAGCCAAAAAAACAACCAAAACTTACACCTTATATCTCCATTTTTAAATTTAGCATAGCAAAATACTAATCTCAAAAATACAACCAAAGAAATATCCCCTTATTTCTCCTATGTATTTTAAACAATACTAAACAATGACAAAAATCATATCAAGAAAATAATCACACCTTATATTGGCTGCCCTTGAAGAATCCAAAATTTACGGCACAAAACATGTTTTAATAAAAACGTGACTAATCCATGCACAGCTCCCTCCGCGGGGATCGAAACATAGACCTCTGCCTACGCAAGGCCCAAACGCAACCTTCGCTGCCACTAGCCCACAAGGGGCTTACGAATTCCAATACGGACTTCCACATAAACGGTCAAGCTTTCCGAAAGCTTTTCAAACCACGAGCTCTCCTCCTTCGCAGTGTAAACAGAACATTCAATCACAGCCAAACCAATTAATTGCCTTCAATTTTCCAAGAGGTTTTAACCTTAGGAACCTTCTCATATTTATAGTCCATACGTGGACTTTAGAACACGTCGGCTGCAAAGAAAAGTAATTTCGAATTTAATCAAAATTTGCTTTCTAAAGGGTTTAAAAACCCTTAAAGTATTTTTAATAAATTAAAAATAATTTCTCCCTTAATTAATTAAATAATTAATTAATTAAAACCTTGAAGGGTTTTAAATAATAATTAAATAAATAATAAAGAACCTCCATTGGTTTTAATAAAAACCATTGCCAATGGAATCTCTCTGTATTCTCTTAAAAATATTCTCTTGGAATATTCCACCTTTGAAGCCAACACATCCTCTTAACATTAATGCCATTTCCTTTTGACATCAATGACAACTCATAGACACGAAGCTAGGATCTCAAACCCAAAATTGCCAACAATCTCCCCCTTTGTCATTGATGGCAAACCATGCTTCTCAACAACACGAAAACTCAACATAAATAGCTCCCCCTGTCTTGAGGCTCTCCCCCTTACTCATATCTCTCCCCCTTTGTCATCAATGGCAAAGGGTCACCTTTGGGGCTTGGGACTAAGAATGAGCCTCTTAGCTTAGTCCCTCCCCCACCTCCTATTGAGGTGTTTAATTTCGGGGTGGGAGTAAAACTCCCAATAGGAACTGATCATCATCAGTGTCTATAGCTGCCTTACCATGTCTTCTCTTGTTCTCCTTGTCCATATTCTTGTTCTTGTTCCTGTCACTGTTCCTATTCTTGTTATCATTCTTGTTCTTATCCATGCCTTGATCCTTGGACCTGTTCATACCATTGTTCCTGTTCCTGTACCTTGGAAGTTCAGCTCTACACTATCTAGTTGTGTGACCTTCATTGTTGCACTTATAACAAGTAACAATGTTATTTCTTTTAGGCATACCTGTTCTTTGAATCCACCTATTCTGACTAACCCTATTCCTATTATTAGCCTTGCAAAAAATTTCCTTGTGCCCAAAATGTTTACAAGAGTAGCAATACCGTTGAAAGAAATTACCACCTCTGAAACTGTCATTTACCTTCCTTACTTGAGTCATGCAATGTGAAGCCATGTGACCAAACCTGTGACAAGCAAAACATCTGCCATTAAACTTTCCTGTAAATGACCTTCAAGGTCCTGTAAACTTTCTCCCCTTTTTCTATTTCCTATTTTTTGTTTCTATGCATCTATCACTCAAGGCCTCTTTCTCTGAAATACTCTCCTCATCAGAACTCTCTTCTTTTTGCAATCTCTTACTAGATTCCCCAACCTGTTCCTTGTTTTTCTTACCAAAACCAAGACCTGTTTTATCTGTTGCCCTTCTTTGATCTTTGATGATGGACTTTACCTTTTTGGAGCTATCTTGAAACCTGTAAATCTTATCCTTGTACTCTTTAGTTTCCTCTTTCAAAGAAGCCATTTTTTGTTCTAACTCATTATACTCAAGAACCTTAGACTCTAACTCATCCTTGAGTTCTTGTGTCTTAGCTATAGAGAAGTTAAGACTTTCTATAAGATCATCTCTCTCCATACAACATTCATCTAACTTATCCTTGAGTCTAGCATTCTTCTTTCTTTCCTTTTCAAAAACACTAAGACCACTAATAAGTTCACTTTCAAGATCCTTTATTTGTTTGCTTTTTGAAGCATCAAAGCCTTTTTTAGATTTCTTACCACTAGAGGTGCTACCCTTTTCAAATACCATACATGCATCTTCCTTATAGTTTTCTGAAGCATCCTCATACATACTAGAAACCAAATCATTATTTGTGCAATCATCCTCAAGGTGGCCAAAATTTCCACATCTAATACATTTCATGATAATGAATCTATGTTTCGGTTCTTCCTCTTTTTTTGATATGAACAACATCTCATTTTCATTATCACTTGAAGAACTTTCACTATCACTACTAGAACACTTACTTGCTTTGTCTAGGTAGAAACTCTTCTCGTGCTTGTGAGAATACCTCTTTCCTTGATTGTTGTGCTCATCTTTATTTTTCCTGTGATGCTTGTGCTTTTCAGAATCCTTGCTCTTAGAATCCTGTTTATCTTCATCACTTTCATTCTTGGGAACAGTACAGTCAGTAGCATAATGACCAAACTTTCCACAATTGAAACATCTTATATTTTCCATACTTTTGTGCTTTCTAGAGAAATTGCATTTTTTTCTGTAATATGCCTCTTCATCACTAGAAGACTCATCACGAATAGGTGTTGCATTGCCACTTGAATAATCCATTGTGTTCTTTACTAGCTTTTCCTTCAAGCTGTTAAATTTTTCGAAGGCACCCGCTTCTGATACCAATTGAAGAACATAAGCTTATACTGAGAGGGGGGTGAATAGTATAAGACCTCTTTTTACTTTTTCCTTTATACTTCAAAATAGTAAATCAATATACCCAAAGTAATATCAAAGCAATGCACAATATCATCCACAAAGTGACACCAATTTTAATGTGGTTCACCCAGAATGGCTGGGCTACGTCCACAAAACTTTTCTCTAAAAGTTATATCAAAGTTCTTTGGGAATCCTTCCCAATTACAATATTTATGAGCCTCGGCCCAAAGGAGATACCTTCCCCCAATCTAAATTTATGAACCTCTACTCAAAGGAGATACCTTCCCCCAATCTAAATTTATGAGCCTCTGCTCAAAGGAGATACCTTCCCCCAATCTAAATTTATGAGCCTCTGCTCAAAGGAGATACCTTCCCCTCTACTCTGGAAATGATCCCTCAGAAGATCAACTGCCTCTACCTCTTTCCAGCATATGGAAATGCTTTCCACAAAAGACCTCTTATCCTCAATGTTTAGCCTAAGAGACCTCTGCCTTCTATGATCACGTCCACAGCAACTCAGCAACCTATACCAAACACAGTCAGTCGGTCTAGTACAAGTCTTCCTTTGTCTGTCAGATCTGTACAACTCTTGAACAAATCAATGCTCTGCATACAAGCCTTTTCAAAGACTTGCCAACTATTCTCAGGTTCTTCTCATAGAACCAATGCACCTCTATCCTCAAGTTCTCTGATAGAAGTATCAAACTCAGCTCACAAGTCCTCTGCTAGGACTTGTCCAAATCTGCTCACAAGTCCCCACCGGAACCTATCCAAAACTTCTCACAAGTCCCCATCGAAACCTGTCCAAAAATTGTTCACAAGTCCCCACTGGAACCTGTCCAAAAACTCCTCACAAGTCCCCACTAGAACCTGTCCAAAAACTCAGCAAGCTCACCAAGAAAAACTTTCTTAGTAGGAAATCACAAAGTGAATTGTTAGAGACCCAATGTGATTTTTCAAACTCATAGAAGCATAAAGAGAATTGTTAGAGACTAAATATGTTCTATACTCAAATCCCAATCTCAAAACTCAACTCAACTCAATCTCAATCTCAAATCTGAAAACTCAACTCAATATTTGAAATGGATAGGATAGAATGTTTTCTTTCAATAACATGAAACCCCAACAATTTCCAACTATGCAAAGAATCACATAACAACGATACTCATGTTATTTTCATCATCAATTAGGGTTTCAACAACAATGCTCATCAAACAAGGTTTATTCAACCAACACCACTCAACTCAACATCAACCTTGAAGCATTCAACCAATCATCACAAGAAAAAGGAAACAAGTAGAAATCCTTTTCCCTCCAAAGATATTTGAACAAAATAGCCACCAACACAATATCACCAAATGCAAAGAATAACTTGCTCAAATCAACTCAATGGAGTAATCCCAATATCATGAATCAAGTAAAAACAATAACTTGATCAAACAACCTCTATGGAAGCAACTCAACCATCAAACTCAAAACAGCCAACCAAGGGTTCCACCAACTCAATGCAAGTAGCTAGACTCACAAATATAAACCCTAGTGCACAAAGCTTCCACTATCTAAAAACCAAAAATTATGCATTCACCAAAAAATCTCCTTAAGGATAACAATGCATAAGTAGTCTTCAACAAACCAGAAAATAGGATTTACACCCAACCAAAGGAAACCTAGTTGAAAACCTTTTCACTCCAACCTTATTTCAGAAAAACATACACCAATCATACTCATAAGGAAAATGTGCCCATACCTTTTTGGAGTAGAAGAAAATTGAGCCTTAAAGCTGTCACCACACACAACCCTCAAACTTCCAACCAAGTTAGGGTTAGAACCAAGATAAATGAGCATATATAAAAACTTTCCTTAATACACCTTTTTGGATCCTCTTCTTTAAAAACAACCACCAAAGAAGCCAAAAACACAACCAAAACTTACACCTTATATCTCCATTTTTAAATTTAGCATAGCAAAAGACTAATCTAAAAAATACAACCAAAGAAATATCCCCTTAATTATCCTATGTCTTTTAAACAATACTAAACAATGCCAAAAATCATATCAAGAAAATAATCACACATTATATTGGCTGCTCTTGAAGAATCCAAAATTTACGGCACAAAACACGTTTTAATAAAAACGTGACTAATCCATGCACAGCTCCCTCCGCGAGGATCGAAACACAGACCTCCGCCTACGCAAGGCCCAAATGCAGCCTTCGCTGCCACTAGCCCACAAGGGGCTTACAAAGTCCAAGACGGACTTCCTTCCACATAAACGGTCAAGCTTTCTGAAAGCTTTTCAAACCACGAGCTCTCCTCTTTCGCAACTTAAACAGAACATTCGATCGCAGCCAAACCAATTAATTGCCTTCGATTTTCCAAGAGGGTTTAACATTAGGAACCTTCTCATATTTATAGTCCATACGTGGACTTTAGAACACGTCGGTTGTAAAGAAAAGTAATTTCGAATTTAATCAAAATTTGCTTTCTAAAGGGTTTAAAAACCCTTAAAGTATTTTTAATAAATTAAAAATAATTTCTCCCTTAATTAATTAATTAAAACCTTGAAGAGTTTTAAATAATAATTAAATAAATAATAAAGAGAACCTCCATTGGTTTTAATAAAAACCATTGCCAATGGAATCTCTCCGGATTCTCTTAAAAATATTCCCTTGGAATCTTCCACCTTTGAAGCCAACACATCCTCTTAACATTAATGTCATTTCCTTTTGACATCAATGACAACTCATAGACATGAAGCTAGGATCTCAAACCCAAAATTGCCAACAACAAAATCCTCAAATATAATTTAGCAGCTAAAGCTTTGTTGTTACTAATAGAAGACTAGAATCCTAACCCCCCTTCACTCTTAAGAAGACATAAAGTATCCCATTTCACCAAGGCCCATTTTCTTTTCTCCTTAGTACCACTCCAAAGGAAATGATGACTGATTTGATCCAATTCTCAAAGAACAGCCTTTGGGATATTCAAAATGAAAGAAACATAAATATGAATAGCTTGAAGGACTAATTTTACCAAGGTGATTCTACCCCTAGAAGAAAGCCACCTGTTGGTCCACTTTCCAATTTTCTTCTTGACTTTGTCCAACAACCAATTCCAATCTTTATTTTTTTGCCTTTGAATATTTATGGGAATACCTAAATAAGTGATTGGAAGGGAGGTCTTCTTATATATTAATTTATACAAGACCATGGATTCCTATCTAGGAGAGCAGTGAAAGAAAATAACTTTAGATTTGTCTTCATTGATCAACTGCCCAGAAGACTTAGAAAAATAGCTAATGATTTGCTTAATATTAGAAGCTTCCTTAACTGTAGCTTTACCTAAAATAGTAGAGGCATCTACAAATTGAAGATGAGAGATAGGTATAGCTCCATGAGCAATTGTAACTCCCTCAAGGGTTTTGTTTTCTCTCTTTTTTATTATAGTCCTACCCAAGCATTCAAAAAGAATGATGAATAAATAAGGGGATAGCAGGTCACCTTGCCTAATACCTCTAGAAGCTAGGAATGACTAAGAAGGCCTACCATTGATAAGAACTAAGTAGGAAACTGAAGAGATACATCCCATAATACAATCCATCCAATCCTTAGAGAAACCAAATTGCCTCAAAACTTTGATAAGGAAGTGCCAATCCACTCTATCATAAGCTTTGGATAAGTCTAACCGAATGAACATAGAAGGAGATTTTTGCATATCCATGGAATGGATGGCTTCCTGAGCAAGAACTATCTCATCTACTATTTTACGTCCTTCCACATAACCTCCTTGCTCTGGGAAAATACTCTTATGCAAAATAGGCTCCAACCTTTCTGCCATGATTTTAGTAATGATTTTGAGAAGAACATTACATAAAGAAATAGGTCTAAAAGCTGAGATATGATCAACCTCTTGAGCTTTTGGAAAAAGATTAATATAAGTTTTATTGATAACCTTCAAAATTTCTTTGGCTTTCCTGGCATCTTCCACCAGCTCTAATAAATCAACATGAAGGATATCCCAGAACGCTTGATAGAACTCAATGGGAAAACCATCAAGACCTAGCGTTTTCCCTTTTTGCATTTTAAAAATTACTTTTTGAAGCTCATTGATAGTAACAGGAGCATTCAAAATAGAGTTCTCCTTAGAAGTGATAAGATAAGAGATTGCTTGAAGAACATTTTTTTGTGAAGTTGAGTCAAGAGGAGTAGCAACAAAAATATTGGAAAAGTAATCAACAACAATAGAGTTCATAAAAACATCTCCAAAATCTGATTTTAAGGAAGAAATAAAGTTGTGAGATTTTCGAGGTAGAATATATTTGTGGAAGAAATTTGTGTTTCGATCTCCTTCTTTGAGCCATTGAATTCTAGATTTTTGCTTCCATAAGATTTCTTCTCTTTTTTCCCATTCCTCTAACTAAGTTGTGAGTTTAATTTCATCTGCACTTCTCTTCTCTGTGAGGCCATCTAAACGGATTTTCTTATTCAAATTTTCAAGATGAACAATAACTTCATATTTTTTTTTTATGAACATAAAATTTTAGGTATAAAAATGAGATCAACCAATCAAATTAGGCTAACTAGTTAACTCCTCTATATTTTTCTACACATAGTCAACAACAAACATGGTAAGCAATAGAATACCCATGACATAAACAATAGACACATAATAGAATTTGGTTTCTCTATACTCTATCCATTGACCTTAATAGTTAACATTATAATGGAATCCACTTGCATAGAACAATGAGACTTGGTAATAGAAGATTTGTTGTTATCTTATTTAGTAAATTCTTAGTTGGTACCCTATCAACTAAATAGTTAATGACATATGGTAGTCTCCTATTAGTCGAAGGTACAATTTTTTTCTTGAAAAGTTATAGTGGCATTTTGTGCGATTTTAGGGATAAATTTTGCTGTAACTTATGCATATGAAAGCATCTTGAACTTATTTTTTGAAATTGTATGGTTTTTCAACCTCTTTTCATTGGTAATATTGTTTTTGGTCAAAATTATGTATAGGAGCATTGGAATATGTAGTGATTAAACTTCACCTAAGGTTGTAATCAACTTTTATATTGTATTATATAATCCCTTTGGACACTTGTAAACCTTGAGAAATATATTTTTGTATTATTTTATTATTTTAAACTTTATGGTCTCTTACTTAACCTTGATCTAAAGGTATATTGTATTTGAGTATTAATACCCCATCATATCAATAATTTTATTATTGGATGGAGTGCATTCTATTTTCTATAGTGAGATTATTTGGTGTCCATGAACACTTCCATATATTATGTGTATTTTTTTCAATAACATTGGGTAATGCATTGATTCTATTTATTTTAGAAAATCATAGTGAAATCCAATAAGGTATTAGAGCACGTATGAATATTTGTTATTTGATTATATGTTATAAATAAATTGACTTCTATAGCATATCCTAAGGGAAATAATGTTTAAAAAAGCTAAGATATTTTTGTAAGATGATGATAAAACTTGAAGAAGGATTTTTTGATAAAATTCTTAGGTGGAATTAGATCAAGAGGATCTCACTAGGTTCATCATATTTGCTATATAAAAAATATTCAATCATAGGTTACTTTATTTCTCTCATTGGCACTCAATTCTACTTATTATTTTTTGATTTCTAACTAGATGGATACCCTAGTTTTAGAATTGATATTTTCAGCATTGTTTTTAAACTTTATTTCTCTTTTATGGGTTTTTCCAAAACAATCATTTTCCTTTTTCAATTTTTTGTGTTCAATTGCATCATAGGTGAAAGGATAAATTGCTTAAACATAATTAAGAAGAAAATAAGAGCCTAAATTTTTTTATATAGATACCTAGAGTTAAATAAGTCATGAATATTCATGACAAAGACCTCTAAGCCACTTGATAAGGTTGCTAAAATGGTTTGATAACTTTTTGATGCATAGGCATGAGAGGATATCTTGATTGGTTATGGTTGAAAAATATATTATGCATTCCAAACTATGATACATTTTTACAAAGTTTTTAGAGGTCTCCAATTCAACACTTTGTCTTATTATACTTTCAAGTATCTTGTTGTTATAAAATATTATATTTTTCCTCCTAAAACTCAAAATTTAAACTGTTTAAGATATAGTATTCCAAGGAATTTTTATGGAATATTACGTAGCATGAAATGTCCAAAAATGTGGTGCTCACTCATGCATCATGATAATGTATGCCTACATCATATGCATGACACACAGGGAAGGCACTTGGGTGTAATGGTTTTAGTAAATGTATGTTTTTCCTTATTAATGCCAAGGGGTACCATGGGGCTAATGGATAATCGAGCCCGTTCTAAGATATTGCATAATAGAGGTCTACAATTTGAACCTCTTCCACCCTTTCTTTTGATCAAATTGGATGATATTAGCATGACACATGATGATGAAGTGGCACCTAATGACATCACCTCTTTTCTACTTACATATGATAACATGTAACTAACATGGTACCTTATGATGTTGCACCTAATGACATGGTAGATGGTGATGTGGTCCACGTAACTAACGTGGTAGTCCATGCAACTGACATAGTAGTCTATATAGTTGATGTGGTAATATATATAATGGTTTATGTGTTGGTGGTTGATGTGATAGATATGTAGACACTTGGCATCTATGAATATGGGTTTAAATAATTTGATTCTACAAATTCATTGAACTTAATGACCACACAAATGTATAGTTAATAGCATACTTGGAAAATTAAAACTTTTAGAATGAATTAGAACATGATAAGTTGTGTAGAATGGTTCATATACTATAGAGTAAATTAGGATGCAATAAGTGATGTAGTTTATTTCAATAGTACTTTTTCTAGTGGTTGCATAATCAACACACAATTGGTAGTCCCTTGAGCATGACAAGTGACATGCTAGAATTTTGTCTAGTATGCACACAATTGACACTCCTTCATCCACTCACATAGTGACTCATGGTGACTTTCCCATTCACTATAGATACTATTTTTTAAAAATGAATCAAATATTTTGAACATATTTTGTGTACTTTTTGGTCAAAGTTTTGGGGACCTTAACTTTTGTATATGAAATCATTTTGAACCCATATTTTCAAATTGTGAAGTTTTTCAAGATCTCTACATTGAAGGTATTATTTATAGTCATAAATACATACATGGTTTTATATTTTTTAGGATATTTATGGATTAGAATTTTCTCTTGTTGAATGGTCTAAACTTTATTACTTGGAAAATTAAGATTGAAGCTTTGTCCTAGAGTAAGGATTTACTCAAATATGTGAATGAGGGACTTGAACTGATTCTAAAGAAAGGAGGTATATCTATAGGAATTACAAGTATGAGATCATTGGTATAATATATCTTCACATTTGCAAGAGATATGACACCCATTTTAGCAACACCATAGACCCCGAGGAGTTCCTTTATAGGTTTTATGGATTCTATGATTGTATTGATTCTACATTGATAAGTTGGAGGTTGGACTTGCTACTTTGAGTATAGACACTTTTGACATTGATGATGAATACATTAGTCGTTTCAAGAAATTACAAGTTAACATTTGGAATACTAGAAGAATGCAAAAGGTAATAGGTAAATTTCAAGAAGTTGTGGATAAGGAGATTTTTTTAATGCTTAATATAGTCTTCAACAATATTTCAAAGACATATGAGATAGTTGTGATTGTGTTTGAGATGCTTCAATTATACTTTTATAATTCTCCTATACCACTAATTGGTGATGTATTCAAGTAGTGTATTCATCATTAATCTAGAAGGAAGAAACCTCATAGACATATGTATCTATGCATTCAAAATATTGGACATCCACTTCTTCTAATGAGTGGATTGCACATTCAAGAGCAACAAGGCACATGACAAAGCATAAACATATTCTATAGGTGTATAAAAATCACATTTAGATGAGCATATTGTCATTGTTGGAGGTATTACATTATTTGGTACCTTACAATATTAATGCAAGGACCTTGTAAATAATTTATATTAGGGTTTGAGTCTATAGTAGGTGTCATGTTATTAAGTGTGAGTTATGTGTCATGTAAATAAGTGTGGAGTTATGTGTGTGAGATGTCATGTTAATAAGTGTGAGTTATGTGAGTGAAGTGTTATGTTTATAAGTGATGAGCAAATAAATTTAAAATTAATTATTTAAAAGGGCATGTATCAATCATCATGCCCTTTAATGCAATGTAATATTTATATTAAAAATATCAATAAAATGAACTTGGCTTTGTATTGATAAATTAATATCTTCTCACCCATTAAATTTTATATATCAAGAAGTGAGGATTTATGAGCAATTATGAGAGATTTTATCTTTTTGTAAATATGTGAGATTTATTATTATGTAAGATATAAATGTGAAGAGTTAGATCTCCTATGAGTATGAGTAGATGAATATTTTATGTAAGTGGAAATGTCAAGAGCCATGTGTATATGAAGAGTCTCATGTATATATATATATATATATATATATATATATTGAAGATAAATATTTGTAAAAAGTAATAAATAAGTATTTCATTTATGCATTGCTTATAGTATATGTATTTTTAATAAAATTTAGTGAGTTTGTTGTTCATTGTTGAGTATTGATTTATGCATGTTATTGAGATATTGTTTAATCCTAGAGATTGTTAAACTCGTGAAAATATTTTCTAATAGTAATTGGATATGACTCTAATTTTCAAGTTGCATGAGGAAGAGGAAGATGAAGAGTCCTCCATGGAGGAAGAGGTCATGGACATAGTATTTTAGATAAGATAAAAAGGAGTGACATAATTTTGATTATGTCCCATGAGATAGAACATTTATCTATATGTAATATCGAATCCTTATCATGTAGGAATTGATGGATCCTTCTTGGACATTAGAAAATCTAACTAATTATCCTAACTTGTAAAGAGCATATAAATTGATTTAGGAAGTAGTAATAGCAATAGTCCCCATGAGAGAAATGGGGAGTCATCAAATTATTCAAGAGGAAAAGGAAGAGTCATCCATGGAGGAAGAGGTCATGAACATAGTATTGTAGATAAGAGGAAGAGGAGTGACATGATTTTGATTGTGTCCCATGGGATAAAACCTTTATCTAAAGGTAATATTGAATCCTTATCATGTAGTAATTAATGGATCCTTATTGGAATTTAAAATATCTAACTAATTATCCTAACTTGTAAAATCATATTGGTTCATGCTCATAGAATTTAAAGGATTTTATCTTCCTCTTGTTACTCGTTGAACTCAAAATTGACTTTTGATTATCTTATCCAAATTTTTAAGAATTTAAAATCCACTTTTCCATGAAAATGATAACATGTATATGTGTTTTTAGCTAATTAGAAGGTGAATTTTTATTGATTTTGAATTTATTAATATCTCTAAAAGTCTTTATTTTTGTAAATGAATGATTTTACATTACCATTACGAATATTAAATCTTTACCAAATTACATTATCTCAACAGGTTATATTTCTCAATTTTCAACAAGGAAACCTAGGTTTGAATATTTCCAAGAAATATATGCATAATTACCAGTTTTTTATAATACCATTATGTGATCATGATCTAATATGAGTGGAATCCATTTCAATCCCATATAACCAATAAAAAATATTAGATTAGTTTTTTATTAATTGAAATGTGAGGGTTTTGAGAGGGTCCCACAACCTAAAACAACCACTCCTATAGGAGATCAAAATATTTTTTTCCCTTAACCATGTACATTAGCTCCAAGAGGAGCAAATCACAAAGGACTATCACAACAATAAAAGACAACTTATACCAGCAACAGGATGATGGTGACACTTGTTGGAAGTTAAAATGGTAAAATGGTAAAAAATTTGTTTCAACTGTAAGTTTTGACCTTACCCTTTTACCTCATTAGACGAAAAACCAAGTTAGCAGGATTGGATGGCATGGACGACAGGAAGGGTTTGACTCCTAATTCCTTTTTCCTTTCCTCCATATTTCTTCTCTCCCAAATATCTCTCAACAACTATATAGACACTATATAATACTTTGTAATTTTGACTTTGATAGAATGAATAATGAATTTTCACATATTGATTTGTGATTACAATATCTGGTATCAAAGTAGAGGGTGTCTAGGGTTTCAAGGTAAGATAGGCACAGATCTTGAGGAGGCCTAAGGAGGCCCATAGGTGAGGCATATATCTCGAGGAGGTCGAGGAGTCCCACAGGAGTGATCCCACAGGAGGCATGATTCTTGAGGAGGTCGAGAGGGCCCGTAGAGCATGCACCAAGGTAAGGTCAAAAGGAGACCCATAAAGAGCACGTGGTTCGAGGTTTACCAACTAACCAAAGGACACCAAACATGATTCCCCAGGCGATTGACAGGTGACTTGGTGAAACACATACCAGAGGTGGACACATGGTGAGCTAACCAAAGGTAGACATGTGGTGATCTGACCAGAGGTGGACACATGGCAAGGAGTTGATGTGGTGAACGCAGTGATGTCATGGACATAGTAAGGAGGTGACATGACAGACACAGTAAGTAGGACACGTGGTAAGCAGACATGAGGTGGCAATGTGGTAGAAGGGCATTCACCCAATGAAGAGCAAAAGGGCAAGGTCTGATTACCCGAAGGCAATCAAATACCCTTGTGAGCCCTCGTACTCTTAAACCCCTTCATAGCCCAAATCCTACTACATGCAGGATAAAAAAACTATAAATTTATTTTGTTTAAAATTGTTGCCCGTCGATTTAAATACTATGCCCATCAATTTGAAGCCTAAAGAGGCTTGTAGCGCACTTGGTGAGCACGTTATTCTGCATAGGGGAAGTTGTGGGTTCGAAACCCAACGCAATTTAATTTTTTATTATGTTGGCATGAGGTTGAGGGTGGATTGACATATTAATCCTTTTTACATAAGGTTAAGTTTTTATAATTTTTAAAAAAAGTTTTTTATATAGGTTTAATAATATTATTGAAATATATTATTTATTTTTTTAAGTTTTTAAGAAAATCAATATTTTTTTATTATTATTTAACTTATAATTACAACTTTTTTAAAATTATAATAGACTATATAATTTTTTTTTGAAATTTCCTAATAGGCAATTTATTGTAAAATAAGGGGCTTTTCACTTGATTCAAGGAATCAAAAACTGTAGTGTAAAAGCATACTGTGATAGTCTAGAAGGCTATACAAACTGGAAATTTTGTGTAACAAGCCTAAGAGGCTTAGTGTTTTTTCCTTGTAAGAGAGATAAAAGATCAAACTGAAATTTGTAAAGAGGCATTGATGATAAGACCAAGTCGTTGTTATCATGCCCTATGTGCACTTTTGGTGAGAGAAAAAATAAAAAATTTTGATGAAAAAGTAAGAGCTTATGGGCTACATATTGTGTTTAGTCAGTTGTAGAATGCGGTAATAGCACACCAGAGGCATCCAGACTTAGGGTACGAGGTAGACTCTGAAGACAAATCCTTTGGGGGTCAATTTGAGCAATCTGAATCCATAGAAGTTGCACTACAAGAATATGAATACACTCGTTATAGTAATTCAGTAGAAATTCTAGAACCATAACCACCTAAGATAATATTGATCAATGACGATGAAGAACAAGTAGCAGATAATTTCATGAATCAAGAAATAGCAGCGCCACAGCAATAGGAACAAGCATGCATTGAAAGAGTGAATCAAGTCATATTTGACTTAAATTTGTAATCTCTTCTTTCTTCTTATTTCTTCCTTATTTTAAAAAATTGAGTGCTTTATTGTAACCGAGAAATAAAGAGAGTGTTTTAGTTTATAACATCTATGGCCTCACATAACAATCTACCTATTCCAGAATTCAATGGATATGATTACGAGTATTGGTCTATCAAAATGAAGACCTTACTCATAGGGAAATTTTTATGGGACATAGTGGAAGAAGGTTACACCGAACCCATAGACTGGAAAACATTAAGTGTCACAGATAAGAAAAAAAATAAAGAAGCACAAAAGAGCAACTCCTCCACTCTTTATCATCTCCAAGCAGCATTGGAGAAGAGTATATTCCCTAGAATAGTCGCTTGTATAACTGCACAAGATGCGTGGAAAGCTTTGAAAGACGGATTCCAGGGAAGTGATCAAGTGAAGCAAGTGAGGCTTCAAACACTGAAATGAGATTTTGAAAATATCAAAATGAAATAAGACAAAAAAATTGGTGACTACTACGTCGGAGTGAAAGTAGTAGTTGATAAAATGGTTACTCTTGGTGAAGAAATTAAGCTTGAAACAATTGTAAATAAAGTGTTATGAACACTTATTCAAATATGGAATCACATAGCCATAATCATAGAAGAGTCAAAATATCTTTCCACTTTAACATTTGATGCATTAATTGGGTCGTTAATGTCTCATGAAGAGATATTACAGGAATCTCCTTCAACCATCTATGGAGGCGATGATAAAGCCTTCACATTCAATGAAAATACTAGAAGAGGACATGGAAGATGTCAATGCAGAGGTTAGTGAATAGGTAGAGGCAGATGCAACTACAGAGGAGGCAATCATAATAGAGGAGGCAACTCCAAAAGAGGAGGCAATCAGAGCAGAGGTGGAAACCAAAATTGAGGAGGAAATATAGGATGAAGTGGAAATCAAGGACGAGGAAGTAACAAGTACAAAATAACTTGTTTTAACTGTGGCAATCCATGTCACTTTGCTCGTGACTGCTAGTCAAAATCTTCTCAAGGCAGCAACAGTAAATATGTAAATTATGGTGAAGAAGATGATACCTCTAATATTTTTCTTTCATATGGACAATCAAAATAAAATCTAAATGACACGTGGATTTTTGATACTGGTTGCTCAAACCATATGAGTGGCAAAGAAAATCTATTTGCTACTCTAGATTCCACTTATAAATCCCACATCAAGTTAGGGGATGATAAAGCTTTGCAAGTCGAAGGCATTGGAGCCATGAAGGTTCCAACAAAAGAAGGTCTAAATAAAGTGAATGACATCTATTACACTCCAAAGCTCCAACACAATATGCTAAGCATTGGAAAAATGATGGAGAATAATTACAAAATTATTTTTGATGAAGAAAAATGTATCATTCTTGATAAAACAATTGTAATCATGTCATCACACAGGTCCCAATTACCAAGAATCAATTATTCCCTCTCAAATTTGGCAATCCAGGAGGATATCAACTTGCAAATATAGCTATAGCTAGTCCAAGTGTTCTTTGGCACTTGCGATATGGTCATCTTAATTCCTCTAGCTTGAAACTGTTAACTTCTCAAGCTATGGTGACAGGACTTCCTCAAATAAACAAACAAAAGGAGGTTTATGAAGGATGTTCTTTGGAAAAGAACTCAAAGTCTAATTTTCCAAAAGTACAAGCATGGAGAGCCAACTATCTACTTTAGTTAGTGCATTCAGACATCCATGGTCCAATGCAGACAAAGAGTATCGAAAACAATTTCTATTTTCTCACTTTCATAGATAATTTCTCTAGAATGTGTTGGATTTATTTATTGAAACATAAATATGAAGCTTTTGTTTACTTCATAGATTTTAGGAACAATGTAGAGAAACAAAGTGAGTATTTTGTAAAATGTCTTAGGACAGATCAAGGAGGTGAGTACTCCTCAAAATAATTCTTGAAATATTGTAAATAAAGTGGGATCAAAAGGCAATTCACCACTGCATATACCCTACAACAGAATGGTGTGGTCGAGAGAAAGAACCACACCATAGTTGAGATGACGAGAATAATGCTTCAGACTAAGCATCTAACTAATATGTATTGGGCTGATGTTGTAAGAACTAGTGTATACATTCTAAATAGAAGTCCAACTTCTAGTTTAGATGGCATCACTCCTTATGAGGGGTGGTATGGAAAGAAACCCAATGTAAAGCACTTTAAATTTTTTGGTTCTTTAGCATATGCGCACATTCCTGATGAGAAAAGGAAGAAGCTTGATCCCAAAATTCAAGCTTGTATATTTGTAGGGTATTGTGAGTCTACAAAAGCATATAGACTCTACAATCCAAAGGCTCATAAAATTGTACTTTCTAGGGATGTAATTTTTTATGAAGGGGAGAATGGGGTCATCAAAGAATTTTTGTTTATGATGAGTCCCAAGATGTAAATTCTTCACAAGTACAAGTACAATAGGTGTCTCCCAAGAAAAGCAAAGGCACATCGTCCCTTCCAAGCCCAAGTAGGAGTACTACATCAAGTTCTTCAACCACCACTCCAAGTCCTTCTCCACAGATATTAGTAAGTTCTTCACCGATGGACATAGACAATGACTCTCCATAAAGATGTAAAATAACATTACAACATCATCCATCTTTTCAAATGTTGGATCAAAATTTCCAGAGAAGATTCACTAGAAGCCAAGCTAGTGAAATGAATACAATTTTGCAACAACTTGAAAATTTGGCTAGTGCATAGCTATAACCAATTATGGATGATAACTCCCAAGATCCTAAGGAATATGTAGTCAATTATGTTTTATTGGCTAGTGCATAGCTATAACCATCTAGCTATGAGAAGGCTTGTACTCAAAATATATAGCAAGAAGCCATGGAAGAGGAAATAACCTCTATAAACAATAATGATACATGGGAGCTAGTAAAGCTACCCAAAAGAGAAAAATGTGTTGGATGTAAATGGGTCTATAAGACCAAATACAATGCTGATGGAAGATGAGATTATTAGCAAAAGGTTTTACTCAAAAATTTGGCATTGACTATGAGGAAACGTTTGCTCCTATTGCACGACAAGAGACAATCAGATCAGTTCTTTCCTTAGCTACCCATAAAGGATGGAACCTTCAACACATGGATGTGAAAAGTGCTTTTCTGAATGGATACTTGACTGAGGAGGTTTATGTTCAACAACCTCAAGGCTTTCAAAGGAAAGGATAACCTTCTTTACAAATTGAAAAAAGCACTTTATGGCCTCAAGCAAGCACCTAGAGCTTGGTACTCACACATTGACAGTTATTTCAGCAAGTATGGATTCACTAGAAGAAAAAGTGAACCAAATTTATACTACCTAAAGCATGGAGTAGACATTATCATAGTTTGTTTGTATGTGGATGATCTAATATTTATGGGTAGTAACACTAAAATGAATATGGAGTTCAAAAACTCCATGATGAAGCAGTTTGAGATGAAATATCTCGGTTTAATGTGATACTTCCTAGGCATGGAAGTGCATAAATCAAATAGGGGGGTCTTCATATGTCAACACAAGTATACTCGAGACATGATCAAGAAATTTTCTATGGAGCAGTGCAAATCAGTTGCAACTCCAACTAGACATGGGATCCAACTGAGCAAGGATGATGGAGCACCAAAGGTTGACATGACCATTACAGAAGCATGGTTGGGAGTCAGATGTTTCTCACCAATAGAAGGCTCGATATTCAATATGTTGTTTCTCTAGTTTCAAGGTTTATGGCAAGTCCATCTGAGCTACATCTACAAGCAACTAAAAGAATCTTAAGATATGTAAAAGGTATATTATATTTTGGAATCCACTATCACAAATGTAATTTTGTGAAATTAGTTGGCTTCAATGACAGTGATTGGGACAGCAATATAGATTATAGGAAATCTACATCAGGGAATTGTTTTAGTCTAGGATCATGAATAATCACATGGAGTTCCAATAAGAAAATTGGTGTAGCATTGTCATCTACTGAGGCTGAGTATATAGCTATCACACATGCTAGTACTCAAGCCCTATGGTTGAGAAAAGTCCTTGAAGAGATTGGAGAAATTCAAAGTGGTCCAACTCGATTGTATTGTGATAACATAAGTGTCATTCAATTGGCATACAATCCAATCCATCATAGCAGATCAAAACATTTTGATATGAAGTATCACTTCATTTGAGACATGGTGGAGCAGTAGATAGTTGAGCTTAAATATTGTAGCACTTTGGACAACATTGCAGATATCTTCACCAAAGGCATGGCTAAATCTCAATATATAAAGCTGAGAGACTGTATAGTCAGTCCTCTCAACCTTCTTTTTTTTTTTTTTTTTTTTGAATTTACATGGTGGAATCGGTAGCCGCCATGAATCTAGGTAGGTTTTCCATACTTTTATGGCCACCATAGTATTCTACGATGTTCACCCCAAAAGCCACCACACAGATCTTCGTGTAGTCTATCCCTATAACCACCATGCCATAATCATTTTAAACCTTTTACGTCGTTGAAAGCACCATAAAAGGTACAAGAATTCAATCTAACGAGGCCTGATATTTTAACCTTGGACATCTGCCCCCATTATATGGTTTGGATGAACCAATTGGTCTACACCTCAGACCTTAGTCCTCTCAACTTTAAGGGAGAGAATATTGGAAATTAAAATGGTAAAAATTGTGTTTCAACTGTAAGTTTTGACCTTACCCTTTTACCTCATTGGATGGCAACCAAGTCAGCAGGATTGGACGACATGGACGACGGGAAGAGTTTAACTCCTAATTATTTTTTCTTTTCCTCCCTGTTTCTTCTCTTCCAAATATCTCTCAACAACTATATAGACACTATATAATACTTTGTAATTTTGACTTTGACAGAATGAATAGTGAATTTTTGTATATTGATTTGTGATTACAATATCAACACTACACATAATAAAGTGGTCTACACGCCACTGTGGAAATCCACCTAAGCACTCCCTCAACCTAAAAAAATTAAACAACCAATGGACACATTGAGAGAGAACATCACACCCACCAAGGTTCCATTCTTCCAATTCAAATTTAAAACTAAGAAATTAATGATTCCAAATATTGGGATAGCTACCAAATATATCATCAAATAGAACTCTAACAAGCATTAAGACCCTCCTAAATGAAAGCTTTGAACAGAAAATAGCTCATGGATCAAAAAACTATCCAATGAAACCAGAAATTAGGAACGACTAGGAAATAGAGCCTTGCAATACTAGGAAAAAATAGAGAACTCCTAGAAATAAATCTACCATGATATTTGCTCTCGATAACCATGGAAGGAGGGTAAGAAGAAACACACCATCAATCCCACAAAGGGGAAAATGGAAACAAACAACCAATAAAGAAGAAATTTCCAATAAAGCCCATAGGTGGATCAGACATAAAACCAAAAGTATGAAAGTCTGCAAACCCACTTAATAAATCCCCCCAAACAAGTTCTTCTAAATTAAAAACAACACTAAGATCTAAAATCCATCCAACATAAATCGAAAACCTCAAAATATTGAGGATGCAAACCCCTACAACACCACAAAAAATAGTGTATCGCTCCAAATTTTTTGCATCCTTACCTTCAGGCTATAGGATCCGCGCCCGGAAGGGGGATGCGAGAAGGATGGGACAATACCTCGGACTGAGAGGCCCTTTGAAGGTTGCGCCTCTCGGGGGGGGGTATAAGGGTGAATTTTCGACGGATGGTGGGTTCACCAAGAAACTTTGAGTGGCAGTTTCCATGCCTAGGTTGAGAATGGGTTTGATGTGTTCATTTTGTACTTTAATCATTCATATCCTAGGTTTGGCCAAGATGAATCTAAGCTATTCTATATGCCAATGCTGATTTATATGGATACAAAAAACATGAATAAGTGCTAAACATAGAAAGTGTGCTAAATAAGATAGAATGTACCTGATTTTGGATGTCTGATGAAGATTCTGAGGTTTGTAGAAGTCTAGATCATCTCAAATCTTACATAATCATCTGAAATTGCATAGAATCATCTCAGATCACAGTCGGTCATCTGAGATCAGATGAGATCATCGTCGACCTGACGAATTGACGTCAGAAACCTGCAATCACAGAAACAGATACCAAAGACCAAAAATGCAACTGCAAAAGCAAGGGGAAATGATAGAAATAATAGTAAACCTACCTAAATGATAGATCCAGATAACGATTAAAGGAAATGCATTAATTTAATAATTTATTTTAACTTTATCATGCATCTATGCTAAATGAGGTGAACTCCAGAATGCAAAAATAGAATAAACTAAGTTAATGCATAAAGAAATGAAGAGAGAAGATAAAGAAATGCAAACTCCGGGCTCTAATTGCCCCTAATATGGACTGTAGTCGAGATCGCCTCCAATCGTACGAGATCATCGTCGATCTACGACAGGATCGTCCGAAATCATCTGGAATCGTCAGCGACGATCCGAGCTTGCTCCAGCTGAAAAATAGTAAAATTCCTACAAGAAAACTTGAAATACACAATGCAAACGATGGTACGAAGGTGTTCTAATGCACGAGAAACTAAAGTTGTAGGGAAAATCAGCCAGCCAGGGGGATAAACTAAGAAAATCCTAGTTTATATAGGATTAGGGAGAGGTTAGGAGGTTGGAGATCATCCCAATTTGGGAGATCTCCAATGGGGGAGACTCTAACCGCGTAGACACGCTTTCTGCCCAAGTTAGAGAAGCTGTTGAAACAGAAGCTAATTATGAAAATTAGTTTTGGGACGAAATCGTCTGGACGTTCTGTTCCAGATGAATTCAGTCGGATCCGGGATGATTTCGTCTGATCGTCGACGATATCGTCCAACGGTCAAAACAAATCCTAAAAATGGCACGAAAAACAAGGGGAGCGGGTAACGAGCGATTTCGGGGTTAAAATTCAAATTTTATCTTTTTACTAAGGGTTTAACTGCACCAATTTTAGGGTGCTACATTTTGCCCCCTCTTTAGCAAATTTTCTGAAGAAAATGCGTTAAATACGAGTTCTTCCCGTTTTACGAGAAAGCAAAAATTTACTCAATTTTTTAGACGACGATTCTAGGTCGAATCGTACGACTGCTTACTATGGTGCCCCCTCCGTGTTTTTACCCAAATCGAATGTTTGAGGTAAAAGCGTGGAAAAGCAAAATTAAAAATGTTTTTTTTTAAAATAAAATTAAGAAAAATAGGGTAAAACCCTAATTCATTTTTACTGTTCATTTTCACTATTTTTAGAGCTCTGCAGACAAAATGGTCGAAACTACGCACAGATCGACAGAGGTCCGGTGCGGGCTACGGGTAAGGATCTAAACCTAGTGAATTATGTTTTTAATTTGATTTGTGTAATTTTTGATTTAAATTTTGACTATTTTGGGGCATCGCGGCCGTTTTTAGGCCGTCGACGACGTCGGGATGAAATCATCCCAATTTCGTCGAAATCGTCCCTAGATCGTCGATTTCGTCTGAGGGCGAAATCGGCGAAATAGGGGCGATCCCGTCCAACAAGGGGTGATCCCCAAGTTGAGAAATCGGAGACGATTTCGTCCTACAAAGGACGATTTTACCCAATTTAGGACGATATCATCCAATGGTGGACGATATCATCATTTTTATGAAATTAAGCTTGTTTGAATTGCATTTAATTGATTGTAATAATTGTTTTATTAATGAATTTTGTTGTTTTATTGTTTATTTTGCAGAGGGGATTACTAAAGAGTCGGGAGTGGAAATACAGGGGGCTGAGGGATGACGTGGCCACGCTCAATCAGGCGGAGCGAGACCAACTAGCACAGGTCGGACTACAACATGTGGCAGAGATGCCACAAATACCGACAGACATGGGGCTACTGATAGCCCTAGCAGAGAGATGGTATCCGGGGTCGTCCTGCTTTCGGTTATCGATAGGGGAGATGGCTCCCACTCTAGAGGATGTATGGAGGATCTTGAGGATCCCCATACAAGGATGATTTATGACTCCTACGGCCAATCAGGGCCAGGCTATGATGAGGCTGTGCGGAGACCCGAGCTTCACCCTGGAGAAGGGCGGAGTGAACATCGAGTCTCTGAGGCAGATGCCTGGGGCATCTAGGTTGACTCAAGTTTTGGCAAGGGTGGTGGGTGGCCTACTGTTGTGCCACCAGAGCGGGTGCAGATTACCATGGCTCCTTTCAGATGTGGTCTACGACATGAGAGACCACGGGTACAGATTTGCATGGGGTAGCTTTGTACTGTGTCGCTTGTATAGGATCCTGCATGGGGTCGTATACAAGGGAGGTCGATGTCTGGTTTTGACATCGCTACTATAGGTATGGTGTTGGGAGCACATCACGGTGCGGAGGCCGGTAGGACTCCCACTGATAGGGGTTGACCGGGAGAGGCCCCGGGTTTTCTATTGGTGGCTCCAGAGAGGGTCACAGCGGTGGATAGATCTACCGATGTCTCGGAGGTTACTAGATGACCTCATCCTAGACCAGATCACCTGGAGGCCATGGAGAGAGCATCCAGGGTGGGGAGAGGATGGACAAGAGTTGGCTCACATCAGGCGAGTCTGCTGGCTGAGGATGGAGCGGGGAGAGGTAGAGCTCCATCGCTACGACCGAGTTTTGTGATAGTTCGGTCTACAATAGGGGATCCCATCTCTCAGGGACTATGAGTACTCCTGGACTATCCGGGATAATACCACACTGAGCGGGGCTCCGGATATGTAGTGATTCTAGAGCCAGGACGTGGATGATGCCCCCATCCAACCAGTGGATGGGGACGACGTTGGGGTCACTGATGGATACGATGCCTGGTACGCAGGCATCCACCCTCCTCGGATGACGAGGGCATAGGGTCCGATGCACGTGGTTGTGCGACGGATGGGGAGGAGATGCCAGGCTGCCATTGAGGCAGCACGGGGTCACGAGGGAGAGAGAAGTGATGGTCTCCATAGGAGAGACACCAGAGGATGCCACAGGCTCCACAGAGACCACAGTAGATAGGGAGGAGGGAGGAGGGATTCCCTTCCCCGGGGGGGGGGCCCCCCCACCCGATAAGGGCAAGGGTGTCGAGGTAGGGGAGAGCAGCGAGATGGTGGCTCTTCGGGCTGAGAATGCCCACCTATGAGCTCAGGTGCAGACTCTACAAGATGAGGCTACATGGCTCAGGGCTCGGAGCGGAGGGGCGAGCATGCAGGAGTTGGCGTGGTCTATGGCTCAGACCACGTTCTATCAGGGAGTATACTTCCAGCTGGTTCCAGAGGGCCAGAGGTTATAGCTACCAGCCGACATTGCGGAGCCGATCCGGATGGGATCATCGAGGACATCCTCATGATCGACGGTGAGGACCCATGACACAGGGTGGACCTCTATGGGACCACCTCCTCCACCTCAGGGTGGGAGAGGAGATGAGGCTGAGAGCTCGAGGGCTTCTCGAGACTAGATGCTATAGACTAGATTGCATATATTATTATTATTATTTTGAGAGGATTGAGTATGCCAGGGTATAGATTGTGGCATACCAATCCAGTTTTGATATGATGTACATAATTTGTTGATATATATATATATGGTCTTTTTGATGATATGACTTGTGTATATGTTGTATGATGCTTTAATTTTGGATTTGTTGATTGATTATTCATGTAATTATGTCGTTTGGAAATAGTATAATTTTATGTCATGCTGTAAAATTTAAATGAAATAATCTGATGTAAACAAATTGGTTGTTTTGGTGTAATTTGATGAAAATAAAGAGACTTCTAACAATAATTTCAAAGGACATTGTCGTTGTTATAGACCATTTCATGGAGTCGCCACTCGCTAGGTCATCAAGCTAATCCCAGTATAGAAATATTGCTAAAAGTAAAAGAATGCTTAAGAGACTGTCTTAAGGCTTTGTGTTGTGATGATGAAAAATGATGATGGTGATGATTTGTTTTCAGATTTTCATAAAAATATTATGCATGAAATATATTTAAAAATGATTTTTGCTAGGCATAAATTCCTAAGTGTGATAAAATTTTGAACAATTCCTTAGAAATTATACCATGGTTGCAAAATGGAATGTTGACATAATGAAATGAAATAGAAAAATGTGTTCGTTCTTTTTAAAGCACAATTGTGTAACATAATGATATAAGCCATATGTTTTTATAAATAATAATGAATGGGAAAATAAAATTAGAACAATGGTTTGCGCTAGGCATAGAATTTTAGGTATAGACTTATACCATCATCGCGAAATCCAAAAAAGAATTGATATAATAGTTTTATTGCATAATTTGATTTTTGATTTTGAGATAAACAAAAAATAATATATAAACGTGACTTTATTGCTAGATTGTTGAATATGTTGTTGAAAGAATTTTTGGATTTTTGAAAACAATGTATGTAATTGTTTTTATACTAAACAGATGTTCTTAAATAAGAAGATGAAATTATTCCAAAAGATTTGCATAAATATTTTAGATTATCTCAAAGACAAAATGTAGATTTATAAGGAATCCCATGTGCAGATGTGAGTTCATTGCCGATCTTGATTTATCATAATGATACAAAATCTCTCAAATACAAATGTGTGTGCAATTGTATTGTTCATTCACCAATTTTGAGCAAGATAATTTGATACAAGTAATTTGAATTAACCAAATAAGTGTTCGTTGACCATGATTTATATGCATGTAACCGTACTAGACTACTATGTAAGTCGGGTCATCAAGAGCTAGCTGATCCATAAGCCGACATAGGTCTGTACAAAAGAAGGTCGCTAATGTAACAGACATATCACCACGCTAGGGATTACCCAAGGCCAAGCGGGTTGGGCACAAACCACCTGTTATGGGGCTTACCTCATAGTTTTCGAATAATTGAGAATTCCAGGGATTCAAGCTCATTCACCCTTCTTTTCTTTTTCAAGGGGTAGGGAAAGGGATTTTATTGTTTTTTGCTTTTTCTTTTTCTTTTTCTCTTCTTTCTCTCTCTTTTTTTTTTTGTATTTTTGCGTGGAACTGAGATAATGCTGAAATATTGCTGCGATGGTACAAAATAATATTTTTCTTTTTCTCATTTTCTTTGACTTTTCTTTTTCTTCCTATACTAGGGATACTTGCTCGGATTGGTTGTAGAGCAAGGGATTTTTATTCGCAGGCGGGGGTGAGCTTGTCCTTTTGTCAATTCTCAAAGATTCTAGACCATGTGCATGATAGGATAGCAGGGGA
This sequence comes from Wollemia nobilis, assembly GCA_028583015.1. Lineage (NCBI taxonomy): Eukaryota > Viridiplantae > Streptophyta > Pinopsida > Araucariales > Araucariaceae > Wollemia > Wollemia nobilis. The sequence goes on from JAQPPZ010001125.1 coordinate 13,747,470, forward strand.
AACTTTTCGCTCAAGAAACCACTTCTACTATGTAGCATCATATCGAATTTGCAATGAAATCATTTTAATGTGAAAAGATATGCTTGGTTCAAGTAAATAACAAGATCAGTTCTCTATGCTCAAAACTTTATTTAATTCAAACTATGGGTTTTTGATATAAGAGAGATTAATAATCATACCAAATAAAATCAAGATATTTATGCATGTGAGTGTGAAAGTGCGGGATTCCAAATAAATGTTAATTTATCCAAAATAACTAAAAATATAACTGCAATACTTCAAGAATTGACAAGTACGAAAATAAAAGATGTTTTTGAAGATTTTGATGATTTTGATGTTTTTATATTTTGATTTTGATTGATGAATTGAGAAGATACACAATGTGATTGTTTTTTTTTGAATTTTTTTTATATGAATGACTAAAATGAAACAACATGCAAAATAACAATATATACAATGATGAAATGACCAGATTTATGCATAATAGCGTTTAAGATGCATAATGTTCATAGGTTCTTTAAGATCTTTACCATCTAAGGTAGCTAATCTGTATGCTCCCGAGCCAAATTTAGCAGTGATGATATATGGTCCAAGCCAGTTAGGTTCAAATTTACCTTTAAGATCTTTAGTTGCATTAGTATTTTTTTTATTTTCTTTCAAGACAAGGTCACCGATCTCAAAGGATCGATGATGAACTTTCTTGAGGTATGCTCGCTTGAGCTTGTTTTGGTAGGCTCGAAGATGTTCCAAAGCATTGATGCGCTTCTCATCTAGGAGTTCCAGCTGACTAAATCTACCAGCACGATATTCATCTCCTACTTCAATATCTTGAAGTAGTAGAGCCAAAGAAGGAACTTCTAATTCAAAGGGAAAAACTGCTTCAGCGCCATAAACCAAAACAAAAGGTGAAGTGCCCGTGGGAGTACGAACACTAGTTCGATAAGCCCACAAAGCAGGGATATAATTGGATGTGCCAATCTCGGCCAGATTTATTGACCAATATTTTGAGGATTTTGATTAATGTTTTATTAGATGCTTCTGCTTGGCCATTACCCTGAGGATAATAGGGAGTGGACCAACGATGTTGAATTTTATATTTTTGACATAATTTTTTGACATCTTTATTTTTGAAACAAGTTCCATTATCTGAGATGAGATTTGTAGGAATTTCGAACCTACAAATAATTTGATTAAAAATAAACTTGGAAACTTGGGTTCCAGTGCAAGAAGCTAAGGGCATAGCTTCAACCCACTTCGTGAAATACTCGATGGCGGTTATGATGAATTTGTGTCCATCAGATGACACAGGGTTGATTTTTCCAATGATGTCTAAGCCCCATTTTGAAAAGGGCCAAGGAGATGAAATAGCTTGTAGCTCTTGTGCAGGCGCATGGACAAGGTCAGCGTGTTTCTGGCACTTGTCGCAATGGCGCACGTAATCATGTGCATCATTTTCCATAGTAGGCCAAAAATATCCTATCCTAAGGAGTTTCTTAGCAATGGTGCTACCACTAAAATGTCCCCCACAAGATCCATCGTGGGCTTCACTCAAAGCTGATCTAGATTCTTCTAGATTCAAACATCTCAATAGGATGCCTTCAAAAGATCTCCTATACAACGTATTGCCAATAATTATGAAGCGACTTGCTCGTCTACGTAATAACTGGTGCTGGTTGCTATTACAACCTTCAGGGAAGGTCCCATTTTGAAGAAAATTAAATATATCAGTGTACCACAGTTTAGGAGTAGTTTCGTTGATTAGAAACACATCCAAAGGTTCTAAGCATGATTTATTTGAAGCGGGTTCCTGGAGTCAATGAATAATGATGGTAGCATATTCGTCATCTAACTCCAAGGGCAAAAGAGATGCAACTGCAGACCATAGCGTCAACCGCACGGTTGCTAGTTCGAGGAATAGCTTCCAAGGTAACTTGATCAAATAAAGATAATAATTGTAAGACATATGCTTTATATGGACATAATTTATCATCTCTGGTCTGATAAACATCATTGATTTGATTTATGACAAGTTGAGAATCACCAAAAACCAATAAATTTTTAATTTTCAGTGCCAAGGCAGCTCGTAATCCAAGGATTAGAGCCTCATACTCGTTAGTGTTATTAGTACAAGCAAATGTTAATTTAAAGGACAGAGGTATAAGATGTTTCTAGGGAGATATTAAAATAATACCTGCACTAGCCCCACTCATGCATCGGGCTCCGTCAAAGTATAGGGACCATTGCTCTGGATGGTCTGCCTCTAATTTAAGGCATTCATCAGGAAACTCAATGATGAGGGGATGGGTAGACTCTAAGGGTGCATTAGCTAATTGATCTGCTATGATTTGACCCTTAACAGACTTTTGTCCTATAAACATGAGTTCAAACTCGCTTAGCGCAAGAACCCACTTTGTTGTGCGACCAGATAAGTACGGTCGACTCATGAGATACCGCAAAGGATCGAATTTAGCAATAACATACACTTTCTGATTGAGCATATAATGGCGTAGTTTTTATGTAGAAAATATGACTGCTAGACATAACTTCTCTAATGTTGTGTAGAGGGTTTCATAACTGATTAAGGTTCGGCTAATGTAATAATTAGCACGCTCTCTTTTCTCATCGTCAAGTTGAGCTAACATAGCTCCTAAGGCAAAATCTGAAGCAGAAATATACAAGATAAATGGGCGATCAGATCTAGGTGGTGAAAGCACAGGTGGGTTAAGGAGATATTGTTTGAGGAGTTCAAATGCTTCCTGACATTCGTCGTCCCAATGAAAAGAGACATATTTCTTAAGAAGCTTAAGAAAGGGTCCTATTTTGTCCGCCAACTTATCGATGAAGCGACGAATAGCTTGAAGCTTACCTTGTAGACTTCGTAATTCAGATATATTTGTGGGTGCGGGCATATCAGTGATAGCTGCAATCTTGAGAGGGTCAATTTCAATGCCACGTAAAGAAACTATAACCCCCAATAATTTACCGGACTTAACTTCGAATATACATTTGGCTGGATTTAGTCGGATAAGATATTCCCTTAACCGATCAAATACCTTTCTCAAGTCATCTAAATGATCATCTTCTTTGATGGAACGAGCTATAATATCATCTACATAATCATGTAGAATATCATGCATCATATCATGAAAGATATAAGTCATGGCTCGTTGATATGTTGCACCTGCATTCTTCAAACCGAATGGCATCACTTTCCAACAAAAGGTCCCCCAAGGGGTAATAAAGGTTGTTTTAGCCTGATCTTCAGGAGCTATCCTGATCTGATTATAACCAAAAAATCCATCCATCAAGGATATCATTCCACTCCCAGTAGTAAAATCAATGATCTGATCCATGTTGGGAAGAGGAAAATCATCTTTAGGGCATGCAACATTAATATCTCTAAAGTCTGTGCAAACCCTAACTTTGGTAGCTTCTTTCTTAGTTATTGGAACTACATTCGAGATCCATTCAACATAATCAATGGCTTGTATAAAAATAACCTTCAAGAGTTTTTCTAATTCCCCTTTGACTAGTAAGGCCACTTTAGGATGCATTTTTCTAAGTTTATGTTTAACAGGTTTAGCATCCGGATGGACTACTAGGTGATGCATAACTACGGAAGGGTCTAATCCTGGCATATCTTCATATGTCCAAGCAAAGACATCTTCATATTCCTTAAGAAATGCAATGTATTTATCTTGTTTTTCTTGACTCAATTCTGATCCAATGTTGATTATGTGAGGATTATCTTTGGTTCCAATGTTAATTTTTATGACGTTTTCTACTTCCATGTGTAGATCTCTCTCAAAATTAGGTGGGGCGGGTGAAACGCCTAATTCTTGTAATTCTTCCAAGGTTAGTTTGGATAATTCATCTTGAGGATTCGTGGCCTCAAGCTGGGCTATACTAGGTATAGATCCATCAAAATAAAATTCATGATGTAATAATTCCTCAACGGAGACATCATGGAAGATATCTCCCTCCAACTCATCGTCGGATTCGGCGATCATCTCAGGGTAGGCTATAGATAGCATATTACATGTAAATGGTTTATTCATTAAACACAAGGCATCATGTTTATCCAAATAATCTTGGTAACATATGAGATGGTCATCATCCTTAAATGGGAAGGGCTGACCTTTACTAGGAAATAGGCCCACACCACATCGGGCAGGCCATGGTTCTACCTCAAAGGGTTCTTTCATACCATTCTGGAAAGGTCCCAAACCTTTCCCTTTATATCCCAATTTAAGCATTATAGGCTTAGCTTTAATATACTCATTAGTAAAATAACATCGAGCATATCCATCATAATGAGCCTTGATGTTTCTAGGTATTCTACCCCAATCATATCCCTTATAAATAAAAGCGTAGCTCCCGACTTGGTAAATACTTCCCATAGGCTGTGGGAGGCCCAAGGTACGAGGAGAGGGTGGCAAATTATTTAAAATAAGGGAATCTTGCATAGCAGCGTTTGTTTTTTCTGATATAAGAATTTTAGATAAATCGGGTAAGAGCTCATCAGTAAGAGCGTAGGAGGTAGAGGGAACATTTCCTACATCTTCGGATGTGGAAAATATGCCTCTGGTAGGTGTAGATGTTGTAGAGATGTCGATGGATGGGTCTATAGGTATGGAAGTTATAGGAGTAAAACAAGAAGCATTGGTTGTGGGTTTAGGATATTTTTGAGGTCCTAATGTGGTTTGTTCGGAAGATGGTTGAACTATATGTAGAGGTGGAGTTGATGGAGAAAAATTAGATGATGTTATGGGTGTGTGTTTCACACGTTTAGACGGATGATGAGAATTAGGATGTGTGGATGACAGAGCAAGGCAAAATTGAACTCCAACAGGTTCTGCCAAAGCACACATATCAAAGGGTCTGGGATCACCATGAATGGTAACCAACTGATTTTTAAATTCGAATTTAACACACTGATGTAAAGTTGAGGGAACAGCTCGCATCGCGTTGATCCAAGGGCGACCCAAGAGTATATTGTATGATGCAAGGCAATGTACAATAAACACGGTCGTGTCTAAGGTTCTTGGACCAACTTGCAATGGGATAGTAATAACTCCACACGTTTCTTGTGTTTCGTCATTGAAGGCTTTTATGATCATATCGGTTCTTTTCATTTCGTCACTTCTAAACCCAAATATTTGGTAGAAGTCAAAAGTGCAAATGTTTAAAGATGAACCATTATCAATCAAGACTCGTTTAACTGCTACATCTCCAATTAGGGCAGTAATATATAAGGGGTTATCCTTATGTAAACTATGTTGCGGTATATCTCTATCCCGGAAGTCAATACAATCAACTTCACGAGTTATTATAGTATTGGCCATGGCTTCAGGTTGAATATTTTGTGGTACCATCATTTGGCTTAATGTGAGCATTAATTCATCCCTATGTGTAGGAGAAGATCTTAAAAGGTCCAAAAGGGAAATTCTAGTTGTAGTATTTGATAATTGTTCATTAATATTATAAGGAGGTTTAGGTTGAACGTTAGGCGCATGATTCCCTTTATTAGGAACTTTCAAAACAAATGGAGTTGATCCATCATTCTGAGTTTGATCTTGTTGAGAATTTTGAGCCTGTTGTCTAGTAATAGCTCCGATGGTACCTACAATATTATTTTGTGGATGATGAATGGGTCTTGGTCTAGCGTTTATGGCTTGTTCATTAGAAAGTAATTGGTGAGACGATGGTCGAGTAGTGACTCTTCTTGGAAATGGTTCTTTTGGAACCATAGAACTTGTGATAGGTTGAATAGGATCTGATTCATCTTCAGAGCTATTCGATTGATTTGAGGTGATTTCCATGTCACTTTTAGTCTCATATTCTGTATCACTAAGATCAGGTGTCTGAATATTACATAGAGGTCTGGTCGTAACCATGGATAAATTTGTGTCAAATATTTCCAAATCATGAGTAGGTAAATGCCCACTAATAGTTCCTACATATCGGGTAGGAGGGGGAACATTATGATGTTCAATTTGATTAGCCACTTCTTTACCATGCTTTGGTAAAGGATGTTGAAATATGTCCAATGATTGATTGGCATTCTGATTCTGATTTTGGGGGATGTTCTTTTGAGCATTATTAGGAGGATTTTGTTTAGGTTGAAAGGCTTGCACCTCCATCTCATTGTTGTCAATTAAGTCTTGTATTTTATGTTTTAATCTTTTACAAGAGTTGGTAGCGTGTCCAGGTCCTCTATGGAAATCATAGTGTAAATCAGCTCTGTATCCGGGTATAGTTGGATCAGGTTCCCGGATATTTGGTAATTGGATCAAACCTCGTGCTAATAATTATGGGAGAATGGTTGATAGAGGTTGATTTAACCTAGTAAATTCTCGAGGTGGTTTATCAGGAGGTTTCAGTATAAACTTCTCTGTTGTTTTCATAGTATTAACATTAGCAATGTTTCTGCTATCAGTGACTCCATCACCCACAACTTGTTTATTCTTATATTGATTTCTGGATGTTTTCTCATCATCTTTCTTTTTAAGCTGACCTCTCCTAATGAGAGCATCTTCCACTCTTCGAGCTAAGTCTATAGCTTGATCGAAGGTGGTCAAGGTAGCAGATTGATAACTCATAGGATAGTTGTTCTTGTAAATTATTGATAAAGATATCCAAGCATTTCCCGATAAGGTAACACAAAGTGTAATTTTCCTATCAACTGTCTCCACCGAGCTAGGAAATCAGCAAAACATTCATCTTTGTCTTGTTTTAAGTTGTACAAATCTTTAATGGTTACATGCCTTTCGATGTAGGCACTAAATTGATGAACAAAAGACTCGGTTGTTTCTTCGAAATTCCTCAAAGAATGAGTGGGTAATTGATAATACCACTCTAATGCCATTCCTCCTAAACTTTTCGGGAACATTTTTAGTAATAACAAGTCATCATGTGATATATCATGACATGCTATCCTAAACATACGAAGATGCTCTATGGGATCTTCGGTTCCTTTGTATATAGGTAGGACAGGCATAGGAAAGTGTTTAGGATATGGTTGTGCTACAACTATAGGATCTAAAGGCTGACTACACATCTCTCGATAATTGTACGAGGGACGGTAGGGATCTATCTGGTCCATGCGGGAGACTAACTGTTTCACCATGGCTTCCAGATTACTATTTTGTCCACCATATTGGTTCGGTGGTATGTGAGCGTATGATGGCGTGACGTAAGGATTAGATGCTATATTGCTATTATGCAAATGGTTGGTAGGGAGAGTATTATGAAGAATATTTGTAGTAGCATTATGTTGTATCCCAGATTGTTGGAAATTGGTGTTTGGTTTTGTTTTGGGATTTTGTTGATTTGAGGTATGTTGATCAATAGCTTGGCAAAATAGAGCAGTGAATGAAGGTTTCTTTTGTGTGGGAATAACTCTAGGCTTGGTAACAGGCACTCTAGGTGGTTGGGTAACTCTGTTGTTGTTGCATGTTCTGGATTATAGCGGCCATATCCAAATTGGATGGTCCAGCTTGATCACTTTCTTGATCAACGAAGGACAAGGGATTAGTGCGTGTGTGATATATTTCTTCTAGGGTTGCTTGAGTGTCACTAATTTGATCCTTGTCCATATGGATTGCTCTATTAAGAGTGCCAATATTAGTATTGAGGAACTTCCAGAAATGTTCCATGTTCTCAAAAGTAATAGCTCCTCCCGGAGACATTTTAGGGGATGAGGATCCTTCCTCTCTAACAGTTTCTCTTTGTTCATTTCCTTCAGCAAACTCTTCTTCTTGTTGGTCTAGGGTTCCTTCTTCCTGAATTGGGTCTTCAAGAAGGACATCTGGGTTATTTAATGGTTTTCCTAACCAATCTTCTTCTACTTCAGTCTGTTTTCCATTCCTAAGTCTAGTCATTATGCTTAAACTTAGATTTTAGCAAATATATATTTATATATATATTTGTGACAAGTTTGGGAGGTATATATTTTAATTATATACCTACTATAATACTTAAAAGAAAATGTTTTAATTTTTTGTTATAATTTTGTTTTGTTTTTGTTTTTTTTGTTCTTATGATAATATTATAAAGACAACAAACAGCATACTAAATGCAAGAAATAATAATAATAAAAGAATGGCTTAGTTTTCTATAAATAGTTTATGGATGTCATTGATGGGATCAAGTTCATCAGGAGTCATGAAATGCTCCTCTTCAAATTGGAAATGGTTTTTCAAGAATTTGACAAAGTGTGCTATGGTGATATTATTTGTTTCAGATTCTGACCTGTAGAAATAAAGTTCATGGCAATACTCTCGATATAACACAGCTCTAGGAACTCTATTCCATCTCTTTCTATCCGTAAGAACGACCTCTTGATCCTCTATACGAGATAGAAATTTATGTACTACAACTGCATTGTCGAGGTATTCCTCAAAGGTGTACAACTCGAAAGACACAAGTGCTCTTTTATCTGCTAACCACCTATGGCAAGCTCTCTGAAGTTCATGATATAAGGTCACCTGATCAGGATCCAGGATTCTATCTAGGACAAACCTCTTAATTTTCCTAAGTTCTGTCGACCTAGATGAAATAATACTCAATCTCCTATTAAGTTCGTCCCATAAAGGTGGGACTCTATATGTTTGAGATACTCTAAGCAAAGAAGTAATCTCTATGGCTGCTAATTGATTTTCAACATTAATGGTGACAACTCATCTTTTATTATAATCTACCATCTAAATATGATATGCAATCTTAATTGTTTGTCTGATGATTCTAAATGCATTTATTTTATTTTATTTTTTGGATTGTTTTCAAAAGGTTTTAGTTTTCACGTCGGGTTCACCAAAATGTATCGCTCCAAATTTTTTGCATCCTTACCTTCAAGCTATAGGATCCATGCCCGAAAGGGGGATGCGAGAAGGATGGGACAATACCTCAGACTGAGAGGCCCTTTGAAGGTCGCGCCTCTCGGGGGAGGGGTATAAGGGTGAATTTTTGATGGATGGTGGGTTCACCAAGAAACTTTGAGTGGTAGTTTCCATGCCTAGGTTGAGAATGGGTTTGATGTGTTCATTTTGTACTTTAATCATTCATATCCTAGGTTTGGCCAAGATGAATCTAAGCTATTCTATATGCCAATGCTGATTTATATGGATACAAAAAACATGAATAAGTGCTAAACATAGAAAGTGTGCTAAATAAGATAGAATGTACCTGATTTCGGATGTTTGATGAATATTATGAGGTTTGTAGAAGTCCAGATCATCTCAAATCTTACATAATCATCTAAAATTGCACATAATCATCTCATATCATAGTCGATCGTCTGAGATCAGACGAGATCATCGTCGACCTAACGAATTCGTCAAACGAATTCATCAGAAACCTGCAATCACATAAATAGATACCAAAGACCAAAAATGCAACTGCAAAAGCAAGGGGAAATGATAGAAATAATAGTAAACCTGCCTAAATGATAGATCCAGATAACAATTAAAGGAAATGCATTAATTTAATAATTTATTTTAACTTTATCATGCATCTATGCTAAATGAGGTGAACTCCAGAATGCAGAAATAGAATAAACTAAGTTAATGCATAAAGAAATGAAGAGAGAAGATAAAAAAATGCAAACTCTGGGCTCTGATTGCCCCCAATCTGGACTGCAATCGAGATCACCTCCAATCATACGAGATCATCGCCGATCTACGATAGGATCATTCGAAATCATCTGGAATCGTCAACGACGATCCGAGCTTGCTCCAACTGAAAAACAGTAAAATTCCTGCAAGAAAAACTTGAAATACACAATGCAAACAATGGTATGAAGGTGTTCTAATGCACGAGAAACTAAAGTTGCAGGGAAAATCAACCAACCAGGGGGATAAACTAAGAAAATCCTAGTTTATATAGGATTAGGGAGAGGTTAGGAGGTTGGAGATCATCCCAATTTGGGAGATCTCCAATGGGGGAGACTCTAACCACGCAAACACACTTTCTGCCCAAGTTAGAGAAGCTGTTGAAATAGAAGCTAATTATGAAAATCAGTTTTGGGATGAAATCATCTGGACGTTCTGTTCTAGAAGAATTCATCAGATCTGGGATGATTTCATCTGATCGTCGATGATATCGTCCAACGGTCAAAAAAACTCCTAAAAATGGCATGGAAAACAAGGGGAGCGGGTAACAGGCGATTTTGGGGTTAAAATTCAAATTTTATCTTTTTACTAAGGGTTTAACTGTGCCAATTTTAGGGTGCTACAAATAGCCACCCATTTTCCATCCAAATGAAAACTGAATAAGGACAAACCCAAATAATAGAGCCTAACAACACCAAAGTAGTGAAGATCACCTAGGAGTGAGTCCTTACCAAAATTTGCATCTCGCCAAAGACCATCAGGAAAATGCACAACTGTTGTAGCCTCACCCATGTTAGGATGAGATTAGAACTTTATTTGGAAGAAATAAGAGGGGATTTAGCCTCACCCATGTTAGGATGAGATGACTTAAACTTTATAGATTAAGTTATCTACAACTTTTGGATTTAGTTGTATCCATGGACAGTAAAGGATGAGCCCCATCAATGATAACTTCTTTCATTTCTCTCAATCTATGAGAGTGGTTTCTGGATTTATTGACTTTCTTTACCATCCCTGTATTGATTCTAAGCTTATGATAGCTTCAAGTTTTAGGGCCTGGCGAACTCTTATCCTAAATAGGGATGGGAGATGCAACAACGGTTACCACCAATTCCTAGATAATTATTTCCTCATCAACAAGGCAATCAAAGTTATTATGAAGGACGAGAGAAGAAGTAAATATCTCTTCCATACCTTTTTTAATAGCTATAAGATGAGAAGCCACCCTCGAATTCAGAGTTTCCATCCTTTCCTTTATAGGGTCCAGTTTAACTCCTCTCCAACAAAGAGATTAGAAGGTAACAAGGATCTTTCTAGCTCTTCCTCACCTATAGCCTTGAGCATGAACACAATAGCAAAGGGATTAGGATCAAGAATATTCTCTTTACCTTTTGCATTAACACTTTTTGAAACCCACTTCCTAGCCATGATCCTCCTATTAGGAGTAATAGAATGAGAAAAATGTTTCAACTGTTGGGGGTAGGAATTATTTAGATGACCTATCTTACCACATACCTGGTAGGCCTAGGGTCTGCTTTCATAAACAATAAAGTTGGTCCAAGAACCCAGCCTAGAAATCAACTTCAAAAATATCATGAGATATTTATCAATATCTATCATGACACATATTCTGGTAGTAATCATGCAAGATTTTTATTTCCAAGGATATTCAAAGGAAATCAAGTCACCAATCTTGCTATCCACTGCTTGAAAGATGCTCTTGTACCAGAAATAGAGAGGAAGATATGGAAGAGAGACCTACAAAGGTATAATATTCACCTTTTTGTTGTGGGGGTTGAAATCCATCCTCCATATTTGAAGGAACAACCCTCTCTTCCCAAAGAATAATCAGCCCCCTTTTAGAATCCTAATAGAGTCTTCCTCGTAGTTCAAATTAAAAAATGATGAAAACTTTAGGAATATTCACCACCTCAAGAGAACCCTAGGGTTTCTATCATGCCAGGGCTCATCTTATCAGCATGTTTAAATCATTTCTACCCCCTTGAAGCTTTCCAATGAGGTTCCATGAGTCCCTCTAAATGATACTGTTAAGAAGAACATAAGGAATCAATATTTCATTTGAATCAGGAGAAGCATCACACAAGACATCCACACTTGAGTATTTAAAAAATATCATCACTTATGCAAAGGAATATTTTTTTAATGAAAAGCTAAATTATATTAATAATAAAGTTTAATATGAAAAAAAGTGGCGGGTGGCAATGATCACACCCCTGGAAGATACAAGCCAACCCTAACCACGGGTTGGGAAACCACAAACCAGAGCTCACTATAAACTAGGCAACATCAATCAAACAGGCAGTGAAACTTGCATGCAATTAGAAAGTTTGTGGCTGCACGTCTATGTTGGAGTCCCATGGAATGGCCAAGGTATGCGATAATCCATCTATGTGTCTCTGATCCTCATGAACATTTGAATATTCCTAGCCCTGTCCTCGAGATCTATCAAGCTGGCGATTATGTGCACTTATATCCCCTGCATTCCAGGCATGATCTTGTGTGCCACCATTAACTTCCACCAGCTCATCCCAGGAACCTCTGGGTGGAGAACATGAAGGTGATTGAATTGGCTACGCATTGGAATATTGGCATAGGGGAGATTCCCTTGGCCAAAAAGTGGCAGGTCCCACCTTTGAACTTCCCTAGGTCCCATTCATCGAAATCCTCCCAAAAAGCAACATCACAGGATCTGAATGAGGCTTCATTCACAGATCTCACATATTTTCCAATGGGATAAGGCCCAATATCATAATGATCCAACACCATTGTAATCTTCCTACCCAAGCTCATTTTCAAATATGATAGCACCACGTGGTTCGTGACTAAAGCACATAAAAATAAGTACTATATTTTTATTAGACTTGTATGATTAGAAATATCAAGCTTCATTTAGTAAATTCTAATATTTGCGTCCCTATTTTTGTAGAGTGCACATAGAATGAATTTGATCCTTAACTTATTAAAGTCAAATTTATGTTGCACTTCTTCTAGTTATCTTTAACAAGAATTTAGGCCTTGTCTACTGAGTACACAATACCAATATTTACACACAAATATAGAAAATGGATGTTATACCAAATTTGATATTGATTTTCAAATGGATACCTCCTATTGATGAATCAAATTTAATTTACCAAAAAAATTATATAATCTAAATTTGCATATATTCATAAATGACCTATTCTATCTAAAATTTTTAATAAGTAACCACCAAAATGTTACACTAACATTGGAAGGTTTATAACAAAATTAAATACTAGATAAATAAGAATATCTACATGAGAAAATGTTAAGAAATCCATGGAACAAAGAAATCATATTTAATTCTCTAATTCTATGAAGTACAAAAACTTTTAGCAAACATTAAATGGCATAGGGAATTTATATTAATGAAGAATTGTATTACCTTATTGATCACTCTATATAAAAAAAAAAAAATTATTATATATCTACCTCAAACTAAATATTATTTTTTGAATAACCCTTAAGTCATGGTCTCTTTGATACATGCACAATAACAAGTATCAATCATATTTGATATGTTCACTATGATTTAGACTAGAAAATAAAAATATAGACTCTACCAGGTATAGTATCTCATCTAAAATATCCCCAAAATTCATTAGTGTTTTACCCATTTGGTGACTCACTTAAATTTTTTATTATGAATAGTTTGCATTCATTTCAACTTAAAATTTTTTATCTCCTAAATTAAAAAAACTTTGATCCTTCTAGAACATGAGAACTAGTCATTATTTTTACTATATATTAGTAGAAGTTTTCTAAAAAAATGATAAAAGTAGGAGAATACAATTTTTTCATTATTGTGCTTTTAAATAGTATAAGTGTAAGAAAGAAGAAATAATTAATCATGAGAAGTTAATTTTTTAATTGGTTATATGTGATGTAAATGGTCCCACTCCTATTACATTATAGCTAAATAGAGGTATTATTACAACTTGAAAATTATTACAACAATTAGGAAAGTGGATTTTGAATTATTAGAAAGTTGGATAAGATAATAAAAAGTCCATTTTTAGTTCAATGAGTAACAATAAGAAGATAAAATCCTTTAAATTCTATGAGTATAAATCAATATGCTCTTACAAATAAGGATAATTAGTTAGATATTTTAAATTCCAAGAAGGATTCAACAATTACTATATGACAAGTATTCAATACTATATATAGATAAGGGTTCTATCTCATGGGACACAAAAAAAATCATATCACTCAATATTCCTCTTATCTAAAATACTATGTGCACAACCTCTTCCTCCATGGAGGAATCTTCCTCTTCCTCTTTTTTAATTTGAAGACTCCTCCTTTGTCTCATGGGGGCTATTGATAATACTACTTCCTAAATAAATTGTAGCCTTTTATGCAAAAGCTTACTCCAATTTTTTTAGAGTTTTATCCAATTTACTTACATGTGAAAATAATAATCTCATGTCTAGTGATAATTTTGTCAAATATTTTTTTCTTTGTTGTGATTATAATTGAATTCCATTTAGTTGACAAACATTGAGTACACTTTCTTAAATCACTTGATCTATGATGCTCTCTTTATTGTTGTGCAATTGATTTACTATATCTTAAATTTGAACATAAAAATAAACCATCTTTTAATTGCCCTCCATTTGAATATTCTCAACTTATCTTGTACATTTTATAAAAAAACCAATTTAACTTTAATATTTATGCTTTTGTAAGTAGATTGCAATGTCTCCCAAGATTATTTAAAAAATGTAATGCTATAATTTTAAAAAATATGCTCACATGTATAGCATATGGATTAGAAACATGGCTAAATTATCCTTATTCTTCATCTCTTTTATGTTATTTCTTTCCAATTATAAAAATAAACTCTAATATTAAGGAAGCACGAAGTTATCCGGGGCTTCTTCCTTGAGTCTTGTCATGATCATGCACTTGACGAAAGAGATTTACGAGATATCTTATTTGAATCATATTCTATAGATATTTTTAAGTTGCTAAGGTTTATATAGATGCATCTATGACTCTTTTGCACCTCCTTTTTCTTAAGAACTTTGGGTATGTGAGCCTATGCTAAAATACCAAACATATAGAAGTAAGACACATCATGATCATCACTTGATAACCTCTCAAGAGGTTTCATACCCTAAACAATTCTAATGGGATACTTGATGATGATGTAGGTTACACAAGTGATAACATCACCCCAAAAAGTGTGGTCCATCCCCTTTGCATGAATAATACAACATGTCATATCCATTGTTATCATATTATTCCTTTCAACCATACCATTCTACTCAAGAGTATAGTGAACAATCCTCTAATATGATATCCCATGAAGAGTCAAAAATCATGGAAGACATTGGTCATGTAGTCACTTCACCTATATTACTTGAGATACTTGATCTTTCTATCTACTTTATTTTATAAATATTTTTGTATCATCCATTTTGTGATTAATATATAGCCACATATATAGAGAAATTATCAAGAAAAATAAGGAAGTATCTATTTTTAAAATGGAGGGTGTACCCATAAGTTCACAAATATACTATGTATGATATCTAAAGGATGAGCAACACATCTCACTATCCATTTTTGAAATGCCTCATTATGATGCTTCCTAAAAAAACATCCCTTACATGCATCACTTAGAGCAAAAAATTGTGGAAGTCTGGTGGCCATATGATGATGACTCATGTACTTCAAGGATCCATAGTTGATATGCCCAATCCTACAGTTCCATATCTAACTATCATAGGCTACATGAACAACCAAAGACACTTTCTAGAGGAAGAAATAGAAGATATTTCTCCTTACATTAGGTCTAATGCATCATAATAACTATAATCTCTTATCTTAAATTTATTTTCTATATCCTTAATTAGCCAATAACTAGGCTAGAATTTTATAGTATTATTTTTATGAGTAATGGGATAAATGGAAAAGATATTTGGGCCAAAACAAGGAAGACAAAGTACTTCACCAAACAATGGAGATCCAATATTAACCTCTCCACATCATGCAATTTGCAAAGGAGAGTCATATCCAATGACTATTGACAAATTTTCACTATTTTCATAGGTTTAAAAATCTTGAGGATCAAACAATGTCTCAATAACATGCATACATCAATCCTCAACAATAAAAAACAAACACACTAGATTTTATTGAAAATGCATCTACTATAACCAATGCATAAAAGAAATGATTAGTTGATTACATATTACTGTTGGTCAAATATCTGCCTAAAATACAAAATATACATTTGTGCACCCTAGACACAACCAAAATTGAAATGCTGAAGGAGAGAAATATCCCTCAGACCAATCTCTAGAGAGGTTTGGCTCCCATACTAAATCCTACATCGGTTCTAAGTTTAGAGTTCTGAGAAAGAAATAAAAATAACAAAAAAAAATTGGAAATATAGCCACAGGCCAAAAGATGTAGGATTGGGGACATACTAGCAGCAAGAATTTAAATCAAGCATTATACTAGCATAAAACAAAAATAAGGTAAATAATCCACTTACAATTTCACAGACAACTTCTAGAGTTGCACTCGAGTACTCACTTCCTCACTAGCAGTATTTAAATCAAGATGCAGAATTTAAACTTAGCAAATAACAAACATGAATATAAAATATAAATGCTTAACGTAGAAGGAAATCACACACATAAATCATTCACATAATCAGAAGCTAGGTTCTTTCTATTTACATAGAAAACTTGAAGCATTTTTTTGTAGAGTGTCTATCCTCTTTTGTTACATAAAAATATTTAGTATTTATAGAGGTTTTCACCTCTTTCATTTAATACATACAAGGATAAAAATATCCATAGATCAGGAACCAGGAAGAGGAAATTCCTCCTCAAAGATTTTCATTTGGGAGCAGTGTTCTATATTTGGAGGAAAATTCCTGGGAAATAAGCAAGCTTGGATGTTGGCGCATAAAAACTGCAAATATGATCATCGAAGTGGTACCTCCATTCTACCTTGGAAATTCACCCTTGTCAAGAAAGTCCACTAGACTTGAGTATTGCTTTGAAAAGGGGTGAAGTAGGTATATGATGTCTTGGAAATCATAAAAATCACCCTGTGGTATTCAATCATGCATCATTTCTAGCATGAAATCAGCAAACAAAGTGCCCTTCACCTCAATCATTAAATTCTCATCATTTTTTGGGTCTAGGCACCTTTGAAAAGTCTTATTTGATGCTTGAAATCAGTTCACCCAAATACGCAACAACAATTTTTCTTGGAGCAAGTATGGGCAAAAATACGCTATGCGTATTTTTATTTTATCATATATCTTGTGCTGAAGAATTATTCTTTACTCCGCCAACCAAAACTTTTTCTTTGGTTGTCTTTGAAAATCACCCATCGTCCACCTTCATGTTTGCCTTTAGCACATTGAACTGACTTTATGTCGTTTCACCCCAAGAAGAGGCGAATGGGAGTCTCGCCCCTCTCTTGGGATGAAAATACTATTGACCATTCTTACCTTTGACTTCCACGGGATGTATTCCATTTGAAATAGCATTTTTTCCAAAGAGAGGCTTGTGAATCTTTCACCCCACATTTGGGGTGAAACTCCTCTAAAATTTATTTTATGCACAGGGCCCATAACGTGCTTTCAAATACCTTTGCAATGTGTTTTCGCCCCAAGGAGAGGTGAAAGAGAGTGTCACCTCTCACTTGGGATGAAACCCCTCTTGACTTTTCAACCATGCTAACTTTATGATTCATATTGTTTTTTTCTTATTTTAAAATATGTTTACCCCAAGGAGAGGCGAATGGGACTTTCGTACCTCACTTGGGGCAAAAGCGCTTTGAGCTCTTGCGTTCCATGATTTTTGAAATCGGACCCCGCATGCCCTTCTACCTCATGCTATGGGTTTTCAACTAAGGCACTTCACTTGCGCTTTTCAAAAATTGCTATGCTTTCACCTTGTTTGCTTGATAATGGGCCCACCAGTTTTACCTTTTGAAATGTAGTTTCGCCCCAATGAGGGGTGAAAGGGCTTTTCACCTCTTCTATGGGGTGAAATTATATTTGAATTTCCAACATATCTTTGACCCTTCACTTCATTTATTTTCCCCTTTATGTTAGGAACCTACTATTAAAATAAATCTCACACACACAAAATACAGAAATATAATGAAAATACATGCAATAACAAAATAATACTATGCAGATTGTAATTGCAGAATTGAACAATCTCACAAAAGAACTCAGAATCATAGGTCTCTTCGAGGGGGTAACCTCCTTCAATATTTCATTAACTTGCAAAAATATGATTCGTACATGGCTTCATAGCTTTTTAAAGAAATACTTCATGCAAACCCTAACCCTAGGATCAAGAGTTGGCTTACATGCAAAATGCCACTTGAGCTAGAATATCCTACCAAATGTCGGTTACAATCTTTATAACAGTTACATAAAATGGCCCCACTTGCCTAGGGGCATAACATACAACATACATTACAAAATAACATTATATATGGGATCCCCCACATTGGAAGTGGTTAGGGAAGCAACCAAAGTCTGCAATTCTGAATCATGAAGTACCTCCTGGCATAAAGAATTTATCTATTGGGGGATCGACGATGACATGGCACACAACATACTGAGAGCTTCAAATTGGTGATAGAGAGTATCAGCCACAACATTCTCCTTACCCTTGTTATAGGTGATATCATAATCATAACCCATGAGTTTAGAGACCCATTTTTGTTTTTCAGGGGTGGCAACACATTTCTCCAAAAAGTATTTGAGACTTTGATGATCTGTTTTAATGGAGAAATGATGCCCAATGAGATACAATTGCCAATGGATTATGGAATGCAAAATTACCATCATATCCTTGGCATAAGTTGATTTTCCCAAATTACGGCTAGAGAGAGATTTACTAGTGAAGGCCAAGGGTCGCCCTTCTTGCATCAACACTACCCCAATACCACGACCTGAAGCATCGCTTTCAATAATAAATGTTTTAGAGAAATTTGGCATGGCTAAGACAGGTGTCATGATCATGACATGCTTCAATTCTTGGAAAGCCTATTCAGCGGGTCCTATCCATGTAAAAGATTCCTTTAACATGGAAGTGAGGGGAGCTACAATTTTACCACAGTTAAGAACAAATTTATGGTAATAACCTGTAAGCCCTAAAAATACTTGAAGACCTTTGGGAGTGTGCGGTTTTGGCCATTCCTGAACAACTTGGATTTTCTTGGGAACAACTTTAACACCCTCCTTAGTGATAATGTGTCCCAAATATTCTACTTTGGTAAACCCAAAAGAACACTTGGAACGCTCAGCATAGAGTTGATGTTGTGCTAACAATTGAAGATTCTGATTCACATGAGTAAGATGCTCCTCCCATGAGCGACTATACACTAGAATGTCATCAAAGAAGACTCGAATGAACTTTCGAAGGAATGAACGAAAAATGTTGTTCATGAGGCTCTGGAAGGTGGAAGGGGCATTAGTCAAGCCGAATGGCATTACCAAAAACTCATAGTGACCTTCATGAGTACAAAAGGTAGTCTTGGGAATATCCTCCTCTTTGAGCCAGATTTGATGGTACCCCGAGCGAAGGTCAAGTTTGGAAAAATACATAGTCCCATGAAGTTCATCTAGTAATTCATCCACCATCGAAATAGGAAACTTATCCTTGATAGTGAGTTTATTGAGATATCAATAATCAATACACGACCGCCAAGACCCATCTTTCTTACATACCAGTAAAACTGGAGAAGAGTAAGAACTGTTGCTTGGTCGAATGACACTCACTTTTAATAATTCCTATACTAACTTCTCAATTTTTGACTTAAGAGCATGAGGATACCTGGTAGGGTCTAATGTTGGGTGGTGTATTACTAGGTAACAAGGGAGAAGCATGATCATGAGAGAGATGAGGTGGTAATTCTATTGGCTTAGCAAAAATAGAGTTGTGCTTGGTCAAAATAAGTTGTAAATATTTAGGAATAGAGTCCTCCTCTAAAGAATGCGGTTGGATTGCAAAAATCTGAGCTATGACACCCCAGGATGATTTTTTTAACAACTTTTCCATTCGGTTTGAACTGATAATCTATGATGACCCTGCTTTTAAGCCATGGAGAGTGTAGGATTGTCCATTCTGTGAGAATTGCATCCAAAGCACACCAAAGTGCCAAGATATGACTCCCAATGTGCCCAACCATTGATATCCCAACACAATATCACATCCTCCTAATTGAAGTGCAAACATATCTTGTTTGATCTCATAGTCCCCAATATTGACCTTAACATTACGATATTTTCCCTTACAAGGTAAAGTCCCACCATTTGCTACCATAACCTCAAAGGAATTACATGTGTGTACATAACAATTTGTCTGCTTAGCGATGTGAGGATCAATAAAATTGTGTGTACTACCAGAATCAATCAAAATGGTAAGTCGCAAGCCTTTGAAATAACCTATAACTTTCATGGTTTAGGGCGTAGTAATGCCAGCAAGAGCATGAACAAAAATTTCAACCTGTGATTCATCTGGATTTCCATCCTCTAGTTTAGGTGGTTCTTCTGCTGATTCAGTGTCATCATCATTATGGTCATTGGTGTCAGGTTCATCAACATTGATGAGGAATAATTTCTTTTGGGTGCACCTATGCCCATGAGAAAATGTTTTGTCATAATTGTAGCACAATCCTTGGGCACATCATGCATCCATTTTAGCAGTGGTCAAACATTTGGGTGCAACAGTGGGTGCAACAGGTTTTTGTTCATGTTGATTATGGAATCTAGGAGGAAAAGAGGGTTTAGCCTATGGAAATTTAGATAATTGCCTTTGAGCTAAAAATTTGGACTCGGCCAAACGAGCCAACTGTATAGCTTGCATCATGGATTGTGGTCTAAATATTGTGACCTCGACTTGGATATCTTCCCGCAACCCACTAACAAAACAACTCATAAATAAACCTTCATTCATTCTTGTAGTTTTTTTGGCCAATCTCTCAAATTGTATTTGGTAATCTTGAACTGTCGAAGTTTGTTTCAGCTTTGTCAACTATCCTGTAAAATCATCATACTCACTAGAGCCAAAGCGAGTGAGTAACTAGGACTCAAATTCTTCCCAAGAAGGATCAGGGATAGTTTTATGCAACCATTGGTACCACTATAAGGCTTTAGATTCCAAATTGAAAGAAGCCATTTGAACTCGGTGATAAATGGGGACATCATAGAGTCTAAAGAATTGAGCAACACGACATAACCATCCATCAACATCCTTCCCATTGAATTTAGGAAAGTCTAGTTTTGGCATCTTGAAGGGAGTATCACGATCAAAGCGAAGGTGAGAGTCATATGTTCCCATTCCATAACGATACTCGAACTTTCTTGGACCACTTTGTATTTTAGACTCAACATCTGCTATGTGTTATTCTATGTGAATTCTAAAGGTATATTGGGCAACTCTGAAAGTTTGAAATTTTGTTGTCAAGTTTTCAGTTGTTTTTTGCAAGCTAGTAACAACACTTACTAGGGTATCCAACATTGTCACAGTGTTTTATTCTACCTCTTTTTTATGTCCACGAGTGCCACTTGCCATTTGAGATAGCATTGCACTTTTTTACTCAGTTACTAAAAATAGTTGTGGTATTTCAAGAGTTACAATTTTTAGTAAGGGTCCAAAAATTTAATTTTGGAAATGGATTGCAACACTGATTTTAGCCTAGGGTCCACTTCGGTGGCTATTTGATCTGAGCACTCAATGAGGAGATATATTGAATTTCTTGACTTTTTGTGAGCTCCGATTGGTTGCAAGGCGATGTCAAGGTAATTTCCTCCACTTGGACTTAAAATTTCAGCAATGACTCCTTGAGGGTCTTTGGTGCAGAATAACAAGTAGATTCTATTCCTTAAAATTTAGATCAATTTGATTGACCGTTGAAAAGTTATGGCCTTAGCAAGGAAAATAAAAATTTGCTATTTTTGAAAAATGGGTGCAAAAATTGACCAGGGGCTGCCAAGGATAATTTTGTTTGGAATAGGGTGTAGAATTATCTGATAAATTTTTGAGTCAATTTGAGATCTATGTGAAGAGATATCCCTATTTTAAGAAATTTTCAATGACGAGATCTGTGGAGATCCCTCTAGGTCACAAGTGGGAAAACTGAATCAACTGTCTCAAATCTGTCAACTGATCACCCTGTCACTATCTTGTCACCTTTATTGCAGCTACAGACACTAACAGTTATGTTTCTGACCCTAACCACCTGTAGTTTTTTACTATTACAGTTGATTGTTATTGTTTCGACTGTTACTGCCACTAACCTGACTATTATTGCCACTGACCTAACTGTTACTATTACTAGCTTGAGTGGTACTAGAATATTGCAGACTGTTAGAGACACTTACGAACTCTGTTCTAACTTCTAGTGCATGCAAAGTGTATTCTTTTGTGATAGGTAAATCCTCCGTATGCTCACTTTTTGGGATTGTGAATGCAGGTTTAGCAGAATAGGAAGAAGTGTGTTTTTGTGGGAGAAAATATTTTAACAAAATTAGGGTATGCTAAGTAAAGGAGTATGTAACACCCATAGGCCCTCTGTTATACCGTAGTGATGAACAATAGTGCTCGAACCAATATTTCAGGCCACTACCCAAGTAGGATTCTACACATACCCTGGAGCACACTATCTGCCTATCTGAAAATACGGGAGGGTAATCATTCGAGATGTTGTTTCTCGTGGACTATGGATGATACAAGGTCGAAAAGCTTCCTATTGGATAAATTTTTTTAACCCTAGAATGGTCTCTCGATACACCCGAAGATGCATGGGAGCTTGATTCCGTGCATGAGTGTTATCTAAGGCCTGGGTATTGGAGCCTGATTGCCCCTCACTTCACTAGATGCTTTATGGGCTATCTAGCTTAGCCAATAATGACAACTCCTTCACGATATTTTAAAACCCCCGACACTGGGTTTCTAACCTACACAACTACTAAAACAAAAACTGTATTTTTTTTGGATTTACTGGTAAAAAAATGAACTTATTTTTTTGGATTTTTTTTTATAAAGGAAAAAACAGAACGAAAAACACACGGAAATTTATACCTAACATGCGAAATGGATGGCAAGAATCATCACAATTGTAGTAGAACTCGGCCCTAGAAAGCACTCTGATACCACTTGTTAGGAACCTACTATTAAAATAAAGCTCACACAAAATATTGAAATATAACAAAAATACATGCAATAATAGAATAATACTATGCAGAAAGTAATTGCAAAATTGAAAAATCTCACAAAAGAACTTAGAATCGCGGGCCTCTTCGATGAGGCAACCTCCTTCAATATTTCATTAACTTGCAAAAATATGATTCGTACATGGCTTCATATCTTTTTAAAGAAAGACTTCATGTAAACCCTAACCCTAGGCTCAAGAGTTGGCTTAAATGCAAAATGCCACTCGAGCTAGAATCTCCTACCAAATATCAGTTACAATATTTATAATGGTTACATCAAATTTCCCCACTTGCTTAGGGGCATAACATGCCACGTACATTCCAAAATAACATTATATATGGGACCCCCCATGTTGGAAGTGGGTCATTACATAATAATGAGAATTACAAAATAACATTAGGATGAGATCCTAACACTTTCTTTCAAATGACATTCACCTTACCAAGAGGTGAATGAGGATTTCACCTCTTCTTTGGGGTGAAAGCGCTATTGACCACTCCTTTGACCTACCTTATAGTCTGTGAAAATAGATACGTTTCACCCCAAGGAGAGGTGACAGATATCTTCACCTCTCAATTGGGGTGAAAGCACCTTGGTTGTTAGAACTTTTATTTGGTATGACTTATTGTATCTTTAAACATATTTTGAGGATACCCATTAACATCCATTGTTGTGTTTTACCTGAAAACATGATGAAATTATTTTTAAAACTTTGGTGCTCCTATTTCAAAACAATCATGTCAATGCTAGAAAACTGTTAACAATATTTCTTCGATTGTTTCATTTTAGATGTAATATTAACATTAATTTTTTCTTAAACCCCATCATTTCATGGCAAAAAGTCCATGAAACTTAAAAAAGAGGATTAAAACCAAAATTAATCAGTACAATATAAATTGAAGGAAAGGAGGAACATTATTCATTATATTTTATCACTTTTTACATTAAAACTGTCAAAATATTTCAACAAAAATCATAATGTGGTAATATGTTAAAATTCCCATTATTTCTGGCAACTCTCGGGGTATCCAACTCGTGTGGATGCAAGTGATCCTAGGCCTTTATCCATTGGGCTCTTAGTGGTCCTTCTCATGAGATGCATCAGTCAATATTTTTGGTCTAGATTTTTTTCTTGTGCCTCTTCTACTGCTTCTTTCTTTGCTACGACAAGCTCCTTTGATGCTTGTTCTTCTACTTCCTTTACCTCCTGCTTCGCAAAACTTCCACAAGTGGTATCATAAACCACAATCATCTCATCCCAAGCATCTATGGTGAACATGGAAGGAAGACCAAGCGAATCATACATGTATCTCAAAGACCCAATGTGATCCATGTTGATGCACTTGGATATTTGAGCTGTTGTGGCTGATCCACAACACACCCCAAAATTGGGGACCCACCTTTTTTGCATGCTTTCAAAGAAAATTGCAGTAGCCCAGATGCTAAAAAAATCAAGAAAAAAGCAAAAATTTCACTAAGGAGAAAAAGTGTCGCGATATCGCGACATGTCGCTCCGTCGCTGGCAAAAATGAAAAAGTGTCGCGATATCGCGACATGTCGCTCCGTCGTTGGCAAAAATGAAAAAGTGTCGCGATATCGCGACATGTTGCTCCGTCGCTGGCAAAAATGAAAAAGTGTCGCGATATCGCGACATGTCGCGTTTTCATGGCCCAGGCAAGCAGGAAGAGGCTTTGATCGAAAAGTGTCGCGATATCGTGACATGTTGCTCCGTCGCGGCCCAGAGAGGAGAGAGAAAGGCAGAATGGAAAATTGTAGCGAAATCGTGACATGTCGCAAAATCGCGGTCAAGACAGTCAAACGGGGCACGAAGCAGAAAAGCGTAGCGAAATCGTGACATGTCGCAAAATCGTGGTCAACGCAGTCAACGGCAGCAGGTGGGCGGAACCGTCGCGAAATCGTGACGTGTTTGATTTTCGTGGCTTGCAAACGGGCAGAAGGCATAAAATATAAAATGGTCGCGAAATCATGACAAAACCGAGCCAAAGGCGATAAGGCCCAGTAGTGTAGCGAAATCGCGACGAGAACTGACACAAAGCGCATAAGTCGAAAGGCGTCGCGAAATCGTGACGCGTCACGTTTTCACGGCACGGGTGGATTAAAAGGCCTAAGTGGTAAAATGGTAGCAATTTCGCTATAGTCAAAAAATGAAGCCAAACAAAGCAAAGGCGTAGCGATATCGCGCAACTTTTGAGGAAACGTTCCAGCCAGACAAAGACGTCGCGAAATCATGACAGAAAGTGAAGACCATGCAGAGGGCAGAAAATGGTAGCGATTTCATGACACTTTATTGAAAAGAAAGGCTGCTGACAGAAAAATGTCACGATATCGCGACATGTCTCATTTTCGCTGTGCATGAAAGCGGATAGGGTTATTGGTAGGAAAATGTCGCGATATCGCGACATGTCACGTTTTCGCGATGAAAGCAAGGAAGCAAAGCTGCATGCATAATTATGGTCACGATTTACATGGGGCCATTACAGAACATGCAGAAAAGTGTGGAACACATGGCGTACATGTGTAAGGGCTGCAGAGGCGTTACAGTTGATAGAGAAGATCTCGAGCATAAAATCAAAAGCAATGGAAAGGTGGGGAAGGTGAAACGAAGCAATCTGGAAGACGAAACGATACAATCTGGGAGGTGAAACGAAGCATCGTAGAACGAAGCAGAGAACCGTACCAGCAAGTATAAAATGCAGAGGCACAGATTGATACAGAGGTCAGAAACCGCTGTGAGCGGGTTGTAGAGTTGAGGGTGATTAGCCGTTTCGAGCCTGTTGTGGAGTGCTTTTCTTCCACTTTTGCTGGTTTTGAGAAAAACCAGAGATTCTCGTTATTGTAACAGGACATATTTTTTTAATGCAGAATTGTTCAAAAATTTGCATTTTATGGGCAAGAAAGGATGAGAAATTTTTTGCATGCTTCATTTTAACTGTTCTATTTTCCTCCTTTCAGATTTCAGATTTATAAATGAAATACATGCCATTGTTTTGGGTTATTTCATGTGAATGTCTGCAATCTGAAAATTATTTTAAACCCTTGGAGCTAGCACCTAGTTTACTTTGATTGTGTTTGTTTTGCAGGTCAAATAGGCTAGGTTGCATGTACGAAACTCTCACGTATTCGGTTTTGTCGGAATAGGATAGCATCAGACTGAACGTGTTCTATTTTTTTTAATTTTCTGTATTTCTTTTTTCATTTTATTTTATTTTCCAGAAGGTTTAATTTATTTAAAATGAACATTTAAAAATTACAAAATCTAAAAAAATAATAAAATAATGAACAATCACTAAATTTTCATGGTGAAATAAACCAACATTGCCCCTTGTTTACAGTTACTTGCAATCACTAAGGTGTTCCAAGCATTTTAATTGAATATCTTTATTTGAGATTACTAATACACAGTTGCAAATGCTAATACAACGGAGACCTTGGAGAAGTTGGTTGTTTAACTTCTTTGCAAGAGGGGATTTGGAACCCAAATCCTAAGGAAGAGTGTAATTTCACAAGTGTGTGAAAATACCACTCAACATTTTGGCGCTAGAAGGAGGGCCTGAACCGGTTTATTTCAGATTGATTTAAATGCTATAGGGATTTAAATTTTGAATATTTCATGCCCTATTGATTATTATCTTTAACCCTCTTTTAATATTACAACTTTGTACTGTTAAAAGGAGGACATGAATTGCTATGCATTGTTCTAACGCTTTGATTGTTCATACAGGAATAATGTGATTTAATTTAATTTAAAAAAATAAAAATAATTAAATTAAAAAAAAAAAAAAAAAAATTATTTTTTTGATATTAAAGTTATATTCTTTAAGATTCACTAATGGCTATGTTTTCACCGTGGATGACAGGTAGCCCATTGAACATACCAGGAGTTCAACATTATTTGCCCATTGGTTTTGAGAGATGTCTTCCTCGATTTTTGTCTAACGGGACAAATACTGCAGGAGAACACATTCAAGCATTCAAATTTGTTGTGAATCACTTAACAATTTGGCATGATGATGTTGTTTGTAAAATGTTCCCTTACACCTTGGACAAAGTGGCATTTGATTGGTTTACAAGTCTGCCTTTAGGATCTATCACTTCTTGGGCTCAACTAGAGGCAGCATTTCTTAATCAATTCAACAAAAAGCAAGTTGACCCAATCCGCATGTATGAGCAGTTTGTCACTATTAAAAAAGGACCAAGTGAAAATGTGAAGTCATTTTCTGAAAGATTCTTTGGATTATATGCTCAATTAGTGACATTTTATGCTCTTCAAGAAGAAATGGCTCTCCAAATATATGTAAATGCTCTTGACCCACTCATTTCCACATATTTGCGAGGGATGCCTCTAATCACATCTTTGTCACAAGCCTATACTCAAGCAATGGCAATTGAGCAACAATTGAGTTGTCAAAATTATGGTGGGGGTTTTGGATCATATAATCTTCAATCATTTAATACCTCCTTTACCCATCCAATGATTTATCCACCTCAACCAAATTCAAGTGTGAATCAATTTCAGAATCAACAATCATTCCCAAGCTTCAATCAATTTCAAAATCCTCAACCTACTATGCAAGATCAACCATCTTTCTTAAGTATGAATCAACTTCAAAATACTCATCTTGATTCAAAGGATATTTCTAAAATCAATTTTAATGATTTTCATAAGAATATGATTTTAGGCAAGGGAGGAGTACTAGATCCAACTAGTATTGAAACATGTGACAAATTGGAAACCCTTGACTCACCAAAAGATGAATTCTATGAGGATGAATCTGTTTCGGATGACATTGTTGAAAATGATGACCAAGAGGATCCACACCTTCCAAATTGTGATAAAATTGAATCATGGGTTACACATGTGGATTATGATAGCCTTATC
The DNA here is from genome assembly GCA_028583015.1 of Wollemia nobilis. Lineage (NCBI taxonomy): Eukaryota > Viridiplantae > Streptophyta > Pinopsida > Araucariales > Araucariaceae > Wollemia > Wollemia nobilis. The sequence goes on from JAQPPZ010001125.1 coordinate 13,775,231, forward strand.
AATTTGAATACAAGCAATAACCCAATTTTGGAAGTAATTGAACCATCTAAGGAAGGTGAAGATAAATTTGATGAGAAACATGTTGATGAATTAAAAGATGAAGAAGAAATAGTTGAGCATCACAATTTGATTTTGAAAGATGATCATTATGATTCTTGGGAAGAGTATGCTCACTCCAAAACTGCTAATGAAATTTGTGTGCCTATTGATATGCAGGATAATACAATTGCCCTTTCATATGAGGATATTACAAGTCCTGTGCAATCTGAGAATGTTTTGGAAGAAGGATTGGAATCTCATCAAAGGTTTGAGAAGGATATTGATTTTACTACCATGGATGAAGAAGGAGAATCAATTGTTTTTGTTCCCCTTGAGGGGCAAGAAATCAAAAATCTTGATCCACCTATTGTTTCTACAATGTCTATGCCATCTCAAAATGATGAAATTACAAAGCCTAAGTGGTGTGGGTTTGATACTATTGATGATCCTAATGAAAATATGGATTTTGAGGCAACTCAAGCCATTGATCATGAAAAGGTGTCACGTGACACATATCTTGAAAAATTAGGCTCTTGTTTTGAAAAATATGGACGCATGTTTAATTGGGTGCCTAACTTTGGTGTTTTTGAACAGGTGTGGGATGATGAAGAAGACAATGAAGAAAAAGAAAAAGCTACTAACACTCATCAAGTTGTGATAAATTCTAATCATGATGGGTTGAGTATGGGTGACAAAGTGAAATCTCTACCTTTGGTAGTAGCTACAAAAATTTCAAATGATAGGTTACATGATGTCCCTTTGGATGCTAACGTCATTAGTGAGGAAATGCCAAATTTTGTTGATGCTTGTCAAGTTTTGAATGATTTTGATTGCTTTAAAATCCTGGAAAATGATTTGAATTCAAGACTTTTAGAAATAGGCTCTTGTTTGCAATATCTCACATTTGAAAAGGAAAGCCTACTTCTAAATCATGAATGGAATGATGAAACTTGCACTTTAAAGAATAGACAAAATAAAATTGAATACCAACCATTGTCTAATCAATTTGATTTGAATCTCACCTATGATGTTGCTAATAGAACTAAATCAAATTGGTATGGTGAGCATGGCAAGTTGAAATTTGTTGCATTGCTTGGTTTGATCTTATTGTTGTTGGATTCCTACAACATTTGGCATGTGTATTGTGACATATGTCTTTTGAAATGTTCTAATCATGTTTGGGATCCAGGAAAGTAATAGTCCAAGCTTGGCATCATCTTGTACTATATTGTATATAAATTTTGGTTTTGGTTTGGGTTTGTGTTTTCAAGTTTCATTTTGGGATTGCTATTTGGATTAGGATTTAAGTTGTGTGTTTGATTTCATTTGACATGTTTAGTTTGTTTTGATAAAAAAAAAAAAAAGAGAAGAAAATTTGAGATGTCAACTTATGCCTAAAATCAGGAGAATATGAAACATTGGAATTGTGTTGTAGAAAGCTCCACAAGTAACACAAACATTTAAATAATATCGTTTGAATCTTGTGATGCATGAAGTTGTCAGTTTTGCACATTATGGTAAAATAGATGATATATTCCAAAAGAAGTAGTGCATTCATATCTCATGTCATATTCCACATTGCATATACATGTCATCTCAGTTACATTTTCATTCCATGGGCAATTATTGAGAAGGTGTTGAATCCTCTTAGGATTATTACATAACATATATTAAAAGGATCCTAAGGTTGGGAACTGTCGTCCAAGCTATCTTGAACCAAGCACATTCCATGCACATTAAAGAGAGTCTTGAGCAAAATGGTTAAAACCATACTTGGATGAAAAGGTGAGGTGAAAAGAATATTTCATGTTTGTCCTATCATGCAACATAATCCTTAAAACAGTGGTTTTTACCATTTCCATCAAGCTTAAAGCCTAAAACCAGAGTAGTAAGGATAGGGTTAAATCCTCATCGAACTTAGGTTGAGGATCCAACTCCCCAAAGCTCTGATTTGACCTACATGGAGTAGTAAGGATAGGACTTAATTCTCATCTCGCTTAGGTTGAGAATCCGATTCCCCAAAGCTTCCATTTTTCCCATTTCATCATAAAGCTTGGATTGGAAGGATCGTACTACATGTCCTCTCGCAAAGGATGGGTAGTCATCCCAAAGGTCCAAGCAATAAAAGTAAAACTAATTTTTTCCATTTCATCTCCATCTTGGATTGGAAGGATTGTACTACGTGTCCTCTGCAAAGGATGGGTAGTCATCCCAAAGGTCCAAGTAATAAAAAATTAATATTTCCCATTTCATAAATCTTGGATTGGAAGGATCGTACTACATGTCCCTAGCAAGGATGGGTAGTCATCCCAAAGGTCCAAGAAATAAAAGAAAAAGAATGAATGAAGCCAAGTCATGGATTATGGGGTTAAGTATGCTCATGCATGGCAACATGTCTTGCCTAAAAGCAAGACCACTGATTGCTCATATGGATAGACTAGCCTGACCATTTCATCCATAACAGGTTAAATTATTTTGTTCAAGATGAGGTAATGAACTCCAAATCAGAATAGTAAGGATAGGGTTAAATTCCCATCTCGCTTAGGTTGGGAATCCTATTCCCCAAAGTTCTGATTTCACTCACACTTGCACATGGGTTCAAGATGGTAGTGACACATAACCAACTTTGGGATCTAGTAAAATTAATTCAAGTATACATATATTTGGTCCTAAGAGGGTTTGACATCTTTAATATGTTTGTCCATGATATAAGAAGGTTTGAGCATTTATAAAGCAGGTTGTTACATCTCTAGCATCTTCATCATGCATCAAATCCTGCACAAATCATTCATAGCCTTGCATACAAATCATAAGTGAAACTGACAATGGAATGTTGAACAAGTTCAAATGATAGGGAATGAAACACATTGCACACACCGAGCTGATACTTAATGATTCTGATGTTTCATGTATTTCTGATCTGTTGGTATTTGTTTATCTTCTATGTGCTGACGCTTGTATCTAAGCTTGTATGTTTCAGGTTGGGTTCTCACCAAAATGCTCAAGAGCATTTGACAGTAGAGTCGCCATTTGTTGTGGCTGATCCACAACACACCCCAAAATTGGGGACCCACATTTTTTGCATGCTTTCAAAGAAAATTGCAGTAGCCCAGATGCTAAAAAAATCAAGAAAAAAGCAAAAATTTCACTAAGGAGAAAAAGTGTCACGATATCGCGACATGTCACTCCGTCACTGGCAAAAATGAAAAAGTGTCGCGATATCGCGACATGTCGCTCCGTCGCTGGCAAAAATGAAAAAGTGTCGCGATATCGCGACATGTTGCTCCGTCGCTGGCAAAAATGAAAAAGTGTCGCGATATCGCGACATGTCACGTTTTCGCGGCCCAGGCAAGCAGGAAGAGGCATTGATCGAAAATTGTCGCGATATCATGACATGTTGCTCCATCGCGGCCCAGAGAGGAGAGAGAAAGGTAGAATGGAAAATTGTAGCGAAATCGTGACATGTCACAAAATCACGGTCAAGACAGTCAAACGGGGCACGAAGTAGAAAAGCGTAGCGAAATCATGACATGTCGCAAAATCATGGTCAACGCAGTCAACGACAGCAGGTGGGCGGAACCGTCATGAAATCGTGACGTGTTTGATTTTTGCGGCTTGCAAATGGGCAGAAGGCATAAAATATAAAATGGTCATGAAATCGTGACAAAATCGAGCCAAAGGCGATAAGGCCCAGCAGTGTAGCGAAATCACGACGAGAACTGACACAAAGCGCATAAGTCGAAAGGCGTCACGAAATCGTGACGCGTCGCGTTTTCACGATGCGGGTGGATTAAAAGGCCTAAGTGGTAAAATGGTAGCGATTTCGCTACAGTCAAAAAATGAAGCCAAACAAAGCAAAGGCGTAGCGATATCGTGCAACTTTTGAGGAAACGTTCCAGCCAGACAAAGACGTCACGAAATCGTGATAGAAAGTGAAGACCATGCAGAGGGCAGAAAATGGTAGCGATTTCATGACACTTTATTGAAAAGAGACTAAGTGCGAAAAACGTCGCGATATCGTGACATGTCTCATTTTCACTGTGCATGAAAGCGGATAGGGTTATTGGCAGGAAAATGTCGCGATATCGTGACATGTCGCATTTTCGTGATGAAAGCAAGGAAGCAAAGCTGCATGCATAAAAATGTCATGATTTACATGGGGCCATTACAGAACATGCAAAAAAGTGTGGAACACGTGGCGTACATGTGTAAGGGCTGCAGAGGCATTACAGTTCACAGAGAAGATCTCGAGCATAAAATCAAAAGCAATGGAAAGGTGGGGAAGGTGAAACGAAGCAATCTAGAAGACGAAACGATACAATCTGGGAGGTGAAACGAAGCATCGCAGAACGAAGCAGAGAACCGTACCAGCAAGTATAAAATGCAGAGGCACAGATTGATACAGAGGTCGAAAACCGCTACGAGCGGGTTGTAGAGTTGATGGTGATTAGCCGTTCTGAGCCTGCTGTGGAGTGCTTTTCTTCCACTTTTGCTGGTTTTGAGAAAAACCAGAGATTCTACTATTGTAACAGGACATATTTTTTTAATGTAGAATTGTTCAAAAATTTGCATTTTATGGGCAAGAAAGGATGAGAAATTTTTTGCATGCTTCATTTTATTGTTCTATTTTTCTCCTTTCAGATTTCAGATTTATAAATGAAATACATGCCATTGTTTTGGGTTATTTCATGTGAATGTCTGCAATCTGAAAATTATTTTAAACCCTTGGAGCTAGCACCTAGTTTACTTTGATTATGTTTGTTTTGCGGGTCAAATAGGCTAGGTTGCATGTACGAAACTCTCACGTATTCGGTTTTGTCGGAATAGGATAGCATCAGACTGAACGTGTTCTATTTTTAATTTTCTGTATTTCTTTTTCATTTTTATTTTATTTTCTAGAAGGTTTAATGAACATTAAAAATTACAAAATCTAAAAAAATAATAAAATAATGAACAATCACTAAAGTTTCTGGTGAAATAAACCAACATTGCCCCTTGTTTACAGTTACTTGCAATCACTAAGGTGTTCCAAGCATTTTAATTAAATATCTTTATTTGAGATTACTAATATACATATGCAAATGCTAATACAACGGAGACCTTGGAGAAGTTGGTTGTTTAACTTCTTTGCAAGAGGGGATTTGGAACCCAAATCCTAAGGAAGAGTGTAATTTCACAAGTGTGTGAAAATACCACTCAACATGAGCCAACTCAAACAATGATGACTCCATGCGAGTGAGCCTTTTCATGAGTGGCAACACCTATGCTTCTGTGATTGGCTCTTCCCAACTATCAATCTTTGATGTGTCCTATAAGAAATTCTTCTAGGCTTCCTCTAACTATTCTTTCGGTAGGGGCTCACCCCACTCATCTACAAAACCTGGGAATCCCATATCAGCAAGAGCATCAAAATGGACAAGTGCAATGGAGCGCTCCTGCTCAATCACAGTAAGCAACTTCTTGCCCTCTCTCACCATATCCAACCTATGAAAATAATTGCATAGAGTAACTCTAGCATTAGACCAGGCACGATCCATCCCACTCATTGGGTGAGTATGCATATTAGACTAGGATAGGGCTTGGATTCTTATTGCTATCTCCAAATATGGCTCGAGTATATCCTTGATAGTCTCCACTAACTACTGACCCAATTGAAGTTGTATCCAGGCCTCGTAGAGATACTACAGAACCAGGCCTACCTTCATCGCCATCTTCACACAACTGCTAGCCAAACATTGACTAGCTTCCTTGATGCTCTTCTTGGAGAAGCCTATAGCCTGTGCAACTTTTTATATTAGCTAGTTTTGTATCGATTCAAGTTGAACTCATACTACTTGTACATGCTTCTCCACTACTTCCTTTGCTTTTTGGTGGGCCACTACTTGTTGTCACCACTATTCTACCTCCCTTGTCATCTTCTCCTATTGCACTCTACTTTCAGCCAAAGCTTCTTCAAGCTCGACAATCTTTGCCTCGATATCATAGAATCTCTGCTTGTAGTGCTCATCATGCAAGTAAACCAAGCTCATATCAACTTGGATGTTCCCCATCTTCTCAGTAGGGTCAATTTTTGTCAGGTCCTCTATCATGACTTCATAAGCGTAATCACTTGGAGTCATCTCTCCTTGTGGTTTTTGGACCAGGGGAATCATCTTGGTAGTGTGGGCCTCCATGGCAATTGGATCGAAGGTAACTTTCTTGAGTGGCTTAGCTAGAGTGAGTGCCTCCTTTCTCCTATGAATCTTCAACCACTATGATGAACTCAGATGAGCTCAACTAATCTTCACTACAACTGGTTGTTCGAGCATCACCTCAGACTTCAAGCAACACCTACATCTCCAAAAATGGGGTGAAGGGGAACAGAGCCTATGATCGGTCTAGCTCAAAGGAAGAAGAGGAAACAGAAATAAGAGGGGGAACCAAAATAGTAGAATGGATGGAAGCACCAGGGGTAGCTATAGTTACACTCACTCATGGAGGAGCTTGTGTACTTACAACTATAGTAGAAGTGATAGGAATGGAAGATGAAGGAAGTAAAAATGGATTTGGGATTGATGCAAATGAACTGAAAGAAAGGGAGGTCAAAGAGAAGGGAATAGAAGAGGAGTAGTAGTGACCAGTGGTTGAGAGGTAGGGAATAAAATGGAAGAAGAAGGAATGCCTAAGGGGGGATCAACAGATGTAGAAACTATTGGAGGTAAAGTGACAACCACTACTTGCTCTTGACTAAAAGAAGAAAAAGGAGAGGTACCTTTAGGTTTGGGCATCGTACGAGCTAGTGATGGAGGTTGTTTTAATACAGGCTCCTCTTGATTTTACTACTTCTTCTCTTCTACCTCAAGATCTATGATATCCATTTGCTGATCCAACTATTTTTCTTGAACTAATGGAGGCTCCTAGGAAGTGGTAATCTAAGCAGCTGATACTAGTGGAGGAGGATTTACTACAGATGCAGAAACTGCAATAACAGATGAAGAAACTACACCAATTCTTAGCTTCTTTATAACCTTTAGAAAAGGAAATGCCTCTTCTACACTTTGCTTCACTCGTTAAGATCTTATTTTAAATACAAATGGTTGTTCCTCTTCCTCATGTGTCACTTCTTCGACTATCGAGTGATCTTCTTCGACCATGCTTTCTTCACTATTAGATTTCTAAAAACTTTAAGGTACAACCTTGGAGAAAGTGACAGGTTGATAGATGTCAACAAATTCATCATATGCATTAGAGAATGCTTCATCCATCTTCAACCCATAAGTCGATGTAATTTTTCCCCGGTGGACCCTCATAATCCACCAGTTTATGATCTTTTCCTCAGACCACATAGGCAGTTGATCTTTCATCTAGCTAAATAGTCCCGGAGGAGGAATATGCTCTCTATGCACTACAAGATTATATTCGACCTCTTGCTCATAAAAATCATGCCACGATGGAAGTGACATCATGGCTTCAACATGCCACTCCAAATCATGCCCCTCAAGATTGTTGCGATTTTGTTGAATATCAGGTCATGGGCAACAATGAAACTGCTTGGCCTTAATTAATTCCAAAAAATGACCCAATGGGTCATACCTCCATCTTTGAGGTAGTTCCACCAGACCTAGATCTTGGAGAGCCTCTGTGAGCAATCTATTCTGACCAACCTGGCTCACCTCTATACTGTCGAATCTGAAAGGCATTGTGCATGTTGTTCTTTTACCATGCCCTGCTCCATAAACATCATTAATGTAGTCATTCTGGTGCACCACCTCCATTGCAAAGACATGCTCTATGGAGAAATATGGGAGCAGGAATGACTTTCCCGTGAAGCCAAAAATCCATACAACTACGCCTTGAGTCAACAAGAAGATATCACCCTTTTCTATCATGACAACCGCTTCTCTCATTTCCCGTGGCACCCTTTCACTCTTACCACAAATCAGCTCAATGGTGGGGCCCAAAAATAAGTGGTTAAAATTATAAAATGACTCTCTCCTTGACAGAGTGGGAGTCCACATATAAACCGAAAAAACCTTGTTCGCCTCATCAACTTGTTTAACAACTATAAATGAAAAGTGTTGATGCAAATGGAAAAAGAAATACCAGACGAGGAATGATGTGTGCTTGAATGATGTCGCCTCCCCCGTATTCATTTTTTCCAACTGAATGTGCATCTTCCAAGATATAAAATCTGCCCAATCAAAATAAATTGGGTTTGTACCTACCCTCATCATTGTCGAAGCGTAAAACTCCACCTGTGATATGCACTACGCAAGTGTCGCCTACCACTTGTGAACTATGGAATCTATAGAGAGACCAGCAATCCATGCTAGCATTGAGAATATATCTAGGCTCTTAAAATCTGAAAGTGGCTTTGGTAGATTTGGCAACTGCCCTAGCTGTGGCTCTCTGATTAACTACATCTCCATGAATTGGTGCATTGTCACCATGGACACATATTTCTCCTCTTGTTCATTGAGGTGCAATTTTTTGGAGATCATGTCGAAGGGAGGCTTCAACCCACAAGAAAATGCTTCCCTCACTACATTGGAAGAGATGGTGAAAAGCACTTCCCCATTCACCTTTCGAACAACCCTGGTAGCTAGGTTATAAAATCTGGCAATTATCTTCACCAGCTCGGGCAAGGATGTACAAGTGCACACGGTCACCAGAATAACTATGCATAATATGACATAGTTAAAGGGCTCTCCGACGTTAACCCCTGCTTGATGGTGAATTCCACATCTTGGCGTAGTTTGACCATACCCTTGTTAGTGATGATGTAGTCTCCGACTTCTGCCATGGTGTCAGAGTACGGATCCAAGTCAACGTTCTCATTTCTTCGAGCTTTCTTGGACTTTTTCCCACCTTTTGCTTTCTTTCTTGACTGCTTTGGCTCTATGACATCTTTTACTTCTACAATTTTCTTGCCCATCGTGTAAATTTCAGAAACCTTAAGAGCACTCTACAACTTCTACAAATAAAAACTCGAAAATGCATAAGCAAAATTTTAAAATTTAATCTTTGGGTAATTTTACCTGTTCTATTTATAAGGAGTGCCTCCAACTACCACAATAAATGTGGTGAATCTCTTTGGTGAATTTAGAAGGATGTGCACCTTGGTCAACTCAATTGGCACTATTCTCAATGATTTAAAAATTATTATTAACCTCCATTCACCCGAAATAAATTTTGAAAATTGTGCTCTATCGCATATACCCTCAACAGCATGCCCTAGCTCTCTAACGGCTACTTTGAAAAGATAACTCTACCACAAATAAGCCAATCAATGCCTTTTGAGCGGACCAAGAGATTTTATTCCTTGAAAATGCCAAAACATTGCTTTCAAAAAATCTGGGTGAAAGCATTCTGCTTGGGGCGCTCCAAAACCGTGAGGAAAAGTCTACTTGCACTAAAAAAATCGTCACATGCCCAAAATCCATCCAATAAATGAAATCACTTCAGCGGTGCACTTTACTTCTTCTCCTTTTGCTCCCGAAAGTGCCTTCAACCTATTTGATTTGCCTTCATGCTAAACCCTCCTTTTAAAACAAATCAATGCTTTTCAATTTCACCCCAATTTTAGAAAAAGCATTTTTAAAATTCAATTAATCTTCTTTTCTTAGAAAATCTTCTAAATTGGAGCTTTAACATTGCTTTTTCTTTTCTTTTGATTTTATTTTCGCCCTCCTCCCTCTTTTATAAATTAAATCTCATGCGAAATTGAAAACTCTTCCTCTCTCTTTCTTCCCGTATTTTAATTCATTTAAATTATTTTATTTTCAACATTCACTTAATTGGGTAAAATAATAATTTTAAAACCTTTTCTTCATTCTCTTTTCTCTTTTTCCTTTGCTGAAAACTAAAAATAATTTAAATTGATTTCACCGAAATCACTTAATATCACTTTCAAAAAATAATTCTGGGATGAATCTGACTTTCGGAGGGAGAAAGGGCAAAAATGATTTTTATCTCTTTTTTTTATCCTTTTTTTATAAAGCAATAAAAATACTTGTAGAAAATAAAATTTGTACATATTTACATACTTGCACCTCTGATCATATCACTAAAAATAAGCCTTTAGATGAAGGTCGTTAACTAGAATCGGAAGGTCCCAACCATCCATGTCTTGGAGATGATATGCATTCACTGAATTTACCCCTGAGACTTGAAATGGACCTTCCTAGATCATGTCAAACTTGTGGTGCTTTCCAGGCTTAGCTTTGTTCTCATTCCATTTAAGCACAAGATCTCCAACCTAAAACTTTTGCTCTATCATCTTCTTGTCGAACCACTTCTGCATCATTCTAGCATGTTCGATGAAAGCAACATATACCTTTTCTCTCTCCTCTTCTAGCTGCAGAAGTTGGGCCAACCTTGCACTCATGGGATCAGATTCGTCATCTTCATCTCTGAACAATTGCAAGGTCTGGAGAACTGGGAGCTCGATGTGAGTGGGTAAAACTACCTCCTTTCCATACACCAGGGAGTAAGGAGAAGTTTTAATAGACTTCTTAACTGATATGTGATCCGCCCATAGAGCCTGATTTAACAATAGATGCCAACTCCTTTTGTTGCTTCCAAGTATTCTCTTCAAGATCCAAAGCAAATTCTTGTTCATGGATTCGGCTAGACCATTTCCCTACGGGTAATAATTGGAGGAGGTTTTCAGATAAATCCCATACCTGCTTGCAAACTCAGTAATATTTGCCCCAATAAATGGAGTCTTATTATCTATCACAATGACATCTGGTACACCAAAATGGGTAATCAGTCCTTCGAGGAAGGAGATGATTGTAGCTTGGTCTACTTTCTTGGTTGGAATGGCCTCTGCCCACCGAGTAAAGTAATTGATCACTATCAAAATATATTTATGCTCGATGGAGGAATGAGGATCAATGACTCCAATGAAATCTAAGCCCCACTATTGAAATGGAGCTTCTACCTAGATTGGATGTAGAGGTAGAGATGCCTTCTTACTCCTGCCAATGTATCATTGATAGTTATCATAGCTTTGGCTCACCTTATGTGCATCTAAGAAGAGGGTAGGCCAAAAATATCTAGCCTGAATGATCTTCAAGGCCATAGGCCTTCCTACATAATGTCCATCGGATAAGCTAGAGTGGAACTCCTCCAAGATATTCTACTTTTTTGACTCTTTCACACATCTGAGGAGTACTCCATCTATGTTTTTGTGGAATAACCCACTTGGCAATAGGACATACCTGAGTGCCTATAATCTAAATCTTCACCATTGTGAGGCATCAAGATGTGATGGACACTTTCTAGATGTGAAGAACTCGACAAGGTCCTCTATCCAGTCATGATCGCTTATAACCTGATTGGCAAGATTACTCTCATTGATAACCTCATCATGTAATGGTGCTAGTGATCGAGAAGTTACGCTCTTAGCCAACTCTTGACAGAGTGCTCGACTGTGAACTAATTTAGTTGGTCGAATTTCCACATCATACTCCTAAATCTTAGAGATCCAACTTGCTCTTTTATCACCCATCTCTCCTTGAAGGATGAAATTCTTGACATCTGGATGGATAACATAGATGATTGTCTTACTCTATGAGATAAAATACTAAAATTTCTTTAGGGATTTCATGATTGCATACACCTGCTTCTCAATAAAGTTATACTTTTCCTGGTGTGGCGAAATGACTTGGCTCAGAAAAGCAATTAGTTTTTCATCCCCATCATCTTGCTTCTACGTGAGGACAACGACATAACTTTCCTACTCGCCCACTATGTAAAGGATAAAATCCTTTGAATAATCTGGATTAATCAACACTGGCACTTGGGTGATTCTCTCCTTGATCTCTTGGAATGCCTGTCTCCTCTTTTCTATCCACTTGAAGTCTACATTTTTCTTTAGGAGTTCAGTCATTGGCTTTACTACCTGAGCAAAATCGGTGATGAATTTTTGAATGAAGTTGATTTGGCCAAAGAATGACTGTAGGTCCTTCTTATTGATTGGGAGTGGTAATTTTAAGAGAGCTTCGGCTCTCGTAGGATCAATGGCCAACCCTTCTTATGAAATAACATGTCCCAAGAGTTTTCCCTCTTTGACAATAAAAATTGATTTCTTCGAGTTGATGGAAATACCAAACTCTCGACACTTTTCGAACACTTGTCTAAGATGAGAGACATGCTCTTCCCTGTGATGTGAGAAAATAGTCATGTCATCAAGGTAAATTACAATAATTCGATTCAACAACTCACCGAAGGTGACATCCATAGCTCTCTGAAAGGTGGTGCCAACATTGGAAAGATCGAAAGGTATTCTTTGATAGGTGAAGGTGCCCCACTTTGTAGTAAATATCATTTTGTGTTGGTCTTCATCCTTCACCCAGATCTGGTTATAGCCAGAGAAACCATCAAGCAATGAAAATATCTATGTGCTCCAGTGACTACATGAAGAATTTGATCAATCTACGGTAGGGGATAGTGATCTTTCAAAGATGCTTGGTTCAGATTGTGAAAGTCCATGCATAGGTGAATATCTCCATTCTTCTTCCAAACTGGAACCAAATTTGCCACCCACGTTGAGTGCTTGATAGGATAAATTATTTTTACCTCCAGCATTTTTAGCAGCTCTACTTTCATAAGCACCTCAATATTTGGATTAACAGGCCTCTACTTCTATCAAAAAGGTTTCACCCCTTCTTGCAACTCAATGGTGTGTTGGATTACATTTTTGTCATATCCTTTCAGATCATGATAGCTCCAAGCGACAATGTCAAGAAATTTATAACACAGATTCTTAATATCCTCGAGCTCCTTTGGTGTACAATATGTTCTGACTTTGATGACTTTATCAAGCTCCAACTGCATTTCCTTATACTCCTTTGCATCGACCTTGATCTTGTGTTTCTCTGCTCTATCATTTTGATCAAACAGGCTCTCAAGTGAAATTAGTCCCCTAGGAATGTGGTTATTCTTCAACTGAATCATCCCTTCCATTTCCTCCTTGACCAATATTCTTTCTTCTGTGCTAGCAACTTCCTTAATCAAGAAATTAACTATCTATTCATCACTATCGAACACCTACCAATAGAGGTTTTTATCGAGGATCGAAGGTCTATAAATTACCCTCATGGTCTTTGGTCTCCTGACCACTTGCTCTATGGGAGAGAAATTAGCACCAAGGGAAGCCAAGATGTCTACATGCTTATTCTATTCCTACGAAATCACTTGAACATTTAGTGTTGTAAAAGACTCAAACAAATCCCATACCTTGTTGTGATAGGCCTTTAAATAATGTTGCTTTGACACACATTTGTTTGTAGTCTGATTGACGATGAGCTCAAAATCTCCAAAAATCTGCAACTGTTTGATTCCCAACTTCTCTACTTTCTTTAGACCAAGGCACAATGCTTCATATTCAACGGTATTATTTGTGTAGCTCCAAGTTAACCGATATGAGTAGGTTTTCTATAATCTCGAAGGAGAAACAAGAACAATCTTAGCTCCTACACCATTCTTGCATCTTGCACCATCAAAATATAACTTCCATAACTGATCGGAGATAGGGTCTCGGGAGCTAGAAGCTTTTGCTTCAATCTATTCAAGTTTGGTTATGGTGTAACAACCGATATCAGTCTCCACCATTGCATTGAAATCCATCAACAAAAATTCATCTTCCAGATGGAGCTCACCAAGAGCTTCCTCCATCAAGTCCACTTCTTGCACTTCTTCTATCATCATATTGACTGCACCTGTGGGCTTTTCTTCTTCCTCAAGTCTTTCTATGTGAAAAGTGGAAGGCTTTTCATTATAGATTCGGATTCTCCTTCCCTTAAAAGGAATCTCCAAATGTGAATAATCTAGAGAAAGATATCCTCCTAGCTTTGCTATAAATTCCCTTGAAAGGCACATGCTGAAGTATGGTTCCAAATCGACTACCACCACTTCTTGAATGACGGTGATCTATGGCATGTTATGCAGAACAATGGGAATATCTTTAATCACACCCACTATCTTGACTGGGGTCCCATCCAAATGTAAGATGCCTAGACTGCTCCTCATATATTCCATCCCCATGACCTCACATACTACCTTTGGCATGATAGTAGTCATGGCACCGGAATCGATCATACAATTATGCATGATCCATCCTTCCATTCTGAGAGATAGGTAGAATGGGGGAGGTCTATTCTTACCAGTGGTAGAAGCTGTCAGTGTCTGTGCTAACACTATCTGGGTGAGGTTTTTCTTTTTATCCTTCGTAGACTTGAGAGACTCTTGCAATAGATCAACCTATCCAGGGAGTCGTAATGCATCATACAAACTCACCTTCACAAGGATTCTCTTCATTTCTTCAATGATATTATAATCAGATGTACCAGAGTCTTTCACTTCACTAGTTGGCTCATATTTATTTTGGTATTGTTGAGTAGCTTCTACCCTTTGTCGCTTGGTCAATGATGGGTACTTGAGGTGCTCTTTGGCTTGTTCTTTCACCTCAATTTGTACTTGAGCAACTATAGGTTGTGAAGTTGATGCCTTTACCTGCAACTTTTCTTGAGCTTGCTTGGGCAATAGATCCTTCAACAAGATAGAATCTTGTTGTTTAGTTGTTGCAACAGGTGCTTTCACTTGCGGTTGTGTCTTTTCACCTTGTCCCTTTTGTTCAATGGGGACCTTCAACGGCTCCATTTCTACTGGATCAATAGTCACCGACTTCTTTCTAGCCCTTGTAAGGACTGAAACTTGCTCCAAGGAAGGGACCATAAAATTATGATCAACTTCCATTATCATATTGATTTATCCACCGGTAGAACTTTTTGCTAATATTTGTACATAGTTCAAATGAACCATGCACGTATCTTCACCATGAGGATCATTACAGGTAGAGCACCAATATGTCCGCTTTGATGTACTAGCTTCTTCATTTGCCAACACAATTGTGTTTCTTTCCACACCCTTGCTAGCCAAAGCTGGTTGTTCTCTAGTAATTGGTGGCATCTAAAATCTCCTTGATCGAAAGTTAGCTTCAACTTGCTTCTTCTTAATGGATGTGATTTCATTTGACATTGTCCTTACTATCGAATTGAGAGACTACAACTCCTTCAACACTTTATCTTGTAGATCAAGATTTGAGGGCACAAGGGGTGCTAAAAATGGTAGAGGAATATGGAGTTGGTAGTGTTGGGAATGGAACTAGAGTTGGTAACTGTGGAACAACTGGTGTAGGTAATTATGGAATATTTGGAGTAGGGAGTTGTAGAACTAGAACTAAAGCAATTTGAGGTGGACTCGAGCTCCATGAAGGAATGAGATACATAGAAGGCATAGGCTATGAAAATGCACTAGAGTATAGATGTTGTGGGAGATCAGGAAGAATGGGTATTGTTACCTTCGGAGGTAGCTTACCTATGGCAATCAAATCTACCTCGACCTTTTGTGCTTATGTGTACAAATCTGGAAATGTATTGACATTGGCTTGTCAGATGGCCATACCAATGTCGGAGTTGAAGGCTCGAAGATAGTAAAATATAGCTTGTTCAGGAGTGGGCCGAAGGCCATCAAGAACTCTCTGCCAACTTCGAGTGAACCTGATATTGAAATCCACTATTTCCTCCTACGGATGTCTTTGGATGTTTGTAAATTGATGCAGTAAGGAAAATGGATCAGCTTGCTCATGAAAATTCTTAATCAACAATTTTGCCAACTGGTCCCATGTGGTAATAGTAGCAGGTGGCAAGGATCGGTACCAATACAACAACTTCCCTCTGAGTGACAACACAAGCAATCTTACCATAATATCTTCATCTACGATATCATGGATTATCGCCAAAGAAGCCACATCTTGGACATGCTCGTAAGAAGTCTTACCTATACCATCATAGGTAGGCAAAGCCTTCAATGCTGCTTGAGGGACTGGATTTTGTGCTTGTAGATTTAAAGCTCCTGAGCTATTCCATGCTGGAAACTGCCTTGGTGGTTGTGGTGGTGGATTCTGAGCCATATTAACTAGAGGGTTTGCTTGAGGTGGAGGAACACTAGTAGCAGTACTAGCTGGACTTGAAGGAACGAAAAACACACCAACTATCTGTGAAGATGTCGCAGGTGATGTAGGAGTCGGTGTGACTAGTCTAGGGTGTTCTAATTTTTGGGTGTCAAGTTCAAAGAACTCAATGGGGTTTTCAAGATTTTTGGCCTTCGATCTTGTGATCATGAAGTACAACTTTCACCGACTTCACATTCGGAGGCTTCTGGGTATAGCTGAGTCACCAGATGTTCTAGCTTAACAATACAAAGGCGAACATCAAACCTCAATATTGTTGAAAGTGGAACCTTTGAGAGTCCCATCGGGCGTGCAAAAAATTGTTGGTCAAATATCTGCCTAAAATACAAAACATGCATTTGTGCGCCCTAGACACGGCCAACATTGAAAGGTCGAAGGAGAGAAATGTCCTTCGGACCAATCTCCAGAGAGGGTTGGCTCCCTTACTAATCCTACACCAGTTTTAAGCTTAGAGTTACGGGAAAGAAATGAAAATAATAGAAATAAATGGGAAATATAGCCACAGGCCAGAAGATGTAGGATTGGGGATAGACTAGCAGTAGGAATTCAAATCAAGCGTTATAGCAACATAGAATAGAAATAAGGCAAAGAATCCACTTACGATTTCATGGAGACAACTTCCAGAGTTGCATTCCAGTACTCACTCCCTCACCAACAGTGTTCAAATCCAGATGCAAAATTTAAACTTAGCAGATAACAGACATGAATATAAAATAGAAATGATTAAAGTAGAAAGAAATCACACACAAAAATCATTCGTAGAATCAGAAGCCAGGTTCCTTCTATTTACGTAGAAAACTTGAAGTGTTTTTCTGCAGAGTGTCTATCCTCCTTTTGTTACATAAAAATATTTAGTATTTATAGAGGTTTTCACCTCTTTCATTTAATACACACAAGGACAAAAATATCCATAGATCAAGAACCAGGAAGAGGAAATTCCTCCTCTAAGATCTTCATTTGGGAGTAGTGTTTCAACTTTAGAGGAAAATTCCTGGGAAATCAGCAAGCTTGGACGTTGGCACATAAAAACTACAAATATGGTCATTGAATTGGTATCTCCATTATACATTGGAAATTCACCCTTGTCAAGAAATTCCACCTGACCTAAGTATTGCTTTGAAAATGGGTGAAATAGGTAGATAATGTCTTGGAAATCATGAAATTCACCCTATGGTATTCAATCCTACACCATTTCTAGA
This sequence comes from Wollemia nobilis, assembly GCA_028583015.1. NCBI lineage: Eukaryota > Viridiplantae > Streptophyta > Pinopsida > Araucariales > Araucariaceae > Wollemia > Wollemia nobilis. The sequence goes on from JAQPPZ010001125.1 coordinate 13,792,487, forward strand.
ATGAAATTAGCAAACAAAGTCTCCTTCACCTCAATCATTAGATTCTCATCATTTTTGGGTCCCTTTGAAAAGTCTTCTTTGATGCTTGAAAGTAGTTCACCCAAGTACACGATAACAACGTTTCTTGGAGCAAGTATGGGCGAAAACACCCTATGTATATTTTCATTTTATCATATATCTCATGTTGAAAATTCTTCTTTACTCTGCCAGCCAAAAAATTTCCTTTGGTTATCTTCGAAAATCACCCATTGTCCACCTTTGTGTTTGCCATTAGAACATTGAACTGATTTTATGTCGTTTCACCCCAAGAAGGGGTGAATGGAAGTCTCGCCCATCTCTTAGTGTGACAATATCATTGACCATTCTTACCTTTGACTTCCATGCGACGTCTTTCATTCGAAATAGTGTTCGTACCAAAGAGAGGCACGTCAAGATTTCACCCCACCTTTGGGGTAAAACTCCTCTAAACTTTATTTTACGTGCAAGGCTCATAACGTGCTTTCAAATGCCTTTGTAATGTGTTGTCGCCCCAAGGAGAGGCGAAAGAGAGTTTCGCCCCTCACTTGGGATGAAACCTCTCTTGACTTTTCAACCATGCTGACTTGGCGATTCATATTGTTTTTTCTTTCTTTTAAAATATGTTTACCCCAAGGAGAGGTGAATGGGACTTTCGTCCCTCACTTGGGGCTAAAGCATTTTGAGCTTTTGCATTCCAAAATTTTTGAAACCGGACCCCATGCACTCTTCTACCTCATGCTATGGATTTTCAATTAAGGCACTTCACTTACGCTTTTCAAAAATTATTATGCTTTTACTTTTTTTTCTTGATAATGGGTCCACCAGTTTTACCTTTCAAAATGTTGTTTTGCCCCAATGAGGGGCAAAAGGGATTTTCACCACTTCTTTGGGACGAAAGTCTATTTGACTTTCCAACATATCTTTGACCCTTCACTTCATTTCTTTACCCCTTTATTTCAAATGATGTTCGCCTTACCAAGAGGTGAATGAGGCTTTCACCTCTTCTTTGGGACGAAAGCGTCATTGACCACTCCTTTGACCTGCCTTGTAGTCTATGAAAATAGATACATTTCACCCCAAGGAGAGGCTATAGATATCTTCACCTCTCATTGGGGTGAAAGTGCCTTGGCTGTTAGAAATTTTATACACCACGACTTCTAGTATCTTTAAACCCGTTTTGAAGACACCCATTAACATCCATTGTTATGTTTTGTCCGAAAACATGACAAAATTATTTTTAAAACTTTGGTGCTCCTATTTCAAAACAATCCTATCAATGCTAGAAAATGGTTAACAATATTTCTTTGACTGTTTCATTTTAGATGTAATAATAACATTAACTTAGCCTTAAACCCCATCATTTCATGGCACAAAGTCTATGAAACTTAAAAAAAAGAGGATTAAAACCAAAATTAATCAGTACAATATAAATTGAAGGAAAAGAGGAACATTATTCATTATATTTTACCGCTTTTTACATTAAACTATCAAAATATTTCAACAAAAATCATAATGTGGCAAGATGTCAAAATTGCCAACAATTACAAGACCTTGTCTTCAATGTATACATACATGAGACTCTTCATATGCACATGGCTCTTGAATTTTCTCTTGCTATGGAGTTTTAACTTTTAAAATTAGTTTAATATTTGATTTTTAATGAGTTATATTGGATTGAAACAAGTCCCACCCATATTGCATCATGATCACATAGTGGTATTATAATAGCTTGATCCCATAAGACATGGAATGTTAACTTTTAAGATTAGTTTGATATATGAGATTTTTAATGGGTTATATTGGATTGAAACAAACCCACCTATAGTGCATCATGATGGTATAATGGTATTACAAAGCTTGACAATTATGCATATGTTGTTTGAAAATTTGTGAACCTTGGTCTCTTCCTTGAAAGTGAAGGAATTTAATTAGCTAAATTAATATTTTTTGATATGATATTTGAATTTGAATTATATTTAATATAACTATTACCCTTTTTATATGAAACATTTCTAAAACAATAAGTTTGATAACTGAAAATGTGTTTTTGTTCACAACTTAGACAATAATATATTGCAAATAATTAAGCATTTTATAAAATAAAATAAAAAAGTTTAAATTTGGTTACCTCTTCCTAATAATATGTGAAGATCATATGGACAATAATTTTTAAGTAGGTTTTGAAAGGGTTCTCCTTTACCTTTTACATCAATTTAGTCGCATCAAGCTATATAGTTTATTTAATGTCATCAAACCTTGGTGTGAGCTACGTCACCCATATGTTTCAACCATTAAACCATGAACCCATTGGTAAGATCTTAAGAAAAATTGAATTGCATATTGCACAAACTTTTAATTAATATTTCTTACAATATGCAATTCAAATTTTTTTATATGATATTACCAATCAGGCCATGGTTCTAATAGTAACGTAGCTTACACCAAGGTTCAAATCATGGCATCATCAAATAGGCTATATAGCTTAATATGACTAAGTTTATGTAAAAAAAAAACTTTCCAAAATGTACTTCAAAAACAACATACCTTGATTTTTTTTTATTTGGTAAAAAAGGGTTTTGAAAGGGTTCCAAAACCTTTTACACAATAAGATATTCAATGAGCAATAAAGAAGTACAAAAATGATCCAGCATGCCGATCCTACAATCTCATTTATATATCATGGAGAAGATTTTGTAATTGGTGCGAGGACCCAATTAAAATTGCATTTACCATAGTAAAAAAATCTATAAAACCTCATTTACCATAGTAAAAATGTATGTAAAAAATATTTTGTAACTAGTTTGAGGGTCTAATCAAAACCTCAATTGTGTTATCTATATGTAAAGTAACATATATTCCTTGTGAACACTTAAAACTATGGATATATTAATTTTTAATTGCCTAGATAGAATTAAAATAAACATCACTTATATTACACATTAATTAAAGTAAAACATATTTTTTATTATTTTATCATATAAAATTCAAAAGTTATATTTATTAATCATAAATATTTTTATTTTTAATTAATTTTTCTTTATTTATGCAATTTTTTTAATTTTAATATATTTACTCTTTAGATGATATGTTTAGTACAAGTTTGATGCTCATATAATTAATTTTTACACAAATCATATTAAGCTTTATCTTATAATTTTAAAAACTATATATGAATTTTTTTTGACACAATCAAATGATGTCTCGAAGAAATCAATTAAAAAACCTCAATCATTTTAATAAGGAATTTTAAGAAAAGTTTTAAAATTTGAATTGGTTATTTTATAGTTTAAAAAAATAATTTTTATAGATATTAAATAGTAAATGATTAAATTTCTTGAGAAATTTATAATTATTATTGAAATTCTGTTGTGTAGTTACCATGTAATACTTATAGAACCTATTTCAATTTCATATAACCCATATAAAATTAATAATAATTAATTATTAATTGTTCTTATAGGGACACTGAATGATATGTTATTGATGTTTCATCTTAGTGATTTATATTCGAATCACGAGAAGGAAGACCTGTGAAGTAGTTGTGCAACCTATTGTACTTTGTATTGGGTTATGTCTTGCAACATGAAAAATAAACAAACTATAATACTTTGTATTGGGTTATGTCTATTGTACTTTGTATTGGGCTATGTCTTGCAACATGAAAAATAAACAGACTATAATACTTTGTATTGGGTTATGTCTTGCAACATGAAAAATAAACAGACTATAATAAAGCATCCATAACTGAATATACATAAGAATAGAAGCTAATATCAACAAAAAGCCTATAGCTATAGCTTGTTGCAATACACCAAATATCCTTCATCTGTGGGAGAGTATGTTATATGAAAAAATTCTAGTCATGTTTTTTGTGATATCTTTTGAAGTCTTCAGAGAAGAAAAAGAAGTAATAAGTCTTCAGAGAAGAAAAAGAAGTAATCAAACCCTGAACCTGCTTATCATTGTTAATCTTCTTCTTCTTAGTCTCCTGTTGGACTTTCTGAAACTCTTGAATCATATGAGAAAGTTCATGAAGTTTGTCAATAACATCTTGAGGCATGTTGGAAGGTCCATAGACTTGGGAATGAATATGTACCACATGTAACAAAAGATCAAAGGTTAAGTCTGCCAAAACCATATCCTATGGAGCAGCAGATCCAGTAAACAAATGTAACAAAAGATCAAAACTATATCCCATGGAGCAGCAGTAGATCCAATAAACCCCTTTCTGCATGTATACTTCTAAATGTGTTTGAGAATAATGAGTCTACAAATAATAAAATTGTCCTAGTTAACCACTTTAATATTAATATTAAAATATTAATATTAAGTATTTACTCTAAAAGAAATAAAATTACATATAATAAAACCACATTATCCATGGCAGTGATTACAAAGTTTCCCTTTCTCTGGTTAATTATACTTTTAAGTATATTTTATACATTAAGGCATCATCTTGTCTTCTGTGACATATGGGTCTTAGTGAAACCGAGCTCTTCTATTTCAAGCAGATCATGGGGTCATTGCAGATAAGGGCAAACTTCGCTTCTGTCATTGCAGATAAGGACAAACTTCGCTTCTGCAATATCATTGCTTACATTGCTTATGTTGTTAGTATGCATTATTACTGCAATGAAAATGACAAACCCTGAGACGAAAAAGTGCAACCTGTTGGATTTCAAAGCAGGAGTTAAATGATCCCTCCCATAGTTTGAGCTAGTGGCAAGGCCACAACTGCAATACTCCACATTGTTGAATTTGATCCTAGAGACTCAAGGGAGACGTCCATCCTGGATTGTTTCAACTCTGGCATTTAAGACGCTTGAAGCTCAGTAATAATTTCTCTGGCACTCCCATCCCTTCGGAGGTGGACAGACTGAAGAGACTCACCTATTTGGACCTCTGAAACGTTGGGTTTGTTCGCCGAATTCCTACACAGCTCCGAAATCCCCTGCCCCTGCCTCTCCTCTACCTCCCCTGCCCTACCTCTGCTGTGCGAGTATCAGCGAATAATGGCCGGGTAACTCGGCTCGAGACTTTTATTAAAAAAAAAACTCGCAGGCCCTGTTGACCCGCGAGTTTCGCTAGTACTCGCTGCGAGATTTAAAACACTGGTCTTAAAACCCTCTTGTTTGTGTTGGTATATTCATGATTTTGTTCGAAATTCAAACCACTGGTCTTAAAACCCTCTTGTTTGTGTTGGTATATTCATGATTTTGTTCGAAATTCAAAACAGCAGACGCATTATTGTTTTGAAGAATGATTTTGTTGAAATAAATTTGTTAAAATTTTATTTTAGGTGTCAGAGATACCATTTTTTATGTGATGTATTCAGAGTGTTGAAGGACACATCATGACCCAAAAAAAGAGATACCATTTCTTTATGTGATGTATTCAGAGTGTCGAAGGACACATCATGACCAAAAAAAAAATAGGGCGGATGTTACAGTTTGAGAGCATGGAGAATGTTTTGTTTGAAAAATTAAGAAAACATTGAAACCTTCAGTATTAAAGGAGATTGTTGAAGAATATTAATTAGTTGTTTTATTTGTAATACTTAAAGAAAATAAGCAATAGTTAGGTGCTCAGTGGCAGGTAACCAGTTAATTGTTTTATACTCTTATTAAATTATTAATATTCTTGAATGTAATATCATGATCATAATGAAAATGATCCTTCCTCCTTGGTTTTGTTAGCAGTTTTGAGTTTGAAAATTTGTTTTTGTAAATGACTGCTATTAGTTTGGTGATATATTTTGTTTGGTTGCTTTGTTTTTTCTTTGAACTAGAAAAAAAGTAAATGACCAAAAAAGAGCTAAGAGCGTCCCCAGTGGCTAGTGGATTGGTAAGACTTTGGGCACTTGCTAAGAGAAGACCTAGGTTCAAAATTAAGGAACATGTTCAATTTAGGCAAAGGTAGTAATTTGACTTGAGTCCACTAAACAATGTTAAAAATAGAAAATGTCTGATGTTACCATTCTTCTAATATATAATTAAAAAAAAAAAAAAATTAAGAGCACATTTTCTCAGTCTACAGTCGCCAAAATTTGTTTGATTATTGAATTGTAAGAGAAGGAATGAAGGAGAATTAGGGTACCTTTAGATTAAATAAAGAAATCAAAAGATAATAGATGTCCAAAAACTGACATAAATTTTATGTGTGTCTATGACCAACTAAGTTATGGGATTACTAAAATGCCCAACAATGAAACATTCGATATAGCGCGTCAGTATTTAACACTTCCGTCTTTTCCCGGGCACGCCCCTGCATTTAATGCCTCTTTGTTTGTGGTCGTGTGTCTATGATCAAAACTTTTGGGGTTACTAAAATGCCCAACAACGAAACATTCGATACAGGGCCTTAGCATTTAACACTCCTGTCTTTTGCTGGGCACGCCCCTGCACTGGTTACTAAAATGCTCAACAATGAAACATTCGATACAGCGCCTCAGCCTTTAACACTTCTGTCTTTTGCCGGACACGCCCCTGCACTGGTTACTAAAATGCCCAACAATGAAACATTCGATACAGCGCCTCAGCATTTAACACTTCTGTCTTTTGCCGGGCACGCTCGGCACTTATTGCCTCTGTTTCTGGTCACGTCACATTCACGCAGTTCTCTTTTATTAACAAGTTAACCAGAAACCTCTGTACTGTACAGATCTATAATAGACTCAAAAGTCAAAAGTTTTACTCTAATGGAAAAAAATCTGAGCTAATTTAGACATATTCGACAACTGTTATTAGAGTGGAACAAACATGCCACTAGAAACTACATGTGCCCTATAGAGCAAAAGAGCATGTGCATAGGAAGGGTGAGTGCTTAGTCAAGTTGGTATGAGAGCAAAAGAGCATGTGCATAGGAAGGGTGAGTGCTTAGTCAAGTTGGTATGAGGTAGTTAGTTGAGGAATGTAGTTTGTACAGTGGCCAGTTGAAGCAGTCAGTTAAGGAATGTGATCCATATAGTGGCCAGTTGAAGCAGTCAGTTAAGGAATGTGATCCATATAGCGGCCAGTTGAGGAACGTGATCCATACAGCGTGATCCACGCAACTCTGGTTCAAATTACGTTGGTTTACCATAAACCTTTTGTCCCGAGGGTTAGGAGGGTTAGGTGGATTGGTAAGACGTTGGACATTTAACAAGAGGAGACTTAGGTTCAAACCTCGGGGGTATGTTTAATTTGGGCAAAGGTAGTAGTTTAACGGGGGTATGTCTAATTTGGGCAAAGGTAATAGTCTAACCTGAGTCGCTGAGAGTGCGCCAGCTTGATGACAGCGGCACCAATTCTGAGCCATCGGGGTTTCCCTCACTACGGGACGTGTTTACATAAGAGTTAATAATAGTAACACCATGATTTGACGATAAAATAGGAGACAATAAACTTGACTTTGTAACCAGTTGTTAAAAAAATAAAAAGATAATGATTCCTCTATCTATAAAAAAAATTGTTGATAACTGTGAGAAACTTTTTTTTATTTGGCAATTCCTCTCGTATACAGAAACATTAACTCTTATAGTATACATTAATGTTTGTCATCTGCAGTAGCCCAGAAAATAGTTAGAAACTGATCTGAAATTTATTGTAAGTCCAGACAAGTTAGATAGCTATTTTATCATCCCCTGTTTATAATGCCCTGTTGATGAATCCTTGTTTTAGAAGAAAAAAAACAGCGAGATACACCAAGGAAGGTGAGAGAAAAGTTGTAACCCTGCTGGAGCAGCTGTCTGAAAAATATAATACAAAACATATATTCTTTTGTGTGTTTGGATTGTAGTAGAAATTTGGTCTGTTTGCTTTTCTATGTCTGTTTTGACAACGAGTGCTATCAAAGCTGAGGAAAACTAGCACAAAGCCTTCAACTGCTTCAACTCTGTTCACGTTCCTACCGACGACGGCCTTTTACGAGTTCATCCCGTTGAACAAGCTCCAGCAAGATCAGCACTGCGTGGACGAGGAAGATTGGAATTGTAATTTCACGGCGGCCACAAACAAAGAGGGCAACTTAAAAACCGTGGAGTTCCAGGATCTCCAAGTGGGTCGCTATTACCAACCTGTAGTAACTAATTTTTCAAGGGTACAAACTAGGGGACATGATTAGGATTATGGGATTTAATAGAAGCAGCCCCGTATGTGAATACATGTGTGGCAACAACATAATTTTGAGTGTGAACACAGACAAAATTGATGAAGGAAAACTATAGAAGGTGAAGGTGATGGAGAAAGCATTGATCTTTCTGAAAAAGAAGGCACATTGTTGAAAATTCAGAGCTGAGGGTAGCAACGGTGCCAAGAGCACGCATGACCTCAGTTTACTGTGCAACCTTGCAAGGAGGAACAAGAATCAAAGTCTAACATTCCACCAAAGAATAGTCCAAATTGTTGTAGAAATCTCGAGCAGAACATGGTTGTCTTGCTTGTTCCCGCCTGAGCCTATTGAATCACATCCAAATCTTCACAAAAGGGCATACACAATGAATTTAGATAACAAGGTTTTTTTAAGGGAAAACTCGAGTACATGTGGTCATTTTTTCTTCTTCCTTTGAAACCTTGAACAATGGCCTCCAACAATAGTCCACTTTATCTACAAATTCCATGTTTCAAGGGAAAACATTATGAATAATAAATCATATAAATAAAATTTTTATTTGGATTACAATGGGTTTGGGACCTAGTAGAAAATGGCATTATTCTTTGCATACCTAGATTAGATAGGCATTCGTTATTTATCTTAAGATCTACTTCTTTCTTTGTTGGTTTCCTCTACTTTTGCTTTTGCTTTCATGGCCTGTCTGCGAATTTAACAGAGGAAAGAGAGCCAAAAAGTAAAATCTCTGATATTTTGGTGAGGGTTTTTTTTTTTTTTTCTCATATTAGGATTTGGTCACCTCATAAGCCCTATCATGACAATGGCAACAAGGGATATCCTTCCCTGCCCCAAAGCCTCCTTCTAAGATGTTACCAGGACAATTGCCTCCATACTTAAGAATGACAACCATGGCTCATTTTCTTTGTTCTCACTACTTCCTCTATTTGACTAGTCAAAACTAGAAAATATGACCAAATATTTGAAGGCAAGGAGACCACAACAATCCCAACCAAGTAACAAAGGCTCCTTTATTTCTAATTTGAATGTTGATCTAGTGGTGGATATTCCTTTAAACTATATTCAGAGTTTGATCCTCACCCTAATCAAGAGAGCTCTTGCTTACAAATTTGTGGGTACTTGGCCTTAGCCCAATAACCATTCAAATATGGATCACCTCTTCTTGGGGATCTAAAATATCTTACTATGAATTCATGATGGCATGGAGAGGGTACTTCATAGTTATTTTCTCCTCCATAGAGAAAAGAGATGCAATATTTCAGGGAGTTCCTTGGTCCTTGGATCAAGTCCCCTCTACATGATGCCTTGGTTAGTTAGTTTCAACCCACAAGTGGAAGAACTATAAGAAGATTCATTTTGGATAAGAATATCATTTTCACCCCTATATTTATGGAATAAACTGACTTTTGAGATGATAGGTAACTTTATTGGCACATTTATAGATTGGACTCCTTGGAAGGTCAATAATGCAACTTGTGCTAGGGTATGTGTTCAAGTTAATCTATAAAAATAGCTTCTTAAAAATATAGGTATCAAAGTCTTGGATTGGATCCATACCCAACCACTAGATTATGAGCACATTTCCTTTAAATGTATTACCTATCATCAATATGATCATTTCTCAAGGAACTATCCCACTAAGGTACAACAAGAGACAAAGGAGGAAGATCAAGAATTCCAAACAATAAGAAGAAAATAGTAGAGAAGATCTAGAAGTAGAAGGAGGCCTCAACCACAACCAAAAATATAAAACAATAATAAGTTTTATATTGTATTACAAAATTAGGAAGAGAAACATACAAGGACATTTGAAAATGAGAAGATCAATTAGATCCTAAAATATAAGATACTGTGGAGGAAACTTAGACTACCAAAGAAAACCTTCATGTAGAGGGGATTGAAGAAATAGAAGAGACTCGATTAGCAGAAATAATGATTTTAGGAGATACTCCAACCATTAGATCTTCTACTAGAGGGAGGAAATCTAATCAAGAGGTAAGAACAAAATAAGAAAATATAGAGATTTAAAAGAAAGCATAGAAAACCTTAGACCTCAACAAGGCTAAGAAGCCACTTAAAAAATTAAGATTCTATCATGGAATGGAAGGGGATTGGGTAGTCCCATAAAAAAAAACTACCTAAGTCAATTGATAGCCCAGTCAAAGCCAATGTTATCTGCATTCAAGAAACTAAATTAATAGAGCAGTTAACAAGAATAGAATGGAAAAATATATGGAGATCCTCAGACCTAGAGGCAATAGAGTCATCAAGTTTATTGGTAGGGCTTCTCCTTGCATGGGATACATAAGCCCTGATATGTATTAATAAAACAAGACACTAAAATTAGGTAGCAACTTCTTTCTTCTTTCCATAGGGACAAACGTAGACCATAGTCAAATTTTATGGACCAAATAACTTAGTCTTAAAACAAGAGGCTTGGAAAAGTCTTCAGGACTGGATTTGTCATGAAAGACCCCTAAATTTAATTATATTAGGGGACTTGAATGTGACTTTAGCCCAATGAGAGAAAAAGAAGTCATTCCCTCAAAAGACCCTTCTAAGGTCTTGGTTATGCAATTTATAATTGAGTATAAACTTTAGGAGATAATCCTAAAAAATATAAAATTTACATGGACAAATAGAAGAGCTAAGGTTAAATTCATTGTAGAAATATCATATAGGTTCTTGATACAGGAAGATATACTATTGAAATATCCAGATGTATCAAGTGGCATAATTCAAAGTTTAGTCTTAGATCATAAGCCTATTTATTTAGATACAAGTGATAGTGCTCGTGGATAAAAAATATTCCTTTCAAATACAATCCAAAATGGATGGAGCATGAAGAGTTTGCACCTTTAGTAGAAATTATCTAGAAGTAGCATGTCTATGCAAACAGTCCCCAAGAGGTATGAAAAAATGAAAATTTCTAATCTCAAGAAATCCATTAGGGACTGGATTTCCAATAAGACTAAAGTTCAAAATAGGTCAAGCATATTGCTACAATAAATGGAGGAAGCAGAGCAAGAGATAGGTGATTAACCTTCAACCCCTCACCAGGAGGATAGAAGATTCTGGTTGAACCAAGAAATGTATCAAGCTTTCAAATAAGAAGAGGCACATTGGAGACTTTTATCAAGAATGATTTGACTCAAGAAAGGAGATAGAAACACATATTACTTTCATCTAAAAACAATGTAGTACTACCAATGAAATATAGTGAATGAGATTCACAAAATTGAAGAAATTTATTCTAATCAGGTAGTCATAAAGGAACTAGCAAGAGATCATTACCCAATACTTCTCACAAAGACAAAAGTAAATCAAAAAGCTTAGGCCACTCTCCTGAACAACATATATCCTTTGTTAAAAAATAGATATATATATATAAGATCTCTATGTAGCAGTAACCAAAGAAGAGTTGGAATAAGTTATACTTTCACTTCTTAAGAATAAAGCTCTAGGACCATGTGTCTTCACCAACAATTTTTATCAACAATTTTATGAAGTTATAGGATATGACTTGTTGGCAATTATAGAAGAGATAAGGATAAGAGGTAAGCTATCTGGGGCAATAAACTCCACTTTCTTAGCTTTAATTATAAAATAAAAAAATGTAGTTACTTTTGATAGATTCAGACCTATATCTTTGTGCAATTGCTCTTATAAGATAATGACTAAAATAATAGAAAATAGAATTAAAATGAATATTAATGATTTTATAGAGCTAGAACAAGGGGGTTTTATTTTAGGGAAAAAAACATATGACAACATTAAAATCATTCATGAAACCCTCCAATCAAGTTCCAAGTCTAAAAAAATAATAATAGCCATTAAACTTGATATGGCTAATGCCTTTGATAGAGTAGACATTAGCTTTTTAATATAGGTGTTAGTCAATTTTAGATTTCTATCTCAAATGATAGACTAGATAAGAGCTTGCATAAAGTGACCTTGGATAGCTCCTATAATCAATGGAGAACATGCGAACTTCTTTAAAGCCACTAAAGTATTAAGACAAGGGTGTTGTCTCTCCCCTTACCTTTATATCCTTCTAGATGAAACTTTAGGGAGGACCCTAACCAAATTGAGAAGAAGGAAAAATATCTTGGGAATTAGAGTAGATATAGGATATAGAATAATCACACATGCTCTATTTATATATGACACAAGTGAGTTGGTTGGTCATGGTGGGGAAGTTAACAAAGGGTGTTGGTTGTGGCTGACCTAGGTATGATTACCACTCCCTCCTACATATATGCAAAAAAATCATTCCTTGTTGGTTATGGCTAGGGGTCTACGGGTTTCTTTGGTGCCCACCCTAAACCAAATTTTTATCTGCTTCAATGGGTGAGTTGGTTGATCACATTGGAGAATTTAACAAAGGGTTTTGGTTGTGGTTGACCTAGGTACAATATTCACTCCCTCCTATGGATATATAGAGAAGAACCTTTCCTAGCTGGTTGTGGCTGAGGGTCTAAGGCTTTCTTTTGTGCTTACCCTAAACCAAAGTTTTGGTAGGTCCAAGGTGTATACCAATTGGTGTGGTGAAAACCTATAATGGGTATGGATGCCTAGGGTTCAAATATTGAACCTCTCCAGACTTAATGCTTGTCCCTTTTTTGGTTCTTTTAGCAGTGTAAACGTTTTAAAATGAATACGGGCAACATGGAATACTGTAGTGGCCATAGAGATAGGCAACACGCTTGGATCATCATGGTGGCTACTAATTCCACTATGAAAACAAAAATTATATATGACACTATTTTACTGGGGGAAGCCAAAAAACTAAATGTCAAGTTAGTCAAAGAAGTCTTAGATTGTTTTTCTTTAGCCACAACAGTAGAGATAAACACCCAAAAGAGTAGATTTTACACTATAAATACTTCAATAATAAAACATAGATGTTTCTCTCAAATTTGGGATTTCACAAAAGTAGTGATACCTTTAACTACCTAGGTGTTCCTATGGGCTTCCATAAAAAAATAAAAATAATCTTGAATGTAATTCTATAAAATTTGTTAAGGAGAATACAATAATATAGCAATGGTTGGTTGAATTTATTTCAATCAAATCAATACTAGCAAGTCTTCCCATATATCAATTATTAGTGTATCATGCACCCTTATATATATTGCAAAATTTAGATGCAATATTAAGAACTTTACTATGGCAAACAAGGAGGCAATTATATAGGAAAAAGGTGCATTTGGTCAATTGCAACACTGTTACCAAGCCAAAGGAGTAGGGAGGCCTAAGAATAAGAAAAAAATAAATTGTTAGAAAGGTACAAAGTTCTAAGCTACTTTGGAATCTACTTACTCCACCAGACTCTCCATGGAAGCAAATCTTAAAATACAAATATTTGAACAACTCTAATGGGTTCTAGCTCATAAAAAGTGTGAAAAGTATAGTAGGCTCCTCCTTAATTTGGAAACATATTGTGAAATCTAAAGATATTATATTAAATATATCTCTTGGATTCTAGAGGATGGTAAACAAATTAATATATGGGAAACTTGGGATGACCTCCAATCATTAAGAATTTTTTTCCAGAAGTAAAAGCAGACTTGTTGAGTGGTAATTTTTCCCAATTGCAAAACCATAGTCACTATTAGGATTTTGATCACAAAACCCTCTCTTGCAAAGAAGTTAAAACAAAAACGACTTCTCCAAGGTTTCTCTATATAAGCATTGCACATGTGTATTTGTAATCTTGTAAAGATGTGTTAAATGAGTGCTAGGAATACCTTTGTGATTTGCAAGTAATAGTTAACAAGGGCCATGTGTTGGTTTATTTTTTTTATTTTTTTATTTGTGGAAAACATCCCAAAAGGGATGCCACTTTCGGGTAAGACCCAAGGAGGCAGGGGTATCCATTCCACAAAAAATACCCAGGACTCGGACCTGGCCTACCACCTTTGACATACTCAAGGAGCAAACAAACACACAAAACCAATTTAAAAATAAGTAAATAACAACAAAAATAATAAAATAAAATAAAAAACATGCTCCTTGAGTGTGTCAAAAACAAAAGCACAACCAAACACGCACAATAAGATAAAAGAAACCACAACACAAACCACATAGAAAAACACAAGAACCACATAACAAAACACAAACAAGACAAAAACAACATAACACTACAAAGACATAACCCAAAAAAAAACATGAAAAATAAACACAACCAAAACCTAAAAAATTAAAATAAAATAAAATAAAAATAAAAATAAAAAAAAAAACAACCAACAACAGACAATAAACAAAAACAAAAAACATAGAAAACACTCACACATAAAAACACGAATTAACACAAACAAAGAGAAACCCAAGAACAAGAACGAAAAAAACACAAGAACAATAACAAAAAACATAAAAAAAAAAAACACAAAACAACAAAAACACATGAACAACAAAAAAACAACACAAAGAACACAAAAACAAAACAAAACAAAAGAACCCACCCACCTTAAAAAACTAAACAAAAAAAACAAAAAAGAAAAAGGAAAAAAAATTGAACATAACAATGACCTATCTAGACCAGAAGACTAATAAGGCAAGAATCAACAGAGGAAACAAAATAAAGAATAGAATGAGCTAGGGAACTAAAAAAACTAAATGAACCAAAGAGAAGCAAAAAAAAAAAGCAAGAAGAAACTAGGTACCTTCATAATTGGAGCCATCCAAAGAAATGATAGAAAGAAGAGCTTCCCTAATTTGAGAAGCCCACCATATAGGAGGGTGGCCATAACAAGTAAGATCACCTTTGTCCAAAGCCCAATTAGCTAAAGCATCAACACTCTTGTTTTGATCTCTGACCACATGATTGTAATCAACTTTCAAAAATCCCATCTGGATTAATTGAATCTTCTCAATAATTCTTTTTATTCTCCAATCCACCTTATGATTCTTAGAAGGAGTCTTCAAGAGATTAATCATAAGTTGAGAGTCGGACTCAACTAACACCTTTCCCCATCCAACCTTAGTAGCCTCCTGAAGGCCTCTGAGGATACCATACCCCTCAGCAAGGTTATTGGAAAGAATACCCAAATTCTCAGCAAAAGTAAAAACCAGGGAGCCATCCGAAAGTCTACCAATTCCTCCCACATTGGCTTTTCCAGGGTTCCCTCTAGAGGCTCCATCAGTATTGACTTTTCCAAAATCCTTAGGAGGAGGTTGCCAATTTCTAGTCCTATCCATCTTACTAATACTCACATTCCCTTTAAGTTGGTTGCCCTTAGAAGATTTAATCTTCAATCTTTGCATCACTTGATCCCATCTTTGGTGGGAGTTTTGGGGGTGATTAAGGAGTTGATGGACTGATTCAACTAAGTTGGCTATGGTATTTTGCCAAATATAGTGAATATCCTTCCTATCTTGATTAAAAATTTGGTTGTTCCTTTCATTCCAAATATTCCAAAGAAGAATGGTAGAACCCATCCAAACTAACTGCCTAATAAAATGATCAACACCCTCTTGATTAGGCCAATCCCTCCAAAGTCTGTTCAAAAGTAAAAAAATTGGACCATTGTAAGCCAAGTAAAGTGGCCATTCTCCTCCATAGCTCAGAGGCTAAAGTACACTCAATAAAAATATGGTTGAGAGTTTCTACATTCTCTTCACACATTTCACATCTAAAAGGGCCATGAAAACCATGCTTCATAAGTTGCTCACCAGTAAGCACCCTACGATGCAATAAAAGCCAATTAAAGAACCTCACCTTAGGCCAGAGCTTTTGAGCCCACAATCGAGAAAATATGTCAGAAGAATGGTTGGGATTATTATGGCATAAGGTCAAATAACCTTGAGCAACTGAATACTCACCCTTAGTAGTGTTGTTCCATCCAAAACAATCTTTTTCATGGGACCAAGAGAGGGATCTCATATGAAGGATGCCTTGGATATCTTGTCTTTGCCTTTCTGGGATTTGAATAGGCCAGTCCTCAATAGGGATCCAATATCTACCAACCTTTGAATTACCAGTATGGTACCAACAATAATTAGCCACCTTTATCCAATTAGCTCGGTGAAGCTCCTCCATCCAAGGCCTCCAATCGGGAAACTGAGTTATCAAAGGCTTGTGACCATCCCAAGAATCTGTCCAAAAATTTGCCTGTTGACCATTATGAATGATCCAAAATAATTTTTTCTTTATCAAATCCTCACCAGTCTTAAGAACTGCTAAAATGGGAGAACCTTTGGTAGGAAGTTGATAGCGAACAAGGTCTTCAGGACTTTTGTTCTCGAGCATATTTAGCACGAAGATTATTGGCCCAAAGAGCATTGGGGTTATGCAACATCCTCCAATATAATTTAGCAGCTAAAGCTTTGTTGTTATTAATAGAAGACCGGAATCCTAACCCCCCTTCACTCTTAGGAAGACATAAAGTATCCCATTTCACCAAGGCCCATTTTATTTTCTCCTTAGTACCACTCCAAAGGAAACGATGACTGATTTGATCCAATTCTCGAAGAACAGCCTTTGGGATATTCAAAATGGAAGAAACATAAATAGGAATAGCTTGAAGGACTGATTTTACCAAGGTGATTCTACCCCCAGAAGAAAGCCACATGTTGGTCCACTTTCCAATTTTCTTCTTGACTTTGTCCAACAACCAATTCCAATATTTATTTTTCCGCCTTTGAATATTTATGGGAATACCTAAATAAGTGATTGGAAGGGAGGTCTTCTTATATCTTAATTTATCCAAGACCATGGATTCATGTCTAGCAGAGCAGTGAAAGAAAATAACTTTAGATTTGTCTTCATTGATCAACTGCCCAATAGCCTTAGAAAAATAGCTAATGATTTGCTTAATATTAGAAGCTTCCTTAACTGTAGCTTTACCTAAAAGAGTAGAGTCATCCACAAATTGAAGATGAGAGATAGGTCTAGCTCCATGAGCAATGGTAACTCCCTCAAGGGTTTTGTTTTCCCTCTTTTTGGTTATAGTCCTACCCAAGCATTCAACAAGAATGATGAATAAATAAAGGGATAGCGGGTCACCTTGCCTAATACCTCTGGAAGCTGGGAATGACTGAGAAGGCCTGCCATTGATAAGAACTAAGTAGGAAACTGAAGAGATACATCCCATAATCCAATCCATCCAATCCTTAGAGAAACCAAATTGCCTCAAAACTTTGATAAGGAAGTGCCAATCCACTCTGTCATAAGCTTTGGATAAGTCTAACCGAATGAACATGGAAGGAGATTTTTGCATATCCATGGAATGGATGGCTTCCTGAGCAAGAACTATCTCATCTACTATTTGACGTCCTTCCACATAACCCCCTTGCTCTGGGAAAATAATCTTATGCAAAAGAGGCTTCAACCTTTCTGCCATTATTTTAGTAATGATTTTGAGAAGAAACATTACATAAAGCAATAGGTCTAAAAGCTGAGATATGATCAACCTCTTGAGCTTTTGGAACAAGAGTAATATAAGTTTTATTGATAACCTTCAAAATTTCTTTGGCTTTCCTGGCTTCTTCCACCACCTCTAATAAATCAACATGAAGGATATCCCAGAACTCTTGGTAGAACTCAATGGGAAAACCATCAGGACCTGGGGTTTTCCCTTTTTGCATTTTAAAAACTACTTGTTGAAGCTCATTGATAGTAACAAGAGCAGTCAAAATAGAGTTCTCCTCAAAAGTGATAAGAGAAGGGATTGCTTGAAGAACATTTTGTTGTGAAGCTGAGTCAAGAGGAGTAGCAACAAAAATATTGGAAAAGTAATCAACAACAATAGAGTTCATGCCATCCCAAGTATAAACAACATCTCCAGAATCTGATTTTAAGGAAGAAATAAAGTTGTGAGATCTTCGAGCTAGAAGATATTTGTGGAAGAAATTTGTGTTTCGATCTCCTTCTTTGAGCCATTGAATTCTAGATTTTTGCTTCCATAAGATTTCTTCTCTTTTTTCCCATTCCTCTAACCGAGTTGTGAGTTTAATTTCATCTGCACTTCTCTTCTCTGTGAGGCCATCTAAACGGATTTTCTTATTCAAATTTTCAAGATGAGCAATAACTTCATGTTTTTTTTATGAACATCCCCAAACTCTTTCTAGTTCCAAGTCTTGATTTTGGATTTAATGTATTGCGGTATTTTGGCAAAACAGAACATCTTAGTCCCATGCCTAGGTTTACCTTCCTTCCACCATTGTTGCACATGAGGTCTGAAGGAAATGTCTCTAAGCCACATTAATTGAAAATGAAAAGGAGAGAAACTCACATTGGTTTTCCACATTTCCACCATGAGTGGCCAATGATCCGAACCAACATTATTAAGAGTCTTCACTTTAGGAATGTGACCATGGATTAAGAAATTTTTAGAGAGCAAAAACCTATCCAATCTCTCCATTATACAAGCTAAGCCTTGCCTTCTGTTAGACCAAGTCATAAGGCCATTATCTGGTTGGATATCCACAAGATGGAGGTTTGCAATATATTCGCTCATGAGGTTAGTGCTTTTGTCCAAATTTCTATTTCCCCCCCATTTTCTCATCCAGAGAGAGGATGGTATTGAAATCTCCTCCGATCAAGATCCAAGCTTCAGGAAAATGAGAGATAATATGAGTAATATCCTTCCATTATCTTCTTTTTTCCTCCAAAGAAGTCGGAGCATAAACGATAATGTAGAGCATAATCTGGTTGGAATGTCTACTTTGAATAGCTATAGCCAACAAACCCCAACTGCCAACCATATGGTGAATAACTACCTCTTTTGGGTCCCAAAGACAAGCAATGCCACCGAAGTCCCTTGGGAACTGGGGGAAACCACTTTTCTAGATGGCCAAATTTTCTCGGCAATTGAGTCCATATCCTCCATTGACATCTTTGTTTCTTGAAGGAAAACAAGATGTGGATGATTTATCTGAATCATTCTTCTAATTTCATTTTGTTTTGAAAGACTCCCTTTGAGTCCTCTAATATTCCAAGTGATGATCTTCATTAATACCAGGGCTAAAAAAGTTGGGAAGGGCATTAATCTTACCTTCCTCTACAAGATTTTCACCTTCTTTTACCATATGATATTGATTGGTCTTGCGACCTACTTTTTGATTAGAATCCATCTTCAATTTTTTTTCCTGTTTCTTGACTTATTCCAATTGAATCTGAGATGGCTTCTAACCTTGAAGAATGCTCGTACACAACCAAAATTTTACTAGATGGTTCAACGGAGTCTATATTGGGACCTGCATTATTTGAAGTTTTGACATTTGAAAGATTATTTTTCTTGTGTAAATTTTCTTCCTTTTTTTCTGTTGAAAACCTTTGATTTGTTGGTTTGTCTCTGAGTTCTTCCCTTCATATTTAAATTGTGTTTCTAAGATTTCGGTTTCCATTATTTCCTCTTCCTCACTTGGGACATCATTTGTGGAAAGGATTTCAAACATATTAGGAGATGACTTTGATTGATCCTTCATAACTGGTTTTTTCTGAGTGTTCTTCTTCTTAGGTATTTGGAAACCTTCTGAGTTTATATCTTCTTTCTTTTGATCAGGAATTTTATTTGGGCAAGCACTAGCCAAATGACCATATTCATGGCAAATTCTACAACGAAAAGGAATGTTCTCATAGTCCACTACTTGCTCCCAAGTGTCTTCCCCAAATTGTAATGTGATATTTTTAGGTAGGGGTTTGTCAAAATCCATTAAAACACAAATCCGAGCATAAATAATATGTTCAAAATTTTGAGTACAATCAATGAGTCATCATAAAAGTTCCTAAAGAGTTTCCAATTGAAGAAAAAATAGTAGGATTCCAAAATTCAATAGGGAGGCCAAAGAGTCTAACCCACACGGGAGCTATAGAAGGCATCTCTTCTTCGACTTTAAATTTAGTATGCCAAGGCTTCATGAAAAGCCCTGCCCTTCCAAAAAACCAAGGACCCCCTTGAAAAGTTTTCTCTCTATCTTCATTATTAGCAAATAAAACAAGAAAATAACCATTTGGATAAATAGAGATTTGTAACTCACCTTTAGTTTTCCAGACTTTTTGCAGCCTAGAATTTGAAAGCGAGATAGACTCGAACGAAAACCCATGAACCGACAAATTAGTCCTCTTTTTTCCAAATCTTCAATGCCAGTCTGAATGTTACCCATATCAAGCTTAACAATAGGAGTTCCATCAACTGCTTTAAGACATCTTGACTCCATTTTCCTGGGATCAATCTTAGGCATTCTTAGAGGTTTATGGGAAGCCCTAAGATTGATATTAGCATTGGTATGAGGTTGTCCACCACGAAGGGCATCCCTAAAATTCATTTTTGGGACTGAGTCTTCGAAATTCTTACCCTTGATAGGGGTTTTTCATAGTAGAATTATTTTGTGGGTGCACCTTAGCACTAGATTCACTTGAGATATGAGCCATTTTTTGATCAACTACTTGAAACTTGTTTCGTGATCTCTTTAATCCTTGCCCTAGACATCGTGGAAAGGTATGGTTTTCACTTTTCTTTTGTGCAGCAAATTGGAAGCCGTTGTCACTCAAGTTCACAGTATGATCTGTTGAAAGACAAATTTCTAACCCATCTTGGATCCCCTGCAACATTTCCTGCTAAAATATTGAGCATAAACCACAAAAATATTGGCCGCTAGGGCCCGAAGGCCCTAAAAACCAACCTCTGGAGCTGCTTGCACTCAACCCAGATGAAACCCTCGCATAGTCGCTTGCCAAATATCTTGTTCACACATAGGGATGCGCTAGGATCTGTGTTGCTCCAAATGATATGAAAATTGGTGGAGACATTCTAGGTTTTTTGAGGCATCTACCCTCAAAATTTTAGCTCAATCCGAGTCCGGATGAGTGAGATATGGCCGAAACGAGTTCGACAGTTTGGGCAGTCCTGCAAAAAATGCCCCTCCCTCTGGTTGTATTGTAAAGTAAGGACCCTAGAGGGTTTTTATCTTTTAAAAATAATGTTATTTTAAAAGAAAAGGTTTTTATATTTTATAAATGACAGGGTTTTATTTTTCAAAAAAAAAAATGTTGTGTTGGTTTATTTTATCATGCCATATTAGTGATTGTTCATGAAACTTAAAAGAAAGAGAAATGTGATTTGTGATTGAATTCCTTTAATTATTGCTTGATGAATAAAAAGGAAATAAATATGCATGAATACCTATGAAATTTAATGGCCTTAAAATGTCATTATAAATTATCCATCTTTAATGAAATCATAATTTTCATAAAGAAGAAATAATTTACTGCCTTAAAAACAATAGCCTTTGATATAATGTATAAATTACCTCTCTTTAATGAAATCAAAATTTTCATAAAGAGAAGCCAATTTATTGCTTTGAAAATGATGGCCTATGGAATGCCATATAAAATACCCCCTTTAATGAAATTGCAATTTTCATAAAGGGAAGTTCATTTATTACTTGCAAATAAAAATGCAAAGCCTAAAAATTGATTTACCTTCAAAATATGAAATAATGTAAAATTTTGAAATTATAAAAATCCCCATAAAACAACAATTTTCAATAATTTTTATAATTTCAAAATGGCTTTAGAATGAGATTGAAATTATTTCGGATGAAATATTGAAGCTCATTATTCACACCCGTACATTTATTTTTGGTATAAGTTTTTTTTTCGATTTTTATTTTAATCACTAAAGTTTTAAAAAAATCTGCAAAAAAGAAGAGAAAAATAAATAAAAAAATCTAGAAAACAAAATAGAAAACAGAAAATGTAAACATGCAAGATATTCCAGTCTAATGCCACCCTACACAACAAAACCATAGATAGTGAGAAATTTTGAAAGGGTAACCTGACCTAATCAAACCTGCAAAAACATAATTTGAGTTAGACCAAGTGCTAGCCTCTAAGGAAAATAAATAAAATCTACACCCCATAGATCTTCACGTAGTGCAACCTTTTTATAGTATTAAACACAAGATAGAAATCCATGAAAGCATAGAGAAAGATTGCCATTAAAACAAATACCCACTAAATTTTTTTTCCCTAAATAATGCTCACAAGGTGCAAATTTCTAGATTCTTTGCATTAAAAAAATAATATTTTGTTTTTACAAATGCATTTCCAGCTTCCCAAAAAATCTCCAGCATTTGACCTCTCCAAGAAGATCTAGCCTCTACACATAGTTTCGACGTTGTATGTAAACTCATCGACAAACTTCTCATTTCTAAATTCCCTCTTTCGTTTGGCTCCTAAGCCTTTCCATTCTTCCCACTTGGCCTGGAAACGTTGTCTTTTGTAACGACAATGCATTCCTCTTAAAAAAATATCTTGTTTCAATAACGTGTCTATATTGCTTGATTGTCCCTTTGGGTACATTGTTATGAGATATGTGGAAATGTGATTGTGTATAGACATAATAGTAACACAAACTATTGCTGGCTACTTTCGTTAGTAATAAGTTTACCTACGAATGTTACCCATTCCATTTGTGCATGATGTTTTTGAATGCCACATCTTGATATTGAAACTGTCAATTTATTGCACACAACTACATTGTCCATAACATGCTTTGTATTCTCTATATTTTCATGCATAACTGCCACCGTGTCACACACTACCGATGTCATCCAAATTTTTCTTTAGTTTACTTTACGAACAAATCCCAGTCATGTCCACGGTGATCCCGGTTGCTCTTAGGTTTGTGTCTACGTAGGTCGACCATGGGCAACCGTCAACTTTAGGTCATTTATTTTTTGTTCCACGACTTCTTCATCCAGATCCTCACCATCCGTGGCTGAGAAATGAATTCTACAACCATATTAACACTCCACACTCGCTCGACCTATCATATACATGCATATTTTCTGTTATTTGTGCATGTTTTGTCTCACGTCCGTGTTATCATTGGACTTGCACTGGATTATGGCTATTTTTAGGCTCAAATCTCCCGTCGTGTGTTCTTGTAATGCAATGTGACCCTTTATGTGTAGTTCCATTTATTTTTTGCCTCCATGGACATGAATTCATTCACAAAATCATCGTTAAAAGTTTTGACGACATCATATTCTTCCTCGATGAATGACGAAAATGGAGCATTTTTCGTGTTGATGAATGAGACACTTGATAACAAGAAAATGCTAAATTTACATACACAACCGTACACCTCATCCCTTGAGCATAGTGAGGATGTCAATTTTATTTCCATTGGCATATTCCTATGTTGAATTTTTGTTCTACTTCAATACCTCTTCTGCATTGCTAGTTTTCCCAGAAAATCTTACCGTGATTCACGTTGGTTCCTGTCAGTGCAATCTGGTGTTCACTATGATCCATGTATAACCTATCTATTTGTCCATGCTTTCCTCACCAACAATGGCTACTAACTATCGTATTGCTCGATTTGGTTCACCACACACTGTCTTTGATATGGTCTGCATTTATCATCCTAAACCCTACACCGCCTGCTTCCTCAATATAATATCCGACATCAAAGAATACCATATTACCAAGTTGACAACTCCTAATCCACCATGTCATAGTGTTAGTCCACATAGAGTCTTCCATTGTCAATTTCCTACCATGTCACTGCAGCTATGACACCCATGTGGCCACCTCATCCATATATTTCACCATAGACGTCCACCTTGTCCCCTTCCTTGTCTGGGTACACATCGATATGTTCCTGTAATTACTAGGGAATCACCATATTATCCAAGAAACACTCCATATTTAGGATACATTGTTGATTTGGATGAGACACCCATTGATATTGCGTCGCTCGATGTCCAAGCTATCTCCAACATAATCGTATCTCAAAAATTGTCCGTCCACATCGACAAGTCCCTCTCAAAGTGAACGTCCACATGGATGACAAACTTAACATCTTTTGCTTTTTGCTCGAGCATCGAATTATTTTTTGGTTGCCACCACACGGGCGTAGGTCTGCCATGTTGGATCCCCCAAGCCACCATGTCACCCAAATTCTGACATGATTAAGTCACCATAGTCCTTTAGGAAACTACTTTGAGCCTTCGCGTGACCTACCAAAACATAACACCATGTAAGCACACATTTGACGACAATTAAATTTTAAATAAAATACGACTTAAACTACCCATCACAAAGCAAAAAATCAAATAAAAAATAAATTGAAACCTAAACTAAAATTAATGAACCCTTTCCTATGACAAAGGGCTTGCATACATATATAAATTTACAAGTTTTAATATGTATTATATATATTAATTTATTTATTTTATAAGTTTTTTTAACTCACTTTATATTTCATTATTATTGTTTTATATATATATATATATATATATATATATATAATTTTTATGATTTATTGATTTGATCAATTCTAACCATTTAAAATGATTAAATTTAAAACATTAAACCAAATAGTAAAACTAAAGCCAAGAAACAAAATTTATCAACATTATCAGTCAAATAAAATCACAAACCCTCAAAACAAGAAATTTCAAGGTGGGTCCCCAATTTTGGGGCTTGTTGTGGAATGGCCACAACAAATGGTGACTCTATTGGGAAATGCTCCTGAGCATTTCGGGTGAAGAACCCAATCTGAAATGAAAACATTAAAATTGGTGAAATAACAATTATTTAGTGATGTTCTGAGAAGGTGGGGATAGACAACTTCGAATAAAAACAACTAATCCATATGCCTTTGCTCAGTGTGTGCAAAAGTGATTTATTTTGTATCCTTGAAAACCATTTGGATTCCATCACCTAACTTGCATTAGGCTATAAAATATTGCTCATAATATTTCATTTTGAATAATATTTTTGCAAAGTCTCTTTTGAGCATTATTTTTGCTTGTATTCTTCTTTTATAGAGAACTTTGTAAACCTCTATGTAACACTTGAATTTGAGCATGTTATAATTTAGCCTTAATTTGCAAATCAAAATAACTTAATCATTTAGGACTTCCATAAATACCCTTTAATAAGTGAGTTACATGTGGAGATTTAGTGAAATATTTCATTGTTCCACTCTCCACCATTTTAGTCCCAAAATCTAAGCCCGATATTAAAATAATTCATCCCTCTTTTCTTAGGTTCACCTACTTTCATATTAAGTATTCCAACCTACTTAACAAAGGAACACAAAAAACTAATAAGAGACCCTAAATTAGTGACCACAAAAGATCACCTCAAAACAAGAGAACAACCCAAAGCACCAAAACTAAAAACACAACCCAAAACCTAAATTAATGCAAAAAAACAAGAAAGCAAAATAAAATTAAAAAAATAAGGACAAAGCACAAAAACATCAAACCTAAACAAAAACATGAAAAAAAAAAACTATATACAAAAATATACAATAATGTACAAGAGGATGTAAAGTTTTGAGCCATCACTTCCCTATAGCCCAAAAATTATTAGCACATTTCAAAGGACAAATAACATGATACGCATGCCAAGCTTTGCAGGAATCCAATGATAGTACGATTAGGCCACACCATGCAACAATTTTTATCTTGCTTATTTCACCCCACCATTTTAATTTAGTTCCATTAGTAATTCCATAGTGGGGTTTCAAATCATCCAATTGATGAGACAATAATTGATCTTCAATTCTTTATTTTCTACTCCTTAGAATGCAAATTTCACAATTCGATTCATGATATAGAATTAGACTTTCCTTTTCAAATATGAGATCTTGAAAACATGAGCCTATTTCTAAAAACTTTAAATCCAAATCACTTTCCATGTTGGTATGCCAAACAAATTTATGCAATAATTTACAAGCATCTAGGATATTTATCAAATGAGGATCATCATAAGTTTTTACCCTAGATTTCATTTTTAATTGTTAATGAATTTGATACAATAATTCAATAATATCTACTTCTCTTTCATTCGACAAAGCAATATCATTAGTGGTATGAGGAGAAATTGACTCAAATTATTTATCAACCATAAATGGTATTTCATCCTTAATATAATTTGAATTCAACAATCAATTGGGAAGACCTTCACCTGGAGTTTGAATGGTGGAACACAAAAGGTGAGATTTTACCTTTGATACATTTACATTTACCAATACTTGGAGAGGATTTGTAATATTTCCTTCTTCTTCATGACTTTCATCATCATCAAACACCTGTTCAAAAATACCAAAGTTAGGCACCCAATCAAACATATGCCCATATTTTTCAAAACAAGAACCTAGCTTCTCAAGATATGTGTCACATAACACCTTTCCATGATCAATGGCTTGAGCTATTTCAAAATCCACATTTTCATTAGGATCATCAATAATATCAAACCCAAACCACTCAGGTTTTGGAATTTCCTCATTTTGAGATGGCATAGACATTGTAGAGCCAATAGGTGGATCAAGATTTTTAATTTCTTGCCCCTCAAAGGGGACCAAAGCAAATGGTTATCCTTATTTATCCATGGTAGTAGAATCATTATCATTTTCCAACACTTTATGAGATTCCAACCCTTCTTCCAAAACATTCTTAGATTGTACAAGATTTGTAATATCCTCATGCGAGAAAGTAATTGTATTATCCTACATATAAATTGACACAAAAATTTCATTAGAAGGTTTGGAGTGAGCATATTATTCCCACTTATTCCAAGAATCATAGTAATCATCTTCCAAAATCAAGTGGTGATGCTCAACTACTTCTTTAACATATTCCAATTCATCAACATGTTTCTCATCAAATTCACCTTCACCTTCATTAGATGGTTCAACTATTTACAGAAGTGGTCTAGTCTTTGTATTCAAGCTTGTAAGATTGCAATCCACATTTGTAACCCAAAATTCAATTTTATCACAATTTGGAAGGTGTGGGTTTTCTTGACCATCAGTTTCAACAATCTCATCCAAAGTGTTTTCCAAGAATAAGTGGTGAAATTTTGTTATGTCTTTGAATTCATTTATTGGTTCTCTTTCAACCTCATTTTCAACCACTTTTGATGGCTTAGGGGTTTCTATAATGGGATAAATTTTTGCATTCTTCTTTCTATGATCATCCCAATCCTCCTTTGTGAATAATTATTCTAAACCCTTTCTTTCCCAAATGAAAGGGTCATAATTTGGTTCCAATTCCTTGTTAACCATCCATAGTATTTCTTCCTCGGAATATTCAATACAATCATATGAATTTACACCCAGGTTTTCTATACTCTGCATATCAATGGAAATTTCATCAACAGGGGTGTGAGACATAAACTATTCTTTAGATTTTACCTAACCATTCTATGAATTGTCATCTAAATACATGGGATGAAACTCTATTGTATCTTTGGCATGATATTTAGATTCCTCTATCAACTCTTTTTCATCTTTATCCACATTTGAGGACTCAATTTTAAAAATTCATCTTCCTCATATTAATCCTCCTCAATTTCAAAAAATTAATCTTTTGGTGGGTCAAGGGTTCCCGACCTATCACATATTTTAATACTAGTTAGATCTAGGACTCCTCCCTTGCCTAAAATCATATTATTGTGAAAATCATTGAAATTTATCTTAGGAACATCTTTCGAAAGATGATCAAGATGAATATTTTAAAATTGATTTCTACTTAAGAATGATGGTTTATTTTGAATGATTGATTGAGGATTTTGAAATTGATTCCCACTTGAACTTGGTTGAGGCGGATAAATCGTTGGATGGGTGAGGGAGGTAATAAGAAAAATGCTCATTCAAAAATCCAAGATATAGTTCGGATATGGGTCAAAGTGTTTTGTTAGTGAGATATAGAAAGATAATTATGTGTATCCAGAGGACTCATGTCACTAGCTGTAGAAGAAATAAGAAGCACAAAATAGAAGACTGTCCACAAAATAATCTCACACCCCTATGGAATATAGTTAGTGCATCGTCACTCTGATGGAGTATAGTTATGGAAAAACTATGTTGCTGGTGGTTTCCTTAACTTCTATATTTACAGTTCCTTATATTTCACTGTTGTTATGGAGAGCCTGATGCATCAGGTTCCTGTAATAAACCCTTGATTCCTTGCATCCCAAGGCAAGCACCGTGCGGTTGAAGTAAGCCCCTACTTCAGGATGATACCACTAAATTCCAGCACCTTCTCAATCAATAAGCATCAGGATATAGTGATAAAATATGAGAAAGTGCAAAAAATTTGGGATATCCTTGAATCTGAAGAAGTGTATATTTGGACCAATAGAAGGAAAAATCCTTGGCCACGTAGTTTCTAAAAAATGGATTAGTATTGATCAATCAATAATTGAAGCTATTGCCAAGATACCTCCTCCTAAGAATATGAAAGAAGTCAGATCATTCTTTGGTAAGATTAATTTTGTAAGAAATTTTTTGCCAAATTTTTTGAAATAACTCAACCTATCAATAACAAGATTAAAAAGGATGCTGACATCAAATGGACAAAGGCAAATCTAGAATTTTTTTAGAAAATCAAAGATGCTATCACCACTGCCCCTGACCTGAACTGCCCTATCTACTCAAAGAATTTTAATATATATGCATTCACTTATGAACATACCATTGCTGTAATCCTTTACTAGAAGGATAATGAGGATAATGAAATACCTATATATTTCATGAGTGCAGGACTCAAAGGATCTCAACTAAGATTCAAAATGATTGAAACACAGGCTTATATTGTGATTCAAGTACTGGGACATTTTAAATGCATCTTTGGATCAAATAAAGTTATATGATGCATCTCTTTCACTGCTATAAAAAATATTTTCACCCAACCTGAGCCAATAGGTAGTCCTGCTAAATGGATGGTCAAGTTACTACAATTTGATGTTGAATTTAAAGTAGTGAAAATAACCAGAGGGCAAGGTATGGCTAAATACCTAGCTAACAAATAAGGGTAATACTGCCACAGTCGATTACATGTATCATATCATAAGAATGGATAATGTTGAATGCAAATGGTACGATGATATTCTGTTATATCTTCAAACCCTATCATTTTCTAGAGGCATGTCTACAAATAAAGTGAGGTCAATAAAATAGCAATCTCAGAAATACTACGTTCAAGAAGGTAAACTCTATTGGAAACATCTAGATGGTGTCTTATTACTATGCTTATTTGAAAAAGAGACTTTAGAGGTCATTAAAGAATTTCATGATGGATTTTGTGGAGGGCATTTTTTCCCAAAGGTGACTGCAAATAAAATTATGAGAGCAAGTTATTACTGGCATTCCTTATTCAAATATGTACACAAGTATGTAAGGGATTGCCATAACTGTCAAGTGTTTGCAAGGAAGAAAAAGTTAGCAACAATGCCTCTCCAATCAATAATCATAGAAGCACCCTTCATGCAATAGGGAATTGACCTCATTGGGGAAATAAATCTGAACTCCTCATGTCGACACAAGTGGATCATCACGACAACATATTATTTCACCAAATGGGTGGAAGCAACTACTCTAAGAAATTCAAAAAGCTGAAGTAGTCATCAATTTATTGGAGGAAAACATCTTGAATAGATTTGGAGTCCCAAAAAAGTTGGTAACAGACAATGGAAAATACTTTGTCTCATTTGAAATGATAGAATTATGTGCAAAGTATGGAATTAAACTTTCTCATTCAAAAAACTACTATCCTTAAGGAAATGGTCTTGTCGAATCATCAAACAAGAATCTGATTACCAAAATTAAAATATCACCAGGCCAAAATAAAAAGGGATGGTACAATGAGTTAAAATTTTTCTTATGTGCAGATAGATTATATGTTAAGAGGAACACAAGTAAGACCCCTTATGAAATGGTATTTGGAGAAAAAACCTTGTTACCTCCTCATACAAAAAGAATAGCATTGTATTTTTTACTACAAGATTATGAGATTCTCGATGCCTTACATAGGAGATTAGATCATATTGCATAGCTGAAAGAAGAAATAAGGAATGCATTAGATAAGATGTTTGAACAGACTCATAAAACTATGCAACTCTTTAAAAAAAAATCCAAGGGATTCTAAAAATGATAAACATGGAGAAAAGGGTATTCTTGAGCGTAGGTGGGTAGGTCCTTACCAAATAATTCAAATTTTTAACCCTAATACTTATAGGTTATAAACCTTGCAGGGAGATATAATGGGAATCCCAATCAATGGCCTAAACCTGAAGTTATACCACCCCTATTGGGGAACTTGAAAAGAATAATAATAATAATAATAATTATTATTATTTAATAAAAGCCTTTTGTCTTCTGTCATTTATTTTCCCTTCTAATCTAGTTTGCTTGCTTATCTATTTATTGTTTCCAATCTATTAGAAAATTGTTAAGTTTTTTGGTTATTTTTTTGCTTATCTATAAGGGAGTTATCTTCAGTTTGATGAATTAAGAGAATTTGAGATTGAATACAGGTGAACTGATAAAACTCATGAAGTAGAGGTTTAGTTATCATATTGTAAGGATTAGAATAGAACAAGAAATATAGGAATGTTGATAAATCAAGCCAAAGCTCATATAATATCATGATCTAAAAAGCAATTCCATAATTCAAGGAATATGATCAACTTTGATAAGGTAGTTGGGCTAAATACAATACACTCAATATTATAGCCTTACAAATTTTTAACCCAAAAAGCATGCTTTGAACAAATTTGCAATTTATAAAAATTCTTCCTAAAAGAAGAAAAATCTCTATAATGCAAAATGAGAAAGTGCTTGGGGCTATCTGGATAATCTCTATTGAGGCTATAGACACATGTCTGGAAGTAGAGTAGGTCCAAGGGATCAAGGTCAACTGCATAGAAGCTATAAATGCTTGACTTGTAGTGGAGCAATGACAAGGTAAAAATATTTAAAAGAGTGAAATCATTAATAGGCCCAAATCCTTTCAAATTGATGAAAATTTTTCTTGATCTTAAAAAGTAATAAAATAATACATCTGCACACACACTAGGTGTAGGCTTGATATAGCAGTTCTTTCTAATTATTTTTGTTTGATTCTCCCTTAAGGATATTGCTAGAACATATAAAACTTTAGGAGTAAAAGGTTCATTTATTTTGAAGAACATAATCTCTGATTTTATCTGATTAAAAATTTCTTTCTTCTTAGAATTGATTTTATTTTATTTACTATTTTTGTAATAATATAGAAAAAGAAGGTCATTTCCTTGTCATAACAGTATTGTCATTAACCAGATATTCTAGAGTTCTCAAATGCGTCATATTTTTGCTATTTTTCCCAGTTAGAGCCTATGTTGTAGCCAAAATAGATACAACATGAATGTACCCATAATTTAAAAAAATTGGAAGGTCCTAAGAAGGTACACCTGTTGTGAAGAGTTTAGGTCTGAAGTAAAATATTTTTTGTTTTCATGAGCATCTCAAACCCCTAAGCAGCTAATATTTTCCTTTCATTAAAATTTAAGGGGTTCCCTTGGTTTTCTTTGCAAAAATTTCACCCTTCGGCTGACAGGCAGAAAATTTTGGCCGATGAGCAAAAGTTGTCAAAACTAAAATCTCTTCGACCAAATTTGAAAATAATCGGTTGATAGAAAAGAACGATCAGTTGAATATAGATATTGTTGAAAATTTTTGGTTGATTCCATGAGAAGAAGAGCCGGCATTTCATTTTTACAAACAAGTATTTTTTCGGCCGATCAATAAAAAATTTTGACCGACCACTCAGACCGAAGAATCGAAGACAATAAAAGCACACAAAATTTTAAATTGGCCGACCCAAGGGAGATTACTATGCAGAGGATTTTTTTTTGGCTGAGAAAAATTTGGTCCATTAAAGAAGCCTTTTTCGATCGACGAAGAAAAAACAATGACTTAAGGTAAAAGGTATTTCGGTCAACATGAAGAAAATTACTGTAAAAAATTCTTGATTGAAGCAAGTTCAATTTTATAAAGCATCCCTTTCGGTCGATGAAAAGAAAACAAAAAGGCAAATGAATTTTTTGGCCGATGCGAAGTAAACAACAACCAACCAATCGATCGACCAATCATTGACAACAATAATTTTTCTCGGTCAATCACATTAAGTAATTGACTTAAAATATTTATTAGTCAAACATTGAAATAAGTCATTCAAAAAAATAGCATCGTCGGTTGAAGCAAATAAAGGTATAGCCAATGATTCAAAGGGTCAATGAAATATTCTTTTGATCTATGAAAAATGAAGGTTGGCCGCTCAGTGAAAGCAAAGTTATCTTTCGATCAAAATAAAGCTTTTATTTATCAAAAAAAGGTAAAGGTCCATCAAAAATTTGGAGAAAAGTGCTACCATTAAAATATTTTAGTCAAAAAATAAAAAGCGTTAAATACCCATGGTTGATCACATCCATGCCATCTATGTACCATTGGCCAAATGAAATCAATGGATGACATCAAACTAGCCAATCAAAGGTAAAAATAGCATTGATTAAGATATGCCATCATCTGATTTGAACGCACCATAGTTAGTTGAATATTATTAAACTAATCATCTGGGAAGAGTTTGAACTAGATTTTTACCATAGCATAGCTTAAATTGTGTAGCCACTGAATGGAGGTAGGCAATCAAAAATACACAGCTAACATGAACTAACAAGTTGAGAGAAGAACACTTTAAATTTGTCTACCAAAATAAGATCAGTGATCATGATTTCCTGCACAACATAGTAACAAATAACACATGTCAACCAATTGATGGCATGCATGCATAAAAGATTGTTGACTTAAAGTATATTAGCGTTATTTCAGAATCGACCATGCTTAATGTTACCAAGGCGGATTGAAATATTGCATGAATGCAGACTCCCCCACAAGTCCTGAATTCTAGATTACATGAAGCTACCAAATAGGGAAACAAAATATGATAGGATGATTCACCAACAAAGAATGGGATGGTAAGATAAAATAAGTAAGGTAATTAATGGATTGTATCAGCCTAGATAGAAACACTGAATCATTTATACTATAGTAGAAGAATGTGAATTCTCATGTGCCAAGCAGAGAGAGGATGATATGTAGGCCACATCATAATAAGAAGATGATAGAATTAATGTAGGGATCATCAGGTTAAAACAAATCAGACCATCTTACGAATTAGTAGGACCTGACTACCTCTTGTCAACTGATAGCATGATCCACCTCAACTCATACTCTATATGTTAACAACACTCATTCAATAATCCAATATATAGTTCAGAGATGGGTCAAAGTGTGCTATTAGCGAGGTCAAAAAAGAGAATCCTACGTATCCAAAGGACTCATGTCACCAGCTATAGAAGAAACAAGAAGCACAAAATAGAAGACCATTCGTAAAAGACTCACACCCTGATGGAATATATTTAGTGGATCATCACTCTTATGGAGTATAGTTATGTAAGTACTATGTTGTTGGTGGTTTCCTTAACTTCTATACTTCTAGTTCCTTATATTTCATCATTTTTACAGAGAGCCTAATGTAGTAGGTTCCTGTAATGAACCCTCGATTCCTTGCATCCCAAGGCAAGCACCGTGCGGTTGAAGGAAGCCCCTACTTTAGGATGATACCCCTAAATTCCAACACCTTCTCAGTCAATAAGCATCAGGCTATAGTGATAAAATATGAGAAGGTATTTAGGAGCTCACTTCAGGATAAACAAATAAAGCCATGAGTGGTAAATAGAAGGTAGAAAAAATTAGGCCAAATTTCAACCAAATTTTGCTAATACATTTTTGAGGTAGTTAGATAATAGACTGTACAACACTCAACCGATGAAAAGGTAGGAGATGGCACCAAGTGGACGATTTGGATACAAATAGTTCAGGTAGTTACAAATCTAATGCGACTATAAGAAGAATGTCTATAGCCAGAATAATGATTGAGCATTGACATAGCATATTTTTGCTAAGAGGTATACTCGAGTTTCTATTCTTTGTTGTTGTATCTCCTTTGTTTTCTTTCTCCTTTTTTATATCCTCATTCCTTCCATTACTAAATAGGTTTTTGATAGGAAAGTTCCCAAGAAGTTGAGAATATTTATAGATTATTGAGCCAGAGGTCTAGAGACCCGACTGTTGCAATATTCGAACAGAAGAGTGAAAGGTCCTTGTTATGATATTCGAACGAGGATATTTATTGTATTAATATTTCTAAGAGTTAAATGTCAATTACATGCCAACTCTTCATGTAATATCATTCAAATATTAATACAATTATGGGCTTCTTTCCTATTATATTTCTTTGTTTAGCTCTATGTGTGTCTTTGTTATGGGTTACATTATTTGAATGTATAATGAACACTTATTTTTGTTGGTCAACTGTTATGTTTATTATGATATTCGAATGAATGTAATTGCATTGATTATTTTGTCTCTCCTTTCTATTTTCATTGAAATGTTATTAAATCTTGCTACAATAGCCCAAAGGATTAAAGCACCAGTCATACATAAGGCATAATAGAATTGTTATCATTTTAGCTCAGTCAAATTTTATAATTGTTAAATCATCACCATAAATCTAGAAGAGCATAAAATTAAATAATTTAAGCTCACGTTAAGGGTATCCTTACCATACTTGGTCTGTCTAGAAAATATTAAAGAACTCTATTCCCAAGTTAAAGAGGTAGGCCAACTAGAGTCTATAATAGCTTGTTGGCAGTAGGTTTTCCTATAGTGTGATAGCTCATCTTAGGGATTAAGGAAAAATCCCCAATAGGGCCCAATTTGAAGAGATATATAAACAAGTAAACTCTAAAATATCAATAAAGTGAACTAAGATATGCATATATGTTGTCAAACACCAAACGTATACTTGTTTTTACCTTGTTTTCTTGTCTATGGCTGAAATATAGGTAGCATTTTTGTAATGATTTTTAGATACTCTCTCCCTCTATCATGTCGGATCAAATTGGCAATATTTAGAAATAGACCTCCTATAATTCATGCATGCATTTTTTGACAAAGAAGGAGGGTATTTATAGGAAATTGCAAGGGGCAGGGGAGGTTACCCAAGATATGGAATGAGTTTTTACCCAGTGTGAAAAGGGGTTTAGGAATTTAATATGCATTTAATGAGTGTGAACTTGGACCACCAATGGGTCTAAACATTAAATGTAAATATTTAATGAGTGTGTTCTTGGTCCTCCAATTTTGATTATAAATTTAGATAAATGTATTTAACAGTGTGAAATGATGAAATGGAGGGTGTGGAGAGGTTTAATGGGCATTTAATATTTTTTACTTGGGCCACTAGTGGGAATTTTAAATTCAAATAAATTTGAATTTAAACCACATGGAGTGTGAAAGGGGATTTTTGCATTTAATGTGGTTGTTAGGTGGGATATTAGAGGATTTTAATTAGTGGGTAAGTAGGATTATGAAGAATTTGAGGAAGATTATGGAAATAAAATATAATTTTGTTACAAATTTGGGGTTTTGGTGAGTTGGTAGGGATTTGAAGGTTTTTTATAGATTGGTTGCACAAATGACTAAATATTAGTGTTTGCAAAGATAACAAAAAAATTATTTCTTTTATGCCTATCTAGCCTAGCATTATATTGATTACATTCAACATTTCTAAGCATGCAAGAGACAAACAAATTATTGTTATCATTTTCACAAAAAATTATACCAAATTTATTATCTTCATCATCTAAAATAGGAACTTGTATTTATAAAATGAGCACTAACAACTGATTCTATAGGTTATTGAGAGGGTCACTCTTCTATATATAGTACAAGGGTGAACTATAATTGTTAGTAATTGGGTACGATGACAACAAACCATGTTGATATATGGGTTTGGCTCCCTTTCTTCACATAATTTCAAATTTTCTACCATATTTCATGATTATTTTACTATCTATTTTTTCCAAAACCCAAAAGGAAGGATAGAAGTGGGATTAAGGTATATCGTGATACATGTCCCTCAATGTCTACTTCTTAAGAATAATCAAACCTTGTATTTTTATTTGAAAAAAAATAGTAACAACTAACTTTGTAGGTGGTGGAGAGTTTCATCCTCCTATATATGGGACAAGGATGGAATAACTTTACTAGTCCTTGGGAAGGATGATATCAAGCCATGTTTGTTAGCTTTTGAAGAGTATATGATATATGAAATGTGACCATAAGATGCAAGATAAGCAAGCTATGATATCTATATGATAATGACACTATAATATGTAGGAAAATAAAGAGAAAATTTTGTAATAACTACGAAATATGCCATTAATTAAATCTCACAAAAATACTACAATGCAGTATAATGGAGGACATGAACACTCCATAAACTATTTTTAAAGGAACCACATTGTACCACACTATCAATCTATACTATGCACACTCCATATTCTCTCCTCCTTATTTCACTCACTATAAGGCCTTTATATAGGAAGATAGGTTCCTTGGTCCTTACTATACCTTTGATTCTATCCTATGACTTATGTACATGTGGACTACATGCACATTTACATAATTGCACATTTTGGCACTTGTATATTTATTACATGCTAAAGTAACTACTTAACTTTAATCTAAAGTAAACTCCTACTCTAGTAATGTACCAAAGATGGTACCTTGATATGTACCCAATAATATAATATATTCTCTAACACCCCCATATATTACATTATTTGGGTATTGAAGACTTTAGTATTCAATATGGATCTTCATCTTGAGATGTTCTTCAATTTGATATTATCCTTTGTATTATATTTAATTCACCTTGCATTGTATGCCTCCTTGATCTAGTTCCTCTTCTTCTTCTTTATTCTTGTATTTGGAGTTAGTTACTGCACTTTCATAGGTGGACGTACTATCACCTGATTCTTGCAAAAGTATCTTCTCTTTGCATTTGTCCTTTTTATCATTTTCCAGGTCATGTATAAAAGCTTTTGAACAAATACTAAAGGCATCATAATAATATTTTGTGTTAGTAGAACATGAAGTATCAATACTGCATGAGGATTGAAATATCTTCTCTAGGTATGATTCATCCATTTATTTTTTCATTATAAGTAATTTTATCAATCATTTTTGTTCTACATTCTCATCCTTGTAATATTTGAATGTAAGTAATTCCATATATAATATGCTACCAAAGTCTAAAGGAATTTGAATGTCACTATTTCCATTATCAATTGCTTCAGTGAGTCAAGCATGTAGATAATATTCCATGGTTTCAAAGTTATATTTTCAAGGTTCAATATGGATATTTTTAAAGTAAGGTCTAAGTTTCCTTTATACTTTATAAGTAAATTCTTGATTTTAATTTTTATGAAACTTGCTTTTTCCTTTCTAATAGTGTTGTTCATATCATTGTTCACTGTATTCTTTGAGGTAGATATATTCCTTAGTTTTAGCTCTTTATATTTTAAGAACACTTTTGATAGATCCTTTGTAGTAGACTACATTATGACTCCTTAGTTTATAGTATGTGAATTATTTTGATAAAACCTTTCTAAGGCTTAGGTTTTGTAGTATCCTTATGTCTCCCTAGTGATTAGAATATACTCTAATCTTGATAAAGTGCTTTAGGAAGTAATATTTCACCTTTTTGAGTTGATTTGGGAATGATAATTATCAACTCCTATTTCACTTTATTTCTCCTATGAACTATCCACTTATCAATTTGATGGAGTTCTCTATGGTTGGATTTCTTTTGTCTCTTTAATGTGACTATGAGACAATAATGTACAATAAATTCTAACTTAATTATCCAAGCAATAATTTTCCTCCTCTATCCTTAAAATTTTCAAAGGTTTAAATTTCTAAATTCCAATTAATTAAAGTTTGATGTAGCACTCCTTATATCTCCCTAATTTTAGAATTTTAGAAAACAATGATATTTACAACAATAATTTATTTCCAAGTAGAAAACCTTATACCTTGTATGATTTTAATTGTAAGTATTGTATTTCAACTAGAGTGATTGAAACGAAATACTATTTAAGGATAAGAATATAAAATAATTTGGTTTACCTTCAATTCTATTAAGGTTAATTTGCATATAACTTCAAATGCAAATGATAATAATAATTTTAATCTTATACTATCCCTTATATGAAAGAAAATATGAAATAATACCTGTATAAAGTTGATGGGTATTATGCTTGATTTCAAACTCCTTGAAATGCATTGTATCTCCTTGCTGGTTTATGACAGACTTGGTGGATGTCCTCTTATAACAATATTTAATAAACCTTTGACTTCTAAATTAAAGTATGTCTTTTACCTCCCTTCAACGTATAGCGAGTGAGCTGATTGGACTACGGTGAGGCTTCTAAGTTCAAGTGTTGTTATCTATTATGGAAAAAGAGCATTCAATACTCTTTTTAGAATGGTGTTGGTCTTATCCTCACAACCTAAGAATTCAATGCTCTACTTATTTTTAAAAAATACTAGTCTTCACCTTAAAACTCAAGCATTCAATTATCTCTTCGATTGATGTTGGTATATGTAAGTATCTTGCTACAATTTGACTCTGATTGTGATTCTTCATTGTGTGATTTTACTTTGATACTGGCTACTGATGTGCTTCCCTCTATGAGCACTCTTTTTTATGGTGGATACAAATGTGCTTCTACATTCTTGATGTGTTTTCCAAGTGGCATGAGGTAATTATAAGATCCTTTAGTCTTCTCCTTGAGTGGCACTTAGGAAAATGAGACGATACTCCACTCGTAGGTGCTCTCCTCTTTGGATGAGAGTTACTCCAATGGTTGGTGCTCTCTTGGTTGAGTGTTACTCTAATGGTTGGAACTCTCTAGGATGAGTGTTACTCTGATGAGTTCCTATCTCTGAGTGCTAACATTATGGATATGATGGAAGGCATTACTGTGTTGAATGCCTTTCTCTTGAGCGTTGTAGATAAAAAGGGTGAAGATGCCCTTTGTGTCAACTGGCATAATATTCCTTCCTCAAAGATAAATATTGATATCTCATTTGCATGCAAACTCTCTTAAACATACCAAAATATAATCTTAAGGCTTTATCAATGACTACTCATTATAACCGTTTGAAATCATTTTTGGCACCTTTGACAATAAATAATTTCCTCCTTGCAAGCTATTCTATTAGAGGATGATGATTTCTTTCAAGGTTGGCTCCAGCTGTGATGATCCAAGAGCATTTGAGTGGAGATTCTATGGAGATCTAATGGTAGATTGCGGTGCTTCTATTTGGCTGGTGTATTGGATAATGTACATTTGTTTTTACCCTTGTATATTGCTTGCTATAAGAAGAAGCACAAAAAATGGCACGCCTAGATGATTGAAACCAAAATGCAATCTAGCGTTTATGAGAAAACATGCAAAGGAAAGATGCAAAAGATGTAAACTATTGAAATGACAAATAATTTGTAGTAAAAAGGGGGGGTTTCTCCTTGTATTTATAAATTCATCAATTCCAAAATGTTACAAATTACAATACACC
This sequence comes from Wollemia nobilis, assembly GCA_028583015.1. Taxonomy (NCBI): domain Eukaryota; kingdom Viridiplantae; phylum Streptophyta; class Pinopsida; order Araucariales; family Araucariaceae; genus Wollemia; species Wollemia nobilis. Next base: position 13,831,885 of record JAQPPZ010001125.1, read on the forward strand.
CCCTTTGAGGGCTTATCATTTTGATACATTTAAGATTACAAATTACAAGGGAATGAATCCCTCCATGAGCTTAATGGTGTGTTTCAATATTATTCTAATAACCCACACTTGAGAGCTAATCTTGGGATTCTTTTAATCTACCTCTTAGATCCTCCCTCATGCATAGAATATATGCACCTACACAAGATATTGAAAATTGTTAATATCATGTGTTTTATATTTAAAACCTTGAAAAGCATGTAATAGAGAAAGTAAAACTTATTTGCGACAAATCAAAACAACTCCAAATGACTTGAAAATATAATATGATGTTATTAAGATGATTTTGGAAGGATATGGGCATAAAATAAAGTGCAATTGTAATGAGAACCTGTGGCCATACATGGTAGGAACAACTAAGACTGAAATCACAAAAACACAAGTTGACCCATCAAATCTACTCAAAACTTAACCAAAATTGAATAGAATGATAATATAATGCTTTATAATTGATATATGGTGAAATTACATCAAAATGTTTAGCCATTTGGTGGTTGTCCCTGGAAAGTGAAACTAGGACTGTTATCCATCCCTGGTAGGGATGATCACATAACTGGGTGGTTTTTTGCCACCAATTCCAAGGGGATTTGGTTTAGAAGTATCCTAAATGTGTTGTCATCAGATTTGGTCTAATAACTCTCAAATTTGATAGGTTTTAGAATTAATTTGGCATATTTTGGGATGCCCCTAAAATCACCTTCGAATGAAGAGGTTTTCAAGGAAAATACTTGGGCAAATGTGAGTAGTACTTTGTGAGCAATGCTTGTTTTTATCTCTTTTTGAAATTGGGTGGAAGTACCTCAATTTATAGCTAAAAGTAGGGCAAATGTACAAAGGAAAAAGTTATGGCATGTAGGGAAAGTGTTACCACTTGTCAATTCCCTTGCCATGCACAGGCTGGAAAATATTACCTATTTGGGGCCTCCAATTTGCAAGCCTTAATGTTTATGATACCCTCCCAATCAATTTTGGGTGATTGGATGGGATAAATGGTAGGAATGGATTGCCATTTGTCCCACCCTTTGACTTTTGGGTAGTCTGGTGCATGGCCTTCCCATCCAAGGACGGATGCATGTGGCCATACCTGGGTGGGATGGCCATGAACCATGGTCGTCCCAGGGTGGGACAACCATGGCTACATGGCCCAAAACCTCCAAAAAGTGGTTGGGAGCCCTAATTAACCCTTGAGTATTTCCCAATGGATCCATATGATGTTGATAAGAGTGGTGCATAGTAGTATTATCCGATTTACATGATTTTAGTATCTACATATGCCCCTTTTTGAGACGCACTATGTGCAATAGAGCACTAAGAAAAAATAGATGAGTAAATAATTAAATGATTGAGGTTATTCATTAACATAACAAAATTTAGATGCCTCTATTATGGAAAGAGTATACATTCTTGGAATCCTTGCTTTTGAAATAGTTGAAGGATTGATTGTGGTATACCTTTCAACCACACTGTAATGACAGTTGTAGGGGCTTAGGGTATACTTGGTATTGGTTCCTTGTTTCCTTGTAAGCATTTTAAAGGGTGAATTCCTGAGGCTTAAAGGAGGCCAAGAATTTTTTTTGTTGTGTTTGCTGATTTTTTACCCCAACATGGGATTGCAAATTTGTCTTTGGCAATGATTCTTTTGAATGTATGAAAATTGCACTTTTGAGTGTTTAAGTGTTGATTTAATTATGGAATATTTGTTATGACTACCCAATCAAGTGATGAGTAAATGATGGCATGATTAGTGATGAAATAAATGAGTCACTTGACATATAAGACTTAATTGGGATAATAGTCAGTTTTGCCCATTTCAAACCTTATCAATTTTGCTAGGATTTTGATCATTTTAATGATGATTTATGGAAGCGAGAGCCTAAATACTTCATTCCCGTGGAGTGGTCCAGCCATAATAGACTTATTGGGGAGTAAAATAAATACTTTTTAGAGCATCCATGAATACTTTGGATTTAATCTTGACCCCTTGTTAATTTGAACCATTGTTTGACCTATTTTTGGTGGCATTTTGGCCATGTTTTTTATCTTTTAAAGCTATTTTTGTAGGGTTTTTTGGTGGCCATCCTTGGGTGGGACAGCTACAAATTTTATGGCCATCCTAGGATGGGATGGTTGAACAATTAGATGACCATCCCACCAAGGGGTAGCCATACTTTTTTGAAGACTATATAAGCCCAAAATGAAGCAAATGAGCTCATTTTGCATTCTCAACTTGGAAAACTTGAGAGGTGAAGAGGAGAGAGTTGTTTTTCTAAAGTGGAGCACTGATAAGAGTACCCCATAATCAGTATGATCCAGCAATAGGACTCTTCAAGCGGTGGAGGTGGTGCGAGATGGGTATGGATTGCATTTTCCTCTCTTTATTTATTTAATGTGAAATGTTAATTTATGTTGCTTTTTCCATAAAACACACTAAATAATGGTTAAAGAACCATGATATTAGTGAAATGTAGGAATGCAATTTGTTATTTTTAGTTTAGATGCATTATTTTACCATTAATTTACAATTTTTTCCTGCATTTTTAGGTCTATTTTAGGGGTCAAAATGACCCTATTTTAGCCATTTTTGGGCGTCGTCCCTAGGTGGGACGTCCACTAGTGGCCATCCCTGGGTGGGATGGCTGCTAAATTGATGGAAATCCCTAGGTGGGACTGTCACAAAAATGGGATAAAATGGGCCCTTTTTGGTTATTTTTTGGGTATTTTTGGACTTTTTTGATGCATTTTGAGTGCATTTTTGATACTTAGTTAGCTCTTTAGGTGGTGAAGAGTCATTATAGAGTTTTGAATCTCATACAAGTTTCTAGGGACATATTTATAGAGGATGACTGGAAATGGCTCGATGTCATTGGCCTTAAGCATGTGACATGATTAGAGCCCGTGGTGGGCGATCGCACCTACTTGACTGCCTTGATAGACCATTGGGATCCTCATACCAACACTTTCCATTTACCTATAGGAGAGATGATGGTGACTTTAGAGGATGCATATAGGATATTGTGCATTCCGATAGAGGGGTGCCCCATCGTATCCACTCACCGAGACTAGAGATATGTCGTTATGCAAAGGTAATTTAGGATACACTGGGAGGAGGCAGTGCGTGACCTACTCAGTGGAGTGATATTAGTAGAGTCATGGTTTGGTATGGATTTATTGGTTATTATATATTCCTTACTGATGACTTTGATCTCCAACATGTCACTCCTAGACTCTTCAGGTGTCAGGTTCCCCTATAACATTATAGAGTTGGTTTTTACACTTGTGGAGTGCATTGAGGAGGAGGCTACAATGAAGGCTTGGGGTCCTATATTATTGGCACATATATATGATGATTTATGTGAGATCTAATCCCATTGGTGGAAGGGCTTAGGATGTAGCTTTCTACTATAGGTTTGGGGATGGCAGCATATTGCCATGGATTGATCATGGGTACTATGTTGGATGACTTGAGCATAACTTATTGATAGGGATATAGGCTATGAGATACTATGGTAGCTGGCCCAGGAGACAGGATATATCCATCACTTTCTAGGAAAGGTTGAGAAATATATAGAGTCCTTTGCATGAATCAAGGTAGAGGATATTACCTAGAGACTTTATAGAGATTGTCTAGTATGGGATGAGGTTGAGACACAGTTGCATCAGGCGGGGCAAGGGAGATGGCTAGTTGGGTGACATAGGACTGAGTGAGAGTACTTCCCTTATGCTTGAGTCCTATGATAGTTCGGGTTATGCCAAGGATTTCCTAATGAGCCGATGATCTATCGACATCGTTGGGATGAGAGGACTCTTAGCTAGCCTATAGTTGAGGCATTGGGAGAGGATTCAGATCTTGCAATAGACATATTAGAGTTGGATGATGTTAAGATTATGAGGATTATGAATCTTGGTGGGTGACATGGTAGTGGTGAGGAGAGGACTCACTAGGAGGTGATGCAGCTGAGGTGGTATAGGAGGCACTTAGGGATGCTCCAGATGAGGAGGGACAGGATGAGTCTCCAAATTATGAGGAGGTAGACACAGGTGGGTGACATGTACATCACCATGTAGCAGATGAGTGGATAGAGCTCCTTGACTTAGGTGATCTATAGGGTGACCTTGGTGAGTGACTTTAATGATCAAGGGATGCAAGCACACTTGGCAGATCGAGATGCTATGATTACTAAGATATAGGGTGATCTTATCAAAATTTAGTGGGAGAGAGATATACTTCAAGCTAAGATGGATAGGCAGGTAGTATTAATAGATACACTTCAGGCACATGTTGTAGCATGAATCCCTATTTGTGAGGGATCTAGTAGTGGTGATATGGCCAAGCTATGGGAGGAGGTGGCACAACTTTAGTCCTTAGTGGGAACCTACCAAACTCGTTACTTATAGGAGTGGACTTATACTGATGAGTTGGAGAATGAGATAGTGCACCTTAGGGGGCTCTTACTAGACCGTCTATCTACCAGTGGGTCACACCATATTTAGAGGAGTGGTACAAGACAATATTCTGCATGGATGGGTCCTCCTAGATCTGCATAGAGGCTAGATAGGGTAGGTGGTTGCAAATTGGGAATTTCACAATGGACTTCAACAGAGGGTAGGGATGAGAGTCATAGCACTGGTCCTGCGTGACCATGGTTTTTGGGACTCTATGTCTATTTTTGATATTTTGGATTTTATGAGGTCTGAGGACCCACATTATTGTAGTCTACAAGAATTTTATGGATGATAATGTAGTTTTTTATTTCATACACATATATGAGTTTTATGTTATCATCATGTGTTTGTTACTAATTTATGATATGTATGCAATGCTTATATTTTCTTTATGATATTGTGATGGATCTTTAACATGTATGCATGTATTTTTCCTATGATGTGATTTTATGATATGGATTTTTGTAAATGCAAAATGAAATGGATGATTTGATTTAATTTTTATGATGTATTATGATGACTATTTGACACATTATATGCTAGCACCATAGATTGTACAAAATTTATATCATTATTTTAATGTTATCAGGACACTATGTAATGGCTTGTAAAAATGTACACTAACAAACATGTGGCATATGATGTGAAATGGAATATATAATATAATGTTTTGTGATGTGATTGGGATTTTTAGGAGACTCAAACACTCTAGTTACCTAATCAAAAGTTTTATAATAACCATGCAAGACTTTTTAACAAAGTATAAATATACTAAGATAACCAAGATAGTGAATATCCCTATGTCTGCATGTGAGTTCATTACTATGATAATGCATAAAGTTACCCCAGTGCCAAACAGGATTTATGCAGTCCATCTATAATAGATATCACCTTATGAGTATCATGACCTTGAGTTTTGTACTTAGTTGGATTAGACCACTAGGCAATACAAGCTACCAAAAGCTAGCCCATCTGCATGCAAACATTGGTCTATACAAAAGCAAGTTGCTTAAGTGACAGACATATCATCATGCGTAAGGATACCACCATTTCTAGGTAGGCTTGATGCCACCCAACCTATAATGAGGATCACCTTATGGTTTTCCAATGCTGAGAATTCTAGGGATTCAAGTTCAATACTCCTTTATTTTCTTTTAAATTTGATTTTTTCAAGGGAGTTTCTAGACATATATGATCAAATTTAAAATACTTTTGACAACATTGATCAAATGTAAATAAGTGGTAACATGATTTTTGACAACATTGATCAAATGTAAATAAGTGGTAACATGATTTTTGACAACATTGATTATGATAGATGCCTAGTGTACGTACTTGGTGCTAGACATGTATGATCAAATTTAAAATGCAAAAATGCAATGATAGGTATACACAATGCAACTGATGTTATAATGCAATGATATGAGATGCAATGCAAAGCAATATTTTTGTGTTTTGAGATTGTAAAGATGTTTTTGTATTTTTTATAAATATATATGTATATATAGGTTGACCAATGGGCTTAATGAATTCCATTGGGGCTTTTTGGGTGACCAAAGGTCTTATAGAGGACTTTGGGGTATTTTGGATTGACCTAGATATTTCTAGACCTCCTATGAGCATTTTAGGGTGACCAAAGGGCTTATAGATGCCTTTAGAGCATTTTGGGGTGACCTAGATGGTCATATACTACCTAGGAGTGTTTTAGGGTGACCAAAGGGCTTATAGATGTCTTTGGGGTATTTTGGGTGACCTAGATGATTGTATACCACCTTTGGAGAATTTTGGAATGACCTAGATAGTCGTAGACCACCTAGGAACATTTTAAGGTGACCAAAGAGCTTATAGATACCTTTGGAGCAATTTGGGATGACCTAGATGATCGTAGACCATCTAGGATTGTTTTTAAGGTGACCAAAGGGCTTATAGATGCCTTTGTGGCATTTTGGGGTGACTTAGATGGTTGTAGACCACCTAGGAACTTTTTAGGGTGACCAAAGAGATTATAGATACCTTTGGAGCATTTTAAGGTGCCCTAGATAGTCGTAGACCAGCTAGGGGTGTTATAGGATGACCAAAGGGCTTATAAATGTCTTTGGGGTATTTTGGGGTGACCTAGATGGTTGTAGATAGTCTAGGAGTGTTTTAAGTTGACCTAGATAGTCGTAGACTATCTAGGAGTATTTTAGGTTCACCTAGATGGTCATAGACCACCTAGGGGTGTTTTAGATTGTCCAAGATGATTGTAGACTGTCTAGGTATGTTTTAAGTTGACCTAAATGGTTTTATACCACCTAGGGGTATTTTAAGTTGACCTAGATGGTTGTAGATTGCCTAGGGGTATTGTAGGTTGACCTAGATGATCATAGACCACCGACGGATGTTTTAGGTTGATCTAGATGGTCCCAAAACACCTAGAGGTTTTTTAGGTTGACCTAGATGGTCACAAACTACCTAGGGATGTTTTAGGTTGACCTATATGATTGTAGACCACATAGGGGTATTTTAGGTTGACCTAGATAGTCGTAGACCACCTAGGGGCATTTTAGGTTGACCTAGATGGTCATAGACTGCATAGGGGTATTTTAGGTTGACCTAGATGGTCATAGACCACCTAGGGTTATTTTAGGTAGGGCATGGATCCCTTGTCTATAGAACCCCTATCTATAGACCCCCTTGTCTATGGGTTATCATTAGAATCGCTAGGGTTGTTGTGGTGGACTATGAGCTTGCTATTTAAGTGGCAAAAACTATTGCCAAATAGGATGCTACAATGGGAACATACAAAGATAGAAATATTCTTTGTCATCCAAAGAGACAACTTGCTCATATTCCTCATTCGAACTTGGATAATTTATGGGCACTGTGCCATAGTCCTTGTCATCATTTGAGGTCCATTCATGAGGAGGACCTTGACCCTCTTCCTCACTATCATATTGCAAGGTATGCAAACTCTCTCCAACTTCATGAGATTGAGAGACATCGTTGGATAACCCTTGATTTGCCATGTTTATGGGAAAATAATCTCCTAATGAATGGACATGATGTGGATTGGCATAGGGATATAAAGAACACAAGCTTATACTGAGAGGGGGGGTGAACAGTATAAGACCTCTTTTTACTTTTTTTGTTATACTTCAAAATAGTAAAGCAATATATCCAAAGCAATATCAAAGCAATGCACAAAACCATCCACAAAGTGACACAACAATTCACATGGTTCATCCACAAAACTTTTCTCTAAAAGTTATCTCAAAGTTCTTTGGGAAACCTTCCCAATTACAATGTTTATGAGCCTCGGCTCAAAGGAGAAACCTTCCCCCAATCTGAATTTATGAGCCTCTTGCTCAAAGGAGATACCTTCCCCTACCTCTGCTCTGGTTGGTGATCCTCTAGAAGACCTCTGCCTCCACTGCCCTTAGCAAATGGAACTCTATCCATAGAAGACACCTGTCTTCCCTGCTCTGGTTGGAGACCTCTGTCCTCAACTCTATCACCTCAAAGTTGGTCCTCGAATTTGCACTAAACACAATCCTTCGGTCTAGCACAAATGTCCTCATCCTCTGTCTTTGATCAGCACCAAACACAGTCCTTCGGTCTGGCACAGATCTGTCCTCAGGTTCTTCTCATAGAACCAATGCACCTTTGTCCTCAAGTTCTCTGATAGAACTATCAACCTCAGCTTCACAAGTCCTCTGCTAAGACCTGTCCAAACCTGCTCACAAGTCCCCAATGGAACCTGTCCAAAACCTGCTCACAAGTCCCCAATGGAACCTGTCCAAAACCTGCTCACAAGTCCTCCAGGACCTATCCAAAACCTGCTCACAAGTTCATCAAGAACACTTGCTTGGCATGAACTCACAAAGAGAATGGTTAGAGACCCAATGTGATTCATCCACCTCATAGAAGCATAAAGAGAATTGTTAGAGACTCAATATGTTCTATACTTAACTCCCAATCTCAATCTCAACTCAATCTCAAATCTCAAAAGAATAAGATAGATGTAGTATGCTTTTCTCAAGAACATGAAACACAACCCAACAATTGCCAACCATGCAATATCTCATATAACAATGATACTCATGTTCTTTCCAAAACCAATATCTTTTCTCAACCAATTAGGGCTTCAACAACAATGCTTAAAGACAAGGTTTAACCAACATCATTCAACTCAACATTAACCTTGAAGCATTCAACCAATCATCACAAGAAAAGGAAACAAGTAGAAATCCTTTTCCCTCCAAAGATATTTGAACAAAACAGCCACCAACACAATATCACCAAATGCAATGAATAACTTGTTCAAATCAACTCAATGGAGTAAGCCCAATATCATGTATCAAGTAAAAGCAATAACTTGATCAACCAACCTCTATGGAAGCAACTCATCCATCAATATCAAAACAGCCAACTAAGGGTTTCACCATCTCAATGCAAGTAACAAGACTTACAAACATGAACCCTAGTGCACAATGCTTCCACTACCCCAAACCAGAATTATGCATTCATCAAAACTCTCATCAATGATAACAATGCATAAGTAGTCTTCAACAAACCAGAAAATAGGATTTACACTCAACCAAAGGAAACCTTGTTGAAAACCTTTTCACTCCAATCTTATTTCAGGAATAACATACACCACTCATACTCATAAGAAGAATGTGCCCATACCTTATTGAAGTGAAGGAACCCCTTTGGAAATCTGCCACCATCACAACATTCTTTTGCCAATCTTCACAAGGGTTAGTAGATCACAAGATAATCAACATTATTCCACCTTTCAATAATCATCACCAAATCCTTTAATTGCACAACTCCCTTATCTCTCCTAAAACCACTTGTACCATAAAATAACATAAATCATTACATAACCTTATAACTCCCAAAACCACTTATACCATAAAATAAAATAAATCAATCATTGCATAACCTTATAACTCCCAAAATCTAATAATTCAAACAACAAAGTATCATCATCATTAAATAAAAATGTGGGGCATACCTTAGTAGCACTTTAAGCCTTCGTCACTACTCGAACTCACGACCTCTCAAGTCGTGCAAGCCCTAGCACTAGGGCCTCAACCATGTGGACTAAGCTGCCCACGTGAACCAAAGAGCACTTTACATTTTCTTCACTATTTCTTATTGGCGATTTAGACCACGTATTTCTCTGCGTCAAGTAATTGACCGAAAACCAACTGTTGTGCCCCGTTGGATGTAAATCAGCTGATAGTCAGTGTGTCTTATGCATGTTCTCCAAGCACAAAAGAAGACTAAGGAAATTCCTTTCCAGACTGCCACTCGTCGATTGTTTTGCGGAAATCGAGATACCCAGTCATCTACTATGTTGTCTAGACATTTATTCATCGAACAAGACACCCTTAGTCATCTGCGTAGCTTCGTCGATGGGCACTCGCTATTTTCTTGGAGGTTTTGTTTAAGTGTTTCACTTTATATCTTCATCGAACAAGACACCCTTTTAATAGCGCACAAGGGTCGACGAATAACAACACTTACACCCTTTTAAATAAATCATAATTCACACCCTCAAATTATAGATGAAGGCAAGGCAGGTATTTATAGTGCATTGCATGCACTTTGCGACGTCGACCAAGGAGAGAGGAATTTTGACTTTATAAATATTGCCGCCATAAAGTTTATAGGGGTTAATAAACCTTTTAATTATTATTTAAAAAATAATAATTATTTATTAAAAATAATTAATTAAAACCTTTAGAAGGTTTTTAATTAAATTATTATTTAATAAATATTTCTACTTAAACCTTTAGATTGCCATCATGAAACCTTCAAGATCTAAGAGCATCTAGCTTTGGTACAAACTCTTTTTGACATCAGCACAAACTCCTTGACATCAATGACAACAACTATACTTGAGCAAAGGCAATGTACCCAATGTACCCAAAATTGCCAACAATCTCCCCCTTTGTCATTGATGGCAAAAACACATCTTCAAGAGCCAAAACTGAAATCACTCTCTCTGAAGTTTTGCTCCCCCTGACTTGAAGCTTTCCTCTTCACTTGAAGCTCTCCCCCTTACTCATATCTCTCCCCCTTTGTCATCAATGGCAAAGGGCCACCTTTGGGGCTCGGAACTAAGAATGAGCCTCTTGGCTTAGTCCCTCCCCCACCTCCTGATGAGGTGATTAATTCTGGAGTGGGAGTAAAACTCCCATTAGGCACTGATCATCATCAGCGTCTATAACTTCCTTGTCGGGCCTTCTCTTGAACTCTTTTTCCATATTCTTGTTCCTGTCATTTTTTTGATCCTTGGACCTGATCATGCCACTGTTCCTGTTCCTGTATTCTGGAATTTCAGCTCTACACTGTCTGACTGTGTGACCTTCATTGTTGCACTTATAACAAGTAACAATGTTATTTCTTTGAGGCATACTTGTTCTTTGAATCCACCTGTTCTGACTAAACCTGTTTTTGATATTTGCCTTGCAGAAAATTGCTTTATGCCCAAACTGATTGCAAGAGTAGCAATACCCATGAAAGAAATTACCACTTCTGAAACTGTCATTTACCTTCTTCACTTGAGCCATGCAATGTACAACCATGTGACCAAACTTGTGACAAGCAAAACATCTGCCTTGAAACTTTCCTTTATTTGACTTCTTAGGTCCTGAAAACTTCTCCTTCTTCTCATTCCGAAATCTATTTTCTGTTTCTATGCATCTATCATTCAAGAACTCATGATCTGAAATACTTTCCTCATTAGAACTTTCTTCCTTTTGGAATCTCTTACTAGACTCTCCAACTTGTTTCTTGTGAGGCTTAACAAAACCAAGACCTATTTTATCTGTTGGATTTCTTTGACTTTGGATGAGAGACTTAACCTTTTTGGAGCTTTCTTGAAACTTGTATAGCTTATCCTTGTACTCTTTATTTTCCTCTTTCAACGAAGCCATTTTTTGTTCTAATTCACTATACTCAAGCACCTTAGATTCTAACTCATTCTTGAGTTCTTGTGCATTGGCCATAGAGACATCAAGACTTTCTATAAGTTCATCTCTCTCCATGCAACATTCATCTAACTTATCCTTGAGTCTAGCATTCTTCTTTCTTTCCTTTTTCAAAACACTAAGAGCATTTGTAAGTTCACATTCAAGATCCTCTATTTTATTGCACTTTGAATTATCAAGGCCTTTTTCAGATTTCTTATCACTAGAGGTGCTACCCTTTTCAAAAACCATACATGCATCTTCCTTATCATTTTCTGAAGCATCCTCATACATACTAACAACCAATTCATTATTTGTGCAATCATCCTCAAGGTGACCAAAATTTCCACATCTAAGACATTTCATGATAATGAGTCTATGTTTCGGTTCTTCCTCTTTTTCTGATATGAACAACATCTCATTTTCATTATCACTTGAAGAACTTTCACTATCACTGCTAGAACACTTACTTGCTTTGTCTAGGTAGAAGCTCTTCTTGTGCTTGTGAGAATACCTCTTTCCTTTATTGCTGTGCTCATCTTTGTTCTTCCTTTGATGCCTATGTTTTTCAGAATCCTTGCTCTTACAATCCTGTTTAACTTCATCACTTTCATCCTTGGCAACAGTACAGTTAGTAGCATAATGACCAAACTTTCCACAATTGAAACATCTCACGTTTTTCATATTTTTGTGCTTTCTAAAGAACTTGCCTTTCTTGTTGTAATATGCCTCTTCATCATCAGAAGACTCATCACTCTCTTGAAGTTGTTTACCTTTGGAATTCTTGGTAGTCTTGAAAGCTGCCTCCTTCTTGACATCAACCTTCACTTGAGTTCTCAACTCAAATGCTGCAAGTATACTATGGAGCTCATATTTTTTCAACTTATCCAAATCTTTAGCTTCCTCAATAGCAGAAATATTTTCACTAAATCTATTAGGAAGAGATCTTAAAATCTTATCACAAACATCATTTTCAGCAAGCTCAAGACCTAAGTCTTTCATGGAGTTAACAACTTCATCCATACGAAGCATGTAGTCACTAATATTTTCATCATCATTCATTTTGAGTTGTTCAAACATACCTTTGAAGTGTCTCAACTTGGCCTTTCCGACATTTGTATCACCTGTATGAACCACCTTCAATCGATTCCACATTTCACTAGCTATTTTGCGGTGAATCACTTTGGTGAGATCTGCTTTCTGTAAGCCTTTCAAGATTGCATTCATTGCTTTTGAATTGCTGTGATGTAGGAGCCTCTCTTCTTTAGTATTAAGACCATGTTCAGGAATAATGTACTCATCTTCAATTACTTCCCAAACCTCATTCCCAAGTGCCATTAGATGAACCTTCATCCTTGCACTCCAAAGACCAAAATCTGACCCATCAAGAATAGGTGCTGCATTGCCACTTGAATGATCCATTGTGTTCTTTACTAGCTTTTCCTTCAAGCTGTTAAACCTTCTGAAGGAACCCGCTCTGATACCAATTGAAGAACACAAGCTTATACTGAGAGGGGGGTGAACAGTATAAGACCTCTTTTTACTTTTTCCTTTATACTTCAAAATAGTAAAGCAATATATCCAAAGCAATATCAAAGCAATGCACAAAACCATCCACAAAGTGACACAACAATTCACATGGTTCATCCACAAAACTTTTCTCTAAAAGTTATCTCAAAGTTCTTTGGGAAACCTTCCCAATTACAATGTTTATGAGCCTCGGCTCAAAGGAGAAACCTTCCCCCAATCTGAATTTATGAGCCTCTGCTCAAAGGAGATACCTTCCCCTACCTCTATTCTGGTTGGTGATCCTCTAGAAGATCTCTGCCTTCGCTGCCCTTAGCAAATGGAACTCTATCCACAGAAGACACCTGTCTTCCCTGCTCTGGCTGGAGACCTCTGTCCTCAACTCTATCACCTCAAAGCTGGTCCTCGAATTTGCACTAAACACAATCCTTTGGTCTAGCACAAATGTCCTCGTCCTCTGTCTTTGATCAGCACCAAACATAGTCCTTCGGTCTGGCACAAATCTGTCCTCAGGTTCTTCTCATAGAACCAATGCACCTCTGTCCTCAAGTTCTCTGATAGAACTATCAACCTCAACTTCACAAGTCCTCTGCTAAGACCTGTCCAAACCTTGCTCACAAGTCCCCAATGGAACCTGTCCAAAACCTGCTCACAAGTCCTCAAGGGAACCTATCCAAAAACCTGCTCAACAAGTTCATCAAGAACACTTGCTTGGCATGAACCCACAAAGAGAATGGTTAGAGACCCAATGTGATTCATCCACCTCATAGAAGCATAAAGAGAATTGTTAGAGACTCAATATGTTCTATACTTAACTCCCAATCTCAATCTCAACTCAATCTCAAATCTCAAAAGAATAAGATAGATGTAGTATGCTTTTCTCAAGAACATGAAACACAACCCAACAATTGCCAACCATGCAATATCTCATATAACAATGATACTCATGTTCTTTCCAAAACCAATATCTTTTCTCAACCAATTAGGGCTTCAACAACAATGCTTAAAGACAAGGTTTAACCAACATCATTCAACTCAACATTAACCTTGAAGCATTCAACCAATCATCACAAGAAAAGGAAACAAGTAGAAATCCTTTTCCCTCCAAAGATATTTGAACAAAACAGCCACCAACACAATATCACCAAATGCAATGAATAACTTGTTCAAATCAACTCAATGGAGTAAGCCCAATATCATGAATCAAGTAGAAGCAATAACTTGATCAAACAAACTCTATGGAAGCAACTCATCCATCAATATCAAAACAGCCAACTAAGGGTTTCACCATCTCAATGCAAGTAACAAGACTCACAAACATGAACCCTAGTGCACAATGCTTCCACTACCCCAAACCAGAATTATGCATTCACCAAAACTCTCATCAATGATAACAATGCATAAGTAGTCTTCAACAAACCAGAAAATAGGATTTACACTCAACCAAAGGAAACCTTGTTGAAAACCTTTTCACTCCAATCTTATTTCAGGAATAACATACACCACTCATACTCATAAGAAGAATGTGCCCATACCTTATTGAAGTGAAGGAACCCCTTTGGAAATCTGCCACCATCACAACATTCTTTTGCCAATCTTCACAAGGGTTAGTAGATCACAAGATAATCAACATTATTCCACCTTTCAATAATCATCACCAAATCCTTTAATTGCACAACTCCCTTATCTCTCCTAAAACCACTTGTACCATAAAATAACATAAATCATTACATAACCTTATAACTCCCAAAACCACTTATACCATAAAATAAAATAAATCAATCATTGCATAACCTTATAACTCCCAAAATCTAATAATTCAAACAACAAAGTATCATCATCATTAAATAAAAATGTGGGGCATACCTTAGTAGCACTTTAAGCCTTCGTCACTACTCGAACTCACGACCTCTCAAGTCGTGCAAGCCCTAGCACTAGGGCCTCAACCATGTGGACTAAGCTGCCCGCGTGAACCAAAGAGCACTTTACATTTTCTTCACTATTTCTTATTGGCGATTTAGACCACGTATTTCTCTGCATCAAGTAATTGACCGAAAACCAACTGTTGTGCCCCGTCGGATGTAAATCAGCTGATAGTCAGTGTGTCTTATGCATGTTCTCCAAGCACAAAAGAAGACTAAGGAAATTCCTTTCTAGACTGCCACTCATCGATTGTTTTGCGGAAATCGAGATACCCAGTCATCTACTATGTTGTCTAGACATTTATTCATCGAACAAGACACCCTTAGTCATCTGCGTAGCTTCGTCGATGGGCACTCGCTATTTTCTTGGAGGTTCTGTTTAAGTGTTTCACTTTATATCTTCATCGAACAAGACACCCTTTTAATAGCGCACAAGGGTCGACGAATAACAACACTTACACCCTTTTAAATAAATCATAATTCACACCCTCAAATTATAGATGAAGGCAAGGCAGGTATTTATAGTGCATTGCATGCACTTTGCGACGTCGACCAAGGAGAGAGGAATTTTGACTTTATAAATATTGCCGCCATAAAGTTTATAGGGGTTAATAAACCTTTTAATTATTATTTAAAAAATAATAATTATTTATTAAAAATAATTAATTAAAACCTTTAGAAGGTTTTTAATTAAATTATTATTTAATAAATATTTCTATTTAAACCTTTAGATTGCCATCATGAAACCTTCAAGATCTAAGAGCATCTAGCTTTGGTACAAACTCTTTTTGACATCAGCACAAACTCCTTGACATCAATGACAACAACTATACTTGAGCAAAGGCAATGTACCCAATGTACCCAAAATTGCCAACAGGATCACGCACTAACTCATCCCTATAATTTAGACATAGTTGTTCTAAACCTTCTATGAGGACATCTAAAGGTACTGGCTTGTTGTGTCCCAACCCAAATTTATCATATGGTAACTAATATTGTGGCTGACATGGAACACGAGTACCTTGCTCATATATCCCTAGCCCATAACCGTACCAATGAAAATGATGGAGATATTGCATGGCATATTCAGGACTTGACATGTAGTTTATATCCTTAGAGAAAGGTTCATCATATTCTTCTTGCTGAGGGACTAGCAATATTCCATACTTGATACCCCCATATATAAAATTAGTTTGATTGGGTGGTATGCCTAGAGGTAAAATGCTACCTATGGGAATATGAGGTCATTCCATATATTTCACTATCTCTATGGATGGAAATGTTGTGACATTTCTCACTAAGTATTCTCTTATCCCTGTACTAGACATTTAGATGGTAACTTGGGATGGTGAAGGCGTAGGAGATAGAAGAAAGGTTTGAGATGACTCAATGTGTATCTACGAAATATATTCCTTGTCTACTAGACAAGGAATATCTTTCGTAGATATGGTGGAAATTATGGGAGGGATTTAATCAATTGGAATATTTGACATGTTCCTCTATGGAGGATTAGACAATGACGAAGTCATTTTTGATGTTTCCAATGATGATGGTATGGATGAATATGGTATTGGTGTAATGGAAGGTGATGGAGGGAAAGTGGACTATGAATGGATGTGTTCAGTTGGAATTTCACATGAGTCAATGGTAACGTCAACTCAAGAAATTTTTGCACCATGTTATGATACTTAAAGAGGTCTAGAATTTTAGAGACTATGTGCACCTACCCTTCATAAGTATATTTAAAACATTTATGAGCAATGGATGGGACACACTTCATGTCTCGAATCCAAGGTCTACCTAGTAATATGTTATAGGCCATCACACCCTCCAAAACATGACACAATATCGATATAGTTTTGCATCCCACCTGAATGGGTAGGACTATAGTACCGACTATGGAGCAAATTGTATCATTGAATGCTTGGAAGGGTGTATGTGGATGCAACAACATGAGATCCTAGGAGTCCTAGGTATTTTAAAGCACTAGTGGTTATTATGTTGCTTGATGAACCAGTGTTTATTAGAACTCTCTTATATAATATATCATTCACACATGCAATGATGTGTAAAGGAGGGTCAACCACATCACTTGCTATGGGTTTGAGTTCGTGCTCATGGAATGTGATCACTGGTTCCTTACATTGTTGCACATGCCCCACAAAATTGATGAAGGAGTTAGAATCCTTGGGTTGCAACTCTATTGACTTAAGAATATCCATTAGAGCTTCTCTATGAGGAGGATATTATTGAATTAGCTCGTAAATGGATAATCTAGCCGATGTGGTCCTTAATATTTGTGCAAGCTTACTCTTTATTATCACTATTGGCCTAGGTGGAAGGCTATGTATTGGAGGTGGGGAAGGTTGTGATGTAGATGGAACATCGCTTGAAGCTGTAGGTGGTGCAACTTGACTTGGGTAGCATCTATTCCTAGTCACAATACTTATCATCCCGACATACCCCTATAAAGGAGGCATTGTATTGACCTTATTCATTGGTTTTACAGGAGCCTCATGTACCTCATGAGTAGGTAAGGGGTCTTTGAAAACCCCCATCTATTGATTATTTGGGGTGAGAGGATTATCCACTTGGATCTCGTTCCTCTCTATCATGTCTTATACTATGTTTTTGAAACCATAGCATGTAGGCAAGTCATGGCCATTCTATCGATGATATCAATAAAATTGGTCTTCTCGACGTCCCATAGGCTTTGGTTTGCCTGTATTCGGGTCTATAGGCTTTATTTTCTAGTAAATTAACCAATTTAGCCACCCAAAAATGATCGAATAGGGAGTCCATTGACTTAGAAAAGGGTGTAAACTATCGCCTAGGGTGACGTTGCTGATTTTGACCCTGATTCACTTGAGTATTATTATTATAACTCGTAGGAGGAGGTTGGGCCTAATAATTTGACTTTTGAGGAGGCATCATTTGTGTAGGCCCTGGGACATTAATGGCAACTTGATTTACCACTACCATATTTGATGGTGTCGGATTGATATTTGGATTCTTTATCCACTCCTTTTTATGAGGTTTAGCTATCTTTCCCTCTTGTATTTTGATCTCTTCTATGGTTCTAGCTTGTGCTAGAGCATCCTCAAGAGTGGGATATTGCTGGAGTTGTAACAATAAATATATTGGTTTCAAAAAACTCTTTGAAAATATCCGATTCAACTTGGTCATTGGCAATAGATAGGGTAGCTTAGCTAAGAGCGTTTGCCACCTATTTCCATAGTCAGTGATAGACTCATCATCATATTATTTCAACCCTATAAGGTCGGTTAGGGTCACCTTCCTCTTGGTATTGAAGGTAAAACATTCCAAGAACGCATCTACAAATTGTTCAAATGTATAGATGCTATGCTTTGGAATTTGATTAAACCACTCAATGGTAGGGCCAGAGAGGGTAATTAAAAATGTTCTTAGGAGTAATGCATCATTCTCCTGTATGTTGAAGCACTGATTCATGAATTTCGTAATGTGCTCTTGAGCATCTTCTTCCCCTTTAAACTTGTCCAACTTGGGCATTTTAAAATGCTTAGGGTATGTAGGGGAAGGTATATATGGATGTAGTGGTTTATTGCGCAACTAGCACAAGGTGGGTTTTTGAAGCCCATTCCCAACTATCTTACCCTCTACATTTTCTAAGCGTTCAAGCAATGCTTGATACGCATCAAAGGATTTAATCTCCTCTTCTTTGTTTTGGACCTATGGAGGGGGACGAGGAATATTAAGCATATGTTGAGGTGGTTGATTGTCATCACCCATGCCTCCAAAAGGTGCTTCTAAGTAATCCTCATTTTTTTCCAAATCATCATAAGCCCCATAAGGTGTTTCAGGAATGGGCCTACAAGGAGGAACGAAAGCTTGCTGTAGGTGATCTATATTAGGCCTAGTAGGTAAGTTCTGATTAGGCCTAGGAGGTCTAGGAGGTAACATTTGATTAGGTCTAGGAGACCTATTCTGATGAAAAGTAGGTTGCCTTTGGCGAGCCTCCTGTCTATGCATGCTTGGAGTAGGAACCCCATTACGCAATGTTTCTTGAATCTAATATTCAAGTCTTTGTATTTCTAATTGTTGTTGATGCTCTAGGAGATCCAAGCATTGTTTATCAGACCGAAGTTGATTAAACTTAGCTTGATGATCAACATACTTTTTGACTAATTGGTTTATTTGATCAGTTGTATTAGGCCTATGTGCCCTAGCACTATTTCCTTGATACCTATCCTATTCAGGAGGATCTATGAGATCTACTATGAGTTTCCCTCGATTGAGAGAAGTCATATTTACTTGAGGTTCTCTCCTAAACATATATTCTTGATATTCTACTAGCATAGAGGCACATCGTGCTTGCATGGAATGGTGTGAGTGAGGATAATCAGGATCCTCCTCAGGTCTTCCCTCATAAATGAGGAAAGGTAGGGCAGAATTGGCTCACCCATTGCGATGAGTATCATACTCATCTAGGTTTTGGTACCTTGGAGAAGGGTGATTTGAAAGCATAAGATGATCATTTAACCCTACCCTAGGTGTATGGTCTTGCTCATGCACACCAGCGTGTGGAGTAGATCGAGTAGGCATGTGAATGCATGGTATTGCTCTATTTGGAGGTGCCTCATTGCATGGTTTCTCTTCTTGAAAGAAGGAATTTGAAGTATCCATATTAGGGAGATGATTTCCCAGATTGGGATTGTGACATGTGGGGGTACCCTGCATAGGAGTCCCTTGTAGGCTAGGTCCCCTTTCTGACACTCTAGGACTAACCATCCACTCATCTACCACTTGAAAATTTGGGAGAGTAGTTGACCGCCAAGGAGGTATAACCATGTCCTTGGGGTCAAAATGAAGATGTTCTATGTCCTCTTGCCTACTCCCTATAACGTCCACCCTTAAGTGGGCTTGGCTATGGGTATATACCATAGCTACTTACTCTAAACCTCTATGTGATTATCTCCTTTACAATTTTTATAGATTCAAACACACAATAAATAGAAACACACAAGAATACAAATGATTATCTCTTTTAAAATATTATGTGTTCCTAAACTGTTTGATGTGTTTCAAATTTGTTGCTTTTGTAAAGAATCTCTTTCACATGTTTTGAATGTTGATGTAATTATCAATTGTTTAAAGGTTTTCACCTATATACTCTTAGCTCGACAATCAGATAATGAAATTCCGATCACGTGAACCAACCAAAGTATGGAGATGAAATCCATACCCGATCAGGGAGCATAGGTCCTACCAGTCCTCACCTAGTACTCACTTGGTCAACGTTATACCCTCTGAAGAGGAGTACATGCAAATTTTCCAAGCTACATCGGATCTTGGAGCTGGCTTTGGCCAAAAATATAGGGTACATGGGATTTGAGCCAACGGATGGAGATGAAACCCACCATCGTTGAACTCTATCAATGGTTGGGGATGAATTCCAACTCACTAACATTAAAAAGAAGCGTGGTGTGTGTGGTTCCTTTTAAAATGATTGAAATTAAACAAGATATCATTCAATTATTATTCACTAAATGCATGAAATTACATTTCACTTTCAGAATCATAAGCATATATGTAAAAGGAAACTACAAAATTTGTAAACTATATGAAAACCTAACC
Organism: Wollemia nobilis; assembly: GCA_028583015.1. Lineage (NCBI taxonomy): Eukaryota > Viridiplantae > Streptophyta > Pinopsida > Araucariales > Araucariaceae > Wollemia > Wollemia nobilis. The sequence goes on from JAQPPZ010001125.1 coordinate 13,852,397, forward strand.
CTTAGGTAGGTCATACGCAAGCAAAACCAGACAAATGCATTTTGAAAGGCTATTATTTTTCCTATTTTTCTTCAATTTTGTTAATGCAAAATTTAGAAATATGAAATCTAACTTTAAATTGCACACAAAAGACAAGAAAAACTAAAATTTAAGCTTTTTGAAACAACCTAGATGCAAATTGAAGGTTTGGAAGATTACCTTTTATGTTCTGAAACTTGCTATTTCTAGAAATTTCTGCAGAAACCCCTTGGTTTGGTGGCCGTCCTTGGGTGGGATGGCTACAAATTTAGGGGCCATCCCTGGCAGGGACGTTTACAGTGGTCATCCCTGGCAGTTCCAACTAGGAATTCTGCAGTTGTTCCTACTCGAAACGACCAGAACTTGCAACACACAAAACATAAAAAGGATGTTAAAAACTAAAAAAATGAAAGGGAACAAGGGAAAAGGGTCCCACCATGATCTCCATTGAATAAGCATGAAAAATGACACGCCTAGATGATTGAAACCGAAATGATATCTAGCGTTTATGAGAAAACATGCAAAGGAAATATGCAAAATATGTAAACTATTGAAATGACAAATAATTTGTAGTAAAAAGGGGGGGTTTCTCCTTGTATTTATAAATTCATCAATTCCAAAAGGTTACAATACATCCCCTTTGAGGGCTTATCATTTTGATACATTTCATATTACAAATTACAAGGGAATGAATCCCTCCATGAGCTTAATGGCGTGTTTCAATGTTCTTCTCGCAACCCACAATTGAGAGCTAATATTGGGATTCTTTTAATATACCTCTTAGCTCCTCCCTCATGCCTATAATACCTGCACCTACACACAAGATATTGAAAATTGTTAATAGCATATGTGTTTTATATTGAAAACCTTGAAAAGTATGTAATAGAGAAAGTAAAACTTATTTACGATAAATCAAAACAACTCCAAATGACTTGAAAATCTAATATGATGTTATTAAGATGATTTTGGAAGGATCTGAGCATAAATTAAAGTGCAATTATGATCAGAACCTATGGCCATCCCTGGTAGGAACAACTAAGACTACAATCACAAAAACATAAATTGACCCATCAAATCTACTCAAAACTTAACCAAAATTGAATAGAAGGCTAATATAATGCTTTATGATTGATCTATGGTGAAATTGCATCAAAATTGTTAGCCATTTGGTGGCCATCCCTGGAAAGTGCAACTAGGACTATTATCCATCCCTGGTAGGGATGGTCACACAACTAGGTGGTTTTTACCACCAATTCCAAGGGGATTTGGTTTAGAACTCTCCTAAATGTGTTGTCATCAAATTTGGTCAAATAAATATCAAATTTGATAGGTTTTGGAATCGATTTGGCATATTTTGGGATGCCCCTGAAAGCGCCTTCGAATGAAGAGGTTTTCAAGGAAAATACTTGGGCAAATATTGAGGACAAATATGAGCAACACTTTGTGAGCAATGCTTGTTATTGTCTCCTTTTGAAATTGGGTGGGAGCACCTCAATTTATAGCCAAAATAGGGAAAATGTGCAAAGGGTCAAGTTATAGCATGCAGGGCAAGTGTTGCCACTTGTCAATTCCCTTGCCATGCATAGGGTGGGAAAGCTTACCCATTTGGGGCCTCCAATTTGTAGGCCTTGATGTTTATGATAGCCTCCCAATCAATTTTGGGTGATTGGGCAGGATAAATGGTAGGAATTTATTACCATTTGTCCCACTTTTTGACTTTTAGGGGGTCTCATGCATGGTCGTACCACCCAGGGATGACTGCATGTGGCCATCCCTGGGTGGGATGACCATGAACTGTGGTCATCCCAGGGTGGGACGACCATGGCTACATGGCCCAAAACCTCCCAAAAGTGGGGTAAACCCTCCCAAAAGTGGTTGGGAGCCCTAATTAACCCATGAGGGTTGCCCAATGGGGCCATATGATGTCGATAAGAGTGGCACATAGTAGTATTATCCGATTTACATGATTTTAGTGTCTACACTATACATTGTCCTTGATCTATCTTTTACATAGATATTTATATCCTTTTTATGTAGATACTCTATGTTATCTTCTATGTATATACCATGACCTATAGGTGTAGATTTTATTATGCTATAATATCTCCTTTACATAGGTCATTGTGTCGTAGGTTGATGGCATTGTATAAGGTGTTGAAAGTGATGTCTTTAGACACCCAAAAACCTAGCTTTGTGAGCCCTTCATTATATCTCTACCTTGCTTGAAGTTTGCTCCTCAAACATTAGTTATGTGGCTTCTTGGAGAACATGTCTTGCTGCTTGTAATAGTGTCTTTAAGACACTCTTTATTTTATCCTTATTTCTTGTATTTGAAAGGATAGAATTGGTGCCAATGTAATGCAAACATGTTTGTAATGGATAGGATTAAGTCCCTTATTTTACACCAAATTTATATGTCTCATTTTGAAGCTATTCCTTGATTCTTATATATGGAGGCTCTCTGCTCTAATCCTTGGGAGTAAGCAGTAATGTATTTTTGCCTTCTTTACTAGACCACACTAACCTATATCTTCTTTTCTTGGATAATTTAGTAACAATAAATCCAAGATATTAATCATGCAAATAATATGCTATTTTAGAGCTTTAACTTTGCACTAATTTTCATTGCAACTAAAATACTTAGTGCACCTTAAAAAAATCTTAAATACAATTATTGTAGTGCAATATTGATCTCACCTTATCACTCATGTAAAATAACTCTCAAAGTAAGATGTATCAATAATATATTAAATGCACTATAATCTCTACAAAATTAATGTAGTCTTCTATGCTTTAACTCAAAAAATAGGAAGATGATATATTTCTTTCTATTGAAACATATCTAACTCATATTTTAACATGCAGGTATAAACCTTAAAAGAAAATTCCTTCTACACTCTCTTAAAGACTATAATAGGCAAACTTCTCTTTGCAATTTATTAAAAAACTCTAATATGGTGCTTAATGGAACTTGATAATGAATTAAATTAAAGTTCAACTAATTAACCAATTTGCACCCAAGTTGCTTACCTTAACAAACTCTATAGATGAAGTATTGCAAGGATATTAGACTCACCTTATTGCTACCTTTAACTGGATGAACTTGCAGCTCTACTTGGTTGTCCTAAATAGCTCTCTAAATCACATATTCATAGCTTTGAAACATTTTAACTTATTGCCTTGAAACTATAGTAGGTGGCTCCAAATATCCTTCAAAACTTACTCTGTAAATCTAAATTTTTGTAGCTATAAATATTTTCCTAATTGCTACTCTTTTGCAATCAAATGTTTCTCTAAAATTTTATCCTTAAATCACAAAAATTTGGTAGGGAATTCCTCCAAATCACAACTGAGATTTTCCTTAAATTACCTTTCAATGTTTTGTTGTAGATTCAGTAAACCCCTATCTTAAAATTAGCCTTCTAGCCTTCAAATGTAATCTTCAAACCTCTCATTTTTTGTAGTAATATCTGGATCTTTTCTCCTTCAACCCCCTTGTCAAATTGTGACTTCAATAAAAGCCTTCTTATCAAGAATCTAAAAGTATTGAGGTCTTCACCAATATCCTCTAAAATTTTAAAAACTTCTTACGAAATCCTTCTCCCTTGGGATTTTTGTCAGATGACGATAATTATCCTAAGCTCTTCCCTTATGAAAAACTTCTCCTTGTTGGTAAATTTCTCCAATGATTTATCCTAGGAAATACTTCAATGGCCTTCTCTAAATCTCCTTCAATTAGGCTCTCCAAGAATTCTCCTTCTTTTATCCTTGAGACATTTTCTTTAGGGTCTTCACTCTCGCAACTTCTTTGGTCTTCTCAACGAGATATTTTCTTAAATATTATACTATGGAGGTTTGGCAATGAGATCTCCCTCTTGGATCTCTAAAATTTGTTGCTTCAAAAATAGGACTTTTTCTAGTCCTTCTCTTTCTCTTCCAAAAATTGTAAGTTCTTTAATAGGACCTCTTATAGGTCTCTCCAACTTCTCAGGCTGATTTCTTCAATATTCAATGGAGATCACAAATATCCTATCTTCACCAAGATTCTTCTCTAGAGTTTCCTCAGTCTTCTATTTGCAATCATCAATGGATATAAACAATCTCCAATCTTCTCCTGGACTCTTCTCTAGAGTCTCTTCCCCGAGTATGCAATAAGGCTCTTATGGCCTTTTCTTCTTTTGCACTCTGTAGGTATACAATCTCTAACAATGTGACATTTTCTTTAGGCCTCCAAATCTTTGTTCTTTCACTTTTGGTTCTAGATTGATTCTAAGGAAGATATTCTTTCTATCTCTTTTGTAGGAAGCTTCCCAACTTTATTTTGATCTCCTTTTTATTGCAATGAATTATTAGGACTATAATGGAAAAAATTCTAAATCTAGAGGTAATCAGTATTCACTAGTTGATTTATCAATCTAGTGGAATTTATGATGAGTCCTAGTCTTCATGAGTTTTTCTGCAACCTTGTGGAAAGACTCTAGCCAAATGCAATCTCAAAAAATTTGTAAATGAGATTTTTGGATTTCTCTCAATATCACTTATGCCTCTCCCTATTTCCTATCGATCTACCATGTTCTCTGATACCATTGTTATCTTTTGATGAGTATATGATATAGGAAATGTCACCACAATATGCAAGATAAGCAAGCTATAATATCTATATGATAATGGTACTATAATATGCAAGAAAATAAAGAGATAAAATTCTACAATAACCTAGAAATATGTCATTAATGAAAGCTCACAAAAATAGTACAATGCAATATAATGGAGGACATGAACACTCCATAAACTACTTTTAAAGGAACTACATTGTACGACACTACCAATCTATACTATGCATACTCTATATTATCTCCTCCCTATTTCAATCAATATAAGGCCTTTATATAGTAATATAGGTTCCTTGGACCTTACTCTACCTTTGACTCTATCCTATGATTTATGTATATGTGGATTACAAGCACATTTACTTCATTACATACTCTAACATGTGCATTTATTACATGCTAAAGTAACTACTTAACTTTACTCTGAAGTAAAATCCTACTCTAGTAATATACCAAAGGTGGTACATTGATATATATCCAATAATGTAATATATTATCTAACAATGTTGTCCAATTGTGTTAGTTTTATTTCTTCATACTATTACCATTTTATTTCCATATTTCATAACTTTTTTACAATTTAACGTTTTAAAAACTAAAAATAAGGATGAAGGTAGGATTAATGGACATCGTGGCATGTGTCCCCTAAAGTGTGCTTCCTAAAAATCAATTTTACAATGATCACTTTAAATTATGATGATAATTATCCAATTACTTTTAGACATTTTCATATAGATTAATGATGATAGTGTGTTCTTACACCTAGGATTCAAATGACTCGTGATTTAGATTGATGGTTATGATTTTTTGACCATAAAAAAGATGAAAAATGGTTGTTGACTCTAAAGGAAAATTTATTTCATTTAATCTACTATAAATAACCCTTTCACCTTCTCATTTTTTCACCATACGTTTAATAACCATATATTCAATTACCATACTTTCAAAAATCAACTCTTCAATCAACTATAAAAATTATAAACTTCTTGACAATATTGCTTTTATACTATTTTCCTTTGTTGCTATCACATCATGCATACCTCTCTCTCTCTCTCTCATCATGCATACCATCTATAAACTTGGAAAACAATTAACAAATATTCCTCTAAGGACAATATTTATAAAAGAAAATTAAATCTGATGAATCACATAAACTAATTTAGATCATCCACAATGGGGAGTGATATTATTGTTACTAATGTGTCCTCTCCTTGGCCCCTTAGTTCAAATTATAGGGGTATATTGAAATTATAACTTGGTTCATGGCCAAGGTTGACATTGTACGATATATTGGATAGGCCTAAGGTAATTTCATTGTACAATGTATTAATTAATTGTAATATTTTCTTACGTAATCCCTATGGGTTGTGGTTAACCTTATTATGGTTAAACTATCTTTATAATTGGTAATTATAAATTATAATGTATTATGTAATTGGGATTTTAGCAATAAATACCCCCATTCCACTTCTTATTTAATCATAGGAGTGTCGTGTAACTTTCTCTATGGATATAGTAATTATTTATGGTTCCTATGAGGTGCCCACAAAATATCTCACTTTTTTGTCATTTGTTTTTTCTTTTTGTATAAGAATTGAGTAGATGGATTACATTTTTGTGTGTTTATAGAAAATATTGTGAATTCTAACCCTTGTTAGTGTGTCATTTGGTAATATTTTTTTATAAGAGGAGTGGGCTTTAGATGGTTAACACAAGGTATATCTTGTTCTTCTAGATCCCTTCCTAGCCATTATGGTTGATTGTTTATAGACTTTCCTATTGTTTAATGATTTAATTCTTTCTCCTAATATAATAGGACACAGTGTAGTTAATAAATTGTATATTAAATATATTCTCATGGGCATTGTAACATCTTGTTCCATGTGGCAAAGTCATAACATCATTTTTATAGAGAGGTTTATCTACTTTATGTACCTTTGATAATAAAATATAGTAGAATTCATTATTAAATTTAGGCATTCATTATGGAGGGAGATGTACCATCTCTAATGTCTTCTCTCCTTGGCCCCTCAATTAAAATTATTGGAGAGTGTTGGAATATTTATAATATAATATTATTAGGCCAAGGATTATAGTGATGAAGTGACTATAGGTGCTCTTGATGTATCCTACAAGTAACCACCTATGTAATCCTTTAGGCATTCTCTATGTAAGCCTATGATTATTCTATATATAAACCTATAGGTATATTTCTATATATGCCTATGATCATTCTTATATGTAATCCTACAATTAGTTTTGATGTATTCACCTTTAATTATATTAGTTAAACCACTATGGTTAACCTTGATTGAAGGGTTCAATGCATTTATTATATTGAAATTTAACTTTGAAGTCATATTATGTGGATTTGAGGTTAGCATTTAATTAGGGATTTGGTATCATAATAAATACCCCCAATGATTGATCCATTAAATTAGTTTGTGATGTGAGATCATGTTTATTCCTATATGCACCCACCCCTTTGGTGTGTAGATGGTTTACTAATCAAACTATTGAAAGTGGTACATTATAATTCACTTAATATACATAGTGGTAAAGATATAGCTATAGCATGGTGGTTTTCATGCTATCCTATTTCAACAAGTGACATGGTCTGGTTTGCTATATTATTTATAAATTTTGAGAAATTTAATTGTATATTATACTTGGAGAATTAATGGGAACAAACTTCTAAATTCCATAAAATTTTTATATGACAATGTTTTAAGGCCTTTTTTAGATTGTTTAGTTTTTCAAACTTTTCATTTTGGTGACATTAATTCAAATACTTGTTATATGATAGGGCTGATTTAGGTGAGATATATCCCATGGTTTAAGTTATTTGAATGAGTGAAATCATATTGCTTGGTCAAACTAAATGATAATTTTATTTAGAAGTAAGAATCTCTCATACATATTTAAGAATAAAACAATGAAGGTTCTTGATGAAATATGATGCACAAAAGAAGAAGAAGAATAAGAAGAAGAAGAAGACCTTAGGTCCATTTAAGATACTAGTGAAACCTAATGTTATCTTATGTATTAGATATGTAAGTGATCCCACAAAGGCATGGATCAAGTTAAAATATTTGTTTGAAAATGATAATTCCATAAAGATCAATTTATTGGAACTGTATCTCTCTTCTCTTAAAATGGTGGATTTTAGTAATGTTGAGGACTATATTTTATGACTCAAGGTTTTAAGGGAAGATATTGTATCTTTGAGAGGTAGTGAGAAGGATTATGTAGAATGTGTTAAGATTTTTTGTTCTAATATTTCTTCTTCCTTTCAAATTATTTAACTTATGATTCATGTTGTTCCTATGTATATGATGGATAACATAGCTTCAAATATTGATGCTTTATTTTTTCTTCTCATTTAATTATAGGTGGATATATGAAAATATGTTGTTTCTTCTCAAGTGTATGTTTGTACAAAAACATTAAAATGGATAAATACTAAGTCTCTAGAGTTTAAGGTCAAGTTGAAGTCTTTAAAGAAGAAAGGATGATGTAAATTTTAGGAAGTTGAGACATAGTTTCTATATGAAAATTTGAGATTAATATAGGTTCTCCTCATGTCATAATGAACCATCTCACTTGATATTGTACTAGAGAGTCATGCTACTACCATTAATATATTATCTCATTTGTTCTTTAGTTCAAATTATGGGGACTGTAGAAAGTGTATAATCCAATTTTATTGACCAATGATGACATTATGTAAACCAACATGTAATCCTCATATAATGTTTACTATAAATTTATATTTTTAGTGTATTGGACCATGGTTTATCCTTGTCATTATTAACCTTACTAAGTCCTTTAAACCTAGTGTTATATTAACAAGGGCTATGCAACTTATAATTAATTACTAAGATTGAGGTATCTATACGTCGTGTCCACATAATCCATTATATTGGTGTGATATTGTCTAGATTATTTGTGTGGTGCTTAAGGGCATATTTCATCTCTTATGTGTTATCACTATATTTTGACTTTGTAATATTTTACTATATGATTTGAGTTGATGTGTTTCTTCTATTCATTTTAAAAAAGTATTTTGCAATCCAACATCCTTCATTTCATAAATTAATTTTCATGAATTCACTCTGTAAAAGTGTGGAAACTCATTCCATATTAAATTGAAAGATACAATCTCATATTATATACATGTGATATCCAAGCAAATAAGTCATAAAGTATCATAAATAAAATAAAATACATGTGATATATATGTTTTTTTAATAAGCTGTGTGGCTTCTATTGGGGGCCACTCCCACTATAAAAAAATAAAATATTACATTGCTCTCATTACATTTATAACAAGTTAATTAAAGCATATCCAACTTTACCTTTTGATCAAAGATATTCTTCATTTGCATTTCTATCAATCTCCATATTTCTCAAACTGCTAAGTTTTCACAATCAACTCCTAGTATATCATATGCCTTCTAAAATTTAAATTTTACCAAGATGAAATTCAATACCACTAATGGCTAAAATATTTGCTGCCTGACTTCTATATCTATGAATATCTTATCTATAACAACCTCACAATTTCTTAATACCTCTAATATTTCAATATATTATTTTCATTGTTATTTTTTATTTTATTTGTGGGTTTAGCTCCACTTCTTATTAGCACTTGTAATATTTGCTTTTGTTTTCCCATATAATTATCCCTCTAGGTTTCTTTTTCTCTTTGTTTTTTCTTCTTGGGTATTCCTCTCTTTTGTTCATTCCTAGCAATACTTTCAACTTCATCAATCTCTTCAATCTTCTCATAGTGCTCATAGTAATACTTATCATCTTTAGGTTTGCCTTTTTCTAAAGGATCTGAAGTGCAAGGAATAACCTCAAAAGCACAATCTTCTTTTTGTTTCTCTAGAAACCCTTAAGTGCAAAGATGTTCCTTTATAGCAATTACTTCTTATTCTGCTCTAAAAAACCTAAATTTTTATGGTTTTCCTCCATCTTTATTTCTTTATTATGCTGCTCTTGAAACCTTGAAGTGCAAGGAATAACATCTTTATTTCTATCACTCTTATTACTTGGATAAAATTTTGTACTACTTGAGAAAAATGAAGATGATTTACCTGGAATAAACTTGACCTCTTTTGTTGTATTTTTTTTAGTATTTTTCTCCACATCTTCTTTTGCACCTTTAATTCCTTTTGAAATTGCCAAATGATATGGTAGATATTTATTTTTTACCTCTTCTTTCAAAGTAGAATATCCTTGATCTGATCTAGTTTCTATTACTGTATGATTTCCTTGCTTTTTCTTGAAGTTTATCTCATGGCTATAATTTTTGGTCTCTTTCTTCATAGTTTTCAATTTGCAAAATCCTTCCATGTGTCCAATATCATAACAATTGTGGCAATAAAATACAATATTTTCATAATCTACTTGTTGATCCCATTCTCTTGATTCATATTTTATATTAATGGATTGTGGAAAAGGTTTTGAAATATCCATAGCAACACATATTCATGTATATATAGCATGTTTTTTATCCTTAGTATTTAGTCATTCCTTGATGAATTCTCCTAGGGTATTTTCAGTATTCTTTAGAACATCCTTATTTATGAGCTGGTATGGAAGTCCAAAAAGCCTAACCCAAACTGGAAGCTTCTTAATAGTTTTTGTCTCAATAGAAAAAAATTATTCCATGGTATCAAATAAAGTGCATCTCTTCCCTTGAACCATGGACCACAAACCATTATTTTATCCCTAATTTATTAACTAGAAAATATGATGAGAAAAAAAACCTTTAGGAAGAAAAGTCACAAAGTAATTTAAATTTAATCCCCACTTCTACTTGATCCAATTTTGAATCTCCAAAAATCCTAGCCATGATCTTTGGAACTTACATATTAGCCCTCTACTTTTAAGAACCATTTTATCATGCTCAATCATCTCATATTTGATATTCACTTATGGTGTAACATTTGCTATGTGCATCAAACTTTCCATGTATTCGATCTTCTACTTATCTCCAACTTGGGCTTCCATACTTCCAACTAGGGCATCATGACTTTCCATTAAGGTTTTCAAATATGATTTTCCTTCCATACTAGCTAATTGGGCTTGCTCTTGGCTTGCACTCCCTCTTGGCTCACCTTATCTCTCGACTTGCACTAATGCCCAACTTACACTCTCTCCTGCCTCACACTCACTCCTAGCTTGCACTTCCTCTTGGATCGTAATAACACTTATTTCTTCTTTTTATTGGTGCTCCTTCACTTCAAAAATTTTAGGAAATAGTGTTACAAAAATTCATGGTAAGGGTTTGAAGCATTGATGCACTCTAGATGAACCCATTGCTCTTTCACCATGATTAAATATTGTCTTGCACTCCCTCTTAGATCACACTTCCTTTTAGCTCACATTGGATTTTATTCAATTGGATCACACTTTGCTTTCTAATTTATGCTCACACTTCCTTCTCACTTTCATCTCTCACACTCGCTTCTAGTTTTACTCACTCTTGACTTGCACTCGCACTCACACTCACTCCTGGATCATAACCACACTACTTCATACTACGCTTGTTTTTAGCTACACTTGTGCTCACACTCTCTTTCGACTGCACTCACTCTTGGCTTGCACTTGCATTTTGATTTGGATCCACTCACTCCTAGCTTGTGCTCGCACTCATTTTTGATTGCACTCACTCCTGCCTTGCACTTGCACTCATTGTTTCACTCCCTCTTGGCTAATGCTCACACTGTCACTGCACTCCCTACCAAATATGGAGCCTCCTTTGCAAAATTCAAAAAATACATGTGATATGTTATTGCATTGCATATATGTAATATTTAAGTGAATAATCAGTAAATTAATATGAATAAAACTCAAATATTTGTGAATATACTTTTATATGATTAAAATATTTGTGTAATATGTCAAAATATATTCAAATAAGTTTTTTATAATAATTTTTAGGAGACTATACAAATTTTCATTTCAATTGAGATACATAGCAATAAAATATTTATGGAATCTTTCACATTAAAATCGATCAAATAAAATAATAAATATAATTGTTAACTAAAAATTCCAACCACTATAAAATAAAACAACATATTTACAAATAATTTATTTCTTTAACAAAGCATTGTCAAATTTACAAATAAAATCACTAATATAAACATAAGAAAAACATAAATATAGTTTTAATTACATTCCTATTATTTTTAGCGTCAAGAATTATAACATTCAATCCAATGTGCAACTTATAATTCAATGTTTATAATAATTATATAAGCTAATGTGCTAATATAATTATTTTATTTCTTTATATAAGAAACCTAGGAAAAGGGGTATAATAAAGTATTTTCAAGAATATTTGATACAAGGCAATGGTAGTCATGTTTAATATGATATATTGTATATGTGGTGTACCATGTTGATGACGTTTTCCATAAATAGATCTTCTATAAAGGAAATTTTATAGAAAATAAATTTCTAAAATGTTTAGTTGATTCTAAGTTCACCTTGTAATTTTTTTTAATTTTAATTTTTTTAGACTTTAATTCAAGTATGGCAATATGGTGTACAAATTTATCCAAATTAATAGTTGGTAACACATGTTTTACTATTGTATATTTAAATTTTAAATATATAAATGTTTTTTAATTAATATTTTTATATATAATCAAATAATATGGTTAAATTTTTGAACTTTATTATATAATTATTAAACATGTCAAAAATATATTATAAATGAACTTTATTTCAATTTCATACAATTTCTTAAAATAATAATCATATACATAAATTTATACCCCTGCCTCCTTGGGTCTTACCCGAAAGTGGCATCCCTTTTGGGATGTTTTCCACAAATAATAATAATAAAAAAAATCATATACATAAATTTATTTTATAACAAATTTTAATCTTTTAAAATAAATTTTAAAGTATTTAAATTAAAAATATCTTTATTTTGACCTAGCAAACAACCATTTGAAAAAGGTGTAGGGCATCAATTGGGTAGATGAAGTTCTTTCTGTTTGTTGGAAATTTGAACAACCAAAAAAAAAGAGAAGGAAAAAGAAAAAAATTGGCAAAGATCAAACCCAACTTAAGCCCTCAAATAGGTATGAGATCTTTAAGACACTAGTGGACTAGGAAGAAGAACAATTCATGAAAGGAGTGTATGGGAGTAATGAAAACAATAATAGCCATGTTCAAGATCCTCTTTCACCTCCTCCTATCCTAGAGTAAGTAATAGAGTGCAATGAGTTACCACACTCAAATATTGTGGGGGCATTTATAGTGCATAACCAAGAGCAAGCGATAATTAAGGATGTCATCATAGGTATAGCAAAAAAGAATAGATAAAAGCCAACTCTAGTGATACCTTAGGTGAAAAAAAATCAAATAATATTATCTCTTAAGGAGTGGATATAAATTAAAATAAGGATTTGATAGTAGTTTAAGGAGACAAACTGATCACTAGGGATTGGTGAGGCCAATAGAATCTTATGGGTCTCAAGGTAACTGATGATTATACAATCATGGAATGTTATGGGTTTAAATAGGAGAATCCATAAATATTCTATTCACAAAATCTTAGAAAAAAGTAAAACACATTTTTTTCTTATCCAAGAGATAAAAATATCATTGGATCTTATGTGTTAAATAGTAAATAGACTTTAAAATGATGTTGGTCATATGGAAGTAGCTTCCCAAGGGACCTCAAATGGGATATTTACCTTTTGGAACTCTCTTTAATAAATTATAATAGAACATATAGCTTGGAGGGGTGTCCTCACATCACATTTTAGGAACAATGTGATAGCTAAGTAGGTTTTAATCACAAATGTTTATGGGAAACAAAACCTAGATGGTTAGATTCATCAATGGAAATGCATAATATGAGAGTCTCAAGGGAGGAGTTAGACTGGATTGTTGTTGGGGATTTTAATGCTAAATTATCATCTAGATATCATGAAGGGGGAATCCCAATTTTGGATCTAGGGGATTGACTTATGATTTTCCAAGTCCATGCATTACACTTGGTGGATATTAAATGTCTTGAAATCAACTATACTTGGACTAATAAGAGGAAGGATTCACATAGTAGGAAGGTTAATTTAGACCATTTTTTGGTCTCAGAGGAGGCGTTTGTGAAATGGGATCTTAAAATTTAGATTTTTGAGGGTCTAGTTTTGGATCACTTCCCCATTTTATTGGAAGAGGGATCAAGATAGGGCAGCATCATAAACTGTTTAGATTAAAAAAAATTGGTTACAAAAAGAGAAACTTAGAAATAAAATTCCACAATGGTGGGAAGAGGGACACCCAACATATGGGACAACAATGTTTAATTTCCACAAGCAGCTTCATTATGTCAAGGATCAACTGAAATAATGGAGGTAAGCTAGAAAGACAAACTTTTATGTCTAAAGAGCTCTATTGGTAGATATATGGGATGAGGTTCAAAAACACTTCAAGGAAGGAAAAATTATAGAGCAACTCAAAAAAGAGGATGATGCATTGCATAAAGTAGTTGAGGATATTGATAACCAAGAGGAGCTCTACTAGAAATAAAGAGCAAGAACCACTTGGTTATTATAAGATGACAAAAATACCAAATTTTTCCATTGGGTTGCTTGTACTAGGAGACTAACAAACAAGATGGAAGCTCTTCAGGATGAGAACATGCACTTCTTTGATACAATACCAAGTATGCATTTCCATTCAATGGATTATTTTGCTAAATTTTTTAAAGAAATTATGATGCAAGATGAAGAGGCTCAAAAATAAGTCCTTTGTGTCATACCCTCTATTATCTTTGAAGAAGAAAATCAGACCCTACCTAAACCCATTGATAGAGAGGAAATAAAGAAAGTAGCCTTTGAAATGAGTACCAGAAAAACACCAGGTCTAGGTGGCTTTCCAATTGAGTTTTTATAGATCTTCTGGAACAACTTGGAGGAGGACATAATGGTTTTTATAGAGGAATATAGAGGTAGTATAATAATTATTAAAGCATTAAATCATACATACATTGCATTAATTCTAAAAGGGGAGGAGGGGGTGCATATTTTATATTATATACCTATTGCCTTATGCAATGTCATAAATAAAATAATCACAAAAGTAATGGACGACTAGCTAAAACCTCTCCTACATAGCATTATCTCCTTAGAGAAATGGCATTTTATAGAGGGCAAGAAGATCTTGGATGGTATGGTTCTAGCTCAAGAGGTAATCCCCTTACTACAAAAATCTGACAATAGGGAAATGTTCATAAAATTGGATATGTCAAAGGCTTATGATAGGATGGAGTGGAGCTTCTTGTCAAGGATTATGACAACCATCAATATCTCTTAGGATTGGATAAAATGGGTCATGAGATGTGTTTCTACTCTAACATACTAAGTGTTAATCAATGGAATTCCTTCACAACTGTTGGAGTTACTTGAAGCCTTTGTCAATGAGATCCTTGTTCCCCTTATGTTTTTCTTATATTGGTTGAAGGCTTGGGTAGACTCATCTTGAGGAGAAGACAAAAATATTTGGTAATAAGTATCAATATGGGTGACATTGTTTTGACTCACTTATAGTTTGTGGATGACACAAGATTGGTGGGAGTGGCCAACTTTAGGCAAGCAAGAATGATTAGAGATACTATTAATGTTTACCTTACGACCACAAACCAAGTCATCAATGATAAAAAAGTCCAAAGTGATATTTTTCAATCTTCATTGGAGGCTTTAGGACAAAATTTTAGAGATCTTGGGATTCACAAGGACTTCTCTCCAAGTGGTATATTTGGGGGTTCCATCGCATTTAAGAAAACTAAAAATAGATATCTAGAGGAATATTTTGGATTGTATCAAAGAAATAATTAGTCATTGATCTCATAAATAGTTAAACTATGGGGATAGATTAAATTTTTTGTAGTTAGTCATTTAGGTCATGTCAACTTATAAATTTTCTATCCCTGCTATCCCACATACCATATGGAAAGAGTTAGACAATATGGTTAGAAACATTTTATGGGGAGTAAAAGGAGAGAGGAAATGGGCCTTAGTAGTTTAGGAGAAAGTAATCCATCCCAAGGTAAAGGGAGGTTTGAGACTGGGATATCAAAGTTAAATAATAAAGATTTGGTTGGAAATATTTACTAGAGGTCGATTTACCAACCAAATCCTTTATTAAGTAGAGTTTAAAATAGTAAATATTTGAGACAAGTCAACCTGATTAAGATGATTTGTTTCTCTTTGGAAGGTAATGGGTCCTTGTAGTGGTCTCTAAAGTCATGATCTTAGGTAGTGAAAGATTATTTTGGAAAGCGGGGAGAGGGGAGAAGGCATGATTTTGGATAGATTCATATGATCAATACCAACCTATCATTTTTAAATTTATAGAACTACAACTAGTAAAAATAGCCTTGTAAAGTAGGGATTGGATCCATATTGAAAGTTATTTCAACACTAGTCAGTTGAGAGATTATAATTTTAAGCAATTTAAAAATTTGGATGAGTGGCCAATTCTACTCACTCTAAAATTGACACCCATCATGACTAAAATATTGGTAGAAATATTTCTCATAGGTAGATATGATGAGGATCAATTAGACTAGGTTTATGGGAGCCTTGGAGTCTACATAATGAAGGATGGATATGATAAGATCCTTTCAAAACGTCCTCATCATTCACATTAGGTTGAGGATTGGAGAAAGATTTGGTAGTCCAAGGGTTTGCCAAATGTAAACTTCTTTGCCTAGTAGTTCATGTAGAAAGGAATTCTTACTTTTGATAATCTAAGACATAGGATAATCGTTGGTCCATCTCAATGTGTTTTATGTTACAAGATCCAGAAAACATTTGACCACTTGATGTTTGAGTATCCATTTACATGCCATATTTGGGAGCAATGCTTTTTATCTTATAAAATTCAAGCGAATGGTGATTTTAATCATATTAATATTTGGAAAATATGGAAGAGGAGTAGACTTAAATCTAAAGCTCTTTGTATCAATTGGAAGTTTGGATTAAACTTCATTTGGAGGCAAGTGTGGTTGAAGAGAATGACAATTTCTTTAGAGAAACCTTTTCATCCTTAAATGGGGTTTGACTGGTCATTTGAAGCAAAGTCACATAAACTATGGTAATGTATGCTAAAGAGGAAACTCAGTATGATATAGGGATGATGGAGAATGAATTTGAAGTGCAAGAAGAGCAGGATAGAGCTAGTTGGAAACCATCCCCAAAAGGTTGAATTAATATTAATACTGATGAAACTACAAAATACAATCTGGGTAGAGCTAGAATTGGAGTGGTCTACAAGAATCATGTTAGAATAGTGCTCTATTGGGAGTTGCAAGGCCTAGGAAGGGCCAAAAATAATGAAGCATAAGACTTAGCTATGAAATTTGCTTCTATTTTTGAGGTAATACAAGGTTACAAGAGGATAATCCTAGAATTAGATTCTCAAATATTGGTCGGATATCTGGATTACATGAGGAACTTTTCTTTGAACACACGGAGGTTGAGGATTCTTGTTACCCAAATTAAGTAATTATGGAGGTAATTAGATGATGTGATTATATTTTATGTGAGTAAAGTTCTAAATAAAGTGGTAGACTTCCTAGATAATATGGGTATTGAGAAGGAGATAAGGGTTTAATGGAACAATGACATGGCTATTGAGGATGAGAGGATTAGGTAGATATTGAGTTGTCATTGATTTCAAAGGGTGCATGATACTCAAGGTATAAATATTCTTCAAGGATGACGAGTTTATAAAAATGGACAAATTATTCAAGATAAGGTTTATTACAAGAAAAGGACAAAGATTTAAAGTGCTTGGGACAAAATAGTTTAAATATTATAAAATGAGAGCAAAGGTTTAAAAGATAAATATTATAATATTTAAATCAAGCATTTAAAATATTATAATATAAGGTTGAGTTACAATCATAGGTGCAAAAGTACTTGGAGAGAAAATTTAAAATCACACATAAGACTATGAGCTAACCTCCCAAAGTGAAATACAAAGCATATATATATGGTGATAAAATATTTCACGACCAATGTGAATGCTATAATCGAAATATATTCTGAAGATAATATCTCCTACTCATGCGCAAATTCAAAAAAATCTAAAATAGATAGGAACAATGAATAAGGAAGATAGAGGTCCCCTATTGGTTCCAATCATCGGGGTATCCCAACTGGTTGTTTAGCCCTAGTTAGGGCACTATGAAGTAGAGAGTGCAGAGTTTGATTCCCAACGACGTCGTGTTTTTTATATTTGATGAAATTGCGAAGGAGTGAAGGTTTATATGCTAAGTGGTTCATTTTCATTATCAAGTTGTGGAGCAACCCAAACTATTGACTATGCCACATTAAGTCATTGTTGTGCATGAAGTTCGAGGGTTGAATCTCATCGGGTGCATTTTTGCTTGAAAGGCATCATGGTGTTTTTGCTAGGTGGAAGTGCATAAGATATTTAAATAAAGCAACACCCCCTTTTGGTGTTACCCACTTGGCTAGCCCAACCGATCAAGGAGGCATTGGAAAGGCTCTACACTTTGGAAAGGTCTAGGGGTCAAACCCCTTCGTGGTAGTTAAATATTTTGTTGTGCAAGGTATGAAAAATATTTTTAATTAATTTAGGAATTATAAGGTGTGACATTGATTATTGTATTTTGTATATTATAAGTGGGAGTTATAAGGTTTAGCATTGGCAATTGAAATTTTTATTTTGTGGATTATACAAAAAGGAATAAGAGCTTATTTCGATAGTATTAAAACTTTATTTAATAAGGGAGATACAAGGAATTATTTCTAGAGCTTTATTGTTTATATTTTGATAAAGGTTGTTGAGTGAATGATTTGAAATTTATTTAATAAGGTAAAAAGATATTTGCTAGACTGTTTTTATAGTTGTAAAAGAAAGGAAATTTATTTTTTATAAAACAAGTTTGGAAAATACATGCAAAAGAAGATTATCATCATTGTGACAGATTTAAAGGTATGTTGATTTAATTCCTTTCTCAAGGTTTTTTTGTTTGAAGGAAATATTTTTGTTGTCATGATATTGTAAGTATAAGGAATTATTGGATGTGCATTGTTTGTGTTTGAAATTGGGAAAAAATTGATGAAAATTTAAAGGTCAGATTTGGGAGTAAATTTATGCATTGTTTTGATTGGAATTGGAAGTAAAAGTGCAAGAGTTATAGATAAGATTTGTGAAGCAAATTGGTACATTTATTTTGATTGATTTTGTGAGTACATAAGAAGGTCATTATCAAGTGTTAGACTAGAGCTATATTTTTTAATGCAATAAATCTGATACATGTGAAAGCGACATACTTAATAAATGTAAAGAACATAATAGGTGTTTGTTAATGCATATCATTTTCTATATGTTCTTGAAGATAAAATAATTGTGGGTAATATATGTTTGAATTTCTTTAGTTGATAAAAGCACATTGAAAGATATGAGTATTGTTTGTATGCAATATCTGGGAAAGATATGAGCATTGTCTTTATGAAATATCTGGGAAATATATGAGAATTTTTTGCATGTAATATCTGGGAAAGATATGAGCATTGTTTGTATGCAATATTTGGAAAGATATGAGCATTTTTTGTATGAGTGGATGAGCACTGGTTTGTGAGAAGATTTGAGTAGAGTTGTGAGCAAGTTTGAGCAAAGTTGTGAATAGGTTTGAGAAAATATATGAGCGGGTTTTAGCAAATTTATGAGTAGGTTTGAGCAGATTTGTGAGTATTTTTGAGTAGTGGTTGTGAACAATATTGAGCAAGCTTTGGAGTAAACTAGAGTAGAGGATATTGGTGTCTCCTATGGATATAGGTATATAAATTAGAAAAGAAGGTATTGGTGTCTTCTATGGATAGAGATCCACAAACTAGAGTAGAGGGGATTGGTGTCTCCTGTGGATAGAGGTCCATGAACCAGAACAAAGTGGATTGATGTCTCCTATGGATATAGGTCCATGAACCAGAGTAGAGCGGATTGGTATCTCCTATGGATAGAGGTCCATGAGATAGAACAAAGGGGATTGGTGTCTCCTATGGATAGAGGTCCACAAACTAGAGCATAGGGGATTGGTGTATTCTATGGATAGAGGTCCATGAACCAGAAAATAGGGGATTGGTATCTCCTGTGGATAGAGGTCCATGAACCAAAATATAGGTGATTGGTGTCTCCTGTGGATAGAGGTCCACAAACTAGAGTAGAGGGGATTTGTGTCTCCTGTAGATTGGATTCCACAAATATTGTAATAGGGAATTGGTTCCCAAGAAATTTTTTGAGAAAATTTATAAGAAATATTTTCTCCATGGATGTAGCCCACATTGGGTGAACCACATTAAATCTGTGTCTCTTATGTGTGTGGTGATTTGTGCATTGTTTCATTGTTGCAATTAATAATAATAATTAATGGTATTGATTTGGAAAGAAAAGTAAAAGTTTATTCTTATATTGTTCACTTTCCCTCTCAGTATAAGCTTGTGTTCTTAAATTGGTATCAGAGTGGGTTCCTTTGTGAAAGTCTAACAGTTTGAAGGAAGATCTTATAGGAACAAAAATGGTTCATCAAGAAGGATTTTCAACAAATAGAGTTGCATTGCTTGATGGGACTAATTATGATTTTTGGAGTGTAAATATGAAGACCTTTTTGATGGCATAGGGATATGATACATGGCAATTATTTGATAATGGGTTCACACCACCTACAACTCCTACCACATATGCAAATGGTAAGAAACCATATGAAAGTAATGCCAAATCAATGAATGCAATTTTAAGTTGGCTATGTGAATCAACATTTGTGAAAGTCATGTACTTCACTTCAGAAAAAGAAATATGGGATAAGTTACAAAATACATATGAAGGATATGAAAAGGTTAAAATGGAAAAACTTCAAACACATAGGAGGAACTTTGAAGAATTGAATATGAAATATGAGGAAAATATTGCTAGGTAGTTACTTCGTATTGATGAGGTAGTTAATACCATTTGTGGGCTTGGAGAAAATATTGAGTATTCTACTATTTTTCAAAAAATTCTAAGGTGACTTCCCATGAGGTATGATGCAAAGGTTTTAGAAATTGAAGAAATGAAGGATCTCAAAACTTTCAGCATGGATGAGTTACATGGAAGTCTCACAACCTATGAGATGAGGACATAAAAGGTCAAAAATCCAAAAGAGAGGTAGCATTCAAATGTTCAAATAAGACAAAGGATAAATAATAAAAAACAAGTGATGAATCAAGCAAGGAAGAAGAGGCTAACTTTGTGAGAAGAAATAGAAGGGTCCAAGAAAACCCAAAAATATGCAGACTGTGAAATGTTTTAGTTGTGGTAATATTGGTCACTATGTAGCTAATTGTCCATAATCTGGGTATAGTAACAGTGAAGAAGAAAAGGCATACAAGAAAAAGAAAGAAAAAACAATTATCATGAAAAGAAAAACAAGCATGGTCAAGGCAAGCATGAGAAGAAGATCTTTTAAAATCACAATAAGAGTTTTTATGTTGAAGAAGTAAGCAGTGCTTCAAGTAACAATTATGAAAGTCTCTCTGATAGTGAAAAAGAAGAAATTCAATTTTTGGTAATAGAAGAGAAAGAAGATGCTCCTGTTGAACACCAAGAAAAAGAGAAAGTTTTAGAAGATGAAAAGGAAGCCATAGTTGATATGGAAGAGAAACTTGTTGTTGATCTTGAAGAGTTAAAAAGGGAGAAATTATAATTGAAGGATCAAATACAAGAGGATGAGAAAACAAATGCAAAAACTCTACAAGATCTCACCTATTTAAGAGTTAATGTTGAAGAGGCAAAGAAAGTTAACGAAGGTATGGTTGAACAGTTAAAGGCAAAAGAACTAGAATGTGAAATACTAGAACATAAATCTAACATTATAAGGAAGGGACTTGAGAAATTTAATATAAGATATATTAGTTTAGGAAAAGCTCAAAATATTTTGATGATATTATCAAAATGCAGAGATCTCCATTTATCAAGACTGGACTTGGTTATGAGGAAGGTCAAGAGGTACAAGAAGAGGATTCAAGCTCAAAAGAAATAGAAGCATCAAAGAAGGTGTTTGAAGAAGAGCCTAATACCTATATTGATAAGTTGATAAGTGGAAGCATAAAAAAGGAAAAAAACAATGCACCATCAAGGAATAAGGACCATCACAGGAAAAGCAAAGAAAGAACCATGCGGTCATATCCTCCAAGGCAAGATGAATATCTCTTCCAAGGTTATTGCTACTCATGTAATATTTTTGGTCATAAAGCTATACATTGCAGGGTTCACGGTAAGAATGATTATGGCTTCACCAAGAGAAATTTCAAGTCATTTGTAATTTCCAAGGACTACAATATCATGTGTTTCAATTGCAATAATTTTTGCATAAAGCAAAATGGTGTAGAACAATATTTCTTGAATTTCCAAAGACAAGCAAGAAGAAGGAAAGTCAAAATTTTCAAAGAGGTATGAATTCAAAAGTTTGTAGAAAGAAAATAAAACAAGAATAGGAGCATAATAATTTGGTATTTTCACTCCCATCCCATAATTAATCACCTCAAGAAAAGGATGTGATGAGGAGGTTGTGCTAAGTATCTTATTTTTAGCCCCAAGGAGCCCTTTACCATTGATGTCAAAGGGGGAGAATTCAGTGAGGCGAAGCAGCTTGTGAGGGGGAGCAGATTGGGAATCCAGTTACAGTAAAATAAAATGTTTAGTAGGGTTGCCATGAATAACAAAGGGAGAAATTTTTAGAAATATTGAGTTGTCATTGTTGTCAATGGGTGCATGGTACTCAAGGCAGAAATATTCTTCAAGGATGATGAATTTATAAGGATGGACAAATTATTCAAGGTAAGGTTTATTACAAGCAAAGGAAAAATGTTTAAAAGTTCTTGTGATAAAATATTTTAAATATTATAAAAGGAGGGAAAAGGTTTCAAAGATAAATATTATAATATTTAAATCAAGGATTTAAAATATTATAATATAAGGTCAGGTTACAAGCAAAGGCCCCAAAGTCCTTGGAGAGTAAACATAAAATCACACATAAGACTATGAGCCGACCTCCTAAAGTGAAATACAAAGCATATAAATGGAGGTAAAATATTTCATTTGATCGACCAATGCAAATGCTATAATCAAAATATTTTCTAAAGTGAATATCTCCTACTCATGTGCAAATTCAAAAAAATCTAAAGCGAAGAGGAAAAACAAATAAGGAAGAGAGAGGTACCCTGTTGGTTCCAACCATCAGGGTATTTCAACTGGTTTTTTAGCCCTGGTTAGGGCACTACAAAGCAAAGAGTGCAGAGTTTGATTCCTAGAGACGTCGTATTTTTTATATGTGATGAAATTGCGAAGGAGTGAAGGTTTATATGCTAAGTGCTTCCTTTTTATTCTCAAGATGTGGAGAAGCCCAACCAATTGGCTAGGTCATGCTAATTGACTATTGTGCATTAAATCTTAGGTTCAAATCTCGTCAGGTGTATTTTTTCTTGAAAGACATCATGGTGTTTTTGTTGGACGAAAGTGCATAAGAGATTTAAATAAAGCAACACCCCCTTTTGGTGTTACCCACTTGGCTAGCCCAGTCGGTCAAGGAGACATTGGCAAGGCTTTACGCTTTGGAAAGGTCTAGGGGTCAAACCCCCTTCGTGGCAGTTAAATATTTTGTTGTGTAAGGTATGAAAAATATTTTTGATTAATTTAGGAGTTATAAGGTGTGACATTGATTATTGTATTTTGTATATTATAAGTGGGAGTTATAAGGTGTAGCATTGGCAATTGAAATTTGTATTTTATGGATTATACAAAAAGGAATAAGAGGTTATTTTGATAGTATTAAAGATTTATATTAAGTTTTAATAAGAGAGATACAAGGAATTATTTCTAGAGCTTTAGAGCTTTATTGTTTATATTTTGATAAGGGTTTTTGAGTGAATGATTTGAAATTTATTTAAGAAGGGAAAAAGAGATTTGCTAACCTATTTTTATAGTTGCAAAAGAAAGAAAAATTATTTTTGATAAAACAAGTTTGGAAAACACATGCAAAATAAGATTATCATCATTGTGGCAGAGTTAGAGGTATGGTGATTTAATTCCTTTCTCAAGGTGGTTTTGTTTGAAGGAAATATTTTTGTTGTCATGAGATTGGAGGTATAATAAATTATTGGATGTGCGTTGTTTATGTTTGAAATTGGAAACAAATTGATGAAATATTATAGGTTATATTTGGGAGTAAACTTCTGCATTGTTTTGATTGGAATTGGAATTAAAAGTGCAAGAGTTATAAATAAGATTTGTGAAGCAAATTGGTACATTGATTTTGATTGATTTGTGAGTACATAAGAAGGTCAATTATCAAGTGCTAGACTAGAACTATCTTTTTGAATGCAATAAATCTGAGACGTGTGAAAGCGACTGACTTAACGAATGTAAAGAACATATTGGGTATTTGTTAATGCATATCATTTTCTACATGTTCTTAAAGATAAAAGGACTGTGGGTAGAATATGTTTGAATTGCTTTATTTGAGAAAATCACATTGAAAGTAGGGTTATGCATAATGGCAAATATTCACAAATTGGATGAATATTAAGATTTTCAAAATTAAAAATTGGTGAATATGAGGACTCTCGACGTCGACCCATTCGCTTAAACTTTTCAAGACCAATTTTTTCTTAGGGTTAATTCATCACAATATATATCCAAACATAGGCATATTCATACTCATTGGAAAGCTCTTTTCAAGCCTAATATAATGGTGGTGTTTTTATGAAGTTATAAGATGATTTAATAGGTCAAAAGTGGCCCTAAATATGAACTTACATTTTAGGGCTTCAAATACCCCAAATTTTGGTATGAAGATGCTTGATTTGATTTGCTTAGGATTCTCCATGATTTACCCTAGTTTTGATTAGGATTTGCCATTTTTTTACAAGTACATTTTTAGTCCAACCCCTTATGCATAACCCTAATTGAAAGATATGAGCATTGTTTGTATGCAAGATTTGGGAAATATGAGCATTGTTTGTATGTAATATTTGGGAAAGATATGAGCATTGTTTGTATGCAAGATTTGGGAAAGATATGAGCATTGTTTGTATGTAATATTTGGAAAGATATGAGCATTGTTTGTATGAGTGGATGAGCAATGGTTGTGAGTAGATTTGAGCAGAGTTGTGAGCAGGTTAGAGCAAAGTTATGAGTAGGTTTGAGCAGATTTGTGAGTAGGTTTGAGTAGAGTTGTGAGCAATATTGAGTAGACTTTGGAGTAAACCAGAGTAGAGGGGATTGGTGTCTCCTATAGATAGAGGTCCACGAACTAGAACAGAGGGTATTGGTGTCTCATGTGGATAGAGGTCCATGACCTAGAGTAGAGGGGATTGGTGTCTCCTATGGATAGAGTTCCATGAACCAAAACAAAGGGTATTAGTGTCTCCTTTAGATAGAGGTCCAAAAACTAGAATAGAGGGGATTGGTGTCTCCTGTGGATAGAGGTCCATGAACTAGAACAAAAGGGATTGGTGTCTCCTATGGATAGAGGTCCATGAATCATAATAGAGAGGATTGGTGTATTATGTGGATAGAGGTCCACGAACTAGAGTAGAGGGTATTGGTGTCTCCTATGGATAGAGGTTCATAAACTAGAATAGAGGGGATTGGTGTCTCCTGTGGATAGAGGTCCACAAACCAGAGCATAGGGGATTGGTGTCTCCTTTGGATAGAGGTCCACAAAACAGAATCGAGGAGATTGGTGTCTCCTATGGATAGAGGTCCACGAACCAGAGTAGAGGAGATTTTTGTCTCATGTGGATTGGAGTCCATAAATATTGTAATAGAGAATTAGTTCCCAAGAAATTTGTTGAGAAAATTTATAAGAAATATTTTCTCCGTGGATGTAGCCCACATTGGGTGAACCACGTTAAATCTGTGTTTTTTTTGTGTGTGGTGATTTTTGCATTGTTTCATTGTTGCAATTAATGATAATAATTGATGGTATTGATTTGGAAAGAAAAGTAAAATTCTTATCTTATACTCTTCACCCCCCCTCTTAGTATGAGCTTGTGTTCTTCAGGAAAAGCCACAAATAATGAAGCATAAGCCTTAGCTATCAAATCTGCTTCTATCTGGGCAATAAGACAAGGTTATAAGAGGATAATCCTAGAATCAAATTCTCAAATATTGGTAAGAAATCTAAATTACATGAGGAACTTTGCTTTGAACACATGGAGGTTGAGGATTCTTGTCACCCAAATTAAGGAATTGTAGAGGGAATTAAATAATGTGATTCTATTTTATGTGAGTAGAGATCTAAATAAAGTGGTAGACTTCCTACCTAATATGAGTATTGAGAAGGAGATAAGGATTTAGTGGCACAATGACATGGCTATTGAGGATGAGAAGATTAAGTAGTTTGGTGAAAAAATCCAATGTTTAGCTAATTTCAACAACCATTATAAAAATATAGTTTAGGAGATTTGGCTCCAATGCAAATCTTTTACTATTGTAAACATGTAAAAAACCCTTATAAAAATATGGTTTACGAAATTTGACTCCAATGTAGATCTTCTTTTATTGTTTTAAACATGTTTTCTTGTCAACCAAAGTTAAGAGGAGTCTCATCTCAACTTGCAAATGATCTCATTTTTAATATAAAATTTTCAAATTCTTTTAAAAAATATATAATATTTTTATTTTTAATTTAAAAAACAAATACACACTTACGAGGAATTTTTTTTTTTCCTTTTGGTTTCTTCTTAGAAACTTCTAAATCCTATCCCATTACTAAGTAAATATGGAATTCCAATGATCTGGGGAATCTAACCAAGACAAGTCACCAACAAGCACTCTACTCCTACCAACCAGCCCACCCTTGCCTTGGAAGGAAAGGTAAGTTAACACTATAATAAAAATATTTTATGAATTAAACAATAAAAATTAAAAAACAACATAAATATTATCGATTGTAATAATTAAGAAAAAGAAAAGGTTAAAGTTCAATTTTGAATGAGATGGTGAAATGCTTGTCAGCTCAGCTCATCTTCTTTACTTATATATATATATATATATATATATATATATATATAATCTAAAAGTCAACCGATATCAAAATAATTAGGTGGATAATCGTAATGCTGTTGGTTGCCCAAGCTGGTTGAACTTTTTTCATAGTCAATGTAGTGTGAGCTAAAAAATAAGGGCATGGTTTCTTACACGCTGGCGGACTCTTGCAGAATTTCGTAAGGAGCGATCCATGTGGTATTGAGATCTGTGGATAAGGGCGAACGTTAAGGCTATTACATTTCATCTTTAGATGATTCTTTTGTAAAGTTTTTACGTTTATGTTCATAAGGATTTAGGGTCTCATTAAATTTTCAATTTAAATATTATTAAAAAATATAAATTCTTAATATAATTAATTAAACAAAACTAAAGTGATTCATCTTTTGATGAGGTGTAACCTTAAGGCCGATGGGACAAGATGACCTGCCAACTGGTGTGCCCTTAGAGTAGGATAATTTATTTGTCACCTTTGGGCTTGGACGTAGTTTTGAAAAGAATTGTGAATATCAACGCCTCTCTTTATAAATATTTGATTTAATTTAAAAAAAAAAAACATCCTAAAGGAATATATTGCTCAATTCTTCAGGTGGCCTCTCTTTATAAATGTTTGATTTAATTTAAAAACAAAAACATCGTAAAGGAATATATTGCTCAATTCTTCAGGTGGCCTTAAATAATTAAAATATAGTTTAAAAATTAAAATATTAAATAGATAATATCCTTTATAAAATATAATTTATAATATTAAGTACATTAAAAACTATTTTATTTTTTATAATTTATCTTCTTACAATATAATTTTTAAAATTAATATTTAATGTTTCCTTCTGCATGTTTAGGTTAACTTATATTGGGACTTGTTTAAGATTAGTCCAACGATTATCTATGTTCTATTTTTATGTTATTGATAAGGGTAGGAAAAGAATTTTGTTAGTTGAGATGAAGGATGCTTACTAATTTATAAGTTGGTTTAAATTTTTTTTTTTTTAATTTTAATATAAAAGAACCAAAACTTCTTCTATATGTAAAACTATTTAATGTTCGAACGTTGATGAATAGCTTTGCTCTTGCTTTCGACTGAGGTTGGCTGAACTTTCCTTCCCTAAACGAAGTGAAACCACTTTATTTTCACGGTAATGTTGACTAATGAAGTTTGCTTAAATGGAGGTACATAGAATTTCTTTTTCATCATCTAAACCCATTCAATACTGACAAATTTATGACGAACAACTCCGAGTTTGCTTAAAAGGAGGTAGATAGAATTTATTTTTCATCATCTAAAGGTCGTAGTACTGACTAGACCATGACGATAATGTTAATAATGAACGACCCTGAGTTTGCTAAAATGGAGGTAGATATAATTTCTTTTTCGTCATCTAAAGCCGTGCAATGTTCATAGTAGTAACTAAACCATGACGGTGATGTTGACAATGAACGACTTTAAGTTTCCTCAAATAGACGTACATAGAATTTCTTTTTCAATGTGAAAAGTCATGGCTTTGTCTTCTCTTTAAAGTGACAATAAGTTCGTTTCACTATTGGGCAGCCACGCCTTTGCCTTCACGGAAAGTGGATGAAAGTTTCTTTCAACTAACGACATAGCCTGTAATGAGATGAAGATTTAAAATAAAAGTAAAGTAAAATAATTTATAGAATGTATAATGATGTAGGCTACAGGGGACGTAGTTATGTAAGCATTTATCTATTGCGTATAACTTTATTTTTTTTAATTTAAATTTTGGAATTTTTATTTAGAGATCTAAAGTGTTAATCATCATGTTATTTTATTCATTTATACCCGAATATGGTGTGTAAACCTATCTTTTTGGATTTTTTTATTTAGGATTTTAAAGTCTTAATTGTTAGGCCACTTTAATTGTAAACAATTCATAGGTATAAAATGATAAGTTGAAATTTATTTGGTGTCTTATCTATTAAACCTTAAATATAAACTATGTTACAATGTTTTATTATAATTTTTTTCCTTATGATAAAATTGAAGAATTTAGTAAAAAAATTTAAAATTATAATAGTAAAATTATGTTGTTTTTATATAAATATAAAATTACAACATAGTAAAACTTAGAAGAATTATGTAACTTCATATAATTAAAATGAGATGTTGATCATAAATATAAAAATAATCATAACATCTTATCAAATCCATTAAGTTATAACAACTTTTCATAAGTATAAAATCTAGAAACAACCAACACACTATTAATTATATAACTAAAAGAAAATAACCAACACAATATTGATTACATAACTAAAAGTATGTATTCTTATTGATGGAAATGAACAACTCTCTTAAGAATATAATAGGTCGTGTCACCCATTAGCAAGATCAATCTCAAGACTATATACAACCATCTCGTTGTTTGAGTTTGAATTCAAAATCTAAAATGTTATCTAGACATTGAAACAGGTATTAGTTTGAGTTTTATTCCTTTCCATCTCCCTTATTTGCTCATTTCACATAAGACTCATCTTTTATAACACTTATTATTTGTTAAAAAATCAATGAGAAATACTAATTCAAAATGCCATGTAACTTGTCCCTTCTAAGATATTATGATATAAATTTTTTTAAAATAGTCTAAACAATCAATAGGTAAAAGTATGGTGTTTTAATACACTTTGGAAACAATTGTATTATTGATAGGTCACTTGTATGATTTTGAATGTCTTGAAACAAGGTTAAGCCATAAAATTTTGTAATAAAAATTGTGGAATGATAGGGATTGGAATATAAATTTCAAATTTATAAATTTATTTATTTTTTATTATAATTATAGATTTATATATTTATATTTATATAAAATTTTGCATAGGGTCATTAAACAACATTAGAGGCATCATATGGGTTATATCATATCATTTTAATGTGAAAATTTTGCAAACTTAGGTATTAGAATGTAGATTATAAGCATATAAATTTTATTTAGTTTTATTATAATTACATATTTTTATTAAATTAAAATCTTTAAAAGTGAGAAAAATAATGTCGATGTCATTAGATCCATAAATGACCTACAATGATTAGAATTCATAATACCTTGAATACCAAATCCAAATTAGATATTAATCCACTAAGAGCAAATACATGAAGGATGCCCTTAAGATTATATAAATATTCTTATAGGCTTACATAAATTATGCATGAAGGGTGCCCTTAAGATTATATAAATATTCTTATAGGCTTACATAAATTATGCATAAAGGCTTACATAAGTGATGCTTGTAGTCTTACATGAATATACCCATAGGGTTACATTATTTATGCTTGAAGGATTATGTAGGTGATGCCCATAGGATTACATAAAGAATGACCATAAAATTACATATAGAGTTTTCAATAGGCTACATTAGTCTCTTTCACACTTTAAGCCTTGGTTTAATAATATCAAATTACACATAGTTTAATACCTTCCACATAATATAAATTGATGGACCAAGGAGAGGAGGCATTATAAGTAACACAACTAACCATAATGGATGCTCTAGTGGGAATCTACTTTTTCATCTTTGTCTTCATATTCATTATTAGAAAACTTGTGTCTAGATATCAATAAGTTTATTTCAATCTTGTTATGATGTTTTTGATGGAGTGCTCTTCCCTTTTACAATACTCATATGTAGTTGAATTCTCTAAAATATTTGACTTTCCCGTAGGCAATAAAGCCTTAGATTCCATTTATTTTAAGTCCTTTGGATGACCTTCTATATGAGAAAGAGATCCACAATTTTTATAGCAACTTCGTAATGAACAAAAAGTTTAAAAAATACTTAAAGAGATATAGGATGTGGATTCTTGATTGTCATAGCATTGACATAAAAAACAAGCCAACTATGTGAAAATATAGAATAAGATTAAAATTAATATATGTTACATGCTCTTCATTACCCTTTATATTTCCTTCTACCATAGTTAAGTCAAATTTTAGGGATATGAGGCTAGATATATAGCTTTCAACATTACCAAAATTTAAAATTTTGAGATTAGAGAGCTCCTTCCCTATTTTAGTAACTTTTCTAGCACTATTTTCCATAGAGATTATTGAATATTTTCCATACCTAAATAGGATTATTTTTCTCTCTTATGTGAAAAATGAAGAACACAAATTTATACTGAGAGCGGGAGGGGGGGTCAATTTCTCTTTTATTTCCAAAGAAATAACTTCAAATAATATCAATGCAATAATCAAACAAATTTGCTTTCCAAACTTGATCAATAATGGCATAAAGTTCTCCACCTTTGCTTTTCTCTAAAAGAAATTCAGACATATTCTACCCGGAATTCTTTTATCTTCATAAACATATAGAGAATGATATGTATTAATGTAGTAAGCTTAAAATATCTAATATGTTCTTCACATTCATTAAGTCTGTCGATTCCACATATCTCACATTTATTATATTTTAAAGGTATCTCAAGTCTAGCATTGGATAACTTACTTGTGTGTTGACTTGGAGATGCTTATACCTTGCTCTTCTTCCACTATCATGTGCACATTTCCTTCTTATTTTAATTGTCTAAATTATCCTTCCTTGTAAATTGAATGCTTGGGTGAATATGTGTACTTAATCCTCTTTGACACCTTGACTTGTTTCAAATTTGTGCCCTCCAAATCTACCTTAGTAATGATGATATTCCTCTTGCATGTGCTTTTCAAATCTGGACAATAATTCTCTTTTTCCCTTCTTGATTTAAATATCAAATCAACCACTTTAAACCCTTATTACTTCTTTCAAAAACATACACAATAAAGCTTAAAAATAACTCCTTATATCTCCCTTTTAAAACTTACAATATAAAGTTTTATTCTAACAACATCTCCCTTTATTAAATTACAAAAATCAAATCACAACATTACACCTTATATCTCCCCTTTTATAATTTTCAAAAATCAAATCACAACATTACACCTTATATCTCTCCTTTTATAATTTGTAAAAATCAAATCATAATATTACACCTTATATCTCCCCTTTTATCATTTGCAAAAATAAAATCATAATACTATGTCTTATATCTCCCCTTTTATCAAATTTAATAAAATAAAATTTATAAATACCTTGCACAACCACGGATGGGATTCGATCCCCTAACCTCTAGAAGCGTAGCGCCCTAACACGGGATCATGACCAATTGAGCTACCAGCAGTTGAAACAAAAAGGGCATATAAAATATTTATCTCCTTATTTTGTTGTTCCAACTTTTTCAACCAAACAACATCGAAGAGATTTGACCCTCTAACCTCCTACATCGCAGCACTCCATGCATGCTAGGTAACCGACTGGGCTACCCCAATGGATGAAACCAAATGGGCACGATGTAATATTTAACTTTATCCTTCGCTACCACCAAATTTTTGGTCCTCTTCTCCTTTGCCTT
Source organism: Wollemia nobilis (assembly GCA_028583015.1). Lineage (NCBI taxonomy): Eukaryota > Viridiplantae > Streptophyta > Pinopsida > Araucariales > Araucariaceae > Wollemia > Wollemia nobilis. The sequence continues at coordinate 13,884,518 of JAQPPZ010001125.1, forward strand.
CTACGCATTGCTCACACTCACCACAATTTTTTTAATCGATTAGCATTGCACCTTGCAAAGTGAATTAATACCTCAAAATTTATATGCTTTTTGTCATTCCACTCAAGGAGGTCAGCCCACCATTTAAACATTTGAAATTTAATTTTAACTTTTGCATGGTGTGCTCAAGGAGGTCAACCTAATATTTAAAATTTTATTTATTTAAACTATATTTAAATCCTTTGATTTAAATATAAACCTCCCACTTTAATATTTAAATAATTCATTTAAATATTAAATCATATAAAATCACCTTTGAAGATATCTGCCTTCACAACTCAACATTTCATCCTTGAAGATATTTTTGCCTTTGACATCAACATTTCATCCTTGCATCAACATTTCATCCTTGAAGATATTTCTGCCTTTGACATCAATGACAACTCAATATTTCTAACAATATGCAAATGGATCAACTAATATAAAAAATAGACCAAGTGCTTATATTTCATCACTAAAGATAAAGAGTTGATGGAGATAAATAAAACCTAAAGAGAAACGCAACAAGAACAATGGCTAAAATTGATAATTCAGAATGTAGAGGTAAGGAACATATTTAACATCACAATTCAAGTTCAACAAAGAAAATTTTGGAAAGAAGGTACTATATATATATATATATATATATATATATATATATATATATATATATATATAAAGAGACTTGAACGTTTAATAAAATAAAGTAAATTTAAAACTCTATGGAATAGTAATCAAGAAAGGTGTAAGGAACATTAGGGTAAAAAACACATGGGCATGAAAACCCTGCATAGAAGAAATAACAAAATAGAGAATATCATGTGCAATAGCTAATGATAAATTATAGATATAACCCAAGCAACAATGTTGTGTAATACAGCCTTTCGCATGATTTATCAAGGTACATGTTCACAAATAGGTTGAAAAAATATATAATATACATGCCAAGTAAGTTAATACAATAAATAAAAAAAAGATGTTAAGAGAGAACCGGTGCACTGCAGTCATTTTCTAATGTAGTTTTGTCTACTTAAGTACATGGATAAATCAATGGGATGTCAAAATATAGTAATTTTACACTTAAGTGTTTTGCATTCAGGACATTTGGTAAGCTCTCAAGAATACCATTGGGATGGAGGAGGACGAAGAGTTCCCACATGCACTAAAATGAGGGCTATTTGTGTAGAAATGAAATACAACACACTTGAATATAATTCTATTACCACTTATATGAACAAAAATACAAAATGGGAATAACTTACTAAAAAAATGGATACTCTGCACATTGCATCTACCCTGGACATGAACTATCTACAATACAACATACTTCGACGAATAATCTAACAAAACATAATTATGACCAACAATACAGTTTGATCGATGACAATAGGCACTCCTACATCTCTCATATAGATGTGTACTTATAGATGTAATGGAATGAGTATATAGTGGGTAATTACCTAGCCACATTTGAACTACCTATTTACATAAAACATTAAAAATAATCCATTATATTAGATTGTGCTAAAAACAAATTGCCATATGCATATTATTACAAACATTTAGTGCAAACACATTTGTACATATACATTCATATGATCAAACATGTATTTATCTAAATGTGTCAAATTATAATTGTTACAATTGACACAATGTTCAGGTTGTTGAATCCTTAGAGCTTGTTAGCTCAAAATTTGACCCACAAGTTTTAGGTATTATAGTTCTTGGCCTTGGCCATACCTTTCTTAGTAAGGATTTAATGCCTTGTCTGACCAGTTCCATGAAGTATTTGTACATAATCCTATGAATTAACATGAAATATATTTACCTTGAAAATGCCTAGGTAGCTTAGTCAACTCTTCATGAAGGAAGAAAACAAATTGCTTGTAGCCTACCTTTGTGTTTTAGGTCTGCATAATTTATCATATTTCAATACAACTCATAACACCAACACGATGCACACTTCATTGTGTTATAATATCATACTCCATCAAATTATAGTACCATAACAAGGCATTTATACATATGCATGGCTAGATGATTAGAAAGTTTGAACATCAACATATTGGAAAGACAAAAAAAACTATAAAAGTAAAAAAGAATATAAAATGACACTTATAACTATTCAAATTATGGATGGCATAAAAACACAATATTACAAATTATGATGTTGAATGGTGACTAATATCATAAAAAATATTGTATTCAAGGTTACAGCAGACAAATCCAAGGCAAGCCCTAGTAAAAAATGTCAACAAATATACTTTTTTAAATTTTAATCTCTTGCACTATGTTCCCAGAATTGAGAAATGAGAAACAAGAAACAAAATAGAAAGTGGTTTAGAGGGAGAAATGGGAGACACTAGGGTTTCAATACATGGGTTCACAAAAGTTAAACCTTAAGGTTTAAATTTCATATCATAAAATCACTAGGGTTTTTAATATTTGTTTCTTGGTAGGATTAAGGTAATCTAGGGTTTAAACTTTACAAACTAAAAAAATCCAAATCCTAAAAGAAAATGAGTTCACAAAATTTACAACAAATACTAGAAATAATGCAAAATTCACTAACCTCATCTCTTCCAATATTTTTTTAAAAACTAAAAAGTATTGAACTCCAAATTCAGAATGGATAGCTCAATGAACAACTTAGAAATGAGGATAGATAGCTTATTGCAGACTACCACAATGTGTTGGCTAAAGAGGAGACTTTTTGGAGTTAAAAATCAAGGGCTTTCTATCTCAAAGAGGGGTAATCAAATGCAAAATTATTTCATGCAACTACCCTAAGGCATCAAAGTTTGAATAAAATTAAAGAATTAACCAAAAGTGATGGATCCGTCATCAGGGATATTTTTGAGATTTGAAATGAAGCGTCATATTTCTTTTAAGGCCTTTTGGGAGCCAACCCCCAAAATTATACCAAGGTTGGTAAACAATTGCTCCATCATATACACATTCTGGTCACTTCAGATATGAATTTGGCTCTTATCAAACCCCTCACCCCTAATGAAATTAAAGAGGTTGTTTTCTCAATGCACCATAATAAATCCCTAGGTCCTGTTGGATTTTCCCCTAGTTATATCATAATTTTTGGGATATCATTAGGCTTGATATTTGCAATTCCATCATTGAACTTCAGTAAACTAAATCCTTACCCAGAAGTATCAACTCCACCTTCATTCCCTTAGTTCCCAAAGGGCCTATGTGTAAATCTATGTCATATTTTAGACCCATTAGTCTTTGCAATATCCGGTACAAAACTCTTACTAAAGCCATGGCTACAAGACTCAAAGAGATCCTACTGTAGATCATAGACCCTTGTTAAGGTAGCTCTGTCAAAGGAAGAAATATTACTGATGGTGTTATCACATTGCATGAAGTCGTTCATTTTTTCGGCCATAACAAAAAAACTACCATGTTTTTCAAAATTGATATGAATAAGGCTTTTGACAGAGTTAACAGATATTTTTGGATTTCTATCCTTCTCAAATTTGGGTTTCATAGAGAGTGGGTTGATCTTGTTCATAACTGCATCTCTAATCCCTAGTTTTTAGTCCTGGTCAATGGATCTACAACAGGGTTTTTCCCTAGTAATAGGGGCCTTAGACATGGAGATCCTCTATCCCCCATCCCTTTTATCATTCTTGTTGAATCCTTGGGTAGAGTGCTCAAAAATTCCTACTCCAATGGCATAATTTCAAGCATTAAGGCTGCATCTAATTTAAGAGCCTTATCTCACCAACAATTTATTGATGATACCATCATTGCTAATCATCCTTCTATGTGGGAAGAAAAATCCATTAAGAGTATTATTGATACCTATGAGGAGGCGATAGGGTAGAAAATAAATTATATTAAAAGCAAAATATTCTTCATTAACACTCCCCAATATAGACAAGTTAATATTGCACGCATATTTCAATGTGTTATATCTAAGTTTCCTACCCAATATTTGGGCCCCCCTCTTTTCACTAGTGCTCTTAAGGAATCCCTGTGGAGTAACATTGAGAGTATTAACAAAAAACTTGGAGGTTGGAAAGGGACCCTCCTATCTCAAGCATCTAAAGCCACCCTGACAATGGCTTGTCTCCAAAGTTTTCCTATTTATTTCATGTCCGTATTCAAAGTTCTTGTTGCTTTCTACCTGAAAATTGAGTAAATTCAAAAAATATATTTATGGGCAGGTACCGAGGATAGAAAATAATTTCATCTGGTCAGCTGGGAAAATGTGTGCTCCCCCAAAATTTAGGGAGGATTCATGCTCCGAAGAGTTTGTAATATGAACACAACCTTGTTAGCCAAGAAAGCATGGATGGTTTTCACCAATAGAAACCTTGAATGGGTCATAATTGTAAACAAAAAACATCTTCAAAATAATTGTTTAATAGATGATGATATACCTAGAGAGGGATCCACTTTATAGAAATAAATTATCCAAACAATATCTCTAATTCATAAGGGTATAAGGTGGCAATTAGGCACATGAATTAAAATTAATTTTTGGACTGAGAGGTGGATCTCTAATCAACCGTTTTTAGAGAACAATGAAATTTTGTTTTATAGCCTTTCCTAGACACTTTAATTGGTATAAAGGTTGAATATTTCATTTAAATTTCATCTCATTCTAAGCATTGGAAAAAAATTCATATTCCAAATTATAATGGCCAAATATCTGATGCTTCGGTTGTTCTTAAAACCATCATAAATGCAACAGTAATTCCCACTGGTAAATCCCCTGACTCCCATTTTTGGAAAGAGACTAATTCTGGGTTATTCATGGTGAAATTTTTCTCATGGTCTAAATATTGATTATAAAGTGGTTCAAATACCTTATGATCGAGTGTGGATTAAATATCTCATTTTTAAAGTTGCTCATTTCATTTGGTTGGTCATCCAAAATAAGATTCTAACGATTGATAATCTTATGAAAAAGGACATGATTGTCCTTAATAGATGTTATTTGTGTATGAATGTCTGGGAACCTGTCAATCACCTCTTTCTGAAGTGTTCTTTCTCCAAGACAACTTTGGATCACCTTATGTCCACTTTTCATATCTCATGGGTTCCTCCTAATTTGTTGAGTCACCTTTTCATCCAATGACCATCTCCTTTTAAAAACCTCAGATTATATTCTTTATGGAAAGTGACCCTTCATCATATCTTATGGCAAGTGTGGCTTGAAAGAAACAATAGGGCTTTTTATTCCTCCTCTAAGGATCCCATATCCGTTACTAATAAAGCTATTACCTTTGCTGTAGAAAATTCCTAGTTCTTTCCTTGTCCTAAATCTCCTGATTCTAGATTGGAGTCTATTTTTTTCTCTTCCTTAAAATTTCCCTACAACTCCAGTTCTAGTTTTCTAGCCCTCCATCCTAGATTGGGTGCCCATTGGATTCCTACCCCAAGTGAGTGGCTGAAACTTAACTTTGATGGTGCCTCCAAATAAAATATAGGGGATGGAGGTGTAGGTGGTCTTGTCAGAGATGACAGTGGTCAAGTTATTATAGCTTATGTTGAGTATCTGGGATGTCAAACTAATCATTTTTCTAAAGGTCGTGCACTATGGAGAGGGCTAGATCTTCTCAAGTATTATAAAGGCAACTTTTTTATTAAGGGAGATTCTTTAAATATTATAAATGCTCTAAAAAACAACAGGGTGTCCTCTTGGAATATTATAACCATTTTTCAGGAAGCTAAGAAGCTATCCCAAAATTTCATTGATATCTCTATCAATCATGTGTACCACGAAGCTAATAGGCTTCTACATATTCTTGTTAATTGGGGAGTTATCCATAAATTATTGTCCATTTGGAAAGAAATCTTTCCCCAAGAAGTTTTAAATGCTACTAATAATGATTTGGTTTGAAAGATGTGGTCACAAGTTTTGGCAGGTCAGCTTCTCTAATGATGACTCTAGCTTTTTCAGCATGATTTATTTCTTTGGTTCCAATTCTTATGGTGGAAGTTTTTTGATTAGTGTGAATTTCAATCTTGCTATCAGTACTAGTGGTTGGTTATCTTGTTTCCTTTATGTTAAGTATGCTATGTCCCAAGGTAGGCCTCGTTAGTGGGTTTATCTCATGGTGATATTCTCCAAGAATGTCAAGTACCTTAGTAGGTCTATGCAGTGTAATTGGATGTTTTCAAATAAGTTCAATATGCATCAAGTCTCGAGATCCTCTTATTTACATCTTACAAATTTTTAGAATCATTTTTTCAGTTAATCGGTACTCCCAATATTATCATAGTCCTATCCTTTGTGTAGTATGTCTTGTGCCATGTTTGTATTTTACAATGTTTATTCCCTATGGATAATTACTAAGTGGTCCACAAATCATTCAAACTCAGCTTTTGGAAAGGTCATTTATTGTGCCAAAATTTTCTATATTTACAACCCTGGTCTGTGTCAATCCATTTTTGTTTGGTTTTATACACTATTATGTGTTCTAGGTAGTAAGAAGCATAATGTCTGGTTTATGGGTCTTTCTTTTTCCCCAATCTTACCAACATGTCCCTTATTGATCCATCTAGCCTTCAACTTGATCCCCTATCTCATAAATTTCTAGAAGCTCATGGTCTCATTACTTTTCTTAGAAAGTTCAAATGGGTTGAGCAAGATATCACTAAAGCCTTTGTCAATTCATGGAATAATGGTTATGTTATTGTGCGTAACCTCCATTTTAGAGTTACTATTAAGCTAATGTTCAAGGTGATAGAACTTTCGGTGAAAGGGCGAGTGATGCAAAGGGATCATCATAATTGGGAACCTAAGCTCGAGGGATTTCAATTATTATTTCTAAGTTCTTTATTGCCCCTGGGTGGGCCTTTTTGAATTCTATGTTTCTTCCTATTCAGGTATATATTATAGTTTTTTCTTATCTTTTGTGAGCATCCCTTGTGTGGGATTTTTTTATAGCTCCTTTACAAGGTTTACAGGTAGTTACTTCTCTTAAGAAACCCCTGTGTGGGTATTTCTCAGGCTATATTTTTGTGTTTATGATGTCAGGTGTCCACTCAGAATTCTCTACTTCTATTTTGTCCTTTTCATTCAGGTTGTAGCTTACCAATGTGCAGGTCTGTTTCATCTTATGCTATTGTTTTAGCTACCAATTTATGTACTTGGATTTGGGGCCCATTTAAACCCTACACTTAAGCAATTTTACCTACCAAAAAAATATATTTAATTTGTCTTCATACCCCATTATGTGCATTTGGATTCTCTTATTTAGCCCTCATACCTCACCATTTTATTCAATGAAGTGAATAACTAGGGGTAAAGTAGTAGGTGTCACAGGAAATTTCACAACAAATCCCAACCAACAACACAAAAGTCTACAACAGGATAAAGTACAATAGGCAAAATACTTCGATAGTCTCAGTGTCCCCTAGTAGAATTGCATCCCATAATGGCGAATAAATTTATAGAGCCTTGTTCCTATGTATATTGTGTTGCTTTGAATAGAACCCACCTGAAACCAAATAAGAGAAAAATGCATGACTACTAAACCTATGAGCATATAGCTGAAAGAGAAAATACAATTACACAATGATAATATTTTTTAAATAACTAAAGGTTGTAGTTGTATAGTTTCACGCAGTCAATTACCCATTGACCCTCACATATACTTGATATATATGGTTTAGGGGAGGAAGTGAAAATAGTGGTGGGGATTTTTCTAAACAAGTCAACAATGCATGGGGAGGCAACCCAGAGCTTGCAGGTAGCCCTGAGCTTGTAGGTAACCCTGAGCTTGTAGGTAGTGACTACCTAGTCTATATTGGGTCTCAATGTCTCATTGTTGAGGGTCCACACATATATGGAGGATATTTGGGTGGGCCTTGACAACTCAAAAATGACCCCTTGCCTCAAGAGTGGAGGGAGGGAGAAAATCTACTGTTTTTTCACCTACATGAACCAGGATAGGTGAGGGATGAGGGAGGGAGAAAAGCTACTAGTTGTTCACCTGCATGAACTAGGATGGGTGAGGGATGAGACATGTTTAGGGTTAATAGCTGGAATATTTTAGAAAGGATAGGGAAGGGTCTAATAGCTACGATTGGTGATAAGAATATATCATTTTTTATTTTTATTTTTAATTCTTTAAAGGTGGTAGTTTATAAACACCATATTTTAATTCAGTTATTTTAAGATGGTAATTTATAACTGTCTTCTTTTAATTATTTTATTTTTAATTCTTGGAAGATGATGGCTAATAACCACCATAATTTAATTCTTCTAATTTTTAATTCTTTCATAAGAGGGTAGTTATAAACCACCCTCTTATCCCTAATACGATGGTTATACCACCCTCTTATCCCTAAGATGATGATTATAAATTGCCCTTTTAGATCACCCTAAGATGGCAGTTTATAAACTACCTTCTTATGGGAACCCGAAGATGATGGTTTTTAACCATTATCTTAGTCCTAAGAGGGTGATTTATAACTTCCCTCTTAGGGTGACCCTAAGATATAGATTACCCTAATAGGGAGGTTTATAATCACCCTCTTAGGATCTATTAGGATAGTTTTTTACCTCCACAAAAACCACCTTAATTCAACCACTGTTAAAGCCCTTTTTTTTGTAGTGGTACCTTTTATGTAATAGTTTATTCCAAAGGGTTGGTCTCACAACTTTGACCTAAAGGCATCATTTATTTGGGTATAAATACCCCTTCATACCATATTTTATAACTATCAGTTGCAATGTAATTTCAAATTTATTTTATTGAGATTATTGGTGTTTATAGACATCCCATTATACTATGCACTTTTTCACTCTATGTATTCCTTTTTTTAAGCAATACTGGACAATATATTATTACATTTATTTCTAGAAACTACTATAAAATATGATAAGATACCATAGTGGATGTGAATTTTTATTACTTGACTGCTTTTTTCAATATGTGTTTCTTCTTCTAGCTTCTCTCAAGGGCATTTTGTTGAATCTAGAAAAGATAGTTTTTGAAATGTTGAACAATGTAATATGAAGAAAGGATTTTTGATAAAACCCTAGGTGGACTTGCATCACGAAAATATCACTGGAATTAGTAGATTTTCTTTAGGATAAATATTCACTGATAGGTTCCCTTTTCCCTCTCGTTGACACTCATTTTTTTTTTTCAAATAATCTAACCAAATGGACTCTCTAGTCTTAGGATTAGATTTTTAAAGGATTTTAAAAAACCTCAAATGTCTTTTATAGATTTTTCCAATAAAAATTTCCTATTATTTTTTGGACTTTTTTGTCTAATAGCAACACAAATGAGAGGGTAGACATCTTAGCTACTATGAATTAAGAAAAAGAAAATATGGATTTTTATAGATAGAACCTTGGTGCAAAAGAAGTCATAGGTAGGATTATATGCTTAGAAAAAAACTTTAATCCATTTAACATAGTTGTAAAAATGGTTTGATAATTTTTGTTCTACATAGGCGTGATATGTTGACATTTAAGCCTTACTATCTCAAAATATCATAGGTCCCAATATAAATAAGCCATAATATTATAGGTCAGAATATCAATAATCAAGAGTAGAGTTATATATATGAGCAATCAAATATATGTATCTAGGGCAATATAATATTAAAATAATATTCACTTATAATATCAAATATGAATGTAAATGGTCAAAATCATTCATGTACATGCATGAAGAATACTTACAATATAAATTGCTCAAAATTTGTATACAATATTTATTATCAATGCTTGCTATGTGGTGATCACTACAAATCATTTTTCCTTACATTGTATGGATCTTTATCTCCATAATATAGACATAGTAATGTGACTCTTCAATACTTTTCTATTGTGCTCGTCACATATATGGTAGATGCAATATTTCCTATTATTGACCTTTGCCTTCTCATCTTGTCATGTGTGTACTAGACTCTTCACTCTCTTATTACATGCATACTTTAACTCTATGATACCTGCACACTTCTACATGACTCTTACTCTTCTACATGCACTCCTAATACAATACACTTGTGCACACTTACATACATAACACTTGTGCATATCCTACATATTACACTCTTACATGACACTTGTGCATATCCTACACATTACACTCTTACATGACACTTACATAAAAGGGAAATATAAATCACTCATCTAAACTATAGATACAAATCCTAATCTATTACATCTTTACATTTGTACCATAAAGGTGTCATGGGGATGCATTTGCATGTACCAAATAATGTAATATTCTCCAACATGAGAGGATGGTCTAATTGGTTATCTTCGAAAAAATAGTTATGTAGGAAAAAATATAATAGATATAGATAAACCATCAATATTTCTATATTCTTTGCAAACTTTTAGGAGGTCCCAATGTAGCACTTTCATCCATTTCACTTTGAAGTACTCCAAATTTTTTTTTGAAACAAAAAACTATTTCCCTCTTTTCCAAATTTTAAACTTTAAAAAGTGAATATCCCTAGAATATTCTAGGGAATATTTCATGAAGTGGGTGTTTAGCATAGAAATTTGGATGTGCATTTGCATTTATCAACATGACATAGGCCTAATTGTAGCACAACACAAGGGCATTTGGCGATAACAATTTGTTTAAGTTTATTTAATAGTTTTTCTTTCCCAATATTGGAACTTGGAGGGTTGGTTATCATAGGCCCTTTAAGTCACTAGGACATGACAAGTCCTATGTTTGAATCCATCCCATGCCATTCCATTTTACTTGATGATGACATTAGAAATATCAACATATAACCTTATGATAATATGGTGATTGATGTGGCACCCTATGATGATGTAGAATCCCTTTTATATAGGTATGTTGACATGGTGGTGCTTTATGGACTCCACATTGTAGTCCATATGATTGATCTAGTACTCTATATAACTTACTTGGTAGTCATTGCATGAATATTTGACTTAGAGAATATAACATGGATCTCAAGGTAACACATGGTAGTTTGTATAGGTGATGTGGTATTATATATGGTAAGTAATGGAGGCACTAAATAAATTGATGATGTGGAATACATTTGAAGGTGACATGTGCTAGATGATATAGAGACTAATAAAGATGCTAACATAGTGCATTTGGATTAGGTTGATATGGAAAGTTGTACAATGGTCGATGTGGCAAGTCATATTCCACTTAATGCAGAAAAATACAAGCTTGGACAACCACATTCTTTGAACTCATCAAACTTGAAAATTAGATCACACAGTTAGTAGTAGACTTGGTAGTGTATAAATTTCAAAGCAAATAAGAAAACAATAAGTGGAATAGCATGGTTCATATATTAGGCAAAAAATTAGATCATGATAAGTGGTATCATGTGATTTGTTAGTATGTTGAATAGTGAGTGCATGCTTGTAACCCATTTTTCCACTCATACAGTGACACACGATGGTCTCTCATACATTAAAGGTACTATATATTACAAAAAATCATATTTTTGAAGGTATTTTTTATGATTTTAGGGCCCATAACTTTTTCATATGGAAGTTTTTTTATTCCTTTTCTCAAATCACATAACTTTTCAAGCTCTATAAATTGGTAGTATCTTCTGGTTACAACTGCATGTAAATTTTCTAATTTTAGAATAGTTTTGGATAATCATATGCCCTTGTTGAGTGGTCTTAACTATGCTACTTGGAAGATCAAGGTTAAAGCTCTATTCTAAAGTAAGGTTTACTCAAATACGTGAATGAAAAGCCTTGGGATACTAATACTAAAGAGGTAAAGAAAATCTACAAGCACAAAAAAGATGAGTCTCATGATTTCATTGCTCTTCATGTTGACAATGTGTATGACACTTACAACACCATAGATTCTAAAGTACTCTACTTGATAAATTTCAAGGGTTGTGTGATTGAATTGATTCCATGCAAATTATTAGATTAGAGTTTGATCTGGAAATCTTACCCATGGACTCATTTGATACTATTTATGAGTATATCAATTGGTTCAATTAACTATGAGAGGATTACCCAAGAAAAGAATATAATGACAACAAGTGTTCAAAAAGTAAAGGAATACTAAATTGATAAGTATTATTCTAAATAATGTTTATGGAACATATGATATAGTTACCATTGTATTTGAGATGTTTTGTGTGTACTTTTCATATTCTCTTACATCATCTATTAATGATCTATTCAAGTAAATTTTGCACCATTGGGCTAGGATAAATAGTACAAGGGAAAAAATATTTTTAATTGGGCTCACCAAAAAGAAGCCCAAGAATCCTACTTGTGATTTTTGTACAAAGAAAGGGTACAAGGCATTATTTTGAAGGTGTCGATGGTATTACCTTCTATGCATATTGAGGATAATTTTGATAGAGAAACATAATAGAATCATGTAGTATTTCATTCTACATATTGCACATCCACTTCTTTAGATGAGTGGGTAGCAGATTCAAGGTCAAATAGGCACATGACAAAGCATAACCATATTCTTGAGGGCTACAACAAAATACATGTAGGACAACATGTTGTTATTGGAAATGATTTTTATTGTATGTTGTAGGAAGTGGAGACATTATAATTTGATATTCATCATTCCATGAGATAATTTATGTTCCTAATGTTGGCCCTAAACTTTTACTTATTTGTCACACTATTCATACAAATAAGGAGGAATTTTTTTGGCTTAATAGATGGGTAATTAAGTATACAAAAAATTGGTTCAAAACTATTGCTTCTAGTTATTTTTATAATACTAACCATGTGTATATGTTGGGATAAATACCTACCTCTTTTGCCCCTATTTTTAGAAAGAAAACTTTACTACTATGGTTGCACATGTTAATAATGAGATTCAAAAGTTGCATCATAATATTGGGACTTAGAGCTATGGTTCTTTAGTGTACATGAATATATATCAAATAGCTATTGGGATTCCATGCATATCTTCTTTAAATGGTTCATGTGAGGGGTGTAGTTTAGGAAATCATCATATAGGTACCTTTCAAAAATGTGTTGCAAGATTAACATTCCTTGGAGATCATACATAGTGCTATTTATGGATCTATGGGTACACCATCTCTCTTAGGTAATAGGTACTTCTTTTAATTTATTGATATTTTCTCTTCATATACATGGTTGTACATTATTTGCACCAAGGATGAGATTTTTATAGGTTAAAAACTTCAAGGTCCTTATTGAAAATTAGTTACATAGAAGAATTAAGTTTATAAGGATAGATCTAGGTGGTAATATGTTAACTATACTATCCAATATTTTTTGACTTGTTATGGGATTGCATGTTGGATTTTTAAGTCTATCTATCATAAAATATAGCAGAATATTTCACTAGATCAAATTTAAAATAGACACAATATTAAAGACGAATTATAAAAATATTATGAAATTAACCTCAAATAACAAGATAGTAGTAAATAATCACAATAAACAATATCACTTTCTTCTTTATTGAAAATTAGAGAAGATATAGATTATGGAGCTTTGTCTCCATGATATAGCTTTACAAGATGATTTTTCACATTCTTGATTGTTCCCTTCCATATGACCTTTGAATTCTTAACTTACCACTTGTATAGAAGACTCTTAGCCTTCTTTCATGACACATGTACATATCCTACTCATCCTAATTTATCAAATAATGTAATATCATCTAACATCCCCCCATATTACATTATTTGATATTTCGTGATATACATAGTATATTATGAAATATTTAAAATTTGTTTCAACCAAGTGCTTTTGTAAAAATATCTATAATTTGATCTTTAGTAGAAACATGCTTTAATTGAATATGATGATTTTGAACATGATCCCTTAAAAAATGGCATTGATCCTCAATATGTTTTGTTATTTAATGAATAATTAGAATTTTTATCAGATCAAGTACTTGAATATCACAATTCATCTATATAGGAGTTTTTTGATGCTCATATCTTATAGAATATATTATAACCACAGTGCCTCACAAACTGTATCTATTACTGCATGATATTTTGCTTAGGTAGATGAAAGTGCCACTGCATATTTTTTTACTATACCATGAAATAGATCCAAATCCAAGACAGAACAAATATCTTGATGTATATTTTTTGTCATCAATAGATCCTGCATAATCAGAATCTAAATAACCCTACATATAGAATTTGTTATCATCCTTTTTATATGTTAGTCCATATTCTATAGTTTTGCTAACATATTGTAGTATTATTTTTGTAGCTTTCCAATGACTTTCCCTGGGTTATTGCATAAATCTCAATAGATAATTTACAACAAAAACTATATCTAGTTTGGTATTTGTTAGATATAGAAGACTTCTAATTAATTGATGATAAATCGTGGTTGATATCAGAGGTGTCTCATGATATTTGGATAATTACAACACTTGTTTCATATGAGTATATTTGGATTTACATATTTGTATCTTGTATTTGCAAGTAACATTTTTGCATATTTTGTCTATGTTATTGTGATATTGTTCTCATTTTGATGAATTTCTAAACCAAGACAATAATGAAGAAGTCCCAAATTTTTCATCTCAAAATCCTTCTCTAGGCCTTTTTTAACTTCATTTATCAGAAATTTTGAGCATCATGTAATAACTATATAATCAACATACACCACACGTATTATTATGTCACATCCAATATTTTTTGTATAGATATATAGATCACAAAATTATTTTGTAATAAATGATTATTAATATATATACCATGCTTTTAGTGCTTGCTTCATACGATATACATATTTGTTTAATTTGCAAACTTTATGTTCTTGTCCATTAATCATAAATCCTTCTGGTTGTCACATATATACTTCTTCCTCAATATCACCATTAAGAAATAAACTTTTTACATCCATATAATGTAGTTTCCATTCATAATGTGCTACCAAATCACAAATTAATCGAATAGTAATCATTCTTGTTGTTGGTACAAAATTTTCTTCATAATAATTTCCTTTTGTTTGATTATATCCTTTCGTCACTACTCAAGATTTGTATTTGTCAAGTGAACCATAAGCTTTATATTTGATCTTGTAGATCCATTTAAATCCAAATATTTTCTTTCTTGGAATTAAATCAACAAGATTCCATGTTTTATTTTTCATAAATATTTTATTTTGGATGATTTAAAGCATTTAGTGTCATATGTACGTTCTACTACAAAACTTATCAATTCCCTATTAATTCTTGTTAAACTATGAGTTTGGGATCTTGTAGTAGTAAGATCTGACATTTTCTCTAGTTTTGAATTATTAAGTGTATTTTGAAGCCATATTGGTTCTTTTTTTTGGAGGATTGTAGTAGTCTTTGTGTTTTCATTCTTGTTCATCCTGTACATCTAACTCTTAATATTCGCTTGAAGAGTCTTCTTCTAAAAAACTTAGAATTGATTTCGAGTCAAATTTTATTCTTTAATAATATTTTTTATTCCTTCATCAAATATTGCATCTCTACTTATGTATATTTTCTTTGTTTTTGGATCAATTATTATGTAACCTATTGAATCACCATCATAACTGAGAAATATTTTGCACATACTTTTATCATCTAGTTTAGTTCTTCCTTGCTTGGGAATGTGCATATAGGATTTACAACCAAATATTATTAACTATTCTACTAAATATTTTCATCCTATCCATACTTATTCAAGAGTGACATTTTTCAATATTCTTGTAAGTGAACTATTTTGTAAATATGTAGTTGTTTTAACTGATTATGCCCAATATTGAAGGTCAAGATGTGTTTCTTTTAACATACTACAAACCATTTCTATAATTTATATATTTATTATTTCTACAATACCATTTTTTTGTGGAAAATATTATGTAGTAAGTTATCTTTTATACCATTGCTTTCTAGAAAGAGATTAATTTTTTTGATAAAAATTCTCCTTGTCTATCTGATTGAAGATTCTTGATTGTTTTACATGTTTCCTATTCTACCAACAATTTGAACTATTTAAAACAATTGAATACTTCAAACTTAAATTTCATAAAAAACACCCACATTTTTCTAGAGTAATCATCAACAAATAGTTGAAAATATCTATGTCCTCCAATACTAGTGACGTTCATTGGACCATATAGATCAATATATACTAATTCCAATGGTTCTTGAGTTCTATGTTGACTGAGTTCAAAAGGAATTCTATGTTGTTTTCCTACTAGAAATTCTAGACATATAGTAGATTTCCAAGAAATTTTAGGCAATCCTTTAACCATTTGATGTTTACTCATTTCATTTAATGAAGATGCACTTATATGTCCTAGTATTTTATGCCAAAGTTCTCTAGTTTATGAAATCCTCACTGATAGAGCCTTATTGGACAATGTATCTAGAGTAAATAAACTATCCTTATATGAACCTAAAGCTATAACTTTTCCTTGTTTGATAATAAGACATATTTTTTATCTTTAATAGTTTTGAATTCAACTATGAGATTATGATCCATAAGCTAAGATATTGAAAGAATATTAGTAGTCAATCTAGGTACATATAGTACATCTCTAATTATTCTTTTTCCATTTGATAGATTAATTAAGATAATTTTGACTCCATTAACCTGATAAGTCATATTATCTACTTTAACAACCATTTTTCATATTTCTTATGAATAACATTAAACCAATATTTATTTCCTATCATATGTCTACTTGCTCTAATGTCAATATACCAATAATCCATAGGAATTTCCTTATGTCTCCTAAATATGATTTTTTGCAAATTTTAATTTTCTAATTCTTTGGTGTAGAAAACCTTATAACTTCAAAATATTCAATTTGCAAACATTTCAACAATAAACTTCTTCTAATAATCTAATTCAAATAATATTTACATTAAAAACTTAATAATACTTATAACTCCAAATAATAAAATTACTTTCAAAATATTAATTCACTCTAACCTTATCACTCCACTCCAATAATTTTTTATCTTTTTGAAACAATTTAAGTATCCAAATTTAATCCTCATCACTTCCTATTAGTTTTTCAAAAATATTAAATACTCTTTATTTTCCTCCAATAATAAAATGTTGGAAATGTTATGTAATGTTAAGGAACATTTTTTGTCAATGCAAATCTTGTTACATGCATCCTAAACATTTCTCTCTAGTATTGGTGTTGGACACCTAATGTTGGATGCTTTCCAAATGTTTCTTTTCTTACATGAAAGACATGGGAAACATAATATTGTATGCTTCCCTTATTTGATGTTCATGATTATAGTTCTATGCTAGGATTTCTATTGGTTGCTCTCACATTCTACGTTATCCTTTGCTTGATATGCTTATTATGAGGAGTCAAATAACCTACACTTGGTAGAGACCAAGAAATTATTCTACTTATATTCACTTGATGGCATTCACGTAGTTTTGTTGTTGCTCTTCACCTAGAGAAACCCAAGTGGATCTTCTACTTGTCTTCATCTGGATAAATCCAAGCAATATAATCACTAATATTTGATTGGAGGATTCTAAAATGGAATTTTTCCTTGTCTTCTCTTGGATAATTCCAAGAAAATTTACTACTTATCTTTGCTTGAAGCAGCCCAAGTTGTGTTGTCTCTAGTCTTCACTTAGAGAATTTCAAGTGTTGTTGCTTTTGGTCTATGATTAGGCAATGCTAAGATGAGACCAATCTTCTAGATCTCTTGCATAGTGATTTATATGAGACTAAATATCCTTGATCTCATTCTCTATGTGTTGTGTCTCTCTATAGTTCTTAGCCAAATTCTCTTTCTCCTTGAACTTATTCTTGGTTAAGATCGATCATTTCTTTTTCTTTATTTTTCATGTGCAATCTTCCCAAAATACTGCACTAGAATGGCTATATTTGAATGTAACTATATCCTCTATGTTGGCCTTTTATTGGATGATTTTTCTCTTAGCTATTCTACCGAATGCTTATTCTTCTTCAATACTGAACATGCTATTTATCTATTCTTTATTTCTTATGCTTATATTATTGGTAGTTTTCAACTGAATGCTTATATATAGAGTAAGATTTATTTATTTCTTTATCCTTATTTAATACTAATATATCATTGATATATCAATATTCTTTTTATCTCTATTACTATGACTTCAATTTGCCACTTTATCTAAGTGGATGATGACTCCACTCTTTTCTTATTTTTGTACTTTGGTGCTATTATTCTTCTCTTTCCTTTTTCTTTGTTTTACTATTTAGAAGCTAACATTGTTCTCTATCTTTTATAGGAAGCTTCTCAAACTTTTATTCTGCAACTTTATCTCTTCTTTCTAAATTCTTCAATATCTTAGGTAATACCTAATAACTCAATATGATTCTCTTGCTTACTAGAGAATCCAACAATATTATCAAGGTGATTTTAAATATCCTTGAATGATGAATTATATTCTGAGTTGATTCTTCCTCAATCAATAAATATTATCCTTCTTTAGAGAATACTAATGTCAAGGTCACTCTATCCTGAAATGACCAACTTCCCTTCTAGGTTGGTATACCTTCAATTTAATTGAGTCATAGTCTTCATTGGTTTTACTTCAACCTAGTGGAAAGACTCTAAACTTCTATACTCAATAAGACCTTTAAAATATAGAGTATAACATCTCGTCTTGACCCAACCCCTTTTTGTTTGATGAAATAAGGTTTAATGTTTGGTTTTGTAAGCTTTGTGATTTATTTAATGCTTTTTGTAAAAATATATCTAGGAAAATATATTTGAAAAGCAAATCACTTATAGCTTAATTAATTTCATAATTAGCCTAATAAATTTAAGCTAAATTTTAGGAGAAGAAAAAGAAGGCCATATTCTAGAAAAATAAGAAAAAAAATGTCTTTTTCCATAAAGAGAAGAAAATAGAGACCTAAGAAAATAAAAATATGACCCAAGTTCTAGAAAGGAAAAAATTGAGGCCTAAAATGGTACTAGGGAGTCATGATCACTAAAGCCCTCATATGTAATAAGTTTATCTCTTTGGTAACCTTCCTTTTATCTCCCCTAGAAATACTTCTCTTTGCGCAAAGGTCATTTTAAAACTCAATAAATACCCCTTGAGATAATGAAAGGAACAACTTGGACGGAAGGAGACCGAAGAGGAAAAGAGGCTTTTGGAGCATTTCAAAGAGATGAAGTTCAATTTATTTAGAGGCTCAGGTAGGGTCTTTTCATATCTCTTGAATGTAAAATTGAAAGAATTATTTCATTTTAATGTAATGATGATATTTACTTCTATCTTGTCCTATTCATGCTATGTGGGTTATTTTTCTCCTAATAGAAATGTGTATTGGGTGCAATCCTCGAGTATATTAAGTGTTGATATTGGATTTATCCGAGTTAAACCATTGCTTAATTTAGATCACTCTTTATGAGTCATCTATGAAATGACCAGAAGTTGAAATTTGATCTAACAACAAGTAATAACACAATTCATTCATAAATATATGTTTTATTCTTGATAAATTTGATATAGGTTACAAATAGGATGAATTCCCCTTTTTCCTTTCATGAATACACTATAGGCCTGATGCCTTCTTCTGATGTCCCTCAATGTAGGTGGGCTTCTTTGTATGTGGGCCACTGTCAGGTTGTTGTTGGTTTGATGTTGCTTTCTATTGTAAATTTGAGTTATTTTATGTTGTCATTGATGTCACATGGATCACATTGAGTTTTGGTGGCCAAAGCATTTCATAAAAAAACATTTATGATATTTTGGAGAGCATGGATATATACAAGGTTTTTGTGAAAACCAAGGTAGGCAAAATAAAAGGTTTTATTTAAAACCATTGATGGAATATTTGAAATGGTTTTTTCTTAAAATCTAGGTTGGATTTTCGTTTCATGGAAAAAGGTGCCCCTGTGATGGAGATATTTAATTTTAAATATTTAGTTTAAATTTTAAATTATTTAAAATTTAAATTTAAAATTTAAAATTAAATATATTAATTATAGAGCTGACTAAAGAAATGAGGAAAGGCTATATTAATTTATAGCATCGACATCTAAATAAATAGGAAAGGCATATATATATAAAAAATATATATATATATATATATATATATATATATATATATATATATATATATATATATATATATATATATATATATATATGCCAACAAAAGCTTAGACTTTATGAACCCCAACGCTTATTTTTTGAATGCCTTCGATTGGGGAACGAATTGTGAAAAGAGAGAGAAGTGTGACTTTGGTCTATTGAAAAATTGTTCATGGAGTTTAATAAGATGCATAGGCATATTTGGCTTAGTGGTTCATGCGTTGTGTATTACGCAGGAGGTCCTACAATCAAGTCCCATTGTGGTTATTTGCTTTGTTGAAGCGCTCAAAGTGCTTTTAAGTTTTTCGAAGGGTGCAAAAGTTTATGATATAAGTTTTTGTCTATGTCCCTTTGGACACATGAGGGTGTGTGGCCCAATGGTAGATTGGTTGTGGTTAAAGTGTTGAGCAAGGAGACGTCACGAGATCGAATCACATCAGGGACAAAGGTAAGTTAATAATTTTTTTAATATATTTTATTTTTTCTAAAGTTGCCCTAGGAGGAATAAGGGTTGTGATGCATGTTTAGAAAAAGAGAGATTTTTGGTGTTTCTCCTTTTGAAAGTATATCATATTATATATCCTTGAAAATATTATTTTAAGGGCTATTTTATTAACTTTCTTAGAGGGAGAAATACGGTGTATGTAAAGAGATATTTCTATTTTTGTAAAAGGGTTTAAAAGTGAAGGTTGTTTTGTTCTTTTTCAAAGGTGATTAATTATTTCATGAGGGGTCATGTTGTATTTTATTTAGTAGGAGTGATAAGGTGGTATTTGGATATTATTGTTGTGATATTAACCATGATCTCTAACCCTTGTTAAAAGTTGAAAAAGAAGTTTGTTGAGTGTGGAAGATTTAGTGGACATCCAATAAGGCATCAAAAGGTATGAGCAATATTCTCCATTGAATTTGTTTATGGTGGTTGATTTCTAAAATATCATTGGAGAGAAAAGAATTGATTGTGGTTTCCTTTTCAAAAGTGGTTGGTTGAATGCTTCAAGGTTTTCTAGTTTGAGAGTTGTTTTTAAACCTTATTTTATAAGCATAGTTGTTGAATCCCATTGGTTATGCAAAGAACTTGAGTTATAAAAGAACATGAGTATCATTATTATGTGAATTTATGGTTACATATTATTGGAAACATTTGAGTTGGTTGATGCATGCTTGGACTAGGGTTTTGTAAGAAAGAGTTGTCCCTTGTGGTGATTGGTTGAGTTGAGTTGATTGAGCCTAGTCAAGTGGTTGTGTGAGGTGATTGTTCAAGTTCCATGAAATAAACTATTCTATAATTCTAATTTGAGTTGAGATTGAACTTTAATATTAGAACATATTGAGTCTCTAACAATTCTATTTATGCTTCTATAATATTTGAGTTGACTTAATATTGACTTGAGTTGAGTTCAGATTGATTTGAGTTGAGATCATTGTGGATCATTGTTGTCATCCATTGAAGAGTGTATTGCCATTCATTGTTGAGTTCATCATTGAGCCTTACCTTTGTAGATTTATGGATGATATTCGAATGCCACTTGAGCATGATTGGTTGAGCCTTTGAGAAGGATTTTGGGACAGATTTTTGGATAGATTTATGGCAGTTTTTATGGATGATTGATTGAGCCTTTGAGAATACTTTTGGGATAGATGTGTGGACAGATTTGGGACAACATTTGAGCAATTTATTAGTGAGCTTGTTGAGTAGATTTTGAGCAAGTTCTTAGTGATATTTTTTAGAATATTTTGAGAAAGTTCTTGGTGACCTTTTTGAGCATATTTTGGGCAAGTTCTTAATGATCTTGCTAGAGAAATTTTGGGCAAGTTCTTGGTGAGCTTGTTGAGCATATTTTGGGCAAGTTCTTAATGAGATTTCTAGAGAAATTTTGGGCAAGTTCTTGGTGAGCTTGCTGAAGCAGTTTTGGGAAAGTTTTGAGTGAGTTTGCTAGAGCATATTTTGGGTAAGTTCTTGGTGAGCTTGTTGAAGTAGTTTTGGGCATGTTCTTGGTGAGCTTTCTAGAGCATATTTGGGCAAGTTCTTGGTGAGCTTGCTGAAGAAGATCAATGGATTTCCTACCTGACCAGATCAGGATTACCTTGCTAAGTAGATTAGTGGATTTCCTACCTGAGAATATCATGATTGCCTAGCTGAGTAGATCAGTACATTGCCTACCTGAGCAAATCAGTGTATTGCCTAGCTTTGAGCATATCAAAGTAATCATTTGCATTGGGATAAGAATCCTTATTTCTATGTGAAATATTATGAGGAGATTATCTTGTGGAGTACCCCACATTGGGGGAACCACATTAAATCTTATGTCTCAATTGTATGTGGTGATTTGTGCACTTGTTTTACTATTGTTGTATATGTCATTAATGCACACTGGTATATTTGGTTATTATAATTAATGACACTAATTGATATTGGTTTGGAAAGAAAGTAAAAAGTGTGCACTATATTGTTCACCTCCATCTTCGTATAAGCTTATGTTCTTCAATTAGTATCAGAGCAGGTTCCTTCGAAAAGGATAACAGCTTGAGGTTAGATTATACAAGAACACAGATGGCTTCACTGAATGGATTATCTAAAAATAATGCTTCACTATTTAACGATAACAATTATACTTTTTGGAGCATGAGAATGAATAACTACTTGATATCACATAGATATGAGGTATGGCAGATGGTTTAAAAAGAGTATAAGGTTGAAGGTGATCCCAAGGTAGATAAGACTATTAGGAAATTGGTTGATATCAATGCAAAGGCAATGAATTGTATTTTGAGTGGGCTACATGAAATAAATTTTGCAAAGGTCATGGTATGTAATTTAGCTAATGAAATGTGGACCAAGTTACGAAATACTTATGAAGGAGATTCCAAGGTAAATTTGGCAAAACTACAAACTCATAGAAAAATATTTGAGGAATTGAAAATGGAAGATTCTGAAGATATTGCAAAGTTTTTACTTCAAGTTGATGAGATTACTAACACCATGAGAGGCCTAGGATTTGAGATGAAATAAATATAAGTGACGCAAAATGTTTTGATATCACTTCCCATGAAGTATGATGCAAAGGTTTCATCAATAGAATAAAAAATAAATATCAACAAGCTAAAAATGGAAGAACTACAAGGAACTCTCATAGCTTATGAGATGAGGGTGAGTAAGCATTAGGTTCAAATAAAAGAGATTTCATTCAAGTATTCAAAGAAAAATAAAGGGAAATTTCCATAGATAGATAGAGATTCAAATAATGATGAGGAATCTAACTTCATCAAAAGGAAAAAGGACTTAAGAAATTACAAGGATATGAAGAAAGTCAAATGCTACAAGTGTGGTGATTTTGGTCACTATGCACATAAGTGTCCACATGAAGAAAATAGTGATGATGAAAAACAGGGCCACATAAGAAAAGAATATGGAAAGTCTAAGCATGATAAAGATAACAAGTACAAGGAAAGCAAGTATGAGAAGAAGAAAAGTTTTTGTAATACAAAGAAAAATTTCTACATTGTAGAAGCAAGTGATAGCTCAGATCACAATGATAGATATAATTTAGATGATGAAAAGGAATAAAATCTATTCCTAGGAATAGAAGGTGAAATAGAATGGTGCTTTGTATGTGGTAAAAGATATCATAGATCAGGATATTGCAATGGTTTCAATGATAGTGAAGATGAGATGACACATCAAGGAAATAGGTATGGTCATAGATATCATGAAATTTTGTTTGCTATAGAAGATTATAATGATATTAGTGATAGTGAATATGAAGAAGGGTTTTTCAATGGAATAAAAGAATTAGAAGAATAACATTCACTTCAAATAGAAGAAATTAAGCAAGAGAACATTGTAAGAAAGATAGATGTCTCAGTTGATCTAAAGTAAGACTTCAATGATATCCATGAGCAACTACAAGAGGTTAAGGATAATCTAAAATACTTGAGAAGTTTGATCCATCACATGACTCAAAAGGTCAAGATATTTTTACTAAGATGGAAACATGTATATCAAAGACAATAAATATGGATGCTGATTTTTGCATTCCACCAAAAACACCCAGAACTCGGACCTGGCCTACCACCTTTGACATACTCAAGGAGCAAACAAACACACAAAACCAATTTAAAAATAAGTAAATAACAACAAAAATAATAAAATAAAATAAAAAACATGCTCCTTGAGTGTGTCAAAAACAAAAGCACAACCAAACATGCACAATAAGATAAAATAAACCACAACACAAACCACATAGAAAAACACAAGAACCACATAACAAAACACAAACAAGACAAAAAAAATAGAACACTACAAAGACAACCCAAAAAAATCAAGAAAAATAAACACAACCAAAACCTAAAAAATTAAAAAGTAAATAAAAATAAAAATAAAAAACAACCAACAACAGACAATAAACAAAAACAAAAAACATAGAAAACACTCACCCATAAAAACATGAAATAACATAAACAAAGAGAAACCCAAGAACAAGAACGAAAAAAACACAAGAACAATAACAAAAAACATAAAAAAAAAAACAAAACAACAAAAACACAAGAACAACAAAAAACAACACAAAGAACACAAAAAC
Organism: Wollemia nobilis; assembly: GCA_028583015.1. Taxonomy (NCBI): domain Eukaryota; kingdom Viridiplantae; phylum Streptophyta; class Pinopsida; order Araucariales; family Araucariaceae; genus Wollemia; species Wollemia nobilis. The sequence goes on from JAQPPZ010001125.1 coordinate 13,909,135, forward strand.
AAAACAAAATAAAAAAACCCACCCACCTTAAAAAACTAAACAAAAAAAACAAAAAAGAAATAAAAAATGAAAAAAACAAAGACCTATCTAGACCAGAACACTATTAAGGCAAGAATCAACAGAGGAAACAAAATAAATAATAGAATGAGCTAGGGAACTAAAAACACTAAATGAACCAAAGAGAAGCAAAAAAAAGAAGAAGAAACTAGGTACCTTCAGAACTGGAGCCATCCAAAGAAATGATAGAAAGAAGATCTTCCATAATTTGAGAAGCCCACCATATAGGAGGGTGGCCATAACAAGTAAGATCACCTTTGTCCAAAGCCCAATTAGCTAAAGCATCAACACTCTTGTTTTGATCTCTGACCACATGATTGTAATCAACTTTCAAAAATCCCATCTGGATTAACTGAATCTTCTCAATAATTCTTTTTATTCTCCAATCCACCTTATGATTCTTAGAAGGATTCTTCAAGAGATTAATCTTAAGTTGAGAGTCAGACTCAACTAACACCTTTTCCCATCCAACCTTAGTAGCCTCCTGAAGACCTCTGAGGATACCATACCCCTCAGCAAGGTTATTGGAAAGAATACCCAAATTCTCAACAAAAGTAAAAACTAGCCGTGTGAAAGTCTACCAATTCCTCCCACACTGGATTTTCTAGGGTTCCCTCTAGAGGCTCCATCAGTATTGAATTTTCCAAAATCCTTAGGAGGAGGTTGCCAATTTCTATTCCTATCCATCTTACTAATACTCACATTCCCTTTAAGTTGGTTTCCATTAGAAGGTTTAATCTTCAATATTTGCATCACTTGATCCCATATTTGGTGGGAGTTTTGGGGGTGATTAAGGAGATGATGGACTGATTCAACTAAGTTGGCTATGGTCTTTTGCCAAATATAGTGAATATCCTTCCTATCTTGATTAAAAATTTGGTTGTTCCTTTCATTCCAAATATTTCAAAGAAGAATGGTAGAACCCATCCAAACTAACTGCCTAATAAAATGATCAACACCCTCTTGATTAGGCCAATCCCTCCAAAGTTGTTCAAAAGTAAAAAAATTGGACCACTGTAAGCCAAGTAAAGTGGCCATTCTCCTCCATAGCTCAGAGGCTAAAGTACACTCAATAAAAATAAGGTTGATATTTTCTACATTCTCTTCTTATATTTCACATATAAAAGGGCTATGAAAACCACGCTTCATAAGTTGCTCACCAGTAAGCACCCTACGATGCAATAAAGGCCAATTAAAGAACCTCACCTTAGGCAAGAGATTTTGAGCCCACAATTGAGAAAATATGTCAGAAGAATGGTTGGGATTATTATGGCATAAGGTCAAATAACCTTGAGCAACTGAATACTCACCCTTAGTAGTGTTGTTCCATCCAAAATAATCTTTTTCATGGGACCAAGAGAGGGATCTCATATGAAGGATGCCTTGGATATCTTGTCTTTGCCTTTCTAGGATTTGAATAGGCCAGTCCTCAATAGGGATCCAATATCTACCAACCTTTGAATTACTAGTATGATATCGATAGTAATTAGGCACCTTTATCCAATTAGCTTGGTGAAGCTCCTCCATCCAAGGCCTCCAATCAAGAAACTGAGTTATCAAAGGCTTGTGACCATCCCAAGAATCTATCCAAAAATTTACATGTTGACCATTATGAATGATCCAAAAAAAATTTTTCTTTATCAAATCCTCACCAAGCTTAAGAACAACTAAAATGGGAGAACCTTTGGTAGGAAGTTGATAGCAAACAAGGTCTTCAGGACTTTTGTTCTCAGCATATTTAGCATGGAGATTATTGCCCCAAAGAGCATTGGGGTTATGCAACATCCTCCAATATAATTTAGAAGCTAAAGCTTTGTTGTTATTGATTGAAGACCGTAATCCTAAACCCCCTTCACTCTTAGGAAGACATAAAGTATCCCATTTCACCAAGGCCCATTTTATTTTCTCCTTAGTACCACTCCAAAGGAAAGGATGACTGATTTGATCCAATTATCGAAGAACAACCTTTGGGATATTCAAAACGAAAGAAACATAAATAGGAATAGCTTGAAGGACTGATTTTACCAAGGTGATTCTACCACCAGAAGAAATCCACTTGTTGGTCCACTTTCCAATTTTCTTCTTGACTTTGTCCAACAACCAATTCCAATATTTATTTTTCTGCCTTTGAATATTTATGGGAATACCTAAATAAGTGATTGGAAGAGAGGTCTTCTTATATCTTAGCTTATCCAAGACCATGGATTCCTATCTAGCAGAGCAGTGAAAGAAAATAACTTTAGATTTGTCTTCATTGATCAACTGCCCAATAGCCTTAGAAAAACAACTAATGGTTTGCTTAATATTAGAAGCTTCCTTAACTGTAGCTTTACCTAAAAGAGTAGAGTCATCCACAAATTGAAGATGAGAGTAGGTCTAGCTCCATGAGAATGGTAACTCCCTCAAGGGTTTTATTTTCCCTCTTTTTGGTTATAGTCCTACCCAAGAATTCAACAAGAATGATGAATAAATAAGGGGATAGTGGGTCACCTTGCCTAATACCTCTAGAAGATGGGAAATACTGAGAAGGCCTGTCATTGATAAGAACTAAGTAGGAAACTAAAGAGATACATCCCATAATCCAATCCATCCAATCCTTAGAGAAACCAAATTGCCTCAAAACTTTGATAAGGAAGTGTCAATCCACTCTGTCATAAGCTTTGGATAAGTCTAACCGAATGAACATGGAAGGAGAATTTTGCATATCCATGGAATGGATGGCTTCCTGATAAAGAACTATCTCATCTACTATTTGATGTCCTTCCACATAAACCCATTGCTCTAGGAAAATAATCTTATGCAAAAGAGGCTTCAACCTTTCTGCCATGATTTTAGTAATAATTTTGAGAAGAACATTACATAAAGCAATAGGTCTAAAAGCTTAGATATGATCAACCTCTTGAGATTTTGGAACAATAGTAATATAATTTTTATTTATAACCTTCAAAATTTCTTTGGTTTTCCTGGCTTCTTCCACCACCTCTAATAAATCAACATGAAGGATATCCCAAAACTCTTGGTAGAACTCAATAGGAAAACCATCAGGACCTGGGGTTTTCCCTTTTTACATTTTAAAAACTACTTGTTGAAGCTCATTAATAGTAATAGGAGCAGTCAAAATAGAGTTCTCCTTAGAAGTGATAAGAGAAGGGATTGCTTGAAGAACATTATATTGTGAATTTGAGTCAAGGGGAGTAGCAACAAAAATATTGGAAAAGTAATCAACAACAATAGAGTTCATGCCATCCCAAGTATAAACAACATCTCCAGAATCTTATTTTAAGGAAGAAATAAAGTTGTGATATCTTCAAGATAGAAGAGATTTGTGGAAGAAATTTGTGTTTCGATCTCCTTCTTTGAGCCATTGAATTCTATATTTTTTCTTCCATAAGATTTCTTCTCTTTTTTCCCATTCCTCTAACTGAGTTGTGAGTTTAATTTCATCTGCACTTCTCTTCTCTATGAGGCCATCTAAATGGATTTTCTTATTCAAATTTTCAATATGAGCAATAAATTCATATTTTTTTTATGAACATCCCCAAACTCTTTCCAGTTCCAAGTCTTGATTTTGGATTTAATGTATTGCAATATTTTGGCAAAATAGAACATCTTAGTCCCATGCCTAGGTTTACCTTCCTTCCACCATTGTTGCACATGAGGTCTGAAGGAAATGTCTCTAAGACACATTAATTGAAAATGAAAAGGAGAGAAACTCACATTGGTTTTCCACATTTCCACCATGACTAGCCAATGATCCAAACCAGCATTATTAAGAGTCTTCACTTTAGGAATGTGACCATGGATTAAGAAATTTTCAGAGAGAAAAAACCTATCCAATCTCTCCATTATACAAGCTAAGCCTTACCTTCTGTTAGACCAAGTCATAAGGCCATTATCTGGTTGGATATCCACAAGATGGAGGTTTGCAATATATTCACTCATGAGGTCAGTGCTTTTGTCCAAATTTTTATTTCCCCCTCTTTTCTCATCCAGAGAGATGATGGTATTGAAATATCCTCCGATCAAGATCCAAGATTTAGGAAAATGAGAGATAATATGAGTAATATCCTTCCACTATCTTCTTTTTTCCTCCAAAGAAGTTAGAGCATAAATAGTAATGCAGAGCATAATCTGGTTGGAATGTCTACTTTGAATAGCTATAGCCAAAAAACCCCAAATACCAACCATATGGTGAATAACTACCTCTTTTGGATCCCAAAGACAAGAAATGCTACCCGAAGTCCCTTGGGAACTGAGGGAAACCAGTTTTCCAACTGGCAAAATTTTACTGGCAATTAATTCCATATCCTCCATTGACATCTTTGTTTCTTGAAGGAAAACAAGATGTGGATGATTTACTTGAATCATTCTTCTGATTTCATTTTGTTTTGAAAGACTCCCTTTATGTCCTCTAATATTCCAAGTGACGATCTTCATTAATACCAAGACTAAAAAAGTTGGGAAGGGCATTAATCTTACCTTCCTCTACAAGATTTTCACCTTATTTTACCATATGATATTGATTGGTCTTGCGACCTACTTTTTGATTAGAATCCATCTTCAATTTTTTTTTCTTGTTTCTTGACTTATTCCAATTGAATCTGAGATGGCTTCTAACCTTGAAGAATGCTCATACACAACAAAAATTTTACTAGATGGTTCAACGGAGTCTATATTGGGACCTACATTATTTGAATTTTTGACATTTAAAATATTATTTTTCTTGTGTAAATTTTCTTCTTTTTTTTCTTTTGAAAACCTTTGATTTTTTGGTTTGTCTCTGAGTTCTTCCCTTCATATTTTGATTTTCTCATATTATTTTTGGATCTTGTTTTGAGATAGGTGAATCAAGTTCAAAAGGAAAAGAAATTATTAAAGAGGAAAACAAGGAAGAAACTAAGTAAGAGGATTTAGATACTACAAAGAAGGTTCAAGGATGCAATGCACAAGTTGAAAATGGTCATAAGGATAATGGTCAAAAAATGATCCATGGATCAAAGAAGTTTGCTTTTTCTAGAAGAAACTTCAAAGGAAGAAGGTATGGTTTTTAGGGACATTGCTTCTTATGCAACATGATTGGCCATAGAGCTTATTAGTGCAAAGAAAATTAGTAACATGGTTTTGGTTTTAGAGCTACACAAATCAGAAGTCATGGTCATAATGGTCATGAAAACATAACTTCACAATACAGGGTTCTGGAAAGGAATGAATATGGAAATTATTTCAAGAAAGAATTTAGGATATGGGCACCATCCAAAGGCTACAATATAAATTGTTTTAATTTCAATAACTTTGGACATATTGCAAACTGGTGTAGGACTCAATTCTAAACAAGTTCAAGGCAAGAAGGTCAAACTGGTTCAAGACAACAAGATCAAGTAATTTATCAAGAGAAGGATATCAAAAAAATATGGAAGGAAGTTGACAAAGGAAAAAAACAATTTAATATGCGATTAAAAGTACTCCCACCCTAAAATTAATCACCTCAATAGAGAAGGTGGTGAGGGGGCTAAGCTTAAAGAGTCATATCTTTTAGCCCCATAGGTGTCCCTTTTTCCATTGATGTCAAAGGGCGAGAGATTTGAGTAAGAGGGAAAGCATTGAGTTAGGGGAGCAGCCTCAAAAGAGAGCATTGAGTTAGGGGGAGCAACCTCCATAGAGAGTATTGAGTCAAGAGGAGTGTTAGAGTTACTATGTTGGTAATTATGATTATTACCTCATTTAGGTAATTTGTAATATTCACCTAAGTAGAGTTGATTTACCGCATGGTAAAAAGTAGCTTGTTACTTTTTACCACTAGTATTTACTTCTTACTATTAACCTTGATGTTATCTTGGTTAGTAGGTTAGTCATCGTAGTCAAATTGACTACTTAGTTGTTAGTAAGTTAGCATTATTTGCTAATTAGTTAGCTACCTTAGGGTGAAGCTACCTATTATTTGTTGTAGTTAGCTATGATTAAGGATATTATTTTTTATAATATCCTAAGGCTATTTATAGCCTTTGTAAAGTGTATTTAAGCACTAGTTGATTATTAATATATTTCTAATGCTTCCAAACCCATAATTGGTATCAGAGCAGGTTCTTCCCTGCCTGAAAGGATTGAGGGGGAATTGCCTCTATGGCAATTCTCCCCTCCCACCATGAGTGGTGCACCTCTCCTCTCTTCTTTCTCACTTGCCTAGGGAGTATGCTCTCCATCGAAAGATGGATCAGAAACCAAACAGCTTGGAGAAAGAAACATGGCTACCCATGAAGCTTTAATGATTGGAGTCATGCAGTCCTAATCAAATTCTTCATTTTTCCTCCATTAATGGATGATTATTTCAAGGAATATATATTTCTTAGGGTTTCAGTTCTTGCTTTCAGATCTTGTTAGTGAGCCATTATGAATGGGAAGTCTTGAAGAAAAAAAAAAAAGAGTTGTTGTCCAAATTTCTGAGAAATTAAAAAAAAATGAGAGAGGGTGAAGTCGTCGGGCCCTTCCGACCATTTATTTTACTAAATGGTATAAAATATATAGGGGTAAAACTTTTTTTTTTTTTATTTTTGCACTTTATAAAAATTTAGTCATTTCTTTATTTAATAATGTCAATTAATCTTTGTTTTAAAAAAAATCAATATAAATTTTATATTTTATTGATTTTTAATTTTACAAAGTTATTTTCTTATTAATTAAATTAATTGATTTTATTTTTGCAAAATAAATTAAAATAGAAAATTAAGGACCTATTTTTTTTGTAAAAGGAAAAGTATGCTTTTGTTTTCTTAAAGGAGGGATATAACACAAAATTTTTGCACTTCTTTTGCAAAATTAGGAGATCAAAATTCTTCTCAAAACCCTTGTTTATTTAGCATAAAATAAAGGATCAATCTTGAATTCTTTTTTGCAAAATTGTAAACACAAGGAGACACAAAAATTTGCAAACTTCCAAGTTGAAATTGTGCATTTGTTTTCTCCAAAGGGGGATATAAGACAAGAAATTGCACATTTTATTTTTTCAAAATCATTGAGCCGCTACTCACAAAATCGTGGCAATAATATATTGAAGACCTTGAATCCACATCAAAACTATGTCGTGTGTCGACTAGTTCTGGAAGCCTTTCAAACGTGGGTCGTGTGTCGACTTGTCTTGAAAGGAGTGCTACTTGTTAAATTTGCAAAGCAAAGGGAAGACATGCACTATTTATTCTTTTTTGCAGATTTGTAACACAAGGAAGGGGGGCACTTGAAAAACAAAACCATTTGCAAAATCAAAGGCAAAATTGTGCATTTTGTTTTCTCAAACATTTGGGATATAACACAAAATCATGCACATTCATATTTTTGCACATTGGAGGAACATCCACATTTTCACAACCTTGTTTATTTTGCAAAACAAGAGGGGGATAAAACCAAGATTGGTTATTCTTTTGCAAAATTATAACACAAAATTGTGAAAATTAAAGGGAAAGAAAATTTAAAATATGTTTTTCTTACATTGTAAAAAGGACAATCATGACATCAATTGGTGGTGGTTAAAAAACAAGCAAAACAGAAATGGCAAAGGCAATATTGTTAGTGAAGTGTCTATTTCTGATTCTAATTATGGTTTAGAAAAAAACACAGAGTGCTCTTGGCTAAGATAGTATTGTAGAGGGAAAATCAAATTTGTCACCATAAGCAAGCACCATTTCCTCTCTCTCTTTTTTAGGCTTCATAAATAGCATAAGTTTTTGTTTGAAGTACTAGGAATAAAGGGGTGATTGTACCTCTTTTAGGCTTCATAAATAGCAAACTCTCATTGTTTGAAGTACTTGTAACAAAAGGAGGGAATTTTCTGGTGTAAAAATTGCCTAGGAGGCAATCTTTGTAAAAACCTTCACAAAGCTTCTTAAGTTGCACATCTTTTGCAATTAAGGGGAGATATTCATTTTTTTTTCTTCACAATTTTTTTGTAAAAAGATAAGAAGACTTATAAGGGTGTATTTTCTGCAGCGACCGAAACCTTAGTCAAAATTCTTTTAGAAATCTAATTACAACGTGTTTTGCAATAAGGGGGGGAACTTATAAGGGTGCATTTTTGGTAGCGACCGACACCTTAGCCACCTTATATTTTTCACACTCATTTTGTAAGAATGAATCTCGTATGAAGTGATATACTCTACTACACCTAGCGATTGCAGTGGCTGGTTACCCATGCAATTCAGTTGGATGAAAATATTACAATAAGGACATTTGTTGATGTCAAGACAAAGTAAGGAATGACCCAATTTTTGCTTAGGAGCAGCTAGAGCATTGTGACAAAAGAAAGAATCAGCAGATCAACATCTTTCACTATATTGGGACAGTTATATACATTACCCAAATAATGTAATAAGGGGGGATGTTAGAGTTACTATGTTGGTAACTATGATTATTACCTCATTTAGGTAATTTGTAATATTCACCTAAGTAGAGTTGATTTACCACATGGTAAAAAGTAGCTTGTTACTTTTTACCACTAGTATTTACTTCTTACTATTAACCTTGATGTTATCTTGGTTAGTAGGTTAGTCATCGTAGTCAAATTGACTACTTAGTTATTGTATCGCTCCAAATTTTTCACACCCTTACCTTCAGGCTATAGGATCCGTGCCCGGAAGGGGGATGTGAAAAGGATGGCGTGGTACCTCGGACTGAGAGGCCTTGCGAAGGTCCCGCCTCTTGGGGGAGGTGTATTATGGTGATTTTTCGACGGATGGTGGGTTCACCAGGAAACGTTTGAATGGCAATTTCCATGCCTAGGTTGGGAATGTGTTTAATGTGTTCAATTTTAGCTTTAAACATTCGAGTCCTAGGTTTGGCCAAATGAATCTAAGTTGTTCTATTATGAAAATGCAGACTAAATGAAATACAGAAAATAGATTTTAAACAGAAAACAGAGAGGAAAATCTAAATTACAGAGCCATACCTGATCCGGATGTCTGATGGAGATTTTGATGTTTGAAGCAGACAGGATCATCTGGAATTTGACAGGATCGTCTCCGACTTGCAGGATCGTCTGAGATCTGACGAATTCATCAGACGAATTCGTCAGAGACCTGCAAACAGAGAAATAGACACGAAATACAAAAAATGCAGCAATGCTAATAGAGGATAAAGATGTAAAATGACAATAAGGATGTTAAAAAATAATCTTGAATAGGAATGCAAGCAAATTACAATGTTTTAATAGTTAATCATGATCTCATTATGCAATTAAACTACATGGGTGAACTCCAAGATGCAGAATAGCAGAAAATAATAAATAAACTAGCTAGTCATAGAATAAAATAGCAGATGAAAAGAGAAAAATGCAAACTCCAGGCACTGATTGCCCCCAATGCAGACTGCAGTCGAAATCGTCTCTGATTTGACAGGATCGCCTCCGATCTGAACAGGATCGTCTACGACGATGTAAGCTTGCTCCGGCTGAAAAATGACAAGGTTCCTGCAAGAAAATTGGATGCAACAAATGTGGATGGTAATGCAGATTATTCTAATGCGTGTGAAGGTCGATTTACAGGAAAATTCAGCCAGGGGTTGGGAAGGGGAGGTCCTAAGATTAAATAGGCTTAGGAGGGAGGTTAGGAGGTTGGAGATCATCCCAATTTGGGAGATCTCCAACGGGGAGGGTCTCTAACGACGTAGACACGCTTCTGCCCGGATTAGAGACGCCGTTGGAACAGAGACTAATTGTGAAAAATTAGTTTTGGGACAAGATCGTCTGGACGTCCTAGTCCAGACGAAATCATCCGATCTGAGGCGATATCGTCTGATCGGCGACGATATCGTCAAACGGTCAAAACAACCTCTAAAAATGGCATGGGAAACGAGGAAACGGATTAGGCGGCGGTTTGGGAGCGGTTTTGGGGGTTAAAATTTGAATTTGAATATTTACTAGAGTAATTGTAATTATTAAAGTTTTACTGCACCAATTTTAGGGTGCTACATTTTGCCCCCTCTTTAGCAAATTTTCTGAAGAAAATGCGTTAAATATGAGTTCTTCTCGATCTACGAGAAAGCAAAAATTATTCCCATTTTTAGGCGATGATTCTTGGTCGAATCGTACGACAACTTACTATGGTGCCCCCTCCGTGTTTTTACCCAAATCGAACGTTTGAGGTAAAAACGCGAAAAAGCAAAATTTTAAAATGTTTTTAATTGTTTTTTGAATAAAATTAAGAAAAATAGGGTAAAACCCTAATTCATTATTACTGTTCATTTTTACTGGTTTTCTGGTTTCTAGAGCTCTGGAGACAAGATGGTCGAGACAGCGCACAGATCAACAGAGGTCCGGCGTGGGCTACGGGTAAGGGTCTAAACTTAGTTTAGAGTGCTTTAATTTAGAATTTAATGCTTTTTAGACTAGATTTACTTGAATTTTGAGCATCGCGACCGTTTTTGGGCCATCGACGTCATCGAGACGAAATCGTCTCGATTTCGTCGAAATCGTCTCGATATCGTCGATTTCGTCCAAGGGCGAAATCGGCGATAGGGGGACGATTTCGTCAAAAAGGGGACGATTTTGGCTGGCGAAATCGGAGACGAATTTGCTCAAATTGGGGACGATATCGTCCAATTGTGGGCGATATCATCATTTATAAAATTGAACTTATTTTGACTTGCATTTTTTATTTATTAATGATTGTTATTAATGATTTTTATTGTTGATTTTGTTGTTTATGTTGCAGAGAGGATTACTAAAGAGCAGAGAATGGAAATATGGCGGGTTGAGGGATGACTTGGCCGCCCTGTCTCAGGCAGAGCGAGATCAGGCTGGCACGGGTCGGCTTGCGGCATGTGGCGAGAGATGCCACAAGTTTCTATAGACATGGGGCTATTGACGACCCTAGCGAGAGAGGTGGTATCCGGGTTCTTCCTATTTTTGGTTATCGACAGGGGAGATGACTCCCACACTGGAGGATGTATGGAGGATTTTGAGGATCCCCATACAAGGACGACTGATCACTCCCACGGCCAATCAGGGCCACGCGATGATGCGACTGTGTGGCGATCCGAGCTTCGCCCTGGAGAAGGGCGGAGTGAATATCGAGTCACTGTGCCAGATGCCTGGGGCATCTAGACTCACACGGGTTTTGGCTGGGGTAGTAGGTGGACTTCTGTTGTGCCACCAGAGTGGGTGTAGGATACCATGGGTACTGACAGATGTGGTCTACGACATGAGAGACCATGGATACAAATTTTCTTGGGGGAGCTTTGTGCTCTGCAGATTGTACAGGATCCTGCATGGGGTCGTGTACAAGGGCGGTCGATGTCTGGTTATGACATCGCTACTACAGGTTTGGTGCTGGGAGCACATCACGGTGCGAAGGCCGGTAGGGCTTCCACTGATAGGGATTGATGGGGAGAGGCCCCGAGTTTTCTACTGGTGGCTCCAGAGAGGGGCACAGCGACGGATAGATCTACCAGTGTCCCGAAGACTACTAGATGACCTCGTCTTCGACCAGATCACCTGGAGGCCTTGGAGAGATCATCCAGGGTGGGCCGAGGACGGACAGGAGCTGGCTCGCATCAGGCGAGTCTGCTGGCTGAGGATGGAGAGGGGAGAGGTGGAGCTCCATCGGTATGATCGAGTTTTGAGGCAGTTCGGTCTACAGCAGGGGATTCCATCTCTGAGAGACTACGAGTTTTCTTGGACTATCCGGGATAACACTATAGTTAGCGAGGCTCCAGATATGCAGCGATTCTGGAGTCAGGACGTGGATGATGCCCCCATTCAGCCAGTGGATGGGGATGACGCGAGGGTAGCCGACGGCTACGATGCACGGTACACAGGCATCCGCCCTCCTCGGATGACGAGGGCTCAGGGTTCGATTCACGTAGTTGTGCATCAAATGGGGAGGCGACGCCAGGCGGCCATTGAGGCGGCACAGGGTCACGACAGGAGAGAGCAAAGGAGGCCACAGGTGTAGCAGAGGCCACGATAGCGGGAGAGGAGGGAGGAGAGACCCCCTTCTCCATAGAGAGAGAGGCCACCATCGCCCGATAAGGGCAAGGGTGTTGACACTGGGGAGAGCAGCGAGACAGCGACTCTCTGAGCGGAGACAGTCCATCTCCAGGCACAGGTGCAGACATTGCAGGATGAGGTTGCACGCCATCGAGCTGAGGTTACACAGCTCAGAGATGAGATTGCACGCCTCAGAGCATGGGGTGGAGGAGCGAGCACTCAGGAGCTGGCATGGTCGATTGCTCAGACCGCATTCTACCAGGGCATCTACTTCTAGATGGTGCCAAAGGGTCAGAGGGTACAGCTGCTAGCCGACATTGCTGACCCGATCAGGATTGGGTCGTCGAGGACTTCATCTCGATCGAGGACTAGGACTCACAGTACCACACATACTGCGATGGGGCCACCTCGTCCACCTCAGGGCGGGGGAGGAGATGAGGCTGAGAGCTCGAGGGGTTCTCGAGACACTACACAGAGGATATATGATTGAGAGGATTGAGTATGCCAAGATATAGATTGTGGCATACCAATCCAGGTTTTTGATATGATGTACATATATTTGATATATATATAGATGAGATATTTTTGATCATATGACTTGTCTTATGCGTTTGTATAATGCTTTAATGTTTGAAGTGTGATTGATTTAATAATTCATGTAATTATGTCGTTGGAAATATTATGGTTTTTAATAGATGCTTTAAAATTTAAATGAAATAATCTGATAGAACAAATTGGTTGTTTGTGATGTGGTGATTTGAAAAAATAAAAGAGACTTTTAACAATAATTTCAAAGGACATTGTCGCTATTATAGACCATTTCATGGAGTCGCCGCTCACTCGGTCGTCAAGCTAATCCCAGTATAGAAATATTGTTAAAAAGTAAAAGAGTGCTTAAGAGACTGTCTTAAGACTTTTGTTGTGATGATGCAAATGATGATGATGATGGTTTGTTTTCAGATTTTCATAAAAATAGTATGCATGAAAATATTTTGAAATGATTTTTGCTAGGCATAAATTCCTAAGTGTGATAATTTTTTTTGGATAATTCCCTAGGAATTATACCATCATTGCAAAATTGAAGGTTGACATAATGACATGAAATAGTGATAATGTGCATTCTTTTGAAAGCATAATTGTGTAACATAATGATTTAAGTCATATGTTGTTGATGAATTGATTTGAAATAAATGGAAAATAAAATTAATACAATGGTTTGCGCTAGGCATAGAATATTTAGGTATAGACTTATACCATCATCGCGAAATCCAAAAAAGAGATAGTTTTATTGCATGGTTGATTTTTAATTTTTGAAAATAAACAGAAAATATGAAGATGAGGACTTGCGCTAGGCATAAAATTCCAATTTTGGTTTTGGAACTATACCATCGTCGCGAAAGTCGACAATATATAAATATGTGTTTTTATTGTATGGTTTTGAAAGAAATTTTGATTTTTGTTTTTGAAAATGTATGTAGTTGTCTTTATACTAAACAACTATTCTCAAATAAGAAAATGAAATTATTCTAGACAATTTGCAAAAATATTTCAAAGTATCTTGAAGACAAAAGTTAGATTTATAAGGAATCCCATGTGCATATGTGAGTTCATTTCCAATCTTGATTTATCATAATGATACACAAAATCTCTCAAATACAAATGTGTGTGCAATTGCATTGTTCGTTGACCAGTTTTGAGCAAGATAATATGATACAAGTGATTTGAATTAACCAAATAAGTGTTCATTAACCATGATTTAGATGCATATAACCATACCAGACTACTATGTAAGTCGGATTATCAAGAGCTAGCTAATCCATAAGCAGACATAGGTCTGTACAAAAGAAGGTCGCTAATGTGACGGACATATCGCCACGCTAGGAGTTACCCAAGGCCAAGCGGGTTGGGCACAAACCACCTGTTATGGGGCTTACCTCACAATTTTCGAATAATTGAGAATTCCAGGGATTCAAGCTCATCAACCCTTCTTTTCTTTTCAAAGGGTAGGGAAAGGGATTTTATTGCTTTTGCTTTTGCTTTCTTTTCTTTTCTTTTGTATTTTTGCTTTCTTTTGGAGATAATGCTTGGAACATTGTTGTAATGATATAAAATAACTTTTTTCTTTTTTCTCTTTTTCTTGAACTTTGCTTTTCTTCCTATGCTAGGGATACTTGCTCGGATTAGCTGTAGAGCAAGGGATTTTTATTCTGGGTAGGGGTGAGCTTGTCCTTTTGCCAATTCTCAAAGATTCTAGACCATGTGCATGATAGGATAGCGGGGGAAACTTTTCGCTCAAGAAACCACTTCTACTATGTAGCATAGCATGGATATTACAAATATAATCATTTTATTGTGAAAGGATGTGCTTGGTTTAAGTAAATAACAAGATCAATTCTCTGTGCTCAAACTTTATTTAATTGAATTTTGTGGACTTTTGATATAAGAGAGATTAGTAATCATGCCAGATAAAATCAAGATATTTATTTTTGTGTTTGTGAAAGTGAGGGATTCCAAATAAATGCTAATTTATCCAAAATAATTTGAAACTATAACTGCAACATTTGTAAGAAGAAATATATACAAATACTTTTTGAGAAGTTTGAGAATGTTGACTCTCTCTTTCTTCTTTATTTTGTTTTGGTTTCGAAAGAGTCAAGAATATTGTTGTTTTTATTTTTGTTATTTTTGTTTGTTTTTTTTGTTTTTTGAAAGATTTAACAAGTGCCATAAATAAATACAACAAATAGTTTTGAATATTTTGATGATTATGAATGTTTTTGGTATTTTTGAATTTATAAATTGAAAGAAATACAAGATAGTGATTTTGAAATATTTTAAACAAATATATACAAGGATGAAATGACCAAATTTATACATAGTAACGTTTAAGATGCATAATATTCATAGGTTCTTTAAGTTCTTTACCATCCAAGGTAGATAATTTGTATGCTCCCGATTCAAATTTAGCAGTGATAATGTATGGTCCAAGCCAGTTGGGCTCAAATTTACCTTTAAGGTCTTTAGTTGCATTAGTATTTTTTTTATTTTCTTTTAAAACAAGGTCGCCGATCTCAAAGGATCGATGACGAAATTTTTTAGCATATGATCTTTTAAGCTTGTTTTGGTAGGCACGGAGATGCTCCAAAGCATTGATGCGTTTTTCATCTAGGAGTTCCAGCTAACTGAGTCTGCCAGTTCGATATTCATCTCCTACTTCGGTATCTTGAAGTAGTAGAGCCAAAGAAGGAACTTCTAATTCAAAGGGAAAAACGGCTTCAGCACCATAAACCAAAACAAAAGGTGAAGTTCCAGTGGGGGTTCGAACACTAGTTCGATAGGCCCACAAGGTTGGATATAATTGAATGTGCCAATCACGGCCAGATTTATTGACCAATATTTTGAGAATTTTGATTAAGGTTTTGTTAGATGCTTCTGCTTGACCATTACCCTGAGGATAATAGGGAGTGGACCAACGATGTTGAATCTTATATTTTTGGCATAATTTTTTAACATCTTTATTTTTGAAACAAGTTCCATTATCAGAGATGAGATTTGCAGGAATTTCGAACCTACAAATGATTTGATTAAAAATAAATTTAGAGACTTGTGTGCCGGTGCGAGGAAGCTAAAGGCATAGCTTCAACCCACTTCGTGAAATACTCGATGGCGGTTATGATGAATTTGTGTCCATCAGATGACACAGGATTAATTTTGCCAATAATGTCTAAGCCCCATTTGGAAAAGGGCCAAGGAGATGAAATAGCCTGCGAGTTCTTGTGCGGGGGCATGGACAAGGTCGAGCATGTTTACGGCACTTGTCGCAATGGCGCACATAATCATGTGCATCATTCTCCATGGTAGGCCAAAAGTATCCTATCCTAAGGAGCTTTTTAGCAATGACACTACCACTGAAGTGTCCTCCACAAGATCCATCGTGGGCTTCACTCAAGGCTGATTTGGATTCTTCTAGATTCAAACATCTTAATAGGATACCTTCAAAAGATCTCCTATATAAAGTATTGCCAATTATTACAAATCGACTTGCTCGTCTACGTAATAACCGACGTTGGTTTCTATTAGAATTGGCGGGGAAAGTCCCATTTTGAAGAAAATCAAATATATCCGTATACCAAGGTTCAGGAGTAGTTTCATTAATTAGAAACACATCCAAAGGCTCTAAGCATGACTTATTTGAAGCGGGTTCCTGGAGTCGACGAATAATGATGGTGGCATATTCGTCATCTAACTCCAAGGGCAGAAGAGATGCAGCTGCGGCCATAGCATCAGCTGCACGGTTGCTAGTTCGCGGAATAGCTTCCAAAGTAACTGTATCAAACAAGGATAATAGTTGCAAAACATATGCTTTATATGGGCACAATTTATCATCTCTAGTCTGATAAACTTCATTAATTTGATTTATAACAAGTTGAGAATCACCAAAAACTAACAGATGTTTAATTTTTAGCGCCAAGGCAGCTCGTAATCCAAGGATTAGAGCTTCATATTCAAGCAATATTGTTGGTGCAAGCAAATGTTAATTTGAAGGACAGAGGAATAAGATGTTTTTGTGGGGATATTAAAATAATACCCGCACCAGCCCCACTCATGCATCGGGCTCCATCAAAGTATAAGGACCATTGTTCAATATGGTATGCCTCTAATTGAAGGCATTCATCAGGAAACTCAATGATGAGGGGATGGGTAGACTCTAAGGGTGCAGCAGCTAATTGATCTGCTATGATTTGACCCTTAACAGACTTCTATCCTATGAACATGAGGTCAAACTCGCTTAGAGCAAGAACCCACTTGGCTATGCGACCCGATAAATAAGGTCGACTCATGAGATACCTCAAGGGATCATATTTAGCAATGACATAAGTTTTCTGACTAAGCATATAATGGCATAATTTTTGCGTAGCAAACATGACTGCTAGACATAGTTTTTCTAACACTGTGTAGCGGGTTTCATAACTGATGAAGGTTCGGCTAATATAATAATTAGCACGTTCTCTCTTCTCATCATCAAGCTGAGCTAACATAGCTCCTAAGGCAGAATCTGAAGCTAAAATATATAGGAGAAATGGGCGATCAGGTCTAGGTGGAGAAAGCACAGGTGGGTTAAGGAGGTATTGCTTGAGAAGTTCAAAAGCTTCCTTACATTCGTCATCCCAATTAAAAGGGACATCCTTCTTAAGGAGCTTAAGAAAGGGACCGGTTTTGTCCGCCAACTTATCGATGAAGCGACGGATAGCTTGAAGCTTACCTTGTAAACTTCGTAATTCGGATATATTGGTAGGTGCGGGCATATCAGTGATAGCCGCAATCTTAAGAGGGTCAATTTTGATACCACGTAAAGAAACTATAACCCCTAATAGTTTACCGGACTTAACTCCGAATATGCATTTGGCTGGATTTAATCGAATAAGATATTCTCTTAACCGATTAAAAACTTTTCTCAAATCATCTAAATGGTTATCTTCATTAATAGAGCGAGCTATAATATCATCTACATAATCATGTAGGATATCATGCATCATATCATGAAAAATATAAGTCATAGCTCGTTGATAGGTTGCGCCTGCATTTTTTAAGCCGAATGGCATCACTTTCCAACAAAAGGTACCCCAAGGGGTAATAAAGGTTGTTTTAGCCTGATCTTCAAGAGCTATCCTGATCTGATTATAACCGGAGAATCCATCCATTAAGGACATCATCCCACTCTCGACAGTAAAATCAATGATTTGGTCCATGTTTGGAAGAGGAAAATCATCTTTAGGGCATGCAACGTTAATATCTCTAAAATCTGTGCAAACCCTAACTTTGGTAGCTTCTTTCTTGGTGACTGGAACTACATTTGAGATCCATTCAGCATAATCAATAGCTTGTATAAAGACAACATTCAGGAGTTTTTCTAACTCCCCTTTGACTAGCAAGGCCACTTTGGGATGCATTTTTCTAAGTTTTTGTTTAACAGGTTTAGCATCCGGATGGACTACTAGGTGATGCATGACTACGGAAGGGTCCAGGACCTGGCATATCTTCGTATGTCCAAGCGAAGACATCTTCATATTCTTTAAGGAATGCAATGTATTGCTCTTGTTTTTCTTGACTTAATTCTGATCCAATATTGATTATGTGAGGACTATCCTCAGTTCCAATATTAATTTTAATGACGTTTTCTACTTCCATGTGTAGATCTCTTTCAAAATTAGGTGGGGCGGGTGAAACGCCCAATTCTTGTAATTCTTTTAAGGTTAAGTTGGATAATTCATCTTGAGGATTAGTGGTCTCAAGTTGGGCTATAGTAGGTATAGAACCATCAAAATAAAAACCATTATGTAACATCTCTTCAATGGAGACATCATGGAAAATATCTCCTTCCAACTCCTCATCGGATTCGGCGATCATTTCAGGGTAAGCTATGGATAGCATGTTACATGTAAATGGCTGATTTTTTAGAGGCAAATCATCACGCCTATCCAAATAATCTTGATAACATATGAGTTGATCATCATCTTCAAAAGGAAAGGGTTGACCCTTACTAGGAAATAGGCCCACACCACA
Source organism: Wollemia nobilis (assembly GCA_028583015.1). Classification (NCBI taxonomy): domain Eukaryota; kingdom Viridiplantae; phylum Streptophyta; class Pinopsida; order Araucariales; family Araucariaceae; genus Wollemia; species Wollemia nobilis. The sequence goes on from JAQPPZ010001125.1 coordinate 13,927,727, forward strand.
GTGGGCAGGCCACGGTTCTACCTCGAAAGGTTCTTTCATGCCATTTTGGAAAGGTCCCAAGCCTTTCCCTTTATATCCCATTTTAAGCATTATAGGTTTAGCTTTAATATACTCATTAGTAAAATAACATCGAGCATATCCCTCATGATGAGTTTTGATATTCCGAGGTATTCTTCCCAGATCATATCCTTTATAAATGAAGGCACAACTCCCGACTTGGTAAATACTTCCCATAGGTTGTGGGAGGCCCAAAGTACGAGGAGATGGCGGCAAGTTATTTAAAAGAATTGAATCTTGCATGAAAGCATTTGTTTTTTCTGATATTAAAATTGTGGATAAATCTGGTAAAAGTTCATCAGAAAGAGCATAAGATGTAGAAGGATCATTCCCTATATCTTTAGATGTGGAAGGTATGATAGATGTTGATAATGTGGAAGTGTTAATAGATGGGTCTATAGGTTTTGAAATTATAGGGATGGAACATGAAGGATTGGTTGTAGATTGAAGGTCTTTTTGAGGTTCTAGAGTGGTTTGTTTAGAAGATTGTTGATCTATATATGAGGGTGAAATGAATGGAGGGGAAATAGGTGAAGTTATGGGTGTGTGTTTCACAGTTTTAGATGAAAAATAAGAATTAGGATGTGTGGATGACGAGAGCGGGGCAAAATTGAACTCCAACGAGTTCTGCCAAAGCACACATATCAAAGGGTCTAGGATCACCGTGGATAGTGACCAACTGATTTTTAAATTCGAATTTAACACATTGGTGTAAAGTTGATGGGACAGCCCGCATTGCATTGATCCAAGGACGACCCAAGAGTATATTGTACGATGCGGGGCAATGTACAATAAACACGGTTGTATCTAGAGTTCGAGGACCAACTTGCAATGGGATGGTAATAACTCCACACGTTTCTTGTGTTTCATCATTGAAAGCTTTGATAATCATGTCAGTTTTCTTCATTTCATCACTTCTAAAGCCAAATCGTTGGTAGAAGTCAAAAGTGCAAATATTTAGAGATGAACCATTATCAATCAGGACTCTTTTAACAGCTACATCTCCAATTAGAGCAGTAATATATAAGGGGTTATCCTTATGTAAACTGTGTTGTGGGATATCTTTATCCCGAAAGTCAATACAATCGACTTCTCTAGTGATGATAGTATTGGCCATGGCTTCAGGTTGAATATTTTGAGGTACCATCATTTGGCTTAATGTAAGCATTAATTCATCTCTATGGGTAGGAGAAGATCTTAATAAATCCAAGAGAGAAATTATGGCTGTAGTATTGGATAATTGCTCATTAATATTGTAAGGGGGTTTAAGTTGAACATTGGAAGCATGATTCCCTTTATTGGGATTTTTCAAAACAAATGGAGCTGATCCATCATTCTGGTTTGGTTCTTGTTGAGAATTTTGAGCCTGTTGTCGGGTAACGACTCCGATGGTACCTACAATGTTATATTGAGGACGTTGAATAGATCTTGGTCTAGCATTTATAGCTTGTTCATTAGAAAGGAATTGATCAGAAGAGGGTCGAGTAGTGACTCTTCTAGGAAATGGTTCTTTTGGAATCATAGCATCTGTAATAGGTTGAATAGGATCTGATTCATTTTTAGAACTATTCGATTGGTTTGAAGTGATTTCCATGTCACTTTCAGTATCTGATTCTATATCACTAGGATCTGGAGTTTGAGTATTATGTAGGGGCCTGGTTGTGACCATGGATAAAGTTGTGTCAAATTTTTGTAAATCATGATTAGGTAAATGTCCGCTAATAGTTCCTACATATCGGGTAGGAGGAGGAACATTATGATGTTCGATTTGATTGGCCACCTCTTTACCATGTCTTGGTAAAGGGTGTTGAAATATGTCTAATGATTGATTAGCATTTTGATTTTGATTTTGGGGAATGTTCTTTTGAGCATTATTAGGAGCATTTTGTTTAGGTTGGAAAGCTTGCACCTCCATTTCATTATTATCAATCAGATCTTGTATTTTATGTTTCAACCTTTTACAAGCGTTGGTAGAGTGTCCAGGCCCTCTATGGAACTCACAGTGTAAGTCAGCTCTGTATCCGGGTATAGTTGGATCAGGTTCCCGGATAGCTGGTAATTGGATTAAACCTCTTTCGAGTAATTGAGGTAAAATAGTTGATAATGGTTGATTCAATCTAGTAAATTCTCAAGGAGGTTTATCAGGAGGTTTCAATATAATATTTTTTGTTGTTTTCGTTGCATTGATATTAGCAACATTTTTGCTATCAATGACTCCGTCACCTACGACTTGTTTGTTTTTATATTGATTTCTGGATGTTTTCTCATCATCTTTCTTCCTAAGTTGGCCTCTCCTAATGAGGGCATCTTCTACTCTTTGAGCTAAATCTATAGCTTGATCGAAGGTAGTTAAAGTAGCAGTTGATAACTCATAAGATATTTGTTCTTGCAAATTATTGATAAAAATGTCCAACATTTCCCTATAAGGTAGCACAAAGTGCAGTTTTCCTATCAACTGCCTCCATCTAGCTAAGAAATCAGCAAAACATTCATCTTTATCTTGTTTTAAGTTGTATAAATATTTAATGGTGACATGCCTCTCGATGTAGGCACTAAATTGATGGACAAAATATTCAGTTGTTTCTTCAAAGTTTCTCAAAGAATGAGTGGGTAATTGATAGTACCACTCTAATGCCATTCCACCTAAACTTTTTGGGAACATTTTTAGTAATAGCAAGTCATCATGTGATATATCATGACATGCTATCCTAAACATGCGAAGATGCTCTATGGGATCTTCGGTTCCTTTATATATAGGCGGGATGGGCATGGGAAAATGCTTAGGGTACGGTTGTGCTACAACTATGGGATCCAAAGGTTGACTACATATCTCTCGATAATTGTACGAGGGACGGTAGGGATCTATCTGGTCCATACGCGAAGCTAACTGTTTCACCATGGCTTCCGGATTACTAGTTTGCCCACCATATTGGTTCGGTAGGGCATTGATATGGGATTTGTGAGCATATGATGGAGGGACATGGAGATTAGATGCTATATTGCTATTGTGTAAATTGTTGGTAGGAAAGGTGTTATGAAGGAATTTTGAAGTTGTATTATGTTGTATTCCAGATTGTTGAAAATTGGTGTTTGGCTTCATTTTAGGTTTTTGTTTACTTGAAGCATATTGATCAATAGTTTGGCGAAGTAAAGCAGTGAAGGAAGTTTTATTTTGTGTGGGAATGATTTTAGGCTCAATAACAGGTTCCTTAGGAGGTTGGGTAACCTGTTGTTTTGGCATGTTCTGAATCATAGTGACCATATCTCTATTGGATGGTCCAGCCTTATCACTTTCTTGATCAATAAAAGACAAGGGATTAGTGTGCACATCAAACATATGTTCCATGGCTGCTTGAGTGTCACTAATTTTCCCTTTATCAATACGAACTACCATATTAAGAGCGCCAATGTTATTATTGAAAAATTTCCAGAAATGATCTAAGTTATCAAAAGCAATAGTTCCATCTGGAGCTACTCTAGGGGATGAGGATCCATCCTCTTTAACATTTTCTTCTTGTTCATTGTCTTCACCTAGGTCATCTTCTGGTTGATCTAGAGTTTCTCCTTCCGGAATTGGATCCTCAGGAAGGACATTTGGGTCTCTAGTTTTATCTTCTAACCAATCTTCTTCTTCTCCTTCAGTTTGTTTACCATTCCTAAGTTTAGGCATTGTGCTCAATTTAGATTTCAGCAAAAAATATATATATATATATATATATATATATATATATATATATATATATGCAACAAGCTTAAGAGGTATATATTAATTATATACCTACTACAATATTTAAAATGAAATGTTTTGGTTTTTATTATGTTTTTTAGTTTTTCTTGTTTTTGTAATAATATTGTAAAGATATCAAACAACACAATAAATGCAAGAAATAATACTGAAAGTAATGATCTAGTTTTCTATAAATAATTTATAAATATCATTAATGGGCTCAAGTTCTTCAGGAGTCATGAAGTGTTCTTCTTCAAATTGGAAATTTTCTTTCAAGAATTTAATGAAAAGGGCTATAGTGATATTATCTGTCTTAGATTCTGGTTGATAAAAGTAAAGCTCGTGGCAATACTCTCGATATAACACAACTCTAGGAACTCTCTTCCATATTTCCCTATCCGTAAGAACGACCTCTTGGTCTTCTACACGACCTAGGAACTGGTGTATAGTGGCTGCGTTCTCGAGGTATTCCTCGAAGGTGAACAATTCTGAAGACACAAGAGCTCTCCTATAAGCTAACCATCTATGGCAGGCTCTCCGAAGTTCATGATAAAAGATGAGTTGATGAGGATCCAGGATTCTATCTAGGACAAGCCTCTTAATTTGTTTAAGTTTTGTTGACCTAGATGAAATGACACCTAGCCTTCTATCAAGTTCGTCCCACAAAAGTTGATTTCTATCTGTTTCAGGCACACTAAGCACAAAATTGATTTCTATGGCTGCTAATTGGTTTTCAACATTTATAGTAACTGCTAATACTTTTCTTAGGAGCTACCATCTAAACATGATATGCAACTTATTAATTTTAAATGATTTGAAATGCATCTATGTTTTTGGTTGTTTTATTTTTTTTTTTGTTTTGTTTTCAAAAGGTTTTAAATGCATTCACGTCGGGTTCACCAAAATGTATCGCTCCAAATTTTTCACACCCTTACCTTCAGGCTATAGGATCCGTGCCCGAAAGGGGGATGTGAAAAGGATGGCACGGTACCTCGGACTGAGAGGCCTTGCGAAGGTCCCGCCTCTTGGGGGAGGTGTATTATGGTGATTTTTTGATGGATGGTGGGTTCACCAGGAAACGTTTGAATGGCAGTTTCCATGCCTAGGTTGGGAATGTGTTTAATGTGTTCAATTTTAGCTTTAAACATTCGAGTCCTAGGTTTGGCCAAATGAATCTAAGTTGTTCTATTATGAAAATGCAGACTAAATGAAATACAGAAAATAGATTTTAAACAGAAAACAGAGAGGAAAATCTAAATTACAGAGCCATACCTGATCCGGATGTCTGATGGAGATTCTGATGTTTGAAGCAGACAGGATCGTCTGGAATTTGATAGGATCGTCTCCGACCTGCAGGATCATCTGAGATCTGACGAATTCGTCAGACGAATTTGTTAGAGACCTGCAAACAGAGAAATAGACACGAAATACAAAAAATGCAGCAATGCTAATAGAGGATAAAGATGTAAAATGACAATAAGGATGTTAAAAAATAATCCTAAATAGGAATGCAAGCAAATTACAATGTTTTAATAGTTAATCATGATCTTATTATGCAATTAAACTACATGGGTGAACTCCAAGATGCAGAATAGCAGAAAATAATAAATAAACTAGCTAGTTGCAGAATAAAACAGCAGATGAAAAGAGAAAAATGCAAACTCTGGGCACTGATTGCCCCTAATGAAGACTACAGTCGAAATCGTCTCTGATTTGACAGGATCGCCTCCGATCTGAACAGGATCGTCTGCGACGATGTAAGCTTGCTCCGGCTAAAAAATGACAAGGTTCCTGCAAGAAAATTGGATGCAACAAATGTGGATGGTAATGCAGATTATTCTAATGCGTGTGAAGGTCGATTTACAGGAAAATTCAGCCAGGGGTTGGGAAGGGGAGGTCCTAAGATTAAATAGGCTTAGGAGGGAGGTTAGGAGGTTGGAGATCATCCCAATTTGGGAGATCTCCAACGGGGAGGGTCTCTAACGGCACAGACACGCTTCTGCCTGGATTAGAGACACCGTTGGAATAGAGACTAATTGTGAAAAATTAGTTTTGGGACAAGATCGTCTGGACGTCCTAGTCCAGACGAAATCGTCCGATCTGAGGCGATATCGTCTGATCGGCGACGATATCGTCAAACGGTCAAAACAACCTCTAAAAATGGCATGAGAAATGAGGAAACGGATTAGGCGGCGGTTTGGGAGCGGTTTTGGGGGTTAAAATTTGAATTTGAATATTTACTAGAGTAATTGTAATTATTAAGGTTTTACTGCGCCAATTTTAGGGTGCTACAGTTATTTGTTAGTAAGTTAGCATTATTTGCTAATTAGTTAGCTACCTTTAGGGTGAAGCTACCTATTATTTGTTGTAGTTAGCTATGATTAAGGATATTATTTTTATAATATCCTAAGGCTATTTATAGCCTTTGTAAAGTGTATTTAAGCACTAGTTGATTATTAATATATTTCTAATGCTTCCAAACCCATTAGGGAGCAGCTTTGATTCTCAAAGATGGTTTTTACAGTGATTGTGGTTTTTTGCATTAGAGGTGTTGCCATCAATGACAAAGGGGGAGATTGTTGGCAATTTGAGTTATTTTATGTTTTCATTGATGTCACATGGATCATTTATGTCAGATGGATCACATTGAGTTTTGATGGTCAAAGCATTTCATAAATAAGCATTTATGATATTTTGGAGAGCATGGATATATACACGGTTTTTGTGAAAACCATGGCAGGGAAAATAAAATATTTTATTTAAAACCATGGATGGCAGATTTGAAATGGATTTTTCTTAAAACCTAGGTTGGCTTTTCGTTTCATCGAAAAAGGTACCCCGATGATGGAGATATTTAATTTTAAATATTTAGTTTAAATTTTAAATTATTTAAAATTAAAATTTAAATTTTAAAATTAAATATATTAATTATAGCGCTGACTAAAGAAAGGAGGAAAAGCCATATTAATTTATAGTACCGACGTCTAAAGAAAGAGGAAAAGCATATATATATATATATATATATATATATATATGCCAACAAAATCTTAGACTTTATGACCCCCAACGCTTATTTTTCGAATGCCTTTGATTGGGGAAGGAATTACGAAAAGAGAGGGAAGTGTGAATTTGGTCTATTGAATTTTTTTTTTGCGGAGTTTAATAAGATGCATAGGCATCTTTGGCCTAGAATTTTGTGCATTGTGTATTATGCAGGACGTCTTGTGATCGAGTCTCGTTGTGGTTATTTGCTTTGTTGAAGCGCTCGAAGCATTGTTAAGTTTTTCGAAGGGTGCAAAAGTTTATGATATAAGTTTTTGTTCGTGTCCCTTTGGACACGTGAGGACGTGTGGCCCAATGGCAGGTTGGTTGTGGTTAAAGTGCTGAGCAAGGAGACGTTACTAGATCGAATCCCGTCAGGGGTAAAGTTAAGCTAATAATTTTTTTAATATATTTTATTTTTTCTAAAGCTACCCTAGGAGGAATAAGGGTTGTGATGCATGTTTAGAAAAAGATAGATTTTTGGTGTTTCTCCTTTTGAAAGTATATCATATTATATATCGTTGGAAATCTTATTTCGAGGGCTAATTGATTAACTTTCTTAGAGGGATAAATAAGATGTATGTAAAGAGATATTTTTGTTTTTTGTAAAAGGGTTTCAAAAGTGAAGGTTGTTTTGTTATTTTTCAAAGGTTATTAATTCTTTCATGAGGGGACATATTGTATTTTATTGAGTATGAGTGATAAGGTGTTATTCGGATATTATTGTTGTGATATTAACCATGATCTCTACACCTTGTTAAAATTTGAAAAAAAAGTTTGTTGAGTGTGGAAGATTTAGTGGACATCCAATAAGGCTTCAAAAGGTATGAGCAATATTCTCCATTGACTTTGTTTATAGTGGTTGATTTCTGAAATATCATTGGAGAGAAAAGGATTGATTGTGGTTTCCTTTTCGAAAGTGGTTGGTTGAATGCTTCAAGGTTTTCTAGTTTGAGAGTTGTGTTTAAACCTTGTTTTATAATCATAGTTGTCGAAGCCCATTGGTTATGCAAAGAACTTGAGTTAGAAAAGAACATGAGTATCATTGTTATGTGAATTTGAGGTTAAGCATTTTTTGAAATGTTTGATTTGGTTGATACATGCTTGGACTAGGGTTTTGTGAGAAATATTTGTCCCTTGTGGTGATTGGTTGAGTTGAGTTGATTGAGCCTAGTCAAGTGATTGTGTGAGGTGATTGTTCAAGTCCCATGAAACAAACTATTCTATAATTCTAATTTGAGTTGAGATTGAGCTTTAATATTAGACTATATTGAGTCTCTAACAATTCTCTTTATGCTTCTATAAGATTTGAGTTGAGTTAATATTGACTTGAGTTGAGTTGAGATCATTGTGGATGATTGTTATCATCCATTAAAGAGTGTATTGTCATTCATTGTTGAGTTCATCATTGAGCCTTGCCTTTTTAGATTTGTGGATGATATTTTAATGCCACTTGAGCATGATTGGTTGAGCTTTTGAGAAGGCTTTTGGTAGAGATTTCTGGATAGATTTATGGCAGTTTTTGTGGATGATTGATTGAGACTTTGAGAAGACTTTTGGGACAAATTTATGGACATATTTGGGATAACATTTGAGCAAGTTCTTGGTGAGCTTGTTGAGCAGATTTTGAGCAAGTTCTTAGTGATCTTGTTGAGCATATTTTGAGCAAGTTCTTGGTGAGCTTGTTGAGCATATTTTGGGTAAGTTATTTATGAGCTTGCTAGAGCAATTTTGGTCAAGTTCTTGGTGAGCTTGCTGAAGCAGTTTTGGGCAAGTTCATAGTGAGCTTGCTAGAGAATATTTGGGTAAGTTCTTGGTGAGCTTGCTGAAGTAGTTTTGGTCAAGTTCTTGGTGAGCTTGCTAGAGAATATTTGGGCAAGTTGTTGGTGATCTTGCTAAAGCAGATCAGTGGATTGCCTACCTAAGCAGATCAAGATAGCCTTGCTGAGTAGATTAGTGGATTGCCTACCTGAGTAGATCAGGATTACCTAGCTGAGTAGACCAATGGATTGCCTACCTGAGCAGATCAGTGTATTGCCTAGATTTGAGCAGATCAAAGTAATCATTTGTATTGGGATAAGGATTCTTATTTCTATGTAAAATATGATAAGGAGAGTATCTTGTGGAGTACCCCACATTGGAGAAACAATGTTAAATATTGTGTCTCAATTATGTGTGGTGATTTTTGCACTTGTTTACTATTTTTATCTATATCATTAATGCACACTACTATATTTGGTTATTACAATTAAGGACACTAATTGATATTGGTTTGGAAAGAAAGTAAAAAGTGGGTGCTATATTGTTCATCCCCCTCTCAGTATAATCTTGTGTTCTTCACTTTCCCCGTTCAGATTTTTTGTATAACCCGTGATTAACCTACAAAATGGGGTTAGTATGATGGGGGACTTGCCTTAGTCAGGACCCATGTTTATAAATACAAAATGATTATAAAATCATAACAAAAAATGTGATACACTATGCAAAATGCAATAATATGGTAAAAGAGAGCTTACCACCCAAATATGGAGTGATTTGGGACTTATAGACCCAATTCGCCACTCAGGAGGTGAACTGAGGCCAGATTCATGGGGCAAGGGGTGATTTTTTTTGTGATGCTTCTTCTACAAAATCCTTTTAGTGGGTTGACTCCTAGGCATCTGGGGTGCCTCTACCATTGAAACTCGACTGTGTGCACCAAAAACTAACTATTCAATATTGGATTTCCATTTTAGTAGAGTTATTGTGCTTTTTTGAATTTGTGAATCAGACTTAATTATTGGTTTGGGAACCATTATTTATAGGTAAAATCAAGGTGCAGGGAGTGGGGTTTAATTTACTAAACCTAGGTTTGATTCTAACTAGGGTTAGGTTAAGAAATGCAAGGTGGCAACATTACATTCCTTATGAGAAATATCTCATCCTCACACATGTGTGAGGATGGATTAGGACTAATCCTTATTAGGAGGTGCTTAAGTCAATTTAGGACATGATTAAAGAAATATCCTAACAAACCCTAATTTCACACATGTGGGAGGATGTAATTAGTGTTAATCAAGATTAAAGGTTCTTTTAATCAAATTTACCCTAAAAATGTGACTTAAGTGAAGTCAACATTAAATTAGATTTTAGGTATTGACTTATTAATTTTTTTGGTCAACTAATACCCCATGGGGGCCTCAATTGAGTGCAAATTGGTTTTTGGATGATATCCCAATGCACGGGATGCAATTTTGAAGGCTTATGAGGTTTTAGGACCTAAAATTTGGTGAAGTAATAGACAAAAGTCTATACGATGCTATGACAATCTATGATGATCTACGCATGACTACACATGACTATGCATGACTATAGCAATCTACACATATCTAGGAGGATCTACAATAATATATACTAGTGTACGATAGCCTAGGGGTACCTAAGATGTCCTATGTAAACCTACAAATGTCCATATGGATATACAAGTACGTAGGTATAGCAGTGTGCAATTTTTGGGTGTCTACATTTGCTCCTTTATGTACTATACTATGTGGAACATAGTTTAATACAAAAATGTAAAGGGTTTGTGTAGAAGTAACATGGATAGAAGGAAAAGAATGGGATCCAATCAAAGGTATGTAGCTGCTCAAAGTGTGGCCATACAATATTGACTGGATAGGCAATAAGAGAAGGAAAAATAATGGGATCCAATCAAAGGTATGTAGCCGCTCGAAGCATGACCATACAACATTGATTGGATAGCCAAGAAGAGAAGGGAAAATAATGGGATCCAATCAATGGTATGCAGCCACTCGAAGCGTGACCATACAACATTGATTGGATAGCCAAGAAAAGAAGGGAAAAGAATGGGATCCAATCAAAGGTATGTAGCTACTCGAAGCGTGACCATACAACATTGACTGGATAGCCAAGAAGAGAAGGGAAAAGAATGGGATCCAATAAAAGGTATGTAGTCACTTGAAGTGTGACCATACAACATTGACTAGATAGCCAAGAAGAGAAGGGAAAAGAATGGGATCCAATCAAAGGTATGTAGTCGCTCGAAGCATGACCATACAACATTAACTGGATAGCCAAGAAGAGAATGGAAAATAATGGGATCCAATCAAAGGTATGTAGTTTCTTGAAGCGTGACCATAGAACATTGACTGGATAGCCAAGAAGAGAAGGGAAAAAATGGGAAAGATGAAAGAAATAAAAATAATACCGGTAAAAATGAAATGGATGATTGCGGATGCAATGAAGTGATTTTGTTGAGTCCGTATGATATTTACGATGCCATACTAGTTTCTTGAGGATGACAACTTTTGACTACTTTTCTTTTGTAACTAGATCAGCATGGTCCAAAAGTATGATTAGGACAAAAGCCTAAGTAAATATTTGTTGTTGATTGATTGATGAGAACATGGTGACAAGTGTTAAACCATTTGAACTAAGTTGACATTTAGCTTATTCAAACATGTCATTCATGATTTTCCATGAATGCCAAATATAAATACTCTAAATATTGAGCCAGGATCATGCCGAACATATCATCCGTTATGTACTCAATGTACAAGAATGCTAGATTGAATTCTCCATTATCACGCATAGCTCTCCTGATGTTACCCATGTCTAATTGTGATTGAGATTATTTCATATGATAATCTTCAACAAAAAAATTCGTAGACAAATGCGCTAACCATACTTTTGAATTTTTGATGTTGTGGTTGCATTCAAAGCTGACTTTAGATATGAATACCCCTCAAATGAGGAATCAAAAATGAGGTAAATGGAATGGCAATGAATGTGGGAGAAACTGATGCAACAAAGTTTTTGGGATCTGTAGGCATTGCTGGTTCTACCGCGTCTGGAGTGATCAACGGCCAAAGCACTATTAAGGGTTCGTTGTCAGGCCCACTCGGCGGGAATCTCGGTGAAGACCCTAACGACGTGGTTAAACCGACGGATGGTGATGGAAGCCGCTCTGAAACCGTTAGGGTTTCTTCCTCTTCTCCTTCCAAAGCACCTCCTTGGTCTTTATCCTTTGCTGACAAAGTTCGGTCTTTGTCCGGCGCTTTTTCTTTCCAAACTCCTTTGTCCTTCTCTGTAACGGGCACTGAAGTCTCTTTCCCGCGTGAAGACATGGAGCCACTGATTTTCCAAGAGTCTATCTCTCTCATTGGAAAATTTTTCGGAGCTCGGCCTGATATTGAAACAATCCGCGAGTGGGCTCTATCCAAATGGAAGCTTTCGGGCAGCATGGAGCTAGTGGCCTTTCCCAGAGGGTTTTTCATGATAAGGCTGAATAATGCCCTTGACACCCACCGCATCCTTACCGGAGGGCCATGGTTTTTTGGCCGTCGTAGCCTGTTTCTATGGAGATGGGGGGAAGACTTTGACCCCGATACTCAGTCTATCAATATCACACCGATTTGGGTCAAACTTCATGGGCTCCCCCCCAGTTCTTCTACAACGACGCACTCAAAGGCATCACTCAACCGATTGGAGATATGGTCGCCATCGACCCTGCTACCCGAGCCAGAACCAGAATGACCTATGCTCGAGTTTGTGTCATGGCAAATCTGGACTCGGCTTTGCCTACCTGTATTGGTATCAACTACGGGAGCTACAGGAGACGCCAAGGAGTTGAGTACGAAAACAAGCCCACTTTTTGCTTGGAGTGCAATTCACAGGGCCATCTGCTTTCTCAATGCCCTTCTCAAAAAAAAGAAATCCATAGTGATTCGGGCCGAAAGATGGCTACTCAGATCCAGACTTTCTAGAAAAAGGCTCCTGCCCGAGGACATGGCCGATCTGTGGGCCCATCCAAGACCTCTGCTTCAGATCCAGTCAAACCCAACAAGGTAAGCGCTCAGCCTCCTCGCTCTAATCATTTTTCCCCCTTAAATAACCTGCACATTGGAGAGGACATTTCAGATGACCTACCCATAGACCTAACCGTCACGTCCACACCCAATTTGATCCAGTCCCCTTTGTCCAAAGGAAAGTCTGCAATGACTGTTCCAAACTCACCCATCGATTTCGGTCCCTCACACCTTCCTCTTCCCTTCCCGCCCCTCCCCCCTTCCCAGAGCCCCCTTCCCCAACCCCCAGAGTCTGCTGCCCTGTGCCCGCCTCCCCGCTCTTCATCCCCCCAACGGCCCGCTCCTGGGGCTGACTCGCTATCCACCGGCATCCACCAAACCTCCAGCCCATCGAAATCACCCAATCCTGCACCCAAAGCAGACGTCAACAAAGACCAGAGGAGGGGACGACCGTCAAATGCAAAAAAACTTTTCAAAGCAGCTGAGATCGAAATGGCTGACGGCACAGTGCCTACCATCTTGGGCCCCATTTTCGACCACTCCAACACAACTCATCAAGACGAGGATGAAGTTAGACCCAAACTAACTCCGTCTCAAGGGAGAGGCAGAGGCCGCAAAGCAAACTCCAAATCGTCTCGATGAAGATCGTCTCCTGGAATGTCAGAGGCCTCAACGGGACTGCAAAACAGAGAACTGTTAAAACAGTAAGAAAAAATCTAAAACCAAATATTATGTTCCTTCAAGAATCCAAATTAGATGAGAATAGCAGCATTCAAGTCTGCAAGCTAATCTGGGAAAACAACAACTTTGCCTTTTGTCCCTCCACAGGGGCCTCCGGGGGTCTCCTCTGTTTATGGGACCCGACAACCATTGAAGGGAGAGTTCTTTCAGTCTCAGACAGAACCATCAACATCCTATTTACTAATAAAGTCACTCACCTCCAGTGGATCGCCACCAATGTATATGGACCAAACAGTCCTCTTAACAGAAGACTGTTGTGGGATAACATTTCTGCAATGCGTAATAACTTTGAAGACTTTCCATGGATGTTATGTGGCGATTTTAATTCTCCCCTCCATTTGTATGATAAACAAGGAGGCAATCCGATCACCAACAATTGCATAGAATATTTCAGTGACTTTGTCAACCACAACGAGCTAATGGACATGCCGCTCCAAGGATCCAACTACACATGGAGCAACAGACGATCGAGAATCCACCACATCCAAATCCGGCTAGATAGATTTCTCTTATCCAAAGAACTCATTCCTATTTTTGGCGATGCCAGGCTTCATAGCCACCCAAAAATTGGCTCCGACCATAATCCCTTAATTCTGGATTGTACACGACCCCAAAAAATCTTCAAAACCCCTTTCAGGTTTGAAAAGATGTGGCTCACTCATCCAGATATAGGCCGGTGTATTCGCCAATGGTGGCAGCAGGATTTCTGTCCAAACCCTCTCACAAATCTGTTCCTCAAACTGAAAGCGGTCAAACTCAAGCTGAAATGCTGGAACAGGGATGTCTTCGGCAACCTCTTTAGTGAGAAAAAGCATCTGATGGATGAGCTGAAAAGGGTGGAAAATCTGATTCAGGGAGGAGATCTGAGGGCCAAAACTTTCCTTGAAGAAAAGAGCCTCCTCTCAAATTTTCACAATGCCTTGGCTAAGGAAGAGACATATTGGAGGCAAAAATCCAGAAACCTCTGGCTCAAAGAAGGAGACACCAACACGAAGTTTTTCCATGCATCCACCATGCGTCACAGAGGCTCTAATAAAATCACTGAGCTGACCAAGGCAGATGGATCCATTGTCTCTGACATCCAAGCAATCAGACAAGAAGTTGTTTGCCACTTCCAGGAAATCTTAGGACCAAGCACTGGTTGCCATCCCCTCACCTCAAGTTCTCTGCTACAGAACATCCCAAAGATGGTGTCTAACAATGATAATGGAAAATTGCTTGAAAGCTTCACTGAAGATGAGATCAAAGAAGCTCTGTTCGCAATGGAACCTGATAAGGCCCCCGGACCCGATGGCTTCCCACCCTAGTTTTTTCAACACTTCTAGGAAATCGTGGGCCAAGATGTCGTTGCTGCAGTTAAATTCTTCCAGAGAGCCAAAAATATGCCGAGAGAGGCCAATTCCACTTTCATTGTTTTAATCCCCAAGTCCAACGATTGCGCTTCCCTTTCTGATTTCAGGTCGATCAGCCTCTGCAGTGTCATTTACAAACTTATCACCAAAGTTATGGCAAATAGGTTGAAAGCCATCCTTCCCTCCATCATCGACCAGTGCCAAGGGAGCTCGGTCAAAGGTAGACTCATCTCGGATGGAGTGATAACCATCCATGAACTGGCCCACTCGACATCTAAAAATAAAAAACCCAGCATGTTCCTCAAGCTTGACATGAACAAGGCTTTTGACCGTGTTTCCTGGAAATTCCTATTCGAAGTCCTGGAAAAGTTTGGGTTTCACAAAGAATGGATCAAGATGGTTCGCGAATGTATCTCGACTGCTTGGTTCTCTGTTCTAATCAATGGCTCACCTGCAGGTTTCTTCCAAAGTTTCAAAGGCATCCGTCAAGGGGACCCTCTGTCTCCCTTTCTCTTCATCATTTTGGTCGAAACCCTTGGAAGAACCCTTTCAGCTACCTGTAACAGGGGTCTTATTTTCGGGATCAAACCAGCCTCAACATCCAAAGCCATATCCCATCAACAGTTTGTTGATGATACTATTCTAACCTCTTATGCTTCCGTTCCCGAAGCAAAAATCATTAAGAACATTCTTGATTCTTATGAAGAGGCGGCTGGTCAGAAAGTCAACTACCGTAAAAGCAAGTTGTACTTTCTCAATACCCCCACTCATAGACAAAATAGGATTGCTGAGATCCTTGGGTGCAACATTGGGAGTCTTCCAACTACTTATCTTGGATTACCGCTTTTCCATGGCAGATCTATCTCGGCTATGTGGAACCCTATTTTAGATCGCCTCAACAAGAAACTAGCGGGGTGGAAAAGCTCAATGCTCAGCCAAGCAGCCAAAGCCACTCTGGTCCAAGCTTGCCTTCAAAGTATCCCCATTTTTTTCTTATCTATCTTCAAAGCTCCAACTACCATCTACCAAAAAATTGAACAAATTCAACGCAGATTCCTTTGGGCTGGAAATGAAAACAAGAATAAATTTTTGCTAGTCGCCTGGGACAGGGTCTGTTCCAAGAAAAAGGATGGAGGACTCGGATTCAGAGACATCAACCGGATGAACATGGCCCTCATTGCCAAGTAGGCCTGGAGACTTACCATCAATGAAAAAGTCACATGGATTGATATCATTAAAGCTAAGTACCTTCAACAGTTTTCATTTCTTGGAGAGCACAACCTACCTATCGGATCCCATTTCTGGAATGGCGTAATCAAAACAAGGAAAATCATCATGGAAGGCTTAAGGTGGTGTCTAGGAACTGGAATGACCATCCATTTTTGGGAAGACCCATGGATCCGTGATAAACCTCTCAGCCAAGATCCGCATCTTGCAGTGCTCAAGGCGACTACAGAAGCCACCTTTGGAGATAAGGTGTGTCACTTCATTACCCAAGGTCCTACAAGATGTAAATGGAAACACCTGGCTCTTAACGGGCCCAGGCATATCACCGAGGCTCTCAGGCGGTTACAAAACTTGTTGAGGACTTGCATCATCCCGAGCTCACACAAAGATGATTCCATGGTCTGGAACCTTGAAGAATCTAGAAATTTCATCTGTCAAATCAGCTTACTACAGTCAAGAAACTCCCACGAGATGGATGGGACTTATCAAATCAGGTCTGGGTTCCCAAGATCATTCCCAAGGTCAAATTCTTTTGCTGGTTGGCCACCCAAAATAGAATCCTCACCATAGACAACTTGATAATCAGAGGGTTACTCATTCCCAATTGGTGTATCCTGTGCAAAAACGCCTGTGAGTCAATTTCGCATGTTTTTTTGGAATGTCCCTTCTCTTTAGCAGTTCTCAACCAGGTCCATAACACCTTTGGCATCTCCACAGCCCTCCCACCTTCCATTCCCCTCCTTATTAAGCAATGGCCCCGGCCTTTCAAGAGCAACCAACTAAAATTCATGTGGCAAGCTTGCCTTCACCTTTACCTATGGCAGATATGGCTCGAGAGAAATGCCAAAATTTTCAAAAATCAAGCCATTGATAAGAAGATTATCATTGTCAAAATCTTGGCCCTATCTACGGAGAATGCCTCTCTTGTTTCTTCTCCAAACCCCCCCTCCTGGCTTAGAATCGGATCTAGCCAAACTTTTCAATCTGTCTAACATCTCTGTTATGCTTCGTAATTCTGTTGACAGGTCTGTCATCAAGTGGGTCTTACCACCTACTGGGTGGCACAAGCTCAATTTCGATGGTGCGGCTAAAGGCAACCCAGGAGCGGCTGGCGGAGGAGGAATTCTCAGAAACCACAGGGGAGAAATAATTTTGGCCTTCGCCCAGAACCTGGGAATTCAATCCAACAATATGGCAGAGGCTCGAGCTCTATTCCAAAGTTTGATCCTCATGGAAGGGTTGACCATCAATAAACTTATCATCGAAGGAGACTCGTTGCACTGTATCAACTGCCTCAAAGGTACAACTAAGCCTCCCTGGTCCCTAGCTTCGATTTTCCAAGAATGCAAGGCTCTAGTTGGCAATTACCCAGAATTAGTCATTAAGCATCAGTACCGGGAAGGAAACAAAGCTATGGACTGGCTAGCTAACAGGGGAGTCGGCGAATCTGACATTCAAGTGTGGAGAGACTCCTTCCCCATTGGCCTAAGGAATGATCCTACAAGTTTCAATGTTTGCACAATGTGAGCTGTTGCCAGGGGGATTGGTATGGTCTGTTGATGCTCTAATCACCTACGCCACGCTGGCAAATCCCATCCACAAATGTATCCACAAGCATCTCAATAATCTCCAGATTGAGGATAGTTGGAACCCGATCAGTTGGTCTGCACGTTGCCTGCCGACCACGGAGTCTTTCCATGACATTCTCAGGGAGGGTTTGTTCGAAATCAGAGTCAACATCAACTCCTGTGCCCAAAAATCGGACATGTCACGAAATCGTGACACTTCTTGTTTCTCTGCTTGCCTGCCCCTTTTGAATCGTGAAAATGCAACATGTCGCGATATCGCGACACTTTTTCTTTCTTCTCTTTTGGCCACGAAAATGCAACATGTCGCGATATCGCGACACTTTTCTCTTTTGGCCGTGAAAATGCAACATGTCGCGATATCGCGACACTTTTTCCTCCTTTGGCCGCGACGATGCAACATGTCGCGATATCGCGACACTTTTTCCTCCTTTGGCCGCGACGATGCAACATGTCGCGATATCGTGACACTTTTTCTCTTTGGCCGTGACGATGCAACATGTCGCGATATCGCGACACTTTTTCTCTTTGGCCTGACGATGCAACATGTCGCGATATCGCGACACTTTTTCTCTTTGCACGATGCAACATGTCGATATCGCGACACTTTTCTCTTTTCCGCGATGATGCAACATGTCACGATATCGCGACACTTTTTCTCTTTGGCCGTGACGATGCAACATGTCGCGATATCGTGACACTTTTTCTCTTTTGGCCGCGACGATGCAACATGTCACGATATCGCGACACTTTTTCTCTTTGGCCACGACGATGCAACATGTCGCGATATCGCGACACTTTTCTCCTTTGGCCATGACGATGCAACATGTCACGATATCGTGACACTTTTTCCTCCTTTGGCCGCGACGATGCAACATGTCGCGATATCGTGACACTTTTTCTCCTTTGGCCGTGACGATGCAACATGTCGCGATATCGCGACACTTTTTCTCCTTTGGCCACGACGATGCAACATGTCATGATATCGTGACACTTTTTCTCCTTTGGCCGACGATGCAACATGTCGCGATATCATGACACTTTTTCTCTTTTGGCCACGACGATGCAACATGTCGCGATATCGCGACACTTTTTCTCTTTTGGCCTTGACGATGCAACATGTCGCGATATCATGACACTTTTTCTCCTTTGGCCATGACGATGCAACATGTCGCGATATCACGACACTTTTTCTCTTTTTGCCGTGATGATGCAACATGTCGCGATATCGCGACACCTTTTCTCCTTTGGCCGCGACGATGCAACATGTCAC
This sequence comes from Wollemia nobilis, assembly GCA_028583015.1. Taxonomy (NCBI): domain Eukaryota; kingdom Viridiplantae; phylum Streptophyta; class Pinopsida; order Araucariales; family Araucariaceae; genus Wollemia; species Wollemia nobilis. The sequence continues at coordinate 13,946,539 of JAQPPZ010001125.1, forward strand.
GATATCACGACACCTTTTCCTCCTTTGGCCGCGACGATGCAACATGTCGCGATATCGCGACACTTTTTCCTCCTTGCTTTCTCCCTTTGCTTTGGACCGCGAAAATGCAACATGTCGCGATATCGCGACACTTTTTCCTCCTTGTGGTGTTTTGCTTTTTCTTTGATCTTTAGCATATGGGCCTCTTCGGTCTTCTTGGAAAACATGCAAAAAAGGTGGGTCCCCAATTTTGGGGTACGTTGTGGAGCAGCAACAACACCTCCAAATGGTGAATTTCTCTGTTTAAGTTTCGCTTTCCCTTTTTTGATTAGCCTTTGGTCATGTTTCCCTTTAGTTAGTTCTTCTAGTTGGTTCCTCTGGGCGCCTTTACCTTAGGTGGCCCCTGCTATTTTTAGGCTGTCTCATTCTGCTGCCGCCGTTCTTCCCCTTTGCCTCCCTCTTCGGAGGCCCACGACTATTTTGTACAAGGTTCAGGGACCTTTCAACACCCTTTCAACCAATCAAAAAAAAAAAACAATGAGGTAAATGAAGTGTGATGAATTGATGATGCGGTTATTGATAAATAAATACCAATGCATGATTATTATGGATGCAAATGAGGTTAAAAGACAAGTTTGGAAGGTTCCTAGGGTTTTAGGGGACAAATGCTTGCCTTCCTAAGGTTTAGTTTCACCACCCAGGGGACGATTTTGACCTAAATCGCCATCCGAGGAGCGAATTGGGTTTAGTTTCCCCTCGGGGGGCGAATTGGTGGATAAGGTATTTTTAAGCCCTAATTTGCATGTGGGGGGTGATGAGCACCAGAAATGCTCATATTTTGTACATATTTCTTTGATCAATATGCGGTTGTATAATAAGGATTGCGTACTTTTATGAATTATTATATAGATATTTGATATAATTATGCGTGTTATCTAATTTGTGTGTTTTTAGTATGTTTTGTGGAATTGTAGTTGATTTAGTTAGATTTGGAACGGTCGAGGTCCTTTTGATGGACTTGGCACTTTATTTCATTGGGGGTTAATGAAGAGAATACGAGCGCCTCCCTATAGTCGAAAGGTGCTAACTAAATATCAGCGCCAACTGAGTCGAAAGGCACCAATTGAATATGAGTGCCTCCCTACAGTTGGAAGGCACCAACTGAAGACGAGTGCCTCCCTGCAACCAGAAGGCACCAGCCAAAGACAAGCGCCTCCCCATAGTCGAAAGGCACTAGAAAAAGGCAAGCGCCTCTCCACAACCAGAAGGCACCACTGATTCTTTGCCCATTGACTAGATTTGAATGATGTGGACAGTAGCAGCTAGTGCAGTTCCAGATCTGCGTCATGCAGAGCTAAATTGGAGATTGCACCAACGTATCAAAATGTCTTACTGATGCCAGGAAAAGCATGAACCAAACAATGAACATGCCACCATTAGAATAGAATGCCAGATGTCGATTGCATTTACCAGACTGTCTTGATTTAGTTTGGGACTGAAAGCATGAGATTTCGGAATGGAAAATAGTATTAAAGATGCAATAAAAACAAAACTAAATTGATGCATAAAATAACATGGATAGAATTAGATTAAAAATAGGAGCACGGCCCTTCTTATTAATGTAATTCCACTCGATTACAATATGTCTCTTCAGTTACGTGTTCTCGGTTACAACAGATGAATAGTGATCTCCTTCCGCATGCCTACATGTAAAATGGGCGGGCTGCAGTGTTGCCGCCTCTTGCGATGATGAGTCCTTACTTGCTGCTATTCTTCCTGCAAAAGAAACAATAAACTGTTAATAGCACCTGCAACAAGAAGGTAGAACGTTTGTCTTTAGGAAGCAATGGAAAATGCATGAAAAGGTACAAATCGGAATGAAATAACTCAGAAGAAAAGTGAGGAAGAAAAAATCCGAACATGAAAGCATAAATCTTGTTATAATGTATTAAAAAATAGCATGTATTCGAAAACATAAAGACATAAACTATTTTAAAATATCCGAAGACAACATATATTAAATTAGCTATGAAAATGTGAGTGAGGTGCCCAAGCGGGCCGCCCCAGTTAAAACCTGACTTCGGCGCCAACCCACTAGGAATTGGCTCAAAATCCAGGATAATGTGTTGTCGGCAAATTGATGGATTATTGTGTCCAATGTCTAGTTCGAAAGTACAGAAGAATGAGTTCGAGAAGACTGTAAATGAGCCTCTGGTTTTGCAGCACTTCGTTGTGTTTCAAAAAATACTTCGTGTCTCTTACTTCGTATCGAGCTAGTTTTTATAGAGGTTTTCGCCTCTTGGAGCATTAATGTCAAACCCTAAATCCGCAAGGGCCGCTCAGATTTGATCCCTATCAGGTCATTATGAGACATGGCTCGCACTGACATTAGAAGTTATGAGGCGTGGCCTCGGATCGGATTTGTTTTGAAACCGCTTGTTTCATTAAAGTCCGCCGTTCTGCAGACCCACGGGGTTTCTTTAAAAAGGGGCACGTAAGGGTGCCACGTGGCGGTTATCCCTTGGATGCGGCGGCCACGTCAAAGTCCGCCTTTGATTATCGCAAGTATGCCTTCTAAACGTAAAATGCCGAAGTGTCGCGATATCGCGACGTCGCGATATCGCGACACTTCGGCAGGGCCTCCCCTTGGGGCCAAAGGTGTCGATATCGCGACACCTTGGCCGAGGGTAGCCTCGGGGCCAAAGGTGTCGCGATATCGCGACACCTTTGGCCGAGGCTCCCCTCGGGGCCAAAGGTGTCGCGATATCGCGACACCTTTGGCCGAGGGTAGCCTCGGGACCAAAGGTGTCGCGATATCGCGACACCTTTGGCCGAGGGGAGCCTCGGGGCCAAAGGTGTCGCGATATCGCGACACCTTTGGCCGAGGCTCCCCTCGGGGCCAAAGGTGTCACGATTTCGTGACACCTTTGGCCGAGGGTAGCCTCGGGGCCAAAGGTGTCGCGATATCGTGACACCTTTGGCCGAGGCTCCCCTCGGGGCCAAAGGTGTCACGATTTTGTGACGCGAAATCGCGACGTCGCGATTTCGCGACGTCTAAGGCTAGGTTCCCCTTTTTTGTTAAGGCTTGTTTGCTTTTGAAGACTTTGCTTTGGATTGCTTAAGGCTTGAAGTTTGGTGAAGTTTTGAAGGCTGCTTTGGACTAAAGGCTTAAAGTTTGTTAAAGGTTTTGACAAAACGACCAACTCTGCACCGCTCATTTTTTGACCCTCTAAACTGTCGTGCAAGTGGCCAAGACCACTGTTTGACCTCTAAGGGCTGCCCTGAAAGCTGTGTATGTGCATGCGATCAGTGTTTGTAGTCACTTAATCAGAATGGTGTTGTTTTGGTGTCTACAGATGCCCCTTTTTGGGAAGCGTTGTGCATGGCATAGCGCTGAGCAAAAATAGAGAACCAAAGCACTAATGATTAGGGTTTCTTGGTAACCTAACCAACTTTTGATGCCCCAAGTATGGAAAGGGCATGCATTCTTGAATCCTTGCTTCTGACGAGCTAAGGAATTTGATTTCAAGTGTTAACCTATTTTGGTGAGGTGTGACTTGAGCTTGGACATTGATCAGTCATGATTAGGCAAAGGGCGCAACCTTTTATCCACAGGGGAAACCTTGTGTTCATGCTTCGGGAATGCCAAGTATTTGATCAACTTAATGATTGCTTGTTTACTGCCCCAAGCAAGAGCGTGATTGTCTTTGTCAATGATTCTTTGAATGCATGTCATTGCCTTGATTGGGTGTGTGCTTGTTGATTGGTGACTAAGTGTGACTACCCCCTCAAGCGACGAATCGATGAGGGAATGACCTTCGTGAGAAAAGCGACGAGTCGCTTGACCCAAGATGACTTAGGTTAGGGTGCCTTTGGATGTTTTACCATTTGAGCACATGCGATTTCCCGACATTTGGACCTATTTTTGGTGGGTGTTAACCCTTTTGGTGATGCCATAATGGGGTGAAATCATCAAGAACCCATCTTCCCGTGGAGCGGTCCAGCTATGGTAGCCTTCTTGGGGAAGTAGGAGGGTGACAATTTGGGCCCTGACATCGATTTTCTGTGCCGAGAGGTTAAGTGCAAGAGCACTTGTGTCTGGCAATTTATTGCTTATGTTTTTGTGTTGCTTTGTTGTGATGTTTTTGTTGTTTTAATTTTCTTTCTTTGCGTATATGTCATGATTTTATGCACAATGATTGATGTTGGTGGATGCATGCTACTTTATATGGATGGATGCATATGGTATGATAATTACCAATGTTGTATGTTGATTTATTTTGATGGATGCATGATGAATGCAAATGGTTTTAATTGATATGTGATATGCAGAAATGGAATGGATGGATAGACTTGGTGATATTTGGTTATGGCACCATAGACTGTTTTAGAAGTCCATTATTTTGTTTTGCATACATGTGGTGTTTCTTCTTTTGTATTTTCTGACGGTATTGCAAGGATAAAAAGTAGTGCAATTGGTCTAGAAATGTAGCAAAGGTTTTCTGAGACTTAGTCAGTTTTAACTTACTAGCCATGATTGTACTTTATCTTACAAGACTTTTGAACAAGGTATGAATCGGACTTGTTTTTAACCAAGTTATTTCACATCCCTGTGTGTGCAATTGAGTTCATTTATGTGGTATTTGTCAGGATACCGCCAGTGCCAAATGGGCTTTCAACCGAATCTATACTGAGGATCACCTAATTAGCTCCACTAACTCCTTTGTTGTATGTAGTTAGATTAATCTGCGGTGTTATCCAGGATACCATAAGCTAGCTCATCCACATGCAAATATTGATCTGTACACAAGTTAATGTGACAGATATATCGTCATGCGAGAAGTTTAACGCCGATGACCGATAGGCTATCAACCAAACCGATGCTGAGGCTTGCCTCATGACCTGTTAGAATGCTGAGAGTTCCAGGGATTCAAGTTCAACTCCCTTTTTTTCTTCAATTGTATTGGGATACTTGCTCCTTATAGTGATATTAATCACTGTTTATTTTGATTTGTTTTTCTTTTCTCTTGAGCAAGGGATTTGGATATGGAGTGACGATAATCACTATTCTTTGTGCCTTTTGATATGTGCACTGTAGGATGTCAAATTTTGGAGCTTTGACATTTGCAAATTTTTGATGTTTTGCAACTTTGGGATTCTTAGGGAATTGGGTAGGGAGGATGCTTGTCCTTTTGCCAACTCTCAGCATTCTTGGGGTCATTCGCACAGGGGGATGAGCAAGATAACCGTTTCGCTTATGGTAACCTGGATTACTGTGCAGGTTTCATCTTTCGTTCACACAACTTGGGAATTTTTTATGTGTTTTAATTTGTGTTGGGATGTTACGTAACAAGGCGTATGTCAAGTGTAACTCTACCTTCGTAAAATCTGTTTGACTTGATACATTACATTGCTAAAGAGCAAAATGATGACTGAATCACGGAAAACTCTTGATACATTAAGAGACCACTGACTCTAGTGTGGTAAAATGCATGGTGTTTTTGTTGTTTTTGTAAAATGGAACAGTGTGGAACGAGATGGACTAGCAGAGCAATTACAGCCTATGGTGCCTTTGACCTATACGACCACAAATATGCAATGTATGGATGCAATGCTTAATGCAGCTACATATTTTTGTATTTTTGATGGATTGATGTTTGTGAATATGAATATGATGTGCGAGAAGAGCTCTTGATTTGATGAATTTGAGTATGCCTAGAAATGAGATGCAAATTTTTGTTGTTTTTGATGATTTTTGTTGTTTTTGAATTTTCTTGATTTTTGACCAAGTGATTGTGGAAATCCTTGGAGCGTTTTGGGATTGACCAAGCGATTGTGATAATCCTTGGAGCATTTTGGTTTGACCAAGCGATTGCAAGAATCCTTGGAGCCTTTGTGGGATTGACCAAGCGATTGTGATAATCCTTGGAGCATTTTGGTTTGACCAAGCGATTACAAGAATCCTTGGAGCATTTTGGGATATGGCTCTCTTTAGATATGAAATGGTCGCAAATGACTGATATTCAAGGGTTCTGTTTCCTTGATACCATCAAGAGAAGCTAGCCGGTATGTCCCGGGTCCGATTTTGCTATCAATGACATACGGACCTAACCAATTGGCCGCGAACTTGTCCCTTAGGTGGGATGGCAAAGCTGGAATTTTGTTGATTTTCCTTCAAAACCAAATCACCAACGCGAAAGTCCCTGAGGTGAACTTTCATGTTGTAAGCTTTCTTAAGTCGCTCTTGATAAATGCGTAAATGCTCGAGAGCATTAACGCGTCGTTCGTCAAGCAACGTAAGCTGGTCTAACCGGGCCTGTCGCGTAGAATCATCATCGATGAACTCATGCATTGATATGCGCAGGGAAGGAATCTCCAACTCTAGAGGCATGACTGCCTCGGAGCCATACACGAGTGAAAACGGAGTGGCCCTAGTGGGCGTCCGAATGCTAGTGCGATAGGCCCATAGGGCAAGTGGGATTTGAATGTGCCAATCCTTATGACTGTCTGCGATGGTCTTTTTAAGGATGGCGACTAGCATTTTGTTTGACGCCTCTGCTTGTCCATTCGCCTACGGATAATAAGGTGTCGAAAAGCTATGCTGAATCTTGTACTTTGTGGTCAAAGCACGCACGTCTTTGTTCTTGAAAGGTGTCCCATTATCCGAGACTATTTTGGATGGAATACCAAAATGACATATGATGTTATGCAAAATGAACTCCACAATGCGGGGTCCTATCGTAGAGGTAAGCGGAATTGCTTCCACCCACTTGGTGAAGTACTCTGTGGCCGTTATGATAAACGTGTGATGGCCTGACGACGTAGGGGAGATCTTTCCAATTAGATCAAAGCCCCACTACGAGAACGGCCAAGCATATTGGACTGTCTGCAAGGCCTGAGAAGGTACGTGCATTAGATTGGCATGATGTTGACACTTCACGCACTTCTTGACATAGGTGCAACAATCTCGCTCTAAAGATGGCCAATAATAGCCCATGCAAAGAATGCGCTTTGCGATGGCCATTCCACTGAAGTGGCCACCACACGTACCATCGTGCGCTTGGGCGACTGCCCAAGTGGACTCTTGCTGGTCCAAGCAACGAAGGAGGATTCCTTCATAGCTGCGACGATACAAGATGTCTCCTATCAAGACATACTTAGCCGCTTTTTGCTTGAGTGCTCATTTTGCGGCATGAGTCAAATCAAGTGGGAGACTACCTAACTTGAGGTAGTCTCGGATGGGTAAATACCAGTCCTGTTGATCAGAAACCTCGATAGTATGAACAACCAATCCCTCCTGAAGTTCATCCCTAGCAAATGTTGAATGGGATAGAACCTACAAGAATAGTGTTGTGTTGCTACTAATGGGAGTAGGGGAGAACAAGGACCCCCAGTTGGCATGTTTCAGATGATCTCGGATTCGAGAGAACCTATCCGAGGGTGGTTCAATTTGGATCATGTGGATTCCTGGCGTTAAGTCTGAGCTTGCACGCTCCATCACGGATTGCGATAAGGTTTTGACTTGAATGGTTGTCATATCACCAGAAAGGTCCTACGGAATTAGTGACCCCAAGGAGGCCATTGTGTCCGCAAAACGGTTCGATGATCGAGGGAGTGCCTCGATGTCATACCACTCAAGTTTTGCCAGGAATTTGTCCACAAGGGCTTTATAAGCCTTCAGAACTGGGCATTTGCATTGATATACCCCTTTGACTTGATTGACTATTAACAGCGAATCACCAAAGATGTTCAGTCTTTTGATGTTCATGGCGATTGATGTCTGAAGACCTAGGAGCAAGGCTTCATACTCTGCGTTGTTGTTGGTGCACGGGAAGTTTAATTTAAATGACAGGGGCATTGGAGCACCCTACGGTGTGAAGAATACAATTCCTGTGCCACTACCTTGCTCACACTTAGAACCGTCGAAGAATAGGGTTATGTCGGCCTGTGACTCAGGCTCATCAGAATCTGGCGATTCTGAGACATGAAAGACCCCATCGTCAGGCAGTTCTATGACCAGAGGCTGATCGTCTTCAAGAGGAGCCTCTGCTAGTTGATCGGCTATGACTTGTCCTTTGATAGATTTTTGTCCAATAAATTCTATGTCAAATTCCGTCAACAACATGATCCATTTCGTCGTGCGACTACTATGATAAGTACGACTCATCATGTATCGCAATGGATTCTCCTTAGACACAACATACGTAGTGTTGCTCGGCATGTAGTGGCATAGCTTTTTGGTAGCAAACACCACTGCCAAGCAGAGTTTCTCAACGTATGCATAGTTAAGTTCATAACTAACCAGGGTGCGGCTAAGATAGTATGTAGCTTGTTCTTTGTGAAGTTCATTCTTCTGGGCTAACATGGCGCCCAGTGCCACCTCAGTAGCTGAGATGTATAAGTAGAACGGCACTCCTGGTCTAGGTGGTGCCAATACTGGCGACGAAACCAGGTATTGTTTGATCTCGTCAAAGGCTGACTGGCACTCGTCATCCCAATGAAATGTAACTCCCTTGTGCAATAGTTTGTTCATGGGTCGGCACTTGTCAGATAATTGCGCTATAAAGCGTTTAATCGACGTGACCTTTCCCTGTAGACTCCTGAGCTGCTTGATTGTAGTTGGGGGAACCATTTCAAGGATTGCCTTGACTTTCTTTGGGTCCACCTCGATTCCTCATTTTGAGACTATGAAACCCAAGAGTTTTCCAGATGTGACGCCGAAGACGCACTTCTTGGGGTTTAGTCTAACTTTATGCTCCATGAGGCGATCGAGGATCTTGCCTAAGTCAGCGATATGATTTGAGCGCAAGAGAGACTTGGCTAACAAATCATCCATGTAATCTTCCAAAGTTTTGTGCATGTAATCATGGAAGATATATGTCATGGCACGTTGGTAGGTGGCACCAACATTTTTAAGGCCAAAAGGCATGACCTTATAACAAAATGTCCCCCAAGGCGTTGTGAACGCCATTTTTAGTTGGTCTTCAGGATTGATACGAATCTGATTGTATCCTGAGAAACCATCCATTAGGGAGAGCATTTCGTGACCTGTTGTAGCGTCTACTAACGCGTCGATGCTTGGCAAGGGGAAATCATCCTTAGGACTCGCTTTATTTAGGTCTCAAAAATTGGTGCATATGCGAATCCTCCCGTCGGGCTTCTTGACGGGAACCATGTTGGACAGCCATGGCGGATAATCCACGCAGATGACAAACTGTGCATCCAACAACTTTTGCAATTTGTCTTTGACCATCAAGGCCACTTTTGGGTGCATCTTACGTAGTTTTTGCTTTACGAGGCTTGATTGTCGGATCAAGCGTTAAATTATGCGTGACTAGCTGCGGGTCTAGTCCTGGCATATCCTTGTACGACCATGCAAAAACCTCCTTCTTCTCTTTGAGAAGGGCAATGTAGTCGGCTTGCTCTTCGGGGGAAAGACTTACCCCCAACTTGAGAATCTATGGATTCATTGGATGCTGTGCCGATGTCTACGTCAGTCGTCTCCTCGACTGACATGTGGGATCCGTCCTCCAACTGATGTGGAGTCGGGATCAAATGGATATCATTAGCTGAATTTAGATCTATGCTTGGAACCTCAGGTTCCTCTTCAGCTTGAAAAATATCCTGAGTTGTCCTTGGGGTAAAATGAGGCATTTCACCGAAAGGCCAGTACTCTACTGGTGATAGAGGTGAATTGACGCGATCCCAGTCGATGGCATCTATGTCTAGATGCAATGACCATGTTGGATTGGCCGGATTGCGGATGGGTGCGGTCAAATCAATGGAGATCATGTGGATGGAATGAATTTGGTCTCCATTACCGTGGGGATGATAACTTGATTCTTCTAGATGCCCCCTATACTCTGGATCTGGCTCTAGGGGAACGGGCACGAACGGATCGGCCCTATGTGCTAAATGGAGGACAGGGTCTTCCCTCGGCACTGTTGTTATGATAGGGTCTCGGGGTGGACGGTGCTCATCGTGAATGTGGAGCCATGGATCTAGCACCAGGTCCCACCCTGCTGGGTCTACCCACCATTCATGCCCTAATCTTATGCCCATCTGTCCCATTAGATCTTCATGAGTTAAAGGGCGGTAATGTCATCGCGCATGTCTGAGATAGTCCATCTCAGTCTCATCTTCTGAGTCACTTTTGGAGATCCAAAAATGTTCATTCTCTTCAGCAACTATTGCTTGCGACGTTGATGGTTCTCCTTGTTCCAGTACGTTAATCTGGTCCCATTGCGGTTGTTCCACTTTGGGTGGAGGGACCTGACTCTCTGGACATTGTACTGACTCAACTGGAATCTCTAAGGGGAACAACTTCGAGAAGATGTCCGGACACCATTGATATTCTCTTTGGGGATGAGTATCCGAACTTTCGCCTCTCTCTAGCAAAGGAGAGGGATTACTATTGTTACCAAGGGTGTTTGGTGACCATGGGAGGTAATCTCCCAATGTAAATTCTGTATTTGGGTTGGCATAGAGATCTGGTGCCAATCCCCCCTTGTTGCCTATTTCTAGGTCTTGCATATTTTCAACCAAGATGTCCAAGGGCGGGGGTGGTTGAACCCTACTCCTGACTTGTCATATGGCATCTGATATCTTGGTTGGCAAGGGAGACGCATCCCTTGCTCATATCTGCCTAGCCCGTATCCATGCCAATGGCATTGGCCGAGATATTTGAGGGAAAATTGCGGGTTTGATAGATAATTGATGTTTTTAACAAAAGGTTCTTCGTCTGCTTCCTTTTGCTTACATGGTTCAAGACCATGATCAAGGCCCCCATACACAAAATTTGTCTGGTTGGGTGGGTGACCTAGGGGAACAACTGTTCCTATGGGAAGGCGAGGTCTTCCCATATCCTGGACTGACTCTAATGCGGGCGTTGCCACAACATTCTGCACTATGTACTCCCCCAGGCCTGTACTAGCCATTTCAACAGTGATTGTTGATGCTTCGGAGGGAGGGAACGAGAGTCCTTCCTGAGTCCATTCCATGTTTGATAGGTTTGGAGTCTCAGCTTCCATTGTGCTGGATATTTCCTCTGTTGATATCGTTGAAATTGTTGGCAACCCCTCTTCTAAGGGCTGAGCCTCTTCCATGATTTGTTTTCCCTTGTCCTTCTGTGTAGCCATGACAGGTGGCGTTGGTAATGAAGGAGTAGATGATGAGGGTTCACCTGGCTGGGATGTTGGTGATTCGGTCACCAGTGGTGCCTGCGGTATTGGACCCTGTTTAGATGGATTTAACTGGAAATCCAAATGTGTTGAAGGGAGGGTCGATTGAGGCATTAGTTGTACCGCATTGCAATACTTGAAGGGTTCCAAGTCCATTGGGACTACATGTATTTCTCCTTCAAAAGCATACTTTAAGCACTGGTGAGCGATGGAAGGGACACACTTCATGTCCCTGATCCAAGGCCGCCCTAGCAGTATATTGTAGGCCATCTCACCTTCTAACACATGGCACAATGTTGGTGTTGTCTTTTGTCCTACCTGGACAGGTAGAACAACTATGTCGACTGTCGAGCATATTGCATCATTGAAAGCTCGTAGTGTGTACGTGGAGGCTGTGATATGAGAGGCTGGCAGCTTCAAATGTTTTAGGGCTGCAGTGGTAATAATATTACTGGACGAGCCAGTATCTACCAACACTCTCTTATACGGGATCCCGTTGATCCGCGCAACAACATGCAGGGGTGGATCTGCCACGTCATTCGATATTGCTTTGACTTCATCCTCTCTGAAGGTGATGACCGGCTTAGTACATCGTTTTATGTGTCCCACAAAGTTGTTGAAAGAATTTGCTTCTTGGGGCTGTAATTCGATGGTTTTTAAAATGTCCATAAGAGCTTCCCTATGAGGTGTTGATTGTTGAATAAGCTCGTAAATGGACAACCTAGCCGATGTGGTCCGCAAACTCTGCGTGAGTTTGCTTCGTATCGTGATTTCTGGTCTAGGCGGAGGTGACTATATAGGGTGCTGCTGAGGCTGTGACGTTGTCGAAACTTCCTTCGTGGCTACCCCAGGGGCAACTTCTGAGTACTTTTTATTCCTCGTCACTATGCTGATCATTCCCACAAATCCTTGCATGGGAAGGTTCTGGCACACCTCATTAACTTGGAGAGGTTTTGCCTGTGCCTCGTGGGCAGGCAAGGGGTCCTTGAATACCCCCATTTGTTGGTTGTTTGGCGCTATGGGGTTGTCCACGACCAATGTTTTATTTTAGATTAAATCTTGGATTAGTCCTTTGAACTTCCAGCATCCATTCAAATCGTGTCCCCTTCGCCTATGAAATCTACAGTATAGTTCCTCTCTATATCCCTTAGGCTTAGGAGCGTTAGGGTCTATAGTTGGGATCTCTGGAAGGGTTACTAAATTTGCCACTGACAAGTGGTCAAATAAGGAGTCCCTAGACTCCGTGTAGAGGGGTGAATTGTCGCTTAGGGCGACGTTGCTGATTCTGCTCCTATTTATTATTATCTTTCTCATAACTAGGAGGCACTACCTGGTAATTGGCCTTTTGAGGCTGCGTGTCTTGCACTGGCTTGGGAACATTTATCGCAACTTGATTAACCACTATGGGTTGTGATTGCGTATTCCCAATCTTAGTGGTTTTATTCCACTCTTTCTTTTTAGGCTTGGCAATTGTGCCTTCGCCTATTTTAATCTCTTCTATGAATCTGGCTTACGCCAAAGCTTCTTCTAAGCTGTCGTATTGTTGCAGTAGCAATAGCCCAGAGATTTATTTTAAGCAACTTCATGCAAACATCTGAGTGAGATCAGACATAGGGGGACGGTAGGGTAGCCTGGAAAGCAAAGCCCTCCATCGGTTCTCGTATGCTGCTATTGTTTCCTCCTCATATTGCCTGAGGCTGGCCAGATCACTTAGTGATGCCTTCTTCCTTGTGTTGAAAGCAAAGCGTTCAAGAAATGCATCCACTAGTTGATCTAAGTTGTTGATATTGTGTTTGGGCAATTGTGTAAACCAATCCGAGGCAGGGCCCACGAATGTGGTTATGAAAGTTCTAAGCAACAATGCATCATTGTCTTGGATGCCGAAGCATTGACTTAGGAACCTCGTGACATGTTCTTGTGCGTCCTCCTCACCTTTAAAGACTGCCAATTGTGGCAACTTGAAATGTTCGGGGTAAAGAGGTATGGGTACTGAGGGATGCACCGGATGACTGCAGAGTTGACGTAGTGTGGGCTTTTGATGCCCAGAAGCTTTTATCTCCATAGAATCCAAACGCTCTAATAGCACTTTGTATGCATCAGAAGCTTTTATTTCTTCTTCTTTGGTTTGCTCTCATTGTGGGTCAAGGGAGACTTGAGGCCTATTGGGGAGGTGGCCGATTGGCAGCCCTCCTGCCTTGATGGGGCGTGTCGGCCCGTTCTATTTCTAGTTCAGACTCCTCATAAACTTCTTGAGGAGTCCCTGGGCGAGACCTATGACCTTGATTGAGTCCCCGTTGGGGGTACCCATCATTGTTTCGGGGAGTGGCCTCCCTCTTGGGTCTATAAGGTCTCGGAGGCAAAACTTGACGAGGTCGCAGAGACCTGTCTTGCACCCAGGGATTGTGCCTCTCATATTGTTCTTCTCTATGGGTGCGAGGGGTTGGCACCCTCTCAGGTAGCTTATAGCATAATTCATCCGCTTCACGCTACATGATCTCTTTATTCAAGCGGTTACCCCATAATTCTTCGAGATTTTTTTTTTATTGGGGTGGATTTTTATCACATGGGTGATGGTGGTAATCTGATTCCGCTCGTTCGTGTGGTGATTTCATTTTGATTGAGGCGTCCATGAGACTTAAGTGCTACCTGTATGTGGAAGGCACTTATGTGGTGCCTTCTCGATGTGGAAGGTGCTTATATGGTGCCTTCTTGATGTTGTCAATGCTCTTTGAATGGATGCACCTTTTGGTGGTGGAAGGCATCTCTGATTGGATGTGCCTTTCGATGGTGGAAGGCGCCCTTTTGATGATGGTGCCTTCCTGCTATAGTAGGTGCTTCTGAATGGGTGTGCCTTCCTGATGTGGAAGGTGTTACTAAATACTTGCACCTTCCTGGGGTGGAACGCATCACTGTATACCTATGCCTTCTTGGGGTGGAAGACACTTCGGTCTGTATGCGCCTTCCTGATGTGGAAGGTGCCTCGAGATTTTTTTTTTTTGTGGCACCTTCCCGATGTGGAAGGCGCCTATTTTTTTCTCTTTTTTTTGTGTATGCCTTCTTTATAAGGAATGCGCCTTCTTCTGGTGGGGTGCCTTCTTCATAAGGAAGGTTCTTTCTTCTGGATGGGCATCTTCTTTATAAGGAAGGTGCATTCTTCTGGCTAGGCATCTTATTTATAAGGAAGGTGCCTTCTTCTGGCTGGGCGTATTCTTTATAAGGAAGGTGCCTTCTTCTATGCCTTCTTGATGTGGAAGGCACTTTATTCTTGGAAATCATGTTGTGATTGACTAGGAAAGGGTGATCAAGCCTTCTTAGTCTCACTTCATGCTACCTCAGCTTCTACCTATGAGTTTCGATGTTCAAATGTTGAGCTGAATCAGGCCTAGTTTCCCAGATACGTATTCCTCGTGTTGTTAGGTCCTCCACTTGCAAAAAGCAAACAAAAAGAAAGAAAAATAAATGCAGTTAGACACATTCCATGCCTGTTAGGCCTTGGATTAGGATGCCTATAGTTTGCATGCGGGCATTGTCCTTGCAAAACACACCGTAAGAAAAAAAACTAAATTAACTAATTTTGGTGAGCACCTCCATGCCCACCATTTTTCCTGTTAAGAGTTTGGTCTGGATCTAACAAGATGGGGTCTCCCCCATGTCTATTCTAGATTCCACCTATAAGGTTTTGGATGTGTTATAGGGGCGTAGTCGATGGCCATTGACCGTTAACACGGTGTTGTTGTTGTCAATTATTCTAATGTGCACTTACCCATTCTTTATGAGCTCTATCACCTCATACGGTCCCATACATATTTGCATTAATTTACCTTTTATTTCCTGGAACTAAGAATCGTATAACAACACCCATTCTCTTTCTTGGAACTGCTTCAGTTTAATGTGGTGATCATGCCACCACTTTATTTGCTTTTGTATGATTTTTGTTCTCTGCAAAGCGTCCATTCAGATTTTGTCCAGCTGATCTAGCTGTTGAATCCTTTCTTTTTGAGTGTCATCCAAGATCAAGTTCAATTTTGAAGCTGTCCTCAATGTCTTGGTTTCAAATTCAATGGGCATCATCGCACTATTCCCATAGACTAGTTGGAAGGGTGTGAAGCCTATGGTGGATTTCCACGTGGTATTATACGCCCAGACTACCTTCGATAACATGTAGCCCAATATTATTTGTGTTGTTGCATGGTCTTCGTCAAGATTTTCTCTATTTCTCTATTCATCACTTCCACTTGCCCATTTGCCTGTAGATGGTGTTAGTCAAAAAGTGACTAACTATAGAAAAAAATCTGATACTCATTTTTGCATATTTTCCAAGAATACTGAAGTGGCCCATAGGCTAAATATCAAAGAAAATGCAAAACACCACGAGGAAAAAGTGTCGCGATATCGCGACATGTTGCATTTTCACGGTTCAAAGCAAAGAGAAAGAGCAATGGGGAAAAAGTGTCGTGATATCGCGACATGTTGCATTATCATGATCCAAAGCAAAGAAAAGGAGCAAGGGGGAAAAGTGTCACGATATCACGACATGTTGCATTATCGCGGTCCAAAGAGAAGAGAAAGCGCAAGGTGGCAAAAGTGTCGTGATATCAGGACATTCTGCTTTGTCGCGGCCAAAAGAGAAAAAGTGTCACGATATCACGATATGTTGCTTTGTCATGGCCAAAAGAGAAAAAGTGTCACGATATCGCGACATGTTGCTTTGTCGCAGCCAAAAGAGAAAAAGTGTCGCAATATCGCGACATGTTGCATTTTCATGGCTAAGAGCAACAAAAGTGAGCAAGAGGAAAAAGTGTCGCGATATCGCGACATGTCTCAGTTTCACGGTTCATAGTGAGGAGAAAGAGCAAAGGGAAAAAAGTGTCATGATATCGCGACATGTCTCAGTTTCACGGTTCATAACGAGGAGAAAGAGAAAAGGGCAAAAAGTGTCACGATATTGCGACATGTCTCAGTTTTGCGGTTCATAGCGAGGAGGAAGAGTAAAGGAAGAGACGAATGTCATAATTTCATGACATGTCTCATTTTCGTGGCTGGAAGCGATAGGAGAGCAAAGTAAGGAAGAACGTCACGATTTCACGACATGTCTCATTTTCATGGCTGGAAGCGGTCGAAAAGCAAAGTAAGGGAAGAATGTTGTGATTTCATGACATGTCTCATTTTCACGACGAGAGGCAGCAAAGGAGCAAAGGAAGAGATGAATGTCATGATTTCATGACATGTCTCATTTTCGCGACTGGAAGCGGTAGAAGAGCAAAGCAAGGAAAGAATGTCATGATTTTGTGACATGTCTCATTTTTGTGGCTGGAAGTGGCCAAAAAGCAAAGCAAGGAAAGAATGTCGTGATTTCATGACATGTCTCATTTTTGCAATGGGAGGTAGCAAAGGAGCAAAGGAAGAGATGAATGTCCTGATTTTGTGACATGTCTCATTTTTGCGGCTGGAAGCGACAGAGGAGCAAAGCAAGAGATGGATGTCACGATTTCACAACATGCCAGCTGTAAAGGAATAAAGTATATTTTTGGCAACTGGGGACATGCACTGACATCAGGTTCTAATTTCTGAAGAATGGTCTGTTGATTATAACCTGGCAGGTCCACTAGATGATTGCCAATTTATCCAATCTATGGGAAATTTGTTGTGTATTGTTAGAAACTACAGATTATTGCTTGTAAAATAAGTAAGATGTACTTAGGAAAAGATACTCTTTTAGGGTATATATAGGGGTGAGCGACTCCAAAAAAAGGGTCGACTCTTGGATGTTTACAAGACTGTGTGTACGTACTTCGAATGCAAGCAATAAAATCACATCTCCCATTGGCTTCTAGTTCATATCGTGCAAGTGTATGTATTAATAATCTTTATTTTTGCTCATAATATTGAATTGTAAATTGAGTCTGTTCTTGTATCTGAACTTTCGCAATACATAAATCATATTGCTGGAATAAGAATCTAATATATACGCATGGTGAATGAAATATCAAAAATCATATCTGGAATTATATAATTTCTGCATTGGAATGTGTTTTTAAATGCTTTGGATAGAAGTACGTAAATATGTCTTTGATGTTGTCTAACCTGCACCATATAAAAGTTCTAGCTTAGGCTATATTTCGCTTATCTCTTGTTTCCCCTTTTCTCTAAAAAACTTCAAAGGAACCAGCCTTCTCTGGAGACTAGACAGATGATCTCAAGTAAGATCTGTCTATTCAATGTTGGCAAAGTCTAAGGCACAACACTATTAACCGAAGGCAGATTTTGTTCCAATAGTTTTTGGCACGCTTGGTGGGACCAAAAATCCCATAGTATTGTATAATTTTTGGTGTTTTACCTTCAGAGCCTTTTGTTTGCAAAATCTCAAGAAAAATCACCTGGCAACTTCGTTGCATTTAGACCATAAAAGAAAAACCTTGTCTAGAAGCCTTCTGGTTATATAGCCATATGATAACCAGATCTCGAGCTAGAAACTCTGAAGAACCTATCAAGTTTTTTGAACTACATCTCAGAAGCCTAAAAGCACACCCTGTGCTAGCCGCACGATCAAATCCTCCTGAAACCATTAGCACCTCTTTACAACCCGTTGTAGGAACATCTACAAGCAATACTGTTGATAAGCAACACACCCCCACTGAAAAATGAGATTCCATCCTTAGAAAATTATGAACTTCCATTTTTGCAGCAGGGACCCTCTTGGTCATTTTCAGTTTTAAATCCATATTTTGCTTGCCTCCTTTTTAAAGTTGTGCTTTTTCTTGCATTTTAGTTGTGTTATCCAAGAATTCACTTTTTACATGCTAGAATCATTCATGCACAAGCAAAATCTTGCACCGTTACGAGAAAATCCGGAAAACGGTTGCATAATTCATTGAAAAATCAAACTTTCCATTTTTGGTAGTGTCGCGATATCGCGACACTTCCATTTCGGAAATGTCGCGATATCGCGACGGGTAAGTCAAAATGCGGCTAAGTGCCAGAAAGGTCGCGATTTCGCGACATGTCGCGAAATCGCGACGGTTTTGGGAGAGAGAAGCAAGCTGTACGGAGGCGCGATTTTGCGACATGTCGCGAAATCGCGACATGTCGTATTTTCGCGGGAGGAGAGAGAAAGTGGGCTGCAGGATGAAAAATCGGCTAAGTCAGAAACATGTTCCAAAATCGCGGTCCAGCGCGGTCAGCGCATGCGAGTAGAGGAACTGTCGCGATATCGCGACGTGTTCTAGAATCGCGGCTGAAAATCAAGAAGCGTACGGAGGCCAGGAAGGGTCGCGATTTCGCGACATGTCGCGAAATCGCGACATGTCGCGTTTTCGCGGCCGACGAGGGAGGAAGTTGCCGATGCTCTCGGCGGGGTCGCGATTTCGCGACATGTCGCGAAATCGCGACATGTCGCGAGAATCGCGGCGGAGAGAGAAAGTCATAGTTGACATGAAAGTGCATTCCGGCGGGAAACGAGAAGGCTTCACGGGGTAGCGACACGTGTCAAAGCGTGAATGGGACAAAACGAAGCCGACATGCAAGCTTATTTTGCGGATTTAATCTGTTTTTAATGTTTTAAGCTTCGATTTAATTAAAATGCTAATCTAATGCATCTTTTTGTCTTTCATACAGGATTCCACAGCACTTACGGGACAACGGGAAAGACCATAAAGGCGAAGATAAAGTGCGGATTTAGTCAAGGACCGCCATGCTAGGAGAGAAGGCTGCCGGTGAGAGCATTCAACAACAAATTTATTGCAGACTTGATAGCATGAAGACCATTTCAACTCGGTATGGATTTGCGGGATGGAATTGATGGAGAAGTGGTGACTCATCAGGCTCACCGAGCGAGAATTAATGAAAGCATTTATTTGCGAGATGCGAATGAATGCAAGTTGCATTTTATTTTATCTTCTCCATTTATGGCGAGTAATTGCATGCGATTTGCCGAAGGGTTAAGTTCTATCCGGACTTTGATTTTTAAATGGATTTTTATTGTAAAACCCGGGTCCTAGGGTTTAAGTGCGATAAGATTTAGGGTTTGAGCAAGATATTTTGGAAAAGATCGGAGTGCATGTCTGAGTCTATAAATACAAATTCTAAATGTAATCGCGGGAGGGCGGAGACTTAGAAATAAAGGCTTATAAGCAATTTCTTGCAAATTTTGTGAAATCCTTTGTTTACGGACTTGGAGTTGATGTGCTTTAGCTTTTACGTGATAGCATGGCCGGGGAGCCTAATCTTTTGCGAGTGTGATAAGTGTATTTTCTTTTGTTATCCGTTCCATTTAAAGTTTGTTAGATATATCTTTGTAAATCTGCCATTGTCAAGATTAAATATCTTTGTTAGGCTTCGGTTGTTCTATTATACGCTAGGGAAATTACAGATTTGAGGTGTAAGTTTGTTCTAATTGCTCTGTCTTCCTTTGTGCGAGCTAGAGCTTACGGTGAAAGATACCGATTTTAACCAGTTGCCCTTGGATTTATGATTTTACGCTAGATCTGTTTCACTCTGCCTTGTGCTCTTAGTTGAAAGTGATCTTAGGTAGTTGGACACTTTCTTCGGGATTTGTTCTGTTGTGAAGGTGATAGCATAGATAAGATTGACGGTTTGGGTTTACAATTGATGTTTGATAAACTTCTCTTTTACGCCTTACCCTACCCTCTCTTTGCTTTCAGTGAATGATCCATTTTTATTTTCTTTGTTTGCCTTTTATTTAAATCTGCTGACCCATGAGAGCTAGATCAAAGAATTCAAGTCAAATCTGATTGTCAACAACTTTTGCAACTACGAACAAGTTCGGGAACCCCCTGTAAGGTAACGGAAGCGATCCATATCGAAATCTATTCCGGAAGTGGAAAAGAGTGAATTGCCATTCGACCCAACTACGTAACTCGCACCTTGGATAACCAGCTAGATCCTAAAGATGAGTGGGATCAGTCCCGTGGGTGTCTCCGGAGCTTTCCTTGCCTTCATCCTTTTTCCGGGGTGTGCATGAAAGCCGGACCAACACCTAATTGGCGCTAGAAGGAGGGCCACAGAACATCTGTTCTTAGTGCACTTGAGTTGAGAAATCCAACTGTATGTGGAGCTGTAAAACTGTATTTTATCCAAAGTATGGTAGCCAATTTTCCCCTCCTCCTCAGCCAACACCTAATTGGCGCTAGAAGGAGGGCATGAACTCAGTTCAAGTATTGTAAGGGCATAACAGCAACATTTGAAGGACCCACAGTGAACTCCAGACAGTTTTATAAATTGTCAGTACAGTTTTATAAATTGTCAATACAGTGTTTTAAATTGTCGGTGCGGTTTTTAAATTATCGGTGCGATTTTTAAATTTTCGATTTTTAAATTGTCGGTGCAGTTTTGAAAGTTGTCGGTGCGGTTTTAGAAATTGCAGAGAAGGCCTTAAGTTCGGTGGTTTGTTAAGAAGCAGTTCTATCATCACTTGCGGTTATCCAATTACAAATCAGAACATCACTGTCAGCCAAGTAATAATGGCAAATTGGTTGGGCTCCACCGCTTTGAACATTCTGGGTATAGCCCATGACCTGCCCAGAAGTCCAGAAAGGTATCTCCCTAGGTACAAACATGATGGGACAAGAACTGCAGAAGAACATCTGCTAGCTTTTAAAAATGCTTTAAAATTGTTAAATATATGACATGAAGATGTTGCCTGCAGATTGTTCCCGTTCACTCTCCGAGGAGGGAGCTTATGAGTGGTTTTTAAACCTCACCAGCAATTCCATTACTAGTTGGGATGATCTAGAGAAAGCTTTTATATCACAGTTCGGTGAAGTGATAGATCCCAACATTTTATATCAGCAATTTTCCAGCATCAAGAAAGAGTCGGGAGAAACTGTCAGGTCTTTCAATATGAGGTTCCAAAGAGCTTACGGTAGAATAACTGGCCATTACATCCCAAATGCAAATCTGGCCTTAGAAATCTACAAGAATGCATTGGATTCGGTGACCTCTATTTTCCTCAAGAGAGATATTAATATTACAACCACTGGCGGGGGGCTTATAAAGAAGCCTTAATTCTTGAAAGACGGGGCCTCAAATTTTGAGCAGTCCTTTGATATCCTATGTTACACAGAACATGCCTATTCCAGACCCCATTCCACATCATGAGTTAGTGCCAACATGTCATGCTCTACCCAAGGAGACTCTATTAACTGTGACATCCACTCAGCATGTGCAAAATACAGAGAAAAGTTTTGACAAATTCAAAGTGGGGGTGCTTGAAGTGAACGGTTGTGATACGGCACCACCCAAATCCGAAGTTTTTCCTGGTGAGTTAAATTTTCCTGGAGATCAAAGAAATATTGATATTTCTAGTTCACCCAAAAATAGTACAACCGGGGTTTCGGATTCTGTCACTTTTCCCGAAGAGACGAGAAAGTCTTATACGGAGACTACGTGGATGAAATGCAAGATTTTCAACGGGTTCAAAATGGACGAGTTATGACTTGAAATGTGAGAGTCGCGAACTTAATAATGATCCTTCCTCATCGAGAGGATGATGAAAGTGAGATTCAATCTCACTATGCGAGAAATGGCGAGGAGGATAGCATCATTGAGGATATGAGGGAACTTAAAGTTGACATCACCCTCTATGAACTGCCTCAGATTGTTGGACAAAACATTAACTTGATTGAGGCTTACTCTGGACCACCTGTTGAATTTCAAGAAAAGGAGGAAAAGGTAGTAAATATGAATGTGGTCAGCCAACTTGGAATTGATGAGCTGTCTCAACATAAGCTGCAACTTCAGAACATAATGTCAAAGAGGAGGCTATAAAGCGTGTTGATGCCAGATATTGGAGTTTATGATTTGGCAACTGAAAAGGTGAGAACAATTATAGCCCTAATCAATAACAACAATGATGTTTGGACATTGCACATTGATGAGGTTAAGTCTAAGCAAGGCTCAGGTGAAAAGGAAAATTGTAAACACTCTGCTAGAGGGATAAAAATTGAAGTCCTGGATATTGAAGCAGTGCAGCAACCACAAAATGTTCAAGTTGTTAAGAACCAGGGCATACAGATAAAACATGATTTCTTTCGGTTGTCACATCATTTTGAAAATGTGGTGGTGCAGGTCCGTCAAGGTTTTAAAGTATTTGATCCCGGGGGTTTTTTACATTCGAGTCCTTTTGAAAGAACTACTGCAAACCCTTTAATTAGAAGCATAAACATGTTATCATATGATTTGTTATTATATGATTTGTTTAATTTGAAGGAGTTGCGGATTTGTTTTTCAAATGGGACGGGGAAGACGATAAACCCAAGTCTTTCCCGGATAGCAAATTTTTGAAGCACGATCCGGAGTGCATTTCGTCAACGAGGACTTGAAAGGTAATTTTTTTTAAATTACTTGCATGGTCAAAATTTTTTAAAGCACCATTTCTCTGCTTTCCCAAGCTGCTGCATTTTTTGAGTATGAAGGGAAGTTGTAACAGATGTATACATTGTAAATAAGCTTTAAAGTTTTTCGATTTTATTTCTTTGTCGGTGCGATTTTTATTTCAATGTACGTGCGGTTTTAATATGTTTCAGTTTAATTTTAATGCTCTGCAGTTTTAATTTATTTGTTTTTTCAGTTTTATTTCTTTGTCGGTGCGATTTTATTTTTAAATGTACGTACGATTACGATTTGATTTTCTTTAGTTGTTTTTAGATTTTAGCTTGTGCGATTTATTTCTTTTGTCGGTGCTTTTTATTTCCTTTCTTTGTCTTTTTATTTTAGCTTGCTTTTATTTTAATCTGTACGATCTTTTCTTTATTGCATTTCTTTTTCTTTTTTTGTACGATTCTTTTTATTTTATTTCGATTCTGATTTAATTTATTTCGATTTCATTTTTATTTGCTTTCGAGTTCTTTTAGTTTATTTCTTTTATTGCTATACGATTTTTATTTTCTTCCTACTTTTCCTTTTCTTTGTTATCTGTACAGTCTTTTGTTTTAGTTCTTAATTTTTTTGCCTTTGTGCTTTCATCCTTTGTAAATAGCCTTGCTTTGTTTTATTCCTTTGTCTCTTTTTTTTTAGTTTATTTTATTTGCGATCTACGGTTTTATTCTGTTTTGCTTTAAAGCCTGTGTCTGTCCTTGGAAGCTTGTACAAAGTCCTTTGGCTTCTAAAATTCTATTCTTTAACCTCTGCCTGAGCAATCAATGAAAAGTCGGCCTGCTGAAAATTGTTTTATTCCTAGCTGATAAATCCTCAATCCAGTGCCTCCCCATTATGCTCATTATTCTAATTGAGATAGTACGCTTGCTCTGAACTGTGGAACTATTTTGTTATCCAGGATGAAGGTAGAGAGATGATTGGATCTTGTGTCTTACTTGCCACGAGTTGTTTTAATGATAGAAAAAGCTATTATCTTTGTTTAGTTGGAGGAACTCCAGGGAATCCAAGAAAAGGCTGGTTATAAGAGGGGACTATGGTTCATGCAATTATTTGGGTGTCACCGGAGGCTATCAATGCCTAGGCTGAAACAGTTCCAGGTTGATCAAATGTTAAAAGAAAATTATAATTTCTCTAAGGTCTTTCAGATAGTGATATATTTCAAAAAGAAGAGAGATAAAAAAAAGAGATAAGAAGAAAAAAAAAAAAAAAAAGAGTTATATGATCAAAAGAGGCAGCCA
Organism: Wollemia nobilis; assembly: GCA_028583015.1. Classification (NCBI taxonomy): domain Eukaryota; kingdom Viridiplantae; phylum Streptophyta; class Pinopsida; order Araucariales; family Araucariaceae; genus Wollemia; species Wollemia nobilis. Next base: position 13,970,330 of record JAQPPZ010001125.1, read on the forward strand.
ATATTAGATTCTGCCCTACAGTTGTAAATTGGGTCGTGTAAATCTAAAGGGTAACTCTGTCTAGGCTGTAAAAAGCTAAACTAGTAAACGGAGCTCTACTCGGTTTCCCCATTTACAATCTAGAAAAGTTGATTAATCCAAGTTTATCATTCAATTCAGTCATCCTTGAAGAAAGTTCTATACCTTTGTAATTGCACATCGAAATCTTCCTTGAAGTAATCCGACCTGAGTATGTCCTTGGGAAATTTTAACAGTTGGCGGTTAGTGGTCAATTTATTGTGAAGAATGCAGTGGCAAGGCATGATGCATGGTCTTTTTGTTTTGAAACCGGAGTCTTGGGTTCTAAAATAGTGCTACTATTTTACCCATGAGATATCGCCATTTGTTGATAAGCAACACACCCCCATTGAAAAATGAGATTCCATCCTTAGAAAATTATGAACTTCCATTTTTGCGGCGGGGACCCTCTTGGTCATTTTCGGTTTTAAATCCATATTTTGCTTGCCTCCTTTTTAAAGTTGTGCTTTTTCTTGCATTTTATTTGTGTTATCCAAGAATTCACTTTTTACATGCTAGAATCATTCATGCACAAGCAAAATCTTGCACCGTTACGAGAAAATCCGAGAAAACGAGTTGCATAATTCACTGAAAAATCAAACTTTCCATTTTTGGTAGTGTCGCGATATCGCGACACTTCCATTTCGGAAATGTCGCGATATCGCGACAGGTAAGTCAAAATGCGGCTAAGTGCCAGAAAGGTCGCGATTTCGCGACATGTCGCGAAATCGCGACGATTTTTGGGAGAGAGAAGCAAGGCTGTACGGAGGGCGCGATTTTGCGACATGTCGCGAAATCGCGACATGTCATATTTCGCGAGCGGAGAGAGAGAAAGTGGGCTGCGAGGATGAAAAATCGGCTAAGTCAGAAACATGTTCCAAAATCGCGGTCCAGCGCGGTCAACGCATGCGAGTAGAGGAAGCTGTCGCGATATCGCGACGTGTTCTAGAATCGCGGCTGAAAATCAAGAAGCGTACGGAGGCCGGGAAGGGTCGCGATTTCGCGACATGTCGCGAAATCGCGACATGTCGCGTTTCGCGGCCGACGAGGGAGGAAGTTGCCGATGCTGCAGCGGAGTCGCGATTTCGCGACATGTCGCGAAATCGCGACATGTCGCGAGAATCGCGGCGAAGAGAGAAAGTCATATTTTGACCTGAAAGTGCATTCCGGCGGGAAACAGAAGGCTTCCTGGGGTAGCGACACGTGTCAAAGCGTGAATGGGACAAAAAGAAGCCGACATGCAAGCTTATTTTGCGGATTTAATCTGTTTTTAATGTTTTAAGCTTTTGATTTAATTAAAATGCTAATCTAATGCATCTTTTTGTCTTTCATGCGGGATTCCACCTGGCACTTACGGGACAACCGGGAAAGACCATAAAGGCGAAGATAAAGTGCGGATTTAGTCAAGGACCGCCATGCTAGGAGAGAAGGCTGCCGGTGAGAGCATTCAACAACAAATTTATTGCAGACTTGATAGCATGAAGACCATTTCAACTCGGGATGGATTTGCGGAGATCGAATTGATGGAGAAGTGGTGACTCATCCGGCTCACCGGCAGAATTAATGAAAGCATTTATTTTCAGATGCGAATGAATGCAAGTTGCATTTTATTTTATCTTCTCCATTTATGGCGGCTAAGCGCAGCGATTTGCCGAAGGGTTAAGTTCTATCCGGACTTTGATTTTTAAATGGATTTTTATTGTAAAACCCGGGTCCTAGGGTTTAAGTGCGATAAGATTTAGGGTTTGAGCAAGATATTTTGGAAAAGATCAGGGTCTGTCCTGAGTCTATAAATACAAATTCTAAATGTAATCGTAGGAGGCGGAGACTTAGAAATAAAAGGCTTATAAGCAATTTCTTGCAAATTTTGTGAAATCCTTTGTTTACGGACTTGGAGTTGATGTGCTTTAGCTTTTACGTGATAGCATGGCCGGGAGCCTAATCTTTTGCGAGTGTGATAAGTGTATTTTCTTTTGTTATCCGTTCCATTTAAAGTTTGTTAGATATATCTTTGTAAATCTGCCATTGTCAAGATTAAATATCTTTGTTAGGCTTCGAGTTGTTCTATTATGCTGCTAGGGAAATTACTGATTTGAGGTTAAGTTTGTTCTAATTGCTCTGTCTTCATTTGTGCGAGCTAGGCTGTAGGTGAAAGATACCGATTTTAACCAGATTGCCCTTGGATTTATGATTTTCTGCTAGATCCGTTTCACTCTGCCTTGTGCTCTTAGTTGAAAGTGATCTTAGGCTGAGTGGACACTTTCTTACGGGATTTGTTACGTTGTGAAGGTGATAGCATAGATAAGATTGACGAGTTTGGGTTTACAATTGATGTTTGATAAACTTCTCTTTTACGCCTTACCCTACCCTCTCTTTGCTTTCAGTGAATGATCCATTTTTATTTTCTTTGTTTGCCTTTTATTTAAATCTGCTGACCCATGAGAGCTAGATCAAAGAATTCAAGTCAAATCCGATTGTCAACAACTTTTGCAACTCTCGAACAAGTTCGAGGAACCCCCTGTAAGGTAACGAGCGATCCATATCGAAATCTATTCCGAAGTGGAAAAGAGTGAATTGCCATTCGACCCAACTACGTAACTCGCACCTTGGATAACCAGCTAGATCCTAAAGATGAGTGGGATCAGTCCCGTGGGTGTCTCCGGAGCTTTCCTTGCCTTCATCCTTTTTCCCGGGGTGTGCATGAAAGCCGGACCAACAAATACCATAGTGGTTGTAACTCCTTTAACAATCATGGCAGCTACCCCTACCCAATAACATCTTGTATGGAATCAAACTGGACCTTTGAACTTGGGAACACACCACCAAATTCCACAAGCTACGCTAAAAGCCTTATCGACATTTGACGAAACGGGCAAAATAGCAGATGAGCACTGTTTGGATGTATCAGCGCTAGCATCTGTTTACAACATCACTAAGGAAGATGTAATGGTCATATTTTTTATCATATCTTTGAAAGGAAATATGCTCTATTGGTACAGAGCACTTCCCATTGGATCCATTACTTCTTGGGTAGTACTGGTCAACCGTCTGGTCGATGAATTCAATATACATATGGATCCTTTCACATTGTTGAATCAATTCACTATCATTGAGGGACATCCACAAGAAGAAATCTAATATTTCAACATCAGGTTTACCAGAACACGTGATAGAGTACCGCAAGGCCTAAATCCAATGAAAGAACAAGCTATATGCTATTATCTAAGGGCTTTTGATTCAGATCTCAGTATGATAATAAGGCAATCTCGTGTAACCACTTTTCTTGGGATCTATGTAGAGGCAGCAAGGGGTGAAGCTGATCTCATCACTACAAAAAGATACCCATCTAAAATTCTATTGCCTATTTTATTAGAGCTTTCCCAAGAATCAATTCCTAAACTGCCTGCACTCCCATCAAAGCATGCTCTCCCATATATAGCTACACTTCCTACATTCCCTGCATTACCAGTCACACCCCTTGTATCAGCTCCCCCCAATGATCAATACATGACCATAATTGATACAATGAAGACATTGTCAAATGAAATGGCATCCATGAAAAAGAGAGAGGCTGAAAGGAATATTCAAGCAAGAATATTTCCATATATACAAAAGGAAGGTGCTTCGAAAAGCAATAGGGGACAAGAGAGACCGATCACGGTATATAAAAATGAGACAGTTGAGGCTAAAGAGCCTCCCACTGATTCTAACTTTTGGTGTACTACATGTAACGATCCACATGGGGAAAGTTCATGTATGATACATCAGCATTATGTACAAAGTATAGCAGTTGAAAAGAGTAGAGAAAGAATGAAATGCCATATAAATATAATTAGAGAGAAGGACCACAACTTCATGATACCTACAGTAGAATAGGTTTTAGTTTTGACAAGATCAGGTAAGAAACCACTGCAAGTAGACCCTAAAGAGCTTCAGCCATTAAATGTTTCCCCTGCTCCCAAGGAAGTTCCCAAAGAAAATCCTAAGGGAAGTCTCCCCCAGGAAAGAAAATATCAGCTTCCAACCAAAAGTCAAGGGCAAGAAACACATAAAGAATTTATTCCTCGGGGGGAAAATGAAACCCAAGAACAGGCTAGGGAAAGGTTGAGATTCCCCTCGCTGAAAAAAAGCAAAGAACTAAAGCTACCTAGGGATACAAAAATAAATATGAAACTTTTGCCAAAGAAAGAGAAAGAATAGTTGATTCACCTACATTCAATATAGTAGAGGAAATGAAAAAGACTCCTTCTAAGGCAAGTATGTATGATGCTCTTCAAATCCCAGGTCAAATCGATCTCCTACAGGAATCCCTAAGAACAATGGAAAATGGAGATGGGATTACATCATTTTCAAAAATTATTCTAACGAACTTGATGTCTGCCACTGGTAAGAACAGGCCACCACCCTTCTATTTGTCCCTTCAAATGGAAGGATGGGTTGTCCACAACTGCATGATAGATTCAGGCACTGCTACCATTGTGATACCCAAAGCAATATGTGATATTATGGGAATGGAGTATACTAGGAGTAGTGTAGGTGTCCTACAGTTATATGGTACTCCGATAAAAACTATAGGAGTGATAAAGGATATTCCCATACGGTTGCATAAAATGCCTCAGATGACAGTCATACAAGAGGTAGTAGTCGTAGACTTAGAGCCCTATTTTGGTATGTGTCTATCCAGAGAGTTCACAGCAAATATGGGAGGATACTTATCCTTAGATTATTCTCATTTGGAGATACCTTTCAAAGATAGAAGGGTCAAGATTTTTAATGAGAAAACATCTACGTTTCATGTAGAAAATATTGGTGAAACTGACCGTGTAAATATGATGACTGAAGAAACAATAGAAGAAGATCTAATGGAAGAGACATTAGAAGAGCTCCAAGTTGAGGATGATTTTTCTCTACAAAATTTTAATGCCATGATAGAAACAGAAATAGGAAACTATTCTATTGAGAAACCAAAAAGAAAATTGATACCCTCCCTAGAAAAGGATGGTTCTATGAATCAATTGTGGAAGCTTTTCTTTGATGGGGCTAGGTGCAAGAATGGAGCTGGTGCCGAAATAGTTTTGTTTTCTCCCACCAGAGAGGAAAATGTTTTCTCTTACAAATTGGCTTGGAGTTGCTTCAGTAACACAGCAGAATACGAGGCTCTGTGCTTAGGGTTAAGAAATGCTGAGAAATTGAGAATCAAACAGTTACTCATCTATGGATATTTAGAACTTATTGTGAATCAAGTCACAAAAAAAGGTATAAGTAAAAAGGATTATTTGAAAGCTTACAGGAACAAAGTGTGGGATCTCTTAGAGGCCTTTGAGGCCCTAAATATAAAGTTTATCCTTAGAGAACAGAATACCCACACAGAATTGTTAGCTTCAGTGGGAGCTAATTTTTGTCCTGTAAGTAATGTTATTCAGAAGTCTAAAATTGTTAGACTTATATACAAGCTTTCAGTACCTGATAAAAATATTTTCTAGCAAGTTTTTGAAAATGATGAATAGATACTAGATTTCTTAATCCCTGAAATGAATCTCTCAGCCAACCGGGATCTGCAGGATGAAGAAGAAGGGAACTAGATTAGAGAATTGCATAAAAAAAGAGCTAAGCCTTTTAGGAAAAAGCAGAAAAGGAATTATATGTACAGTATAATATAAGCATATCCAGACAATATTTGTAAATATTATCATTTTTTAGCCTTAACAAAAAAAAAGATTTTTAGTCACAGCCAATCAGAAGTTGACATTTATTTTTGAATAGAGATACTAAGGTATAAAGGGAGTTTTGGCGAGGTAATGTTCACGTTTGATCTAAGTGCATTTTCCTGTGTTCTTTGTCTTTCTCTGAAATATTCTTTTTACAACTGCATTGTTGACTCCGATACCCAAGGGATAAAGGCCTGGTTCAAAATTTTTGCAAGCAAAAAATCCCTTGAAAGGTGCCAAGAATGTTAGTCAAAAAGTGACGAACTACAAAAAAACATCTGATACTCATTTTTGCATATTTTCCAAGAAGACCGAAGTGGCCCATATGCTAAATATCAAAGAAAATGCAAAACACCGCAAGGAGGAAAAAATGTCGCGATATCGTGACATGTTGCATTTTCGTGGTTCAAAGCGAAGAGAAAGAGCAATGGGGAAAAGTGTCACGATATCACAACATGTTGCATTATCACGGTCCAAAGCAAAGAAAAGGAGCAAGGGGGAAAAAGTGTCGCGATATCGCGACATGTTGCATTATCGCGGTCCAAAGAGAAGAGAAAGCGCAAGGTGGCAAAAGTGTCGCGATATCGCGACATGTTGCTTTGTCGCGGCCAAAAGAGAAAAAGTGTCGCGATATCGCGACATGTTGCTTTGTCATGGCCAAAAGATAAAAAGTGTCGCGATATCGCGACATGTTGCTTTGTCGCAGCAAAAAGAGAAAAAGTGTCGCGATATTGTGACATGTTGCATTTTTGCGGCTAAGAGCAACAAAAGCGAGCAAGAGGAAAAAGTGTCGCAATATCATGACATGTCTCAGTTTTGCAGTTCATAGTGAGGAAAAAGAGCAAAGGGAAAAAAGTGTCGTGATATCGTGACATTCTTAGTTTCATGGTTCATAACGAGGAGAAAGAGCAACGGGCAAAAAGTGTCACGATATCACGACATGTCTCAGTTTCACGGTTCATAGCAAGGAGAAAGAGCAAAGGGCAAAAAGTGTCACGATATCGCGACATGTCTCAGTTTCACGGTTCATAGCGAGGAGGAAGAGTAAAGGAAGAGACGAATGTCATGATTTTGCAACATGTCTCATTTTCGTTGCTGGAAGCAATAGGAGAGCAAAGCAAGGAAGAATGTTGCAATTTTGCAACATGTCTCATTTTCGCAGTTGGAAGCAGCCAAAAAGCAAAGTAAGGAAAGAATGTCATGATTTCAGGACATGTATTATTTTCATGGCGAGAGGCAGCAAAGGAGCAAAGGAAGAGATGAATGTTGCGATTTCGCGACATGTCTCATTTTCGTTGGAAGCGACAGAAGAGCAAAGCAAGGAAAGAATGTCATGATTTCGTGACATGTCTCATTTTCGCGGCTGGAAGTGGCCAAAAAGCAAAGCAAGGAAAGAATGTCACGATTTTGTGACATGTCTCATTTTCACGGTGGGAGGCAGAAAAGGAGCAAAGGAAGAGACAAATGTCATGATTTCGTGACATGTCTCATTTTTGCGGCTGGAAGCGGCAGAGGAGCAAAGCAGGATATGGATGTCACAATTTCGTGACATGCCAGCTGTAAAGGAATAAAGTATATTTTTTGCAATTGGGGACATGCATTGACATCAGGTGCTAATTTTTGAAGAATGGTCTGTTGATTATAACCTGGCAGGTCCATCTGGATGATTGCCAATTTATCCAATCTATGGGAAATCCATTGTGTATTGTTAGAAACTATAGATTCTTGCTTGTAAAATAAGTAAGATGTACTTAGGAAAAGATACTATTTTAGGGTATATATAGGGGTCAGCGACTCCAAAAAAAGGGTCGGCTCTTGGATGTTTACAAGACTATGTGTACGTACTTAGAATGCAAGCAATAAAATCACATCTCCCATTGGCTTCTGGTTCATATTGTGCAAGTGTATGTATTAATGTTCTTTATTTCTGCTCACAATATTGAATTGTAAATTGAGTCTGTTCTTGTATCTAAACTTTTGCAATACATAAATCATATTGCTAGAATAAAAATCTAATATATACGCATTCTAAAAGAAATATCAGAAATCATATCTGGAATTATATAATTTTTGCATTGGAATGTGTTTTTAAATGCTTTGGATAGAAGTAAGTAAATATGTCTTTGATGTTGTCTAACCTGCACCATATAAAATTTCTAGCTTAGGCTATATTTTCCTTATCTCTTGTTTCCCCTTTTCTCTAAAAAACTTCAAAGGAACCAGCCTTCTCTGGAGACTAGACATATGATCTCAAGCAAGATATGTCTATTCAATGTTGGCAAAGTCTAAGGCGCAACACTATTAACCAAAGGTAGATTTTGTTCCAACGAGATGGTAGGGTGTAGTTTTATTATGTCAAACTTTGTAATGCTCCATCAACTCCTTGATCAACTTGGAGGTAAATTGAGGCCTTTGGTCTGTTTTTATCTCTCTAGGGATATCAAATCATGTAAAAATATGAGAAAATAAGAAATCGATGACTGTTCCTTCTTTTGAATATCTCAACGCTTGAACTTCAACCCATTTGGTGACATAATCTGTACAAACCAAAATAAACCTCCTCCCTATTGAAGTTGGATTAATTGATCCCACGAAGTCCATGCCCCACTTATCGAAGGGTTCCAGGTGTACCTAAGGTTGGAGAGGCATTTTGACTCGATGGGTTGGTCTGCCCATTCTTTTGCATTCATTGCACTTGCTAGCATACACAGTCGCATCCTTGAACAGAGTGGGCCAAAAGTACCCAGCTTGTAGGATTTTTTAGGCAATTCATTTCCCTGCAAAGTGTCCTCTACATGGTTCGTCGTGACACGCTTTGAGTACTTCTAAGAAATCCTATTCTTCTATGCATCTCCTTATAATCTGGTCACGGCCTATTTTTAATAGGAGGCCATCAATCCATAGGAATGATGCACTTTTCTCTATGATCACCTACTTTTATCAAAAAGAGAGCAGGTGAGGTTCTTTCGATGGCCAAGTAATTGGCTATATCTATGTACCATAATATTTGCTTACCAATGGTGAACAAATGTTCATCCAAAAATTGGTCTTCCACTGTTGTATGGTCTGTCGGTATCAATCTGGATAGAAAATCTGCTATGACATTGTATTTGCCTGGTTTGTCAACTATTGTGATGTCGAATTCCTACAGTAACAAGAGCCACTTGATAATTCTTATGCCAATGGCTAGCTTGCTCATCAAGTATCTGATGGCCACATGGTCCATGTGGATAAATACCTTATACCCAGTGATATAATGGTAGAATTTATTTATGGCATGCAAACTACAAGGAACTCCTTCTCCATCATCATGTAGTTGAACTCGGCTCCTACCAAGTTTTTGCTAACATAGTAGATGGCATAAAATTATTTACCATCCTTCTATTCGAGGACTGATCCAATCACATTGTTGGATGCATCATAGTAGATATGGAATGGTACGACCCAGTTTTGTCCTCTTAAAACTGGTGCATATATTATTTTCTCTTTAAGCAACAGAAATGCTTCTTCGCAGTCTTCCATCCAATTGAACTCCACATATTTAGATAATAGAGTGTGCAGTGGTTTTGCAGTTTTACTGAATTAGACGATAAATCACTAGTAGTACCTAGCTGATCCAAGAAAAATCCTCACCTCTCTTATTCTGGGGCTAGGTAAGTCTCTAATGACCTCAAATTTTCTTTTATCAACCTTTATTCCTTCTGTAGAGAGGTGGTTTCCTAGTACGATGCCTTATTACATCATCATAAAGAATTTCTCATTTTTTAGGGACAAATTATTTTCGTTGCTTCTTTCAAGCACTCTTTCCAAGTTCATCATTACTTCGTCAAAGGTTTCTCCATAGACGGTGAAGTCATCCATTTATACTTCGACCGCATCTCCCATCATGTCTAAAAATATGCTAATCACCACCCTTTGAAAGGTGGCAGGTGCATTGCATAATTCAAAAGGTCATACCCGATAGGAAAATGTTCCCCATGGGCAAGTGAACATTGTCTTATCCTAATCCTCTTCTCCTATCTGGATCTGGTTGTATCCACTGAATCCATCCAACAAGAATAAATACTTCCTCATGGAGAGTGTATCAAAGACTTGATCAATGAACGAGAGCGAGAAGTGGTCCTTCTTGGTCGCTTTGTTTAATGCTCTGTAGTACACACAAATTCACAACTTATCATTATTTTTAGGGACTACCACTAACGGTTATACCCACTCACTATTAGAAATCAGATAGATGAATCTGGCAGTCAAGATTTTTTGTAGTTCTTCCTTGACAATGTCTTTCATTATCAGATTCATTCTTCTCTATGGTTGTCTACTTGGAGTTGCTTGATTATCAAGGTATATATGATGGGTACAGATCTTTGGGCTGATACCCTTCATATCTAAGTAATCCCGTGCAAATACGTCTTGGTGTCTAACCAATATCTCTTCTAATTTCATCAATTGTGTGAGAGTCAACCCACTACTGACATTCAAATTTTTTCCTGGCTCGACGTGTATCTGCTGAATGTGGTGATCCTGGGCACCAACCAACGGTGATCCAGGTGCAGATATGGAGGACTCCTCATCGAGGAACTCCATAATAGCACCATATTCATCTTCTTCTACCAAATCATCCAACGTCATCACCGACTGGATCATGGATAGCTCAGGATTTTCATGCTCGATCAACATGGGTTCTCCTAATGAGTCGATGGACTACACTGGGGGTGAAATAGTCAACCTTTTAACATTTTTTCCATCGAATATGGTAATCAGCCAATCCTGGTAGCTGATGTAAGCATCAATTGTTGCCATCCATGGCCTTCCCAAGATGAGTGGGTAACTGCCCAGCCTAGTTTTAGATTGCAAGACTAAAAAGTCGATTGGGTATTCCCATGCGTTGACTGTCACTATTACGCCTTCCAACATTCATTTTAGTGCCACGATCGATCGAATGGCCAGCTATAGCACTGTCATAGTGGGTTTTAGGTTCATGAGTTGTAGCCTCTTCATGGTCTCTTAAGGCATAACATTGATGACTGCTCTGAGATCGACCAACGTATTGGATAGGGAATGTCCCTCAATTTTTATAGTTAGCACTAGGCTGCCTGGGTCTGCATACTTAGGATGGCACATTTTGCCCATCATCAAATCTGCTAGTTTACCCATGACATTGATAGTCTGGGTTGCTCTTCATCCTGGCTTCCTTAGACACATCTCTCTTATCGCCTTGGTATATATCGAAACATCTTGAATGGCTTGAAATAATGGAATTGTCACGATGAGGTTCTTCAAGCTAACAAGATATAGAACTCTGGCTACATTACTTTCCTCTATTCTTATAGTCGATTGGGAAATGGAGCCTTTGCTCTCTCAGGCATTTCTTCTATCACCTCTTCTACAATATGTGTTTCTCCTACCTCTTCCTCCTCTTCTACCAGTGGAGGCGTTCCTACCCCTAGTTGTCTATCGAACCTCAACTGAATATGGTACATCAGATACATCTCACCCTCCATGTTGTATGCTGGTTGGTTCACCTTGTTATTAGAATTTTCTAGGGGTTGTACGAGTAGCTACACAAGTCTCACTATTGGAAACATCAGTAAATTCTATTGGGGGTGAGCTAGTGCTACATTCTATGGAGCCTAGTTTCACATAGTGTGTTCTTTCCACTACTACCTAGGATATGGATATGGCATCCATGGCTGCTAGTTTAGGAATGTTGTTGGGGGTGCATTGGATTAGGGTGATGGCCCCCACCACCCCATGTTAGGTGGTTGATGCGGGCCTTGGGGCATGTATGGTCCTCCCCCATATGACAACATTTTGGTTGGCATATTCCCTGCAAGGGGTTGTGGCCAACTCTTTTGATTGCCTATGAAATAGGCATCTGCACTTTCGACATCCTCCTAATTACTGGGCAGTTGCAAGCACAATCGAGTTTTATGGTTCAACCTACAAACTGCGCATACTCTAACTTTGTTCTCCGAGCATGCATTCTTTGCATGCTTCCCTCTACATTTTGGATAGAAATAAACCAATGCTGCTTCATTTTATTGCTTCTTTTTCTCTAACAACAGTGTATCCTTCTGCAATGCTAGCGATGAGAGCATTTTGAAGAACACAAGCTTATACTGAGAGGGGGGGTGAACAGTATAAGACCACTTTTTACTTTTTCCTTCAATTCAACTTTCAATTCAATATTATGCAGTGTATAGATAGCAGCATCAATAGCAGTAATCAAAGCAATGCACAAAACACCATTCACAAGGAGACACAACTTTACCGTGGTTCACCCAGAAAGTCTGGGCTACGTCCACAAAACTTTTCTCTAAAATTTATATCAAAGTTCTTTGGGAAACCTTCCCAATTACAATTTTTATGAGCCTCTGCTCAAAGAAGATACCTTCCCCTAACTCTGCTCTGGTTGGTGATCCTCTAGAAGACCTCTACCTCTGCTACCCTTAGCAAATGGAACTCTATCCACAGAAGACACCTATATTCCCTGCTCTAGCTGGAGACCTCTGTCCTCAACTCTATCACCTCAAAGCTGGTCCTCAAATTTGCACTAAACACAGTCCTTCGGTCTAGCACAAATTTCCTCGTTCTCTTTCTCTGATCTGCACCAAACACAGTCCTTCGATCTGGCACAAATGTCCTCTTCCTCTTCCTCTGGTCTGGGTACAAATCTATCCTCAAATCTGCACCAATCTCTGTCCTCAATAGGTACTCAACTCTAATTCACAACAGTGGTTCACAAGCTTTCACTAAATCTTGCTTGATCTTCACCCAAGTCTTCACCAAGACTTGTCTCAGATCTTCTTTGCAAGTTCTCAAGAGAACCTACCCAAACTGCTTCACAAGCTCAACAAAAGCTTGCTCAAATCTGTCCAACAGTTCTCTCTTCTCTATCACAGCTGCACTTGGTCAAAACCAACTTTTGCACTGTCTGTGCAAACATAGCAGCACTCAGCTCTCGACGATCGAACTTCTTACTATGCGCTATGTCTACGAATGTCGCAACACCAACAGCTTCTGCTCCTTTGTGCTTTTTCTTCTCTCTATGCGCTCTTACTTCGCACTTAGCTTGATTTGACTCGACTCAGTCTCTGTGCACCACGGACTTAACTTACACACCTTCGATATCTTCAAAACTCAAAACAACCCTCCTTTTATAATAAAAATTTCAAGATCAAAAATCCAAACTTAGTCAGTTGTAACCCTAAACTCTGTCGACTGCACAACCCTAAACTTTTTCGGCTCAAATTTAACTCTGTCAGCTTCAATTGCCTCTGGTTCTGTAGCTTTTCCCGTGAAACTACAACATGTCATGATATTGCGACACCTTTGTAGCCATACACTTTATTTTGCCTGTTGTCGTGATATCGCGACACTTTTGCTTCTTTAGACTTCCTTTTTTATTTTGTCGTGATATCATGACATTTCTGATGTCATACATTCTCTCTCCTATTTGAGTCACAAAACTATGACATGTTGCGATATCATTACATCTTCCTTCGCTGGCGTCTGCACTTGCCTTATGGTCACGAAACTGTGACATGTCATGAAATCACATCTTCCTCCGCTAGCGCCTTTACTTGCCTTCTGGTCACGAAACTGTGACATGTCACGAAATCATGACATCTTCATCCGCTGGCGCCTTTACTTGCCTTCTGGTCATGAAACTGTGACATGTCGTGAAATCATGACAGTTCTCAATTTGAACTCTACAGCATGTCACGAAATCGTGACACTTTTCGTGATACTTTATCTCTCTTCGAACTTGTCATGAAATCATGATAGTTCACACTGTGGATTTTCCCTTCTGCTTCATGTCATGAAATCATGACACTTTTTTGTCTGTACAACATTCCTTGCATTATGTCACAAAATCGTGACACTTTTCCTTCTTTGCATTCCTGCACTTTTTGAGTCGCGAAAATGCAACATGTCGCGAAATCATGACACTTTCCATCTTGCTCTCCTTCTCTGCCAACATGTCGTGAAATCATGACAATTTTTCCACTTGTCTTTTTCTCTGCCAACATGTCACGAAATCATGACAGTTTTGCCAGCTCTTTCTCTCTCCTCTAACATGTCACGAAATCATGATAGTTTTGCCAGCTCTTTCTCTCTCTTCTAACATTTCGTGAAATCATGACAGTTTTGCCAGCTCTTTCTCTCTCTTCTAACATGTCATGAAATCATGACAGTTTTGCTAGCTCTTTCTCTCTCTTCTAACATGTCGTGAAATCATGACAGTTTTGCCAGCTCTTTCTCTCTCCTCTAACATGTGAAATCGTGACTGTTTTTCTTGCCTGCTGCATACCTTTTCTTGTCTTTTTATTTGATCTTTTGCAAATGGGCTGCTATGATCTTCTTTGAAACTCATTGTCCATGCTCTGAATAATCTTCATGGAAACTCACTGTCCATGTCTAAAAATTATTTGACATTAAAATAAATTCCTTCAAGATCTTCTTGACATCAATGACAACTTCTACACTTGAGCAAAGGAAATGTACCCAAGGTACCCAAAATTGCCAATAATCTCCCCCTTTGTCATTGATGGCAAACCTTTATGAAAACACATCTCAAGAGCCAAAACTGAAATCAATTGTGCCAACAACTGATATTCTGCCTTTGAAGTTTTTCTCCCCCTGACTTGAAGCTCTCTTCTTCACTTTGAAGCTCTCCCCCTTACTCATATCTCTCCCCCTTTGTCATCAATGGCAAAGGGTCACCTTTGGGGCTCGGGACTAAGAATGAACCTCTTAGCTTAGTCCCTCCCCCACCTCCTGATGAGGTGATTAAAACAAGGGTGGGAGTAAAACTCCCATTAGGCACTAATCATCATCAGTGTCTAAAACTTCCTTGTCGGGCCTTCTCTTGAACTCTTTGTCAATATTCCTGTTCTTGTCACTGTTTTTGTTCTTGTTATCATTCTTGTTCTTATCCATGACTTGATCCTTGGACCTGTTCATACTGTTGTTCTTGTTCCTATACCTTGGAAGATTGGCTCTACACTGTCTAGTTGTGTGACCTGCATTGTTGTACTTGTAACAAATAACAATATTATTTCTTTTAGGCATACCTTTTCTTTGAATCCGCCTGTTCTGACTAACAGTGTACCTATTATTTGCCTTGCAGAAAATTGCCTTATGCAAAAACTGATTACAAGAGTAGCAATACCCTTGAAAGAAATTTCCACCTCTAAAACTATAATTTACCTTCCTTACTTAAGTCATGCAATATAAAGCCATGTGACCAAACCTGTGACACGCAAAACATCTACTGTGAAATTTTCTTCTATTTGACCTCTTGGGCGCTGAAAACTTCTTCTTCGCATTTAGAATTATGTTTTCTATTTCTACGCATCTATCACTCACGGAATCTTTCTCTGAGATACTCTCTTCATAAGAACTCTCTTCTTTTTGAGATCTCTTACTAGATTCCCCAACCTGTTCCTTGAGTGGTTTAACAAAACCAAGGCCTGTTTTATCTATTGTCTTTCTTTGACCTTTGATGAGAGACTTAACCTTCTTGGAGCTATCTTGAAATCTGTAAAGCTTATCCTTGTACTCTTTAGTTTCCTCTTTCAAATAAGCCATTTTCTGTTCTAACTCACTATACTCAAGAACCTTAGACTCTAACTCATCCTTGAGTTCTTGTGTCTTAGCCTTAGAGAAGTCAAGACTTTCTAAGAGATCATCTCTCTCTATACAACATTCATCTAACTTATCCTTGAGTCTAGCATTCTTCTTTCTTTCCTTTTTCAAAGCACTAAGAGCATTATTAAGTTCACTTTCAAGATCCTTTATTTGTTTGCTTTCAGAATCATCAAAGCCTTTTTCAGATTTCTTCTCACTAGAGGTGCTACCCTTTTCAAAAACCATACATGCATCTTCCTTATAGTTTTCTGAATCATCCTCATACATACTAGTAACCAATTCATTATTTGTGTAATCATCCTCAAGGTGACCAAAATTTCCACATATAAAACATTTCATGATAATTAATCTATGTTTCGGTTCTTCCTCTTTTTCTGAAATGAACAACATATCATTTTCACAATCACTTGAAGAACTTTCACTATCACTACTAGAACACTTACTTGCTTTGTCTAGGTAGAAAATCTTCTTTTACTTGTGAGAATACCTCTTTCCGTGATTGTTGTGCTCATATTTGTTCTTCCTGTGATACTTGTGCTTTACAGAATCCTTGCTTTTAGAATCCTGTTTCTCTTCATCACTTTCATTCTTGGAAACAATACAGTCAGTAGCATAATGACCAAACTTTCCACAGTTGAAACATCTTACATTTTTCATGCTTTTGTGCTTTCTTGAGAACTTGCCTTTCTTGTTGTAATATGCCTCTTCATCACTAGAAGACTCATCACTCTCTTGAATCTGTTTGCCCTTTGATTTCTTGGTAGCTTTGAAAGCTACCTCTTTCTTGACATCAACTTTCACTTGAGTTCTCAACTCAAATGCTGCAAGTATACTATGGAGCTCATCCTTTTTCAACTTATCTAAATCTTTAGCTTCCTCAATAGCAGAAATATTTTCACTAAATCTATTAGGAAGAGATATTAAAATCTTATCACACACATCATTTTCAGCAAGCTCAAGACCTAAGTCTTTCATGGAGTTAACAACCTCATCCATACGAAGTATGTAGTCACTAATATTTTCATTATAGTTCATTTGGAGTTGTTCAAAAATACCTTTAAAGTGTCTCAACTTGGCCTTTCGGACATTTGCATCACCTATATGAACCACCTTCAACTGTTTCCACATTTCACTAGCTGTCTTGCAATGAATAACTTTGGTGAGATCTGCTTTCTGTAAGCCTTTCAAGATTGCATTCATTGCTTTTGAATTGTTGTGATGCATGAGCCTGTCTTCTTTAGTATAAGGACTATGTTCAAGAATAGCGTACTCATCTTCAATCACTTCCCATACCTTTTTACCAAGTGCCATTAGATAAACCTTAATTCTTGCACTCCACAGACCAAAGTCTGATCCATCAAGAATAGGTGCTGCATTGCCACTTGAAAAATCCATTGTGTTCTTTGCTAGCTTTTCCTTCAAGCTATTAAACTTTTCGAAGGCACCCGCTCTGATACCAATTGAAGAACACAAGCTTATATTGAGAGGGGGGTGAACAGTATAAGACCACTTTTTACTTTTTCCTTCAATTCAACTTTCAATTCAATATTATGCAGTGTATAGATAGCAGTATCAATAGCAGTAATCAAAGCAATGCACAAAATACCATTCACAAGGAGACACAACTTTACCATGGTTCACCTAGAAATTTTGGGCTATGTCCACAAAACTTTTCTCTAAATGTTATATCAAATTTCTTTGGGAAACCTTCCCAATTACAATTTTTATGAGCCTTTGCTCAAAGGAGATACCTTCCCCTAACTCTGCTCTGGCTGGTGATCCTCTAGAAGACCTCTACCTCTGCTGCCCTTAGCAAATGGAACTCTATCCATAGAAGACACCTGTCTTCCCTGCTCTGGTTGGAGACCTCTATCCTCAACTCTATCACCTCAAAGCTGGTCCTCGAATTTGCACTAAACATAGTCCTTTGGTCTAGCACAAATGTCCTCGTTCTCTTTCTCTGATCTGCACCAAACATAGTCCTTCAATCTGGCACAAATTTCCTCTTCCTATTTCTCTGGTCTGGGTACAAATCTTTCCTCAAATCTGCACCAATATCTGTCCTCAACAGGTCCTCAACTCTGATTCACAATAGTGGTTCACAAGCTTTCACTAAAGCTTGCTTGATCTTCACCCAAGTCTTCACCAAGACTTGTATCAGATCTGCTTTGCAAGTTCTCAAGAGAACCTGCCCAAACTACTTCACAAGCTCAACAAAAGGCTCAAATCTATCCAATAGTTCTCTCTGCTCTGTCATAGCTGCACTTGGTTGAAACCAACTTTTGCACTGTCTACGCAAACACAGTAGCACTCAGCTCTCGATGATTGAACTTCTTACTATGCGCTATGTCTACAAATGTCACAACACCAACAAATTTTGCTCCTTTGCACTTTTTCTACCTTCTATGCATTCTTGCTTTGCACTTAGCTCGATTTGACTCGACTCGGTCTCTGCACACCACGGACTTAACTTGCGCACCTTCGATATCTTCAAAACTTGAAACAACCCTCCTTTTATAATAGAAATTTTAAGATCAAAAATCCAAACTTAGTCGACTGTAACCCTAAACTCCATCGGCTACACAACCCTAAACTTTGTTGGCTCAAAGTTAACTCTGTCAACTTCAACCGCCTTTGGTTTTGTAGCTTTTCTTGCGAAACTACATGTCACGATATCATGACACCTTTGCAGCTGTACACTTTCTTTTTCCTGTTGTCACGATATCGTGACACTTTTGTTTCTTTAGACTTCATTTTTTATTTTGTCACGATATCATGACATTTTTGATGTCGTACATTCTCTCTCCTCTTTGAGTCATGAAACTGCGACATGTCACGAAATCATGACATATTCCTCCACTGGAATCTGCACTTGCCTTCTGGTCACGAAACTGTGACATGTCACGAAATCGTGACATCTTCCTTCACTGGCACCTTTACTTGCCTTCTGGTCATGAAATTGTGACATGTCACAAAATCATGACATCTTCATCCGCTGGTGCCTTTACTTGCCTTCTGGTCGTGAAACTGTGACATGTCATGAAATCATGACAGTTCTCACTTTGAACTCTACAGCATGTCATGAAATTATGACACTTTTCATGATACTTTATCTCTCTTTGAACTTGTCACAAAATCACGACAGTTCACACTGCGGACTTTCCCTTCTGCTACATGTCATGAAATTGTGACACTTTTTCGTCCGTACAGCCTTCCTTGCATTATGTCGTGAAATCGTGACACTTTTCCTTATTTGCATTCCTGCACTTTCTAAGTCACGAAAATGCAACATGTCACGAAATCGTGACACTTTCCATCTTGCTCTCCTTCTCTGCAAACATGTCACAAAATCACGACATTTTTTCCACTTGTCTTTTTCTCTGCCAACATGTCACAAAATCATGATAGTTTTGCCAACTCTTTCTCTCTCTTCTAACATGTCACGAAATCATGACATTTTTGCCAGCTCTTTCTCTCTCTTCTAACATGTCACGAAATCATGACAGTTTTGCCAGCTCTTTCTCTCTCTTCTAACATGTCGTGAAATCGTGACAATTTTGCCAGCTCTTTCTCTCTCTTCTAACATGTCACGAAATCACGACAGTTTTTCCAACTCTTTCTCTCTCTTCTAACATGTCGCAAAATCATGACAATTTTTCCAGCTCTTTCTCTCTCCTCTAACATGTTGCGAAATTGTGACTATTTTTCTTGCCTGCTGCATACCTTTTCTTACTTGTATTTTTCTTTGATCTTTTGCAAATGGGCTGCTATGATCTTCTTGGAAACTCACTGTCCATGCTCTAAATAATCTTCATGGAAACTCACTGTCCATGTCTACAAATTATTTGACATTAAAACAAATTCCTTCAAGAGCTTCTTGACATCAATGACAACTTCTACACTTGAGCAAAGGCAATGTACCCAAGGTACCCAAAATTGCCAACACATTTCACTCTTTAAATCTTCGAGCATGTTACCTATTTATGTCTTCATGACTAAAGCAATTGATTTCATGGTTCTAAAAGTGGTCTTGCCTTTCCTTCTTGAGTAGTTCCAACATAGTTCTCAGATGTTTTCCATAGCGTGCTGGTAGACATCACCTTAAGAAATCATGTTAAGCGTTTCTAGTGATTCATTGGTAAGTCCTCTCAAAAAGATGCTTTTGAGGGACTTATCAGATAGTTTTGTGTGAATTTGAATATCTCCCAGTATTCCTTGAGAGACTCATATTCTTTATGTATCATGCTCAGGACCTCTTCTCTAGAGTCTCTTGCTCTCCTGAAATCTTGGTATTGATCTAAAAATATCTTCTTCATTTGATCCCAAGTGGCAATGTGTTTATCTCTCAGACCGATGAACCACTATAGAGCTACATCGTCCAATGTGTAAGGAAAGATTTTTAGCTTCTGCGTATCATATTTGTAGTCCATAGACCTACATAAGACATCAAACTTAAATAAAAATAGGTTACAATCCTCATTTGGGTATCCTCTGAAGGTCGAAAGGTGAGCAGGGGATATGTTTTTCATTTTGGTATCTCCTACTCTTTCATCAATCGGGAAACTAAAGCCAGATGAGACTTCTTCATTGTCAACAATTTTTTTAAGAAATGCAGTTTCTAATACAATATTTATGGCCTTACGATAATTTAGGACTTTCTGAGTCAAGGATCTAAGTTTTTCTAGTGTTGTCGTTCGATCTTCTACAAATTTCCACAATAGGGCTTCCTTTAAGGGTGTCCTATTAAATAGGGGATTTATGATGATTCATTCTTCCCCAAGTTTATGGGATGAGGAGGCACTTTGCACAAAGTATGGATCCTCATTCCAATGGATTTATGGTGGTGAGTCGGGCGAGTCTAATTCAAATCTAGAATGTTCGACTGACTTAGGTTCTAGTGGAATGGTTTTTATAAATTGACCATCAGGTCCTATTCTTATCGAAGAACTCATACAAGTTCAGATGGAAGGTTTCTAGGTATTGTAAATAATCGAGTTGAAATGCTTCCATGGCAATGGCACCAAAATTTTGTGGGCCAAACAAGGTTAACTTATTTCCTACTTTTGTCACATGCTCATGAATTTAATTTATCAACCTAGGGAGCTTCATAAACTTGTGAATGGTCTTGAACAAGATTTCTTACAATACCACTTGAGATGAGTCCACTAGTTATACTATTGGGGGGTGTTTCAACAATCATCAATAATTCATACACTCCTCAATAATTTATGTAAAAACAATTAAATCTATAGAAAGGAAATATTCATGCATTCCTAGAAATAAACCTATTGCAATACTAGAAATAACAATGCGATAAACAATCTTATAAAAGTGGTAAACTAATATAGAAAACATAGAAAAAATAGGGGAATAAATATTGTCTTGGAGTGGGCCCAGGCTCCAGCAACTTCCTCCCAGCTAAACACGCACTTAGAAACTCTTAGAACTGTATTATAATTATCAAAGTATTACAATGCTTCTTCTGTATATCTCTCTACATTTACTATCAAAATATTCTATATATCCTTAGAGAGGTTTGCGTGTGTTTATATAGCACACCCACAGATCTTCTATTACAAAGAAGTTATAATAGTCAATTCATTCCAGACTAAACAAAGACAGTCTGGTAAATGTGATTGACATCTGCTAAAACTGGCATTCATTTCTAATGGTGGCATGTTCACTGATTTGTTTGTGCTTCACATGGCATTGGTAGGATGTTCTCATACGTCTATGTGATCCCCAATTTAACTCTACATGACGTAGAGTTATAACTACACCAGTATCTATTGTCCACATCATGCTTGTTTGGTCAACAAACGAAGAATAGGGGTGCCTTCCCTATGAGGAATATGCCTAAGTATGTCGGGCACATTTTCTATGCGGAAGGCGCCTTACTACCGTTGGCACCTTCCTGGAAGAGGAAGGCACTTATCTTCTATTGGTGCCTTCCTATGAGAGGAAGGTGCTTGCCTTCTAGTGGTGCCTTCCTGTCGATGCCTTCCTTATGAGAGGAAGGCACTTGCCTTCTATTGGTGCCTTCCTGTCGGTGCCTTACTATGTAAGGAAGGTACTTATTTTCCTTTGGCACCTTCCTCAAAGAGGAAGGCACTAGCCTTCTATTGGCGCATTCCTAGGAGAGGAAGGCGCTTGTATTTCCTTGGCACCTTCCTGGAAGAGGAAGGTGCCTACTTACGCTTGGCGCCTTCCTGGAAGAGGAAGGTGCCTACTTATGCTTGGTGCCTTCCTAGAAGAGGAAGGTGCCTACCTTCTCTACATTGATTCTGAAAGAAACAAAGTGCCAGGTCCATGAAAAGACCTCAACTGATCCAAATCTAACTAAATCAACTACAATTCCACAAAAACACACTAAAAACACATGAATTAGATAACACGCATATAATTTCATCAAATAATTATATAATCATTCATAAACATATGCAATCCTTATTATACAGCCGCATAATAATCAAGAAAATGTATACAAAATATGAGCATTTCTGATGCTCATCAACATGCACATTTACATCATTGCACATTCTAACACTTGTGCATTTATTACTTCTTCCTCAAGTAACTACTTAACCTAAGATAAAATCCTAGTCTAATAATGTACCCAAGGTGGTACATTGACATGTACCAAATAATGTAATATACTCGACACCCTCTTGTATTACACTATTTGGTTATTAAAGACTTTAGTCTTAAATTTGAATCTTTGTATTTATCTTCATTATTCAAGCGGCCTTGGATTTGATCTTCAACTTAAGATTCATATTTTTTCTTGACTCTATATTCTAACTTTGACATAGTTACTATTTTTCATCTAATTCTATTATCAAAGTAGTTCATACCTTTCCTATGCCCATATTTATACCTTGAGAAATATACTTGAGAAAATTAACTAATGAAGTTTCTTGTCATTGTATATATCCAATCAAAGAAATGATTTTATTTGTACCAATAGTGTCTCAGAGAATGATTTGTTCCTCCATAAATTTTACAACTATGAAGATTCTAACATATCTCTATATTGTGCCCATATCTATTACAATGAGTACATCTATTTTTTGTTACAAATTCAGTTCCTTGCTTATTGCTGCTAGTTTGACCTGTATACTCAAGATCATCATACTTTGATCTGATTTTTGGTGCAATTGGTTCTTGCATTCCTTGTTCATGTTTTTCCAAACTTGTATCTTCATATCTTATCAAATTTGAACAAAAATCATTAGTATGACCAATACAATCATTAGAATGATATTTGTCAACATCAATATGATCATTTGCATCATTGCATCTATCAACATTTCTATATATACCTTCATCAATACTAGAAACATGAGATTTTTCTAAGAAATCATGAAGTGTATCTAAATAACTAGTATTTCATATATCAATAATATTTTTAATATGTTCTTCTATCTTAGTCAAGGATTCTAAATCACTAGTGTTAATGCTTGCATTACAATATTCCCTTTCATTTTGACAAGAATCATGATTTGCATCTTTATCCATTTGAATAAGATCACTAGTATCATAGCATGCATCAATCATCAATGGTTTTGATTCTATGGTATTGCAACATGAATCTACCATCATAGGATTTGAGAGTTACATTAGAAGAATCTTTCATTTCTATCATGTTCTTTACCTCTTCAATATTTTCTAGTTCTCTCATATTAAAAACATTGAGAGTGATAATTCCTTTGTAGATTTTTCTCCATAGATTGATAGGTATAGTAACAAAATATTCATAGTAATCATCAAAATTATTAAGAAAATTTTGCATATATTTTTAAGTATAGAATAATCCCATTTTTTTTCTTCACTAGTAATATCATTAACCTAGCTATTCAAAGTATTTGTTTCATCAATATACTTTTTCTTCAAATATTCTATCATGTGCTCTTGTCTCCTATTCTTGTATTTTAGAACTTCATTAGAAAGTAATGCCATGTATATTAATTTTCCTATATTATTAGGTAATGTGAAAGCATATTTTGATTTTTCAATTACTTCTCCAATTTCTATATTTAAATAATCTTCCAGTGTTGAGAAACTTTCACTTTTGGACTCTCTCATGATTGATTGTAAAACCTTCTTTATATTTGTAGATGTATTCTCTTGAATTTCAATTTTTTCTATCATCTTTTATGTGCACCCGTTTAGTAATTTCAATCATTTCTTAGTATCTTCTACTGAGTCATATTGAATATAAATTTCCTCTTCTTCAAAGCCTAAGTCTTATCCAATGCAGATTAGATCTTCTTGAAGATATAGGTCTTCTTCTTCAACTAATTCTAACAACTCATACAGTTCTGGAGAACACAAGCTTATACTGAGAGGGGGGGTGAACAATATAAGATCACTTTTTACATTTTCCTTCAATTCAACTTTCAATCTAATATTATGCAGTGTATAGAAAGCAATATCAATAGCAGTATTCAAAGCAATGCACAAAACACCATACATAATAGAGACACCACAATTTACGTGGTTCACCCAATGTGGGCTACTCCACGGAGAAAATATTTTACTAAAACTTTCTCAATCAATTTCTTTGGGAATCCTTCTCAATTACAATTTTTATGGACCTATGTCCAAAGGAGATGTTGATCCCCTAATATCAAGTTCGTGGATCTCTTCCACAGGAGAACTATTTTCCCTTTTGCTCTGGCTAGTGATCTTCTAGAAGACTTCTGACTTGTCGATCTCTCTCCACTTGAATACTCCTCACTTAGATATGTCTTCAATTGTCTTGGCTGCTAGATCTCTATCCATTGAGACTTTATCATCTGTACTCTATCACTTTGAAAGGTATATCAAAAGGTTCACTTAGAACCTCCTCAAATCTTCTCAATAGGTTCACTTAGAACCTCCTCAAATCTTCTCAATAGGTTCACTCAAAACCTGCTCAATAGGATCACTCAGAACCTTCTCAAATATGCTCAATAGGCTCACTCAAAACCTCCTCAAATTTACTCAATAGGTTCACTCAGAACTTGCTCAACTCTACTCAATAGGCTCACTTAGAACCTGCTCAAATCTGCATAGCAAGCTTTCACAAAAGCTTACTCAAAATTAGCCCACAAGCCTTCTCAAAGACTTACTTCAAATCAACTTAACAAGCTCACACATAACTTGTCCAATAACATAGAATCATAAAGAGAATTGCTAAAGACTCAATATGTTCTAAAATCAATGCTCAATCAATATATCAATTCAACCTCATAGAAACATAAAGTGAATTGTTAGAGACTCAATATGTTCTATACTCAAATACCAATCTCAACTCAAATCAATCTCAACTCAAATCAATATCAACTCAACTTAATATTATAGAAGCATAAAGAGAATTGTTAGATACTCAATATGTTCTATTCACAAACTCAATTTCTTTCTCAACTCAATATCAACTCAAATCAGAATATAGAATATTTTTTTTATGGAACTTGAACAACCACTCCACACATTCACTTGAATAGGCTCAAACAAATCTACTCAACCAATCACCACAAGGAACAACTCTTTCTCACAAACCCTAGTCCAAGCATGTATCACTCAACTCAAAATATTTCCAACAATGCTCAACCACAAATATCACATAACAATGATACTCATGTTATTTTCTAACTCAAGTTCAAGTTCTTTGCTCAACCAATGGGCTTCAACAAAAATGCTTATAAAACAAGGTTTAATCACAACTCTCAAACCAGAAAACCTTGAAGCATTAAACCAACACTTTCAAAAAGGAAACCACAATCAATCCTTTTCTCTCCAATGATATTTCAGAAATCAACCACCATAAAAAATCAATAGAGAATATTGCCCATACCTTATTAATTCCAATAACTTGTCCACAAAATTTGCCACACTCAACACAAATTTCCTTTCCAATCTCAATGAGGGTTAGTAGACTTCAAAATAATAATCACAAAATAAATCATAACCCAATTTACACCTTTTTATGTCAACTCAATAATCACATCCACAAAAGATAAATTAAATAACCCTCAAGCAAAATATTTTTCTCAATAATATTTCAATAATGAAAAACGCTCTCCAAATAACATCTCAAAAATGTGTCAAATAAGTAATAATCCTTATTACTCCTCAAACCATGTATACCCTAAAGAAATTAAAATCTATGCCTACCTACTTATCTCTCCAAAAACCACTTTTAGTATAAAATTTATGCACATATTTTAAACAAACTTTTAGCACCCAATAAAACAAAAAAAAAATTTAATTTTCTTTTACAACTTTAATGCATACCTTGGCATGACTTTTGGAATATCAAACACAACATATAAACCTTGGTAGCATGCGCACGAGAAACCACAACCAACGCACTATTTCCATTTTACATAGAAAAGGGAGTTCACATGATTCGAACCTGAGTCCCATGGCTCCTGCGTCCTAATGGTGCTTGCACACCGCGTGAGCTAGTGATTCACACAAGACCAAAGGTGCCTCACTCTCCTTTATCCTCCATGCAATAGCCAACGCAAAATAGATTCCTCCTTTCTCAAGCAAAATGAAGTGCATGCAATTCAAACACTCAACCACTTGCCTCCCAACACCTTTGCATTGCTCGAGTTGCCAACAAGACACACTGCCCACGATGTCTTTGGATTCGACCACACCTCAACTTATTCACTGCCTCTACCTTTAAATATTTTTCACACGATCTCTTTTTGCTTTCTAATAAATGCATTAACCACAAGAGAAAGGATGAGGAATAATAAACCTTAGTCATCCTTTTATATAGTATTCTCCCTCATATTCGACAATGTCGGCAGATTACTTTTATTTTAATTTTAAAATTTAAACTAAATATTTAAAATTAAATATCTCCATCATCGGGGCACCTTTTTCGATGAAAGGAAAAGTCAATTTGGGTTTTAATAAAAACCCATTTCAAATCTGCCATCCATGGTTTTAAATAAAACCTTTTATTTTGTCTGCCTTGGTTTTCACAAAAAAAAATTCCTTGCACTTTTCACAGAACATAGTGCATGCCATCATAGATCCTTTTGACATCAAATAACCTTTTGACATCAATGACAATATTTTAGCTTAGGGACTCAAAATGTCCAACAAGTTCTAGTTTTTGAGTTTCTACTTTTGGATTACTTGTTTTATTTTTTATTTGTTTTTTATTTGCCATGTTCCTTTGATGTAGACTACCTTATGACTCCCTAGATAATATATTTAGAGTTTTGTAAACTATATTTGCAAAATTCAATATCCTAATTTGATGTAGTAGACCTTATCTCTCCAATATTATCAATTTTGCAAATATTAAATCTGATTTACAAAACCTAATTGATTGATTACAAAACTTGTAATACTCTAGGTAGAATACCTTTTAACTCCCAAGTAGTTTTAGTAAAATATCAAGTTTGCTAATATCTTTTTAATTCTTCAATTTTTGTAAAGAACTTGGATCTACCAAATGATTTTGAGTGCAATATATTTTGATAGTATGTTTATATTTCTTAGTTTCCTTGAGTTGAATTCCTTTTATCTCCCTAATGTTCAACTTTAATTTTCACCTTATTTCTCCCTATGAATTAGTAAATAGAAAGCTAAAAATAATTTGATAATACACCTTCAAGTTGATAAAGTTTGCTTTTTTTTAAGAGTCTATGGTTGGTTTCTTTTGTCCCTTTAGTTTGTATAAAGGACAAGTATAAGTAATAAATTCCAACTCTTCAAGAAATTTAATGAGATCTTCTTTCAATTATCTAATTCTCAATGGTTTAGTTTTCTAAATTCCAATGTTCTAAATTTTGGTGTAGTACTTCTTATATCTCCCTAATTTGGAATTTTTAGAAGGTCATATTATTTGCAAAATAATATTTCAATTTTTAAAGGTAGAAACCCTTATACCTCCTAGTCTAATTAATTAACCTTGGATATAAATAACCTTATATCTCCCGTTCCTCTTATTCAACCTTAAACATGATTTAAAAACACTTGCTAATATATAAAATTTACCTCCTTATGTGCCTGATGTATGCACAACTTGTACGACTTGAAATGACTAGTCTACCCAATGGTATTAACTCTTTGAACAATGACTATATTTTTGGACTTCATTTCCTTTGTATGCATGAATTACGATGCTACAATATTTACTCCTTCACAACATTATCAACTCAGTAATGAACTGCTCATGCAGTCTTTGTTCACTTAAATTTTTTAACTTCTTAATGTAGGAGATTTAAAAGGGAGTATGATATGGTAGTTTATTTTATATTTTTTGATGAGTGGAAAAGAGAAATTTTCATAATTCCTATAAACAAAACATTTTTTTAAGGAACCGTTTGACTTTTAAATAGGGTAAATAATAGAATTTTCGAAAAGAATATATAAATAAAGATAAAAGCAA
Organism: Wollemia nobilis; assembly: GCA_028583015.1. NCBI lineage: Eukaryota > Viridiplantae > Streptophyta > Pinopsida > Araucariales > Araucariaceae > Wollemia > Wollemia nobilis. The sequence continues at coordinate 13,998,149 of JAQPPZ010001125.1, forward strand.
AAAGAAGCTTCTAGATGAAGTAAATAAATAATATATATATATATATATATATAGATATATATATATATATATATATATATATATAGATATATATATATATATATATATATATATATATATATATATATATATATATATATATATATATATATATATATATATATATATATAAGATAGAGTAGCAATAAGGGAGATAGAAGACCACCGAAGCCTATAGCAAGAGAGGAAATACATGAAGAATAAAAAATTGTATATTGTATGATGCCCTTTGAATTAATACAAAAATACTAGTATTTTTTGTGCCTTGTTTGTACGTTGTGTACTCTGTGTGATTGGAAGTAGGGTATAAATACTCTATTTTATTTCTCATAGCTTATGCTTGCATCAATTTGGTATCAGAGTAGGTTAGGTCTTGCGGAGAGAAACTATAACCAATAGACTTGGGTGAAAAATACCAAGGTGAGGGTAGTGAGAGAAATTGATTGGGTAAGTGGAAAAAAAGACATGAGTGAAGTTAAAATGAGAATAAATATTGTAGCAGTATGGAATATATGGGAAGAGTCAGAAGAAGGGCACTAGGAAGAGAATAATTGAATGAAATGGTGAGAACTTTCATAGCCAAATTAGATGCTATTGAGGCTACATAATGTAGAGGAATACCTGTTGCAAAATAAAGTGATGAGGAACCAGAATTTGTGGAAGTCCAAGGAGAACAATTAGATAATGATAGTGAAATATTAATTTGGGCCATAGAAAAAATTAGAGGTAAACCCCGAGTTGAGGTCCCTAGCTATGAAGGAAGTCTTGACCCTGACAAATTAATCAACTAGATCAATGAAATGGATAAGTATTTTGACTTGGAATCGATAGAAGATAACAAAAAAGTAAAATATGTAAGTTCAATGCTGAAAGGTCATATGTTGTTATGGTGGAATAACATTCAGGCTGAGAGGCAAAGGAAAGGAAAGGAGAAAATTAAAAATTGGGATAAGATGGTGTCCTGGATGAAAGTCAAGTTCATGTCTGTTGATTACCAGGTGGGTCTATTCCAAAAACTATAAAATTTGAGGTAAAAAGAGATGAGTGTCAAATATTACATGGAGGATTTTTATAAATTATTCATAAGAGCTGGTCATGATGACTCAGAACCAGAAAAAGTGGCTAGGTACATTAATATATTGTGGTATAACATTTAGGATGAAATCAGCTTGATGGACATTAAGTCTATAGAAATTGCATACCAATATGCATTGAATACGGAGGAGAAAATAGCAAAGAAAATGTAGAGGATATCTAGAGTAAGAGGTCAATTAATGAGAGGAATATCTCAAGGAGGAGACAACCGAAGATCCCAGCCAAGAGAGGAAGTTAATAGTAATTTTAGGTAAGGGATGAAATAACCAACCATGCACATTATCAAGATATCGATACAAGATGTGGATATTCAACTAGAGTAAGAGAGTCTTATAATAGAGGTTCTTCTAATAGAGGATAGGGTGGAAGCTTTAGACAAAAATATTTTAGATGCAATCGATTTTCTAGGCATAAGTCATTTGAGTGTCTTGAAAATGCACCTAAATCTAGTCAAAGAGAACCTGAGGGTAAGGATCATATTGCATATGAAGAGAAGCATAAATTTAGGTCATAGTGTACATCATCATAGCATAGAGAATAATTAGTCATGAGGTAGATTTTAATGAAACCACTAGCAGAAAAGGAAGCTAAGCCTTCACAAAGAAGAAATTTATTCCAAACTATATGCAAGGTAAGGGGAAAATATTATGAGGTGATCATGAACAATGGAAGTATGGATAATATTGTGTCTGAGGAGATGGTGACCAAGTTAGGATTGAATAGGATGCCGCATCCTACACCCTACAAAGTGGCATGGCTGCAAAAGGGGCACCAATTGGTAGTCAAAGAACAATTTCAATGATTTTTAAGATTGGTAATTATTATGATGAAGTTTTAAGTGATATTATGTCTATGGATGCTTGTCACTTGTTGCTTGGAAGGCCTTGGCAATATGATAGGCATGTTTTCTATGATGGGAAAGAAAATACATGCACCATATGGAAGGACAAAATAAAATTTAAGTTGAAGTCATTGCAGGATAAACAGGAAGAGGTGGAACAAGAACACAAGGTAATGCTGATAATAGGAAAGGAATTTCTACATATAAAGGGAAATGAAAGGATGTGTTTGGCTATGGTAACTAAACCAGTATATGTAAAAGGTGAGAAAAGGAAGGAAGAATTTCTGAAGAGATCAAAAAAGTATTTGGATGTTATGTCAAAATATTTACCAAGTGGATTGCCACCTATGAGGAAGATCAATTTATCATATGGACTTAATTTCAAGTTCAAGCCTACCTAACAAGGATGCATATAGGTTGACACCATAAGAAAATGAAGAAATCTAGAGACAAGTATAGGAGTTTCTAGATAGAGTTTTGATAAGAGAGAGTTTTATCCCAAGTGTAGTACTAGTAATACTTGCATAGAAGAAGAATGGAAAATAGATAATGTGTATGGATTCAAGGGAAATCAATAAAATAATAATTAAGTACATGTTCGCATTATCGAGAATGGATAATATTATGGACTATTTGGGTGGATCTTGGTACTTTACAAATATTAATCTGAGGAGTGGATATCATCACATCAAAATTAGAGAAGGGGATGAATGGAAAATTGCATTCAAGACCAATGACGGATTGCACGAGTGGCTGGTCATGCCTTTCGAATTGCTAAATGCACCCAACACATTTATGAGATTTATGAATGAGGTCCTAAAGCCATTCATCGATAAATTTTTAATTGTCTATTTGGATAATATTTAGATTTTTAGTAATACTAAATACGAGCATTTGAAGCATGTTAGGATGGTGTTAGATGAGACGTTTTTCATAGGACTACCCAAACTTCCGAACTCGTTTCGGCCATATCTCACTCATCCGAACTTGGATTGAGCTAAAATTTTGAGGGTAGATGCCTGAAAAACCCTAGAACATCTCCACCAATTTTCATATCATTTGGAGCAACACAGATCCTAGCGCATCCCTATGTGTGAACGATATATTTGGCAAGCGACTATGCGAGGGTTTCATCTGGGTTGAGTGCAAGCAGCTCCAGAGGTTGGTTTTTAGGGCCTTCGGGCCCTAGAGACCAATATTTTTGTGGTTTATGCTCAATATTTTAGCAGGAAATGTTGCAGGGGATACAAGATGGGTTAGAAATTTGTCTTTCAACAGATCATACTGTGAACTTGAGTGACAACGGCTTCCAATTTGTTGCACAAAAGAAAAGTGAAAACCATACCTTTCCACGGCGTCTAGGGCAAGGATTAAAGAGACCACAAAATAAGTTTCAAGTAGTTGATAAAAAAATGGCTCATATCTCAAGTGAATCTGGTGCTAAGGTGCACCCACAAAATAATTCTATTGTGAAAACCCCTGTCAAGGGTAAGAATTTCGAAGACTCAGTCCCAAAAATGAATTTTAGGGATGCCCTTCATGGTGGATAGCCTCAGCCCAATGCTAATATCAATATTAGGGCTTCTCATAAACCTCTAAGAATGCCTAAGATTGATCCTAGGAAAACGGAGTCAGGATGTCTTAAAGCAGCTGATGGAACTCCTATTGTTAAGCTTGATATGGGTAACATTCGAGTCGGCATTGAAGATTTGGAAAAAAGAGGACTAATTTGTCGGTTCGTGGGTTTTGGTCCGAGTCTATCTGCTTTCAAAGTCTGGGCTGCAAAAAGCTGGAAAACTAAAGGTGAGTTACAAATCTCTATTTATCCAAATGGTTATTTTCTTGTTTTATTTGCTAATAATGAAGATAGAGAGAAAACTTTTCAAGGGGGTCCTTGGTTTTTGGAAGGGCGGGGCTTTTCATGAAGCCCTGGCATACTAAATTTAAAGCCGAAGAAGAGATGCCTTCTATAGCTCCCGTGTGGGTTAGACTCTTTGGCCTCCCTATTGAATTTTGGAATCCTACTATTTTTTCTTCAATTGGAAACTCTTTAGGAACTTTTATGATGACTGCTTGATTGTACTCAAAATTTTGAACATATTATTTATGCTCGAATTTGTGTTTTAATGGATTTTGACAAACCCCTACCTAAAAAGATCACATTACAATTTGGGGAAGACACTTGGGAGCAAGTAGTGGACTATGAGAACATTCCTTTTCATTGTAGAATTTGCCATGAATATGGTCATTTGGCTAGTGCTTGCCCAAATAAAATTCCTGATCAAAAGAAAGAAGATATAAACTCAACAGGTTTCCAAATACCTAAGAAGAAGAACACTCAGAAAAACTAGTAATGAAGGATCAATCAAAGTCATTTGCTAATATGTTTGAAATCCTTTCCACAAATGATGTCCCAAGTGAGGAAGAGGAAATAATGGAAACTGAAATCTTAGAAACACAATTTAAATATGAAGGAAAGAACTCGAGAGACAAACCAACAAATCAAAGGTTTTCAACGAAAAAAAAAGGAGAAAATTTACACAAGAAAAACAATATTTCAAATGTCAAAACTTCAAATAATGCAGGTCCCAATATAGACTCCATTGAACCATCTAGTAAAATTTTGGCTGTGTATGAGCATTCTTCAAGGTTAGAAGCCATCTCAGATTCAATTGGAATAAGTCAAGAAATAGGGAAAAAAAAATTGAAGATGGATTCTAATAAAAAAGTAGGTCGCAAGACCAATCAATATCATATGGTAAAAGAAGGTGAAAAGCTTGTAGAGGAAGGTAATATTAATGCCCTTCCCAACATTTTTAACCCTGGTATTAATGAAGATCATCACTTGGAATATTAGAGGACTCAAAGGGAGTCTTTCAAAACAAAATGAAATTAGAAGAATGATTGAGATAAATCATCCACATCTTGTTTTCCTTCAAGAAACAAAGATGTCAATGGAGGATATGGACTTAATTGCCAGTAAAATTTGGCAAGCTGGAAAAGTGGTTTCCCTCAGTTCCCAAGGGACTTTGGGTGGCATTGCTTGTCTTTGGGACCCAAAAGAGGTAGTTATTCACCATATGGTTGGCAGTTGGGGTTTGTTGGCTATAGCTATTCAAAGTAGACATTCCAACCAGATTATGCTCTGCATTCTTGTTTATGCCTCGACTTCTTTGGAGGAAAAAAGAAGACAGTGGAAGGATATTACTCATATTATCTCTCATTTTCCTAAAGCTTGGATCTTGATCGGAGGAGATTTCAATACCATCCTCTCTCTGGATGAGAAAAGGGGGGAAATAGAAATTTGGACAAAAGTACTCACCTCATGAGCGAATATATTGCAAACCTCCATCTTGTGGATATCCAACCGAGATAATGGCCTTATGACTTGGTCTAACAGAAGGCAAGGCTTAGCTTGTATAATGGAGAGATTGGATAGGTTTTTGCTCTCTGAAAATTTCTTAATCCATGGTCACATTCCTAAAGTGAAGACTCTTAATAATGTTGGTTCGGATCATTGGCCGATCATGGTGGAAATGTGGAAAACCAATGTGAGTTTCTCTCCTTTTCATTTTCAATTAATGTGGCTTAGAGACATTTCCTTCAGACCTCGTGTGCAACAATGGTGGAAGGAAGGTAAACCTAGGCATGGGACTAAGATGTTCTATTTTGCCAAAATACTGCAATACATTAAATCCAAAATCAAGACTTGGAGCTGGAAAGAGTTTGGGGATGTTCATAAAAAAAACATGAAGTTATTGCTCATATTGAAAATTTGAATAAGAAAATCCGTTTAGATGGCCTCACAGAGAAGAGAAGTGCGAATGAAATTAAACTCACAACTCGGTTAGAGGAATGGGAAAAAAGAGAAGAAATCTTATGGAAGCAAAAATCTAGAATTCAATGGCTCAAAGAAGGAGATCGAAACACAAATTTCTTCCACAAATATCTTCTAGCTCGAAGATCTCACAACTTTATTTCTTCCTTAAAATCAGATTCTGGAGATGTTGTTTATACTTGGGATGGCATGAACTCTATTGTTGTTGATTACTTTTCCAATATTTTCTTTGCTACTCCTCTTGACTCAGCTTCACAACAAAATGTTCTTCAAGCAATCCCTTCTCTTATCACTTATGAGGAGAACTCTATTTTGATTGCTCCTATTACTATCAATGAGCTTCAACAAGTAGTTTTTAAAATGCAAAAAGGGAAAACCCGAGGTCCTGATGGTTTTCCTATTGAGTTCTACCAAGAGTTCTGGGATATCCTTCATGTTGATTTATTAGAGGTGGTGGAAGAAGCCAGGAAATCCAAAGAAATTTTGAAGGTTATCAATAAAACTTATATTACTCTTGTTCCAAAAGCTCAAGAGGTTGATCATATCTCAGCTTTTAGACCTATTGCTTTATGTAATGTTCTTCTCAAAATTATTACTAAAATCATGGTAGAAAGGTTGAAGCCTCTTTTGCATAAGATTATTTCCCCAGAGCAAGGGGGATATGTGGAAGGACGTCAAATAGTAGATGAGATAGTTCTTGCTCAGGAAGCCATCCATTCCATGGATATGCAAAATTCTCCTTCTATGTTCATCCGGTTAGACTTATCCAAAGCTTATGACGAGTGGATTGGCACTTCCTTATCAAAGTTTTGAGGCAATTTGGTTTCTCTAAGGATTGGATGGATTGGATTATGGGATGTATCTCTTCAGTTTCCTACTTAGTTCTTATCAATGGTAGGCCTTCTCGGTCTTTCCCGACTTCCGAGGTATTAGGCAAGGTGACCCGCTATCCCCTTATTTATTCATCATTCTTGTTGAATGCTTGGGTAGGACTATAACCAAAAAGAGGGAAAACAAAACCCTTGAGGGAGTTACCATTGCTCATGGAGCTAGACCTATCTCTCATCTTCAATTTGTGGATGACTCTACCCTTTTAGGTAAAGCTACAATTAAGGAAGCTTCTAATATTAAGCAAATCATTAGCTGTTTTTCTAAGGCTACTGGGCAGTTGATCAATGAAGACAAATCTAAAGTTATTTTCTTTCACTACTCTGCTAGACGGGAATCCATGGTCTTGGATAAATTAAGATATAAGAAGACCTCTCTTCCAATCACTTATTTAGGTATTCCCATAAATATTCAAAGGCAAAAAAATAAAGATTGGAATTGGTTGTTGGACAAAGTCAAGAAGAAAATTGGAAAGTGGACCAACAAGTGGCTTTCTTACGGGGGTAGAATCACCTTGGTAAAATCAGTCCTTCAAGCTATTCCTATTTATGTTTCTTCCATTTTGAATATCCCAAAGGTTGTTCTTCGAGAATTGGATCAAATCGAGTCATCGTTTCCTTTGGAGTGGTACTAAGGAGAAAAGAAAATGGGCCTTGGTGAAATGGGATACTTTATGTCTTCCTAAGAGTGAAGGGGGGTTAGGATTCCGGTCTTCAATTAATAACAACAAAGCTTTAGCTGCTAAATTATATTGGAGGATGTTGCATAACCCCAATGCTCTTTGGGCCAATAATCTTCGTGCTAAATATGCTTAGAACAAAAGTCCTGAAGACCTTGTTCGCTATCAACTTCCTACCAAAGGTTCTCCCATTTTAGCAGTTCTTAAGGCTGGTGAGGATTTGATAAAGAAAAAATTATTTTGGATCATTCATAATGGTCAACATGCAAATTTTTGGACAGATTCTTGGGATGGTCACAAGCCTTTGATAACTCAGTTTCCCGATTGGAGGCCTTGGATGGAGGAGCTTCCGAGCTAATTGGATAAAGGTGGCTAATTACTTGTCGGTACCATACTTGGTAATTCAAAGGTTGGTAGATATTGGATCCCTATTGAGGACTGGCCTATTCAAATCCCAGAAAGGCAAAGACAAGATATCCAAGGCATCCTTCATATGAGATCCCTCTCTTGGTCCCATGAAAAAGATTGTTTTGGATGGAACAACACTACTAAGGGTGAGTATTCGGTTGCTCAAGGTTATTTGACCTTATGCCATAATAATCCCAACCATTCTTCTGACATATTTTCTCAATTGTGGGCTCAAAAGCTCTGGCCTAAGGTGAGGTTCTTTAATTGGCTTTTATTGCATCGTAGGGTGCTTCTTGGTGAGCAACTTATGAAGCGTGGTTTTCATGGCCCTTTTAGATGTGAAATGTGTGAAGAGAATGTAGAAAATATCAACCATATTTTTATTGAGTGTACTTTAGCCTCTGAGCTATGGAGGAGAATGGCAACTTTACTTGGCTTACGAGTGGTCCAATTTTTTCACTTTTGAACAACTTTGGAGGGATTGGCCTAATCAAGAGGGTGTTGATCATTTTATTAGGCGAGTAGTTTGGATGGGTTCTACCATTCTTCTTTGGAATATTTGGAATGAAAGGAACAACCGAATTTTTAATCAAGATAGGAAGGATATTCACTATATTTGGCAAAAGACCATAGCCAACTTAGTTGAATCAGTCCATCAACTCCTTAATCACCCCCAAAACTCCCACCAAATATGGGATCAAGTGATGCAAAGATTGAAGATTAAACCTTCTAAGGGCAACCAACTTAAAGGGAATGTGAGTATTAGTAAGATGGATAGGACTAGAAATTGGCAACCTCCTCCTAAGGATTTTGGAAAAGTCAATACTGATGGAGCCTCTAGAGGGAACCCTGGAAAAGCCGATGTGGGAGGAATTGGTAGACTTTCAGATGGCTCCCTGGTTTTTACTTTTGCTGAGAATTTGGGTATTCTTTCCAATAACCTTGCTGAGGGGTATGGTATCCTTAGAGGCCTTCGGGAGGCTACTAAGGTTGGATGGGAAAAGGTGTTAGTTGAGTCGGACTCTCAACTTATGATTAATCTCTTGAAGACTCCTTCTAAGAATCATAAGGTGGATTGGAGAATTAAAAGAATTATTGAGAAGATTCAGTTAATCCAGATGGGATTTTTGAAAGTTGATTACAATCATGTGGTCAGAGATCAAAACAAGAGTGTTGATGCTTTAGCTAATTGGGCTTTGGACAAAGGTGATCTTACTTGTTATGGCCACCCTCCTATATGGTGGGCTTCTCAAATTAGGGAAGCTCTTCTTTCTATCATTTCTTTGGATGGCTCCAATTACGAAGGTACCTAGTTTCTTCTTGTTTTTTTTTGTTTCTCTTTGGTTCATTCAGTTTTTTAGTTCCTTGGCTCATTCTATTCTTTATTTTGTTTCCTCTGTTGATTCTTGCATTAATAGTCTTCTGGTCTAGATAGGTCATTGTTTTGTTCATTTTTTTTCTTTTGTCTTCTTTGTTTTTTTGTTTAGTTTTTTAAGGTGGGTGGGTTCTTTTGTTTTGTTTTGTTTTTGTGTTCTTTGTGTTGTTTTTTGTTGTTCTTGTGTTTTTGTTGTTTTGTTTTTTTTAATGTTTTTTGTTATTGTTCTTGTGTTTTTTTCGTTCTTGTTCTTGGGTTTCTCTTTGTTTGTGTTATTTCATTTTTTTATGTGTGAGTGTTTTCTATGTTTTTTGTTTTTGTTTATTGTCTGTTGTTGGTTGTTTTTATTTTTATTTTTATTTTTATTTTATTTATTTTATTTTTTAGGTTTTGGTTGTGTTTATTTTTCATGTTTTTTTGGGTTATGTCTTTGTAGTGTTCTGTTGTTTTTGTCTTGTTTGTGTTTTGTTATGTGGTTCTTGTGTTTTTCTATGTGGTTTGTGTTGTGGTTTCTTTTATATTATTGTGCGTGTTTGGTTGTGCTTTTGGTTTTGACACACTCAAGGAGCATGTTTTTTATTTTATTTTATTATTTTTGTTGTTATTTACTTATTTTTAATTTGGTTTTGTGTGTTTGTTTGCTCCTTGAGTATGTCAAAGGTGGTAGGCCGGGTCCGAGTCCTGGGCATTTTTGGTGGAATGGATACCCCTGCCTCCTTGGGTCTTACCCGAAAGTGGCATCCCTTTTGGGATGTTTTCCACAAATAAAAAAAAATAAGGATGGTGTTAGATAAGCTAATACAAGAAAAATTATTGATAAATCTAGAAAAATGTAGCTTCATGAAGGAGGAGCTAGTTTATTTGTTTTTTGTGATATCGAATGATGGAATAAAAATGTATTCAAAAAAGGTGAAAGTGATTGTAAATTCACCTTCACCAAGGAGTACATTCGAAGCTAGAAGTTTCCATGGTTTGTGTATCGCTCCAAATTTTTTGCATCCTTACCCTTAGGCTATAGGATCCATGCCCGGAAGGGGGATGCGAGAAGGATGGGACAATACCTCGGACTGAGAGGCCCTTTGAAGGTCCCGCCTCTCGGGGAGGGGTATAAGGGTGAATTTTTGATGGATGGTGGGTTCACCAGGAAACTTTTGAATGGCAGTTTCCACGCCTAGGTTGATAGTGAGTTTGATGTGTTCATTTTGCACTTTAATCATTCAACTCCTAGGTTTGGCCAAGATGAATCTAAACTATTCTATATGCCAATGCTGATTTAAATGAATACAAAAAATAGGAATGAATGCTAACCATAGAGAATATGCTAGCTAGAACATAACATACCTGATTTCGGATGTCTGATGAAGATTCTGAGTTTTGTAACAGTCCAGATCGCCTCAATTCGTACGTAATCATCTGATATTTCATAGGATCATCTCAAATCATAGACGGTCATCTGAGATCAGATAGAATCATCTAAAATCTGATGAATTCATGAGACGAATTCATCAAAAACCTACAATCACAGAAATAGATACAAAATACCAAATATGCAACTACAGAAGCAAAGGAAAATGATAGCAATAACAACAAACATGCCTAAATCATGGATTCAAATAACAAAATAAGGAAAATGCAGTAGATTTAATGATTGATCTTAACTTTATCATGCGGTTATGCTAAATGAGGTGAACTCCAAGATGCATAAATATAATAATTTAAGATAGTACAGAAATATAATAGGAAAATGCAGATAAAAAACTAAGGAAATGCAAACTCTAGGCTCTGATTGCCCCCAATCTGGACTACAGTCAGGATCGCCTCCAATCGTACGAGATCATCTACGCTCCTCGACAAGATCATCCAAAATAGTATGGAATCGCTTGCGATGATCCGAGCTAGCTTCGACTGAAAAATAGTAAAGTTCCTGCAAGAAAACATGAAATACAGAATGCAAATGATGGTGTGGGGATGCTCTAGGTGCATGGAAGTGCAGGGGTTTAGGAAAATCGTTAGATAAGGGGTTCGGGGGATAAACTAGAAAAATCTTAGTTTATATAGGATTAGGGAGAGGTTAGGAGGTTGGGGATCATCCCAATCTGGGAGATCTCCAACAGGGGAATCTCCAACTACGCAGATGCGCTTCTGCCCAAGTTGGAGAGGTTGTTGAAACAGAAGCTAATTATGAAAATTTGGTTTTGGGATGAAATCGTCTGGACGTTCTGTTCCAGATGAATTCGTCAGATCGGGGATGATTTCGTCTAATCTACGACGATATCGTCCAACGGTCAAAACAAATCCTAAAAATGGCATGAAAAATGGGGAAAGCGGGTAACAGGCGGTTAACGGGCAGTTTGAGGTTAAAATTCAAATTTTTATCTTTTTACTAAGGTTTAACCGTGCCAATTTTAGGGTGCTACATTTTGCCCCCTCTTTAGCAAATTTTCGAAGAAAATGCGTTAAAGACGAGTTTTTCCCATTTTACGAGAAAGCAAAAATGTACTCAATTTTTTAGACGATGATTCTAGGTCGAATCGTACGACTGCTGGCTATGGTGCCCCCTCCGTGTTTTTACCCAAATCGAACGTTTGAGGTAAAAACATGCGAAAAAGCAAAATTAAAATGTTGTTGGTTTTGAATAAAATTAAGAAAAATAGGGAAAACCCTAATTCATTTTTTTACTATTCATTTTTACTGTTCCAGAGCTCTGCAGAGAGAAAAATGGTGGAGACAGCGCACAGAGCGACAGAGGTCCGGCGCGGGCTACGGGTAAGGATCTAATCCTAGTAGATTAGGTTTGAATTAACTTTGTACAATTTTTGGATTTAAATTTTGATTGTTTGGGGCATCACGGCCATTTTTAGGCCGTCGACGACGTCGGGATGAAATCGTCCCTATTTCATCGAAATCGTCTCTAGATCGTCGATTTCGTCTAAGGCGAAATCGATGAACTAGGGGCGATCTCGTCCAACAAGGGGCGATCCCCAAGTTGCGAAATCGAGATGATTTCATCCTAACAAAGGATGATGTTGCCCAATTTGGGATGATATCATCCAATGGTGGACGATATCATCTTTAAACTTGATTTAAAATGTGTTTAATTTGATTGCAATGATTGATTTATTAATGAATTTTTGTTGTTTTATTGTTTGTTTTGTAGAAAGGATTACTAAAGAGCCAAGAATGGAAATACGATGGGCTGAGAGATGACTTGGCCACTCTCGACCAGGCAGAGCATGACCAACTAGCACAGGTCGGGCTACGACATGTGGCAGAGATGCCACAAGTACCGACGGATATGGGGCTACTGACAGCCCTAGCAGAGAGGTGGTATCCGGGGTCATCCTATTTTTGGCTACCGATAGGGGAGATGGCTCCCACTCTAGAGGACGTATGGAGGATCATGAGGATCCCCATACAGGGATGGCTGATGATGCCTATGGCCAATCAGGGCCAGGCGATGATGAGATTGATAGGAGACCCGAGCTTCACCCTAGAGAAGGGTGGGGTGAACATCGAGTCTCTACGATAGATGCCTAGGGCATCTAGGCTGACTCAAGTTTTGGTAGGGGTGGTCGATGGCTTACTACTGTGCCACCAGAGCGGGTGTAGACTACCATGGGTCCTCTCAGACATAGTTTATGACATGAGAGACCATGGGTACAGGTTTGCATGGGGCAGCTTTGTACTGTGCCGCTTGTATAGGATCCTGCATGGGGTCGTATACAAGGGAGGTCGATGTCTGGTCTTGACATCTCTGCTACAGGTTTGGTGCTGGGAGCACATTGCGGTGCGGAGGCCGGTAGGGCTCCCATTGATAGGGGTTGACCGAGAGAGGCCCCGGGTTTTCTACTGGTGGCTACAGAGGGGGTCACAATGGTGGATAGATCTATCGATGTCATGGAGGTTGTTGGATGACCTCATCCCTGACTAGATCACCTGGAGGCCATGGCGAGAGCACCCCGGGTGGGCAGAGGATGGGTAGGAGCTGGCTCGCATCAGGTGAGTCTGCTGGCTGAGGATGGAGCGGGGAGAGGTAGAGCTCCACCGCTATGATCGGGTACTATGGTAGTTCGGTCTTCAGTAGGGGATCCCTTCTCTCAAGGATTATGAGTACTCCTAGACTATTTGAGATAGTACTACACTGAGCGGGGCTCCAGACATGCAACGGTTCTAGAGCCAGGACACTGATGATGCCCCCATCCAGCCAGTGGATGGTGATGATATTAGGGTTACTGATGGATATGATGCCTAGTACGTAGGCATCCACCCTCCTCGGATGACGAGGGCATAGGGTCTAGTGCACATCATGGTGCACCGGATGGGGAGGTGGTAGGCTATGATTGAGGCAGCGTGGGGTCACGATGGGGTAGAGCAGCGATGGTCTCCATAGGAGAGATGCCAGAGGATGGCATGGGCTCCCCAGAGACCACAGTAGCTAGGGAGGAGGGAGGAGGGACTACCTCCTCAGTAGGGGGAGAGACCACCATCACCCGATAAGGGCAAGGGTGTCGAGGTAGGGGAGAGCAGCGAGACGATGGCTCTCTAGGCTGAGGTTGCCCACCTTCGAGCTCAAGTGCAGACACTACAGGATGAGGCTACATGGCTCAGAGCTCGGGGTGGAGGAGCGAGCACTCAGGATCTGGTGTGGTCTATTGCTCAGACTACATTCTACCAAGGGCTATACTATCACATGGTTCCAGAGAACCAGAGGTTACTGCCAGCCCTTATTGCGAAGCCGATCATGATGGGATCATCGAGGACATCCTCACGATCGATGATGAGGACCCGAGACACAGCCTGGACCTCTATGGGACCACCTCCTCCACGTCAAGGTGGGGGAGTAGATGAGGCTGAGAGCTCGAGGGCTTCTCGAGGATAGCTGCTATAGATGGATTGTATATGTATCTTTGAGAGGATTGAGTATGCCAAGATATAGATTGTGGCATACCAATCCAATTGTGATATGATGTACAGATATTTTTGATATATATATATGATATTTTTGTGATATAACTTGTCCATATGTTTTTATGATGCTTCAATGTTTGAATTGTTTGTTTGTTGATTGATGATTCATGTAATTATGTCATTTTTAGAAATATTATAATTTGATGTCATGTTGTAAAATTTAAATGAAATAATCTGATGTAAACAATTGGTTGGTTTTGGTGTGATTTGATGAAAAATAAAAGGGACTTCTAACAATAATTTCAAAGGACATTGTCGCTGTTATAGACCATTTCATGGAGTCACCGCTCGCTCGGTCGTCAAGCTAATCCCAGTATAGAAATATTGCTAAAAGTAAAAGAATGCTTAAGAGACTGTCTTAAGACTTTGTGTTGTGATGATGGAAATGATGATGGTTTGATGATTTGTTTTCAGATTTTCATAAAAATAGTATGCATGAGATACTAAAAGAAATATGATTTTGCTAGGCATAAATTCCTAAGTGTGATAAAATTTTGAACAATTCCTTAGAAATTATACCATGGTTGCAAAATCGAATGTTGACATAATGACATGAAATATAATAAGTGTTCGTTTGTTTTAAAGCATAATTGTGTAACATAATGATGCAAGTCATATGTTTTTATGAATTTGTTTTAAAATAAATGGAAAATAAAATTAGAACAATGGTTTGCGCTAGGCATAGAATTATAGGTATAGACTTATACCATCATCGCGAAATCCAAAGAGAATTTGATATTTTGGTTTTATTGCATGATTGATTTTTGATTTTTGATAAACAGAAAATAATAATATAAACTTGACTTTATTTTGCTAGATTTTGTAATAGGTTGTGTAAAATAATTTTGGATTTTTGAAAACAATGTATGTAATTGTGAGTATACTAAACAGATGTTCTGAAAATAAGAATAAAATTTATTCCAAAAGAGTTGCAGAAATATTTTAAATTATCTCAAAGAAAAATGTAGATTTATAAGGAACCCTCATGTGCATATGTGAGTTCATTGCCGATCTTGATTTATCATAATGATAGAGAATCTCTCAAATACAAATGTGTGTGCAATTGTATTGTTCATTCACCAATTTTGAGCAAGATAATTTGATACAAGTAATTTGAATTAACCAAATGAATGTTCGTTGACCATGATTTATATGCATGTAACCGTACCAGACTATTGTGTAAGTTAGGTTATCAAGAGCTAGCTAATCCATAAGCCGACATAGGTCTGTACAAAAGAAGGTCGCTAATGTGATAGACATATCACCACGCTAGGGATTACCCAAGGCCAAGTGGGTTGGGCACAAACCACCTGTTATGGGGCTTACCTCACAGTTTTCGAATAATTGAGAATTCCAGGGATTCAAGCTCATTCACCCTTCTTTTCTTTTCAAGGGGTAGGGAAAGGATTTTATTGCATTTTGCTTTTGCTTTTCTCTTGTTTGCTTCTCTTTTTTTTTGTATTTTTTGTATTTTTGCTTGATATTTGAGATAATGCTGAAATATTGTCGTGATGATACAAAATAACATTTTTCTTTTTCTCTTTTTCTTTGAACTTTTTCTTTTCTTCCTATGCTAGGGATACTTGCTCGGATTAGCTGTAGAGCAAGGGATTTTTATTCCGGGTAGGGGTGAGCTTGTCCTTTTGTCAATTCTCAAAGATCCTAGACCATGTGCATGATAGGATAGCAAGGGAAACTTTTTGCTCAAGAAACCATTTCTACTATGTAGCATCATATCGAATTTGCAATGAAATCATTTTAATGTGAAGAGATATACTTGGTTCAAGTAAATAACAAGATCAATTCTCTATGCTCAAAACTTTATTTAATTCAACTGTGGACTTTGATATAAGAGAGATTAATAATCAAAAATAAAATCAAGATATTTATTCATGTGAATGTGAAAGTGCGGGATTCCAAATAAATGCTAATTTATCCAAAATAATTGAAAATATAACTGCAACACTTTCAAGAATTGACAAGTTTGAAAATAAAATATGTGTTTGAATATTTTGATTTTGATGTTTTATATTTTTATATTTGTGATTTTGATTGATGAATTGCAAGAAGAAATACTATTACTTTTTTTTTGAAAAATATTTTGATAGAAATGGCAAAAATGAAACAATATGCAAAAAATACAATATATACAAATGATGAAATGACCCAATGTTATGCATAATAACGCTTAAGATGCATAATGTTCATAGGTTCTTTAAGATCTTTACCGTCTAAGGTAGCTAATCGATATGCGCCCGATCCAAATTTAGCAGTGATGACATATGGTCCGAGCCAGTTGGGCTCAAACTTACCTTTAAGGTCTTTAGTTGCATTAGTATTTTTTTATTTTCTTTTAAGACAAGGTCACCGATCTCAAAGGATCGCTGATGAACTTTCTTAAGGTATGCTCGTTTAAGCTTGTTTTGGTAGGCACGAAGATGCTCCAAAGCATTGATGCACTTTTCATCTAGAAGTTCTAGCTGACTAAGTCTGCCAGCATGATATTCATCTCCTACTTCAGTATCTTGAAGTAGTAGAGCTAAAGAAGGAACTTCTAATTCAAAGGGAAAAATGGCTTCAGCACCATAAACCAAAACAAAAGGTGAAGTGCCTGTGGGGGTACGAACGCTAGTTCGATAAGCCCACAAAGCAGGATATAATTGGATGTGCCAATCTCGGCCAGATTTATTGACCAATTTTTTGAGGATTTTGATTAATGTTTTATTAGAGGCTTCTGCTTGGCCATTACCCTGAGGATAATAGGGAGTGGACCAACGATGTTGAATTTTATATTTTTGACATAATTTCTTAACATATTTATTTTTAAAACAAGTTCCATTATCTGAAATGAGATTTGCAGGAATTCCAAACCTACAAATAATTTGATTAAAAATAAACTTGGAAACTTGGGTTCTAGTGCAAGAAGCTAATGGCATAGCTTCAACCCACTTCGTGAAATACTCAGTGGCGGTTATGATGAATTTGTGTCCATCGGATGACACAAGGTTGATTTTTCCAATGATGTCTAAGCCCCATTTTGAAAAGGGCCAAGGAGATGAAATAGCCTGTAGTTCTTGTGCAGGCGCATGGACAAGGTCAGCGTGTTTCTGGCACTTGTCGCAATGTCGCACATAATTATGTGCATCATTCTCCATGGTAGGCCAAAAATATCCTATCCTAAGGAGTTTCTTAGCAATGGCGCTACCACTAAAATGTCCCCCACAAGATCCATTGTGGGCTTCATTCAAAGCTGATCTAGATTCTTCTAGATTCAAACATCATAGTAAGATGCCTTCAAAAGATCTCCTATACAAGGTATTACCAATAATCATGAAGCGACTTGCTCGTCTACGTAATAACCTACGTTGGTTGCTAGTACAACCATCAGGGAAGGTCCCATTTTGGAGAAAATTAAAGATATCAGTGTACCAATGTTCAGGAGTAGTTTCATTGATTAGAAACACATCCAAAGGTTCTAGGCATGATTTGCTTGAAGCGGGTTCCTGGAGTCGATGAATAATGATGGTAGCATATTCGTCATCTAACTCCAAGGGCAAAAGAGATGCGGCTGCAGCCATAGCGTCAGCCGCACGATTGCTAGTTCGAGGAATAGCTTCCAAGGTAACTTGATCAAACAAGGATAATAATTGTAAAACATATGCTTTGTATGGGCGTAATTTATCATCTCTAGTCTGATAAACATCATTGATTTGATTTATGACAAGTTGAGAATCATCGAAAACCAATAAATTTTTAATTTTTAGTGCCAAGGCAGCTCGTAATCCAAGGATAAGAGCTTCATATTCAGCAGTGTTATTGGTGCAAGCAAATGTTAATTTGAAGGACAGAGGTATAAGATGTTTCTATGGAGATATTAAAATAATACCTGCACCAGCCCCACTCATACATCGGGCTCCGTCAAAGTATAGGGACCATTGCTCTGGATGGTCTGCCTCTAGTTTAAGGCATTCATCAGGAAACTCAATGATGAGGGGATGGGTAGACTCTAAGGGTGCAGCAACTAATTGATCTGCTATGATTTGACCTTTAACAGACTTTTGTCCTATAAATGTGAGTTCAAACTCGCTTAGCGCAAGAACCCACTTTGTTGTACGACCAGATAAGTATGGTCGACTCATGAGATATCGCAAAGGGTCGAATTTGGCAATAACATACGTTTTCTGACTGAGCATATAATGTCGTAGTTTTTGTGTAGAAAATACAACTGCTAGACATAATTTCTCTAATATGGTATAGCGAGTTTCATAACTGATTAAGGTCCTGCTAATGTAATAATTAGCACGTTCTTTCTTCTCATCGTCAAGCTGAGCTAACATAGCTCCTAAGGCAAAATCGGAAGCAAAAATGTACAAAATAAATGGATGATCAGATTTAGGTGGGGAAAGCACCGGTGGTTTAAGGAGATATTGCTTAAGGAGTTCAAATGCTTCCTGACATTCGTCGTCCCAATGAAAAGAGACGTCTTTCTTAAGAAGCTTAAGAAAGGGTCCGGTTTTGTCTGCCAACTTGTCGATGAAGCGGCGAATAGCTTGAAGCTTACCTTGTAAACTTCGTAATTCTGATATATTTGTGGGTGCGGGCATATCAGTGATAGCCATGATCTTGAGAGGGTCAATTTCAATGCCACGTAAAGAAACTATAACCCCTAATAATTTATCGGACTTAACTCCGAATATGCATTTGGCTGGATTTAGTCGGATAAGATATTCCCTTAACCGATCAAATACTTTTCTCAAGTCATTTAAATGATCATCTTCTTTGATAGAACGAGCTATAATATCATCTACATAATCATGTAGAATATCATGCATCATATCGTGAAAGATATAAGTCATGGCTCGTTGATAGGTTGCACCTGCATTCTTTAAACCAAATGGCATCACTTTCCAACAAAAGGTTCCCCAAGGGGTAATAAAGGTTGTTTTAGCCTGATCTTCAGGAGCTATCCTGATCTGATTATAACCAGAAAATCCATCCATTAGGGATATCATTCCACTTCCAGCAGTAAAGTCAATGATCTGATCCATGTTGGGAAGAGGAAAATCATCTTTAGGGCATGCAACATTAATATCTCTGAAGTCTGTGCAAACCCTAACTTTAGTGGCTTCTTTCTTAGTTACTGGAACTACATTTGAAATCCATTCAGCATAATCAATGGCTTGTATAAAAATAACATTTAAGAGTTTTTCTAATTCCCCTTTGACTAGTAAGGCCACTTTAGGATGCATTTTTCTAAGTTTCTGTTTAACAGGTTTAGCATCTGGATGGACTACTAGGTGATGCATAACTACAGAAGGGTCTAATCCTGGCATATCTTCATATGTCCAAGCAAAGACGTCTTCATATTGTTTAAGGAATGCAATATATTTATCTTGTTTTTCCTGACTCAATTCTGATCCAATGTTGATTATGTGAGGGTTGTCTTTGGTTCCAATGTTAATTTTTATGATGTTTTCTACTTCCATATGTAGATCTCTCTCAAAATTAGGTGGGGCGGGTGAAACGCCTAATTCTTGTAATTCTTCCAAGGTTAGCTTGGATAATTCGTCTTGAGGAGTCGTGGCCTCAAGCTGGGCTATACTAGGTATAGAGCCATCGAAATAAAATCCGTTATATAACAATTCCTCAATGGAGACATCATGAAAGATATCCCCCTCCAACTCATCGTCGGATTCGGAAATCATCTCAGGGTAAGCTATGGATAGCATATTGCATGTAAGAGGCTTATTCATTAAATGCAAGACATCTCGTTTATCCAAATAATCTTGGTAACACACAAGATGGTCATCATCCTCAAATGGGAAGGGCTGACCTTTACTAGGAAATAGGCCCACACCACATCGGGCAAGCCATGGTTCGACCTCAAAAGGTTCTTTCATACCATTCTGGAAAGGTCCCAAACCTTTCCCTTTATATCCCAATTTAAGCATTATAGGCTTAGCTTTAATATACTCATTAGCAAAATAGCATCTAGCATATCCATCACAATGTGTCTTGATGTTTCTGGGTATTCTTCCCCAATCATATCCCTTATAAATAAAAGCACAACTCCCGACTTGGTAGATACTCCCCATAGGCTGTGGGAGGCCCAAGGTACGAGGAGAGGGTGGGAGTTTATTTAAAATAAGGGAAGCTTGCATGGCAGTGTTGGTTTCTTCTGATATAAGAATTTTAGATAAATCGGGTAAGAGCTCATCAGTAAGAGCATAAGAGGTAGAAGGAACATTTCCTACATCGTCGGATGTGGAAAGGATGCCTGTAGTGGATGTAGATGTTATAGGGATATCGATGGATGAGTCTATAGGTATGGAAGTTATAGGAGTAAAACAAGAAGCATTGGTTGTAGTTTTAGGATCTTTTCGAGGTCCTAATGTGGTTTGTTCAGAAGATGGTTGAGCTATATGTAGAGGTGTAGTTGAAAGAGTAGATGATGTTATGGGTGTGTGTTTCACACGTTTGGGTGGATGATGAGAATTAGGATGTGTGGATGACAGGGCAGGGCAAAATTGAACTCCAACAGGTTCTGCCAAAGCACACATATCAAAGGGTCTAGGATCACCATGAATGGTAACCAACTAATTTTTAAATTCGAATTTAACACACTGATGTAAAGTGGATGGAACCGCTCGCATCGCGTTGATCCAAGGGTGACCCAAAAGTATATTGTACGATGTAGGGCAATGTACAATAAACACGGTCGTATCTAAGGTTCTAGGACCAACTTGCAAGGGTATAGTAATAACTCCACACGTTTCTTGTGTTTCATCATTGAAGGCTTTTATAATCATATCAGTTCTTTTCATTTCATCACTTCTAAACCCAAATCTTTGGTAGAAGTCAAAAGTGCATATGTTTAAAGATGAACCATTATCAATCAAGACTCGTTTAACTGCTACATCCCCAATTAGGGCAGTAATATATAAGGGGTTATCCTTATGTAGACTATGTTGCGGGATATCTCTATCCCGAAAGTCAATACAATCGACTTCTCGAGTTATGATAGTATTGGACATGGCTTCAGGTTGAATATTTTGTGGTACCATCATTTGGCTTAATGTGAGCATTAATTCATCCCTATGGGTAGGAGAAGATCTTAAGAGATCCAAAAGGGAAATTCTAGCTGTAGTATTTGATAATTGTTCATTAATATTATAAGGAGGCTTATGTTGAACATTAGGCGCATAATTCCCTTTATTGGGATTTTTCAAAACAAATGGAGCTGATCCATCATTCTGAGTTTGATCCTGTTGAGAGTTTTGAGCCTGTTGTCTAGTAACGGCTCCGATGGTTCCTACAATATTATTTTGTGGATGATGAATAGGTCTTGGTCTAGCATTTATGACTTGTTCATTAGAAAGTATTTGGTGAGAAGATGGTCTAGTAGTGACTCTTCTAGGAAATGGTTCTTCTGGAACCATAGAACTTGTGATGGGTTGAACAGGATCTGATTCATCTTCAGAACTATTCGATTGATTTGAGGTGATTTCCATGTCACTTTCAGTCTCATATTCGGTATCACTAAGATCAAGTGTCCGAATATTATGTAGAGGTCTGGCCGTAACCATGGATAAAGTTGTGTCAAAGACTTGCGGATCGTGAACAGGTAATTGTCCACTAATAGTTCCTACATATCGGGTAGGAGGGGGAACATTATGATGCTCAATTTGATTAGCCACCTCTTTACCATGCTTTGGTAAAGGATGTTGAAATATGTCCAATGATTGATTGGCATTCTGATTTTGATTTTGGGGGATGTTCTTTTGAGCATTATTAGAAGGATTTTGTTTAGGTTGAAAGGCTTGCACCTCCATCTCATTGTTATCAATCAGGTCTTGTATTTTATGTTTTAATATTTTACAAGAGTTGGTAGCATGTCCAGGTCCTCTATGGAAATCACAATGTAAATCAGCTCTGTATCCGGGTATGGTTGGATCAGGTTCCCGGATGTTTGGTAATTGGATCAAACCTCATGCTAATAGTTGCGAGAGAATAGTTGATAAAGGTTGATTTAACCTAGTAAATTCTTGGGGTGGTTTATCAGGAGGTTTTAGTATAAACTTCTCTATTGTTTTCGTAGTATTAACATTGGCAATGTTTTTGCTATCAGTGACTCCATCACCCACAACTTGTTTATTTTTATATTGATTTCTGGATGTTTTCTCATCATCTTTCCTTTTGAGCTGACCTCTTCTAATGAGAGCATCTTCCACCCTTCGAGCTAAATCTATAGCTTGATCGAAGGTGGTCAAGGTAGCAATTGATAATTCATAGGATAGTTGTTCTTGTAAATTATTGATAAAAATATCCAACATTTCTCGATAAGGTAACACAAAGTGTAATTTTCCTATCAACTGCCTCCATCGAGCTAAGAAGTCAGCAAAACACTCATCTTTGTCTTGTTTTAGGTTGTACAAATCTTTAATGGTTACATGCCTTTCGATATAGGCACTAAATTGATGCACAAAATATTCGGCGGTTTCCTTTGAAATTCCTCAAAGAATGAGTGGGTAGTTGATAATACCACTCCAATGCCATCCCTCCTAAACTTTTTGGGAACATTTTTAGTAATAACAAGTCATCATGTGATATATCATGACATGCTATCCTAAACATACGAAGATGCTCTATGGGATCTTCGGTTCCTTTGTATATAGGTAGGACAGGCATAGGAAAGTGTTTGGGATATGGTTGTGCTACAACTATAGGATCTAGAGGCTGACTACACATCTCTCGATAATTGTACGAGGGATGGTAGGGATCTATCTGGTCCATGCGGGAGACTAACTATTTCACCATGGCTTCCAGATTACCAGTTTGTCCACCATATTGGTTCGGTGGTACATGAGTATGGGATTTGTGAGCGTAGGATGGCATGATGTAAGGATTAGATGCTATATTGTTGTTATGCAAATGGTTGGTAGGAAGAGTATTATGAAGAAGATTGGTTGTAGCATTATGTTGTATCCTCGATTGTTGGAAATTGGTATTTGGTTTTGTTTTAGGATTTTGTTGATTTGAGGTATATTGATCAATAGCTTGGCGAAATAGAAGCAATGAATGAAGGTTTCTTTTGTGTGGGGATAACCCTTGGCTTGGTAATAGGCACTCTAGGTGGTTGGGTAACCTGTTGTTGTTGCGTGTTTTGAATTATAGTAGCCATGTCCAAATTGGATGGTCCAGCTTGATCACTTTCTTGATCAACGAAGGACAAGGGATTAGTGCGTGTGTGATAGATGTCTTCTAGGGTTGCTTGAGTGTCACTAATTTGATCTTTGTCCATATGGACTGCTCTATTAAGAGTGCCAATATTAGTATTGAGGAACTTCCAAAAATGTTCCATGTTCTCAAAAGTAATAGCTCCTTCTGGAGATATTTTAGGGGATGAGGATCCTTCCTCTCTATCATTTTCTTTTTGTTCATTTCCTACAACAAATTCTTCTTCTTGTTGGTCGAAGGTTCCTTCTTCCTGAATTGGATCTTCAGGAAGGACATCTAGGTTATTTTCTGGTTTTCTTAACCAATCTTCTTCTACTTCAATTTGTTTTCCATTCCTGAGTCTAGTCATTATGTCTAAATTTAGATTTTAGCAAATATATATTAATATATTTGCAACAGATTTTGGGAGGTATATATTTTAATTATATACCTACTATAATGCTTAAAAATAAAATGTTTTGATTTTTGTTATGATTTTGTTTTGTTTTTTTTTTTTGTTTTTTTTTATGCTTTATAAAGACAATAAACAACACACTAAATGCAAGAAATAACAATAATAAAATAATAGCTTAGTTTTCTATAAATAGTTTATAGATATCATTGATAGGATCAAGTTCATCAGGAGTCATGAAATGCTCCTCTTCAAATTGGAAATGGTTTTTCAAGAACTTGATAAAGTGTGCTATAGTGATATTATCGGTTTCAGACTCTGTCTTGTAAAAATAAATCTCATGGCAATACTCTCGATATAACACAGCTCTAGGAACTCTATTCCATCTTTGTCTATCCGTAAGAATGACCTCTTGGTCCTCTATACGAGACAGAAATTTATGTACTATAACTGCATTATCGAGGTATTCCTCAAAGGTATACAATTTAGAAGACACAAGGGCTCTTTTATCTGCTAACCACCTATGGCAAGCTCTCTGAAGCTCATGATACAAAGTCACTTGATCGGGATCCAGGATTCTATCTAGGACAAACCTCTTGATTTGCCTAAGTTCGGTTGCTCTAGATGAAATGAGATTCAATCTCCTATTAAGCTCGTCCCATAAAGGTGGGACTCTATATGTTGGAGCTACTCTAAGTAAAGAATTAATCTCTATGGCTGCTAATTGATTTTCAACATTAATGGTGACAACTCGTCTTTTATTATAATCTACCATCTAAATATAATATGCAATCTTTGATTCTAAATGCATTTATGTTTTTATTTTTTATTTTTTTATTTTTTGGATTGTTTTCAAAAGGTTTTTAGTTTTCACGTCGGGTTCACCAAAATGTATCGCTCCAAATTTTTTGCATCCTTACCCTCAGGCTATAGGATCCGTGCCCGGAAGGGGGATGCGAGAAGGATGGGACAATACCTCGGACTGAGAGGCCCTTTGAAGGTCCCGCCTCTCGGGGGAGGGGTATAAGGGTGAATTTTCGATGGATGGTGGGTTCACCAGGAAACTTTTGAGTGGCAGTTTCCACGCCTAGGTTGATAGTGAGTTTGATGTGTTCATTTTGCACTTTAATCATTCAACTCCTAGGTTTGGCCAAGATGAATCTAAACTATTCTATATGCCAATGCTGATTTAAATGAATACAAAAAATAGGAATGAATGCTAACCACAGAGAATATGCTAGCTAGAACATAACATACCTGATTCCGGATGTCTGATGAAGATTCTGAGTTTTGTAACAGTCCAGATCGCCTCAATTCGTACGTAATCATCTGATATTTCATAGGATCATCTCAAATCATAGACGGTCATCTGAGATCAGACAGAATCATCTGAAATCTGACGAATTCGTGAGACGAATTCGTCAAAAACCTGCAATCACAAAAATAGATACAAAATACCAAATATGCAACTACAGAAGCAAAGGAAAATGATAGCAATAACAACAAACATGCCTAAATCATGGATTCAAATAACAAAATAAGGAAAATGCAGTAGATTTAATGATTGATCTTAACTTTATCATGCGGTTATGCTAAATGAGGTGAACTCCAAGATGCATAAATATAATAATTTAAGATAGTACAAAAATATAATAGGAAAATGCAGATAAAAAACTAAGGAAATGCAAACTCTGGGCTCTGATTGCCCCCAATCTGGACTACAGTCAGGATCACCTCCAATCGTACGAGATCGTCTGCGCTCCTCGACAAGATCATCCGAAATAGTATGGAATCGCTTGCGATGATCCGAGCTAGCTTCGACTAAAAAATAGTAAAGTTCCTGCAAGAAAACATGAAATACAGAATGCAAATGATGGTGTGGGGATGCTCTAGATGCATGGAAGTAGGGGTATAGGGAGATCCATCAGCTAAGGGGTTCAGGGGGATAAACTAAGAAAATCTTAGTTTATATAGGATTAGGGAGAGGTTAGGAGGTTGGGGATCATCCCAATCTGGGAGATCTCCAACGGGGGAATCTCCAACTGCGCAGATGCGCTTCTGCCCAAGTTGGAGAGGCTGTTGAAACAGAAGCTAATTATGAAAATTTGGTTTTGGGACGAAATCGTCTGGACGTTCTGTTCCAGATGAATTCGTCAGATCTGGGATGATTTCGTCTAATCTACGATGATATCGTCCAACGGTCAAAACAAATCCTAAAAATGGCACGAAAAATGGGGAAAGCGGGTAACAAGCGGTTAACGGGCAGTTTGGGGTTAAAATTCAAATTTTTATCTTTTTACTAAGGTTTAACCGTGCCAATTTTAGGGTGCTACAGTTTGGTTAGTTTTTATAGGAAGTTTATAAGAAATTTCAACGGAGCAGTGCGCCTATTACAAAAACTTTTAAGGGAGGAAATAATTTGTTTGAATAGCTAAAGTGGAAAGAAGTTTCCAACATTTGAAGAGAAGGATTACAAAGCAACCTATATTGGATTTACCATATTTTAATAAAGTATTTCAAGTAGATTGTGATGAAAGCGGTACAACTATTGGAGGTGTTTTAAGTCAAGAAGACATACCTATAGCTTATTTCAGTGAGAAGTTAAATGAAGCCAAGTGGAAATATTCTATATATTATCAAGATTTTTATGCTATCATCCAAGTGTTGAAGAAATGGAGGCACTATTTTCTTCCCAAAGAATTTATTTTATACACGGATCATCAAGCGCTACAATATATAAAAAACCAAGGTAAGTTGAATTAGAGGTATTTAAAATTGGTTGAGTACATGCAAAATTTCACTTTTGTGTTGAAGCATAGGAGTGGAAATTCAAATAAGGTAGCTGACACATTGAGTAGAAGGAGTCTTTTGATGACTGAAATGAGCTTAGAAGTGATTGAATATGATGCAATCAAATATTTATATAAGACTAATTCAAATTTTACGTGGGTATGGAAGGCATGTGAGAATCCTCTAGCAGAGGATAGGACACCATGGTTGGGTAATTTTATCTAGGAAGGACTGTTGTTCAAAGGGAAGTAACTATGTATATCGTAAAGTTCAATGAGGGATAATTTATTAAAAGAAAAGCATGACAAAGGACTTGTTGGTCATTTTTTCATAGATAAAACATTGATCAAGCTAAGTGAAGATTATTATTGGCCTAATATGATAGCCAATGTGAAGAGATATGTACAGGGATGCAAGATATGCCAACATGCAAAAGGAAGGAGTCAAAATATAGGGTTGTACAAGCCATTGCCTATTTTTAAAAAGCCATGGGAAGCTATAAGTATGGATTTTGTGTTTGGATTACCTAGGATAGTGAACGGTATTTTTGTTGATAGATTTAGAAAAATGGTGTATTTTATGGCTTGCAGCAAATGTAATGATTCCACACATATAGTTGATTTATTCTTCAAAGAAGTAGTGATATTGAATTGGTTGCCATTAAGAATTATTTTAGATAGAGATACTAAATCTGTAAGTTACTTCTGGAGAATATTGTGGAAGAAATTAGGAACAACACTGAGTTTTAGTTTAACTTATCACCCTTAGACGAATGGGAAAATAGAGGTTGTCAATAGGAGTTTGGGAAATCTATTGAGGTGTCTTGCAAGTGACAAACCAAAAAAGTGAAATTTAGCATTAGTAGAGGTTGAGTTTGCATACAATGATTCAGTAAACAAGAGCATTGGGAAAATACCATTTTAGATTATGTATGGATATAGCCCCAAAGGAGTTTGTGAATTGAGGAATATAGAAAATTTGAATAAGAGGAGTGTCGATGCTGAGTTTGTGGAGGCAATACATGAGATGCAGAACAAGGTAAGAAAGAGGCTATAAATAAGTACCAAAAAGTACAAGCAGTATAAAAATTTGAAAATAAGAGAAGTCAGTTTTCAGGTTGGACATGTGGTATATGCTTACCTCAGGAAGGAAAGGTTTCCAAAGGGGGAATATCATAAGCTAAAGTCAAAGAAAATTAGGTCATGCAGAGTGCTGAAGAAATTTGATGATAATGCTTATGAGATAGAATTATCAGATGGAATTGGGATTTCTCCAATATTCAATGTTGTGTATTTGTATTCTTACCCAAACTTCGCTATAGAGGATGACCACATAGAGTAAGTTGAAAAGGTCCATTAGGAGCAACATATGCCTAAACCACAAGAGGAAACAATCAAAGACATAATATATAAAAGAGTATACAAGAAGACTAGGAAAAGAGAATATTTTGAATATTTGGTTAAGTGGAGTAATAGGGCATTAGAGGATGCAACATGGATGAAACTAATTGGTGAAGTTTTGGCACACAGTTGAAGAATATCAAGCCTTGGAATGAGCAGGAGCTCATGCTCAAACTTTTATTACCCCAGAAGAATGATGCATGATCTTTAAAAGGGAGTATGATGTGGTAGTTTCTTTTATCTTTTTTGATGAGTGGAAAAGAGAACTTTCTAGAATTCCTATAAAAAAACTTTTTTTTAAGGAACCGTTTGACTTTTAAAAAGGGTAAATAATAGAAGTTTTAGTAAGAATATAGAAATATAGAGAAAAGCAAAAAGAAGCTTATAGAGGAAGTAAACAAATAATAAATATATATATATATATATATATGATAGATTAAAAATAGGAAGGGATATAGAAGACCATTGAAGCCTATAGTGAGAGAGGGAATACATGAAGAATAAAAAATTGTATGTTGTATGATGCCCTTTGAATTAATACAAAAATACTAGTATTTTTTGTGCCTTGTTTGTACGTTGTGTACTCTATGTGATTGGCAGCAGGGTATAAACACTATGTTTTATTTCTCATAGTCTATGCTTGGATCAGTTCTCAAACCTTAGATGCTCCTCCTATGTTTAATTTCAATAGTGCTCTACCATGTGGATGGTACTTAGTTGGTGAAATTAATGCTCACTTACTATGACTATCTTCTATGCTGGTGAATGAATCTTGACCTAGGTGAACAACGATGGCCACATGGATCCTAATGTATTGTATCCTTGGAGTATCCTCCACATGAATCAACCACGTATTAATAAATGGCTATAATGGCTCCTTGAATGCTAGTTGTTTCCCTTCAATTGAGCTAAACAACTTTATTTCTTTGATGTGCATAATGGATAGGATTTTTGATGGATATAACTTTGTTTTGAGTACACATTTGTGTGCTAGATTTACAATTCTATACCATCTATTTAACCACACACATTAAAGATACATTACATGATTCATAATTCTTATGTATTCTAGAACATGAATACATCATTATAAACACCCATACGCTACAATATATATACATTTACATATGTTTGTAGACACCTAAAATTTATACATTGTCTCTCTCTCCATATCCAAGGTCAATCAATTTGCAAAAAACCTCAAAAATTGGATAAATTGGCTAAAAAAATCTTTATTAATCAAATTCACTATTCATCATCATTAGCTCCTTTGGGATATCCAAGCCCATTCCTATGCTTAACAATGGATCCTCATGTGACCTCATTCCCAACTCAACTAAGGTTGAATTCTTCACCATGGTCAAAAAGCACTTTATGGTCAAAAAGTCAACACTTTTGGTCAAATCATGCTTTATGGCTAATCTCATGATTAATTAGATATAATATTGATTTAATTAAAATCCTCCACCTCACCTAGTCTACTTTGACTAGCCTAGCCTTCCACCTCACCTAGCCTAGCCTAGCCTAGCCTTGCCACCTTTCACCAAAATATTTCTCCACCTCACATTCCCCTGGGTCATTAATGCAAGATGGAGACTTTTGCATACAAAAATCATTATTTAATCCTAAGATATTTTAATAAAGTTGAATATTAATGACAAATTGATATTTATGCTAAAACATCACTACTTATGGATGGGTGAGGGATTCTCTCACCTAATCTCACTTATGACCTAGGACACCTCAGAGGAAACCTCTTTACTGGACACCTCATCCCATTTCTCTCACCTTGGCCCACTCTATAAATAGAAGGCCATTTTCACCTTTTAATAACAACACACTTTTGCATACCAAAACTCTGTCGAAATCACTACTGCCATTACATCCATCACACAACCATCATACGAGCATCACAATCAATTTGTTTCCTTCACAATACTGTTTGGTGAATGAGATAGGTTGAGAATCCTACCAAGAGTGCACTTTCAGAAGGTGAACCAAACAAATTACAAATCAACAACCAATCCTGAGCATCTATACAAGCCATCTGAGAAATACGGTCAAAAAAAGGATTGGTTCGTACCTCACATGTGCAAACTAGTCGGTTTGCACCCTAGGAGTACGAACCTCTACAACAAATACTAGAACCATACGAACATGTAAGAATAGGTTATTTTGTTGTTTTATGTTATTTTTAGAAAGTTATTTTATGTTTTGAATACTTTTTATGAGTCTTTTGTCTTCATAACTATGGGGTTTGACTAAGGCAGACCCCCAACACACTAAAAGGATTTTGTAGGTTTCACAGGTCCAGCAAAGTACAAGGAAACATCTCCAACAAGTGGTGGCTCACGAGCAAGAAGCCCACCTACATCGAGGAACCCAAAATAATGAATCTTGCTACCTTTGTACCACATCTAAAAGGGCTTCCTAAGGGAAGATCCTATTGTAGCCTTTAGAGAAAATTTGTCAAAAGATATCAATTCTTGTAACCCCTTTTATGATAATTAATACAAATATAGTAGTGTTGAGTGGTATTTTCACCCAATTGTGAAAGTACACTCTCCCTTAGGGTTCGGGTTCCAAATCCCCTCTTGCAAAGAAGTTAAATAAACAACTTCTCTAAGGTCTCCACTAGATTAGCATTTGCATATGTGTATTAGTAACCTCAAATAAAGATATTCAATTTAAATGCTTGGAACACCTTAGTGATTGCAAGTAACTGTAAACAAGGGGTAATGTTGGTTTATTTTACCATGAAACTTTAGTGATTGTTCATTGAACCAAAATAAAGAAAATGTGAGTTGGCCCTCATATGACCACGATGTAGTGCCTTAATTCCTTTTATCTTGAGAGTTTTAAGGTAGATTTTACCTTATTTATTAAGTCTAAATATGGCTTCTTATCATGAAGATGAAGATAGCTTTTAATGTGATCGATAAACTATCCCTCTTTGGTGATTAGGTTTTCACAAAGAGGCAATAATCTATGGCCTTAAATTAAGGGATTTAAATGTCACTTTAACTTATCCCTCTTAAATGAAATCAAATTTCATCAAGATGAACAATTAAGTGCTTTGAAGAAAATACCTTCAATGTAATAATACTCAAATTACCCCTCTTTCATAAAATCAGAATTTTTATGAAGGGCAATTTTAGGCTCAAAATATGGAAATTTGTTAAGTGCCAGAAAACATAACTCCTTCAATGAAATTAGAATTTTCATGAAGGGAATTTCATCATAGGCTCATGAATGAAGCATAAAACTTAAAAAAAAAAGAAATTCGGCCCAAAAATGAAAATTTTCTATTTTCGGATTTTTGAAATCTGTAATAAAACAACAACTTCGATGAATTTTTAAAAATACTAAACAACTCCAAAAAAGAAATTTCAAAGTGTGTATTGGAAGTATGAAGTATAAACTATGCAATGGTGAAATTTTTTTTGGATTTTGAAATTTTTTTACTATTTATTTTAATGTCTGAAAATAATAAAAAATTTTGAAATTAAAATTTTGGAACATAGAAAAGTAAAAATTTGCGTCAAATTATTTTCTGAAAATGCAGCAATGCTAAGCTCCTTCAGTTTGATAGCACCCTATCCTGCAAAACCGAATATGTGAGGATTTCATGCATGCAACCTAGCCTATTTGACCTGCAAAACAAACACAATCAAAGTAAACTAGGTGCTGGCTCCTAAGGTTTAAAGTAATTTCCAGATTGCAGACATTCACATGAAATAACCCAAAACAATGGCATAAATTTCACATACAAATCTGAAATTTGAAAGGGGAAAAATGAAGCAGTTATAATGAAGCATACATAAAAATTTCTCATCCTTTCTTGCTAACAAAGTCTATATTTCTGAAAACAAAACTTGCATTAATAACATTTCCAACTTTTACATTCCAATTTTAGCAGCATTTGGCCATGCCAAAAAATTCCAGCCCCTTTCTCTTTTTTCCATGCAGTATTTCCCCTCCATTTCTAGAAAATGCTTCATTTCCTATTTGGAAGGCTTTCAAACTGCTTCGTTTCGTCTTTCACTCCATCTATCTGATTTCATTTTCCTTCTGTATGATTCATTTTCCAAAGACTTTTCATTCCCTTTTCTCTTCCATTGTTTGGTATTTTTTTTTCCCATTTTACATGGCAACATTTTTTTTTTTTATTATTTAAAATGCATGTTTTGGCCTTTTGCCACTTGTATAGGTATAGTATATCATGATTTCACTTTACTTCACCTAGACTTTGGGCAAGCCATAAAGGCCACCGTCTAACCAAGAATAAAATAAAATGAAATTAACATTAAAAATGTCCATCATACCCATTTATTCTTTAGACAATCATGCCACGCTAATCCATAATTCTCCTAATCGTGAGGGTCCACATCGGTTTTTTGAATCTTGCAGGAAAACCGTCCACTACAGAAAAACTCCACTCGACCGCTTGTCAACATACAATGATTTTCATGCCATTATTTTGGCCGTTTTGGCTATCTTCTACAACATAACCGTCAGACCTCGTAACGTTAACATACCCATCATAGTGTCCTGCCAAATAACACGCACCAAGAAGCCATTGAACATGTGGCTTCATTTGTTTTCACACAAGACCAATCATCATGGCGGCCACATCGAAATAAACCGTTCTTCACTGTCATTGGTTTTTGTCGAACGTTGTGTTGTATCTATGCTCAAACGCCCACCATCATGGAGTATCTGTCAATTATTTTAGCAAACACATAGCTGTTGCCTTTGAGTTACCTCATGGCATGATTTTTGCCATAGTCAGGTTGTCATGCACCGGACGTAGGCACATCCCCATTCAACATCATACCTTGAAGATACCTCACCTATTCGTCGACATCTTTCTCACTCTAAAATCCTGCAACGTTGCCCATAACTATTTTCCGGAGCCATTGCACTACTCGTTGAAGGAGCCCACGTCTATTTCTATGCATCCCCAAACTTGAACACGGTGCAAGCTTAGACCTTTATCCACCTTCGATCAACCTCCATTCAAATCGCTCCTAGTACATCCCTGTACCCTCCTCGGGAGTGCACTATATTGGGCACTCCTTGTCGGTGCACTGTGTTTCATCAAATCGAGGTCAAAATGAGCTTCATTTGGGATAAAGGTACAAACCAATGAGGCCACCCATTCGTGTCATATTCCTTTGTAGGAATTTCATTCCACTTTAATACCCCTTCCTTCTCTTCGATCAACGCTATCATCTATCGTAGGCGTCGCTCGATCGTTGTTCAACTGTGAAACCATGTTTGTCCACATGATCACTGGTTCTATTGTTTTACCATTATCGTGACCTAATATCAATGTTGCCTTCATGATCTATACATCGGGTATCAATGAGGTTTCCAAGGCCACTTCGCCTCACTCTGCCATCTACACTGCTTCGACAACGTCATCGATGTATGTTATTTTAAAACCAAAAATTCCTAGCTATATCGACACACCAATAACCTATAAATATTTTATGTCCATCGATACCGACATCTACGTCGTAAGCACAACTTGAAGAAATCCACCTTTTGATTTCAACAATATGTTGTTGTATCTTTCCACTGCATCGCTGCTCTCGAGCTCCTCTTTGCCATCGCTGCGTTGTATTCCACACTCGGTCCTTCGTTAGCTGGTGAATGTCCTGCATATGACCAAATATTAGAATTTCAAATCCAATTTAAGGCAAAAATAACATAGCCCATTAGACTTTCAAATCCAATTTAAGGCAAAATTAACATAGCCCATGAGCTTGTTTTAATCACGTATTTTTTTTTTTTTAGTTTTAATATATATTGTTATCTTTTTGTTATATATATATATATATATATATATATATATATATATATATATATATATATATAATTTTGATATTATATATTTTTTATTTTTATTTTTAAGTAATACTTCTTATACACATCCACCATGGAGATTGAACCCGGGTCACATTACCGATATGTTTGTTTTACTTTGTATAGATGTATATTAAAGAGGTATTAAGGTGGAATGAAGTTTTAACATAAAACCTGTTTTATATATAGAACACAAGCTCATTATACATGAATGACAAAAACAATAAATTTAACCATCACAATGTTAACAACAAAATATTAGCAATAACATTGCTAACACAACATTGACATAAAAATCTTCGACAATAAAATGATTTTAAAAATCGTCGACAACAATTTGACGATAAAAATTGTCGACAAGAAATTGACAACAATTTGACGATAAAAAATCGTCGACAAGAAATTGACAACAATTTGATGATAAAAAATCATCGACAAAAAATTGACAACAATTTGATGATAAAAAATCATCGACAAGAAATAGACAACAAAAATCAATGACAACAATTTGGCAAAAACTACAAACCCAAAACACAACAAAAGCATTAGACACTTAAAACAAACTGTAAACATCCAAACAAAAAGGTGGGTCCCCAATTCTTGGGGTCGTTGTGGATCCACCACAACAAATGGCGACTCTGCTGGGAAATGCTCCTGAGCATTTCGGTGAGAACCCAACCTGAAAACACACAAACTCAACTACAAACATCAGTGAATATCCAAAGAATGTAAATAGACAAGAAACATGAACCATCGGAATCATTCAACATCAACTCAATGTGTACAAGTGATTCATTCCCTATCGTTTGAAACCATTCCGCTTTTCATTGTCAATTTTACCTGAATGCATATGCGAGGTTATGAATGATTTGTGCAAGATTTAATGTATGGCAAATATTCTAGAGATATAACAACCTGCTTTGCAAAGGCTCAAACTTTCTAGTACCATGAACAAGCATATTAAAAATGTCAAACCCTCTTAGGATCAAATATGTGTACTGGGTTCATTTACCAGATCCCAAAGTTGGTTATGTGTCACTATCATCTTGAACCAGTGCATGTGTAAGTGGAATCAGAGCTTTGGGGTATAGGATTCTCAACCTAAGTATGATGAGAATTTAACCCTAACCTTACTACTCTAATTCAAAGTTCATTACCTCATCTTAATCAAAATGATTTAACCTGTTATGGATGAAACTGTCAGGCTAGCCTATCCATGTGAGCGGTCAGAGGTCTTGCTTTTAAACAAGACATGTCACCACGCATGAGCCTACTCCACTGCCAGTCAAGCGTCTATAGCCCCGATGGAGATCAGCCCCATAGTCCAGGTTTTAGCTTTGGCTTTGGCTTTCTTGGATTATAGGGATGATTACCCATCCTTGTGAGGGACACGTAGTACGATCCTTCCAATCCAAATGGTGTGATGGAGGTGAAGTAAAAATGGCTTGCTTGAACTTTAGGGATGACTACCCATCCTTACCATGGACATGTAGTACGATCCTTCCAATTCAATGGTGAGTGGTATGATGTAAGAGGAATATTAATGTTTGCTTTAGGTTCCTTGAATCTTAGGGATGACTACCCATCCTTGTGAGGGACATGTAGTACGATCCTTCCAATCCAAATGATGTGATGGAGGTGGAGAAATAGGAGTGGTGAAAACCACTATTTTCATGGCCTATGTTTTGCATGATGGGACAGACAAGAAACACTCCTTTCGCCTCACCTTTTCTTCCAAGTATGGTTTTGACCATTTTGTTCAAGATGCCTTTTAAATATGTGTAAAACGTGTTTGGTTCAAGATAGTTTGGGCATCAGTTTCCAACCTCAGGATCTATTTAAAAGGTGTTATGTATTGACCCCAAGAGGATTTGACACATTTCATACCTGTTGTTGGCATATGGATGCAAGTGAGATGCAATGTTTGTGCAATGTGGGATGTAACATGAAATACGGATGAATGCATTGCTCTCCTTGAAATTCGAATGGAGTATACCACCTATTTTGCCATAATTTGTAAAACTGACAACTTCATGCATCACAAGTTCCAAACGATATTCTTTAATGTGTTTGCGATACTCGTGGAGCTTTCTGCAATACAATTCCGATGTTTCATATTCTCTTAGTCTTAGTCAACATTCATAAGGACATAAGTTGACATCTCGCTTTTCTTTTTTTCTTTTTTTTTATATGCAATGTAAACCAAAAGTGTCCAAAGGACCAACACACAAAACTTAAAACCAAAACTGAAATGCAAACCCAACATCAAAAACCAAAAAATTATATACAAATGTACAATATGGTACAAATCTCACATGACTTAAGGGCTAAAATAATGCTTTAGAACTTGCCCATTAACCGGTAACATCAAATATTTCCCATCAAAAGTTCTTAGTCTGAAAGTATTTTCCCCTAGGATTTCAGAAATTTGATAAAGGCCTAACCAAAGACAATCAAACTTTTTGTGATCCTCTTTCTCCTCATGTTTTTAATCCCACAATAAAACCAAGTCCGAAATCCTAAAAGACTTAATTTTGGATCTTTTATCAAACCATATTTTAACCACATCTTGATGTTTGATCATGTGGATCATGGCTTCTTCTCTTTTTTCATCAAGGTGCATTAGATGACTTAATCTAGCCTCAATGTGATTATCAGTTCCAAGGTATTCTTGTGTGAAACGAAGGGTTTGAAGCTTCAAATTTGCAAGAAAAATTGGATCTTGCCCATAAACTAGATGATAAGGTGTATTCCCTATTGATTCTTTTTCTCTAGTACTATCTGCCCAAAGAGAAAATTTTAACTGGTTGTGCCAATCCTGAGAATTCTTTTCCAATAACTTCTTAATGATGGTTAACAAATTTTTATTTGAAGATTCTGCCAAACCATTGCCTTGAGGGTAATAGGTAGACAAAAACTTTAAACTCACCTTATTATCATATACCCAATTTGAAAATTGAGTGGAAACAAAAGCCTTACCATTATCACTTATAATAGAATCGAGCTTTCCAAACCTTGTTACGATGTGATCTTTGAGGAACTTTATTACCACATCTGTAGTGGAATGCTTCGTAGGAATTGCTTCTGCCCACCTAGTGCAATAATCTGTAGCTATGAGTATGAATTTATGGGAATTTGAAGAATTTGGGTTAATAACCCCAATGAATTATAATCCCCATTATGCAAATGGTCTCATCTCAACTACAAGTTGCAATGGCATAGCTGCATTCCTTTCTCTATTAGCAGCCACTTGAAAAAAATGGCAAGATCGCACGTGTGCATGTGCATATTTAAAAATGTGGGGCCAATAATATCCCGCTCTTAAGATTTGATGTGTTGAATTTTCTAAACCATGGCCAGTTTCGTATTTACCATGAAACTCTTGCAAAACATTGGTAGCTTCTTCTTGATTTAAGCATCGTAGGTAAATTCCCTCATGATTTTTCCTGTAAAGAGCACTAGACCTAATAAGATAATTGGTAAATTTAAGTCTCAAGGATCTTATTTGAGTAGAATTAAGATGTGATGGACACTTACCATTTAGAAAAAAATACACAATATCAACATACCAATCATCTTTGGAAATGTGCTCTACATTTAAATATTGGCACGTGATTTGGGGATTGTTCTCAGCAATTGTTTTCACAAGTCCATGTCCACGAACTAGTTTCATGGGTTGAATTTCAAGATCAGATTCTTGAATGGTAGAAATCCATTTACCTCTTCTCTCACCTAGCTTATTTTGTACAAACATGGTTTTGACAACAGGGTCAGGCACGATGGCAAAGACCCTACTATGCACAATGTAATGTCTAAATTTTTTTATTGTTTTGAAAAGTGCATACATTTGCTTATCGATAATGGAATACCTCAATTGAGCATCCTTCAAAGGAGCACTTAGAAAAGCTATGGGATTTTTTGTGTTATCTTCACCCTTCTAGGTCAAGACACTCGCAAAAGAGTGTTCAGATGAGAAAGCATAAATAAAGAAAGGCTTAGAATAATCTGGACTTATAAGGACAAGGGCTCTAGAAATATCATCCTTGATGCTTTGAAATGCAACCCTACTTTATTCATTCCATCTGACATTCACATCCTTTTTAAGCATCTCATTCAGTGGTTTAGCTATCTCAGTGAAGCCAAAAATAAACTTCCTCACAAA
The DNA here is from genome assembly GCA_028583015.1 of Wollemia nobilis. Taxonomy (NCBI): domain Eukaryota; kingdom Viridiplantae; phylum Streptophyta; class Pinopsida; order Araucariales; family Araucariaceae; genus Wollemia; species Wollemia nobilis. The sequence continues at coordinate 14,036,131 of JAQPPZ010001125.1, forward strand.
ATTGATTTTCCCAAAGAAAGATCTCAATTCCTTTTTGCTACCTGGGAGAGGCAGGTTTTGGATAGCTTCTATCCTTTCTGGATCAATGGAGATACCTTCTTTCAAAATGATATGACCAAACAATCTTCCTTCTATCACTCCAAAGATGCATTTTTTTGGATTTAAAGAAATTTTGTGTTATCTACACCTTTGGAGAACTTTACTCAAATATTTCACATGGTCTTCTCTTTCCTTTGAAAACATAGGAATTTCATCCACATACACAATTATACATTTACCTATGATCTATATAAACGCATAATCCATGGCACATTGAAATGTTGTGCCTGCATTTAATAATCCGAAAGGCATACTTCTATAGGCAAATGTTCCCCATTTGGTTGTGAAGGTTGTCTTCATCCTGTCATTGGGATGAATAAGAATCTGATTGTATCCAGAATACCCATCGAGAAAAGACATCATTTCAGACCCATTCATCGTTTGCAATATTTCATCAATTGATGGCAGTGGGTAATTATCCTTTTGTGAGGCTTTGTTGAGATTTCTAAAATCTATGCATAGCCTTATCTCTCCATTCTTCTTTCTCACCGGAACAAGATTAGTGACCCAATTTGAGTGCCTAATGGGAAATATTATCTTTGCATACAACAATCGCTTGACCTCTTTATCTATCAAGGGCTAAAGTAATGGGTTAATAGGTCATTGTCTTTGTCTGAAGGGTTTGGAATCTGATTTTAAAGGGATGGTGTGCATAATAACGTTTTGATCATACGTTTTCAACTCATTGTAATTCTAAGCAATGAAATCCATGTAATACTTTAATGCACGTATTATATTTTCTCTCTCATAAGTTGTACATGCCTTTGCAATGTACACTTCACGCGAATTATCTACATTCCCTATTTTGATCAGGTCACAAGCGTCTTTAGGAAGTGGAACCCTTTTTCCTTTTCTAGATTTATATCCCATATCAAACATCCTCTCCAATGAAAAAATGTTCTTAGGTATCTTTTTGGATTGAAATGTAGCTTCACTTTCTTCTTCTGTTTCTTCTTGCCACCTTTGATCTTCATTAATCACTTGGTCCTCAAAAATACCCGAATTAGTGAAAATTTTGAAAATGTGTCTATCATTCTCAAAAACTTGCAAGTTTCTGACGTTATTAGGTATCGATGGGCAAGGGACTAACTCAATGGAAAACTTCTTGCATTTTTTTATGTCAACTGGATTTAGCATGCCTGCAGTGACTGCAAGAGAATCAGCTATATGATTTCCTTTCCTAGAAATAAGGGATATATTAAAAGCATCAAATTCCTCAATGAGGTCCCTCACCCTAGTTCTATAAAGGCTCAATTTCTTGTCACGACAGGTATATTGCCCTTTAACTTGTTTGACCACCAAATCTGAATCTCCCAATACTTTCAAACACTTAACCTTTTTGCTCAAAGCCAACTGTAATCCAAAGATAAGGGCTTCATATTCTGCCACGTTGTTAGTGCAAGGAAATTGCAATCTATAGGTAGAAAATAATGGTTTACTTCCTGGACAAATGATTTCAACTCCAGCTCTTACCCCTTGTTTTGAATTAGATCCATAAAACTTGAGTAACCACACGAGATTATCTTCTTCAAAATAGCTACAAGAAAATATTTCCTTTTGAGGTTCTTCGGTAGCTCTTTTGATGGGGGACCGAGAAAACACACACAAACACACGCACTCGCACTCACGCAAATCCAAAAAATCTCATCTATTAAATCTAAAAATGCATATACAAACAGCCCGCAGGCTTTACAATGGCTAGCCCGTGGCTTAGCTCTACACTTCTACTCTCTGCGTGCATTCTCCGATCCCCCATCGACTAATACATCAAACCGGGTTTTTATAGAGGCCCCGACCCTCTTAAGCATCAACTCACGCATTAATCGGGACACCCACCCGATTAATTACAAAGACTGGGTTTTTAAAGAGGCCCCGACCCTCTGAAACATTAACACAAAAATCGAGACACCAACCCGATTTAAGACCCCTCTCCGCACGGTTCTTGTCACCACTGAATCCGTCAGATTCTCTGCACGACCCATCCTCTTCATCTCCCGTGCTCCTGGGTAACCACCCGCTTTAACTGCACCTTGTGCCATGTGTCATTTTTGAATGGCCCCCAAAAATACCGCCTGTCATGGTTTTCCCGCCATCTCCTTCTCCTTCTTCGCCTTCTTCTCTCTCTACCACGATATCGCGACATGTCATGATATCGTGATGTTTCCTCTTCCCTACGCTCCTTTCCCTTTTTGGTCACGATATCGTGACATGTCATGATATCGTGACCATTTTGCCTCCGAGCCCTGATATCACAACGTCGCGATATCGTGACCTCCCCGCCGCCTTATCTTCTGCTCTGATTCTCGTCACGATATCACGACGTCGCGATATCACGACCGTTTCACCGTTCAACCCTCTGCTCTGATTCTCGTTGCGATATCGCGACCTTTGCCTTTGGCTGCCCCTCGTCTGCCTGCACTGGTCACGATTTCACGACAGTCATGATTTTGTGACATGTCATGAAATCATGACAACTCAACTACTTTCCTTCGCTGCTGCCTTGCTGTCGCGATTTCGTGACCATTTTGCCTTCTGCCCTGTCTTCACTCCAACGTCATGATTTTGCGACGTCGTGAAATCACGTTGTCGTGATTTTGCTACCCTTTTGCATTTTTGCCTTGACTTCCACTTCTTGTCATGATTTCGTGACGTTGCGATATCGCGACAAACTCCTGCCTTTGCCTCCACCTCGTCTGGACGTTGCGATTTCGTGACGTCACGATTTCGCTACTATTTTCTTCCTCTACCTTAGAAAAATATTTTGTGCCTTCTTTTTCTTCTTCCTGAGCCGACTCTTCAGCACTGGATTTCCCGCAACTGGATTCCTCTGCATCATATGTCCCTGGATGCTCCTGCATCATCTTTCAACATCAAAAGCATAGACTCCTAAGTCAGGTTCAAAAAATTGAACTTCATTTAGCTTGTTGAATTCTGTGATGATTTCCTTAAGCCTTGGCTCATTTTCCACTCTAATTTGATTAGCAATTCCCTTCTAGGGTAGCCACATGTGTGAGCAATCAGTGGAGAAATAACCATTCAAACTTCTCATCCAATCCCTAGCAAGTAGCATTCTATATCGACTTAGGATATTGACAACCAAAATATCAACCACCTGTTGGACCCTAGGTTCAGAATTGAGTTGGATATTAACATCGTAGAGGGTCCCTACCACATTTACTTTGGACTGATCCAATTGCAAAACCTTGCATTTAGAAGAAATAGGCTCTAGGCCTAGCATTTGACAAATTTCTTAATGCATGAGGTTACTTGTGGCACCTGTGTCCACCAAACAATTGTGCAAATTTTTGCCAGCAATCCTCACAGTCAATAAAAAAGGAGGGACATATCATCTTTCCTTTCATAAAACCATGTGAGATTCAACTTCCTTTCCTTCCTGTATTTGACTAGGTGAGTTCAAAGCCTTTATCAATGCTTCCTTTTGTCCAGGCAACCTAGCCGCCTCTAAAAATGAAAGTCTAGACTTGGACTTCCTTAAATCCTCCACTATGTCATAAGTTGACTTCTCAAGCTTTAATGTTTTTTGCATGGCCTTAGACGTTTCTCTTCCAGATGGAGGAGAGGTATTATTATTAGCCTTAGTATTAGGAGGAAGGATAGAGTTGTTTGGTGGAGTTGAGGATGTCTTAGGGGTTTTGGACTTACTCCTCAAATGGTATCCATGATTCCCATTTCTAAATTCTCTAAAAGCTTGCACTTCATGTTCCAATATTTCATCCTCTTCTTCCTCATTCTCACTTTCTTGACAATATAGAGTTTCCACCACCAAAATGTTATCATCTCCTTGTTGATGTTGGGGTGGACCCTCATTTGGCACAAGTTCCAAATCATCCACTTGAGCTTGGAGAAAATGGGTATACCTAGCGATTTCGAGACAATTCCTTTCATTATGCTCCTTTGTATTATGCAATCTACACCCCTTTTCCCATGTAAAATTAGAAATATTATGAATGGAACTAGAGTGACTTGGTCCAGCAGAAGTATCTATCTGATTAGCGATAGGGGAAGGCACACCCCCATTGTTTGGATTTGTATTCCATTGTCTCCATTTATTGTTGAAATTTTTATTTGGGTGAGGGGCATGGGATTCATACTTCTGTTTTTGAACCAAATCATTACTCAATTTGTGGACCATCCTTTTGAGCTCTTCAACCTCTGAATAAATCTCTTTTGGTTGAGCTATGTTATTGCTAGTTCCAGTAGGGTTTGCATAATTGGTGAGATCTTGACTTAAAATTTGAGTTAGATTTTGAGCAACTTGATTTGCATAGGGATTCACACTTTGAATTGGAATCAGATTGGGGAAAGGAACTATAGCCTGAGAATTAACCGGACTAGTTACTTGCATAGTCTGTTGACTATTTTGCAAAAATGAAGGAATGGGGGGAATGGTTGTGATTGGTTGAATTGGAATGGGTGTGTAAGCAGGTGTTGATGAATATGGTTGTTGATAAGGCAAAGCATTCATGCCTAGCATTTGTGGTGTCATGATCTGATTCATCATAGGAGCTTGACCATATGGACCATATTGTCCTACTGTGGGAAAACCATAACCCTGTGGTGTCATTTGTTGTTCAATGGTCATAGCTTCATTGTAGGCTAAAGCAAGCGTGGTAACTTGAGTATTTTGCCTTGCAAACATTGCCGTCATAGGATCCAATGCCCCAAAATATATCTGCAAAGCTACTGTGGGAACAATGGAAAAATTTCGAATTGCTCTATTATAGCACTTTTAAAATCTTTGATTAAAATTTTGAATTGGTTCACCCTGGCCTCTTTTACATGTAATGAATTGATTTTAGATGATTGTGGGATCTAATGGGATCTAATGGTGACCTAAATTGGTTGACAAAAGCATTCTCCATTTGTGTCCATGACGTAATGGAACCAGTAGGTAAGCAAATATACCATTCATAGGCCACTTGGTCTAGGCTCATGGGGAAGAGTCTACAAGCCACATATTCATGTTGAACTTGCAATCTTAAAAAAACATCTCTATAGGCCTGAATATGTTCTTCTATGGTCCTTGCGCCATATAGTTTGTATTTGGGCAAAAATCTCTCTATATTCTTAGGGATATCATGAATATCCCCTGTGATATTCAAAGGAATGTTATGGGCTCTGTACCAAGGAGCTGGTGGAGGTTGGGCCATTTGATTCAAAATAGATGATGATAACCCTACAAGAACCATGGAAATGGTACTAATAATTGGTACACTAGTGGCAATTGACACCACCGGTGCAAGTCCGCTAGATGCACCTGAAACAAAAGGATCTTCTGTAACAAGGGTATTCGATGGGATCACTATTTGTTGGGTTTTATTCCTTGGATTCCTATGAGTGGGTGAGAGGCTTTGAAATATGGTTTCCTCAGTTTTTTTGGACCTAGTTGTGATGCGATGTGGTGGGTCCAGCTTGTAAATGAAACTACCCTACGAAACCTGACAAAACTCTCAACACCTCAAAGAAAACCTGTGACACAAAGAAAATCCTGCATTTGTAGCCATTAATGAAACTCAAAGAATAACTTAAAAACCAATTTGTTAGTCATGAATAAAATAAGGAACCATGACAAAGTAGTATTCTAAAAATGTAAATTAGTTTCTGATTCACCAGATCGCATATGCACAAGTGAAGAGCATACTCCTAGTGTTGTAGGCTTTCTGATTCACAAGATCGCATTACATGCAAGTGAAGAGCATAATACCGACAACAAATACATTTTAGACAATATAATTCCTTACAAATAAGCATGAAATGACTAGAAAATATCAAACATGTAATGTATGAATAATCATATTAGCATCAACCAAGAGATGTATCCATTAAAATCAAATGGAAGTAATTGCATGGAGACAACCTCGTTAGTCAAGACCAAAATTTTTCAAAATCAAATTAAAACACATTATTCCTGTATGAACAATCAAAGCGTTAGAACAATACATAGCAATTCATGTCCTCCTTTTAACACTACAAGGTTGTATTGTTAAAAAAGGGCTAAAGATAATAATCAATAGGGTATGAAATATTCAAAATTTAAATCCCTATAGCATTTAAATCACACTGAAATAAACCAATTCAGACCCTCCTAGCGCCCTCCTTCTAGCACCCTCCTTCTAGCGCAAAAATGTTGAGTGGTATTTTCACCCAATTGTGAAAGTACACTCTCCCTTAGGATTCGGGTTCCAAATCTCCTCTTGCAAAGAATTTAAACAAACAACTTCTCCAAGGTATCTGCTAGATTAGCATTTGCATATGTGTATTAGTAACCTCAAATAAAGATATTCAATTTAAATGCTTGGAACACCTTAGTGATTGCAAGTAACTGTAAACAAGGGGAAATGTTGGTTTATTTTACCATGTAACTTTAGTGATTGTTTTTTTTTTTTTGAATTTACATGGTGGAATCGGTAGCCACCACGAATCTAGGCAGGCTGTCCAGCTTTTATGGTCACCACAGTATTTTGCGTTGTCCACCCTAGAAGCCGCCACAAAGATATTCACGTAGTCCGCCCCTATAACCACCATGCCACAATCATTTTAAACCTTTTATGCCACTGAAAGCACCAAGAAAGGGACAAGTGTTCAGTCCGACGAGTCCCGAGATTTGAACCTTGGACCTCCGCCCCACTTATGGGGTTTGGATGATCCAATTGGTCTACACCTCGGACCTAAAATTTCGTGATTATTCATTGAACCAAAATAAAGCAAATGTGAGTTGGCCCTCATATGACCACGATGTAGTGCCTTAATTCCTTTTATCTTGAGAGTTTTAAGGTAGATTTTACCTTCTTTGTTAAGTCTAAATATGGCTTCTTATCATGAAGATGAAGATAGCTTTTAATGTGATCGATAAACTATCCTTCTCTGGTGAAATAGGTTTTCACAAAGAGGCAATAATTTATGGCCTTAAATTAAGGGTTGTAAATGTCACTTTAACTTATCCCTCTTAAATGAAATCAAATTTTCATCAAGATGAACAATTAAGTGCTTTGAAGAAAAGACCTTCAATGTAATACTCAAATTACCCCTCTTTCGTAAAATTAGAATTTTTTATGAAGAGAGGGCAATTTTAGGCTCAAAATATGGAAATTTGTGAAGTGCCATAAAACATAACTCCTTCAATGAAATTAGAATTTTCATGAAGGGAATGTCATCATAGGCTCATGAATGAAGCATAAAACTAAAAAAAAATGAAATTCGGCCCAAAAATGGAAATTTTCTATTTTCGGATTTTTTGAAATCTATAATAAAACAACAACTTTGATGAATTTTTAAAAATACTAAACAACTTCGAAAATGAAATTTCAAAGTCCGTATTGGAAGTATGAAGTATAAACTACGCAATGGTGAAATTGTTTTTGGATTTTGAAAATTTTTTACTGTTTATTTTAATGTCTGAAAATAAGAAAAAATTCTGAAATTAAAATTTTGGAACATAGAAAATTAAAAATTTGCGTCAAATTATTTTTTGAAAATGCAGAAATGCTAAGCTCCTTCAGTTTGATAGCACCCTATCCTGCAAAACCGAATATGTGAGGATTTCATGCATGCAACCTTAGCCTATTTGACCTGCAAAACAAACACAATCAAAGTAAACTAGGTGCTGGTTCCTAAGGTTTAAAGTAATTTCTAGATTGCAGAAATTCAGATGAAACAATCCAAAACAATGGCATAAATTTCACATACAAATCTGAAATTTGAAAGGGGAAAAATGAAGCAGTTATAATGAAGCATGCATAAAAATTTCTCATCCTTTCTTGCTAACAAAGTCTAAATTTCTGAAAACAAAGCTTGCATTAATAACATTTCCAACATTTACATTCCAAGTTCAGCAGCATTTGGCCATGCCAAAAATTTCCAGCCCCTTTCTCTTTTTTCCATGCAGTATTTCCCCCCATTTCTAGAAAATTCTTCGTTTCCTATTTGGAAGGCTTTCAAACTGCTTCGTTTCGTCTTTCACTTCGTCTATCTGGTTTCATTTTCATTCCGTATGATTCATTTTCCAGAGACTTTTCATTCCTTTTTCTCTTCCATCGTTTGGTATTTTTTTTTTTCCCATTTTACATTGCAACGTTTTTTTTTTATTATTATTTAAAATGCATGATTTGGCCTTTTGCCACTTGTATAGGTATAGTATATCATGATTTCACTTTACTTCCCCTAGACTTTGGGTAAGCCATAAAGACCACCGTCTAACCAAGAATAAAATAAAATGAAATTAACATTGAAAATGTCCATCATACCCATTTATTCTTTAGACAATCAAGCCACGCTAATCCATAATTCTCTTAACCGTGAGGGTCCACATCGGTTTTTTGAATCTTGCAGGGAAACCGTCCACTACAGAAAAACTCCACTCGACCGCTTGTCAACATACAATGATTTTCATGCCATTATTTTGGCCGTTTCGGCTGTCTTCTACAACATAACTGTCAACCTCGTAACGTTAACGTACCCATCATAGTGTCCTGCCAAATCACATGCTCCAAGAATCCATTGAACATGTGGCTTCATTTGTTTTCACACAAGACCAATCATCATGGCGACCACACCAAAATACACCGTTCTTTGCTGTCATTGGTTTCTGTCGAACGTTGTGTTGTATCTATGCTCAAACGCCCACCATCATGGAGTATCTATCAATTATTTCAGCAAACACATAGTTGTTGCCTTTGAGTTACCTCATGGCACGATTTTTGCCATAGTCGGGTTGTCATGCACTGGACGTCGGCACATCCCCATTCAACATCATACCTCGAAGATACCTCACCTGTTTGTCGACATCTTTCTCGCTTTGAAATCCTGCGATGTTGCCCACAACTGTTTGTCAGAGCTATTGCACTACTCGTTGAAGGAGCCGGTGTCTACCTCTACGCATCCACAAACTTGAACACGGTGTAATTTTAGACCTTTATCCACCTTCAGTAAACCTCCATTCAAATTGCTCCCAGTACATCCCTGTAAAACCTTGCTCGGGAGTGCGCTGTATTGGGCACTCCTCGTCGGTGCACTGTGTTTCATCGAATCAAGGTCAAAATGGGCTTCGTTCGGGATGAAGGTACGAACCAATGAGGCCACCCATTCATGTCATATTCCTTTGTAGGAATTTTGTTCCACTTTAATACCCCTTCCTTCTCTTCGATCAGCACTATCATCTATCGTAGGTGTCGCTCGATCGTTGTTCAACTGTGAAACCATGTTTGTCCACATGATCACTGGTTATATTATTTAATCGTTGTCATGCCCTAATATCAATTTTGCCTTCATGATCTATACATCAGGTATCAATGAGGTTTCCAAGGCCACTTCGCCTCACTCTGCCATCTACACTGCTTCGGCAACGTCACCGGTGTATGTTATTTTAAAACCCAAAATTCCTAGCTATATCGACACACCAATAGCCTATAAATATTTTATGTCCATCAACCCCGACATCTACGTCGTAAGCACAACTCGAAGAAACCCACCTTTTTCTTTAAACAATGCGTTGTTGTATCTTTCCACTACATCGACCAATCGCTGCTCTCGAGCTTCTCTTTGCCATTTCTGCGTTGTATTCCACACTCGGTCCTTCGTTAGTTGGTGAATGTCCTTCATATGACCAAATATTAGAATTTCAAATCCAATTTAAGGCAAAAATAACATAACCCATTAGACTTTCAAATCCAATTTGAGGCAAAATTAACATAGCCCATGAGCTTGTTTTAATCACGTATTTTTTTTTTTTTTTTTTAGTTTTAATATATATTGTTATCTTTTTGTTATATATATATAATTTTGATATTATATATTTTTTCATTTTTATTTTTAAGTAAATACTTCTTATACACATCCACCATGGAGATTGAACCCGGGTCACATTACCGATATGTTTGTTTTACTTTGTATAGATGTATATTAAAGAGGTATTAAGGTGGAATGAAGTTTTAACATAAAACCTCTTTTATATATAGAACACAAGCTCATTATACATGAATGACAAAAACAAGAAATTTAACCATCACAATGTTAACAACAAAATATTAGCAATAACATTGCTAACACAACATTGACGATAAAAATCATCGACAACAAAATGACATTAAAAATCGTCGACAACAATTTGACGATAAAAATTGTCGACAAGAAATTGACAACAATTTGACGATAAAAAATCATCGACAATTTGACGATAAAAAAAATCGTCGACAAAAAATTGACAACAATTTGATGATAAAAAATCATCGACAAGAAATAGACAACAAAAATCAATGACAACAATTTGGCAAAAACTACAAACCCAAAACACAACGAAAGCATTAGACACTTAAAACAAACTGTAAACATCCAAAAAAAAAGGTGGGTCCCCAATTCTTGGGGTCGTTGTGGATCCACCACAACAAGTAGATTATTTGATATTGAATGAATGTATTAGCATCTTTTTGGTAGTTTCATTCTGGCACACCCGGTGGGACCCCCACCAAGCATAAGCTTAATCGCCTTCCAACCAAAAATTATGGTCTATTTTGTATGGCAGGTAGTTGTCATATTTGAAGAACACCACAAACCAAAAATTCCCTAAAAGAAACCTCAAGCCAAATCACAAAAGGTTCACTGGTGCACCAGTGAGCTTACAAAGAGAGTAGTGAGTACACACTTGGGTGTGTGAATTCCCCAATCTACCTCAAACTTGATACTTGATACCCAGGTATTGGTTCAGACACCCACAACCAATGGTAAGGTAAGTCATGGAAGGTTAAGAGCCTCATGTTCCTGGGGATTGTGTGCCCCCATACCTAGACCACAAATTGTCTCTTACCACAACATATGCAAGGTTAAAGAAACCTTGTATTTTTGGGCACCAAATTATTAGTTAACTTACTTTTCTATCATTTATTTACCTTAGGTATTTATGATATCCTTAAAAATTTTGGTCATCTTGCTATGCATCAATTGAGTTTTTAGAATTTTCTATGTAGGTACCGGTGCTAAAAAACTCCAGAGACATCAAAATCATCACCAGGACCCCAAAATTAGTTAGCTCAATCTTCGAATCCTGGTTCACACTTTAAGAGTGTGAAATACTAGCAGAAGACAAGTTCACACCCTAGGAATGCAAACCTCCCAAATCCACACAGTGATGGACCAGAGGGCACCTTGGAGACATTTATACTCACTTAGATTCAAATAATTAGTGGGCACAGCTAATCATTACTATGGATGCTTTAAAACTTAAGGGTTAAGGGAAAGCATGGGTATGCTAGTAGCACCACATTGACAACGTGACCTCTCTTTGTGAGAGTTTATTTGACTCATCAGAGCATTTTGATTCTCCCCCCTTTGGATACCATTTTACTATACCTGATTCCATCTAGGTTGTCACTCACCCGTTGGAAATATAGTTATATTTTATGCACCTTTGGGCATTGCAAAAGCTTCTATGCTATGACATACCTGATTCAAAGTAGAATTTCACCCATTACCATGATTTATTCCTAGAGCAGATACATATTTTCATCAAAACATGTGAAAATGAAAAAGAAAGAACATTTGCTTATTGTTGAGTCTCGAGAAAAATGGTTACTGTAGACACCAAAATAGCACCAATCCGATTATGTGACAACAAGCACTGATCGCACTAACACACACAGCCGCCAAGGCAGCCCCAGAGGTTAAAATAGTGGTTCTAACCACTCACACATCAGTTTTACAAGTCAAAAATAAATTTGGCACCTTTTAGACACTCTGCTTCTTATTCACTCCACCTATGAACGAGTGCGGACTGGTACTCATTTCACCCAGGGATGAGTACGGATTTGTACTCATTTCACCCAGGGACGATTACTAGCGCTCACTTCTGGGTGGGACAAACGCCAGGTTTGACTAGCAAAAAGTCAGACCTCGGTGCATGACAACTCGAACCGCCACTTAGCTTTTCCCGCATGACATAGGAGTGCGAGTGAGTTCTTTTGACAACTCATATCTCGCCAATTGACTCTCCCTTCACCGCATGGGAATGAGAGTGAGCTTTTTAAGACAACTCATATTTGCCACTTAGCTATCCCTTCATTGCATGGGAGTGCGAGTGAGATTTTCTAAACATACAAAGACATGCACAGAGGCAGTTAAGAATCCCTTAATCAAGAAGAAGTCTTCTCTTCACAAAAAAAAATAAGCATTCATGCAGAGAAACACTTTTGCATGTTAATTCAAAGAGACCCCTTGGGTCTATAAAATGGTGAGCTCCCTCACCCAAAATAGGGACAGAGAAGGAGCATTTTGAGCGACGAAGTGCTGCTAATTCACTTACTTGCGATTTGTGCTTTCAACATCCATAATCTCTTAATCGAAAGAGAGGTTATTGGGTGACTTTTGAAGGCATTCTTCAAGAACCAACCCTGATTTCTCTGACTACATATATCCTATCAATTTGTTGACAACACATCACATCAGGTTTCGGACCCATCCTAAGCGGATTGGTGTCGAAACAAAGTTTCACCCGCGGGTGGTTTGCCTTCGAGCACCCCCCACCTTATTGTCTTTGGTGACTATTTCTTTTGTAGTATTTAGCTAGTTTCATGTTTATGCTTTTGTCAAGTTTTCAATCGATTTAGAGTCATTTTAACCATCGTTAGATTTATCTTTTATTTTTCATACACAGGTGCTACTAATTCTTTGTTTGTTTCTTCGAACGTAGATTTTCAGCATTAGAGGAGCAGCGAGGAATCTACCTTTACCAACACAAGTAGCGACAACGTTTTGGTTCGCCCATATTACAAGTGGGCACGCGGAAGAAGGAATTCTGAAACAAGTTGTAAAAGACCAACATTTAACGCTCCTATCCCTTAAAAAGGAAGGAGACGCATTGTAACACGAATTTGTAAAGCATATCAATAAAAGGGCCGTATTTTATATTGTTTTGATATCTTGTGTTCATGTTCTTTCTTTTTACGTATTTTTCAATAACATAAGGTTTAAGCGTTATTTTAGTTTCATTTACATTGCATTTTTAGTTTATCCTTTTTGTTTCTGAAATCTCGTGCTTTCAATGGCGATCACGGTGGGACCTCTGTCCTCTATTTTTTTTTAGGTTAGATTACTGATCTGAAATTGCTTGTTTTGATTATAGGTACTTATTTTTCAATCATCAGACTGCACATTACAACATAATATCAAACGTGCTATAACACACTTACCAGTTGTTCCATAGTTTCACTCCCACACTTTACACTACACAGTCCATTTTTAGGTGATTTGTACCTCCCAATGTGATTCCCCTACACTCAGACTTATTTCTCATAATTCTGTGTGAAAATCTAGTTTCCAGGATACAAAATTGCATTTCACAAGTCTCCACAGCACACAAAGGGCATACACAACACAAAATACACTCTCTATCATAGTTTTGGATGGTTCGCACCCTTGGAGTGTGAACTAGTTGGTCCGTACCTCTAGAGTGTGAACCTATTTTTTAGGTTCACACAGGACACAGACACACCACACAACACATTTTTGATACCTATTTTTCATTCTAAGTGGTTTGCACCCCACCTATGCGAACCAGTATTTTCCAAAATAGATAGTATCCTAGCAAGTCATAGACATTTCTAGATTTCACATCTGTTTACTGTTAGCATACCTTTTGCACACATACCATGCCATTTATGCGTAGTCAAATGTATGAAGCCCATCACCATGCCATTGAGGCTACTCAGCAAACTGTCATGATGATAGGTGCTTCTAGTTCTCATACCATTTATCCATATTTTGAGTCTCACTAGGTTACTACTGTAGGTCCTCCTGACCTATTAATTTGGTCTTCTACCCCTATTGCTAGTTACACATCCCATATCGAATCCCCCACTCCATCCCACCTTTTGGATGAGACCTTCAAGGAGACCCCTCCTTTGTAAGATCTTTCCTCTCCCAATCCCCCATCCACATAATGCTAGCATGTCATCTACACTCCTAGCCACCCCATATTGGTTATGATGGCATATGAGTTCACCCCACCTGCTTCATCGTTCGTTACCCATCCATTCCTTGTACATTCTTCTCATCCACTTTTAGGAGATGACTCTAGTCCTGTCGTTTCCCAAATCATTCCCGATGTCATTACCACTGTACAGATAGTTTTTATGGTATACAAACCCCCTTTATCCATGGACCCTCCTACCATACCCTCATCCCAAACCCTACCATCTCAGCATACTTCATCGAATCATCAACTCTCATCCTAGTTGCCTTCTTCCCTTCCACCTTAGAACTATTCACACCCGTATTAGTATTACTAGCAAATATCACCCAATTTATCCCATCCCTCACTATAGCTTCACCCATAGTAGGATTCTTCATCCTCCCATACACCTCTAGTAACACCATAATTTACCTTCTATCCACCCACCAGCTATCCACCATTCTCATCCTATGGACCCCAATAAACTCCCTCATACTCATTTCGCTTACCATCCCTACCTTCATTTTGTCCACCACCACTGAACCCCGCTTATCAAGGTCATCCCCCTCGATATTCCATTTAGCCTGAGTCCCTCCTTGCCATCCCTATAATACCCCTTGCATATTCATCCATTCCACATCCATCTTGACACCACTCTAATTTTACCACACCGACATCCCTTCCACCTACATCTTCTACTCCACCCACCCTCTTCACCTTGCCATCCATATTGTCTTCTACCACTACTGCTCATGCGTAACTGACTTACCCATATGCGCAGTAGTAGGAGATGCCCTTGCCTACCCAGCAAGTCCCCATATATTATGATCAGCAAGAGCAACCACCCACATACCACTCTTCATACATATCACCCCACCCATCATAGGTTCTTATACCATAATATCAGATTATGTCAGCACCTGATCCAAACCAGGATGCTTACTATCATCCATGGGAGAAACAACAGTTGCAATATCCACCACACTTGGATTATTCACAACCCCCATCACAACCATTACCTCCACCCACATCATCACTCCCATTTCTAGATCCACCAAATACCACCATGGTGCTCTCTAGAAAATTTCAATCCATGTAGGAGAATATTTGTACATTGGATTTACACACAATTGGTTATGGGCCTCAAAAACCCACATATGATGAGTTGTACATATTTGAGATCCCAAAATTTGAAAATTTTAAAAGTAAGAAAAATCCTAGAGAGCACCTTAATGATTACCATTTTTCTTGCTACCAGTTGCACGGTTGTGATCTCCTTATGCTTTGCACATTTCCACTTTCTCTTGGGGGACAAGCATTAGATTGGTACAATCATTTGCCTCACTACAATTTATTCAATTTTGAACAATTGGCCAATCTATTTCTTGAATATTTCTTGATTAACATCAAAACCAAACTTACCCTACCCGATGTTTATGCTTTAAATCAGGGGGATGACAAGCCTATCACCTATTTTATCGCCCATTGGAGAGTGGTCATTCATGATCTAGCCTTTCCTCTCCCACCTTCAAAGCTTTTCAAACTCTTTTCCAAGAGTTGTCATAAACAAATATCCCAAACATTATAGATTCATCAGAGTTAGACAATTGAGGAAGCCATTTCCCAAGCCAAAGTCATCGAGGACATCAAGGTCCATATGGGAAAAATCAAGTTGCATCAGAAATAACCCTACCAAACCAATTACCATTACAACCACCCTGCATATAAACCACCCACCACACGACCAACCCAAACCAATTAGGTACTCCTCAATTATCCATATCCACCACTACAAGTGGCATACGCACAAGCTTCATAACCCACTCCTCCACGGTATCCTCAAAATAATTACCAATACAATCGCCCACTTCTTCCCACTCCACAAATAATAAATTCTCCACCTCAATCTAATCCATACCAAGGTCGTAATCCACGTCCACCTTGCCCTCCATGCAATTGGATACCCTTATCTAAGCCCATGCCCACTCTATTTCATAGGTTAATTGAGGGAGGTCTCATTAATTTACCAAATTTCCAACCTCTTGATCCAAATCATCCTCACTCATGGGATTACAATCCCTAGGTCTTCTATGATTATCATCGACAACACGACCATACTATTAATTTATGCTAAAATTTTCACCACGTCATGCAAGACCTTATTGTTCAAGGTACTATTCAAGTCTCAAATCCCTTCGTACCACAAAATCAAAACTTGGTGATCTATCAAAATCCTTTACCCGATCATGGGATAATATACCTAAAACTGATCCATGCCAAGTTAATCATATCAATCGAGGTCCTTCCCAATAGGGGTTTTTGGGTATGATCAATATCGCCACTCACAATAAACGCTATCCACCCCTGCTGCCACCCAACAACCTTCCACTTCTCAACAACCACATGCCACAACCTCACTTTTCACACTTTTGATCCCTCCACCCCTTTCGTGGAATATCATCACCATCCATGGTAGTCTTTCTCACCATCTTCACATTACCCCTGTAATGTTATCCATTTATGACCTCTTGTAGCAATCCCAACCTCATGGCAAAGCCCTTGATTCCATCCTTCGCTCTCTTGATCTTGAGACCCATGATGTAGATGATTTTGCCAACTTTATTGGCAATTTTTAAAGATGCCTACAACATTCTATCAGCTTCCTGAAAATGAAATTATAGAAGTTGTAGGTGAAGGAGTGGATCCCCTATTACATATTCAGGCCTCGATCAATGTCGTCATCTATAAGCATATTCTCATCACTACCGGTTCCTCCATCAACATCATTTCTACTGCCACCCTAGGCCATATTCGCCTTTCCCCTTCTCATATTGCCACTCCATACCTAGAACTATGGGCCTTTTATGGGTCCATGTTTCCTATCCTTGGTACCATCATCTTGCCTATCAAGGTGGGTGCCAAAACCATTTCCACTCTCTTTCATGTTATTAAAGGTGAGATGTAGTATAACATCCTACTGGGATGCCCTTGGATTCAGGACATGCAATTCATCCCCTACATGCTTCATCATTGTATCAAATATGTCCATAACAGATTAGTCCACTACATCCCTATCGATGGTGATCCATTCGAATTCTACAATATCATCACCCTTCCACCTGGTACACCTTTACCATCCACCCAATTTTCCCCTACTCCATGTCATTTTCTTGGTAACACATATCCATCAACTTCACAATCTCACCCTCCAACACAGGATCCAATTAACATCGCTTCCACATCCTCCAATCCACCTCAACCTCCCATGGTGCAACCTACCCCCACATTTTCTCATCAAACCTCCTCCCATTTTACACCACCTCCTCCATTTATCTTTTTTGCTACACCCTCCACTCCATATTCATCTAAAAACCCACCAATTCTTCCAACACCTCTAACATTTTCATGCCACTTTGTGACCCACTCGACGTAGACATGAGTCATCTCCCACTCACCTACCATTGCTTCCATTCCCATGTCTCAATTCACCCATGCCAACCATCCTATTACTAGAATACCTACTGAGTTCTATGAGTGGATATAATGTGCCTCTCGAATTGATGACCAGTTAGCTCAATCGAACACTCCCAATTCCACCTCTTCACTCGCTACTCCACCTATTCTAATTCAACCATATTTTCCACCACCAAGGGTGTCCTCCCCTCAACCTGAGCATACGACCCCTCCTCATGTCTCAATACTCATGACCGCACCAGGTCTTGGTGAGTATAACATCAACAATGCTCGAGTCCTTCCATCCAACATCTAATCCACCCATAACTTTTTCTAACCTCATGATATACCCTTGACTATTGGGGTGGTAGTTCCATTAGGTCCTCCTAATAACTATACAAACATTTTATATGGGGGACTTGACTCATCCGTAGAACCTCCAACACCTCCATCACCACAAACCAGATTCTATGGTAATCTTGACCACATGTCCAATCCCAATTTTTTCTAGAACTATTTATGTATGTATAATTGGCATGGGTATGGCCTAGGGAGATATGTACAAGGATGTCGCACCTATATTCAACCTCCACCACACAAACCCACTAACCAATCTGGCATTGGTTACCATCCTCCTGTAATCAGTGCACTCGAGCTTGAGTTGCAAAATATAGATCTTGATCTTGTTGACCTACTTTCTGATGAGGAATTTGAGCTTAATATTTTGACATGCAGTTCTTCTCCACATTCCATAATTGACCTTCCCTCTACATTCTTTCCACCATCCCCACTACATGAGCCTCTCTCACCCCATGAAATTGAAACTCTTACTCACCACTTCACAAACCTATCTCTTGACCCACATTTTGTAGTTGATCCACCATTTCTCAAAGATACTCCTTCCTCACCCCCACATGCCATTCCATTTTTTCCCACTCAAGAATTACCATAACCTATTGTTCCATGTTCTTGATCACCTTCCCCACCTGTTGTGTTAAATCCAGGTCAAAACCAACCTTTTTTAAATTCATTGCTATCTTCCTCTGATTCATCATAACCCTCATCACCTAGCTCTCCCATATCTAGCGGTTTGGTCAATATATTTGTTGACTTGTATGCCTCGCTACGGTATCTACACCAACCTCATTACGTCCCCATGCCTATTCCTAATTTTATTGCTCTACAAGACATCTTCACAACCCCCGTCACTACTGAATTCCTTCCAACATCGCACATGTTGTGATCTGCAATTGCACCATTACACTCCATCCCACCTCACATCCCATGGATTAATCATATAGATATTTTTCTAGATGATGAATTACAGCTTCCATATTCCATCAACAACCTTCAACTCATCCCCATACTAGCACAAATCCATGATAGTTCTCACATGCTTGTTGAGGACACTATTGAAGTTGACATTGGAAATGATTCGAAACACCCTCACATCGTCTCTCTCGCCACTAGCCTATCCGAAGAATAATATGTCCTTTACACCAATTTTTTTAGATACTATATTAAGGTATTCACATGGTCCTACACGGATATGTCTGGCCTTGACCCATCATTGGTCATGCACAACCTTGTCCTAGATGACAATGATAAACCTGTCTGCCAAAAGTTGTGCCACATGCATCCCAGCATCGCGTTGGTTGTCAAGGAGGAGTTACAAAAACTCCTTGATTCAATTTCATCTAGCCTATCGATTAACCTGATTAGGTTTCAAACATGGTTCCCATCAAAAAATACAAAGAGGGTATCCGTATTTATACCAATTTTAGGGATCTTAACAAAGCTTGTCCCAAGGACAATTTTCCACTCCCTAATATTGACACGTTGGTCGATGCTACAAACGGACACAAAATGTTGTCACTCATGGATGGTTTTTCAGGTTATAATCAAATTTATGTCAATACAAAAGACCAGCACAAGACCTCTTTCACGACCCCCTAGGGGACCTTTTGTTACAAGGTCATGAAATTCGGCCTCAAAAATGCTAGGGAACTTACAAACATGCCATGGCCTACATATTCCATGATATGATGCACAAAACTATTGAAGACTATGTTTATGACCTCATAGCTAAATCCAAAACCCGTGGTTAGCATCTTGAAGACCTGCATCAAATATTTGATCACCTTTTAGAACATAACGTTCGATTAAATCTAAATAAATGTGTCTTTGGTGTCACCACTGGAAAAATCTTGGGTTTCATAATTTCACAAAAAGGCATTGAGGTAGATCCCACCAAAGTCCAAGCCATTATTGACATATCTCCCCCTATGAACCTCAAGAAACTATGTGGCTTGCAAGGAAGGATTCAATCCATACGGTGATTCATCACCAAAATTTTTGACAAGTGTCAGTCATTTAATCATCTTTTACAGAAGGGGTCCCATTTAAATGGGATAGTAAATGCCAATCCACCTTTGATGACATCAAATCATACCTCACATATCCACCTGTCCTCATTCCACCCCATTCAAATCGCCCATTCCACCTGTATATTTTTGCCACTGATGTCGCATTGGGCACACTTCTTGCTCAAAAGAATGAACGAGACCAAGAGAAAGTTGTATATTATATTAGTCACACATTTATTGATTATGAGACGTGGTATGCTTGCATGGAAAAACTTTGCCTTGTTGTTGTCTTTCCCACCCAAAAGCTATGATACTACATGATTAATCATACTACCTACGTTGTTGCCCACGATAACCCACTTTGCTACATGATGGGTAAGAGTTACCAAAATAGTCATACGACCAAATGGATCATGCTCCTTATAGAATTCAATCTCAAATTCATCAGTAAAAAATCCATTAAAGGCTAAGTCATTACTAATCAGTTGGTTGAGGCCCCATTACAAAGTCATATGCCATTGCTTATCCAACTTCCACATGATTTTGTATTTCATATAAGCGAAGCCGAAGAGCCAGTCGAGCATGAATCAACAATTGACTTAACCTTGTTCTTTGATGGATCCCATTGCACACATACTAGGAGTGCAAGAATAGTCTTTTTCACACCACAAGGGGAGCCTCTCCCATTTTCCTTCAAGTTAGGTTTTCCCTGCACAAAAAATAATGTTAAGTATGAAGCCCTTATTCTTGGCCTAAATCAAGCCCTCTCCATGCACATTCATCGCTTGGACATATTTGGTGACTCCCTCCTTATTGTAAATCAAATCAAGGGATAATGACAATGTCGTTGCCCAGTATTAAAACAATATAAACAAGTCACTGAATATTTGTTGGCCCAATTTGAATGGTATGACATTACCGCTTCTCTACGATCAACAAATTATTTTTACGATACCATGGCCTCAATAGGCTCACTCATTCCAAAAAATCCACTTTCTAACACCACTCACATGTCCATTCACACCCTTTTCCATTCCACCATTTCTACCACTTCACCTTCCCACGACGATGATATCAATATCATCAAAGCTCACCCACATGATCCATGGTTTTCCCAAGTCAAGGACTACATTAAGCTCGGTATTCTCCCACCTGATCTAAATCATACTCATAAACGTGCTTTCAAACTGTAAACCATTCACTATACATTGCTAGGTGATATTCTTTATAAGCGAAGTCATGACGACATCTTATTGCACTATCTAGAACCATTAGAATCCCAATGAATAACTCAAGAGGCTCATGACGGTACTTATGGTGGCCATTTCAGTGGCATGGCCATCACCAAGTGCATTTTATGAATGGGCTATTACTGGCCCACAATGGAGCATGACTACTGATGAGGCCTAGAAATGCCTCAATCATAACATGTTTTGAACACTAAAACTGCCTATAAACTCTTATGTTTTATCTGATATGTTAGTTAAGTTGATTCAATATGCTGTATATTAACCATTTTGCATGATCAATGTATTTGGAATATTATATGTTGATTTTTACAGCTTTTTGCATAGTTTTGTGTTCTTTTTGCTATGACTTGCTAAAATGGGATATGCTTAGAATAATATCAGCATTTCACTAATCATGTTTTGATTTGTCTCAAACATGTATTTCACCTAAATCTAGCAACAAGTGCAAGCAAACTGTTGTTGTGCAGAAAAATCGGTCTTTCCCATGTAAATTCTAGCCAGCTGTCCATAAATAGCAAGGCATGGAATTCACATGTGGACAGAGATGAAGACCATTGGAATTTGATCTTAGGAGATAACCCACCTGAGAGATGCAGAATAAATCACTAGAAAAGCACACATTTGTTCATTCCGAAGTATCTTCGGAATGAACAGATATCTTTGGAATGAGAGAACATAGCGTCTTCGGAATGAGCGGATCTTCGGAATGAAGAATGCATTATCAGAATGAGAGGATCTTTGGAATGAGAATTGCAGTATCTTTGAAATGAGAATTGCAATATCTTCGGAATGAGCGATCTTCGAAATGAGAATTGCATTGTCTTCGGAATGAAGCCATTTATCTCCGGAATGAAAACAGAGTGTGCTTTTTGACTTGTTGACCGATTTCTAAAGCTGGAAAAAGGGAAATAAAGGTCGAAAAAGTTAAAGGAAAAGATCTTCCATCTGTCTTTTCCGTCATTGCCAACCAAAGCCATCATTAAGGGAAAGATCAAGTTTTAATCTTCTAGGATAAAACCATAATTTGTTGCAGCATTGTAGGATTAGATCTTTTGAGATATTATTTGTTTGTAATTAGACCTTAGGACATCTATAAATATTGCTCCCATTCAGGTTGAGCTGGTAATATATGTAGAGAGAGTAAGGAAGCTAGGAAAAATGAGAAAATAGGTAGAATTTGACTGTTACAGTCTTGTAACAGGTTTTCAGTAGAATTATTGTAATCATGTTCTTTAATCAATAAAGTGCACCAGTTCTATTTCATATTTCTTGTAAATGAGTGTGATTAAAATCTAGAGAGAGAGAGACTCATACCTTCTTCTAGACAAGGAGGCCGGCCACTTCCAGACCTAGGAGGAGGACTAACAACATGTTTTTATTCTGATTTTGCTGCAGCAAAATGAGTTGTAGAACTTGTTATTTCAATTGCTTGTAAACAACTGACAATATCTACAGTCTTAGTTTATTTATGCTTAGATTAATCTTGTGCTTAATGTTTTAGCTGTAATATTTACTTTTAGCAAAGCTTCCATTTTATTTTAGACTGTTATTTCTAGAATTTACTATTTTCTGTAATTTCTTGCATTTTATGTTTTGTTGTCAAACCCTGCACAGAAGATTGACAACCTTCTGTTACAGAGCCTTGACAGTTTTCATTTCCATGTTAGAATTAGATTTTCATTTCTGCAAAAGTAATTAGATTTTCCTTCTGCAATTAGAATCAAACTTTTACAACTGTTATTTATGCAATATAATTAGGTCTCATTTTGCAATTGTAATTAGGACATCATTTCTGTAGTTAATGATTAGTTTCCAATTCTGAAACTTAGATTAAGGTTTAATTCATGCAATTTAGAGATAGAAATGTCCCAAAACCCCCCACACAACCGGTTCCACCAATAAGACCTGTTGCTCTAGATTGACCTAAGTTATAGCTATTTTGCCTCTTCTTTCGTAGATAGCCTTGTACACAGCCCTAGATTGACAAATTCATTGAGAATTAATGATGGTATAATAACTATGCATCATTTTGGTACCGTTGTCAGGGAATAGTGTTGCCAGAAGAAAACAAACATTCCAATAGCTATAATCAGACTAAGCTATGAAAATTTAGGTTAAAATCTGAATACAACAACTGAGGAAGATAACAACTATTGACTTAATTTATGTCATTTAAGAGTAAACATGAATGAGTAAGTCTAGGGATGAAAAAGGTAGAACTACCCCAAAGGATCCCTGGCTTGTTCCATTAAGAATATCTTCACGCCTAAGGGGTGAATCACCTGTGTTTGAACTACCAAAAATATTGATAGAAAAATCACCAGTCTCACCATCATTAGAACATTTTGAGAAAGGAAAATCACCAATTTTATCATCATCAGAATATCCTAAGAAATACAATTCATCAGACTCATCATCAATAGAGAGGCTTGGACCTCTTGAGAGAACAATTTGGGAAGCTTTAACTTCTCCCAACAAACAGGAAACTATGGCAGAAGGAGGCAATATAGATGGCCAACATGGCTATGTTCATAATGAAGGAGATGATCAGGATATGCTCCAACCTTCCAAAACATTTGAATATCCTATCCGTCCGAATCCAACACAAAACTCTCCCATGAAGACCATTTCACCTTCGCATTTCCAACCTTTCGAGGTGTTGTATTTGAAGATCCTGACCAGTTTTTGTTTGAATTCAAGGTAGTGTGTCGGACCTATGATTATATAAATGACAATCAAAAACTTAAGGTTTTTCCCTCAACACTCAAGGATTCAGAATTACGTTGGTTCATGAGCTTAGAGCCAAATTCCATAAGAACCTGGGATCAAATGGAAACGATGTTTTTAGATAAATATCAAGAGTATTGCCGTGTAAGGAATAGAAAAGATGAGTTATTCAGAATTAAGCAAGAAGATGATGAAACATTGGAAGATTATCTTGATAGGTTCTCCTTTGTTCAAAGGAGATGTGGACTTGTAGAACCATAATTATGTAAAACCATCTTTTTGAGAGGATTGCAAGATGAATCCAGAGAAGTTCTGGATTTGATGGGAAAAGGGGATGTAACCACTCTCAGTAATGATGAAATTATGGATCTCTACATGAATTACTCTCACACTAAGCAAAGAAGAAGAAAAAGTCACACAAATGGCACTGATGTGAAGGACCTGATAGAGGAACTTGCAAATTTCAAAACTAATATTCTAGTGCATCTAAACACTACTTTGGGGGAAATGTTTGCAAAAGCAAAAAACACAGAACCTTTGGCAATTTATTGCCCAAGATGTAGAAATAAACATGCTTTGTAGGAATGTCCTTTGAATAAAACATTTATCTCAACCATTTGTAGTATCTGTTCAAAAATGCATTCAACTGATCAATGCCACCTACTACCACAACTCAAAACTGTGTTAGAAAACCAGACTGAGGAACTCAACTATATTGGACCGAAATAAGGGTGAAATTTCTCTCAATACCAAAACCCCCCTCGTTTTCCTACAAATTGGGGGCATAATCTTGGTACTATGCCTTGGGGACAATCAGAACCACCCCAACGTCCTTGGAATTATCCTCAATGGACAAATTCCCAAGAATGGCCACAAGCAAATTGGAGTAACCTAGCTTGGAATCAGAATCAAAACAACCCCTCATGGAATCAAAACAACCCATATTGGAATAAAAACAATCCAGCTTGGAATCAAAATCAGACTAATCCACATTGGATGCAAAACCAACCACAGTGGAGTCAGCAATACCAATCCTATCCAAGGCAACAAAGGAATCAAGGTCAAACTCAGCATTTGTTGCCTGCACCTAATCAAAATTTTCAAGAAAAATAGTAGCAAACACAACAAGTGAAACAACCTCAATTTCCAGCTCAACCAGTCACTAATCCAAACAGCATGAGATAGACACCTCCTGTCTATGTGCTGAAGCTAAAGAAAATGTTGAAATTAATGTTCTTGATTATAGTAACTCCAAATTTGTTCAGGAAAAGTTGTACCTGAACCAGTTTCAAATGAAATCAAAGAAAATGAAGAGCAAGAATCGTCAGAACCAGAGAGAATCCAACCAACAATAGAGACAGAAGAAAAATTGGAACCATAAAAAACTCAACCAACAATAGAAAAAGAGACAAAAATAGAACCACAAGCAGAACAATTACCAAGGATAATTCCATATCCTGAAAGATTCAATGCAATACCAAAAAATTCTGAGTTAGAATTGGTCAAAGAACTCAAAAAGTTGACTATATCATTGCCCTTATTGCAAGCCATTAAGGAAATACCAAAGATCAATAGTACTATTCAAAATTTGTGCATTAAAAGAGCAAGAAGAAAAAAGAAGGCATTTCCCAAGACTGTGCAGGTTGAAGGAAAGATAGCTGATTTCTTATCTGGAAAACTAGTACCTCCAAAGTATAGTGACCCAGGAAGTCCAGTTATCATAGTTACCATAGGTTCAGTACCAATATCAAATGTGTTAGTAGATCTAAGAGTTCCAATAAACATCATGACCAAGGATCCAATGAAAAAATTACAGCTCAAACATCTCGGCCCCACATTTACAGTTTTAGAAATGGCTGATAGGTTAGTTGCAAAACCTGAAGGTATCATTGAAGATGTCCCTATAGAAGTTTCTTCTTGGGAATTCCTTGTAAATTTTTTGGTTTTATAGCTAAGAAATTCAGCACATGGATATCCCATTATTTTGGGAAGATCTTGGCTTGCAACTGCAGCAGCCTTCATAGACTGCAGATCTGGAAATATGACTATTTCAACTGGTATTGATTTGAAACAGATTTCTTTATATCCTCCTGCAAAACCATCCAGCAAATTTTTAGGTCAGTTATGGTTTTTTGACTCAGAGGAAGAACCAGAAGAGGTCATTTCTACACTAGCTACCTTAGTAGGAAGAGAACACACATAAGAACTCAGTGACATAGAAAATTTAGAAAATGAAACAATCCTGATGAATGTTCTACATGAACAAGGTTTAGAAGGGGAAGCAACAAATATCCAACAGTTGTTAAGTAATGAGGAGAATCAAAAATCTAAAGATGAACCATCTGTACTCGTCATAGGGAAACTCTGTTTCACTACCACATGGATGGCACCATCATCCGATTTTTCCTTCTCACTGTTCCATACAAGATATGCTTCCCTCAAGCAGCAATAAAATAGAAACCGCTTCTTTTCTCCCATCTCAAGCAATGTCCTCTTAATCCCCTAATCACCGGGTATGAAGGAGTGAATTCAGTCCTTCTAAATACAAAACAAATAGAAGTCCAACCAGTGCAAATTTTTGAACATTTATAGCCGGCTTACTAGGGAAGAGGAAGAAAAATTGATAGTTGTCTTGTAGAAGCATGTTCATGCTTTTGCTTGGAACTACAAAGATATGTCAGGAGTTCATCCTGATATATGTACCCACAGAATCTATACTGAAGAATTCAAGCTAGTTAGACAACCCCAGAGAAGATTGAATCCTACCTTAAGAGATATTGTGAAAGAAAAAATTGAAAAACTTCTAGAAGTAGGATTCATTTACCCAATTTTTGATAGCCAATGGGTTTCTCCATTGGTAATAGTTCCTAAGAAAAATGGAAAAATGAGAGTATGTGTAGACTATAGAGAGTTGAATAAGGTGACATACAAAGACCATTTTCCATTACCTTTCATAGATCAGGTGTTAGATACTCTTGCTAGAAAAAGATACTTTTGTTTTCTTGATGGATTTAGTGGATATAATCAAATTTAGATTGCACCTGAAGATCAATAGAAAACAAATTTTACATGTCCATGGGGAACATTTGCCTATAGGGTTTTACCTTTTGGTTTGTGTAATGCCCCAGCAACTTTTCAACGAGCAGTCCTAGCAATTTTTGTTGATCTGACCACCAAAAGTGTTGAAATATACATGGATGATTTCACGAAGATGTGGACGAACTTTTGATTTTACATTGGAAAATCTTGACAAAGTCTTAACTCGCTGTGAAACATACCAGTTATCCTTGAATCCAAAAAAATGCTTCATGACGATGAAGGAAGGGATAGTTCTTGGTCATCACATCTCTCCTAAAGGGATCATGATGATGAAAGGGATAGTTCTTGTATACTTAAGACATGTTTTGAAAATGAAATCAAACATAGGAAATCATCACCTTACCACCCACAAGCAAATGGCCAGGTTGAGGTAACAAACAGGGAACTAGAACGCATCTTGACAAAAATAGTAGCTTTTCATAGGAGAAATTGGCTAGATAAATTACTCAAGCAGCTTTGGGCATACAATACTACTTGGAAGTCCACTACTGGATTCACAACTTATGAACTAGTCTTTGGTGAAAAGCCTCTCTTACCTATTGAATTTGAGATACTAAAATTGTGCACAAACCGGAAAAACAAGTTGGAATTGAATTGTCCGCAGACATAGCAGATTAGGATTCTACATCTAAATGCATTGGATGAGCTTCGATTGGATGCTTTGCACCAAACCGAGATAATTCAAGAGCAGAGGAAGCTGTGGCATGACAGTCACATTCAGTAGAGGAAATTTCAACAAGGAGATTGGGCTTTACTGTTTGATTCTCGCTATGAGGACTTCCCTGGAAAACTGAGAACTAGATGGTTAGGACCTTACTAGATTGAGGAGGTATTTGACAATGGAGAAACTCGTCTATCTCCTATTGATGGGTCACAAAGAAAGTTGGTAGTGAATGGACATCACCTCAGAGTGTACCATACACCTCTGACTAAAGATGAATTTTTGCAGCAACTGGATAGTTTGGATACACAACAGGTGGAAGAGATTCCCTCTTCCACTTCAAAACAATCAACATGATCATGGATTTCAAGAAAAAAGCAAAAAATACAAAAAAATACAAAAAAAAATAGAAAACAAAAAGATGAATAAATTCTGAGTATGAATTCCTTCATGGGCATGGTTTCAGCGAAAATCATGAAATTCCTTCATGGACATAGTCAAGATCAAGAAAAAAAAAGAAATAGAAGAAAAAAAAAGAGAGAAAAGGAGAGGTAAAAAAAAAAAAAAAGGGAAAATCAAAAAAAAAAGAAGAGAGAAAAATGAATAACTCAGCAGTGAAAACCTTTTTTTAAGGCACTACTGGGTTGGTATGCATGAAAACCAGTTTTTTGGCATGCATAACCTTGAGAAATTTCTGAACCATCATTGTACAAACTCACCAAGTGCACTTGTTTTGAAATGTTGCAGAAAATCTCAGCAGAATATCAACAAAGGCAGTCATTCTTCAAAACTAGCATTAACTGTTTTTATCAGGTATATATTTCTTACATTTCTTCATTGTAAAATTATTGGTGTATAGTATATGATAATTAACCATTAGCATAAAAGGTATTCATAAGAGTTGGCATACTTAAGACATGTTTTGAAAATGAAAATATTGATTTTTGTCTAATATTCGGAACAAGAATGCCAAAAACAGTGTTTGCTGTATTATCTTTGGATTGAAATTGTCTTCGGAATGACAGCAGGATGAATGTTGCACTTTGTCTTCAGAAAGAAACTTTGTCTTCGAAATGACAATTTGTCTTCAGAATGAAACTTGGTCTTCAGAATGACGACTTGTTGCATCATCTTCAGAATGAGGATCTGTCTTCGGAATGAAGCAAGATCTGTCTTCGAAATGAAATTTTGTCTTCGGAATGATGATTTACCTTCGCAATATAGCCTGATCTTCTGAATGAGGATTGATCTTCGAAATGAGGATTAATCTTCGGAATGAAGATTTAAAAGAAGACTTGTCTTCGGAATGAAGGCATGTCTTCGAAATGAAATTATAATCTTCGAAATGAAGTTTTTTTTGCAATTAAATTGTAATCTTCGAAAAGAGATTTTCCACGTGGCATACAAAAATAAAAGGTATGACAAAATCAAATTCTTTTAGCTGCATATGATAAAAAGGAACACGTGTCAGCAAGGATATGGTTTATTTTGCACCCGTGGAGAATACCAATTACGGATTGAATAGAAAAATTAAAACCAAATGAGGTGGATCTAACGGCAAGGACATCCACGTAATCATTGACAGATAGGTGTTCGGTGCAATAGTAGAAATGTGTGCCACCTTTATTTTTGAAGACGTGTTTGCGAAGTACAGTGCTCAGGTTACGGGTCATTTCGAAGAAGAAGACGAGAAATAGGGCAAGCGAAGATTTCAAACTAAACCCTGCAAATCTGCAACATAAAAAAACTAGAGATCCAACAGAGGAATAGTAGCAGTAGTGAACGGTTTTTAAACAGAAAAGATGGGGCAAAAGATCAGAATGGAACCTACAGATACCACCTACCTTCGAGAAAATCCGCAGTCCAGTAGATTTTTGAAGATGGAGGGTTTATGCCATTTTTTGATAAGTTTAAAGGGTCTTTTGAAGATTTAGCTGGCATGTTCACCCATACATTCAGAAACAACCGAGCACATGTTAACGGCATGACTATTGAGGTAACCGTGAAATTTTAAGTCAGATTACTGAGCTGCCATTAGAAGGGATTTCAATTTCTAGATCTGGCAAGAATACATTGGCAAATGTAGTTAATCAATTTGTAGAAGAAAATGATAGAGAGCCGGAGTATTTAACCCATAACAACACATGCAAAGGGTTAAAAAGAGCCGACCTGCAGGAACCCCGGGATGAAGTAGCCACCTGGGTAATTAAATTCCTAACCTATGAAGGGCAGTATGTGCTGTTGTCAGGGCATCATCTACGAATTTTGAACCATCTCGGACATGGTGAGCAACAACCGAAAGTTAGGGTAAATCTTCCCTTGTATCTATATCGAGAATTAAAAAACATGGCAAAGAGATATCAGGAGGGTAAAGGAAGCCTTCGCCATCATGGCCTCATCAAACTAGTTTGCCAACACCATTTTAGAGGAAACCCTAGGAGTTTTGATATGTTTTACTCTACCCTAAACAATGTCATTTTTAGGGATGAAGATGAGGAAGAAGAAGAACCAAATGCTGCTGACATTGCTGCAAAAGAAGAAACAATTACTACATAAGCTGCTGCAAAATATGAAATAGAAATTGCCATAGAAGTTGTTATAGAACCACACCCAGTAGCAGCAATAGAAAACCTTGCTCCTGAACCCTCAACTTCACAAACCAAAAGACAAAAGAGAAGAGGATATGGAACTAGAAGCAGAACAGAAAGACAAAAAAAGGTTCATTTTTCTAAAGTTGCAACTGATTTGTTAGAACAGAGAAATAAAACACCTAGCCCAACAGGGGAAGAAACAACAAGGAAAACAGAGGCATCTGAAACTGACCCCATGACCCCTGTTGTCACCAGAAAACAGAGCAAAAAGAAGAAGTTTGCATCTGGAACTCGGAGTTCTACAAGACTCCATTTAAGAGAAATAACAGACCAGGTCATAGAACAAGAAGATGGA
This sequence comes from Wollemia nobilis, assembly GCA_028583015.1. NCBI lineage: Eukaryota > Viridiplantae > Streptophyta > Pinopsida > Araucariales > Araucariaceae > Wollemia > Wollemia nobilis. The sequence goes on from JAQPPZ010001125.1 coordinate 14,066,689, forward strand.
CAAAGTAGTCCAGATGTCACAGAGATACAACTAGCCTCTAAAAACTTTCCAAAATTCCATAAACAGATAGCTGAGGCAGAAACTGGGCAGGATAATTTGGAAGAGGCTACAGTTCAACAGGCTACAGATATGGTAGATACAATTATAAGCAGTTTCATAGAACCTGTTGAACAAGAGCAAATTGTTGTAGAAGAAGAGATAATGGTTGAATAGCCAACTGTAGCTGATCTATCTGCATCAGATTCTGAGGCAGAAACAGAAGTGGAAAACATCACAGAGCAACTGAAGGCAGCAAGAAGTGTTGTCAAAACACAAACCAAGTGGATTGAGATACAGGAAAGAAAAATTGAGTTACAGCAGGAAGTGGCAGCATTAAGAAGAATGTTGTCACAATCTGAAAAATAGCCAACTATATCCATTGATGAAGACAATTTGGCTCAATTGCTTCTGGGTCTATCAAGGGCAGATGACTCTATTGAGACAAACATGGGTGTTCATTTTGAAGTAGCACCCCTTCATTCTAAAAAAGTGCCTATTCATTCTGAAGCAGCACCATCTCATTCTGAAGCATTAACTTCTTGTTTTGAAGATTCTTCAGGAATGGTAAAGAGCATAGCAGAGGATGTTGAAGATGAGTCACCAACACAGGAACAGTCCCAAAGAGCAAGAAAATGTTCAAGTAAGTACTCCTATTGAGGTCCCTGTATTTCAAACTGTTATACTTTCAGCAGATAAGGGGGTACAAGTAGAATTACTATCTGATGACAACCCAATAGAAATAGCACATAAGGTGGTGCAAGTAGAGTTATTGACAGATGAACAACCAGTAGAAGTGGCATAAAAATGGGTTTAGGTAGATCTGCTACCTAGAATTCCACCTGTAGTTAGACCACCTAATATTGTGCCCTTAGAACAATACAATGCAGACATAGCTAGCTAGATGACTAGGTATGAGAAGCTTGCCACTAAAACTAAAAAGTTCAAATTGGAAGCAAAACAGCTAGAAGCCAAGGAAATAGAAATTTAGGCATTGAAAGAAAAGGTGTCTGAATTTTGCCAAATTGCTGAATTTTTAGTTCAATTTAGACGACCAGCCAAATTTTACAGCCTTATTTTGAAGGAGAAATACCTCAGATGGCAGGTCATGAGGATTAATTCAACCCTCCCATATAAATTGGACACCACTACAAATTTCCTGGAAGCATACTTTGACAGCCCTTTTGAGCAGAAAAATCTCCTATGTGAACTGTTTTTACATAGTTTCTTCATTCCAGAGGAAGTTGAGTTTCATCCTCAAATTTATATTGGAGATGTTCAATTGAGAGCATTTATGTCTACTTTGCAGAATCAGCTTTACTGGGATCAAGAGAAAAAGCAAAATAAAGATATTGAAACAAGGGCTGAATTGTTAGTCAGAGCAATCTAGCCAAACCACCCAGTTATCACTAGACGACACTTCTCAATGATGAATAGGGATGATGTAAAGAGGATGTACTTGAACAACTTAAGGCACTGTGTGGCCATATTCAACAATTTCTGTGATCATAATTTTTTCTCAGCATTATCAGTGTGCAAAAATAGATGGGTTGAACTTTCCATGTCTTTGTAGAAAAGAGAACCCATCTCCTCCATCAACTTAGAATGGTCTAGAAGAAGAGTAGAAGGTGTAATCCAGCTTATTGAAATCATGCAACATAACTAGATAGGTCTTAGGTTTAGGCCTCCAACCATCATTACTCCAGTTCCATTCTACTTTGAGAAATATGCCCAACCTGATGAACAGTTTGAAGACTGGCTCAGAAACATTCAAGAAAACAGGGGGTATTATATAGGCAAAAAATTATTCTACAGGTCATGGAATCTAAACATGGACATATGTGATTCCATAGCCCAATAGAATGCATGAGGGCATGCATTAATATAATTTGGGGGGAAAATGATGAGGCCTAGAAATGCCTCAATCATAACATGTTTTGAACACTAAAATTGCCTATAAACTCTTATGTTTTATCTGATATGTTAGTTAAGTTGATTCAATATGTTGTATATTAACCATTTTGCATGATCAATGTATTTGGAATATTATATGCTGATTTTTACAACTTTTTGTATAGTTTTGTGTTCTTTTTGCTATGACTTGCTAAAATGGGATATGCTTAGAATAATAGAATCATTTCACTAATCATGTTTTGATTTGTCTCAAGCATTTATTTCACCTAAATCTGAATGCAAGAAAACTGTTGCTGTGCAGCAAAAATTGGTCTTTCCCATGTAAATTCCAGCCAGTTGTCCATAAATAGCGAGGCATGGAATTCACATGTGGACAGAGATGAAGACCATTGGAATTTGATCTTAGGAGATAACCCACCTGAGAGATGCAGAAGAAATCACTGGAAAAGCACACATTTGTTCATTCTGAAGTATCTTCGAAATGAACAAATATATCCGAAATGAGAGAACACAGCGTCTTTAGAATGAGCGAATCTTCGGAATGAAGAATGCATTATATTTGGAATGAGTGGATCTTCGAAATGAGAATTGCAGTATCTTTGGAATGAGAATTGTAGTATCTTTGAAATGAGCGATCTTCGCAATGAGAATTGCATTGTCTTCGAAATGAAGCCACTTATCTCTGGAATGAAAACAAAGTGTGCTTTTTGACTTGTTGACCGATTTTTGAAGCTGGAAAGAGGGAAATAAAGGTCAAAAAAGGTAAAGGAAAATATATTCCATCTGTCTTTGCCGTCATTGCCGACCAAAGCCATCATTAATGAAAAGATCAAGTTTTAATATTCTTCTAGGATAAAACCAGAATTTGTTGTAGCATTGTAGGATTAGATATTTTGAGATATTATTTGTTTGTAATTAGACCTTAGGACATCTATAAATATTTCTCCCATTCAGGTTGAGCTGGTAATATATGTAGAGAGAGTAAGGAAGCTAGGAAAAAGTAGAAAATAGGTAGAATTTGACTGTTACAGTCCTGTAATAGGTTTTTAGCAGAATTATTGTAATCATGTTCTTTAATCAATAAAGTGCACCAGTTCTATTTCATATTGCTTGTAAATGAGTGTGATTAAAATCTAGAGAGAGAGAGACTCATACCTTCTTTTGGACAAGGAGGCTGGCCACTTCCAGACCTATGAGGAGGACTAATAGCAGGTTTTTATTCTAATTTTGCTGTAGCAGAATGAGTTGTAGAACTTGTTATTTCAATTGCTTGTAAACAGCTGACAATATCCGTAGTCTTAGTTTATTTATGCTTAGATTAATCTTGTGCTTAATTTTTTAGCTATAATATTTACTTTCAGCAAAGTTTCCATTTTATTTCAGACTGTTATTCTCAGAATTTACTATTTTCTATAATTTCTTGCATTTTATGTTTTGCTGTCAAACCCTGCATAGAAGATTGACAACCTTCTGTTACAGAGCCTTGATAGTTTTCATTTCCATGTTAAAATTAGATTTTCATTACTACAAAAGTAATTAGATTTTCCTTCTGTAATTAGAATCAGACTTTCAATTCTGTAACTGTTATTTATGCAATATAATTAGGTCTCATTCTACAATTGTAATTAGGACTTCATTTCTGTAGTTAATGATTAGTTTTCAATTCTACAACTTAGATTAAGGTTTAATTCATGAAATTTAGAGATATAAATGTCCTAAAACCCCCCACACAACCGGTTTCACCAATAAGACTTGTTGCTCTAGATTAACCTAAGTTATAGCTGTTCTTCTTCCACAGATAGCCTTGTACACAGCCCCCTAGATTGACAAATTCATTGAGAATTAATGATGGTATAACGACTACGCATCAACTACTATGCCTATATCAAAAAATGTGTTAAATTCCAACATCATTTCAATCTTACACACTTGCCTTCTCAGGCTCTACAACCTATCCAATCAATGTGGCCCTTTTCACAATGGGGCTTGGATCTCATTGACAAAATTACACTAGCCTCATCTGCCAATCATAAGTTCATCATTACTACAACTAAATATTTTATGAAATGGGTTGAGGCCATCCCTCTAATTCAAATGACTGATCCTAAATTTGTTGATTTCATCACTCAAAACATCATTTGTCATTTTGGCATCCCATCCAAAATCATCACAGATAATGGCACTCCATTTAAGAATAAGAATGTTCGCACACTATTTGAAAAATTCAACATCCAACATATTTTCTCTACTCCATACTACCCATAGGGTAATGGCCAATCAGAAGCTATGAACAAAACCATTTGCACCATTCTTTATAAAACCATTGCAGACTCACATTATGATTGGCACAATCAAATGCCACTAGCACTATGGGCCTACCACACTAGTATTCGCACCCCAACTAGGGCAACACTATTTTCCCTTGTATATGGTGCCAAGGCCATCATGCCCTTGGAGCTTGAAATCCCATCTTTACGAGTTTCTATGCAAGAATTCATTGATGATGATAAAGCTCGTTAGACCCGACTTGATCAATTGACTTTACTAGATGAACATCGCATTCATGCCATTTGGTAGGGTACCTAAGAATATATATTTGGGGATATATTATTATATTGTATAAGGGTTGGCATGGGCCACACATAACCCAAGGTTTATTGTATTATAATATTATATTATATTATAATATTATATTATAATATTATATTATATTATAATATTATATTATATTAGTAGTAGGCTCTCCAAAGTAGAATAAGAATATGGATATATAAAGAAGAGATATTTGTTATTGTAATTTTCATATCATTGAAGAAGAATCTTATGTAATTGTCATGCCCACGAAGTGGCCTCTCATATTGGGAGATCTTGTAGAGTTATTCCTTCCTTAAGGATTATTATTGGTGTTTCCCTACCTTAAGGGTATTATCTATCTCTCTCTCATTTGTGGATTGTTATTGTGGATGAATGATTTGATATTTTTACATATTGGTGAATGATTTATGTTAATAATAAATAATTTATGCAACAAGTGGTATCAGAGTAATGATTTTGGCAAAGTGGATATTTTTGTGTGAAACCCTAGAATTAGGGCAATTGTTTTTTGGAAAAATGTCTCATCTTTCAAGAACCATATCTTTATGCAAGTTTATCCGATTTAGGTGATTTTTGGATCAGATTGTGCAAAATTTGAAGAGATTTAAAATGACTAGTCATATGAAGGAATATAATTAGTATTGAGTGAGATACGACCTTTTGAAGTTAGTCATTCAGAACAAGGATAGTGATGAATTTCATAGTTCTTTTTTGGAAAAATGTCTCATATTTCAGAAGCCATATATCTACGAGATTTTATCCGATTCAAGTGATTTTTGGATATGTTTGTGCAGAATTTGAAGAGCTGTAAAATGAGTGGTCATATGAAGGAATTCAAGTAGTATTGATGGAGATACAACCTTCTAAAGTTAGTCATATGGAACAAAGGTAGTGACAAATTTTCAAGTCATAAATTTTTCAAAAGACAAAATTTTTAGAGTTCGGTTGTATTAGGGCATGCACAATGGCACTCCAAAGTTTTTTTTGGAGAAGATGATATTGATGCTATGGAGTGGTGGAAAAAAATTTTCCCTGATGATCCTTCCTGGAAATCCTTCCTTAATTTATCTCTTAAAGGGAAAAATTTGTATTGGTGGATAAATTTTTGTCAAGAAACGAATAATGAATACACTTTGGAGGAAGTGGAGCATGCATTCTTGAGTATATGGGACCCATATTATGTAGATATCTTAATTTATTTGATCGAAGACTATGAAAAATAAATAAAATTACTCAAGAATCCAGAGGAAAAGGTCAGGGAAGATAAAAAAGATGTCACTATGCATACGGAGAAAACCATACCTTTGGTAGAAGATAAATTAGAAAATGGATAAAAAATATTGTTTGAATCTAAAAAGTCTATTTTGTAGGTTCATGGAAGTATTAAAAAGGAACAAGTTATTATTTCCATTGATATTGGTAGCAGATATAATTTTATTAATATTGCTTTTGCTAAGAAGTTGCAAGTTCAAGCAACTAAAATTAAGGACATATAGCTAGAGGGTGAGAATGTTCAGATTTTTGAATATTTGTAGATCACCATAAATAAATATATTTTACATTCATATTTCTATGCTATTGAGATGGATGATGAGGATATTGTTCTTGGTTATCCTTGGTTAGATTATTTGGGTACTGTTAACATTAATGTGCAAAAGAAGTTTATGAATTTATGGTACAAGAAAAATAAGATAACATTGCAAGATATTTCTCAACTTAAGGATCAAGGATGCAAGGAAAATCAAGAAGTGGTTGTAGAGAAATAAATTGAAGAACCTAAAACATAATCCAAGAAGGCAGTAGCAGCAACACAATCCATGGAAGAAGTAGCAGCAATAGATTCCATGGAAATAACAGTAACAGAGTCCAAGGAAGCTTTGATAGAAGAGCACAAGAACACACCAAACAAAGAATACATGAAAGGACAATGTGTAGAAGAATTTAAAATAATGGAGCCAAAGGTTGAGAAGTCAAATAAGGTAGAACATCAAGTTAAGGTTTCACCATATCACCATCAACACCGCCATGAGCATCAACAATCTTGGAGGTATGGTTCAAAGTAATAATATTATGGTTCTACATGGAATCAGAAGGGCACCAACTATGGCAATGTTTGGTAGAGAAAGCATAGGGATCTTGGTTTTTAGAGTGGATCATCAACTTTAAGGAACAAGTGGACCTATCATTCAAGTTATCAAAATACAAAAACAAAAACATGGATCCAACAAAGCAGATTTGGATACTCAAGTAACAAAAAGGCATACCAGCATCATCAAGTTTTACTTGGATGGATGGATGATTGATATTGGTACCAGTTGCTAACATTGCTTAGCAAATCATACTATCAAGTTTCTTCATATGTTTCAAGGATGAAACATTTGTAAGGAGGGTGGCATGGTAGGGTACCTAGGAATATATATTTGGGGATATATTATTATATTGTATAAGGGTTAGCATGGGACACACATAACCCAAGGTTGATTGTAATATAATATTATATTATATTATAATATTATATTATATTAGTAGTAGGCTCCCCAAAGTAGAATAAGAATATGGATATATAAAGAAGAGATATTTGTTATTGTAATTTTCATATCATTGAAGAAGAATATTATGTAATCATTGTGCCCACAAAGTGGCCTCTCATCTTGGGAGATCTTGTGGAGTTATTCCTTCCTTAAGGATTATTATTTGTGTTTCCCTACCTTAAGGGTATTATATATCTATCTCTCATTTGTGGATTGTTATTGTGGATAATGTATTGTGGATGAATGATTTGATATTTATGCATATTGGTGAATGATTTATGTTAATAATAAATAAGTTATGCAACACCATTGAACACATGTGTGTTTATCAAGACCATCTCTGATGTGCCTAGAATTCCAAGGTACACCAACAAGAATTCCAAACTGGAGACTTAGTCCTCAAATAAAACCAACAAATTACTATCCAACCGCGCCATATTTGTGATAAATTTGCACTGAATTGGCTAGGTCCTTACATGGTTACTCACAAGTTTGGATCTAGGGCATATCATCTAGCCACATTCGAAGGTATTTTTGAACTTAAGCCCATTAACATTATTCATCTATGAGCATTCTATGCCTAATTTCAGGCCTTCTAGATCATCACCACTTATATCTATGTATATAATTAAAAAGAAAACATCACCATTTTTTATGATCTGTGACACTATTCCCATTTGCATGTACATTCAAAACTATTGCATTCATTTCATTCTTCTCCTCTTGTTCTTCTAAGATACTCATAAATGTTGTATGGTCATGCTTTGAGTGGCTACATACCTTTGATAGATTTCTTTTCTTCTTTCTCTTCTATTATTTTTCTTCTAATATACTCATCAATGTTGTATGGTCACACTTTGAGCGGCTACATACCTTTGATAGGTTTCTTTTCTTATTTATCTTATCTTATTGTTCTTCTAATATACTCATCAATGTTGTATGGTCACGTTTTGAGTGGATACATACCTTTGATAAGTTTATTTTCTCTTTCTCCTCTTTCCATATCTAATCCATATCTCTATTTCCACATAAATTTAACTTACGTCCCAACCCGTTGTACATAAAACTAGGGTAACCTTGCACATACATTCTTATCCTTTTTTTTGCATCCATATAGGCATCCATACATACTCATTGTAAATAACACGTGAAGGGAATTAAACATGCACATGCTAGCATACCAAGTGTGATGCCCAAACCCATTTTCAAGAAACAAGATTATTTAAGTTTTTGGAGTGCTTCACCCATCAACAGTTACATAATCAACCACTGATGAGCACCAGAAATGCTCATATTTTGTACATATTTCTTGGATCAATATGCGGCTATATAATAAGGATTGCGTACTTTTATGAATGATTATATAGATATTTGATATAATTATGCGTGTTATCTAATTTGTGTGCTTTTAGTATGTTTTGTGGAATTGCAGTTGATTTAGTTAGATTTGGAATGGTCGAGGTATTTTGATGGACCTAGCACTTTATTTCACCGAGGGTCAATGTAGAGAACATAGGCACCTCCCTACAACTGGAAGACACCAAGGGAACAAGCGCCTCCTTGTAGGAGGAAGGCGCCAAGGGAACAAGCACCTCCCTGCAGGTGGAAGGCGCCAACTGAATACAAGCACCTCCCTGTAGTTGGAAGGTACCAACTGAATACAAGCACCTCCCTGTAGTTGGAAGGCACCAATTGAATACGAGTGCCTCCCTGTAGTCAAAAGGCACCAACTAAATACAAGCACCTCCCTATAGTCATAAGGCACCAACTGAATACAAGCACCTCCCTGTAGTTGGAAGGCACCAACTGAATGCAAGTGCCTCCCTGCAGTCGAAAGGCACCAACTAAATACGAGTGCCTCCCTACAGTCGAAAGGTGCCAACTAAATACAAGTGCCTCCTTGCAGTCGAAAGGTGCCAACTGAATGCAAGCACCTCCCTGCAACCGAAAGGCACCAACCAAATACAAGCGCCTCCCTGCAACCGGAAGGCGCCAACCAAATACAAGCACCTCCCTACAACCGGAAGGTGCTAATAGAAGGCAAGTGCCTCCCTACAACCGGAAGGTGCTAATAGGAGGCAAGTTCCTCCCTACAAATAGAAGGTGCCACTAATTCTTTGCCTGTTGACCAGAGTTGAACAACATGGACGACAGTGGCTGGTGTAGTTCTAGCTCTGCATCATACAAAGCTAAATTGGAGATAGCACCAACGTATCCAAATGTCTTACCGATGCCAGGCAAAGCACAAACCAAAATGAACATGTCGCCATCAGAACAGAATGACAGATGTCGATTGCATTCACCAGACTATTCTAATTTAGTCTGGGAAGAACTGACTATTGTAACCACTTTTGTAACAGAAGTTCTACGGGTGTGTTATATAAACACACCCAGATCATTCTGAAGAATATATAGAATTAATTAATAAAGATTTATTTTGAATTACAGAAGATAGATTATAATACGTTGATAAATATATTCCAGTTCCAGAAGTTCTAAGCGCGTGTTCGATCGGGAAGAAGTTGTTGGAGCCTGGGCCCACTCCAAGCCAGTATTTCTTCCCCATTTTCTTTGTTGTTTATTTATTTTAATTAGTTTATTGCTTTTATAGGAACGTTCATTAATTTGCTAGTTCCAGTATTTGCAATAGGTTTATTTTCAGGAATGTGTACATGATTTATTTCTGTAGATTTAGTTTTGTTCTTCTTACGTAATTTATTGAGGAGTGCGAGAATGATTGACAACCATCTCAAGAACACCCCCCAACGTAGGATTAGCAGATTCACCTCCAGTGGTATTGTAGTAGCCTAATTCTGACTCTTTGCAAGTTTACAAAGATCCCTGGGTTGATAATTAAATGCATGGGCATGTGACAAAAATAGGAAACCATTCACCTTTTTTGGCCCACAACATTTTGGCATCATTTTCGAGGAAGCGTCTTAATTAGATTTACAATACCCTGAAACATTCCATCTAACCTTGTATGAGTTCTTCGAGAAGAAGAGGACCTGACGGTCACTTTATAATAACTAATCCATCAAGACCTGAGTTAGCCGAGCATTTTTTATTTGAGTTAGACTCGCCCGACCTACCAGCAGTCCATTGGAGTGAGGAACCGCACTTTGTGCAAAGTGTTGCCTCATCCCATTAATAGGGGGATGAACGAATCATCATAAATCCCCTGTTTAAGAGGAATCCTCTAGAAGAAGCCCTATTGTGGAAGGCTATGGAGGATCAGACGATCTCGCCAGACAACCTTAGAGCATTGACTTAGAAAGTTTTAAATGATCGAAAGGCCATAAATGCTGCATTAGAAACCACATTTCTCGAAAAAATGGATAACAATGAAGTCTCATCTAGCTTTAGTTTCCCAATAGAGGAGGGAGTAGGAGATACCAAAATGAAAAACATGTCCCCTGCTCACCTTCCGTCCTTCAGAGGACACCCAATTGAGGACCCTGACCTATTTTTATTCAAGTTTGATGTTTTGTGCAGGTCTGTGGATTACAAATCAAATGCACAGAAGTTGAAATTATTTCCTTCTACATTAGATGATTCAGCTCTGCTATGGTTCATCGATCTGGGAGAAAAACACATCACCACCAGGGACCAGATGAAGACGCTCTTTCTAGAGAAATATCAAGATTTCAGGAGAGCAAGAGACTCCAAGGAGGAGGTCCTGAGCATGACACAAAGAGAAGATGAGTCTCTCGAGTAATATTGGGAGAGATTCAACTTTAATCTTCAACGGTCCCCTCACTCGAAGCTATCTGATAAGTCCCTCAAAAGCATCGTCTTGATGGGACTCACTAATGAGTCACTAGAGGCTCTCAACATGATCTTTGGAGGTGATGTATATCAGCATGCTATGGATGACATCTGGAAATTATGCCAAAACTACTCGAGAATGTGAGGCAAAATCACCACCAGGACCATGAAGGTGACTGCTTCAGTCACCAAAACAAAAATAGGCAACATGTTGGAGGATTTGAAGAGCGAAATGCTCTCATCTCTAGCACTGCAGATGGATACGTCTGCTATTAGAAAAGAAGAAACAATAAAATGACACAGCATTAGCCTATTTCTGCCAAAAATGTAGAGGAAGGCATGCAAAGAATGCATGCCCAGAAAACAAGGTCAGAGTATGCGCAGTTTGTAGGCTGAATCATAAAACTTGATTATGCCCACAACTGCCCAGTAACCAGGAAGTGACTGAGAGCACGGAGGCCTAATTTATAGGCAATAGGAAGAGTTGGACATAGCCCCCCATGGGGAATATACCAACCGAAATGCCATCATATGGGGGAGGGTCATACATGCACCAAGGACCCCCTCAACCACCTAATATGGGGTGGTGGGGACCGTCACCCTGGACGAACACACCCCTAGTAGCATTCCCAAATTAGTAGCCATGGATGCCATATCCATATCCTAGGCAGTAGTGGAGAGGCCATAATGCGTGGAACCAGACTCCATCGAATGCAGCTCCTGCTCACATCCAACAAAACTTACCAGCATTACCAGCAGTGAGACCTGCGTAGCTACCAGCACAACCAACAACAAACTCGAACAACAGAGTAAATCAGTTAGCATACAACGTAGAAGGTGAGATGTACCATATGTACAATATTCATCTTAGATCAGGTAGGCATCTAGGAGTAGAGACACCGCCTCTGGTAGAAGAGGAGGAAGAAATGGTAGAGACACCTCCACTAGTAGAAGAGGAGGCAAAAATAGAGGAGACACCTCTGGTAGAAGAGGGAAAAGCACTTGAGAGAGCGGAGGCTCCATTTCCTAGCCGGTTGTAGGAACAAAGAAAAACAACACAGTCAAAATTTGACAACTTGTCGAGCTTGAAGAATCTCATGATGACAATCCCATTATTTCAAGTAATTCGAGATGTCCCCATTTACACCAAGGAAATTATAGAAATGTGTCTAAGGAGACCGGGATGAAAAGCTACCTAGACTATCAACGTCGTGGGTAAACTGGCAGATCTAATGATGGGTAGAATACGTCATTCGAAGTATGCAGATCCAGGTAGCCCAGTGTTGAACATAAAAATTGGAGGGCATTCCCTGTCCAACACATTGGTTGACCTCAGGGCAGCCATCAATGTGATGCCTCAAGAGACCATGCAGAGGCTACATATCATGAACCAGAAGCCAATCATGATAGTGTTGTAGTTAGCCGATCAATCAACTGTGTCACTGAAAGGGATGCTGGAAGATGTGATCGTAACAATCAGTGCATGGGAATATCCAGTCGATTTTCTAGTTTTGCAAACCAAGACTAGGCTGGGCGGTTACCCACTCATTTTAGGTAGGCCATGGTTGGCAACAATCGACGCTTACATCAGCTACCGAGATGGGCTAATGACCATCTCCAATGGGAAAAATGTCAAAATGCTGACCATTTCACCGCTAGCTTAGTCCATGGACTTGGTAGAAGAACCCAAGATCACCGAGCATGGAACTACGGAGTTGTCCATAATCCACCGGTGATGACCTTGGAGGAGGTGGCAGAAGAGGACGAGGATGGTGCTATCGTGGATTTTATCCATGGAGAATCATCCACCCCCACACTTGGATCGTCGTTGACTGGCGCCCAAGATCAGCACATCCGACAAATACACGTTGGTCCAGGGAGGACATTAAACGTCAATAGCAAGTTGACACCCACACAACTAGAGAAATTGGAAGAGCTTCTGGTAAAACACCAGGAAGCATTTGCATGGGACTATGTATATATGCATAGCATCAGCCCAAAAATATGCACCCATCAGATTTATTTAGATGACCAGGCAACTCCTAGTCGACAGCCACAGAGAAGGATGAACTCAGCAATGAAATACATTATTAGAGAATAACTGCATAAACTTCTGGCTACCGAATTCATATATCCAATTTCTGATAGTGAATGGGTATCACCATTAGTGGTGGTCCCCAAAAAGAATGGGAAATTGTGAATATACGTGGACTACCGGGCATTGAACAAGGTGACTAAGAAAGACCACTTCCCGCTCTCGTTCATCGATCAGGTCTTGGACACACTCTCAAGAAGATAATACTTCTCATTTGTGGATTGTTTCAGTGGTTACAACTAGATCCAAATAGGGGAAGAAGATCAAGATATAACAATGTTCACCTGTCCATGGGGAACATTTGCCTATAAGGTATTGCCTTTTGGACTGTGCAACGCATCGACCACCTTTCAAAGGGCGGTGCTTAGCATATTCTCTAATATGATAGGAGATGGGGTGGAAGTATACATGGACGACTTCACCACCTATGGAGAAACCTTCAAGGAGGCAATGACAAATCTAGAAAGAGTGCTCGACAGGAGCAAGGAAAATCATTTGTCCCTAAGTAATGAAAAATGTTTTATGATGATGTAGGAAGGCATCGTGTTGGGACACCACCTCTTTGCGGAAGGAATAAAAGTAGACAAGAGGAAGATTGAGGTCATCAGAGACCTACCTAGCCCCAGAATGCATAAGGAGGTAAGAATTTTCCTTGGATCAGCCGGGTACTATCGGCGATTTATCGCCAAATTTAGTAAGATTGCCAAACCACTGCACACCCTACTTTCTAAAGATAGATTTCAATTGGACATTAGTTCGAAGGTGCCTCCCACCAATCAGAGGCACCTCGTAGCACCAGAAGGCACATTAGTTCGAAGAAGAGCACTGACAACATTGGAAAGGTGCTACAAGGGCACCATCCACATGGGGAAGGTACCAAAGAATGCCTCCCGCATACAACATTTACATCTATCGGATGCCTCGAGTGGAACAAAGCATCCCATGAATAAGCGACATCAAATGACCATACCCCTCCCTCGTGTCAGAAGTCAACAAATCAGCGGCTACCACGACAACTGGAACGCCAAATCAGGTATGCACATACTAAATCAAATCTTTTATATAATTATTTATAAATACGCAGTACCAAAAAATATAGTTGTCATAGAGATCATACCCCCCATAGCTAAAAATGCATGCCAATGATAGGGCACCTTCCATAACTTCTAGGGTTAGGCATATTTTCTATAAGAAGGTGCCTTCCTGAAGAAGGAAGGACAAAAAACAATACAGCAGTAGAAGGCACCATGGGAGGAAGGTCCAAGAACCACACGATCAAGAAGAATGAACCTAGTGACACTGATGGGATCAGAGGGGCAGTGAAGACCCAATTCGAAGCCGAGGGGTGGCTCGAATACTGCACCCTAGTCAGTCAGGGTCAGGACATGGAGGTAGCTAGAGATTTCACCACCTCTTTGAGGGGTGATGTGGCCCAAGTACGAGGGATGGAAATTCTAGTTACCCCTGATTTCATCTCATAGGCGACTAGATTGCCTCTCACGTGGGAATGTACATACAAGGGCAGAGCATTAAAACTATACGCAAAAATACTACTGCCAGGAGGAAATGTGCAGATAGACAGGGAGGGGTTACTCAAAAATAGTCTCCCCATGAATATGCAGAAGATGTTCAAGCAGATTGCTCGATTCTTCACATGCACAAGGAAGTATACCCATCTGCACCTTAATCATGTGCACTTCCTCAATCACCTAGTGCATGGGAGAAAATTAAATATACCTTTCTACCTGGTGAGTGCTCTAAAATATGAAGCAGCTCAATACCAAAAAGGGGCATCGTCCGCCTTAGCCCACCATGGGCTGATATCAACATTCGTCTGCCATGCAAAAGCATAAGGATAGAACCACAACGTGGAGGGAGATGGCAGCCAAATAGAGCAACATAATGCGGTTGCCGATTTAGGGCAAGACGAAGCATCCCCTGCAAAGGAGATAACAAACATCAGGCAATTGGCATTGCCCATTTTCTAGGAGGAGCAGAGCAATCACCAATGCCCAAATACATAGAGAATAGAGGGCATTCCCCAGTACCCGAGTATGAGGAGGAAGGAGCGCCACTCGCTGGTGGTGAGGATGAACAAATTCCTAGGAGGAAACATCTACGGTGATTCCTCTCGATAGAGGAAGGACAGAGTGACACAAATATAGACGTTGCCACCCAAAACCTCTGAGAATTAATGAACCAAAGCCCACAAAATGGAGGAACTTCTGGGAGTAACGACCAAATTGATGCGGCCTTGGAGGAGGCGCTCGATTGGCAAACCGATTGTTGGATGGCATAACAGATTTTAGAAGATTGCCAAAACCATAATCAAAGGGAATTGGAGGAAAGGGATAGATGAATCGCTCAGCTCGAGCAGCTGGTCTGACAGTTGCAAGAGGAAAATCAAATGCTCCAAGATAGAGGAACAACAAGACAGGAGGTGTCCACTCAGACTGATTGGGCAGAAGAAGTGCCGACGAACTCTCCCACATCCACCGAACGAGTATTCTCTTTGGGGGAGATTCGATCGAACGCTCGACAGAGTAGCTTGGAGGTAGGTGAGGATTCCTCTATTTTTAGGGGTGAAAAGGAAAGAAGTCCTACGATGCCCCCTATCATTTTCCTGAGTGACACAAAGCAGGACAAAGGTCTCCAGTAGCAGATAAGACCAGAGGATACGGAGGACCTCCCCAGGCCTAAATAAGGAGAAGAGCCTGAGGGGTCGACACCAGGTAGACAGGAGAACGAAGGATCACCCCTAGAGATAGCAGCACAGTCGATCCTTCAGAGTAAAGAGAAGTCCCCAAAGTAGAAAGAAGAGACCCTAGTCCGAGCCACCACATTTTCTATAGAGGCCAAGGCAAAGAGGCCCAGGACGGCTCGACAAAAGGTGAAAATGACCTTCGTCAAGTCAGAGGAGGACGAATGGGACATGTAGCTGTTCTTCGAAAGGCAAAAATATTTTGAGTAGCTATGCAATGAAATGAAAGCAGCCAAGGAGGCCAAGAAAGCATCCTCGAGGGTAAAAGGAGATTCTGGCATCTGCATCAATTCAGTAGAATATAGCCAATTTTGGGACATCTATGGTTCATCCCAAGGGTGGCCTTCCATGATGAGGAGGCACTTGGAACGGTGGGGAGTATATGGCCCATAATTGGAGGCCGTTGCAATTTCAAAGGAGAATGCAGGGCTTACCATTGAAGTGGTCAGATTATACAAGGCCCAAGTAGTGCCTTCTAGAGGAGATAACTCAGATATCCCTTTGGCAGAGGTCAGACCTCCAGACGTCGACATCTAGCAAGCTGCTGAAGCTGCATTTCAATCGGCAGAAGCAACGCTGGCTAGACCACCACTAGTAGTGGCCAGAACAAGAAGGGGACAATTGACAACCGTAGTTTCCCATAGGCAAAGGCAAACCACACCTTCAAATTTCGGCACAAAAAGACAAACTTGGGCCACAGGGGCAGTCGAATCCTCCAAGAGATGGCGACGATGAAAAGTCATAGGGCTACCTATAGTTTGGATGCCACAAGGGCATGGCATATGTTAGGCGTGGGGGGATGATGAGCACCAAAAATGCTCATATTTTTTACATATTTCTTGGATCAATATGCAGCTGTATAATAAGGATTGCGTACTTTTATGAATGATTATATAGATATTTGATATAATTATGCGTGTTATCTAATTTGTGTGCTTTTAGTATGTTTTGTGGAATTGCAGTTGATTTAGTTATATTTGGAACGGTCAAGGTCTTTTGATGGACCTGGCACTTTATTTCACCAGGGGTAAATGTAGAGAACATAGGCACCTCCCTGCAATAAAAAGGCACCAAGGGAACAAGTGCCTCCCTACAGGTAGAAGGCGCCAACTGAATACAAGCGCCTCTCTGCAGTCGAAATGCGCTAACTGAATACAAGCGCCTCCCTGCAGTCGAAACGCACCAACTGAATACAAGCACCTCCCTACAGTCGGAAGGTGCCAACTGAATACGAGTGCCTCCCTATAGTCGAAAGGTGCCAACTGAATATGAGTGCCTCCCTACAGTTGAAAGGTGCCAACTGAATACGAGTGCCTCCTTGCAGTCGAAAGGCACCAACTGAATACAAGTGCCTCCCTGGAGTCGAAAGGTGCCAACTGAATACGAGTACCTCCCTACAGTAAAAATGCACCAACTGAATACAAGCACCTCCCTGCAATCGAAAGGCGCCAACTAAATGCGAGCGCCTCCCTGCAACCAGAAGGCACCGACCAAAGACAAGCGCCTCCCTACAACCGAAAGGTGCCAACCAAAGACAAGCACCTCCCTACAACCAAAAGGTGCTAATAGAAGGAAAGTGCCTCCCTACAACTGAAAGGTGCTAATAGGAGGCAAGCGCCTCCCTACAACCAGAAGGCACCACTGATTCTTTGCCTGTTGACCAGAGTTGAATGATGTGGACGGTAGTGGCTAGTGCAGTTCCAGCTCTGCGTCATACAGAGCTAAATTGGAGATAGCACCAATGTATCCAAACATCTTACCGATGCCAGGCAAAGCATGAACTGAAACAAACATGCCACCATCATAACAGAATGCCAGACGTCGATTGCATTTGCCAGACTATTCTAATTTAGTCTGGGAAGAACCGACTGTTGTAACCACTTTTGTAACAGAAGTTCTACGTGTGTGTTATACAAACACACGTAGATCGTTCTGAAGAATATATAGAATTAATTAATAAAGATCTATTTTGAATTATAGAAGATAGATTGTAATACGTTGATAAATATATTCCAGTTCCAGAAGTTCTAAGCGCGTGTTCGATCAAGAAGAAGCTGCTAGAGCCTAGGCCCACTCCAAGCCAGTATTTCTTCCCCATTTTCTTTTTTGTTTATTTATTTTAATTAGTTTATTGCTTTCATAGGAACGTTCATTAATTTGCTAGTTCTAGTATTTACAGTAGGTTTATTTTCAGGAATGTGTACATGATTTATTTTTGTATATTTAGTTCTGTTCTTCTTACGTAATTTATTGAGGAGTGCAGGAATGATTGACAACCATCTCAAGAACACCCCCCAACATAGGATTAGCAGATTCACCTCCAGTGGTATTGTAGTAGCCTAATTATGACTCTTCGCAAGTTTACAAAGCTCCCTGGGTTGATAATTAAATGCACGGGCATGTGACAAAAATAGGAAACCATTCACCTTGTTTGGCCCACAACAACCACCATCCAAAGTTTGCACATTTCAAAAATATTTCCAGGCTTCCCTTGGTTACCTTGCTCTCATTCCTGGATTTACCCACACATCCTACACATTAACTATATGTTGGAAATAGGACTGACTACGCTACATGATGACTGATGCTTAGCGAAAATCACTCTGCTCATTATATCATTCACATAATTTCTCTTGAACCCAAGGATTGAAAAAAGGACAAGTTAAAAAAAATAGAGAGAGAAAGAGGGCAGAAAACAAAAGCCAACGCCCACAAAAAGAAAAAAAAAGAGAAATACCAGAGAAAAGAGCACCACCAAAGAAAATTATCATACAGGGGTATAAAAAAAAAGGAAAAGCCTTGAGAGTACCACCAAATTGAATCTATGCATTCCTCAAGTCTTTACCAATGATCTAGCTTATCGGCTAAGTTATCATGTAGTTATAAACCATCCTTTTTCAACATGGGACAATGAACATCACTTTACACACATACATCTAGGATTGAGGTCTTGTTCACCAAGATAGCCTAGAACCTATTCAAAAAGTATGCTCAGTTAGTCAATGGGTTTGATTACTTATAAACTGTAGTGCTCGAATATCTTCACTACAATATTTTTTATCCAAAGTCCTTGGAATAACGGAATGGATTACATCACCTGAAAACTGTAACGATGCAAATGTTGTCCCTAAGCGATGTGTTTATATCTTTTAAATCTAATGCATGCCATTTTACTTTTTATCTCACACCTTATATTAGTTCATATTTATGTAAGCATATCATCATTCCATTCATATTTAATTTTCTATTATCACATCTACGCTAATCATACACCACCATAAGCAGAAACAAGCAAACACACAAATGTAAATTGACACAAGTACTGCAGAATCTCATATGTATGTATATCTCAAAAATTGATGTCATGAGGCTACAATAAAATGTGTGGGCCCCTACAGGCATATCATCACATATCCATGTACATATATCACCATCAAAAATACCATACAACTACAATAAGTAGTGTACCCTCATGGGTACATCTCACAAAAAAAGAATTTGCTCATCATGAGCACCCATGAAAATACAAAAATAATCAAGTGATAGTCGTTATACCTCTAGAGCCCCATCATGTTTGCTATCCTCTAGGAGTCTCACCCTCCCCATCATCTGTTGGTGCCCATCCTATCATTGTCTATGATGACTCAACCTCTCTAGCCTCCACACTCTGCATTGCCCCCACTAGCACCGATGGTTCCATAATCATCGATGCATATGACATAATAGGTGCCACCACATGCCAACCCACCCCACCAACTGAGGGTGCACTTCACTCTGCCTGAGGCTATGAAAATGAGAGAGAACCAAAGTAAGTTGAAACTAACAGGCTATTCACCATCAGTTAGTTCTTCGCTCTCATCCTCTTGGTAGCCTCCTTCATGTTGGTTATCATCAACCGCTCATGCCCCACCCACAACTATGTCATCTCCTATTGTGCTGCCTCTATCCATGGCACTACATCTCTAATTAAATCAATCTCCTACTCCACCCTCTCCCTCACCTACTGTACCTCTTGCATAGTCTACTTAAACTCCATAATCTACACTAAATGATAGGCCTTCATAGCCTCTATCTCCCTCCATACCTCCTTCAACAACCTCTAAAACTACTCTATGATCTCAATAATCTCATCCTTCTCTCCCTGGATGGTATCACACTCATACCTAAAATCATCCCTCTTAATCTTAAGTGCCTCCATATCCTTTGCCATCTAGCCCATGTGAACCTTGGCCTCATCATGCTCCTCTAAAATAGCCCTCAGGTCTGCCTCCACCTCCTTCTTCTCCACTTCTATCATAGAGCAATCCATCCCCCAATCTATCTTGGTGTTAAGAATTTTATTTCTAATCTTCTTCACCTCCATCCTTAAAACTACCACCTCACCCTCAGCCTTGATCGCCCTTGCCATCTCTCCTTCAAAGTCATAATAATCAAACTCCTCATCCACATCTAGCAAAGGAACCCCATCCCTCTCATCCATGCCACCCTCTCCTCCATGCCACCCTCCACTCCCTCACCCCTCTCCACTACTGGCCCTACACCACCACCACCCATCGGCCTAACCATCCAATCATTTACCTCCTCATATACATCCATTAGAGGTATATCCTCCCTCTCCTCCATGCCACCCTCCACTCCCTCACCTCCCTCAAATAATGGTCCAACACAACTATCACTCACCAGCCTATCTTGGTCATCACGACATGGAATCACCTACCTAATTAAGTGCTCTAACTCCTCCTCCTACTCCTCACCTAGCTCAGGTGATCCCACATCCTCCTAATCCTCCACACCCCACACTGGCAACCCTGCTCTCACACCTCTAGGTATACCTACATAGGTTAGAGCTCCTGCTTCCTCCACCCACTCATCCACCACACCCCACCCTGGCTGCCAACTCTGTCTAGACCACCACATGTCATACTCTAGTGTGGTACCTACATTTTATACATATGGGACAATGATAGGCTCATCAAGAATAACATCTAGTTGTGGCACTATGGGTTGTGGTCTTGTGTCACCCTCCACCCTATAGATAGATACAGGCGGTTCATGCTAGCCCTACACCAATCCAAACTATCGTTGTACTCTATAAAATGGAAAATACTCAACCTACGATGAGTACTCCCCACCAACCACTGACTACATTTAATACATGCCAAGTGTACTACATCCTCACCTCACTAAGGACCTCCACACCATGGCCTCCACCTGACCTGATCCATCGTCAGTCATACTAGCTCCTCTCGATGATACATCATCTTACCTGCACATGACCTCTTCTTCTTCTCCTTATTTCCTCTTCAACTCATCATATAAGGCACCTCATACCCCTCATGCACATGTGACTCATAAGGTAACTACATTGGTCTCAAGATGATCACATGCTCCCACACCCATATTTGTAGCAGGGGACTCACACTAAGCCCTTTCCTCTCAGTCCTCACCACCCCATGCAACTTCCTGTATACCTATGCCAACAGTATGGGTGTCCATGCATATCTAATCCCCCGCTCTACCATATCACAAACCACCCTCATCATATTCTAGGGGAACTTAACCCCTAAAAAATCTGGTAACACATGGCTAGCTATCAACAACATCGCTATAGCATGATGAAGGGAGAGCCACTCCTTCCTCCAATAGGCCATGTAATCTACACCCTTCCTCGCCTCCACCTATCGCTAGTGCTCCTCGAATATCCTCTCCAAAATGTCCTCGTGCACATCCTTCTTCGCAGTCATCACTGTAATGCCATCTATCGACAACTGATATATACGATAGATATCCTCAAGGGTCACCGTCATCTCCCCTGTTGGTAAATAAAAGGTGTTCCTATCTGGATCCCACCTCTCACACAATGTCGTTATATATGCATGGTTCACATGAACCTCGTGCATCACCCATACTCCATATAATCCCACTTCCTTCAAATACTCCACATTGTCCGCTGTCCACTCATCCTCCAAGGACTTCCTACATCTTCGAAGGTGATGGTGAGTAAATATCTTCTTCACCTGCCATCACACACACATCACATGTCAAACTTCCTTTAGAGTTTTATACATAATCATTATGCATAACGAAAAAAATATATTTATTTTTAGCAAGTCTCTCTACCATCACTAGGAAATCATGTTAATTTTATACATAAATGCTTATATTTCCTTGTAATTATTTTCATTTCACAGGCACAAAAAAAAACAACAACAAAAACATTGGTTCACACTCCACACATTCGAACTAGTGTTTCATACTCCAGTCATGTGAATAACCTAAACTGGAAAATATTTTGCATGGCCCGGTTTGCAATCATGCCATCATCAAATCCATGCACTCCATCTAGGCAAAAAAATGTAAACACATGTCAAACAACACGAAAAACAATGTAAAAACCTCCCTAGGCATGCAACATGAAGTAGTCAAAATGAAGACAAATCACACATGCAAATATAGATCCGAATACCCATTTGGCCAATCCCCATGCATCAGTTTTCACATACATTCATGTTTCACCCCATGTTTCACATCATGTCACTTACACGTATTCCCACATGCCAAAAAGTTACATGCAAAAATAAAAAGCACATTGAGATACCCTTTTCACCATTTTCACATAAAGTGCATGAATATTCACCAATTCCTATCCCCACATTCATTTCATGGTGTTTAAAGCAAAAAGGTTCATTTTCAAACCCTCCCTAAAAGGTATAGTTACCGAGAGAGAAAAATATGCTTACCTCGGGTATTCCCACCCTCAAACTCATGCTCACTGATGCACTCATCATTCTGTCTTGTTCATTTTGCACACTGGCAGCACTCTATCCCATTTCTTTCTTCCTCCACCTCTCCACCGTCGTCATCACGCAAAAAATGACGTGCAAATTTGAATTTTCCACTTAAAAATCCTTGTTCACATCCGTTCACAAGCCAACTGTGCAAACTTACCGGTTTGCATGCCAGCCATGTGAACCTACCACACGGCCCTCAAAAATTGTCATTCACCCAAAATTTGATCCAAATTTTTGCCCAATCAGCATTTTCACCCATTTTCATGTCCAATTTCACACATTTCACCATTATCTTCATCAACCGTCTCATCGATGATCGTCATTTCATCTGTCATCAATTCATCGCTTGAGGGGGAAATCATTCAACACATCCACATATACCTTGCATATGGTCAAATAACCAAACATCCAATCATGGATATAACAAATGCCCAAGAAAATTTTTGCTTAAGATTATCTCAAGTCCTTATGCTAGGACAAAGACAAAATAAGAAAATTTCTCTTCTCCATAAAAATCTAATCTAAAACAAATCAATGTTTGATAGGCCCCAAAATGCCTCTGACTATAGACACCTCATGGATTCCAATATTCATAGTGGTAGTCGTAAGACCACTCGTGAATGAATCTCTTGAAAGTTCTACTCCATGGCTACAAAAATCTATCAAATATTGTCAAAATATCTCATTAATAAATCAAAAGCAAACATTAGCAAAGGCATTTTTTCATTCAAAATTAAAGTATTTATAGTTGATCATAATGTAAGGTAATCATATGCTTTCCTCCAAAAACAATCATTCAAAAACCACTTTTTATCAATGCGTCTCTCTCGCAATCATCCACAATTCATCAATCGTAAATTCTTTGCCTTTCAAATCACCTCATCAATCAACTTCATTAGCTTTTGTACTAAATTGTGTTTCCACACAATCCAGTACAAAAAGGGGTAAAATATAGACATCTAAAAGTCACACATTGTCTCTCTCCCCATCTCCATGGTCAATCAATTTGCAAAAGCCCTCGAAAATTGCATGAATTGGCTAAAAATACTATTTATTAATCAAAATCACTATTCATCATCATTAGCCCCTTTGGGCTAGCCAAGCCCCTTCCTACGCTTAACCATGGATCCTCATGTGACCTCATTCCCAACTCAACTAAGGTTGAATTCTTCACCATGGTCAAAAAGCACTTTATGGTCAAAAAGTCAACACTTTTGGTCAAATAATGCTTTATGGCTAATCTAATGATTAATTAGATATAATATTGATTTAATTAAAATCCTCCACCTCACCTAGTCTACTTTGACTAGCCTAGCCTAGCCTAGCCCTGCCACCTTTCACCTAGATATTTCTCCACATCATATTTCCCTGGGTCATTAATGCAAGATGGAGATTTTTGCACACAAAAATCATTGTTTAGTCCTAATATATTTCAATAAAGTTGAATATTAATGACAAATTGATATTTATGCTAAAACATCACTACTTATGGATGGGTGAGGGATTCTCTCACCCAATCTCACTTATGACCCAGGACACCTCAGAGGAAACCTCTTTAGTGGACACTTCACCACTGCCACCTCACAGGGGACACCTCATCCCATTTCTCTCACCTTGGCACACTCTATAAATAGAATGCCATTTTCACCTTTTGTTAACAACACACTTTTGCATACCAAAACTCTACCGAAATCACTACTGCCATTACATCCATCACACAACCATCACACAACCATCATACAAGCATCAAAATCAATTTGTTTCCTTCATAATATTGTTTGGTGAATGAGATAGGTTGAGAATGTTGCCAAGAGTGCACTTTCAGAAGGTGAACCAAACAAATTAAATATCAACAACCAATCCTGAGCATCTAGACAAGCCATTTGAGAAATATGGTCAAAAAAGGACTGGTTCATACCTCACATGTGCAAACCATCCGGTTTGCACCCTAGGAGTGCGAACCTCTACAAAAGACACCAAAACCACCCGAACATGTAAGAATAGGTTAATTTTGTTGTTTTATGTTATTTTTAGCAAGTTAGTTTATGTTTTGAATACTTTTATGTCTTTTCTCTTCATAACTAGGGGGTTTGACTGAGGCAAATCCCCAACACACTAATAGGATTTTGTAGGTTTCACAGGTCCAAAAAAGTACAAGGAAACATCTCCAAAAAGTAGTGGATCACAAACAAGAAGCCCACCTACATCGAGGAACCCAAAAGAACGAATCTTGCTACCTTTGTACCACATCTGAAAGGGCTTCCTAAGGGAAGACCCTATTGTAGATTTTAGGACAAATTTGTAAAAGGATATCAATTCTTGTAACTTCTTTTATGATCATTAATACAAATGCAGTAGATTATTTGATAATGAATGAATTTCTTAGTGTCTTTTTGGTTGTTTCAATGTCACCATATACACCATCATGACCATATCACCAAAATGTTAAATTGCAAAAATAGTGGTACATTGGCCACAACCACAACACAATCCACCTTCCTAACCATTCGACGTCTTCACACCCCCTTATTTTCCTTTAAACATCTTAGAATATGTGCCATAATATCCACCACAATTAAAAAAATGGTAACTATGAATACCATAGGATAATAACTATATATAGTCCACAAGATACAATAGCCAAGAATTGTGCCAACAATAACAACAAATAACACCATAAGTTGTAAATCACCAATTAATTTAATCCACATCATCGCCTAAGGCCAAACACAGTCATTCATAGCTGGGCACCTTTCAACCACCCATGATCACATGATTCCCTATCATGGACTCGAAACCTTCACTTGAAACTCTCTCAATTTTCCCCATCACAACTGATACTCTCTCTCTCCTCACTATGCACCCCACCTCCTTCTAAATTTTGTTCCATTTACCTTCCCATAAATATGTTACATCATAAAAGGTACCATTCATTTGGTCCAGTTCCCCCCCAAAAAATAATTGATTTATTTCTCTCAAATCCTCATTTTCATCGTTCATATCCATACTATGATCGTAAAATGGTATTTTTATCAAGTATTTTTTCATTCTTATCCATTTATTCCTCCATAAACTAATAACTTGAGGGGGTATACAATATCCACAAATTTCACCTCAAATAATTCCAATACCTAAAACATGTAGTTTTGGAGTTGCATATCCAAGAATATTTTCCCAAGGCTATCATTAACCCCTTTTTGTTGGGGCAAATAGTAGAAATTCTCTCCTTCAATCAAAATTCTAAACCAATCTTGAATGTGTAAGCTCCATGCCTATGTCTGTATAATTTCTACATTCCTATGTTGCATCAAGGTGGCAACATGTAAGCCCACTTACAATCAATGACAGTATCACGATGACACCTACTATATGGCTAGCCCACTTACCAAATCAAAGTGAGCTTATGAATCTATCAAAGGTATAGATTTAAGGACATATGTTCATCCCATAGTTGAGGCATAATATATTGCTCTTGATTTGGAGAAACATTGCATCCCCCTCCCCAAGCCAAAAGTGATTTCCATCAATCATCCATGCATCATTATCCATCATCAATCCAGTAACTAGTGTCATATGTTTTTGCACCAAATTGTGTCCACACACAATGCGGTCCAAAAAGGGGTATTTGTAGACACCAAAAATATATTATTTTGTATACCTTAAAATTATTTTAATCAATTTGGGTAAATTTTCTAATTTCCTCCCAAAACCTCCAAATTCCCAATTTTCCCTTTGAATTCATCTAATCTCTTATAAAATTCCTAGATTTCCTCTACTTCCTCTTAATTTCCTCCAAAATTCCTAATCCTCCTTCTAAATCCACCTAATCCCTTTAATTTCTCCCTAATATCCCTAAATCCTCTTTAATTCCTTATAATCCTCTTCTAATTTCCAAAATCACTATTCACTATTCATTGTTCACTATTCACTATTCACTGTCCATTATTCACCATTAACTATTCACTATTCACTATTCACTAAATCCATTTTCAACACCTAACTCATATTCAATCTCAATCCAAGGATCATTTCTTTCATACCAATGCGCTCATAATTTTATATTCCATACCGACCCCCACTCATGTGCTTAAGTCAAGGATCCTTTCTTCCATACCAACCCACTCAATATTTTCTATACCCATCCCCACTCATATTCTAATGTCAAGGATCCTTTCTTCCATACCTCTCGTAATTTTATAATCATACCCACCCCCACTCATGTGCTCAAATCAAGGATACTTTCTTCCATACCAACCCACTCAAAATTTTCTACACCCACCCCCACTCATGCAAGCTTAAGTCAAGGATCCTTTCTTCCATACCAACCCACTCATAATTTTATATTCCATACCCACCCCCACTCATGTGCTCAAGTCAAATATCCTCTCTTCTATATCAACCCATTTAACATTTTTATATTCTTCACCCATCCATTCACAAGCTTAAGTCTTCCATACCAACCCATTCAACATTTTATATTCTCCACCTACCTTGTCTTTTCCCCCACTATGTCCACTCATATGCCACATCACTCTCACCTCCTCTCCCTTCTAAAATTCTATAAATACCTCCTCATTTTCTTCAACATAATCAATGAACAAGAAAGAGGATCATAGGAGAACTTTGCAAGAGTCGTAATAATAGCATCATTTTTAGTTTTTTTAAGCATTTTCTTAATATTATTATTTTACTTCTTGTATAAATTGTGGTCCTAACCAAGGTAGGCTCTTGATGCTAGTAATATTTTGTTGTTGCTTTTGTGTAGGCACATGGTGTAGCTTAAGGCCAAGGTTGGTCACTAAAAATCCACCAACATACAATTGTGCCATAAGAAAATGATTGTACCATAGTTGTTTTATAAAAATAGGATCAATAATCCCCGTTTTGGATACATTTTATAGAAAAACCCCAATAGGGTTTCATTGTATTCAATAGACTCATTTTTAATATAATATTTCATTTATGTTCATGAATGGTGCATTTTCTATGTTTACACTATATGATTTGTTGATGACTACAACAAAAGAACTTGGATATATTTTATCAAATAAAATTCAACAACTTTTTCTATCTATCAATAATTTTAAGCTAATGTTGAAAAGCAAAGCAAATATCTCTTGAAGACTATGTACAAATAGAGGGAGAAAATTTACATCTAATAAATTTTGATATTTTTGTAAAAATTTTGGTATTCAAAGACAACTAATGTTGAGTTATATCGTTTAATAAAATAGGGTGTCTAAATGTAATAACCATACAATTGTAAATATGGAAAGAAATATTCTTAGGTCCATGAATCTTTCAAATACCTTTTGGGCTAAAAAAGTTGCCACATTTTTTTACTTGCTAAATAGATGTCCAATAGTAAGTGTAAAAAATATGGCTCCTTATGAGGAATGGAGTGGAGGAAAAGCTAGTGTTTTTAATTTTAATGTGTTTGGTTGCATTGCTTATGATTATATAGGTAAAGATAAAAGACAAAAATATAATGAAAAAAAGTGAAAAAATGTATCTTTATTGGCTATAATGAGGAGAAAAAGGGTTACAGGATGTATTATCTAGTGACAAATAACTTGATAGTTAGTTGTGATATAATTTTTGCTAAAAGTGACGCATGGCAATATGACAAAAATGTGCAATACAAAAAACTAATAATTATGGATACATAACAAGATTCTTCATCTTATTCTAGCATCACAAGAAATAACTCAAGTTCTACCGCTACTCCATCAAGTTCAACATCTCTTTTATCTAGTTCTCTTTCAAGTTTGAGTCCTCCTCCAAAGGTAAAATATTTTAAGAAAAATTATTAAGGAATTATTAGTTTTAATTCAGTTATGAATTTTGATTTATTATCTCATATTCAAGTAGAACCAAAATATTTTGAAAAGGTAGTGGAGCATGAAATTTGGCGTATAACTATGAACAAAGAGATTGTTGCCATAGAATGGAATGGAAAATGGGAATTATCAGATTCTCCACCATAAAATGATGTCATTGTGTTCACAAATAATCAAGATTATCTCATAGGATCATATATCATTCACAATATCATCAATATCAAATCATATATCAAATGAACATCAATATCACATAAAATCACACTAAAATATTTATCATTAAAACACAAGAAATGCATAAAGTAGATATTTTTTGAGTTTCATTTTACATGGATTTGTCTCCAATATAAATATACATGAGACTCTTTACATTATATAACTCTTGGATTTTGGTCTCCTCAAACTCATAGGATAACTTGAATCTTTGTATACCTTTATTACATTATAAGTTTCACATATTACATAAAAATAGTATCTCATGATTGCATATAACACCCTACTTATAAACTTGACACATCACTCAAAGACTCTTCATTTCCTAATAGGAAAAATGACACATGTTCATACCTACTAGCTTGACACATACTATATGCATACAATAAAACTCACCCTAATATAAATATTTGAATATTGAACAAATAATGTAATACCTCCAACAACCCCCACTCCCCCCCCCCCTCTGTCCCCTGCATTTCATATTACATTACTTGGTTTTAAGAATTATTGTATTTAATATATAATTCTTATCTCTTATTTGGCTCTAGTTATAGAACTTTTTCAACCTCTAGTTTTGAATCTATCCCTTTATGCTATCCCCTATACCTGTCATACTTTTGAATAATTCATATCCTTGCGAAGCTTTCAAATCATTGCTAATAATTTTATAAATAAATTATGAATGAATACACATGCCTTGTGTACATTATTTGTTTATATTAATCTCCCTTTTGTCATATGTCATATCCATTCCTTTAACAAGGTCATATTTTTCATCTATTTTCATTGTTTTATGAGTGTCAAAAATAACATTTATGATGAATTTATTTCTACTTGGATTATACATGAAGTTATTTTTCCTTATCCATATTGATTGGTTTTGTGTGATATCATTGTTTGGCAAATTCCATGATGACTTAGTTTTCTTCATTTTCAAATATGTTATTGAGTGGCATTTTTGAACTTCATTATTCTTGGATTATATCTCTTAATATATCTTGAACATTTTTTAATAATTGCACATCAAAAAAAACTTGCTCAAATAATTTTGCAATCTTATTTTATTCACATATATTTATCCAAAATATTCATATAGTTTTCCTTAAATTTGCATTAATTATTTTCTTCAAGTAGAAATTCTTTTATCTCCAAAATTTTAATTTTCTTCAATTTTTAATTCTATTTATCAATTCTTCTGCTTCAATCATTTTTAATCTCTAAATCAATTTCAAATATCAATAAATTCATTCAAATATCAAATCAATGTCATTTCCATCCTCAATCATTAATTTAGTTTCAATTCAATTCCATCACTCATTAAATCTATTTCTTCAATCTAATTAATCTTATCCCAATTAAATCATCATATTTTATTTTGCTTCAATTTCAATCAAATTAATTAATTCATTATTCAAATAATTAATTACTTAATCCTTATTATAAATCCCATTCATTTTATCAATTTATTAATTAACTTCTTATAAATCCCAAAATCAAAATATTATTCACTTCTTATAACTCTCAAATCTAATTTCTTCCTCCAAAATTTAATCTCCAATGTTCTTCCTATCTCCTTATTTTTTTCAACCTTCTTGTATCTTCTGTTATTTAATCCTCCAAAAAAATCATCAAATATCTTAGAATAAAAGGTTAATACCTTATTTATTTTGTTGTCCAATTTATTGCATGTAATATTTATTGCACGCACCTTGGTTAATTCTATATACTTTGGTTTAAATTTGTTTTTCTAGGAATAGGATCAAATACCCACAAATAATCAATACCTTTAAATAAATACTCCATATAAAATTATCTTTGGATAGTTTAAAACCAAAATTAATTATCTTTAACTTCTCGTGTAACATTTGAGATTATTCAGCATGTAAATAGCAACAAATATATTTTCAATAAGTATTCAGGAAAAAATGTAACAAACATATTTATGAATTAAACAATTGTGTTCCTTCTATATTTTTATTTTTTGCTACTAGATATTTCCTCTTCAAATGTTGT
Source organism: Wollemia nobilis (assembly GCA_028583015.1). NCBI lineage: Eukaryota > Viridiplantae > Streptophyta > Pinopsida > Araucariales > Araucariaceae > Wollemia > Wollemia nobilis. The sequence continues at coordinate 14,097,249 of JAQPPZ010001125.1, forward strand.
TGTACTTGAATTGATCTCTTAGGTAGATTTACACTTCGATGCTCTCTGGTCTTCAACATTCATTCTTTTCCAATAGTTTTGATACTCTTCAATTCTCTCAAGTCTTTGATGTTATCATTTCCCATGATTCTTTGATTCTCTTAGGCATGTAGACGTAGCATGCACTCTTTTATCACTTGTCTTATACACCCACTCTCATCTTGGCTTCTGAATAGAGTCTTTCTACTACTCCACATAGGTATATCTCTAGTAAATCTCCTCCAAATTTTGTCTTGACAATGCTTACTATAATTCACACTAGACTTGGTGCTACCTATCTTCCACTCATTCTCTAATATTCTCTTGTAATATTCTCCTTCATTATTTTCTAACCTCCAAGATAATCACTTCAATTTTCAATCCTCCAATGTTCCTTCAAAATTGCTTGCTATCACTCCAGAACCTATAAGCTATTCCTTCAATGTGTCACCCTTCTAATCTATCTTCTCTTCTTCTTTCATCCCATATAGCTAATGCATCTCTCGCCAATGTTGATCTAAAATAGCTACTAGCAAATTATCAAGATTATCTCACAATATTCAATCATAGGATCATATTCCATTCACAATGTCTTTAATATGAATCATATATCAAATGAACATCAATATCATAAAACATCATACTAAAATATTTATTGAGAAAATTTAATCAATGTAGAAAGTGAAGCTTATTTGAATTCCATTTTACATTTATTTGTCTCCAATATAAATATACATGAGACTCTTCACATTATATGACTCTTGGCTTTGCTCTCCTCAAAATCATAAGGGAATTTTACTCTTCATATTATTTTCTTGCATAAGAAGTCCCACATAATACATAAAGATAAAGTATATCATGATTGTATATAGCTCCCTACTTTTAATCTGGACATGTCGCTTAAAGACTCTTTATTTTTTAACTAGACTCCTCATACACTTAAATACATGACACATCATGATACCTACTACCATGACATATACTATATACATAAAATAAAACTCAAACCCTAATCTAAATATTTATAATAGGATCAAATAATGTAATACCTCCCACACATTGGATGGAAGTAGCTCTACAAACCAAACTATAAAGTTAATGGATACGTTAAAAGAGATAAAGCAATACCAGTAGCTAAAGGCTTCTCAAAACAACTAGGTATAGATTACAATGAAACATATGCTCTTGTGATATTGGATACCATAATAATCATTTTGGTATTGGTAGCACAATTTAAGTGGTTAATATATAAATATAATGTTAAATCAATTTTTTTGAAGGTTTCTTGGATGAAGTATTTGTAGTGCATCCACCTAGTTTTAAATTTATAGCACAAGAGCAAAATTATTACATGTTGAAGAAAACACTTTATGGACTAAAGCAAGCTCTAAGAGCATGGTGTAGTAGAATAAATGGGAATTTAATAAAAATGGACTTAGCAAGTGTGAAAGTAAACCCACACCCTATGTCAAATTTAGAGGTATTGATGATTTACTTATTGTCTACCTATATGTTGATTATTTTATTTACACTAACACTAGAAAAATGTTAATAGAGAAATTCAAAAATACTATGAAGAATGAATTTGAAATGATATATTTGGATTTAATGCATTACTTCCTTGGCCTAGAAGTAATATAGTTGAATAATGATATTTTTATCTTACAAGAAAAGTATGCAGTTGATTTACTTGATATATTTAGAATGAAAAGTTGTAAACCAATGAACACATCCTTGAATATGAGTGAGAAGTCAGTCAAGAATTGTGATATAAAAATATATATGCTACACTATACAAGAATTTAGTTTTTATTCTCATGTATATTCCTTCCACTAGACCTAGCATCATGTATGTCATAAGTTTGATTTCAATATTTATGCAAGATCTAAGTGAGATTCCTTTTTGTGCAACAAAACAAATACTCAAATATGTTAATGGTGCAAGCGAATTTGGAATTTTGTATACATATACTAATAAACTTGGATTGGTTGGATATATAGAAAATGATTGGAAAGGATCCACTAATGATCAAAAAATTATGTTAGCATCTATAATTAGATTGGATTAGGTTTAACTTTTATTAAGTATATTATGTTATTTGGTATTATGTAATCATTATATGGATAAATACTAATATTATTATTTATCATACGATAATGATAGAAACATAAAAAACATATCTCAAATGAGATTGAATATGAATATGAAAAGACAATTGAAGGTGAAATGCCAAGAGCTACAAATATTGAAGTCTCCCAAATGTGAAGGGATTCCATGATGTATAAAACTATGTCTGACAAGAGAGAAACATGGCAGAAAATATGTATCAAATGTGAATTAATGTAAAGTATACTATTATTGTATAACAAGTGCATTTATACTCTGTTGTGTCTTCATATTTAAGTTCATATGAGAAATGGTGTATTAAATAAATTTTTCATAACTACCATTGCCATTATGTGATAAGATCCATGAAAATCTATGAGGGATTTTGTGTACCTATTTCTTTCTGTGAGGCAATAGTCATATGAAGGGATAATCATTTCCATCCAATGATATCTCCTATATTTTTTCAATCCATTTGAGAAGAATGTCTACCAACAATATTTGAAGTCCTATGATGTTTTTTTAAAGGAATAAATACTCTATTGAAAAACCCTATCAATATTTCCTTATAGTTATACTCATGAATTTCTTTTGCTAAGTCTCTATGCAAAATGAATGAGCTTGTGTGAGAGTAATTAGGTGAAGTACAACTTCATGTTTTCTATTGTGTAAGGTATTCAAGCTTGTTTGAGTTTGCTTCTTTTATTTCCTATGGTCTATAAAATATTCTATATGCTATATGATGGTATTGAGAATGTCTTGTTGTTTTCCATTGTATTTTAATGACATGTAACTTCAAATGTCAATTATTCATTCATTTTTACTAAAATGTTTGCATGAAGCATTTTAGTTATTTTGTGATTGAATCAGGGTTATGCATAAGGGGTTGGACTCAAAATGTACTTGTAAAAAAATGGCTAATACTAATCAAAATTAAGGTGAATCATGGAGAATCCTAAGAAAATCAAATCGAGCATCTTCATACCAAAATTTGGGGTCTTTGAAGCCCTAAAATGTAAATATTTTTAGGGCAACTTTTATTCTATTAAATCATCTTATAACTTCATACAAACACCACCATTAGATCAAGCTTGAAAAATGCTTTCCAACGAGTACAAATATGCCTATGTTTGGATATATATTGTGGTGAATTGACCCTAAGAAAAAATTGGTCCTAAAAATTTTAGGCGAATGGGCCGACGTCGAGGGTCCTCATATTCGCCAATTTCCAATTTTGGAAATCCTAATATTTGCCCAATTTGTGAATATTCACCACTGTGCATAACCCTGGATTGAATATTTTGAAGCCTGTGAATTCGTCTATTGTTAAAAACACACCTAGAGTATTTTCCTAAAATATTTGCATGAAGCATTTTAGTTATTTTGTGATTGAATATTTTGAAGCCCTTGAATTAGTCTATTGTTAAAACCACACCTAGAATATTTTCCTAAGACATTTGAGATATTTTGAATCATGTTATTTTCCTTGGAATGCTTACTTGGGGTGTCTAAGTTATCTTGTATGTGAAAGCACCTTTAATTCCTATATAAAATCTCACCTTTAGAATTATTCATCCTACTTGACATTACAAGTTTGATGCTTCAACTATTATACTTGCATTTGTGAGCATATTTTATGTTGTAAAGGCTCAAAACTATAATTTATAGATTATAAAAGCATGTAGTGCACACCCAAACTAGAATATTATGGATTGACACATGGAGGCACATGTGTAATTTTTTAAGGTGGACAATTACAAAAGGGGATGATGAGTTGAAGACATGTGAAGCTTAGAGCATCATCAGTGAAATAATATTCTATTTAACTCACATGATTTGGGAATTTGGAAGGGAGAGGTTACAAGTTATTTTATTCATATTTGGAATATGTAGTTACATTAATTTCATATTTAAAAATTTGGGTTTTCCTCCATAAGTTGCATTATACTAGAGGGCACAATGGCATTTAAAGGATATATTATTTTTTTTTTAAATATAAAGAATGCTTTTGAATCTCATCAAGTGCATGGTTAAATAGTTCAAGTTTGCATAAGATGGAACCATGCATTTCAAGGAATATTTAAATATTTTTGAAGGAAATTAGGTATTTTATTTTCAAAGTGTTTCTTTAAGATTATCAAGCCAAAATAGTTCATGGGTATTTGTGAATGTTCTTTTCATTTGTATTAGATAAATTAACTCTTTTTAAGTGATTAATTACACTTATGTAAGATTTGATTATAGATTATACAATGGTTAGTTATGAATTATGAGTAATTCTAAAATCATTGTGTAATTAACAATTTTAAGTATAATTATCATTGATTATGATTAAATATAATAAATTCCATAATTTTTTTTTAAAGCGAAAAACCCCTTATGGGGCTGCCTTGGTCTGAGAGACCGCGAATAGGGGGTTCTACACCGTCAAAGTCACCCGAGAGTCACACCCGACCCTGTCCACACCAACATTATCAATTGGATTTTGGATACCCAATTCAGCTTTTTGGTAGGGTGGAGATTTGAACCTGGGATCTCCCTTGGAGGATTGTCCTCTCCTCTCCAAATCACCTACAACACCTGGGTAAATTACATAATTTAATATATTTATCATTGATTATGACTAATTTAGTAAGTTGCATAGTTTACATATGATTTGTATTTTATAAATTGGTTTTAATAAATTCATATGTTACACCTCACATAAGATGAAATATTCTATCCATATTAAAAAAAAAAAACTTATAAATAAACAAAAGTGATTATGAGTGGTTCCTATAAGTTAAATAATTTGCATATGGTTGATATTTTTCTAAACAACTAATCATATTATTATACATTTCACTAATACCATAACACCAATGTTTAATCTTATACTTATTTTTAAAAAATTAAATAAATAAAAAATATCTAAAAATATTTGAAACATATAAAATCCAAAATTATTTTATTTTATTTCTATTATTATTTTTCTTTTTACCTATTATTAATAAATAAATTATTAATCATTACAATGATGTAACAAGGGACTAGCCACTACTACATGATACTTATTTGGTGTTCGTATTTGTTTACAAAAATGTTTTACACTTACAATAAGCTATTTTTTAAATATTTTTTTTCAATATTTTTTTTCAAAAGCATGTGTGTATTCTTATCTAATTAATAAATTTAAATATTGAAAGTCTTTTTACAATTATCATCATGAGTCTTAGTTGTAAAAAAATCATAATATCAGACTTTAAAGAAGAGATTATGTTAGAGTTTTTTAAAGTGAAAATTAGGAAAATAATAAATATACAATAAGACGAAGCAAAAAGTAAATGCTCATAAAGAGTTTATATATTTATTATATAGAATCTCAATCTCTTATTTATTTATATATTTACAAAAAAAAATTAACATTATTTTTATTATTTTTTAGAAAGTTATACTTGATGTAACATATTGTATGATATGTTTTTTTCTCTTGCTTTTCAACTCTCACACACATATCCTACCCCAATCTAAAATTGGTTTACTAACAAGATAATAGTTGTTATCATAAAAATAGTTATCATATTTACCAAAAATTAATATAAAATTAATAATATTTTTTTATTATTTATAATCAATTTTAATATTTTGAATAACAAAAGATTATATAATTTATTTTTAAAAAAAAAGCAAACTGAAACTCTCTAATTGCATCCTCTATTGTCCTATATTTTGAGAATAAAGCATTAAAAATAAATTCTCCTCCATTAACAACCTTACTTAAACCATAAATTTGACAAAACACTATCTACTTATTAATGACAACAATTTTCCTACATGCTTAAAACTGATTTTGTAGATCCTAAGAGCAAGAGTTGGTGTTAATGTAGTTTTTGTAAAAGAAAAGAAGAAACAATGTACCTATTGGTTCATTGTGATTTGTTAGAAGAAGGATGGAGGTCTATTCTACCCATGACTAAGGGGAAAGGATAATAACCAACAAGAAATATGTTAGATAATATGTAACAATGGTGCAAAGACAAAGACAAAGGAATGCAACTGCATTCCATTAATAGTGGCATGGGGTCAATGGTTGGCAAAAAATTCTACGACATAAACATGGTCCCAACATTAAAGGTTGTAAGAGAGGTTGACAATTTAACAATGGATATTATGATGTCTTGGGTTTTGTTTAGTGGGGCTTGTCAAACCAATCTAGATATATGTGGGTTAGGAATTTTATATAGATGTAAATCACAAATCCACTTTCAAAGTAGTTCTTGATGAAGGTACCAATAATGTGGCAAAGTGAAAGGTTTTGATCTTTTTGTTAAGAATGGTAGTGGAACTTGGAATAACATAACTTCAAATATTTGGGGACTTGAAATTGATGGTGGATTGGGCTTCAAGTTTAATAGGATGCAAAATTTGATACTTAGACCTTATTATGAGCAAGTGAAATTGCTAGAATCATTATTTATAGAGATATCGTATAAACATATCTATAAATAACTAAATGAGGAAGGAGATGATCTATCAAAAGTTGTTTTAGATATTCCATTACGTACTTTGTTAAAGGAAAAAAGTCATGTATGAAATTGTGTTTCTACCACAGTTTGCACCCTTTTGAGAGAATTTATGGTTTAAGACATCTTTTGTGTTCTTTTTTTATCTTTGATAATTAAGGTCAAAGATGACTGATAGTTATCTGAAAGGTGACTCATGACTCTAAGGTTGAAGTATCAAAATAACACTCTATAAAATAAATTCTATAAGATAAAGTAAAAAATTACACTAAAGATTGTTATTATTGTAACAAAACTACTATAATAACTATATAATATATTCATATCTTATAATTTTTTCAAACTCTAAAATAAAAGTTACAAATTATTTGAAAAAATAAAAATAAAAAAATCCTTGAGATCCGCTGCTCGAGTGTCATCATTGTTGGCATACAGCTTCAACATCTAAATTCTTATCTCATTATCTAGTGAGACTTGTCTTGGATTTGACTATAAAAGGTTTAATTAAACATATACTGTTCCTCTGCTTTTGGCATTGTTATGAGTGAGATCTCATCTTATACGTTAAGATTCATCTCCATGTGTGTCGTCTCTTCATATAAAAAAGTAAATCAGAACGGTAGCTGCAAATGTAAATCAGAATGGTAGCTGCTTTGACTATGTTACAGAATTCTGCTAAATGACTGTGACATCAACCAGAGAATTCTACAATTCAGACTTGTCTCGTTTATATCATTTTTTGTACGTGTATTATTAGATGCTACAAGACCTTCAACCATATCTCATTGTTACAGCCCCTCGCGAAATATTATTGGAGTTACGTTAAATCTGAGAAAATATTAAATTAAGCCAGTTGCACTCTGAATGATAGGCATTTGGATATAAAGTCTTTGCCTATAGAAATTAATGACTCAAATTTTGTCTTATTCGATCAATATCAATAGATTGTCGCAAACAATATACAGTGACCTCCATTTCTATGGCCCCTAAATCAATGTTAGTGTACCTCATGCTTGACCCTCTTTCAAAATATAACGTGCAACGTGAGGGTGTTGTTAATCTAAATTTTTAGTACATCTTGGTTCGATTTTATGCTAATATTAAAATCAAGAACAATGATAGGTAATATCACATCAGAAGGATTAGAAATGGACCGGTCTTTTATTTACTTATTTATTTTTTATCATTTATTTTTACATCTAAGTTGAGTGTAGTGTAAGTGGTCTTGGGATTGGATTAGTGACATAAACAAGTATAATGTAAGTATTAATTTGTTTATATATTGAGGAGTTGATTACATTTATATTATTTTTTAGTAATTGTTAATATAAACAAGTATATTGAGGAGTTGATTACATTTATATTATTTTTAGTAATTGTTAAGTGTTCAAATCATAGGAACCGTTGATAATAAGCTTATATTACCTTGTTGTTGATGATCCACCATGAGAGGATCATTGGTTGCTTGGGACGGTAAGTATCAACTTATTTATACATAGAGGAGTTGGTTACATCTATACTATTTTTAGTAATTGGTACGTCTTCAAATCACAGGAGTTGCTGATAATAAGCCTATATTACCTTGTTGTTGATGACCCGACATGAGGGGATCATTGGTTGCTTGGGAGGGTCTAGCGTGCACAAGGATTCAAATCAGACTACTACCTTTGCAACAGGCATGCTTTCAAATTTTGAACCTAATTTATTAATATTAATTTAATACATAAAAAATATAAATAAATTTAAATTTTGTTGATCAATAAATACATGTTAACTAAATTGTTATGATGTAAAAAAAACTATTGTATTATAAAAATCCAGCAATGACTTATCCTATAAAAAATCTAGGTCTGCTTTATATATTTTTCATCTTCAACAATAGCTTCTATGAATTTTATGTCTATTGCTTGGTGCAACCATCTTGATAGTTGTATTCGATAAAATGAATTAGTTTTTAATAAATTCAATGTAGATAATTTTATAAGATGAAAGAGACTAAAATTCAAACAATTATAATATGTTATAAAAACAAATTTTAATTTTTTACTTTTTTTTAAAACTTTTTAATTTATTATATTTAAAATATTTAAAATTTACTGGTTAATATATTTTATGGTTAAGATATATAGATGACCGACCTCACATCAATGTTCAAATATATCTAATAATATTATAATATTATAAACTTATAGTATTATATTTATATATTAATATTAAAAGCTTATTAAATATAAAATAAATAGGGCCAATGTTTTTCTTTTAATCTTTTTTTTAAGTGGGTTATTGATGTATAAGTAGTATACCTTTAAATATAGTATTATAAGCTTATTAAGTATAAGAAAAATGAATAACTAGGTCGGATGGTTGAGACATATAGTAACCTATATATAATAATTTTAAAAATAAGTTTAATATTTTATTTTAAAAATTAATAATTTATTATTACACAATTTAAATATTTAATTTATTTATAATTTTTATGATAAAATTTAAATATATATTTTAAAATAAAAGACTAAAGATAAGGTAGAGCTCCATATCACTCACATATATAAATAAATATATATTTTTAAAATTTATTGTTTAAAATATAAATATATATTATATATTATAAGCTTATTAGATATTAAATAAATAGTGACAATGTTTTTCTTTTAATCATCTTATTTTTTTAGTGTGTTATTTATGTATAAGTAGTATACCTTTAAATATAGTATTATAATCTTATTAAGTATAAAAAAAATGAATAACTAGGTTGGATGGTTGAGACATATAAGTGACCCACATATCATCAATGTATCAATGTTCAAGTATATCTAATAATCATATGATAATATTATAAGCTTATTAGATAGAAAATAAATGGATATAATATTTTCTTTTAATCATTCTATTTTTTAAGTGTGTTATTTATGTATAAGTAGTATACATAAATAAGTATAAGTAGTATACCTTTAACTAGTGTACCTTTAAGTGTGTTATTTATGTATAAGTAGTATACCTTTAACTAGGTGGGATGGTTGATACATATAAGTGACCCACATCACATCAATGTTCAAGTATATATAATAGGCTTATAATAAGTAGTATAATGTGTTTTTTAAGTGTGTTATTTATGTATAATTAGTATACCTTTAACTAGGTGGGATGGTTGATACATATAAGTGACCCACATAACATCAATGTTCAAGTATATATAATAGGCTTATAATATTATAATATTATATATAATATTATAAGCTTATTAGATAGAAAATAAATAGAGATAACATTTTTATTTTAAACATTCTATTTTTAAATGTGTTATTTATGTATAAGTAGTATACCTTTAAATATAGTATTATAAAATTATCAAGTATAAGAAAAATGAATAACTAGGTCAATGTTCAAGTCTCAAAGAAATTCTAATCATAGAATATGGAATATGTCACTAGACTTACATCGTCATAGTAATCAGTTAGAAAGCAAGAGGTCCAACCCACCCTCCCCCACCACACATGCCCAAACTCAATGGTAGTAGGGGTGAGGAAACCCACAAAGTGGGACCAAGTACTTGCACCTTTAAACTTGCTATCCCATTGGAAAAGAGTATGGTAAGTGTTGGGTTTTATAAACCACTCAAGTCTCACAACATTGTTAATGTGAGATTATTCACAAACACACACACTAGACATGTATTAACGTGGAATAAAATTTCAAAACACACTAGATAGGTATTAACATGGAATAAAATTCCAATCATAGAATATGCCGCTATACTTGCATTATAACAATAATTGGTTAGAAAGCAAGAGGGCTAGCCCCCCACACACATGCCCAAACTTGATGTTAATAGAAGTAAGGAATCCCACAAAGCCCACACAGATGCCCAAAATTGATGTTAATAGAGGTAAGGAATCCCAAAAATCCCACACACATGCCCAAACTTGATGTTAATAGAGGTAAGAAATCTAGAAAATTCCCCCACACACATGCCTAAAATTTATGTTAATAGAGGTAAGGAATCCGGTAAATCCCCCCACACACATGCCTAAACTTTATGTTAATAGAGGTAAGGAATTCGAAAAATCCCCCCACACACATGCCCAAACTTTATGTTAATAGAGGTGAGGAATCCCACAAATCCCCCACACACATGCCAAAACTTGATGTTAATAGAGGTGAGGAATCCCACAAAGGCCCCACACACATACCTAAACATGATGTTAACAAGGGTGAGGAATCCCACAAATCCCCCACACATACCCAAACTTGATGTTAATAGAGGTGAGGAATCCCACAAAGTCCCCACGCACATACCTAAACATGATGTTAACAAGGGTGAGGAATCCCACAAATCCCCCACACATACCCAAACTTGATGTTAATAGAGGTGAGGAATCCCACAAAGTCCCCACGCACATACCTAAACATGATGTTAACAAGGGTGAGGAATCCCACAAAGCCCCCACACACATACCCAAACTTGATGTTAATAGAGGTGAGGAATCCCACAAAGGCCCCACACACATACCTAAACATGATGTTAACAAGGGTGAGGAATCCCACAAAACCCCCACACACATACCCAAAATTGATGTTAATAAAGGTAAGGAATCCCACAAAGCCCCCCATAAAGCCCCGGCACACATACCCAAACTTGATGTTAATAGATGTGAGGAATCCCACAAAGCCCCCACACACATGCCTAAACATGATGTTAATAAGGGTGAGGAATCCCACAAAGCCCACACACACACCCAAACTTGATGTTAATAGAGGTGAGGAATCCTACAAAGCCCCCCACAAACATGCCTAAACTTGATGTTAATAGAGGTGAGGAATACCATAAAGTGGGACCAAGGAATTGCACCTTTAAGCCTGCTACCCCATTTGCAAAGAGTATGGCAAGTTGTGGGGTTTATAAACCATTCAAATCCCACACCAAAATTAATATGATATTATTCATAGACACACATACTACACTAACAAGGTAGATAGGTCTAAACATGACGTTAATAGAGGTGAGGAATCTAGAAAAATGAGACCAAGGACTTGCACATTTAAGACTGCTACCCCATTAGAAAAGACTATGGCAAGTGTTGGGGTTTATAAACCACCCAAGTCCCACAACACAATTAATGTGGGATTATTCACAATCACACATGCTACACTTACAAGGAAGATAGGTATTAATGTGGAATAAAATTATAATCATGGGATATACCACTAGACGACACAAACTTGATATTAATAAGGGTGAGAAATCAATAATATTGAGGAATCTCATAAAGTGGGACCAAGGACTTACACCTTTAAGCTTGCCACCCTATTGGCAAAGAGTATGGTAAGTATTAGGGTTTATAAACCACTCAAGTCCCACAACACAATTAATGTAGGATTATTGACAAACACACACTACACTAACAAGGTAGACAAGTATTAACGTGGAATAAAATTCTAATCATGGAATATACCACTAGATGTCATATTAACTAGTTAAAAAGCAAGAGGACAAACCCCCCATGTAGGGCCAACCAATTAAAAAGCAAGAGGATCAACCCCCCATGTAGGGCCAACCCCCACACATATGCCCAAACTGTTGAGCAAGGTGCAGCAAAAGCATTGAGAAAGTATTGTCATTGTTGTCAACACAGACAGATTGATGCAGTTGATGCAATTCAGAGGTCAGTCAGATCAAGTGCAGAAAGTTTCAAGCAAAACAGAGGTGACCCAGATTCAGAAATTGGCGAGAAAGAGACAAGGAAGAAAAGCGTCGCGATATCGCGACATGTTTTCTGTCCATTCGCGACAAAAAGTAGGAGAGAGAAAATGCACGCCAAAATGTCGCGATGTCGCGACATGTCGAGTTTTCAGCGAGGAGAGAGAAAATGTGTCGCGATTTCGCGACAAAAAGTAGGAGAGAGAAAATGCACGCCAAAATGTCGCGATGTCGCGACATGTCGAGTTTTCACTGAGGAGAGAGAAAATGTGTCGCGATTTCGTGACATAAATGGAGGAAAGGAGCTTGCAATGAAGAGAGTAGCGATTTCCATGCATGTTGAAGTTTCGCATTTCAAAGCACAGCTGGAAATGTATGGAAACAAAGGTGTAGCGATTTCGCTACAAATCGGAAGTTAAGAAAAGCGAGATGCGGCGATTTCGACACAAGTAAAAATTCACAAGAAGAAGGTGTAGCGATTTCGCTACATGTTGAAACAAAGAGAAACTAAGGTGTAGCGATGGCGCTACATGTTGAAACAAAGGGAAACTAAGGAGTAGCGATTTCGCTACTAGTCAAAAGTGTAGAACTGAAAGATACAACAATGATATTACAAGTCAAAATTTCATGAAAAGAGGCAAGGTGAAAACACAAGGCACAAAGATGTAAAAATTTTGCCATTGCATGAAGCATAGTGTCGCGATTTCGTGACATGTTCCATTTTCGCTAGAGTTGGCAAGGAGAGTTGTACGGAAGAGCAAAGTGTCGCGATTTCGCGACATGTTCCATTTTCACTGGAGTTGGCAAGGAGAGTTGTACGGAAGAGCAAAGTGTCACGATTTCGTGACATGTTCCATTTTCGTTGGAGTTGGCAAGGAGAGTTGTACGGAAGAGCAAAGTGTCGCGATTTCACGACATGTTCCATTTTACTGGAGTTGGCAAAGAGAGTTGTACGAAATAGCAAAGTGTCACGATTTCACGACATGTTCCTTTTTCGCTGCTGCTGGCAAAGAAGAGTGTAAGGAAGCCGAAAGTGTCACGATTTCGTGACAAGCAAGATGATGACGTCAGCAAGAGTTGGAAACGTCGTGATTTCGTGACAAGAAGGATGATGACGTCAGCAAAGTTGAAAAGTGTCGCGATTTCATGACAGGATGAAAGAAAAGCCATTGGAAGCCAAAAACGTCATGATTTCGTGACAACCTTCAGGGTGACATCAGCATAAGTTAAAAATGTCACGATATCGTGATAGGCGACGAGTTAGCGAGTAAAAGCCGAAAAAGCGAGGCATGGTGACACGTGTCATAAAAGACATCATGCGGCCAGTTACATAAAATATAGCGATGTCGAATCTGCGATTACTAGATTGACAAGTGTTAGTCATGCATTCGAACGATCGTTTGCATGTATTCGAAGAATCAAATATAAATTATCGAAAGGTTTTCAAAAAGTTTTTTAGCTTTCGAACGGTCGCACTCATGGAATCGAACAGACATTTTGCTTGTATTCAAAGAGCCGAATATGAAGGATCGAGATATGCTTTTTGAGAAGATATGTTTGCAGCATTCAAAACAGCCATACCACAAGAAATCGAAATGCCGTATTGCAGGGTTTCGAACAGTCATTTTCGAACAGCCACTTATTTGCAGGAGAAAAGAATTCGAACAGTTGGGTATATGATTCGACTGCGTGCCGGATTGGATGTATATAAATGAATAGCTGTAAAGAGAAATTGTTGAAGAAAGATAGAAGTTGTTGCAGTAAGAAGGGAATTGTTGTGAAAAGAGGGTCTGTATAGAGAAATAAGCAGAGACATGAGATTGTGCAGAGGTTGTTAAAATTACAGACCAGTCAGGGTCGAGTTAGTAGTGAAGACATTTTTATGTCATTTTGATTTGATTAGAATTGCAGTCCAAGTTGGTGCTTGGTACTAGGGGTTGGTGCTCCATATGTTGCAGTAGAAAATTACAGGGGTTGGTGCTCCTTCCAGTGGATGTTTGTAAAGAAGTTGTAAAATTGAAATTTTGCAAAAGCTGGATTTGGATTGAAGTCCAAACAGGTAATTTTTGAGGAGTAGCCAAATTGGTGAACCTCGTTATATTGTGTGTTGTGGTGTGCTCTCATTTTGTTCTTCGGTTTTATAAGTTTTATGTGCTTCGGTCTTTGAATCTTGCTGTTTTGAAGTTAAATAACTACCAGTGATTCACCCCCCCTCTCGGTGTCATTGTGTGAACATCAATTGGTATCGGAGCAAGGTTCCTTGTACAAGCTTAATCAGCTAAAGAGATCTTGGAAGAAACAATTGCAGGCGATGAAGGATTTTCATCCAACAAAGCTCCCTTATTTGATGGAACAAATTACACCTTATAGAAACTCAGAATGCAAACATATCTGAGTGCATTGAGATATAATATTTGGGATTCTGTAGATAGTGGATACACGGCACCCACTACTCCTCCAACAGAATCTGCTGAGAAAAAGAAATTTGAGAACAACTCCAAAGCTAAGAATGCCATAATGTGTGGGCTTGTTGACAGTGAAGCGATAAGAGTCATGAGTTGTAAATCAGCAAAAGACATGTGGGATAAACTGAAGAGCATCCATGAAGGAGACAAGTAAGATTAAGGAAGCAAAGCTGCAAACTCATCGAGCACGGTTCGAAGCACTTGCAAATGAATGAAGATGAAAACATAGAGACTTATATCCTTGAGAGTCAACGGAATTATTAATGCAATCAGAGGACTCGGTGAAGAAATTGATGATGCGGTTGTTGTGAAAAAGGTTCTCAGAACACTTCACAAAAGATTTAATTCCAAAGTCTCTGCAATAGAAGAGGCAAAAGATCTAAACAACTTCAGCATGGATGAGTTGCATGGTTCCATGACAGCATATGAAATGAGAATAGGACAAACCAAGTCTACAGACAGAGAAGCAGCTTTTAAAGCACATAAGAATGTAAAAGCTGAACATGAATATGAGGATGAAGGAAAACTGGATGAAACAGAAGCCAATTTTGTTCGAAAACTCACAAAAGGAAAAGGAAAATATAGAGGGAAGCTACCTTTTAAATGCTTCAATTGTGGAGGAGTCGGTCATTTTGCAGCCAAATGTCCAATGCGGGGAGAGAACCAAAAATGGTGAAGGTTCACACCAAGAAAAAGGTGATTGGAAGAAGAAACAAAATTTCAGAAAGAACAACTTCAAGAAGAAAAGCTTCATAACCAAGAATGTCGGCGGTTCGAAGAAAGCACGAGATGAGGAGTCCGAAGAAGAAGGAGGTGAAGCTCTGTTCATGGCACTTGAAGAAGAAAGAACGAGAGAAAAATCGGGAAGGTGATGAAAATTCCAAGGATGAAGTTGAAGTTTATTTGGAAGGAGAATTGGTTCCTGCACTTGAAGAGTTGAGTGCGGAAAGGAAGAAGAATAAGAAATTTTCAAAGAAATTAGAGAATGCCACGGACATAATAAACAATCTGAAAATACGAGACGGAGGAATTCAAGAAAATGTCCGAAGTTCTTGATGAACAATTAAGCTGTAAAGACAGGTTGAATGCGGCAAGCTAGAGGAAGACATTGTTAAGTTAAGGATGCGGTTAGAGGAGATGAATAGAAAATTGAAGCTGTTTTCATAAGTTTGAAGAAAGTACTGTAAAGCTGGATAAAATGTTAAATAACCAAAGGCCTTATGGCATAAAATTTGGTTTAGGCTTTGATGAAGGAGAATCTTCAAAGGATTCAAAGAACTTGAATATAGAACCCATAAAGAAAGAAGAAAAGATCAGGGTTGAACCAGAAAAACCAAATCATGCAAAAGAAAACAATAATGCCAGATTCAAGAAGAATATTGACAAAGATGGATTCACAAAAGTCACACATCCAAGGAGGAGAAGAGTCATGGCTCCTACTTCAAACTGGCAAAGACCGGCACCCAAGGTTTAATCATGCATTTTTTGGTTATTGTTTTAAATGCAATGCTTATGGCCATAAGATTTCAGATTGCGGGCATAATGTATCTCAAAGGAATTTTACCAGCAGAAATGTTTTTTCTCCTTTAATGAATTATGCAGTTGAATGTTATAATTGTCATAATTTTGGACATATTGCTAGAAACTGCAGAAGCACTTTTGCATCAAATAAATATCAGGGTAGAAAATCTCGGCCAAGTGGGTTGAAACAAAACCAGAAATTTCCTGAAAAATAGGCACATGCTAATGAAAGGACAAAGGCAAAACAAGTAGCAAAATCTGCTATCAAACCAGAATGGAAAGAAAAGGAATCTTTGATTGTCCAGATCGCTTTTAAAGCTCGAGAACAAATCAGCACCTTGGATACTTGACGGTGGTTGTTCCAGTCACATGACGGGTGACAAGCAAAAGTTTGAGAATTTACAGAATTATGAAGGTGGTTCCGTGAAATTTGGAAATAATGATGGAGCAAAGATTGTTGGAAAGGGATCAGTCAAGATCAGTGATGGCAATATAAAATCAAAAGAAGTCTTGTTTGTAATTGGCCTGAAGCATAACTTGCTAAGTGTAAGTCAAATATGTGACAGAGGTCATGATGTAATCTTCAAGAAGGAGGGCTGTGAAGTAAGAAAGACAAAAAATGGAAAGTTAATAGCCACTGGGTGAGAACTTATGGAAATCTGTATACACTTTCAGAAACTGCAGAAGGAACATGCTTGATTGGATAGGAAGATGAAAACGGCTATGGCACAAGAGGCTTGGGCATATTAGTTTTGACAATGCGGCAAAAATCAGTTCAAAAAGAGCAGTTAGAGATATACCAAACATTGGCAAACCTGTAAATAGCATCTGTGAGTCATGCCAAAAGGGAAAACAAACCAGAGCCACTTTCAAAGCAAAAGAATACTTCACTAGCAAGCCATTAGAACTAATTCACATTGATCTATGTGGACCCATGAGAACTGAAAGCATAAATGGACACAAATATTTTATGCTGTGTATAGATGACTACTCAAGAATGACATGGGTACTATTTCTGAAACTCAAGTTAGAAGCCTTTGAGATGTTTAAAACCTTCAAAAATCTTGTTGAGAATCAATCAGGAAAAAGAATTAAATGCCTAAGATCAGACAGGGGAGGAGAGTTTATCTCCGAAGAATTTGCAGAATACTTGTCAAAAACATGGGATAAGAAGACAGTTTTCAGCGGCTAGGACACCTCGGCGAGAATGGTGTTGTAGAAAGGAAGAATAGAACAGTGCAGGAAATGGCAAGGACAATGCTGGCGAGAAAACAAAATAGTCGACGATTTTGGAAAGAGGCGAGTTCATACTACAGTTTACATTCAAAACAGGTGCATCTTTGAGACCACATGAAAGCAAAACACCTTATGAGTTGTGGTTTGGCAGAAAGGCAACAACAAGACATTTCAAAGTATTTGGCAGCAAGTGCTACATAAAACGGACTGAAGATAACCTCGGTAAATTTGAAGATAGAGTTGATGAAGGTATCTTTCTTGGTTACTCAACAAAAAGCAAGGCCTACACATGTTACAACAAGAGGTTGAAGAAAATTGTTGAAAGTGCTTATGTGAAAGTTGATGAAGGTAGAGAACAAGAAACTACTTATCAAGAAAACTACCCTATGTATGAAGAAGTCATTGAAGGTGATGATGAAAAAGAAACGAGAGAAGAATCGAGAAAATTGATCCAGATGGTGTAAAAGCTGAATCGAAGAAGAAGAAAACAGGAAATTTAAAACAGAGCAAGCGGCAGAAAAATCATCCAAGTGAGCAGATTATTGGGGATCCCACGGATGGTATTCGAGACAAGAAGAACAGCGAGTGAGGAACTATTCTCTGTTATCTAGTATTGAACCTAAAAATGTTCCTTGAAGCAAGCAGCGATGAAAGTTGGATGAAGGCAATCAATGAAGAACTAGATCAGATAGAGAAAAACAATACATGGGAATTAGTACCTAGACCAACAAATAAAAACATAATTGGCACTAAATGGGTTTTTAGAAATAAATTGAATGAAGATGGGCGAGGTTGTCGGAAATAAGGCAAGATTGGTATGTAAAGGCTATGCTCGGGTTGAAGGCATTGATTTTGAAGAAACTTTTGCACCGGTAGCAAGACTAGAGGCAATCAGAATGTTTACGGCATTAGCGAGTTCATAAAAACTTCAAAGTATATCAAATGGATGTAAAATCAGCATTTTTGAATGGAAAAGCTGGAAGAAGAGGTTTACATTGAACAACCAGATGGCTTCCAACTTGGTGACAATCCAGATTTTGTTTGCAGGTTAAAGAAAGCTTTATATGGATTAAAACAGGCACCCAGAGCATGGTATGCAAGGTTGGATAATTATCTAATTAAACAAGGGTTTAAGAAAGGTTTGGTGGATAGCAACTTATATGTCAAAACAGAGAAGGGTCATCTTATTGTTCTTGTTGTTTATGTAGATGACATAATATTTGGCGGCAGCATGGATGAATACTGCAAAGACATATCAATTAAAATGAAAAAAGAATTTGAGATGTCAATGATTGGTGAACTTTCTTATTTCTTAGGACTGCAGGTCAATCAAAATGAAAAAGGCATTTTTATTTCTCAAGTTAAATATGTAAAAGAAATGCTGAAAAAGTTCACAATGGAAGACAGTAAACCGGTCAGCACTCCCATGACAACAGGCTGCAAGTTGAGCAAGGATGATAAATCTCCAGATGTGGATCAAACAATGTACAGGTCTATGATTGGAAGCCTGCTGTATTTAACAGCTACTAGACCAGATATACTACAGGCAGTATGCATGGTTGCTAGATTTCAGGCAAGTCCCAAAGAAACTCATGTCACAATTTGTAAAAAGGATCTTCGGGTACCTCAAAGGTACCATGGATTATGGGTTGTGGTACCCAAAAGGCAAAGACTTCACTTTGATTGCATATTCGATGCAGATTGGGCGGGGTGCATTGATGACCGGAAGAGTACAAGTGGAGGAGCATTTTATCTTGGAGACGACTGGTAGCATGGCACAGCAAGAAACAAGAATCAGTCTCTCTATCCACTGCAGAGGTAGAATACATTGCAGCCACAACTTGCTGTACACAGATATTATGGATGAGACAAACTTTGAAAGATCTTGGTATCCACTTCAAAGAGCCAATATCAATAAAATGTGATAACACTAGTGCTATCAACATATCCAAGAATCCAATTATGCATTCAAGAACCAAACACATTGCAATCCGATATCATTTCTTGAAGGATAAAGTTGCAGAAGGAGAGGTCAAGTTGGATTTTGTTCCAACTACAGAGCAAGTAGCTGATATATTCACAAAACCATTGCCCAAGGATGTTTTTGAGTACCTTAGGAATAAGTTGGGAGTGGTCACAATTCCCAAGAACTGACTATCATTAGGGATCACATTCTCAATGGGTGCATGCATGCCTATACTTATAGTTTTGCTTATATTTATGATTTTTGCTAACTATAACGATATTTTCCTGAGAATGGTGTACAGAGACTCAGGGGGAGTCTGCAGCCAACCCTTTGGTATTATTGGCAAAGGGGGAGAAGAAGTTGAGCAAGGTTCTTGGTGTGTTGCCAACAATTCCAAAGGGGGAGATTGTTGAGCAAGGTGCAGCAAAAGCATTGAGAAAGTATTGTCATTGTTGTCAACACAGACAGATTGATGCGATTGATGCGATTCGAGAGGTCAGTCAGATCAAGTGCAGAAAGTTTCAAGCAAAACAGAGGTGACCCAGATTCAGAAATTGGCAGAAAGAGACAAGGAAGAAAACTATCGCGATATCGCGACATGTTTTCTGTCGCGATTTCGCGACAAAAAGTAGGAGAGAGAAAATGCACGCCAAAATGTCGCGATGTCGCGACATGTCGAGTTTTCGTTGAGGAGAGAGAAAATGTGTCGCGATTTCGCGACAAAAAGTAGGAGAGAGAAAATGCACGCCAAAATGTCGCGATGTCGCGACATGTCGAGTTTCGTGAGGAGAGAGAAAATGTGTCGCGATTTCGTGACATAAATGGAGGAAAGGAGCTTGCAATGAAGAGAGTAGCGATTTCCATGCATGTTAAAGTTTCGCATTTCAAAGCACAGCTGGAAATGTATGGAAACAAAGGTGTAGCGATTTCGCTACAAATCGAAAGTTAAGAAAACTGAGATGCAGCGATTTCGACACAAGTAAAAATTCACAAGAAGAAGGTGTAGCGATTTCGCTACATGTTGAAACAAAGAGAAACTAAGGTGTAGCGATGGCGCTACATGTTGAAACAAAGGGAAACTAAGGAGTAGCGATTTCGCTACTAGTCAAAAGTGTAGAATTGAAAGATGCAGCAATGATATTACAAGTCAAAATTTCATGAAAAGAGGCAAGGTGAAAACACAAGGCACAAAGATGTAAAAATTTTGCCATTGCATGAAGCATAGTGTCGCGATTTCGCGACATGTTCCATTTTCATTGGAGTTGGCAAGGAGAGTTGTACGGAAGAGCAAAGTGTCGCGATTTCGTGACATGTTCCATTTTAACTGGAGTTGGCAAGGAGAGTTGTACGGAAGAGCAAAGTGTCGCGATTTCGTGACATGTTCCATTTTCATGGTTGGCAAGGAGAGTTGTACGGAAGAGCAAAGTGTCACGATTTCGTGACATGTTCCATTTTCGCTAGTTGGCAAGAAGAGTGTACGAAGAAAGTGTCGCGATTTCACGACAGCCTTGGCAAAGAAGAGTGTACGGAAGCCGAAAGTGTCACGATTTCGCGACAAGCAGGATGATGACGTCAGCAAGAGTCAGAAACGTCGTGATTTCGTGACAAGAAGGATGATGACGTCAGCAAAGTTGAAAAGTGTCACGATTTCATGACAGGATGAAAGAAAAGCCACTGGAAGCCGAAAACGTCGTGATTTCGTGACAACCTTCAGGGTGACGTCAGCATAAGTTAAAAATGTCGCGATATCGCGATAGGCGACGAGTTAGCGAGGTAAAAGCCGAAAAAGTAGGCATGGTGACACGTGTCATAAAAGACATCATGCAGCCGGTTACATAAAATGTAACTGATGTCAAATCTGCAGTTACAGATTGACAAGTGTTAGTCATGCATTCGAACAGCCGTTTGCATGTATTCGAAGAATCAAATATAAATTATCGAAAGGTTTCGAAAAGTTTTTTTTAGCTTTCGAACGGTCGCACTCATGGAATCGAACAGACATTTTGCTTGTATTCAAAGAGCCGAATATGAAGGATCGAGATATGCTTTTCGAGAAGATATGTTTGCAGCATTCAAAATAGCCATACCACAAGAAATCGAAACGCCGTATTGCAGGGTTTCGAACAGTCATTTTCGAACGACCACTTATTTGCAGGAGAAAAGAATTCGAACAGTTGGGTATATGATTCGACTGCGTGCCGGATTGGATGTATATAAATGAATAGTTGTAAAGAGAAATTGTTGAAGAAAGATAGAAGTTGTTGCGATAAGAAGGGAATTCCTTGTGAAAAGAGGGTCTGTATAGAGAAATAAGCGAGAGACATGAGATTGTGCGAGAGGTTGTTAAAATTACGGACCAGTCAGGGTCGAGTTAGTAGTGAAGACATTTTTATGTCATTTTGATTTGATTAGAATTGCAGTCCAAGTTGGTGCTTGGTACTAGGGGTTGGTGCTCCATCTTTTGCAGCAGAAAATTACAGGGGTTGGTGCTCCTTCCAGTGGATCTTTGGTAAAGAAGTTGTAAAATTGAAATTTTGCAAAGGCTGGATTTGGATTGAAGTCCAAACAGGTAATTTTTGAGGAGTAGCCAAATTGGTGAACCTCGTTATATTGTGTGTTGTGGTGTGCTCTCATTTTGTTCTTCTGGTTTTATAAGTTTTTTGTGCTTCAGTCTTTGAATGCTGCTGTTTTGAAGTTAAATAACTACACTGATTCACCCCCCCTCTCAGTGTCATTGTGTGAACATCACAAACTAGATGTTAACAGGGGTGAGTAATCCCACAAAGTGAGACCAAAGACTTACACCTTAAAACCTACTATCCCATTGGTAAAGGGTATGGCAAGTGTTGGGTTTTATAAACCACTCAAGTCCCATACCACAGTTAATATAGAATTATTCACACACTACACTAACAAGACATACATGTATTAACATGGAATGAAATTCCAAAACATACTACACTAACAAGATAGACTTGTATGTGGAATAAAATTCTAATCATGAAATATGCCACTAGACTTGTATCATCATAGTAATCGGTTAGAAAGCATGAGGGCTAGCCCCCACACACACATGCCCAAACTTGATGTTAATAGGGGTGAGGAATCCCACAAAGTGGACCAAGGACTTGCACCTAGTAACTAGTTATGCCAAAACACACTACACTAACAAGATAGACTTGTATGTGGAACAAAATTCTAATTATGAAATATGCCACTAGACTTGCATCATCATAGTAACCGGTTAGAAAGCATGAAGGCTAGCCCCCACACACATGCCCAAACTCGATGTTAATAGGGGTGAGGAATCCCACAAAGTGGACCAAGGACTTGCACCTAGTAACTAGTTGATGTGACCTATTGTACTAAGGCATCCTATGCATGGGGTTTTATAACTAGTTTGAAGATCTAGTCAAAAACTCATTTAATATATTTATATGAAACTTAAAGATAATAAATTTTGTTTTAATAATTTTATTTTATTTAATCAATTGTGTGTAATGTAACATATTCCTTTTCTAAGAACATATAAATTTTTAATTAAATATGT
The DNA here is from genome assembly GCA_028583015.1 of Wollemia nobilis. Lineage (NCBI taxonomy): Eukaryota > Viridiplantae > Streptophyta > Pinopsida > Araucariales > Araucariaceae > Wollemia > Wollemia nobilis. Next base: position 14,120,315 of record JAQPPZ010001125.1, read on the forward strand.
AGAATTAAAATCAGTTACAAATTTATTAATGTAACTTTTTTCTTATAAAAATCATTTTTTTCCCTTTATTTCTGATTAATATCCTTTTTAAATCTTTTATTTATGTGAATTTTTAACTCTTAATTTTTATCCTTTTAAATGGTATGTAAGGTTGATGTTCTTACAATCAATTTTTACAATTAAATCAAATAAAAATTTATTTTATAATTTTTAAGTAAATATGAATATCGTCCAAAAATGAAATGATGTCTAAAAAATCAATTGATAAACATAAAAGGTTTTAGAAATTGAATTGGTTTTTTTGGTTAATAAAAGTAAAGTTAATAGATTCATTTCCTCACATTTTCTACTTATTTGGCTTCTTACTAGAGTCGTTTTATTTCAATTTAAACAACACACAGTTTTCACGGTAAGTTATAGAAAAGTTTCGAAAATCGACTTTTATTCGCTTAAAAACTAACGCTTTAAAAATCTAGGCGTTCCAACAGCTAAGACGAATCTCAGAACGAAACTTTTTCCCCACAGATGACATATCTAGACATGATAGAAGGATAAAATTACTAATTGCTGAGAATCTTATATCTAGTAGAGGTGCAGCGGCAGGCGCGGAGTCGCCTTGCCCACAAGCGGCACCCTCTTCTGCAGCGCCAATCCGAACGCCTCCTCCATGTCCAGGCTCACCTGCCCAGCCGGCACATCCCAATCAAAGGCATGAATCAGCGACCCCAACGTGTACTCCACCATGGCAATCCCCATGCGAGTGCCGGCGCAGATCCGCCTGCCCGCCCCGAAGGGAATCAGCTCGAAGTCGTTTCCCCGCGGATCGATCTTGGAACCCACAAACCTGTCAGGATTGAACTCCATGGGCTTCTCCCAGATCTCAGGATCCCTCCCAATCCCCCAGATGTTCACCATCAGCCTCGTGTTCTTAGGAATGTAGTACCCCCCAACGTTGCAGGCCTCCGTCGAGACGCGCGGAAGGCTGAGAGGGGTGGAGGGGTGCTTGCGGAAGCCTTCTTTGCAGGTGGCCACTAAGTAGGGAAGCTTTGGTATGTCGGATTCCTTGAGACGTCTGTCGCGGCCAATGACTTTGTCCATCTCTGCCTGTACCCGCTTCATGAGCTTGGGGTTCTGAATTAACTCTGCCAACGTCCACTCTATCACGCTACTCGACGTGTCCGTCCCGGCAGTAAATAAGTTCTGCAGAATACAGACAGTACAACCGACATAGATTTTATTAGCAGTAGAGAAGCAGGTACTACAGTGGATCGAAAAGTAAAACTGAGAATTTGTATACCAGAAGGAGACTTTTGATGTGAACATCGGAGAGACGCCCGCCCTCGCCGTCGCAGTTGTCGCGTTGAGACATCACGATGTCCAAGAAATCAGGAGACGACCGCTGGTGGGCGTTGGCCTGGTGCTCCTCGATCATCCTGGTGAGCATGGCGTCGAATTTCTTGTGTAGCTTCTTCATCCCTCGCTGGATCCCCTGCAAGTCCATCCACGCCACAGAGGGTATATAGTCCCCGATGTTGAAATACCCGGCGCAGGTCATGAGCTCGACCACCATGTCTTTAAACTCGTTGGCCTCCTCCCCGACGGTCTCGAACACGCGCTTGCTCAGAATGATCTGCCCGACCATGTTGGCGGCGGACACGTTCAGCAGCTCCGGCAGGTTCACCGTGCCGCGCCCCCGGATGTTGCGCAGCATGTGGCCGATCTCCGCCTCCCGCACGGGCTGCCAGTCTTCCAACGCTTTCCCGCCCAGCATGTGGAGATTGCACACCTTGCGCAGCATCTTCCAGCGGGCACCGTAGGGCGCCCACACCATGTCCTGCGAGTCGTAGGCGAGCAACGTTGCCCCGGCATTGCCCGGGCGGTTGGAAAAGTTGATGTCCAGCGTCTTCAGAAACGCCTTGGCGGCCGCCGGAGTGTTGGCCACCACCATCTTGGACGTGCCCAGTTTCAAATAAAGAATGGGCCCGAACTTCTTGGAAAGATTTGTGAGGGTGACGTGCGGCATCGAGCCTAGCAACGGCAGGCACCCCAGCACCGGCCACCCTGGCGGACCCGGCGGGAGCCTCCGGTTCTTCTTGGAGCTCAGAACATAGCGAAATCCAACGTAGAGGCAGAGCCAGGAGAATCCCCACAAGAACACTTCGCTCAAAGTAAACTCCATTGTTCTCCTGCTTTTGTCGGGGATGCAGATTACGAGGATTTGGCCCAAATATATAAAACCCGACATCATTGGTATAAGACTTTCGGTTGAGGTCTGGTTTGGTGGCACGTGCACGGTGCCTAACCCGATTCACGTCGTCTGCCCGACTAACCCTTCATATGGATTATTTTAAAAACCTACCCCACTCAACCCGCACTATCTTTTCATATGGACACTGTTGTGGATGGATAATGATTTGTAGTATAGTGAGAATGAAATGATTCTATTTGTGTAAGAGATAGAAAATGGATAATGATTTGTAGTATAGTTAGAATGAATTGGAATAATTCTTTGTACGAAATTAAAATAGTTTTAACATTGTCTTCACTACTTATGTTATGCAAAACATACATTTGTTTTAAACATGCCTCTTGAAGATGTTGAGGAATATTACATTATTTTGTTATATGCTAATATATCCCATAGTACCTTCATGGTATAATTGTAAATATGTAGTAGACTAGGGTTGAGTTTATTGTTTAGAAGTGTGATTTGTATTTTTCCTTTCATGTAAGTGTCAATGTATAGGAAATGCACAACTGTAATATAAAAGTGCAATGTGTAGGAAATGCACAAGTGTCATGTAAGTTAGAGTAAAAGTGTACATTGAGAGGATGTGCACAAGTATCATGTATGTAAGAGTGCAAATATGTAATGTGAGGATGTGCACAAGTGTCTTATATTAGGAGTGCATGTAGAAGTGTAAGAGTCATGTAGATGTGTACAAGTGTCTTAGAGTCAAGAGTCCATGAAGAGTCATGTAGATGTGTGCAAGTTTCTTAGAGTCAAGAGTCCATGAAGAGTCATGTATGCAAGTGACAAGATGATAATCCAAGAGTCATGAGACTTGTCATATGAAGAGCAATAGTCATTTGAAAAGTTGGAAAATTTCTAAATGGGATTGAATGCATAATTTTTCTAATTTTGTTTCATTAGTGGGTTAAAGAAAGACACTCATATGGAAGTAAAAATTTTCAAGCTAACAATCATGATGGTAGTAATAGATTTGGCTAGGTAGGTTGAAGATAAATTTGTAGCACAAAGGTGTACCTTAAAATCTTCTCAAGCTTGAATGTCATTTCCATCCTAGACCCTATCAAACTTGGTTAACAAATTACTTCTAATTAAATGCTTGAATCGAGAAGAAATGGAAGCATGGAGGTCATAAGGACTACGTTATAACTATGATGAAAACTATTCTCTAGGTCACAAAGTGTGTACAAAAACATGTATACTTACTTGATGTAAGAAAACCTTCCACCAGGTAATCATAAGATGAAGAGAAGGAACATAAAGAAGAAGAAAAACCTGAAAAACTAAAACTAATAGAGGACTAAATATCTAACATCTCAAAACATGCCATACCCAGGATATCGACTCCTTAGAGAATGAAAGTGGTAGGGTATGTTAAGGGATAAAAAATTATTACCATCATTGATTTAGGTAATACACACAATTTTATTGATTTATAGGTAGCCAAAAATGTAAACTGTTATACACGCTCATGCAATTGTTTTCAAGTCATGGTGGCTAATGGGGGAACCCTACCATACAAGGAAAAATACATAAATATTGAGGTGCAAATGGGTGAATACAACCTCAATGTAGACATGTTTTTCATTCCCCTAGAAGGATGTGAAATTGTGTTAGGAACTTAGTGGTTATGTACATTGGGTCCTATAATATGAGAATTATCTAAGTTATGGATGCATTTCACTAAGTACGGTAAGCAACACACTCTCTATGGGATGCCTATAGGTCCAACCCTACTCACTAGCTCCCATTGGCTAAAAAAATCTTTTAAAAAATTGTCTCAAGGAGTGATGGCATAACTATTTCCACTACAAGCTTTGATCAACAATGAAATAGTTCAACCAATCAAATTAAAAGAAATTGTTGATAATCATGCATACGTGTTTGCAGAATCCCATGGTTTACCACAAAGGGGTATCCATGATCATGTTATCCAACTTATCCCAAGAAGAGGGCTCTAAATATTTGTCTTTGTAGGTACCCCTATGTGTAGAGATGGAGATTGAAAAGATGTAGATAAATAAAATAAGGTCATTGATACCTTTAGTAGAAGAAGGAATATAATTGCTTTAACTCGATGTCACTTTGACTTGATGGACCAAGTCAAGGAAATGCAAGCACAAGATCAATTTTACAGTGAAATACAAGCAAGGATGGAAAGGAAATCTTATGAGATTAAGGATTTTTGCATGAAATATGGATTTTTATATTTTAAATATAGGGTGGTAATCTCTAGAGATGGTTATTTAGGGAACTGGATCATGTAAGAGGGGTACATAGATCTCCTTACTCTGCTCACCCAAGAGAGACAAAGATGTAGGAGAATATGAAGAATATTATCCATTGGTTGAGAATGAAGAAGGATATCATAAAATTTGTGGCTCGATGTTTGGAATACTAGAAGGTAAAATCCAAGCATAGACATCTAATAAGAAAATTGTACCCACATGACATATCAGTAAGAAAGTGGTAGGTGACATCTATGGACTTCATAGTCGGTTTACCTAAGACTAGGTACCAACATGATGCAATTCTTGTAGTGGTCGATAAACTAACCAAGGTTACTCTTTTATTCCAAGAAACACCAAGGATGATGCCCTAATAGTGGCTAATAGATTCACCAAAAATATCATTAGGCTGCATGGTTTTCCTAAGATGATCATCTCAGATAGGGATTCCAGATTCACATATAAATTTTGGTAGATCCTTCATCGTGTAGTTGACATGAAGCTCAATAGACAAAATGAATCAAATCATAGAAGACATACTCTGCATGTATTTCATGGACTAAAAGTCTTGATGGAAAGACTATTTACATCTAGTAGAGTTTCCATATAATAATGGGTACCATTATTCCTTGAAGATGTTGCTAGAATTTCCCAAGAGTAGAACTACAAAGCATTACAAGATTTGAAGAAATAAAATAGAACTGATTGATTATTCCATGGATCAACTTTGTATAAATAACAAAGTTGATCATTGAGAGTCATTGGATTACAACAACTCATCAAATATGATGTAGACTATAACTGAGAGTTCACCTGACTCATGAAGGAGTGGAAACTCAAGTAAGTCTATCCTAGTAGAACTTAAGAGAATAATTACTTATTCTAACACCCCCCCTTAAGTGATACTAGGGGTGTATTATGCAAATGAGTCCTGACAACAGAGCCTGATGAGGTACTCATGTACAATGGTTTATTTTTTGAAGAGATGGTAAAAACCCCATGGGAAAAACCATCTATCAAAAAAGAAAAAAGGAAGAGGCATGTCTTCGGTTTGTGAATATTGTCCTCTTAATAAAAAAAAGGTGAGTCCCAGCAACATGGCCTGATGAGGTACTCATTTACAATATATATGAGAGATGGTGAAAAAACCACATGGGAAAAACCATCTGCTATGAAATAAAGAGGCATGTCTTCGGATGGCGAAGATTGTCCTTAATAACAAAAAAAATGAGTCCCGACAACATGGCCTGATGAGGTACTCATGTATAATATGTAAGGGAGAGATGATAAAAAAACCACATGGGAAAAAACCATCCTCCAAAGAATACAATAATAAAAGGAGAGGTGAAAAGACCTATGTTTCAATGTAGCTGTAATACTCCAAGTTTCTCTCACAACTGTATGTAACATGGAGAAGGAAATGACTTGGTGAAGATGTCTGCAACTTGATTTTCAGTTGGAATATAGTCCAAGTATATGTCCCCATTCTGAATATGCTATCGAATGAAGTGCATGTGTATCTCAATGTGCTTGGTGCGTTGATGCTCAACTGGATTGCGTGCAATATGAATTGTGCTCTGATTGTCACACCAAAGAGTAATAGGTTTGTCATGGGAAAAACCAAATTCTCTTAGAATATGACGAAGCCAAAGAGCTTCCTGACTTGCTAAAACTGTTGCCCTATATTCTGCCTCTGTAGATGATAAGGCCACTGCTTGTTGTTTTTTGCATAACCAAGAAATTGGCGAAGAACCAAGACAAAAGACATAGCCAAAAGTTGAACATTTGTCTTCTACTAAACCTACCCAATATGAATCCATGTAGCCAATGATATCCATGGATTTTCCCTCATATAAGAGCCCAAAGTGAGTAGTTCCTTGCAAGTAGCGGAGGATTCTTTTTGTTGCTTGCCAATGACTGAAATGAGGTTGATGTGAGAATCTAGATATTAAGCCAACAACATATGAGATATCTGGATGAGTATGAGTAAGGTATAACAGACTCCCTACAAGCTGACGGTATAGAGTTGCATCACATAGAGGGGATGTGCAGGAAGTACTTAGATTGACTCCAGACTAAAAAGGTGTAGGAGAAGGTTTGCAATCTATCATTTTAAACCTTTGAAGAAGATCTAGAGTGTATTTTTGTTGACACAATGAAATTCCTACATCTATTTGATTTATTTGGATCCCAAGGAAGTAATGAGCTAGACCCAGATCAGCCATATCAAATTTTTTAGAGAGGGAGTCTTTTATAGTCTGAATGTGAGCGAAGTCACTACCAGTGAGTAGTAGATCATCAACATATAGAACAAGTATGGTGATTTTTCCTTCATCTCTCCAAATGTAGACTGTGTTATCAGACTCACAATGAGAAAAACCTGAGGAAAGAAGGAAGGAGTCCATTTTTTCATACCAAGCTCTAGGAGCTTGTTTGAGGCCATAGAGAGACTTCTTTAGCCTACAAACAAGAGAGGAGTCTTGAGTGAAACCAGCAGGTTGTTCCATGAATATCTCTTCCTTTAAGTCCCCATGTAAGAAAGCACTTTTTACATCCATTTGAAAGACAGGCCACTTTTGGGAAGCATCCAGAGCAAGAACCAGTCTAACAGAATCCATTTTGGCAACTGGTGCAAAGGTTTTAGCATAATCAATTCCTTCAATTTGAGAGAAACCTTTGGCTACTAGGCGAGCTTTGTGTTTGTCAATTTCTCCATTAGGCCCATATTTTGTTTTGTAAATCCATTTACAATGAACTAATTTCCTTCCTTTAGGTAGGGGAACTAAATCCCAAGTTTCATTTTTGATTAAGGAAGAGAATTCGTTTTCCATGGCATCATCCCATTCTTTAATACCAGTTGCTTCTTTGAAGGATTGAGGATCAGAGGAAATAGACTGATAGACAAGACCAGTGCCTATGGAGTTGGTTAATCTGGATGATGGAAGATTTTGGATGTAAGGAGTAGCTTCTTTAACAATGGTGCGGGCCCATTTTGGCATAGTGGAAGGAGTAGAAGGAGTGGAAAGACTTTGAGTTGGAGTTATAGGTTCCTCATATTGATCATCAATCTCTAAATTAATCTCTAAAGTTGGTTCTTCATTATATTGAGGTTCTACTATAGGAGAAGGCTCAATAGAGGAAGAGGATGGTTGAGGATATTTCTGAGGGAATGTTTCATCAAATTGGACATTCCTATGAAAAAGACCTCATGAGTTGTGGGATCAAGGAGCCTGTATGCTTTCATTTCCTCACAATAACCAACAAAGATGAGCTTTTTGCTTTTCTTATCTAGAGCCTTCCTTTTCTTCTTTGGGATGTGCGCCCAAGCAGTACACCCAAAAATATTGAAGAAGGAGACATCCGGTTTTGAGCCAGTCCATGCTTCTTCAGGAGTTAAATGGTCAAGAGCTTTATGAGGTGTGTGGTTTTGAATATAGTTTGCACAATTAATAGCTTCTGCCCAAAAAACTTTTGGAAGATCTCTTGAATGGAGCATACAGTTTGCCATTTCCTTCAATGTTCGGTTTTTCCTCTCTGCAATGCCATTTTGCTATGGATTATGGGAGACAAAATGCTGATGAATGATGCCATGACTTGATAGAAATATTGAGAACTCATTACTGCAGTATTCCCCCCATTATCTATGCAAATTTGCTTGATGTTGCAAGAGGCCTGATTTTCAACTAAGGCTTTGAAGATTTTGAAGTGGGATAGAACATCACTTTTGTATTTTAGGAAGTAGACCCAAGTTCTTCTGGAAAAGTCATCAATGAAGGTTAGAGCATATTTTTCTCCTTTGAAAGAAGGCTCTGGGAAAAACATCAAGTCACTATGGATTAACTCTAGAGGGGATGAGGCTTTTAGAGAACCACTTGGGTGGAAAGGATCTTGATGTTGCTTTCCAAGAGCACATCCAGGACATACTCCATCAATAGAAGAGACTTGAGGTAAACTTGTTACCATTTCATGGGTGTTCAATTCCTTTAGGTAGTTATAACTGAGATGACCAAACCTTTCATGCCAAATTTTGCTTTCAAGATCTCCATGAGCCACAAAATAGGAGGCCCCTTATGGATTTTTGAATCCTTTGAAGTGAAATAGGTGAGTGTTGTGATCAATATCTCCTTTGGCTATAAGAGAGTGGGGGTCTTGAAAGTCTCTTATCTCAACTCCTGTTGGAGAGAAGAGAACAATTTTCCCCTTTCCAAAAGTACAAATCTGATAGACGAAGAGGAGATTTATTGCAATGTTTGGAACATAGAGAACATTATTGATAGAGCCACCATCAATGGATATGTCACCCTTTCCTTTGACTGGGATAAAGGAAGAGTCACCAACTTCTATGCTACATGTTGAACTTGAGGAGATAGAAGAGAATGACTCATCTGAAGCAGTCATGTGATGAGTTGCTCCAGAATCTAGGACCCAGTAATTAGATGAAGTATTGGTGGTCTTCCCTTGAACATTTAGGGCTTTTCCTATCTACTTTTTATTGTCTATATTTTGATCCTTCATAGCTGCCTCTAGTTGTTGTAATCTTTTCCAACATTTGTTTGCAGAATGACCATTCTTTTTGTAGTGAGTACAAGTTATGGGACTTCTTTCTTTCTTTTTGAATTTTTCTTTAGTGGAGGTGGATGCTACTAAGGCTTTAGAGGAAGAGGAAGAGATCTCATACTTTGCAAGTTTTGTTTCTTCTCTAGTTAGTCTCTCACAAAATTCTTCTAAGGAGGGCATTTTGAAACTTGCACCAAGAGCATCTTTTGTAGATAGAAAGGTGGTTGCAAATATTTGAAATACACCATTTAATTTAGAAATAATTAGATAGATGCATTCTTCATATTTTTTATCCTTGCCACTACCTTTAAATTGAGTAAGGACTTCTTTAAATTTGGTGAGAAAGTCAACAATATTGCTAAAGTCTTCAGGAGATAATGTTGTTAATTCTGCCTCTAATTGCATTGACCTTATTTGATCTACTTTTCCAAATAAGTTCTTTAGTTTCTCCCAACTTTCATAAGGAGTTTTACAATCCGTAATGTGAAACCATAAGCTTTCATTTACATTAGTGCTTATAATACCCATTGTTTCATACATTTTCCCTTTATGAACAAATATTTCATATTCTTTTTCAAATTCAGGTTGCTTCTCTTCTAGCAGGTGTGTGAGCCCTTTTTGAGAAATGAGATTTAATATTTTAGGTTTCTAGGTATGATAGTTATGAGGGGTGAGTGGATCAATTGTATTCATTTTGCTAAAGAAAATTGAAGTAAACCAACAATCCCCCCCTTAACTTCAATTTTAATGTTCTTTTAAAGAATGGAACAAAACCCTTAAGAGATACCAAGCTCCTCAATTACCCACCCTAACGAGAGGGAAACTATAAGTAAGTGAGGAGATTTGCTAAATCTATTAGGGTAATGAAAAATGAATTAATGGATCTTATAATTTTTAATGTAACAATGGCCTTTTGGAAATACCAATCTCTTCAAAATACCCACCCTAACGAGAGGGAAACTATAAGTAAATGAGGAGGTATGATAAATTAATAAGGCCAATGAAACAATTGTTAAGCCAGGCCTATATATCTTTTCTTCTCAATAACTCGCCCTTACGAGAGGGAAACTATAAGTAAAGAGGAGAATTGATACTTGGAACATAGGCTATTTTTTATATCATCCAGAACTTAATATCGGATTCTTAATAACCCGCCCTTACGAGAGGGAAACTGTAAGTTATTTAGAAGTCCAACACTAGGAACATAGGTGATAAATTTTAAATGATTTAGGTAAAAAAATATTCCTATAAATCGAAAAAAAATTGAAAATAAAATTTTAACTTAGTTTTATATTTAGAAATATTCTTTTTAAGAAGTGAATAGCTTCTAATAAAAGGAATAGCAACTTTAAGTTAAGAATTAATTATATTAGAAATATTCTAAGAAATGAATAGCTTCTAAAAAGTATAGTTACTTAAAGTTTAGAAATATTTATTTCAAAAAAAGGATTAGAAATTTATTTATATATTTTTAAATATAGTTAAAGAACTTTATAATAGGAAAAAGATCAAAAAACATTAATGAGGCAAAGACCAAAACAACACTAACAAACCCCCTTTTATGCTTTGTTTAGGTGCTGAAAATTGCACCTAAGAAACCCCCCCAAAAAAAAAAAATTATATTGAAATTACAATATTATCCTTTGTATTCTTTTAGTGGCCAAGGAAAGGCACTAAAAGAAAAGGATTTTAACTTTTTAGAGGGCTACAATTTTATACAATGAGCAGAAGAATAATCTTTTGCTTTAAAAAAATTTAAAAAACTTTAAGAAATAAAGCTTTAAAGTAAATTTTACAGTGAAGAGAAGAGAGGAGGCTGAGATATTAGAAGCGTAATGCTTATTTAGAGAGACTCCAAAAGGCTTGATCTTCACTGCATTAAGGGATTAGATTAAAACCAGAGGAAAAAAAATTATACCTGATTTGTTGTTACCAACAAACGAAACCAAGACGTCAGAGATGTCGATGAGCAGAGAAGCTTGCGGTTTAGACTTTGATGGTGCACATGAAGACAAAAGGTAATGGAACTAGGGATGGCAATGGAACCAGGGATGCTTGTGCAGAGAGGCCTCTGGATAACTTTTGAAGATGATAGTTTGAGGGCGCCCACAGAAGACATCAGAAAGGCGTAATGCAGTGAGGCTCCTGGCAGGCCGAAACACAGCTTTGAGGAGACATCAGAAGAGGCAAGCCGGATCAAAGCTTGAGAGGACGTCAACGAAGGGCAGGCCGGATCAAAGCTTGAGAAGACGTCAATGAAGGGCAGGTCGGATCAAAGCTTGAGAAGATGTCAGGCTGGTTCAAATCTGGAGAAGACATCAATGAAGGTGATAGAAATGGTGCTTACAAAGTAGAAGATGCAGCGAAATCTATGAAAGACGTTAGATAAAGCACCACAATATTTTCAATAACTTAATGCTTCTAAAACCACAAATGAAAACACTATTAAAAAAATGTATTTCGAGTTGCAGAGAATTATATTTAAGCATATGTTTGATGAAAATATATAGAATTTCGAAGCTCTCCTCTGAAGCGCCGAGGGACGAAAAAGGAGAAATTTAAAGATGAAAATATTTTATTTTTGATCGTTTAGATTTAACTAGGAATGCCCGTTGGAAGATGCAAGTCTTAGTAAATGCGTGCCATATAAAATATTTGGCACAAGTGCCACGTATTTTATAAAATAAATGGAATTTGGTGTGTTTTAAATATTAACCAAAGTCCACTTTATACCACGTGACAAACACTGCATATAGTTAAAAAATCACGAAGACAAAATATTTCAACATAAAAAAATATCCAACGATTTAATATCTCACTAAATACGAATGCCTTCTAAACTTGGTCTCTTTTATGAACGAAATGCAACCAAGGAAGCATGCGTTCGATAAGAGAGAGTAGTTTTAAATAGGCATACGATTTTCAAACTTAGCTCTTTAAAGAACTAAACGCATCCGAGGAAGCATGCATTTGTTAAGAGAGAGTAGTTGATAGAGAATATTAAAAAATGGAAAAAAAAATTCAAAATCTATAGATTTTGCAGAGAAAGAGAAGCAATATCAATATATTTTGAAAATATTGAGGAGAATATTTGCATAATATGGTAAAAAAATATAGAAACTTATCTACCATAAACAAAATTCTTTAAAAAATTGCAGATATAAAAGGAGCAATCTACAATAGAAATAAAAACCTCTTTTCCTTTTTTTTTTAAAAAAAACAAGAGATAAGAGATAATGAACCAGTTCGTGAAACTGCCTCCAAGAGAGAATGCCTAGCAGAATCTATCCTGCTCTGGTACCATGTTAGAATTTCCCAAGAGTAGAACTACAAAGCATTACAAGATTTGAAGAAACAAAATAGAACTGATTGATTATTCCATGGATCAACTTTGTATAAATAACAAAGTTGATCATTGAGAGTCATTGGATTACAACAACTCATCAAATATGATGTAGACTATAACTGAGAGTTCACCTGACTCATGAAGGAGTGGAAACTCAAGTAAGTCTATCCTAGTAGAACTTAAGAGAATAATTACTTATTCTAATAGATGTCACCATTTGAAGCCTTGTATGGCAGGAGATGCATATTTCCTCTATCTTGGGATAACCTAGAGGATCAGGTTTTCATTGGATCAAATATAGTCAAAGAGATGGAAGAGTAGCTCAAGATAATTAGGCAAAGGCTAAAGTAATCCACTAATCATCAAAAGAGCTATACTGATCTGGGCTATCATTTCTACGAAGATGGACCCTTATTTTGTTGGGCCTTTTAAGATCATTAAGAAGATCGGTCTGATGGCTTACAAACTTTCCTTACACCCAACCTGTGAAATATTCATGACTCTTTCCACATATCTCTACTTAGGAAGTATGTTTTTGATCCTAATCATGTGTGGGATGTCTCAAAATTATAGGTGATAGATCCATCAGCCATTGAAGTGAGGCCAATAAGGATTTTAAATTTTTGTTCCAAAGCAATGAGGAAATGAAATCTAGAACAATGCAAGGTCCAATGGGGTCAAATTTTTAATAGAATACCACTTGGAAAAAGTGGATGAGATGAAAATATATTTCTCTTATTTGTTTAAATAATGATGAAATGTATGATTTTTAGGAAAACATAGCGGATTGTGTTTATTCCAAGGGGGTTAGTGTGTCATCACCCTCCTTGGTAATACTAGCTACTCAAGTCAAACTATGTATTGTGAATGATGTTTAATACTTAGTTTGTGGTTGTAATGGTTATATACTTTTGATATAATGTCTATTTTTGCATAAGGACATGGTATTGTTGATGCTCTACTTGGTTGCAAGAATTAGGTACTCTCATGGGTGGACAAGAGACTTGACCACAAGGAATGAGAGACCATACTATAGGGGAAATGATGATCAAATAGCTCATGGTAACATGAATGAATACCCTCCTTCATGTAGGTGCATTATAGTCTATGCATGCTCATGTTTGTGCCATCAAATAAGGAAAGTTGCATGCAATGAGTCTCCTTAACATGATTTGGTGATAGCTTGGGTATATCTTAAATAAGGAGCCACTCATTTAGGGATAAAATGATGGTACAAAACATAGAGAATGTTTTGTTTGGATATCCTTCATTTGTGCATGTGGATGAATGTTCTCCTTGATAGTTAGATGGATTATTTCTATCTACTTTGTTGGATTAAACTTAACCCCAATTAATGTTAGCATTAATTAATGTTGGATTTAATATTAATCAAAAGAATGATTAATGTTAGTTTAATATAAGATCAACATTAATTGTAATATTGGTTTAATCTAATTAATATTGGTTTAATATTATTAATGTTAGTCAGGGTTATGAATAAGGGGTTGGATTTGAAATGTTCTTGTAAAAAAATGATGAATCCTAATTGAAATCAAGGTGAATCAAGGCAAATCCTAAGCAAATCAAATCAATCATCTTCACACAAAAATTTGGGGCATTTGAAGCCCTAAAAATTAAGGTCATCTTTGGGGTAAATTTTTACCTATTAAATCACCTTATAACTTTATAAAAACACCACCATTAGATCAGGCTCAAAAATAGCTTTCCAATGAGTACAAATATGTCTATGTTTGGATATATATTATGGTGAATTGACCCTAAGAAAAAATTGGTCCCAAAAATTTCAAGCGAATGGGCCGAGATCGAGGGTCCTCATATTCGCCAATTTCCAATTTTAGAAATCCTAATATTCATCCAATTTATGAATATTCACCAATATGCATAACATTGATGATAGTTTTGATATTAATGGAAAATATTTTTTGTAACTCTAATGTTAGTATTAATATAAGGAATGATTAATCTAATGTAAAATTTAATCTAAGGAATGATTAATCTAATGCTAGTATTAATCATTTTTTTTTGGTATTGATAAAAAAATGGGGTTGAAGGGCCTTGATCCTTTACAAAGAGCTCAAAAATGTATAGGAAAAAATAAGAGAATATTATACAAAGGCAAGATAGCCCTATATTAGTAAAATAAACAAACTTGGGTTAAAATTGCTTATGGAGAAGTTGAAAAAATATCCATCCTGATATCCTCCTATTTTACAAGGCGTATGAAGTTCTCGATGCTTAACATAACTAATAAAGAAACTACTAATAGAAATGTAATTTAGTGTGCTCGAATCCTTCTTTGCATGATCTCAATAAGTATTTTTCTTTGCTCTACCTTCTTTATATTCTAGCTTCATTCTCAATTCTTATAATCTCTTTCAATTTCATGGGGGCACATGACCAGACCTTAAATTTCTCAGATCTAATCGCTATATTTACCATTTTATTGGCAACTTTGTTTCACTCTCTATAAACATGTTTAATTCAATTTTCTTCTAGGTTTCCCAAAATAGTCCTTAAATCTTATAATTATTTGTAAAATGCTATAATTATTCATCTCCCCATTTTGAAGGGACATTATAATATTCTTGGAATTCCCCTCAACAAAAATTCTCCTAAAACCCAAATTCATCACAATTCGAAGGCCCGTAAGCATCACTCCTGCTTCAGCTTGGTGATTTATGGTAATTGCTATATTCTTAGCATATGCAACCACCACCTCACCTCTGTCATTCCTAATGATATCCCCACCACCAGCATGATCCAAGTTGCCTTTTGTAGCCCCATCAAATTTAATGTCTACCCAATATTTATGAGGACATTCCCATCTAGTATCTAGTCTCATCTTATTGATTTTTTCCAGTTTTAAAGAATATTTTTCTCTAGAGAGGATCATTGCAATATTTTCCTAGCAGACAATATTTTGAATACAATCCTCCAAGAGGGTTGTTCTTATCCTGGCATAAACCCCAATTATTTCTCTAATTTTATTTTGAACACTCATCTATTTTTCCCAATCAAATCCCCTTGCAAATATGTGGAATGCATTTTTGCCAAAAAAATACTGCTTCCTAAGTGCCACTATTCCCAAATATTAATTAGAGAATATAGAGTGATCCAAGCAACATTAAATTATCTCAATAACACATTTAGGATATCTAAAAATAAATCACAAGTTCCAAACAGGTGGTCTACACACTCATCCTCTTTGTTGCACAACATACAAACAGTTGGAACCACAATTTCTCTTTTAAACATATTGTCTTTTGTGAGGATCGTATTGAGAATGGTAGTCCAGAAAAACATAGCAACCTTAGGGATGATGTTTAGCTTCCAAATTCTTTTAAGCTCGGGTTTCTCTGAGGTTACTTTTCCTAAGACTCTATACCCATCCTTCACCAAGTACTAGCCTTGTTGGTTTCTTCCCCAAATTATTTGATCCTCCTTTGAGCCTCTACCTAAATAATAACTCCTTAAAATGTTCTACAAATATTTATCCCCTAGGCCTTGCATATCTTCTAGCAGGATTTTCCACTCCTGAAAATCACCCATCGTATGAATGTAACCATTAATTTTCTTTATCATATATTATGGTTAAATGTCCTTTGATATCTTTTAAAATTCTATAGTTCACTAAAGGATCCTCTTGAATCCAAGGATCTTTCCAAAATTCTATTTTTTCCCCCTACCCACTTTCCATTTTAGTGCTTGCCATAGAAATTTCCTACTGTTGATAATATTTTGCCAAAAAATAGATCCACATGGAGGATTAAAAAAACTGATAAAGTGGTTTTTGCCATCCAAGTATTTTTTTACACAATTGTAACCCATTTATATGATTCTCCAGTGCAAAGCCTCCAACCATGTTTAGATAGAAGGGCTCTATTTAGATCTCTCAACTTCCTCAATCCAAGACCTCCATTCTGTAAAGGCTAGCAATAGGTATCCCAAACTAATATATGTATAAATTTTTTACATTCAATGCCATACCATAAGATTTTTTTTTGTAATATTTCTAAAGTATCTTCTACTTTCCTTGACATCCTTAGGAAATACATGAAGTAAACAGGGAGGATTTTATGCATGTATTTAATAAGTCATACTTTCCTTGTAGAGGATAACAAAGATCCTTTCCAACCTTGAAGTTTATTAAATTTATTATTAATCAAATTCCAATGTTCATCTTTAATTTTTCCTATAAACAAAGGTAAACCAAGATAGGTGATAGGGAAATTCTCCTCCTTATATTGCAAAACTTTAATTATTTGATCTCTTTTACTTTCCTTCATGTTTAAAAAGATAATCCTGCTTTTTTCATAATTTATTTTTTGGCCTGTAACATTTTTATAAGAATCAAAGACTTTTTTAAACTCCAAAGCTTCTTCCAATGTAGCTTCCCCAAGCAAGAAAGTATCATCCAAAAATTTTTGATGGGACAAAGCTTCACCAATGAATGAATGTTTCAGATCTTTAATATTACCATCCATTCACTTTATTTCCAAAGTTCTTCCCAGGGTTTCTACCATAATGATAAAGATATATGGAGACAACAAATATCCTTGCTTGATTCCTCTAGTAGAAGGAAAGAACCCAACTGATTGTCCATTGATTATGATCAAAAAATGGGGGTTAGAAATACACATAGTAACCCATGCTCTCCATTTTTTACTAAATCCCATTCGATCCATGATTTTATCTATGAAATACCAAGAAACACTATCATAGGCTTTGTTCATGTCTAGCTTAAGAAATATGTCTAACCCTTTCCTCCTTTGAAGATATTGTGCTATTTCATAAATGGCAATGATGCTTTTAGTAATCTTCCTTCCTACCACATAACCTCCTTGATCTTTATTAATGTTTGAGGGGATGATTTTTTTCAACTGATTGGCCAACAATCTAGTAAACAAATTGTAAATTGTATTACATAGGCTAAATGGTCTAGAGTCTTCCAATTTATCCACTCCATATCTCCTGGAAATCAGATCAAGGAATGTATTATACTATTATTTCAATAGTTTACTATATTCCTGGGCTTCTTGGATTGTAGTGGGTACATCTTCTCCAACAATATATTAAAGACATTGAAAAAACCTAATGGGGAACCATCTAACCTTCGAGCCTTGGATGCTCCCATAGAGAACACAACTCTTTTAATTTCCTCCTTAGATATTACCTTGCATATATGTTCATTCATACCATCACTAACTCCTTTGATAACATTGTTAATTATTTTTTCTATTTCCATGTACTTTGTTTTTCTTTTCTAAGAAGGTTATGAAAGAAAGTAATGGGTAGATTTTTAATATCATTTAAACCCTCATACTTTCTTCCATATTCTCCCATAAGGTAAAGGATTTTATTTTTTTTCCTATGTTTCATAGTCGAAACATGGAATAATTTAGTGTTTCTATCTCCTTCCTTGAGCCACAATATTTTGGATTTTTATTTCCAATGAATTTTCTCTTGAGAAATGGTATTATGATGTTTTGTGAGGAGTTGTTTTTCCCTTTCATGCCACACTGGTTTCTACCTTCCCTCTATATTTTTTCTCTATATATTTTATGTCCTTTTTAAGTTGTTTTCTTAAACTAATGTTACCAAAAACCTCTTTATTCCAAATTTTGATTCGATACTTGATGTTTTTTAATTTTTGGGTAACTCTGTACATATATGATCCTTGAACCTCCTCCTGCAACAAATATTTTATTTTATTTGTAATTTCTAGGTGCATATTCCACATGATATCATACCTAAATAGTGCTCCTTCCTTCTTCTCCTCCTTTTCCATATCTAGTAGAATAGAATTGTGATTTTATCCTATTCTAGGCATACACGTAAGTCTATGAATACTGATTATACTTAGCCAACTATCAAAAATAAGAACTTTGTATAGGCATATTTTAATGTGATTATCCCTCTTCATTTTTTATCCATGTAAACTTACCTTTACACATATCCAAGTCAGTCAGCTAATTGTTCTAAATAAAATTATTTGAATTCTTGCATACCTTGAGTAATGTTAATCCTCCCTCCACTTTTGTCCTATGTTCTTAAGACTATATTTAAATCACCCAATACCTTCCAATGAAAATTAATGAAAAGAATCCTTTAAAAAGACAATTTATTCCACAGTTGGAATATCTCACGATCATCATTTTGATCATAACCTCTATCATTATCCAATATAAGTTAGTATTTTGGTTTTTCAATTTGACTATATAGAATTTCTCTTATTGATCAATTAAAATACCTTAAAAATTCATTATGTACCAAAAGATAAAAGTACCTCTAGAAGTACCTTTTTTTGGGCTTATGGTCCATATAGCATTCGACTAGACCTCTTTTTGAATAATGTCAAGTTTTTTGGTATCAATTTTAGATTCTTGAAGATAAACAATTTCAAGTTTTACTTCCATGAGTAAAATTCTAGCAATTATTATTTTCCTAAGGGAATTTAGTCCATACAAATTCCAAGAAATGTAATGCTAGTATTAATCAAGGATTAATAAATGTTATGTTTTTCTCCTAATATTTTTAGTTGAATGATTATTGATTATTAGGGTTTTAATATTTTTTACCATAGTTTTAGACTATGGTTTTGGCTTGGTTGTTGATGTTGTCTTTATGCGATCGACAAAGCCACATTTGATTTGTTGTGAGTACACCTTTAATACCTTGGATGGCATGGGAGGAGCCACCTCTGGCAAACGCACTAATGGGCTGTCGTTAAGCACATCATTAATTATTAATGAATTTGTCAATATAGGGTGGTGTCCAAGGCTATTTATACTTATTTCCAAACCTATTGCATGCCTACCTTGTAGGGCATGTACCTCTACCAGTTATGGACTATACCCATGATTATTGTATTTGCTTTGATACCAAGGGTAGAAGCATATACCTATTAAAAACTTACTCTGCGTAATATTCATGAATAGACTTTTTAATAAAACATTACGCATAAATCATGTTCTGCCTTGTAGCTTATGTTCATATGAATGTTTATGTATATATATTTTTTCCATATTTTATGTCTACATAGATGTTTACTTATATATAAAATATGAAGTTTGAATTTTATTTTATTTGAGAATGAAAATTGTTTCGTTTAAGTAAGCGAATTATATTGGGAGATATAATTGGAAGTTACATTTTTCTAAGACATAACATGACCTCTCTGTATTTTGAACTTATACAATAACATACTCTAGTTAGTCATTCAAGGTAAATGTCTGACCTTTGACAATATCCAAAAACATGGTTTGACATCTATTTTCCCAATGCTCCTTTACCATTGAAGTGTTTCAATTATTTTTTAAGGAGTTGAGAGTGTCCTACATTCTCCCCAATTCGATGGAGGATTTGGTTGACCAATTAACATCATCTATTCATTCTCTTTGTCTTCACCACTTCTAGAAATTTGGGTTACCTCATTTATGGTGGCAAATTTGGAAGGAAAGAAACTCCCGTGCCTTTAAAGATGTTTGTCTTCTAGAGTATTTTGTTTCTTCAAGGGTACTTGTAGATATTGTGGAAAATGTCAAAGCCTTAAACCTAAATAGGATAACTTGTTTCAAAGAAACTAACCTAGAGTGAGCATTGCATTTTTTAACTCAACCACAGAATGTGTTAGGTCATGCGGCCTTAGATAGATCAAATATTTTTTGGGAACCTCCTCTACCTGGGTGGCTTAAATTAAATTTTTATGGAGCGTCCAAAGGAAACCTAGGACCAAATGGTGTTGGGGGTATTTTTAGGAATTCAAAAAAATAAATTTTTCTTTCTTTTGTAGAAAAATTGGGCCACCAAACTAGCCACTTTGTTGAGGTGCGAACATTATTTCAAGGAGTCTCTCGATTGGAGATGGAGAATTGTAGAAAACTGATTATAAAAGGAGACTCTTTGAACATAATAAATATGCTTAAGGGGAATCAAACTATGTCTCGGTATGTCTCTAATTTCATTTTGGAAGGAAGAGGTTCAATTTTGGCATCGCTTTAGGAAAGGTAACAAGGCTATGGACATTCTCGCAAATCAAGGCCTTCTTCATCAAGATCTTCATGTTTGGAGAGAAAATTTCTTGGATGGCCTTAGAGTCTTGGAAAATGAATTCATACAAAATTAGACTTCTAATTAATAGGACCAGACCCTAAATTCCTATCTTTTAGTTATGGGTAATGAGTTTCTTAGGATGGAAAACCCACCAAATTTTGAATTCAAATTCAGTCTCGATTGGCACCAACTCTCTTATTTTAAATAGTTTTATTAGAATGTTTTGGTGGTCATCTATTATGACTTATAGAAGGAAAAATAATAAAAAGGTTATGTGACACCACTTTTTATTTTTATTGGATAGCTACTCTTATCAAGGGTTAATGATCTAGAGATGTGGCCTATCAGATGGTCCAATAGAAAGCTTCTTAAGTTGTGAAGGAAGGATTTCATATGTGGGAAGAGATATACCTTTCGTTGCACCCCCAAGGATTTATGGAAATGGGGTGATGTGGTAATCTATGCACACTATATCTACTCATCGATGGATAGAAAGATAGGTCCCTATTAACATTTGGTATGATCTGATGTACCCTAATAAATGAATAGTTATCTTTCGAGATAGGTGCACGTTGAGCTGGGTATGGGTATCATTTCTCTTTCAATATTTGGTGAGGATAATTTCCAAGGTTAAGAAAGGGGTGGCCTCTGATCCAGTCCACCAAGGTCTACTAAAGATGATATTTGATCATGTGGTGAAGCTAAGGGGTATGGATGGTGATAATATCCTAAATTCCTTGAATAGAGTTCCTACACCAATAGTGGTTTATCTAGCTTCTTCAATCTTGAGGGGATTGTATGCTTCAAACTAGGAGGTTGTGGCAACCACTCCACTAGTGGTGCAACCAATAAAAAAAGTGGAATCAATTTTGAGAGGTCCCGATGGCAAAAAAGAGGGTACATAGAGATCTAAATGGTTGGAGGCTAAGATGGTGAACAATGGTAAGTTTTTGATGAATGTTAATGATTCTAATTCGAAGTATTATCTTTCACCTCCTAAGAAGTCAAAATTGGTGTTGAGAGGAGGATGTGTTAGGAGGATCTAGAACCTTGGCTTCCAGTTGGGAAACAATAACCTGAAGGATCTTAACGCTATGGATTTGAAGTTGTAGTGCTCGATGATTGACTCCATGTAGGTGATGATTTCATGCATCAATGAAATTTCTTGCCCTAATGAGGTGGCAGGTGATGAATGGGGATAAAACTAAGGATGAGGTTGGGGCAGGCCCTAGCAGGTCCAAGTCCTGAGTTTTTTATCTCTTCTATGTGCTTGTTGTCTCTTTTTTTTTTGTTTCTTGGGGCCTTTGTGCCTAGTTCCTTCACCCCTATGTGGTTTTGGTGTTCTCTATTAGTTTAGTTTTTCTTGGTCATCTATTTTCTACTTTGGTCATCTAGTTCAACTTATTAAAGTTAGTTATTCTTTGTATGGTTTATCTTATCCTCTTGATGTGTTCAAAGGTTAGCTTATTTTTGTAAAGTTTTGGATACCCTTTCAGAACTCCTTTCTTCCACCCTATCAAAAAAATATTAATAGAATAACATACTAGTAAGATGTCTCTATAAAATTTAAAAAAAAACATTAAATGTAATAATTCTAATCTATTTCTAATTAAGATACCAATATTCAAAGGTAATGTGAACTATAAAACCAAATATTATAGTGCATCCAAATCCCATTATGGGTATTATGGGAAGAATAGTAGTTTAGTTGTAAGTGGTTTAATGAGAAAGTGGTGTATTTATATAGAGTATTTACTTCTATTTTTATTTTTATAGTTGAATTTATTTTTCATGTATTAAATATTGAAGAGTTATATGGGTAAACTTTCTTGATAGATTATTTAGTTTTTCAAATGTTTGAATAATTTGTTAATTTTCAAAGGCTTTTAAAATATTTGTATTAATAAATGTTTTAGTTTTGTAAAAAAAAAAAATAATGTTTGTAAAAAATATTTTAATATTTTTTGCCTTTTAATTTATTTGTATCAAATTATTTTCAAAAAATTGCATACTCTATCCTTTTAAGAATACACGATCTCACTTTTGGTTAGCTTTATTCTTTCCCCATAAAAAAATTCTTGAAAATCTACTTTGAAATTTCATTAAGAAAAAGTTTAGTAGTTGGTTTTCTTAGTTGCATATTATTAAAAGGAATTAAGGGTTTTGGAAAATTTACAAAAACCCATTTACCTATTCAATAAAATTCATCTTTATCTATATTTTTTTCATCCCTATCTAAAAGTACATCTCTAAAAGGTTTCAAGCACCCCTTCTTGTTTGGCTTCCATAGGTTTCTTATATTAGAGTACAAGTTATAGATTTTGGACATAATCATGGGATCAATACCCACCTATCATTGTTGAATTTCCTGAACTGCAACTAATAAAAATAGCCATAGAAACCAGGGGGTGGGTCCAAATTGAAATTTATTTCAACACTAGTTAGCTGGGGGATTATAAGTTTAAGCAATTTAAGAAGTTGGATGAGTGGCCAATTTCAATCCCTCCGAGTTTGACACCCATCATGACTAAAATCTTGGCAGAAATATTTCTCATAGGTAGAGATGAGGAGGATGAATTAGCTTGGGGCTATGGGAGCCTTGGTGTCTACACGATGAAGGATGGATATGATAAGATCCTTCCGGAACCTCCTCCTCATACATATCAGGTTGAGGATTGGATAAATATTTGGCAGTCCAAGGGTTGGCCGAAAGTAAAATTTTTTGCCTGGCAGTTCATGCATAATGGAATTCTTACTTTTGATAATCTCATATATAGGGGAATAATTGGTCCATATCAATGTGTTTTATGCTACAAGAGTGAGGAAATAACTGATAACTTGATGTTTGAGTGCCCATTCACACACCAGATCTGGGAGAGATGGTTTTTATATTATAAAATTCAAGTTAATGGTGATTTGAATCGGATTAATATTTGGGAAATATGAAATAGGGATAGATTTAAATCTAAAGCTCTTTGTATTGTTTGGGAGATTTGATTAAACTTCATTTGGTGGTAAGTGTGGTTTGAGAGAAATGCCAAAATTTTTAGAGAAACTTTTTCTTCTTTAGATGGAGTTTGGCAGGTCATTTGGAGCAATGTCACAGAAATTGTGGTAGTCTATGCTAAAGAGTAAACTCAGGTTGTTATTGGGGCAATGGAGAAGGAATTTGAAGTGCAAGAGGGGTAGGACATAGCTAGTTGGAAACCACCCCTAGAAGGTTGGATTAAAATTAATACTGATGGAGCTACAAAAGGCAATCCGGGTAGAGCTGGAATTGGAGTGGTTTGCCAAAATCATGTTGGAACAGTGCTCTATTGGGAACTGCAAGTCTTGGGAAGAGCCACAAACAATGAATCAAAAGCCTTAGCTATCAAATATGCTTTTATTTGGGTAGTAAAACAAGGTCACAAGAGGACAATCCTAGAATCATATTCTCAAATAATGGTTGGAGCTCTAGATTGTATGAGGAACTTTGCTTTGAAAACATGGAGGTTGAGGATTCTTGTCACTCAAACTAAGGAATCATGGATGGAATTAGATGATGTGATTCTATTTTATGTGATTAGAGATCTAAATAAAGTGGCAGACTTCCTGGCTAAGATGGGTACTGAGAAGGAGGTAGGGGTTCAGTGTCATAGTGACATGGCTATTGAGGATGAGATGATTAGGCAAGTTGGTGAGAAAATCCAGTGCTTAGCTAATTTGGATAACCATTCCAAAAATATTGTTTAGGAGATTTGTGCTTCAATGTAGATCTTCTTTTATAGTTGTAAACAGGTGAACAATCATTGTAGAAATATGGTTTAAGATATTTGGCTCCAATACAAATCTTATTTTACTATTGTAAACATGTGTTCTCTTTGGCTAAGGCTGGGAAAAGTCTCATCCCAACTTGTAAATGATCTTTGTTTTAATACAAGTTTTTTCAAATTATTTTTCAAAAAAAACAATATCTCTAGAGTGAATGGAATTTGGCATGGGTTAATGACCGCTATTTTGTAGGACTTAGTTATTACAGGAATGGACACATCAAGTAGTGTAATAGAGTGGACATTAGCAGAGCTAATACAAAACCCCAAGCTAATGAAGCGTGCAAATGGTGAGATGGACGCCATCATCGACCATGATAGACGTCTTAGGGAATCTGATATTCTGAAGCTTCCCTACTTGGTGTCCATCTGCAAGAAAGGTTTTCGAAACCACCCATAAATCCCTCTTAGTCTCCCACATATCTCCATGGAGTCTTGGTGGTTACTATATCCGAAGAACATTGTGCTTAGGGTGAACATCAAGGAGATTTAGAGGGACCTGAAGGTGTAGGAGAATCCCATGGAATTTAATTTGAAGAGTTTTGTGAGATCAAATATCGATCCATGATGCAACAATTTTAAGGAGGATTTGCACAAGTACTGGCATGGGGATTTCCATGGTGGAGTACAGTGTGGTTTGTTGATCCATGCCTTCTATTGGGATTTTCATGTAGGACAGATGAGGGTGGACATTGATTCTTTCTACTTGGTAATACAAAAGAAAGTTTTGCTTATTTCCAAGGATATTGCATGTCTACCCTGTAGGGACTGTACCTCTACCAGTTGTGGACTATACCCATGATTATTGTATCTGCTTTGATACCAAGGCTAGAAGCATATACCTATTAAAAACTTGCTCTGCATTCGTGAATAAACTTTTTAATAAAACATTACACAGGAATCATGTTCTACCTTGTAACTTATGTCCATATGAATGTTTATGTATATATTTTTTTCCATAGTTTATGTCTATATAGATGTTTACTTATATATAATATATGAAGTTTGAATTTTATTTTATTTGAAAATGATTTTTTTTTGTTTAAGTGAAGTATATTGGGCGATATTATTGGAAGTTACATTTTTTGAAGACGTAATTAGAAGTTACATTTTTCTAAGACATAACATGACCTCTCTGCATTTTGAACTTAAATATCCTAAATAATAATACAATAACATACTCTAGTTGGCCATTTAGGGAAAATGTTTGACCATTGACAATCTCCCAAAACATGGTATGATACCTATTTTTCCAATGCTCCTTTACCCTTGAAGTGTTTCGATTGTTTTTTAAGGAGCTGAGAGTGTCCTGGGTTCTCCCCAATTTGATGGAGGATTTGGTTGACCAATGAACATCTTTCATTCATTCTCTTAATTTTCACCACTTTTGGAAATTTGGGTTACCTCATTTATGGTGGTGGATTTGGAAGGAAAGAAACTCTTGTACCTTTAAAGATGTTTGTCTTCTAAAGTATTTTGTTTGTTCAAGGGCAATTGTAGACATTGTGGAAAATTTCAAAGCCTTAAACCTGAATAGGATAACTTGTGACAAGGAAACTAACCTAGAGTGAGCATTGGATTTTTTAACTCAACCACATAAAGTGGCAGGTCGTGTGCCCTTAGATAGATCAAATATATTTTGGGAATCCCCTCTACTTGGGTAGCTAAAATTATTTTTTTATGGAGCATCCAAAGGAAACCCAAGACCGACTGGTGCTAGGGGTCTTTTTAGGAATTCAAACAAAGAAATTTGGCTTACTTTTGCAAAAAATTTGGGCCACCAAACTAGCCACTTTGCTGATGTGCAGACATTATTTCAAGGAGTCTCTCAATTGGAGATGGAGAATTGTAGGAAACTAATTATAGAAGGAGACCTTTGGAACATAATAAACATGCTTAAGGGGAATCAAACTCGGTATTGGTATGTCTCTAATTTCATTTTTGAAGGAAGAGATTCAATTTTGTCATTGTTTTAGGAAAGGTAACAAGGCTATGGACATTCTCGTAAATCAAGACCTTCTTCATCAAGATATTCATGTTTGAAGAGAAAATTTCATGGATGAGCTTAGAGTCTTGGATAATGAATTCAAACAAAACTAGACTTCTAATTAATACGACCAGATCCTGAATTCTTGTTTTTTGGTTATGGGTAAAGTATTTCTTAGGATGAGAAACCCATCAAATTTTGAATTCAAATTTTAGTCTCGATTGGCACCAACTCTTATTTTTAAATGGTCAGACTAGAATGTTTTGGTGGTCGTCTATTATAACTCATAGAAGGAAAAATAGGAAAAATTTTATGTGGCACCACTTTTTTATTTCAATTTGATAACTACTCTTATCAAGGGTTAATTATCTAGATATGTGGCCTATCATATGGTCCAATAGAAATATTCCTAAGTTGTGAAGGAAGGATTTTATATGTGGGAAGAGATATGCCTTGAGTCACACCCTGAGGATTTATGAGAATGGGGTGATGTGACAATCTATGCAAACTGTATCTCCTCATCGATGGACAGAAAGATAGGTCCCTATTAATATTTGGTATGCTCTGATGTGCCCAAATAAATGAATGGTTATATTTCTAGATAGGTGCAAGTTGAGTTGGGTGTGGGTGTTATTTCTCTTTCAATATTTGGTGAGGACAATTTCCAAGGTTAAGAAATGGGTGGCCTCTGATACAGTCCACCAAGGTCTGTTGAAGATGATATTTGATCATGTGATGAAGCATAGGGGTCTAAATGGCGATAATATCCCAAATTCCTTGAACAGAGTCCCTATACCAATAGTGGTTTATCTAGCTTCTTCAATCTTGAGGGTATTGGATTCTTCAAACTAGGATGCTATGGTAACCACTCCACTAGCAGTGCAACCAATAGAGAGCATAGTCTATTTTGAGAGGTCTCGGTGACAACAAAAAGGGTACGTAGAGATCTAAACGGTTGGAGGCTAATATGGTGAACAATGGTAAGGTTTCGATGACTGTTAATGATTCTAATTCAAAGGATTATCTTTCACGTCCTAAGAAGTCAAAATTGGTTTTGATAGGGGTATGTGTTAGGAGGATCTATAACCTTGGCTTCCAAATGGGAAACACTAACCTGAAGGCTCTTAACGCTATGGATTTGAAGCTATAGTGCTCAATGATTGACTCCATGCATGCAATGATTTTATACATCAAGGAAATTTCTTGCCCTAATGAGGTGGCAGGTGATGAATTGGGATAAAACTAAGGATGAGGTTGGAGCAAGATCTAGTGGGTTCAAGTCTTGAGTTGTTTATCTCTTCTTTGTGTTTGATATATTTTTTTTGTCTTGGGGCTTGTGCACCTAGTTCCTTCATACCTATGTGGGTTTGGTGTTCTCTATTAGTTTGGTTTTTCTCGGTCATTTGGTTTTTACTTTGGTCATCTGTTTCGGCTTATTAAAGTTAGTTGTTCTTTTTATATGCTTTCTCTTGTCCTCCTGATGTGTTCGAAGGTTAGCTTATTTTTGTAAATGTTTAGAGACCCTTTAAAAACTCCTTTCTTCCACCTATCAAAATAATAATAATACAATAACATACTAGTAAGATGTCTCTATAAAACAAAAAAACATTAAATGTACTAATTCTAATTAAGATACCAATATTCAAAGGTAATGTGAACTATAGAACCAAATATTATAGTGCATTAAAATCCCATTATGGGTATTATGGGCAGAATAGTGGTTTGCTTGTAAGTGGTCTAATGAGAAAGTGGTGTATTTATATAGAGTATTTACTTCTTTTTTTTCTTTTTATAGTTGAATTTATTTTTCACGTATTAACTATTGAAGACTTATAAGGGCAAACTATTCTGACAGATTATTTATTTTTTCAAATGAATGAATAATTTGTTATTTTTTGAAGACTTTTAAAATATTTGTATTAATAAATGTTTTATTTTTGTAAAAAAAAATTATTTTTTGTAAACAAATGTTTTAATTTTTTTTTATTTTTAATATATTTATATCAAATTATTTTCAAAACATTGCATACTCTATCCTTTTAAGAATGCACAATCTCACTTTTGGTTAGCTTTATTCTTTCCTCATAAAAAAATCTTGAAAATCTACTTTGAAATTTTACTAAGAAAAACTTTAGTAGTTGGTTTTCTTACTTGCACATTATTAAAAGGAATTAAGGGTTTTGTAAAATCTACAAAAACCCATGTACCTATTCATTAAAATTCATATTTCACTATATTTTTTTCATCCCTATCTAAAACCACATCTCTAAAAGGTTTCAAGCACCATTCTTGTTTGGCTTCCATCAATTCACAAAATCCATCCAGTCTTCAAACCTTTAAGCCTAAAAATACCATCATGAAGTTGCCTATAGACTCACTGGGTAATGTGTATGGAAGTATCTAGTAGATGTCTAGAAACCAAGTACCAAACTCCAAATCCACCACTTTACAGATGATATAAATCACTTTTGTTCACTCTTCCACATAAATTTAGTTAGTCAACATTAGCATTAGCTCATATAATAATAGTTCTATTTTTTTTAAAGTGAAATTACAGTACTTTCTTATACTTTTTGTTTGAGTAAACTAGTGTCGGTGAATGGTAAGGGATGGCCATTTAAATCCATTAGTGGACTAGGTAAAAGATGTCTCTATAATATTTCCAACCCCTTCATGCTTAGCCAACCCTCCATTATGGAACTTGGATAATATGTGGATGTATAGCTTATCATAAATATTGATCTTTGAATTTTCACCTTGAAAAGCCTTCATGGTTACAATATCCTATGTAGATAAAGCTTCCTTTTTTAAACATGCATGATCTTACTTTTCTATAGTCCATTATAGCATAGCTTGGTAGGTAAATCTAGTGTACAAAATGATAGGTAAATGTTTATGGGTTTGTATGTTCATCCTTACTTTTGCGTTGAAATGGGCATCTTTGCTTCCCTCCTATAGAGCTCTTTGATCCTTACTTTTTAGTCATTCAATTATTGTATTACCTAAATTTCATGCTTCTACTATAAGGAAGTGGGTCACTTATTCCATGATTTGTGTTGTAAACTAGACTTTTGATACATGTCCTTCCAAATCCCTACCCACTCTATGCAACCTACGTCCTTCCACAAGCTCTGACACTTTTATAGAGGGGACTATCTTACTAATAAGTTTGAAATTTTCGATAATGGAATCAAGCAACCCCTTATCTTAGGTGATCCATGAATTTTGAATGTTTGACATGGATTGTGAGTGGATTAAGACTACTTGCATGCAAATTTCACGTCACAATAATGTTAAAATAAAAATTAATTAGTATATTCCTTTTGTATGAATTTATTATTTTTGTAGTCATGCTTGAATAATTTCTAGCCTACCTTCCCTGATATAGAAAATATTCTTTATTGAACATGAACACAAGAAAGTAGTTGTAGTTGTTGGTCTAGCTTTGGCCCTTATTTTTACAATGAGTTAAGTTCATGACCCATGGAATAAATATGTTTGGACTATAGTGATATATAAAAACCAGTATTTTATCTTTGTTCTACCTATGTCCCTAGTATCCAAACTAAGAGAATTACTTCTTTGTTCTACCTATGTCCCTAGTATCCAAACTAAGAGAATTATTCTTTGTTCTTCATATTCTTCTTGTATAAATTTATTATTTTTACAATCATTTTTGAATAATTTCTAGCCTACCTTCCTTAATATAGAATATCTTCTTTATTGAACATGAACACAAGAAAGCAGTTGTATTTGTTAGTCTAGCTTTGGTCCTTAGTTTTACAATGATTAGATAAGGTCATGACCCATGGAATAAATATGTGTGGGCCATAGTGATATATAAAAACCAACATTTTATTCTTTGTTCTACCTATGTGCCTAGTATCCAAACTAAGAGAAATTCTTTGTAGGACTAGATGGTGTTCTCCTTACTCTTAGCACAATGAATAGTTACTCTCAATTTCAACATGGTAGAAAATTTTAGTGCTTGCAATTGGTATTGCATTTGTAATGAGTTCTCTAATTGGTTATTATTGTAATTGTAATATTTGATCCCCTCTTTAATCATTCTTTAGTTGACTCCTACACATATTCCATTTAGTCTAATGATAGATTTATCCAATATAGAAAAGCAAGTTACCTATATAAAATATACATGAGCAAATTCATTCTACAAATTTTATCCCTTTGACATACTTATTTTGATCATACCTTATGTGATTATTTCTAATATGTAGCAAGTGTGAAAAGGGGTCTTTCCTAAAGTAGCTCAGAAAACACCATGTTTGTGGCCAAGTGTGAAAGGAGCTTCATTTGTACGGCAAGTTTTTTGGTCAAAAAGTTTTTGGTCGGCAAGTTTTTGGTCGGCAAGATTTTGTTTCCTTCCTCCCTATCTTCTCTCCTGATTTTTAGGCACCTCTTTCTCCTTATTCCTCCTCTCTCCATTCTTCCTCCTCCACCTCCTACGTCCCTATCTCTTGCCACCCTTCCTCTTATATTCTCTCTTCGTCCACCGCCTCCATTTCCTTCTCCTCCACCATCTCTTTCTCCTCCCTCTCACCTTCCCTTATACCTTTCCTTCACTATATAAAGCATGTAAGAAAATCATGTAATGTTGGTTGTTTTTTTTGTTAATTTAAATATTATTATTGCTGCATTTTTGGCTCTACGAATTCGTAGCTTTGGGCCCATTTAACTTTTATCTAAGACTTAAACTAGTATCAGAGTATGGGCCTATGTGACGCATGTTTTTTGAAAGCACACGTGAGCTGAGGGCTTAGTAGATTGGTCAAGGAACTGGCATGAACCTCGAGGCATAGTTTTCTAGGCAGCACAAATTTTGGAGCAGAGCAGAATTCAGACTATTGGCACGAGAGCTGAGGTAGAACACAGCAGGAGGCATGGATCTCGAGGAACAAATCGAGGTACGACACATGGAGAGGAGGTCCACGCTGAGGGAATAGAAGCTCAACTTTCGAGGTACCATGTGGCAGCTGAGTGGGTTGTGCAGACATGGCTGGATATATTTTTTGAAACATAAGGATGAAGCATTTGAATGCTTCGTTGATTTCAAAGTAAGAGTTGAAAATGAGAGTGGATATTTTGTAAAGTGTCTTAGATCAGATAGGGGAGGAGAATACTCCTCTAATGAGTTTTTGAATTTTTGTAAGTAACATGGCATTAAGAGGCAGCTCACAAATGCCTACACTCCACAGAGAATGGTGTGGTAGAGAGGAAGAATCACACCATTATGGATATGGCAAGGTCTATGCTTCAGACGAAGCATTTGACTAATTCATATTGGGCAGATGCAGCAAGGACTAGTGTACATATCTTGAACAGAAGTCCTACTTCAAGTTTGGAAGGACAAACACCTTACCAAGCCTGGTATGGTAAGAAGCCAAATGTTAAGTATTTCAAAGTGTTTGGTTCACTAGCATATTCTCACATTCCTGATGAGCTAAGAAAGAAGCTCGATCCAAAGATTCAGGCATGCATATTTGTAGGGTACTATGAGAACACAAAATCTTACAGACTCTACAATCCCAGGACTCGAAAGATTGTACTTTCCAGGGATGTGATTTTTGATGAAGGGGGAGAATGGGGTAAGCCCTAAATATTTAGTGATGATGAATCCAATGATGTAGTTTCTAAGAAGGTGCATCAGCAGTCACCACAGAAAGGTAAGAAGTCTCCTTCCATAAGCCCAAGTTCATCTTCTAGTTCAACTTCTTCACCAAGTCCTTCTCTGCAGATATTAGTAAGTTCCTCACCAATGGACATCGATTCTCCATCTATAGGTAAGAGAACTCTACAGAATCATCCACCATATCAGATATTGGATAAAAAAAATTCAAAAAGATATACTAGAAGTCAAGCTAGTGAAATGAATTATGTTCTACAAAGATTAGAAAATATGCACTTGTATGGTGATGATGTCTCCCAACAAGAACCTAGGGGAGATCTAGTTAACTATGCTTTGTTAACTAGTGCACAGCTTGAACCTTCTAGTTATGAGAAGGCTTGTACCCAAAATATTTGGCAAGATGCTATGAAAGATGAGGTAACCTCTATAAAAAACAATGACACTTGGGAGCTGGTAAAGCTTCCTAAAGGAAAGAAACGTATTGTATGTAAGTGGGTCTTCAAGACCAAGTTTAATGTTGATGGTAGCATTGAGAGGCACAAGGCAAGACTAGTTGCAAAGGGATTCACTCAGAAATATGGAATTGATTATGAAGAGACTTTTGCTCTTGTATCCAGACAGGAGACTATCAGAACAGTTCTTGCCTTAGCTACACATAAGGGTTGGAAAGTCCAACACATGGATGTAAAGAGTGTGTTTCTCAATGGTTACTTGACATAAGAAGTGTATGTTGAGCAACCACGGGGATTTGAAGAGAAAGACAAGGAGCACCTTGTTTACAAACTGAAGACGGCACTCTATGGCCTCAAGCAGGCACCGAGAGCTTGGTACTCACGCATTGATGGGTACTTTAAAGATTTTGGGTTCATCAGAAGCAAAAATGAACCCACACTCTACTATATAAATCAAGGTAATGACATCCTCATAGTTTCTTTTTATGTGGATGATCTCATTTTTATGGGTAGTAATGAAAAAATTAATATGGATTTCAAGCATTCCATGATGCAGGAATTTGAGATGAAGGATCTTGGCTTAATGCAATACTTCCTTGGAATGGAATTTCATCAGACAGATTCAACGATCTGCATCTGTCAACTTAAGTATGCTCGGGATATGATTAAGAAGTTTGCTATGGAGCAATGCAAATTAGTTGCAACTCTAGTTGGACACGGAATCCAATTACGCAAGGATGACGGAGCACCAAAATTTGACGAGACCACTTTCAGAAGCATTGTTGGGAGTTTGATGTTTCTCGCCAACACCAAACCAGATATTCAGTATGTTGTATCTCTTGTCTCTAGATTTGTGCCTAACCCATCTGAGCTACATTTGCAGGCAGCTAAAATAATTTTGAGATATGTGAAGGGTACATTGTTTTTTGGAATCCAGTACTACAAAAGTGATACTATCAAGCTTGAAGGCTTTAGTGATAGTGATTGGGGCAGCAATATTGATGACAAAAAATCCACATCAGGAAACTGTTTTAGTCTTGGTTTGGGACTAATAACTTGGAGTTCCAAGAAGCAGACAGTAGTAGCACTATCTTCAATGAAGCTGAGTATATAGCAGTCACTCATGCTAGTACTCAAGCTCTATGGCTACAAAAGGTATTGTAAGAGATTGGAGAGCAGCAAAATGGTCCAACCAGAATATACTGTGACAACATCAATGCCATTCAGTTGGCATACAATCCTGTCCACCATAGTAGATCAAAGCATTTTGATATGAAGTACCACTTCATCAGAGATATGGTGGAAACTGAAGTTGTTGAGCTTCAATATTGCCATACTTTGGAAATGTTGTCGACATATTCACCAAAGCAATGGCTAAAGCTCAATTTGTAAAGCCGAGAGACCGTGTAGTCAGTCCTCTCAACTTTAAGGAGGGAGAATGTAGCAGGTGTGAAAAGGGGTCTTTCCTAAAGTGGCTCAGAAAACACCATGTTCGTGGCCAAGTGTGAAAGGAGCTTCATTTGGACGGCAAGTTTTTTGGTCGGCAAGATTTTGTTTCCTTCCACCGTATCTTCTCTCCTGATTTTTAGGCACCTCTTTCTCCTTATTCCTCCTCGCTCCATTCTTCCTCCTCCACCTCCTACGTCCCTATCTCCCGCCGCCCTTCCTCCTATATTCCCTCTTCGTCCGTCGCCTTCATTTCCTTCTCCTCTGCCGTCTCTTTCTCCTCCCTCTCGCCTTCCCTTATACCTTTCCTTCACTATATAAAGCATGTAATAAAAGCGTGTAATGTTAGTTGTTTTTTTTGTTAATTTAAATATTATTATTGCTGCATTTTTGGCTCTATGAATTCGTAGCTTTGGGCCCACTAAGACTTAAACATAATAATCTTTCTATTTTTTTCCATGTTGTAATTCTCTCACCTTCTCATGCAGTCCTAAAATTACCTTTCAAGCTAAATGTCTCATATTAAAATCTATAATTTTTGAAAAAATAAAATTATATACTATATTTTAATATAAATAAATAAACATTTAAATAGCCCTAGTATACCACATAACCTAACCTATGACTTAGTGAATGTTACATAGAACTAGGTTGTCCTGAGATGGTGGTACGCACCTAGTAAAAAGAAAATATATTTGGTGCATTGCATTGCGTGTTAGTGTTTCCTTCTTTTGTGGCATCAAATAGCACTCGTCTGGTTGTTTGCGAGGAATTTTCTGGACCGCCTTGGCAATAGGAAAACTTTCAAACCCTCGTGCATTGGCAAATTTCAAACCCATGTGCATTGGCAGAGTCTCTCACAGTACAAACAAAATTGAAGTTTCACATCACGGACGTGCATCACATCAGCTTCTATCTTATCTCCTGCTTTTCGTGTTGCGTTCGGTAATCTAATCCGAGGAAAGTGACAAGTAAGACAATTTATAGGCAGAATTCGTGTCTGTCAGGTTTCATCGCGAACGCTTTCTTTCCTCGTGTGTGCCAGGAAGGCAAGTCCTGTTACAGTCCATGACGTTTAACTGTTCTAAATGTTAGACCTTTATACTAATTCTTATGATTATTTTTTTAACAACAACTGAAGTTGAGTCCAATAAGGTTTCCTGCAAGGATTCGGAAATCATAGGATATTTCAGCTACTTCAACACTTCAAACGAAAAAAAGACTTAATGAGAGTGCAGTCTATCTTCCTTGTAGAGGGATATTTTCTGGCCTAGGAGGCCAGAAAATTCATTAGAATAAATAATGTAGGTTAGCTATATAGAATATCTCTCTAGATAGTAAGATATAATACAAAATTATTGTTGAATAATTATATGTAGTTGTATAAAAATGGTTAATATTAAAATAAAAATAATATCGACGAGTGGGTTAGCAACTTTGATAAAAATAATATGAGTCTTCCGCTCACAAAAAAAAACAGGGTGATCACATACCAAAATCAGCCAGCGTTAAAATCACCAACCAGTCAGACCAATGAGCTTACAATCACCAACCAATCAGACCGATCGTTCTTACAATCACTAATGGCTTGATGGACGTCTTATTGGGTTTCTATATATTTGCGTTGGATTCCCGACGTTGACATCCCATAATCAATACAGAAAAAGCATACAAAAATGGATGTTATGCTCAGAGAAGTATTGCTATGGGGACTCTCCTGGCTCTGTATGTACCTCGGATTCCGTTACGTTCTGAGGCCAAATAAGAACCAGAAGCTTCCGCCAGGGCCTCGTGGATGGCCGGTGATCGGGTGCCTGCCGTTGCTGGGCTCCATGCCGCACGTCACCCTCACAAATCTCTCCAAGACGTACGGCACCGTCGACATGCCGGAGCTTCTCAACCTCTTGGCCGCCAACATGGTCGGCCAGATCATTCTAAGCAAGCGCGTGTTCAAGACCGACGGGGACGAGGCCAACGAGTTTAAGGACATGGTGGTCGAGCACATGACTATGGCCGGGTATTTCAACATCGGAGACTTCATACCCTCAGTAGCGTGGATGGACTTGCAGGGGATCGGGCAGAGGATGAGGAAGCTGGCCAAAAGATTCGACGTCATGCTGGAAAAGATGATCGAAGAGCACCAGGCCACAGCCAAGCAAAGAGCGTCTCCGGATTTTTTGGACAGTACAATGTCTCAAAGAGACAACTACGACGTTCAGGGCGGGCGGCTATCGGACGACAACATCAAAAGTCTTCTTCTGGTATACGTTTGCCGTTCTGCATTGAAAGGCATGGAGTGAATTCTGCATTGAAAGAGATGTGAATTCTGGACACTGCATCAAAACTCATTATAGCTTAATGAAATTTGTTTTGGAAAGAAATTAGTTTTTAAAAGACTTATATTATATGAAGTAACAAAGTTTTTATCAAGTATTTGTATCCGTGTAGAGGAGATGAGTCCAACTCTATATTTTCGGATTTGAACAATTTAAAATTTCACTATATCTCTAGAGTGAATAAAAGTTGGCATGGGTTCATGACCGTGTTTTTGCAGGACTTATTTAGTGCGGGGACGGATACGTCGAGCAGCGTAATAGAGTGGACATTAGCAGAGCTAATCCAGAACCCCAAGCTGATGAAGCGTGCACAGGCAGAGATGGACACCGTCATCGGCCGTGACAGACGTCTTAGGGAATCCGATATTCCGAAGCTGCCCTACTTGGTGGCCATCTGCAACGAAGGTTTCCGAAAGCACCCGTCGACCCCTCTTAGTCTTCCACGCGTCTCCACGGAGGCCTGTAATGTAGGCGGGTTCTACATTCCGAAAGACACTGTGCTCAGGGTGAACATCTGGGGGATTGGGAGAGACCCGGAGGTGTGGGAGAATCCTATGGAGTTCAATCCGGAGAGGTTTGTGGGATCGAATATCGATCCGCGGGGCAACAATTTCGAGCTGATTCCATTCGGTGCCGGCAGGAGGATCTGCGCAGGGACTCGCATGGGGATTGCCCTGGTGGAGTACGGTGTGGGGTCGTTGATCCATGCCTTCGATTGGGATTTGCCGCCAGGAGAGACGAGGGTGGACATGGAGGAGTCTTTCGGCCTGGCACTGCAGAAGAAAGTTCCGCTTGTGGCCAAGGCTACTCCGCGCCTACCCCTGCACCTCTACTAGTCATGAACTATGCCCGTGATTATTGTATATGCTTTGAGACCAAGGCTGGAAGCGTCTGCCTGTGAAAAGCTTATTCCGGCTTAGATACGTGAAAAGCTTCTTAACAAAACATTAGGCAGGAGTGAGTCAGCTTCGGTCTTGTAGAATATGTTCATAGAAATGTTTATGTATGTATGCAGTTTCCCGTAGTTAAGTCTATATAGATGTTTACTTATATATAAAATATGTGGTTTAAATTATAATTTCTTTTAGTGGTGAAAAAGGGAAAAAAAAATCGACAATTTAAATTTTGAGTGATGCAATAGTTCTAATCCTAATTCTAGGTACAACACCAATATCCGGACGTAATGTGAATTGTGAACTATACATAAAAGGTGATTGGAGAACCGGATATTATAATGCATCTAAATTCAATTATATGTAGAGTAAGTAGCCAAGTAGCGGATTCATTCTCAATGTGCAGCCACCTTGTGTTAGTGGTCTAGCGAGGCAGTTAAATATTTATTATTATTTTTTTTTTTTTTATCCTTGCCTTGGTTGAATTCATTTTCCATGCACCAACTACTGAAAACCTATAAGGGAAAAATCCGCTTTGTCTTTCAACAATATAATTTTTTTTTTTAAAGACTCTTGAAATGATTGAATAAGTTATTATCATTTTTAGAGACATTTGAAATGTTCTCACCAATAAATATTATAGAGACATTTGAAATGTTCTCACCAATAAATATTATAGTTTTGTAAGAAGTATTTTAATCTTTCCTATCTTTTAATTTATGTATGTAATACATTACTTTTTAGCGATTTTCACACTCTAGTCTTCTTATTAAAATTTATCTTGCCCTACTTTAATGGCCTTTCATTATGGGACTTGGGTAATACGTGGAAAAATAGTCTATCTTCAACATTGATCTTTGTATTTTCACCCTAAAATGTCTTTATAGTTTTAGCACCATATCAATAAAAAACTTCCTTTATAACATGTAAGTTCTCGTTATTCTATAGTCCATTGTACCTTAGTTTGGTAGGGAAATCTAGTGTAAAAATGATAGGTTAAGGTTTATGGGTTTGTTGCTCATCCTCACTTTTATGTTGAAATGGACATCTTTGTTGCCCTCTTAGAGAACTCTTTGACCTTTACTTTTTATTCATTCAATTATTTACCTTTTTTTTCTAATGCATGCTTCTACCATAAGTGGGTTATTTATTCCATGATTTTCCATAAAGTAAACATTTGATACATCCCCTTCCAAATCCCATTTATCATTCCTTCATTTTCCATCCCTCTTTATCATCTACTTCCAAATGCCAACCTAGTCTATGCAACCCACCTCCTTCCATCAACCCTAGCACCTCTATGCTAGAGGGTACTATCTTAGTAACAAGTTTAAAATTTTGGATGACAAGATTGAGAAACCCTTTATCTTAGGTAACCCATGAATTTTGAATGTTTGTGATGAAATGTGAGTAGGTTAGGACTACCTACAAGCAAATTTCACATCTTAAGGGTGTTGAAATAGAAAAGGTTATATATTTTTCTTGTAATATGTTTTTGGAATAATACTTGAATAATGTTTATCCCACCTTCTCTCATATGGAAAGTCTTATTTATTAAACATGAACCAATGAAAGAAGTTGTAGTTGTTGGCCTAGTTTTAGTCCTTTATTTTGTAATGATCAATTATGATCATGACTGATAGAATATGTGTTTGGGCCACACTGATGTATAATAACCATAATTTTGTTCATTTTTCTATCTATATACCTAATTACCAAACCAAAAATTACATTATGAAACTAGATGGCCTCCTCTTTATGCCTAGTAGAATGGATAGTTGTTGGTAATTTCAATACAGTAGAAAATTTTGGTTACTGTAATTGGCATTGCAACAAATACCTTAGTAATGAGTTCTCTAACTAGCTTTATTGTTGTAATTAGAATATTTGATACTCTCATCAATTATTCTTTAGTTAATTCCTACAAATGCTTCACCTAGTTTAATGGCAGGTCTATCCAATATAGGAAAGCAAGTTACCTAGAAAAGATATGCATGAGTAAATTCAATTTACAAAGCTTATCTCAAGATAGACTTATTTTTATCATAGCTTGTGTGGTTCTTTCTAATAATATTCTAGTTTTCTTCATGTTGTAATTCTCTCCACCTTCTAGTGAAGTCCCATAATTACCTTTTAAGGTTAATATCCCACATAGAGAGTTAAGATATATTTAAATTTTATTTAAAAAATATGGAATACTTTCTCACATCTATCTAGTCCTATTGACTAGATTTCTTGGCAAGAATATGTCATATAATACACAATAATATTTTTTATTAAATACGAAAAGAAAAACGAATGACAACAAAGAATTCATAAAAACTTATAGTAGTAAATCTTTGAAATGAGATTAGTTACACCTCTCCCCTTTGCTTTAGCCTATCAACATGCTCTAAGTAAATAATAAAATACATTCCAAAAATATCAAGCTTATAAGGCCAATGGTGCCTTAGTCAAATTCTTGTTAACTTTGATGGAACATAGATATTAATGGTCAAAAATATTTTTAACCTTAGAATCAAAGCAAATTTAGATAAAATATCCAAAAATTTTCCCATCTAGTGGACTTTACCTCGTTATTTCTATTTGTGTCAAATAATGTGTTTCAACACTCCTATCGTTTACCCAGGTTAATAGTCTTGATAAGGATATAGTCATTAAAGAACATAGAAGCTCTCTAGTAGATAAAGAAAGATAAAATCTTAGAAAATGATGATATACCTAGGGATTGATTAAAATAATTTCCAATAATACAAATAAAAATAACGCCTGGTGTATTATTAGATTATTGAATATGGCTTATAATATTATCACATAGGCCCCAACAATTTTTGTCAGACTAGTTACTTAGAAAATTGTGAGCTTGGTATAAACAAGTTTCATCAGACACTACTACATATTAGATAATTTAATTTTGGCCTAGGATACCTCTTTATGGGCACATTATTTTGGTTAAAATATTACACTAGTTAAAATAAAATTTGAAAAGGCCTATGACATAATTAGGTGTGACTTATTTCTATAGGTATTTAGCTGCTTAGGTTTTGGGAAAGGATTTTGTAAATATATATCTCTTGTTTGAAAATGCCTTCCCTACACTATAATTGAATGGTCATGAATAAAATATTTAAACAAAATATAATTAATTAAACCTCTTCTATATATCCCATGGCCAAAATATGTTATCATAGTTGTAGTGTAGTACATTAAATGGCCAATAATCTTACATCTATGGTAAATGATCTTGAAGATCAACATCCTTTGGAATACCCTAACATTGAAAAGGATTATTAAGGTCCCATATATTTAGTTTCTCTATCCCCTCAACATGATCACATAGGAATGGTAACCTTTAGATCCTGTTATCACATGATATTCATTTTGCAAGAAAATAGAAATGTTGTGACAAAAATCCTTAGGGATGGTAACAAAAATTAAAATATTTTTGCAATAGATATATCACTCTTGGATCATCCCCAATACACTAATTATAATCCTCAAATTATTAACCAAATAAATACAAATATTAATAAAAAAACTCAAGCCTTAATGCATCAAATGCCACTTTTGTTGAATCTACTCCTATCATCACAACATGTATGGGTGGTGGTACATTTAATGCTTTATTATCTTTGATACATCATGAATTTATACCTCCATATGAATAATTATGAAGCCTCAATATAAATTGTCTTAAATCTCAACAACCAAACATTAGTTTCATCCTTATCTTAGATGTACCTCCTAGAGATCTAATCTCAAATATCTTCATCAATACTTCTTCTAACCCCCTCAATACAAATATAATTTTTTCTCAAAACTCTATTCTCGTAATCTCTAATAATACATCTACCAATCATTTCATCTTAAATAACTTTGGATATGAGACATATGATGCCATAATCAACATAATATACCCCAATATATCAATATTATTCTTACATTAATTATTAAGGTTCTCACATCCCATACCACACACTTCATGTGTAATCTAGTCCTATTTATTTTGAACTTCAAATATCAACCTTATAAATAAAGTAGCTAAAATAATAAGTGACCTCTATTCAAGGGTCTTTCTATAGCCACAAGTACTTCTATGAAGACTTTTGTTATCAACCCCTATATCTCTTCATAGCTTGGTATCTTTCCCCCTAACTTTGAAATACATAAGGTTTAAATGTATAAGAGAAAATAAGAACTAATTAATCATCTCAAACATTTTGGAACAACCTTTGATGATATTTCTTATGAAAATATGTTGCTAATTAATTTTTTTCTCAAAAGCCTTTATGGTCTTACCTACAATTATATTATCAAATACCAACACAATATCTAAATAACTTTAAAAAAAAAAAAATTGAAATGTCCATATGACAATTATCTATCTTTATTGGATAGAATGTCATCATCAGTGACCTATACAAGCTTAAATAAAATAAATATGAGAATGTTTTTGACTTCTTAACAAGGGAGTGAGACTTAGTAGAGAGATGTCAATATGGTCCCTCATCTATATATCTTTTATATATCTTCATAGGTAACCTCAAGTAAAAATTAGTCTTCTACCTAGAGATAACCAACATATATTCCTTTGGAAATACTATAGAAATGGCCAAAGGAGTAAAAACCATTCTCCTAAAATGAGGATAGTTAAAATCTAATCCAAATCTAAGACACATAAGAAAGAGGATAAAATTACTTTCTCATGCAAAGGGATAGTACAATCATAATTAGTTCATAGGTGATGTTGTCATTAGTTCACACCATAGCAATAGTGTGATTCCCATGGTGTCCCTCCAAAATATTATCATAGGGAAATCTCAATAGTCCAAACCTAAGTGATAATTCACTAAAATATGCAAATCCTCTTCAAACATACTAAATAAACTCCTAGAATCCAAAATGGTATAGCTCCTACCAATAAAGAAAAAAACTCCTTGGTCCCATCCTAATCAAAATTATGACTTCCATTGCATTGATGGTCATGCAATTAAAAGATGCAAGAAGCTTACAAACCTAATTCAAGACTTAATATATAGTGGTAAACTCCTCTTTAGTAGCTCTAATACTCAACCTTCCTTAAATCAAGACCTTGGGATTTTCCAAGATCCATTTCTAAAACATGATCAAAAGATAACAAATCAAGATATGGTGGGAAAGTTACATTCTTTTGATCCATATTTCCTATAAACCAATACTATATATTTTACATTTTATTTTATATTCATCAACTTCTCCTTCTTCTCTAATAAATGATGTATTAAGGTCCTTAGTCATAAATAATCAACTTAATAAGAATCAATTAGATCAACCTCATCTAAATAACAATTATCAAAATAATAATTAACTTTCTATGGACCTAACTAAGCTCCCTCCATCTTTCTAAATTTTAGTCTTTCCTTTTCAGAAGGATAAAATAATATAAATGAGAGAATATTTATTTTTTTGTTTTGGTAATACTAAACAAACTCATGGAAATAACCCTTACCTTACTAAATGACAATATCCTATTTTAAATCAAATGTTATCAAACATAGAATATCCAAGCAAAGGATTAGGTATTCATAAGCAAGGAATTAAATAGCCTTTGAAGGTCAAAACCTAGTTGTAAATTTGTAGGATAGGTTGTGCCCCTAGCTATAGTGAGCCTCCTACTACTTTATTTTTCATCTGATAGTGATGATGAATCCAACGCTTTCTTTCTAAATCCCATGACAATACTATTTCTTTAAATGTATCAAATTAGGACAATATGGATGAGGATACCTCACTCCTCATAAGTCCTATATATTTTCAATTCACATATTTTAATAAGTTTAAAACTCCTAACCTTAGCTTCCCCTAAAAAAATACTTCATAATATATGTTACATTTGAATTTGCATATAAGTTTGCATTGGCTACCTAGTCATTTAATTAGTTGTATTCATGTCACATGCTTGCATGTACCTATATTTCACACCTACTTGTATGCACATGCTTATCACTTATTAAACTATATATTGCATATCAATTCATGGATATAGAATAATGCAAATTATGATCCTGCTCAAGATAGTTTATTTCTTGCATTGCACTTGTACTAGGCAATTAATGTAAGTGAATCCTCCTAATCCCCTCTTTGTAAATCACAACATGATTTTCTCAACTACATATCTTTGTTATCAACTTCTATTTGAATCATTGATCTAAACCACTTTATTTCTAAATCATATCTAACCTTATGAACTATAACTATCTCTCACCACATTATGACTACTATGGGTCCTTGTAGATAGGGATGAAACAATCACCTCATCTCTGTCTTATTATGTCAACTCTATCATTCTTGACTATCTTATAGACATGATAGGGAATGGATTCACATATCTCATTTTATCATAATTTTATAAACCATTGAGAATTATTTATCATATAATTTGATCTTTATCAATCATCTTCTAATATGACATACTACAAAACTCATCGATGTTGATGATAAAAACTTGTCAAATTGTTTTTTTTTTATCTTATAATAAGCTACATGATTGACACTATGATAATCCATAGTGATGATAGCCCAATTAATATCCATTATTTTATTTTATTAATTCCTATATGATTGATACCATGATAGTCTACAATGATGAGATTCTAATAAATTCCATCATTTACCCCACCTAATAAATTCACATGTAGGGGAAAATGACCATAGGAAAATGAAAACTAGGGATATCAAAACTCACTTCTAACTAACAATAAAAGCAATCAAAGACAATCAAATTGATTTCTATTAAAATTATTAATC
Source organism: Wollemia nobilis (assembly GCA_028583015.1). Classification (NCBI taxonomy): domain Eukaryota; kingdom Viridiplantae; phylum Streptophyta; class Pinopsida; order Araucariales; family Araucariaceae; genus Wollemia; species Wollemia nobilis. The sequence continues at coordinate 14,164,129 of JAQPPZ010001125.1, forward strand.
ATTGAGTCTTTAAATATACCAATAATTTATATATTTAAATAGGTTTCATCATCATATTCCTTTAAATGATGAATCAAAGTATATGTGTCTTTAAATAGACCATTTAAATCAAATGTACCTTTAAATAGACCAATCAAGTAAAACATATATTTAAATAGATCAATAAAGTTAAATGAGTCTATAATATAGACCAATATAATAAATTTTACCTTTAAATATGCCAACCAAACTTATCTCTAAAAATATCAACTAGAGTCCTTAAATGGACCTATCAATGTACACATCCTTTGAGGAAGAAGAATGAATGAAATCATGTGTCCTTGAATAGACTAATGAATCACAAGTCCTTCAAGCAATAAGGATAAATCTAACAATTACAAGTCCTTTAAGCATAAAAATTTTCTTAAATATGAATAAAAAGACATCAATTTGTACATATTTATATATAGTTTTACATATCTTATCATATGAAAGTCCCCCTAGGAATTTGTTTGTATATCTTTGTATAATATCAAGTTAATGAAATTCCCCCTAGGTGATATTTTGTATAGAGTTTGAATCATATCAAAATAAAAAAATTTTCCATGCGAAAGCTAAAGAAAGTCCTCGTAGATAATATTTTGTATCATATTAAGCTAACTAGCAAAAGTGCCCTCTAACAAGCTAGAAAAGTCTCCTTGGGTAATCTTTTGTATAGCTTTTGTATCATATCACGCTAATGATATTATCCATAGGTAAGATACTTGAAGATCCCCTAGGAAATATTTTGTATTATATCAAGCTAACAGAAGTCCTATAGGAAAGATAATAAAATTCCCCTTGGGTAAGCTAAAAGAAGTCCCTCTAGAAAATATTTTGTATATATTTTGTATCATATTGTAAACCTAGACTCGGGGATGCTAGTTTCCAAACCCAAAGGTTCACACTTAGAAAAATATTCTTGCCTAAATCACATCGTTGTTTTGATTTCTTTGGTGGGCTCAAGGGTTCACCAAGAGGGTTTTATGGATTCACTCTAAATCCTATGTTTTTATGTGATCAATTGAGAAAATACCTAAATTTTATTGGAGTATATTACATAATTTAGTACATGCTAATGTACCCCCATGGTACCTTAATGGTACATTGGTAAATAATAGATAAGGTTTGAGTCATAGCTTAGAGTATGAGTTCTATTTTCCCTTTTATATAAGTGTGAATGTGCAGGAAATACACAAGTATCATGTGAGTTAGAGTGCAAGTGCAAGTTAAGTCTATGTGCATAGGTGTCTTATATGTAAGAGCACAAATATGTAATGTAAATATATGCATAGGTTTCTTATATTAGAGTACAAGTTATAGAAGTGTAAGTGTTACGATCCACCTTGGCAGAACCTTTATAATATGGACTATGTATTGATAAATGATTATTAATGCTTAGATTTGATGCAATTGAATGGATATGTGCATTCATTATTTTGGTCATTTTATTAAATGATGATATGGTACTACTAATTCTATGCATTGTTGCAGGATCATGTACTCTCATAGGTGGACAAGAAATTGGCCACATATAATAAGAGACCATATTAAATGGAAATGATGATGATGACTTGTTCATCAATAACTTAGGGTAACATGGATAAATACCCTTCATGTAGGTGCATTACATTTTACTTATGCTCATGTTTGCACCATTGGACCAAGAAGTTGCTTGCAATGAGTCTCCTTAAAGTAGATCGGTGATAGCCTTAGTCTATCTTAAAATAGGCCACCCACTTAAGGATAAAATAATGGTGTGGAACATCAAGGGAGTGCATGTGTTATTGCTTGTGGCATGTTGGATATGGATTGCTTTATTCCTTGTATTCTTGAAGTATTATTTGACTTTTAATCTTAAGCTTTTAATGAATCTAAGGATGGCTATGATTATCTTGAACTATTTTAGTGAGGTTTGGTTTTTGTTTTTTTATTTTTGCTCTTGGATTGGTCTTCCTTTAGTTTAAATGAGAAAAATTTTATTTCTCCTTGCCATTGGAGTGGCACTTGATGAGGTATGGATTGGGCACATGTGGAACATTTCTTGAATATTAACATCAAGCACTTCATGCATGAAGGTACTCAGTTTCTTCCTTGGTAAAAGGAGGATGGTGGTGTGGTGCATGGGGAGGAGGGAATTTTTTGGGAAGAGATCGAAGGTAAAGGGATCACATGGATGAGGTTAAGGAGCTTGAAGCTAGCGTAATAGATGATGTAGAAGAAAACTAAAATATGTGGGTCTTTCTATTGTTTTATGTGCTTTAACTATTGTAGCTCAATGTGGATTGTTTTCTCACTTGTTTATCTTATTTGGATGCTTGTATGGTGTGTGATTTAGCCATGCATGCTTGTATTTTATTATTGTAACTTTTAGTCTCTCCTACCTGTGTAGTTGAGTTCTTCCTTATTTGGTGGAAGTGAGATATGTTGAGTTTGATATTGTCTTCTTATCCATGTTAGTGCTTGTTGGTTCTTGCTTAAGAAGAGGGTATCCTAGGTTGAGAACCCTTGAGTGTCATGTTGCACATACCATGTGATGGCCTATCACAGCTTGTGAGGCATGTACACAGGTATGTCACTGTGATCACCATCTCCTGTGCAAACCCTAGTGTAATCAATATCAGGGATTAATGTGTTTTAGAGTTCTCTATGCACCCATTTTATTTTGGGATTGTTTACTTCCTTTTAAGGTACTCATGCTAAGGTTTGGATTTGTTTAGTGGAGTGTTGTTTTGATGTCTGTGTGTCTGGGGTGCTCATAGGATGACCCTTGTAGTTGCTTTTACTCAAGTTTTTATGTGTTCAATTGAGCATCTTGGTTACTTTGGTTTCAATGCAATGATATTATGTTGTAGCTTGGATCTTGTAGGGCTTGTATTATTTACATAAACCATTCTTCTTGAATGTTTAGTGAAGGATTGAGCACCTTGGTTGCCTTGGTTTTTATGTAGTGATATTATGTTGTTTCTTGGAGCTTTTAGGGCTTACTTTGTTTACGTAAACCATATTGCCTAAATGTTCAATGAAGGCTTTGTTTCCCATGAGTTGGTTCATTGATTGTCACATGCTTTATGATTATGTGATTTAACCTATGTTATGCTTGGGATGAATTAAGGTAGATGGAATGGTTTACCATTTGTCTTTTAACCTAGTTTGGTTGATCATATTTAGCTTACATATAAGAAGTTTTACTTTTAATCAAAACATTAATAGATTAGTTTTGCAAGTATAAATATTACTTTAAATAAGAAAAGTAGAGATCTTCTTTTAAGCAATTTGATTAAAGTTTTATTGTGTTGCTTTTCTTTGGGAGAAAGTAAATTGAGTAATTTTTTTATTGTAGATAACTATTGGTTTCTAGGTCTTAAAGAAAAGAAGAAATCATTATGTAAGGAATTATGGGGTTCCTTTGAAATTACATTATGGTATAGGAATTTTATGGGGGTTCCTATGTAATTTCTAAATGTTGCTTGAAAGGATAAAGAATTATTTATTGATGGTTGTCTTGGATAATGGAAATGGATAATGGAAAATAAGTATGGGCTTCTTTCATGCATGTTTGCTTAATATGTTTTACTTTTTAGAAAGACTCATTTACAGATGCATTCATATTTGCACAAAGAGTTGTCCTGATCCCTACTACCTATCATTCTACCTTGGAGATTGAAGGAGATACCAAAGGAAGTGGAAGATAGATTCTTCCTTCTAGTAGACTCTCCTCAAGATCCTATGGAAGGGTCAAGATATAAATCCCTCTTGGTGAAAGAGGATTTAATGTGTAGAAGTTAAATTTGTAACTTGGGCAATTGTTAGAAATAGCCCTTATGGTTGAAATAGATCCTTGCAAGTTTTGAATATGTATTGAAATGTTCTCTTATATTAATTATTAACAATCTATTACCATGGACTTATTGTTAATCAATTGATGTATTATGTGATTTTATTAGATCTAAAATTAATTAACTCTCTTCTAATAGTTATCATGATTTACTTAAACATGATGTAAAAGGTTAATGTTTCCTTATTTTGTAATGAATTATTTAGCATATTATTTTAGCTATGCAGAGAGAGAGAGAGAGAGAGAGAGAGAGAGAGAGTTGATTTCTTAGATGATTCTTTTTTTGTTCTCTTTTGGGTTGGGACTCGCTCTTTAACCTTGTTGAGAAAACTCTCTATCTTAATCCAAGACTGAGGAAGTTGCATGGAGACAACTCCTAGGTTCTATGTATCTATGGAATAGCTATTACATGGAGTGGTAGGTTCTTGAAACACTCGTCATGAAGATAGGGTGGTAAAGTACAAAAAATAGTAGTTCATCGTAAAGGTCTAACTAACTAAACACAAAGGCAATACACCCAAAGGAACCAATAAAGCCTGATGTATGGTTGGTAGGATAAACAATGTTCCCCTTAGGGTTATGCATAAGGGGTCAGCCCCAAAATGTATTTATAAAAATTTGGTGAATAAGTTTCGAAATCTAGAAGAATAGTGTCCAAACGCATGTAGAAGGTTCACTATTATTAGGGGCAATGTTGGAAATTTAAACTTAAAATGGTCAAATTATCTTAAAATTGGTGCGAATCAACACAAAAAAAAATGCACCTAGAAATTTTTGGCTAATAGGACCTGGTCAATGGTCCCAAATATTAGCCAATTCCAAATTTTAAAAATGCTAATTTTAGCCAATTTGGCGATAAATAACTGCTATGCATAACCCTAGTTCCCCTTCTCTAAATATTGAGAAGAGATAACCCCAACACTATGGTCAAGAGGTATTGCATTCATGGTTAATATAAGAAATGTGGGATGATAATCTTGAGCATCCTTTATGTTGCTGAGGTATACAAGTTAAACCCTAGTAAATATGGAAACACAACCTCTCTTGTTCACTCAAGTGATGTCTATAGCATTACAAAATTAAAATGTAGTTATGCCTAGTCTTTATTTAACCATGTGTACTCCTTGTGAACCTTGTCTGTGTTATTTAAAGGGAAAAGAAAAAATATAGTTCTCTCTCAAGTTTGGTCAATTTGGGGTTGTTACAGTTGGTATCAAAGCTCTAGATCGTAGGACTAGAAGCTTCTATTGAGGGAAACTTAGGATTGAATGAACATGATGGGCAACTTAAGGATGAAAGGATATTCCTTTGGGGATGGCACCTTACATGGAGTAAAGGTGACCATTAATGTTATCAATGGATGATAATACTTTGTCATTAGTTTACATGGATGATGTAACTAATTAGAAAGTTAGACTTACAATTTGGAAGAGAAATTGTAACTTGACTTAGATCTTTGTGTGGCTAAGGAATTTGGTTCCTAGACATTGAATATTCCATGAATCCATATTGTAATAAATTCATGCATCACCAACTATGGGGTATTTTGATTTCCTTATAACTTATGAGAGGATTAAGCACACATTATTTTGGGAAGGAATGAGAAAGGATATTCAAATGTTTGTGGTTGAATTTAATACTTACCAATAGGTGAAGTGAGAAATCATATGCACTCCAAGCACACTTAAGCCTCTTTTCATTCTAGTAAATATGTGGATAGATGTTCCCATGAACTTTATTAAATGGATTTTGAAATCTAGAGGTAAAATAATCATTCTTGTGATGGTGGATTGTCTTTCGATGTATGCGCATTTTTATTTCTACCCCATTTATATAATATATTCATAGTTTCTTGGATCTTAGATTCTATTTTTTTCTTACATGGTATACCCCAATCCATTATGTTTGATAACGACCTCAAATTTATTAGTCGTTTTTGGAAATAATTATTTAAACTATAAAGCACAAAACTAAAAATAAGCTCAATATACCATCCTTAGATAGACATCCAAACAAAAATTGTTAACAAGTTATTGGAGATATACCTTCACTACTTTACATCTAAGCATCCTACTCAATAGGCTGTGGATTTCATTAGTAAAATGATGATACAACACTTCTTACCATACCAATAAGATGACACCAGTTGATATAGTTTATGGAAATTTTCTTCCATCACCTTCTTCATATATTCCAAGTAGTTACAAGGTCATAAATTTCACCCTTCATGAATATGCACTACTCCTTCAACAACTCAATGAGAATTCTATAATAACGTAGAACTGTTTCATCAATAGGCTTATCAATATTACTCAAAGCATAGTTTTAATGTAGGTGATATGGTCTTCCTTTGCTTACAACCATATAAACAATAATCATCACAAATTTGTGGTCATCAAAATATCATAGTATAATTCTATGGACCTTATCAAGTGCTTTAGTGAATTGGTTCGAAGGAATATAAGCTCAAATTTTTCATCCTCTTCCAAGGTCCATCTAGTTTTTCATGTTTTATCTTTGAAGAAGATTCATGGAAACTAAATAAAGGTCCAATTAACACTTCCATCATTAGATGATTATTTATTTTAGAATCTAACAGTATTTTGGATCAAAGGATGCACTTACTCCACAACTATACCATCATTGATTTTTTAGTGCAATGGTGAGGATAACAATAAAAAGATACCACATGGGAATAACTCCATCAACTCTAGTAGTAGTTGTCTCATCTCAATCTTTTAGGATAAAACTTATTGAAGTGGAAGAGTATGTTACGACCCTATCCTAACATTATTATAAAATTGTCTACTAATGTGTATGTGATGCTTTAGGTATCTAATGCATATGGGCCCATATGATGTAATTGTTACTTGTTGTAAGAAGGAATTGATAAGGGTGTAATTGTTTCTTTACTAGTTCAAGCCTCCATGTGTGTGTGGATGGATACCCTTGAGCATTAGGATTAGGGTTAATGAGAGCTTATAAAAAATTAGGGTAGAAAGGAATGTATCATTATTTTCTAATATTATATGAAGCTTGTGATTCTATATTGTAAATTTTATTCTTGAATAATATAGCTATTGCATTTCTATTTTGTATTGCAATATTTCTATTTTAGTTCCTATTTTTAATTAATTGTTGCAATATTTCTGTGGATGTGCTTATTTTTATGGGAAGATCCCTAACAAGAAGATTGAGAAGGGAGGAATTATTTGTGTGTGTTGTATAAAAGATGTTGTATTGAAGATATTGGAAGAAGATTTATAGCTTGGCATGTCTACTTTCTATTTGATATTGAAAACATATGTAGATTTTGTAGGTTTAGAGAAGAAGAAAAAGACAACTCGCTAGATGTACTAGAATTGAGACTCCATTGCCCTCCTTAATCATTCAAGAACAATTCCATATGAAGGTTTCATCACGCAGCCATTCAAAAGGAACAACAATATGAACTTTTGGAAAGGAAAAGATCAAAATAAATAATTATAAGCAAAATTCATTTGGCCAGTTAGAAAGTACCAACTATAGGAGCAAATAACACTCATCTTCAAAGTGCCCAACGACAACACCTCTCGTCAATGTCATAATAGCTCTCACAAAAAAAAAAATGCTGGATAGTTTATTCCAAGATAAAGATGATGATGAAATAACTATTACATAAGGGGAAGTCTTAAAAAGTCCAATTAGTTTTATATAGCTTGATAGTTGAAGGCCATAAACCCTGATTGGTTACCTTACAATCTTTGTAAGCACTCTCAATGCTTTAAAACTTCACAAGACATAAAACTCAGTCATAACTTAGAAAATGAGGAATGAAGTTGATGTTATAGAAATCAATGCGATTCTAAAGGATTTCATTCAAGCTAGGGATATGGAAGAAGTAATGGAGGTTTTCCAGAAAATGAAAGAAAGTGGTTGCTCTCCAACAACAATATCTGCGTGGAAGCTGATAGTAAAGGGATTTCTGTCATTGACTTTCCCCTTTGGGCGGGGGTGTAAAGTCACAACACACCACAGGTTAACATTTAACATCCCTCGATATCAGGACAGTTCTTTCATGGTCGTCAGTTGTACACAAATAATAAGTGACAATACACCACAGGTTAACATCCCTCGATATCAGCACAATTCTTTCATGGCAATAGACGTGACTATATCCTTTCCTAATCTGTCCCCTCTGGAAACTATGATTCTCCCACGCATTTCCACGAGGCCTACAATGGAAGCGTCTGCCTGTTAAAAACTTATTCCAGCTAAGATTCGTGAACAGACTTATTAATAAAACACTACGCAGGAATCAGGTTCTGTCTTGTAGGTTATGAATGAATTTTTTTAGATGTTTATTTATGTATGAAGTTTAAATTTTTTTTAAAAAAAGAATAGAACGGATTTTTTTTCGTTGAAGTCAAATATATTAGGATATAATTGGGAATTTTTTTTGGTATATAATAAAATTTTTATATTTTAAACTTCGATATCTAGATAATAATCTAACAATATATTAGTTAAAAACTCTACAAAATAAAAATAATAATTAAATGTAATAATTCTAATCCTAATTCTAATTATGATACCAATATTCAAAGGTAATGTGAACTATAGAACCGGACATTATGATGCATCCGAATCCATTATGGATAGTATGGGCAGAGTAAGTAGCTTAGTTGTAAATGGTCTAACGAGAAAGTGGTGTATTTATATAGAGTATTTACTTTTATTTTTCTTTTTATAGTTGAATTTATTTTTTCACTATTAACTATTAAAGACTTATAAGGGCAAACTCTCCTTTGTTTTTTTAATGATATATATATTTTTTTAAATGTTTGAATAATTTGTTATTTTTGAAATATTTTTAAAATATTTGTATTTTTAATGATAAATTATTTATTAATTTAAATGTTTGAATAATTTGTTATTTTTGTGAAGACTTTTAAAATATTTGTATTAATAAATGTTTTAGTCTTGTAAAAAATATTTTAATTCTTGTAAAGAAGTATTTTAATTTTTTTACCTTTTAATTTATTTATATTAAATTATTTTTAAAACAATTCATACTCTATTTTATTAAGAACGCATAATGTAACTTTTGGTTAGCTTTATTCTTTCTTTATAAAAAAATCTTAAAAATCTGCTTTATAATTTCATTAAGAAAAACTTTAGTCAGTTTTCTCATTTGCACATTATTAAAAAAGAATTAAGGGTTTTGGAAAATCTATAAAGACCCGTGTACCTATTCATTAAAATTCATCTTTCCCTATCTTGTTTATATTCCTATCTAAATCCACATCTCTAAAAGGTTTCAAGCATTCATTCTTGTTCGACTTTCATTGATTCACAAAATCCATCCAGTCTCCAAACCCTTAAGCCAAAAAATGCTACCATGAAGTTGCCTACAAACTTACTAGGTAATGTGTATGGAAGTATCTAATAGATGTCTGAAAACCAAGTACTAAGCTCCAAATCCACCATTTGAGGGATGATATAAACCACTTTTATTCACTCTTCCACACAAATTTAGTTAGTGCATATGAGCATTAGCTCATATAATAATAATTCTATTTGTTTTAAGTAAAATTGTAATAGATTCTTATAATTTTTGTTGGATTAAAGTAGTTTGAGTGAATGGTAAGGGATGACCATTTAAATCTATTAGTGGACTAGGTAAAATATGTCTCTATAATATTTTCAACCCCTTCATGCTTAGTCAACCCTCCATTATGGGACTGTTGGTATGAAACTGACACCAGATGAGCGGGAGGCACACCCGACGATCCTCAACCAATATTGAATGACCACCAAGCCCGAAATAGGAGGGGTTTTCGATCTTCAAATAAAGCTGACTCCTTTAGTTCCAGCTACCTACATCGCAAGGATAAAGTAGAAAAGGGAAACAAGAGAGAGAAAGTAAAGGGAGGTCATAGCCAAAACTCACAAGAACAAGTTATGGTCACATAAAGACACTTGCATTCATCATAATTTATGTAAATACTAGCACACCACCTAACAGTTCAGCTCATCTCACCCTCATGTATCGTTCAATGCAGTAGGCCTCCCACCTTACCAACCTTAGAAAAAATAAACCTTAACACCCAAATATGGATGTGAATTCCAGAACCACCTAGCAAGACCCACAAAATCTAGATTGCAAAATTAAATGAGCAAGCTTAAATGACCATCACAAAAATAAGCACCCATATTTAATTAGAAATAAGTGAAGACAAATTGAGAGACCAAACAGTGATATACTTATATTTACAAGGCTAGAAGAATTACATATGAATTATAATGGCCACAAAGTCACCCTTTGGAATGGTGAGCATTCCACTATTTATAGATGATTTTAAAATAAATTAGATTCAAATAATTAATGGTCTTAGGTGAGAAGATCTTATTGATATGAATGGATGATCTATTGATGTTCTACTCTAGGAAGGAATGGTTGTTTTCCAAATGAATTTAGGTGCTTTTGCATCAATTTAGGCCCTTTATTGCTCTAAAATTCTTATCGGGTCATAAATTTTGATCTACTTTACCTCTTCGCATTTCAAGAAGACCCAAAATTTACTTCTGATGACATATATTTCAAATTGCCCTCTTTGTACCTACTGATCATTCATACAAAGGCAATCAATGTCATTAATTTCTATTCCTAGGAATTTCCAATGCTTCCTTTTCGATGCATGATGACTTACGTCTTGGATAGAAAAGTGGGAAGATCTCTCTCTCCACCAACTTCTCAATTTTTTATCCCATGGACAAGTGTTCAGACTCGGACCATTAATATTACTTTCCCAAAGTTATGTCCAACTATAGGGATAAAACTCGGGACTCATAACCACTAGGTTGTGGTTTGATTCTTCTGGTCGAGGATTTGGGATCCCATTTTTCCACCCAAAGTTAGGACGAATATTTGGGGTCTACTTTGAACATGTCCCTGCACATTATTTTATTCGATCCTAGACTTAGCCACTTCTAATGATTTGACCTACTAGAGACTGCTCATCACTTGGTAATAAGTTTATTCTTTTTCTCGCCTATTGTTTGTCACCTTAATCTTCCGCCCTACCATTAGTACCTCAAAACATGGTGAACCCTTTGAAGAGCATCATCAAAAAGAAAAGAGTGGGTGGTAGGTGTAAAATTCCACCCACACTTCTAACGATTCACATGGATTTTTCATCTTGTGGAAAAAAAGGACACAAAAAGTTTTGAAAATATGATAGTAAAAATAGAGGGAGAGAGAAGAGGAAGAAGAAGTGGAGAGGAAAGGGAGATGTGTAGATAAGAACAATATAGCGAGGCAATGGGATTTGGAGTAAGTGATACACTTAACACGATGGCACATTAAGAGGAAGCAGGAGAAGAAGGGGATAGTAAGTGGAGATAATGGGGGCTTCATGTAATACCCGAGGATGAGATAAGAGGTTTTGGTGATTGTTAGATACATCCATTGGGCTATGGGATCACAACAATACATAGTAGAAATAAAACTAGGAAGACAACATAGAACATGAAGAGAATGTTATATATCCAATACATGTCCAAGGAACCTTCGTCTACTTCCCTTATCATTTTTGGTGCCCTGGACATATGGTAATTTTTATAGGAGCATTTCCCTTGATAATTCATTAGCAAAATGATGATACGGCCCGGGAAACCATGTTTATCATATGATTTTTATTTTCTTGTTGTGTATTTACACAAACTTATAGCGTGTCAGGCACACATGAGTCAAGGATTCACTACTTCATCTTGTGAACCTATAGTGGTTGAACTAGATTACATTGTATTTGAGATACTTCTTATATTCCACATGGTACCATCCATAGTGTCTCAAAATTACAATCACATCATAGTTATTTATTCTTCTATCTTGCTTGAGCACCTTGCAACTCAGGCCCTTAAAATTTTTCATGGCAATCATTCTTGCCACCTCATTCCACCTCCTTTGTGGTGGCCTATCGAGGAACATACTCTATTATTGTTCCTTCTTAAAATTGGCTTGTTGTACCAGTCCCTCAGCTGGTTCTTTCTCTGCTATTGGCCCATTCCTCTATTTGTAGGTGTCCACACAATCACCCAATGGATCCAATTGGATTTGGGATTGATCTGCTAAGTTATCCTTGTGGATGTCATGCCATTATTTTCCTTGAGGTTGTCATGTTGTGTGACCTAGCACTAGCTTTAAAGGGAAGCTAATTGGTTGTAGCCTCCCTATCAGCATTTACTAGGCTCTGACCGCTTCCTCATAGAGCTAAGAGAATCTGGTTTCCCTAGTTTGATACAGAAGGAGGTTGATGTCAGGGCCAAGAGCTCGAATGTAGTATATATATGCTTGGATGAACGACGGGAGGAGTTGACATGGGATCCTTTTCTAGTTTCTCTCAAATAAAAATTGAAGCCTATCACACTTTCAAGAGGGTTCCTCTTAATAAATATGAATTTATCCATGAGCTAGAACAGATATTCAATTCTACCAAACAAATTCGATAGAAGTTCTACCAGATCTGCCCATGTGGAGATACTCCCAGGCTGTAAGATCTTGTACTAGAGCCATGTTCTACCTTCCAGAGAATCGACCAGTAACCTGACCATCACATATTATTGTGTGATATCATTGAAGGGTATCTAGAGAGGCCACATTTTTAAGATGCTCCTTCACAAATCCCCTAATGCCATCATATTTGGGTAGGGTTTTCAATGTTACCTCAGGGATTTCATGTAGATGGGAAAGATTGAGGAGGCCAAGATCATTCCAACTAGGACACTTGAGTTGGTTCATTGAAGCATTGGTCCCTTAGAGAATTTGGATTATGCCATTAGGTTGGAGTCACCATATGAGCATGTTTTATCCTCCAATAAGGTCAAGGTTGCTCATAAAACCTTGAGTTCTTCAAAAAATAGAGATGTTTTAGCATAGAATGGGTAACTAGATCTTCCATACAAAGGAGTCACCATGTGATTGAACTAGATATGGGTAAACCAAAGTATCACTGAACTCTGATTTTCTTAAACAATGAAGATCTTTTTGGTCCCCAATAGAATCACCAAAAACTATTGATGCAAAAACCAATATCGGATGAGCAGGATACATGCCCGACGGTCCTCATCCAACACTGAACGATCGCCCAACCCAGGAGAGGAGGGATGGTCGATCTCTCGAGAAGGCCAACTCCTTTAGTTCTATCTACCTACGTCGCAAGGGTAAAGGAGAAAATGAAAACAAGAGGAAAAGCAAAGGGAGGTTGTAGCCACTTGCATTCAACATCATGAAGTCGTGTCCAACAATGTGGCAAAAGAATTTCAGAAATTTGGCTCAACATAATGCAGCCAACTCCCAAAAAAATCAACCCAAATGAAAGGAAAAACAATTTCAAAACAGATCCAATATGACCATTGCTCTCAAACAACTTTGTTTTTCCAAAAATTTCCAACCCTTCTTCATGAAATCGAAAGTATATTTAAAAGTTTAACTGACCCTTCCCTTGCATCTTCTGACTTTTCGTTTTCGTTTTCCATTTGATGGAAAACCCTTTCTTTTCGTCTCTCTAGTTTTTTTTTTTACTTGTAGGCTTTGAAACGTTTATTTTGGTCTTTAATGCAGCGTTTTCTATCTCTTCATTCGCTGTAGCTTTCATAACGTTCTACAAGACATTTCACCTTTACCAATAAAAGCCACATGGTCCCCTCATTTATTTTTTTCAATTGATGCCTTTATGTTCACATTTAGCTGCCGCTACCATTTTAATGTTTTTTTAAGAAACATTCACAAATTACATCAACAACCAGAAGTTACAAAACTATTTAAAAAACAATTACAAAATCACTTAAGAAACAATTACCATCTTACCACTAAAGCAACTGCCTGTCAGTACCATTTGATGTTTTAGTACCGCTGTACACTGTTGTTCCCGAAATTTGATAAATCCTCTCCGTTGCCATACCCACGGAGCACCGTTTATGCTGAACGCGGTAACCACTGGGCAACACTGTACTGCCACCGACGCGTCCGCTAAACTGCGCGTGTTAATCAACACCCGATGCTATTCCCTATCGCTTCCAAAAATATGGTCGTACTCATGTTCGTTGCCGGGGAACTCGATCGTGGTTGCGATTTTTGTCGAGTTCGTTTCTCCATTACTACCTTCTATCTGCGCTGGACGGTGCAGATCATACATTCCAATTCCTGCAACGTGGATGCGTCTTTAGTGCCGGCGACGATGCCATATTTTCTGCCACTAATCTAGAGATGCATCACTGTTCCTCGCAATATCCTGCTGAGCCTTCTGCGTTCGTAATCCACCTCAGTGTTTCTGCTGTCGATTTCCGAATACACCTGTTGTGTATTCTTCACGTCTTCCCAATCGGTGTTCACAACTCCACTGCGTCGTCCGTTTGCCGCGGACGTTGGGTCCCATACTGCAGCGTTATGTCATCATCATCACCGTTCTCATCGCTCGGCGCCCAAATATTCCGCCACCAACATCATCACCGTTCACATTCTTAATGGGTCGATCATGCGCCTTGCCTAACGCATCAACGCTTTCCCCTCTTTTCGACGGATAATGATCCACGCTAGCGTTGTCGGATCCCGTCGTTTTCAAATTCTGCGACATGTCTCTATGATTTACCATCTAGATTTAGTTTTAGAAACTCTCCATCATCCTCGATGTTGTTGAAACCTGCTATTGCCACTCGTCAAAAAACTACCCCGTAATACCTCTGTTGCAGTCTGCCAAACGTAACCGCCGTCGTCGTTCGGTAGCTCATTGTTCATAGCTACGTTGTCATGTGGGTTTGAATTAGCATTGTCGTACGCTCGTTGAATAGGGGACGTCATCCACGTAGATGGTATATCATCGATGCCGCCGTGGATTTCTGTAAATTCTACCGTCCGCCTAAGTCAAGGGTATCCGCTCATTCAAACCTTCTACCGGGTTCATGGCGCCTTTCGGACAACCTTACGCTGCCACTGTCGCCATGGCCTCCGATATCGTCTGCCGTTCGAATGGCCTCCTCGTCATCCGGTGCACCCTTGGAACGGTTGTCAACCGGCCTCTGTGGTCCACTTGCGGGATAACCAACCAAACGATTAAACCCATGCAACGGGGGGTCACATAATTCTTATTTTATAAGGCCAAATATCCTTACTCTATACATATGTATAATACGTAGGATGGGCACAGACATTTATGCCAATAAACTTTATTTTTCATTTTTTTTATTGTTTATTTTACTCACTATTGGAACCAACCATTGTATTCAATAAAGATAACATAATTGATTATTATTATTATTATTAAATTTATATATAAATATATAGATTTCATTTTATATATATATATTTTTTTTTAAATTTCATACACAAATGCAAAAAGTTTGATTTTGTTTTTTATTTCGTTCCTTTTATTTTAGTATATATACATATATTATTATTATATGAAATATAGTAATAATATATATATTAAATTCAAATCATAAAGTCTAAATGCTAGTACTATAGTAATTCAAAATATAATATAAAATAACTAAAGCCAACATTTAATCTTATCAAAATGAAACGAAAATATTTACACACTAAAAAAAATGACTTCAAAGGAACAATAAAATCAATCTTTTACAAAACGACAAGAAGATACCAAGCACATTCCAAAACACCCAAGGCGAGAATAAAATGAAATGGGGCACTACTAGAATGAACCTTGGATAATACTTTGCAAGATCATGGGTGGAAACCCCTCAACACTATCGCTCAAGACAACTAAAATCTCAACAAATAAAATTTAAAAGGTGGGTCCCCAAGCTTGGGGCTAGTTGTGGAGCAGCCATAACAAATGGCGACTCTGCTAGAAAACGCTCCTGAGCATTTCGGGTGAGGAACCCAATCTGAAACGAGAACACACAAGATTAGTGAGACATAATAATTTAGGTGGTGTGCACGTTTTTTGTTTCGTCATCCGAGGCATGGTGTGTTCTTGAGAAGTCCATAACAAGGGAAGGCAACGCACAATATGAGTGTCTAGTTTGTATCCATAAAATGTTAAAATTATTCATTGATGAGAGAGCTTGAGCTTAATTTATTTGTGATCAAAATTTACTCTGCAGACAATAGAGGTCATCTCAGAGAAAATATATGAATGGATCGAAATACAAGAATGCATGGACGTTTAAGAACTGGATAGAATGCAAGTGGGAATGTAAAATGTTTGTAAAGCTATTAGTCTTTTGTCCTGGCACTGGTTCCACTGGTGTCCGAGGATTCTTCGTGCCTACCCCTATACCTTTACTAGTCATGAACTATGCTCGTGATTATTGCATTTGCTTTGATACCAAGGCTAGAAGCTTCTACCTGTGAAAAGCTTATGTTGCTTGAGATTCGTGAATAAACTTCTTAACAAAACATTACGTAGGACTGAGTCAAGTTCCTTCTTGTAGCTTATGTCAATATGAATATTTATGTACGTATACATTTTACCGTAGCTTTACGTCTATATAGATGTTTACTTATATATAAAATATGTGGTTTAAATCATGATAAAAGAAAAAAAAATTGACAATTTAAATATTGACTGATGCAATAGTTCTAATCTTAATTCTAGGTACAACACCAATATCCGGAGGTAATGTGAACTATACATAAAAGGTGATTAGATAATTGGATATTATAGTACATCTAAATCCAATTATAGGTAGAGTAAGTAGCTAAGTAGCATATTCATTCTCAATATGCAACCACCTTGTGTTAGTGGTCTAGCGAGGTAGTTGGGTATTTGCAGAAGTATTTACTTCTTTTTTCTCCTTGCCTTGGTTGAATTCATTTTCCATGCACTAACTATGGGAAGCCTATAAGGGAAAAATCCGCTTTGTCTTTCAAAAATATAAAATTTATTTTTAAAAAGACTTTTGAAATGTTTGAATAAGTTATTATCATTTTTAGAGACATTTGAAATGTTCTCATCAATAAATGCTATAGATTTGTAATAAGTCTCTTAACGTTTCTTACCTTTTAATTTATTTATATAATATATTATTTTTTAAACATCTCACACTCTCACCCAATAATAATGTATAACCTTATTTTCGGTTTTCCTAATCTCTCCTCATTAAATAATTTTTAAAAACCCACTTTATATTTCCATGAAAATAAACTCTAACCATTGGTTTCCCCAACTGCATATTGTTCATAGGAATTAAGCATTCAATAAAATCTACAAATACCCACTTGTCTTCTCATTAAAATTCATCTTACCCTATTTTGTTTTCATCCCTATCTAAAACCACATCTCTAGAAGGTTTCAAGCACCGATGTAGGACGCCTTATGCATTGTTGCAGCCTATGGGTACTAGGTGTAGGTACCGTTTCATGCAATGCCTTTTGTAAGTGCTCTTAATGTACCCTTTATTGATGCAACCTTTGTAGACATGATCATTGTTGGTCCACCTATTGTTTATTTAATATTTGATGGTCTATTGATCCAAATATTGTTATCGATTAATGTTTGGCCTAGGTGCTTAATGAGTATGACTTATTTTCTCAAATGTATGGTGTCTTTTTACCCTTGTATCTGTAATATGGATGGGCTTCTCTTGTCTCTCACCCCTAGTAGTATCTATAACCTATTTTCCATGATCCCTAAAGGTCATATTGACTTGGTATTCTAGTTTGAAAGTGAGCTTTGTGTACTCAGGCAACACGGAGGTGCAACGTTCTTGAATGAACGGTCTCTTAAAATATATTCAAATTTTTGTCATCCTCACCTATAATGAATGCAAGAGCCAACATGGGTTGTTTGTGAGAACAACGATTAACATGCGTATCCTCTTGATCATGTTCTTGATTTATAGATAGATGCTCAGTTGGGAAATCCTAGTAGCAGTCATCTTGGTATGAGATGTACTCTTGCACTACTTCTAATGGTTCTCTAGGATGAGTCAAGATGTGAATGCGCAACACTACCCTACTAGACCCCTTAGTGGGTGGATGATTCTTTTTATAGAAATTAAGCAAAGTGTCTAGATCAGGAAGGTCTTATTTTTTATTGTACTCAGGACCTATGGATGCTTCTCAAATAGGGAAATCTTGAAGGTCAAATTCCCTATATGAGAGATTCAATTTACGACATGTTCCAAGGTGCCAATCAAGAATGGAAAGGTCCTCTAGAGTAAATCAAAGATGTTTCATGTCTTCTTGTGGGTATTCAGTAGCATTGGCTCTTGATTGAGCTTGATTGTGTGTTGTTACCATTGTCTAAACTATGCAAACAGTAAATAAACAAACAAGCAAGAAAACATGTTGAGGTTTAGGGCTTCTTTCACATTAATTCTTCATAGGCTCACTTAAGACAAAACTTTGTCTTCTTCCTTGCATGAAATTGCACGAAACACACAACTCGCAGGCCTTTAGTAAATTGAACAAGGGATGATTCTTTTGCCACTTAGGCATATGGTTTTTATACCAATATGCCACCTTGAAATTAAACGTCAGTGCTTTAACTTTTAAATATTTAATTTATAAATTATAAATTAATATTTAAATATTTTTGGCTTTATTAAGGATTAAAGCCTTCTTAGGTTTTACCACTTTTAATAAATAATATTTATTTTTAAAATTTAAATTCAGTTTGAATTTAAATATTTTATAAAATAAATATTAAAACTTCCTTGGGCTTTCTAACATGAATTTAAAAGCCTCCTTGAGTTTTTATGAAAAACCTTTTTATTTTTGCTCTTCCATGGTTTTAATAAAAACCCTTCTACTTATGCTTCACATAATATTAAAAATAAATATTATGAAGCTCTTTTGTCATTAACCTTTGCATTGTTCCTTTTGACCTTTTGACATCAATGGTAGCTTATTCCTTGACATCAATGACAAATTCATTCCTTGACATTAATGAAAACTTTGACTCAAAATGTTCAACAATCTCCCCCTTTGTCATTTATGGTAACCAAAATTTATTTTACCAAAAAATTAACCTTTTCTTTGTTCTTCTCCCCCTAGAACATTTCTCCCCCTGGCTCAATGCTGTCTTCAAATCTCTCCTATTTACTCAAATACTAAATCTCTCTCCCTTACTCTAATCTCTTCCCCTTTGACATCAATGGCAAAGGGTAACCTTTTGGGGCTCGAGGCTAATAATGAGTTTCTTAGCTTTGCCCCTCTCCCACCTCCTCTTGACATGGTTAATTTTGGGGTGGGATTATTTCTACTCCTAACAAGCACTAGTCTTTACCTTTATCCTCTTTTCTTCTTATCTGATATTTTTGATTCCTTTGACTGTTCCTTTCCGTTTCCATGTTCCTGTTCCTATCCATGTCCATATTCATGTTCTTATTCATGTTCATATCCATGTTCTTGTTCCTCTTCCTATTCATATCCATATCCCTTTTCCTGTTCCTATTCATACTTGATTCTAGAATGTCTGCTCTACACCACTTTGTTGTGTGTCCATCATTATTGCACTTATAACACTTAATGTTATTATTCCTTGGAGGTACAAATTTCTTGGGATTTCTCTTAGTGAAACCATATCATTTTCTATCATGAACCATGCAATTCATTGTCTTGTGACCAAACTAATTGCATGAGTAGAAATACCCATGGAAAAGCTATCTATTTCCATATTCAAGTCTTTCATGTGTCCTACACTGTGAAGCCATATGCCCAAATCTGTGACATGAAAAACATCTTCCATTGAAGTTTCCCTGTCTTGACCTCATTGGTATCTTAGTCTCTCTCAACCTATTCTAATTGTTGTTCCATCTGTTTCTCTTTTGTGCATTGTTCCTTTCCTTATTGAACTTTTTGTTGTCCAACTCATCCTCAGAAGTCTCACTTTCTCTTACATTATCTTATTCTAAAGTTTCTTCTTCTAAAGTTTCTTCTCCTTCAAAACTTGAGGTTGACTTCTCTTATTGCTTCTTTTGAGCCTATTCAAAACCAAGACCTATTTTATTTTTTGATCTTCTTTGTACCTTGATCATCTTATCGATAATATTTGAACTTTTCTAAACTTGTGTAGCTTACTATTGGACTTTTTTTCTTAGTAAGGCTACTTCTTGTTCTAACATTTCACATTCTAAGACCTTTGCTTCTAACTTATCCTTGAACTTCTTTGTCTTAGCCTTTGATTTTTCTAGATCCTCTATAAGCATTCTTCTCTCTTCATCACATTCTTGAAACTAAAACTCAAGTTTAAAGTTTTGCTTTCTTACCTTCTTTATTGTGTCAAGATCATTAATAAGTTCTGCCTTAAGATCATATCCTTCTTTATTTGATTATTCCTCTATTTTTTTTTCTTTGTCAACATCTTTATTTTCTTTTGACTTATCTTCTATAGGATCACTTTCTTCTTCCTCTAGAGCCATTAGAATATTCTCTTATGGTCCTTCAAGTGTATCTTCATATTCATCATCACTAAAACTGAAACCATTCCTTGTACAACTATCTTCAAGATGATCAAAATTACCAATCTAAAACACTTGAGAATTATTGGTGACATTTTATTGACTTATTTTTCTTCAATCATAAATAGGACTTCATCTCTATCATTTTTAGAAAAACTAGCATCACTATAACTTGAGTACTTACTTGCCTTGTCTACATAGTAGCTCCTCTTTTGTCTTTGGAAGAACTTCCCTTGTCTTTTTTTTTCATCCTTCTCTTTCTTTTGGTGCCTATATCTTTCTGATTCCCTATTCCTATGATCCTGTTTTTCTTCATCATTATTATTTTTAGCTTCTTGAAAATTAGTTGCATAATGACCATATTTTCCATAATTGAAACATCTAACAAATTTTTCATCTCTAGATCTTCTTGAATCCTTATTAATTATACCATAATTATCTTCTTTATCACTGGATGACTCATTGCTTGATTCTGACTTCTTACCCTTTATATTTTTATTTGCTTTGAAGGCTGATTTCTTTTGGAGATTAGGTTCTTTTGTTCTCAACTCAAAAGTTGTAAGAATACCAAGCAACATATCTCTTGTCAAGGAATCACCATCATTTGATTCTTCTATAGCAGAAGTATTTTCACTAAATCTTTTGGGAAGAGATCTTAAGACCTTATCACAAATATCAAATTTTTCAATCTTAAGTCCAATTCCTTGCATAGCATTAACAACTTCATTGACTCGAAGTAGATAAGTACTAATGTTTTCCTCATCCTTCATTTTTAACTCTTCAAATTTTCCTTTGAGATTTCATATTTTTGCCTTCTTGACACCTTTATCTCCTTCATATATGGTTTGAAACATATCCCACATCCCTTTTGCATCTTGACAATGCATAACTTTTATGAACTTTGTTCTATGCAAACCTCTCAAAATTACATTCATTGCTTTTGAATTGTAATGTTGTAGAAGCTTACCTTCCTTATATGTAGGTGGATCAACTGGTGGTACATATCCATTTTCAACTACTTTCCAAATTTCATTGCCAAGTGCCATCACATAAATCTTCATTTTCATACTCTAATATATATAATCACTTCCATCAAATACTGGTGCTGAATTATCCGATGATCCATTCTTAGAATCCATTATGTTCTTGTAATATTTTCCTTCAAGTTGTTAAACTCTTTCGAAGGAACCCACTCTGATACTAATTGAAGAACATAAGATTATACTAAGAGGGGGTGAACAATATAAGACCACTTTTTACTTTTCTTTTCTAATCAATATTAAGCAATGTATAGATAGCAATATCAATAGTAGTAATCAAAGTAATGCACAAATCACCACACATGATAGAGACACCAAATTTATGTGGTTCACCCAATGTGGGCTACTCCACAAAGAAAATATTTCACTAAAATTTTCTCAATCAATCTCTTTGGAATCATTTCCCTATTACAATATTTATGGATCTCTATCCAAAGGAGACACCAATCCCCTAATCAAGTTTGTGGATCTCTATCCACAAGAGACACCAATCTCCTAACTCTACTCTGGCTGGTGATCCTCTAGAAGACCTCTGCCTCCATTGCCCTTAGAAAATGGAACTCTATCCACATAATATACCTATCCTCCCTTCTTTGTCTGGAGATATCTATCCTCAACTCTATCACCTCCCAAGCTCTATCACAAATCTGCACTAAACATAGTCCTTCGGTCTAGCACAAATCTGCTATGTCTCTATCTATGGTCTAGTACAAACCTATCGTCAAATTTGCACCAAACTTTGTCCTCGAATTTGTACTAAACATAGTCCTTCAGTCTAGCACAAATCTATCCTCAATCTCTGTCCTTTGATCTTGCACTAAACACAGTCCTTTGGTCTAGCACAAGTCTATCCTTAATCTCTATCCTCAAGCCTTAACTCAAAGCTTGACTCAATCTCAAATCAACTGTATTGTATCTACCCCAAACCTTAACTCAAGGTTTGAACAAATCAATCAATTCTGCTCTCAAGTCTTCTCAAATACTTGTCTCAAATCTGCCTTGCAAGCTTACACAAAATCTCGCACTAATATTTCCACAAGTCCTCTCTAGAACTTGTTCAAATCTACTCAATAATTCCTCACTAGAACTTATCCAAATCTACTCTCAATATTTATTGTAAGCTTCCACAAAAGGTTACCCAAATCTATCCACAACTCTTCTTAAAGACTTACCTCAAATTTGCTCAATAATTCCACACTTAAACTTTTCCAATCTCATAGAAACGTAAATATAATTGTTAGAGACTCAATATGCTCTATACTAATCACAATACTCAATCACTTTCAATTACTATTTCAGAAACATACAAAGAATTGTTAGAGACTCAATATGCTTCACATTCGCCTCAATGCTCAATCACTTTCAATCACTCTTTTGGAAACATACAGAGAATTGTTAGAGACTCAATATATTTCACACTCATAAATACTCAACCTCTTTTTCAAATCAATTCAAAATATAGAATATTTTTTTCATAGAACTTGAACAATCACTTCACACATCCACTTGACTAGGCTCAACCAATCACTCAATAAAATAATCCTTGCTCACAAAACCTAGTCCAAGCATATGAAAACTCACTCAAAATGTTTCCAACAATGCTTATCAACCAATCTCACATAACAATGATACTCATGTTCTTTTCAAACCCTAGTTCAAGTTCTTCACTTAACCAATGGCTTCAACAACAATGCTTATCAAACAAGGTTTTAACAACTCTTTATTCTAGAAAACCTTGAAGTATTAACTCAACACACTAAAAAAGGAATCCTAATTAAGTCCTTTTCACTCCAAATTTGTTTTCCATAAAACCAACCAATCAACTCAATTATGGAAGAATGTGCCCATACCTTTTTCTTTATGATGAAGAAACCTCAAAAATTTGCCACAACCACAAATAATTATTTACCAAGCTCAAGGAGGTTAGAAGATGATGAACTCTCTCAAAAGTACAATGCAAATATCAAGACATACATACACCTTGTCACTCCATCTTGAAGAAAGCATCCATCAACATATACAAAAATAATTAACCAAATACACATTATAATCTCCTAGTTAGAATAATATCCAACACCAAAAATAATGTCAATACAATCACCTTCTCAAAACAACTCAATGGCAAGAAGTCCTCTCAAAATTTAACCAACACTTTAATCCACTTATTTCTCCAATAAGCCAATATGTCAAAAAGACTTTATTAAAAATAAATAAAGCTTAACTCCTTATTCCAAAATATTGACCAATTAAAAATACTTTTTATCTACCCCTTTTAACTCCCTAGGACCTTATGTCAAAACCTTAGGCATCACAAAATATATTAAAAAATTTATTACCTTTGCCTTGGTGGGACTCAAACTCATGACGTCACTTGTACCATCGCCCTATCCGTGGCTCCAACCATCACATGAGCTAGGTGCTCATATTGGGAGGGAAGAACACCACATGCTCTATCTTCTCCCTCTTGACACCTACCCAAAAATGATTTATGATGCTTCCTTTGGTGCCTAGCCAAGTCCACTCAAAATGCTGACCAAATCCACTCAAAATGTTGCCTATCAAGATTTGAACGCGGGTCCTCCCGCTCACAAGCACCCTAGCTCACTCCAACTTGCCACTAGACCACCATGTTGGATGGTTATGAGGTTTAGGGCTTCTTTCGTGTTATTTCTTCTCTGACACACTTAATACAAAACTTTGTCTTATTCCTTGCACGAAATCGTACAAAACACACAACTCACAAGCCTTTAATAAATCGAACAAGGGATGATTCTTTTGCCACTTAGGCATATGATTTTATACCAATATTATATCTTGAAATTAAATGTCGGTGCTTAAACTTTTAAATATTTAATTTATAAATTATAAATTAATATTTAAATATTTTTGGCTTTATTAAGGATTAAAGCTTTCTTAGGTTTTACCACTTTGTATAATTAATATTTATTTATAAAATTTAAATTCAGTTTGAAGGGACTCTAATTCAAAAAATTTCCATGTTAACACATTGAGCAATAGAAGCAACAATAATATTAGAAATTTAACTAAGGTGGATGGATCCTCAACTCAAAACATTCGGGAGATCAGGGACGAGGTCGTTAATTTTTTTAGTTCATTATTGGGTGAAGAACGGGCCTATAATGCCCAAGCAAAGGACTCTCTCCTTCAATTCATTCCACAACTCATTGATGAAATGATTAACGAGTCTCTTACAATAGCTTTTTCAGACGAAGAGATCAAGGAGGCTTTGTTTAACATGGATCCTGACAAAACTCTTGGGCCGGATGGGTTTTCATCGTGGTTTTTCCAAGTTTGTTGGGATATTGTTGGAGCAGAAGTTATTGCTGCAATCAAGGAGTTCCAAATTTCAAATCATATTCCAAGGGGTTTCAATTCAACTTTCATTGCTTTGATCCCTAAAGGTCCCAACCCCAAGACTATGGCTGACTTTAGGCAGGTTAGCCTGTGTAATATATCCTATAAGATTCTGTCCAAAGTTTTAGCCAATAGTTTGAAGAAAGTTCTACCGGTTATCATTGATCCAAGTCAAGGAAGTTCTGTACAAGGAAGATCAATCTTAGATGGAGTTATTACTGTTCATGAGGCTCTTCATACAGCCACTCAGACCAAAAAAGTAGTCATGGCTTTAAATTTAGACATGAACAAAGCTTATGACAGGATAAATTGGGAATTCCTAGAGGCAATTTTATTAAAATTTGGCTTCAACATGAAATGGGTCAAGTTAATAAGAGAGTGTATTTCTAAGCCTTGTTTTTTAGTTTTGGTTAATGGGTCTACTGCAATTTTTTTTCAAAACAAATGTGGTCTAAGACAAGGAGATCCCATAAGTCCTATGTTGTTCATCATTGTAGCTAAGGCCTTGGGAAGAACCATTAAGGGAGCAGCGATAACTGGACTCATATCAGGTATCAAGGCCACATCGCTAACTACCCCGATGACACATCAACAATTTTTTGATGATACATTTCTACTGACTTTGGCTTCTGTGGTTGAGGCAAGAAGGATTAAAAATATTATCATAATGTATGAAGAAGCGGCTAGACAGAAAGTGAATTTTGATAATAGCAAAATTTATTTCATCAATACCCCCATTCCTAGGGAAAATAGCATAGCAAGGATCATGGAATGTCAGATTGCATCCCTTCCCAACTCTTATTTAGGTTTTCCCCTATTTATGGGGAAACCTGAAGGATCAATGTGGAACATAGTTCTGGAGAGGATCCAAAAAAAGCTAGCAGGTTGGAAAGGACATATGTTATCTCAAGCAGGCAAAGCTGTTTTAACTATGGCTTCACTTCAAAGTATACCTGTTTACTTCCTATCAGTGTTTAGAGATCCCAGCAAAGTGTATCACAAAATTGAGCAGCTTCAAAAAAATTCTTTGGTCAGGGACTAAGGATAAGAAAAGGATCCATTTAGTAGGTTGGAACAAGGTTTGCAAACCTAAAGCTGATGGGGGGTTAGGATTGAGGAGATTTTCTCATCTCAATACAGCTTTGTTAGCCAAACAAGCATGGCGGTTATTGACTAAGGTCGATAATGAATGGGCTGCCATAGTTAGGAGGAAATACCTCCAAGGTGTGAACTTCCTTAATGACAACTTAGCAAGTAGGGGGTCTGCTTTTTGGAATGCAATCCTCACGAGCAGGGATCTTGTCAAGAAAGGTCTTAGATGGATTCTAGGAAATGGGCAAACAATAGACTTTTGGAAGGATTGGTGGGTGAGATCTGAGGAGTTATCCCAGAATCCTCGTTTGGCTAGGATTCAAGAGCATATGGAGAAGCATATTGGGAAGAAGGTTGCAAATTATATGTTGCGGGATATAAATATCAACAGGTGGAAACACATCAGAGTACAAGGTTTTGAAGCGGAGTCTGAAGAGCTTTATAACATTTTAACTCAACAAATTATTCCCTCTAGAGAGGATGAAGATCACATTGTTTGGGCTTAGACTGAAAGTGGTGACTTCATAGTTAATTTTGCCTATAATTTGCTTCTCAATGTGGAAGGTCAATAATTTCAACCGAGTTTGGTTTGTATCAAAGGCTTAATTCCTAAAATATCCTTTTTTTCATGGCTGGTGATTCAAGGAAAAATCCTCACTATGGACAATATGTTATCCAAAGGTATGGTTATTGCTAACCGTTGCTACATGTGCAAGGTAGGATGGGAGACAACCCAACACTTGTTTCTGGAGTGTCCGGTAGCGGATTCCATCCTAGATGAACTTTTCCAAGCCTTTAGGATCTCGTGGGTTAAGCCTGCTCTTATATCCGAAGTGTTCCATAAATGGCCTCAACCCTTTGTTAGCCTAAAACTTAAGTACCTATGGAAAATCTATTGGCATCATTTTCTCTGGCGAATTTGGCTAGAAAGGAACCATAGAGCCTTTAAGGATACCATTCACAACCCAAAAACCATCCTCAACAGGATTATTGTCTTTGCAAAAGAAAACCTTAGCACCTTAGTGGATGAGAACCACTCAATTCTTCCCCAAGAAAAACAATTAGCTCGGGCCTTAGGTATTGAGGACAAACCTTCCATTCCTTTGCCCAATCCCAAAAATGGGATTTCTTGGGAGCCACCCCCTAGGGTTGGTTTAAACTAAATTTTGATGGTGCGGCCAAGGAGAACCCGGGAAGAGCTGGAGCTAGAGGAATAATCAGGGATCATCAAGGAAATTTGGTCAAGGCCTTCACTGAACCATTGGGAATTAGAACTAATAATGAAGCAAAAGCTAGAGCCCTTTGGAGAGGGTTGCAAGTAGCCCAAGCAACTCAAGGTAACTTGATGATTGAAGGTGATTCTATGAACATCATCAACCTATTAACCAATGGCAAAAAACCTCCATGGAGAATCGAGGGAGTCATCCATGAAGCGAGGATCCTTTTGCGGTAAGACAGAACAAGAGGGCTCGTCACGTGTACTGTGAGGCCAACAGGTCAGCTGACAAATTAGCCAACATAGGTGTTGATGTTGGTAGTCTAGTGACATGGACACAAGGTGTGCCACGTGAAGTGGAAAACATTATTAGTCATGAAAAGAAACCTACCCGTTAAGGAGAAATATGAATGGGTGTTCTTTCCCCATGGAGCTGGTAATAACTATGGGGTTTCCCTTTAAATTATACCAAATTGGAAATGAAAGTAACAGGGTGTAAGCCTTGGAAGATTTCGACATAGAATAGGAAATGGGCAAGCAACAGGTTTCACAAGTGCAAAGTTCCAAACTTCAATTCCTGTCAATGTAAGTAATGTTTACGATTATGTTTAGGTATGGGTGTGCTTTGTTAGTAAGGTGTTGTAGGGGATTCAACACAATTTACGGTAAGAAAGTTTCAAGGATGACTAGGATCTACAATCTCAGCAGAAGGCTGGATATTGTAATAGGTTTTGGGTTAACCTGCAAAACCCGGTAATTAATAAAGACTTTTATTTACCAAAAAAAAAAAATTAGTTTGAATTTAAATATTTTATAAAATAAATATTAAAACTTCCTTGGGCTTTCTAACATGAATTTAAAAGCCTCCTTAGTTTTTTATAAAAAACCTTTTATTTTTGCTCTTCCATGGTTTTAATAAAAACCCTTCTACTTATGCTTCACATAATATTAAAAATAAATATTATGAAACTCTTTTGCCATTAACCTTTGCATTGCTCCTTTTGACCTTTTGACAGCAATGGTAGCTTATTCCTTGACATCAATGACAATTTTGTTCCTTGACATCAATGACAACTTTGACTCAAAATGTCTCACGCACGAGATACTCTAGGGATTCTTGATTCTAAGCTTCTATCTGCAGTCTGACATGTCTAAATAGAACCATCACTCCTCTTTGGTAGGTTCTTATCCATAACCAACCATCATTAATTGATGTGGTTATCCCACATGGTGTCTTCACCGTAGCTTCATCATGCTCCCTCCAAGATTCAATTGCGATGTGACACTGCTCGGGATATTTTCTCTCTATTATTCACGCACGACCAGTGACACATCCTCCTCCTTTTGGTATGGCACGACATTATTATACAAACAATGGTGATTCCCCATGTAATATTCTACGTCAAACCGAGTCTATCCACATTAACATAAAGCTCACCATGTCCACTTTGGCACATTCTACCATTTGCCAAAACTCCGATAGTTCCCATGTTAATTGATCCACGTGCACTTTCTTCGGTGCGTTCGACATTCTAACCCATGTGCACATCCATGTGGTGGCACGAATAGAATCCATACGTTAATATTAAAATTGTCTTTGTGCACATTCGATGTCGATTACTGATGTTCACTTGTTGTTCTGCATCAATGTTGTCAACCTCTTAATTCTGTGCTTTGTCACTATTGTTTCACTTTTACTTCTTGGTCTATGATGACTCCACTGTACATTGTGATCTCCTCGACCTATCTACCCTGTTGACATGCAATCTCATCCATGGGGGCTCGTTATGCTGTGATGACAAGTCTCACTTTTTTTTTTTTGGACTTTCCTCTATGGCACTATCACAGCTCTAGCGAAATCATAACATCTCCCATAAGCGTCATCGTCAAAACTATAAAAATCCACTGTTGTACTGTCTCTATTAAACCATGCATGGTCATGTTTAGAAGGTAACCCAATGTGATGGCCATTGGGAAAGAAGAGCCCCGGGTCCTCTTAATCTATCCTCCTTTTCTTGCTAAAATCTGCGGTGCCAGCTCGAAGTCTTTTTGGCACTTCATCACCCTCATGATGATGACAAGAGTTATGAGAGCAGCATATGTCCAAATAGTGATGACCTGTGAATACCTGTGTTATGACTTTGAAAACCGCAACCATCTACTCCATGTAGGATTCGTTTTTCACTCGCTGCACATTATCACTATTCACCACAAACTACCCTGGTCATATTTCACGTGAACCGTAGGTCCAACGTGTGCAATGGCCCTCGTTCACCGTGTATGTCCATGTTGTAAGGTATAATAGGTGGGATCCTATGCTTCCACGTCACTGCCAATGTTTATCTTGGAATTCGGGTCATCCTTATATGTGTAGGTCTTAGTTTGGTTGTCCTCATCGAGTCCACGGTGTCACCCTCCGAAGCTTTAAAAATCCACGTTGTTGTTATCGCCACGCCTTTGGTCGTTGGTCCACATCCGTGTCAGCTTTGTTCGCGTCACCCTGGAAAGCACAAACATCAACTTGTAAATGGTAAAACTTTCATGCATAGGTGTAAGATATACATTTATAACATTATGGTGCACAATATAAACTTACACCCTAACATAAAAGAGGTATGAAAGAAATACCAAAGCGGACTTCTTATTTTATTTTATTTTTTATTTTTATTATTAACGAATCTTTTGTTATATATATATATATATATATATATATATATATATATATATATATAAACTTATTTTTGGTTTTATGAATTGGATCAACTTATTTAAAAAAAACAAATGAAATATTGAAATTTCAAAAGAAATAACAAAACTACATTAGAACTCATGTTTGAAATTTGAAATCCAATCATAAACCCAAGACATAAACACTATGAAATAAAAACAATGAGGGCATTCAGCACTGCACAAACCTACAATGGAACTATGGAGACTAGAAATCAAATTCAAAGGGAGGAACCGATTAAAATTATTGCTCCAAGGATACCAAGACTCCCTAAACACCAAAATTCTAATTTAGGTCTCCAATATTGGGACATGTTGTGCAGCAACCACAAAAAAAACTTTCTTGCCCTCTATCACATTCAGTTTGCACTTGATAAGAGCTTATTTCTAAGAATTGTTGCTACTACACCATCCCAAGAATATTGGAAGTCTCTCAAAGAGGCTTACCAAGGGAGTGACCAAGTGAGAATGGTCAAGCTACAAACCTTGAAAAAGTAGTTTGAGAACTTGAATATGAAGGAGACTGAAAGTGTTGGAGATTATTGCGTGAGAGCGAAAGATGTGGTGAATAAAATGGCCACTCTTGGTGAAACTTTGGAAACATCGATAGTTGTGAAGAAGGTGTTGAGATCTCTCACATCAAAATGGAACCATGTTTTCATTATCATTGAAGAAAGTAAAGACTTTTCAAAGCTGGATTTTGAATATCTTGTTGGGTCTCTTATGTCACATGAAGAGAGATTCAAAGAAACCACCAAGGAGAGTGAGGAGAATACCTTAAATTCTGAGGTAAAATATTCAAGGAGAGATGAAGATGAAGGTAGTTCTAGCAGAGAAAGAGGCATAAATCAGAAAATAGGAAGAGGTAGAAGAGGAAGAGGAGATTTTAACCAAGGAAGAGGTAGAGAAAGAACTGATCTAAGGAATGTGAATGCTACAACTGCCACAAGAAGGGTCATCGTGCTAAAAATTTCTGGTCAAAGACTGCAAATGAGGATAAAAGGGCACATTATGTTTGTGAAGATGAAGACACTCAAGGTAATATTTTCTTAACTAGTGATATGGTGGAAAATACTAGCAATGAAGTTTGGTATTTGGATTTTGGTTGCTCTAATCATATGACCAGGAAAAAGTATTTGTTTGTTGATGTTAATGAGAGTTTTAAGTCAAGAATCATGCTTGGAAACAATAATTTTTTGGAAGTGGTTAGAAAAGGTTCCATGGAGGTTGGAACAAAAGAAGGTACAAAAATAATCAATGATATTTTTTATTCTCCAAATCTGAAGAACAATTTGTTAAGTTTTGGACAGCTTGTTGAAAATAATTACAAAGTTGTGTTTGACAATAGTGAATGCATTATTTATGATAAGGGTAATAGGAACTGTGTTGTCACAATTGTTACTTCTAAAAATAGAATGTTTCCTTTGAATTTTGGTAACAAGGGAGGTGTGAACTTAGAAAATTTGATACTTGAAGATAAGAATTGGTTATGGCATTTGATATTTGGGCATTACAATTTCAAGAGTTTGAATTTTTTGTCAAATAAAGGTATGGTGAATGGGCTTCCAAGAGTTGAAAAGAGGAAGGATGTGTGTGAAGCATGTGTGTTGGGAAAGCATGCTAGAACTAAGTTTCCTAAAGGTAAGGTATGGAGAGCCTCATATCCTCTTCAACTAGTTCATTTCGTTATTTGTGGGCCTATGTAAACACAAATTTTGGGTAAGTCATATTATTTCATAACTTTTATTGATGATTACCCAAGGAAATGTTGGCTTTATTTTTTGAAGCACAAGGATGATGCATTTTGGGTGTTTAAGACTTTCAAAGTACTTTTTGAGAATGAAAGTTATCATAAAATCAAATGTTTGAGGATTGATCGTGAAGTAGAGTTTTGTTCAAAACGATTCAATAATTTTTGCAATCAAAATGACATTAAAAGACAACATACAGCTGCATATACACCTCAACAAAATGGGGTGGCTTAAATAAAGAATAGAACCATAGTTGAAATGGAAAGGAGCATTCTCAAGACCAAGGGTTTGAGCAATGGATATTGGTCTTATGTGGTTGATATAGTTGTGTACATCTTGAATAGATGTTCAACAAGAGCCCTCCATAAAATGACACCTCATGAAGCATGGTATGGTACTAAACCCACGGTTAGCCATTTAAGAGTTTTTGGGTATCTCTATTTTTCACATGTGAATGATGAAGTTAGAAATAATCTTTATGATAAGAGTGTAGCATGTATTTTTGTTGGTTATTCCGAAACTAGCAAGGCATATAGATTGTATGATCCAAAAGCTCATAAATGTATTGCATCTAGAGATGTGATTTCTGATGAAGGGGGAGTGTATGGTCATCAAAAAATAGTGGAGATCAAAGTAAAAATTGCATCCATGGTTGATGAAGAAGAAATAATTGTTGGGGGACACCCACCAAGTGTTCCCTCACCTCCTCCTAGCCCACTTTCAAGCCCAAGCACAAGTTCTAGTTCCACTAGTCCAAGTACTAGTGATTCTTCCTCAATTCCAAAGCAAGGAAAAGGTAAAAGAACTTTGAAATCATCCACCAATTCAAATGCTATATAAGAAATTTTAGAAGAGGTTGACAAGGAGTCAAGCACAAGAGATATACCAAATTGTTATAAGGCTGGAAAATATACATGTGTATGGTGATGATGAAGAAGAACCCAAAGGTGAGATGATGCATTATGCTTTGTTATCTTAAATTGAGCCTTCTAGTTTTTAAGACGCAATTACTAATTATGTTTGGGTGAAAGCAATGGAGAATGAGATTCAATCCATAGAAAATAATGATACATGGGAACTTGTTGAGTTTCCCAAAGGAAAAAAGGTTTTTGGTTGTAAGTGGATTTTCAAGACAAAGTATAACATTGATGGCAACATACAAAAACATAAATCAAGACTAGTTGCAAAGGGGTATACACAAAGGTTTGGCATGGATTATGAAGAAACATATGCACCTATAGTAAGACAAGAAACCATTCAAATGGTTCTTTCTTTGGCTTCCCAAAAATAATTGAAATTGTATCACATGGATGTTAAAAGTGCATTTTTGAATGGCTACATTGAAGAAGAGGTTTATGTGCAACAACCTCAAGGCTATGAAGTGAAAGGTAAATAAAATCATGTGTACAAACTAAAAAAAGTATTGTATGGGCTGAAGCAAGCACCTAGAGCTGGTACTCTAGGATTGACAAATATTTTCAAGAGTATGGTTTCAAGAAGAGCAAAAATGATCCCACTCTTTACTTCAAAAAGGAAGGTGAGGACATTCTTCTTATATGTCTTTATGTTGATGATTTGATTTATATGGAGAAAAATAACAAGATTTTGGTATATTTCAAGACTTCCATGATGAGTGAGTTTGACATGACTGATTTGGGTTTTATGAAATACTTTCTTGGGATTGAAGTATTTCAAGGAAATGGTAAGATTTTTGTTTTCCAAGCTAAGTATGTGAATGATATGTTGAAGAAATATGATATGCAAAACTATAAATAAGTTTGGACTCCTATTGCACATGGTGAATCATTATGTAGATATGATGGTTTTGAAATGGCAGATGAGAAGTTGTATAGAAGCATGATTGGGAGCTTAATTTTCCTTACCACTACTAGACTGGGCATTGTTTTCGTTGTTTCATTTGTTTCTAGATATATGAATCAGCCATCACAAAATCACATGAAGGATTCCAAGATGATTTTAAGGTATGTGAAAGAAACCTCAAAATATGGAATACATTGTTTTGCTAACAACAAGTTGGATCTTGTTGGGTATTGTGATTCAGATCATGGAGGTTGTTTAGATGATGGAAAGTCTACATCCAAAATTATTTCACTCTTGGTGTTGGGCTGATCACATGCAATTCCAAGAAGTAAAGCATTGTTGCTTTTTCATCCACGGAGGCTGAATATGTTGCTACAACAGCAATAAGTACTCAAGATTTTTGGTTGAGAAAGATGCTTGAGGAGATTGGAGAAGTCCAAGACAGTCCTATGATTATCAATTGTGACAACACTAGTGCCATCAATATTGCCAAGAATCTGGTTCATCATAGTAGGAAAAAATATATTACATTGAAGTATCATTTCATTAGATATGTCATTGTTGATCTTGTCTACTATAACACAAAGGAACAACTAGCTGATTTGTTTACCAAAGGAGTTGCTAAAGAATAATATTTGTATTTAAGAGATAGAGTAGTTTCACCACTTAGCATCAAGGGGGAGTATTGTGGGAGATTTATTCTAAGCATTAATATATTATTGTAATATAAGTATCATATCTTAAAGTGTGTGCCATGGATTTTTTGGTATAGTAAAAGTCTTAGAGAGTCTTTTGATGTTCCATTACTATTGGGTTACTTGGAAAGTCATTCCAAGGGTTATAGATAGATAAAATATGTTAGTTTTTTTTATGGTACATATAAGAAAGCATAAAAACATGAGGAGAAGCTGAATAAAGACTTTGCAAGTGTTCTAGTTTTGTTTGAAATTTTTAACAACTTTGGTTCATCTCCTTCTCTCTCAAAAATGTGTGTTCAGACCTGGAAAAATTAGTCAACTTGCAAAGCATGTAACTTTTTATTTATAGATCCAATTAAAATAATTTTTGAACCGTTGGATAGGTATGGATGTCTAGAATATGCTCATACAATTTAAGCTCATTTGAAAAATTTTAAGGCCTCCATATTCTTACATTTATCACAAATTTTGGTTCAAGAAAAAATAGTTTTTACAACTTTTTAGTTCATAAACTTTACATTGTATTCATCCCATATACTTATTTACAAAATTACATTCCAAAAATCTAGTATGTCACATAATAGGGGAATAAAAATGGATCTCCAGCAAAATTGTATATCCTTAAAATGGCTCCCTCCCTCAAGAAGTACCAATATCTAGTTTTCTTTTGAGGAGTATGGAGCTAGTCTACTACCACTTGAGACAATTTGGGCATTCTTCTATATATGTGGACCAATTCCAAACCCAATAATTGCCTATTGGACTCCATGTTTAAGTTATATATATGGAGTTTGTGCATCTATTTTACTATTTATAGAATGACTCCCTCTAGGCTATGCTTGTTTATCTCTTACCATGACATTATTTCTACTATAAAGTATAGAAATAGTCATGTCAAATGTAAGGGATATCTAAATACACCATACTTTTGTTTTTGAATTTCTACTAGTTTTTCATATATTATTGAACATATAAACTAAGCCAAGTTAAATAAAATAGGGATTTGAGGGATAGGGATATTCATATCATAATTGTGGGGATTGGTGATTGTATATGCCATAGCTATTATTATGGAATATTACATTGTTTGGTACGTGCAAATTGAACCCCATGGTACCTTCATGGTACAAATGTAAATATGTAATAGATTAGGATTGAGTCTATAGTTTAGATGAGTTATTTATATTTCCCTTTCATGTAAGTGTTAATGTGTAGGAAATGCACAAGTGTCATGTAAGTAAGAGTGTAAGTGTGTATTGAGAGAATGTGCACAAGTGTTTTATACTAGGAGTGCATGTAGGAGAGTAAGAGTCATGTGGAAGTGTGTAAGTGTCATAAGGTCAAGAAGAGATTAAAGAGTCTAGAATTCAAGTGGTAAGATGATAATCCAAAGGTCATGGGAATTGTCATATGGACATCAATAGTCAAGTACATGAAAAGTCATATTCTATGTCTATACTGTGGAGATAAAGTTGTTAGAGTATTACCTCATTTGGTAATTATTTCCTAGTCTAAATTAGTTACGCTAACAAATATTGTTAGTTTATATATTGCTAGTGTATATTGATAGGTTAGTATGATTATATTGTTAGTTGGGTACGATTAGCTATGTATTCCATGAACTAATCTAGACATATTATTATGTATTTAATACTTTTCCTAGTGAATAATAATTACTACTTTCCCTAACATGGTATCAAAGCCTATATTGCTCTCAGCTCGGTTGTAGCCTGAGAGCTAGGTACGCTCTTTTCTAGGAAATTTGGGCGATTCTCGAGGTACTGTGTGGGACCTAGACACTGAGGTGTATGTACGACTCCCTAGATGTTGGCTATCACGGTCGTAGGTTGACGGACCAAGAAGATCGAGGATCTGACACAGACAAACAAGTAGTTGGACAACAGGTCCGACCTAGCAAATCTGGCCCTTAGGACACATTAGAAGTGAACTTGGACTAAGACACCGAAGGTCACGCTGGACTGTAGACACGACCCTAGCCCAGATAAGCGTATTCTGCTAGAGCTAATCGAAATAGCTATGCAAGAAAACTTGAACCCAAGGTATCCTACATTGACTAGGCGAGGGCAAGGTATCCTACGTGGCTATTTGGTGGACCAGGTAAAACTTGGTAAATGACACATATTTAGCTTGAGAAGGGTCGTGCGGGGAGTATCTTGGATAGCTAGACTACCCAAAGGTAGTTGATAAACCAAGTGAGGGTTGTTGTTTTTAAACTATACAATTTCCCCTTGTTTCAAGCATGTGGGATAAATGCATCTTTAACATATTTCACTTCCTCGGATAGATTCAAACGTGCTCGTATATTGCAGACTTCATCACCTAGCAATTGGAGGTCGAACAAAGTATTTGCAGCTCACAGATACGCCTATGGAAAACAATGCTCAATCAGTTGTAATTTTTAATTGTGGGTGAATGTGGATTGCAGATCAAATTGACATCCTTCCAAGATAAATAGCAAGCGATTATAGATGCACATCGATCTGCAAGATTCATTTGACTGTGAAGGAAATCGCTTTGTAGAAGTGGTCAATACAGAAGGAAATAGCCGGGAGACTATGTCGTGATCAACAACCATCAAAATACTTTTCTATTTGGTGATTTCTGGTGACAAAAGATGGTGACTTGCTGTGTTTAGCAGCCCCGATGTGACCTACATCGATTTGCATCGATTTGCAGCCATTAAAGGCCATAAACTATGATTTGAAGTAGACGTCGACATATGTTTTGTTTCTACGTTTTCCCGCACGACTAAGGCATGATTTTCACCTTTTTAAATCATAACCATTGTGAGTGAATCTGCAAGGGTTTCGTTGTTTCTTCTAGAGCACTGTGCAAAAGTTGTGAAGCACAAAACCTCCTCATCATAGAACCCTCATAGTCATTTTTTGACTAAGCGAGCCTGCCTGTCAGATCGCATAGCCAGTTGCAAATTACACGTAGACTCCCATCACTGCAACAAAATTAGGTTTTGAAATTGGTTATACCATCATATCATGGTGGTTACAGGCAAAATTTCTAGCCTATTATGATGGACATTTTTTTTTTGTGATGCTAATGTGATATCTAGTTCACATTGGAGCTCATTGTGTCACCGTAGATGAAAGTGGCTATGCTGCCTGAAAATATCTTGCATGAAGATAAAATTTGTAGAACTCGATCTCGGATGCCATCGTAGAAATAGGTGGTAACCCAGATCTGCACATTTGATAGATATATTTCTTGTTGACCACCGGTTGTAAGAGATACTTTTATGGATGCATAGATCTATGGCAGTGTCGCTCGATGATGATAGCTCGACGGGACAAGCTTTAAGAGGGAGGTTGCTCCCCTTTGTTCTTGTCCAACACTCTAGTCGGTACAGTTGGGCACCTAGTGCTAAGGCGTTGTCGACCAAAGCATCACGGGTTCAATACCTGTAGAGAAGCATATTTTTTTGTTGTCAGACCACATAAAAAAGGAAAGGAGGGTAAGGTTTTAACATTTGCATTTTTTTTTTTGAAATTAAAGTTTTTTTTATAATTTAATATTTTTTTTCTTTTATTAAAACAAAAAAAACATTATTTTAAATGATTTTTAATAAAATTTAAAATTATTTTATTATAAATTAAACTATTGTGATTAAAACTTTAGTTTATATTTTCCAAATTCATTTAAAAAAAATAAAAATCTACCCATTTTGGTTGCCAACCCCCTTTTTTGTAGGCTTCATAAATAGCAAAAATTTTTTGTTGTTTGAAGTACTTAAAGGGGAAGATTATTTATTTGGTGGCACCTTTGCACATTTTCCTAAAAGGCAAGATTTTGTTAAAGCCCAAGATGCTTCCTAGTTCCATTTTTGCACTAAAAGGGGGGGATAAATTAATTTTTTTTTCTCCACCATCTCTTATCTTGCACTAAGGGGAGATATAATTTTACAAAATCAAGGGGGGGAGACTTATAAGGGTGCATTTTCGGCAGTGACCAACACCTTAGTCAAATTATTTTTGAAAAAATCATTTTAAAAAGGTGTATTTTCGGTAGAGACCGACACTTTAAAAATTGGCAGATCAAAGAAAAAGCAAGCCCCTAAAAAAACTAATGTTGAAAAATCAGTTAAAGGTCCTTACTTTCCACCAGAGATGGAAGGAATGGATTTTTATGAGGATGAAAAATATTCTACACTACGCAGTGGTGTAAAATCCATTCTCAAAGATTCTAAAGATTCTGAAGACCTTCAGAAGAATGGTATTCAAATCCCTATACGCATCATAAGGGCAGTCTACATATCATTGATTTCTCTTGATATTGTGCAACATAAAGTGTATAGGGACTTTAGTGAGGAAACAGAGGTCAAACCCCTAGTGGTCAATGCTTGGAGTGACACAACTGACCTTCAACCCATGGTGGCGAATGCTTGTTGTAACACATGTGACCTTGAGCCCATGATGGCCAATGCTTGTGATACAGGCGACCTCCTACCATCTATGGTAGATATCAGTTGTAGCACAGGTGATCTCATCACAGTAGCAGATTTTGCTTGTGACACTAGAGACTTAAAAATTGAACCTCCTAAAAATGAACTCCATAATATCATCAATAATGACAAATGCCATATTTTTAAAAACAATGATGAAGACGATGAAATTGGGTGTTTTAAAAAACACACCAAAGGATATGGATACAAACTGATGAAGAAAATGGGATTCAATGGTGAGATATTAGGTAAACATGAACAAGGCATTAAAATTCCAATAATGCTAAATGTCAGGGCAAAGAATGAAGGCCTTGGATATACTAGACATGCAAGTACCAGTAATTCCATGTTTGTAAAACCTAAATCTCCTCCATCTCCTAAAAAGCATTTTTGTAGTCATTGTGGAAATATAGGACATGTTGAAGCTAAGTTTTGGAGATTACATCCTCATGATTAATGTGGCTGTACAAATCACTCTTCTTTTAGTTGTTGGTACAAAGTGAAAATGACCAACAAGGTTCATATAGATTGTGGATGGATAGATCTCACACAATGGACCATGATGAAAGAAATTTTGTATGGCTTCTACCAAAAAATTAAAACCTATGGTAGACCCAGAGGCAAATCCAATGACAGATCTAGTGGCAGTCCCAAAGATAATGACCCAAAGATAGACCTAAAGACAGACCCAGAGACAAAGTTCCAGAGGTAGATCTACAGGCAGATCCAGAGGCAATTATCTAGAGGTAGATTCACAGGAAGATCCAGAGATATACCCAAAGGTACAATTCCATAGGTATACTTAGATCCAGATCTAGAGCCATGATCCAGATCCAAATACGAAGACAAAGCACGAACCACCATTCTTTCATTTCTCTTCTTCTTCTTCACTGTATTGGGGCAGTTATATACTTTACCCAAATATTGTTGTATGGGGGGATGTTAGCATAGTTAGTAGTTATATTATTACCCAAATAATGTAATAAGGGAGGATGTTATAATATTACCTCATTTGGTAATTATTTCCTACCCTAGATTAGTTACGCTAACAACTATTGTTAGCGCATATATTGTTAGCGTATATTGTTAGGTTAGTATGATTATATTGTTAGTTGGGTACGATTAGCTCTGTATTCCATAGACTAATTTGGGCATATTATTATGTATTTAATCCTTTACCTAGTGAATAATAATTACTGCTTTCCCTAACAAAAGCTCCATATAATGTAACACGAGAAAATAAGAATAGGGAGGTGATAAATAAGCAATGATAATAAAGCTTGTATATATGTTTTGAGAAATTAATATTGTAAGTTTTCTTCATGCATGTACATGAACGATTTTGGTTATTTTACATTCATATTTGATATATAATATTTTGTTAGAATTAATGTGCACTTTACCTCATGATTAGGGTTAGGGTTAGGGTTTTCCTCTTTACAAACCCTAACACCTCTTGTTTTTGCTATTTATATGTACTCTTATTTCAATCAATATGTAACATCTCGTTTACTTCCAACATTTCATGCCTCATGATTAGGGTTAGGGTTAGTATTTTCCTCTCTACAAATTCTAACACCTATTTGTTTTACTATTTATATGTGCTCTTCTTTCAATTAATATTGTAATTTTTCTTTATGCTTGTACATGAATGATTTTGGCCATTTTACATTCATATTTAATATTATATATGAATTTTATTTCATTATTATATTTACCTAATATATATTTAATTGCTCACATATATTATTCTACTCTTCATTATTAATATTTAAACCTTTAATATTGTGGCTTCTTTATATTGAGACCTATGATATTTTGTGGTAGTAAGGCTTAAAATCCAACAATGGTATCAAAGCTACCAATTAACTTTGTCCATTTTTTATAGATTTATATTATCCACCTTAATATTGGATTTTGTCCACTTTGATAGCAATGAAGACTTGGACTCTATTTTAGAAGGTATAATTGAGTATATATTGAGGGGACAAGGATTTAGTCACCCTAATTTGAATGCTAGGGTCTTTCCACTTGGTTGAAGGAAAACTAGTGAAGACTAGGACTCAACTAAGATTGATTGAGGGCCAACTAAAGAGAAATTTGGACATTGAAAGAGAAATCCAACTCAGAATAAAGTTGGAAGTTTGGGGACATTCAAAGTCACCCTGATAATATTCAATATTCTCTAGATAATAAGAAGAGAATCACTATTGAATATTGAGATAGAATCAACTCAGGAGAAAGTTGGTCATTTGGAGATATTCAGTCACCTTAATATTGATATTAGATTCTCTAGAATAGAAAAGAATCATATTTTGTTCTTAGGTGTGACCTAAGACATTGGAGATAGATTCTAGATATTGCAAAAATATTTTAGATAGACAAAGGAGCATCATTGCTACCAGATATTGAGAAGAATCATAGCTTCTAGAGATAGAGGAGAAACTTAGCTTCCAAGGACAAAGGAGCATCTAAGATTCCTAGAGATAGTGCAAAAATTAAACTTCTAGAGAAGAGAAACAATTCAAAGCTTCTATAGAATAGAGAATAGCAAAGCACACAGAAAAAAAGAAGGATTATAAGATTTTTAGGATATATTGGAGAACAAAGCTAACTAATAATATCAATTCATTTTTGGTCATGATAATGTTCTTCAAGGAGAAGTCATAATATTCATAGCAAGAAGCCATTAATATAGAGGTTAATACAAAGGCTACATGAGGAGGAATATTGCAATCAAAGAGAACAACTATAAAATTTAGTTGAAAGTGAATTATTGTTAAGCATTAAGTGCTATCAGGGTGCTTCCTTTCAAGGTGGAAAAGAGATAAATCAAGTAGAGATAAGTTGAGTGCTATCAAGGTGCTAGATGAGTAGAGATAAGTCAAGTGCTATTAGGTTGCTACATGAATAGAGATAAGTCCAATACTATAAAGACACTATAATAACATATACAAGAAAAGTGTTAATAGAGTGTTAGGATACAATACCAGAGTCAATAGAGTGTTAGAAGAAGATAATACCAGTGTTAAAAAGAGTGCTAGAGAGAGATGAGACTAGTGCAAACAAGGCACTACTAGTCTCATGAATGTAAAAGAAAGTGATGCTAGCTTATATAAAATTTGAAAAGCATCACAGTGTTGTCATCAAATATTAGCATGGATTTTTAGAATAACACTCAATAGTGTTATCATCACATCCAGCAAGGATCATTAGAATAACACTCAAAAATGTTATCATCTCAGTCCATCAGAGATACACTATCATCCCAATGTAGTGAAGGCACTCAATTATTAGTGGAGATGAGCTAATATCTCAGATAATTGAAGGCACTCAATGTGTAATAGAAATGTGCTAATATCCCAAAGCAATGAATGCATTCAAAAACCAACATAGGCAATTTAAAAATGATAATAAAACAGTGCTACCTAGTGGGCACCTAAAGAGCCAAACAAGAACATGAGAGAGGTATTTAAATTCTAAGCTTCAACAAAATAGAGCATTGAAAGAATATTTTGATGAGTGTAGCAAGATATCTATCAGCTAATTACTTGTTATATTCAGTGCATAAATAATTTTTTTAGTGGGAAGCACATTCAAATTACCTTTGGAAAATAAATTAGGTGGAGATATAAGGTTTTCCAAAATAAAGGCTATACACCCTAATTAAATTTTTAAAATGTTATTTTTATTTTGATTCTGATTTATCATTTTAGATATGGAGTAATAAGGGTTACTACATAGATTTCATTTTATAATATTTGAAAGATATTAGTTTCTTTTTAAAAGGTTTTGAATGTTTGAAATTTATTAAGAATTTGATGAATTAGAGATTGGAGTTAAAAGGAGTTAAGTTTTTTAGTTTTTTAATATTTTTAAATTTAAAGGATTTTTGGTTTGAAGCTATTTGAAATTTCTTAAAAATTTTAAATTTTAAAATCTTTAGAATTTTTGAAATTTTGCAAATTTAAAGGACTAGGGAGTTACAAGGATTTCTACATCAAATTTAAAATATGCAAATTTCTTATTCAAACTTAGGAGAAATAAGGATTTCAATTTTAAATTTGAATGAGTTCCATTATGGAAAATAATAAAATTTTCCTTTCTAAATCTCAACTTTTGAAATCACCAATTTTTGCATCATGGAAAAAAAAATGAAATCAATTCTTATTGTAGAAAAACTATGGGATAGAGTAAACAGAACAAAGAAAAGCCTAGTGAGGATGAAAGAGAAATATAAAAATTTGAATAAGGTGATGTAAAGGCACTCATATTAATAACATTTGGAATAACTGATGAAATACAACCATACTTAAGTGGAGAAAAAACTTCTACAGA
The DNA here is from genome assembly GCA_028583015.1 of Wollemia nobilis. Taxonomy (NCBI): domain Eukaryota; kingdom Viridiplantae; phylum Streptophyta; class Pinopsida; order Araucariales; family Araucariaceae; genus Wollemia; species Wollemia nobilis. The sequence goes on from JAQPPZ010001125.1 coordinate 14,206,924, forward strand.
TGCATGGAATACATTATGCAAAATATTTGAAGGGAAAAACAAAGTGATAATTTTGAATTTACAATCTCAATTATACTCCTTAAAGGTTAATAGTGGAGAAAGTATAGAACTCTTTATTTGAAAAGTAGCAGATATAAAAGCAAAACTATTAACTCTAGGAGAAAAAGTAGAAGATAAATTTCTTATTCAAGTTACACTAAGGGCACTTCTAGAAAGTTATAAACATTTAGTTACTTCTTTACAAGTTCTAAGTAAGGAGACTACATTTGATGACTTAGTCAATATTCTTTAGGAATATGAAGTAGAAAATTTAGTCAAATATGAAATGACTAATAATATTTTAGTATCTAAAAAAAATACATCAAGTAATATTGCTACAACCTTAAGGTATATATCTAAATGGAATTCAAGATTTTTTCATATGTGTAAGAGAAAAGGTCATAGTAAAAACAATTGTAGATATAATCAAGAAAGTCATATGAATATGAATCAAGGAATTCAAATGAATAAAATAGTTCAACAAAGACAATATCAATCTTAGTATTGATATAATCCTCAATGACAACAACAATTTCAATCTCAATATCAACAATGTCAATATCATCCTTAGTACCAATATGATCGTCAACAACAACCTCAACTACAATTTAGAGAAGAAAATAAAAAAGAAAACTTAGTTTAAGAAATTCAAGAATTAAAAGAAACATCTGAAGCAAATGAATTCAAATATCTTATAGTAAAAATCTTGGTCAATGAGGTGACCAGTTGAGGAATGTCGTTCGTACAGTGCAGATCCACATAACTCTAGTTCAAATCACATTGGTTTACCATAAACCCTTTTATGTCTAACATGTCTATCAAGGTGGATAGCTTGTGAAATATTAAGCCTTACCTATAGTAGGTTTAGGGTTCAAACGTGGTCGATGTCAAAAACAAAAGGATTGATCAATTATTTTGATAAGAGAGTCCACTTTGTTGACTATGGCTAGCGCATGTTATAAACACTTGTCATCGATGAAACCTAAGTTTGATTCCCCTTGGGTAACTTTGAAAGGTTTGAAAATATTTAATAATAAGTTACAAGCTTACCATAGGGGTAAAAGTCCTTGGTTTTTCATTCACAGGCCCAAGTTCAAACCCTACTTGGTATGAGGGGACCAAGACCCCTTATAAAAATTTGTGTAAATTTAAATTTTGACAAGCGGTTCATTCTGTCTAGCTATTGTGTAGTGTTTAAAACATTTTTCATGGCTTTTGGATGGATGACCAAGTTGTGAACATGGATCCATGAATGTCGAGTTGTGAATACCAAGGGTTTTAGATGGATATTGAGCTATGAGTGTCAATTTTTGAACATCGAGGATTTTGAATGGATGCTCGAGTTGTGAATGCCAAGCTATGAACGTTGAGGGTTTTGGATGGATGCTTTGAATGATAAAAACTTCCTCCCATTAGGGAAAAATGGTGAAATTAGGGATCCATATGGGAGAGCTAGGGATATAAGGAATTTTGGTTGATGTGTAGAAAAGAGAATGACAAATGCAAAAAATATTCTATAAGAAGGATCAAGAAAGGATTCTTGGGCATCAATTCTCAAAGGAAGAAAGGAAGAAATTAAAGAAGAATTTGTCACAAAGATATCTCATGAAAATGGAAAGGTATGTATTGTTGACTCTATAATAAAAAAATATTTAGGGATAATGAGTTTAGTATGGTAGGAAAATTTCTAGGGCCCAAACTAGATTTAGATGTGCTTAATATATGGCTTCATTCTAAACTTCAAATAATGGGTTCGATGAATGTTATTGGTCCATCAAAGGGATACTTATTATACAATTTAATATTTAGGAGGATCTAGTGGTAGCCTTATCATGAGGTTCATTTTTCTTTGGGAAAATATTTATTTTCTTAAAACCTTGGTATCAGGGCTTCAACCCTCAAAAGGAAGAATATTTTTTAATTTCCATCTGGATCAGGTTCCTATATCTGCCTATAGAATATTGAATTGATCAAATTGTTAAGGGTTTTGAAACACAAATTGGATAGTTTATAACCATGGATCCACCCACATTAAAAAAAAATAATGATGTGGTCAAGAGTTTGTGTTAACGTGGAGCTAGAACTAGACAAAGTAGAAAAATTGGGCATCAAATCGATGCTTGGGGAATGGAAATAAAAAGTTGAATATGAAAATTTTCCAATATACTGTAATCAATGCAAAGTGTTTGGACATGTGGATGGAAAATTTCATCTGCAAAGACAACCCAAATATACTAAGAAGTGGCAACAAAAGGAGAATCAAATAAACCAGAGGATTATAAGTACAGAAAATGAAACTTCTATCCCAAAATAAAGGGTACAAGAAAAGAAAAAATACTAGAAAATTCACCAGGAGGTAAATGAAGAGGTAGAAATAGAAATTATTAATGGATGTTCTATACAGCACAATGAAGAACAACATAATCCTAATAAGACAATGGAGTATGCAAGTAAATGTGAAGAGCTAAACCAAAAAGTAGATGAATAACATAATGAGAAACAAAACTTGAGAGGCTTTGGAAATAACATTAATCAATAAGAGAATAGTCTCAATCAAGAAAAAGAAAATTATTATGAAGAAGGTAACCATAAGAAGAAAATAAATATGATTGAAAATCATATAAATCTAGATACCAATACATAGCAACAAAATGTGATTGCAATCAACACAAAGAATACAAACAAGAATTTAGAAGTTGAAGAAGAAATATTAGTAGATGATGTTAAAATGGTAGAGGATATCCCATCCACTCAAATGGACTCAGAACAAGAGAAGAATCATATTGAAGGATTTTGGGGGTTTAAATTCAAATAAATAGAGGGATGGTAGGGATTAGATCAATTTTTAAATTCATAGAATGAAAAATAAACAAACTGAGGAACAAAAGGATCTAAGCATAATATAAAAATCAAAGTAGATTAAGGAGGGTATGCAAACAAGATTTGACAAAAGACTAGAGTTGGGTAAAATAGCTCAATCAACAGTGGAAGAATATTTGACAGGATGTTACCAAATAGGAGATAATGATCCTCCTAGAAGATATACAAAAAATACAAAGAATATAGGAAATTATAGGAAAAGAAAGCAAGGAAGACCCCCAAACAAGAAGAACAAAAAGTACCAAAGAACAGGGGAGAAGAATTAGATCCAAATGAAAAATGGATGGTTAAGGGTAAAATCCCATAAAACATAACCAAAAAATGAAAATCCTTTCTTCAAATGTGCATGGGACTAAATTCCCCTAGGAAAAGAATAATTGTTAGAAATATACTCATGGAAGTAAAACCTGATATTTTTTATCTTCAAGAATGTAAAATTGACACCAAAAAACTTGACATTATTTAGAAAGAGGTAAGGTAGAATGTTGAATGGATCGTAAATCTAGCACAAGGTATTTTCATTATTTGGGATAGAATGAATTTTTAAGGTACTTTAATTGATCAATAAGAAATATTTTGCACAGCCATATTGAAGAACCAAAAAACTAACTTTGTTGGGTAATGACAAGGGTTTATGCTCAAAATGATGATCGTGAGAGATTTCAACTGTGGAATAGACTATATTTTAGATGAGTCTTTTCATTAATTTGCATTGGATGGTTTTGGGTGACTTCAATATAGTCTTAAAATTTGAGGATAAAAGTGGAGGGAGGATTAACATCACTCAAGATATGCAATATTTCAATGATTTTATTCATAACAATAAGTTGATTGACCTGGATATGTGTAAAGGTAAGTTTATATGGATAAACAAAAGGATAAGGGATAATAACATTCAAATATGCCTAGATAGAGTTCTTATTTCTAACAATTGGCTAAGTATAATCAGTACTCATAGACTTATGTGTATGCCCAGAATAGAATAATATCACAATCTCTTTTTGTTGGATATAGAAAATGAGGAGAAGCAGAGAGGAGCACCCTTTAGGTATGAGCTCATGTGGAATATGCATATAGACATTACAAATAAAATTAAATCTTGGTGGTAGGAGGAGGTTCAAGGATTAGCTATGTATAGAGTTACCCAAAAATTAAAAAACATCAAGTATTGAATTAAAATTTGGAATAAAGATATTTTTGGTAACATCAATTTAAGAAAATAGCAGCTTAAAAAGGATATCCAAGATATAGAGGAAAAAATGGATATGGAAGGTAGAAAACTAGAGTGGCACAAAAGGGAAAAACAACTCCTCATGGAGTATCATAATACCATTTCCCAAGAGGAAATTCATTGGAAATAGAAATCTAGAATATTGTGGCTCAAGGAAGATGATAGAAACACTAAATTATTACATGTTTCAACTATGAAATATAGGAATAGCAATAAAATCCTCTAACTTATGAGGGAATATGGAAGAAATTATGAGGATTTAAATGATATTAAAAATCTAGCCATTACTTTCTTTCATAACCTTCTTAGCAAAAAAAAAACAAAGTACAACATAGAAATAGAAAGCAGCATTAACAATGTTCCCAAAGGATTTAATGATAGCATGAATGGACATCTATGCAAGGTAATATCTAAGGAGGAGATTAAAAGAGTTTTGTTCTCTATGGGAGCATCCAAGGCTCCAGGCCTAGATGGTTTCCCGCTAGGTTTTTTTCATCATTGGTATATTTTTGGATAAGATGTAGTCAATGCAATCCAAGAAGCCCGAGAATCTAGTAAGTTGTTGAAATAATGGAATAACACCTTCCATGTTTTGATTCCTAAGAAATATGGAGTGGATAAATTGCAAAAATTTAGACCAATTATCCTATGTAATACAATTTATAAAAAAATTACTAAAGTGTTAGCCAATCGGTTGAAAAAAATCATTCTCTCAATCATTTATGAAGATCAAGGAGGTTATGTGGTAGGTAGGTAGATTACTGAAAGCATCATTGCCATTTATGAAATAACACTTTCTTAAAAGGAGAAAGGTTCAGGCATGTTCCTTAATTTGGACATGAACAAAGCCTATCATAGGATTTCCTAGTCTTTCTTAGATAAAAAAATTGAGTGAATGGGTTTCAGTGAAAATGGAGGGCATGGGTTGGTATGTATATTTCTAACCCCCACTTTTTGATCCTGATCAATGGATAATTTTTTGGGTTCTTTCCTTCTACTAGAGGAATCAGGCAGGGAGATTTGTTGTCTCCATGTCTCTTTATCATTATAGAAGATGCCCTAGGAAGAACTTTGAAAATAAAGTAAAAGGATGGTAATATCAAAGGTAGGAAATATTCATCTATTGGTGAAGCTTTTTTCCATCAAAAATTTATGGATGATACTTTATTTCATGGGGAAGCTACAAAGGAAGAAGCTTTGGAGTTAAAAAAAATTCCTTAATTCTTATGAAAAAGCTATGGGCTAAAAAATAAATTATGAAAAAAGCAAGATTATCTTTTTAAATGTTGAGGACAATATAAGAGATCAAATAATTAAAGTGTTGGGTTGTAAGGAGGAAAATTTTCCTATCACCTATCTTAGTTTACCTTTGTTTATAGGTAAAATGAAAGATGAACTTTGGAATCTGATTATTGATAAATTTAATAGGAAACTTCAAGGTTGGAAAGGATCTCTATTATTCTCTATGGGGAAAGTACAACTAATTAAACACACACTTTAAAACCTCCTTGTTTACTTCATGTTTTTCCTAAGGATGTCAAGTGTAAGATGCTTTAGAAAGACTACAAAAATGGGATGGCACTAAATGCAAAAAACATATACAATTAATAGCTCAAAATACCTCTTGTCAGCCTTTATAGAATGGAGTTCTTGGATTGAGGAAGTTGAGAGATATAAATAGAGCCCTTCTATCTAAACATCATTGGAGGCTTTGCATTGGAGCATCAGTAAAATGGGCTAGCATTATCTAAAATTAATATTTGGAGGTAGAAACCACTTTATCAATTGCTCTAATCCTCCACGTGGGTCTATTTTTTAGCAAAATACTATCAATAGTAGGAAAGTTCTTTGGCAAGGTCTAAAATGGAGAGTAAGAATGGGGCAAAATAGACTTTTTGAAAGACCCTTGGATTCAAGAGGAGCCTTTAGCAAAATACATAAATTTCAAAGATATTAAATAACATTTAACTAGAATCTATGGTAAGAAAATTAATGGTAATTTTCATAGGGTGGGTGATTTTTAGGAGTGGAAAATATTGCAATAATATATGCAAGGCTCAGGGGGTAAATATCTACAAAACCTTTTAAGGAGTTATTATTTAGGTAGAGGTTCATAGGAGGATCAGATAATTTGAGGAAGAAACCAGTAAGGCTAGTACTTGGTGAAGTATGGATATAGAGTCTTGGGCAAAGTAACCTCAAAGAAACTTGAGCTTAAAATAATTTGGAAGCTAAAAATCATCCCTAAGGTTGCTATGTTTTTTTGGACTGCCATTCTCAATAAGATCCTCATGAAAGATAATATGTTCAAAAGAGGCTTTGTGGTTCAAACTATTCATGTGTTGTGTAAAAAAAGGATGAGTACGTGGACCACTTATTTAGAACTTGTAATTTTTTCATGATATCCTAAATATGTTATTGAGAGAAGTTAATATTGATTATATCATTCCAAATTCTTTAATAAGGATTTTAAAATAGTGGAACTTAGGAAACAGTATTTTTTGGCAAAAATACATTCCACATATTTATTGGGGGATTTGTCTAGAAATAAATAGATGAGTGTTTAAAAATAAAACTAGAGGAATAATTGGGATTTATACCAAGATAAAAACAACCATCTTGGAGGATTGTATTAAAAATATTATTGACCAAGAAAATCTTGCAATGATCCTCTCTAGAGAAAAAGATATCTTAAATATGAAAAAAATCAATAAGGTGAGACTAGATACTAGATGGGAACATCCTCACAAATACTGGGTAAAAATTAACTTTGATAGGGCTATGAAAGGTAACCCAAATCATGTTGGTAGTGGAGACCTCATCAGGAAAGATAGAGGTAAGGTATTGGTTGCATATGTTAAGGATCTAGGAATTATCATAAATCACCAAGCTGAAGCAAGGGTGATGCTTACGGGTATCCGAATTATAGTGAATCTAGTTTTTAGAAGAATTATTCTCGAGTGGTATTCCAAGAATATTATAACTTCCCTTAAAAAAGAGAAGCAAAATAATTCTAGAATTTTCCAAACAATTATAGATGTGAGGACTATCTCTAGAGAGGACTAGCTCCCTTAATCTAATTTGGTTGAAATGTTAGGGTAATAGGAAAAAATAGGGAAATATGTCTATATGCCGAAAATATAGGATGGGGATAGACTAACATCTGAAATTCCACCAAGCAGTAATTAGCAGCATACAATAGAAATACAAGCACAAAAACTTCTAGCAGTGATGCAGTGACAACCTCCAATGAATATCTTAGTATTCACTCCCTTACCAGCAAAAATTAAATTCAGAAGTAGAATTTAAACACAACAAATAATGGGAATGAAAGCATTCAGAAATGATACAAAGAAAACTATCAAGTGCAAGACCACTCAAAGAACCAGAAGTCGAAGCATTTCTATTGATGCAGAAAACTTAAATTATTTTTTTGCAAAGTGTCCATCCTCCTTTACAATGAAAAATGATTAGTATTTATAGAGGGTTGCACCTCTTTCATTTAATGCACTTACAAACAAAATTTTGGTAGATAAAAACGAGCGAGAATAATTTCCTCCTCGACATCAGTGATGTTCTAGTAAAAATATTCTACATGGAAGCTACGATCTAGCTTTGGTGGGTGAATCACATGGAGAAATTAGGATGATTAAATGATAGGTAGACGTCTTGAGAGTTGGTGCATCAGGACACAACAAAATCACTTGGAAATCAGGAGCTTGGTCATTGAATTTGCTTCACCTTTGTACCTTGTAAATCCACCTTTACTAGGAAAGTCTACTGGGCATTAAATCTACTCTAAAAATAAGCAAGGTCAGTGGGCGATGCATTTGAAATGAACCATAATGGCCTCTGATCTTGCAACATTGAAGAGGAAATCCTGTAAGCACTGCTTGTGTAGCCTCAAAAATTAAATTTCATATTTCTTCACCCCTTTCCAAGAGAAACTGCAAAATTGTGCCTTTAAAAGCAATGCACCTAGGAATTTAATGTAAAGAAATGGGTTTGGCCCAAGAACAAGGTGAATCAGCATTTTCGGGGACACAATGGGTGATAACGCAGATTTTTTATCTTCCAACTAATGTCTTGGTAATTTCACCAATCAATTGCTTCTTATTTTAATCATCATCTTTGTTTTTGCCTCAGGGGAGGGTGATAGGGATTTTTGCCCCTTTGGGGAGGTGACATCACTTTTAATTATTTTTATTTTGATGAAGAGTGTAGCACAACTCTTCTTGCCTAAAATTGACTGTTAAAACTCCATTCACCCCCTGGAGAGGTGAAATTGCATAGCGCCTCCCAACAAGGGCGACTTTGATATACTACGCTTTAAACTTGGTACCAAGCACTACCTCTTAATTCTACCCCAGTCATGGGTGAAAACATAAAACATATTAAGGTAGGCACCATGATGTAAACCTTATTTTCTTTAAAATATTTGAAATCTCTTTTTGTCCCAAAGAGAGGCGATAATGAGTTTCCCCCTCATTTGGGGCAAAAGTCTTTTAAAATTCTTCTTCAATTTTCCAATGTTGGTCCCACGCTACACCATATTTTAAAAAGTTCTTTGCGTTGTGTTTCACCCCAAAGAGGGATGAAAGGGATTTTTACCCCTCACTTGGGGCGAAAGTACTCTTAAAAACCTTTCACTTATACCAACTTGTGCTAAAAAATAATTTTTGCCCCAAAGAGGGGTGACAAGGGTTTTCACCCCTCAATTGGGGTGAAAGAATTATGCTCTTCCATTTGAAATTCGAGACTTTCAACTTTTTTCTTCTATTGGGTGAATTTACTCCTTTTAATTACACTTCACATCCAAGAGGGACGAAAGTGATTTTTACCCCTCAATTGGGGAAAAAGTGCTTATCATTCCTCCCTTGATTTAAATCAATATTTTCATCTTCAATTGGGGTGAAACTTGGGGCGAAAGCACCTAAGTTCATTAGTTTGTCTTATAATGCTGCTACCAATTCAATATCAAGCATTCTTTCATCAACCTTTGTTTCATTCAGGAGAAACCATTCTGGTGTTGCACCTCACCTCTAAAAGAGGTAAAAAAATACTTTTACCCCTTATCAGGGATGAAACCGGTTGTTTCGTTTTTCTGAGGCACTTCTCCTTCTAAAATGACTCACCTGCTGGTTCTTTTACTCTTTAAAAAAATTTCAACAGATTTCTTCGTTGCATTCATGACTTCCATTTTATTTATAGCAATATTATTTAAAAGAGGTAAATATATAGTAAAATAAACAAAAAAATATTAGTACCTTCATTGAGTAATTTTATCAAAATTTTAAAATTTTACAATCAACATTCAACAAAATTTCAATATGGTAAAGTGATAAAATTGCCAATATTTCTGGTGTCTCACAGGGTATCCAACTCGCATGGATGCAATCAACCCTAGGCCTTCATACATTGGGCTCAATATTCTGCTCCACTTGGTACATCAGGTTGCTTATTGTTCTCTCCAAAATTTTGTTCTTCTATCCCCTTTGTTGCATCTTCTTCCTCTGAAATATGTGTGACTCTAGCTTCGAATACTGCAACAACTTTAGACCAAGCATCTCCACTGATAAACTCTGGGCCGTTAAGAAAATCCACAAGGTACCTAAATATTTCCACTTGCTCCATATCATTGTAATTCACCCATTGGCTCAGCTCCAGCAAACTAGATTCAATGCATATCAGTTTTCTCATCAAAGGCAGCACATGATCTTCAGTAAGAGTCTCACTCCAATCATCAATTTCGGAGGCATCATCAATAAAAATTGCCCAAACTGCTTCCAGATCCTCCTTTGATAGTATGTTTCCTTGATCATCAGTGAAACTAGAGAAACCATTTTCAGCTACAACATTAAAGTAGAGTTCTGAAACTCTTCTTTCTTGATTGAACACATCCAGTAGCTTGCAAGCCTCCTTAACCCGCTCCAACTTAGAAAAATACTAGTGCAGTATAGCATTAGCACTTACCCAAGCTCGAGCCATGTCGCTCATGGGGCAAAACCTAAGATCTGATCTAGCCAATGCCTACATTTGTGTCACTTTTACCAGGAGGGGCTCCAAGTGATCTTCACCATACTCCACTACGTGCCAACCATATGATATGACTATCTATATTTCCTGAAGATACATGAGGCCTATGTTGCTTTCACCACCATAGTCTCACAATCAATAAGTAACTAGCTGCACACCTCCTTGACTTTTTCTTTCATCAAAACTGTGATTCCAAGATTAAATTAACCTTAGATTAAATTAGCCAAGGTAATAATTGACACAAAAAATATAAACCCGAAATTATTCATTAAACTAACCAGCTTAATAATTACATTATAATAAACCTTATATAGGCTTAGAACATGTGCAATAGTAGGAAAGGGAAGGTGGAGGGTGATCGGGGAGTTTAGAGAGAACGGAGGAGTAGGAAGTGGAGTGGGAGGTGGCAACGAGCGTGGGGAGAGGAAGGGAGTGGAGTGATAAGGGAAAATGGACGACAGGAAAGGAGGAAGGAGAATGGAGGGATAAGGAGAAAATAAAGGAAAGGGAGAAAGAAAAATCATGCCGACCATCCGACAAGATTAGCCGACAAAAGGTAAGTGTGTTCACATTGGGCTTAGAAAAACTAGATTTTTCTAAGCCATTTCAAGCTAAGTCCTGTTCACACTTGCTACATTCTCCCCCTTAAAGTTGAGAGAACTGACTATACAGTCTCTTAGCTTTACAAATTGAGCTTTAGCCAGCGCCTTGGTGAAGATGTCAACGACGTTCTCCAAAGTGTGGCAATAGTGAAGCTCAACAATATCAATTTCCACCATATCTCGGATGAAGTGGTACTTCATATCAAAATGCTTTGATCTACTATGGTGGACAGGATTGTATGCCAACTGAATGGCACTGATGTTGTCATAGAATATTCGAGTTGGACCACTTTTCTGCTCTCCAATCTCTTCTAATACCTTTCGGAGCCATAGAGCTTGAGTACTAGCATGAGTGACCGCTATATACTCAGCTTCTGTTGAAGATAGTGCTACTACTGTCTGCTTCTTGGAACTCCAAGTTATTAGGCCCGAACCAAGACTAAAACAGTTACCCGATGTGGATTTTCTATCATCAATATTGCTGCCCCAATCACTATCACTAAAGCCTTCAAGCTTGATAGTATCACTTTTGTAGTACTGGATTCCAAAATCCAATGTACCCTTCACATATCTCAAAATCCTTTTAGCTGCCTGCAAATGTAGCTCAGATGGATTAGACATAAATCTAGAAACAAGAGATACAACATACTGAATGTCTGGTCTAGTGTTGGCGAGAAACATCAAACTCCCAACAATGCTTCTGAAAGTGGTCACATCAACTTTCGGTGCTCCATCATCCTTGCTTAATTGGATCCCATGTCCAATTGGAGTTGCAACTGATTTGCATTGCTCCATAGCAAACTTTTGAATCATATCTCGAGCATACTTAAGTTGATAGATGAAGATCCCTGAATCTGTCTGATGTACTTCCATTCCAAGAAAGTATTTCATTAAGCCAAGATCCTTCATCTCAAATTCCTGCATCATGGAGTGCTTGAACTCCATGTTAACTTTTTCATTACTACCCATAAAAATGAGATCATCCACATACAAAAAAACTATGAGGATGTCATTTCCTTGATTCAGGTAGTAGAGCATGGGTTCATTTTTGCTTCTGATGAACCCATAATCTTTAAAGTACCCATCAATGCGTGAGTACCAAGCTCTCGGTGCCTGCTTGAGGCCATAAAGAGCCTTCTTCAGTTTGTAAACAAGATGTTCCTTGTCTTTCTCTTCAAATCCCTGTGGTTGCTCAACATACACTTCTTCTGTCAAGTAACCATTTAGAAATGCACTCTTTACATCCATGTGTTGGACTGTCCATCCCTTGTGTGCAGCTAAGGCAAGAACTGTTATGATAGTCTCTTGTCTAGCTACAGGAGAAAAAGTCTCTTCATAATCAATTCCATATTTCTGAGTAAATCCCTTTGCAACTAATCTCGCCTTGTGCCTCTCGATGCTACCATCCGCATTAAACTTGGTCTTGTAGACCCACTTACATCCAACACGTTTCTTTCCTTTAGGAAGCTTCACCAACTCCCAAGTGTCATTGTTTTTTATAGAGGTGATCTCCTCTTTCATGGCATCTTGCCAAATATTTTGAGTACAAGCCTTCTCATAACTAGAAGGTTCAAGTTGTGTATTAGTTAACAAGGCATAGTTAACTAAATCTCCCCTAGGTTCTCGTTGGGAAACATCATCACCATACAAGTGCATATTTTCTAATCTTTGTAGAACATAATTCATTTCACTAGCTTGACTCCTAGTGTATATTTTTGAAAAAAAATTATCCAACATCTGATATGATGGATGATTCTGTAGAGTTCTCTTACCTCTGGATGGAGAATCGATGTCCATTGGTGAGGAACTTACTGATCTCTACGGAGAAGGACTTGGTGAAGAAGTTGAATCAGAAGATGAACCTGGATCTCTGGGAGGAGACTGCTTACTTTTCTATGGTGTCTGTTGTTGCACTTGCTTAGAACCTACATCACTAGATTCATCATCACTAAAAATCTGGGGCTTACCCCATTCTCCCCCTTCATCAAAAATCACATCCCTGGAAAGCACAAACTTTCTTGTCCTGGGATTGTAGAGTCTGTAAGCTTTTGTATTCTCACAATATCCTACAAAGATGCATGCCTGACTCTTTGGATCGAGCTTCTTTCTTAGCTCATCAGGAATGTGAGAATATGCCAACGAGCCAAACACTCTAAAATACTTAACATTTGGCTTTTTACCATACCAAGCTTGGTAAGGTGTCTGTCCTTCCAAACTTGCAGTAGGACTTCTGTTCAAGATATGTACGCTGGTCCTGGCTGCATCTACCCAATATGAATTAGTCAAATGCTTCATCTGAAGCATAGACCTTGCCATCTCCACAATGGTGTGATTCTTCCTCTCTGCGACACCATTCTACTATGGAGTGTAGGCAGCTGTGAACTGCCTCTTAATGCCATGTTGCTTACAAAAATTCAAGAACTCATTAGAGGAGTATTCTCCTCCCCTATCTGATCTAAGACATTTTACAAAATATCTACTCTCACTTTCAACTCTTGTTTTGAAATCGACAAAGCATTCAAATGCTTCATCCTTATATTTCAAAAAATATATCCAGCACATTCTAGTAAAATCATCAATGAAGAGTAGGAAGTAAGAGTTGTTACCAAGACTCTTGGTCTGCATCGGACCACAGATGTCTGTATGCACTAGCTGGAGTGGATAGCTGGCCCGCCATGCTTGTCCATGAGGAAATTTTGATCTGGCATGCTTCCCAAGAGCACACCCTTCACAGACTTCCTTACTATCCTGAACCTTAGGAAGTCCGGTTACCATCGCTTGTGAAGTTAGCATTTTCAAACTAGCTGAATTCAAATGACCATATCTCAAGTGCCATAGGACACTTGGATTGGAAATAGCAACATTTGCTAACTTATCTCCCCCTGGCTGGCCAAACTTTAAAGGAAACAATCTATTCTTTGACATTGGCACTTGTGTAATGATTCTATTACTGTTATTTTTATCAAAAATAGTGCATTTACCCTCATCAAAAAGCAACTTGTAGTTATTTTCTAACATTTGACCAACACTTAAAATATTGTGTTGAAGATGGGGTGTGTAATAGATATCACTTACATGTTTGACGCCTTCTTTAGTTGGAACTGCCATGGCTCCAATGCCTTCAATTGCCAATGATTTATCATCTCCCAATTTGATGTTGGATTTGTATGAGGAGTTTAGAGTAGCAAAGAGCCCTTCTTTGCCACTCATATGGTTTGAACACCCAGTGTCCAAGATCCATGTATCATTCATGTTCTGATCTGCTCGACCATAAGAGAGAAAGAGATTTGTGGCCTCTTCCTCTTCTCCAAAATTTCCAAACTGATTGCTCTGGCTGCTACTAGTTCCTTGTGAAGTCTTTGTCCAACAGTCACGAGCATAATGGCCAAGTTTGCCACAGTTGTAGCAAGATTGTTTTGACTTATCTCCTCCTTTGCCTCTGCCTGATTGTTTTCCTCTATTTTGCTGTCCTCCTCTATTCTGTTGTTCACCTCTGTTTGAGAATCCTCCTCTATTCTGATTTCCTCCTCTGTTAGGAGTTCCACCTCTCTGATTATTTTTGCCTCTACCTCTATTCTGTCCTCTGCCATGGCCTCTACCTCTGCCTTCTTGTGAAGCAAAGGCTTTATCATCTCCTCCATAACTTGTGGAAGGAGTTTGTTGTAACCTCTCTTCATGTGAGAGAAGTGAGCCAATTAGGGATTCAAAAGACAGAGAAGTTAGGTCTTTGGATTCTTCTATAATTATGGCAACTGAATTCCACTTAGGAAGAAGTGTCCTCAACACTTTCTTCACTATAACTTCAGGCTTTACATCTTCTCCTAAAGTGACCATCTTATCTACTACGGCTTTCACACGCACGTAGTAATCACCAACCTTTTCACTCTCTTGCATTTTAAGAGTCTCAAACTCTCGTTTCAAGGTTTGTAGTTTAACTTGTTTGACTTGGTCACTACCCCTATAACTTTCTTTTAAAGCATTCCAAGCAGATTCAGCAGTTATAAAAGAAGCTATTCTAGGGAAAATACTTCTGTCAAGGGCGGCTTGGATATGATAAAGGGCGGAAGAATTATTCTTCTGTGCTTCCTTTCTAGCCCTTTTATCAGCTACATTCAAAGCTGCCCATTCAGCAGTAGTAGGTTCAGTATATCCCTCTTCAATCACATCCCAAAGACCTTTGCCTATCAAAAGAGTTTTCATTTTAATTGACCAATACTCGTAATCACCACCATTGAACTCAGGAATTGGTAGACTAGTATTGGAAGCCATTTTAGAAAGCAAACTTTATTGCAACTTCAAACAAGTAGTACAAAGAAGTACAAAATAGATCACTGATTTACTGATTTAAATCAAATCTAGCTTTCTTAATATGCTCACTGATTTGGCGTTCTTCTTCTTGAGGATTTCCCAAAACTGGAAAGGTGAAATTGTCTGCTTCGTCGTCACTAATTATAATGACTTCTTGTCTTGCTGTTGGTTCATAACTTCTTTTGAGAACATTTCGTTCTTCAGTTGCAGGTTTCACCTCCACTGGTTCTTCTTCTTCCTCTTCTTCTTCTTCTTCTTCTTCTTCTTCTTCTTCTTCTTCTTCTTCTTTTGGTTCTGAATCAGGAGAGCGTGGTGTATAGCTCTCACTTGTTTCTACTTCAGGCACTGCAGGTGTATAACTGTCACTTGACTGTCCTTCAGGTACTATTTCAACCATCTCGGATTCAACTATCCTTTGCCCAAAGATATTATCTTCAGAATCTGCCTCGTAGCCAGAATCTGGTTTCCTCAGATGAGCAATCACTTGGTTTTCTAATTGGCAAAACACTGTATGAAGTCCATACCGCTGGACTTTCCCATCAAAGGAATCAGGAGTCTCTCTTCTCAACAGAGAGAGTAATGCATTATAGCATCCAGTTGACCGGATCATCTACCCAGAATCACACCGTATGAACTGGGTTACAACTTAGTATGATGCCAAAAAAAACTTTTTATATCAAAATATCTTTGCACCCTTTTATTTTTATAAAAAAATTTTCTAAAATTTGTTTTAATAAAGACCTTTTAAAAAAAAAATAACAATTTCCTATATATATATTTTTAATTTTTTTTAAATGAAATGGATATTTAAAAAAAACATAATAAAAAATATATATAGATATTTTTTTTTTTTTTAACTTTTAGAAAAAACAAATAATAAAAATTTAATTAAAAAATAAACCTTTTTTTTTGTAAACCCCCGCTGGGATTCGAACTGGTAACCTCCGTTGTCTACCCGACAGACTTAGCCACTGCACCACGTGGCTGTTGTGGTAGTGAATGTCAAAAAAACAGATTTGAATCCTTCTAAACGGCGAAGTATATAAAAAAAATTAAATAAAAACCTTTTTCTTTACCCCAGCGGGATTCGACCCCGGGTCTATACTCTGCAAGGCGGGGAACTTGACCGCTAGACCACTCTAGCCGGACGGGAAATAGAGGAAATAGTTTATATTTAAAAACATCGGCTAAAACATTTTTTTTTTTTAAATTAGTCCCACATTCAGTGGGCTATGAGCGTTTCCAGGCTTTATCAAAGCCTGCGAACGCTCTTAGGTCGATTGCCTTCGGGAAATCGATCTTGCCAACCTTTTGCCCGTCTGTCAACCAAACAACTTCTGCCATGTGGCACACACCCGGAGCACTCGTCCACATCTGCACTCGTCAGCACTCATCCACGTCAGCACTCATCCACGTCTGCTTGCACCGCTCTACCACGTAATCTCGCGCTCTACCACGTCAGCTCCTCTGCCACGTCAGCACATGTTCTGCCATGTCATCCATGTCAGCTCCTGGTCAGCCTCGATCCACGTGCCTGCCAGCTCCGTTCCACGTCAGCAGCTGCCGCCGAGCTCCGCCGCCACGTCAGCCTACTGTCAGGGTCCAGTCAGCTCCTCAGGATCCGTGCGCTCCTCGGGATCCGTGCGACCGCCTCTTCACTGCTCCTCGGGATCGGTGCGACAGCCTCTTCGTCGCTCCTCGGGATCTGTGCGCTCCTCACGATCCGTGCGACAGCCTCTCCACCGCTCCTCGGGATCCATGCCCTTCGGCTTCCGTGCCTTACCTCGGCCCTCGGGATCTGTGCCCCCTCAGCTCTGATACCAGTGTGATTCCAAGATTAAATTAACCTTAGATTAACATTAGCCAAGGTAATAATTGACACGAACAATAATTAAAGCCAAAATTATTCATTAAACTAACCAACATAATAATTACATTATAATAAACCTTATATAGGCTTAGAACATGCGCAATAGTAGGAAAGGGAAGGTGGAGGGTGATCGGGGAGTTTAGAGAGAACGGAGGAGTAGGAAGTGGAGTGGGAGGTGGCAACGAGCGTGGGGAGAGGAAGGGAGTGGAGTGATAAGGGAAAATGGACGGCAGGAAAGGAGGAAGGAGAATGGAGGGATAAGGAGAAAATAAAGGAAAGGGAGAAAGAAAAATCATGCCGACCATCCGACAAAATTAGCCGACAAAAGGTAAGTGTGTTCACACTGTGCTTAGAAAAACTAGATTTTTCTAAGCCATTTCAAGCTAAGTCCTGTTCACACTTGCTACAAAAACTATCGCCTATGTCGCTTTCACGACCAGTTGATCCTGCAAATTTGGGAGTTGACCCTTCAATGCCTCCACTTGTTTTTCTGATCCTCCTTTGGCCTCCTAATACTTCTAAATCATCTTCTCCAACTCTTCCACCCTTTTCTACCAATGAGTCACCTCTGATTGTACATATTGCAACTGTGCTCAATTTTTTGCCAAATACTCCTATAAATCGATAATCTTAGCCTCCACCTCAAAAAAGTAGTTCTTGTAATGCCCGCCATGCAGATACAAAGAATCATAACTACCTGAATGTTCCCCATCATCTTTGTAGTGTTGAGCTTTTTAAGTGTTGGTCAAATATCTTCCTAATTAACAAAAATATGTTTGTGTGCCCTAGACATAGCCAACATTGAAATACCAAAGGAAAGGAATGTCCTATATGTCAATATCTAGAAAAGGATGGCTCCCTTACTAACTCCTACACTGGTTTAAGACTAGAGTTGCAGGAAATAAATTGGAAATAATAGAAATAAAGGGAAATATGGCCACAAGTCGGAGTGTAGGATTTGGGGAAGACTAGCAGCAGAAATTCCACCCAAGCATTAAAACAACATATAAGAAGAGAAGGCAATAGCATTAACTTATGACCTTATAGCAACAACCTCCAATATTGCACTCCAGAACTCACTCCCTCACAAGCAATATCCAAATTTAGATGCAAAATTTAAATTTAACAGCAGATGATGAACATGAGCATAAAATAGAAAT
The DNA here is from genome assembly GCA_028583015.1 of Wollemia nobilis. Lineage (NCBI taxonomy): Eukaryota > Viridiplantae > Streptophyta > Pinopsida > Araucariales > Araucariaceae > Wollemia > Wollemia nobilis. The sequence goes on from JAQPPZ010001125.1 coordinate 14,225,050, forward strand.
GCATGGAATAGAAGGAAATCACACACAAGATCACTTGTAAATTCAAAAGCCCTATATCTTCTATTAATGCAGAGAACTTGAGAAGTTTTCTCGTAGAATGTCTAACCTCATTTTACAATGAAAATTGAGTAGTATTTATAGAGGATTTCGCCTCTTTCATTAAATGCACATGGAGACTGGATGTTTAAAAATCAGAGACCAATATGAGAAAATTCCTTTTTGGAAATATTGAAAATACATCCTCTTGAAAAGTGATCCGACTTCTAAGGAAATTCCTTCACAAAATATGCATTTCTATATTTGGTGCACAAAAAATTATAAGGTTGGGTTGTTGACTGGAGACGTTCGCCATCTTGAAAATGTGCTCTAACTTTGGAAATCATGAAAACTATCTTGCATTTTTAACATGACTGCCTTCCCTTCTTGAGATCCACAATTTGAGTTACTTTGTGCTCCCATTATTAAATGTCCCCGATTGACTTACCTTGGGTATCTTAGAAAACCCATGATGATATTGATAACACATTTCGTCTGATTTCGATAGTGAGTGAATGCATACTTACTTCTTCTAGAACTTGCATTAATGGAGAATACGCATTTAAAAAACTAATGGATCTCATTCCTTCTTTGACCACTGTAATAATCATTATTCGTATCCTAGGTGAAAACATTTAAAAATCGTGTCATCTCCTTTTAAAATTTGTGTTCATCCCAAAAAGGGACGATAGAGGTCATCGCCTTCCTATTGGGGCGAACACGATGTTGACTTTTCAATGTTGCTTCAGTCCTTAGTGCATTCGCTTGATTTTAAACTTTGTGGCATGTTCATGCGACCTCAATTTTTAGGGGGACGTTCACCCCTGGGAGAGGCAAATAGAGAGTTTGCCCCTCAACTAGGGTAAACATAGTGTTGAATTTCAATGTCACACCTTAAAGGATGTTTGCCCTAAGTTGGGGTGAATGGAGCTTTCACCCCAACTTTTGGGAGAATGCACTTCTTTCACCGAACCTGCTTTCTTTGGGATGAGCAGACGCATATTTCTTAATTACATTTCTTTCTTAAAATGACAATCACCCCAAAGTGGGGCGAACAAAGCCTTCGCTCCAACTTTGGGTTGAACGTGAATCTCGTAATGTTTCATCTTCGGGTGCTACCATATCTTCAAATATTTTGCCATTTTATCATTTCCCCCTTTTTTCTTCTTCTACTTCAACAAATATTATGTAGGGCCTTCTACCTAATTTGGGTGAACGCATATTTCTTTTGCAGTGAATTTTTTGTCTACATACTTAGTCTTTATGCACCATTTTCAATGAATTCACAGTGAAATTTTCCAGCCTCTTTCTTTAATTGATTACTTCCAAGAAAAAATAAAGTATATACAAACAAAGATAGGAAAACAAAACAACTACAATATATAAATTTGGTAAAAATATTATATTCTCAGATTAACATATTTTTCCAGACTACAATAAAAAATACTTCTGTAAAATCATATCAAAATCCCAATGTGGCAAGGTACAAAATTATCAACATTTCTAGTGACTCATGGTGTATCCATCTTGCATGGATGCAAGCAATCCTAGGCCTTTATCCATTGGGCTGCTATGGAGTCTTTTTTTTGGCTACCTTGGCTAGCAATTTTGATATGGCCACTTTTCTACGTGCCTCTCTCTCTACTTTCTCTGCAACTTCAACTTCAGCTACAACTTTGAGTACTTCGGCCTACTCTGCTTATTTTTTTTCTTTTCCCATCATGGCACACTCCACTGCTGCTCGCTCCTCCTTCTCTTTGAGGCTTTCAAAAGTTACCTCATAAACTATGACTGCCTCCTCCCAAGCATGAGTGGTGAATAGGCATGGCATACTCAAATACTCATAGATGAAGCACATATTTTGAACGTCCTCTAGGTTGAGGTGCTTTTCTCTCTGAGCTAGCTCAAACAATGAAAGCTCCATGCCCGGTGGGACACCTACAATGGATAGTGTTGGAATGACTATTTTACAAATTTGACATTATTCTTAATTTCTATGTTTTATAGGTACCATATCTAACTGATACAGAGACCTCCAAAGCCTTGGGAACCACCTCAGGCCTTTAGAACATATATCTAAGGTATCCAAACCCAATTCACCCCCGCTCCATGAACCAGATCTCAATTCATCCCTCAGATGGCGAATTCAACTTGGCAACCTCAAAAACCAAAACCAGGTCTCAATGCCACCTCTTCTTGTGAGAGGATTTAGTGAATTCACTTTAGCATAATGGGTTCCACCCCCCTTTTAGGTTATCATTTTATTGTACCTTCCATATAGGTCACCATTCACATGTTGTGATATTGTTCTATTTTGTGCATCTTTAGGTGTTGTATGAGGTTTGATACTGATGATATTTTCGATTTACTAGAGTATTCACTCCACAACCTGTGATAATACCTAGAAGGTACCAACATTGAAACACACATAAACGAACAAAACACTCTTATTTTCAGCATTTATAACTGATTCTAATTTACCATTGTATGCATGATCACAAACTGGTTTCAGCATAGTACACCACTTATCACTTTATTATTCAAGTTACATGTAACACATCATTGCTTTATTTTTATATTAGACATAGTTGATTCCACACCATACAGGGTTCGTTCCAAACCCCTTCACACAACACACTTAGAACTACAAACTCTAATTCATGCATAGTCCTAAATCTTCATGACATGGCACATGTTACCATGCCTATTATCACCTGCAGTTGAGCACATGAGCAAGCATACCTTATAGAGGAAGCACCTGCCACCTCTTCTAGTCAGTCCCCTCCTACTCCTTCGATCATGAAGGGGAAGGAAATACACACATCTGATTTACTCATAGGGTCTAATGTACAGTATACACACATGACACCTTAGGACGAGACATCCACTTTGAGTGAAGCCCTCACTACTTCACTTGTAGAATATTATCCACTTCTTTCATCCCCATCCTCACCTAATCCACCAACCACATTCTGTGACCACGTGATCTACATGGTGCTAGGACAACCTCATCCATTCTTTACCATATATGAGGAGGTCACACCTAATTTCCCTACCTTTACTTTTTCTAGAGTCTATCTCAATCCCTTTTTGAGAATGACTCCTCCCTCTTGAATCGCACTCGCCCAAAGGTCACATCATTCACCCCTATAGTAGGAATACTTTTTGACCCCTCCTCTTCTGCAACAGGTACCCAAAGGCCAGCATTCCAAACTGTGCAACAATAACCTCCTCTACAGGAACAACAAATACCCCCTCAAACATCATACCCACACTCTTCTCAAGAGTCCCAACCATCATCATATCAACAGCTATTTTTCATAATGTTTGAGGACTTATCATAGAAACCTCTCCAAATCCAAGTCATCCAATGTCAGTAGTGACAACAAACAACCCAAATTCATTCAAGAGTGGACACAGGCACCACCTCCTCTTCCCAATATCCTACTTCATAAGCTTATCCTTCTTTTTCTATTGCATTCCCACCTATATCTCAGGTCACGAGAGTGTACAATGCCAAATATTTCACTACATCCCCACCTTCATCAACCTTTATGATACCTCCTTCTCCCCATTTCCAAGCACCTACCACTAATCTTCCCCTACATACAAATCAAAACCCATATATTATACACCCGCTTCCCCAGGCTATTCTACACATTTTAGCTTCACCACTACCCACCCTTTAGGACATATATAGGTCCTGACTTTTTATACCTTTCCTCGATCGTCCCTAGCACCAGTAGCATCGATACCCCCACTATCACCTATTGATACTACATTTTTCATACCTCCTCCTTCATGGTCATCACCTCCTATGACCTATCCATTACAGCAAGTTCCTACCCAGTAGGAACCCATGCCACAAGCACACACATCCCAATCACAATATTACTACCCCCAAAAAACATCTATTTTTTAGCCTAGTATTCCACTAGCCCTTACATCATATGCCACTCAATACCTAGAATACCAAGACCAACTGGAACAATTCCCTCCATAGTATGAGGAAGAACAGCAACAACCTCACTATCCACCACATTCCTAGGCTCAACCAACCCTAGAAAAATACTTCATGCCTTTAACATCTAAAATTCAACTCCTACGATATGAAGTTAAGATGTTAAACCTATGCATCGCAAGCTACAGGCCACAAAAACCATCCTATAATGAAATCTGCAATGAGCTAGTTCATCCATCCATATCTATCCCACCTTAGTCCTACCTCTTTGAGATCCTAATTTTTGATAAGTATAAAGGTAAGAAAGACCCCAGAGAGCATGGCAATAACTATTTCTCAGCTTGCTACCAGCTTCATAGTAGTAATCCCCTTATGGTGCATACTTTATCTCTCTCCCTTGCAGTACAAGCTTTAGATTGGTATAACATGCTACCACGACATAGCCTTTATACATTTGAACAATTAGAAAACACCTTTCTAGAACACTTCTCCATTAATACCAAAAATAAGACTACCTTCTTAGACGTCTATGCCTTACAATAGGTTGACGATAAACCTATCACTGAGTTTATCTCCAAATGGAGAGCGATCATCCATGATCTCGCCCATAGCCTCCCTACCACAAAGCTAGTGACACTCTTTTCCAAGAGTTGCCAAAAATACATCTCTACCTCTCTATAGCTTCACCAAAGCTGCACCTTCAAGGAAGCCATTTCATGAGCAAAGGTTATCAAAGATATTTAATTCTAATCCAACAAAATTAAGTTAAGATCAAAGCCTAACTATAGTTCAAACTTCTATTTTAACATAAACACACCCAACCAATCCTATCCTTGGCCTCCACAAACCAACCAAGTGGCAACTACTACCCTAGCACCCGCACCAAGTCCACCACCTTACATTCTACAACAAGTATTTCAAACCAACGTGCCTTCCCCACCTAGGCCTCAACAGTCTCATGGCATGCATCCACAAGGTCCACAACGTAACCTTACACCACTATCCGAACCCTTACCATCCATTTTCCATAGGTTACATGAGGGTGAACATCTCCTTCTACCCGAGATTCAACCATTAGATCCAAATATACCTAAGCCTCGTGGATACAACGAGCAATCCTATTGTCCATACCACAAATAGTGTGGCCATGACATCGAGTCATGTCACTATTTTTGTGCTCAAGTACAGACCCTAATTGATAAGGGTACCATTCAAGTATCAAACCATTTGGTCCCACAAAACCAAAACCTAGGGATATTCCAAAATCCTCTACCTAACCATAGAGGAACCAATCCCCAAAGACCTCCAACCAATCCTCCAAGACCACCTCACCAAGTGAATAGTGTCCAATGTGACCCTCCATCGTGAGGTGTGGTCGGTATGATAATTCTTACCATGCAAAACTAGTGATATCCATTATGTCAGACCACACCTATTGTCTCTCCACCTACCCAATTCGCATCGCCACAGGTCTCCCAAACTCCTAGCATTGTACCTCCTCCACCTTTTTGAGTGTTAATTTCACCCAATTGTGAAATTGCACTCTCCCTTAGGATTTGTATTCCAAATCCCCTCTTGCAAAGAAGTTAAACAAACAACTTCTTCAAGGTCTCTACTATATTAGCATTTGCATATGTGTATTAATAATCTCAAATAAAGATGTATCAATTTAATGCTTGGAACACCTTAGTGATTGCAATTAATTGTAAACAAGGGGCATGTGTTGGTTTATTTTACCATTCTACTTTAATGATTTTTCATGAACCCAAAATAAAGCAAATGTGAATTGGCCCTCATATGACAACGATGTAGTGCCTTAATTCTTTTTATCTTGAGGATTTTAAAATAGATTTGATCTTCCTTATTAAGTGGGTTTTAAAAAAGTTTTATCTTGCATTAAATCCTACTTTAAGCATGGAAATGAAGATTAAATCTATCTATGAATGTGCATCCGAAATGATGAATAGGCTCCTCAAATGTAGCTTCTTATCGTGAAGATTAAGATAGCCTTTAATGTGATTGATAAATTATCCCTCTTTGGTGAAATTAATTTTCACAAAGAGCTAATAATTTATTGCCTTGAAGTAAGGACTTTAGAATGTCATTTAATTATCCCTCTTTTATGAAATAATTTTCATAAGAAAAATAATTTAATGCTTTGAAACAACCCTTTAATGTAACATATAATAATTACCTTCCTTTAATGAAATCGGAATTTTCATGAAGTGCATGTATTGCTCAAAAAATGGTAATTTGTGATATGTCATAAAACATAACCCCTTTAATGAAATTGAAATTTTCATGAAGGAAATGTCATCATAGGCTCATGAATGAAATCTGAAACTGAAAAAATGAAATTTAGCCCAAAAATGCAAATTCTAAAATTTCGTAATTTTAAAATCTGTAATAAAAACAACTTTGACTAATTTTAAAAAATATAAAATGACTCCGAAGCAAAAATGTCTAAGTGCAAAATGAAGCTTTGAAGAACATTCTACGCAACCATGTAATTATTTTTGGATTTTGAAATTTTTTAAATTTTTATTTTAATGTCTAAAAAATAAAAAATAAACATGCAAAAATAAAGTTAAAAAAATAAAAAATAAATAACGAAAACAGGACATGCTGCAATCCCAAATTTCTCCATAGACCCTGCAAGCATTAATTCTCTGCACAAAACCAGTATTAGAGTGACCCAATTTAATGCAATCAACATCTAATACAGTGCGAGATTCAAAGGAAAATGGTGCAATAAACTGAAAATGAAATCAAGTTAACCATAGAAATGCATAAAACTCGAAACATTTCCAATTAATTGCTGCAAAAAGATATTCAATATTCCATTACAATACAGAAAAAAAAATACCCAAATTTGTCATCAAAATGGTGAAACCTAGTTCAACGGTGTGCCTTTTTCCCCTAGAAAAATTCTCCAAAAGATCCAACCTCTCTCAATGTTTTTTTGGTTGTATTTAACCACTTCCAAAAACTATGTTTCATATTCCTACGTTCTTCCTCCTTGTTGTTTGGTCTTCTTCTATTTTGTTTCATCTACAAGTATGGCTCTTCCTTTTTTCAAATGCTCAGCGCATATCTCCTTTTGAATTTTCTGCCTCACTATTCTCTAACTGTTGTTGGTCTACCTCACTTGGCGTCTACTGTAATGCATTCACCATTGCCTATGTCCTATGTCCAATAGTTCTATCGAACTATACTCATCCTTTACCACTGCACCCTGTTTGTTCCCTACAATGGGTGCTAGTGCAGTGTCTTGTTATTCGAGATAGCAAAATACCACACATGGAGGATTCAGAGGAATCCATTACTTGTTGTCTTAAACATGTCAAAATATAAAATTATTCTAGACATGACATATTTCGATGTGTCGCTCGAATGGATGGATTCAACATCCGTGATGTCAATCTCCACTGCATTTCGTCTCTCATTATTTATCGTGTTATCACACTACCCACTTTACACTGCTTGGAGGCCGCTTTGCTGCTGGTTGGTCTGGTATGCCATGTCAAGGCTCCGTCTGTGCTATCTACATCTCAATCGGGTTCACATGTCCATCTTGCGTCGATAAGTCCTGTCATCACCTGCATCCTTGTAGTCCTTTGTGAGCACCTATTACAAAAGTTGTTTAATTAATAAGCTTTTTTTTAATAAAAGAAAACCTTAAATTAAGTGACGTCTCAAACAAAAAACATGAACCTTACCTAAAGTTTCACCTCACTTTTACATAAATATAAAAGTGCCTTATTCCACGTGTCTATATATATATATAGACATTATTATAATTTTTATTTTTTTATTTTATTTATATATGTTTATAATATATTTTTTTTTTGGGTAAATAAAAGTTTCATTAATTGCCGGGTTTTGTAGGTTAACCCAAAACCTATTACAATATCCAGGCTTCTGCTGAGATTGTAGATCTTAGTCATATTTGAAACTTTCTTACCAAAAATTGTGTTGAATCCCCTACAAAACCTTACTAACAAAGCACACCCATACCTAAACATAACTATAAACATTACTTACATTGAAAGGAATTGAAGTTTGGAACTTTGCACTTGTGAAACCTGTTGCTTGCCCATTTCCTATTCTCTGTCGGAATCTTCCAAGGCTTACAACCTGTTACCTTCATTTCCAATTTGGTATGATTTAAATGGAAACCCCATAGTTATTACCAGCTCCATGGGGAAAGAACACCCATTCATATTTCTCCTTAACGGGTAGGTTTCTTTTCATGACTAATAATGTTTTCCACTTCACGTGGCACACCTTGTGTCCATGTCACCAAACTACCAACATCAACACCTATGTTGGCTAATTTTTTAGCTGACCTGTTGGCCTCACGGTACACGTGACGAGCCCTCCTGTTCTGTCTTGCTGCAAAAAGGATCCTCACTTCATGGATGACTCCCTCGATTCTCCATGGAGGTTTTTTGCCATTGGTTAACAGGTTGATGATGTTCATAGAATCACCTTCAATCATCAAGTTACCTTGAGTTGCTTGGGCTACTTGCAACCCTCTCCAAAGGGCTCTAGCTTCTGCTTCATTATTAGTTCTGATTCCCAATGGTTCAACAAAGGCCTTGACCATATTTCCTTGATGATCCCTGATTATTCCTCCAGCTCTAGCTCTTCCCGGGTTCTCCTTGGCTGCACCATAAAAATTTAGTTTAAACCAACCCTGGGGGGGTGGCTCCCAAGAAATCCCATTTTTGGGATTGGGCAAAGGAATGGAAGGTTTGTCCTCAATACCTAAGGCCCGAGCTAATTGTTTTTCTTGGGGAAGAATTGAGTGGTTCTCATCCACTAAGGTGTTAAGGTTTTCTTTTGCAAAGACAATAATCCTGTTGAGGATGGTTTTTGGGTTGTGAATGGTATCCTTAAAGGCTCTATGGTTCTTTTCTAGCTAAATCTGCCAGAGAAAATGATGCCAACAGATTTTCCATAGGTACTTAAGTTTTAGGCTAATAAATGGTTGAGGCCATTGATGGAACACTTCGGATATAAGAGCAGGCTTAACCCACGAGATCCTAAAGGCTTGGAAAAGTTCATCCAGGATGGGCTCCGCTACCGGACACTCTAGAAACAAGTGTGGGGTTGTCTCCCATCCTGCCCTGCACATGTAGCAATGGTTAGCAATAACCATACCTTTGGATAACATATTGTCCATAGTGAGGATTTTTCCTTGAATCACCAGCCATGAAAAAAATGATATTTTAGGAATTAAGCCTTTGATTCAAACCAAACTCGGTTGAAATTGTTGACCTTCCACATTGAGAAGCAAATTATAGGCAGACTTAATTGTGAAGTCACCACTTTCAGTCTCAGCCCAAACAATGTGATCTTCATCCTCTCCAGAGGGAATAATTTGCTGACTTAAAATGTTATAAAGCTCTTCAGACTCCGCTTCAAAACCCTGTACTCGATGTGTTTCCACCTGTTGATATTTATATCCTGCCACATATAATTTGCAACCTTCTTCCCAATATGCTGCTCCATATTCTCTTGAATCCTAGCCAAACGAGGATTCTGGTATAATTCCTTGGCTCTCACCCACCAATCCTTCCAAAATTCTATTGTTTGCCCATTTCCTAGAATCCATCTAAGACCTTTCTTGACAAGATCCTTGCTCGTGAGGATTGCCTTCCAAAAAGCAGACCCCATGCTTGCTAAGTTGTCATTAAGGAAGTTCACTCCTTGGAGGTATTATATATGTATATATAATTATTATACATATATATTATTTAAATTTTTATTCTTTTTTATAATTTTATTTGTTTTAGTTATTGGAACCAACAATTATATTCAATAAAAGTGAAAATTTCCTTTTTATTAATGTTTATTCTTTTATTTATTTGTTTTAACTTTATATATATATTTATACATAACAATGTATTATATATAAACAAACATATTATTTTACTCATTTTAATTAAAACTTCTTTTTTCTTTTTTTAGTGGCTTTTATGAATTGAATCAATGGATTTCCAATCTTCACATTATTGAATCTTTCAACGAACAAGGAGGCCTAAAACGTGAAACCCTAACTTTTTATGAAAGCCAAGAAAAAACACCCAAAGAAATCTTAAAACCAAAATATGAACACTCTAAGATAAACACTCTAGAGGAAGACCACACGATACCAAAGACCTTGTACAAAGAGGAACCTTGGGATTGCAATGCAAATATCAAAGGTGGGATATATCGAAATTATCGGTCCCAGGACACCAAAGTGGTCAAAACACAAAATTTAAAGTGGGTCCCCAAGTTTTGGGGCTAGTTGTGGAGCAGCCACAATACACCCCAAAATGTGATCACGATCTGTGGTAGCCTCACCCATCAATTACGTAACACCCCCATGTGATTATCTATTTTTGACCTCTTAAAACAATCTCAACCCCATCATCAGGTGTTAAATGACATTTTACGTTCTATAGATTTAGAAATGCATGATACAAATGTATTTGTAAACTTTGTAGGGAACATCTCATGATGCCTCCAGCCATCCATTAGTTTCCAGAACCATGAGATAATAGAACTTGTAGGAGAAGGAGCAGATCCCCCTCTCCATATATTAGCCACTATCAATGACATCACCTACAAGTGGATCCTCATTGATATGGGCTCATCCATTAGTATCATATCTACGATAACTTTACACCATTTACATATTTTGCCAATATACTTTGCCATGACTTTGTTTGACTTACGTGCATTTTATGGTTCTATGAGACATACGGTAGGATCCATAGTCTTGCCCATCCGAGTAGGTGTCTATACCATTTCCATACTCTTACATATAATCTAAGGTAAAATATAGTACAACATCCTCCTTGGTCACCCATGGATCAGGGATATGCAATGTGTCCCTTCTACGCTACACCATTGTCTCAATTACATCCATAATGGACTTTTCCATTGCATCCTGACCGATGGGTACCCCTTTAAGTTTTACAACATCATAAATCTCCTGCCTACACCTTCCTTCTCATCCACATAACTCTTCCTCATTTCTTCCCATCAGTAAGTTGAAGCATCAACATCCTCCCCCACATCTACCTTGTTACCCCAATTTTCATCAAGGACACAAGCTTCAATGTTAGCACCATTATCACCATCATCTGTAGTGCCTCATACCACTACCATACCATTCTCACCTCCTGTATTATGGCCACCACGACCATACCAACCTTCATCCTCTACAAACTCACCTTCGATGTCGCAACCATCATCGCCATCCACATCATATCCTATCGTTCCACCTCAATTATCCTCCTCTATGGAAGCACCTATCCTCCCTACACCATGCACACCTCCCCTTCCTTTTCATCCATAGCCTAGGTCATTCACTTCCCTACGTAGTTCAGTACCTACTCCTCTATCCTCATAATTGCCATAGACCAATCATCCCATACCATCTACCACAATCGAATGCCAAGAGTGGGAGCAATGAGCATTTTGCTTAGATGACAAACTACTACACCCTTCTTCTGCTACCATTAGAGAATCCTAAACATCACCTTCATCATCTAGTTTTGATTTTCCACCTCGTTCACTAGAGCATGCAACACCATGCATATCTATTTTTATGACAAATTCAAGTCCAGGGGATTATAATGTGCATGATGCTAATGTACGTCCACCTATCATACAATCCACATGAGACTTTGGATACCCCTCAGCCTCAATGTTAACTATTGGAACCGTCATACATCTAGAATCTCCTAATAATCATACTAACTTTATCTATGTTGGAGTTGATTCCTCGCTCCCACCTATGGTATCTCCACCACAACAATCTAGATTTTTTGGTACAATTGATCACCTGGCTAATACCTATTTTATCTTATGCTACCTTCAACATTTGCACTAGTGTGGTTTTTGACTAGGCCTCTATGGGCAATGTTTGTGTACAACCGTTAACCCTCATGTCCAATCCCCTACTGATAAATATGGCTTAGGTTATCGCCCAAACACCATCCATACGTTAGAGGACAAACTTTATGATCTTTTCCTGCATCCTTCTCCTCTTCCAATGCACACTTTGGAAGAGTATATTGACATGGATATCCTAGAAGACACTCCATCACCCCAATATACCATTACAATCCCATGTGATTTCTTCAAAGAATCACTCGTATTCTACAACACATCTTCATGTTGTATCGATGAATTAATGAGCCAATGCATGGCCGTATCCTTGAATTCTCATTCCCTAGAACAAGACATGACATCTCCACTACCATCATCAAAATATTTTGCTTCGTTCCCAACTATATATCGGTAACATCAATGAGCTACCACTCGACCATGATCTCCACCAGTCATCCTGCGCCCTCCTTTAAGCCTTTTAGGATACTCGTAGGTTGTCGATTCATCATCACAAGACTCTTCACCATCCACATCCCCCAAAAAATTAGTTAATATGTTTGAGGTGGATATTTTTCCTCCACTATGATACACACACCAGCCAACACAAGACGATATACCAAACCCCAACTTCATCGATCTCGTGCACATCTCACCCATACCAATACCTCGATATTTCCTACTCTTACCATACATCTTGCACACTGTGAATACCCATTCATCATCTGCACCACCTCACATACCATAGGTGCACCATACAGATATTTACCTAGATTATGAATACAAATTTGCTAAGGCCATTGATGACCTCCATATTATTCCAATTCCAGAATAATTGCATGACGGTTCCCACATGATTATCGAGGAAACCATTGACATTGACAAAGGTGATGATCCTGAAACCTCTCATATAGTTAAATTAGTTTCCAACATCTCGCTCAAGGAACACATTTTATTCATAAATTTTCTTTGCAAGTATATCTGAGTCTTCGCATGTTCATACAAGGACATGCCAGGACTCAATCCCACCCTAGTAGTTCACAACCTCACACTAGATCAAAATGCCAAACTAGTAAGGCAAAATTTACAACGCATGCACCCAACCATTGCATTACTACTAAAAACTAAGATCCAAAATATCTTAGATGTAGACTTCATAGTACCCATAGACTATCCTGAATGGGTCTCTAACATGGTCCACGTACCCAAGCCATCCGATGAAGTTCACGTTTGCATAGATTTTCATGATTTAAACAAAGTTTGTCCCAAAGAAAACTTTCCCCTACCTAACATCAACTCACTCATTTATTCCATCACGGTCCATGATATGATATCCTTTATGGATAGATTTTCATGTTATAACCAAATCAGGATCAACCCTACTGATCAATAAAAGACATCATTTACAACCCCCTCGGGGACCGTCTACTACAAGGTCATGCCATTTGGACTTAAAAACATTGGGGTAACCTACCAGCATGCAATGACCTACATTTTCCATGATTACATGCACAAAACTATGGAAGATTGTGTAGACAAGCTCATTGTTAAATCCAAGAAACGCTCGAAACACCTTGAAGATCTCCGCTGGATCTTTGACTGTTTGTTAGAACATAATGTCTGCCTCAACCCAAAGAAGTGTTTCTTTGGTGTTCCTTCAAGCAAAATTTTAGTATTCATTGTCCCCCAATGAGGTATTAAATTCGATCCTAGTAAAGTAAAAGCCATCACCGATATACCCCCACCCACTACCCTGAAACAATTGCATAGCCTTTAGGGAAAAATCACTTCTATCTATCGATTCATAGCACAACTATTGACAAGTGTAAACCATTCAACCACCTTTTACAAAAGGGAGTAAATTTCAAATGGTATCATAACTACCAATAAGCTTTTGATGACATCAAAATCTTACGTCATCACCAACTATGTCACCCCCACACCCACAACTACCTATCATCCTATATATTTTTGCTATAGATTTCATGCTAGGTATACTTCTATCCTAAAATAATGTGCTCGACAAAGAGCAAACCATCTACTACATAAGTCGCACGCTTGTTAGCTATTAAGCTAGATATGGGTACATGGAGAAAGTATGCCTAGTTGTAATATTCACCACCCAAAAACTATCATTATATTCTCAACCATACAATATTTATCATCACTTGAGATAATCCCCTCTATTACATGATGAACAAAAGCTATCACAATTCCCACATAGCTAAGTGGATCATGCTTCTAACCAAATTCAATCTTGAATTCGTTTCACAAAGTCCATCAAAGGGCAGGTCATAGCAGGCCAACTTGCAGAAGCTCCCTTGTCCGATGACAAACCTCTCCTTATTGAACTCCCTGATGACTCCATCTTCCACATAACAGAATATGAAGAATATATTGAACCAGAGATGATAGTCAACTTGAATCTATTCTTTGACGGCTCCTGATGCATGCATGTTGGGGGTACAGGCATTGTATTCTTCATACTTGAAGGTGAACCACTCCCATTTTCATTCAAGTTGGACTTTCCTAGTATGAACAACAATGCAAAATATGAAGCCCTAATCCTTGGATTGAAATAGGTGCATTCCATGCATATCAAATGTCTGAACATCATAGGTGATTCCCTTTTAATAGTAAACCAAATGCAGGAGATCTGGCAATGCAATTACCCAGCTCTCCAACAATACAAGCACATTGCATAACTCCTCTACTGATTTGAATGGTATGACATTGAAGCCACTCCATGATCCTCAAACCATTTTATGGATACAATGGCCTCCTTAGGATCACTAATACCATAAAATCCAATATCAACAACCACATCTGTGACCATTCATACACACTCAATCTGCCATATCACCCATGTCTCCTAAATATGATGGTGGTATTCATGTGGTCGATAATGAAACACATGACCCATGGTTTGTGCAAATCAAATATTATATTAAATTAGAATTTCTACCATGCGACTTACAACATGCTCAATGTTAAGAATATAAACAAAGATTAATTCGCTACACATTATTGGGGGACATCCTTTATCACTGTATCTATGATGGCATACTCTTGAATTGCTTAGAACTTCATGAATCTCAACAGGTTGTACAAGAAACCCATGATGGTACTTATGGTGGTCACTTCAATGGCATGGCAATCACAAAACACATCCTTCGCATGGGATATTATTAGCCAAAATGGAGCATGAATGTTGCATTGTATCAAGTGCCAACAACATGCAAACCTCACACATCTTCCATCTCAAGCACTCCAACCTATTCAATCCATGTGGCCTTTATCCCAATGGGGCCTAGATATTATTGGATAAATTACCCCTACCTCCTTAGGTAATCATAAGTTCATCATCACTACCATAAAATACTTTACAAAGTGGGTCAAAGCCATCCCACTTGTCCAAACCACAAGAGCAAAGATAACAGTATTCATAATAGACCATATCATATATCACTTCAAAAATCCCTTTCCAAATCA
Source organism: Wollemia nobilis (assembly GCA_028583015.1). NCBI lineage: Eukaryota > Viridiplantae > Streptophyta > Pinopsida > Araucariales > Araucariaceae > Wollemia > Wollemia nobilis. The sequence goes on from JAQPPZ010001125.1 coordinate 14,240,426, forward strand.
TCTTTGACAATGGGAAATCCTTCAAAAACAAAACCGTCCATGCTATTTGCAACAAGTTCAACAATCAACATAGTTTCTCTACCCTATACTACTCGTAGGGTAATGGCCAGGCAAAGGCCACAAATAAAATGATTTGCTCCATCCTACACATAATATTAGCAGAGTCACATTGTGACTGGCACAACCAAATACCCCTAGCCTTGTGGGCATATCGTACAAGCATCTATACCCCCATTGGAACAACCCCATTTTCACTTGTCTATGGGGCTGAAGTTATCATACACCTTGAGCTTGATATACCTTCCCTAAGGGTATCCATGAAAGAATTCATTTATGACAATACTGCCTGCCAAGCCCATTTAGATAAGCTTACACTCCTTGATGAACATCACATCCATACCATCGAGCACACATCTATCTACCAATATCACCTTTGTCGTGCCTACAATAGTAAGGTACATCAACACAAATTCCAAATTGGTGATTTAGTTCTCAAGGAGAACCAACAAATCATAAGTCAGCCTCACCAACAGTGAGATAAGTTTACCCTGAACTAGTTGGGTCCCTTCATTATCACACACAAATTTGGTTTAGGTGCCTATCGCTTGGCTAATCTAGAAGGCCTTGATGAACTCGAGCCTATCAACATCCTACACCTTAATGTATTCAATGTCTAACACACATAGGCGTTCACTATCACAAGTAGTATACACTTCTATGCACAAACACATCACCTACTAGGCACATCACTATACATGCATATCTTTTACTTTAAATTTTACAATACACATGCACTTTTACTTTTTTGTTGCCATTTATATGTTGTTGGTATCTATCTTTTCTTGTAGGATTTACATTATCTATAGTCGCACCGTCAGCAGCGAGATACGACAGCATCCACACACATCATCATGCAAGACCCTCCACCACCACCACCTATACCGATCATGTTGGCTAACCTAGCCTAACCACTAGTCACCCTTCATACTAGAAGGTCTTTGCATTCCTCACATTTGAACCATTGCACTCCACCTCGATACCTTTCCCCTTGCCATCGAGGTTCATATTACTCACTCTATTCAGGATACAGCTAGGTCTCCCTATCCTTCTTTGACAAAAAGGAGGAAATATCCCATCTCTGAATACAAAGGTCTCCCTCTCATCCATCTGAAGATACCAAGAACCCTTATTCACCAAATAATTCCCCTCATCACCCTCTAGGAGCTTACTACCTTTCTAAAATAGGATACACTCCTCATCCAGCCCATCCTTCATGCCTACCGGCCCCACTCCCTAGTGGGGAGTCTTCTTATGTCCAAGCCTTGCAAGGCCATGTGGCTTAAGCTGCCCAATCTGCCTACATGCACATGCCTCCATCCCACATGCACCACCATCCAAAACCACCTCCTATGCCATCTATCCTCTAGACCCAACCCTCACCACTACAAGGCTTACCCTTTTAGTAAACCTCATAATCCCCAAGGTCATTCCACTCCTTCGCATCATCATCATGACCTCATCCATCTTCTCATCCATACCATACCACTCCATACACATTGGGGTCCCAATTACCACCTTCTCCAATACTATCACCTCCACACTATGATATACAATATCTCATTTCCCATATTGACGCATCATTGCCAAATTCATCCATGTCAATCCCCCATGACTTGTGCATCCCCACCTCCATATAGATCAATTCCTCGACCTTAGATTCGATCCACATTAAACTCTCAACCTGCACCTCCGTTGTTAACCTCCCTTCATCCACCCCTTGTTCACTTCCAGTGGAACCTTACATTTACCCCATACCTATTCCATTTACTCCATTATCAAAAATGTTCTATCATCTCATGCATCAAGGCCTTCTTGACTTATTAGAAATCCGGCCCATAGACCCCTTGCATCCTAAAATGTGTAATTACCATGAGAGCCAATATTGTATTTATCATCGTCAACCAGGTCATGACATTGAATAATGTCGATCATTCGAGAACCTGGTGCACAACATGTTGCATGGCGATTGAACTCCATCACCTGAACGCTCCATCCCATTTAGCCAAATTTTGAGTCCTCCATGCTGCATCATCCCTAGAACTTTGCCACCATGTGAAACATTGACAGTGCCAGCTCGCTATATTCATAATATATCCAACTACACCAACCATCGAAGTCCCAGTCATACCATCACTTCACCATCTCGTTATTGACCTGACCCATGCCACTTTACCCATCAGTAGTTCTCATCTTCTTCCTTATTTCTTCTTTTGTCTTCCTTGCGTAGTATGGTCACGCTTTGAGTGGCTACATACTCTACTTCCTCTCTTCTATCTTCATTGGTTGTTGGTAATACCCCCATATTGTTGGTTACCAAAGCTTATTTCTTCTTACTTCTTCCATATATACATCCTACTCTTGCATCCTCTTTATTTTGGCGATTATTACATATTTTTGTATAGCTCATAGTCTATTCACCTACTACACACACCCCATACATTAGGGCAACCATTATTATAGCATCGTGATTTTTTCATTACGATACACCATACTCATCTGTAGATAAGTTTTTCAAACTTCTCCAGCTACACTTCATAAAATTCATCTTGTATATATTGCATTCCTCCACTTGCATCAGTTACATTACCTCCATTGCATATATACATATGTTTTTTATTTTAATTTCATTTCAAGTTTGTACATTATCCCCCAAAATGCACCTTCAACAGGAGTAATACATGCACTTGTTAGCATCATCACCTGGATGTCCATTCCCCCTCTTTAGGATTAGGTATGCATAGGTTTTGTTCTAACCTTTGACAACTTACTCATCCAGTTAATAAAATATCACCCCTAGCTGACAGGTTTTACATACTTCTTATGGTTCTTTAGACTGGTTCAACTTCTCTCATGAACCATTCACAACAGGTTACACATTAAATGAATTTTGAGTCTAGGTAATATGACACCTCGAGTAGATATTGACATCTATCGAATGGTTTCCCTTGCTCATCCTATCACTTGTGTGGTCAACATAAGACCTAGGTATAAACAAAGGGATAAGCATAAGCAAAATTAAAACAATGGGGCAAAAAACAAAAGCCAGTGCCCATAAAAAAAAAACAAAAATAAAAGAGAAAATAAAAGAGACAAGAAAAAGAGATAAGAAAAAGAGCGTAATAATAAATAGGTAAACAATAGAGGAGGTTCAAAAAACAAAATTAAAAGCCTCTAGATATCACCAGTGTTATGCTTCATCACCTTTGGTCTGTAGGTTTAACATAACACCATGGGATGATTTCCATCGCTAGAAATAGGCTCCAAGAGCCTACCTACCAATGGAATACTCTTACAAGTGGTGATATATCTACCATATTTGCTACTCACTTTTGTATAGATAACTATTCACTTATGGATAAGCTAGCTAGTTCGGCCATGTCTACAACAGGCTAATCCTACCCCCCTCAAAATGGATAAATGAACCTCAATCATTTACACACACAGGTCCATGACAAATTTTGAACCAGTCTGATTAGTTATGAGTTACCACATAAACTTGCATAGTTTTGGGTTCAATATTTGATTTCCAAAACTACATTGGTAAAAGCCATTACATATGCCTTATACCATCCTACATCTCTGATATCATGGAATGGATCACATCCACATAGGTACATGTAACAATACAAGTGCTTCCTTGGTGCATTTTAGCCCCTCATACATGCATCTATGCATCTATGTTATCGAGAATTATCAAACATTATATCAATGCATTTATCCTACATACACTCTCACATTGCATCATCGCATTTATATTACATACATTCACTAAAAATTGCATTTCATATTACATTACATTACATTGTATTCAAAATATAATCATGTATACTATTTTATAGTATATTCATATTACAGTACAATCATAGATCTACACCATATCACACATATATATCCATGCATTATAGATTCCTAAAAATTATATTATCCTATCTACGCAAACATAAAGAGAACATATTTCAAATCATAATGACAACACATGTATATATAACAACCGAAACTAAAAGGCATATATATATATGTCATCCATCAAAAATACCTATAGGCTACAAACCAGGACCATTCCCCATAATTCATCATCCAAAATGCCCACAGGCTACAATCATGAGCACCCTAACTACCACTAGGAGTCTCCCCACTCCCCTCATGTCTCACATGAACCTCCATAGCCTTGCTAGACTCCACCCTGGCCCCTGAAGCTTGAACCTCGATAGGAGATATCACCATAATTGAACCAATGGCTACATCTCCACCTAGTAATGTATCTTATACCTTAGTCCTGGCACCCATATGCTCTATAGAAAAAACACTATGCTAGCTATGTTGTGAAGGTGTCCACACGTGTGATCACGATCCAGACTAGGAAACCACCCGATCATAATCAGGGAGTGTGATCCCTCGCACCATCATAGCAACCTCACATAATGACCTCTTCACAAACTCTACATCAAGTAGCCTAGTCACCCTCTCAATAGCCTATGAATCCTCCCCTTGTGCCTACTACTGGCTAGCCATCTCTACCCTCACCTACTCCAATTTTGCTCTCATTTACTCTATCTCCATTACCACCTTGGTATACCTAGCCTCGGTGGCCTTTAGAGAGGCCTCATTCACATTCTCCACATATATCAACTACTCCTCTAAATCTATCATCTCTATCTTATGACTCTTCTTGTAGACACTAAAATGTGGTAAATATGATTAAGCACCCACAAGTAGTGATCAAATTGACATAATATGGCCCCTTGGGCAGCCCTTAGGAGGCTCACAGTGGTTCTAGCCACTCTAGAAAGGGTTTTGGAGGCTACCGGCCCAATTTTGGGATGTTTTGGCCCAAAATTCACCACCGTCCCACCTTGGGATGATGATGATGCGTAGTCGTTATACCATCATTAATTCTCAATGAATTTGTCAATCCAGGGCTGTGTACAAGGCTATCTGCGGAAGAAGAAGTGAAACAACTATAACTTAGGTCAATCTAGAGCAACAGGTCTTATTGGTGGAACCGGTTGTGTGGGGGGTTTTAGGACATTCCTATCTCTAATTGCATAAATTAAACCTTAATCTAATTGCAGAAATGGAAACTAATCATTAACTGCAGAAATGAAATCCTGATTTACAATTGCAGAATGAGACCTAATTATGTTGCAGAAATAACAGTTGCAGAATTGAAAGTCTGATTCTAATTGCAGAAAGGAAATCTATTTACTTTTGCAGCAATGGAAATCTAATTATAGCATGGAAAATAAAACCCTGTCAAGACTCTGTAATAGAAGGTTGTCAATCTTCTGTGCAGGGGTTGACAACAAAAACACAGAATGCAAGAAATTGCAGAAAACAACAAATTCTAGAAATAACAGTCTGAAATAAAATGGAAGCTTTGCTGAAAGTAAATATTACAACTAAAACATTAAGCACAAGATTAATCTAAGCATAAATAAACTAAGACTGTAGATATTGTCAGCTGTTTACAAGCAATTGAAATAACAAGTTCTACAACTCATTCTGCTGCAGCAAAATCAGAATAAAAACTTGTTGTTAGTCCTCCTCCTAGGTCTGGAAGTGGCCAGCCTCCTTGTCCAGAAGAAGGTATGAGTCTCTCTCTCTCTCTAGATCTTAATCACACTCATTTACAAGCAATATGAAATAGAACTGGTGCACTTTATTGATGAAAGAACATGATTACAAGAATTCTGTTGAAAAACTGTTATAGGACTGTAATAGTCAATTTCTACCTATTCTCTGTATTTTCTGCTTTCTCCTAGCTTCCTTACTCTTTTCTCACTACTTACTACCTACTAGGCTCAACCTGAATGGGAGCAATATTTATAGCTGTCCTATGATCTAATTACAAACAAAGAATATCTCAAAAGATCTAATCCTACTATGCTGCAACAAATTCTGGGTTTATTCTTTGATCTTTCCATTAATGATGGCTTTGGTCGGCAATGACGGCAAAGACAGATGGAAGATCTTTTCCTTTACCTTTTTTGACCTTTATTTCCCTTTTTCCAGCTTCAAAAATCGGTCAACAAGTCAAAAAAATGCATTCTATTTTCATTCCGGAGATAAGTGGCTTCATTCCGAAGACAATGCAATTCTCATTCCGAAGATCGCTCATTTCGAAGATACTGCATTCTTCATTCCGAAGATCGCTCATTCTGAAGATACTGCATTCTTCATTCCGAAGATCCGCTCATTTCGAAGACACTGCATTCTTCATTTCGAAGATCCGCTCATTTCGAAGACACTATTTTCTCTCATTTCGAAGATATCTATTCATTTCGAAGATACTTCGGAATGAACAAATGTGTGCTTTTCCAGTGATTTCTTCTACATCTCTCAGGTGGGTTATCTCTTAAGATCAAATTCCAATGGTCTTCATCTCTTTCCACATGTGAATTCCATGCCTTGCTATTTATGGATAGTTGGCTGGAATTTACATGGGAAAGACCAGTTTTTTGCTGCACAGACAATGATCGCTTGCACTGTTGCCAGATTTAGGTGAAATAAATGCTTAAGACAAATCAAAACATGATTAGTGAAATGCTGCTATTATTCTAAGCATATCCCATTTTAGCAAGTCATAGCAAAAAGAACACAAAACTATGCAAAAAGCTATAAAAATCAGCATATAATATTCCAAATACATTGATCATGCAAAATGGTTAATATACAGCATATTGAATCAACTTAACTAACATATCAGATAAAACATAAGAGTTTATAGGCAATTTTAGTGTTCAAAACATGTTATGATTGAGGCATTTCCAGGCCTCATCATTTTCCCCCCAACTTATATTAATGCATGCCCTCATGCATTCTGTTGGGCTATGGAATCACATATGTCCATGTTTAGATTCCATGACCTGTAGAATAATTTCTTGCCTATATAATACCCCCTATTTTCCTGAATGTTTCTGAGCCAGTCTTCAAACTGTTCATCAGGTTGGGCATCGTCCTCAAAATAGAATGGAACTGGAGTAATGATGGTTGGAGGTCTAAACCTAAGACCTATCCAGTTATGCTGCATGATTTCAATCAGCTGGACTACACCTTCTGCTCTTCTTCTGGACCATTCTAAGTTGATGGGGGAGATGGGTTCTCTTTTTCGCAAAGACATGGAAAGTTCATCCCATCTATTTCTGCACACTGACAAAGCTGGGAAAAAATTATGATCACTAAAATTTTTGAATCTGGCCACACAGTCCCTTAAGTTGTTCAAGTACATCCTCTTTACATCATCCCTGTTCATCATTGAGAAGTGTTGTCTGGTGATAACTGGGTGGTTTGGCTGGATTGCTTTGACTAACAATTCAGCCCTTGTTTCAATCTCTTTATTCTGCTTTTTCTCTTGATCCCAGTAAAGTTGATTCTGCAAAGTAGACATAAATGCTCTCAGTTGAACATCTCCAATGTAGATTTGAGGATGAAACTCTACTTCCTCTGGAATGAAGAAACTGTGCAAAAATAGTTCACATAGGAGATTTTTCTGTTCTATGGGGCTGTCAAAATATGCCTCCAAGAAATCTGCAGTTGTGTCCAATTTATATGGGAGGTTTGAACTAATCCTCATGACCTGCCATCTGAGGTATTTCTCCTTCAAAATAAGGCTGTAAAATCTGGCTGGTCGTCTAAATTGAACTAAAAATTCAGCAATTTGGCATAAGTCAGACACTTTTTCTTTTAATGCTTGGTTTTCTTTTTCTTTTGCCTCTAGCTGTTTCCTTTCCAATTTGAATTTCTCAATCTTAGTGGCAAGCTGCTCATATCTAATCATCCAATTGGCTATGTCTGCATTATACTGCTCTAGAGACACAGTATTAGGTGGTCTGACTACAAGGGGGATCCTAGGCAATAGATCTACCTGAACTCCTTTTTCTGCCACTTCCACTGGTTGACTATCTACCAATAATTCTACCTGTACCCCCTTATTTGCTATTTCTATTGGGTTGTCATCAGATAGTAATTCTACTTGTACCCCCTTATCTACTGAAAGTATAACAGTTTGAAATACAAGGACCTCAATAGGAGTACTTACTTGAACATTTTCTTGTTGTTGGGACTGTTCCTGTGTTGGTGGCTCATCTTCAACATCCTCTGCTATGCTTTTTACCATTTTTGAAGCATCTTCAGAATAAGAAGGCAATGCTTCAGAATGAGATGGTGTTGCTTCAGAATGAATAGGCACTTCTTCAGAATGAAGGGGTGCTACTTCAGAATGAACACCCATATCTATTTCAACAGAGTCATCTGCCTTTGATAGACCCAAAAGCAATTGAGCCAAATTGTCTTCATCAATGGATACAGTTGGCTGTGACAACATTTTTCTCAATTCTGCCACTTCCTGCTGAAGCTCTGCAATTTTTCTTTCCTGTATCTCAATGATGCTTTCTTTCTCCTCAATCCACTTGGTTTGTGTTCTGACAACACTTCTTGCTGCTTTCAGCTGCTCTGTGATGTCTTCCACTTCTATTTCTGCTTCAGAAGCTGATGCAGACAAGTCAGCTATAGTTGGTTGTTCAACCAATATCTCTTCTTCTGCAACAATTTGTTCTTGTTCAGGAGGCTCTATAAAACTATCTATAAGGGCATCTACCATATCTGTAGCCTGTTGAACTGTAGCCTCCTCCAAATTATCCTGCCCAGTTTCTGCCTCAACTATCTATTCAAGGAATTCTAGAAAATTTTTAGAGGCTGGTTGTATTTCTGTGACATCTGGGCTGCTTTGTCCTTCTTCTTCCTCCATAACCTGTTCTGTTGTTTCTTTCAAATGGATTCTAGTGGACCTCCTAGTTCCAGATGCAAACTTCTTCTTTTTGCTCTATTTCCTGGTGTCAGCAGGGGTTGTGGGGAGAGTTTCAGATGCCTCTATTTCCCTTGTTATTTCTTGCTCTGTCAAATCAGTAGTCACTCCAGAAAAATGAACCTTCTTTTGTTTTTCTGTTCTGCTGCCAGTTCCAGATCCTCTTTTTCTTTGTTTCTTGGTTCGTGAAGTTGAGGGTTCAGGAGCAAGGTTTTCTATTGTTGCTGCTGGGTGTGGTTCTATAACAGCTTCTGTGGCAATTTTTGTTTCATCTTCTGCAGTAGTTGTTTCTTCCTCTATAGCAATGTCAGCAGCATCTGGTTCTTCTTCTTCCTCATCTTCATCCCTAAAAATGACATCATTTAGGGTAGAGTAAAACCTATCAAAACTCCTAGGGTTTCCTCTAAAATGGTGTTGGCAAACTAGTTTGATGAGGCCATGGTGGCGAAGGCTTCCTTTGCCCTCCTGATATCTCTTTGCCATGTTTTTTAATTCTTGATACAGATACAGGGGAAGGTTTACCCTAACTTTCGATTGCTGCTCACCATGTCTGAGATGGTTTAAAATTCGTAGATGATGCCCTGACAACAACACATACTGCCCTTCACAAGTTAGGAATTTAATTACCCAGGTGGCTACTTCATCCCAGGGTTCCTATAGGCTGGCCCTTTTTAACCCTTTGCATGCGTTGTTATGGGTTAAATACTCTAGCTCTCTATCATTTTCTTCTACAAATTGATTAACTACACTTGCCAATGTATTCTTGCCAGATCTAGAAATTGAAATCCCTTCTAATGGCAGCTCAATAATCCGACTTAAAATTTTAGGGGTTACCTCAATAGTCATGTCGTTAACATGTGCTCGGTTGTTTCGAATGTATGGGCGAACATGCCAGCCAAATCTTCGGAGGACCCATTAAACTTATCCAGAAATGGCATAAGCCCTCCATCTTCAAAAATCTGTAGGATTGCCAGATTTTCTCGGAGGTAGGTGGTATCTGCTGGTTCCATTCTGATCTTTCGCCCCATATTTTTTATTTAAAAACCATTCACTACTGCTGCTATTCCTCTGTTGGATCTCTAGTTTTTATGTTGCAGATTTGCAGGGTTTAGCTCTAAGTCTTCGCTTGCCCTGTTTCTCGTCTGCTTCTTTGGAATGAACCGTAACCTGAGCACTGTACTTCGCAAACACGTCTTCGAAAAGAAAGGTGGCACGCATTTCTACTATTGCACCGAACACCTATCCGTCAATGATTGCATGGACGTCCTTGCCATCAGATCCACCTCATTTGGTTTTAATTTTTTTGTTTAGTCCATAGATTCTCACGTGCAAAATAAACCATGTCTTCCTTGATTCTAGTACCATGCAAAATAAACCATATCCTTGCTGACACGTGTCCCTTTTTATCGTATGCAGCTAAAAGAATTTGATTTTATCGTACCTTGTCTTTCTTGGATGCCACGTGGAAATGCTCTTTCCGAAGATTATAGTTTCATTGCAAAAAAAAACTTCATTTCGAAGATTATAATTTCATTTCGAAGACAGGCCTTCATTCCGAAGACAAATCTTCTCTACAAATTTAAATCTTCATTCCAAAGATTAATCCTCATTTCGAAGATCAATCCTCATTCCGAAGATCAGGCTGTATTGCGAAGGTAAATCGTCATTCCGAAGACATAACTTCATTCCAAAGACAGAACTTCATTCGAAGACAGATCTTCATTTCGAAGACAGATCTTCATTCCGAAGACAGAACTTCATTTCGAAGACAGATCTTCATTTCGAAGATGATGCAGCAAGTCGTCATTTCGAAGACAAAGTTTCATTTCGAAGACAAATTGTCATTTCGAAGACAAAGCTTCTTTCTGAAGACAAAGTGCAACATTCATTCTCATTGTCATTCCGAAGACAATTTCAATCCGAAGATAATACATCAGACACTGTGTTTGGCATTCTTGTTCCGAAGATTAGGCAGAAATCAATATTTTCATTTTCAAAACATGTTTTAAGTATGCCAACTCTTATGAATACCTTTTATGCTAATGGTTAATCGTCATATACTATATACCAATCATTTTACAATGAAGAAATGTAAGAAATATATACCTGATAAAAATAGTTAATGCCAGTTTTGAAGAATGACTGCCTTTGTTGATGTTCTGCTGAGATTTTCTGCAACATTTCAAAACAAGTGCACTTGGTGAATTTGTACAATGATGGTTCAGAAATTTCTCAAGGTTATACATGCCAGAAAACTGGTTTTCATGCATACCAACCCAGTAATGCCTTAGAAAAGGTTTTCATTGCTGAGTTATTCATTTTTCTCTCTTTTTTTCTTTTTTTTTACCTCTCCTTTTCTCTTTTTTTTTTCTTGATTCTGACTATGCCCATGAAGGAATTTCATGATTTCCCCTGAAATCATGCCCGTGAAGGAATTCATAATCAGAATTTATTCATCTTTTTGTTTTCTATTTTTTTGATTTTTTTGTATTTTCTATTTTTTCTTGAAATCCATGATCATGCTGATTGTTTTGAAGTGGAAGAGGGAATCTCTTCCACCTGTTGTGTATCCAAACTATCAAGTTGTTGCAAGAATTCTTCTTTAGTCAGAGGTGTATGGTACACTCTGAGGCGATGTCCATTTACTACCAACTTCCTTTGTGATCCATCAATAGGAGATAGACGAGCTGCTCCATTGTCAAATACCTCTTCAATCCAGTAAGGTCCCAACCATCTAGTTCTCAGTTTTCCAGGGAAGTCTTCATAGCGAGAATCAAATAGTAAAGCCCAATCTCCTTGTTGAAGTTTCCTCTGTTGAATGTGACTGTCATGCCATAGCTTCCTCTGCTCCTGAATTACCTCAGTTTGGTGCAGAGCATCCAATCTAAGTTCATCCAATGCATTCAACTATGTAATCCTGTCTGTCTGTGCTCGCGACAATTCAATTCCAATTTCCAATGTTGTGCGCAATGTTAGTAGCTCAAATTCAATAGGTAAGAGGGGCTTTTTACCAAAGACTAGTTCATAAGGTGTGAATCCAGTAGTGGACTTCCAAGTAGTATTGTAGGCCCAAACTGCTTCAGGTAATTTATCTAGCCAATTCCTCCTATGAAAAGCTACTATTTTTGTCAAGATGCATTCTAGTTCCCTGTTTGTTACCTCAACCTGGCCATTTGCTTGTGGGTGGTAAGGTGATGATTTCCTATGTTTGATTTCATACAATTCTGTAAATGCCTTTATGACTTTGGATGCAAATTGGGGTCCTTGGTCTGTGGTGATAGACCGTGGGGCTCCAAATCTCTAAAAAATCTGAGTATACAAGAAATCAATGACCTTCTCTTCACGAGCATGTTTGAAAGCATGCACCTCTACCCACTTTGTCAGGTAATCAGTGCATACTAGAATATGCACCTTTCCTTGAGAAGGTGGATCAATAGGTCCTACAAAATCAAGCCCCCACCTCTCAAATGGTTCTAAAACCATTTGAGGCTGCAGAGGCATCTCATTTGTATGAGTGGGTTTCCCCATTCTTTGGCATGCATCACAATGCCTGATGTACTTTTTCACATCCTTGTGAAGAGATGGCCAATAATATCCTGTCCCTAAGATTTTCCTAACTGTGCTTTTTATAGAATAGTGTCCACCTGAGGGTTCATCATGACAAGCTCTAAGGATATCATACACTTCATCCTTTCGGATGCACCTACGTAACACATGGTCAGGACTGCACTTAAAAAGCATACCCTTAATCCATTCAAAAGAAGAACTCTGTTTGATCAATTGTTTTTTCTTTTTGAAGTGAAATGTGGAGGAACTTTCCCTGTGACCAAATAATTGGCTATATCCGCAAACCAAGGTGATTGGACTGATATAGCAAATAGTTTTTCATCAGGAAAAGTGTCATCAACTAATTCCCCTTCATCCGTGTTCTGCAACCTGGACAAGAAATCTGCCACAACATTAGCTTTCCTTGGTTTGTTGATTATAGTGATATCAAATTCTTGCAGCAACAGCAACCAACGAATAATTCTTGCACTTACCATAGGTTTATTCATCAAATACTTAATGGTTGTATGATCTGTGTGAATAAATATTTGATAACCTGTGATGTAATGCCTGAATTTGTTGATGGCATAAATTACTGCTAGAAATTCCTTCTCAGTTGTTGTATAATTTTTCTCGGCTCCTGTCAAGTTCTTGCTAATGTTGTAGATGGTATAGTGTTCACCATTGTCAATTTGTCCTAATGTTGCTCCAATTGTTGTATTGGAGGCATCAATCTATATGTGAAATGGTAATGTCCAATTAGGTCCTCTGAGCATAGGTGGAGTTATTAATTTCTCTTTCAGAGCTTCAAATGCTTCCTGACACTTTGCAGTCCAGGAGAATTCAGAATCTTTAGTCAATAGGGCAAACATAGGACTGGCTATTGTACTAAAGTTGGGAATAAACCTACGGTAAAAACCAATGTGTCCTAGGAAGCTTCTGACATTAGTCTGAGTTTTAGGAGGAAGGAGATTCTTGATAATTTCCACCTTCTTTGGATCAACTTGGATCCCTTCAGGAGAGATGTGATGACCAAGAACTATCCCTTCCTTCATCATCATGAAGCATTTTTCTGGATTCAAGGATAACCGGTATGTTTCACAACGAGTTAAGACTTTGTCAAGATTTTCCAATGTAAAATCAAAAGTCTGTCCACATACTGTGAAATCATCCATGTATATTTCAACACTTTTGGTGGTCAGATCAGCAAAAATTGCTAGGACTGCTCGCTGAAAAGTTGTTGGGGCATTACACAAACCAAAAGGTAAAACCCTATAGGCAAATGTTCCCCAAGGACATGTAAAAGTTGTTTTCTCTTGATCTTCGAGTGCAATCTGAATTTGATTATATCCACTAAATCCATCAAGAAAACAAAAGTATCTTTTTCCAGACAAGAGTATCTAACACCTGATCTATGAAAGGTAATGGAAAATGGTCTTTGTATGTCACCTTATTCAACTCTCTATAGTCTACACATACTCTCATTTTTCCATTTTTCTTAGGAACTATTACCAATGGAGAAACCCATTGGCTATCAGAAATTGGGTAAATGAATCCTACTTCAAGAAGTTTTTCAATTTCTTCTTTCACAATATCTCTTAAGGCAGGATTCAATCTTCTCTGGGGTTGTCTAACTGGCTTGACTTCTTCAGTATAGATTCTGTGGGTACATATATCAGGATGAACTCCTGACATATCTTTGTAGTTCCAAGCAAAAGCATGAACATGCTTCTGCAAGACAACTATCAATTTTTCTTCCTCTTCCCTAGTAAGCTGGCTGTAAATGTTCAAAAATTTGCCTGGCTGGACTTCTATTTGTTTTGTATTTAGAAGGACTGAATTCACTCCTTCATACCTGGTGATTAGGGGATTAAGAGGACATTGCTGAGTTGGGAGAAGAGAAGCAGTTTCTATTTTATTGCTGCTTGAGGGAAGCATATCTTGTATGGAACAGTGAGAAGGAAAAATCGGATGATGGTGCCATCCATGTGGTAGTGAAACAGAGTTTCCCTGTGATAGTACAGATGGTTCATCTTCAGATTTTTGATTCTCCTCATTACTTAACAACTGTTGGATATTTGTTGCTTCCCCTTCTAAACCTTGTTCATGCAGAACATTCATCAAGATTGTTTCATTTTCTAAATTTTCTGTGTCACCGAGGTCTTCCCGTGTGTTCTCTTACTACTAAGGTAGCTAGTGTAGAAATGACCTCTTCTGGTTCTTCATCTGAGTCAGAAAACCATAACTGACCTAAAAATTTGCTAGATGGTTTTGCAGGAGGATATAAAGAAATCTGTTTCAGATCAATACCATTTGAAATAGTCATATTTCCAGATCTGCAATCTATGAAGGCTGTCTGCAGTTGCAAGCCAAGGTCTTCCCAAAATAATGGGATATCCATGTGCTGAATTTCTTGGCTGTAAAACCAAAAAATCTGTAGGGAATTCCCAAGAAGAAACTTCTATAGGGACATCTTCAATGATACCTTCAGGTTTTGCAACTGACCTATCAACCATTTCTAAAACTGTAAATGTGGGGCTGAGATGTTTGAGCTGTAATTGTTTCATTGTATCCTTGGTCATGACATTTATTGCAGCTCCTAGATCTACTAAGACATTTGATATTGGTACTGAACCTATGGTGACTGTGATAACTGGGCTTCCTGGATCACTATACTTTGGAGGTACTAGTTTTCCAGATAAGAGATCAGCTATCTTCCCTTCAACCTGCATGGTTTTAGGAAATGCTTTCTTTTTTCTTCCTGCTCTTTTAATGCACAAATTTTGGATAGTACTGTTAATCTCTGGTATTTCCTTAATGGCTTGCAATAAGGGCAATGATATAGTTAACTTTTTGAGTTCTTTGACCAGTTTTGACTCAGAATTTTTTGGTATTGCATTGAATCTTTCAGGATATGGAATTATCCTTGGTAACTGTTCTGCCTGTGGTTTTGTCTCTTTCTCTATTGTTGGTTGGATTTTCTCTGGTTCCAATTTTTCTTCTGTCTCTATTGTTGGTTGGACTTTCTCTGGTTCCAATGATTCTTGCTCTTCATTTTCTTTAATTTCATTTGAAACTGGTTCAGGTACAACTTTTCCTGAATGAAGTTGGATGTTACTACAATCAAGAACATTAATTTCAACATTTTCTTCAGCTTCAACCACATAGACAGGAGGTGTCTGTCTCATGCTGTTTGGATTAGTGACTGGTTGAGTTGGCATTTGAGGTTGTTTCACTTGCTGTGTTTGCTGCTATTTTTCTTGGAAATTTTGATTAGGTGCAGGCAACAAATGCTGAGTTTGACCTTGATTCCTTTGCTGCCTTGGATAGGACTGGTATTGTTGACTCCACTGTGGTTGGTTTTGCATCCAATGTGGATTAGTCTGATTTTGATTCCAAGCTGGATTGTTTTGATTCCAAGATGGGTTGTTTTGATTCCATGAGGGGTTGTTTTGATTCTGATTCCAGTCTGGGTTACTCCAATTTGCTTGTGGCCATTCTTGGGAATTTGTCCATTGAGGATTATTCCAAGGACGTTGGGGTGGTTCTGGTTGTCCCCAAGGCATAGTACCAGGATTATGCCCCCAATTTGTAGGAAAACGAGGGGGATTTTGGTATTGAGAGAAATTTCCCCCTTGTTTTGGTCCAATGTAGTTGAGTTCCTCAGTCTGATTTTCTAACACAGTTTTGAGTTGTGGTAGCAGGTGGCATTGATCAGTTGAATGCCTTTTTGAACAGATACTACAAATGGCTGAGATAGATGTTTTATTCAAAGGACATTCCTGCAAAGCATGTTTATTTCTACATCTTGGGCAATAAATTGCCAAGGGTTCTGTGTTTTTTGCTTTTGCAGACATTTCCCCCAAAGTAGTGTTTAGGTGCACTAGAATATCAGTTTTGAAATTTGCAAGTTCCTCTATCAGGTCCTTCACATCAGTGCCATTTGTATGAATTTTTCTTCTTCTCTGCTTAGTGCGAGAGTAATTCCTATAGAGATCCACAATTTCATCATTACTGAGAGTGGTTACATCCATTCATCTTGCAATCCTCTCAAAAAGATGGTTTTACATAATTCTGGTTCTACAAGTCCACATCTCCTTTGAACAAAGGAGAACCTATCAAGATAATCTTCCAATGTTTCATCATCTTCTTGCTTAATTCTGAATAACTCATCTTTTCTATTCCTTACATGGCAATACTCCTGATATTTATCTAAAAACACAGTTTCCATTTGATCCCAGGTTCTTATGGAATTTGGCTCTAAACTCATGAACCAGCGTAATGCTGAATCCTTGAGTGTTGAGGGAAAAACCTTAAGTTTTTGATTGTCATTTATATAATCATAGGTCTGACACACTACCTTGAATTCAAACAAAAACTGATCAGGATCTTCAGATACAACACCTCGAAAGGTTGGAAGTACTGAAGGTGAAATGGTCTTCATGGGAGAGTTTTGTGTTGGATTCAGATGAATAGGATATTCAAATGTTCTGGAAGGTTGGGGCATATCCTGATCATCTCCTTCATTATGGACATAGCCATGTTGGCCATCTATATTGCCTCCTTCTGCCATAGTTTCCTATTTGTTGGGAGAAGTTAAAGCTTCCCAAATTGTTCTCTCAAGAGGTCCAAGCCTCTCTATTGATGATGAGTCTGATGAATTTTCTTTCTTAGGATATTCTGATGATGATAAAATTGGTGATTTTCCTTTCTCAGAATGTTCTAATGATGGTGAGACTGGTGATTTTTCTATCAATCTTTTTGGTAGTTCAAACATAGGTGATTCACCCCTTAGGCATGAAGATCTCCTTAATGGAACAAGCCAGGGATCCTTTGGGGTAGTTCTAGACTTACTCATTCATCCCTAGACTTATTCATTCATGTTTACTCTTGAGTGACATAAATTAAATCAATAGTTGTTACCTTACTCAGCTGTTGTATTCAGATTTTAACTTGAATTTTCATAGCTTAGTCTGATTACAGCTATTGGACTATTTGTTTTTTTTTGGCAACACTATTCCCTGGAAATGGTGCCAAAATGATGCGTAGTCATTATACCATCATTAATTCTCAATGAATTTGTCAATCCAGGGCTGTGTACAAGGCTATCTGTGAAAGAAGAAGTGAAACAACTATAACTTAGGTCAATCTAGAGCAATAGGTCTTATTGGTGGAACCGGTTGTGTGGGGGGTTTTAGGACATTCCTATCTCTAAATTGCATAAATTAAACCTTAATCTAAGTTGCAGAAATGGAAACTAATCATTAACTACAGAAATGAAATCCTGATTTACAATTGCAGAATGAGACCTAATTATGTTGCAGAAATAATAGTTGTAGAATTGAAAGTCTGATTCTAATTGTAGAAAGGAAATCTATTTACTTTTGCAGCAATGGAAATCTAATTATAGCATGGAAAATAAAACCCTGTCAAGACTCTGTAATAGAAGGTTGTCAATATTCTGTGCAGGGGTTGACAGCAAAAACATAGAATGCAAGAAATTGCAAAAAATAACAAATTCTAGAAATAACAGTCTGAAATAAAATGGAAGCTTTGCTGAAAGTAAATATTACAGCTAAAACATTAAGCACAAGATTAATCTAAGCATAAATAAACTAAGACTATAGATATTGTCAGTTGTTTACAAGCAATTGAAATAACAAGTTCTACAACTCATTTTGCTACAGCAAAATCAGAATAAAAACCTGCTTGTTAGTCCTCCTCCTAGGTCTGGAAGTGGCCAGCCTCCTTGTCCAGAAGAAGGTATGAGTCTCTCTCTCTCTCTAGATCTTAATCACACTCATTTACAAGCAATATGAAATAGAACTGGTGCACTTTATTGATGAAAGAACATGATTACAAGAATTCTACTGAAAAATTATTACAGGACTCATAACAGTCAATTTCTACCTATTCTCTATATTTTTTGCTTTCTCCTAGCTTCCTTACTCTTTTCTCACTACTTACTACCTACTAGGCTCAACCTGAATGGGAGCAATATTTATAGCTATCCTATGATCTGATTACAAACAAAGAATATCTCAAAAGATCTAATCCTACTATGCTACAACAAATCTTGGGTTTATTCTTTGATCTTTCCATTAATGATGGCTTTGGTCGGCAATGATGGCAAAGACAGATGGAAGATCTTTTCCTTTACCTTTTTCGACCTTTATTTCCCTTTTTCCAGCTTCAAAAATCGGTCAACAAGTCAAAAAAATGCATTCTATTTTCATTTCGGAGATAAGTGGCTTCATTCCGAAGACAATGCAATTCTCATTCCGAAGATCGCTCATTTCGAAGATACTGCATTCTTCATTCCGAAGATCGCTCATTCCGAAGATACTGCATTCTTCATTCCGAAGATCCGCTCATTTTGAAGACATTGCATTCTTCATTTCGAAGATCCGCTCATTTCGAAGACATTGTTTTCTCTCATTTCGAAGATATCTGTTCATTCCGAAGATAATTCGAAATGAACAAATGTGTGCTTTTCCAGTGATTTCTTCTGCATCTCTCAGGTGGGTTATCTCTTAAGATCAAATTCCAATGGTCTTCATCTCTTTCCACATGTGAATTCCATGCCTTGCTATTTATGGACAGTTGGCTGGAATTTACATGGGAAAGACCAGTTTTTGCTGCACAACAGTCTGCTTGCACTGTTGCCAGATTTAGGTGAAATAAATGCTTAAGACAAATCAAAACATGATTAGTGAAATGCTGCTATTATTCTAAGCATATCCCATTTTAGCAAGTCATAGCAAAAAGAACACAAAACTATGCAAAAAGCTGTAAAAATCAGCATATAATATTCCAAATACATTGATCATGCAAAATGGTTAATATACAACATATTGAATCAACTTAACTAACATATCAGATAAAACATAAGAGTTTATAGGCAATTTTAGTGTTCAAAACATGTTATTATTGAGGCATTTCTAGGCCTCATCAGATGGTATATTCCCATTGTCCCACCCTGGGATGGTGGTGAGCCCTCGTCCCAGGGTGGGACGGTGGTGAAGTTTGACCTAGAAAAAGTCAAAATTCGACCAAATGGCACCCAAAAATTGTCATTTGACCACCCAAATAGAGCATGCGAGGTAGAGGACAAGGAATCCTTATGATATCCATGTTTATGAGGGCCAAATTGGGAGATTCTCTTCCACACCCTGTGCATGCCTCCCATTTGACAAGTGGCACCCCCTGACATGCATGCCCTTTTGCACATGAGCCCCTTTGGGCTATAAAATGGGTTCCATATCCACACAAAATAATAGAGAGGAGTTATAGGATATGCAATGGAGTGCTGCCGATATTTCCTATTGGAAATTTTGGGTACTTTGGGTACATTGCCTTTGCTCAAGTGTATAAGTTGTCATTGATGTCAAGAAGCTCTTGAAGGAATTTGATTTGATGTCAAATAATTTGTTTTGATGAAGGTTACGGCATGACAGTTTCAAAGGTCTTTTGCAAACCCCAAGTTGGTAGGTTTAGATATTACAGGTGGATGCATTGGTTTAATGCATTTGGGTCCAGGAGGAAGTATTTATTTAAATAATTAAAAACCTTGTTAAGGTTCCATTTAATTATTTTTAAATAAATAAATTATTATTTGCAATGGGTTCTCCTAATCCATGGCGCAAATGTTTTAACATTGTGGGCACTAGCCAAGACCTCCGTCGACGTGTTAAACTCCTCGTCGACGTCAAAGAGCTTATGGTAAATTGCATATAAATCTCCCTCGACAAAAACAAATAATTATCCCATCCGAATTTTGAAAGGAGTTGCTCGCTATAAATTCCTCTGTGTATTCACCAATTTTTATGGATCTGATGTTCGTTTGTCTGCACTCACCGTTTGTCGAATCCGTAATAAATTTTATTTTCATCATGTCATGGCAGAGGAAAGGAAGGGACTGTGGTTTCATTTTATCCCTGTGCATAAGGATCAAGGTTAACAATGTGAGGTTTAAACCTCATCGGGTGCCTTTGGTGCACCGGTAGTGGCTAGGCTTTTGGCACGCTACCCGAACGGGAGGTTCTACATTCGAATATTATGAAAGGGTTTTTCGTCATGAAGTGGATGCAGCGGGTGGTGTTAGAATTCATGCGCAAATTTCTCCATTGCGATTTTTTATGTTGGCTAAGGTATTTTTGAAATTAATTTTTGCTAAGTGTTTTTGTGGATGGAGGAAGTTTGTTAGAGGGAAAAATAGCTTAGGAGTTATAAGGAGTGTAAATCTTGTTTGTATTTTGATAAAAGATTCTTTTTGAATATGTTGTTGAAATTTCTTATTGCATTCTTATGAGAGATAAATTTTATTTATGATAAGACTATAATGGAGAAATAAGGTGTATAAGGGTTAAATCTTTCTTGTAATGTTGAGAGTGCTTTTGGTTGTTTATGGAAATGAAAGCATGATGTTTTAAGGTCAATTGCTTCTTGTGTGAAGTTGTGAAACCTTAAGTGGGTAGCTTTGAGATTGATATTTGCTTTCATTAAATTGGTAATAATCAATCTATTATTTACTTGGTTAAAGTGTTGAGCTTACTCCTTTATTGATGATTTGAAAAGTTGTGTGTGCTATTGTGAGTTGAGTTGGTGGATGCTTTTGTTCAAACAATATTGGAGAGAAAAGGAGTTCTACTTGTTTCCTTTTCTAATGTTGATTGTGAAATGCTTCAAGGTTGTGTTTTGAGCTAAATGGTGTTGATTGAACCTTGTTTGATGAGCATTGTTGTTGAAGCCCTAATTGATGGTGAAAAGAACATGAGTATCATTGTTATGTGATTCTTTGCATAGTTGGCAATTATTAGAGTTTCATGTTCTTGAAAGAAAGTATTCTATCCTATCCATTTCAGATATTGAGTTGAGTTTTCAGATTTGAGATTGAGTTTGAGTTGAGTTTTCAGATTTGAGATTGAGTTTGAGTTGAGTTTTTATATTTGAGATTGAGTTTGAGTTGAGTTTTCAGATTTGAGATTGAGTTTGAGTTGAGTTTTTCAGATTTGAGATTGAGTTTGAGCTGAGTTGATTTGAGTTGAGTTTTGATATTGGGAGTTGAGTATATAACATATTGAGTCTCTAACAATTCTCTTTATGCTTCTATGAGTTTGACAAATCACATTGGGTCTCTAAAAATTCACCTTGTGATTTCCTACTAAGAAATTTTTTCTTGGTGAGCTTGTTGAGGTTTTGGATAGGTTTCGGTGGGGACTTGTGAGCAGGTTTTGGACAAGTTTCGGTGGGGACTTGTGAGCGGTTTTGGACAGGTTCCGGTGGGGACTTGTGAGTAGGTTTTAGACAGGTTCCGGTGGGGACTTGTGAGCAGGTTTTGGACAAGTTTCGATGGGGACTTATGAGTAGGTTTTAGACAGGTTTCGGTGGGGACTTGTGAGCAGGTTTTGGATAGGTTCTGATGGGGACTTGTGAGCAATTTTGGATAGGTTTCAATGGGGACTTGTGAGAAGATTTGGATAGGTCCTAGCAAAGGACTTGTGAGCTGAGTTTTGATAGTTCTATCAAAGAACTTAAGGACAAAGGAGCACTAGTTCTTTGAGAAGAACCTGAGGATAGGTTTGGCAAGTCTTTGAGGAGCCTTGTGTGCAGAGGATTGATTTGTTCAAGTTTTGGGCAGATCTGACAGACAGAGGAAGACTTGTACTAGACTGACTGACTGTGTTTGGTACAAGTTATTGATTTGCTATGGATGTGATCATAGAAGTCAGATGTCTCTTAGGCTAAGCATTGAGGACAGGAGGTCTTCGGTGGAAATGAGTTCCACGTGCTGGCAAGAGGTAGAGGCAGTTGATCTTATGAGGGATCATTTCCAGAGTAGAGGGGAAGGTATCTCCTTTGAGCAGAGGCTCATA
This sequence comes from Wollemia nobilis, assembly GCA_028583015.1. Lineage (NCBI taxonomy): Eukaryota > Viridiplantae > Streptophyta > Pinopsida > Araucariales > Araucariaceae > Wollemia > Wollemia nobilis. The sequence continues at coordinate 14,262,710 of JAQPPZ010001125.1, forward strand.
AATTCAAATTGAGGGGAAGGTATCTCCTTTGATTAGAGGCTCATAAATTCATATAGAGGGGAAGGTATATCCTTTTAGCAAAGGCTCATAAAGTCAGATTAGGGGAATGTATCTCCTTTGAGCAGAGGCTCATAAATTCTCATTGGGGGAAGGTATCTCCTTTGGTCCAAGGCTCATAAACATTGTAATTAGGAATGATTCTCAAAGAACTTTGAGATAACTTTTAGAGAAAAGTTTTGTGGATGTAGCCCAGCCATTCTGGGTGAACCACGTTAAAATTGATGTCACTTTGTGGATGATATTGTGCATTGCTTTGATATTGCTTTGGGTATATTGCTTTACTGTTTTGAAGTATAAAGGAAAAATTAAAAAGAGGTCTTATATTTTTCACCCCCCCTCTCAGTATAAGCTTGTGTTCTTCATTTCCCCTCACCTTATTGCACATTTTTTCCCTCGAAATATCACTTTTGCCAAGGAGGTTCCCGGGTGACTTCAAGAAGGTAATCTGAGCATAACTTTTCCATCCAAGTGAATTTCTTCACAAAATTCAACTAAAAAACACCTTAGGTTGTTTAGGAGCACCTTCCAGTGGTTTGGTAACAAAAATTAATGAGATTTTTTGGGTATCCCCTCCTAGGTTGCCCCCCAAATAATTGCAGTCACCATCAACCCCCCCAATACGAGGGTAAATTATTAAGAAATTTCTTTACTATTTTCAATTTTTTATTTTCTACATTATGCCATGATGCTACAGTTCAAATTTTAGGTCATTTAGAGTTAAAATGAAAGAGTTATGCTATTTTTAAGTTTTCACAGGCTCGTAGGGCCCATCCGGGCACCCCAATTTGATGCAGGTGGATCCGGGATATAATTTGAAAATATGATTATATGGGTTGTCTTTAAATTCCAATTTATGCATACTAACCATATTTCATGAGTTTTTGATGATTTCAGGTTTGAGATGTTGTTATCCTCCTTTTCGTAGGTTGTAGGCAGGCGGTGCTAAATAGAGGGGTCTACGGGTGCAATTTCTGATATTTTTTTAGTGATATCTTTCAAAAACCTCCTCTTTAACATATCTACAAATTTTCAAGTCATTTGGATATCATTTGATGCACTTTTAATTCATATGTCATTTTACCCCTGTGGGGATTGCATGTTTTCACCATACACACTTGCTATTTGACCTCTTTTGTTTCCTTGTGTGCAGGTGCAAGTCCTAAAAAGCATTTGGGAAGCAATATCATACATCATAGAACCTATATAAAAGCAGCGGTAGCATTTTCTCACCTACCTTGAATGTGGGTACACGGAGAAACATTGGATGTGCACCCGAATTCCATGAAAGACTTGGTATTTGGGCACCCAATATTGTAACAATTGTATCACCCCTTTGAGACCTCAAGGGGACTTCTATAAACTTGTATTGTATCCAACAAATTAATGATAAAATACTTGCTTTAATTCATTTCCTTTTGTTTGGTATTATTTCCTTTTGCATGCATGCTTCCTTTTTTATGCTCATTAGCGATATGGGGTAGATACGCTTATTGTTCCAAATAATTTGGTGCACCATTTTTCCCTACTTCAGTTGCAATCATGGTGGGACCCTTGTCCCTTATTATTTGGGTGAAAATCTGACCTCAATTTTGTAATTTTTGCCCTTTTTGTGTTGCAGGTGCTCTCCTCCCCACCTTGGAACGGTGGTAGAGCCTTTATCTGGCACACCCTAGGATGGTGGATTCACCATCCCACCATATGATAGTGGTGAGGCTTCTAATTACCCCACCCTATAGCGATGGTGAAACAGAGAGATTTCTACCCAAAATTTTAGAATTTGGAGGCTTCAAAATGGACAAGGTAAGTGCCTAAACCCTTTTATTTTTTGTTATATTTTCAGAGACTTTCAAAAATCAGTTTTCTCTATTCACTTGCTTGCATATAAAGGTTAAAATTTTTGTTTTGCTTTTCTTATAACATCACATAGCAAAAGGTAGAATAAAAATCAAAAAGAACTTGTAGTAGCAATGCATATGTTTGGCTTGATTGCTTATGGCCTACCCATTGGGTAGGTTAGCATGTAGGATTTGCATTCATAAAGTCAATTTGTAGGTTCCTTATATTATTCTTATAAAATTAAAATGCACCTATTGCATGCATTTAGTGAATAGTCATTGATTGCTTATTTGCTTACTTTCTTGGATAATAATGAACCACACACACCATAATTCATGTAAATGCTAGTGAGGTGGACTTCATTACCATCCACTAGTAGAGTTCAAGTGACAATGGGTTTCATCTCCATCCACTTGGCTCAAATCCCATGAACCCGATCCATCTTGCCAAAGTTGGTTCCAATATCTGTCATAGCTCGTGGATTATATCACGTATCACCCTTCGGGGAGGTGTATCGCAGACTACGGGTGAACTGGGTTAGGAATTGGTAGGACCTGTGCTCCCTGGCTTTGTGGACCTCATCACCACACATTATAGGTGGGATAACGCAACCTGGAGTTCATATCTGGGTTGTCAAGCTACGAGTATACAGGTGAAATCCAATTGAACATGAGATTACAATCCAACAATAAATAAACACGTGACACAAGGTCATTATTTACAAACAACACATTTGAAATACACGAAAAAGTTTAGGGATTCACACTTAAAACTTAAAAGAGATAATCATCTATCTTGTTGAGTGTTTCTTTCTTTTATATTGTTTTATTAAGAATTTGTAAAGAAGATAATATCTTTGGGGTACTAATAGAGGAGCGCAATGGTGCGCACCTGCAGCCAAGTCCAGTCACGGGCGAAAGCTATGAAGAGTGGATCAGGAGACATGAATCATCTTTGGTATAGCCCTAGGGACTTGGTTATACCTCCCTGGTGAGCTTCCACTCCACCTAGCCCTAAGACAACAGGGCATGAGCCTCATATTTGAATGGATCCTCTCCAAGATACCCCGAGGTATGATGAGCATTACTTGGGATAGTGTTCCTGGTATGTAGATATCTCATAGGTCTTCCTTGGTGAAATGCAACTGTGCACTGAGGCGCTAATAGATAGAGTGGTGCCATGCATCTACATACCCACTAAGGCTGACACGCCTAAGCAAAAGTAGGAGTATGAATTCACACACTAGTCGGAGCAAGTTGACATGACTCTACCTCTGTGTCACCTAGATAGGATACAACAGCTCTTGCAAATTGATGGGAATGACATCCGTCGATCTGGGCAAGCCAAATAAACCCTACCTTTCCTCGTCCAAGAAGGAATACATGAGGAGATCCTAGATTTTTCTCAAGAAAAATATTTTGTGTATGCCCGATGTGCCTCTATGCCAGTTGAATGTAATGAACACATGTTCTAGCCTGAGCCTCAAGTCAATGTGGTGAACCTTGAGAGAGGCAAGCACCCTATGGAGAACACAGAGTACCTTGGACAAGGTCGACCCCAGGGTGAGACTCCTAGGCCTCCTAGGCCTCACACTGCAGATCAAATTATGCAAGCGGTTGTGAGATACATAGAACGCCAAGCTCAGTTCAAGCAGCTTCAGCAGGATAAAGAGCAACTAGATCACTTGCACCAGCTTGAGAAAGAAATGATCGAACAACATACCAACGAGCTATTCCAAAAAACTTTGAGAGAGAGGGTCCCTACCCCTAAGACACATAGGTAGGAGGTCCATCCGAGGTAACCCATGCTCGTTCGAGAGAGGTCCCTGAGACCTTATCAAATATTGCTTCCATGACCTCCTAGGCTAGATCAAGAGATGCCTCCCAGGCCAAAAATAGGGTGCCCACCATAGGCAGATACCCCCATTCATAGGCTAGCTCGAGAGATGTCTTACAAGGCTTATACTGAGTACAAGCAAAAAATAGAATATGTTGAGATACCTTATTGAGGCAAGGGGGAGACTTACCACCACCTCGTTCTAGGTTGGAGGAGCCTAGACCTCCATCACAATATGTGAACAAATATGAGGAGATCAAGTCCTCAGGTCCTTACAAAGCATTTTTAGAACGCTTGGAGTCATTAGAGAACAATACCTCTAGGTCAGGATCTCAAAAGCCCACTATGCATCAATTGCATAGTCAACCTATCCATTTTTTAGTACCTACGCATCCCTATCCAAAACAATTTAAGTTACCTCAGTTGGATACCTTTAAGAGAGAATAGGATGCGCAAGAACATGTCACTAGGTTCTTAGGCCAATGCTTCGGTATTCATGATGATGATGCTTTGCTTTTGAGGACATTTGTGACTACCCTCACTGGCCCTGCCTTCGAGTGGTTTCACCAACTCCCTAAGCATAGCATCCATAATTTGGACCAACTTGCGGATGCATTCCTGGAGCGCTTTTCCTTCAATACCAAGAGGAAGGTAGCATTGGCCGATGTAGCTAGGTTAAAAAAATATGATGATGAGTCAATAACAAATTATGGCATTATATGGTGAACCTTGCTCACCAAGTTGCCTTATATTCTCCCCATGTCAGAATTGACTCAGATGTTCTCCAAAATTTTCTTAAATCCAATCTCTTTGTTTTTGTAGTTTCAACAATACCCCACTCTTTAAGATGCCTTAGCATAGGCTAGGATCATCAAAGAAATCAAGATTCAAGAGGGTGAGATTGCGAAGCCTCGCAAGGAGTGGAGCAATAACACTAAGAACACCCCAGTGCAACCTAAGTCAACAACAGTAAATCAGGTTGTCATTAGTGTCCTGGGGCCAAAGCCATCCATGCCACCTTAGAATTCTAATTATCAGGCCATCCCTAGGAACTATCCCAAGGATAACCAAAATGGTCAAGGGCAAAATCAACAGCATCGCCCCAAGTGAAAATTTATGCTCATTTTAGAGTATATGAATTTAGTGTTTGATCACCTCTTGGCGGCTAATGCGATCCATCTACCTGACAGTCGACCTATTGACCCTAATGCACCTAAGCCCAAAGGATACAGAGAAGACCTATATTACAAATTTCATAGGAAAAATGGGCATGATGTCCAAATGTGCTATAAATTTAAACATTTGGTGCAAGACCTAATTGATAGGAATGCCCTCTAGGTAGATAACCCTATCACACCGAAAAACCAACAGATGAGGGTCTTTAAAGACCTCTTGCTTGCCCACACGAAGTATACCAAACTAGTGGCCTAGGTGAACGAGTTTCACCATGCCCCCCCTAAGCAAGGGTATGTTTGCATGGTCAGTATTGTGACAAGAAATAGGCAGTATTCAAGTCCAACCACACCACCTGTGGCTCAGAGTGATTTCCTGTCAACATCGCAACCTATACCGCATCCTAGACCAAGTCTCCCACCTAGGTCTATGGTCACCATTAAGAGCAAGCTCGCTCAGTGCTTAAGAACAACATCTGATTGAATCTCCATCAATGAGCTCATACAATAATCACAACCTCATAGAGAAGCCTTGATGGATATCCTTAAGGCAATTGAGCTTCAACCCCAAGATTCTAACTCCTTCAACTTTGTGGGGCATGTGTAGCAACGCATGAAACCGGTAATTACCTTTCAAGAAGATGAACTTAAACCGGTTCCACATGATATGGTGGATCCCCCTTTACACATTGTCATACGTGTGAATGGAACACCCTATAAAAGAGTCTTGATAGATATTGGGTCTTCGAGAAACATTATAACTAAAACAGCTCTGAAGCACCTAAAGCTTTCGGCGTCTCATATTGTCACATCTACCTACAACCTCTGAGAATTCAATGATGCCATATGCTCAATGGTTGGTACAATTGTCTTACCTATTCAAGTAGGGGAAAATATCATCTCGATGATGTGCCACATCTTAGAGGGTGAGATGGCGTACAACATTTTGTTAGGAAGACCATGGATTAGGGATATGAAGTGTGTCCCTTACATTGCTCACCAATGCCTCAAGTACACTAATGAAGGGCAAGTTCATGTCGTCCTCGTAGACCTAGAGACCTTCAAGTACTACAACATGGTGCAGCAATTACCCGAGTCAACCTTGCCATCGATACATTTGGATTTTCAATCAAATAAATCTAACCGACGTTTGATCCCACTACTACAGCATACCATGCCCTCCTCATCATCGACCCCACTTCAGATGCCTAATACACCAATGAATCATTTACCTAGGAACCCAGAGAAGCGGCCCATTAAGGAGGACCAACCAATCATATCCACCATCTCTACAGAGGAGATACTTAGCCCAGATGATGAAGAGACATGACATGAGGTAAACAATGAGCCAAATCAAGTCTCACTCTCATCCCTCTTATATCTACATCCCCAGGTTACAGTACATCTGGCTTCTATAGGATTGGGAGAGTACATGGTTAGGAATGTTACCACTACTCCCACTTTAGAGTCGATGCAAGACATGGGTAGACCCTGTCTTCCCATAGGCACTATCGTGCCTCTTGGTATTCCCTCTAATAAAATGAACTTTATCTATGGGGGCCTTGACTATGGCATCGAGCCTTACCAACAGTAGGAGGAAGATGAGAAACCTTTTGGAGAGGATATCAACTACTTGTCTAACCCTAACTTCGCCTTGAAGTACCTTAACCTATGCAACTGGCATGGTTATGGGTTAGGCCTGTATGAGCAGGGCACCAGAATCCCTTGTCAACCACAATATCAAATGCCCAATGACTATTCAGGAGTGGGACGTAACAATCCATTGCCTCTAGATGTCCTCTTAGACAACCTAAATTGCTTTAATATAGGCTATGATGATGGTTTGGCACAAGATCCTTATGCCAATCCCAATACAGTCTACTCCTTGGGATATTACTTTCCATGGCTAGATAGGAACCTCGAGATCCCCAGTGATATTCCCTCACATTTTGAGAGAGGGCAAGGGTCACAGAGTTATCCCCATGTCTGTGATGAGTCAGATCCAGGCACCTCATATCAGTGGACCTTAGAGGATGAGTCGGGTTATGAGGTAGCGCCATATGACCCTTTTGAGTCAAACAGTGATCATTCACAAATTATCCAAATTAATGACCAATAGGAAAGCCTCATACATTTTTTCCCTTTCCGTAATCCTGTTTGGTGGCAGTTCCTTCCTCCTAAAGAGTTAGTTTTCTCATAGGAATATAGACCTCCTGGGGGAGCAATTAATTTACTTGAGAAGTTGGACCCTTAGGAGCCTGAGGCACTGCAAGATGAGAATGAAGGAATCCTCATCCACGATGATGATTATGAGGAATTAGCATATATGGGACCACACCTACCTGATCACCCGATCCCAAGGAGAAACAACGAGGTTCCCATATATGACAACAACTATGAGGATGATATAGAGAGAGCATACCTGGGTCCCCGTTATTTGTGACATCATCACGAGAATATTGACATAGATGAAGTCTATCATCAATTACATGTTGGCCCATGCTTGAGGGCAAGGCCTATCAATCAAGGTCAGATTCATCATGAGGTCTTCCTTGACTCACCCACACACATGGAGATCCTTGAGCCTAACGATCCCATCTTGCATTCTATTCCCAGATAGGATCCGGAGATCCCCATCCCCTAGAGCCAAATTTTGGGGTGAGAGATAGCACCAATACATAGTCACATGCACGTGGTCCTAGAGAGTAGACACATTTCATCAATATGATCTCCATTTATTTGACCACACCACTTCACAACCTAGTTGATACCTCCATTTATAGACATAGATGTGATTGATTGGGATCATGCTGACTTACCCCCATCACCCTCTAGGTATTGGTCCTATGGTGCATTGTTCCACTTCTCCGTAGGACCAACTCATGATGTCTTCCATGCTAAGGAGGAACCCAAGGTTCCCATCAAGGATTTAAATCTAGCTAATGACATCCATTTGATACCCACTCCCCACCAGTTGGAGGAGGGGTCTCTTATGTCAATAGAGCCTACATTTGATAGAGATATCAGCTCAGATCGTGAAAACCTACAATATATCAAGCTAGGGGAAATTCTATCCCTCAAATAGCAAGCCGATTGTATAGCCCTTCTCATAGAAAAGAAGGCAGCTTTTGCATGGTCTTACAAAGACATGTTGGGACTAGATCCAAATATGGTCATCCATAATATCATGCTTGATCCCATAGTCAAACCTGTAAATCAAATGCTGAGAAATATGCACCCAAAAGTGGCCTTGATGGTCAAATATGAGCTATAGAAACTATTGGATGCCTAGTTTTTCATTTATGTAGACTATCCACCATGGTTGTCCAACATGGTTCCCGTCAAGAAGCCTAATGGGAGGATTCGCATTTGCATCGATTTTTGAGACCTAAAAAAAGTGAGTCCTAAGGATGATATTCCTTTGCCAAGCATAGATGCCTAGGTAGATGCCACCACAGGATACGAAATGCTCTCCCTTATGGATGGCTTCTTTGGGTATAATTAGATTCATATCAACCCTAAAGACCAGCTCAAAAAAACGTTCACAACACCTTGGGGAACATTTTGTTACAAGGTCATGCCATTTGGCCTTAAGAATGTCGGTGCCACCTACCAGCGTGCCATGACATATATCTTCCATGACTACATGCATAAAATTTTGGAAGATTACATGGATGACTTATTGGTAAAATTTTCATTACGTCATGAGCACCTAGATGTCTTATGCAAAGTCCTCAATTGCCTTATTGAACATAATGTGAGACTGAACCCCAAGAAGTGTGTCTTTGGAATCACATCTAGAAAGCTCTTGGGATTTATAGTTTCCAAATAAGGCATCTAAGTGGACCCTAACAAATTCAAGGTAATCCTTGAAATACCTCCCCCTACTACCATCAAGCAACTTTGTAGCTTGCAAGGGAGGATTGAATCCATCAAATGCTTTATAGCACAACTTTCGGACAAGTGTAGACCCATGAACAAACTTTTACACAAGGAGGTCACATTCCACTAGGACGATGAATTTTAGGATGCCTTTGACACAATTAAACAATACCTGGCTTCGTCACCAGTGTTAGCTCCTCCTATACCAGGGGTGCCATTTTGATTATATATCTCAGCTACTAAGGTCACATTGGGTGCCATGTTAGCCCAAAATAATGAATTTCATAAGGAACAGGCCACATATTATCTTAGTCGCACCCTGGTGAACTATGAGATCAAGTACACATACATTTAAAAGTTATGTCTAGCGATGGTTTTTGCTACCAAAAAGCTATGACATTATATGCTTAGTCACACTACGTATGTTGTATCTAAAGAGAATTCATTGTGATACATGATAAGTCATACTTATCATAGTAGTCGTACGGTGAAATGGGTCATGTTGTTGACATAATTCGACCTGGATTTCATAAGATAGAAGTCAATCAAAGGACAGGTCATTGCTGATCAACTTGCGGAGGCTCTTCTCCAGGATGACCAACCTCTTAGCATGGATCTTCCCAATGATGGAGTCTTCCAAATATCAAAATTGCCTGATTCTGATGAGCTTGAATCACAGGTGGATATGACTCTCTTCTTCGATGTCTCAAAATGCGAGCAAGGGGGTGGTGTAGGAATCATGTTTTTCACATCGCATGGGGCTCCCATACCCTTGTCATTAAAACTCAATTTTCCCTGCACCAACAATAATGCTGAGTATGAAACCTTACTCATAGGGCTTAAAACGGCTATCACCTAAAAATCACAAAGCTCAATATTTTTGGTCACTCCTTGCTCATTTTCAACCAAGTCAAGGGAATCTTCCAATGCAAGTGCCTAGTTTTGCAAGCCTACAAAGCCCTTATGGACAAATCCCTAGAAAAATTTGAATGGTATGTGAAAGCACGAGATTCTGAAAACAAAAAGGAAAAACTAAACAAAATTGCATTAAAAGGAAAGAACACAAATGAATGAACACAAGATATAAAAGCAATATAAACTATAGCCCTTTTATTGATATTCTTTTCAATTCGTGTTACAATATGTCTCCTTCCTTTTTATGGGATAGGAGCGTTAGATATTGATCTCTACAATTTGCTTCAGAATTCCTCTTTCGCATGCCCACATTTGGAATGGGCGGGCCAAATGTTGTCGTCGCTTGCGTTAGTAAGGTAGACTCCTCGCCGCTCCTCTAATGCTGCAACTCTGCACTCAAAGAAACAAACAAGAAAGTCAGTAGCACCTGTGTATGAAAAATAAAAGATGAATCTAACGATGGTTGAAATGAATCTAAATGAAATGAAAAACTTGACAAAAGCATAAACCTGAAACTAAAAGAAATACCATGATTATGAAAGCACAAATCGCCAGTAAGTGAACTAGCAGCACTTCGTCGCTCAAAATGCTCCTTCTCTGTATATCTTTTTGGGTGAGAAAACTCACCGTTTTTATAGACCCAAGGGGTCTTTTTGAATTAACATGCAAAAGTGTTTCTTTGCATGAATGCTTTTGTTTGTGAAGAGAAGACTTCTTCTTGATCAAGGGCTTCTTAACTGCCTCTGTGCATGTCTTTGTTTGTTTTAGAAAACTCACTTGCACTCCTATGTCATGCATGAAAAGGCCGAGTGGCAGTTCTGAGTTGTCATGCGCCGAGGTCTGAATTTTTGTTGGTCAAACACGGCGTTCGTCCCACCCCGGAGCGAGCGCTAATAATCGTCCCTGGGTGAAACGAGTACAAATCCATACTCGTCCTTGGGTAGGACGAGTACAAATTCGCACTCGTCCCTGGGTGGGACGAATAAGAAATAAAGTGTCTAAAAGGTGCCAAACTGATTTTTGACTTGTAAAACTGCTGTGTAAGTGGTTAGAACCACTGTTTAACCTCTGGGGGCTACCTTGGGGGTTGTGTGTGTTAATGTGATCAGTGTTTGTAGTCACATAATCGGATTGGTGCTGTTTTGGTGTCTACAGTATGACATCGAGGCACTCCCTCGATTGTCTAATCATTTTATAGATACAATGGCCTCTTTAGGATATTTGATTCCATAATATCCCATAGGGGAGATGATGACCATTCAAGTCAAGATGCTATCACAATCAGTAGTTGAGCGTGAGAGCACTCAAGCCATGCCATAAGTCCACTTGATTCAAATAGAACCTCATCAAGAGAGATTCTCACACATTCACGAGCGCTTGAATCATGCCGCTTGGGGGACTCTGTTCCCCCAAACCCCTTTTGATAGCAGCACAATGCTATTCTTACAAGCTCTATCCCAATCTGCATTTTCTTAGGATGAACTTCATGAGGGACAGGTAATTCATGCAATCGAGGCTTCCACATAGCAGGACTGGTCCACACCAATTAGAGAGTACCTAAAGCTTGGTAACCTCCCTCCCGGATTATCGCATGCTGCCTGATGAGCACCAGAAATGCTCATATTTTGTACATATTTCTTTGATCAATATGCGGTTGTATAATAAGGATTGTGTACTTTTATGAATAATTATATAGATATTTGATATAATTATGCGTGTTATCTAATTTGTGTGCTTTTAGTATGTTTTGTGGAATTGCAGTTGATTTAGTTAGATTTGGAACAGTCGAGGTCTTTTGATGGACCTGGCACTTTATTTCATCGAGGGTCAATATAGAGAACATAGGTGCCTCCTTGCAACCGAAAGGCGCCAAGGGAACAAGCGCCTCCCTACAATCGGAAGGTGCCAAACCAAAGACGAGCGCCTCCCTGCAGTCGAAAGGCGCCAACTGAATATCAGCGCCTCCCTATAGTCGAAAGGCGCCAAACCAAAGATGAGCGCCTCCCTGCAATCAAAAGGCACCAACTGAATATCAGTGCCTCCCTGCAATCGAAAGGCACCAACCAAAGATGAGTGCCTCCCTATAGTCGAAATGCACCAACTTAATATCAGCACCTCCCTATAGTCGAAAGGTGCCAACTGAATGCGAGTGCCTCCCTACAGTCGAAAGCGCCACTGATTCTTTGCCCGTTGACCAGACTCAAAGGATGTGGACAACAGCGGTTGGTGCAGTTCCAGCTGTGCGTCATGCAGAGCTAAATTGGAGATAGCACCAACATATCAAAATTTCTTATGGATTCTAGGCAAAGCATGAACCATAACGAACACACCACCATCAAAACAAAATGCTAGACGTCGATTGCATTCGCCAGACTATTCTAATTTAGTCTAGGAAGAATCGACTGTTGTAACCACTTTTGTAATAGAAGTTCTATGGGTGTGTTATATAAACACACGTAGATCATTTTGAAAGAGATATCTAAGAGAAGAGAGAGATATATAGAAATAATTAATCCATTTAGAGTTACATTGTAATGCGTTGATAAATATATTATAGTTACAGAAGTTCTAAAGCGCGTGTTCGATCGGGAAGAAGCTGCTGGAGCCTGGGCCCACTCCAAGCCAGTATTTCTTCCCCATTTCCTTTTTGTTCATTTATTTTAATTAGTTTATTGCTTTCATAGGAATGTTCATTAATTTGCTAGTTCCAGTATTTGCAGTAGATTCATTTTCAGGAATATGTACATGATTTATTTCTGTAGATTTAAATTTTGTTCTTCTTACGTAATTTATTGAGGAGTGCGAGAATGATTGAAAACCATCTCAAGAACACCCCCCAAATGTAGGATTAGCAGATTCACCTCCAGTGGTATTGTAGTAACCTAATTTCGACTCTTCGCAAGTTTACGAAGCTCCCTAGGTTGATAATTAAATGCACGGGCATGTGACAAAAATAGGAAACCATTCACCTTGTTTGGCCCACAACATTTTGATGTCGTTGCCAGAGAAGCGTCTTAATTAGATTACTTACAATACCCTGAAACCTTCCATCTGACCTTGTATGAGTTCTTTGAGAAGAAGAGGACCTAATGGTCACTTTATAAGAACTAATCCATCAGGACCTGAGTCAGTCGAGCATTTTGGATTTGAGTTAGACTCGCCCGACCTACCAGCAGTCCATTAGAGTGAGGAACCACACTTTGTGCAAAGTGCCGCCTCATCCCATCAACAAGGGGATGAACGAATCATCACAAATCCCTTGTTTAATAGGACTCCTCTAGAGGAAGCCCTGTTGTGGAAGGCTATGGAGGATCAGACGATCTCGCCAGACAACCTTAGAGCATTGACTCAAAAAGTTTTAAACAATCGGAAGGCCATAAACGCTGCATTAGAAACCACATTTCCTAAAAAAATGGTAGATAATGATGAAGTCTCATCTGGATTTAGTTTCCCAATAGAGGAGGGAGTAGGAGATACCAAAATGAAAAACATATCCCCTGCTCACCTTTCGTCCTTCAAAGGACACCCGACTGAGGACCCTGACCTATTTTTATTCAAGTTTGATGTTTTGTGTAGGTTTGTGGATTACAAATCAAACACGTAGAAGTTGAAATTATTTCCTTCTACATTAGACGATGCAGCTCTGCGATGGTTCATCGGTCTGGGAGACAAACACATCACCACCTAGGACCAGATGAAGACGCTCTTTCTAGAGCAATATCAAGATTTTGGGAGAGCAAGAGACTCCAGGGAGGAGGTCCTGAGCATGACACAAAGAGAATATGAGTCTCTCGAGGAGTATTGGGAGAGATTCACCTTTAATCTTCAATGGTCCCCTCACTCGAAGCTATCTGATAAGTCCCTCAAAAGCATCTTCTTGAGGGGACTTACCAATGAGTCACTGGAGGCTCTCAACATGATCTTTGGAGGTGATGTCTATCAGCATGCTATGGACGACATCCAGAAATTATGTCGAAACTACTCGAGAAGGTGAGGCAAAATCACCACCAGGACCATGAAGGCAATTGCTTCAGTCACCAAAACAGAAATAGGCAACATGTTGGAGGATTTGAAGAGCGAAATGCTCTCATCTCTAGCACTACAGATGGATACGTTATTGTTAGAAAAGAAGAAACAATAAAATGACGCAACATTAGCCTATTTCTACCCAAAATGTAGAGGAAGGCATGCAAAGAATGCATGTCCAAAAAACAAGGTCAGAATATGCATAGTTTGCAAGCTGAATCATAAAACTCGATTGTGCCCACAACTGCCCAGTAACCAGGAAGCGGATGAGAGCACGGAAGCCTACTTCATAGGCAATAGGAAGAGTTGGCCATAGCCCCTCACGGGGAATATACCAACTGGAATGCCATCATATGGGGGAGGGTCATACATGCACCAAGGACCCCCTCAACCACCTAATATGGGGTGGTGGGGACCGTCACCCTGGACGAACGCACCCCCAAGCGGCATTCCTGAATCAGCAGCCATGGATGGCATATCCATATCCTGGGCAGTAGTGGAGAGGCCACAATGCATGGAATCAGACTCCACAGAATGCAGCTCCTGCTCACATCCAACAGAACTTACTAGCATTGCCAGCAGCGAGACCTACGTAGCTACTAGCATAACCAACAGCAAACCTTAACAGTAGAGTAAATCAGTCGGCATACAACGTAGAAGGTGAGATGTATCATATGTACAATATTTAGCTTAGATCAGGTAGGCAGCTAGGAGTAGAGACACCGCCTCTGGTAGAAGAGGAGGAAGAAATAGTAGAGACACCTCCATTGGTAGAAGAGGAGGAAGAAATAGAGGAGACACCTCTGGTAGAAGAGTGAAAGGCACTTGAGAGAGCGAAGGCTCCATTTCCTAGCCAGTTGTAGGAACAAAGAAAAACAACACAGCCGGAATTCGACATCTTGTCGAGCTTGAAGAATCTCACGATGACAATCCCATTATTTCAAGCAATTCGAGATGTCCCCATTTACACCAAGGCAATTAGAGAAATGTGTCTAAGGAGACCGGGATGAAAATCTACCCAGACTATCAACGTCATGGGTAAACTGGTAGATCTAATGATGGGTAGAACACGTCATCCAAAGTATGCAGATCTAGGCAGCCCAGTGCTGCAGATCTAGGCAGCCCAGTGCTGACCGTAAAAATTGGAGGACATTCCCTATCCAACACATTGGTTGACCTCGAGGTAGCTATCAATGTGATGCCTCAAGAGACCATGTAGAGGCTACGGCTCATGAACCTAAAGCCAACCACGACAAGGCTGCAATTAGCCGATCGATCAACCGTATCACCAGAAGGGATGTTGGAAGATGTGATCGTAACAGTCAGTGCATGGGAATATCTAGTCGATTTTTTAGTTTTGCAAACCAAGACCAGGTTGGGCGGTTACCCGCTCATTTTGGGGAGGCCATGGCTAGCAACAGTTGATGCTTACATCAGTCGTCGGGATGGGCTAATGACCATCTCCAATGGGCAAAACATCAAAAGGTTGACCATTTCACCGCCAACTCAGTCTATGGACTCGGCAGAAGAACCCAGGATCACCGAGCATGGAACTATGGAGTTGTCCATAATCCAGTCGGTGATGACCTTGGAGGAGGTGGCAGAAGAGGACGAGGATGGTGCTATCATGGAGTTTCTCCATGGAGAATCATCCACCCCCGCACCTGGATCACCGTTGACTGGTGCCCAAGATAAGCACATCCGACAAATACACGTTGGGCTAGGGAGGATATTAAATGTCAATAGGAGGTTGACGCCCACACAGCTAGAAAAATTGGAGGAGCTTCTGGTAAAACACCATTAAGCATTTGCATGGGACTACGCAGATATGCACGACATCATCCCAAAAATATGTACCCATCAAATTTATTTAGATGACCAGGCAACTCCTAGTTGGCAGCCATAGAGAAGGATGAACCCAGCAATGAAAGACATTATCAGAGAAGAACTGCACAAACTTCTAGCTGCCAAACTCATATATCTGATTTTTGATAGTGAATGGGTATCACCATTAGTGGTGGTCCCCAAGAAGAATGGGAAATGGCGGATCTGCGTGGACTACCGGGCGTTGAACAAGGCGACTAAGAAAGACCACTTCCCACTCCCGTTCATCGATCAGGTCTTGGACACACTCTCAAGAAGAAAATACTTCTCCTTTTTGGATGGTTTTAGTGGTTACAACCAGATCCAGATAGGGGAAGAAGATCAAGATAAAACAACGTTCACCTGTCCATGGGGAATGTTTGCCTATAAGGTATTGCCTTTTGGACTATGCAATGCACCGGCCACCTTTCAAAGGGTGGTGCTTAGCATATTCTTTGATATGATAGGAGACGGGGTGGAAGTATACATGGACAACTTCACCGCCTATGGAGAAACCTTCGAGGAGGCAATGACAAATCTGGAAAGAGTGCTTGACAGGAGCAAGGAAAATCATTTGTCCCTAAGTAATGAAAAATGTTTTATGATGATGTAGGAAGGCATCATGTTGGGACACCACCTCTCTACGGAAGGAATAAAAGTAGACAAGAGGAAGATTGAGGTCATCAGAGACCTACCTAGCCCTAGAATGCAGAAGGAGGTAAGAAGTTTCCTTGGATCAGTCGAGTACTATCGGCGATTTATCATCAAATTTAGTAAGATTGCCAAACCACTGCACACCCTACTTTCTAAGGACGTAGAGTTCAATTGGATGGGAGACTACGAAGAAGCATTCCAATTTCTGAAATAAAAATTGATATCTGCATCGGTCTTGAGAGGACCAAATTGGGCCATACCATTCCATATTTACTGTGATGCATCTAACGGTGCGATCGGAGCAGTCCTCGGGCAGAAAGACGACGAAGAATTTTATGCCATCTATTATGTCAGTAAAAACTTGGCGGGAGCAGAGCTCAACTATACAGTGACAAAAAAAGAATTCCTCGTAGTTGTCCATGCAATAAAAAAATTCTGCCACTATATAATGGGATACAAGGTCTTCGTCCATACGGACCACGTGGCTATCAAGTATCTGATGAGCAAGCCGACCATTGGTGGCAGAATTATCAGATGGTTGTTGCTATTGCAGGAATTCAACATCACTATAGTCGATAAACCAGGCAAGGACAACGTCGTGGCAAATTTTCTATCCAGATTGATACCAGTAGATCATCAAGCAGTGGAAGATCAGTTTTTGGATGAACATCTATTCGCTATTAGTGAACAAACTTCGTGGTATGCAGACATAGCCAATTACTTGGCCACCGGAAGGACCTCACTTGCTCTCTCCTACCGAGAAAAGCAGGTGGTCATAGAGAAGAGCGCATCATTCCTTTGGATGGATGGTCTCCTATTTAAAATAGGATGGGACCAAATAATAAGAAGATGCATAGCAGAACAGGAGTTTTCAAAAGTGCTCAAGGCATGTCACGATGAGCCATGCGGAGGACACTTTGCAGGGAAACAAACTGCCTACAAAATCCTGCAGGCTGGGTATTTTTGGCCCACTCTGTTCAAGGACGTGACAGCATATACCAGCAAGTGTGACGAGTGCCAGAGGATGGGTAGACCAACCCACCGAGATGAAATGCCCCTGCAGCCCCAGGTACACCTAGAACCTTTCGATAAATGGGGCATGGACTTCATGGGACCATTCAATCCACCTTCGATGGGAAGGAGGTTTATTCTAGTCTGCACGGATTACGTCACCAAATGGGTGGAAGTGTAGGCATTAAGGGACTCAAAGGAAAGAACGGTCTCGAATTTCTTATTTTCCCATATTTTCACATGATTTGGGGTTCCTCGGGAGATAACAACAGACCAAGGGCCCCAATTCACCTCCAAATTGATTGAGGAGCTGATGGAGCAGTATAGAGTTTGGCACAATAAAACCACGCCCTACCATCCGTAGGCAAACGGGCAAGTAGAAGTGACAAACAGGGAGATAGAAAACATCCTGACCAAAACCGTGCAGCAACACAAGAAAGATTGGGCCACATGGTTGCCGGAGGTAGTTTGGGCATACAACACCACATGGAAATCCACCATAGGATGCACACCTTTCCAACTGGTCTATGGGAAAAATGCGATGATGCCCATCGAGTTTGAAATCAAAACTCTGAGGATGGCTTCAGAATTAAATTTGAGCTTGGATGAAGCTCAAAAATAGAGGATTCACCAGCTAGATCAGCTGGACGAAATCCGACTGGATGCTTTGCAGAGGACAGAGATTATATAGAAGCAGAGAAAGAAGTGGCATGATAACCACATCAAGTTGAAGAAGTTCCAGGTAGGGGAATGGGTACTATTGTATGATTCCCGATTCCAAGAAAGGAAGGGCAAACTTATGCAGAGGTGGATGGGACCGTATGAGGTGGCAAAGCTCATTAGGAATGGGGCGGTGCGCGTTAAGACAATTGACGGCAGCAACACCATGTTCACGAGTCAATGGCCACCGACTATGCCCCTATAATACGTCCGAAACATTACAGGTGGAATCCAGAGTAGGCATGGGGGAGACCCCATCTTGCTAGATCTGGACCGAACTCTCACAGGTGAAATGGTGGGCACGAAAGTGCTCACCCAAAATTTTTAGTTAATATAGTTTTTTTAATGTGTGTTTTTGTAGGGACAACGCCCGCATGCAAGCTGCAAGCATCCTAATCCAGGGCCTAATAGGCACGGAACGCGTCTAACTGCCTTTATTTTCCTTTATTTTTTGGTTGCTTTTTGTAGGTGGAGGACCTGACAGCATGAGGGATAGGTATCTGGGAAACCAGGCCTGATTCGGCTCAGCATTCCGACATCGGCTCGTAGGTAGAATCTGGGCAGCATAAAAAAATTGGGAAGGCTTGATCACCCTTTTTTTTAGTCAAATCGCCATCTAGAAAAATGTGCCTTACAACATTCAGAAGGCGCCAAGTCCATAATAAGGCGCCTTACCGCAATCAAAAGGCGCCCATATAGAAGAAGGCACCTTATCGCATTCGAAAGGCACCAAATCGAAAGACAGCGCCTTCCATCTATGCAAAAGTTCTTAAAAAATAAAAAATAAATAAATAAATAAAAAATATATATATTAATATATATATAGGAGCCTTCCGTGGCAGGAAGGCACCAAAAAAAAAAAATCAGCCGAATACGCCTTCCAACATCAGGAAGGCACATGCATCCAGCCGAATATGCCTTCCAACATCAGGAAGGCGCATTCATCAAGATGAACGCCTTCCAACATTGGGAAGGCACGAACCAGAAGGAGGTGCCTCCCACATTGGGAAGACACATGCAGGAAAAAGCGCCTCCTAGCCAATACGAATGCCTCCCTGCAGTCGGAAGGTGCATTCGTTCAACGAAGAGCACCGACAACATTAGAAAGGTGCTACAAGGGCACCATCCACATGGGGAAGGTACCAAAGAATGCCTTTTGTGTACAACATTTACATCTACCGGACGCCTCGGGTAGAATGAAGCATCGCACGAATCAGCGACATCAAATGACCACACCCCTCCCTCGTGTCACAAGTCAGCAAATCAGTGGCTACCATGACAACTGGAACGTCGAATCAGGTATGCGCATACTAAATCAAATATTTTATATAATTATTTATAAATACGCAGTACCAAAAAAATATAGTTGTCATAGAGATCATACCCCCCATAGCCAAAAATGCATGCCAATGAAAGAGCGCCTTCCATAACTGCTAGGGTTAGGCATCTTTTCTATAAGAAGGCGCCTTCCTACAGAAGGAAGGACAAAAAATATACAGCATCGAAAGGCACCATGGGAGGAAGGTCCAAGAACCACGCGATCAAGAAGAATGAACCCAGTGATACTGATGGAATCAGAGGGGCAGTGAAGACCCAATTCAAAGCCGAGGGGTGGCTCGAATACTGCACCCTGGTCAGTCAGGGCCAGGATGTGGAGGTAGCTAGAGAATTTGCCACCTCTTTGAGGGGCGATGCAGCCCAAGTACGAGGGGTGGAAATTCTAGTCACCCTTGAGTTCATCTCACAGGTGACTGGATTGCCTCTCACGGGGGAATGTGCATACAAGGGTGGAGTGTTAAAACTATACATCAAAATACTGCTGCCAGGAGGAAATGTGCAGATAGACAGGGAGGGGTTACTCAAAAATAGTCTCCCCATGAATATACGAAAGATGTTTGAGCAGATTGCTTGATTCTTCACATGCATAGGGAAGTATACCCATCTGAACATTAATCATGTGCACTTCCTCAATCACCTAGTGCATGGGAGGAAATTAAATATACCCTTCTATCTGGCAACTGCTCTGAAAGATGAAGTGGCTCGGTACCATAAGGGGGCATCATCCGCCTTAGCCCACCATGGGCTGATATCAACATTGGTCCACCATGTAGAAGCACAAAGACAGAACCGTGACGCAGAGGGAGAAGGCGGCCAAATAGAGCAACACAATGCGATTGCCGAATTAGGGCAAGACGAAGCATCCCCTACAGCAAAGATAACAAACATCAGGCAATTGGCATTGCCATATTTTCTAGGAGGGGCAGAGCAGTCACCGATGCTCAAAAACATAAAGGATAGAGGGCATTCCCCACTGCCCATGTATGAGGAGGAAGGAGCGCCACTCGCTGGTGGTGAAGACAAACCAATCCCCAGGAGGAAACATCTGCGGTGATTCCTCTCGATAGAGGAAGGACAGAGTGACCCGAAAGTAGATGTTGCCACCCAAACCCTTCAAGAATTAATGAACCAGAGCCCACAGAATGAAGGAACTTCCGAGAGTAACGACCAGATCGATGCGGCCTTGGAGGAGGCGCTCGAATGGCAAACCGATTCTTGGATGGCACAATAGACTCTAGAAGATTGCCAGAACCAGCATAAAAGGGAATTGGAGGAAAGGGATAGACGAATTGCTCAGCTCGAGCAGTTGGTCCAGCGATTGCAGGAGGAAAATCAAATGCTCCAGGACAGAGGAACAGCAAGACAGGAGGCGGCCACTCAAACTGATTGGGAAGAAGAAGTGTCGATGAACTCTCCCACATCCGCCGAACGAGTATTTTCTTTGGGGGAGATTTGATCGGATGCTCGACAGAGCAGCCCAGAGGCAGGGGAGGATTCCTCTATTTTTAGGGGTGAAAAGGAAAGAAGTCCTACGATGCCCCCTATCATTGTCCTGAGTGACACAGAGCAGGACGAAGGTCTCCAACAGTAGACAAGACCAGAGGACACGGAGGACCTCCCCAGGCCTGAAGAAGGAGAAGAGCCTGAGGGGTCGACACCAGGTAGATAGGAGAATGAAGGATCACCCCTGGAGATAGTAGCACAGCCGATCCTTCGGAGTAAATAGAAGTCCCCAAAGGAGAAAGAAGAGACCCCGGTCCGAGCTACCACATTTTCTATAGAGGCCAAGGCAAAGAGGCCCAGGACGGCTCGACAGAAGGTGAAAGTGACCTTCGTCGAGTCAGAGGAGGGTGAATGGGACATGCAGCTATTTTTCGAAAGGCAAAAATATTTTGAGCAGCTACGCAACGAAATGAAAGCAGCCAAGGAGGCCAAGAAGGCATCCTCGAGGATAAAAGGAGATTCTAGCATCTGCGTCAATCCGGTGGAAGATAGCCAGTTTTGGGACATCTATGGTTCATCCCGAGGGTGGCCTTCCATGATGAGGAGGTACTTGGAATGGTGGGGAGTATATGGCCCACAATTGGAGGCCGCTGCAATTGCAAAGGAGAATGCGGGGCTTACCCCCGAAGTGGTCGGATTATACAAGGCCCAAGTAGTGCCTTCCAGAGAGGATAACTCAGATATCCCTCTGGCAGTGGTCAAACCTCTAGATGACGACCTCTGGCAAGCTGCCAAAGCTGCATTTCAATCGGCAGGAACAATGCTGGCTAGACCACCACCAATAGTGGCCAAAATAAGAAGGGGAAAATTGAGAGCCATAGTTTCCCATAGGCAAAGGCAAACCACACCTTCACATGTCGGCATGAAAAGATAGACTCAGGCCACAGGGGCAACCGAATCCTCCAAGAGATGGCGACGATGAAAAGTTAGAGGGCTACCTACAGTTTGGATGCCACGAGGGCGTGGCATATGTTAGGCGTGGGGGGATGATGAGCACCAGAAATGCTCATATTTTGTACATATTTCTTTGATCAATATGCGACTGTATAATAAGGATTGCGTACTTTTATGAATAATTATATAGATATTTGATATAATTATGCGTGTTATCTAATTTGTGTGCTTTTAGTATGTTTTGTGGAATTGCAGTTGATTTAGTTAGATTTGGAACAGTCGAGGTCTTTTGATGGACCTAGCACTTTATTTCATCGAGGGTCAATGTAGAGAACATAGGCGCCTCCCTGCAACCGAAAGGTGCCAAGGGAACAAGCGCCTCCCTGCAATCGGAAGGTGCCAAACCAAATATGAGCGCCTCCCTATAGTCGAAAGGCGCCAACTGAATATCAGCGCCTCCCTGCAGTCGAAAGGTGCCAAACCAAAGACGAGCACCTCCCTGCAGTTGGAAGGCACCAACTGAATATCAGTGCCTCCCTATAGTCGGAAGGCACCAACCAAAGATGAGTGCCTCCCTACAGTCAAAAGGCGCCAACTGAATATCAGTGCCTCCCTGCAGTCGAAAGGTGCCAACTGAATGCGAGTGCCTCCCTGCAGTCGGAAGGCACCACTGATTCTTTGCCCGTTGACCAGACTCGAAGGACATGGATAGCAATGGCTGGTGTAGTTCTAGCTCTGCATCATGCAGAGCTAAATTGGAGATAGCACCAATGTATCAAAATGTCTTATGGATGCTAGGAAAAGCACGAACCAGAGTGAACATGCCGCCATCAAAATAGAATGCCAGACGTCGATTGCATTCACCAGACTGTTCTAATTTAGTATGGGAAGAATCGACTATTGTAACCACTTCTATAACAGAAGTTCTATGGGTGTGTTATATAAACACACGTAGATCATTCTAAAGGAGATATCTAAGAGAAGAGAGAGAGATATATAGAAATAATTAATCCATTTAGAGTTACATTGTAATGCGTTGATAAATATATTATAGTTACAGAAGTTCTAAAGCGCGTGTTCGATCGGGAAGAAGTTGCTGGAGCCTGGGCCCACTCCAAGCCAGTATTTCTTCCCCATTTCCTTTTTGTTCATTTATTTTAATTAGTTTATTGCTTTCATAGGAACATTCATTAATTTGTTAGTTCCAGTATTTGCAGTAGATTCATTTTCAGGAATATGTACATGATTTATTTTTGTAGATTTAAATTTTGTTCTTCTTACATAATTTATTGAGGAGTGCGGGAATGATTGAAAACCATCTCAAGAACACCCCCCAAACGTAGGATTAGCAGATTCACCTCCAGTGGTATTGTAGTAACCTAATTTCGACTCTTCACAAGTTTATGAAGCTCCCTGGGTTGATAATTAAATGCACGGGCATGTGACAAAAATAGGAAACCATTCACCTTGTTTGGCCCGCAACATCGCCAAAAGGACATTTAAATGGAAGACAAAAAATTTTGTCTTGTTAGGAGATATCCTATACCATTGGAGCTATGAAGGAATCCTCTTTCGTTGCTTAGAACATCAATAATCGACTTGGCAATGGCCCAAGCACATGACGGTACTTAAGGTGGCCATTTTAGTGGCATGGCCATCGCAAAGTGCATTCTCTGCATGGGCTATTATTGGCCAACTTTAGAGTGATATTGCTGCGTATATGTGAGGAAGTGCATGAAATGTCAACACCATTCTAACTTAACACATGTACCTTCCCAGGCCTTACAACCGATCCAAGCGGCTTGGCCATTTTTGTAATGGGGGTTGGATTTAATCGAGAAAATCTCCCTTTCATCCTCGGGTCATCACACATTTATCATTACAGCTACCGAGTATTTTATAAAGTGGGTGGAAGCAATTCCCCTTACCACTAAGATAGGACCCCACATAGCGGAGTTCATATTGCATAATATCATTTGTCATTTTGGCATTCCATCCAAGATCATTTTGGATAATGGGACATCATTCAAGAACAAATATGTGTGTGCTTTGATAGCAAAGTATAATATCCAGCACAACTTTTCAACACCCTATTATCCACAAGCAAATGGGCAAGTAGAAGCATCAAACAAGACGTTAATTGTCATATTAAAGAAAATAGTCCAAGAGAATCATATCGATTGGCACACGCAAATTTTGATGGCCCTTTGGGCTTACCGCACTAGCATTCGGATACCCACTGGGGCAACTCCATTTTTGCTAGTGTATGGTGTTGAGGCGGTCATGCCTCTAGAGTTATAAATTCCATCACTTCACATATCCATGCAAGAATTTATTGATGATGATACTACGCGACAAGCTCACCTAGATCAACTTATGTTTTTGGATGAGCATTGCATTAATGTGTTTGAGAATCTATGTGTGTATCAAGAGCAGATCAAAAGAGCCTACAATATGAAAGTCCATCTCAGAGACTTTCAGGTTAGTGATCTTGTCCTAAAAGAGAATCAATAGAATTCTAGCTTGCAGCCCCACTTGTAGGATAAGTTTTTGGCAAACTGGTTAGGTCCTTTTATCATCACAGTCAAATAGGGCCTGGAACTTATCACCTAGCTTCACTTGAAGGTGTCAAGGATATTGAACCTTTGAACATCCTTTACTTGTGGCAATTTTATGCTTAGAGAGCACCCAAAAGGCTCATAGTGGGTTCTCACTATCTAGGTCAAGTAAAAATGCTCCTGGACTATCTATGATCATCTAGGTCAACTCTAAAAGCCCCAAAGGCATCCATAAGTCCTTTGGTCATATCCAAATGCCCCTAGGTAGTTGTAGACACTTTTTAAGTGTCATTGCATGTCTAGGTTGCTCAAAAGTCTCCTAGTAGGTTCTCATTGTCTAGGTCAAGAAAAAATGCTCCTACACTATCTATGATCATCTAGGTCAACCCTAAAATCCCCAAAGGTGTCCATAAGCCATTTGGTCATAGCTAAATACCCCTAGACAGTCGTAGACACTTTTTAAGTGATGTCGCATGTCTAGGTCACCCAAAAGGCTCCTAGTGGGTTCTCACTATCTAGGTCAAGTAAAAACACTCCTGGACTATCTACGATCATCTAGGTCAATCCTAAAAGCCCCAAAGGCATCCATAAGCCCTTTGGTCATAGACAAATGCCCCTAGGTAGTCGTAGACACTTTTTAAGTGCCGATGCATGTCTAGGTCACCCAAAATGATCCTAGTGGGTTCTCACCATCTAGGTCAAGTAAAAATACTCCTAGACTATCTACGATCATCTAGGTCAACCCTAAAAGCCCCAAAAGCATCCATAATCCCTTTGGTCATATCCAAATACCCCTAGGTAGTCGTAGACACTTTTTAAGTGCCACCACATGTCTAGGTCACCCAAAATGCTCCTAGTGGGTTCTCACCATCTAGGTCAAGTAAAAATTCTCCTGGACTATCTACGATTGTCTAGGTCAATCCTAAAATCCCAAAAGGCATCTATAAGCCCTTTGGTCATAGCCAAATACCCCTGGGCAGTCGTAGACACTTTTTAAGTGTCACTAAATGTCTAGGTCACCCAAAAGGCTCTTAGAAAGTTCTCATCGTCTAGGTCAAGTAAAAATTCTCCTAGACTATCTACAATCGTCTAGGTCAACCCTAAAATCCCCAAAGGCATCCATAAGCCCTTTGTTCATAGCCAAATGCCCCTAGGTAGTCATAGACACTTTTTAAGTGTCGTCGCATGTCTAGGTCACCCAAAAGGCTCCTAGCAAATTCTCATCATCAAGGTCAAGTAAAAACACTCCTAGACTATCTATGATCATCTAGGTCAACCCTAAAAGCCCCAAAGGCATCCATAAGCCCTTTGGTCATAGCAAAATGCCCTTAGGTAGTCGTAGACACTTTCTAAGTGTCGTTGCACGTCTAGGTCACCCAAAATGCTCCTAGAAGGTTCTCACCATCTAGGTCAAGTAAAAACACTCTTGGACTATCTACGATCATCTAGGTCAAACTTAAAAGCCCCAAAGGCATCCATAAGCCCTTTGGTCCCCCTCAAATGCCCCAATGGCTCCCAAATAAACATGTGTATATATATCAATCAAAAATTCAAAAACATCATCAAAACATCAAAATATAAAAACATTACATCACATTGTACTTTCATACATACATATCATCAAAAATTCAAAAATTCAAAAATATTGCATCAAACCACATAGCATTTTATCGTCGCTTGCATTTAGGCATATTTATCATTAGCACTTTACATTTTAGAGTTGTGCATACATGTCTAGCACCATGATGGTACATTACTTATCGCTCAAAATAAATGTCATGAAAGTACTCATAGTTCAAATACCGCAATTATCATTTTCACCCACATTTTTTTCACATTTCCATAGTCATGTCCATTCCCTTCACTTAGCCATTTGTTTTATAATGTCAGTAGGGTTTTCAGTCACTCAACCATATCTAGTCTCTACTCAAATTTTGTAGAAGGCTAGATTGATTTTTAGGAGGTAGAGTCTTGCATTTATTATACCTTGCGTACATCACATCCCAAACACAATTAATCATTAACAATCTAAGTTTTGCACAAAGATAAAATCCATGAAGTGGTCTAGGTTACCTTAAGCAAAAAGGTCATCCTGCTCATCCCCATGTGCAAATGGTTAAAGAATTCTGAGAGTTGGCAAAAGGACAAACACTTACCCACCCAATTCCTCAAAATCAACAGTGGTTTTCACCACTATCAAAATTTCCAAACACCCTTGATCCCTAAAGTCGTAAGGATTCGTACTACACGTCCCCGTGAAGTATGGGTAGTCATCCCCAAGGCCTAAAATATCAACACCATTCCATAGCAAAATTCCAAAATCTTCCCATCAACATTTCCAAACACCTTTGATCCCTAAAGTCGTAAGGATTTGTACTACACGTCCCTATGAAGGATGGGTAGTCATCCTCAAGGCCTAAAGGATCAATGCCATCCACAAGGCAAAAATCCAACAAGTTCAACTTTAAAATCAAAATCCCCAAAAAGCAACAATAAAAAATAACAGTGGTTATCACCACTACTCAAACCCCTTGCTCAAGAGAAAAAGAAAAAACTCAAAATAAACAGTGATTTTAGTCACTAAAAAGAGAAAAATAAACAGTGATTTTCCTCACTATATATGAGAGCAAGTAATCCCAATCAATTGAATAATTAGAAGACACCTGAGCTTGAATCCCTAGAATTCTCAGTATTTGGAAAACCATCAGGTGATCCTTATTGTGGGTTTGGTGGATAGCCTATCCGTCAATGGCGGTAGCCTCATGCTTGATGATATGTCTATCACATTAGCTTTCGGGCATATGTGTAGACCAATGTTTGCATGTGGATGAGCTAGCTTTGGTAACCTATATTGCCTAGTGGTCTAGTCATACTTAGTACAAAACCTACAATGGTGGCATTCATTTGGTGATCCTCAGTACAGGTTTGGTTGAGAGCCTACTTGGCACTAGCAGTATCCTTATGCATCTCACAAGAATGAACTCACTTGCACACACAAGGATATGAAGTACCTTGGTCATCCTAGAAGATTCATACCTTGTCAAAAAAATCTTACACGGTTCGTATACAACTTTTGATAAGTTGACTAGAGTGTTTGAGTCTCAGGAAAACCTAATGAGCATTTCCTAAATAGCATATCATTCATATCACTTCACCTCATTCATTTCAATTACATTATTCATAAATCCATTATATAAAGTCTCATGACAACATTACATATGAGTTGGTGCAAAATACATCATCTATGGTGCTAGCATAATACTGCATGTAGTCTACACATTGCATCCTCTAAATCAATAAATCATCCATATCAATATACATCCATGCATGTACAAAAGATTCATGCGAGCCACTACCATGGTCATGCAGGATCGGTACTGTTGACAATTTTGTCACATTTCACAATGGGGTAGAAAATTAAAACTTTGTACAGTGTTCTTTGTTGTAAAGTATTTCTGTCGGTTGTTTTTTTTGGAAATATTTGTAAGTTGCAGCAATTTTGGCTTTCCCTACCACCCCCTTGTACATAAAATGAAAAGGAAAGAGCTTCGCTACCGAACAAGCTAGAGAAAAGAGCTTCACCAAAAGAAAATGAGAAGAGCTTTGCACCCGAGGCATTTCCAGCACTACTTCGAGAAAAGAATTTTGCGAAGTAGTGTTGCCGAAGAAGAATGACAAGGGAAGCGATTAAAAGAACTTCGGGCCCGAAACGCTCCGAACCATTACTTCGGGAGAAAGTTGTGCGAAGCGGCATTCAAAATAACAACTTCACCGAAGAAGGAAAGTCTAGACCGCGGTCCAAATTGGCTAAGGCAAGAAAACTACTTTGGGCCCGAAGCATTTCCAGCAGCTACTTTGGGCAAGATTTTTGCGAAGTGGTGTAGCCAAAGTAAAATACAAATGAAGAAGAATGAAACTACTTCGCACCCGAAGCATTTCAAAAGGTTACTTCAGGAAAAAGTTTTGTGAAGCGGGATTTGAAGGAGCGCAGCACTGAAAACACTTCACCGAAAAGCCACTGAAGTATCCACTTCGGCCCCCTGGTGCCAGCGAACCATTTCTACTTCGGCGAAAGTCATTGCGAAGCATCTGCTTCGGCCATATTTCATGCGAAGTATTTTCACCCGAAGTAGTGATGGCCATAAAGAATGCAACATATTTTGAAGGCAATTGCTTCGGTCGAAACCTTCCCGAACCACAGTCTTGAAAGAAGATCACAGCGAAGCATTTATCCAAGGCATCAGCGAAGCAGTTTTGTCAACGAAATAGCGAAGAATGAAGATGCCCATTTTGCGAAGGAAATACGCTTCGACACTCACGCCCCCCGAAGCAGTTTTGCGAAGCTCCATTTTGTGAAGTACTAATCAAGGAGGGGTTATTGCTTTGGCACAAGTCCATTGCAAAGCAAAGTTGCAAATGAACATCTTGCGAAGTGCTTCAAAGGCACGCGTTCCAAGCCGAGTATTTTCTCGAGGCAATGAATTGCCTCATAAATGCATTTTTACGTGCCCGATAAGACCGCTACTCATTTTTGGCAATTGGAAACGAAGTATCAGTCCTAGAAGGAGAGCCCGACAAGCATGGCGGCCACTCAAGCACCACACCTAGAAGCCGAGGATGCTCAGATGGCTCATTAATGCATATTTCCTCGGTTGACCCGATCGCAGCTGTTAATTTTGGCAAAGGATATGAAAGCTCAGTCACGAGAGCCACGAAGGGCCAACTTCTTAGTTTCCTAGGATGTACTTCACCATCCTATGTAATAATGACTTAGAGGGTCGGGTCCTCTATAAAAACCCAGGCATTGTAATGAAAAAAGGGGGGGAACTATCTGCTAGAAAGCTACTGTAACTTGATGTCCTGCGATTAATACTAAAGAGCTTTGGGCTCAATTTCTCTCTTTTATGCTGCCTTCTATGCTTGATTCTTTTGTCTTTCTTCATTTGTATACTGAGACTCTGAACCCTGAATCCGATGTGTGATTGGGGATTGTACCTTGAAACTCGCTTGAAGGATACATAGGAGAGGAAAAATGCAATATTGGTTTTCTTTTATGTTGCTTGGTGGGTTGTGGTTTCTGTTACATTCACTTGTCCTAATCGTCTTTACTCTAAACCCTGAATTTTGACGAAAGGGAGAAGGAGAATCCTTGTGAGCTCACC
This sequence comes from Wollemia nobilis, assembly GCA_028583015.1. Classification (NCBI taxonomy): domain Eukaryota; kingdom Viridiplantae; phylum Streptophyta; class Pinopsida; order Araucariales; family Araucariaceae; genus Wollemia; species Wollemia nobilis. The sequence continues at coordinate 14,292,140 of JAQPPZ010001125.1, forward strand.
TAGAGGATACATAGGAAGGTTAATGTGGCATTTCTTTCATTTATTCTTGGTGTTCCTTGCTTCTATTCAAGTTGTCAGTTAGTGATCATGCTTCCTGTTCTCTCCCACCTTAAATCACCGATCTCTCTTCCCTTACCCCTTTTTATTTCTTTCTCTAACCCTAACTCCTTTTATCTCTTTCCTGCATCCCTTATCTCAAAACACCAAAGTAGATTAGCATAGGAGCCGACCTTTCTCCGAATATTGGCACGAGGGGCATCTCTTCCCTTTGGCATTTCAATGTTGGTCCAGGTCTAGGGTGCATACACTTACCCAGATCCTTTCCTAGGCAGATTTGGTGACCAACAGTTTTGGCACACCCGGTGGGACCAAGGTCCCATATTTTAAGCGCAAATCTCAAACCCGTCTACATCGGGGCCAATAGTTCTAACCAGTTCCCAGTGTGACCCGATTAGTCTCACCTGACTAGTGGTAGTGAGAACCGATGCTCTCATTACCGAAAGACTCTTAGCATCTAGCGACTCTGTTTTCCTAAGAATATTTAAGTCGAAAATACCGATACCAAAGTCTGTGCCTTCATGCAAACGAGATGGAGAGTTAAGAATAGAGGAGAGGAAACCGAGTTCTTTGAGCTAGATATTGATGCCTTTGGGGAGCGATCAAGGTTGGTCACCCCCGAATCACTGTTACGTGGAACATCCTCGCAAGAGGCTACTGTTGATGAACAAGGCCTGACTTTTGATAGCACAACATCTAGTTTTCCTCCCAATCCTCCCAACTCATCGAAGCATCCTAGTGCCTCCATTCCTATTAGTCATCCTATTAGCAATCAAGGAGGAGCTTCGGGGACTCCTATTTCTCAAAATTTGGGAGCAAGTATGGCACAACAACAACAACAACAACAACAACAAGAAAATGTAGCAGCAACCGCCGCCCAGGTGGTTCCCATCATGGGATTCTTTGTCACCACTAAATCTAGCGGGACAAGGGCAAGTGCCGCCCACTGCTGTAAAGAAGATCCCAATGTTCGATGGAACTGGGAAGACTGCTCTAGAGCACATCCAGGACATAATCTCTCTGGCAGCAATCCACGACATCGTAGAGGAGCAAGTTATGGTAAAGCTTCTGGTTCTTTCCCTTAGAGGAAAACTCCTCTACTGGTATAGATCTTTACCACCTGGTACTATTACGGGATGGGACCAGTTGGTCGGGCAGTTGATGGGAAACTTCAATGAGTCCTCCGATCCTACTTCTCTCCTACATCAATTCACTTCAATCCAGAGACATCCACAAGAAGAGATCATAGACTTCAATGTTAGGTTCGCTCAAACCTGGTAGAGAGTACCAGTTGGACTTCGGCCAACCGACGAAGCTACAACATATTATTTCCTTCGGGATTTCAACCCTGATATCAGTATCATGGTAAGATATTCTAACATCAATACTTTTCCCAAATTATATGGGTTAGCCAAGAAGGCAGAAATAGATTTGATAGCTATGGGTAAGCTTCCCCAAAGAATGTCGATGCCTATACTCCCCGAATTCCCTCAATCCCAGTATGCGAGTGCAGCCGCTTCACAGATCTCTGCAACCCCTGCACTCTCGATCTCGTCTTGGAACCCGAATCCTATTGTGTCTCAAATTGCCGCTCCACAAATTCATTTTCCTATATTTCCAACTTCACAGCCTACTGTCACTTTGGCATTCCCTATACTACCAGCACCATTTCAACCCCCTGCCTTGCCTCCAGTACCGATGATGGCTTCATTGCCACTCGTTCCAAAAGTCGATGATATGCAAGCTAAAATCCTGCAAGAGATGCAGTCTCTGAACTCCATAGTTCAGACGTTGTCCAATGACATGACCATTGTGAAGAAGAAGCAAGCACAACAAGAATTTCTACCAAGAAGGTCTTATCCTACACCTGCGCTTACCAAAGATCAAGCAGTCCAGCAGGGGAAGGCTTCGACGAGAAACGCTACGATTGATGAAGCCCCGAGCACTTTCGATTATGTGTATTGGTGCTCTACGTGCAATGATCCACATGAAGAGAATACCTGCATGCTGCACCAACACTATGTACAAACGTTGGCGAGTAGTAGTCATGGTGGTCAAGTCAACGTCATCAGGCAAATGAGTCAGAACCTGGCGATTGGCGAAGAAGAGCCGATTGTAGTGCTTACCAGAGGAGGAAAGAAGGTGATAGAAGTGGATGCTACTCAGATGGCTCCCTTGAAAGTGCACGCTCGACCCGAGAAGGGACAATCATCTTCTTTGGCCCCGAACGAAGCTCCTCCACCTGCATCAAGCAAAGAAGAAGCTCAAAAGGCCTCTGTCGAACCACCTCAAGCAGAAACCAAAGAGCAGGCTAGGGAAAAGCTCAGGTTTCCTTCACTGACTAAGTGACAAAGAGTTGAAGCTACAGAATAGTATCGCACCAGATATGAGCCGAGGAAGGAACCCGAGGTGCTCAGTTCCCTGACGTACAACATTGTAGAGGAGTTAAAGAGGATTCCAGCCAAGATCAGCTTGTACGATGCACTCCAACTGCCTGGACAAGTGGACTTGCTGCAAGAATCATTGAAGATGACTAAAGCAAAAAAGGTAGCACCGCTTGCTCTTGTGTAGACCCTATCCACATCCATTATGGGGAAGAATAGACCACCTCCATTCTACCTATCTCTACAGATGGAAGGGTATATCGTACATAACTGTATGATCGACTTTGGGGCCGCGACAACAGTCATGCCGAAAGTAGTCTACGAAGAAATAGGGATGGAATATATGCGAAGCAGCCAAGGCGTACTCCAGTTGGATGGTACCCCAGTGAAGACTATAGGAGTGATCAAAGACATTCCTATTCGACTACATAAGATGCCTCAAATCACGGTCATACAAGAGGTAGTAGTCGTCGACCTAGAGCCATACTTCAGCATGTGTTTGTCAAGGGAATTCACAGCAAAGCTGGGTGGATATCTGTCTATGGATTACTCTCATCTGGAGATTCCATTCAAAGGAAAGAAGGTGAAGATCTACAATGAAAAACCTTCTTCCTTCCTTGTGCAGAAGATGTCCGAAGAAGAGAGCAGCGATCCAGTGAACGCAATAGTGGAGGAAATAGAGCAGGTGGACTTGGTCGGGGAAGCTCTTGCGCAACTAAGTTATGAAGATGAGTTCTCATTGGCAGACTTTAATGCCATGGTGGAAACCGAGATGGGATGTTATGTGATCGCCAAGCCTGAGAAACGTGCCCAACCAGAGAATAGAACAAGTGCCCAAGAAGGACTATGGAAGTTGTTCTTCGATGGTGCCCAATGTAAAAATGGCGTTGGGGCAGGGATTCTTCTAGTCTCACCATCCGGAGAGCAAAAGGAGTATTGCTACCGATTGACATGGAGCTGCACCAACAATGCAGCTGAATATGAAGCATTATGCCTAGGACTCAAGAAAGCCGACAAGTTAGGCATAAAGCACCTCCAAATATTTAGAGATTCTGAAGCTGGTCTGCAACCAGGTCACAAACAGGTGCAGTTCAAAGAAGCATTATCTAAAGTCATACCGCAATAGGGTATGGGACCTGTGTGACCAGTTCGAGTCTCTCAATCTACAATTTATCCCATGAGAAAAGAATCGACATGCTGATGTTCTAGCATCCATCGCAGCCAAGTACTCTCCCATAGAAGACATGGTGCACAAGCCCAAAGCTGTGAGAATGATCTACAGACCCTCTGTCCCGGACAGAGACCTACATTGGCAAGTCTTTGACAATGACGAGCAGATTGTAAATTTCATGATTCAAGAAGCCACCACAATAGAAGACAGAAGCCTCGATGAAGAAGAATATGAAGGGCTGGTCCAATTGAAGAATAACCATGTTCCCAAGGGACTGATCACCCTTGAAAGCCTCTTTGATCAGAATGATCGAGCACTTTCTCACATGATTAAGGTCAATGAAAAGCAGTATCAAGATTTAGAGCTTGAACCTAGAAAAGCAATAAAATTTGGAACCGATTGCACCTCGAAAGAAATAGAACAGATCCAGACTCTATGCAGGAAGTATCCCGACATAATTTCTTGGTCTTATCAAGACCTCAGGGGATACAATCGACAGCTGATCCAACATACAATTGAATTACAGGAGGGGGTCAAACCCTTCCGACAAAAGCAAAGGCTAGTTAACCCGAAGATCGAGGTCCTGATGAAGGCCAAACTCCTGAAGATGCTCGAGGCGAAGATCATTTATCCCATCAAGCATTCTTCTTGGGTAGCGAACCTAGTCCCCATCAAAAAAAAGAACGGAGATATACGGTTATGCATGGACTTTCGCAACCTAAACTAGGCTTCTCTCAAGGACCACTATCCTCTCTCGCAAATCGATCAGATCTTGCACTCGGTGGTTGGGGCTCAATGCTTCTCCCTGCTCGATGGTTTCTCAGGGTACAATCAGATCTGGGTCAGGAACGAAGACCAACATAAAACAACGTTCACCACCAAGTGGGGAACATTTGCTTACCAATGAATGCCATTTGGCCTTTCGAATGCTGGTGCCACTTTCCAGAGGGCTATGGACCTAGCTTTTGGTGAGCTTCTGAATAAGGTAATCATCATCTATCTAGATGACATGACTATTTTCTCCCGAAGAAGGGAGGATCACCCTGTACACCTGCAACAAATTTTTGAAAAATGCCGAGAGTTTGGCATCTCAATCAATCCGAAGAAGTCCATATTTGCAGTCAGTGAAGGAAAATTGTTGGGACATGCAATATCAGAAAAGGGCCTCGCTGTAGATCCTGACAGAGCCGAGGCTCTAACGAAGCTCCCACTCCCAATGGACAAGAAAGGACTTCAATATTTCTTCGGCCAGATCAACTTCGTGAGGAAGTTTGTCCCCGATTTCGCCCAAGTCATCAAGCCGATGTTCAAACTTTTAAAGAAGGGCGCCAAATTCATCTGGTCGAAAGAAAGGAAGGAGGCATTCAAAGATATTAAGGCTCGAATCGCTCAGGCGTCGGTCTTGATCAACCCTGACTACGATCAGGATTTTATCCTGTATGCCATAGGGGAGCCCGAAAGCTATGCTGGTCCTGACGCAAAAGGGGGAAGACGGTGAAGAGCGTCCCATCGCATTTTTGAGCCAGGTGATCAATCCCCATGAAGAGAGATACAATTTCATAGAACGTCAGGTGCATGCAGTAATGAAGTCTCTAAGGAAGTTCAAGCAGTTCATCTCCCAAATTCGGGTTATGGTCTTTGTCATTCACCCCGACGTGCGCAATTTCATCATCCAAGGAGAATTGGGAAGCAAGAGAGCCGGTTGGGTGAACAAGATACAGGAATTTGACATTGAGATCAAGCCCACAAAACTGGTTCGCGATCGTGCATTGTGTCAAGAACTGGCGAAGAGCGCAGTGGTCGAAGCAACAGAATCTAAATGGGATGATTCACCAGTCGAAGGATGCTTCATAAACCAAGAAGAGGATGAGCAGGACTGGGTCAGTGAGATAATCAAGTACTTCAACACCGGAAGATGTCCTTCGCATCTGAACACTTCATAGCGAAGACATTTTAGGATGCGGTCCTCCCGATATACTTTGCGCCCCGAAGGTCTATTTTTTAGAAACATTGATGGCGTCCTTCTCAAGTGCATAAAAGATGATGATAAAAGAAAGGTCCTAGGAGAATTCCATTCAGGATTATCTGGAGGTCACTTCATGGGAAGAACAATGACACTAAAGATAATCAAGGCAGGTTATTATTGGCCCACACTCTTCGTTGATGCCTTCACGGTCTGTCACCGATGTGAGCAGTGTCAGAAGTTCACCGGCCAAAGCAAAAATGCTTCGATGCCTCTCCGACCGATACAAGTTGAATCGCCCTTTCAACAATGGGGGTTGGATTTCATAGGGGTCGTATCGTCGAACTCCTTCGTGGGACATAAGTTCATTCTGACTGCAACTGACTACTTTACCAGGTGGGCCGAAGTGATCCCTATGAAGCATGCGGACCAAGAGACTGTAATCACTTTCCTAGAGGGTTTGATCACCAGGTTTGGCATTCCCGAAGCAATTATTATGGACAATGGCCCCAATTTTTTAGGTGCCAAAATCAATGATTTCTTCTACAAACATGGGATATATCATAAAGTCTCCTCCAACTACTATCCACAGGGCAATGGATTGGCAGAATCCACCAACAAGACCTTGTTGAGGGTGTTGAGAAAGCTTATAGAGACAAACAAAAGGACTTGGCATCTTTTGCTAGATCGGGCCTTGTGGGCCGATCGAATTTCAGTCAAGAAGTCAATCAAGACTTCACCCTATGCCCTGGTCTACGGTAAGGAGGCCATCTTACCTACCCATATAGAGATCCCTGCATTGCAGCTGCTAGAAAAGGATGGAGTTAGTCCAATGGAAAGTAGATTAGCTCAGTTGTTGCAGCTAGAGGAAGATCACGAGGAAGCCTACTAGAACTTCGCTAAGCATGCTCAGGTCACCCAAGATTGGTTCAAGAAAAAATCATCCGATCGCACATTCAAAGTGGGAGACCTGGTATGGAAGTGGGATTCCTAGAAAGCCAAGCCTGGAAATCATGACAAGCTGGACGCCTTCTGGGATGGGCCATTCGAAATTGTGAAGGTGAACTCGGCTAACTCTTTCATCCTCAAAGATGTAGATGGCCAGGTTTTGCCGATCTCTTTCAATGGTCTTCATCTGAAGACTTTTCATCGCTGAGGTAAAACTCTTGTAAAAAATAAAAATAAAAAATGTGTGTGTATATGTACTTTTGTATATATTTGTTTTCATTTGTGTATATACGTCCTGTTCCGAGATGCAAAAGCCAAGAACTACACTCCAAAATCTCCTTCGGGGATTTTAAATGCGAAGTAGTAGTTGCAAGGAGGTTCACTGCGAAGCACTTTACCCTCAAAAGGGTCGAACCAAAGTTCAAACAAAGGCACGAAAAGAGCTTCGCACCCGAAGCATTTCTAGCAGCTACTTTGGGCAGAAGTTTTGCGAAGTAGATTTTAAAAGGGGCTTTTGCGAAGCAATTTTCAAGAACACAAGCTTCGGTAGGTGGTCCTTGTAAAGCATGGTGAAGGAGGAGTACTTCGGGCCCGAAGTGTCAAAAAGTAGTCCGCATCAAAGGTTCACCGTGAAGCATTTTCAATGTTGTTTTCAACTTCGCCGAACCAACAATGTGCAAGATGGGAGAATTTAAAATGTGCCTCGAAGAACGTGCAACCAACAACCATGAAAAGTGTTTGAAGTAGGTGAATTTAAGGCAAAAGTGGTGGGGCACATCCCGAGGTGATTTGGTTAGAAAGAAAAAGCCCGTGCCCAAGTACGAGGTGGCAGCAAGTTACTTCTCCAATACAAAGCATAATCATCAAAGCATGTGGCCCTGCGTACCACGTCGATGCAGAACCAATTAAAGGATACGGTAACCTCCTCCGTCCAAAGTGTAAATTTAATTTTAGTAGGTGCCATAAATTCAGGTGGTTGCATTTTTAGGTTATAAAACGCGAAGTCCTAGCAAGAAGGAGGTTATTTATCCATCAGTTCGAGCTAGACTAAGAGCCTTCAGTTATTCTGCAATTCTCCTGCCCTTTGCATCTAAGTCCTTCACATCAAGCCTCTGTATCAAGGACTCGGCCGCCATCATGGGGAAGAAGAATTCCAAAGAGAAGGGGAAAGAACCCGAAGTTGCAGGCCCTAAAAAAACAAAGAAGGGCAAGGAAGAGAAAAGGCATACTCCAAAGAAGATAAATCCCACCCCTCACCCTGAAAAGCAGCCGATAGTAGAAGGAGATGATTTCAAGGAAGAGCAACTCGTAGAACCACCAATAGATGGGTGGGAGAAAATCAGAGACACGAAGCTCTCTAAGGGTGTGTCCGACCTCCGATGCACTATCGATTTTATGGTGAGCAGACTCACCCTAGAGAATAAGAGGGCTGCTACCTATTACTCTCAAATTTATTGGTTTTTGACCTTGCCAGCTCACCACTATCCAGAGTTAATCTGTGCTATCGCGCATAACTACCAACCTGCATCTAGGCAAGTGTTAGACGCTTCAAGTCATAAATTGTTTTCCATTCTAAAGGAAGATGTGCAAGCAGCCTTCGTGCCATTGCAAGGTCCACCCAAGGGCTATTCTATTCGCAACACCATTCTAAGTGAACATATGGAGAGGTTTACCTCCAACAGCTACATACTGAAATTCCTGCGTGAGAATCTCAAAAGCGGGCTCCCTTCGAACAAGCTGCCCCAAATGCCTCTACCCTTGGCGGCATTCAAGAGCACCAATATTTTCTCCATCATTGCATGGGTGGCAGGCCTATCGACAGATGCTTCGGTGCAACCCTGGCAGGTGTCTTTGGCCGAATGTATTTCAAGAGGGGAATTCTATGCCCCTGATGCTTCGAGACCAAGTACCAACCTAGTTTTCTTTGATTGGGCAGAATGGGTGGCCCGAACCTTGCATACACGGCTCACCAGTATGAAGAATTCGGTGACAGGCCAGTACTTCGCACCTTGTTCTTTCCTTGTCTGGTTGTTTTTCTACCAAGTACACAAGCGATTCCCCCATATTGCCATTTCTCCAAGTGGCGAGGATGGAAATCCTCTGCCAGTATACCAGTGGACTCCCCTCCTATTGAGGACAGAGTCCTATTATTCTTTTAACCAACAATTTTTGGGACCCGCTATGCATTTGTTGAAGGGTTCTTGCCCTCGGGTCCCCCTCAGTCTGAGAGATAGAGTAGTGCAAGAAAAGAAGGGGGATGTTTTTCAATTGACGTAGGGACTGGTGATTCGCCTATTCGGCTTTATAGGAAAACCCTTCCTGCTCCCTTTTTTCCCTTTCGAGTACCAATTTGTATTGGAGGTCGCTCGGCAGAGTGACACAACCAACGCCGTCTATGGCCATGGTCGGAAATGGGCTCATACTTGTGACTTCCCTTTCAGGATGGGAGCGATTGAAGTATTTGCCTTAAAGCAAAACATTTTCTTGGAAGAAAAGCTTGCCAATTTTGGTCTACTACAGATTCCTCAGCAATGGCTCTATGATCCCTTGGGAGTAATGAGGGATCATTTAAAATTCAAGAATTTCCACATCTGCCCCCACCCTAAAATTGTGGAACAAAGGAATAATCCTAATGGGAAGGATCTGGAATGGCATTTGGAGAAAATGAGGACATTGCCTCCCTGGCATGAGTTCTACCCCATGGAGCTCGAGTTTGATCCTGACCAGTACCCCCTCCCAACTCCAAGCTCCACCTTTTGGAAAAAGGCAAAGGATGATTTGAAGGAAGAATTGAAGGATTGGAGCGAAGAAAAGTTAAGGGAATGGTGGATAATGAGAGTCCATCGCCAAAAAATGAATTCTTATGGACTCTTGGCAGCAGATAAGGACTTCGCAATTCTTTATGAAGCCAATGCTAAAACTTGGAAGTCTATATCCTTTGCGGACTTTGTTCCTCCAGCTACCCCAGGATCGGGCGAAAGCCCAAAAGGAGCGGAAGATACCTCGAAAGAAGAGGAAGAAGCCGAGGCTTCACCAGTGGCACTACCACAGGGACCATCAGAGAGCCACGACACAAGCGTCGAAGAGGCAGAGCAACCATTGGAGAGGAAGAAAAGAAAAAGGCAAGAGCAAATTCAAGTGCCTCCTAGCCACCCAAAGTGACCTCGCACGAAGCTCGCAAGTGCTCCTATCGAACCACCTGCATCAGACCCGACCGAAGCAAATGTCGGAGATACGGGGCCACCAAGTGCTGAGACGGTCCCAGACTTGGACGTCATTGATGTGGAGGAACTCCTCCAACAAGAGGGAGATCCTAAAATAGAAGTTGTGGAGGTCAGGGATGCCGAAACCCAAAAGGAGCAGGACCCTATTACTCAAGAAGTCACCACGGCCGCTTTGCCAGAAGGGCATGCAGGTACGTAGTCTCCACCCTTTACCTCGGTCTCTCACATGTCCGCTACAGTCCTGGCCAAAGTTTCTCACCAGTCTACCCTTCCCTATCAAGGTCAATCGCCTCCTCACACGTTGCCTCTTGCCACTGATCCCATTAGCCCCACTCCACTTGAGTCACCAGGCCGAGACAAGTCTATCGCCACCATTTCGCTAAACCCTGTTCCTCATTCACCTGCCTCGCATGGCATTGTTGCACTCCCTGGGACTCCTAGTACACCTATCACCGAACCTGCTGGTGAGGCATCCCCCATTCATTCTTTGTATTTGTTCACCCCTTTGGTTGGAGATCCAACCTCATTTGAATCAGAGATGTCTTTAATCAAGGAATGCCCTCTAGCCGAGAAACTACTCCTAGCTCGGCAAAATATAGAAAAAATGCTAAAAGAAGCGAGGAAGAAGAAGGGGCGCTCTCTGGCCCAGACTGAAAAATGTGTTGTCTTCGATTTGAAGGCTGGAAAGCTGCACAAGGTAAAGAAGGTCCCTAAGGTCCAGAAGCCTCTGGATGAAATGACTCCAACAGATTACGACTATCAGGAGAAGACCAAGGACCTGGAGCACTTAAACATAGACAATGAGTCCGTGTCTATGCATGTCGGGATCGAGACTTTTCGAGTGCACGCAAACATCGCTAATCAATGCAGGTTCAAAGTAGAAAGTGCTAACATCAAGCTGGAGGAGGAGCTAGCTAGAATTTGCTCCAAGATGGAGGATTTAGAGGAGCAGTGTAAGCTATTGAAAAATGAAACGCACGCCCTCAAACAACAAATACTACAACTGTAGTGTTCAGCTGAACACCAAGCACAAATACAGGCCGAAAATGAGCTGAAGGCCAAGGAACTTGAAAGCAAAATCTTGTAGACACAGCAGTAGTTGTTCGATAAGGCAAATCTAGAGTTGTTTGATAGGGGTAGAATCAAGGAGATTCGCTTGCACTTGCTCAAAAATTTTAGGTCTCGGGCATCCAGTGCCCTTTCAATTTTGGCCTATATCATGGAAGCCCGGAATGCCGCTACCGAAGGAGGGCCAATCATTGATCAGATCACTCAGAAAGCTAGAAGCCGGCTCAAATTAGCTTTCGATGTCCAAAGCGCCAAATATCAAGACTTGCAGGTCCCTACGATGAGTCGGATAGCTAGGGATTGGTCTACATCCTGGGCCACAGTTCATGCTTTCTTCTCTAAGGTGCAAAAAATGCAGAAGGTGAAGGACCTCCTGGACATGTTCGAGAACGAGCAACGCACATCAATGGGCTATTTTTAGGATCTCTCTTCCATGGGCTTCCCGAGCTTCACAAATGATGATGGGAATCTCCTGACCAAAGAAGAGATCAAGCCGACATGGCTTCAGTTTGAAAGCGACATCTCAGAGATAGACGGATGGGTGGAACCAATAATAGAAATGCAGATCATAGATTACCTTTTAAGATACTACAAGATCATGGCCTACCTGAATGACCTGTATGCTAGAGCCCAACACGTCGATATCGGGAAAATTGATCGGTTCCACATTTTAATCAAGGCTCTGCAAGATCTTGAGCCTTTCTCGAAGAGTGCCTGGTCTCAGGTCCGTCGAACTATGAGGAAAATCCATGAGCGTCTTGCCCCATCGCCACCATAGGAAGCTACTCCCGAGGAAGCCACGCCAGAAGAAGAAGGAGAAGAAGAAGAAGAAGAAGAAGAAGGAGAACCAGCTACGGAGGCACTCCCAGAGGGAGAAGGTGGAGAAGGATCTGGAGATGACTCTGGTAGAGAACAGTTCTAACACAAGATAGGAAACCAGAATAACAAGAGCCCAAAATTTCTTATTCAATACTTCGAAAGAATTTTACAAGAATATACAGCAATCTACCATTTTCCAACCCCCTCTCATTACAATCCATGGGTTTTTATCGAGGTCCCGATCCTCTGTGTTTTCAAACTTCCCACAATCTACAATTGCCACCTGGAACAATACTGGAAAGTTGCATTGATGAGACTCTAGGTGAAGGATGCGACTGGCTGCCATACCCAACGAAATCTTCTTGATCTACTGCTTTTTGTTAGTTGCTATAAACGCGTCTCTAGATATCCTACATGAGTGGCCAACATGCCTGTCGAAATCCTCCTTTGAAACTGCTGCTTCATTGCCGCTAACTTGCCACGCACGAAGGGATGCCTTTATGAAAGCTTGGAGTGCATGTTTTTATGTTTGGTCATGATATCGCGACATGTCATGATATCGCGATAATTTCCTTTTTGCACTTTCTCGCTTCCACTTCGGTCGCGATATCGTGACATGTCGCAATATCGTGACATTCCTTCCTTCTTGCCTTCCTGCCTCTGCTTCAGTCACGATATCGCGACATGTCGCAATATCGCAACATTTTTCTATTGCATCACCGTTCTTCAGTTTTGATCGTGAAATCGTGACATGTCATGATTTCGCAACCTTCTGTCCTCCGCGCCTTTGCCCCTTACGTTGGTCACCAAATCGTGACCTATCATGATTTCGTGACCTTTGGTCTTCTACGCCTTTGCTTCCCTGCGATGGTCGCGATTTCGCAACCTTGTGTCTTCCACGCCTTTGCTTCCCTGTGATGGTCACGATTTCACAACCTTGTGTCTTCCACACCTTGCCTTCCCTGCTTCAGTCACGAAATCATGACATGTCATGATTTTGCGACCTGGTATCTTCTGCGCCTTTGCTTCCTTGCGATGGTCGTGATTTTGCGACATGTTGTGAAATCGTGACATGTCGTGATTTCGTGCCCTTGTGTCTTTCGACCTTGCTTCCCTGCCTTGGGTCGCGATTTTGCGACATGTTGCAAAATTATGACATGTCATGAAATCATGACATTTTGTTCGCTGCTCCCCTATCTTCTATTTTGGTCGCGATATCGTGACACATTTTTCTTTGCAACACTTAGAAAACAAAATAACACACAAAAAAATTTGGTTGATGCTCGATTGCTTTGCTGCCCTCGGATGCTCCTGCATTAGAATTGTGTCGCGATATCGTGACACATATTTTTCTTTGCAACACTTAGAAAACAAAATAACACACAAAAAAATTTGGTTGATGCTCGATTGCTTTGCTGCCCTCGGATGCTCCTGCATCATACACCCGGGGTGGATCGAGAAGTGATCCTCACTTCTGATCTTTGGGAGGAAGACCCAGGCGGTCAACCTCTATTTTTGACACCCAAGTTGCATCTTCTACCGATCTGCCCTTTCCACTTGATCAAATATTTAGAATATTGTTTGTTCCTTGTGCTTCTACCTTCACGAGTATCTAATATTTCCTCTATCTCATCTGTGGTTGGGTTAGACGTTGGAATGCTCCAAAATTCTGTGCTTGGTGCCTCTGTACTATCTCCTTCATGGTATTCCACTAAATCTGATATGTTAAAAATAGGTGAAATGTCAAGCCCACTTGGCAATTCCATTTCATATGCATTGCCTGAATCTCGTTTTTCCAGTATTCTGCATGGCCCAAACTTCTTCATCTTTAACTTGTTATAAGTTTTTGCTGGAAATCTTTCTTTTCTGAGATGGACCATGACTTCATATCCCACTTCGAACTCTTTGAACTGTCGCTTTTGGTCTGCTCTTGCTTTATACTGAGTATTCATTTTTGTAATTTGTTTCTTCACTTCTTCATGCAGACTTTTCATCTGTTTCGCAAATTCCTCAGCCTTTGCACTGCACTTTTCTCCTTTATTTAATTTTCTCAACTCAAAAATGTTTCTTGTACTATTTCCATATATTATTTAGAATGGATATTTGTTTGTACTCTTGTTGATAGAATTGTTGTATGCAAATTATGCCTGCGGCAAAACCAAATCCCATCCCTTGGGTTTATCTGCTATCAAGCATCTTAATAAATTACCCAGACTTCTATTTACCACCTCTGTCTATCCATTAGTTTATGGGTGGTATGCAGAACTGAACTTCAGATCTGTCTTTAGCTTCTTCCACAATGTTCTCCAGAAATACCCAACAAACTTTGTATCTCTGTCAAAAACTATGCTTTTTGGTAGACCATGAAGTCGTACCACTTCTTTGAAAAATAACCCTGCAATGTGAACCGCATCACTTATTTTCTGGTAGGGAATAAAATGTGCCATCTTGGAGAATCTGTCAACCACCACAAATACGGAATCATTTCCCCTCTGTTTTCTTGAAAACCCAAGAATAAAATCCATGCTGATGTCCTCCCATGGCCTCTCAGGTACAGGTAACGGCTGGTATAATCCTGTGTTCTTCCTGATGCCTTTTGCCATTTGGCATATTCTACAACTTTGCACAAACCTTTTCACATCTTGCTTGAAGTTGCGGCCGGTAGTAATTTTCATTCACCGGGGCAATGGTCTTATCCCGACCAAAATGTCCAGCCAGTCCCCCATTGTGCTTTTCCTTGATTAAGTTCTTCCACATGGAACTCCTTGGAATGCATAATTTACTTCCCCTGAACAACATTCCATCTTGGATTAGAAAATCCAACCATTTTTTCATTTCCATAGTAACAGTTGCCAAGCAAGCCATCCAGGCTTCTGCAAAATTAGGATCTTCAGGATAAAGACCCTTCAGTTCTTCGAATCCTACCACTTCCACTGTCATTTCAATCAGCAGATTTTGCCTTCTACTTAAGTCATCTGCAACTCTATTTGATTTTTCGCTTTTGTGCTTCAACACAAAGGTATAGCTTTGGAGGAACTCAACCCACTTCAAGTGCCTTTGATTCAGTTTTATTTGGTTGTTAATGTACTGTAATGCCTGATGATCAGTGAATAGAACAAACTCTTTTGGCAACAAATAATGCCTCCACTTCTTTAGAGCCTGAACTATAGCATAAAATTCCTGGTCATAAACTGAATACTTTTTCCGAGCATCATTGAGCTTCTCACTAAAATAAGCAATAGGTCTGCCTTCCTGACTCAGTACAGCCCCTATTGCACTGCCACTGGCATCACAGTCTACCTGAAATACTTTGTTAAAGTTTGGAAGTGCCAAAATAGGCTATTCTGTGACCTTTTTCTTTAATGCATCAAAGCTCCTTTCAGCCCCTAAGGTCCACTTGAATTCTTTCTTATCCCCTCTCATTGTTTCTATGAGGGGTGCACAAATGTTGCTAAAATTTCTAATGAATTTTTTGTAAAAAGCTGGCTAGACCATGAAATGATCTTACCTCTGTTGTGCTTCTCGGGGTAGGCCATTCGATGATAGCTCTCACCTTTTCTGGGTCCATTTTTAGACCCTCTACTGAGATGACAAATCCTAGGTACACTAACTCCTTTACAAAATTACATTTTTTTAGATTAATTAATAGTTGTTCTTCCCGTAGCTTCTCAAAAACCCTTCTGATGTGCATCAGGTGCTCCTCCAGGGTTCTGCTGAATATTAATATATCATCTAAATAAACAATGAAATTTTTTTCAAAAAACTCTTTCAATACCTCATTCATTAGCCTCATGAAGGTACTTGGTGCATTGGACAGCCCAAATGGCATGACCACCAATTCATACAAACCCTCTCTGGTCTTGAAGGTTGTCTTCCACTCATCTCCTTCTCTGACATGGATCTGATGGTAACCACTCTTGAGGTCAATCTTGGTGAAGTACTTGGCTCCACTCAAACAGTCCATTATGTCATCCATTCTTAGCAATGGAAATCTATATTTTATTGTGATCTTGTTGATGGCTCAAGAGTCTGTACACATTCTCCACTCTCCATATTTCTTTGGTGCTAGCACTGCAGGTACTGCACATGGACTTAAGCTCTCCCGAATCAGCCCCTTCTCCAGCAACTCCTGGACCTGCCTGTTTAGTTCTTCAGTTTCTACAAGCATCATTCTATGTGCAGCTTTATTAGGCAAGCTTGATCCTGGCACCAAATCGATATGGTGACTGATATTCCTTACTGGGGGTAAACCCTCAGGCACATTATTAGATATAATATCTGGAAATTCCTCCAATAGATCTAGGATTTCTGTTGGGGTATTTTTGCATTCTATATCTCTGACTCTAGGAACCAATGCATAGCACATATGTTCATGTTTTAAATCATCTAAAAAATTTCTCTCGTCGACCAAGCAAATTTTGGCATTGCCACATACCTTTTCTTCCACCTCCTTTAGTGGTTTCAGCATATGACGCATTCCATTCTTGGTCACGAAATAGGTGTTGGCACGGCCATCATGAACCGCACACCTGTTAAACTGCCATGGCCTTCCCAATAGCAAATGGCATGCATCCATGGATAGAATTTTGCATAGGACCTCATCATGATAATTCCTAATACTAAATTTTACCAGGCATTGTTCATTGACCAAAACCTTATGGTCTTTCTGCAACCACGCGATTCGATATGGATGTGGGTGTCTCTTCCTCTCCAGTTGTAGCTTTGTAACCATTCCCTCTGAAACTAGGTTATTTGTGCTACCGTTGTCAATAATAATATTGCAAATCTTATCCGCACATTTACACCTTGTGCGGAATAAGCTTTTCCTCTGATCTGTGGCCCCCTCTTCATTCAACAGGACTCTCCTTGCAATCATTACTTCTCCTCTCTCAGCTTCTTCATAATGCTCAGATCCAACATCTTCATCAGCGACTGCGACTCTGGAATTTCCTTTCGGCCTTTAATTATTCCTTTCTCATTGCTATGGGCACTCATATTGGTGATGTCCCTCTTCCCAACACTAGAAGCAAGTCCCATGAAATCTTCCTCTTCCCTGGCCATGTCTAGCTCTGCCCCTTCCTCCTCGATAATCATTATTCTGATTACAGGGGCGGTAGGTATTTTCTCTCCTTTGTTCCTGATTACTGCTACCTTCTCCATTCTTCTGAGAATCTTCATTCCTCCTTCCACTGGTCCTTCTTTCGGTCCTTTCGCCATGACCTCTCCCTCTTTGCTTGTTCTCAAACCTCCTATTGAGCTTTTCTTCAACCTTTAAGGCAAATTGGTAAGCGTCCTCTATGGTGGTCATCCGGACCAGACTTAATTCTTCCTAAATACTTGCTCGTAACCCATTAATGTAATGGGCTACCTTCTCCTTGTTGGCCTCTAAGTGACCTGTTCTGATCATAATTTTATGAAACTCCTCTGTGTATTCCTTTACAGACTTACTTGCTTGCCTCAGCCCTTGCATTTTCTTTAGCAGGTCTAACTCATAATCACCAGGGATGAACTGCCTCTTCAGCTTTTCTGCCATCCGTTCTCATTTTGTTATTCTCTCTTTTCCTCTCTTATTTCACTCCAGCTGCACTCCCTTCCACCAAATTTTGGCATGACCTTTCAATTTGGTCTTTGCGAATCTGACCCTATTAGTATCCTCAACCTCCTCGTACTCAAAGTACTCTTCCAGGTCATTGATCTATCCGTTCCCATTTTGTTATTCTCTATTTTCCTCTCTTATTTCACTATAGCTACACTCCCTTCCACCAAATGCTAGCATGACCTTTCAGTTTGGTCTTTGTGAATCTGACCCTATCAGGATCCTCAACCTCCTCGTACTCAAAGTACTCTTCCAGGTCATTGATCTAGTCGATCAATTCCTCTAGATCAAGGTTCTCATAATATGTGGAAATCTCCATCTTCGACCTCTTCCCAATCTAGGATATGGCTTTGTATAGTCTGGACTGAGCAGGATCCACTACTTCTTCTTCTTCCTCAGGCTGGTCTTCTTCTTCATCATCTTCCTCTTCACTACCTTCATCTCTTCTTGGTTCTAATCTTCTACACATTTCTTCTTGCAAAGCTTGCATTTGGCGATGCAAAGCTCGGACATCTTCCGCTGCTGCCATGCCTCTCCCACTAATAGGGTTTCTTCTTGGAGGCATTTTGTTCACCCAATCACAAGCCCTTCCACAGATCCTGGTGTAACTGCCTCACATTCGATGATCTGTTACACACTCAGGAACTTCTGGCTCTGATACCACTTGGTAGAGAACAGTTCTAACACAAGACAGGAAACTAGAATAATAAGAGCCCAAAATTTCTTATTCAATACTTCAAAAGAATTTTACAAGAATATATAGCAATCTACCATTTGCCAACCCCCTCTCATTACAATCCATGGGTTTTTATCGAGGTCCCGATCCTCTATGTTTTCAAACTTCCCACGATCTACAATTGCCACCTGGAACAATATTAGAAAGTTGCATTGATGAGACTCTAGGTGAGGTGCATGACTAGCTGCCATACCCAATGAAATCTTCTTCTCAATATATTGCTTGCTGTTAGTTGCTATAAACGCGTCTCTAGATATCCTACGTGAGTGGCCAACATGCCTGTTGAAATCCTCCTTTGAAACTGCTGCTTCACTACCGCTAACTTGTCGCGCATGAAGGGACGCCTTTATGAAAGCTTGGAGTGCGTGTTTTTCTATTTGGTCATGATATCATGACATGTCATGATATCATGACAATTTCCTTTCTGTGCTTTCTCATTTCCACTTCGATCGCGATATCGCGACATGTCGCAATATCGCGACATTCCTTCCTTCTTGCCTTCCTGCCTCCGCTTCGGTCGTGATATCGTGACATGTCGCGATATCGTGAAATTTTTCTATTGCATCGTCGTTCTTCAATTTTGGTCACGAAATCATGACATGTCACGATTTCGTGACCTTTCATCCTTCGCACCTTTGCCCCCTGTGTTGGTCGCAAAATCATGACCTGTTGCGATTTCGTGACCTTTGGTCTTTCATGCCTTTGCTTCCCTACGATGGTCATGATTTCATGACCTTTTGTCTTCCGTGCCTTTGCTTCCCTATGATGGTCACGATTTCGTGACCTTGTGTCTTCTGCACCTTGCCTTCCCTGCTTCGATCACAAAATCGTGACATGTCACGATTTTGTGACCTTGTGTCTTCTACGTCTTTGCTTCCTTGCGATGGCCGTGATTTTGTAACATGTCGTGAAATCATGATATGTCATGATTTTGTGACCTTGTGTCTTCCGGCCTTGCTTCCCTGCCTTGGGTTGCGATTTCGTGACATGTTGCAAAATAACGACATGTCACGAAATCGTGACATGTTGCGAAATTATGACATTCTGTCCGCTACTCCCCTATCTTCTGTTTTGGTCATGATATCACGACACTTTTTGTGTCATGATATCGTGACACATATTTTTCTTTGCAACACTTAGAAAACAAAATAACACACAAAAAAATTTGGTTGATGCTCGATTGCTTTCCTGCCCTCGGATGCTCCTGCATCAGACTCTAGCCCAATGGATCAAAGTTGAGGGTTCTTCCACTAAGATGAGCTCGTTGCCCCGCGAGCCACCAAGAATGTTGACAATTTTTTCACATTTCATAATGGGGTAGAAAATTAAAACTTTGTATAGTGTTCTTTGTTGTAAAGTATTTCTGTCGGTTGTTTTTTTTTGCAAATATTTGTAAGTTGCAGCAATTTTGGCTTTCCCTACCACCCCCTTGTACATAAAATGAAAAGGAAAGAGCTTCACTACCGAAAAAGCTAGAGAAAAGAGCTTTGTCAAAAGAAAATGAGAAGAGCTTCACACCCGAGGCATTTCTAGCACTACTTCGAGAAAAAATTTTGCGAAGTAGTGTTGCCGAAGAAGAATGACAAGGGAAGTGATTAAAAGAACTTCGAGCCCAAAACGCTCCAAACCATTACTTTGGGAGAAATTTGTGCGAAGTGGCATTCAAAATAACAACTTCACCAAAGAAGGAAAGTCTAGACCACGGTCCAAATTGGCTAAGGCAAGAAAACTATGTTGGCAATTTTGGGTACCTTGAGTACATTGCCTTTGCTCAAGTATAGTTGTTGTCATTGATGTCAAAAGAGCTCTTGGTAGTTGTTGTCTTTGATGTCAAGGAGTTCTTGGAGCAATTTGTTTTTATGTCTAAGTATGTGTTTTGATGAAGGTTTCAGCTGGTCAGTAAGTCTCCAAGAAAATTAGAGTAGCCCAGTTGCAAAAGATCCAGAAAAAGATAAGTTAGAAAAAGTTTGCAGGCGGCTGGAAAAACTGTCGCGATTTCGTGACATGTTTTAGGAGAGAGAAAGTTTGGGCAAAACTGTCATGATTTCACGACATGCTGGAAGGCAGAGGCATAGCGGGCAAAACTGTCACGATTTCATGACATGCTGGAAGGCAGAGGCAAAGCGGGCAAAACTGTCACGATTTCATGACATGTCGCATTTTCGTGACTCGGGAAGCGCAGGAAGGCAGAGAAAGAAAAGTGTCACGATTTCATGACACATTGCCAGGAAAGTTGTTCAGACGAGAAAGTGTCGCGATTTCGTGACATGTTGCAGGAGAGAGAGTCCGAAAGGAAAAGTGTCACGATTTCACGACATGTTGAAGAAGAGGAAGTCTGCAGTGTTAACTGTCATGATTTCGTGACAAGTTTGAAGAGAGAGAAAGTGATTCAGGAACTGTCACGATTTCATGACATGTTGCAAAAGACAAAGTGAGGACTGTTGCGATTTTGTGATAGGATGCAAAGTTCCAGTTGAGGACTGTCATGATTTCATGACATGATGAAAAGCTCGAAGTGAGAACTGTCATGATTTCATGACTTGCAACAAAGAGAAGAGCCTGAAAGGAGAAGCGTCGCGATTTCGTGACAGGCAGTGGAGAAAGCGTTCGAAAGCCAGAAGCGTCGCGATTTCGCGACAGGCTACAAAGAAGTTGTACGGATGCAGAAAGTGTCATGATTTCGTGACAGGTTGAGTTGGCAGCTTGTAGTTGCAAAAAGTGTCACGATTTCATGACAGGTTGAGTTGGCAGCTTGCAGTTGCAGAAAGTGTCACGATTTCATGACATAGTTGTAGATGACGTCAGTAGAAGGCAAAGGTGTCACGATTTCATGATAGAAGTAGATAAGAAGGCTTTGAAGTCTAAAGCATTGTGATTTCACAACAGAATTGCAGATGACGTCAGCAAGAGGCGAAGGTGTCACGATTTCCTGATAGAAGAGGAGAAGAAGGCTTTGAAGTCTAAAGCGTCACATTTTTGCTATGGAATTGCAGATGACGTCAGTAAGAGGCAAAGGTGTTGTGATTTCATGACAAAAGCGAAGAAAAAGGTTTTAAAGTCTAAAGTGTCATGATTTTATGACAGAAGAGAAGATGACATCAACAAAGACGGGAAGTGTCACGATTTCATGACATAAGCGATAAGGAGGTCAACAAAGGCAGTAGTGTCACGATTTCGTGATAGCAAGCATAGAAGGTGTATGACAGGCAAAGATGTTGTGATATCGTGACATGTTGATATTTCATGCTAGAAAAGCTACAAGCAGAGGTGTTAAAGTCGACAGAGTTAACCTTGAGCCGACGAAGTGTGGGGTTGTGCAGTCGACGATTGTTTTAGGGATATACAGCCGACTAAGATCAAGAATTTAATCATGAGATTGCTAGTATAAAAGGAGGGTTGTTCGAAGAGTTTGTGTATGGAATGTGTGTCGAATTTGCGCAAGTGAACTCTGCTGTGCGCAAGAGAGCGAGTCGAGTCGTATCGATCAAGTGTGCGTTCAAAGTGCGAATTGCGTAGAGAGAGTGCAGGGAGAAGATCGATCATAGAGTTGCATAAGTAGAAGCCTGAGTGACTGCTATGTTTTTGCAGAGGTTGCGAAGACAGTGCTATCGTGTTTTAGCAAAGAGTGCGAAGGAAGTGCTGCTGTATTTGCGAAGATAGTGTTGCTGTATTTTGCGAAGACTATATTGCTGTGTATACGTAGAATACGTGAAATCTGTGCTACTGTGTTTTTGATCGAGAACTGTTGTATTTGCATAGATAGTAAAATATTGGTTTCAACCAAGTGTAGAAAAGAACAGAGGAAGAGGACAATATTGTGCCAGATCGAAGGACTGTGTTTGGTGCAGAGAAGAGGACCAGCTTTGTTGTGACAGAATTGAGGACAGAGATCTCCAGCCAGAGCAGGGAAGACAGGTGTCTTCTATGGACATAATTCCACTTGCTAAGGGCAGAGGAGGTAGAGGTCTTCTAGAGGATCACCAGCCAAAGCAGAATAAGGGGAAGGTATCTCCTTTGAGCCAAGGCTCATAAACATTGTAATAGGGAAGGATTCCCAGAGGACTTTGATATAACTTTTATAAGAAAGTTTTATCCGTGGAGTAGCCCACCTTGGGTGAACCACGTAAATTGTTGTGTCACTTTGTGGATGATGTTTTGTGCATTGCTTTATTATTGCTGTTAATACTGTTATATATTTTTTGCATTACATTGGATTGAAAGCTGAGTTGAAAGAAAAAGTTAAAAGTGGTCTTATACTGTTCACCCCCCCTCTCAGTATAAGCTTGTGTTCTTCAATTGGTATCAGAGCTAGTGCCTTCGAAAAGTTTAACAGCTTGAAGGAAAATCTTGCAAAGAACACAATGGACTACTCAAGTGGCAATGCAGCACCTATTCTTGACGGATCAGATTTTGGCCTGTGGAGTGCAAGAATGAAAGTCTATCTAATGGCACTTGGCAATGAGGTATGGGAAGTGATTGAAGATGGGTACACTATTCCTGAAAATGGTCCTTACACTAAAGAAGACAGGCTTCTACATCACAACAACTCAAAAGCCATGAATGCAATCCTGAAGGGTTTACAGAAGGCAGATCTCACCAAAGTTATTCATTGCAAGACAGCTAGTGAAATGTGGAAACAATTGCAGGTTGTTCATACAGGTGATGCAAATGTCCGAAAGGCCAAGTTGAGACATTTTAAAGGTATGTTTGAACAACTCAAAATGAATGATGATGAAAATATTAGTGACTACATGCTCCGTATGGATGAAGTTGTTAATTCTATGAAAGACTTAGGTCTTGAACTTGCTGAAAATGATGTGTGTGATAAGATTTTAAGATCTCTTCCTAATAGATTTAGTGAAAATATTTCTGCTATTGAGGAAGCTAAATATTTAGATAAATTGAAAAAGGATGAGCTCCATAGTATTCTTGCAACATTTGAGCTGAGAACTCAAGTAAAAGTTGATGTAAAGAAAGAGGCAGCTTTCAAAGCTACCAAGAAATCAAAGGGCAAACAGATTCAAGAAAGTGATGAGTCTTCTAGTGAGGAAGAGGCATATTACAACAAGAAAGGCAAGTTTTCCAGAAAGCACAAAAGCAAGAAAAATATAAGATGTTTCAACTGTGGGAAATTTGGTCATTATGCTACTGACTGTACTGTTTCCAAAAATGAAAGTGATGAAGATATTCAGGATGTTAAGAGCAAGGATTCTGAAAAACACAGGCATTACAAAAAGAGCAAAGATGAGTACAACAATCACAGGAAAAGCAAATATGAGTACAACAATCATGGAAAGAGGCATTCCTACAAGAATAAGAAGAGCTTCTACCTAGACAAAGCAAGTAAGTGTTCTAGCAGTGATAGTGAAAGTTCTTCTAGTGATGATGAAAATGAGATGCTATTCATTTCAAAAAAGGAGGAAGAACCGAAACATAAATTCATTGTCATGAAATGTTTTAGATGTGGAAATTTTGGGCACCTTGAGGATGATTGCACAAATAATGAATTGGTTGCTAGTATGTATGAGGATGCTTCAGAAAATGATAAGGAAGATGCTTGTATGGTTTTTGAAAAAGGTAGCACCTCTAGTGATAAGAAATCTGAAAAGGGCCTTGATAATTCAAAGTGCAATCAAATAGAGGATCTTGAATGTGAACTCAATAATGCTCTTAGTGTTTTGAAAAAGGAAAGAAAGAAGAATGACAGACTCAAGATTAAGTTAGATGAATGTTGTATGGAGAGAGACGATCTTATAGAAAGTCTTGACTTCTCTATAGCTAAAACACAGGAACTCAAGGATGAGTTAGAGTCTAAGACTCTTGAGTATAATGATTTAGAACAGAAAATGGCTTCTTTGAAAGAAGAAAATAAAGAGTACAAGGATAAGCTCTACAGATTTCAGGATAGCTCCAAGAAGGTTAAATTTCTCATCAAAGGACAAAGAAATCCAACAGATAAAACAGGTCTCAATTTTGTTGAGCCGCACAAGAAATAGGTTGGGACATCTAGCAAGAAATTTCAGAAGGAAGAAAGTTCTGATGAAGAAAGTATTTCAGATCATGAGTCCGTGAGTGATGAATACGTAGAAACAGAAAATAGATTTTTGAATGTGAAGCAGAAGTTTACGGGACCCAAGAGATCGATTAAAAGAATATTTCACGATAGATGTTTTGCATGTTACAGGTTTGGACACATGGCTGCACATTGCATATCTCAAATGAAGAGGGTTAACAATAATTTTAGAAGTGGTAATTTCTTCCAAGGGTATTGTTACTCTTGCAATCAATTTGGGCATAAAGCAATTTTTTGCAAGGCAAATACCAGGAACTGGGTTAATCAGAACAGGCGGATTCAAAAAATAGCTATGCCTGAAAGAAATAATATTGTTACCTGCTATAAGTGCAACAATACAGGTCACATAGCCAGACAGTGCAGAAGCTGATCTTCCAAGGTACAAGAACAAAAAAAGTGATATGAACAAGTCTAAGGATCAAGGTATGGATAAGAACAGGAATGATAAAAGAAATAGGAACAACAGTATGAACAGGTCCGAGGATCAGAACAGTGACAGAAATAGAAATACAGACAAAGAAATCAAGAGGAGGCACGACAAAGAAATTGTAGACAATGGGAGTTTCACTCCCAACCCTGTTTTAAATCACCTCATCAGGAGGTGGGGGAGGGACTAAGCTAAGAGGCTCATTCTTAGTCCCAAGCCCCAAAGGTGACCCTTTGCCATTGATGACAAAGGGGGAGAGATTTGAGTAAGGGGGAGAGTTTCAAGTGAAGAGGAAAGCTTCAAGTCAGGGGGAGCAAAACTTCAAGAGATTGATTTCAGTTTTGGCTCTTGAAAGATGTGTTTTTAGTAAAGGTTTGCCATCAATGACAAAGGGGGAGATTGTTGGCAATTTTGGGTACCTTGAGTACATTGCCTTTGCTCAAGTGTAGTTGTTGTCATTGATGTCAAAGGAGCTCTTGGTAGTTGTTGTCTTTGATGTCAAGGAGTTCTTGGAGCAATTTGTTTTTATGTCTAAGTATGTGTTTTGATGAAGGTTTCAGCTGGTCAGTAAGTCTCCAAGAAAATTAGAGTAGCCCAGTTGCAAAAGATCCAGAAAAAGATAAGTTAGAAAAAGTTTGTAGGCGGCTGGAAAAACTGTCGTGATTTTGCGACATGTTTTAGGAGAGAGAAAGTTCGGGCAAAACTATCATGATTTCGTGACATGTTTGGAAGAGAGAGGCATAGCAGGCAAAACTATCGCAATTTCACGACATGCTGGAAGGTAGAGGCAAAGCGGGCAAAACTATCATGATTTCGTGACATGTCGCATTTTCGTGACTCGGGAAGCGCAGGAAGGCAAAGAAAGAAAAGTGTCACGATTTCGTGACACATTGCCAGGAAAGTTGTTCGGACGAGCAAGTGTCGTGATTTCGTGACATGTTGCAGGAGAGAGAGTCCGAAAGGAAAAGTGTCACGATTTCGTGACATGTTGAAGAAGAGGAAGTCTGCAGTGTTAACTGTCATGATTTCGTGACAAGTTTGAAGAGAGAGAAAGTGATTCGAGAAGCTGTCATGATTTTGTGACATGCTACAAAAGACAAAGTGAGGACTGTTGTGATTTTGTGACAGGATGCAAAGTTCCAGTTGAGGACTATCATGATTTCGTGACATGATGAAAAGCTCAAAGTGAGAACTGTCACGATTTCGTGACTTGCAACAAAGAGAAGAGCCTGAAAGGAGAAGCGTCACGATTTTGCGACAGGCAGTGGAGAAAGCGTTCGAAAGCCAGAAGCATCACGATTTCACGACAGGATACAAAGAAGTTGTACGGATGCAAAAAGTGTCACGATTTCATGACAAGATGAGTTAGCAGCTTGCAGTTGCAGAAAGTTTCATGATTTCATGACAGATTGAGTTGGCAGCTTGCAGTTGCAGAAAGTGTCACGATTTCATGACATAGTTGCAGATGACGTCAGTAGAAGGCAAAGGTGTCATGATTTCATGACATAAGTGGAGAAGAAGGCTTTGAAGTCTAAAGCATCATGATTTCATGACAAAATTACAGATGACATCAGCAAGAGGCGAAGGTGTCACGATTTCACGATAGAAGTAGAGAAGAAGGCTTTGAAGTCTAAAGTGTCATGTTTTCACTACGAAATTGCAGATGACATCAGCAAGAGGCAAAGGTGTTGCGATTTCATGACAGAAGCAGAGAAAAAGGCTTTGAAGTCTAAAGCATCATGATTTTGCGACAGAAGAGAAGATGACATCAGCAAAGACAGGAAGTGTCACGATTTTGTGACATAAGCGGAAAGGAGGTCAACAAAGGTGGTAGTGTCACGATTTCATGACAGCAAGCATAGAAGGTGTATGGCAGGCAAAGATGTCGTGATATCGTGACATGTTGATATTTCATGCTAGAAAAGCTACAGAACAACAAAGGCGGTTAAAGTCGACATAGTTAACCTTGAGCCGACGAAGTGTGGGGTTTTGTAGCCGACGTGATTGAAGGATATACAATCGACTAAGATCAAGAATTTAATCATGATATTGCTAGTATAAAAGGAGGGTTGTTCGGAGAGTTTGAGTATGGAATGTGTGTCGAATTTGCGCAAGTGAACTCTATTGTGCGCAAGAGAGCGAGTCGAGTTGTATCGATCAAGTGTGCGTTTGAAGTGCGAATTGCGTAGAGAGTGCGAGGAGAAGATCGATCGTAGAGTTGCATAAGTAGAAGCCTGAGTGACTGTTGTGTTTTTGCAGAGGTTGCGAAGACAGTGCTATCGTGTTTTAGCAAAGAGTGCGAAGGAAGTGCTACTGTATTTGTGAAGATAGTGCTGCTATATTTTGCGAAGACTGTATTGCTGTGTATACGTAGAATACGTGAAATATGTGCTACTATGTTTTTTGATCGAGAACTGTTGTATTTGCGTAGATAGTAAAATATTGGTTTCAACCAAGTGCAAAAAAGAACAGAGGAAGAGGACAATATTGTGCCAGACCGAAGGACTGTGTTTGGTGCAGAGAAGAGGACCAACTTTGCTGTGACAGAATTGAGGACAGAGATCTCCAACCGGAGCAGGGAAGACAGGTGTCTTCTGTGGACATAATTCCACTTGCTAAGGGCAGAGGAGGTAGAGGTCTTCTAGAGGATCACCAGCCAAAGCAGAATAAGGGGAAGGTATCTCCTTTGAGCCAAGGCTCATAAACATTGTAATAGGGAAGGATTCCTAGAGGACTTTGATATAACTTTTATAAGAAAGTTTTATCCGTGGAGTAGCCCACCTTGGGTGAACCACGTAAATTGTTGTGTCACTTTGTGGATGATGTTTTGTGCATTGCTTTATTATTGTTGTTAATTTTGTTATATATTTTTTGCATTACATTGGATTGAAAGCTGAGTTGAAAGAAAAAGTTAAAAGTGGTCTTATACTGTTCACCCCCCCTCTCAGTATAAGCTTGTGTTCTTCAAACTACTTCAGACCCGAAGCATTTCTAGCAACTACTTCGGGAAATATTTTTGCGAAGCGATGTAGCCGAAGTAAAATACAAATGAAGAAGAATGAAACTACTTCACACCCAAAGCATTTCAAAAGGTTACTTCGGGTAAAAGTTTTGTGAAGTGATATTTGAAGGAGCGCAGCATTGAAAACACTTCACCGAAAAGCCATCGAAGCATCCACTTCGGCCCCCTGGTGCCAGCGAACCATTTCTACTTCAGTGAAAGTCATTGCGAAGCATCTGCTTTGGCCATATTTCATGCGAAGTATTTTCACCTGAGGTAGTGATGGCCATAAAGAATGCAATATCTTTTGAAGGTAATTGCTTCGGTCGAAAACTTCCTGAACCACAGTATTGAAAGAAGATCGCAGCGAAGCATTTCTCCAAGGCATCAGCGAAGCAGTTTTGTCAATGAAGCGACAAAGAATGAAGAGGCCCATTTTGCAAAGGAAATATGCTTCGGCACTCATGCCCCCTGAAGTAGTTTTACGAAGCTCCATTTTGAAAAGTACTAATCAAGGAGGGGTTATTGCTTTGGCACAAGTCCATTGTGAAGCAAAGTTGCAAATGAACATCTTGCGAAGCTCTTCAAGGGCACATGTTCCAAGCCGAGTATTTTTTTGAGGCAATGAATTGCCTCATAAATGCATTTTTACGTGCCTGGTAAGACCGCTGCTCATTTTTGGCAATTGGAAATGAAGTATCAGTTCCAGAAGGAGAGCTCGACAAGCATGGTGGTCACTCAAGCACCGCACCCAGAAGCCAAGGATGCTCAAACGACTCATTAATGTGTATTTCCCTAGTTGACCCGATCGCAACTATTAATTTTGGCAAAGGATATGAAAGCTCAGTCACGATATTTGTGAAGGGCCAACTTCTCAATTTCCTAGGATGTACTTTGCCATCCTGTGTAATAATAACTCAAAGGGTTGGGTCCTCTATAAAAACCCAGGCATTGTAATGAAAAAGGGGGGAACTATCTGCTAGAAAGTTGTTGTAACTTGATGTCCTGCGATTAATACTAAAGATATTTGGGCTCAATTTTTCTCTTTTATGCTGCCTTCTGTGCTTGATTCTTTTGTCTTTCTTCATTTGTATACTGAGACTTTGAAACTTGAATCTAGTGTGTGATTGGAGACTGTACCATGAAACTCACCTGAAGGATACATAGGAGAGGAAAAATGCCATATTGGTTTTCTTTTATGCTGCCTGGTGGGTTGTGGTTTCTGTTATATTCACTTGTGCTAATCGTCTTTACTCTAAAATTTTAATTTTGATGAAAGGGAGAAGGAGAATCCCTATGAGCTCACCCAGAGGATACATAGGAAGGTTAATGTGGTGTTTCTTTCATTTATTCTTGGTGTTCCTTGCTGCTATTCAAGTTGTCAGTTAGTGATCGTGCTTCCTATTCTCTCCCACCTTAAATCACCGATCTCTCTTCCCTTACCCATTTTTATTTCTTTCTCTAACCCTAACTCCTTTTATCTCTTTCCTGCATCCCTTATCTCAAAACACCAAAGTAGATTAGCATAGGATCCAGCCTTTCTTCGAATATTGGCACGAGGGGCATCTCTTCCCTTCGGCCTTTCAATGTTGGTACAAATATAGGATGCATACACTTATCTAGATCCTTTCCTAGGTAGATTTGGTGACCAATAGGTACTACGACTCGCACTCCCACCCATAGTAGGAGTCCTCTGTGAACTCCCATATCTGGTACCACCTACCCTGTCAGCTCTTCTCCTAGACCCTGGTGCCTCCCACCTAGAGGAGGACTAACCTATCCTATTGTGGTGACTCTTGTATGACCCACTCACACCTCCATCATCCCATATATGCCCACCAATGCATACTACCTCAGTCTCCAGCTCATCCGCATAAGCCTACCCCCGTCGGCATCATGCCTGGTAAGTCTCCACCATAGAATGGAGTTGTGTCACCTCTACTTGTAGCCTAGTCACCTCCCCACTACTGGAATCCTCTTGTGTAGGGCTTCAATATTGTAGTTGTGCTCAAAGAGATGCTATCTCAGCCTAAGCCACCTATACCTCAGCTCGTTTGGCTGCTAGCTCTACCTGTATATTATGCACCTATGTCCATAAGAGATCTCTCTCTTGCCTCACCTTGAGTAGCTCCTCTTGTATCTGTGCCTATATTTCCATTAGTTCCATTAGTGGTACCTACACCTCCTCATCCCTAACATCATCATCCCCCAAGTCCCCTAGATCTCCTAATTCCAAGAGATCCACATGCTCCCCTACCCTGTGTCCCTACCAATCACCTACCTCACCCTGGTCCAAACCAAAAGCATCTTGATGTGTCTCCCTAGCTACACCCCTCCTCAGTGGTCCCTCTCAATGCCCCTGGCCTGTCACCCACCAAGCGTCATACTCTGATGTAGTCTTGACATCATCCACATCCAGAATATCTACTACCAGATCTACATCTTGTGCCACTGCCTCTACCATCGGCCATGCTAATGTCCTCTCATCACCGTGACATTGATAAGGCATCAACTCACTAGGCACCCCTTGGCATAGCCTAAACTATCGCATAACCTGAGCAAAAGGGAAGTACTCCTGCTCTATGACATGTCATCCAACTAACCATCTATCTAACCGCACCTTGAAATCTATACAGGAACATCTACCCACTCTGTACAATCTTTGTATGGCCTCCAAAATACCTAACTTACCCCAAGTTGAGAAAATAGATCTACATAGTAGGTCATCTCACCTATGAATCACTGACTTTTTTCCCTCTTCTGAGCCCTCTGTCATAGGATACCATATCCTATCTCCCTATCTACTAGTTGTGCCCAAGTCATCCAGGGTAGCCCCTGTGGTTGCCCCATAGCTATGTGCTGCCAACCCCATAACTGAAGAAAAAAGCTACACCCAATACCCTTCCAATGATGACAGCGAATCTCATACAACTCATCATAGAGTTGTGTCAATAGTGTAGTACCCCATGCCATCACCAGTGGCTCCGCCACAGTAGACCTCACAAGCGTAAACACTATCTCCACTAGGTTCCATAGGAACCTCACTCTAGAAGAATCCAATAATAGCATATTGGATATGAGCATCATCAGTAGTGTATGTCTCACCCCCAATACCTTCACCTCATTCCATATTCCTACTAGCATACCACCCTTCAAGCAGTATAGCTTTGTCGTCTCTAGATCATAACTAAAGTACCTCTCGAGCATTTCCTATCTTCGATTTCGTGGTGTCATGCAGATCGGCCGCCCTTCTATCAGAATCCAAATAATCTGATAAACGTCCTACAATGTCACTGTCATCTCCCCAATGGGTAGTTGGAAGGTATTGGTGTGTGGATCCCACAGATCAATCAGGGTAGTCAGATATGCACAATCTCCTATGACAACCTCTAATCGGGTTACCCTGCTTGAGGTCGAGGGAATCTAGCCACTCCCAGTCCTTTGTGGTCAAGGTATCCCTCATGGAATCAAAGAGAGTAGGTACTTGATACTGACTCCTCACCACCTAATAGGGATAAATAGCTTAATAATACACCACCAAAATGGCCTCGCATGACCCCAAAAACATTCAAAAGAAAAGACTCAAAATGGCCCCTCTTTGAGGTCAATTTGTGGCCATTCCTCCTAGGAATGGTGCCCAACCCTATGTAAAACCCATATAGGGATGGCCTATGACCAGCTCACACAAGCCATCCCACCTAGGGATGACTCCAAGAACTTGGGCTCAAAAAGGCCTTTTAGGCCATCAAAAATAGCAAAAATAATGCAAAATTGGACCTATAAAATGCAATATAATTGCACAAAAACATGGATAAAACACAAAATTTGGTACATATCTCATAAATTAGGTTTAATTACCTAAAATATAGTGTGATATTCTTCCAAGCCAAAAACATACCATAAAAGCAAGAAAATCAACTCCTAACACTAGGAAAATGCAATAAGAAAGACTTGGAATACCTGTCTCGCACCGGCTCCTCCACTATCTGAGTCTGCACACTAAATCATGGTGACTATGGTATGAATTTTATAGTTCTCTGCTACTCATAATCACTCTCCTACTCCTTACCTCTCAAACTTCCAAAGAAAGCATGCACAAATGAGCCTAACCTTCATATTTTGGGTTTATATAAAGATGCCATGACCATCTGAGGGTGGTATGAGCACATATTTGGCTTACTTTTCCACCCTTGGATGGTGGTATAACATGCCCTCATCCCACCCTAGGATGGTGGTAGCAACAATAGGCCAAAAAATCCCACAATGACCCAAAATAGGTCCAAAACTGCACCAAAATAGCTTAGATTGGGTCTAAATTTCACGTAGATCAAAATGCAACCTTGAGGATCCTAGGAGGTATGTAAAATTTGTTAATTCATGCCCTAAGAATGCCATTGTGGCTATACTAATCCCTGAACATGCATTTGTCAGCTCCTTTCCTCCAAGAAAACTAAACAAGGTCACCAAAATCCTCTCCAAATTGCCCTATTTTTCAAGGGATAAAACTAAATGTAAGCATAACACAAGTCAATTGGGTCAAATGACTCATCACTTTTCTCACTGGTAATTCCCTCATTAACTCATCGCTTGAGGGGGTAGTCATACTCATTCCAAATCATCAAGCACACACTCAATTATGCAAATGGCAATCATTCAACGAATCTTCGATAAAGACAATCACGCTCCTACTTGGGGCAGCAAACAAGCACAGAAAATCATATTATAACGCTTGACATTACTGGAATCATGAAGTCATATGCCCTGAACCTTCATGACATATGATGTTCAAGCATAGGCACACTCATTAAATGAGTCAAAAGCAAGGATTCAAGAACACACACCCTTTTCATGATTGGGGCATCTAAAGTTGGTTAGGTTATCGAGTAACCTTAATCATTCTACATTTTGGTCATCTATTTTTGCTTAGTGTTTTTCTGCACACAACGCATCTTAAAAAGAGGCATCGATAGACACTAAAATGTGGTAAATATGATTAAGCACCCACAAGGAGTGATCAAATTGACATAATATGGCCCCTTGGGCAGCCTTGAGGAGGCTCACAGTGGTTTTAGCCACTCTAAAAAGGGTTTTGGATGCTACCGGCCCAATTTTGGGAGGTTTTGGCCCAAAATTCACCATCTTCCCACCCTAGGATGATATTATATTCCCATAATCCCACCCTAGAATGGTAGTGAGCCCTCGTCCCAGGGTGGGGTGGTGGTGAAGTTTGACCCAGAAAAAGTCAAAATTTGGCCAAATGGCACCTAAAAATGCCATTTGACCACCCAAACAGAGCATGCAAGGCATAGGAAAGGAAATCCTTATGAAATCCATCTTGATGAGGGCCAAATTGGGAGATTCTCTTCCACACCCTGTGCATGCCTCCCATTTGACAAGTGGCACCCCCTGCCATGCAAGCCCTTGCATGCCCTTTTGCACATGATCCCTTTTGGGCTATAAAATGGGTTCCATATCCATACAAAATAATATATAGGAGTTATAGGATATGCAATGGAGAGCTGTCGATATTTCCCCTCACCTTATTGCACCTTTTTGCCCTCGAAATCTCCCTTTTGCCAAGGAGGTTACCGGGTGACTTCAAGAAGGTAATCCGAGCGTAACTTTTCCATTCGAGTGAATTTATTCACTAAATTCAATGAAAACACACCTTAGGTTGTTTAGGAACATATTCTAGTGGTTTGGTAACAAAAAGTGGCCAGATTTGGTGGGTATCCCCTCCTAGGGTTCCCCCCAAATAGTTGTAGTCACCATCGCCCCCCTGGGATTAGGGTAAATTATTAAGAAATTTCTTTATTGTTTTTAATTTTTTATTTTCTACATTATTCCATTATTCTACAGTTCAAATTTCAAGTAATTTGGAGTTAAAATGAAAGAGTTATGCTATTTTTAAATTTTCATAGGCTCATAGGGCCCATCCGGGAACCCCAGTTTGATGCAGGTGGATATGGGATCCAATTTGAAAATATTATTATATGGGTTGTCTTGAAATTCCAATTTATACATAATGACCAAATTTCATGAGTTTTTAAAAGTGCAAGTTCAAGAATTTATTGTCCTTCTTTTTACAAGTTGTAGGCAGGCAATGCTAAATCGAGGGGTCTAAGGGTGCAATTTCCAATATTTTTTGAGTTATATCCTCCCAAAACCTTCTCTTTAACATCTTTGAAAATTTTCAAGTCATTTGGATATCATTTGATGCACTTTTAATTCATATTCCATTTTACCCCTATGGGGATTACATGTTTTCACCATACACCATTGCTATTTGACCTATTTTGTTTGCTTGTGTGTAGGTGCAAGTCCTAATAAGGATTTAGGAAGCAATATCAGACATTAGAGAACCTAGATACAATAATTGGTGGCATTGGCTTGCCCACCTCGATTGTGGGTACGCAGAGAAACATTGGATGTGCACCCGGATTCCGTGAAAGACTTGGTCTTTGGGCACCCAATATTGTAACAATTGTATCACCCTTTTGAGACCTCAAGGGGACTACTGTAACCTTGTATTGGATCCAATAAATTAATTAGAAAATACTTGCTTTAATTCATTTCCTTTTTTTTGGTATTATTTCCTTTTGCATGCATGCTTCCTTTTTTATGCTCATTAGCGATATGGGGTAGATACGCTTATTGTTCCACATCATTTGGTGCATCATTTTTCCCTACTTCACTTCTCCTTCTCATGAATCTCATTCTCTAATTGATGAACCCTATCACATAGCATTTGTGCCTCCTCATATGCATCCTGCCTCTCCTGAACCTCAATTGGAATCTCCTCTATATTCTCAAAAAACCAACATCAATGGTGTCATCCACACCACCCATCATATTGGGCCTGCCTATCTCCTCTTATGCCCCAACCTCTTGTCCCATAGCCATACCCCCCTCCACAATATTCATCTCAATGATTACGGGAACCTCCCCCACTCCTGCTCCTCATGAACTCGAAGCACCATCCAATCATCACCGAGACCATCATAGAGGAACCTCCCTCTCACTACTATATCTCTTCTTTGACCTATCTTGAGTGCCTCTACCTTCTCTCCCCTCTTTTGAAGGCACCCCACCACCAGGTGGTACCCATAGATCAACCACGCCCCTATCGGGCTCCCAACTCTACATCGCCTACCAAGCCTCAAACTCTAGTGTTGTTCCTACATTATCCACATCTAGGATAACCATAGGCAGGTCATTCTCACTAACCCATGGCAGGACCACATGTCACTCTCCCCTATCACCTTTTCACCTAAAGTATATGATAGGAGCCTCCAAAATATCCTGTCGTAACCCAAACTACTGTCTCACTCAATCAAACTGAAAGTACTCAGTCTATCGAGTATATCATCCAACCACCCAACATCCTTGATGAATGGCCTGCAACTGCCCATCGTCCTTCTCCTAGGTCAACCCACCCAACCAAGGCCTCCACTTAATATCATTGGGTGTCAACTCTCTAAACTTGACCCTCCACAATAAAGGATCACCCTCATGTGGCCTCTTAATGCCCTTCTCTGCATCTATCCTCCATCTCAAAGCATAGGGCAAATACTCCTTGTCCTCAACATGGGTAAGGTGAGGCAATAGTGATGGCCTCTCAATGGATATATGCTCTCATGCCCATACCTATAGTAGGGGAGTCCAGATCAAACCCTTCTATCCAGCACACACAACATCATGCAACTCTCTGTATACTTGGGCTAGTAGTACAAGTGCCCATGCAAACACAACGCTCCGCTCTACCATGTTGCTCACCACATCCAACATGTTCTAGGTAAAAAGTACCCCGAAAGTGTCAGGTAAAGCATAGGTAGAAATCATCATCATCATTGTGCATTGGCGATTAGATATCTTCTTATTAAGCCATAACCACTCATAATCCATCTTCCCAACATCTATCTTCTCCCACCCCTCACCAAAGAAGCACTCTAGTACAGCCTCCTTAGAATCATTTGGTGCTGCTCTAACCAAAACACCCTCAATAGGTAACTTATAGATCCTGTATATATCCTCTAGCGTAATCATCATTTCCCCTATGGGAAAATGAAAAGTATTATGATCTGCATCCCACCGCTCACATAATGCAGATATGTATGCTCTATTTGCATGAATGCTTTTGCATTCCCAAACACCTCTCAACCACATGACATCCAACCATGCCTCATCATCCTCATTTTGCATAAGCTCATCAAAATCACACTTCATATTGTGTACATGATGATGAGGCTCGAGCATATTCACCTATTCATCCACAAACAAGCACAATAGAATATACATTAGCCATCAACACAATGATGCAATCCAATAAAACTCAATCATCACACGAATCCAACATACAAATTAAACTATTTAATTTGACATGCACTTCAAGACAAAATAGTGCACAAGTCACATATCAAAAACATAGTCGCATATTTGGATACCATTTTGCCATTTCATGGTAAAAACTTGAATAAATGCAAAAAATAGTACATATTTGGCTCCCAAAAATCAAATACAAAATTACCCACATACCCATTGTGGCACAAAATTCAAAACCAAGTCAATCCATCAGACATACAAAAACAAAGTATATTTTTGAATACCCATTTGCCCACTTTACGGTGAAAATGTTGACAAAATTCAAAAACAAGTATACAAATCAGCATGAAATTCGAGGTCAATGTTACCACAAATACATCCAAATGGTACATATGCCAAAACACACAATATCAAAAATACAGTCGTATTTTTGAACACCCATTTGCCCACTTTGTAGTGAAAGTTCAAACAAATATTGAAAATAGTGCAAATCGGGCTCCCAACAATAAATTTCAAATTTAACAATACCCACATCTTGGCACGTAAACCAAACACACACCACATGCAATCATATACCAAAACAAGTAATATTTTTGGATACCTATTTTTCCTTTTAACATTTAAAGTATCAACGGTTCCTAAAAATACTGTCTCTCCAATGGAAAATTTAATAGTCAAGGTTTTCCAATTTACACCCTAAAACCATACATTCAGAAAACATGCCAAACAAAGGCATAAAAAAATAACAGTTGCAAAAGTAAATACCCATTTCCCACTTTTACGGACGAAGTTTAACCACATTGCAAAAATAGTACACCATCGCTCCAAAAACGGATGGTCAAACTATGTAACTACTCTACCCGTCACCCGATCAAACTGACGCAAAAACAAGTCAAACCTAAAAATAAACTACATTTTTGGGTACCCATTTGGCTGGTTTTACACTTTGTGTTCCAATTTTAATTAAAATTTGCAAAAAAATTAAAAATAAAACAAAAACCTCCCCCTAATTCACATTTCTTTGGAAAACAAAAAATGAAAAATGAGGCAAATAAAAGCACTTATCGGTGGATCCCCATACCTTCTACTAGATCTACTTTGTCCTCTCATCATCCTCTCACTTGAAATCACCAACCGCACTATCCATGTGTTGCTGAATGCTCCTCCCACTCACTCTCTAATTTCCTCGCCATCAAAAAGAGCCATTTCAAATCACAAATTGGCTTAAAAACACCTAAAACCGTAATTCACTCCTTGCCCCAAAATTTAGGTCCAATTCATGCCCCACCCCACAAATTAGGATTTAATTCACCCCTCGCCTTGTGAATTGAGCTTATGACCTTCAAAATCAATCAAACTTCTTCCAAAACCCTAGGAAATCATGCAAATTTCTTCCAAAACCCTAGGAAATCTCCCAAATTATCCTCTAATTTACTTTTTTATCATTTTCATCATGCATTGGTATTCTATCAATCGCTGCATCACCAAATCACCACATTCCATTTGCCTCATTGTTGATTCCTCATTTGAGGGGGTATTCATATCCAAAGTTAGCTTTGCATGCAACCAACCAATCGAACATCCAAAAGCACGAATATCGCGTCTGTCTACGAAATTTTTTGCTGAAGATTATCTTATGAAATAATATCAATCCCAACTAGATATTTGTTATATCACAAGAGCTATGTGTTTTTATGGAGAATTCAATCTAGCATTTATGTATGTCGAATACATAATGAATGATACATTTGATGTAATCCTAGTGCAACATTTGAAAAAGCATTTCTACCATTCATGATGCATAATGAATGACACGTTTGAATAATCTAAATGTCCCTTTAGCTCAAATGGTTTGAAACTTGTCACCATATGTTCATCAATCAATCGACATCAAAGATCTGAATAGGTATTTGTTCTATTCATACTTTTAGACCACGCTAAACTAGTCGTAAAAGCAAAGCAGTCAAAAGTTGCCTCCCTAAACAACTAGTATTACATCGAAAATGTCATACAGGCTCAACAAAACTATTGCATTGCATCTACAATCATCCATCTCCATTTATTAGGCATTGTTTCCATTGTATTTTATTTCTTTCTTCTTCTCTCCTTCTCCTTGCCTCCTTCTTGGCTATCGATCAATGTTGTATGGTCACGCTTTGAGCAGCTACACACCTTTGATTGGATTCCATTCTTTTTCCTCCTTCTTGGCTATCGATCAATGTTGTATGGTTGCACTTTGAACAGCTACATACCTTTGATTGGATCCCATTATTTTCCCTCCTTCTTGGCTATCGATCAATGTTGTATGGTCACGCTTCGAGCAGCTACATACCTTAGCCACCCATTAGCCGATGCTAGCCACCATCATCACAAGATGAAGATCGAGGTGATACCCCATCTGAGAGAATACGTGCCCGATCTACCCGACTTCAAAAATCCCATGATGCATAGCTAGTACTTTCACCCTATCAAAGGCTTCTTCATAACAGAGGCATATATGGTCATGGAGAACATTATCATAAATATAGACAGGACCGCCATGAACAAAGAGCAGGTGTTATATCATAGAGTCGGGCTAAGGTCCAAAGTCTATTTTGAGCCCCACAAAGTCAGGGCCAGCATCGCCACCTGCGAAGGGCTCTACCCGGGGTTAAATTCTTGGTCAGAAGAAGATATTTTTCATGTTCTCCCTCATTTTAGCCCCTCTAGGGTCAGCATAGTAAGTAGATATATGCACCTCATACATAATAAGGATATCTATGCCTCGTGCATAATAAGTCCCCTCAAATCATCGATTTTAGATATAACTACCCTATATTTAAAACATAAAAGATCATATTCTATGTTGAAATCATTGTTCTCTTCAGGATTATTTCCTATTTTGGCCTAAATTCACTACAATACTAATCTTGAGATTGCATTTTTTTGACTTGGTCTATTAATTCCACGTGACTATAGGTCAATGCAGTTATATGCCTTCTACTTAAGGCATCAACAACTTTATTTTCCTTTTATTTGATATAATCTATACCAAATTCATATTCTACTAAGAACTCAATCCATTTTTTTATCTTGCATTAACCATAGTGCACACATTTAAAAATTAAATATTCTAATCTTATACTAACAAAGGAGACTATTACAAAGACTTTCTTAGCATCATTTTTCAAAATACATATCATCTCTTTCAAAGAGATTCTAAATACAAGATAGTTGTAAACCGTATGATTCCAAGGTTAAAACATAGAATAAACTCCTTCAAACCATAAATTTGTTTAACTAAATTCCTTAAGATCAATTGAGACGTAGTGGAGTAAGAGATCAGGATAGCTCCTTAGTATGCAAATGCATGTTCGCACAAAAAACACACAAAATGTTTATTATACAAGAAAGAAGTACAATATATAGGCATAAGCCTATATGAAAAATATGACA
Organism: Wollemia nobilis; assembly: GCA_028583015.1. Classification (NCBI taxonomy): domain Eukaryota; kingdom Viridiplantae; phylum Streptophyta; class Pinopsida; order Araucariales; family Araucariaceae; genus Wollemia; species Wollemia nobilis. The sequence goes on from JAQPPZ010001125.1 coordinate 14,331,364, forward strand.
AGTGTCAAGGACACATGTCAAGGAGAAGTACACATTAATTTTAACATTTCCCCTTAATGTGTACTTTTCAAAAAAATGATAAGTAAACATTAGAGATATTCTCCTTTAATGTTGACTTCCATTATATTATTTGGGAGTGTCTAGAATTTTTCTTTTCTTGCTCTTGGCTCTTCAACTATGAACAATAATTCTAGATCTGTAGTGTATACATTTAGTTCTATTACCTCAGTATCAACCTCTCTTGGGTATGTTGCCTCTATAGATCAACCTTATCTTAGTGCCTCAAGGTCAACCTCTTCCTCGGGTCTATAGATCAACCTTATCTTAGTGCCTCTATAGGTCACTGACTAGGTTGACCATGAATATCATCCTTCCTTGTGGTGATTCTTTATCTAGAAGGTGTTGGGCTTTGCCAAAATTTGATTGTGTCAAAAATACATCTTAATACAAAAAATTACCGAAAATGCACTCTATATTACAAAAAAGAAGCCATAGACCAATATTGGGAGAAAAAGAGAATCTTTTGAAGTTTCTATGTCTATAGTCTTTAGAAGTTGATCCGAAGTGACTTCATGGAATAGTATTTGAATAGAGTGGTAGGTGTCCTTATGGTGACCTTATCATCCTATTGAAATGCATGGATAACTAGTCATTGCATATGCTAGGTGTGTGTTAGGATCCTCAATCCTAACATTATTAGTTAGTATTAGTTAGTATTATTAATCATTTAATTATTATATTATTAACTTATAAAGTGAACCATCACAACCCTTCATAACGTGAACCATCACGTCTCTTCATACGTGAACCATCATGTCTCTTCACCAACGTAGCTTTAGGGTAGATATATTTATTAGGTTGGCCATCCATATCAAATCATCCATGAATAATAATAAGAAGAAGAATATAGATTCTAAAGGAGGGAGCCCCCTATAGTGGCAAAGCGATTACAAAGGATCCCCCTTTGAGTGGCCTGCGATTACATTTACATTAATTTATTAATAATTTTATAGTAAGACCTTGGGGTCTTGCCATTTTGTATCAGAGCCATGTGGGACCCAGTTATGTGGGAATTGCTCAAATATCTTCATCAAATCACTTTCGGTTTGAGGATATCACCAAACACAACTCAATATTGGATGAATCAATTCTCATCAATGGCTTCATTAGGGGATTAAAAGAGGAAATTAGAATGGAGGTGACAAGTTTCAATCCCTATACCATGATGCAAACCTATGGATTGGCAAAATTAGCTAAAGATAAAATCAATGCACAACAACAATTAGAGAAATCACTTATGGAAAAATCGTCGACCACTTACATCGCTCCCAAACCTATGCATAATGGAAGGGCACAAAGCACTTACACAACCCCCAAATCTAACCAAACTTTATGAATTAAACATCTTAGCTTTGAGGATATGAAGGAATGATGAGCAAAAGGAATCTGTGATCATTGTGATGAACAATTTGGACCCCACCATAAATGTGCTACACTAACATTGTATTTATTGAAGGAATTTGATCCTTGTCTCTCCATAGAGCAAGCAGATGAGGTAGTTGTGTCTAAAGCAACCAGTGCACCTAATCACTGCAATGAAGACAATGAGGTCGATGTGCAAGAAGTGATTGATGTACCAAAAAGGGATGAGGTAGACATACCCAAAGTGATCAATGCTAGCCAAACATGCACTCTACAAGACCTACACATACCTTACTCACCAATAGTGAGTTCTTGCCATATGACCAAACCTATTTGGAACCAACGCAGAGTGACTACACACTCCTTCTCCATTGGCTCTACCAAGGAACCAAAAAATGATATGAAATCATTACCATCACTTTGATGCATCATTATGAAGTATTTGAGGAACCCCAAGGGTTGCCCTCCCATCGTCATCATGATTTTCCTAAGGAAGATTCTACTATTGTTCTTGGCAACCCCCTGCTAATGCTTCATCCTTCTCGATATCCCTACCTACGAAAGGATGCCATTAAAAGAGTCCAAGAACTTACACAAATCCTTCTTGGAAAACAAAGGAAAAAGCTTCTCAATTTGAGCTTTGAGTACAAAGCTCTTTTTAAGGAGGGTGGCATGTTAGGATCCTCAATCCTAACATTATTAGTTAGTATTAGTTAGTATTATTAATCATTTAATTATTATATTATTAACTTATAAAGTGAACCATCACAACCCTTCATAACGTGAACCATCATGTCTCTTCATACGTGAACCATCATGTCTCTTCACCAACGTAGCTTTAGGGTAGATATATATATTAGGTTGGCCATCCATATCAAATCATCCATGAATAATAATAAGAAGAAGAATATAGATTCTAAAGGAGGGAGCCCCCTATAGTGGCAAAGCGATTACAAAGGATCCCCCTTTGAGTGGCCTGCGATTACATTTACATTAATTTATTAATAATTTTATAGTAAGACCTTGGGGTCTTACCAGTGTGATAGAGAAGATGACTAGATACTAGGATCACTTACATTTAGCCAAGGACTGTCGAGTTCAACTAAAAATGCACTCCATAATACAACATTTTTTTAGGCTAAAAAATACATATAAGACTACTTCAAAATAAAAATTGGACACCACCAATGTGTACAACTTTGAAAACCTTTCTAATGAGTATAAACACCCCTATATTTGGTTCTGGACGGGGCCTTCATTTGCTAGAAAAATATGTCTTTACATCAAGAATCTAAAATATTCTTGGCATCAGAGAATATTCTCCTTAGAATATTTTTGGCATTGCTCTTTGGCGGTAAACATTAACTTTTAAGCAAATATTTAAATATTACATGGGCCATATTATCGACCAATAAGTGCATTATGAGGAAAAAATAAAGCAACATTGGGCACCAATTGTTAGAAACTATTTTAATAAATGCACATGCGGTCAGCACAAAATTGGACATCAAACGATCTCCATCAGTGTACTTTACCCTATATTTCTCCTTGACATGTGTCCTTGACACTTGTCATTTTTTCATATAGGTTTATACCTATATATTGTACTATTTTCATGTGTAATACAACTCATCTCTTTTAGTCCGAACAATGCATTCCTAAATGTAAAAGCAAAATAGGAAAGACAAACCATTTGCATTTCTATTTTATTTACCCTTTATATCAAGTAACCCAAATAGAAAAGATCATTTACATTTCTATTATTCTTTTAATATAATCTCGCAAAGAAATCTCATAATTTTCTTCATCAAAAAGGACTCCATACCTATTTTGAAGTATTATGTGAAATGCCCCATTATATTTCACTTAACATGGACTCCATTGCCAATATATTATTAATTAAGATTTAAAAAAAAAGCACAAACAATTCTATAATCTCATGCATTTTATGTCATTAATGCCATACAAAAAATTATGCATAATAAAATAAAATATTTAATAATTCCATATCAAAAGCAAAGGTTTTTAAGCTAATCGTAGAAAACTAAACCTTGCATTTACAATCATTTTATGTATTAAAGTCTAATACACCAAAATGAAGAACACAAGCTTATACTGAGAGGGGGGTGAATAGTATAAGACCACTTTTTACTTTTCTTTCCCAATCAATATTATGCAATATATCAACAGTAGTAATCAAAGCAATGCACAAATCACCACACATTATAGAGACACCAATTTAACATGGTTCATCCAATTTGGGCTACTCCACGGAGAAAATATTTCACTAAAATTTTCTCAACAAATTTCTTGGGAAACCTTTCTCTATTACAATGTTTATGGACCTCTGTCCAAAGGAGGCACCAATCCCCTAATCAATTTCATGGATCTCTATCCACAGTAGAACTCCTTATCCTATGCTCTAGCTAGTGATCTTCTAGAAGAATTTTTGCCTCCACTGCATTGGCTTATGGATCTCTATCAACTGAAGACTCCTACCCTCACTCAGAAGACCTATCTTCACTACCCTGGCTAATGGACCTCTATCCACTAGAGACTATCTTCCTCTATACTCTGTCACCTCCAAAGCTTGCTCTCGGCTCTATCTCAAATCTGCACTAAATATAGTCCTCAAATATCTATACTCTGTCACCTCCAAAGCTTGCTCTCAGATCTATCTCCAATCTTTGTCCTCAAATTTATACTAAACACATTCCTTTGGTCTAGCACAAATATGCTCAATATCTATCCTAAAATTTGTACTAAACACAGTCCTTCGTTCTAGCACAAATATGCTCAATCTCTGTCCTCAAATCTATACTAAACACATTCCTTCGGTCTAGCACAAATATGCTCAATATCTATCCTCAAATTTGTACTAAACACAGTCCTTCGATCTAGCACAAATCTATCCTCAATATCTATCCTCAAGCCTTAACACAAATCTTGACTCAATCACAAATCAACTTTGCTAGATTTGACCCAAGCATTAACCCAATGTTTGAACAAATCAATCAATCAACTATGCTCTCAATTCTTCTTAAATACTTATCTCAAATATGCACTATAAACATCCATAAAATCTCACACTAATATATCCACAAGTCCTCTCTAGAACTTATCCAATATGTTCAATAAGTATTCACCAAGGCTTACCTCAAATCTTCTCAACAAGTCCTCACTAGAACTTGTATAATCTGCTCAACAAGTCTTCACCAAGACTTACCTCAAATTTGCTCAACAAGTCCTCACTAGAACTTGCCCAATCTGCTCAACAAGTCTTCACTAAGACTTACCTCAAATCTGTATTGTAAGCTTCCACAAAATCTTACTCAATTCAACTCAATTTAACACAAAATCCTCTTCAATCACACAAACAAGCTTCACACAGAATCTTGTTCAATATTACATAAACATATAGAGAATTGTTAGAGACTCAATATGCTTCACACTCACAACAATACGTAATCACTTTTAATATCTTTCTCAAATCAAATTAGAATATAGAACAATTTGTTTCATAGAACTTGAACTATCACTTCAACACTTCCATTGACTAGGCTCAATCAACTCTAATTACTCAATTAAACACTCCTTGCTTACAAACCCCAGTCCAAGCATATGAACACTCACTCAATTATTTCCAACAATGCTTATCAAACAATCTCACATAACAATGGTACTAATGATCTTGCACAAGCCCTAGTTTCAAGATAGTTCTCAACTTCACATAACAATGATACTCATGATCTTGCACAAACCCTAATCATGCATATGAAGACTCATTCAATATTTCCAACAATGCTTATCAAACAAGGTTTTTATCAATAATTCTCACTCAGAAAAACCTTTAACAATCAAACTCAACAATGATTATCAAAAAACCCTTTTCACTCCAACTTAGCATTCACAACATTCAATAATCACTCACAAGGAAGATGTGCCCATACATTTTGTTTGGTGAAGGATTAACCTCAAAACATGTCTCAATCATAATTACTCTCTTTGCCAATTCCAAAGGTTAGATGAAAAAATATCACTCTAACACTCCCTCAAAATATTTCACAATTACAAAAATAATTAAACTCAAATACACCTTATTACTCCTTGAAATTAGCATTCACCAAAACATATAAAAATAAATCTTTTATTAAACCTTATAACTCCACTCTAAATAACTCAATCCACCAAACAATTAAATAAAACAATTATTTAATTTCATCAACCTTATATCTCCCTAAGCTCAAAAATTCACCATACAACCTTAGGAGCAAAAAATAAATTATTATAAAAAATTTGTACCTCTCAAAGTCCTCTCAATGAGATTCGATCCCACGTCACATCACCTCCAGCACCTTAGCCACGGCTACCAAGTCGCATGAGCTAAGTGCTCATGTGGAAGGCAAAAGCACCTATGGTGCTTTGTCTTCTACCTAGGCACCAAAAGCCAAAAAGGCTTTGGCGTCTTCGGTGCACAAAAAAACCTCACAACCTTCTTGTTGTGAATCAAATGTAGTACCTTGCATTCACAAGGTGCTGCCAATTGTCGCTAGCCCACCTGGCTAGGTGGTGACAAGGCCTTCGTACCTTGTGCCTTTTCTTCCTTTGCTACCTACCAAAGAAGTCAAATGTATGACTTCTCCCCTCCTTTCTATCGAATATTGCACACACGATTTTCTTGGGAGATTTATAAAAATCATGGATAGTGTTTTTAAGCCTCTTAGGCTTTGGGTATTTATATCCATGTCTTAGAAATCATTGACGTCGGAGGAGGAAATATAATATGACATCGGTGCTTTATATTTGACCTTATAACCCTAACCTTAGGGTTATTAAATTAAATTACAATTTAATTAATAATAAATTTATTATAATTAATTTAATAACTATAAAGTTAATCAAATTAATTTATAATAAAATTATTAAAATTAATTTATAGTAAATTTAATTTATTTAGGTCTTACCATTAGACCTTTAATATTATAATATGATTTTCCTTGGGCCTGCTCATTTCTCCCGTAGACCTTATCTAATCACCTTGAATATTATAATGGGAGATATTATAATATTATTTCCCTTAGGTCTAGAAGCAATATTTTTCTAACTCTTGACATCCTTCCTCTTACACTGCTCACTAAAACTGACTCTTGATATCAATGACAACAAATCGTGCTCATATTTTCAACACAAAACTCTTTTATTTATAAATAAAATATACATAACCATTTTGCTTTATTTTATTAAGGATTTTAAAAGAGACTTACAATAAAGTAATTCATTTATTTAATCCCAAAAATCTCTTTTTCCATCTAAGATAAATCTTTTGATTAAAAAAGCACAAGTAGACAATTTTCATAACAAGACAAACCAACTATATTTTTAATTAAACTAGACAGTAAGGTATGTAACAATATTGCCCTCTTTATTAAGCCAATACAATTAGCATAACAACTATCTTTATAATTAAAGACTCACATAACTCAGAAAATAATTCTAAAATCATTCCTAGGCATTCTCTTATTATTCTCTTAATAGAAAATATAACATTAACTCCTTTCCAAAGCACTGACATTTCATAAAACCTAGAAACAAATTTCTTATCTTAACTATTCCTAAACCAGAGATACACATAGCTTAATGAATACACAAGTGTCGATTTAGTCATTCGGCTAGTATAAATCTACGAAAACAAGAAGGGAAAAACATAAGGTCTTAACATCCAAGTAGTCATAATTTAATATGATTAAAACAAATTAAAGAGGCTAACCCCAAAATAAGCAATGATATTAATCATTCACTGATGTTCAGTTCTAATTAATAGTGGTTTCTATAAGAAGTTGTGCCCTAGCGATATTGCTAACTTGGCAAACCAAACTGATTCTTCTAGAATAATTAAAAGAAAGAAATATATACAAAAGCTATTGGTGCTCTAGTCAATATATTCAACGAAACCCATGAAAAAAAAGAAATCAAAAACAATAACTTGTCTACATTATTTCAAACCAAAAAGAGGGATTTCCACACATGTAACAACTAGATCTTCAAGAGCACAAGGACGTTTGGCATTGCAAAAAAAATGAAAGGAAGATAACACACTGAAATCAAATCCATACAACAAAAATGCTAAAGTAGTTTTGGTCTTTCTGGGTCTTTCATATTAAGTTTAACTTATTGTTCCTTCCCTTCTGCTATGCACACTATATTTTTTATTATCAGAAACCTTTACCCTCTTTTTTCACCACCCTTCTTGATTTACAACTAATCGGAGGCTCTCTCTTTCCCCATGATCCAAATCTATAACTATCCTCATTAATTATTTCTTTACTCTTAGCCCAAGTACGCACTCATTATATTTCTTTTTAAATTAAAAGAAAGTTTTTAATAAGAACACCATGTTAAAAAAAAGATCTTTATTGAACTTATTTTTAGATTAAAATAAATATTTTAATAAGAATACCACATTCAAACAAAGGAAAATTTTATTGCAAATGAGTCATGATATAAAACCTCAACAAATCCATTTTCCAAGGTTATCTTCCAACATCAAAACAACTTAACTAGTTATTTGCTTCTTAATGTATAATCATGTCAAATACATTTCATTTCTAATGTTAAACTTTGAACATTAGAGCAAACATGTCTAACAAATTAATTATCCTTTAATTAATTAATTTGGTGTCAAATGTTAATATGAATTATTAACATTGACACTAATCATTAGGGAATTAATAAAACCTCTATATTTATTAATTATGTCCCTTAATGATTTATTTTCTAGAATTTTTTTCTCAATAAGTCAACCAAAAATAAGCATTTATCAATCATATGCACATAAGGTATTACGATAACTTCTAAATTATCAACTTTCACTTCAATGACTCCATTACCTATAGCAACTTCCTTATCGATGGTATGCTTCGAACATGCAAACATGATATGCAACTAAATACAGGTAAATCCTCCCCTAGGTAAATCCTACTCTAGAGCTATTATCAATTAGACTGAAAATCATTTCCATTTTTGGTATCTCATTCTTGGTGGTCAACTTCTTCTTACACCCACAAGAGCACTTGGTCCTCTAAACACGCATAAACATAAGCAATACCATATCCTTATTTATAATAAATAAAGCAGTAAATGCATATTACCATCCAATTGCATCAAAATCTAAGTATTAAATAGTCACACATTTACATAATATATCTCATAACTGAGTCCTACCAAGGTGGATCATGACATACTATCCCATTGGACTAAACATAGTCCTCTATGTTTTCCTACAATATAAATTACATATCATTTTCATTCAAACAAATAAGGAAAATGTTACCCGTGTGTTGTAGGTGAGTTGGAGAGGAGAGGGCAATCCTCCAAGGGAGGTCCCAGGTTCAAATCTCTACCCTACCAAAAAGCTGAATTGGGTATCCAAAATCCAATTGATAATGTTGTTGCGGGCAGTGTCGGGTGTGACTCCCGAATGACTTTGACGATGTAGAACCCCCTGTTCGTGGTCTCTCAGACCAAGGCGGCCCCGCAAGGGGTTTTTCGCTTTAAAAAAAAAAAGGAAAATATTTTTTCATCTTGTCTATTTTTTTCCAAGTGGCACTTTTATCATAATATCAGTCCCATTGGACCTTGCACTATTATAGAATTCACTTTCTCATAATTTTGAATGAAAGTCTAGAATATTTATTAGTCTTACCTCAATGACTAAGGGATCTGCCATCTACAATTGTTAAACATCCCATACATGATTAGGATTAACAATATACTTTCTAAGCAAGAATACATGGAAAGTATTGTGGATATTTGAGTGGTTGGATGGCAAGGTGAGTTTGTAAGTTACTAGATTTATTCTCTCAATGATTTCAAATGACCCAACATATCGAGGATCCAACTTAGTAGACTTGATGTCACTTTTCATGGGTTTAACTCTTAAGAATACTCTATCTCCCACAAATAATTCTCTAGGTAATCTTTTTAGATCAGCATAGCTCTTCTAACAATTGACAACTTCCTTAAGCCTTTACTTGATCATTTTGAGTTGTTCTTTCATCACTCTAACCACGTTCGATCTGATGAAAATTTGATCCTTTAGATTATCCAAAGATAGAGAAGTTTTTTATCTCCTATCATATAAGGATTCAAATGGGGCTATTTTTAAGAAAGCATGATAATCATTATTATAAGCAAACTCTACTAGATGCAAAAAGTCTTCCCACCAAGACTTTTGGTCCATGCAATACATGTGAAGCATATATTTCAATACTTGGTTTACCCTCTTTATTTTACCATCTATTTTTGGATGGTATACAAAACTAATATTCAGCTTGGTGCCCACTACACATGAAGAGCCTATAAAAACCCATATATAAATCTTGAGTCTCATTCTAAGATGATTACCTCAAGAAATACATGTAACCTAAATATCTTTTTGGTAAACCTATTTGCCACCACTAGAGCATCATCCTTGGTGTTCCCTAGTATGAAGTGTGCAACCTTAGTCAACTTATCAACCACTACAAGAATTGTGTCATGCTACTACCTAGTCTTAGGTAAGCCTACAATAAATTCCATAGATATAACCTACCATTTTTGCATTGGTATATCATGCGGGTATAACTGTCCTATTGGATGTCTATGCTAAGCTTTCACTTTGGTATTCTAGGCATCAAGCAATAAAATCAATGATATCCCCCTTCATTCCTGACCAGTAGAAGGTTTTTTTTATGTTCTTCCTCATTTTAGCCCCTCCAAGGTGAGTAGAGTAAGGATATTTATGCACCTCTTACTTAATAAATCTACTCAAATCATCGATTTTAGGTATAATTACCCTATATTTAAAACATAAAAGACCATATTTTATATCAAAATCCTTATTCTCTTTAGGATTCCTTCCCATTTTGACTTGAATTTCACTGCAACACTAATCTTGAGATTGCATTTTTATGACTTGGTCCATTAAGTCCACATGACTATGAGTCAATGCAACTATATGCCTTCTTTTACTTAAGGTATAAATGAATTTATTTTTCTTTCCTTTGATATACTCTATACCAAAGTCATTTTTAGATAACTTGATTTATCTTCTTTGTCTTGCATTAAGAATAAGCTGATTAATTATATACCTCAAGCTCTGATGGTCGATTCTTAAATCGAAAGGTCTTCCTATCAAGTAGTGTCACCAGATATTTAGAGTATGCATAATTGTTATTAGCTCTAGATCATTCGTAGAATAATTTAACTCATGCTTCTTGAGCTTCCTTGACTCATATGCCATGGTTGATTCATCCTAGGATAGAAATATTTCCAAACCTTCCAAAGAAGCATTAGTACATACTAAAAAATTCCCTTGAGGGTCTATAATTTCAAGCATAGGTGCAATAGTAAGCTTTTGCTTAAGTGGCCCAAAGGCAGCTTCACACTTATATGTCCATTGGTATTCCTTTTTTCTCTAGAGATTAGTTATTGAGTAGGCTATTTTAGAATAATCCTTCACAAAGTGCCTATAATAACTTGTTATGCCCATGAAGCTCCATACTGTAGGCACATTAGTAGGTAGGGACAAACTTAAAATGGCTTCTATCTTCTTTAGATCCACATCTATCCCTTTTACAGATATGATATATCCCAAATACTATACCTTTAAAAGTAAAATATAGAAGTCACACTTTAAAAAATTTCCATAGAGTTAGTTCTTTTTTAACTCAAGCACGATTCTCAAATGTCTATCCATCTATCTTAGAAATTAATTAGGGTTCCATGAGCCTTTAACTAGTCCATTCCTAAGATGATATCAAAATCATGTAGCAGTGCTACATATAAGTGTCAAATGGTAGATTCATTGGGTAGGGTGATCTCAATTATGGGAAAACATTGATCCAATGAGTAGATTTGTCCATATCCATACTCAAATTTCTACCCTTGTACCAAAAATTTTGGTCTTTTTGGCATATCCTTGACTATACTAGAAGAAATGAAACTATCAGTAGCTCCACTATCTATCAAAATTTTAACTTTCTTATCAAATAATTTACCATTCAAGAGCATTGGTGTGGCTTGCCCATCTAGATTCTGGTTTCCCATTATTATGTATATATTGTGGTTTGGTTCCTCTACCCTCTTACTTGGTCCTGGATGATTTGGACATCGGTTTGCATAATGTGGACCCCCACAATCATAGCAACCACCCTTGGGACCTGGGTGTCTTTCCTATTTTTGATCCCCTATATTCTCTACTTGTGATGATTCTAGTTGCCTCTAAGGTTGAGGATTATTGTTATTATTCCTCTTTTAGAATTTCTTCTTAAAATTTCCTTGTTTTTCATCATTCTTTCTCTCAAACTTTAGATTACCTCTATTTTTTTGCTCTTCTCTTGTTCCCATTTCATAAAACTAATACTTTTATTTTTTCTTAGGGATTTTGTATCCTCCTTTGACAATTTTGCATAATTAAAGTAAGTTCTATCTGACTGCAAGTTGGAGTCTGCTTGTTGATCTAGGTATTAAGCCTTTTGTAGAGTCTCAGGCTTATGCATGTTTATTATAGATCTAATCTTAGGATCTAATCCTAAGATAAATTTGCATACCTCTATTTTCTCATCCTCATATAACAACACATACTTAAGCAACTACACAAAATTTTGGTAATAAATCTCCATCATCTTTGTTCCTTGGTGAAGTGTGGATAATTCCTTAAATTTATCCACATAGTATTATTCAGTGAGGAACATCTTCTTAAAGGCTTCAACAAATCCTTCCCACTTCAAAATTATTACTTTCTATTTGACTTTAAAAGTGTTCCACCCATCCAATCTTGTCTCCTGTAAATGGAGACTAGCCTAAAATTTTTGGGTCATTAAGGAGTAGTTCTTCATGGAGAAATAGATCTCCAACTCATTCAGCCAAGCCTCAGTTGACTCACCCCCATAATTTCTAGTGAATTTGGATATTTTTACATTCTAATCCTTAGCCAGTTATGCCTCTATAAGTTCCCTAAATTCTCCTCTCTTGTAGTAGTATTTCCTTCCTATCTAATCTTAAGATTTCTATTCTGTGAACTCTGATTCACTATAGTTTCCAACTACTTTTTTTGGTTCATTTATTCACTTTTCTACTCTATTTTCTCCTATAATAGAGATACAACAGTAGTGAGGTTCTCCACCTCTCTATTTCAATTCCCCAAACTTTCTCCTCAAGGTCTAGCCTCGGCACTATCCTGCCTAGTTTTCCTTGGCATTTAGGAAGATCCTCTTCTTCTTCTTATTAATTTTGTTTCCATATTCCCTTGCCACACAAAATAAAGGTCAAGTTAGGTTACAATTTCTTCTTCAAATTGTACTTCTAACCCCTAGTTAGTTACATCATCCATGTGAACTAATAGTAAAGTATTATCATCCACTGATAATATTGATGGTCACTCTTACTCCATGTAAGGTGCCATTCCTAATGGAAGATCTTTTCTTCCATATGCCACTCATCAAGTTTGGCCAATCCTAAGTTCTCTCATGGAAGCTTCTAGTCCTATGACCTAGAGCTCTAATACCAACTGTAACAACCCAAAAACCAACCTGGGAGAGAAAAAAAATTTACATCAAGTAAATATCACAATTAAGGTTCACTAAAGATGTTTTCAATAAGATTAGAGTTGACAAAGCACAATTATCAGGGTTATGCACAGTGGCAAATATTCGCAAATTGGGTGAATATTAGGTTTTCTAAAATCAAAAATTGGTGAATATGAGGACCCTCGACATCAGCCCATTTACCTAAAATTTTTGGGACCAATTGTTTATTAGGGTCAATTCGCCACAATATATCCAAACATAAGTATATTTGTACTCATTGGAAAGCTCTTTTCAATATGGATCTAATGGTGGTGTTTTTTATGAATTTATAAGGTGATTTAATATGTCAAAAAAATTCCAAAATATGACCTTACATTTAAGAGCTTCAAATACCCCCATTTACCTAAAACATTTAATAGCTTTAACTACCCTTAACCTCTATGTTGAAGACATACCTATTGAGCATTTTCCTCTATTCATCCATGCCTAAATCACATCGTTCCTTCCCTTCTACTACGCACACTATGTTTTTTTTCAAAAACCTTTACCCTCTTTTTGGTCGACACCCTTCTTGATTTAAAACTAACCAGAGGTGCTCTTGTTCCCCACAATTTAAATCCATAACTATCCTCGTTAATTATTTCTTTACTCTTAGCCCAAGAAGGCACTCATTATATTTCTTTTTAATTTAAAATAAAGTTTTCTCAATAAGAACACCACATTCAAACAAAGGAGACATTTATTGCACTTCTTTTTAAATTTAAAAAATATATATTTTAATAAGAACACCACGTTCAAACAAAGGAAACCTTTATTTCAAATAATTCATAATATAAAACCTCAACAAACTCATTTTCCAAGGTTATCTTCCAACATCAAAACAACTAACTAGTTATTTTCTTCTTAATCTATAATACATTTCATTTATAATATTAAACTTTGACCATTAAAACAAACATGTCTAACAAATTAATTATCCTGTACTTAATTAATTTGGTTTCAAATGTTAATATGAATTATTAACATTGACACTAACCATTAGGAAATTAATAAAACCTCTATATTTATTAATTATGCCCCTTAATAATTTTTTTTCCATATTCTTTTCTCAACAAACACAAGCCAACCAAAAAATAAGCATTTATCAATCATATGCACAAAAGGTATTACAATAACTTCTAATTTATCAACTTTCGCTTCATCGACTCTATTGCCTATAGCAACTTCCCTGTTGATGGTATGTTTCCAACATGTAAACATGATATGTGACTAAATACATGTAAATCCTACCCTAGATTTGTTGTCAATCAAACTGAACATCATTTTCCTTTTTTGATATCTTGTTCTCGATGGTCAACTTCCTCGTCCACCCACAAGAGCACCTACTCCTACAAACACACATAAAAATTAGTAGTACCATATCCTTATTTAAAATAAATAAAGCAGAAAATGCATATTACCATCCAATTACATAAAAAACTAAACATTAAATAATCATGCATTTACATAATCCATATCATAACTAAGTCCTACCAAGGTTGTTAGAGTAAATCACTATATAAAATATAGAAAAGAAATTATAGTGTTTCAAACTTTAACAACAGAATTAAAGAAAAATAAGACAAACACACACAGAAGAAGAGACAACGATTTTAACGTGGTTCACCCAATGTGGGTTACATCCACCGAGAATTTTCAGTTCTTCTTTCTCAATCCAAGCAATAGAGGGTTAAAACCTACAGCCAACATCTGTTGTAATTTCCTCTCTATTTTTCCAAGGAATCAACATAGTGATTTTCATTGTCATCGTCATCTCTGTTTTTCCTCACAACTATATATAAAAAATAGAAAAAACAAACTGCTTTTCTTAATACATTTCAAGATTAACATTGAGTTCCCAGCATCTAATTTTGGGATAAAAACAAAAAAAACTTTCCCTGGCTGTCCTGTTGTAAATCCGAAAACTTCCTCTGGTAGACTAACAGACTATAAATCTGGAAACTTTCCCTGCCCGTCCCGTAGTAAATCCAAAAACTTTCTCTCGTTTAGCCTCCTCATAATTAGGCTCCATTCCTAACAATCTCCCACTTGGAGACTAATTCCATTGCACCATCATCGCAACCAAGGACTAAAAAATTCTCATCATGGCCTCTTATTCCTTAAGGCCTACTGAAGTTGAGCAAAATCTCAACTTTTCTCTTGACACCACTTTTGTAAGCATGTCAGTAGGATTTTGTGATGTGTGAATCTTCCCTAATTTCAAAGATCCATCTTCCACTACTGATCTAATGAAATGATACCTGAGTTTTATGTGTTTAGTTTTTGAATGGAATGTCGAATTCTTTGCAAGGTGTATAGCACTCTGGCTATCACTCCACAACCTATTATCCTCTTGCTTCTTCCCCAGTTCTTCCATTAGTCTTTGCAACCAAACCATCTCTTTGCTTGCTTCTGCAGTAGCAACATATTCAGCTTTAGTGGTTGAAAGGGCAACTACGTGTTGGAGTTTAGAAATCCAACTAACCGCTCCTCCTCCTATAGTAAAGATGTAGCCAGTAGTGCTCCTTCCACCATCAATATCACCTGTCATATCAGAATCTACAAAACCTTTCAAACATATATTAGAGCCTCCAAAATTCAAAGAATAATTTGAAGTTCCTCTCAAGTACCTGAGTATCCATTTTATCGCTTGCCAATGTCCTTTTCTTGGATTACTCATAAATATACTCACTACTCCCACTGCATGGGCAATATCTGGTCTTGTACAAACCATTGCATACATCAAGCTTCCAACTGCTGATGCATAGGGAACCTTAGCCATATGCTCTTGTTCCTTTTGTGTCTTGGGACACAAATATTTGGTGATTTTGAAATGCTTTGCCAATGGAGTAGCAACAGAATTTGCATTGTTCATGTTGAATCTCTTAAGCACTTTTTCAATGTATTTTGCTTGTGATAATTTTAGAGTGTGACTCTCCTTGTCTCTTGTTATCCTCATACCAAGGATTTGTTTGGCTTCTCCCAAATCCTTCATGGCAAAGGATTTAGCCAACTTCTTCTTGAGCATGTTTATATCTTGCATATTTGTTCCTGCAACTAACATGTCATCCACATACAATAGCAAAATAACATACTTACCATTTCCAGTTTGCTTAAAATATACACAGTGATCACTTTGACATCTTTCAAACCTTTGATTAGCCATGAACTTATCAAATTTTAAATACCACTGCCTAGGAGCTTGTTTTAACCCATACAAGCTCTTTTTTAGTTTACATACCCAATCCTCTTTACCTTTCACCCGAAAGCCTTCTGGTTGGTGCATATAAATTTCCTCCTCTAAATCACCATGAAGAAATGTTGTCTTCACATCCAATTGCTCCAGATACAAATTTTCTATAGCTATAAGACTTAAAATAGCTCTAATAGAGGTCATTTTTACAATTGGAGAAAAAATCTCATCAAAATCAATACCTTTTTTCTGAGCTAATCCCTTGACCACTAGTCTTGCTTTGTATCTCTTATGCCATTCATTCTCCTCTTTAATCCTGTACACCCATTTATTGGTCAATGCTCTTTACCTTTGGGTAGCTCAACCAAATCCCAAGTTTGGTTGTGGAATAAAGAATCCATTTCTTCATTCATTGCAAGCTCCCACTTATTCCTAGTATCCATCTATAATGCTTCCTGAAAACATTCTGGCTCACCAGCATCAGTATACAAAACATAATCATAGAAACATTGAGGAATTTTACTTATCCCGGTAGATCGTCTAACAACACTTTCTGGAGATTGAGGTGCTTGTTGTTGTTGCTGTACATTTTGATCTTCTACCGCTTTTGGAGTTACCTTTTCTATGTGTCCATCAAGGTCTATGTATTCAGCAATTTCCTCTTTCTGTTTCTTTCCCTGCAACCGATCTTTATGCAAGTTTTTTTCATTAAATATGACATCCCTACTTCTAATGAATTTTTGGTTATCACAATCCCATAATCTGTAACCCAAGCCATCAATACCGTAACCAATAAAATAGCACATTTGTGCCTTAGCATCTAACTTATTTATGTTCTCTTTGTCTATATGCATAAAAGCCTCACATCCAAATACCTTAAGGAAAGAATAATTTACTGGTTTACCTGTCCAAAGCTCTTCCGAAATTCCTCCATCCAAGGCACTAGACGGTCCTCTATTAATCAGATATACTACAGTATCAATAGCATGAGCCCATACAAATAATGGTAAGCCTGCATGTATTCTCATGCTCCTAGCACGCTCCATGATGGTTCTATTCATTCTGCAACCCCATTTTCTTGAGGTGTTCTTGGAACTACCTTGATTCTTCTAATTCCATTTTTAGAACAAAACACATCAAATTCTCTACTCCAATATTCTCCACCATTATCCGAATTTAGACACTTTAACCTTTTTCTAGTTTCATTTTCAACTAATGCTTTCCAATTCTTAAAGGTATTAAAAACATCACTTTTATTCTTAATGCAATATATCCATGTTTTCGTTGTTGCATCATCAATAAAAAGTACATAGTAAGAGGAACCTCCAAGAGAAGTTACCTGAGCTAGGCCCCAAAAATCTGAGTGCACAAGCTCCAATTTCTCTTTCTTCCTTTCCTTGCCATCCTTGAGAAATCTAACTCTCTTTGCTTTACCATAAACACAATCCTCACGGAATTCCAAATCAATCTCTTTTAACTTAGGCAATAACTTTCTTGAATGTAAAATTTCCATACCTTTTCCACTCATATGGCCAAGTCTTTGGTGCCACAAAGATGCACTCTCACCTGTAGAAACTAAATTCATGGAGCAGTGGGAAAAATCAGTAAGCAAATAAAGAGTACCCACCAATTTAGCTCTAGCTACTATCAATGAACCTTTAGTAACTTTCCAAGCATTTTCTCCGAATGCAACCGTGTATCCTTCACCATCAAGCTTACTTGCCGATATAATATTTCTCTTTAAATCTGGTATGTGTCTCACCTCTTTAAGAGCCCATTGACATCCATTTGGGGATTTAATCAAAATCTTTCCAATACCCACGATTTTACATGGTTGGTCATTTCCCAATAGAACCTGTCCATAATCTCCGGAAACATAATCTATGAAATATTCCTTATGTGAGGTAGCATGGAATGAAGCACCACTATCAATTACCCAATAATCACTATTTCTATCAAGAGATAAGATTAAAGCATCTTGTAGAATTTGTCCAGGAATATTGGCTTCTGAAGTGTTACCATTATTATCATTACCTTCATTTCCATCACCCTTTCTTTTCCAAAATTCCTTCTTGAGATGACCCTTTTTGCCATAGTGCCAACACTGTAGCTTTCCTTTTCCAAGTGATTTGGATCTACCTTTGGATTTGCCACGATGTGAATTCTTGCCTCTTTCTCTTCCTCTTCCTTTATTCTCAACAGTTAAGGCGGTGCTATATGATTCTCCTGTGGTTTTTCTTCTCATGTCCTCATTGAGTATCACACCAACCACATCATCAAATTCTAATTTATTTGAACTTGAAGCAGAGTTACTTACCGCCATTACCAAACTGTTCCAACTTTTCGAAAGAGAGCATAAGATTAATAAGGCCCTAAGCTCATCATCAAAATCCAATCCTACTGAATGCAATTGATTAGTGACAATATTAAATTAATTTAAATGATCATGCACAGATCCTCCTTCACTCATTTTCATGTTAAATAACCTTTTCATTAAGAATACCTTATTTGATGTTGATGGTTTCTCATACATATTGGCCAACTTATCCATGACTCCCTTGGTAGTATTTTCATCGGAGATGTTGAAGGCTATGGTGGCTACCAAGCACAGCCTCACAATACCCAATGCCTTTCTATCAAGGATACTCCACTCCTCATCAGACATAGATGAAGGTCTCTCTGTTTCCCCCTCAAGAGGTAAGTAAAGATCCTTCTGGTACAAGTAATCCTCCATTTGCATCTTCCAGAATTGAAAATTCTGGCCATTGAATTTTTGAACTCTAAACCTCCCTTCTTCCGCAATTGCTCCCACTTGATCCAAAAATTCTCCTTCTATCAAGTGCACCCAACAAAACAACCGCTCTGATACCACTTGTTAGAGTAAATCACTATATAAAATATAGAAAAGCAATTATAGTGTTTCAAACTTTAATAGCAGAATTAAAGAAAAATAATACAAACACACACAGAAGAAGAGACAACAATTTTAACGTGGTTCACCCAATGTGGGTTACATCCATCGATAATTTTCAATCCTTCTTTCTCAATCCAAGCAATAGAGGGTTACAACCTACAGCCAACATCTGTCGTAATTTCCTCTCTATTTTTCCAAGGAATCAACATAGTAATTTTCATTGTCATCGTCATCTCTATTTTTCCTCACAACTATATATAAAAAACAAAAAAAACAAACTGCTTTTCTTAATACATTCCAAGATTAACATTGAGTTCCCAGCATCTAATTTTGGGATAAAAACAAAAAAAACTTTCCCTGGCTGTCCTGTTGTAAATTCAGAAACTTCCTCTAGTAGACTAACAAACTATAAATCTAGAAACTTTCCCTACCCGTCCTGTAGTAAATCCAAAAACTTTCTCCGTTTAGCCTCCTCATAATTAGGCTCCATTCCTAACAAAGGTGGGTCATGACAAGAGGAGAAGAAGAATCAGGTAAATTTAACCTTGACATATTTAAAGAATAATCAGAAAGCACAGAGTAAAAATGAAGTATCTTCCTAGGATATATTGAAGAACTAGGTTGACTAAATATATCTATATATCATTTTAGTCTTGACCACAAATCATTTCTTGAAGTAAGTTTTTCAAAGTAGACACATACTACAATATAGAAGAGAAAGGCCTAAGAGGTCCATATAGAAAATAGAGAGATCTAAGAGGTCCATATAGAAGATAGAATGGCCTAAGAGGACCATATAGAATATAGAAGTTAAGAAGAGAGCAGATCAAGATATTATAACAAGAAGCTATTCGATTTAGTAAGTGATAAAGCAGCATAAAGAAATAGATCCATCAAGCAGTGTATAGAAGGAAGGCCATTCATCTAGCATAAATAAAGAAAGGCTATTCAAACATGATAGAGAAATAAATTCATCAAGCTAGTGTGAATAAAGAAAGCTTTCAAGCAAGCATGGAAAAGGAAAAACTATTCAGCCAAAGAATAGAAAGAAAGTCATTCGGCCAAAAAATAGAAAGAATATCATTAGGCTGATGTATAGAAAGATAGGCCATCCAACCTACACATAAAGATACAATATTAGAGGTCATTCAAATAGCATATAGTAACCACATTAAGAGGAATTTCAAGTGGTCAACCAGCCATCCATTTAACCTTTACATAATTTAAACACTTAGTATAACATATAATTCAAGTAAAATCTAAGCTAAATAGTAAATAAGAATGCATCTAGCGGTGCATGATTAATGTTTGAGCAAAAATGTGAATGTGATAAGCAACATGAGTAGAAGAAACAGAGGACAAGCTTTGATTTTCTAGGATGAAACTAAAGATAAGAAGAGAGGAACTACTCTATAGTAGAAAGAAATTACTCTATAACATAAAATAACTACTCTACAGCAAAGAAGAAGCTATCCAAAGCCTAAGATAAGCTATCCAAATCCTAAGAGGAACTATCGATAAGCAAAGAAGAGATATTTGGAAGGAGCTCATAGATCAAACCAGGTGGATTCCATCACACAATAAGAAGATGAAGTGGAACATTCAGTTCATACAAGGTGAAAAGATAAGCATTAGGAGTCAGTGTAACATCCAAGGCAAAAATACAAGTGTTAGGAGCTAGTGTCTAACGTCTAGCCTGCAGATGTAACATAAGACATTACAATAGTGAGAAGGTAATGAAACAGATCAATTGCATACAAAGCTCCATGTGAATATTAGGGTTTAGCCTAGTACCAACTATTAAATTCAAATGATAGTGAAATTAGTGAGCAAAAGGTAAAATTGTTCTCAAGCACGAGTTTAGGAGAAAGGAAAGGTGAGTTGGAAAAATTAAAACTTTATCATTGCTTTAATTAAAGTTCTAAATTAGGGTAAAGAGTTTTTTATTTGGAGTTATAAGGTTTAAATGGAAATTATTTATTTTATATTTTGGAGTGATAAGGATTTCAACTTTTGTTTAGTTAATTTGGTTATTTAAAAGGTTTTCAAGTTTTTAGAGTATTTTTATTTTAGAAAGTTTATATTTTTGAGAAAATTAAAAATATTAGAAATATTTTGCAAATTTAAATATTTGGGAGTTAAAAGGTTTTCAACATCAAAGATTCGAAAATTTAGAATTTGCAAAACTTTATATTTTAGTTATATCTAAACTAGGGAGTTATAAGGTTTGCTACTTCAAAGGAAATAAATCATTGAATTGATTCATATCATGAAATAAAATATTATAAATAATTTCAATGAGGATAGTGAATAAATGGTACACAAAATTAAGTTTTCTTCTCAAAATCTAATAGATGATTTTTATGGAAATAATAAATGACAAATATTTTAAAAGAGAACCTATCTTTATTTCTCAAGGATGCAAAAGATGAAAAATTTACAATGCTTATAATCTATATTTATAAAAACATTCTAGAACATAGTGTAATTCATAAAACACCATTATACTTCCATCATAAGAATGCTTGATGTATATATCATTACTTAGATTTGATAACTTTCAATCAAAAAGCTAAGAAAATAAAGATGGCGCATACAACTTAAATGAAGCTTACATTAGCTTCAATGAAGAATCATTGAAATCAAGAATATATTATTGTGATGATATACTAACTCAATTTTTAGAAGCTACATCATGAGGTACATCACAAATAAATATGAAGAAAAGAAAAAAGAATAAATATAGAAGAAATTGCACAAGAAGGCTAGTAGAAGATTTGAATCTAAAGTCAGAGAAGAACCATATAATGTAGATTAAGTAATTAATCTAAAATAGGTGGACTGAAGATAAATCTCAAGCAGAGGTTCATGAACCTAATGAAGGTTACCTGAATATTGAAGATAAATATGAAGTCCAAAAAACTAAAGTCTTTAATAACCAAATAATGTAATACAAGGGGGTGTTGAGATATATACATTATTTGGTATATGCTAATGTACCCCCATGGTACCTTCATGGTATATTTATAAATATGTAATATATTAGGGTTTATTCTATAGTTTAGAGTGTGATTTATATTTCCTCTTTTATGTAAGTTTCAATGTGCAATAAATGCATGTGTCATGTAAAAGTGTAATGTGCAGGAAATGCACAAGTGTCATGTAAGTTAGAGTGCAAGTGTAGGTTGAGAGAATGTGCACAAGTAGCTTGTATATGTAATGTGAGGATGTGCGTAAGTGTCCTAGATTAAGAGTGTATGTAGAAGTCTAAGAGTCATGCAGATATGTCAAAGTGTTGTAGATTCAAGTGTCCATCAAGTATGCAAGTGGCAAGTTGATAAGCCAAGAGTCATGAGACTTGGCATCTGAAGAGCAATAGTCAAGTACTTGAAGAGTTAAATTACTATGGCTATACTATAGAGATAATGCTCCATAGAATGAACAACAAGAAATATAATTCATATCTCATTATAAAAGGAGAAATAAAGCTTGTATACATTTTTGAGCAATTAATATTGTAAGTTTTCTTCATGCATAGTTCATGAATGATTCAAGTTATTTACATTCATATTTTAGTATATAAATGAATTTTTTTCTTTATTATATAAGCCTTGATATACATATTAATTTGCTCATATTATTCTACTCATATTATTATTATTGACCTTTAATATTGTGGCTATTTTATATTTGGGACCTATGATATTTTGTGGTAGTAAGGCTTAAAAAGCCAACAAGTTGGAGAAAAGTTGTTGGATTCTTCATGTGTGTAGAAGATTGCATGTGCATGATTATGTTGTTGGATTGTCTCCTATGTGTTGAAATTTTAATATTTCCTAGAAGGACTCAATATTTGAAGTGTATTATAACAATTTTGTTGATGATAATACATTGAGACTATCTTCTTGCTAGGTTTTTCCCCTCCATGGGTTTTCCTAGGGTATATCTTGTGTTCTTATATTCTTCTATATTTTGAATTTCTTTCTAAGTGTTAATACTCTACTATAATAATTTTAGATTTAGTTAACTAGCATAACTTTCCTCATTGGACTAAGTAGAAAATTGATGCATTTTGGTGCATTATCTCCTTTCAATTATTTACTTTGTTTATGATTTTTTGTGTTTTTTATCTAATTTGATAACAATTTTGTATGCCTCTCCCAATATCTTAAATTCAAGTAGGTCCATGTCCTCTCGAATATACCATTATAGCCTACTTCTATACTTGAGGACTCATTATTTTTGGGTATCCTAAATACCTAGTTTTGTTGCCATGGAATGGAAAGCATCAGTACAATTTAGAATAGATTAGTCTTTATCTTGATGCAATTGTTACCATCACATGTATTGGTCTATATATGCTCCCATGGGACAATATTCTTTATTCATGAATTTAATGAATTAATCTCATGTGAACACTACATTTTCATCTTCATCCTCCTCTTTGTCCCTATTATAATACATTGGCCAATAATTTTAAGCAAGTAATGAATCTTTCAAGAGTGCAAAAATGATCTTCTAATTGTTAGTAAATTCATTTACAATATATGAATATAACTTATCCAACTAATTTTCTAGGGCATCAACATTATTTTTTCTTCAAAATGTAGGAATACTGAAATTCACGTACATCTTAAAATGTATGAGAGGATTGAATGGTGCTAGGGCAAAGAGAAGTTATGCAAAGGAGGTTATAAAATTTATAGTAGGGAGTTGAAAACTTGAGTAATTTGATCAATCATATCATTCTTCTACTTCACAAGGGCTTCATTTAATATCTCCTTGAAATAATTGATTGTCCCAGTGTCATTTATTCTAGTCTAAGATTGTTTGGAATAACAAGGGTAGTAATTAGATGGATCTCACATATTATACCCAAAATTTTGATATCCAAATCTCATATTTATGGAGACACACTCAAATAACAAACTACTTTGATATCATTGATTTGAAATTCAAAATATTAAGTCAAAGAAGATCAAGAAAGAGTGCAAATTAGAAATTAACAAAGTGTAACAAATCATAATATATAAATATATAAGCAAAATACTAAAATAATTTTATTTCTCAAAAAGCATAGTACAATGCAAATAATTTTTGACAAGAGATAGGAGGCCATTATATTGCATTCATTACTCATTCCTTTTATAATCAAGGTACATCTATCTTATACCATATTTTATGTGTTGGAGATCCACCATATTAAATATGGAGGATCACCCACATGAAAATATGGTGGTTCATCTTCCATGAGCTAGAAGATCACCCATATAAAAATTTGGTGGTTCACCATCCATGAGTTACAAAGTGCATATTAATTGGAAGGAAATTTAACAGTGTGCCTATTGAAGAAAGAGCCAATGACTTATATGCAATGACTTGGTTAAGAGAACCCACTATAGCCATAGCCAGAGCAAGTCTTTATAGGGAAATTATCATTGCTTATAGACCCAAACTTGTGTGATCTATCCATGACTAGGATGACGATTAGGTGAAACTAATTGGAGGTTTGAACTGACTAATGTTGGAAAATTAGCAGATAAATCATGGTTAGAGGTGAAATACCACTCGAGCATAAAGCTACCTTGTTTTTATTGAAATACATTGAGATACAATAGTTGACTGGATCATCTAGAAGTAGAGCATTGTTTCTATGCAGGTTGTGAGAGTACTACCAAATTGAGGTAAAGTTTTAATATCAAATATAACCCCCAAATAATAGGGGTAGGGGCATCTAGTAATATAATGGAGTATAAGATTCATAATCAATGGGGAATAATCTAAATCATCACTAAGGCCCCTAAATGACCGCTCAGTGATGAAGGAGGTGGGAGTGCAAAGACAGCCAGGAGGTTTGCCTAGAAGCAGCCACCCTTGAAAGAGTGCGTAATAGCTCACTGCTCGAGCGCTCTTGCGCTAAATATGAATAGGACTAAGAAATCTATAGAAACTATGGGATTTCAAAATACATTGGCATATGAGGATTCTACCTCAAATGGAAGCACCAACATGAGTAGGTATGGATGAAGTGAAGGAAAGAATTTTGTCTTGGAGAATTCAATTCCCTAAAAACCTAAGGGTTCCTCCATAAGCCTCATCCATGGAGGGTGATTCAAGGCCTAAAATTAGATCGAAAGGTATAATAAATGGATAACATGTGAATGTTCTTGTACTACCCAAAATTGCATACATATGACTTGTCCATTTCTGTATTGTCTTCTATTAATGTGTTAATATGGCTAGAGAAGCATTTTGGCTACAAATATCTAAAAATATAAAAATACTTACTTTTATTAAATATTTTGTTTGCATTTTTTAGGGCCTCCAAAGCATTTTGTTTTCCTCTAAGCTTCCAAATGCTCTTTAATGGGTCAAAAAGGAGTTTTCAATGAAATATATTCCCTAAACAATGTGTCTAGGATTAAAACATAGGATTTCAATCATTTTCAAGCATAAAGCCATGCCCTAAAATGGAAATATGCCTATATGAAATGATACAGTTTATTGCAATACCATGTTAAAATACCTTTATAATACAATTAGATGTAAAATTAGTGAATTTCAATTTAATTCTACTCAACAAATTAGAAAAAATGAAATAAATGTCTATGAACTATATGGGCTATTCCATTTCAACTTCTCTATGAACTATATAGTTTGGTGGCATGTAATATTTAGATAACTTTATGGTCTAGTTTTTAAATATATTTATGTTAATGGGTTGTTACTATATGATCTCATTGTCCTCCTTCATAAACAGGCCATTTATGTTGAGGATTTGGCATAGACAATGTCAATTCATGGATGTATCATGATATAGAATGACATCTATGTTGGAGATATTACATTATTTGGTAGATGTTAATGTACCCCCATGGTACAATTGTACATATTCTAATTATAAGATTAAGGTGTGTAATTTATATCTTTCCTTAAGTATGTGTCTATGTGTGAGAAAAGTGCAAGTGTCATGTAATAAAGTGTACAAATGTGTAGAGTGTGAGAGTGTGCAATGTGTCATGTAATAAAGTGTGCAAGTGTGTAATATGTGAGAGTGTGCAATGTGTCATGTAATTAGTCAATATTCATGTGTGTAGGTTTCAAGTATACAAGTGAATAGTCACATAGTATTTGGAAAGATGTAAATTCAAGAGACATGAGAGGTTTGTCATATGTGAGGAATAGAAAAGGATGCATATCCTAGATTTGTGAGGAAAGAAATAGTCAGTATTAAAAGGTCACTTGTAAATTTATATTATGGAGATAAATCTCCATAATAATATCATTGAAAAATATATCGAAGAATTGTAATATCAAGCAAGACAATTGTAACAGAGATATTGTATATTTGATCAAATAATTATAAGTATTATTCTTTGGATGGCTAATAAGAGGTTGTACTTAGGTCCCCCACGCTTGAAAAATTACAACTCTCTTATTTAGAGCTTGAGAGTTTACAAATAGATGCACTTATCATCTCAATTGAGATGCTATAGCTAGAAACCTACATCTTTTTACATAAACTGTTTGAATTCTTGATTTTCATTTTTTGGATTTTTTAATTTTTGTATGAATATAAATATTCCAGAATTCATCATCCTTCTTGACATTTTCCTATAAAAACCTTCACAATATAAAACTTCACCTCTAGGATCTATGCATTGCATCTTAGTAGAGTAATATTACAAAATGAAGTAAATATTACCAATGGAAAACATTAAAGTAAATCTTAATCATTAATTGATTCAGGCAATCAAAATTTTCTTGTCAACTTCAACTAAACTTACTACTTCCTCTAACCATGGAAAGGATAATTTAACTTCACGATCCTCAATCAAAACCCCTTTATTGGCTAGCCTATCTGCACATTTTTTTCCTTCCCTTAATGTAGGTGTAAACCTGATTTATTCAAACTCTTTAGCAAGATAGTGAATTTCCATAATTAGCCTTAGCTTTCCTCAAAATTGTATTTATTATTATGAGATAATAACCTTTCATCACTATTCTATCCCCTTTCATTTGTTTGCATATTTTTAACCCTTCTAAAGCCACCTAAGCTTAAGCTTCATTATTTATCTTAAATCCACTATTGAAATCATAATGAGACAAAATCTCTCCTCGACTATTTTTAATTATTCTTCCTCCTACTAGTCATGGATTTCCTTTAGATGCTCCATCAAAATTCAATTTAACCCACTCCATATATGGTGGTTTCCACTTTATATTATTTGCCTTATTTTTTCTTCTTTTGTACCCAACATCATAATTTCATTTAATGACTTGAATCCATCTATTAGGGCTCTCTACTTTCATATTAGGGATTGGCTAAGTTGATACGGTTGGTTTATACTCCTCTATGGCTAAACATATCTTCCTTTTCATTACCTTTAAACTGCTTTCCTTTCCTTTAAATATTGTTCTATTCATTTCTAGCTATACAATCCAAAGTATTGTATCTTTTGATATATCCTATATTATCTGTAAAGCCTCACTTTTATAAGAGCTTTGTAATTGTTTTAAATAACCTTCAATTTTTCTATTCATCACCATGCATTTACCAAACATATTAAGAATCCATTGCCATAGATTCTAGACTATTGAGCAATGTCCCAAGATATGGTCTATACTCTCCTCCATTTTACAAAAAACATATTGAGAGGGGCCATGAAAACCCCTTTTCATAAGGTTATCCCAAGATAAAATTCTTCTATGACCTACTAACCAAACAAACATTTTGACTTTAGGAATGCTTGGGCTATCCCAAATATCTCTCCATATTCTAGTGATATTATTTTTTTTTTGGTGTTGTACATATATCTATTTTTTGTTGTGTATTCTCCTGATTTATTCAACTCCCAAATCAAATTATCCTTGGCTCCCCTTAAAAAATCATGGTTTTTAATTTCTACTCAATTACCTCCTAGAATCAATATCTTGTATACTTGTAAAAAAAGCTTCTTTCCATTTGTATCTTCCTTCCTAATCCTTGTACAAAATATTTGAAACAGGGTTATGCATAAGGGGTAGTACCAAAAAAATAATTATAAAATTGGGGTGAATCTAGTCATACGGTGTATAAACTATAGGGTGAATTTTTCAAAATTTTGCAGAAAATTTATCAAATAATGATGATTTTTTGAAAATTTTGCACCAAATTTTTAAAATTTTAAAATGGTGACTGACATAAGCGATTTTCATAAGGTGACTGATAGAAGTGACTATCACAAGGTGACTGATAGAAGTGACTATCATAAGGTGACTAACGGAAGCAATTATCACAAGGTGACTGACAGAAGCGACTGTCACAAGGTGAATGATATAAACAACTATCACAATGTGACTAATAGAAGCAACTATCACAAGGTGACTGATAGAAGCAACTATCATAAGGTAACTATCACTAGGTGACGGACATAAGTGACTATCATAAGGCAATTGTTACTAGGTGACTGACAGAAGTGACTGTCACAATGCGACTATCACAAGGCAACTGATAGAAGTGACTATCATAAGATGACTGTCACAAGGCAACCCACAAGGCAAATTTCACAAGGCAACTGACAAAAGTGATTATCACAAGGTGACTATCACATGCGACTATCACAAGGCGACTGTCACAAGGCGGTTATCACAAGGTGATCATCACTAAGATGCTGCCACGTGTCCTCTCCTCTACCACGTGTCATGCATCCATCGACTTCAGCCATGCAACCTTCTATAAATAGAATAGTAGGGTCATTTTTCACCTTTCCCATAGCGATTTCTAGAGCAATTTTAGAGCGATTTCTAGCATTTTTTAGAGGGTTTTTAGAGCATTTTTCCAAAAATTTTTGAGTGTTTTTAGAGGGTTTTCAAAGATTTTTCAGAGGTTTTTTAGATCTTTTTCAGAGGGTTTTCAGAAATGGCTAGCTCTTCCTCTCCTCTACCTTCCAAAGTATCATTCAAGAACTACTATTGCCCCAACATCAAGAATATTTTCAACACTCCTAGGAGAGATTCTAATTGGCTTTACACCTTCGAAGTTGTTGGAGTCATGAAGATGCCACAGTTGGACATCAATGTCTCCTTGATGCAATGCATAGTTAGTTGCTACAACCATGATGTGTCCACTATACAGATCAGAGTTGATAACAAGGATATTGTTTTTACTGTGAACCCCTCGGATGTGCAACGACTAATAGGGCTACCATTTTTGGATGGTCTCCTGGTGAACAACCAGTATGCCTTATCTTCAGATGATAAATCAATGCTAGCATCCAAGTATGTTGTGAATCCAGACCATTTGAAAGGTATGTTTTTAAAATTTTATTTTTATTTATCCTTAATTTTGATGTATTTTAGTTTTCATTCTCTAATAATGTTCTCCCTGTTGTAATTTTTATTTTCTAATAATGTTCTCTCTATTTTTTAGTTAATTCTTCTAAGTCGAAAAGGGGTTTAAACATTTCCAATGTTGCAGACAAATTTCTTTATGCCTGCATTGAATTTTTCCTAGGAAGGCTTATTCTGTAGGGGCGACCTACAAAAATGTTATTTTGGGTATTGTCATTATTGATTCGATGTATTTATGGAGGTAGATATGATTGGTCCATGCACATTTCCAACCGCTTGAAACAAGACCTTCTTAGTGCCCAAAAAATTCAATCTGCATATACAGTAACATCCAACAACTTTATTCTTTATCTTTTTAATGAAGCATACTACAATATTCAAAATAACAATCCTCCAACTACATTGCACCCAGATTTTTTGGCTATTGGCATGAATGAGAATGAAATTCAAGTAAAATTATTTATTGGAATAATCTCTCTTTTCTTTCTTTTCAATCAATCTTGTTATTTTCTAATTTTCTTTTGAAAATAGAGAAGAGCAGCTCATTCATCCAGTAAAAGGGATGTCACCTTTAGGATTCAAGAAGCATATGTCGATTCTGACATGCAGTCACAATCATCACCAGTAACTCCCACCACTAAATGTACAAGGTCTCATGTTCAACAACATACACGTGTGGCTCCTGTTACTTTTGGACATGCATCTGTTGCAACCGACGTTGAAGAAGTAACCTCCAACTCACAAGGTAACCTTATTATTCAAAAGTACTATTTTAAATAATGTATTTTAATGATATAAAATTATATTTAGTTTGAGAAAATATTTTAACTATTTTTAGAGCAAAGGCAAATGCTTCCATCATCAACGACAATGACTGTAGAGTCTGAGTCTGGTATGTTTAGTTAAAATTAATCTCTTTTAATGGCATTATTTTTAACACTAGTTTTAATTTATATTTTTCATGTGAAATTTTGCAGAGGGATCAGCTAGATTTAACACTAGGTGCACAGTAGCAAGTCCATCCACAATAAGTCCATCCATAGCAAGTCCATCCATAGCAAGTCGTCCATCCATAGCAAGTCTATCAAAGTTCACAGTAGGCACCATCGATGAGGAACCAATATTGAATGTGTGGGAAATAGTTCCTCACACCATTGCCTCTGAAAACCAACATTGAGGCTGAGACACACACTCATACTATGTCTCAATATCTTATTTCAGTGATGGCATTCCCATTTTTAACCCTTGATAATTTATCAAATGTAGATAGCGTATCTCAAATGCCCTCTATTGTTATGAATCTCGATGACGATTTTCTTTATCAGGATATGAATAATTTCCCACTAAAGGCAAGTGATGTTCTTCAAGGTCTAGAGATCGATGATGAAGTAGAGGAGAATGTTGAAGCAGATGCCATCGTAGTTTTCCCTTCCCCCCACCAACAAGTCGACACCCATCATCATCCGAACGATGATGATAAAGTTAATTTTTTAGAAACTATTTTATTAGCCAACAGATGTAAGGCTACAGTTATGAATAATCTTCTTGTAGATATTGATACATTAAGAGAATGGGAATATTGGGCCAAGGTTTTGATTAAATCAATAAATGGTCGATACAAGAATTTTACACATAGAAAGGAGTTGTTTTCAAAGGTGGAGAATGAGCCACAAAAGCTCGATGCTCTATTACGTAAAGCTGAATCTGGCACCATGCAGGCCGAGTCTAAATATAGTGATGAAGTTTTGGCCATTATGTTGGATCGATTAGAAAACCTCAATGTCGAGGCCCAGGCATATTTCAATGAATGGGCACTAGATATGAAAAAAGTAGCAGTTGCAAAAACTGCAAGACTTACCACTGATGTAAGTTTTACCTAACTGAAAATCATTTTTTTCTTAAATTTATTTTGTTTATAAATATTAACATTTTTCTCTTCTATTTTGTAGTCTAATTATCAACACTTAAAGCAGCAAGTCAGTGCCATGAAAATGTTGATTAAGACTACAAAAATTAGTGTGATGAATGCTATTGAAGTGAAGAAAATATTGCAACACACTATTAGAGAGAACAATTGGATGAGGAAGTTTATCAAAGATAAGGGCCTGGATGTGGAGGTTGTATTAAAAGAAAATGAGAAAGAACTAAATGCACCATTTAGAGAAGATCCAACGAAGGAAGAAGGTTTATTGCTATCAAGGATAAACACTATAGCTAAAACTTTGGTAAGGGTTGGTGCATTGGAAGCAAAGGATATTGAGGTAGATGCAGTTGGAAGTTTAGGCACCATGCAACAAGAAAAGTAGAACTGTTATTTTTTATTTGAGGAGAAACCAAACAATACATGTTGCATATTTTTTTAAATTGTCAAAGAATGGTATCTTTTTTAAATCAATGAAAGAGACAATTTCCATAAATTTTGTATTAGCTTTTTGATATTTTATTTTCAATATTGTGATGTTTTGATTAGTTGTGTGGATGCAATAAATAATGAAATTGTTGGTATAATATTACCATATTTGATGAAGTTTCATTGTGTGAATTATTGCTATGTTGTTGTGTGAATAGATGGTGAATGAAACCAATAAAATTGTTGGTGTAACACTACCATGTTAGTAGACGTAATTTTGTATTAGATTTTTGATATTTTATTTTCAATATTGTGATGTTTTGATTAGTTGTGTGGATGCAATAAATAATGAAATTATTGGTATAATATTGCCATATTTGATGAAGTTTTGTTGTGTGAATTATTGCTATGTTGTTGTGTGAATAGATGGTGAATGAAACCAATAAAATCATTGGTGTAACACTGTCATGTTATTAGACGTAATTTTGTATTAGCTTTTTGATATTTTGTTTTCAATATTGTGATGTTTTGATTAGTTGTGTGGATGCAATAAATAATGAAATTATTGGTATAATATTGCCATATTTGATGAAGTTTCGTTGTGTGAATTATTGCTATGTTGTTGTGTGAATAGATGGTGAATGAAACCAATAAAATCATTGGTGTAACACTGCCATGTTATTAGACGTAATTTTGTATTAGCTTTTTGATATTTTGTTTTCAATATTGTGATGTTTTGATTAGTTGTGTGGATGCAATAAATAATGAAATTGTTGGTATAATATTGTCATATTTGATGAAGTTTCATTGTGTGAATTATTGCTATGTTTTTGTGTGAATAGATGGTGAATGAAACCAATAAAATCATTGGTATAACACTGCCATGTTAGTAGACATAATTTTGAATTATGTGGATGCAATAAAATATTCTTTTATGTTTTATGAAATAATTTGAAATGATTGAAATGCAACACAAATATTTGGTTTACCATAAAATGTGAAATCAAAATAAATGTGAAAATCAGTAGTATCTGTCATCAATATTCTATTTAAAATTGATAGCAACACAGATATTTAGTTTGCCATACATGGTTTATAATCAATATTCTGTTGAAAACTGATAGCATAATATGTGAAATCAAAATACATGTGAAAATCAATAATATATATAATCAATATTCTATTTAAAAATGATAGCAGATATATAATCAATATTCTATTGAAAAATGATAGCATAATATGTGAAATCAAAATACATGTGAAAATCAATAATATATGTAATCAATATTATATTTAAAAATGATAACATTATATGTAAATTTGAAATCAAAATATCATGTAATCCAATATACATGTCTCAAAATATAATCAAATCTCAATATTCTATTGAAAACTGATAGCATAATATGTATTTGAAATCAAATTTTCAAAATCATGTCTCAAAATATAATCAAATCTCAATATTCTATTGAAATATGATAGCATAATATGTGAAATCAAATCAAATGAAAGCATCAAATCTCAATATTCTATTGAAAAATGATAACATAAGATGTGAAATCAAATCAAATGAAAGCATCTTTGCATCATAATGTTGGAAGTTGGAACAAACTCTTTTCATATTGTACAAAATATTTTGCACTCATACCAAAAAATTTTGTCATCATAGCCTGATCAGTGTTACCATTATCCTCATCATCTTGAGTATTCGTGACACCTCTTCTATCAGCCAAAGATTTCCAATATGACAAAGCTCTTTCATAAGGAAACTTCTCTACCTCATAGGTCGACACATATACTCTCAAACAATTTTCCAAATTTTTGTCCAACCTATTTCAAACTTTAGATTTTACATAAGATAATGCACTAAATACCCTTTCATCTTCCACAGATCCTAAAATCATCATTTGACATAATTCATATAAACAAAAATATTCACTCATAGTTTGTTGTAAGATACTACTGGGATGTAATTGTTTCCACAAACGTGAAATAGAACCTGTTTCATGACGGTTAGTGAGTTGTGAAACTTGAGCAGACATTGTTGTTCCAAAATAGTTTGATTGTTTTGTCAAAATATCTTTGTTGAGAATGTCATTGATTTCAATACCATTGACTACCACACGTTTAGTGAAATGGCTAGCAAGAGTGCCCATGTATTTGAGAAACAAACCATTTAAAATCTGGTATTCATTACAAGGATCCCAAAACATCGGGTTAACCACACCCATAGCCTCAAGCAATTCATCTCTTTGAAAACGGTCTCTGATTTCTTTTGTCAATGATTCTGCTATTTGTTTTAGTTTAATTTTTGTATCTGTTACAACTACATGAAATTTATTGTATGTTATGGGTATTTTTTCAACTTCATTTGTAGCTATATCCATTCGCTGACCAAAATAATATAAAGGAATTTCCTTTCCATGGACATTAATACATAGATGATCATTTATATTGAACTTCAAAAATTTTTGAGGATCATTCACGTTTGTCAATAATCTCCAACTCTCAAACATGGGATCCATAAAACTTTGACCAGATGCGTACATTGTATCAATATGTATGCAAATTTATTTTCTCACCCTGATGAAATCCACAATATAAATCGATCTTTCTTGTGCAATTTTGATCAAAGTATTCATTTCTTCCAACATTGGAAGAATACCACACAATGTGAGAAGTGTTTCAAAGTCACTCATTCGAAATAGCAAATCTTTAGCCTTATCAACTGCCCTACGATTTGCATACATAAACCCTGCCAAGGATTGATATTCTTTGAAAACTCTATATGTCGGTTGATACATCGAAATCCACCTAGTATCTACATCTTTTAAGAGTTTTTTACCTTTAGTAACTCCTAGTGCAAACTGTTGAAACTCTGAAAATATTTTTGGACTGCATGAAAAATAATCATGAATTTCATGGACAAGCTCTTCCACTCTCGCTACATTTGTAAATGTATCCACAATTTTGTATGCAAGATTCATTCTATGAGCCATGCAATGAATAGGGATCAAATATGGGGTAACAGATGTTTGTAGTCTAACACAAAGACCATTCTTGTGTCCTTGCATTGTAGAAGCACCATCAACTCCGACACATATTAACTTAGTGGCTATTTCCATTTCATTCATTCCTGCTATTTCCTTTAAACTAGAAACAACAACATTATAAATGTTTTCTGCATTGCAATTTTCCACCATCTTGCGTAATGCAAGTAAATGAGGTTGCCTTAAATGATTTTCCAATGTGTAAACATGCATGCAAATCCAATATGTGTTGTCAACAGCAGTCACCTCATCAATTGAAAGTGAAATGAATTTGGCCTTTTTACTTTCTCTTTGAGGTCATCCTGCTCAACCAATGATAGACATTTTACCATTTCCCAACCACTTTGATCTGACCAATGGGCGTTGGGTAAGTTCTGCACATCAGCTAGTCGAAATAGAGATTTATAATCAATGAAATCAGACATAGGTCTACCCTTTTTAAGAATAGTGAGTACAACAACAAATTATAAACTTTTTGAAGCTAAAGTGAACTTATTCATTTTTTGAAATTGGGCTTGAATCGTTGCACCTTTCTCAACCAAAGTTTGCTTTTGTTTCATTGCTTCATCATATTCTTGTGCATATTTGATATGTGCACACTCTGATGCATCCTTCCACCTATAATTTTTTGGTTTTTTCCATCACCATCACTTTCATTTGTTTTTATATAAACCTTTCCAATATGTTTTTCTACTGTATCTTTCTTAACTTGCAATCTATGATCCTTTTCATGTTTCCAACTGCAAATTATGCATCTCAATTCTGTTATTACCTCATTACTATTCTCTAGTAGCACTGGCTCAACAAATGGAAAATCTGAAACCCAATCAGGCTAAAATGATCTGTTAATTGTCCACCTAGATGACCTTGCATGTTTATGTTTTTTAGAAGAAGATTCTCCGAAAGTAGGGACTGCATAAGAACTATTATTTTATTTTCCATTTGGCATGTTAGTTTCAGGAATCTCTTCATGTTGTTGTTCCATTTCATTAAGAAAATTTTCATCTGTGGACTTTTCATTATCGTGGATATGTGGAAGTGGAGGCATACCAAGGTCAACAGTGTTTTTTGTAGAGATAATACTAGGGTCAATACCAAGGTCATTATCATTATTCTATTTAAAAGCATACCTTTTATTAAAATATATAAAAGCAATGGACAAAGCCATCAACCAAAAAACACCCTTCTTAATGAATGAAGACATTATATATAAAATTAACAATGTACAAAAATTAACTGGTTAGTAAGTAAAGGCGTTCATACCTTCAATTTGTGTAGATGTTGATGGTTGACTAGATTTTAAAATATTATGAAAGTATTTGAGGATACTCCTTTTATCGAAATACTGGCCTCCCTTCTTTCCACTGCCAACAAGTGACATTTTACCTATATAAATAGAAGAGTAACATGAACATCATTTTTAAAAATGAAAATAACTGGTAAAAGAGAGAACTACTATTGAAGACAATAGAATATCTGACCCAAGTAGGCTTGATATTGGTGCCCAAATAATAGGAAAACCTCCTTATTGAGTGTCAATGAACAAAAATGTATAAAAAAGGAACATAAATGGTAAAATAAACTTACCGATAAATGGTTGTCATTGTATGTCACTCGCCTTACATCAGTTGCCTTGCTTCAGTCACCTTGTGATAGTCACTTCTGTCAATCACCTTATGGCAGTCACTTTTGTTAGTTGCCTTGTGAGTCACTTCTGTCAATTGCCTTGTGATATTTTCTTCAGTCAGTCACCTTGTGATAGTCGCTTCAGTAAGTCGCCTTGTGATAGTCACTTATGTCAGTCACCTTGTGATAGTCACTTTTTTTTGTCACCTTTTTTCAGTCACCTTTTGTCAATCACCTTGCATCAGTCGCCTTGTTCTAGTCACCTTGTGTTAGTCACCTTGTTTCAGTCACCTTCTACCTATCACCTTGTGTCATTCACCTTGCACCAGTCACTACTATCAGTCACATAGTATGAGTTGCTTTCTACCAAGCCTCTTGTGTCAGGAACCTTATGTTTGTCGTGTTGTGTCAATCGCTTGCTTTGTATCATTCACTATCAGATAAAATTAATGTTTTAATTGTATGAGTGTCACTGTCAGGGTTACCTATATAGTGGGATACAAGAGGTGAATTGGGCGGGATAATTTTTTTAAATTAATTTTAAGGTAAAAATTAGGCAGGAAATAGGCAAAAATTTTATTTTGCTAATTTTGGGACCCTATAGGTTGACCCATTTGCCCAAAAATTACGAGATCAATTTTTTTAGGGAAAATTCACCCCTGTGCATAACCCTACTTTGAAACCCTATCACCATATTTGTCTTGAAATAATCTCATCCAAGGTTTCAAAATTGGATCTAAATTGAGTGGTTTTTTTATCACACCAAGTATCCATCCAAATAGAAATTTTCTCTCTAGTTCCCACCACCCATCTTAAACCTTTAATGATAAGATAAATAGATTTTTTTAAACAATTCCAAAGAGCAGAACCATTTTGTAGAGAGAATACAGTAAATATTAAACTTGGGTCAATAGGATCAACATACTTAGAATAATTCTTGCCATTGTCTTTGATTCTCTTTGTACAATCTCTAGATAACTTTTCCTCTAAGAGCTAATTTTGCATCTATAAGAACTCTTAAACCAAGACCTCGCTCCATTTCACCAAAGGAAATTTCCTTTTATCATGTAAACCTAACCATAAAAAGGATTGCACAATATATATTAAAAAAATTTCAACTAATCTTGGCATATAAGACAATGACATATAATATGTTGGAATGGTCTGTAAGACTAACTTAATTAACTACACTCTTCCTACTAACGATAACCATATACCTTTCCAAGATGGAAATTTATTCTAAACTTTACTAATAATTAAATTCCATAATTCTATCCTCATTCTCCCCTCAAATAAAGGCATCCCTAGATAAGTTGCTAGCAAATTTGCCTCCTCCATTTGAAGTAACCTATAAATTCTTGCTTTGATATTAGTTGGAGTGTTAAGGAAGTAAATTTTGGATTTTTTCCTATTAACTTTTTGCCCTAAAACTCTTTCATATTCCTTTAAAACATTATTCAAAGCTCTAGCCTCATTTATCCTTGCCCTTCCAAAAATGGATGTATCATCTACAAACTATTGATGGGTAATGTTGTCGATGTTATTACTAACCTTAATTCCACTTATAAGCTCATATTTGTAAGCCTTATTTAAATTCCTACTCAAAACCTTTGTCATAATAATGAACAAATAAGGAGATAGAGTATCTCCTTGTCTAAGGCATCTCTTGAATTTAAAATTTTATGTTACTGACCCATTGACCAACATTAGAGAAACAAGATTTAATCCATATAACCCATTTCTTCCCAAACCCAAACTTTTCTAAAACTGCAAAAAGAGAATCCCATTTAATCCTATTATAGGCTTTACTCATATCAAGTTTTAAGATCATTGCTTTCTCTTTTCTTGAAGCTATTGAGGTATAACTTAATGAGCTACTATGATCCCGTCTAGAATCTGTCTCCTTTTCACAAATCCGCCTTGCTCTTATCAAATGATTTTGTCTAACAAAAACCTTAATCAATTTATCATCACTTTGGAGATTATCTTATGTCATATTACATAGGCTTACGGGTATAAAAGAATCAAACAATTCAAAATCCTTTTTTTTCAAAATTAAGGTAAGATATGTTGCATTTATTTTATATGTATTGTTTTACCCTAGACTGTTCCACTTCCACCAATAAAAAATCCTTCACTATATCCCAATTATATTGGTAAAAATTTACAAATAGCCCATCTAGACTTGGGGATTTATCCTTATTAAAATAGAAAAGAGCTAAATGAATTTTTTCTAGAGTAATAGGCTTCATCGGTTTCCTATTGTCTTCATTTGTTATAACTAAAGAAACATCTTGAACAATTTTGTCATTAAGAAATTTAGTTTCCTCTAATCCTAGAATATACTTTACCTCTTTCTAATTTCACTTTGATCTTCAATACAAACCCCTTCTATTGATTTAATTCTACTAATTCGGGATGTTGATCTCTATATTATATCCATCCTATGAAAAAACTTTGTATTTTTATCTCCTTTTAACCATGTTTGTCTTGATATTTATCTCTAGAATTTCTCTTCCTTATAATATTATGATATTCATTAAGCAACTCTCTTTCATCTGAGCTTGGATTATTATGATCACCTTTTTAGAATTTTGAAAGTTTATCTTTTTAGTTATTTCATCTCAAAAATATTTTCAAAAGTGTTCTTATTTCATTATTTTAATCTAGATGTAATAGATTTAATTTGATTTGGAAGAGCATACAACCCAGCATTACCTGAAGAATTCCATGTTTGAGTTATCATATCAACAAATTAAGGATGGTCTTCCCACATCTGCTCATATTTAAAATATGATGTTTTTTAATTTACTTACCACCATTTTAACTCTTATTGATTAATGATCTGAATCAATCCTTGTTAAGATATTAATTTTAGCACAAGTTCCTTCATCTAACCAATTATCAGAGAGTATACATCTATCTAATTTTTTTGCTATTAGGTTTTGGCCTCTCCTATTGTTGATCCATGTAGCACCCTAAAATTGGCGCAGTAAAACCTTAATAATTACAATTACTCTAGTAAATATTCAAATTCAAATTTCAACCTCCAAAACCGCTCCCAAACCACCGTTTAACCCGTTTCCTCCTTTCCCGTGCCATTTTTAGAGTTTGTTTTGTCCGTTTGACGATATCGTCTTCGATAAGACGATATCGCCTCAGATCGGACGATTTCGTCTGGCGTAGGACGTCCAGACGATCTCGTCCCAAACTGATTTGTGCATAGTTGGACTCTGTTCCAACGGCGTCTCTAATCCGGGCAGAAGCGTGTCTACGCCGTTAGAGACCTCCCCCATTGGAGATCTCCCAAATTGGGATGATCTCCAACCTCCCAACCTCTATCCTAAGCCTATTTAATCCTAGGCCCTCCCCTTAGCATCCCCCTGGCTGAAATTCCCTGTAACTCGAATTCTACACGCACTAGACCATCTTAAATCAATGTTTGCATTTGTATTTTTCCAAGTTTGTTTGCAGGAACTTCATTGTTTTTCAGCCGGAGCAAGCTCAATTCGTCTCAGACGATCTCGTACAATCTCGGACGATCTCGACCCAATTCGAGACGATTTCGACTGTAGTCCACATTGGGGGCAATCAGTGCCCAGAGTTTGCATTTTCTCCACTCTTTTTCGTTGCATTATTCTGCATTTAGTTAATTCTATGGTTATTCTTTATTATCCTGCATCTTGGAGTTCACCCATGTAGCTTTAATGCATAATAAAAGCATAAATTGTCATTAGATCGTTATAATGCATTCGTGTCTTAGTTTGATATTATCATTTTAATGTTCTTACTGCCATTTTACATCATTACCCTCTGTTATCATAGTTGCATTCTCTGTATTTTGCATCTGTTTCTCTGTTTGCAGGTCTCTGACGAATTCGTCAGATCTCAGACGATCCTGTCAGATAGGAGACGATCCTGTCAAATTCCAGACGATCTTGACTGCTTCAAAAATTAGAATCTCCATCAGACATCCGGATCAGGTATGGCTCTGTAATTTAGCCTTTTCTCTCTGTTTTCTGTCTAATTTTGTTCTCTGTATGCATTTAGTCTGCACTTTCATAATAGAACAACTTAGTTTCATTTGGCCAAACCTAGGACTTGGATGATTAAAGATAAAACTGAACACATCAAACACATTCCCAACCTAGGCGTGGAAAGTGCCATTCAAACGTTTCCTAGTGAACCCACCATCCAGTCGAAAAATCACCATAATACACCTCCCCCGAGAGGCGGGACCTTCGCAAGGCCTCTCAGTCCGAGGTACCGCGCCATCCTTTTCCCATCCTCCTTCCGGGCACGGATCCTATAGCCTGAAGGTAGGGATGCAAAAAATTTGGAGCGATACATTTTGGTGAACCCGACGTGAATGCATTTAAAACCTTTTGAAAACAAAAAAAAAATAAAACAACCAAAACATAGATGCATTTCAAATCATCTAAAACTAATAAGTTGCATATCATGTTTAGATGGTAGCTCCTAAGAAAATATTAGCAGTTACTATAAATGTTGAAAACCAATTGGCAGCCATAGAAATCAATTATGTGCTTAGTGTGCCTGAAACAGGATAGAAATCAACTTTTGTGGGATGAACTTGATAGAAGACTAAGTGTCATTTCATCTAGGTCAACAAAACTTAAACAAATCAAGAGGCTTGTCCTAGATAGAATTCTGGATCCTCATCAACTCGTCTTTTATCATGAACTTCAGAGAGCCTGCCATAGATGGTTAGCTTATAGGAGAGCTCTTGTGTCTTCAGAATTGTTCACCTTCGAGGAATACCTCGAGAATGTAGCCATTATACACCAGTTCCTAGGTCGTGTAGAAGACCAAGAGGTTGTTCTTACGGATAGGGAAATATGGAATAGAGTTCCTCGAGTTGTGTTATATCGAGAGTATTGCCACGAGCTTTACTTCTATCAACCAGAATCTGAGACAGATAATATCACTATAGCTCTTTTCATTAAATTTTTGAAAGAAAATTTTCAATTTGAAGAAGAACACTTCATGACTCCTGAAGAACTCGAGCCCATTAATGATATTTATAAATTGTTTATAGAAAACTAGATCATTACTTTCAGTATTAGTTCTTGCATTTATTGTGTTGTTTGTTATCTTTACAATATTATTACAAAAACAAGAAAAACTAAAAAAAAAACATAACAAAAACCAAAACCTTTCATTTTAAATATTGTAGTAGGTATATAATTAATATATACCTCTTAAGCTTGTTGCATATATATATATATATATATATATATATATATATATATATATATATATATATATATTTGCTGAAATCTAAATTAAGCACAATGCCTAAACTTAGGAATGGTAAACAAAGCTGAAGGAGAAGAAGAAGATTGGTTAGAAGATAAAACTAGAAACCCAAATGTCCTTCACGAAGATCCAATTCCGGAAGGAGAAACTCTAGATCAACCGAGAAGATGACCTAGGTGAAGACAATGAACAAGAAGAAAATGTTAAAGAGGATGGATCCTCATCCCCTAGAGTAGCTCCCAGATGGAACTATTGCTTTTGACAACTTAGATCATTTCTGGAAATTTTTCAATAATAACATTGGCGCTCTTAATATGGCGGTTCGTATTGATAAAGGGCAAATTAGTGACACTCAAGCAGCCATGGAACATATGTTTGATGTGCACACTAATCCCTTGTCTTTCATTGATCAAGAAAGTGATAAGGTCGGACCATCCAATAGAGATATGGTCACTATGATTCAGAACATGCCAAAACAACAGGTTACCCAACCTCCTAAGGAACCTGTTATTGAGCCTAAAATCATTCCCACACAAAAGAAAACTTCCTTCACTGCTTTACTTCGCCAAACTATTGATCAATATGCTTCAAGTAAACAAAAACCTAAAATGAAGCCAAACACCAATTTTCAACAATCCGGAATACAACATAATACAACTTCAAAATTCCTTCATAACACCTTTCCTACCAACAATTTACACAATAGCAACATAGCATCTAATCTTCATGTCCCTCCATCATATGCTCACAAATCCCATATCAATGCCCTACCGAACCAATATGGTGGGCAAACTAGTAATCTGGAAGCCATGGTGAAACAGTTAGCTTCGCGTATGGACCGAGATAGATCCTTACCGTCCCTCGTACAATTATCGAGAGATATGTAGTCAACCTTTGGATCCCATAGTTGTAGCACAACCGTACCCTAAGCATTTTCCCATGCCCATCCTGCCTATATATAAAGGAACCGAAGATCCCATAGAGCATCTTCGCATGTTTAGGATAGCATGTCATGATATATCACATGATGACTTGCTATTACTAAAAATGTTCCCAAAAAGTTTAGGTGGAATGGCATTAGAGTGGTACTATCAATTGCCCACTCATTCTTTGAGAAACTTTGAAGAAACAATTGAATCTTTTGTCCATCAATTTAGTGCCTACATCGAGAGGCATGTAACCATTAAAGATTTATACAACTTAAAACAAGACAAGGATGAATGTTTTGCCGATTTCTTAGCTAGATGGAGGCAGTTGATGGGAAAACTGCACTTTG
The DNA here is from genome assembly GCA_028583015.1 of Wollemia nobilis. Taxonomy (NCBI): domain Eukaryota; kingdom Viridiplantae; phylum Streptophyta; class Pinopsida; order Araucariales; family Araucariaceae; genus Wollemia; species Wollemia nobilis. The sequence goes on from JAQPPZ010001125.1 coordinate 14,374,413, forward strand.
TGCTACCTTATAGGGAAATGTTGGACATTTTTATTAATAATTTACAAGAACAAATATCTTATGAGCTATCAACTGCTACTTTAACTACCTTCGATCGAGGCTATAGATTTAGCTCGAAGAGTAGAAGATGCCCTCATTAGGAGAGGCCAACTTAGGAAGAAGGATGATGAGAAAACATCCAGAAATCAGTATAAAAACAAACAAGTTGTAGGTGACGGAGTCATTGACAACAAAAATGTTGCTAATATCAATGCAACGAAAACAACAAAAAAATTTATATTGAAACCGCCTGATAAGCCTCCTCGAGAATTTACTAGATTGAATCAACCATTATCAACTATTTTACCTCAATTACTCGAAAGAGGTTTGATCCAATTACCAGCTATCCGGGAACCTGATCCAACTATACCCGGATACAGAGCTGACTTACACTGTGATTTCCATAGAGGGCCTGGACACTCTACCAACGCTTGTAAAAGGTTGAAACATAAAATACAGGATCTGATTGATAATAATGAAATGGAGGTGCAAGCCTTCCAACCTAAACAAAATGCTCCTAATAATCCTCAAAAGAACATTCCCCAAAATCAAAATCAAAATGCTAATCAATCATTAGACATATTTCAACACCCTTTACCAAGACATGGTAAAGAGGTGGCCAATCAAATCGAACATCATAATGTTCCTCCTCCTACCCGATATGTAGGAACTATTAGCGGACATTTACCTAATCATGATTTACAAAAATTTGACACAACTTTATCCATGGTCACAACCAGGCCCCTACATAATATTCAAACTCCAGGATCCTAGTGATATAGAATCGAGATCTTGAAAGTGAAATAGACATCACTTCAAACCAATCGAATAGTTCTGAAAATGAATCGGATCCTATTCAACCCATCACGGATGCTATGGTTCCAGAAGAACCATTTCCTAGAAGAGTTACTACTCGACCCTCTTCTAATCAATTCCTCCCAAATGAACAAGCCATAAACGCTCAACCGAGACCGGTTCAGCGTCTTCAATATAACATTGTAGGTACCATTGGAGTCGTTACCCGACAACGGGCTCAAAATTCTCAACAAGAACCAAACCAGAATGATGGATCAGCTCCATTTGTTTTGAAAAATCCCAATAAAGGGAATCATGCTTCCAATGTTCAACTTAAACCCCCTTACAATATTAATGAGCAATTATCCAATACTACAGACCAGAATTTCCCTTTTGGATTTATTAAGATCTTCTCCTACCCATAGGGATGAGTTGATGCTTACATTAAGCCAAATGATGGTACCTCAAAACATTCAACCTGAAGCCATGGCCAATACTATCATCACTCGAGAGGTTGATTGTATTGACTTTCGGGATAAAGATATCCCACAACACAGTTTACATAAGGATAATCCCTTATATATTACTGCTCTAATTGGAGATGTAGCTGTTAAACGAGTCTCGATTGATAATGGTTCATCTCTAAACATTTGCACTTTTGACTTCTACCAACGATTTGGCTTTAGAAGTGATGAAATGAAGAAAACTGACATGATTATCAAAGCTTTCAATGACGAAACACAAGAAACGTGTGGAGTTATTACCATCCCATTGCAAGTTGGTCCTCGAACTCTAGATACCACCATGTTTATTGTACATTGCCCCGCATCGTACAATATACTCTTGGGTCGTTCCTTGGATCAATGCAATGCGGGCTGTCCCATCAACTTTACACCAATGTGTTAAATTCGAATTTAAAAATCAGTTGGTCACTATCCACGGTGATCCTAGACCCTTTGATATGTGTGCTTTGGTAGAACCTGTTGGAGTGCAATTTTGCCCCTGCTCTGTCATCCACACATCCTAATTCTTATTTTTCATCTAAAACTGTGAAACACACACCCATAGCTTCACCTATTTCCCCTCCATTCATTTCATCCTCATATATAGATCAACAATCTTCTAAACAAACCACTCTAGAACCTCAAAAAGATCTTCAATCCACGACCAATCCTTCATGTTCCATCCCTATAATTTCAAAACCTATAGACCCATCTATTAACACTTCCACATTATCAACATCTATCATACCTTCCACATCTAAAGATATAGGGAATGATCCTTCTACATCTTATGCTCTTTATGATGAACTTTTACCAGATTTATCCACAATCTTAATATCAGAAAAAACAAATGCTTTCATGCAAGATTCAATTCTTTTAAATAACTTGCCGCCATCTCCTCGTACTTTGGGCCTCCCACAACCTATGGGAAGTACTTACCAAGTCGGGAGTTGTGCCTTCATTTATAAAGGATATGGTCGGGGAAGAATCCCTCGGAATATCAAAACTCATCATGAGGGATATGCTCGATGTTATTTTACCAATGAATATATTAAAGCTAAACCCATAATGCTTAAAATGGGATATAAAGGGAAAGGCTTGGGACCTTTCCAAAATGGCATGAAAGAACCTTTCGAGGTAGAACCGTGGCACCGCCCGCTTGTGGTGTGGGCCTATTTCCTAGTAAGGGTCAACCCTTTCCTTTTGAAGATGATGATCAACTCATATGTTATCAAGATTATTTGGATAGGCGTGATGATTTGCCTCTAAAAAATCAGCCATTTACATGTAACATGCTATCCATAGCTTACCACTGAAATGATTGTTGACTCAGATGAGGAGTTGGAAGGAGATATCTTCCACGATGTCTCCGTTGAAGAGATGTTACACAATGGATTTTATTTTGATGGTTCTATACCAACTATAGCCCAACTTGAGACCACTAATCCTCAAGATGAATTATCCAACTTAACCTTACAAGAATTACAAGAATTGGGCGTTTCACCCGCCCCACCTAATTTTGAAAGAGATCTACACATGGAGGTAGAAAACGTCATTAAAATTAATATTGGAACCGAGGATAGTCCTCACATAATCAATATTGGATCAGAATTAAGTCAAGAAAAACAAGAGCAATACATTGCATTCCTTAAAGAATATGAAGATGTCTTCGCTTGGACATATGAAGATATGCCAGGTCTAGACCCTTACGTAGTCATGCATCACCTAGTGGTCCATCCGGATGCTAAACCTGTTAAACAAAAACTTAGAAAAATGCATCCCAAAGTGGCTTTGCTAGTCAAAGGGGAGTTAGAAAAACTCCTGAATGTTGTTTTTATACAAGCTATTGATTATGTTGAATGGATCTCAAATGTAGTTCCAGTTACCAAGAAAGAAGCCACCAAAGTTAGGGTTTGCATAGATTTTAGAGATATTAACGTTGCATGCCCTAAAGATGATTTTCCTCTTCCAAACATGGATCAAATCATTGACTTTACTTGTCGGGAGTGGGATGATGTCCTTAATGGATGGATTCTCCGGTTATAATCGGATCTGGATAGCTCCTGAAGATCAGGCTAAAATAGCCTTTATTACCCCCTGGGGTACCTTTTGTTGGAAAGTGATGCCATTTGGCTTAAAGAACGCAGGTGCAACCTATCAACGAGCTATGACTTATATTTTTCATGATATGATGCATGATATCCTACATGATTATGTAGATGATATTATAGCTCGCTCTATTAATGAAGATAATCATTTAGATGATTTGAGAAAAGTTTTTAATCGATTACGAGAATATCTTATTCGATTAAATCCAGCCAAATGCATATTCGGAGTTAAGTCCGGTAAACTATTAGGGGTTTTAGTTTCTTTACGTGGTATCAAAATCGACCCTCTCAAGATTGCGGCTATCATCGATATGCCCGCACCTACTAATATATCTGAGTTACGAAGTTTACAAGGTAAGCTTCAAGCCATCCGTCGCTTCATCGATAAGCTGGCGGACAAAACCGGTCCCTTTCTTAAACTTCTTAAGAAGGATGTCCCTTTTAATTGGGACGACGAATGTAAAGAAGCTTTTGAACTTCTCAAACAATACCTCCTTAACCCACCTGTGCTTTCACCGCCTAGACCTGATCGCCCATTTCTCCTGTATATTTTAGCTTCAGATTCTGCCTTAGGAGCTATGTTAGCTCAGCTTGATGATGCGAAGAGAGAACGTGCTAATTATTATATTAGCCGAACCTTCATCAGTTATGAAACCCGCTACACAACATTAGAAAAACTATGTCTAGCAGTCGTGTTTGCTATGCAAAAATTATGCCATTATATGCTTAATCAGAAAACTTATGTCATTGCTAAATATGATCCCTTGAGGTATCTCATGAGTCGACCTTATTTATCGGGTCGCACAACCAAGTGGGTTCTTGCTCTAAGCGAGTTTGACCTCACGTTCATAGGACAGAAGTCTGTTAAGGGTCAAATCATAGCAGATCAATTAGTCTGCTGCACCCTTAGAGTCTACCCATCCCCTCATCATTGAGTTTCCTGATGAATGCCTTCAATTAGAGGCGAACCATATTGAACAATGGTCCTTATACTTTGATGGAGCCCGATGCATGAGTGGGGCTGGTGCGGGTATTATTTTAATATCCCCGCAAAAACATCTTATTCCTCTGTCCTTCAAATTAACATTTGCTTGCACCAACAATACTTGCTGAATATGAAGCTCTAATCCTTGGATTACGAGCTGCCTTAGCGCTAAAAATTAAACATCTGTTAGTTTTTGGTGATTCTCAACTTGTTATAAACCAAATTAATGAAGTTTATCAGACCAGAGATGATAAACTATGCCCATATAAAGCCTATGTTTTACAATTAATGTCTCTATTTGATCAAGTTACCTTGGAAGCTATTCCTCGAACTTGCAACCGTGCGGTGATGCTATGGCCGCAGTTGCATCTCTCCTGCCCTTGGAGTTAGATGACGAATATGCCACTATCATTATTCAGTCGACTCCAGGAACCCGCTTCAAATAAGTCATGCTTAGAACCTTTGGATGTGTTTCTAATCAATGAAACTACTCCTGAACCTTGGTATACGGATATATTTGATTTTCTCCAAAATGGGACTTTCCCTGCCAATTCTAATAGAAGCCGGCGTCGGTTATTACGTAGACGAGCAAGTCGATTTGTAATAATTGGCAATACTTTATATAGGAGATCTTTTGAAGGTATCCTATTAAGATGTTTGAATTTAGAAGAATCCCAATCAGCCTTGAGTGAAGCCCACGATGGATCTTGTGGAGGACACTTCAGTGGTAGTGTCATTGCTAAAAAGCTCCTTAGGATAGGATACTTTTGGCCTACCATGGAGAATGACGCACATGATTATGTGCGCCATTGCGACAAGTGCCAGAAACATGCTGACCTTGTCCATGCGCTTGCACAAGAACTACAGAGCTATTTCATCTCCTTGGCCCTTTTCAAAATGGGGTTTAGATATTATTGGCAAAATCAATCCTGTGTCATCCGATGGACACAAATTCATCATAACCGCCACTTGAGTATTTCACGAAGTGGGTTGAAGCTATGCCTTTAGCTTCCTGCACTGGCACACAAGTCTCTAAATTTATTTTTAATCAAATCATTTGTAGGTTCGGAATTCTTGCAAATCTCATCTCTGATAATGGAACTTGTTTCAAAAATAAAGATGTTAAAAAATTATGCCAAAAATATAAGATTCAACATCGTTGGTCCACTCCCTATTATCCTCAGGGTAATGGTCAAGCAGAAGCATCTAACAAAACCTTAATCAAAATTCTCAAAATATTGGTAAATAAATCTGGCCGCGATCGGCACATTCGATTATATCCAGCCTTGTGGGCCTATCGAACTAGTGTTCGAACTCCCACTTGAACTTCACCTTTTGTTTTGGTTTATGGTGTTGAAGCCATTTTTCCCTTTGAATTAGAAGTTCCTTCTTTGGCTCTACTACTTCAAGATACCGAAGTAGGAGATGAATATCGAGTTGGCGGACTCGATCAGCTGGAACTCCTAGATGAAAAATGCATCAATGCTTTGGAGCATCTCCGTGCCTACCAAAACAAGCTTAAAAGATCATATGCTAAAAAAGTTCGTCATCGATCCTTTGAGATCGGTGACCTTGTTTTAAAAGAAAATCAAAAAAATACTAATGCAACTAAGGACCTTAAAGGTAAATTTGAGCCCAACTGGCTTGGACCATACATTATCACTGCTAAATTTGAATCGGGAGCATACAAATTATCTACCTTAGATGGTAAAGAACTTAAAGAACCCATGAACATTTTGCATCTTAAACGTTACTATGTATAAATTTGGTCATTTCATCCTTGTATATATTTGTTTAAAATATTTCAAAATCACTATCTTGTATTTCTTTCAATTTATAAATTCAAAAACACCAAAAACATTCATAATCATCAAAATATTCAAAACTACTGGTTGTATTTATTTATGGCACTTGTTAATTCTTTCAAAAACAAAAAAATAATAATAAAAATAAAAAACAACAATATTCTTGACTCTTTCGAAACCAAAACAACATAAAGAAGAAAGAGAGAGTCAACATTCTCAAAACTTCTCAAAAAGTATTTATATATATCTTCTTACAAATGTTGCAGTTATATATTTCAAATTATTTTGGATAAATTAGCATTTATTTGGAATCCCTCACTTTCACAAACACAAAATAAATATCTTGATTTTTATCTGACATGATTACTAATCTCTCTTATATCAAAGTCCACAAAATTCAATTAAATAAAGTTTGAGCAGAGAGAATTGATCTTGTTATTTACTTAAACCAAGCACATCCTTTCACAATAAAATGATTATATTTGTAATGTCCATGCTATGCTACATAGTAGAAGTGGTTTCTTGAGCGAAAAGTTTCCCCTGCTATCCTATCATGCACATGGTCTAGAATCTTTGAGAATTGGCAAAAGGACAAGCTCACCCCTACCCAGAATAAAAATCCCTTGCTCTACGTCTAATCCGAGCAAGTATCCCTAGCATAGAACAAAAAGAAAAAGCAAAGTTCAAGAAAAAGAGAAAAAGAAAAATATTATTTTATATCATTAGCAATGTTCCAAGCATTATCAAGCAAAAATACAAAAAGAAAAGAAAAGAAAGCAAAAGCAAAAGCAATAAAATCCCTTTCCCTACCCTTTGAAAAGAAAAGAAGGGTTGATGAGCTTGAATCCCTGGAATTCTCAATTATTCGAAAAGCATGAGGTAAGCCCCATAACAGGTGGTTTGTGCCCAACTCTGCTTGGCCTTGGGTAACTCCTAGCGTGGCGATATGTCTGTCACATTAGCGACCTTCTTTTGTACGAACCTATGTCTGCTTATGGATTAGCTAGCTCTTGATAATCCGACTTACATAGTAGTCTAGTATGGTTATATGCATCTACATCATGGTTAATGAACACTTATTTGGTTCATTCAAATCACTTGTATCATATTATCTTGCTCAAAACTGGTAAATGAACATAGCAATTGCACACACATTTTGTATTTGAGAGATTTTGTGTATCATTATGATAAATCAAGATTGGAAATGAATTCACATATGCACATGGGATTCCTTATAAATCTAACTTTTGTCTTTAAGATACTTTGAAATATTTTTTTGCAAATTGTTTGGAATAATTCATTTTCTTCTTTAAAGTACAGTTGTTTAGTATAAAGACAACTACATACATAATAGAAAAAATCAAAATTTCTTTCAAAACCATACAATCAAAACACACACAACACACACACACATATATATATATATATATATATATATATTCGACTTTCACGACGATGGTATAGTTCCAAAACCAAAATTGGAATTTTATGCCTAGCGCAAGTCCTCATCTTCATATTTTTTATTTATTAAAAATCAACCATGCAATAAAACTATCTCTTTTTGGATTTCGTGATGATGGTATAAGTCTATACCTACATATTCTATGCCTAGCGCAAACCATTGTACCAATTTTTATTCCCCATTTATTTGAAAATCATGAAAACCATATGACTTAAATCATTATGTTATACAATTATGTTTTTTGACAAAAAGCATGCACATTATCACTATTTCATGTCATTATGTCAACCTTCAATTTTGCAATGATGGTATAATTCCTAGGGAATTATCCAAAAAATTTATCACACTTAGGAATTTATGCCTAGCAAAAATCATTTTAACATTATTTCATGCATACTATTTTTATGAAACTCTGAAAACAAACCATCATCATCATCATCATTTGCACCATTGCACCAAAGTCTTAAGACAGTCTCTTAAGCACTCTTTTACTTTTTAACAATATTTCTATACTGGGATTAGCTTGACGACCGAGTGAGCGGCGACTCCATGAAATGGTCTATAATAGCGACAATGTCCTTTGAAATTATTGTTAAAAGTCCCTTTTATTTTTTATCAAATCATCACATCACAAACAACCAATTTGTTCTATCAGATTATTTCATTTAAATTTTTCAAGCATGACATTTCAACCATAATATTTCCAACGACGTAATTACATGAATCATCAAATCAATCAATCAAAACATTAAAAGCATCATAAAAATACATAAGACACAAGTCATATGATCAAAAATATCTCATCTATATCTATATCAACCATAATATACATCATATCAAAACCGAATCGGTATGCCACAATCTGTACCTCGGCATACTCAATCCTCTATCAAAAATAATAAATACTATATATCAATCTATGCAGTGCAATCTGTAGTAGCCTAGCCTCGAGAACCCCTCGAGCTCTCAGCCTCATCTCCTCCCCTACCCTGAGGTGGACGAGGTGGCCCCATCGTAGTATGTGTGGTACTGCGAGTCCTAGTCGTCGATCGAGATGAAGTCCTCGATGACCCAATCCTGATCGGGTCAGCAATGCTAGCTAGCAGTTGTACCCTCTGACCCTCTGGCACCATCTGGAAGTAGATACCCTAGTAGAACGTGGTCTGAGCAATCGACCGTGCCAGCTCCTGAGTGCTCGCTCCTCCACCCCATGCTCTGAGGCGTGCAATCTCATCTCTGAGCTGTGTCACCTCAGCTCGGTGGCGTGCAGCCTCATCCTGCAATGTCTACACCTATGCCTGGAGATGGACTGTCTCCGCTCGGAGAGTCATTGTCTCGCTGCTCTCCCTAGTGTCAACACCCTTGCCCTTATCGGGCGATGGTGGCCTCTCTCTCTATGGAGAAGGGGGTCTCTCCTCCCTCCTCTCCCACTTTCGTGGCCTCTCTTGTGCCTGTGGTCTCCTCTGCTCTCTCCCACTGTGACCCTGGGCCACCTCAATGGCCGCCTGGTGCCGCCTCCCCATCCGATGCACAACTACGTGAATCGGACCCTGAGCCCTCGTCATCCGAGGAGGGCGGATGCCTGTGTACCAGGCATCGTAGCCGTCGGCTACCCCAGCGTCGTCCCCATCCATTGGCTGAATGGGGGCATCATCTGCGTCCTGACTCTAGAAGCGTTGCATATCTGGAGCCCCGCTAACTGTAGTGTTATCCCGGACAGTTCGAGAAAACTCGTAATCCCTGAGAGATGGGATCCCCTACTATAGATCGAACTATCTCAAAACTCGGTCGTAGCGGTGGAGCTCCACCTCTCCCCTCTCCATCCTCAGCCAACAAGTTTGTCTGATGCGAGCCAGCTCCTGTCCATCCTCGGCCCACCCTGGATGATCTCTCCAAGGCCTCCAGGTGATCTGGTCGGAGACAAGGTCATCAAGTAGTCTTCGGGACATCGGTAGATCTATCCGTCATTGTGACCCTCTCCGGAGCCACCAGTAGAAAGCTCGGGGCCTCTCCCCATCAACCCCTATCAAAGGAAGCCCTATCGGCCTCTGCACTGCAATGTGCTCCCAGCACCAAACCTGTAGTAGCGATGTCATAACCAGACATCGACCGCCCTTGTACACGACCCCATGCAGGATCCTATACAATCGGCATAGAACAAAGCTGCCCCAAGCAAACCTGTAGCCGTGGTCTCTCATGTCACAGACCACATCTACCAGTACCCATGGTACCCTGCATCCGCTCTGGTGGCACAACAGAAGTCCACCTACCACCCCAGCCAAAACCCGTGTGAGTCTCGATGCCCCAGGCATCTGACGTAGTGACTCGATGTTCACTCCGCCCTTCTCCAGGGTGAAGCTCGGATCACCACACAATCGCATCATCACGTGGCCCTGATTGGCCATGGGAGTGATCAATCATCCTTGTATGGGGATCCTCAAAATCCTCCATACATCCTCTAGTGTGGGAGTCATCTCCCCTATCGATAACCAAAAATAGGAAGAACCCGGATACCACCTCTCTGCTAGGGTTGTCAGTAGCCCCATGTCTATAGAAACTTGTGGCATCTTTGCCACATGCTGTAAGCCGACCTGTGCTAGCTGATCTCGCTCTGCCTGAGATAGAGCGGCCAAGTCATCTCTCAACCCGCCATATTTCCATTCTCTGCTCTTTAGTAATCCTCTCTACAACATAAAAACAACAACACAATAAAAATCATTAATAAAAACTCAGTAATTAATAATGCAAGTAAAATTAGTTCAATTTTATATAAATGATGATATCGTCCACTATTGGACGATATCGTCCCAAATTTGAGCAAAATCGTCTCTGATTTCACAAGCCGAAATCGTCCCCCTTTCGTCGATTTCGCCCTTAGACGAAATCGGTGAACTTGAGACGATTTCGTCGAAATCGGGACGATTTCATCGAAATCGGGACGATTTCGTCCCGATGATGTCGACGGCCCAAAAATGGCCGTGATGCTCAAAAATTGCTCAAAATTCACCTAAAAAGCATGTAAATTCAACTTAAAGCATTCTAAACTAAGTTTAGACTCTTACCCGTAGCCCGCGTCGGACCTCTGTCGATCTGTGCGCTGTCTCGACCATTTTGCTTGCAGAGCTCTAAAAACAAAAAAAATGAACAGTAACAATGAATTAGGGTTTTACCCTATTTTTCTTAATTTTATTCAAAACACAATTAAAAACATTTTAAAATTTTGCTTTTTCGCGTTTTTACCTCAAACGTTCGATTTGGGTAAAAACACGGAGGGGGCACCATAGTAAGCTGTCGTACGATTCGACCAAGAATCATCGCCTAAAAATGGGAATAATTTTTGCTTTCTCGTAGATCGAGAAGAACTCATCTTTAACGCATTTTCTTCAGAAAATTTGCTAAAGAGGGGGCAAAATGTAGCACCCTAAAATTGGTGCAATAAAACCTTAATAATTACAATTACTCTAGTAAATATTCAAATTCAAATTTCAACCTCCAAAACCGCTCCCAAACCGTCGTTTAACCCGTTTCCTCCTTTCCCATGCCATTTTTAGAGTTTGTTTTGTCCGTTTGACGATATCGTCTCCGATAAGACGATATCGCCTCAGATCGGACGATTTCGTCCAGCATAGGACGTCCAGACGATCTCGTCCCAAACTGATTTGTGCATAGTTGGACTCTGTTCCAACGGCGTCTCTAATCCGGGCAGAAGCGTGTCTGTGCCGTTAGAGACCTCCCCCGTTGGAGATCTCCCAAATTGGGATGATCTCCAACCTCCCAACCTCTATCCTAAGCCTATTTAATCCTAGGCCCTCCCCTTAGCATCCCCCTGGCTGAAATTCCCTGTAACTCGAATTCTACACGCACTAGACCATCTTAAATCATTGTTTGCATTTGTATTTTTCCAAGTTTGTTTGCAAGAACTTCATTGTTTTTCAGCCGGAGCAAGCTCAATTCGTCTCAGACGATCTCGTACAATCTCGGACGATCTCGGCCCAATTCGAGATGATTTCGACTGTAGTCCACATTGGGGGCAATCAGTGCCCAGAGTTTGCATTTTCTCCACTCTTTTTTGTTGCATTATTCTGCATTTAGTTAATTCTATGGTTATTCTTTATTATCCTGCATCTTGGAGTTCACCCATGTAGCTTTAATGCATAATAAAAGCATAAATTGTCATTAGATCGTTATAATGCATTCGTGTCTTAGTTTGATATTATCATTTTAATGTTCTTACTGCCATTTTACATCATTACCCTCTGTTATCATAGTTGCATTCTCTGTATTTTGCATCTGTTTCTCTGTTTGCAGGTCTCTGATGAATTCGTCAGATCTCAGACGATCCTGTCAGATAGGAGACGATCCTGTCAAATTCCAGACGATCTTGACTGCTTCAAAAATCAGAATCTCCATCAGACATCCGGATCAGGTATGGCTCTGTAATTTAGCCTTTTCTCTCTATTTTCTGTCTAATTTTGTTCTCTGTATGCATTTAGTCTGCACTTTCATAATAGAACAACTTAGTTTCATTTGGCCAAACCTAGGACTTGGATGATTAAAGATAAAACTGAACACATCAAACACATTCCCAACCTAGGCGTGGAAACTGCCATTCAAACGTTTCCTGGTGAACCCACCATCCATCAAAAAATCACCATAATACACCTCCCCCGAGAGGCGGGACCTTCGCAAGGCCTCTCAGTCCGAGGTACCGCGCCATCCTTTTCCCATCCTCCTTTCGGGCACGGATCCTATAGCCTGAAGGTAGGGATGCAAAAAATTTGGAGCGATACAATCCAAGTATAGTTTTCTTCTTCAAACTCAACCTCACATAGATTATTATTTTGAATAAAAACTGAGAAATCTCTCGTACTTTGGGTTAATTTCCTAATTCCCTCAAATTTTTCATCCAACTTGGTTATGGCATTAAAATCTCCTATGATCATGAATCGGGATTCTTGATCTTTACTTCTTATAAAGGCTTCAATCCCACTCCAAAATTCTAATCTACCTAACTAAGTTGTAGGTCCATAGATATTGATAAGGATGAAACAATAATTTGCAAAGTAGCAAGTGACTAAAGAGGCTATCCAATACCTAGTTTTATGAATGGTTACATAGGAGGTTCTAGAAGGATTCCAACAAGTTAGAATTCCCCCTGTCACTCCTTAAGAATCCATAGCATCCCATTCACATATTGCCCATACTACTTTCATAGTTTTTGAAACTTATTTTATCATTTTAGTTTCTTGGATACAATGACTATCATGCTTATTACTTAAACACGGGTCCCTAATACACATCTTCTTTGAGGGGGTATTAGAACCCCTTATATTCCATGATATGGAAATCATGTCTTATTAGGGTATTTCGACACCACCTACGTATTACCAATATCATTTTGTTGTTTGATAAAGAAAAGTTGAACCAATTTAGTTTTTATTCCTTTCTCTATGTTTGCTCTTACTTCCTTGTATCTTGTTTGATAATTTTAGTATTTTCCTCTTTTTGCCTTGCCTATCGCAGGAGTAGGTCTTATTATTCTATTCCCCAATATTCTTTCACAATTTTGTTTTTCATCATATTTATCCTCTCATGGCTCTATTACAGAAGCTTTTGAATTGTCCTGCTTATTTTCTAGTATTTATTTATTAATGGTAGAGGTATTAACTTCTAAAATTGTATTTTCTTTACCATTATTTTCTCCTAAATGGTGTATGGTAATTCAAGAGAGTCTTAAAAATATTATGAGACACATTCCTTAGGTTCATTGAGAATCTGGATCATACTGAATAGATGGTTCCTTGTTAATATGTTGAAATTGTTGTACTGTATCCTCTAAGTTTTTATCTACTTTTTATTCATAGGATAAAGCCTCAAAAGAGTTGGTATTTCTTCCAATATCCTTCCTTACTAGTCTCCAATATTTATTTTCTTTCATTTTTCTAGATCTATTTTTTGGAAGTTGAAAACCATCTTCATCCATAACCATTTGTAAGTTTTTCTTGCAGTTTTCTACATATGATTTTGTTGGGCTCTTCTTAGGGCATGATCTCTCAATATGACCCACCTCATGACATCTTCTACATCTAAAAGATATATTTTTATAATCTATGGTTTGGGTCCACATCTTATCCCCATACTTAAGAATGATTTATTCTAGTAAATATTTACTTATATCAATCATGACCAATATCCGAGCATAAATAGCCAATAATCCATCTTTCATTGTATTTGAAATCTCAAGGAATTCCCCTAAAGTGTTGCCTATATTCTTGAAGGCATTTATTTTTTAAAATTTAATGGCTAACCTAAACATATAGGGATAGATTTACATTTTTATAAGAAAACCCTTCATACCAACAGATAAGGAAGAGCCTTGCTCTTCTCATAAACCAAGGACCCCCTTTTAGGATTTTTTCTCTTTCTTCCCTAGAAAAAAAAAATGGCTAGGAAGAAATAATAGAATCACTTATGGATACTTCCAACTCCTATCAATCCATTTTCTCAAGGCTAAAGTGATCGAGAGCCAAAATTACAGAGAAGAAAAATAGTTTTATTTTATTCAAATGCAACAGATAATTACTGTTACAACAGAGTATTACAGTCACAGCAGAATATTACATAAGTCGCAAAAGAGTTACGACTCTATAGAATTTATCAAATCTGGAAAATAAAAAAAATATTATCGTTCCCAAAGTTTCCAGCCCCCTGTGCATGCCTTTGCTCTCCGTTATAAAGGTTCTTAGGTGAAGCTCCATTTCCAGCTGGCGGCCCTTCGTTTACTCTTCCAGAACCTTTCGTTTCACCTCCCCGTGTCGCTTTGTCATCTAGGTATTCGACACGTCTCCCTTTTTGACTCTTCATCTTCGGCTCGTCTTTCAACGTGAAAATACGACATGTCACGATATCGTGACATTTTGGCTTCCCTGCGCTCCTTCTCCCTTTCGATCATGATATCGTGATGTTTTCTCTTCATCTCTGCCTTCCTCACCTTCGGGTCATGATATCACGATGTTTTCTCTTCCACCACTGCCTTTCTTACCTTTGGGTCGCGATATCGTGACATTTGCCTTTGGATGCCCATGCTTATCTGCTCTGGTCATGATTTTGCGACAGTCACGATTTTGCGACAGTCATGATTTTATGACATGTCACGAAATCGTGACATTCCCAACTGCCTCCTCTTGGCTACTCCTCTTCGTCACGATTTCACGACAGTCATGATTTCGTGACATGTCATGAAATCGTGACATTCCCAACTGCTTTCTCTCGGCTGCTGCTCTTATGTCACGATTTCATGATAGTCACGATTTCGTGACATGTTGTGAAATCACGACATCCCAACTACTTTCTCTTGGTTGCTGCTCTTATGTCGCAATTTCGTGATAGTCGCGATTTCACGACATGTCACAAAATCACGACATCCCAACTATTTTCTCTTGGCTGCTGCTCTTATATCACGATTTCGCGATAGTCGCGATTTCGTGACAGTCCAACTGCTTTCTCTCGGCTAATGCTCTTATGTCACAATTTTGCGATAGTCATGATTTCACAACATATCATAAAATCATGACATCCCAACTGCTTTCTCTCGGCTGTTGCTCTTATGTCACGATTTCACGACATGTCGTGAAATCGTGATAATTTGTTTTGCCCTACACTTTCTCTCTCCTTCCTGAGTTGCGAAAACTTAGAAAAATTTTTGTTGATGCAAGATTGCACTGCTGCCACCGGATGCTCCTACATCAGACACCCGAGGTTGATTGAGAAGTGATCCTCACTTCTAAACTGTTAGAGGGAGACCCAGGCGGTCAACCTCCATTTTAGACAACCAAGTTGCATCTTCTACCAGTCTGCCCTTCCACTTAACCAAATATTCGAAATACTGTATGTTTCTGTTACTTCTACCTTCTCTTGTGTCCAGTATTTCCTCTATCTCATCTGTGGTTGGAGTAGATGCTAGAATACTCCACAACTCTGCACTTGGTGCCTCACTACTATCCCCTTCATGGTATTTCACCAAATCTAAAATATTAAACACGGGTGATATGTTTAACCCACTTGGCAATTCTACCTCATACGCATTGCCTGAATCCCATTTTGCTAGGATTATGCACGGTCCAAACTTCTTCATCTTTAGTTTGTTATAATTTTTCGCAGGAAATCTTTCTTTTCTCAGATGGACCATCACTTCATCTCCCACTTCGAATTCCTTAAACCGCTGCTTTTGGTCTGCTTTCGTCTTATATTGCGTATTCATTTTAGCAATATGCTTCTTCACTTCTTCATGCAGGTTATTTAGATGCTCTACAAAATCCTCAGCCTCGGCACTACACTTTTCCCCTATATTCAGCTTCCTTAACTCAGAAACATTTCTTGGACTACTTCCATATATTATCTAAAATGGAGATTTGTTGGTACTCCTGTTGATAGAATTGTTATATGCAAACTCTGCCTGCGGCAAAATTAGATCCCATCCTTTGGGCTTATCTCCTATCAAGCACCTCAATAGGTTACCCAAACTTCTATTTACCACCTCTGTTTGCCCATCTGTCTATGGGTGGTATGCTGAACTGAATTTCAAATCTATCTTTAGTTTCTTCCATAGGGTTCTCTAGAAATACCCAACAAACTTGGTATCTCTATCAAAAATGATACTCTTCGGTAGACCATGTAGTCGTACCACCTCTTTGAAAAACAAACTTGTAATATGAACTCAATCGTTAGTTTTCTAACAAGGGATAAAATGTGCCATCTTTGAAAACCTGTCAACTATTACAAATATGGAATCATTTCCCCTTTGTGTCCTTGGTAGACCAAGAACGAAATCCATGCTGACATCTTCCCATGGTTTCTCTGGTACAGGTAACGGCTGATATAATCCGGTGTTCTGTCTCACACCTTTCGCCATCTGACAGACTCTACAGCTTTGCATAAATTTTTGCATATCTTGCTGCAGTTGCGGCCAATAATAATTCTCCCTCACAAGGGCAATGCTCTTATCTCGACCAAAGTGCCCAGCCAATCCTCCACTGTGTTTTTCTTTGACTAGGTTTTCCCTCATGGAACTTCTTGGAATGCATAACTAGTTTCCTCTGAACAACATTCCATCTTGGATTAGAAAATCCAACCACTTGGTTCTTTCCAAGGTAACTGGTTCCAAGCAAGCCTTCCAGGCTTCTACAAAATTGGGATCTTCAGGGTACAAACCCTTCAACTCATCAAATCCCAACACTTCCACCTTCATTTTTGTCAGCAAACTCTGCCTTCTACTCAAGGCATCTGCAACTCTGTTGGATTTTCCACTCCTGTGTTTCAACATAAAGGAATAACTCTGCAGAAACTCAACCCACTTCAAGTGCCTCTGGTTCAGTTTTCCTTGGCTATTTATATACTGTAAGGCCTGATGATCAGTATATAGCACAACCTCTTTCGGCAGCAAATAATGTCTCCACTTCTTCAGGGCCTGAACTATAGCGTAGAACTCTTGATCATACACTGAATAATTTTTCATGGCATCATTGAGTTTCTCATTGAAGTAAGCAACAAGCTTACCTTTTTGACTCAGCATAGCTCCAATGGCACTACCACTAGCATCACAGTCTACCTGAAATACCTTATTAAAATCTGGAAGTGCTAAAACAGGTTGCTCAGTGACCTTCTTCTTCAACATATCAAAGCTCTTGTCAGCTCCCAAGGTCCACTTAAAGTCTTTCCTATCCCCTCTCATTGTTTCTATAAGGGGTGCACAAATATTGCTAAAAATTTTGATGAATTTCCTGTAAAAATTGGCTAGACCATGAAATGATCTCACTTCAAAAGTGCTTCTTGGAGTAGGCCATTCATGATAGCCCTCACCTTTTTCGGGTCCATTTTTAGACCTTCAACCGAGATGACAAATCCCAGGTATACCAACTCCTTCTTCACAAAATTGCACTTCTTCAAGTTGATCAACAATTTTTCTTCCCTCAGCTTCTCAAAAACCCTCTTGATATGCATCGAGTGCTCTTCCGGGGTTTTTCTGAATATCAAAATGTCATCTAAATAGACAATAACAAACTTGCCTAAAAACTCCTTCAGCACTTCATTCATCAACCGCATGAATTTTCTTGGTGCATTGGTTAGCCCAAATGGCATGACCAACCACTCATACAAACCTTCTCTGGTTTTGAAAGCAGTTTTCCACTCATCTCCTTCTCCGATCCGAATCTGATGGTAGCCACTCTTCAGGTCAATCTTGGTGAAGTACTTGGCTCCACTCAAATAGTCCATAATATCATCCATCCTTGGTAATGGAAATCTGTATTTTATGGTGATCTTGTTTATAGCTCGGGAATCTATACACATCCTCCACTCCCCATCCTTCTTTGGTGCTAGTACTGTAGGTACCACACATGGACTCAAGCTTTCTCAAATCAGTCCCTTTTTCAACAACTCATGGACTTGCCTGCTTAGTTCTTCACTTTCCACAGGCGTCATTCTGTGGGCTGCCTTGTTGGGTAGACTAGATCCAGGTACCAAATCAATATGGTGATTGATCTTCCTCATCGATGGTAAACCCTCAGGCACATTATCTGATATGATGTCTGGAAATTCTTTTAACAGGTGTTCGGCCTCTACTGGAACATTTGTGTACTATTCTTTCTTAATAGTAGGGATTAATGCATAACACATTGAATCCCTCTTCAGACCATCCAAAAACTATCTTCCATCCACCAAGCAGATTCTGGCACTACTGCACACTTTCTCATCCACTTCCTTCAGTGGCTTCAATTTGTGACGTACTCCATCCTTCATCAGAGTACGTATTTGCATGCCCATCATGCACTACATGTCTATCAAATTGCCATGGTCTTCCCAACAACAAATGGCAAGCATCCATCGGCAAAACATCACATAGGACCTCATCTTGATAATTTTCAATGTGAAATTTGACCAAGAACTGTTCACTGACAAGTGCTCTATGGTCTTTCTGCAACCACGTAATCCGATATGGATGCGGGTGCTTCCTCTTTCCCAATTTCAACTTAGTAACCATCTCTTCTGAAACTAAGTTGTCTATGCTACCATTATCAATGATAACATTGCAGACCTTCCCTGCACATTTGCACCTTGTGCAAAATAGACTCTTCCTCTGTTCTGGTTCTTTCTCGTCATTCAACAATGTCCTTCTTGTCATCAGCACTTCTCCTCCTTCTGCTTCTTCAAAGTGTTCTGACTCTGCACCTTCATCTGCCACAGCAGCTCTGGCATGACCCTCAGGTCTCTTGTCCATCCTTTCTTGGTGTTGAGGACACTCGGATGACCGATGTCCCTCTTCTCCACACTGGAAATAGGTTCCACGAAATACCCATCTTTCATACCCACGTCCAGGTCTACCTCTTTCTCTCTGGTAGCCATTGTTTTGATCGCACGAGCGGTAGGTATTCTTCTTTTTCTATTCCTAGGGTTTGCTTGTTTCACCAGTCTTCTTCTAGTCTCGATAATTTCCTCCATCGGTTCTTCCACCATGATCCCTTCCTCTCTGGTTGCCTTCGAATCTTTTGTTTAGTTTCTCTTCTACCTTCAAGGCCAACTGGTATGCATCTTCTATGGTGGCTATTCTGATCAAGCTGAGTTCTTCCTGAATGTTCATTCTCAACCCGTTGATGTATCCGGCTACTTTCTCCTTATTAGCCCCTGAATGGCTAGTTCTGATGGAGATCTTGTAGAATTCTTCTGTGTATTCTTGGACAGACTTGCCTGACTACCTCAGACTCTGCATCCTCCTTAACAGGTCCAACTCGTAATCTGCGAGAATAAATTGTCTCTTCAGTTTCTCCACCATTCGGTCCCATCTGGTTATTTTCTCCTTTTCATTTTTATTTCTTTCGAGTTGTACTCCTTTCCACCATAAACTAGCATGGCCTTTCAATTTTGTTTTTGCAAATTTGATCCTATCAGGATCTGCAATCTCCTCATACTCAAAGTATTCCTCCATATCATTGATCCAGTCAATCAACTCTTCTGGGTTGAGATTCCCATAATATGTAGAGACATCAAACTTCGATCTCTTCCTAGCCTAAGCTAGAGCTTTCAACAATCTAGCTTCAGAAGGATCCAATGCTTCTTCATCATCTGATGGACCCTCAGTTTCCCAGGCTTCATCGTCACTCTGGTCTTCTCCCTTTGGTTCGACCTTTTTTTGTAACTCTTCCTGCAGGGCTTGCACTTGCCTCTGCAATGCTCTAAAATCTTCATCCTATGCCACATTTCTCCCACGACCATGATTTCTTTTTGGAGGCATTCTGTTGTACTCCTCTCACAAGTCCTTCCATAGATCCTGGTGCAAACTGCCTCACTTTCGACGATCTACTTGCACACTCAGGAACTTCCTGCTCTGATACCACTTGATCGAGAGCCAAAATTATAGATAAGAAAAATAGTTTTATTTTATTCAAATGTAGCAGATAATTACTATTACAATAGAGTATTACAGTCATATCAGAATATTACATAAGTCGCAAAAGAGTTACGACCCTACAAAATTTATCAAATCTGGAAAATAAAAAAAAATATATCGTTCCCAAAGTTTCCAGCCCCCTGTGCATGCCTTTGCTCTCCGTTATAAAGGTTCTTAGGTGACGCTCCATTTCTAGCTAGCGGCCCTTCGTTTACTCTTCTAGAACCTTTTGTTTTGCCTCCCCATGTCACTTCGCCATCCAGGTATTCGACACGTCTCCCTTTTTTACTCTTCGTCTTCGGCTCGTCTTTCGACACGAAAATACATGTCACGATATCGTGACATTTTGGCTTTCTTGCACTCCTTCTCCCTTTCAATCGTGATATCGTGACATTTTCTCTTCATCTCTACCTTCCTCACCTTTGGATGTTTTCTCTTCCACCACTACCTTTCTTACCTTCGGGTCGTGATATCGTGACATTTGCCTTCGGATGCCCATGCTTATCTGCTCTGGTCACGATTTCGTGACGATCGCGATTTTGCGACATTCCCAACTGCCTCCTCTCGGCTGCTCCTCTTTGTTGTGATTTCATGACAGTCATGATTTCATGACATGTCATGAAATCATGACATTCCCAACTGCTTTCTCTCGGCTGCTGCTCTTATGTCGTGATTTCATGACATGTCGTGAAATCGTGACATCCCAACTGCTTTCTCTTGGTTGTTGCTCTTATGTCATGATTTTGTGACAGTCACAATTTTGTGACATGTCACAAAATCATGACATCCCAACTGCTTTCTCTCAGCTTTTGCTCTTATGTCATGATTTTGTGACATGTCACAAAATTGCGACATCCCAACTACTTTCTCTCAGCTACTGCTCTTATGTCACGATTTCATGACAGTCACGATTTCACGACATGTCACAAAATTGCAACATCCCAACTGCTTTCTCTCGGTTGCTGCTCTTATGTCACGATTTTGTGACATGTCATGAAATCGTGACAATTTGTTTTGCCCTACACTTTCTCTCTCCTTCTTGAGTTGCGAAAACTTAAAAAAAAAATTGTTGATGCAAGATTGCACTGTTGCCATCGAATGCTCTTGCATCATAAAGCCCCTAGTCAATACCCATTAAATTTACCAAAAATTGCCCTATCTTGGAGCAACGAGGATCTCTCTAAGGTGCACTCACTAACCTCTACCACTAAAGATGATTCTAAGAATTTAACTATAAATCAGTCTATGTAAAGGAAACTAAAACTCAAAATATATTAAAATTTATCTGAATGTCCTATAGCAAATATAATATTTGATAAAATTTTATAATAATTTGCAAGCAAAATTTATAAGATTAAGAAAGGGAAAAATGTTGGCAATTTTGGGTACTTTGGGTACATTGCCTTTGCTCAAGTATATAAGTTGTCATTGATGTCAAGAAGCTTTTGAAGGAATTTGATTTGATGTCAAATAATTTGTTTTGATGAAGGTTACGGCATGACGGTTTCAAAGGTCTTTTGCAAACCCCAAGCTGACAGGTTTGAGAGAAAGAGCTCGCAGTGAAAAAGTGTCACGATATCGTGACATGTAGGGTTTTTGTGACCTGAAGAAAAGAAAAGCACGACAAAGTGTCGCGATATCGCGACATGTCGAGTTTTCACGATCCGAAGAAAATAAAAGCGCTAAGGAGAAAAAGTGTCGTGATATCATGACATGTCAGGTTTTTGCGACCCAAAGAACATAAAAGAGCTAAGGAGGAAAAGTGTCGCGATATCGTGACATGTCGCATTTTCATGACTTAAGCAGGAGAGAGAAAACAAGTTAGAAAAGTGTCACGATATTACGACATGTCACGATTTCATGACGGGTTACAAGGAAAGCGTACGGAAGTTGAAAGCGTCGTGATTTCGCGACGGGTTGCAAAGAATGCGTACGGATGCAGAAAGTGTCACGATTTTGTGATAGGCAAAAAATAAAGCAGACGAAAGCAGAAGTGTCGCGATTTCATGATAAAAATTGAAAGCAAGTCTTCTATAGGAGAAGTGTCACGATTTCGCGACAAAAGTAGAGAGGAAGGCTATGAAGATAGAAGTGTCATGATATCACGACAGAAGTGAAGACGAAGTCTATAGAGGCAGAAGTGTCATGATTTCATGACAAAAGCAGAAAGGAGGTCGACGAAGGGAGAAGTGTCGCGATATCGCGACAAAAGCAAAGTTGATGCTGACAAAGACAAAAGTGTCGTGATATCATGACAAGAGCTTAGTTGAAGTCGACAAAGGCTGAAGTGTCACGATATAGTGACAAAAGCCAAAAGAAAGTGTACGGTTGCAAAGGTGTCACGATATCATGACATGTTGTAGTTTTGCGGCAAAAGCTATAGAAGAGTTACAGAGGCAGTTGAAGCCGACAAAGTTAAATGTGAGCCGACGAAGATTAGGGTTTGCAGTCGACGAATTTTAGGGTTATGCAGTCGACTAAAGATTAGGGTTACAGCCGACTAAGATTAAGGTTTTGATCTTGAAAGTGTTATTATAAAAGGTAGGCTATTTTGAAGAGTTGGTTGGGTCATTAGTTGCGACGTTCGCAGATAGAGTGTGGAGTGAGAAGTTCGATCGTCGAGAGCAGAGTGTGAAATTCGATCGAAGTGCTCAGAGTGTGCGAAGACAGTACAAAGTGTGTGCAGAGAGACGACTGAGAGAAGACGAAGAGCGGCTGTAAGAGCGTAGAAGATGTGTATTTTTCTTGAGCAGATTTGGATAGGTCCTAGCAGAGGACTTGTAAGCTGAGTTTGATAGTTCTATCAGAGAACTTGAGGATAGAGGTGCATTGGTTCTATGAGAAGAACTTGAGGACAGATTTGGCAAGTCTTTGAGAAGGCTTGTATGCAAAGGATTGATTTTTTCAAGAGTTGGACAGATCTGACAAACAGAGGAAGACTTGTACTAGACCGATCGACTATGTTTGGTACAAGGTTGTTGAGTCTGTTGTGGACGTGATCATAGAAGGCAGAGGTCTCTTAGGCTAAGCATTGAGGACGGGAGGTCTTCGATGGAAAGGAGTTCCATGTGCTGGCAAGAGGTAGAGGCAGTTGATCTTCTGAGGGATCATTTCCAGAGCAGAGGGGAAGGTATCTCCTTTGGGTCGAGGCTCATAAACATTGTAATTGGGAAGGATTCCCAAAGAACTTTGAGATAACTTTTAGAGAAAATTTTTTGTGGACGTAGCCCAACCATTTTGGGTGAACCACATTAAAAATGGGTCTTCAATGTGTGATGCTTTCTGTCTTGATTAATGTTGTGTTGATGCCACTGCTATCTAAAGTTAAAATTATTAATTGGTTAAGTCTTATACTGTTCACCCCCCTCTCAGTATAAGCTTGTGTTATTCAATTGGTATCAGAGCGGGTCTCTCCAAAAAGAGCCTAACAGCTTGGAGAAGGATCTATCAGAGGAACATACAGATTCAAAAAGAGATGAAGAGGTTGAGTTCGATCTCAAAGGTGAATTCTTCTTGGCTTTAAGAAAGCTTGAGAAATTCAAGGAAGAGAATTATGTTCTCAAGCATCAATGTCGGGAAGAAGAGATAGCAAGATCAAAATTATCTCAAAGTGTTATAGACTTCAAAATTCTAGCTGAAGAAGAGAAGAAGGTTGAACAGGTTCTGACAAAGGCTCTAAAAGGAAAAGAAGTTGATTGCGAGAAACTAGAAGAAGAGGTTATGTCTCTTAGAGTGAAGTTGGAACAGTTGGCTCTCAGACAGAATACTCCGTGTGAAAAGCAAAAGAAGGATGGTATCACCATTCATGAAATAGGGTCTTCGAGCAAGATCAATCTTCATCCTGAAGAGCGGTGGATTCCAGTTGGTCACAAGAAGAACAATCATCCAAGGCATCAAAATAGGTTACATAATACTTTCCATGGCTATTGTTTTTCCTGCAAGAAATTTGGTCACAAAGCTATGCATTGCAATAAGTCTTTGAATAGCCATAGTAAGGAAAATGTTAACTCTTTTGCACCTCTTATGAATAAAAATGTCATGTGTTACAAGTGCAAGAATTTTGGGCATATAGCAAGGATGTGCAGTTTGGATAGATCTAGCCTTGAGTTCACTAAAAAGAGAAATGAGATCAAATCTAAGTCAATGATAGTTCAAACTACTTTTCATGCTCAAGACAAAGTAGAAAAATGGTATCTTGATAGTGGTTGTTCAAAACATATGACTGGTGAAAAGGAAAAAATTTTGGTCTTAAAAGAAACAAATAGAGGAACAGTCAGTTTTGGAGATAACAGGTCAACTAAAATCTGTGGTAAAGGGACTCTTAGTTTGGATGGGAAATCCAAAACAAAAAATGTGCTTTATGTAGAAGGCCTAAGACATAATCTTCTAAGTGTGAGTCAACTTTGTGATCAAGGGCACATAGTATCTTTCTTTTCAGATAGATGTGAGATAAGTAAAGAAAAAAATGGAAAACTCATTGCGAGTGCTACAAGGACTCCAAACAATCTTTACATGCTAAGTGAGATAAAAAGGGAAAAGTGTTTTCTAACTCAAGAAGATGAGAGTTGGCTATGGCATAAAATATTGGGGCATTTGAGCTTTGATAATCTTGTCAATATTAGTAACAAGGAAGCGATTAGAGACTTGCCCAAAATAAAAAGGCCCCATAACATCATTTGTGGTCCTTGTCAACATGGAAAACAGACCAGAACCAGTTTCAAATCAAAAGGGTATACTTCTTCAAAACCATTGGATCTTATTCATATTGATTTATGTGGCCCTACTAGAACTTAGAGCATTCAGGGAGAAAGCTACTTCATGTTGTTTATAGATGATTATTCTAGAATGACTTGGGTTACTTTTCTCAAAGAAAAATCTGAAGCTTTTGAAAAATTTAAAGCTTTCAAAGAAATGATTGAAAATGAGACTGACAAGAGAATCAAATGCTTAAGATCAGATAGAGGAGGAGAGTTCACTTCAAATGAATTTGTGGAATACTGTGAGCAACAAGGAATCAAAAGAGAATATTCAGCAACAAGAACTCCTCAACAAAATGGAGTAGTTGAAAGGAAAAATAGAACTATTGAAAATATGGCTAGAGCTATGTTAAATGAGTCAAAACTTTCAGATGGTTTTTGGAAAGAGGCGATCAAGACAGCGAGTCTACATTATCACCAGGGCCCAAATTAGAGTCAATCATCATAAAACTCCTTATGAGTTGTGGAAAGGAAGACCGACTACAGTAAAATACTTCAAAGTGTTTGGAAGTAAGTGCTTCATCAGAAGGGAAGATCAAAATTTGGGTAAGTTTGATCCTAGGTGTGATGAGGGAATATTTCTTGGATATTCCAGGTAGAAGCAAGGCCTACGAGATGCTTCAACAAAAGAACTCATACGGTTGTAGAGAGCATAAATGTAACGAGTTGATGAAAAGACAGGGGATAAGAGAACCGGTCAAGGAACTCGGTGATGAAATTTGTCAAGAAGAATTCGGAGAGGTTTCAGATGAAGAAGAGGAAAGACAACAATTGCTTCCCAAAACTCCTTCATGATATGTTCAGAAACATCATCCCAAAGATTTGATCATTGGTGATCCAAATAGCAGGCAAACAAGAAGAAGAGTCATTCCTTCACATGATTCTACAAATGTTTCATTATTATCTCGAGATTGAGCCAAAATATTTCAGTGAAGCATGTGCAGATAAGTTTTGGGTAAAAGCAATGGATGAAGAGCTAAATCAAATAGAGAAAAGTGAAACTTGGGAAGTGGTTCCAAGACCTAAGGACAAGAATGTCATTGGCACAAAATGGATATTCAGAAATAAACTCAATGAGGATGGAAATATTGTCAGAAACAAAGCTAGGTTAGTCTGCAAAGGTTATGCTCAAGTAGAAGGTGTTGATTTCGAAGAGACGTTTGCTCCTGTTGCTCGTCTTGAAGCAATCAGAATGTTTTTGGCCCTTTCAAGCTTCAAATCATTCAAGGTATATCAAATGGATGTAAAGTCAGCTTTTCTAAATGGGGTGTTGGTAGAAGAAGTCTACATAGAACATCCAGAAGGAGTGTCTCTCTCAGAATAGTCAGACTATGTGTGTAAACTGAAAAAGGCCTTGTATGGGTTAAAGCAAGCACCTAGGGCTTGGTACTCAAGACTTGACGGGTATCTTCATGAGCAAGGTTTCAGGAAAGGTGTGGCAGATAGCAACTTGTATATTAAGGATGAAGGTGATGATATGTTGATTATGGTTGTCTATGTTGATGATATTATTTTTGGGGGAAATAATACTCAGATGTGCAAAGATTTTTCTAACACCATGCGGAAGGAATTTGAGATGTCTATGATTGGAGAGTTGTCATTCTTTTTAGGTCTTCAGATTGCTCAATCAAAAGATGGTGTATTTCTCTCTCAAGGGAAGTATATCAAAGAAATGTTGAAGAAATTTGGGATGATGGACAGCAAACCAGTATGTACTCCAATGATTACAGGGTGCAAGATGAGTAAAGATGATGAATCTCCAGCGGTAGATCAAAAGTTGTACAGATCAATGATTGGCAGTTTATTATATGTTATAGCTACCAGACCAGATATCATGCAGGTAGTTGGGTTAGTAGCAAGATTTTAGGCAGCTCCAAAATATTCTCATGTTATAGCGGTTAAGAGGATATTCAGATATCTAAAGGGCACTATGGACTTTGGGCTTTGGTATCCCAAAGGTAATGATTTCACCCTCACGACTTATACAGATGCAGATTGGGTAGGAAGTATTGATGACAGGAAAAGCACTAGTGGTGGAGCATTCTTTCTAGGAAAGAGTTTGGTTTCTTGGCTAAGTAAGAAACAACCTTCAGTTTCCTTATCTACAGCAGAGGTTGAATACATAGTAGCAGTGGTTGGGTGTACACAGGTTTTATGGATGAAAACCACCTTGGAGGATTTCAAAGTCAAGCATGAACAACCCATCTCCATACTTTGTGATAATACAAGTGCCATAAGTATTTCCAAAAATCCGGTAATGCACTCAAGGACAAAGCATATTTCCATCAAGTATCACTTTCTAAGGGAGAAAGTGCAAGACAAGCAAGTCAAGCTAGAGTATGTGTCTACTAAAGAGCAGATTGCGGATATCTTCACCAAACCTCTTCCAAGAGATACGTTTGAGTATCTAAGGGAGAAATTGGGAGTTGTACTCCCACCCCAGAATTAATCACCTCATCGGGGAGGTGGGGGAGGGACCAAGCTAAGAGGCTCATTCTTAGTCCCGAGCCCCAAAGGTGACCCTTTGCCATTGATGACAAAGGGGGAGAGATATGAGTAAGGGGGAGAGCTTCAAAGTGAAGAGGAAAGCTTCAAGTCAGGGGGAGCAAAACTTCAAAGGAAGTTGGTCAGTTGTTAGCACAGTTGGTTTCGGTTTTGGCTCTTGAGAAGTGTTTTCAGTAAAGGTTTGCCATCAATGACAAAGGGGGAGATTGTTGGCAATTTTGGGTACTTTGGGTACATTGCCTTTGCTCAAGTATATAAGTTGTCATTGATGTCAAGAAGCTTTTGAAGGAATTTGATTTGATGTCAAATAATTTTTTTTGATGAAGGTTACGGCATGATAGTTTCAAAGGTCTTTTGCAAACCCCAAGCTGATAGGTTCGAGAGAAAGAGCTCACAGTGAAAAAGTGTCGCGATATCACGACATGTCGGGTTTTCGTGACCTGAAGAAAAGAAAAGCGCTAAGGAGAAAAAGTGTCACGATATCGCGACATGTCAGATTTTTGTGACCTGAAGAAAAGAAAAGCACTAAGGAGAAAAAGTGTCGCGATATCGCAACATGTCGGGTTTTCGTGACCCAAAGAAAAAAAAAGAGCTAAGGAGGAAAAGTGTCACGATATCGTGACATGTCGCATTTTCGCGACTTAAATAGGAGAGAGAAAACAAGTTAGAAAAGTGTCACGATATCGCGACATGTCATGATTTCATGACGGGTTACAAGGAAAGCGTACGAAAGCTGAAAGCGTCACGATTTCGCGACGGGTTGCAAAGAATGCGTACGGATGCAGAAAGTGTCATGATTTTGCGACAGGCAGAAAAGAAAGCAGACGGAAGCAGAAGTGTCACGATTTCATGACAAAAACTGAAAGCAGGTCTTCTATAGGAGAAGTGTCATGATTTCGTGACAAAAGCAGAGAGGAAGGCTATGAAGACAGAAGTGTCACGATATCACGACAGAAGTGAAGATGAAGTCTGTAGAGGTAGAAGTGTCATGATTTCGTGACAAAAGCAGAAAGGAGGTCGACGAAGGGAGAAGTGTCACGATATCGCGACAAAAGCAAAGTTGATGCTGACAAAGATAGAAGTGTCACGATATCGCGACAAGAGCTTAGTTGAAGTCGACAAAGGCTGAAGTGTCACGATATCATGACAAAAGCCAAAAGAAAGTGTACGGTTGCAAAGGTGTCGTGATATCGCGACATGTTGTAGTTTCGTGGCAAAAGCTACAGAAGAGTTATAGAGGCAGTTGAAGCCAAAAAAGTTAAATGTGAGCCGACGAAGATTAGGGTTTGTAGCCGATGAAGTTTAGGGTTGTGCAACCGACTAAAGATCAGGGTTACAGTTGACTAAGATTAAGGTTTTGATCTTGAAAGTGTTATTATAAAAGGTAGGCTATTTTGAAGAGTTGGTTGGGTCATTAGTTGCGACGTTCGTAGATAGAGTGCGGAGTGAGAAGTTCGATCGTCGAGAGCAGAGTGTGAAATTCGATCGAAGTGCGCAGAGTGTGCGAAGATAGTGCAGAGTGTGTGCAGAGAGACAACTGAGAGAAGGCAAAGTGCGGCTATAAGAGCACAGAAGATGTGTATGTTTCTTGAGCAGATTTGGACAGGTCCTAGCGAGAGGACTTGTGAGCTGAGTTTGATAGTTCTATCGGAGAACTTGAGGACGGAGGTGCATTGGTTCTATGAGAAGAACTTGAGGACAGATTTGGCAAGTCTTTGAGAAGGCTTGTATGCAGAAGATTGATTTGTTCAAGAGTTGGACAGATATGACAGACAGAGGAAGACTTGTACTAGACTGACTGACTGTGTTTGGTACGGAGTTGCTTGAGCTGCTTGTGGACGTGATCATAGAAGGCAGAGGTCTCTTAGGCTAAGCATTGAGGATAGGAGGTCTTCGATGGAAAGGAGTTCCACATGCTGGCAAGAGGTAGAGGCAGTTGATCTTCTGAGGGATCATTTCCAGAGCAGAGGGGAAGGTATCTCCTTTGGGCCAAGGCTCATAAACATTGTAATTGGGAAGGATTCCCAAAGAACTTTGAGATAACTTTTAGAGAAAATTTTTGTGGACGTAGCCCAACCATTTTGGGTGAACCACGTTAAAAATGGGTCTTCAATGTGTGATGCTTTCTATCTTGATTAATGTTGTGTTGATGCCACTGCTATCTAAAGTTAAAATTATTAATTGGTTAAGTCTTATATTGTTCACCCCCCCTCTCAGTATAAGCTTGTGTTCTTCAAAAAAACTTAACTAAAAATTTCTATGTCTATATAGAATGTCTTACCTCACTAAAGTCCTAGCCCTTCATTTCTCTTATCGTCATCTGAACCCTAACATACAAATATTTGCAATTTTGTTTTTTGCAACTTGAAAAATTGTCACTGCCCTTGTTCTAGATGGTTGACTTCACAAGGTCGTATCTCCCTCAATATTACTTGGATTCTTTTATATGATAACTTATTTTAAAGCTATTCAAATTCTACACAAGTTGGTCCAAGAATCAACTGAATCGGATAACACTTTGTGAATATTTAGCTCCTAAAATATGAGGCATTTTCAAAAAATTAAAAAAACTAATCCCTTGTGAAGCTCTAGGCATAATTGTGAGTATTATTATTAAAATATTGTTATTATTTCATGAAAGTGATTGACTTATATTGGTCAGAGTTTTGTATTCTTAAGTATTGTGATTGATTAAGATCCTATATATTTGTACCTATGATTTAATATGGATAAAAAGCCATCAATCCGATGAAATTATGTCAAGGAATTCATTGATGATTAACAATTGGTGATAATAGCATTGCAAGGCATACATGATCTTCAAATACAATCACTAAATATATATACAACTAAGGTTGCTATCACCAAGTGAGATTGCATCTACACCCTCTCTTCTTGGGTATGTTTCTTATAAATTACTATATCTTTTTATCTACAAAAAAAAAAGCAACATACCCAAGAAGAGAACATACCTTATTTTTTATATCTTTCTTCTATGAATATATGCTTGCAACAATCTTTTAATTCAATTCCAAGTTCATTTTAAATATATTTTTTTAATGTCAATTCCAAAATATGTAGTTAGTTTGTTCATTTATATATTCTCATGGGTACCACAACCTAGTAAAGTAATAAAAATGTTAATATCACCTATCAAATACCAAATACTAGTGATGGGCATGAGATTCCTTGTAATATCACTCTATCAATTTCTCTTATTTTTCTAATATTTCAAATTTTCTTGACAAATATTATTGAAGGTTACAAATTTATATTTTGATAGGTGGAAAGATAAATGAGTTATTAATATTTAAAGCTCATATCCAAAATATTGTTGCATAACACTATTCATAAGAGGTCACTAGCATGGAAAATGAATTGAATCCCTATGTTATTCATTACCTTTACAATGGTGGTGAGCAATTTCATGCATGATATCATAAGGGGATTCGTTATCTTCCAGCAAGCAATAATTTTATTGAGATATCATGTATTTTTCATAGGACAATCCTCTGTACAATGCATTTTTATAATTGAAGTAAGAGGTGAAATAGGACCAAAATCATAATCTAAAAAAAACATTTGCATTATCAAATTTGTTTGTACCTATATTTCCTAAAATTGGTCCTAGGTCTCAACATAAAAGGGGTCCATCTCAACCCTTCAAAAATGATCATATATGTCCCATGTTCGAGATCCACGTCCCTTAAATCAACACAAAGAAATCTTTGTATGTAGTTCTTATTTTAGATTCATTAATTTTCACACCACGCTCCAAGAATATAACTTTTTCTATGTTGAAGAGGTTATGGAGTTTACCAACATCCAAACGATTTATGATTGGGTCTTTAGATATCAAAACCTAATGAAAACCCTATTGGAAATTCCCATGCCACCCTCATTTAGGAGGAATTATCCCAACCCATACCCTAGCATTGTTTTTCTTCAATCTTATTCAGGTCAATCGAATGAAGGACCATGACCATTTGGATTTGAAAATCTATTTTTCAGTACTACATCTAAAAAATACAAGGGATGTTAACCATTTTGCTCCAAGTACTATATTCAATATATCTAATAGTATAGCATAGAAGCTATTTTTATATTTGTAATTAGTCATACCTAGCTCCACTTTATGGTATTTTGATTGGTAAGTTAGATGATTTCCTCCTAGAATTTCCACATCAAAATATGTTTGTTGTATGTAAGAATAAATCAAGCTACTTGGCAATAGCTAAATAAATAAAATTATATATATTACCTAAGTCAATTAAGATCATAATGATTGGTTATTTATATACCCTTGTACTTTGATATTTTGTATGTACCCTTATAGGCTTGTTTTGTTCTAGTGGAGGTTGTCTCTCTACCTATCCTTGCTACTAATATTGGTCATATCCCAATTTTCCTCTTGTTTTTTAACTCTTTAATGTTTAGCATTTTAGGAATGTTAGGATACCTAGAAATAGATATTTGGGGATATATTATTATATTGTATAAGTGTTGACATGGGCCACACATAACCCAAGGTTGATTGTATTATAATATTATATTATATTATAATATAATATTATATTAGTAGTCGGTTCCCCAAAGTAGAATTAGAAGATGGATATATAAAGAAGATATATTTGTCATTGTAATCATCATGGAGATCAATCTTATGTAATCATATTTTCCCACGAAGTGGCTTATGGGACTTTGCCCTCCTTAAGTGGCTCTCTCATCTTGGGAGATCTTGTGGAGTTATTCCTTCCTTAAGGATTATTATTGGTGTTTTTATACCTTAAGGGTATTATCTATATCTCTCTCATATGTGGATTGTTATTGTGGATAATGTATTATGGATGAATGATTTGATATTTTTGCATATTGGTGAATGATTTATGTTAATGATAATAAAGTTTTGTAACAAGTGGCAATGATTTTGGAAAAAGTGGGGATGTTTTTTCTGAAACTGTAGAATTAGGGTAGATTGTTTTTGAAAAAACCAAGTAGTATTGAGGGAGATACAACCTTTTGAAGTCATCCGTCTAGAACAAGAGCAGTGGAAAAATTTCAAATCGTGATTTTTTGCAAGAAAATTTGTTAGTTTGGGTAAGAAAATTAGTTGCAATTTATTTTGTTTCAAAGAAAAATTGTAGATCTAGTTGTCTATGTGGAATTTTACCTTCAACTCAATGGGAAGATATTTATTTCCATAAAAATCTAGTTTGCATTATGACAATTTATATATTGTCAAAAAATCCTAGTTTGCATTAGGGCATCAACTATGGAACTACAATTGTTTTCTGGAGAACATGATATTGATGTTAGAGAATTGTGGAAATTGTTTGTATCCTTGTGGTATAATAATTATCATATTATTTGGAGCCTCACACTTACTTGCTATCTTGTGGTATAATAATTATCATATTATTATGGTTCTAATAAATCTTAACTTCACCTGGAAATAAATGGAGCATGCATTCTTGAGTAAATTGGATCCATATAAAAAGATAGCTAGTTTGAAGGTCACCATCATGAGATATGAAGAAGAAATAAACATGCTTCAAAAAGAACAAAAGGAAGTAAAAATAGAGTTAGACAAATTCAGAGAAGGGGTAGAAGATAAAAAGTATGTCAGCATGCAGATAGAGGAAATCATACCTTTGGTAGAAGATAAATTAAAATGTGGACAAAGGGATTTTTTTGAATATAAAAATTCTATTTTGTAGGTTCATGGAAGCACACAAAAGGAACGTGTTATTATTTCCATTGACCCTAGTAGCAAATATATTTTTATTAATATTGCTTTGGCTAAGAGGTTACAAGTTCAATCTACAAAAATTAAGGACATACAGTTGGATGGTGAGAATCTTCAGATTTTTAAAATGTGTGGTCATATGAAGAAATACGAGTATTATTGAAGGAGATACAACCTTTTGAAGTCAATCGTCTAGAACAAGGGTAGTGGTGAATTTTCAAATCGTGATTTTTTGCAAGATAAAATTTGTTAGTTCGGGTAAGCAAATCAGTTGCAATTTATTTTTTTTAAAATAAAAATTGTAGATCTAGTTGTCTATGTGGAATTTTAGCTTCAACTCAGTGGGAAGATATTTATTTCCATAAAATCCTAGTTTGCATTAAGGCATCAACTATGGAACTATAATTGTTTTCAGTAGAAGATGATATTGATGTTAGAGAATGGTGGAAACTATTTGGATCCTTGTGTTATAATAATTATCATCTTATTTGGAGCCTCACACTTCCTTGCTATCTTAGAGGAGCAGCTCTCTCTTGGTATAATAGTTCTAATAAATCTAACTTCACTTGGAAAGAAATGGAACATGCATTCTTGAGTAAATGGGATCCATATAAAAAGATAGCTAGTTTGAAGGTCACCATCAAAGGATATGAAGAAGAAATAAATATGCTTCAAAAAGAACAAAAGGAAGTAAAAAGAGAGCCAGCCAAATTCAAAGAAGGGGTACAAGATAAAAAGAATGTCAACATGCAGACAGAGGAAATCATACCTTTGGTAGAAGATAAATTAAAATATGAACAAAGCGATTTTTTTTAATCTAAAAATTCTATTTTGTAGATACATGGAAGCATTCAAAAGGAACGGGTTATTATTTCCATCGACCCTAGTAGCAGATATAATTTTATTAATATTGCTTTGGCTAAGAGGTTGCAAGTTCAATCTACAAAATTTAAGGACATACAGTTGTATGGTGAGAATATTCGGATTTTTAAAATGTGTGGTCATATGAAGGAATCTGAGTATTATTGAGGGAGATACAACATTTTGAAGTCAGTAGTCTAGAACAAGGGTAGTGGTGAATTTTCAAAATGTGATTTTTTACAAGACAAAATTTTTTAGTTCGGGTAAGCAAATCAGTTGCAATTTATTTTATTTAGAAGAAAAATGGCATATCTAGTTGACTATGTGGAATTTTAGCTTCAACTCAGTGGGAAGATATTTATTTCCATAAAACCCTAGTTTGCATTAGGACATGATATATTATCAAAAATCCCTAGTTTGCATTAGGGCATCAACTATGGAACTATAATTATTTTCTGGAGAAGATGATATTTATGTTAGATAATAGTGGAAACTATTTGGATCCTTGTGTTATAATAATTATCATCTTATTTGGAGCCTCACACTTCCTTGCTATCTTAGAGGAGTAGCTCTCTCTTGGTATAATAGTTCTAATATATCTAACTTCACTTGGAAAGAAATGGAGCATGCATTCTTGAGTAAATGGGATCCATATAAAAAGATAGCTAGTTTGAAGGTCACCATCAAGGGATATGAAGAAGAAATAAACATGCTTCAAAAAGAACAAAAGGAAGTAAAAAGAGAGCTAGCCAAATTCAAATAAGGGGTAGAAGATAAAAAGGATGTCAGCATGCAGACAAAGGAAATCATACCTTTGGTAGAAGATAAATTAAAATGTAGATAAAGGAATTTGTTTAAATCTAAAAAGTCTATTTTGCAGGTTCAAGGAAACATTCAAAAGTAACAGGTTCTTATTTCCATTGAACCTAGTAGCAGATATAATTTTATTAGTATTGCTTTGGCTAAGAGGTTGCAAGTTCAATCTACAAAAATTAAGGATACAGTTGGATGGTGAGAATGTTCAAATTTTAAAGATTTGAAGATCACCATGGATAAATATGTTTTACACTCAGATTTTTATGCTATTGAGATGGATGATGAGGATATTGTTCTTGGTTATCCTTGGTTGGATTCTTTGGGTATTGTTAACATTAATGTGCAAAATAAGTTTATGAAAGTATGGTATAGGAAAAAGAAGACAACATTGTAGGATATTTATCAAATTAAAGAGCAAGGATCCAAGGAATACCAAGAAGTGGTTGTAGAGAAATAAATTGAAGAACAAATAAAAGAACCTAAAATATAATCCAAGAAGGCAGTAGCAGCAATAGATTCCATGAAATAAGCAGTAGCAATCGAGCCCATGGAAATAATAGTAGTAGAGTCTAAGGAAGCTTTGAGATAAGAGCACAAAGACATACCAAACAAAGAGAACATGAAAGAACATTGTGTAGAAGAATTTAAAATAGTAGAGCCAAATGTTAAAGAGTAAAAGAAGGTGGAACATCAAGTTAAGGTTGTAGCCTATTCCATCCACACCACCATGAGCGACAACAATCTTGGAGGCATAGATCAAGCCAACAATATTATGGTTCACATGAAATTAGAAGGACACTAAGTATGGTAGTTTTGGTAGAGAAAGCATAGTGACCTCAGTTTTCAGAGTGGTTTATCAACATCAAGAAAAAAGTGGACCCATCATTCAAGTTATCAAAATTCAGCAGCAGAAGTGTGGAGCCAACGAAGCGAATTTGGATACTCAAGTGGCAAAATGACATACCAGCATCAACGACCACTACCACCAATCAATATTTCACTAGGATGGAAGGATGATCAATATTGGTACCAGTTGCTAACATTGCTTAGCAAATCATATTATCTTGTTTCTTCATATATTTCGAGGAAGAAACGCATATTAGGGTACCTAGGATAGATATTTGGAGATATTTTATTATAATGTATAAGGGTTGGCATGGGCCACACATAACCCAAGGTTGATTCTATTATAATATTATTTTATATTATATTATAATATTATAATATTATATTAGTAGTTGGTTCCCCAAAGTAGAATTAGAATATGGATATATAAAGAAGAGATATATTTGTCATTGTAATCATCATGGAGATCAATCTTATGTAATCATCTTTGCCCACGAAGTGGCTTATGGGACTTTTCCATCCTTAAGTGGCTCTCTCATCTTGGAAGAATTTGTGGAATTATTCCTTCCTTAAGGATTATTATTGGTGTTTCCCTACCTTAAGGGCATTATCTATCTCTCTCTCATTTGTGGATTGTTATTGTGGATAATGTATTGTGGATGAATGATTTGATATTTATGCATATTGATGAATTATTTATGTTAATGATAATAAAGTTCTGTAACAAGGAAGCTCTTTCTTACCTTTATTTGACTAATATTTCTTATAGTTAGGGTTTCATTGATGTGGAGGTTTGTATCTTGTTGATTCATTTGGATATTCATGTTTTAAATCATTGTTGGTTTGAAACTATGTGTTTTAATTTTTTTTAAGTTCAAAAAAATTAAATAATATAGTTAGCGGTAGGGTCAAATAATTCTTAACATGAAGTTCATCTCTTATATCAAGTTTTAATCCACCTACATAACATTGAACTAATCAATTGTACATTATATAAGCTATTAACATTTATAATGACTCGAATTCTATGGTGTATTCATTCACTGACCTTCGTTGTCTTGTTCAAGGCAATTGATTAAAATATTTGGTCTCTATCAATTTAAATTGTTTATTAAAAATTAGTAAAGAATCATGCCCATGTTTGTGTAAGCCCTTGTATATTTTCATATCACTAGGTATACCACTTTTATGCTCTTCCTTTGAAATGGAGGCATGCTATTTTAATAGCATCCTCGTTAGGATTGATAAGATTTAATTTGAGGTGATTTTTAATGCTTATAAACCATTTGATAGATTCCATAGATTTCACCACTGAATTTATGTACATCATCTCAAGCATTCATTTTGAATGATCTATTATGTGCATTATAGTTTTAATTTTGTTGTTGTTGAGAATGAACAATTGTGTTTTGAGAAATTTGGTTAGGATCTAGTCTTGATATTTTTGTACCTAGAGATTTTATTACACTTGAGGAAATTATTTTAGTAACCTATGCTTGAACGTTGGCTTCAATACACTTGATACCTTCCTCTATCTTGTTGAATCTTTCATATGTTTTTTTCATTCGTAACCTTAATTCTTGTTTGAGTTTATTTACATCATTTTGTAAATTACCATATACCTTTTGTACTTTATTTTGTAGATTAATATGCCTTTGTAATAAATACTCCATTATTACTTGTAGTTGGATGATATTCATCCTTTAAAAATTTATAGTTGTACGTACTCTAATAATTTTTATGTTTGAGTCCTTTGCTAGCTTCAAAATTTTCTTATCATAATATCAATTTTGATTTCTTATAAACAAAAATATGCTTACTTGTACTTATTTATTTAAGTTACTATCTATATTTATGATATAATTTATATTTTAATATAAATAATATAATATATAATAACTTTACTTTACAAAGTTAAATTACAATTTTATGCATAGGTGTAATATTACTTGTAAGTGTAATATTACCTTGGAAGAGTAACACGTGGGGGGAGGGGGATCGGGTGAGAGTTGAGCATGCATAAAGGAAAAAATATAAGGGCCGCATTTCTTTTCTTTTTAAGACAAAGGATGCTTAAGCTTTAATGTCAAAGATTTTTTTAGGTGGAGGACATATGAGCCTTAATGTCTAAGGGTTTTTTTTGGTTACATTGATGTTAATGTATTTTTTTTCTTGTTGGAGTTATGTGAAGTTGTTGGATATGGTTCACTTATATATATGTATGAAGAAAATTAAAGCAATGGGTTTTAATTTTCATTATATGATTATAGGTGTTTGCATGTGTGTTTATGCACTTTTGATGGCTTTAACTATTGTACAAATAATCCTTGAAATTTGGATGAGAACTAGAATTAGATTTGACTATGGAAATCACTTTAATACCACTTGTGGTGGATGAGCACTTGGATTTATATATTTAAATATTATATGGAAAATCACTATAATACCACTTGTGTTGTATGAGCACTCGAATTTATATATTGAAATTTTAAAATATTAAATAACAATTGATCATGATTCTATTGCTAAGGGTAAACACTCTAAGTAAATATGTCATGCATGCCATTGGGGAGGGGTACAACAATTCACAACACTATTTGTGTTGACACAATCCCATAAGTTTAGGAGACTAACTCAATACCAATTGCATTGCACGATGTAACCTACCTGTATTAATCAGGTAACTTATAAATAACAAAACGAAGAGGCACCTAATAAAATATTGAATCATTATTTAGTAATCAAATTAAAATCCATTGAATCTTTGCAAAACCATTGCATTTGTTTTTATTATCATCAAAAAAAAAGTTGTAGGATAGGCATCTTTAGGCATTTAGGTCAAGCCACATGGTACTTCCGAAAGTACATTGTGTTTGGCTTTTGGTCTCATCAATTATACAAAAGGCCACAAAGATCAAGACTTGCAATTGTGTAAAAAGTTAATTTGTTTGTGTTTCTCTATCATTACCTATATTTTTCCTTCAATGGTGCAATTCTCCTCTTCAGAGGCTTCATCTTCACCTTGGTTCAAACTACAATTCAATCTTGTTCTTTGTTTTTATTTATAATCAGCATTAGGCTGATGGCATTCTATCTACACCTATTTCCAATAAATTCAACCATACATACAATTGTGGGTATGGTTCATTTTCATATCTTCATAAACCCAAGTCCTCTATAAAACTTAGCCTAATCAAGGCATGTAAGCAAATCGGCTACATTAAAACCATAAATAAGATGTTAAAATTACCAAGTTTTTATAAGGACTTATCGGATCAATCAGCAATCCAAAAAAAAACAAAACAAAAAAACTTCCTTGACCTTATGAATACAATCTCATGTGTGTTGACAAATGACCCTTCGTCAAGTCTCAATATTTATCATAGTTTAACAAAGTGTCCCTCTACCCCATGCCATTAAATTATTTTTCATGACCTTGTAAATTTTTTATTTTATTTTTCTCCATATACCTGCATAAATAAATGATTTCTACAAATCCAATCCAATTGTGCTAAAAGGTTAAAAGGTGACAACCATTGTAAATTTTATTATTTTCAATCAACAATCAATACAAAAATAATATAACTTGTTTGTTTCAAGGATTTGTCAAATGACTCAAGGATCCTGACCTAAAACCACAATTTTCAACACATTGTTGAATTCTTGGTTGTTTTGTGATACAAAACAATTATAGCATAGTTTTAAAAATAATAATACTAATAATTTATAGTGTACAACTGGAACCTCCAATGTTGTCTGAGTTTCTACAAGCTATCAACATCAATGCTTTTCTTCAATATAAGCATGTGTCAGATATACACATACATATATTTGTCACAAATACATACAAGCTATTAATTACAGTATTGCATAGGATTGAATTTTAAACTATTAGTGCATGTACAAGGCACATATGAATATGTGATTGTTTTGCTAAATGTTATATATGCATATATTTATCATAACCAACTACATATTAACTATTAATTATAGTATTGTAAAGGTTTAAATCTAAAACTATTAGTGCATATAGAAGGCACTTTTGTTTATATGATTGTTTTGTTAAAATGTTTTATTTGTTAAATTTTTTCATTATAAAATAACATTCAAAAAAGGCTAAATTATATCCTTGCAACCTAATATTCTTTTTTCAAGTAATTATTTTCTAAAAAGCACATTTGAGCAAATCTAACCAGAGATGAATCATATATATACGATTAGAGTAGGCAGAATTCAACTAGGAACCTTCATGACTATATGTGTTTTGGAACTATCTAATTAAATTAATATTATTAATATTTGGTATAAAATATATTCTATTATATGTCTTCAAGAGATGTATACTCAACTTATAATAATTATGTCACAGCCAACTACATATTAACTAATAATTATAGTATTGCAAAGGTTTAAATCTAAAACTATTAGTGCATATAGAAGGCACTTTTGTCTATATGATTGTTTTGTTAAAATGTTTTATTTGTTAAATTTTTTCATTATAAAATAACATATTCAAATAAGGCTAAATTATATCCTTGCAACCTAATTTTTGGTTTCAAGTAAAAAGAACCTTTGAGCAAATATGTGTGTTTTGGAACTATCTAATTAAATTAATATTATTGATATTTGGTATAAAATATATTCTAATACATGTCTTTATCAACTTATAATAATTTTCATTGCTCAAAAGGATAAATCGATTGAAAGCAGTTTGAGTAAACAGTCTAAGTATTTTCTAGCATGTAACCAAATTTCCCATATATCAGTTGAAAAAAAAACTTTAAATAATTCTCATCAAAATAGTTCACACACTGAAACTCCATTTCAACTTAATCAACAAAGTGTTTCCCAATAACAGACTTGTCATAATTGTAAGGAAGGGTTGGTCGGTTATGATTGGAAATCTTGGAGGTGGAAATTTGGCTCTCCTTTACAGCAATATAAGTCCACTAAGATATATAGGGAGTTGCTTCCTCATATTCTAATTGATTCAGTTCTTAACCAAATATGGGGTATCAGATGTCCCTACAAAAAATGGAGGAAAAGATCAAGTAAAGTTTGGCACTTCAATATTTCAACACAAATGTAATTTTTTGCATGGTCCTTAGTCTTTCAAGGTCTCCCATGCAACGCTCGGCTGGCCAAACTGAACATATCATCCAGTAATTGTGTTCTATGCCACAACGAGGAGACTGTCCAGCATATTTTTTTGGACTGCCCCCAAGCCTAGGCAGTGTGGAATGGCCTGTCAGAAGTTTTAGCATTCATCATTGCAAATCAACTTCAGTGGACATCTGCTCTTCTTGGTGATACTCAGCAATTCCCCTCCCACTTATGTAGTATATGGCATACTATTCGGGTTTCTATATTATTCGGCATTTGGAAAGATAATTTTGCATAATTAAAGTAAGTTCTATCTGATTGCAAGTTGGATTCTGCTTGTTGATCTAGGTCTTAAGCCTTTTGTAGAGTCTCAGGCTTATGCATGTTTATTATATATCTAATCTTAGGATCTAATCCTAAGATAAATTTATGTACCTCCATTTTCTCATCCTCATATAACAACACATACTTAAGAAACTACACAAAATTTTGGTAATAAATCTCCATCATTTTGTTTTTTTTGGTGAAGTGTGGATAATTCCTTAAATTTCTCCACATAGTATTATTCAGTGAGGAACATCTTCTTAAAGTCTTCAACAAATCCTTCCCACTTCAAATTTATTACTTTCCATCTGACTTTAAAAGTGTTCCACCCATCCAACCTTGTCTCTTATAAATGGAGAGTGGCCTAAAATGTTTGAGTCATTCAGGAGTAGTTCTTCATGGAGAAATATATCTCCAACTCATTCAGCGAAGCCTCAGCTGAATCACCCCCATATTTTCTAGTGAATTTGGATATTTTTACATTCTAATCCTTAGCCAGTTATGCCTCTATAAGGGCCCTAAATTCTCCTCTCTTGTAGTAGGATTTCCTTCCTATCTAATCTTAGGATTTCTATTCTGTGAACTCTGATTCACTATAGTTTCCAAAAACTAATTTTTTTGGTTCATTTATTCCCCTTTCTACACTATTTTCTCCTATAATAGAGAGACAACAGTAGTGAGGTTCTCCACCTCTCTATTTCAATTCCCCAAAATTTCTCCTCGAGGTCTAGCCTCGGCACTATCCTACCTAGTTTTCCTTGGCATTTAGGAAGATCCTCTTATTCCTCTTATTAATTTTGGTTCCATATTGCCTTGCAACATAAAATAAAGGTCAAGTTAGGTTACAATTTCTTCTTCAAATTGTACTTCTAACCCCTAGTTAGTTACATCATCAATGTAAACTAATAGTAAAGTATTATCATCCATTGATAATATTGATGGTCACTCTTACTCCATGTAAGGTGCCATTCCTAATGGAAGATCTTTTCTTCCATATGTCACTCATCAATTTTTGTCAATCCTAAGTTCTCTCATGGAAGCTTCTAGTCCTACGACCTAGAGCTCTCATACCAATTGTAACAACCCAAAAACCAACCTGGGAGAGAAAAAAAATTTACATCAGGTAAATATCTCAATTAAGGTTCACTAAAGATGTTTTCAATAGGATTAGAGTTGACAAGGCACAATTGTCAAGGTTATGCATAGTGGCGAATATTCACAAATTGGGTAAATATTAGGTTTTCTAAAATTAAAAATTGGTGAATATGAGGACCCTCGACATCGGCCCATTTACCTAAAATTTTTGGGACCAATTATTTATTAGGGTCAATTCACCACAATATATCCAAACATAAGTATATTTGTACTCATTGGAAAGCTCTTTTCAATCCAGATCTAATGGTGGTGTTTTTTATAAATTTATAAGGTGATTTAATATGTCAAAAAAAATCCCAAATATGACCTTACATTTTAGAGCTTCAAATGCCCCAAAATTTTGGTGTGAAGATGATTGATTCGATTTGCTTAGGATTCACCTTAATTTCAATTAGGATTCACCATTTTTTACAAGTAAATTTTGGGTCCAACCCCTTATGAATAATCCTAACAAGTGTCGATTCAGAATTTTGATCAGCATAAAATCTTTGAAAATAAGAAGGGAAAAACGTAGGGTCTTAACATCTAGGTAGTTGTCATTTAAGATAATTAAAACAAATTAAAGAGGATAACCCCAAAACAAGCAATGATATTAATCATTCATTGATGTTCTATTTTGAATAATAATATTTTCTATTAAAAGTTGCGCTCTAACAACATTCCCAACTTGTTAAACTAGACTGACTCTTCTAGCATAATCAAAAGAAAGCAATATAGATTTAAGTTATTGGCGCTCTAGTCATAATATTCAATGAAAACCATGAATACCAAAGCAATAAAAAATAATAACTTTCCTACATTATTTCAAACCAAAGAGGGGAATTTCTACACACATAACAACTAGCTCTTCAAAGAGCACAAGGACATCTAGCATTGTAGAAAAAATGAAAGGAAGATACAGTGAAACCAAATTCATACAACAAAAATGCTAAGGTAGTTTTGGTCTTCACTGGTATTTCATTTTAAGTTTAACTTAATGGTAGGAAGATTGCAAGACGTATCCAATATTTTAAACAAAGCCACATTCTTATAAAAAAAATTAAAGGAAAATACCTTTAACTACCCTGAACCTCTACGTTGAAGACATACCTATTGAGCATTTTCCTCTATTCATCCATGCCTAAATCACACCGTTCCTTCCCTTCTGCTATGCACACTATGTTTTTTTTTTTAAACCTTTACCCTCTTTTTGGTCGCCACCCTTCTTGATTTAAAACTAACCAG
This sequence comes from Wollemia nobilis, assembly GCA_028583015.1. Lineage (NCBI taxonomy): Eukaryota > Viridiplantae > Streptophyta > Pinopsida > Araucariales > Araucariaceae > Wollemia > Wollemia nobilis. The sequence continues at coordinate 14,417,889 of JAQPPZ010001125.1, forward strand.
AGGTGCTCTCGTTCCCCACAATTTAAATCCATAACTATCCTCGTTAATTATTTATTTACTCTTAGCCCAAGAAGGCACTCATTATATTTCTTTTTAAATTAAAAGAATTTTTTCTCAATAAGAACACGACATTCAAACAAAGGAGACCTTTATTGCACTTCTTTTTAAATTTTAAAAAATATATTTTAATAAGAACACCACGTTCAAACAAAGGAGACCTTTATTTCAAATAAGCCATAATATAAAACCTCAACAAACCCATTTTCCAAGGTTATCTTCCAACATCAAAACAACTAACTAGTTATTTTCTTCTTAATCTATAATACATTTCATTTATAATATTAAACTTTGACCATTAAAACAAACATGTCTAACAAATTAATTATCCTTTACTTAATTAATTTGGTGTCAAATGTTAATATGAATTATTAACATTTGGGAAATTAATAAAACCTCTATATTTATTAATTATACCCCTTAATAATTTTTTTGCCATATTCTTTTCTCAACAAACGCAAGCCAACCAAAAAATAAGCATTTATCAATCATATGCACAAAAGGTATTACAATAACTTCTAATTTATCAACTTTCGCTTCATCGACTCTATTGCCTATAGCAACTTCCTTGTTGATGGTATGTTTACATGTTATGTGACTAAGTACATGTAAATCCTACCCTAGATTTGTTGTCAATCAAACTGAACATCATTTTTCTTTTTCGATGTCTTGTTCTCAATAGTCAACTTCCTCGTCCACCCACAAGAGCACCTACTCCTACAAACATACATAAAAATCAGTAGTACCATATCCTTATTTAAAATAAATAAAGCAAAAAATGCATATTACCATCCAATTACATCAAAAACTAAACATTAAATAATCACACATTTACATAATCCATATCATAACTAAGTCCTACCAAGGTGGGTCATGACAAGAGGAGAAGAAGAATCAGGTCAATTTAACCTTGACATATTTAAAGAATAATCAGAAAGCACAGAGTAAAAATGAAGTATCTTCCTAGGATATATTGAAGAACTAAGTTGACTAAATATATCTATATATCATTTTAGTCTTGACCGCAAATCATTTCTTGAAGCAAGTTCTTCAAAGTAGACACATACTATAATATATAATAGAAAGGTCTAAGAGGCCCATATAGAAAATAGAGAGATCTAAGAGGTCCATATAGAAGAGAGAATGACCTAAGAGGACCATATAGAATATAGAAGTTAAGAAGAGAGCAGATCAAGATATTATAACAAGCTATTCGATTGAGTAAGTGATAAAGTGGCATAAAGAAATATATCCATCAAGCAGTATATAGAAGGAAGGCCATTCATCTAGCATAAATAAATAAAGGCTATTCGAACAACATATAGAAAGAAAGCCATCAAGCTAGTGTGAATAAAGAAAGCTTTCAAGCAAGCATGGAAAAGGAAAAACTATTCAGCGAAAGAATAGAAAGAAAGTCATTTGGCCAACAAATAGAAAGAATATCATTAGGCTGATGTATAGAAATATAGGCCATCCAACCTACACATAAAGATACAATATTAGAGGTCATTCAAATAGCATTAAAGGATAGTAACCACATTAAGAGGAATTTCAAGTGGTCAACCAGCCATCTATTTAACCTGTACATAATTTAAACACTTAGTATAACATATAATTCAAGTAAAATCTAAGCTAAATAGTAAATAAGAATGCATCTAGCAGTGCACGATTAATGTTTGAGCAAAAATGTGAATGTGATAAGAAACATGAGTAGAAGAAACATAGGACAAGCTTTGATTGGCCAGGATGAAACTAAATATAATAAGAGAGGAACTACTCTATAGTAGAAAGAAATTACTCTATAACAGAAAATAACTACTCTACAGCAAAGAAGAAGCTATCCAAAACCTAAGAGAAGCTATCCAAATCCTAAGAGGAACTATCCAGAAGCAAAGAAGAGATATTTGTAAGGAGCTCATAGATCAAACCAGGTGGATTCCATCACATAATAAGAAGAGGAAGTGGAATATTCAGTTCATACAAGGTGAAAAGATAAGCATTAGGAGTCAGTGTAACATCCAAGGCAAAAAAGACAAGTGTTAGGAGCTAGTGTCTAATGTCTAGCCTGCAGATGTAACATAAGACATTACAATAGTGAGAAGGCAATGAAACAGATCAATTGCATACAAAGCTCCATGTGAAGATTAGGGTTTAGCCTGGTGCCAACTATTAAATTCAAATGATAGTGCAATTAGTGAGCAAAAGGTAAAATTGTTCTCAAGCACGAGTTTAGGAGAAAGAAAAAATTGTAATAGGTAAAATTGTGCATTTATTACATCGTTTAGGTGGTAATCCTTGAGGTTCTTGGAAAACCTCGTCGTAATGTGTTATAATATCTTGTAACTCGGTTGCAATAATATCTGAAGTTGCTGACGATTGTTTTTCCAAACAATTAATTTGAGCTATAAACCCATATCCACCCTTTTTTAACATATTTTCCATACTATGAGAACTCACCATTTGTGTTGGAGGAGTAGTAATGCCTTGTAAGTGAATGACTCGTCCATTTTCCTTCCATTCCACAAATAATTTTTTGAAGTTGAAACTAACCGTGTCTAATGTTTCCAACCATTCAACTCCCAAAATGACATCAGAGTTCCCTAAATTCATGACAAAAAGGGATCCTAACCAGGTATAAGTTCCCATCTTTATGGAAACCTGAGATGTGCGACCCACACATTGTGCGTTCACCCCGTTGGCCACTAGAACCTGGAATTTGTCTTTTTTGGAAGAGTTAATGAATAAATTCAAAGCTTTTGCTATTTTGATGTCGATAAAATTGTGGGTGCTACCAGAATCAATTAGCACATTCACCTTTTTCTGACATAGAAATCCTGGTACCTTGATGGTATGGTGAGCGGTTAAACCCATGAGAGCATGCACTAAAATTGCCATTGTATCCTCTTCTTTTTCGTCTATAGTACATGGTAGGTCTTCTAGCATAGGTTCTTCTGATTGGTAATGTTCATCCTCTTCTCCTTCACATTGATCACCTTCAATATGAAAGTTTTGTTTTTGGGCACATGCTTGTTCCCTGGGGTGATGAGTGCGACATTTATAGCAAAAATATCGTGAGGGTTGATCATTTCTATGAAAGGAATTGTTGCGATATGAGGGACGACTATACGTTTCATGCCTTACAGACAACTGATGTCTCTTCTCGGCCAACTTGGCTATTCTTATACAACTGTTCAACAAGGTTGGATCGTGCATGTCTACCTCCACTCAAATACTTTCTTTTAAACCATTGCGAAAGGCTCCTACCACTGTGTCGGGGCTGAGGTCTAAAGTGTATGGTAGTAAACTGGTAAACTCCAAAACAAATTCACTAACTGACCCTTCTTGTTTAAGAGATAATAGTCTTACTGTGTATGATGATGTAGCTCCTTCATCAAATCTTTCTAAAAAAGAGGTAGTGAATTTTCTCCAATTAGGAGTAGCTCCTTTCTCTCGTTTAAGCCATACAAACCATTGGTAAGCCTCAGTGCCTAGTTTTGATGCAGTGAAAGGGACTTTGTCAATTTCCTTAATTTGATATAAGTCAAGAATGCCTTCCATTTTGGCCATCCAACCACGAGGATCATGACCTTCAAAAGTGGGCATATCAATTCATGGAAAATTATTATTATTAGGACCTCTCGGTTGGTGATAACCCATGTCCCTTTCTTGATTTTGGTTATACTGCTGTCTTTGATAGCGATCCTTGTAATTATCCGAATCACCCTGTTTTTGTTCCCAATCCTCATTAGGATCGACAGTTTCTTCATTCCGTTGGGCATGGGAGTGAGTTTGGGGATTAGTATTGGGATTAGGTTGTTTTTGTGCTTTCACAAGGTCTTTTAGGAGGATACCAATTTCGTTCATACCCTCTAGTAAGCATCGAAGAGACTCCCTATCAGAAATGGCTGAGTTACTTGAGTTTCCTTGTGTGATGTTTTCATGAGTTGGGGAGGGATTATTAGCCATAGGATCTACTAGTGGATGGTGTGGATTATAACTACCAATTTTAAAAGGAGAAAGAGAATTTTTAGTACCTGGGCTGCGATTAGGTCTTCTTGTGTTGTTATTGGTCGTTTTCGAGCTTGATAATCGACCGTCAGCACCTTTTGTCCACTGTTTGCTCATGCATTTGTTAACATAACCTGCTTGGGATTCCGCTTCAACTCTTGCAAAATTTGGTTGATTTGAAAAAAAATGTGGATTTTGATTATTGACAACTTTTAACCATGCACGACGCGACGCGAGCAACTTTTGACGACTTTTGACGCTACACGACGGGACAGCTTTGACACCTGCGATGACAGAACACCCGAAACCGACACGTGACACCAATATATAACTGAACGGAATACTGACAGCAGACGCGACGCACGACCTCGAGACAGACGCTAGACCGAGACGAACGGAACGGACAACCGAAAGAAGACAGACGCTAGACCGAGACGAGCGAAGCAAACAACCAAAAGAAGACAGACGCTAGATCGAGACGAGTGGAACGGACAGACGTTAGACCAAGACGAGCGAAACGGATAGCCGAAAGAAGACAGATGCTAGACCGAGACGAGTAGAACGGACAATCGAAAGAAGACACGATGCAATTAAGAACCAAACGATGCACGCCATCGGAGACCAAAGACAGACGAAGCACGACCAATGACAGAGCGACACGCAACCATACGCGAGTGACCAAACGAAGACAGCACCGGAGGAGCTCAACGTGTGACCGTAGTCACACTTACGAATGTGCGACTCAGGCCTGATAAACCACTAAACTCGCGTACCATGCCAAATGTGGGATAAACGGTGTAGCTAACACCCGCAACAGTTTCTCTGCTGACGTCAGCCGACGAATAAGTAAAAAAAAACCTTAGTCGATTGTTAAATTAAAACAATTCCCCGAATTTCTATTGGACGCCGCGGTGTGTGAAGAGCGAAGCTGCTTCTGATGTCCTGGCGTTTGGAAATATGTCTGCGAAGGAAAACCAGAGATCGTGGATGCCCTTGCAGTAGGCGTGGGAGAAGAACCGGAGCAACCGTGACGGAAAAATGTGAAAGAAATCTCGCCTGTAAACTCTGCCTGTGCGTTCTGGTAGACGCGGTAACTGGTTCTTGCTGCGGCCGAAATGGAATGTTGTGAGCCCGAAAACAGCCCCTGGATCGCTAGACTGATACCACTTGCAAAGGTATTTCTACCTTTGCTTAATGAAACTTCACAGATATATGCAATGCAGAATCGAAAAGACGAAAATCGAAGTAAATATGGAATACGAAAATATAGTGAACGAATGGAACAAAACAATGGCCACTTAAGGTGGGCACACCCTTGCGCAAACGCAGATGAAAATATAAAACAAAAAATAAGATGATAGATCCAATAAACCATTGGATCAATATATATATTAATTAATAAGCTCTTGGAAGCGTCGGCTGTCGGCTATGTTTGGGCTGCAATAGCAGGAAATGCACAAGTGTCATGTAAGTTAGAGTGCAAGTGTAGGTTGAGAGAATGTGCACAAGTATCTTGTATATGTAATGTGAGGATGTGCACAAGTGTCCTAGATTAGGAGTGTATGTAGAAGTCTAAGAGTCATGTAGATATGTCCAAGTGTTGTAGATTCAAGTGTACATCAAGTATGCAAGTGGCAATTTGATAAGCCAAGAGTCATGAGACTTGGCATCTGAAGAGCAATAGTCAAGTACTTGAAGAGTTAAATTACTATGGCTATACTATAGAGATAATGCTCCATAGAATGAACAACAAGAAATATAATTCATATCTCATTATAAGAGGATAAATAAAGCTTGTATACATTTTTGAGTAATTAATATTGTAAGTTTTCTTCATGCATAGTTCATGAATGATTCAAGTTATTTACATTCATATTTTAGTATATAAATGAATGTTATTTTCTTTATTATATAAGCCTTGATATACATATTAATTTGCTCATATTATTCTACTCATATTATTATTATTGACCTTTAATATTGTGGCTATTTTATATTTGGGACCTATGATATTTTGTGGTAGTAAGGCTTAAAAAGCCAAAAAGTTGGAGACAAGTTGTTGGATTCTTCATGTGTGTAGAAGATTGCATGTGCATGGTTATGTTGTTGGATTGTCTCCTATGTGTTAAAATTTTAATATTTCCTAGAAGGACTCAATATTTGAAGTGTATTATAACCATTTTGTTGATGATAATACATTGAGAGTATCTTCTTTCTAGGTTTTTCCCCTCCATGGGTTTTCCTAGGGTATATCTTGTGTTCTCTTATATATTCTGAATTTCTTTCTAAGTGCTAATACTCTGCTGTAATAATTTTAGATCTGGTTAACTAGCATAACTTTCCTCATTGGACTAAGTAGAAAATTGTTGCATTTTGGTGCATTATTTCCTTTAATTTATTTACTTTGTTTATGATTTTTTGTGTTTTTTATCTAATTTGATAACAATTTTATATGCCTCTCCCAAGATCTTAAATTCAAGTAGGTCCATTTCCTCTCGAATATACCATTATAGCCTACTTCTATACTTGAGGACTCGATATTTTTTGGTATCCTGAATACCTAGTTTTTTTCCCATGGAATGGAAAGCATCAGTACAATTTAGAATAGATTAGTCTTTATCTTGATGCAATTGTTACCATCACATATATTGGTCTATATATGCTCCCATGGGATAATATTCTTTATTCATGAATTTAATGAATTAATCTCATGTGAACACTACGTTTTCATCTTCATCCTCCTCTTTGTCCCTATTATAATACATTTGCCAATAATTTTAAACAAGTAATAAAGCTTTCAAGAGTGCAAAATCTATCTTCTCATTGTTAGTAAATTCAGTTACAAGATATGAAGATAACTTATCCAACTAATTTTCTAGGGCATCAACATTATTTTTTCTTCAACATGTAGGAATACTGAAATTCACCTACATATTAAAATGTATGAGAGGATTGAATGGTGCTAGGGCAAAGAGAGGTTATGCAAATGAGGTTATAAAATTTATAGTAGGGAGTTGAAAAGTTGAGTAATTTGATCAATCATCTCATCTTCTACTTCACAAGGGCTTCATTTAATATCTCCTTGAAAGAATTGATTATCCCAGTGTCATTTATTCTAGTCTAAGATTGTTTGGAATAACAAGGGCAGTAATTAGAGGCATCTCACATATTATACCCAAAATTTTGATATCCAAATCTCATATTTATGGAGATACACTCAAATAACAAACTGCTTTGACATCATTGATTTGAAATTCAAAATATTAAGTCAAAGAAGATCAATAAAGAGTGCAAATTAGAAATTAACAAAGTGTAACAAATCATAATATAGAAATATATAGGCAAAATACTAAAATAATTTTATTGCTCAAAAAGCATAGTACAATGCAAATAATTTTTGACAAGAGATAGGAGGCCATTATATTCCATCCATTACTCATTCCTTTTATAATCAAGGTACATCTATCTTATACCATGTTTTATGTGTTGGAGATCCACCATATTGAATATGGAGGATCACCCACATGAAAATATGGTGGTTCATCTTCCATGAGCTAGAAGATCACCCATATAAAGTTTGCTGGTTCACCATCCATGAGTTACAAAGTGCATATTAATTGGAAGGAAATTTAATAGTGTGCCTATTGAAGAATGAGCCAATGACTTATATGCAATGACTTGGTTAAGAGAACCCACTAGAGCCATAGCCAGAGCAAGTCTTTATAGGGCAATTATCACTTCTTATAGACCCAAACTTGTGTGATCTACCCATGACTAGGATGACGATTGGGTGAAACTAATTGGAGGTTTGAACTGACAAATGTTGGAAAATTAGCAGATAAGTCATGGTTAGAGGTGAAATACCACTCGAGCATAAATCTAGCTTGTTTTTCTTGAAATACATTGAGATACAATAGTTGACTGGATCATCTAGAGGTAGAGCATTTTTTCTATGCAGGTTGTGAAAGTACTACCAAATTGAGGTAAAATTTTAATATCAAATCTAACCCCCAAATAATAGGGGTAGGTGGCATCTAGTAAGATAATGGAGGATAAGATTCATAATCAAGGGGGAATAATCCAAATCATCACTAAGACCTCTAAATGACCACTCAATGATGAAGGAGGTGGGAGTGAAAATAAAACTATGAGGTTTTCTTAGAAGCATCCATCCTTGAAATAGTGTGTAATAGCTCACTGCTCAAGTGCTCTTGCACTAAATATGAATAGGACTACGCAATCTATAGAAACTATGGGATTTCAAAATATATTGGCAGATGAGGGTTCTACCTCAAAGGGAATCACCAACATGAGTAGGTATGGATGAAGCGAAGGAAATAATGTTGGCTTGGAGAATTCAATTCCCTAAAAACCTAAGGGTTCCTCCATAAGCCTCATCTATGGAGGGTGAGTCAAGGCCTAAAATTAGATCGAAAGGTATAATAAATGGATAACATGTGAATATTCTTGTACTATCCAAAATTGCATACATATGACTTGTCCATTTTTGTATTGTCTTCTATTAATGTGTCAATATGGCTAGAGAAGCATTTTGGCTACAAATATCTAAAAATATAAAAATACCTACTTTTATTAAATATTTTGTTTTGCATTTTTTAGGGCCTCCAAAGCATTTTGTTTTCCTCTATGCTTCCAAATGCTCTTTAATGTATCAAAAAGGAGTTGTCAATGAAATATATTCCCCTAAAAATGTGGCTAGGATCAAAAAATAGGGTTTCAATCATTTTCAAGCATAAATCCATGCCCTAAAAAGGAAATATGCCTATATGAAATGATACAGTTTATTGTAATACCATTTTAAAATATCTTTATAATAAAATTAGATGTAAAATAAGCGAATTTCAATTTAATTCTACTCAACTAATTAGAAAAATTTAAATAAATGTCTATGAACTATATGGGCTATCCCATTTCAACTTCTCTATGAACTATATAGTTTGGTGGCATGTAAGCTTTAGATAACTTTATGATCTAGTTTGGAAATATATTTATGTTAATGGGTTGTTACTAGATGATCTCATTGTCCCCCTTCATAAACAGGCCATTTATGTTGAGGATTTGGCATAGACGATGTCAATTGATGGATGTATCATGATATAGAATGACATCTATGTTGGAGATATAATATTATTTGGTAGATGTTAATGTACCCCCATGGTACAATTGTACACATTCTAATTAATAGATTAATGTGTGTAATTTATATCTTTCCTTAAGTATGTGTCTATGTGTGAGAAAAGTGCAAGTGTCATGTAATAAAGTGTCCAAATGTGTAGAGTGTGAGAGTGTGCAATGTATCATGTAATAAAGTGTGCCAGTGTGTAATATGTGAGAGTGTGCAATGTGTCATGTAAGTAGTCAATATTCATGTGTGTAGGTTTCAAGTATACAAGTGAAGAGTCACATAGTATGTGGAAAGATGTAAATTCAAGAGACATGAGAGGTTTGTCATATGTGAGGAATAGAAAAGGATGCATCTCCTAGATATGTGAGGAGAGAAATAGTCAAAGTATTGAAAGGTCACTTGTAAGGTTATATTATGGAGATAAAGCTCCATAATTGTATCATTGAGAAATATATTGAAGAATTGTAAGATCAAGCAAGACAATTGTAACAGAGATCTTGTATATTTGATCAAATAATTATAAGTATTATTTTTTGGATGGCTAATAAGAGGTTGTACCTAGGCCCCCCACCCTTGAAAAATTACAACTCTCTTATTTAGATCTTGAGAGTACAAATAGATGCACTTATCATCTCAATTTAGATGCTATAGCTAGAAACCTACATCATTTTACATAAACTGTTTGAATTCTTGATTTTCATTTTTTGGATTTTTTAATTTTTTGTATGTATATAAATATTCCATAATTTATCATCCTTCTTGATATTTTCCTATAGAAACCTTCACAATATAAAACTTCATCTCTAGGATCTATTCATTGCATCTTAGTAGAGTAATATTACAAAATGAAGTAGATATTACCAATGGAAAACATTAAAGTAAATCTTAATCATTAATTGATTCAGGCAATCAACATTTTCTTGTCAGCTTCAACTAAACTTACTACTTCCTCTAACCATGGAAAGGATAATTTAACTTCACGATCCTCAATCAAAACCCCTCTATTCGCAAGCCTATATGCACATTTGTTTCCTTCCCTTAATGTATGTGTAAACTTGATTTCTTCAAACTCTTTAGCAAGATATTGAATTTCCATAATTAGCCTTAGCTTTCCTCAAAATTGTATTTATTATTATGATAGAATAACCTTCCATAACTATTCTATTCCCTTTCATTTTTTTGCATATTTTTAACCCTTATAAATCCACCTAAGCTTCAGCTTCATTATTTATCTTAAATCCACTATTGAAAGCATAATGAGACAAAATATCTCCTCTACTATTTTTAATTATTCTTCCTCCTACTAGTCATGGATTTCCATTAGATGCTCCATCAAAATTCAAATAAACCCACTCCATATATGGTGGTTTCCACTTTATATTATTTGCCTTATTTTTTCTTCTTTTGTACCCAACATCATAATTTCATTTAATGACTTGACTCAATCTATCAAGACTCTCTACTTTCATATTAGGAATTGGATGAGTTGATAGGATTGGTTTAGACTCCTCTATGGCTAAACATATCTTCCTTTTCATTACCTTTAAACTGCTTTCCTTTCCTTTAAATCTATTCATTTCTAGATATACAATCCAAAGTATTGTATCTTTTGATATATCCTATATTATCTATAAAGCCTCACTTTTATAAGAGCTTTGTCATTGTTTCAAATAATCTTCAATTTTTCTAATCATCACCATGCATTTACCAAACATATTAAGAATCCATTGCCATAGATTCCAGACTATTGAGCAATGTCCCAATATATGGTCTATACTCTCCTCTTTTTTACAAAAATTACATTGAGAGGGGCCATGAAAACCCCTTTTCATAAGGTTATCCCAAGATAAAATTCTTCTATTTCCTACTAACCAAACAAACATTTTAACTTTAGGAATGCTTGGGCTATCCCAAATATCTCTCCATATTCTAGTGATATTATTTTTTTTTTTGTGTTGTACATATATCTATATTTTGTTGTGTATTCTCCTGAGTTATTCAACTCCCAAATCAAATTATCCTTGGCTCCCCTTAAAAAATCATGGTTTTTAATTTCTACTCAATTACCTCTTAGCATCAATATCTTGTATACTTGTAAAAAATCTTCTTTCCATTTGTATCTTCCTTCCTAATCCATGTACAAAATATTTGAAACAGGTTTATGCATAAGGGGTAGTACAAAAAAAGTAATTATAAAATTATGGTGAATCTAGTCATACAGTGTATAAACTATAGGGTGAATTTTTCAAAATTTTGGAGAAAATTTAACAAATAATGGTGATTTTTTTTTAATTTTGCATCAAATTTTTAAAATTTTAAAATGGTGATTGACATAAACGATTTTCATAAGGTAAATGACAGAAGTGACTATCACAAGGTGACTAACAGAAGTGACTATCACAAGGTGACTAATGAAAGCGACTATCACAAGGTGACTAACAGAAGCGACTGTCACAAGGCGAATGATATAAGCGACTATCACAATGCGACTAATAGAAGCAACTATTACAAGGTGACTAATAGAAGCGACTATCATATGGCAACTATCACTAGGTGATGGATAAAAATGACTATCATAAGGTAATTGTTACTAGGTGACTGACAGAAGTGACTGTCATAATGCGATTATCACAAGGCGACTGATAGAAGTGACTATCATAAGGTGACTGTCACAAGGAAACTACCACAAGGCAATTGTCACAAGGTGACTGACAAAAGGGATTGTCTCTAATAATGTTCTCTCTGTTGTAATTTTTATTTTCTAATAATGTTCTCTCTATTTTTCAGTTAATTCTTCTAAGTCGAAAAGGGGTTTAAACATTTCCAACGTTGCAAACAAATTTCTTTATGCTTGCATTGAATTTTTCCTAGGAAGGTTTATTCTGTAGGGGCGGCCTACAAAAATATTGTTTTGGGTATTGTCATTATTGATTCAATATATTGATGGAGGTAGATATGATTGGTCCATGCACATTTCCAACCACTTGAAACAGGATCTTCTTAGTGCCCAGAAAATTCAATCTGCATTTACAGTAACATCCAGCAACTTTATTCTTTATCTTTTTAATGAAGCATACTACAATATTTAAAATAACAATCCTCCAACTGCATTTCAACCAGATTTTTTGGCTATTGGTATGAATGAGAATGAAATTCAGGTAAAATTATTTATTGGAATAATCTCTCTTTTATTTCTTTTCAATAAATCTTGTTATTTTCTAAATTTTTTTTGAAAATAGAGAAGAGCATCTCATTCATCCAGTAAAAGTGATGTCACCTTTAGAATTCAAGAAGCATATGTTTATTTTGACACGCAGTCGTAATCGTCACCAGTAACTCCCACCACTAAACGTATAAGGTCTCCTATTCAACAACATACATGTGTGGCTCCTGTTACTTCTAGACATGCATCTGTTGCAACCGATGTTGAAGAAGTAACCTCTAGCTCACAAGGTAACCTTATTATTCAAAATTACTATTTTAAATAATGTATTTTAATGATATAAAATTATATTTAGTTTGAGAAAATATTTTAACTATTTTTAGAGCAAATGCAAATGCTTCCATCATCAACGGTAACGCTTGCAGAGTCTGATTCTGGTATGTTTAGTTAAAATTAATCTCTTTTAATGGTATTATTTTTAACACTAGTTTTAATTTATATTTTTCATGTGAAATTTTGTAGAGGGATCGACTAGATTTAAAAGACTCAAAAAATAGATGCATCCATCAGGTGCACAGCAGCAATTCCATCCATAGCAAGTTCGTCCATAGCAAGTCCATCCATAGCAAGTCGTCCATCCATAGCAAGTCTATCAAAGTTCATAGTAGGCACCACCGATGAGGAACCAATATCGCATGTGTGGGAAACAGTTCCTCACACCATTGCCTCTAAAAACCAACATTGAGACTGAGACACACACTCATACTGTGTCTCAATCTCTTGTTTCAGTGATGGCGTTCCCATTTTTAACCCTTGATAATTTATCAAATGTAGAGAGCGCATCTCAGATGCCCTCTATCGTTATGAATATCGATGATGATTTTCTTTATCAGGATATGAATAATTTCCCACTAAAGGTAATTGATGTTCTTCAGGGTCTATAAATCGATGAATAATTAGATGAGAATGTTGAAGAAGATGTCGTTGTAGTTTTTCCTTCCCCCCACTAGCAATTTGACACCCATCATCATCCAAACGATGATGATAAAGTTAATTTTTTAGAAACTATTTTATTAGCCAACAAATGTAAGGCTATAGTTACGAATAATCTTGTTGTAGATATTGATACATTAAGAGAATGGGTATATTGGGCTAAAGTTTTGATTAAAGCATTTAATGGCCGATACAAGAATTCTGTACATAGAAAGGAGTTGTTTTCAACTGATGGATAATGAGCCATAACAACTCTATGCTCTATTACGTAAAGTTGAATCTGGAACCATGCAAGCCGAGTCTAAATATAGTGATGAAGTACTGGCCATTATGTTGGATTGATTAGAAAACCTCAATGTTGAGGCCCAAGCATATTTCAATGAATGGGCACTAGATATGAAAAAAGTAGCAGTTGCAAAAATTGCAAGACTTACCACTAATGTAAGTTTTACCTAACTGAAAATCATTTTTTTCTTAAATTTATTTTTTTTATAAATATTAACTTTTTTCTCTTCTATTTTGTAGTCTAATTATCAACACTTAAAGCAGCAAGTCAGTGCCATGAAAATGTTGATTAAGACTGCAAATATTAATGTGATGAATGCTATTGAAGTGAAGAAAATATTGCAACACATTGTTAGAGAGAACAATTGGTTAAGGAAGTTTATCAAATATAATGGTCTAGATGTGGAGGTTGTATTAAAATAAAATGATAAATAACTAAATACACCATTTAGAGAAGATCCAATGAAGGAATAATATTTACTGCTATCAAGGATAAACACTACAGCTGAAAATTTTGTAAGGGTTGGTGCATTCGAAGCAAAGGATATTGAGGTAGATGCAGTTGGAAGTTCAGGAACCATGCAGTAAGAACAGTTGAACTTTTATTTTTTATTTGAGGAGAAACCAAAAATTACATGTTGCATATTTTTTTATAAATTGTCAAAGAATGGTATCTTTTTTAAATCAATGAAAGAGACAATTTCCATAAATTTTGTATTAGCTTTTGATATTTTGTTTTCAATATTGTGATATTTTGATTAGTTGTGTGGATGCAATAAATAATGAAATTGTTGGTATAATATTACCATATTTGATGAAGTCTCATTGTGTGAATTATTGCTATGTTTTTTTGTGAATAGATGGTGAATGAAACCAATAAAATCTTTGGTGTAATATTATCATGTTATTAGATGTAGTTTTGTATTAGCTTTTTGATATTTTATTTTCAATATTGTGATGTTTTGATTAGTTGTGTGGATGCAATAAATAATAAAATTATTGGTATAATATTGTCATATTTGATGAAGTTTCTTTGTGTGAATCATTGCTATATTGTTGTGTGAATAGATGGTGAATGAAACCAATAAAATCATTGGTGTAACACTGCCATGTTATTAGATGTAATTTTGTATTAGCTTTTTGATATTTTATTTTCAATATTGTGATGTTTTGATTAGTTGTGTGGATGCAATAAATAATGAAATTATTGGTATAATTGCCATATTTGATGAAGTTTCGTTGTGTAAATTATTGTTATGTTGTTGTGTGAATAGATGGTGAATGAAACCAATAAAATTGTTGGGGTAAAACTGCCATGTTATTAGACGTAATTTTGTATTAGCTTTTTGATATTTTATTTTCAATATTATGATGTTTGTTTTTTTTTTTTTTTTTTTTTTTGCGAAAAACCCCTTGCGGAGCCGCCTTGGTCTGAGAGACCATGAACAGGGGGTTCTACACCATCAAAGTCACCTGGGGGTTGCACCCGACCCTCCCCACCAATTGGATCAATTGGATTTGGATACCCAATTCAACTTTTTGGTAGGGCGGAGAGAACTCGTACCCGACCTCCCTCCCTGGAGGACTTGCCCTCCTCTCCCCAACACCTAGGTATATTATGATGTTTTATTAGTTGTGTGGATATAATAACTAATGAAATTGTTGGTATAATATTGCTATATTTGATGAATTTTCATTGTGTGAATTATTGCTATGTTTTTGTGTGAATAGATGGTGAATGAAACCAATAAAATCATTGGTATAACATCGTCATGTTAGTAGACGTAGTTTTGAATTATGTGGATGCAATAAAATATTTTTTATGTTTTATGAAATTATTTGAAATGACTGAAATACAACATAGATATTTGGTTTACCATAAAATGTGAAATCAAAATAAATGTGAAAATCAGTAGTATTTGTCATCAATATTTTGTTTAAAACTGATAGCAGCACAGATATTTAGTTTTCCATACATGGTTTATAATCAATATTCTGTTGAAAACTCATAGCATAATATGTGAAATCAAAATACATGTGAAAATCAATAATATATGTAATCAATATTCTGTTTAAAAATGATAGCAGATCTATAATCAATATTTTGTTGAAAAATGATAGCATAATATGTGAAATCAAAATACATGTGAAAATCAATAATATATGTAATCAATATTCTGTTTAAAATTGATAGCATTATATGTGAATTTGAAATCAAAATATCGTGTTCCAAAATACATGTCTCAAAATATAATCAAATCTCAATATTCTGTTGAAAACTGGTAGCATAATATGTGAAATCAAATCAAATGAAAGCATCAAATCTCAATATTCTATTGAAATATGATAACATAATATGTGAAATCAAATCAAATGAAAGCATCTTTGCATAATAATGTTGGAAGCTAGAACAATCTCTTTTCAGATTGTACAAAATATTTTGCACTCATACTAAAATATTTTGTCATCATAACCTAATCAGTGTTACCATTATCCTCATCATCATGAGTATTTGTGACACCTCTTCTATTAGCCAGAGATTTTCAATATGACAAATCTCTTTCATAAGGAAACTTCTCTACCTCATAGGTCGACACATATACTCTCAAACAATTTTCTAATTTTTTGTTCAACCTATTTCAAACTTTAGATTTTACATAAGATAATGTACTAAATACCCTTTCATCTTCCACAGATCCTAAAATCATCATTTGACATAATTCATATAAACAAAAATATTCACTCATAGTTTGTTGTAAGATACTACTAGGATGTAATTGTTTCCACAAACGTGAAATAGAACCTATTTCATGATGGTTAGTGAGTTGTGAAACTTGAGCAGACATTGTTGTTCCAAAATAGTTTGATTGTTTTATCAAAATATCTTTGTTGAGAATGCCATTGATTTCAATATCATTGACTACCACATGTTTAGTGAAATGGCTAGCAAGAGTGCCCATGTATTTGAGAAAACAACCTTTTAAAATCTGGTATTCATTACAAGGATCCTAAAATATTGGGTTAACCACACCCATAGCCTCAAGCAATTCATCTCTTTAAAAATGGTCTTTGATTTATTTTTTCAATGATTCTGCTATTTGTTTTAGTTTAATTTTTGTATCTTTTACAACTACATCAAATCTATTGTATGTTATGGGTATTTTTTCAACTTTATTTGTAGCTATATCCATTTTTTGACCAAAATAATATAAAGGAATTTCCTTTCAATGGATATTAATACATAGATGATCGTTTATATTGAACTTCAAAAATTTATGAGGATCATTCAAGTTTGTCAATAATCTCCAACTCTCAAACATGGGATCCATAAAACTTTGACCAAATGTGTACATTGTATCAATATGTATGCAAATTTGTTTTCTCACCCTGATGAAATCCACAATATAAATCAATCTTTCTTGTGAAATTTTGATCAAAGTATTCATTTCTTCCAACATTGGAAGAATACCACACAATGTGAGAAGTGTTTCAAAGTCACTCATTCGAAATAGTAAATCTTTAGCCTTATCAATTGCCCTACGATTTGCATACATAAACCCTGCCAAGGATTAATATTCTTTGAAAACTCTATATGACGGTTGATACATCGAAATCCACCTAGTATCTACATATTTTAAGAGTTTTTTACCTTCAGTAACTCCTAGTGCAAACTGCTGAAACTCTAAAAATATTTTTGGACTGCATGAAAAATAATCATGAATTTCACGGACAAGCTCTTCCACTCTTGCTACATTTGTAAATGTATCCACAATTTTGTATGCAAGATTCATTCTATGATCCATGTAATGAATAGGTATAAAATATGGGGTAACATATGTTTTTAATCTAATAAAAAGATCATTCTTGTGTCCTTGCATTGTAGCAGCACCATCAACTTCAACACATATTAACTTAGTGGATATTTCCATTTCATTAATTCCTTCTATTTTCTTTAAACTAGAAACAACAATATTGTAAATATTTTCTACATTGCAATTTTCCACCATCTTTCGTAATTCAAGTAAATGAGGTTGCCTTAAATTATTTTCCATTGTGTAAACATGCATGCAAATCCAAGATGTGTTGTTAATAGCAGTCACCTCATCAATTGAAAGTGAAATGAATTTTGGTATTTTTTACTTTCTCTTTGAGGTCATCCTACTCAACCAATTATAGATATTTTGCCATTTCCCAACCACTTTGATCTGACCAATGGGCATTGGGTAGGTTTTGCACATCAACTAGTCGAAATAGAGATTTATAATCAATGGAATCAGACATAGGTCTACCCTTTTTAAGAATAGTGAGTACAACAACAAATTATAAACTTTTTGAAGCTAAAGTGAACTTATTCATTTTTTGAAATTGGGCTTGAATCATTGCACCTTTCTCAACCAAAGTTTACTTTTTTTCATTGCTTCATCATATTCTTGTACATATATGATATGTGCACACTCTGATGCATCCTTCCACCTATAATTTTTTGATTTTTTTCCATCACCATCACTTTCGTTTGTTTTTATATAAACCTTTCCAATATGTTTTTCTATTGTATCTTTCTTAACTTGCAATCTATGATCCTTTTCATGTTTCCAACTGTAAATTATGCATCTCAATTCTATTATTACCTCATTACTATTCTCTGGTAGAACTGGCTCAAAAAATGAAAAATCTAAAACCCAATCAGGCTAAAATGATCTGTTAATTGTCCACCTAGATGACCTTGCACGTTTATGTTTTTTAGAAGAATATTCTCCAAAAGTAGGGACTGCATAAGAACTATTATTTTATTTTCCATTTGGCATGTTATTTTCAAGAATATCTTCATGTTTTTGTTCCATTTCATTAAGAAAATTTTCATCTGTGGACTTTTCATTATCGTGGATATGTGGAAGTGGAGGCATACCAGGGTCAACAGTGTTTTCTATAGAGATAATACTAGGGTCAATACCAGGGTCATTATCATTATTCTATTTAAAAGCATACCTTCCATTAAAAAATACAGATAAGCAATGGACAAATCCATCAACCAAAAAATACCCTTCTTAATGAATGAAGACATTACATATAAAATTAACAATGTACAAAAATTAACTGGTTAGTAAGTAAAGGTGTTCATACCTTCAATTTGTGCAGATGTTGATGGTTGACTGGATTTTGAAATATTATGAAAGTATTTTAGGATACTCCTTTTATCGAAATACTGGCCTCCCTTCTTTCCACTTCCAACAGGTGACATTTTACCTATATAAATAGAAGAGTAACATGAACATCATTTTGAAAAATGACAATAACTAGTGAAAGAGAGAACTACTATTGAATACAATAGAATATCTGACCAAAGCAAGCTTGATATTGGTGCCCAAATAATAGGAAAACCTCCTTATAGTCTCAATGAAAAAAATGTATAAAAAATGAACATAAAAGGCAAAATAAGCTTACCAGTAAATGGTATTCATTGTATGTCACTCGCCTTACGTAAGTTGCCTTGCTTCAGTCGCCTTGTGACAATCACTTCTGTCAGTCACCTTGTGGCAGTCACTTTTTTTAGTTGTCTTGTGATAGTCGCTTCTGTCAATTGCCTTGTGATATTCGCTTCAGTCAGTCACCTTGTGACAGTCGCTTCAATCAGTCGCCTTGTGACAGTCACTTATGTCAATCACCTTGTGATAGTCACTTTCATTTGTCACCTTTTTTCAATCACCTTTTGTCAATCACCTTGCATCAGTTGTCTTGTTCCAGTCACCTTGTGTTAGTCACCTTGTGTCAGTTTCCTTCTACCTGTCACCTTGTGTCATTCACCTTGTACCAGTCACTACTATCAGTCACCTAGTATGAGTTGATTTCTACCAAGCCTCTTGTGTCAATCACCTTTTTTTTGTCGTGTTGTGTCAATCGCTTGCTTTGTATCATTCACTATCAGATAAAATTAATGTTTTAATTGTATGAGTGTTGGTGTCAGGGTTACCTATATAGTGGGATACAAGAGGTAAATTGGGTGGGATAATTTTTAAAATAATTTTAAGGTAAAAATTAGGCAAGAAACCTTATTGTACCGGGGTGAATTTACCCTAAAAAAATTGATCCCGTAATTTTTGGGCAAATGGGTCAACCTCTAGGGTCCCAAAATTAGCAAAATAAAAATTTTGAAAATCCTAAAATTCACTCTAAATTGTGAAATTCACCTGTGTGCATAACCCTAATTTGAAATCCTATCACCATATTTGTCTTGAAACAATCTCATCCAAGGTTTCAAAATTGGATCTAAATTGAGTGGTTTTTTTATCACACCAAGTATCCATCCAAATAGAAATTTTTTCTCTAGTTCCCACCACCCATCTTAAACCTTTAATCATAAGATAAATAGATTTTTTTAAACCATTCCAAAGAGCAGAATCATTTGGTAGAGAGAATGCGATAAATATTAAACTTGGGTCATTAGGATCAACATACTTACTTAGAATAATTCTTGCCATTGTCTTTGACTCTCTTTGTGCAATCTCCAGATAACTTTTCCTCTAAGAGCTAATTTTGCATCTATAAGAACTCTTAGACCAAGACCTCCTCTAGTTTTATCATCACACACCTTGCTCCATTTCACCAAAGGAAATTTCCTTTTATCATGTAAACCTAACCATAAAAAAGATTGCATAATATAGATTAAACTTTTTTCAACTAATCTTGGCACATAATACAATGACATATAATATGTTGGAATGGCCTGTAAGACTAACTTAATTAACTACACTCTTCCTACTAACAATAACCATATACCTTTCCAAGATGTAAATTTATTCTAAAATTTACTAATAATTGAATTCCATAATTCTATCCTCATTCTCCCCTCAAATAAAGGCATCCCTAGATAAGTTGCTAGCAAATTTGCCTCCTCCATTTGAAGTAACCTATAAATTCTTGCTTTGATATTAGTTGGAGTGTTAAGGAAGTAAATTTTGAATTTTTTCCTATTAACTTTTTGCCCTAAAGCTCTTGCATTATTCAAAGCTCTAGCCTAATTTATCCTTGCCCTTCCAAAAAGGGATGTATCATCTACAAACTATTGATAGGTAATATTGTCGATGTTATTACTAACCTTAAGTCCACTTATAAGCCCATATTTGTAAGCCTTCTTTAAATTCCTACTCAAAACCTATGCCATAATAATGAACAAATAAGTAGCTAGAGGATCTCCTTGTCTAAGGCCTCTCTTTAATTTAAAACATTATGTTACTAACCCATTCATCAACATTAGAGACACAAGCTTTAATTCGTATAACCCATTTCTTCCCAAATCTAAACTTTTCTAAAACTGCAAAAAGAGAATCCCATTTTAATCCTATCATAGGCTTTACTCATATCAAGTTTTAAGATCATTGGTTTCTCTTTTCTTGAAGTTGTTGAGGTATAACTTAATGAGCTACTATGATCCCATCTAGAATCTGTCTCCTTTTCCCAAATCCTCCTTGCTCTTATGAAATGATTTTATCTAACAACAACCTTAATCGATTTGCTATCACTTTGGAGATTATCTTATATTTCATATTACATAGGCTTATGGGTATAAAAGAATCAAACAATTCAACATCTTTTTTTTTTTAAATTAGGGTAAGATATGTTGCATTTATTTTATATGTATTGTTTTACCCTAGACTGTTCCACTTCCACCAATAAAAATCCTTCACTATATCCCAATTATGTTGGTAAAATGCTACAAAGAGACCATATAGACCTAGGGATTTATCCTTATTAAAAGAGAAAAGAGCTAAATGAATTTCTTCTAGAGTAATAGGCTTCATCAGTTTCCTATTATCTTCATTTGTTATAACTAAAGGAACATCTTGAAGAAGTTTATCATTAAGAACTTCAGTCTCCTCTAATCCTAGAATATTCTAATAAAAATACTTTACCTCTTTTCTAATTTCACTTTGATCTTCAATCCAAACCCCTTATATTGATTTAATTCTACTAATTCTGGATGTTGATCTCTATACTATAGCCATCCTATGAAAAAACTTTGTATTTTTATCTCCTTTTAACCATGTTTGTCTTGATATTTATCTCTATAATTTCTCTTCCTTATCACAATATTATGATATTCACTAAGCAACTCCCTTTCCATCAAGCTTGGATTATTATGATCACCTTTTTAGAATTTTTAAAGTTTATCTTTTTAGTTCTTTCATCTCAAAAATATTTTCAAAAGTGTTCTTGTTTCATTCTTCTAATCTAGATGTCATAGATTTAATTTGATTTGGAAGAGAATACAACCTACCATTACTTGAATAATTCCATATTTGAGTTATCATATCAACAAATTGAGGATGTTCTTCCCACATCTGCTCATATTTAAAATATGATATTTTTTAATTTACTTACCACCATTTTAACTCTTATTGATCAATGATCTGAATCAATCCTTGTTAAGGTATTAATTTTAGCACAAGTTCCTTCATCTAGCTAATTATCAGAGAGTATGCATCTATCTAATTTTTTTGCTATTAGGTTTTGGCCTCTCCTATTGTTGATCCAAGTATAGTTGTCTTCTTCAAAATCAACCTCCCATAGATTATTATTTTGAATAAAATCTAAGAAATCTCTCATACTTTGGGTTAATTTCCTAATTCCCTCAAAATTTTCATCCAACTTGGTTATGGCATTAAAATCTCCTATGATCATGAATCGGGTTTCTTGATATTTACTTCTCATAAAGGCTTCAATCCCACTCCAAAATTCTAATCTACCTGACTGAGTTGTAGGTCCATAGACATTGATAAGGATGAAACAATAATTTGCAAAGTAGCAAGTGACTAAAGAGGCTATCCAATACCTAGTTTTATGAATGGTTACACAGGAGGTTCTAGAAGGATTCCAACAAGTTAGAATTCCTCCTTCCACTCATTTAGAATCCATAGCATCCCATTCACATCTTGCCCATACTACTTTCATAGTTTTTTAAACTTCTTATTTTATCATTTTAGTTTCTTGGATACAAAGAATATCATGCTTATTACTTAAACATAGGTCCCTGATACACCTCTGCTTTGAGGGGGCATTAGCACCCCTTATATTCCATGAGATGATAATCATGTCTCATTAGGGAATTTTGGCCCCGCCTATGTATTACCAATATCATTTTGTTTTTTGGTAAAGAAAAGTTCAACCAATTTAGTTTGTATTCCTTTCTCTATGTTTGCTCTTGCTTCCTTGGATCTTGCTTGATAATTTGAGGGTTTTCCTCTTTTTTCCTTGCCTATATCAGGAGTAGGTCTTATTATTCTATTCCTAAATATTCTTTCACAATTTTCTTTTTCATCATATTTATCCTCTCGTGGCTCTATTACATAAGCTTTTGACTTGTCCTGCTCATTTTCTAGTATTTCTTTATTAATGGAAGAGGTATTAAATTCTAAAATTGTATTTTCTTTACCATTATTTTCTCCTGAATGGTGCATGGTACTTCAAGAGAGTCTTCAAAATCTTATGAGACACATTCCTTAGGTTCATCGAGAATGTTCTTCCTTAAATCAGGATCATACTGAATAGATGGTTCCTTGTTAATATGTTGAAACTGTTGTACTATGTCCTCTAAGTTTTTATCTACTTTTTCTTCATAGGCTAAAGCCTCAAAAGAGTTGGTATTTCTTCCAATATCCTTCCTTACTAGTCTCCACTATCTATTTTCTTTCATTTTTCTGGATCTATTTTTTGGAAGTTGAAAACCATCTTCATCCATAACCATTTGTAAGTTTCTCTAGCAATTTCCTACATATGATTTTGTTGGGCTCTTCTTAGGGCATGATCTCCCAATATGTCCCACCTCATGACATCCTCTACATCTAAAAGATATATTTTCATAATCTATGGTTTGGGTCCACATCTTATCCCCATACTTAAGAATTATTTATTCTAGTAAATATTTACTTATATCAATCATGACCAATATCCAAGCATAAATAGCCAAGAATCCATCTTTCATTGTATCTGAAATCTCAAGGAATTCCTCTAGAGTGTTGCCTATATCCTTGAAGGCATTTATTTTCTAAAATTCAATGGCTAACCTAAATATCCTAAACCATAATGGTACTAGGGATAGATTTACATTTTTAAATGAAAAGCCTTCATACCAATGAGATAAGGAAGAGCCTTGCTCTTCCCATAAACCAAGGACCCCCTTTTATGATTTTTTCTCTTTCTTCCCTAGAAAAAAAAATGGCTAGGAAGAAAACTTTGGGAAGAAATGATAGAATCACTCTGGGAGACTTCCAACTCCTATCAATCCATTTCTCAAGGTTAAAGGCCCTAGTCAATACCCATTAAATTTACCAAAAATTGCCCTATCTTGGAGCAACGAGGATCTCTCTGAGGTGCACTCACTAACCTCTACCACTAGAGATGATTCTAAGAATTTAACTATAAATCAGTCCATGGAAAGGAAACTAAAACTCAAAATCTATTAAAATTTATTTGAATGTCCTATAGCAAATATAATATTTGATAAAACTTTATAATAATTTGCATGCAAAATTTCTATGATAAAGAAGGAAAAAAAAACTTAGCTGAAAATTTCTATGTCCAGATAGAATGTCTTGCCTCACTGAAGTCCTAGACCTTCATTTCTCTTCCCATCATCTGAACCCTAACATACAAGTATTTGCAATTTCATTTTTTGCGACTTGAAAAATCATCACTGCCCTTGTTCTAGATGGTTGACTTCACAAGGTCATATCTTCCTCAATACTGCTCGGATTCCTTCATATGATCACTCATTTTAAATCTATTCAAATTCTACACAAGTTGGTCCAAGAATCATCCGAATCGGATAACCCTTCATGAAGATATAGCTCCTAAAAGATGAGGCATTTTCAAAAAATTAAGAAAAAACTAATCCTTTGTGAAGCTCTAGGCATAATTGTGAGTATTATTATTGAAATATTGTTATTATTTCATGAAAGTGATTGATTTATATTGGTCAGAGTTTTGCATTCTTAAGTATTGTGATTGATTAAGATCCTATATATTGGCACCTGTGATTTAATATGGATAAAAAGCCATCAATTCGATGAAATTATGTCAAGGAATTCATTGATGATTAACAATCTGTGATAATAGCATTGCAAGGCATACATGTGTGAAAGGTGAGTGATTTTCAAATAGGATTAATTGAATTAACGTTGAATCAAAGGTTACAAAGCTTAAATACAAGGTAAATAACCTATTCGAGAAAGAAAGGGGGGAAAGGAGAAATTGGGGGAAAAGAAAGTTAACTTGAGTTCTCTTGCCGCCCAAATGCTGCCGTCCATCGCCGTCTGGTAAGGTAAAGGTAAGTTACCTTTACCCCAAGTAAAATCAAATATTTTTAACTTTTACTGATGGTAATTTCCAACATTCTCCCCCTTAAAGTTGAGAGGACTAACTATATAGTCTCTCAGCTTTATAAATTGAGCTTTAGCCATGCCTTTGGTGAAGATGTCCGCTAGATTATCCAAAGTGCTACAATATTGAAGCTCAACTGTCTGTTGTTCCACCATATCTCTTATGAAGTGATACTTCATATCAAAGTGTTTTGACCTTTTGTGGTGGATCGGATTATATGCCAACTGTATGGCACTTATATTATCACAATTCAGTTTGGTTGGACCAATTTGTTTTTCGCCAATCTCTTCAAGGATTTTCCTCAACCAGAGGATCTGAGTACTTGCATGAGTAATGGCTATGTACTCACCTTCTGTAGATGATAATGCTACAACAGATTGCTTCTTGGAACTCCAAGTTATTAGTCCCGATCCTAGACTAAAACAGCTTCCTCGATGTAGATTTTCTGTCATCTATATTATTGCCCCAATCGCTGTCACTATAACCAAATAACTTCACAGAGTTAGACTTGTGGTAATGGATTCCAAAATCCAATGTACCTTTTACATATCGTAAAATTCGTTTGGTTGCTTGAAGATGCAGCTCGGATGGGCATGCCATAAATCGTGATACAAGAGAAACAACATACTGTATATCTGGCCTAGTGTTGGTGAGAAACATTAAACTCCCAACCATGCTTCTGTAATTGGTCAAGTCAACATTAGGTGCTCCATCTTCTTTGCTTAGCTGGATTCCATGTCCAGGTGGTGTTGCAACTGATTTGCACTCGCCGCATAGCAAATTTCTTGATCATGTCATGAGCATATTTCTGTTGACATATGAAGATCCCATTCTTTGATTGATGTACTTCCATTCCTAGAAAGTATCTCATTAATCCGAGATCCTTCATCTCAAATTGATTCATCATGGAGTTTTTGAACTCCATATTCATTTTATCATTACTACCCATGAATATTAGATCATCCACATATAAACAAACTATGAGGATATCTACTCCATTTTTCAGGTAGTATAATGTTGGTTCACTCTTGCTTTTTGTGAAACCATATTTGCTGAAATAGCCATCAATTCTTGAGTACCATGCTCTTGGTGCTTGCTTGAGGCCATATAGTGCTTTTTTCAATTTATAAACAAGGTTCTCTTTTCCTGGTTCTTGGAAACCTTGAGGTTGTTGAACATACACCTCTTCCGTCAGGTATCCATTTAAAAATGCACTTTTCACATCCATGTGTTGAATCTTCCATCCTTTATGGGCTGCCAAGGAAAGAACAGTTCTAATTGTTTCTTGTCGAGCAATTGGAGCAAAAGTTTCCTCATAATCTATTCCATATTTCTGAGTAAAACCTTTAGCTACTAATCTCGCCTTGTGCCTTTCAATGCTTCCATCAGCATTGAATTTGGTCTTATAGACCCATTTACATCCAACACATTTTTTTCCCTTGGGAAGCTTCACAAGCTCCCAAGTATCATTCTTTTCAATAGAGGATATTTCCTCTTCCATGGCATCCTCGCCATATATTTTCGATGCATGCTTTTTCATAGCTAGAAGGTTCTAGTCTGTGCAGCAGCCCAACAAAGCATAATTGACTACATCACCCCTTGGTTCATGAGACTCATCATCCCCTCGACATTTGAAGATTTTCAAGTCTTGACAAAATGTCATCCATCTCACTAGCTTGACTCCTAGTGTATCTTTGTTGGAAATTCCTATCCAACATTTGAGAAGATGGATGACTCGGTAGTATGCGCTTTCCTCTATTTGTCTCTTTCCTTTGAGAAACTGAATCAATATCCATCGGACTTGGAGCGCTTACAGATCTTTGGAATCGTTTTGGAGAATTTGGGGGTGCCAACAAATTCCTTCTTGGACTTGGTGTACCACTTGATGTACTTGATGAAGTTTCCTGATGTGGAATCTGTGGAGGAGGACTGCTTTTCTTGGGTTGTACCATTATGGGAGGTACTGGTGTGGTACTGTCCGAATTAGAGTCAAAATCAACAAATTTTTTATGACCCCATTCTCCCCCTTCATCAAAAATTACATCCCTGGAGATAATGATTTTATGTGTCGTGGGATTGTACAATCTATACCCTTTGGTTGAATCACAATACCCTACAAAAACACATGCTTGACTCTTTGGATCAAGCTTCTTTCGCTTCTCCTCAGGAATGTGTGCATAAGCTAAAGAACCAAATACTCTGAAATGTTTGACATTTGGTTTCTTACCGTACCATCCTTCATAAGGAGTGATACCATCTAAACTAGAAGTCGGACTTCTATTTAGAATATATGCACTTGTTCTCACTGCATCTGCCCAATAGCCGTTTGTGAGATGTTTTTCCTGAAGCATTGTTCGTGCCATTTCAACAAGGGTGCGGTTCTTTCTCTCAGCCACACCGTTCTGTCGTGGGGTGTAGGCAATGGTGAACTGCCTTTTTATCCCATTTTGCTTACAATAATGAAGAAATTCATTTGAGGAGTACTCTCCTCCTTTATCAGTGCGAAGACATTTGACATAGTAGTCACTTTGCTTTTCTACATTATTTCTGAAGTCTATGAAGCAATCAAATGCTTCATCTTTGTGTTTCAGAAAATACAACCAACACATTCTAGAATAATCATCTATGAATGTTAGAAAATAAGAATTGTTTCCAAGACTCTTTGTTTGCATTGGACCACAGATGTCCGAATGTACTAGCTGAAGAGGATAGCTTGCTCTCCACGCTCTGCCTCTTGGAAACTTCGTTCTGGAGTGCTTTCCCAAAGCACATGCTTCGCATACCTTTTTATGTTCTGGTATTTTTGGTAGTCCTGTCACCATAGCTTGTGATGTTAACATTTTCAAGCTAGCGGAATTGAGGTGACCATATCTCAAGTGCCACAATTCACTTGGATTTGTAATAGCAATGTTTGCAAGTTGAGCTCCCCCTGGCTCACCAAACTTTAGAGGGAACAACCTATTCTTTGTCATAGGGACTTCTGTGATGACCCGGTTACAATTGTTTTTATCAAAGATTGTACATTTTCTTTCATCAAAAACTAATTTGTAATGCTTCTCCATCATTTGGCCAACACTTAACAAATTGTGTTGTAGCTGTGGAGTATAGTATATGTCATTCACATTTTTAATACCTTCTTTTGTGGGAACTTCCATAGCTCCTATGCCTTCAATTTGCAAGGATTTATTATCCCCTAACTTAACTTGAGATTTGTAATTTGAATCTAATGTAGCAAAGAGATTTTCTTTGCCACTCATGTGGTTGGAGCAACCAAGTATCCGTAATCCATGTATCATTTAGATTTTGATCTGGCTGTCCATAAGAGAGAAAAATATTTGGTGGACCTTCTTCTTCTCCGTAGAATGAGCCATATTGACTGCTTTGATCTTTTGAAGACTTTGACCAGCAGTCACGAGCGAAGTGGCCTTGTTTCCCACAATTGAAACATGTTGTTTTAGGCTTATTACTTCCTCGTCCTTGATTTCCACGGCCTGCATTGCCGCTTTGGTTCTGATTGGCTCCTCTGTTTTGATTTCCACCTCTGTTTGGATTACCTCCTCTCGTAGGAGTTGCTTTGGCCCTTGCCTCTTTGTTGTTGTCCTCTCGCCTCGTCCTCTTCCTTGTCCTCGTCTTACACTTTCATTCGAAGTGAAGGCTTTGTCATCACCTCCATAGCTTGTTGAAGGTGCACCTTGAAGTCGCTCTTCATGTGATGTTAATGATCCAATCAAACTATCAAATGTAAGAGTAGAAAGATCTTTGGATTCTTCAATTATGATTGCAATGTGATTCCACTTAGGAAGAAGTGTTCGCAACACTTTCTTCACAATTGTTTCATTTTTTGTGTCTTCACCTAAAGTTTGCATCATATCAACTATTGCTTTAACACGAACACAATAGTCTCCAACTCTTTCATTGTCCTTCATTCCCGAGATTTTCAAAATCTCTTTTCAAAGTCTCGAAGCCCGACTTGCTTTACTTTATCACTTCCTTGGAATCCTTCTTTCAAGGCATTCCATGCATCTCGTAGTGCTTAAGTAAGATGCAATTCTTGGAAAGATACTAGGATCTAATGCCGCTTGAAGATGGTATAAGGCAAATGAATTATTTTTCTCGTGCATCTTTGTAGATCTTTTTATCATTTGCACTTAAAGTAGTCCAATCTGTTGGAGCAATGTAACCGTCTTCAATAATATCCCATAGTCCTTTTTCGATGAGTAATGTCCTCATCTTGATGGACCAAGACTCATAATTATCCCCTCCGAATTCGGGAATTGGTAGATTATTATGTGATCCCATTTTTTAATCTACTAAAACAAGAAACCTCTCTTTTATAGTCTTATTGCAAAAAGACTTTACAAACTATCAAGCCCCGCTTGATTTACAATCATGAACAACTCAAACTTGTTCAAGGAATTACAAAATTGTCGCCGACTTGTTCATCATCGTCACCGATCAATATTATTTCAGGAGAAGGAGGTTGAAGGATTTCAACCGAATTACTATAATGAGTATATTCGGATCCTTGTGCAGCAATTGCAACCGTGTCGATTGTTCAAACTTGCTGCCGAAGGAGTTATCTTCTGAATCGGCTTCGTATCCTTGATCGGGATTTCTCTGGTGTGCAATAACCGTGTTTTGCAACTGTGAAAAAACTGTATTAAGACTTAGTGTTTTCACGCTCCTATCAAAGTTTTCAGGAGTTGTTCTCAGTAACAACTTGCAGAGGGCATGATAACAACCTTCCGATCTTATCATTTAAGAAAATTTCCCGTAAATTTTCTTTTTACAAGGATTTCCTCTTAGGAAATAGTAAAAAAAATTAACTTTCCAAGTTTTTTTTTTTTAAAACTTTACATATATTTCCTCTTAGGAAATTTCAATCAATAAAAAACTTCACATTTATTTCCTCTTAGGAAATTTCACTCAACTAAAAAAAAATTTTTTATAAAAGCTAATGAACAGTTTAAAAAAAAACTAAAAAAATATATATTTTTTTTAATTTTAAACTTATTCCTTAGTTTTTCTTTTGATTAAAAAAAATTTGATTTTCTATCGACCCCGCCGAGAGTCGATCCTGCGACCTCGCGGGTCTCAGGGCTGAGGGTAGCCGCTGCGCTACCCGGGCTGATCCGGGAGCAACGCGCGCTCCCCGCCTCTTGACTTTCGCGTCGAGCGCGAAGCAAGTTTTGGCTTCGCGCTTCGACGCGAAGCTTTTATATTCTTTGGGACTATTAGTCCCACATCGCTCACAGAGCGATGTTTTTGTTGTTTAAAAACAACAAAGCACGCAATGTGCTTTGACTGCCTGCGGGCAGTCACCAATGCCGTAGCCTTTTGCCACCGATGATGCACGCGCAGATTGACACGTCACCTTCTCGGGCCGCGCACCAGTGCCACGTCAGCACAATTTGCAGATCGCCACGTCACCTTCTCGGGCCGCGCACCAGCGCCACGTCACCTTGCCTCGTCAGCCTCCTCGGGCCGCGTGCCAGTCTCACGTCGCCACGCGTCGTGCCACGTCGATCTCGCACCTCGGGCCGCGTGCAACAGATCGCCACCTCAGCTTCGCTTCGAGAATCGCACCGATGCCACGTCAACAGCGCCTCGAGAATCGTGCGGATCTGTTGCTCCTACGGGCCGCGTCGTCCAGTTCCACCAGCGCCTCGAAAAATGTGCCAATCAGCTCCTACGGGCCGTCTCGGGATCCGTGCCGCCTCGGCTCCTACGGGCCGCCTCGGGATCCATGTCGCTGCCTCGAACTGCGGGCCCCATCGCCTCGGGAATCGCGTCGCTCTGATACCAAATGTGAAAGGTGAGTGATTTGCAAATAGGATTAATTGAATTAACGTTGAATCAAAGGTTACAAAGCTTAAATACAAGGTAAATAACCTATTCGAGAAAGAAAGGGGGGAAAGGAGAAATTGGGGGAAAAGAAAGTTAACTTGAGTTCTCTTGCCGCCCAAATGCTGCCGTCCATCGTCGTCTGGTAAGGTAAAGGTAAGTTACCTTTACCCCAAGTAAAATCAAATATTTTTAACTTTTACTGATGGTAATTTCCAACAACATGATCTTCAAATACAATCACTAAATATATATACAACTAAGGTTGCTATCACCAAGTGAGATTGCATCTACATCCTCTCTTCTTGGGTATGTTGCTTATAAATTACTATATATTTTTATCTACAAAAAAAAAAAAGCAACATACCCAAGAAGAGAACATACCTTATTTTCTACATCTTTCTTCTATGAATATATGCTTGCAACAATCTTTTAATTCAATTCCAAGTTCATTTTAAATATATTTTTTAATGTCAATTCCAAAATATGTAGTTAGTTTGTTCATTTATGTATTCTCATGGGCACCACAACCTAGTAAAGTAATAAAATTGTTAATTTCACCTATCAAATACCAAATACTAGTGATGGGCATGAGAGTCCTTGTAATATCACTCTATCAATTTCTCTTATTTTTCTAATATTTCAAATTTTCTTGACAAATATTATTGAAGGTTACAAATTTATATTTTGATAGGTGGAAATATAAATGAGTTATTAATATTTAAAGCTCATATCCAAAATATTGTTGCATAACACAGTAAAGGTGTATTCATAAGAGGTCACTAGCATGGGAAATGAATTGAATCCCCATGTTATTCATTACCTTTACAATGGTGGTGAGCAATTTCATGCATGATATCATGAGGGGATTCGTTATCTTCCAGCAAGCAATAATTTTATTGAGATATCATGTATTTTTTATAGGACAATCCTCTGTACAATGCATTTTATAATTGAATTAAGAGGTGAAATAGGACCAAAATCATAATCTAATAAAAACATTTGCATTCTCAAATTTTTTTGTACCTTTATTTCCTAAAATTGGTCCTAGGTCTCAACATAAAAGGGGTCCATCTCAACCCTTCAAAAATGATCCTATATGTCCCATGTTCGAGATCCAAGTCCCTTAAATCAACACAAATAAATTTTCGTATTCAATTCTTATTTTAGATTCATTAATTTTCACACCAACCTCCAAGAATATGATTTTTTTTATGTTGAAGAGGTTATGGAGTTTACCAACATCCAAATGATTTATGATTGGGTCTTTAGATATTAAAACCCAATGAAAACCCTATTGTAAATTCCCATGATACCCTCATTTAGGAGGAATTATCCCAACCCATACCCTAGCATTGTTTTTCTTCAATCTTATTCAGGTCAATCGAAGGAAGGACCATGACCATTTGGATTTGAAAATCCGTTTTTCAGTACTACATCTAAAAAATACAAGGGATGTTAACCATTTTGCTCCAAGTACTATATTCAATCTATCTAATGGCATAGCATAGAAGCTATTTTTATATTTGTAATTATTCATACCTAGCTCCACTTTATGGTATTTTGATTGGTAAGTTAGATGATTTCCTCCTAGAATTTCCACATCAAAATACATTTGTTGGATGTAAGAATAAATCGAGCTACTTGGCAATAACTAAATCAATAAAATTATATATATTACCTAAGTCAATTAAGATCATAATGATTGGTTATTTATATATCCTTGTACTTTGAGAGTTTGTATATACCCTTATAGGCTTATTTTGTTCTAGTGGAGGTTGTCTCTCTACGTATCCTTGCTACTAATATTGGTCTTATCCCAATTTTCCTCTTGTTTTTTAACTCTTTAATGTTTAGCAGTTTAGGAATGTTAGGGTACTTAGAAATAGATATTTGGGGATATATTATTATATTGTATAAGGGTTGACATGGGCCACACATAACCCAAGGTTGATTGTATTATAATATTATCTTATATTATAATATAATATTATATTAGTAGTCGGTTCCCCAAAGTATAATTAGAAGATGGATATATAAAGAAGAGATATTTGTCATTGTAATCATCATGGAGATCAATCTTATGTAATCGTCTTTGCCCATGAAGTGGCTTATGGGACTTTGCCCTCCTTAAGTGGCTCTCTCATCTTGGGAGAACTTGTGGAGTTATTCCTTCCTTAAGGATTATTATTGGTGTTTTTATACCCTAAGGGTATTATCTATCTCTCTCTCATCTATGGATTGTTATTGTGGATAATGTATTGTGGATGAATGATTTGATATTTTTGCATATTGGTGAATGATTTATGTTAATGATAATAAAATTTTGTAGCAAGTGGAAACGATTTTGGAAAAAGTGGGGAGGTTTTTTTGTGGAATTGCAAAATTAGGGCAGATTGTTTTTGAAAAAACCAAGTAGTATTGAGGGAGATACAACCTTTTGAAGTCAGCCGTCTAGAACAAGAGCAGTGGAAAAATTTCAAATCGTGATATTTTGCAAGACAATTTGTTAGTTTGGGTAAAAAAATTAGTTGCAATTTATTTTGTTTCGAAGAAAAATTGTTGATCTAGTTGTTTGTGTGGAATTTTAGCTTCAACTCAGTGGGAAGATATTTATTTCCATAAATTTCTAGTTTGCAATAGGAAAAGACATATATTGTCAAAAAATTCTAGTTTGCATTAGGGCATCAACTATGGAACTACAATTATTTTTTGGAGAACATGATATTGATGGTAGAGAATGGTGGAAACTATTTGTATCCTTGTGATATAATAATTATCATATTATTTGGAGCCTCATACTTCCTTGCTATCTTAGAGGAGTAGCTCTCTCTTGGTATAATTGATCTAATAAATCTTAACTTCACTTGGAAATAAATGGAGCATGCATTCTTGAGTAAATTGGATCCATATAAAAAGATAACTAGTTTGAAGGTCACCATCAAGGGATATGAAGAAGAAATAAACATGCTTCAAAAAGAAAAAAATGAAGTAAAAATAGAGTTAGACAAATTCAAAAAAGGGGTAGAAGATAAAAAGGATGTCAGCATGCAGATAGAGGAAATCATACCTTTGGTAGAAGATAAATTAAAATGTGGACAAAGGGATTTGTTTGAATCTAAAAATTCTATTTTGTAGGTTCATGGAAGCATTCAAAAGGAACATGTTATTATTTCCATTGACCCTAGTAGCAGATATAATTTTATTAATATTGCTTTGGCTAAGAGGTTTCAAGTTCAATCTACAAAAATTAAGAACATACATTTAGATGGTGAGAATCTTTAGATTTTTAAAATGTGTGGTCATATGAAGAAATCCGAGTAGTATTGTAGGAGATACAACCTTTTGAAGTTAGTTGTCTAGAATAAGGGCAGTGGTGAATTTTCAAATCGTGATTTTTTGCAAGATAAAATTTGTTATTTCGGGTAAGAAAATCAGTTGCGATTTATTTTTTTTAGAATAAAAATTGCAAATCTAGTTGTCTATGTGTAATTTTAGCTTCAACTCAGTGGGAAGATATTTATTTCCATAAAATCCTAGTTTGCATTAGGGCATCAA
Organism: Wollemia nobilis; assembly: GCA_028583015.1. Taxonomy (NCBI): domain Eukaryota; kingdom Viridiplantae; phylum Streptophyta; class Pinopsida; order Araucariales; family Araucariaceae; genus Wollemia; species Wollemia nobilis. The sequence goes on from JAQPPZ010001125.1 coordinate 14,452,316, forward strand.
CTATGGAACTACAATTGTTTTCAATAGAAGATGATATTGATGTTAGAGAATGGTGGAAACTATTTGGATCCTTGTGTTATAATAATTATCATCTTATTTGGAGCCTCACACTTCCTTGCTATCTTAGAGGAGCAGCTCTCTCTTGGTATAATAGTTCTAATAAATCTAACTTCACTTGGGAAGAAATGGAGCATGCATTCTTGAGTAAATGGGATCCATATAAAAAGATAGCTAGTTTGAAGGTCACCATCAAAGGATATGAAGAAGAAATAAATATGCTTCAAAAAGAACAAAAGGAAGTAAAAAGATAGTTAGCCAAATTCAAAGAAGGGGTAGAAGATAAAAATAATGTCAACATGCAGACAGAGGAAATCATACCTTTGGTAGAAGATAAATTAAAATGTGGACAAAGGGATTTGTTTGAATCTAAAAAGTCTATTTTGTAGGTTCATGGAAGCATTCAAAATGAACGGGTTATTATTTCCATCGACCCTAGTAGCAGATATAATTTTATTAATATTGCTTTGGCTAAGAGGTTGCAAGTTCAATCTACAAAATTTAAGGACAAACAGTTGTATGGTGAGAATATTCATATTTTTAAAGTGTGTGGTCATATGAAGGAATCTGAGTAGTATTGAGGGAGATACAACCTTTTGAAGTCAACGGTCTAGAACAAGGGTAGTGGTGAATTTTCAAAATGTGATTTTTTACAAGACAAAATTTGTTAGTTCGGGTAAGCAAATCAGTTGCAATTTATTTTATTTAGAAGAAAAATAGCATATCTAGTTGACTATGTGGAATTTTAGCTTCAACTCAGTGGGAAGATATTTATTTCCATAAAACCTTAGTTTGCATTAGGACATGATATATATTGTCAAAAACCCCTAGTTTGCATTAGGGCATCAACTATGGAACTATAATTATTTTCTAGAAAATATGATATTGATGTTAGATAATAGTGGAAACTATTTGGATCCTTGTGTTATAATAATTATCATCTTATTTGGAGCCTCACACTTCCTTCCTATCTTAGAGGAGCAGCTCTCTCTTGGTATAGTAGTTCTAATATATCTAACTTCACTTGGAAAGAAATGGAGCATGCATTATTGAGTAAATGGGATCCATATAAAAAGATAGCTAGTTTGAAGGTCACCATCAAGGGATTTGAAGAAGAAATAAACATGCTTCAAAAAGAATAAAAGGAAGTAAAAAGAGAGCTAGCCAAATTCAAAGAAGGGGTAGAAGATAAAAAGGATGTCAGCATGCAGACAGAGGAAATCATACCTTTGGTAGAAGATAAATTAAAATGTGGACAAATGAATTTGTTTAAATATAAAAAGTCTATTTTGCAGGTTCAAGGAAGCATTCAAAAGGAACAGGTTCTTATTTCCGTTGACCCTGGTAGCAGATATAATTTTATTAATATTGCTTTGGCTAAGAGGTTGCAAGTTCAAACAACAAAAATTAAGGACATACAGTTGGATGGTGAGAATGTTCAAATTTTAAATATTTGAAGATCACCATGGATAAATATGTTTTACATTCATATTTTTATGCTATTGATATGGATTATGTGGATATTGTTCTTGGTTATCCTTGGTTGGATTCTTTGGGTATTGTTAACATTAATGTGCAAAAGAAGTTTATGAAGGTATGGTATAGGAAAAAGAAGACAACATTGCAGGATATTTCTCAAATTAAAGAGCAAGGATCCAAGGAAGACCAAGAAGTGGTTGTAGAGAAATAAATTGAAGAACAAATAAAAGAACCTAAAATAGAATCTAAGAAGGCAATAGCAGCAATAGATTCCATGAAATAAGCAGTAGCAATCGAGCCCATGGAAATAATAGTAGTAGAGTCTAAGGAAGCTTTGATAGAAGAGCACAAAGACATACCAAACAAAGGGAACATGAAAGAACGTTGTGTAGAAGAATTTAAAATAGTAGAGCCAAATGTTAAAGAGTAAAAGAAGGTAGAACATAAAGTTAAGGTTGCAGCCTATTCCATCCACACCACCATGAGCGACAACAATCTTGGAGGCATAGATCAAGCCAACAATATTATGGTTCTACATGAAATCAGAAGGGTGCTAAGTATGGTAGTTTTAGTAGAGAAATCATAGTGACCTGGGTTTTCAAAGTGGTTTATCAACATCAATAAAAAAGTGGACCCATCATTCAAGTTATCAAAATCCAGCAGTAGAAGTGTGGAGCCAACGAAGTGGATTTGGATACTCAAGTGGCAAAATGACATACCAGCATCAACGACCACTACCACCAATCAATATTTCACTAGGATGGAAAGATGATCAAGATTGGTACCAGTTGCTAACATTGCATAGCAAATCATATTATCTTGTTTCTTCATATATTTCGAGGAAGAAATGCATATTAGGGTACCTAGGATAGATATTTGGAGATATTTTATTATAATGTATAAGGGTTGGCATGGGCCACACATAACCCAAGGTTGATTGTATTATAATACTATTTTATATTACATTATATTATATTATATTATAATATAATATTATATTAGTAGTCGGTTCCCCAAAGTAGAATTAGAATATGGATATATAAAGAAGAGATATTTGTCATTGTAATCATCATGGAGATCAATCTTATGTAATCGTCTTTGCCCACGAAGTGGCTTATGGGACTTTTCCCTCCTTAAGTGGCTCTCTCATCTTGGAAGAACTTGTGGAATTATTCCTTCCTTAAAGATTATTATTGGTGTTTCCCTACCTTAAGGGTATTATCTCTCTCTAATTTGTGGATTGTTATTGTAGATAATGTATTGTGGATGAATGATTTGATATTTATGCATATTGGTGAATTATTTATGTTAATGATAATAAATTTATATAACAAGGAAGCTCTTTCTTACCTTTATTTGACTAATATTTCTTATAGTTAGGGTTTCATTGATGTGGAGTTTTGTATCTTGTTGATTCTTTCAGATATTAATGTCTTAAATCATTGTCGGTTTGAAACCATGTGTTTTAACTTTTTTTAAGTTCAAAAAAATTAAATAAAATAGTTAGCGGTAGGGTCAAATCATTCCTAACATGAAGTTCGTCTCTTATATCAAGTTTTAATCCACCTACATAACATTGAACTAATAAATTATCCATTATGTTAGCTATTAACATTTATAATGACTCGAATTCTACGGTGTATTCATTCACTGACCTTCGTTGTCTTGTTCAAGGCAATTGATTAAAATATTTGGTCTCTATCAATTTAAATTGTTTATTAAAAATTAGTAAAGAATCACGCCCATGTTTGTGTAAGCCCTTGTATATTTTCATACCACCAAGTATACCACTTTTATGCTCTTCCTTTGAAATGGAGGGATGCTATTTTAATAGCATCCTCGTAAGAATTGATAAGATTTAATTTGAGGTGATTTTTAATGTTTATAGCCCATTTGATAGATTCCATAGATTTCACCATTGAATTTAGGTACATCATCTCAAGCATTCATTTTGAATGATCTATTATGTGCATTATAGTTTTAATTTTGTTGTTGTTGAGAATGAACAATTGTGTTTTGAGGAATTTGGTTAGGACTAGTCTTGATATTTTTGTACCTAGAGATTTTATTACACTTGAGGAAATGATTTTAGTAACCTATGCTTGAATGTTGGCTTCAATACACTTGATACCTTCCTCTATCTTGTTGAATCTTTCATATGTTTGTTTCATACTTAACCTTATTTCTTGTTTGAGTTGATTTACATCATTTTGTAAATTACCATATACCTTTTGTACTTTATTTTGTAGATTAATATACCTTTGTAATAAAGACTCCATCATTACTTGTAGTTGGATGATATTCATCCTTAAAATTTTGATAGTTGTACGTACTCTAAAAATTTTTATGTTTGAGTCCTTTGCTAGCTTCAAAATTTTCTTATCATAATATCAATGTTGATTTCTTATAAACAAAAATATGCTTACTTGTACTTATTTATTTAAGTTACTATCTATATTTATGATATAATTTATATTTTAATATAAATTATATAATATATAATAACTTTACTTTACAAAGTTAATTACAATTGTATGCATAAGTGTAATATTACTTGTAAGTGTAATATTACCTTGGAAGAGTAATTGTATGCATAAGTGTAATATTACTTGTAAGTGTAATATTACCTTGGAAGAGTAACACGTGGGGGGAGGGGGATCGGGTGAGAGTTGAGCATGTGCTATAGTGCATAAAGCAAAAAATATAAGGGCCACATTTCTTTTCTTTTTAAGACAAAGGATGCTTAAGCCTTAATGTCAAAGATTTTTTTAGGTGGAGGACATATGAGCCTTAATGTCTAAGGGTTTTTTTTTGTTACATTGATGTTAATGTATTTTTTTTCTTGTTGGAGTTATGTGAAGTTGAATATGGTTCACTTTTATATATATATATATATATATATATATGAAGAAACTTAAAGCAATGGGTTGTAATGTTCATCGTATGATTACACGTGTTTGCATGTTTACTCTGTGTGTTTATGCACTTTTGATGGAATTAACTATTGTACAAATAATCCTTGAAATTTGGATGAGAACTAGAATTAGATTTGACTATGGAAATCACTTTAATACCACTTGTGGTGGATGAGCACTTGGATTTATATATTGAAATTTTATATGGAAAATCACTATAATACCACTTGTGGTGGATGAGCACTCGGATTTATATATTGAAATTTTAAAATATTAAATAACAATTGATCATGATCCTATTGCTAAAGGCAAACACTCTAAATAAATATGTCATGCATGCCCTTGGGGAGGGGTACAACAATTCACAACACTATTTGTGTTGACACAATCCCAGAAGTTTAGGAGACTAACTCAATACCAATTGCATTGCACGATGTAACCTACTTGTATTAATCAGGTAACTTATAAATAACAAAACGAAGAGGCACCTAATCAAATATTGAATCATTATTTAGTAATCAAATTAAAATCCATTGAATCTTTGCAAAACCATTGCATTTATTTTTTATTATCATCAAAAAAAAAGTTGTAGGATAGGCATCTTTAGGCATTTAGGTCATGCCACATGGTACTTCCTAAAGTACATTGTGTTTGGCTTTTGGTCTCATCAATTATACAAAAGGCCACAAAGATCAAGACCTGCAATTGTGTAAAAAGTTAATTTGTTTGTGTTTCTCTGTCATTACCTATATTTTTCCTTCAATGGTGCAATTCTCCTCTTCAGAGGCTTCATCTTCACCTTGGTTCAAACTACAATTCAATCTTGTTCTTTATTTTTATTTATAATCAGCATTAGGCTGATGGCATTCTATCTACACCTATTTCCAATAAATTCAACCATACATACAGTTGTGGGTATGGTTCATTTTCATATCTTCATAAACCCAAGTCCTCTATAAAACTTAGCCTAATCAAGGCATGTAAGCAAATCGGCTACATTAAAACCATAAATAAGATGTTAAAATTACCAAGTTTTTATAAGGACTTATCGGATCAATCAGCAATCCAAAACAAAACAAAACAAAAAAACTTCCTTGACCTTATGAATACAATCTCATGTATGTTGACAAATGACCCTTCGTCAAGTCTTAATCTTTATCATAGTTTAACAAAGTGTCCCTCTACCCCATGCCATTAAATTATTTTTCATGACCTTGTGAATTTTTTATTTTATTTTTTCTCCATATACCTGCATAAATAAATGATTGCTACAAATCCAATCCAATTGTGCTAAAAGGTTAAAAGGTGACAACCATTGTAAATTTTATCATTTTCAATCAACAATCAATACAAAAAAATATAACGTGCCTGTTTCAAGGATTTGTCAAATGACTCAAGGATCCTAACCTAAAACCACAATTTTCAACACATTGTTGAATTCTTGGTTGTTTTGTGATACAAAAAAATTATAGCATAGTTTTAAAATAATAATACTAATACTTTATAGTGTACAACTGGAACCTCCAATGTTGTTTGAGTTTCTACAAGCTATCAACATCAATGCTTTTCTTCAATATAAGCATGTGTCAGATATACAAATACATATATTTGTCGCAAATACATACAAGCTATTAATTGCAGTATTGCATAGGATTGAATTTTAAACTATTAGTGCATGTATAAGGCACATATGAATATGTGATTGTTTTGCTAAATGTTATATATATGCATATATTTTTCATAACCGACTACATACTAACTATTAATTATAGTATTGTAAAGGTTTAAATATAAAACTATTAGTGCATATAGAAGGCACTTTTGTTTATATTATTGTTTTGTTAAAATGTTTTATTTGTTACATCTATAAAATAACATTCAAAAAAGGCTAAATTATATCCTTGCAATCTAATATTCTTTTTTCAAGTAATTATTTTCTAAAAAGCACATTTGAGCAAATCTAACCAGAGATGAATCGTATATATGGGATTAGAGTAGGCAAAATTCAACTAGGAACCTTCATGACTATATGTGTTTTGGAACTATCTAATTAAATTAATATTATTAATGTTTGGTATAAAATATATTCTATTAGATGTCTTCAAGAGATATATACTCAACTTATAATAATTATGTCACAGCCAATTACATATTGACTAATAATTATAGTATTGCAAAGGTTTAAATCTAAAACTATTAGTGCACATAGAAGGCACTTTTGTCTATATGATTGTTTTGTTAAAATGTTTTATTTGTTAAATTTTTTCATTATAAAATAACATATTCAAATAAGGCTAAATTATATCCTTGCAACCTGATATTCTTTTTTCAAGTAAAAAGCACCTTTGAGCAAATATGTGTGTTTTGGAACTATCTAATTAAATTAATATTATTGATATTTGGTATAAAATATATTCTATTAGATGTCTTTATCAACTTATAATAATTTTCATTGCTCAAAAGGATAAATCGATTGAATGTAGTTTGAGTAAGCAGTCTGAGTATTTTCTAGCGTGCAACCAAATTTCCCATATATCAGTTAAAAAAAAAAAAAAAAAACTTTAAATAATTCTCATCAAAATAGTTCACACACTGAAACTTCATTTCAACTTAATCAACAAAGTGTTTCCCAATAACAGATTTGTCATAATTGGAAGGAAGGGTTGGTTGGTTCTGATTGGAAAGCTTGGAAGTGGAAGTTTGGCTCTCCTTTACAGCAATATAAGTCCACTAAGATATATAGGGAGTTGCTCCCCCATATTCCAATTGATTCAGTTCTTAACCAAAGATGGGGTATCAGTTGTCCCTACAAAAAAATGGAGGAAAAGATTAAGTAGAGTTTGGCACTTTAATATTTCAGCACAAATGCGAGTTTTTGCATGGTCCTTAGTCTTTCAAGGTCTCCCATGCAACGCTCGGCTGGCCAAACTGAACATATCATCCAGTAATTGTGTTCTATGCCACAACGAGGAGACTGTCAAGCATGTTTTTTGGGACTGTCCCCAAGCCCAGACAGTGTGGAATGGCCTGTCACAAGTTTTAGCACCCTTCATTGCAAATCAGCTTCAGTGGATGTCTGCTCTTCTTGGTGATACTCAGCAATGCCCCTCCCACTTATGTAGTATATGGCAGACTGTCCGGGTTTCTATATTATTCGGCCTTTGGAAAGACATGTGCTCGCTAGTTTTTAATGGGACTCCATCTCCTGTTTCAGATGCAATCCAAAAGATGAGACATTGAACAACTTAGAGCTTTCAGATTAGAATTCTTGAAAGAGCTGAAACATTCTTCTAACTTTCATAAGTCAGATTGTCTCAGGCTGTTGAACCATTTAGCCTGACGTGTTTTTGCATTTTTTACTTTTACTTAATAGATTTTGAAGCAGTATTTTGACAAAAAAAAGTGTTTCCCAATAGATCTATCAGTCGTGTTGCATACAGATGATGGCCTCCACATGCATGTGTTGAATACATGTGGCAAAATTATTGCTCTTTTCACCACCTAATATGTTTTTTATATTGCTAATTGCTAGATTCATTGGAAATAAAGAGTCCAAATCAGGTGTTGTCCTCTGATCAGTCCTCACTTCTGTTATCTCATTTTAAGCAAAAACAATTATAGTACATATTTTCTTCAAGCTTGACAACATCTTTCCTAATAATAAATGATCAATTTTGTGACTTAGCCAGCATGAACATGTGAACATTAGATGGCTCTGGGGAAGCCTTTCTCCATGTAAAATATGTAATGCAAGTTCCTAAAAAACATAAATTTTCACATTTACATTGAAAAATGTACCCTTTTTTTAGCAGATGTAATATACAATTGTGGTATACCAAAATACAAAAAGTATGCTTTGAGATTTCATATGAAGCTCAACTTTATCATTCCCAATACAAATGAATAGAAAAGTAAGTTGTTTTGAACTCTTCTATAATTGAAAAGTTAAACTTTATTAAAGGAATGAAAATATGGGACAATTGATGTTGCACATATACAAAGAACCTTCATCCTGCAGTAATTAAATCAAGTCAGATTCTTATAGATATTCACTTCACTTTAATATTATTATAGATATTCACTTCACTTTAAGACCTCGGTTTTAAAATTGATATGATGTCAGGTGCACTTGTCACAATTTTTTTGAACTTATAATTTATTTCTTTTATAAGATTAAGTACCTTAAATGCAATAATTCCATAGTGAAAACTACTTTAATATGTTGTTCTATTCATTATCTTGAAAAGAACATTCTAAAAAGAAAGATGCTCCTCAAAAATCAAACAATTTAACCTCATTTATTAAACATTATCAAAGCAGAAATAATAGACAAGATTAGAAGAGAAAAAAATCTTGTATCTTTTGAGTGGTGATGGATCCAATCTATGTGACCCCCCAACTTTCCTATATACAAATCATTATCAATTCCAAAAAGGAAAACATGAATGGAAACAAAAACAGATGAGAGAAAGGAAACTTAATTGTGATTTTATGAATCTATATTTCTTTCCTCGTCACAAACATTATCTCCTTCACAAGAATTGCCTATGGTACGGGCATTGATGGACTCCGGATCAGATGCAGAATTCCCAACTATTGCAATATCATCAGTACACTGTTTTACATGGAACTTATCTAAAAAAGAATCCAATAGTTCTACAAAAATATTCACTGATGTTTCCTTTGAGAAGACTTTTCCTTCCAAATGCATATGGATTGGATGTTGCATGTCAGTTTTCATACCAAATTAAGGCATAATTCTCTTATCATCCACTGTCATTATGCTCCTTGAATCTTTATCATATTCCACTCTCTCATCAACCTAAGTTGACATTCCAGAATTCCCAATCCTTTTTTGCATTTGAACTTCAGCCATGTCACTAGTAGCACATACTACAGGTGCAGATTCAGGTTCAGTTTGGACGTTTTGCAGCACTTGTACTTCAGCACCATCTCCATCTGCTTGAACATCCAACTCTTCACTTCTTAGACAACTTGAGGTCCTTTCTTCCTCTTTCTCAGATATTCTCTCCAGAATTTTCTTGCATGTTTCTTCTTCTTCAGGGAACATCATAGCATCTACACCTGTGTGAGAATAAGCTGTGTCAGATACAGGTTCCGTTTGGACCTTTTGCAGCACTTGTCCTTCAGCACCATCTCCATCTACTTGAACATCCAACTCTTCACCTCTCAGACAACTTGAGGTTCTTTCTTCCTCTTTCTCAGATATTCTCTCTTCAGGGAACATCATAGCATCTACATCTGTATTAGAATAAGTTGTATCATCATGCACAATTTGTGCAAATTCAGAATTGGTATTATCTTGGAGTGATACTTCAGCATTATCACCTTCCATATGGGCATCCAAAAAACTATCATTTGAATCCACTGTTGATTTTTCTTTCTCCACCATCAATATGTTGTCTCTATGTGCTTCAGCACCATCTCCATCTGCCTGAACATCCGACTCTCCACTTCTTAGACAACTTGAGGTCCTTTCTTCCTCTTTCTCAGATATTCTCTCCAGAATTTTCTTGCATGTTTCTTCATCTTCAGCGAACATCATAGCATCTACACCTGCGTTAGAATAAGCTCTATCACCACGCACAAACCATGCAGATTCAGAACTTTTCCTATCTGGTAGTGATACTTCAGCATTATCACCCTCTGTACGAGCATCCAAAACACTACCATTTGAATATAATGTTGAATTTTCTTGGTGCACCATCAATGTCATGTCTCTATGTGATTCAGCATCCAACCCTTCACCCTTTGCACAATCTGAGGTTCTTTCCTCCTCTATCTCGAATGTTGTCTCCCTATCATTCCCACATTTCCTCGTTCTTTTTTCCTCAGGAAAGATCTCAGTACCAACATTTGTACTAATAACAGCTACATCGCCAGCAACATGTGCAGATTCAATCCTTGTCTGGTCCAACACTAGAGCTTCAGGATTGTCTCCATGCAGTTGCGCATCCAAAACACTATTGTTTGAATGATTGATTGACCTTGCTTCTAAAACTTTGAAATTTTCCCATTCTATTTCAACATCTTCGTGCGCCTTGGATTGTGCAGGAACTGCTTTAGTATTAACATCAACTGTGCCACCAGGGACACAAATTGAAGAATCAGCACACACCTTTTCCAGAGCTGAAACATCATTGTCTACTTGTACTTGAGCACCCCAGACACCCTCATGACCATTTGCAGTTCTTTCTTTGTCTGCTATCCATGTATTGTCTAATTTTTTTTCGAAGTTTGATTCATCTAAATTAGATAATATTTCAGAAGGTGAAGTTTTAATCAAAGTCCTGGCATTTCTATCATCACTAAGGGTGGACAATGCAGATTCAGTATCTGTATTCATGAATTTTACACATTGTATATCATCTCGTTGTGTTTGAGAAGCCAATATGTTCCCTTCAAGACATGTGTCTTGGTCTAATTGCTCTCCTGCCAATAAGAAAATAAATTGCTATTAGGTTTAATTTTGATGAATATAAAAAAACTCACATCCTATTTATATGAAATGATAAAGATTTTTTTGGGTTTAAAACACATGCACATGAAAAAACAAAAGAACCTGTTTGAATGCATCTGTTATTTTCTGGTCTGCAAATGATTTTCTGCAGTAAGACAGTGTCTGGAAATGTCATCATGTTCATATTTTTTATTTCCTCTTTATGTGAATCTTCCAATGGCATAAAGCCAAAGACTGTTGTCCAATATTCTAGCAGATCAGGTACTGCTGGTAATATCAGCTTTTCCACATTTAGCGACACTAACATCTGCCCAAGTCCGAAAAACAAGGGAACTAAGAATTTCATTTTTTAAGGCCGTCACATAAGCATAAAAAATCTACAAGGAAGATTATAATTTATGCAAAAAGAAGAAAGCATACCAACAAATCATGAGAGGAATGTAAGAACACAGGACAAGACCAAAAAGATCAAACACCTTTGATATAAGGCTATATAACAGTTCATTGCAAGGCATATCAATTCCATTTCAGAATGGTGAGTTTTCAATAGTTTAACCTGCATGGAACAAATATGCTTGCTCCAGCAACTTTAGATGTCAAAGTGGTACAAGAAGACTAAAATCATAAACCATGCAAACAGAATTCAAGACAGCTTGTAATTTTCTGGAACTTGAGTCAAGCCACTAAATGTTCCATGAAAACCAATAATTTTACAATACAGCCATGTGACAACCATGAAGTAATTAATCATGTTGTGACAATTGAATCCAAATCAGATGTGAAATTGAAAAAGCTAAGAGGAGGAATGTTTAGAACAAATTTTGTGCTTAGTTATAGTCTCAACAAGAAAATGACCTCAGGATTTACTGAATCTTTTACTTACTGTAAACATGTGCAAGAAGAAACCACAATGATTTTACCCATTCAATCCAGATTCTGAATCAACTTCACATTATGACTAGTCAAATTATGGATCAGCTTAGCATTACGAACTTTTCATTAGAATGCATTCATCTATTACTATTGATTTGTTAGTAAGATTCTTTGACAAGGAGTTGCCAAATTGAAATCTGAGCTGCATAATTGGTCTCACACTCATCTTCTGAAATGGGTCAGGTATTCATTTAAGAGTAGGTAGCTTGTAATTTGCTTGTACTTATGGACATAGATCCACAGCCCTAACAACCCAAACAACAATTCAAATTTTACATTGATCTAATCTACACCTTATACCTTTTATCAGGAAGATACCTGCCAATACTATCTGGAGCTATATACTGTTCTTGAAGAAAATGTAAATTATAGCCACATGTGGCTTTATTTGATTGCCTGCAACTAAAAGCTAGCGCACCTTATTGGAAATGAAAAATAAGCCATTTGTGGAATATCAAATCAGTACATAAATACTGAAGTGTAGTTAAACAATCAGTACTTTCAGCTCTTAATCACTATTTTTATCAAGTCAGGAAAACATTCACAAATAAAGACATAATACCTGCTGCTTGGAATTGACAATTTATTTAATATGCTAAAGGTTGGTTTTTATAGTTTGCCTCTAATATCAAGGAATATACTCTTCATAGAAGAGATCTCAATAACAGGTACGGAATTAAAGGATTTTTGTCCTTTCATTAGAGTTGAAAAACATCCCACATATTTTGTCGAATATGCCAGACCATGGTCATAGGACTGTAGCATTTTAATAGGACTCTCTCTAGCATTTTAAAAGGACTTCTTGATCCTGCAAAGCAATGGTGTAGACCCATCCTCCGTAAAACCAAGAGGCTACCGCATATAGATCTCCTCCTGAAGGTCCTCATGAAAAGTGAATTCTTCAAGCTTCTAAATTTTGCTCTTGTAAAACTAGGTTTTCTAACCTTCCTTCTTGAAATATCCACAAATGAGCTTTTTGAATTTTTCTTGGATTTTATCCATACACTAGATCTTGGCTTTTCCAGATCAGTTTTTGAAGTGTTTAAAACATATTTCAGATGTGTACTTGAGCCTTGGTTGGTGTTGGTTACGAATCTGCCATGAGGAAAGGATTTATTGTTATTGCGCCCAGATTCGCCCACCAGATTGAAAGGCTGGAAGGAAGGAATGCCCTCCGTGCCAATCTCCGGAGAAGGCCGGCTTCCTGTGGGGTTGTGTTAAGATAAGAGTGCAGGAAAGAGATAAAAAGTACAGAAAGAGATAAAAGTGCAGAAAGAAATTCCAAATGTGATTGGAGTTGGGTGGGGGGAATAAGCAGCACAACAACGAATCAATCACCACTACTAACAACATTCATCTACAAACATACATTGAAACTACAGCTATCAACGATCCCATGTATCCTCTATCTATGCATTCCAGGAATACTTGGCCATCAAATGCTGGAGTCCAAAGTTCAGTACAACAACAAGCAATGACACAAGAAACATGAGGCAGAAATGACAATGAGAGGCAGCATGCAAGATAAAAGACAGTAAGTAGAGCCAAGTGTAAGTTTATATTTGAGGCAAACGCACAGCTACAATTGTCCCCTAGCAATATATTCCCCTTCCACCACCTTATAATCAAAATGTGGTGGGTATTTATAGCCCAAAATTCCCCCCGATTACATTCATGGGCACAAAGTCCCAGACAAGACAGTAGCTGACACGAGCGGCTGAGGAGCTGCTGATGCTGACTTCTGTCGGGTCGGACTGTCCTTGCAGCATGGTGTCCCTGAAGGCGGTACAGCTACGTGGCAGCGCGTTGGGTCGTCTTCGGTCAACAGGAATGCGGATAGGTGCGGCAGATGGCACTTCACATTGGCTTAAATGGTGACAGATGGCGCCGGTAGTGTAGCCCATGCTTTGTCCTTGCGCGGTCAAGTCTTGGCTCGAATCCCGAAGGTGGATACTTGTCGGATGCTGAGGTGTGACACGTGTCTGCCTTGAAAGGCAGCTTATCCAACTTCGCCAGGAATTTGAGCGCTATCGGGTTGCGCAGGAGAAAACAGCGCAGTTGGAAGGTCTTCTTGCCTTAGCAAATTTCTGAGTTGGCTTTACCCAACTGCGCGCCGGTCAAAGGGCGCAATCCGACTTCGCTGTGAAGTCGAGTTGCGCACCGGTGCTTGGCTGTCTTCGTCCGTTGTTCGGACTGCGCACTGGAACAGAGGCGCACCCCGACTTCGCTGCGAAGTCGGGTGTCGCCCCGGCACTTAGCCGTTTTTCTGATAGACCATTCCCCTAGTGCGCCCAGGAAGAAGGGCGCACCCCGACTTCGCTGCGAAGTCGGGTGTCGCCCTTTGACACTTAGTCAAATTTTCAAACATTTCCTGTCCTGGTGCGCACTTCGGGTTCCCTACTGCGCTCCACTTGAGGGGCGCACTCCGACTTCGCTGCGAAGTCGGGTGTCGCCCCAACACTTAGAAATTTTCGGGGAACACCTCTGTTCTGGAAACTATACTGGGGGAAGAAAGGGAAGAGAAGAAGGAGGAATAAAACTGTGAGGAAGAGGGAGAAAAGGAGGAATGAAGAAGGGGAAAATGAGGAGAGGGAAAGGCGACGAGCAGCTTATATGCAGAAACCAAAAACATGGCACCCCCGTGCAAAATGTGGCAACAGTTGGAAGCTCTCTTAGAATTCTCAAAGTCACCTGATGCTGGATAAGATGAGTGAACACTTTATTAAGGAGTGGATCCTTTTTTGGTCTTTGAAAAACATGTGGACTGTGTGATAGAAGATTGCAAAAGATTTGAAAGCAGAAGAGATATCAGTAAAAACAAAATCACATACCTAAGATTGTCCTTTCATTTCTTGCAAAAAAAAAAAATTATTTCTTAAAATGATTGATATATTATTTCGCATTGTCTAAGTCTTCTAGCTTCATAGTGGCAGGCTCAGTCTTCGATCTACTAACTTGCATAGGATTGACTTTTCCAAAGAGCTGCTTCAACCTGTCCAAAAGGTCATTATGTACTCTTTAGTGTGAAGATGCAACTCTACATCAACATACAAAGAGATTCAACCATAAGCCTCTTCCTTCTTTGTCTGCATTGTTTCCTACTTCTCAACAATGTTCATAGGTGGGTTCTTCTTGTCCATATATATCCACAATCCTCTACTCTGACAACCAATCAAAGTTATCAAGTGGTATTAGCTCAACCGCTTAAAACATTTCAAGGAGGAGACCTAGGTTCAAATCTTGCCAAAAGATACATGGATAATATCCAAGCTTTGTTGTAATACCACTATGTGGTGATGATGTAATACAGGTGGGGCCCATTTCAATCCCATATAACCCATTGAAGAAAAAAAAAAATTATCAAATTTGGCTCGCCCAAATGGAACAATTTGCTCCATTCAACACAAAGATATTTGGCTTCAGGTCTATCAAGTTTGTGCACAATTTCAGCGTCAAGACAGAACAATAGAAATGCAATACCAACACCATTGCAATCCAATGAATAGTGTGTTCCAAGCAGATATGCAACTTTAATTTTGCATATAACTAACGTGAGATGCCTAGCTCACCAACTATCCAATTGCAACATGGTAAATAGAAAGAAGCTATAAACTTTTGTATAAGCCTATTAGCAGCTTATTTGACTAAACCTATTAACACTTACAGAGATTGGGAATTAACCTGTTGGATACATGATGGAGCCCCTAATGGGGAGTGCCTATTACCTATTGGAGTTAAGAAAGAACTCTAATACATTGACAAAGGCTAAGGACAATTAGTTAGTAATTCGATTGGTGTTTTGATTAAAGCTAAAGAATTATGTTGTTGAACTTTGTTTATGCTAATTTTTGAAATAGAAAATAGTTATGCTTTTAGTATTTTTGTGTGGGTCGCCACAAAGCATGACCAAAATGGAGAATACATAATACTAGCCATGGCCCATAACTACTACTTTTGGAGTTTGTGAGAGTTGGAGGAATCTAAGGTTGATTCTTCTATGGATTTGGATCCTAGGGTAATCTGTAGTGCACTAAGTCCTGCCCAAAAACATCATGACACAAGGATGGTCCACCCATGTCAATCACCATCTTCAACCATTCGAATATTAAAGTCTATGCCCCTCTGAACTTTCCTACTTTGAAGCAGGAAAGCAAAGGAAATGAAAGAAAACGTGTTTTTTAGAAAGCATGTAGAAGGAAAGGGTAGGATTTTTAGAAAACACTAAAAAAAATCGGTCTAAAACCCTTGTTATGCACCCACTCCTCTGAAACCCAAATCTTCTAGAAGTGATACCATAAGGTGATTGTGAATCAAGTTGCTGAATCAAGATAAGGATATTTACACCCATTCTAATACCATATAGAAATTCACAATAGAAACTTAAACAAGCAAGATCAACATCTTAAACAGATTTTCAAGCATGAAAGAAAAAAGAGAACACTAATTGCCAAAAAGGAACATGAAAGTATGATGGCATGCCCTTAAACACCAATAATCTCTCAAAATGAAAACAGTTCTCAAACTAATGTACAAAATGATGACTACCCACAAAACAGTATTATGGATCCTAATAACCATCAAATCAACATGTTATTGTATAACGATACAATACAAGGATCATCCCACACGGTGAAAATGGACACATGGTCAATACAATCATAGTTGGAAAAATTACAGATTTCCCACAACGTCTCACAAAACTCACAACAAATTCAAGGCTGCAATTTGTTTTTTAAAAACTCGACACCCAAAAAATTGGCAGTTCGAGACAATTTTTGCACAAATTTCTTGCCAAGTTCTCGCCAAAAACACGGCAAAACTCGCATTCTGAGGCAGATAAAACCATAGTAGCAAAACTCGGACTCAACTCGGACTCGGAAAGTTCGACTCGGGAGTTGGACTCGGGACTCAGCAAAAAAACTTGGCAAGACTCGGTAAAAACTCGGAAAAAAGAAAAAAATGAAAAAAAATACAAATTTTATTGAAAAAATAAGTTTTTTCATGAATATTACTTATTAGTATATTTTAACACACTTACTCAACATACAACATTGTACAAATAAGAAATTAACAAGAGGAAGGAGCATATTCTAATAGCTAGCTAATAATTTTGTTTTATAATTTTTTTATTTTGGATACATAGGGAGTTGGTTACATCCACACTATTTTTAGTAACTGCCCCCAACAAGCCTATACCACCTCATTATTTTATAACCCAACATGAAGAGGACCACCGATCACTCGAGACTCATACCATCGTTGTCGGTTTGGCGTGCACTCAGAGGATTCAGAACAGACTATGACCTTTGCAGGCATGACCACTTTGGTTTATTAAATTATAAATAAATAATATAATGATAAAATAAACTTAATATATAAAGTTCAAAAACATTATTAACATTTTACAAAACATTAAATAATAATAAACTTTACTATGTGACGAAATCACCCTAACTTTGTCCACCATGTTTAATAAATAAAAATTTCAAATACCATGTTCATTAGAGAAACCATGGGACGGAATCACCCTAACTAAGTCCATCATGTTTAATAAATAAACAAATACCATGGTTAATTATAATCAGTGGGTTGTCTAGATTCGATTTCCTAGATGGTTGGTTGGGATCTATTAACTTTAATTTTTTTTTTTTTAAATTAACATGGTGGAATCGGTAGCCGCCACAAATCCGGGCAGACTGTCCAGCTTTTATGGCCGCCACAGTATTCTGCGCTGTCCGCCCGGAAGCCGCCACACAGATCTTCACACAGTCCGCCCCTATAATCGCCATGCCACAATCATTTTAAACCTTTTACGCCGCTGAAAGCACCAGGAAAGGGACAAGCGTTTAGTCCGGCGAGGCCCGAGATTTGAACCTTGGACCTCCGCCCCCCTTATGGGGTTTGGATGAACCAATTGGTCTACACCTCGGACCTCATTAACTTTACTTTTATTAAAAGGTTCTTGAGAAAAAAAATTGAAAATAAAATTCTTCATATATTAATAAAGATAATATTTAATCATAGCCATTTTTCCGGTTTTAGAATGGGAAGCTATTTTTTAAAACTGCTTACCAAAATTCAAGGTAGAAGTGACATTCATTATTTTGGGGGAGCTTCGTGCGTAGCAATTTTTTCGTTGGCAGTCGAGGGTTTCAGAGCAAAATAAATTATCGTTTTTAATTTTTTTCCATTGCCGTGTGGTGGTGTGTATTGGCTGCAATAGCAACGGTGGCAGTGACGGCGACGGGAGAGGGTGCATTGAAGGAGAGAAAAGAATGGAAGAAAATGAAGGTGCAAGAACTGCGCTATGAACTTTCTAGAAGAGGTCTCAGCACTGGCGGCCTCAAGCCTTCCTCAATCGAACACCTCCAAAACTCATGCCATTCTCCGCCCGAACCGCCACACCCCACAGGACATGCATACATGCATTCTGAAGCGGTTCTCATTCCCAAACAAGACGCGGATGATGTATCCATCGGAGAAAGATATATTTGTATTAAAATAAATTATAATTGAGGGATAAGCATTCTGAAGGTTTGAGAAGCAAAATTGCACATTCTCTCGTTAATATAATAAACAAAGATTTCAGCGTCTTGTTCGTGATTGCGCACTGGCCAACATGGATGCTTAAGTCGTGGAGCATCATCAACAATTAACCTCCCTAGACGTAATTTTTCTTTTTTTTTTAACTTCCATTTTTTTTGGGCCAGCCGAGTTCCGACGTCGGGACTCGGGAGTCCGTGTCGGACTCGGACTCGGCCCAGGACTCGGCCGGACTCGGAGGAGTCCAGAAAAAAAAGGAGTAGGAGTGGGCTCGGCTCGGCTGAGCCCACTCGGACTCGGCCGAGTACTCGGGAGTCCAAAAGAGTCTGTGACTACTATGGATAAAACACTAAATCGCGTTTTTAAAAGAGTTTTTGGCCTCATTTTGCCATCTTTTTATCCCCTACTAAGAAAGCATTCTTCCTAGAGGTCAACCATAAACTTTGAACCACATTTTGAGACAAATCGATTAATACCGAGTTTACTGCCAAAAGTTTGTCAGATACCAAGTTTACTGTAGAGGACATTGAGGCAATAAAGGTGGAAGTGGAACATTTGAGAGGATTGGAGGAGATATACCATGATGATCGTATACGTGAGGATCCACCAATTCGACCACTTGTCCAAAGCCAAGTCCAACCATGTAGTTCGAGGGGGAAAAGGGAAAACAAAAAGCAGTTAAAAAACTACTGTCTTTTGAAATTTTGAATTTGTATGATGTATTTGGTTCAATTTCATGATCAAGAACTGTAATTGTACTCTTTTCTATGAAAATCTAACAAAAACATCTTCCTGGCTCTCCAATTGTTGATTTTTAATTGAAATATTTTCTTCAGTTTTCTTTTGGCCAAGTTTTTGTCAAGTTTTCCCAAGTTACACATAAAATCTCCAAAATAAGAATGTCCGAGTTTATTCCGAATTGCGAATTTTTCAACTATGAATACAATAATACATCACAAATACAATACCAGTCAAGGACAATGGTGAATGATTACACATTTCAAGATGATTCACATTGTGGGGCCCAAGATGTGGTGGTACAGAGGACAACACCCAAAATCAGCTTATGATGCTTGAAAGTGATGCTTTAAAGTTGCACAACAGAAAACAAACCACAACAAAATCCCTCTCACAAGAATGCAACTTTATTTACAAATAATGCAAATGCAAATACACTACAAAATACAAGTCCCATATATCCATGTTGACAACAATACAAATGTTTAGCACATGGGGTGCATGGCGCTATAGGGTGCAGAGCACTTTGTTCCAATGCACTACAAGAAATAGCAAAACAAATCTTAGGCACAGAGAAACAACCCAAGTCTGCAGGGTGAGAAAAGGGGGAAAAACGACAGAACAAAGCCGAAGAAGCAAAAGTGAAATTTCTTATCCTAAGCTTCATTCAAATGTCCAACAATTATTAACAATTGGGAGATGAAACAGTTTAGCTTCTCAACTAATCAAGAAGCAATATCGTCGGTAGTTATTGCTTCCTTTGTAGTTGGTGCCAATTTGTTAAGTACCACATGAAAAGACTAGACATATGACTTGTCCCTGATGCCTAACACTAGAACGATTCCCTTTGTGCATTCTGATACTTGGCGATGACATGTGGAGTTGGCACCACTAATCTGTCTGCCTCTAAGCAATGGTGCCACTAAGATTGGCGCCATAGTGGTCATGCCACCACAAGTCGGGTCGGTGCAACAAGTTTGATGCCACAAGAGGGTATGGCATTAGCCTATATAGCAAAGAGTCTAGAAAGGTGCCAAGGCCTACAAGCTAGAAGTGTTATGGCATCATCATCCTCGGGACTTTAAGCAACCCCTGCTTTGCACATATCGATGAAGTGATGGTCCCCATCCATCACATTAGTCTCTAACTCTATCGACAAGAACACTTGATTTGCTCAAGCATGTGGCACTTACGCTAGGATGGAAATTTACCTTGCTTGAAAACCCTAAATACATTGTCCCCTAGCAAGTACACTTGCTAATGACATCAATTTGTTAATCTATTGCTATTAGTTCCCTCTGAGCTAGGCCCTAATTTGTTGGGTTTTATATTGCTAGAGGCTCTAATGGAGAAGGATGGTGCAGCTTGAGCATTTTTGCATGAAACACAAGATACATCCCCAAGTAAGGTGGAAAATCAAGAACAAATGCGTTCTCACTTGTCACGCATTTTATGGTTCATTGACCATAACACAGTGGTTTGATCTTTTAGGGTGGGCCAAAGATGCATTGGTTCTTCAGATGGAACCAAACCCTATCTCCAACCTAAAACTAATGTGGAGTCATGTGTTGATATTGGTGCTCTTTGTATTTCAATTGTTGGCGTTGCAAGATCTCCTAAACTTGAGTCTGGATATTTTGCACTTGCTAGAGAAATCACTCATCCCTATCTAGTTCCTTGACTTGTGTTGGCATCATGGCACTAGTTGGAATGTGGAAGACAACATCCATGGGGGTGTTGTGCTAAATTTTGAAGCATGCCTAAAACGAATTGTGACCTTTGGAGTTGTGAAGAGCCCTATTGTAGGAATGTTGGATGTTTGGAAGACTCATCCCACATCCGAGGGTGGTGATTGTTGTACATCCAGAGTTAATGCTCTAGCATTCTATTAACAACCTCCCTCTATCCATTTGTTTGCAAATGGAAGCAATAATGTTGGAGCTTGGTGTCCAATTGGTCTAGGAGATGGCGCTGTAAATTGTTTATAGACTTGGAATCTCAATCTAATACAATTGATTTTGGGAGACCAAAATGAACCCAAACTTACTAATTGGTTAGTCTCAATTGAGTCAATGCTCTTCTTAAGGGGTACTATGATCGCCATCTTGTTGGACCTACCAAAACCATAAATATGAAAGCATGTTAATGTCTTGTGGTCAGTGACCCTAAGAGATAATCTATGTTGATGTATTCCCAAGGACTAGACAAAACTAGGAGAAGCATGTAGAGCCCTAGAATCATGTTGGTTGGCTTTGCAATGTTGCACGATGCACAAAATATGACATAGACCTCCACTTCTTTAAGCATTGCCATTATTTTGCTAACATCGAAATGTCCAACCACCATGAAGTCATGACCTTCCCAAATAAGCTTATGGCAAGAAGGCATACAAAGCTTCCTAAGACAATATAGCAACTCATCTTAAATGATTTGGCACTTGTTCTATAACACTTACTGATGGATGTGGGCAAAGTCAATGTCATTAGGATACATCTCCTGCCAATCATTAGCGCCATTCCCTCTGGCATCCAAAACACTCAATAGATTTTGTATCGATGGACAACTCATACAACCTAGTACTTGGTTCTTTTTTCCCTCGCAATGTTTGATAAAAAGGTGGAATTGATGCAGATAAATCATCCATTTCATGTGGTGTGCATTTTCTAGCTTACTCTGTCAATGTAGGAATTGAAAAGGCCTATGATCGGAATGAATGATGGTATCTTATCCATGATGTCATGGCACCACTGTCGAACAATGGCGTACAACTCCTCATATGTTGAGTAGCATTGAGTTGTGTTCGAAAGTGTTTCATAATGGTATGCCACCGATTTTGGATCACGATGGCATCAAGTACGTAGTCTGATGCATCAATCTCAACTTCATATGGTTAAGAGATGTTTGACATAGCAAGCATTGGCACTAAACAAAGGCATTGCTTTAGCTTGTCAAACACTTGTTATCGTGAAGTCTAGTGAAACTTCACCTTCCCAAGCATGAATTGATTGAGAAGCCATGAGACAAGTGAGAAGCCAACCACAAACCCATAGTAGACGTGGCCAAGGACCAAAAAATCTCAAGATATGTCAAATTCTTGGATATCGATCATTATTGGATGATGCAGATCTTCTCTAGATCTACATGTGTGCCCTAACGATCAATGATATAGGCCAGATACAATATCTCTATGATGTGAAAGGCACACTTACTTGAGTTGGCTTGAAGTAATCTTTCCTTTCCATTGATTTGCAATTTAAAATTTGAAATGTATAGACTTTAAACCCCTCGTGTCTATGCATTTTAGAAATTTTCTTCTCCTCCTTTCTTTCTTAGTCTTAATTTGTTTTCTAGTTTACATTTGCTCCTACAAGTAATCTTACTCTATTATTTTATATTGTAATGTATCATTATCTCAAGATTGGATGGAAATGCATCCGTTTGTCCTCCTCCTCTATTTCCAATTCCCTTTTACTAGCATATGATCCTTTCATTTAGCTCCTTTTATGGTGTGCAACTCACTTATATAACAAGGTCCGAGGTGTAGACCAATTGGTTCATCCAAACCCCATAAGGGGGGCAAAGGTCCAAGGTTCAAATCTCGGGCCTCGCCGGACTGAACGCTTGTCCCTTTCCTGGTGCTTTCAGCGGCGTAAAAGGTTTAAAATGATTGTGGCATGGTGCTTATAGGGGCGGACTGCGCGAAGATCTGTGTGGCGGCTTCTGGGGCGGACAGCGCAGAATACTGTGGCGGCCATAAAAGTTGGACAGCCTGCCCGGATTCCTAGCGGCTACCGATTCCACCATGTAAATTCAAAAAAAAAAAAAAAAAAATCACTTATATAACATAATTTCATCTCATTGCTAGCATGTCTAGGATTAAATTGTAAATTAAATAATACTTGATTTCCATGCATAAATTCCAAGCTAATATATTAAAGGGATGTCAATGTTGTTTGAAATAATGTCTAAACAAGTCCATAAAAAAAGGAATGTGCATTGTAAACCAATTATGTATGCAAGGGAATGAGAATGTTGCATGATCATCATAACACAAATCAAGCAATGAAGGGGAACTCAAAATGTACATTATCTTATATTAAGATGTCTGCAACACTTAATTTTAAACCAAATATGTTGTGTTCTACTAAGTAGACTAAGGTTCTTAATCCTTTGGTTGTCATACCACCTTTATTCCCAACGAATAAATATTGTTGCATCGTTTATGTCAAGGAATACTACAAAAAAGTATAACACACTACAATACAATTGCATTATATATAAATAAATAACGGGACACATTGCAAATACATGTGGATACATTGCATACAAACCACACACCCTTCACAGCCCAATTATTTGACCATGGTCTAGTCAAGCAACACAAATAAACTTGATCATTATCAACCAACATCATACCTTTACAAACATCATCAAAAACATAGTGATTCAACAAACTATAGCGTAACTTCCTTCTCTTTCAATATAGATGCATACATATAGTATCACGAGACCGATAGGCAGTTGGCAACTACCTAATTACGACCAAACTACCAATATACATCAAAACATTATTGCAAATACTTTTGCCACGTAAATACACCACAACATTATGTGACAACACATGCAAAAACTCTTATTTACACATAGCACATGCATCCATGTGCACATGTGCTCATACACTTGTGTAGAAGTGCACTTATTCATATGTCAAATCATATGCCTACATCTATCCCCTCCTCTAGACTTGTCGGATCCCTACCAATAGACTAACTAAACACTAACATAGAAGCATTAAACATGGTACTTAAATCTCTTGTCATGCTTCTTTTTATTCAATACTTCATTCACAACTCGTTGCACTGCAAACAATTGGCCATAAAATGTTTTTCTCCCATTGCTTGCTTCACTTCATACAACTAGCATACTCCAAATGGCTCCAAACAACATAGGCATCCCCACCGACAGACCACCTGAACACTAGCATGGAAGCATTAAACATTGGATTTAAATCCCTTGTTGTGCTCCTGGTTCTTTTTTTCCATACTTCATTTGCAACTCGTTACAATGCAATTCATTGGCAACAAAATGTTTTTCTCCAATTGCTTGCTCCACTTCATACAACTAACCTGCTCCAAATGGCTCCAAATAGCTTTCATGGCACAAACGAGGCACACCAACAATGAAAGACACTCATGACACAAGACAATACATAGACAATAGACAACATGCACAAACATGACAGTACACGAATGACAAACAACATAACCCGACCAACATTGATGCATGGATGGTGGACGACATACAAGGACAGCAAACCCGATACATCAATGGTGAGCATGAAAACACAATGCACAAACAATGAATGACATGCACGCACAATGAACGTGGTCCATGGATGACGAACGCAATGCATTGAAAACAAACCAAAGTGCATGAATGGACAATGATGACATAGCGAATGGCATGCATTGTCAAATGACAATACATCGACGTCAGACCAATATCTACGATGGTAATCAACAAACCGCCGACTACAAACAACGCCCCTAGATGGGCAATGCATCGATGGCAAACACAGTGCACTCACAGCAAACAACATGAACAAACAAACGATGCCCTACCAACAACAAACAACATGCACTATCAACCAACAATGGCCCACAAATGACAAACATGCACCTACAAAAAATGGCATGCACAAAGGGCGATGCACCAATGACAGATGGCATGCACAAAGGGCAATGCACCAATGACATACGGCATGAGGGCGATGCACCAATGCACCAATGACATACGGCATGCACAAAGGGCGATGCACCAATGACAGATGACATGCACTAGTGGCACTGCACGATATAGACTATAAACAGATGCGTCGACAACGATGCACTACATTGGCCTACATATATGGCATGCACTACACCAAACACCATCTCTAATAAACTACACTAACCACATACGACAATGCACTTCACTACCGACAGATAACATGTTAATATAACTATGCAGTATAAACTCATCAATCGATTTATAATACTAGAGACCAATCCATCCTTATTTAGAGTTTCATTAGAAATATTACTACTCATTGAAGTTTCGAGGAAACTAAAACCTCTCCACCACTTCAGTTCGTAAAAAAAATGATGTGCACTAGGCATACCTTGACTGTCTAAACTGAATTTTTCTCCTTGTTTGCATTTTGGTGTAGAAAGGATGCTACAATTACTAATATGGGACTTCAACAACTCATAGGCTAAATAAAACACCAACAAATTAACTTAAATGATGATTGCAATTGGTTTTAACTTTTTACTATCTCTTAAGACCCGTGTGGTCTAATGAACCTATATAACAAATAATCACTTTTGCTTTAAAATATTAATCTTGTATACAAGCATAATGAGCAATAAGTTTGGACTGATAGGTTCAACATCTTTTTATGGAGAATTTCATCACTTAATTATGTATAGCATTGTTGTTGGCAGTTGTTGGATTCCTTCAAACTGCAAAAACTCGGCTGTTAGGATGCCCTAGTGTGTTTTGTTTGGTGTGGTAGCAAGTAGGCAGACCCCTTTCTCTAGTTTGCAACAAGTAAAAATGAAGTAAATTGAAAAAAAAAAAAACAAATTTATAGCGTTTTCTCTACCCATGTGGTTGTGGCTTATTTGTTTCCTTGAGAATAGCAAATTTTTCAAAAAATCATGATTCCCAATTTTTTGGAAAATATCGGCAAAAATCGATTTTCAATACGATTCGAATCCAAATTCTGTCAGAATTGGAAAATTTAGATTTTCTGGCAATGTAATCGGGATTTTTGTAAATATGGTCCATAGTATATACATTTGCATTGTAGATAAATAAAGTCGCATTCTTCTAAGATTCTATTGTACAACTTTGAAGCATAACTTTCCTAGCGCCATGAGCTGGTTTAGCGTGTTGTCCTTCATGCCACCACCTCCTACGCCCCATGATGTGGATCATACAAATAGCCTTGTATGACCTATAGAACATGGTAAAACACTTGCATTGTCCAAATCTGCTCTTTGTAGGGTTGCACGGCTTGTCCTTCACTCCAATAGCACTTATCCTGCCAAAGAATTGTGCTCCAACGAGAAGCATTTACATTTAAATGGCATCCTTTTCACTAAAATAGCACCCACTTACACTCAGATGGCTTTCTTCCTTTCCCAAACAGCCCCTTATTTGTTGCAAATGGCCTGCAAATTCTCTTGCATGGCATGGGAAATGTGAGCAAACCCTAGTAGTGCTCAAATTTGTTCATTGTCAATTTGAATGACAACAAATTTCTACTCTCTATCGCCATTAAAATACCTTCTCTCCCACATTCCTTCTCCATTGTCTAATCAGGTGAGTGATTGAATGAGGATGACGTCATCTATATAGTATTGATTTCCTTTTTGTTGCTTTTCTCTTTATAACTCTTAGATCCAATGTAAGATTGGTAAATGACTCATATTCATCTCAGATAAAAACAATTTTGAATGAAAGAAAACTTTCCTACCTACAATTAAAATTAAAACCAATATATATCAAAAAACGATTACAACCATTATTCTCCCTCTCTCATCTGTCTTTGTTCTTGTTAACAAGTTTAAGATTTGAACATCTTCGTCAAATTCACATCCTTGTCATTGCCCGAACTATTGTGTCCTTCAAAACATTGTAGCATCTTTCATCATCTAGATGAAAAGCCTCTTCATTTGGATGGCATCCTCCATCGTTTAGACAACTTTCATCCCTATCCAAACGATGTTGTCCATTGTCCAAATAGTCCTTGTTTTTAGTTACTTGATTTGCATCCTCATCCTAACAACGCAACATATCTAGAAGGCACCCTTCTTCATCCACTAAACACATCAAGATGATTAGAATGCATAAAAAGAAAAACATAGTTTCCCTAAGGAGGAGAGAAGATTGGGATTTATAGACGAAAGTGACATAGCCTTCTTTGTTGACACCGGCAAAGGGCCAGGTATTAAATAAGTATGCACAAACATGAGCGCCGATGAGGAAGTGTGCAAGGAGAACTTGTGCAATAAGCAATGCAACAACCTACATGGTAAGCAACACAACAACCCGTGCAATAACATACATAAAGAAGTTTGTGCAATCATACATGTTGATGAAGAAGTTTGCACCAATGAAGAAGTTTATGAAAGTGAATATGTGCATGCAAGCATGCACATTGATGAAGAAGTTTGTGCAAGAGAAGATGTGCTAGTTCACATGGAAGTGTGAACCAACGAAGGTGTGCATGCAGATTAGAATGTGTACAGCCACATGCACAATGATGTGTGTAGCCAAATGCATGAAGGCAAAGGCGTGCATAGAGGGACAAATATGCACAAGTGGACAAGTTTGCGCATGTGAAAACATGCGTATAGCAGAAAAGTTTGTAAAAGCAAAGACATGCACGCAAGAGAAGACATGCACGAAAAACAAGTTCCTATAGGCATGCGCACAATTGAACATGTTTGTGAAGATGTGCACACAACCAACAAAGGTATCTATGACAATGGCATACATGACGGTAGAAGTCATATCAACGAAAGTGTGCATGATGATGGCATGTGTTACTATACAGGTCGTGCCCATGAAGATGTGCATAGGAAGGCCTTTATGAAGGCATGCACTAAAGGCTTTGACCCAAGGAAGTCGAACGAGAGGAATATGAAGTTGAACAAGACAAAATTTATAAGTCTAATGAAAGAGAAAAATTGTGTTAGCAAGCAACATTGATAGTGGATGAAGCAAGTTGTGTATTAAACAATATGCATGATGAGAGTTTGGCACCAAAGTATTAAACATTGTAGGTTGGTATGTCCAATGGTGAGCAAGATAATAGTCCATCATTAGAGCATATGCAAGATGGAGTGCCTGATAATGCATGTGACAACAATCCAACACTAGAGCAACTTGATGGTGTGGAAATTTACCAGGTTTTCAAAACTTGGATGTCTAATCCAATCTTGATTTCTTCTCTAAAAGGAAGACACTAGTGAAGGTATCTTTCCTAGAGAAGTGTTTCTTTATAGACTGTAATGGATCCTTGCAAAAGAGAGGATATTTTTCTTTGTCTTTCGTGGAGTGTGAGTGCAGAGATGCGTCATGCACTTGATGTATTCAAACGGTCATGCTGGCCTTCCTGTGCTTCACAGCCCATGTGCATGCGTTAAAAAGTCCTTGCAAGTAGTCATGTGAGGGAGTCCAACCCAACCTATGTCAAGTCTTTTACCTTGTATCCAAAGTCAATGTGAACCTTGCACATCGCTTCCTCGCAAAGTCTTGTCCATTAATGTTGGCAATACCCCCTAGACTAATGTCATCACCAAGCATTTAATGCCCACCAACCCTTTTTTTTCAACGTGTGTGACCATTTAATCCTCCCACGTGTCCTCTCTCATATAATGAAATTTACTACCAATAAATTCATTTTACTCTTCTAATTACACCATTTAACCACACGCATGGTCTCATCCAAGACATTCTCCTACTTGTCCTGCATCCTTGCGTGAGAACCTTCAACAACAAGAAAAGGTACGGGTTTTCCCCCCTTACTTAGCCAATATCTGTTTTTCTTGGTTGTAAATTACCCATTTTTGTTGGGGTTGTGCTCACTTCTCTTCTTCAAGTTTTCTCTAGTATCAAATTATTGTAATTTTTTTCCCTGCTAGTTTACATAGAAAGACATAACAAAGAAAGAGCATCAAAACATCAATATAGAACAAATTTAGCCAAAAATATGATGATAATCCTGTTCTAGGAAACTATCACTAATATATGTAACACAAATTAAGCGATAAGGAATTCTAGCAATGCTAAGCTTACTGCACTTGTTTAAAGGTTTTATGAAGAGAGATTTGGTAACCAAGATTTTTACCAATAGAAGAAAAAAAAAATCTTAGGGAAAAAAAATAACGGAATTAAGATTAAAAATAGTTCCAAATAGTCCAACGCATTCCGAAACAATGCTAAAAGGGATGCAATCGTATCAACACAACCCAAGTGCAAATCTCCAAGGCTAAGCAGGCCATGGTAATATGGTTTGTTGATGTGGTTTGTTGAAATACTTCCATAATGTGGTCATGATGTAATACGGGTGGGTCCTCCTTCAACCCCATATATCATGCGCGCGCGCACACACACACTCACTCCCTAGTAAGGAGTTCAATGATAAACCCCATTCACAAACAAGAAATAACAACCAGAACAAGATTGAGCTCCAATACAATTAAAATCACAATATTTTAAAAAATCCTAAGAGTAATTGGTAAGTCTGAATAAACATGCAGGCCCAAAGGCAAAATATCAAAATCATGGACAGGAATTAATAGCATACCTTCTCAATTGTAATCACCAGACGGCGACACATACCCTGGCGTCGATATGGAAGGCAAGTGGCAATAAGTGGCATCTCTGCAAAATGGGATCCATGAATCCTGTAAAAAAATTCAGAAGCAAGGATATATGATGTCAATGCCAGAAATTATGTGTAACCACACATTTTTAGAATAGCCAGATATAAACAAACATAAAGATATGATTTGACACATTGATTGAGAATCTGAGAAAAATGATTTACGTCTAATTTTCTTCTTGCAAGAGCAGAAGTAATGGTGAATGTTTATAAGCCACGACAAAACTTTTCTTGTGTTTCATCATTTTTAAGGCTTATATATATAAAATTTAGGAAGGCCAATCTCAGAGTAAGATAATCTTATTTTATAGAAATTTAAAAGAGTTTTAATTTTCAATTGCCAACTACCTTAGAAATTTTGAAAGGAAGCAAGCAAGAAACATTAGACACTTATCTCAAAAAGCATGCAAGCAATAGACATGTGATCCCTGCACCAGTATAAGTGAATCTATTGTAACCATCCTTGACATTTACTAATCAATTTGTTTATTTTAAGGGTTTCATAAATATAAAGTACATATTTTCTAAGAATGAACCAGTTCTTAATTAGAGATCAATCATTCCAAAGTAATTTTATAACAAAAAATGTCCACATAATGACATGAGATTTGGAGAAGAAAGGGAACTCAAGGATCCTCAAAGGTCCACACAACCAACCCAATGACAATCATCAAATAGGATGCCTTTACATCAGCTCAAGGTGGGGAGGTCTACAATTGTTGGCTCCAAACACATAACACACAATAAAATACTGAGATGGTAAAATACAAGACAACTATAAAGCTATTACGAAACATGCCAAAGGACCCAACAAGTGGGTTTACATGTTCCAACATTCCTCCTCAAACACAACTTGGAGGGACAAGGAAGTTGGCATTAACCGAACTTCCCCTTAAAATAGCTTCTCACAGCCTGAACATGTCTCTTTGACACGCTCCCTTGTCTTTGATGAAGATGTCCAAAACCTGGACAAATACAACACCTTTCCTTGCAAATCAAAGGCGGCCAGGTAACAAGTTGTGTCCAGCCAAGAGGTAGGATGTGTCCAATCAATAAGCATAGTGGCAGCCTAGTTGTGCTACATTCAGCGAATCAACTTACAACAAGTTTCAGGTTCATCCTGGTCAGCAGCGACTCATCATCCACATGGAAATCTAGCCAAGAAAATCCTGAACAATGAATGCCAAGTGGCATGCTCAAGTTATTTTCAACAATTTTTTAATTTGAAATTTTGAATTTTAAGGTTATTTGAAGGTCATTTGGAATTTTGAACATTTGGATTCCAAAAGGCAAATCTTAGTCATAAATCCTTTTTCTCCCATTTCTTCCTTGTTTTCATTTTTTCGAGTACTTTGTAAAAATGTTTGTAACATCCCTCCTTGACAAAACTCATTATTGACAATGAATTATGTATTGATGTGAATGTTTAATTACATAGCTTCATTTTATGATGTCAATATGATTGGGTAATTGTACTTTGTGCTTGGAATATGGTACTGCTGATGTATTTGTGGGTGCAGGACCAAGTGCTCTCACTGGTGGGATCATATGGGTAAACCACCTAAATTGAGAGATATTTTGGGAAATGATGGTTATGATTTATTCATTGACGGCTCAAGGTAACAAAATACCCTTCATACTCATTTGCATTTGCATGACTCACACCATTGGGCCGGGAAGTTGCTTGTGCAATGAGTCTCCTTAATAGGTTGGTGGTAGCAATGGACTATCTTAAATATATATAGCCACCTACTTAAGGATAAAACAATGGTGTGTGATATTGTGTGTTTGAATGGCATGTATGCTTGTGTATGGTAAGCATAGAATCAATTAATTAAAGGAATATTAATACAGTTAGTATTATTAATACTTGAGAATAATAATATCAAGGTTAATAAGTAATATTAACCATTGATATTAATAAAGGTTGCAATAAAATTATTTAAAGCAAGATTAAAGTAAATTATAATGATCCACTAAGCTTGGTAAGCCTTCATAATTATATTATCATGCTTAGTAAGCACTCGGCTTTCAAGATAGTAAAGGTGGCGAAGTAAGGAACGTCTTCTTGAAAATGTTCCAAACGTTATCTTGGCCATGCATGGTGGCCGCACCTTGGCTATTGAAATAAGTAAGGGCTGAGTTTGGAAGGAGGGGACTGTTGAAGAGAGAAGCTCAGACCGAAGAAAGAAGAAAGGAGGGCAACGCTTTTTTGGATCAAACCAACGTCTTAGGCTAAGGTAGCACCTTCCAAGTATAGTTTGGTTTTGCCTGATTATCTTCTTTGATGCTGCAATTATTAGATTAGCTTTTGCTATGTTTTGGCTCGATATATCTTCCTGAGTGCTTACCAGGCTATGCTAAACCTGTGATTTTCCTTTGGTTCATTTGCTTGTGAGACTTTCTCTTGCTTTGTTTCGCCATGTTGTTCTTCTTGTGGTTTTGAATGTTAGACCGCATCGAGGCAGTGGTGTGGTTACGTCCCCATCCATTTCGTCGTCTTATGTTTTGTCAAGCCCCATCTTGACTGGTTTTGGTGGATCTTCTGAGAGTTGGATTGTATCTTTGCTTGCTAGTCTGTTTGTTTTGGTTATTATCGATTTTGGTTCCAACCTGTGCTATCTTAGAGTCGGATCCGGATAGTTTGGTACAGTCATTCCTTGTCATTACCTGACCAACGTGGTCTTGCTCTTTGGATGGCTAGTTTGGAAACCTTGGGCGGCGCCTGCTTACGCCTGAATAACCTACCTAGATGGGACTTTGGTCGGGTTTGGAAATAGACATCCCCCTTTAAGTGTTATGGGCCTTAAAGGATAAACCCTACGTTGTGGTCGAATTGTCCTATACCGTGTAGGGTATAGGAAAGGTTGGGGGACCACTTTAGCATCCTTCTAAACGTGGAGGTTTAGTAAGGTGAACCCCAAAAAATATGGGATGTTGGCCACTCCTGTCCACTGAGTGTCTGCAGTGATTAAAGCTCAATGTGGTAAAGCCTTGTGAATGCTGGAAAAAAAATATATTGGAATGGTTGAGAACCTTACTTGTGTATTAAAAAAAAAAATT
This sequence comes from Wollemia nobilis, assembly GCA_028583015.1. Taxonomy (NCBI): domain Eukaryota; kingdom Viridiplantae; phylum Streptophyta; class Pinopsida; order Araucariales; family Araucariaceae; genus Wollemia; species Wollemia nobilis. Next base: position 14,484,963 of record JAQPPZ010001125.1, read on the forward strand.
CTTTCTCTTGGATTGGTTTTGTGGGTTGTTACAATATTGCCAAATTTTACTCATCTATTACAACGAACTTTGATTTAGTGGAAACATCATGGACTTACTCCATGGCATTAAGCCTTTGAATATTGACTTGCTTGATTGGATTAAGCCTTTAATGGGAAGAATTTACATCATAGGCAAGTCCTATGTGGAGCTTTACTTGGGTTGAACTGAGATGGGATGTTGTTTAGGACAACCCACTCTATGATAAAGAAATTGCTATTTGGAAAGAAAAGAATGAAAAAGCAATCAAATGACTACTCTCCAAAATAGGAGATGAATATATGTCTTTGGTCTCCAAGAAGGATACAAAGGAAATTTGGAAAATCTTGCAAGAAAATTTTGGCAATATTGTTGATGTCGATCCCTATAATGAGAATGATGGCAACACTACTCATGAAGATTATGACATTTCGAAAAATGATATTTAGCTTGAGATATATATATATATAAAATGGCATGAGCTCAAGTGGTTAAAAACATGGAATCTCAATGTAGAGACTCAAGGTTCAACTCTTTCTCGGCAATATATGCATAATTGCCAAAATATTATTATATCAATACCACTTGTGGTTTGTTAAAATCTCATGGTAACATGGTCATGATGTGATACAAGTGACATAAAACACTAATCTGCAATGGGATATAAAGAAGAAGGACAATCGTCATCATCACCAACTATCCCAAAAGAGCCAACACAAGATCTAATGGTGCTCCCATGAGAGGTGCCTGCAATTATCGATGTTGCTTTTGTAGATCAATTTCTACCCTTTTCAACTGCCTATGGACAATGTCTATAAATGTTCCTTATCTATCGCTCTTGTTGTCCAAGTTAGTTTCCTCTTTAAAGTAACTTTCTTTTTTCGAGTCGTCATTGTTAGGCTAAAGGATATAATGTATATTAAATTATTACATTATTGTGAATGCGCATCTAGTTGGCATTCCAGAAGCCAACGTGCGAATAATATTGTTAACAAGGCCTAAGTTAGATTAGCTAAGTTGGGACTAAAAACATTTTGTGTATATTCTTAGTTGATCAGCCAATTCATTGTATATATTTCAGTTGATTGAATAAGATTTTTGTTCGATTATCCTACATTGGTATCAAAGCAATATGGTTCTAGTTCTATATGTAGATATTGCCCCTACCTACAACTGATCGTGAGCTCATCTTGGCGAGCTTGCAGCCAGGCAGAAGAGGCCTATGTGTTATCCGCAAAGTAGATTCGGTCTCCTTTGCACTGCCCTGTTTTTAAGAAAAAAACATTCGGCGCCCCTGTCTTTTTTCGAACAGCGATATTAAAAAAAACAAGGCTCATTGCAGAGCCCGTTAAACCTCTCCTGCAGCCATCAGCCGCAGCCATCACGAGCCACGCAACCCTTGTGAGCTGCCAGTGCCAATCCAGCCAGGCCACATCACCACCACCAGCCCGCTAGCCCGACGCAGCCAACCATCCCGACGCATGGCTCAAGAGGCTCCGCAACGCTGCACAAGTCGCAGCTCGGCCCAACACAACTGCAACGCCCCATCCAGTGCCACTGACTGTAGACGGCCCGGATGGGGCTCTTCCAGCCTTGATTGTTGGTCGACCAATTGCCGCAAATCGCACAGATTGTTTGCAGGCTGATTTCCGAAAGCAAGCCTCTCCAAGCTAATCTCGCAGACCAAAAAAAATCTATCCAATTGCAGGAAACATCCACCGGGGCAAATAGCAGCTAGATCATGGTAATTGCAGGCGTCTGTTAGCTGTAGAGCAATCAAAGTCACGCAAAACTGAACCAAACTCCGATCTGCGTAAAAAAGAATTCCTGCGAACAGATCCCTACAGCAGATTGTGGATCGTCTCGAGCAGAAGCCATTGCGCAAATCGCAATAACGGAGAATGCAAAATGAAAAATTAAAACATATCCTAAAGTTTATTTTTCCTCCAATCAGATTGCATCGAATTCCGACCAATCCTACCGCACCATGTGCCAGACTGCGAGCGCATAAGGGAGGTTGTTTTGTTTTTTATCAGGGAGTTTAATCCCACATTTTCTGTGGGACGGGCTATTAAGCCCTTTATATGCGCCAACGCAAATAAATACATTCGACGCGTTGTGCACATGTTGGAGACCGTCGTTGTCTTTTGCTCTGACAAACTATCGCTCGTTGACCGTTATTGGAGACTGCACTGTTAACCGCTGCCCGATTATATGGAGGAGTCGATGCCTTAAGGTTCATATAGAACCATCTTTTTGCATAACAATTCTTTTATTTAATTAAATTATTTTAGTTAGATAATTATTTATTTTTTTCTAGTTAATTAATTAATTATTATTTTTTAGTTAATTAATTAATTAGTTAAGGATAAATTAATTAAATAACTAATTAATTTATATTAAACTACTACAAAATTGAGTTTTGAATCTTCAAAACAAAGGAGGCACAAATTTTTTCAAAACAAAAATCATACAAATCAAAGAAAATGACATGATTTTTTTCAAAAATTAAGGCAAACAACAAAATTCAAAAAGAGAGGGCTACAAACTTTGCACAAAACCTTGTTATTTTGCAAAACCAAAACACAAAGGGGGGCAACACAAAATTTTGTTGGATTTTGCAAATCAAACTCAAAACAAGGGCAAAGCAAACGATAGTAAATATCATTTTTTTTGCAAAACAAAAATTATTGCAAAACTATTTTGAAAATTTGGCATTGTAAAAGGTGCATTTTTGGTGGAATCCAACACCTTCAAAAATTATGAATTTGTGGGAAAAATGGATGTATGAATGCATTTAATTTTTTGTTTTATGCATTGAAATCTATATATCTTGTGGTAGCAAAAGACCCCAAATTTATACCTATTTTTTGTGCAATTTATTGCGCAAGGCAACGTTCGGTAAAAACGGTACCTTTGGCCCACACTTACAGATGATGTTGTTGTGCTTTGGGCTACTGTATCTACCGCCTAATATAGGTGCAACAACGACGCCTGGGCTATTGTTCCCTATAAATCGTTGGGGAGAAATAAGGAAAGCCAATTTTTTATATGCACTTCATTATTACCCCATTCACTACTATCGCTCGGCGTAAATCCTAAAATTAAGTTCTTCCAAGTATTTAAGGGACTTGACACCCTACGTATGCAAAAGTCTTTTTAAGCAGGTGTCAAAGATAGAGTGAATCCCTTTCAATACTGCTTATGTGCCATGGATCGATCTATATAAAATACCTTTGAGTCCTCCTCGTGTACGGTTGCGTATATTGAGGGGACGAGCTTATTCCACAAACTAACGAGTATTATAGAAAAAGCAGGTATATACAAAAGATCAGGTCTATTGGTCTAACGGTATAAAGAAAGGCGGACCATTTGGTGTTATAAGGAACCCTCACAATGGCCATTGCAAAAGCATACTTGTCAGATTCACAGCTACTCAGAGGTCCGAATTTTACTCCATGGAAAACAAAGATGAGAGCAATATTGCAAGTTGAAAAGATGTGGGACATCGTGATTGGAAAAGTTACACGCCCAAAAACAGTAGATGACAAACAAGAAGCATATGATGATGCCAATGCTAGAGCACTAATGATCATAATTCTTGCCACTACTGATGAAGTTCAACCGCACATTTGTGAAAAGGAGAATGCAAAAGATGCATGGGATGCATTGACGACAATATATGAAGGAAGGAATCAAGCCATGATCCTTAACCTTCAATCCCAACTTCACACTCTCAACATGAAGAATGGAGAAAATGTAGAGGTGTTTCTTTGCAAATTTGTTGATCTGAGAGCCAAGATGCAATGCAATGGGTGAGAAAGTAGAAGATAAGCTCTTAACCTCAATCATTTTGAGAGCTTTACCGATTCTTTTAGAATGATGGTCACTTCCCTTCAAGTGTCTAATAGACAAGTCTCTTTTGAAGAGTTAGTTAATTTGCTCCAACAACAAGAAGCAGATAACAACCAAAGAGATGAAGTGTCCAACAATGCACTTTTTTCTAAGAAATCTGGAGCTAAGCAAAAAGGCTACTTTCAATAGGGATCTTCCTCGAATGGTTCAAACACCACTTCCTCACAAAAGACACCTCAAAAACAAAAGAGGTACTACAATATTTGTGAGATGGATAATCATGACACCAACAAGTGTTGATTCAACAAAGATAACAAAAATAAGAAACCACAATAGAAAAAAGGACAATACAAACCACGAAGAAATAGACAACAAAGGAGAAATGTTGCTATTGAAGAATCAGATTCTGATTTCGAGAGGGCACAAAAGATGCTCATGACTCAAACAAATCCCAAACAAAAAGATAATGTTTGGTATATTGATTTTGGTGCCAACAAACACATGACTGGTATTAAAAGGCGGTTTGATACATTTGAGGCCAAAGAAGGCAAACCGGTAACAATTGTCGATGATAAGACCTATAAAGTCCAAGGAGAAGGAGATGTTTCAATGCAACTTCCAGATGGACAATGCAAGATTGAGAAGGTCCTTTATGTGCCAGGATTGGCCAACAACTTGTCCGTGCCTCAAATCTTGGACAAAAATATGGTGGTTGACTTTAAAGTTGTTCAAGGACAAAAGCATTGCTTCATTACCAAAAAAGGTAAACATGTAGCAACCGCTTCCTACAAACACGGATTGTTTGTATTAGATGCACTTTATACCCCTCATGTTGCCATGGCTGACAACTCAAAAGAATCTACTTGCTTCTGGCAAAAACGGTATGGGCATCTTAGTTTAGTCTATCTACTCGAATTGAGTAAGCATGATATGGTGTTAGGTCTACCCAACCTTTCCCATACTTTGTCTGTATGCTTGGATTGCTTAGCAAGGAAGCAACACCGAGTTCCATTTGAATTGAGCTCTTCATGAGCCAAAGCACCATTGGAGTTGATACACACCAATCCGTGCGGACCCATGCCAAACAGTTGTGGTGGAAAGAAGTACTTTCAATTATTCGTTGATGATTACTCTTGAAAGATGTTTCCTTTCCTTTCTACAACTGAAGTCAGATGCATTCCTGTATTTTCAACAGTTTCAGAAGCGTGTTCAGAAAGAATCAAGATGTTCAATCAAGGCCCTCTGCTCAGATCGGGAGGGGGGGGGAATTCACCTCCAATGAGTTTTCAAGGTTTCTTACCAAACATGGGATAAAAAGACAGCTTACTACAACCTATACTCCTCAGCAAAATGGAGTTGCTAAAAGGAGGAATCATTCCATCATGGAGATGGTTCGATGTATGCTCACAGGTGCACATCTTAGGCAACAATATTGGGCAGAAGCTGTCACTACAGTTGTGTATCTCCTGAATCAAGTACCAACAAAAGCTATTCAAAGAGTCACACCACAAGAAGCATGGAGTGGAAGAAAGCCCTCCATTTCTCATCTAAGGATATTTGAATATAAAGCCTTCATGTACATTCCAAAGAAGAAAAGAAGCAAGCTAGATTAGAAAACTTTGCAATGCATTTTTCTTGGTTATGATGAAGAATCCAAGGGGTATCAATTGATTGATCCCATAACCAAGAAAATTCATATAAGTCGAGATCCTATAACTCTCATTTTGCAATTTGGTCACTCCATGTGAGTGAATTTCTTCATAGTCTATTGAAGGGTCCATTGCCATCACAACATGAAACTCATCAATGACTATCTCACCATTTTCTATCTCCTCTTTGAGATAGTCTTCTTCATTGAGCATGGAGCTTATAGCTCTCATCTCCTCTTCATCAATCTGTTCATGTGGATCATCATCCCACATCACTCGAGCTTTTTCATCATTTACTCCATATGAGTGAGTTTCACAATTTTCCTCCACTCTATGTGGGTAGTTTTCAGCCATACAACACTCCATCATGAGTGTTTCTCTTTCATTTTCATTAATTAAATCTGAACTTTCATCCCAAATTGGACTCCTATCAAAGACCTTCTCATTAACTTCACCACAATAAAAAATACTATCACCAAAATCATCAATATCATGCAAATCAGAAATAAAACAATCATTTTTAGCATCAAAACCAGCCAAAACATGACTGAATTTATCTTCATCAATCGCTGATTTCCCCCTTTTTGGAGGTTCTTGTGCCTCTTCCATGAAGTACTTAGCAAACATATCTTCAAACTCTTCAATCTTTGGAACAGCAGTCCTATGGGATTCTCTCTCCCATTCTTCTTCAATATTTTGTTTATCATGGCACTCCTCATGTGCTTCTTCAAACTCTGGAACAACCCTGCACTCTTCTTCATCTTCTTCATTATTCTCTTTGCCTCTACATGAAGCAAATCCTCTCCTGCCTCCTCTTCCTTTGGAAGCATACACTCTTCTTTTCTTGAGGTTCTTCTCATAGACTTCCCAATTCTCTTCCTGCAAATAAACATCTTCACAGGGATTCACACAAACTTCTTTTCTGCAGATCTGCACACACATATCTTCGCAAAAATCATAAAACAAGGATTCATCTTCCTTGTTTTCTTCATGGGTGAATTCATTCTCACAATTTCCTACTGAATTCACATACCCAATATCATTTAGATTGTATTCCAAATCATTACAACCTACTGCAAAATGCTTTCTAGCATTCTCAAATTCAATCTTCTCTACTTCAAAACAATCATTCAATATTCTCCAAATATCAAAAGCTGTTCTACAACTTTCAATCAAAGGAAAGACATTAGCTTTTATACCTTTCCTCATTTCAATGAGTGCCTTGTAATTTAGATGTTGTTTCTCTTTCTTCTTCATCCTTTCTTCTCCTTCAATGCTGCTCCAATCTGCTGGTTCTGCATATCCAGCCTCAACAATGTCCCAAATATCTAAGCACATCAAAGATCTAAGGAAGTTATCTCCTTCAAACCTTGGAACTACAAGACCAGAATTGTTAGCCATTACAGCCGGAGCAATTACAAGACAAATAAAAATGCAACCAGAAGATCAAACAATCTCCATGCTTCCACGGCCTTTACCAATCTGCATTCCAGTTCCCTCTTTTATGTCAGGCTTCAATCCCTCATAGATTCAACCTTCTTTATTCCTCTATCTTCTTCTGAATAAAAATCTTACTGTGCAAGCTTTTTCACAGGAGCCGTTCTTATCTCCTTGTGCGCAGGATTTCCGCAGACCTCTGCACACACCACCTCCGTCACGATCTACACACACAATCTTACTCACTGTCTTCACGAGGTCTTCTCCTCTCAAACGCAGCAATTATTCAACCAGATCAATCTGGCTCCTTCCTCTACACTTTACGCAGCACAGGTGTTGTGCGAGTGCAGATCTTCTCCTCACATTCCGCCAAGATTGTGAGTAACGTGATCTTCAACAGCAATAGTTTAAACAAACGGCTTTTCCTCTCAACACGGGCTCCCCATCGTGGCAGCCAAGTGGGAATTCTTCACTACGAACCTTATACACAACACCGTGCCATGTATTCACGAGACGGGTCCGGCCTCCATATCGTCCTTGCACACTATTCTGCAAAATGGATGAATCCACTTCCTTCGCAGTAATGACACTGTTTCACCAAATGGATGAATTCACCTTTACGCAGCACTCACAAGCGCCTCTTCTCAGCGCACTAATCACGCACCTCTTTTTGGTGTCCACCTTGATCAGCAGTTGAGTTATCTTTACGCGCTCACGTTTCCTTGGGCAGCTTTTTAACCTTCGCCGAAGTTCACTCTCGCAATCAATATCAGATATTAACAAAACAATGATAAAGATTACCTCAAAACCGATTCCGCATCATCAGGTAATAGAATTGGAATATTCTCGACGCCGCTACCTTCATCTCTCATGCCAATTTTTCCACCATAACGAACGGATCTGAAATGACACTCATCCGCAGGTTTAAAAAATGCATGTAGGCATGTATCACGGGCTTCTACTCCTCACGTGGCCTGCTTTGATCCACGATGGTGTCTTATTTCACCGTACGTGACTCTTATTTTGCCAACGTATCGATCATCACTCCGTTCTTAACTATCATTGGCTTCTTACCGACATCTGCCTGACTGGTAGATGCGCTGTCGACCTCCAATCTATGCTTCACATTTTTCTTTCTGTGTTCTCTATGCGATCTTCGTTATGCAGGTGCTGCGCGATCTCCTTTTTGCGGACTCCTCCTATTGATCACCACCTACGTATGTGTGTTGGGCGACCTTCATGGAGACATCAAGCCTTCTTCTCACTATATTCACAGCGCACAGGTCTCCTTTCACTGAGCGCTGCACTCCTCCCGATCAATTCACCATTCCTGACGATTCCTCACGAGCTCAACACCGCCTCCTTCACGCAGCGTCTTCAATGCTAAGTCTGAAGAGCCAGATCTCTGGGCACTAAGCGCTCCTCTTTCCGTCTTGGGAGATAGACGGACGATTCCTCACGAGCTCAACACCGCCTCCTTCACGCAGCGTCTTCAACGCTAAGACTGAAGAGCCAGATCTCTGGGCACTAAGCGCTCCTCTTTCCGTCTTGGGAGATAGACGCCCACAGACATTGCTAATTCTAATGCGCAATGTTATTTTGCACAAATGCAATCACACAAAAAACACGCAACTAATGTTCACTGCGAGATCCTCCGTCTTCAATGACGCTCTATCTGGGCAGTCACTGCCACAACATTCGAAACAAAACCATTTTTTATTGCTATTTGATGCGCGGCCATATCATCTTCAATGGCTCCCACGATGGCTCGAGCTCCTCCTTTGCACTTACGAGCAGATTAACAACATCGACGACTCCTCTTCGGCTTGGGCTACTCCAGTGTTTGTTTGATTCACGATAGCATCATTATCACAGGCCTTCAATTGGGTTGCGCTCCAATACACAACCGAGTCATCCACTTCTTAGCTCGACGTGGGAATCTAATCTTCCCAATAAAAATGAGACACAATTTATGCCTCAAATACCAACAGCATTATCACACAGTCTTGACGTTCCTGTATAAATCGCTCTGAGGTTGAACGATAGTTGGGTTGATCAAGAGCTTATGAATCTGGCGCTCCCTCCTTTGGCGGATTCGTTGACAGACTCAGCCTTCACGACCTCCAATCAAGCACGTCTTCCATGGGCTAGGCTCCACGCAGGCCGTCTTCTCGCAACGCGCAGGTCTCACAATGATGTTCACCTTCCTGCCGTTGTGTGGGATGGGAGATCGAATCCTTTCTTACAGGACGCTCTTTGATCTTTTTGCACCTCCTCCTTGTTGCAAAGAACAATATGTCCTCCTTACTACAGACTTTTCATCTGCGCGTGGGCCTTTCTTTGTTTCAGGCCTTTCACGGTCTTTCTTTATGCAATTCCTTATCGTCAACCTCCAAATCATACATCACGGGTATTGTATTTGGACTATACCCCCTCTGCCTTTTTGTTGCCTTCAACACTTCACACACGAGCACATTCCACACCACGAACTCCATAGAACTTTCACGCAGCGCTCACACCACCTTTGACAATAGATCTGCAGGAGCCAACTTTCACGAGTCTCCTCACAGATTCTCACTCTTGAGATCTTCACGAACCACGGTAAGACAGATTTATTAGCGTCTCCGTGCACGCATATTTCTTCTCCAAATGGCAAATGCATATTCACTCCACACTGATCTGAGCGAAAGTTTCCTTCTAAACAGACTTAAGCGTGAATTCTCTACTAATGAGGCGCATTTTCTTACTACACACTGATATCTCTCTAACACATAGCAGCCGATGAACTCAAACAGATGTGCACCTTTCCACATAATTATTTCTACCCCAATAGATCTACATCGCTCTAATACCATATGAGAACAATAACTTTATTGATCTAATAATTAAATCACGATTACATGATCTTATAGAGCTTTGGAGAAAAACTGAAAATGCTACAATGGTGTTGCCACATAATGACAAACAAACCATAATAATAGTCTTAGATCCTAAAGAATAGCATACCTAATCATAAGTGGTTACAACAAACTAAACACGTACTTTGGTCAATAGTGACCAATTATTCTAGCTCAATATTCTAACCAAAATACTAAATATTAAGTACTAGAAACTAGGACTTTAGAAAGAATTCCAACAATCCTCTCCATATGCTTAGGAAGAAATCCCTCCACATAGCACTTGTTCTTTAGTTGGTTTGACGACTCCCTTTGGTTAATCAACATTTTTGACCTACAATTGCAGAAATGTACTAACTTCATCTCACTCTGTTCTAATTTTTATATCTTTGAGACAATCTCATCCTCCTTGCACAACAACTTCAATTCCTTCTTAAAGGCTTCCCACAACTAATTCTAATACTTATCTTTTGGCAATTCTGCAAAATAGTCTAATGTAGTTCCACATATTATTGCAAGGAATAACCTTCTTCAATCTGCCTCCTCCATTTTCCCATTAGCCTTCCACACCAGTCATTGTTCTAACTAGTGGGTTAGACACTTGGCTAACCAATATTTCTTTGGTCTCATTTGTTATATCAAGTGGCATGATTGATGTCTTCTAAACTAAAACACAAGCAATTGCTAATCTCATGTTGAAATTTTGCCTCATGCATTATTGAATGCATTACCTTGCAGTTGCTTTCGTGTTGAACTTCTATCTTGTGGACCATCAAACACACCATCCTATAGTTGTCGCCATGTTGGACTAAAGTTTCACAAACCACCAAATGCACACATTTTGATTTTGTGTCAAATTTGGGTCTTGCATGCTGATAAATACACCACCTTATAGTTGCTCGTCTTGGACATTTTGTCTATGCATAGCAAGGCCCCTATTACCATGTGGTTATTCCTGTGTGGAACTCTTGTTTTGCACACTACTGGGTGCACCACCCTATAGTTTCTCTTGTGTCAAATTCTCATCCCAGGCACCATTGGAGAGACCACCTCATAGTTGCCTACATGCAAGACTTTCATCTTGTGCATCATTGTACGTACAAGTTATGTCATTTGTTTTTAGTATCAACGTTTCTAGCCAAATCAAGTTTTTTTGGTCTTCAAACTTGTTCATGCTTGGCCCTCTTGATGTCAACGAAGAATTTTCATCACTTTTTGTTTCAGAATTCCATCTTCCCTTCTCCTAAAGGAACTAAGGTATACTTGGGCTACTATTATTACCAGCCATGCTCTGATCTCCCCATTATTGTTGTTGTCTACCTCATGGAGCAAGATGCTTTTCGCAATTCCACCTCGCTGGCTTCAACTCAACATAATACGAGCAATCACACAAAAGTGAAGTGTGTGGTAGTATTCCAATCACAAACATATACAAAATGCAACATACTATAATATAATTCAATATTATACAAATAAAGACCAATAATTGGAAGAACTCACATATACATGTAACTACGTAGTGCACAAGATTTATCCTTCATTCCAATCATTTGCAATGCATTATGTTCATATCAAGCATATGATACACATTATAAGTGTACCTTGACCAACATTTGACAACTCGGTGCTTGCTCATATACATCGACCAAGGTAAATAGTGTACCATATAGATATCATGGGAGACAATAAGTGGTTTATGGGCTTTGGTTGGGCTTTGAACCCTTCATTTCCCATTGATTCTTCATTTTCCAAAATACGATGATACTTGAATGGTATTGTTGGCAATTTGAGCTAAGAAACGAACAAATTTCAACATGAAATTTAGTTGATACATAGGGATATGTCAGGATTTTGCAATCCAAATTACAACACGTGTTGTCTTTATTTGACCACTTCATAATATACTACATATCATATTTCGTGAGTTTAGATCTCATATGGATGAATTTGGAATTGTTTCTTGACCACATATAGTCCTTTGAGTCTTCTTTCATCTCCATTTTCAATCATTCAATTACTACATGCAAAATCTGACCAACTATTTGCATCAAATCTGTTGAATTCTACCACATGTTTGAAGGTTTAAATAATGAAATTTGGATTTAAAATCTATGTTGTAGATGAATTATGATGCAAGACAAACTACATAAAATTCAGGACAATATGATATCAAACAATAAAGTTATAACAAATACACCCATGCCCACTGATTTTGCCAAGCTAGTTGACTATGCCATTCCGATAGCCACTTCTTGCTCCAAGAGTGAAAGTTATTATAAAAAAAATACAATATGATTCACCTAGATAGTACCTCCTCTTGGTTGCATCAGGTCTCTCTTTATGTACTTAATGACTGTAGGTTTTAATTTTCTTAGGCAAGACCGACAATCTTAGAGATGTGTGGCCTCCACTTCTCAAAATACAACTTCAACTCCTTCCAATGAATAACAATAACAATATGTATTTACCTATTTTGTTGTGCAAGTGACAGGTTATCACAATTTGCACCTTCACTAATAGTTGTTTCTTTCATATAAATATTGTTTTTGCCCATCATATGAACCAGATCAATGAAATTGGTTACCAAGTCATCTGAATTCTCTATTGGAGTGCTGCCATGTTTCTCTAGCTTCTTTAACGTCTCTAGACAAGTGTTTATCAGATCTCATAATTTGCTTTCCTTCCTAGTTTTCAACTCGGCAACATTTGGTTTTCCTTTTATGATTGTATGCAGAAGTTGGTGCCTTGCCCTTGGTGATTTCTTTCTCTATTGTACCACCTCCTGTCACATCTTAGTTCCAAACACGGTCTAATATTTAAAAATCATACTCTCATTTCACCTCACAACTCAAGCAGAACATAATGTGCATTAAAGGGATTGTTGCTCTTTCAAGGTTTCTAAAGCTGAATAGAATCCAGACATTAGAAGAGGACACTTCCCTTTAACCACAACTGGATAACCTCTACCAACAAAATAGTGGGAAATAAATATTAACAAATCAACCTATTTGCTAAATATGATGGTGCTTTATGAATCAAATATCATTGTGGAAAAACATCACTTTAATGTGAAAGCAAATGCTTCTCGCGCGTCTTTTTTTATGAGAACTTGCAAGTGCACTATATCATTGGCATCTAAAGATTATTCCAGAGACAACATGACATTGGCATCTCGAAGCTCTTTACCACTACCATTAAGAGACTAGACGAGGTAGTTGTTGGTCATTTTAGGAACAACTTTTAATTTTTCAAAGGATGTCCAAAGCACTCTTGACGTCAAACAAGGATGTCCTCTTTCTCCTTAACTCTTCGGGATCTACACTAATGAGCTTGAAGAATTTTCGTTAAAACATATATTGATGATGGTTGCTTTCCACATCATCTCCTGATAGTTATATTGCTTTTTGCAGATGATGTAGTTCTTCTTGCTCATACTCCTAAGGACTAGCAAAGACAATTGGATGCTCTTGCTCTTTTTGGTGACTTAAAACAACTTATAGTCAATCTTAGGAAGACTAACGTGATGATCTTCAACACATCAAAGAGCAACCTATCTAAGTTTCAACTCTTTTATAAGGGTGAATCAATTAAGATCACCTCTGCTTCCACCTACTTGGGGCTTAGATCGTTCCCTTAATCTTTGCCCAACTTCACAATCACGACTTTGAAAGGGATATGCACCTCTCTCGGCCTTGGAATGTTAATGTTTCCAACATCACTTCCAAAACATACCTACAAAGATGTAACTCTTTGATTGCATCATCAAACCCACAATCCTTTATGAATATGAAATTTGGGGTCCAAGTAGATTAGGCTTGCATTGAGAGGGTCCGAACTCTTTTACTCCAACAAATTATCTAATGTAAAAGAACAATTCCTCCACGTATTGTTCAAGTTAAGTTGGCACTCATCCTCTTTGCCTTGAGAGCATCTTCAAAATTATTTTTCAGCTTCATTGCCTTAGATCCATGGGTGGCTACGCCTTAGGCAAAGAAAGACACCCATATTTGGCGTTTTGCCCCTCAAAATGGATTATCTCTAGGAGAACTTCTAGTCATCATTGAGAATGGTACTTAGAAGCTATATCTCTTCTTTAGTCAGTGGGAATCTACATAGATCAATTACCTCCATTCAAATACTCTTTATATGCTCCTCCCCGCCTTCCTTCTCGATAAGAGGGATCTTCCACTTTGATGGGCAATTTCATCTCCTTGTTAAAAAATGCTACTCTAGACATCAAACAGTTGCACTCTTTCATTGGGTGCTCTCTCCTCTACATCTAGCCTATATATTTATAGTGGATTCCCTATTTTCAATGTCCATATATTTATGCTTGGAAGCACACGTTATAATATCACATCATTTTGGGTTACCCCTTGGTTGCCATTTGTTTAATAGCCTTAATTTGTATGTCATTCTCTCTTTCATTTTTATCTTTGTTTTCCTCTAGAGAGTTCTTCTGCACCTACTTTGTTATTCATGGACATTAATATATTTTCATTTCATTTCATTTTTGTTTTCAAGTCAGACAATTGGAGAAAATTTTGATGTTCACTCATTCTAAGTTCGTGACACACATTAACATTGACCTTTTCCCAAATTACTCTCCTCGCCCAATTTCACCTTTCTTTTCACGGATAAGTTGTGAAAGAATATTCATGGATGGTGAACAGGGACGATTGACAGTTATACACATTACCAATGGTTTAAGTTCTTTTTGAAATCTCATCTCTGGAATATACAATTAAGCAAGAAATGACTGCTTATCTTCTATCTCTACAGATCTATTTCTGGGCACCACAATCGTAAAATAAAATAGTGAAGAAGTATTAAATAATCCTTCTTCAGCATACCATGTTCCTGAAACCTTTTTTAAATATTTTACCAGGAACATGAATGTTGCTATTTTTACATAAGGAAGCAAGACCAAAAAACTCACTGACATTACATTTCTGCCATGATTGCAACCATGGAATGGAACAATTTTATATTACTATTTATAAGATATAAATTCAAACAAGAGTATGTGACACAATCAATATTTTTCGATAAAAGTCGATCCGTTACTATGGAATATAAATGATGTAAACCTACATTTCCATGCCTTTTATGTGATGTATTCAAAGCACATTTCACATGATTAACTGAAAATGAAATATGCAGAAAATAACCTGCTTATAAGAAACAGTAATCTGCAGGAATAGTTCAGATAATCATTGACAGAAATGGTAAGCAAACTGCTGGATCAAAATCCTATAGACACCAAAATCCACTCTCCCACACAAGAAATATTAAAATTTAAGATTATGCTAGATGTAAAGCTGGATATGCTCTTTCTTTGACAGATAACTACCTGATTGATGCAACAGAAATGAGCTCATCTTCCCTCTCCAATACCACAGTGTAGAAGCCTTGGTAGTTTAAGCGACTGAAATTTGATCTGCAGAAAGACCATTTCATCAACTGCCATGATCATAGCAAACACGCTATTATCAAAGCAAAATAAAATGTACACATAAGTATCATGCTAGATGATTACTTTAGTACTTTAGCAAATTCATTTATACAAAGATCCCAGCCACATCAGCTATGATTATAGTCTATTTTCTTATAGAACAGCCCTTGCAGAACAAATTAATGGTTCCTTATAACAGAAATGTCATTTAAAATAAAGAAGTATATTCCAAAAAAATAATGCGTTAGAGTTACATCTTGGGACAACTTAAAATGAGCAACTAAACTAAGTAGCCAGATATTATTAAGACACAACATGACTTATTGCACAACTCGTGAAACTTTCTCCTCCACATAAGAAACAATTAACACAAAACGAGGTGTTTGCATCTACTCTATAAGCATCTACTATGAATAACGGCAAAACAGTACATCATTGAAATGAAATGCAATCAATTGTTCAGATTTTCCATACAACTTGCAATGAAAATGTTCAGATTTTTAGCTCAGACCTGAAAGGAAAAACTCACCCCCAACTATTAACTACGTGGGGAATCATATCTATGCCTGTCCTTATGTCCAACATTCGGTTAAAACAATCCTCCATCACAGAAACTGCAAGAGCTAACTTTGTATTGCACTCTGCCATCAGTGCAAGCTTTTGAGGAGAGCAGAAGTTGAGATCCTCATTAATAGATCTTAAGAGAGACCATGTAAGCCCTTCTTCTATAGGATTTGAGATACCAAGGAGTTCATGCAGACCCATAGAGACCTGTAGATGCCAAGAATGTAAATCACACTGAATGAAGTCATTTGACAATAGCTAATGAACCACTGCATTGATGCCATCTGTACAAATTCAGACCTTATAGAAATATTCCACCAATATACAGAAACATAAAAGAATGGAAAGCTGAAATAGTAAGATACTCAAATATGTCATCCTGTAAGCATCATTGATAGTACAAAGCATGAATGCAACTAGATCTATAAAAAGTAATGGTAGAAATTAAGAATGCAGCTAGATCTATGAAAAGTAATGGTCGAAATTAAAGTACACAATACACAAATACAGGCAAACATCCCCCCAAAAAAAAGCTCCTGGAACAATTGAAGTGCACACATTTTTTTGCAGGACATCATCCATAATGCATATCGTCTAGAAGCCACATTTATATAATTTGTCACATGAAACACGACATTACCAAGTTCCATGGAATGATGCAGTACCAGAAAGAGTACATGGACATAAAACAATGTAGACACACACGCACAGACAACCAAAATTACTACAAAACCAAGAGAGTCGCAGGACATTCTTTACAGGATATCTTCCCATTTCTATATGGACACACATATATAACATCGTCAGTGCTATGAAATGTGATAAAACAGAATTCCATGTTAAGTTATAACAGAGGTTGAAGAACCTAAAATAAACATACACACACATGGACCGTAGCCAAAAAATGTTCCTCAACCAATGGAAGCTTATAAAAAATTTCACGTGTTCTCTTCCCACATTCATACAAGCATATGCACAGACAATGGACGCATCAGGTTCTCTCATTCGAATTCCCTGACTGTTTTTCATCATATTCATTACTTGATGAACTTGGATCTTTTGAAATCTAATCTTTAATTACACAGTTCCACATAAAACAAAGGTATTCCATTATTTCTTAAGCAGACATTTAAACAACTACTCAAATCATAAAAGACATAATTCAAGCATTTGATAAAATGTGAAAAGTCCTTGTCAAACAGCATGACCTCAACTGATAAAAATGTGGGCTCCTAGTGTGCAGCATCCGCTTCAAATTTTACTATGCGATATATGCATAATTGCCAGCTGTAATACCACATACTGCAATAATGCAGTCATGATGTAATGTGAAAATTCCTCAATCCCGTGGGCCCATTTCAATCCCGCCTAACCAAATAAAAAAAGGTGAAAATTCCTTAACTATTATCAGCTTAGAGAAGCCTTGGAGGCATGGAAAGAGCACAAACCTTTTTACAATCCTGTCCACAAAATACATCATCCATTGCATTTAATTCTCCAGCCTGGATTGCTCTTTCATGAAGACACTTCCTGTGATCTGGATATATGAAGAAATGCAATAACTTTAGCATGGAAGCCTATTCTTTAATTTTCTCAATACCCAAGAGTAAATCTTTTAAGCTAAATTGCACCACTTAGAAGCAAAGACAAAAAGTCTATAAGCAAAGCACGAATGAAAACGCTCAGATCAGAGACTGGTTTACATACGTTTGCGTTCACATTGACGACAAATAAGAAAATTTGAGATATTTGCTTTTCCTTCATCATTACCAACTGTTCCACAAATTGCACATGTGCAGTTTGGACAGTACCAGTTCCCTTCAGGAACATCCTGAAACAACAAGAAAACAAAAACATACTTTTAAAGTGCTCTCATCAACAAAGCATATTATTACAGAAAAAAAGACTTCAAAAACTAATGGGCAAAACTGTACGTAGAGAACAGATGTAATTTGTTTTTAAAATTTAATTATGCAACATAAATGAAAATAAAGTATCATGCTTATACTTCTAAAATTTAATTATGCTCTCAAGTCCTAACAGCCTAGAGAACAATCATTTAGGGCCCTGTGATCTATTACTGTGCCCAAATCATATATTTAATTTCCTGTGTGAATCTTAAGGTCTTCATGAATCATAACTATAAAACAATGTACCTTTAAAGCAGCACAAACTTTTTCTACCAGCATGCAGGATTGTAATATATTCATTTGTGGAAGTCATAATATTAAAACATGCTTTACAAACTAGCATGCCTGTTAAGATTGTTCGAACAAGATCATACAAGCCTGCATCCATTCAGGGATAGCCATCGATATAAAAAATTTCTATATGTGGCACTTTTGTTCAAAGCCATTGTTCTAACAGGATAAATAAATATGCTCAAAACATTCGTTTGGTAAGCACAATTAATGCAAGAATTACGAAAAAAAAAAGGAATTGAAAAATAAAATAAAATATAAGGCAGCCTATAGTAACATATAGCATAAAAAAGTGCCCATGGAGTTTGGGGCAATTGGTCAAAGTAAAAAATTTCATATCATAGACCAAGGTTCCAGTCCCATGAGTGAACCTTAACATTTCAGTCCATGGGTTCTGAATTCTGAGGCAATTGGTTGCGTGTACAGAATGTAACATCATAAACCAAAGTTAAAAGCCCATGAGTGAACCTTAACACTTATGCCATGGGCTTTGTAGCAAGCGATTGGGAGTGAAGAGTTTCACATCATAAACCAAAATTCAAATATCATAGGTGAACCTTAACATTTTACAGACAAAGGAGTTTAAAGCATGTGGTAGGAAACAAAGAGTTTCACGCTTTAGACCAAGGTTCGAATCCTTTGATTGAACCTTAACATTCAATTAAATGACATGAGCTTAATCAGTTAGATACCTTGACTTTCAAGGAGCAAACCTAGGTTGGAATGTTGCCAACTATACATGCATAATTGCCAAGTTGTTGTAATATCACTATGTGGTCATGATTTAATACAAATAGGGCTTAGTTACAAGCTTACTGCAGTGGTAAGGGCTTTGGCCTCTCTTTGAGAGGTCCAAGGTACAAACCCCACTCAGTATGAGGGGACCAAGACCCCTCTTAAAAACCTGTGTGTAAAATCCATATAACCGATTAAAAAAACATATAGCAAAAAAAATTATACAAATATAATATATGATATTTATAAGACATGTATTAAATCTTTAATTACTACAGAATACATTTTTACGTGTGGTGCTTTTGTTCAAAGTCATTATGTAGCAGCCTCAATAAACATGCAACATCTATTTGGCAAGTACAATTTATACATGCAGCACACAAAAAATACAGCATCCAAAAAAAATAAAATTAAAAATGCAGCCTATACTAACATATAGCAACACAATTTAATATAAATATAATATAAAATATTTGAAGTAAACATATTAAAAAATTTATTACTACAATCAAATGGGATGCGATCAAGTGGTTAAAAACAAGGGCTCCCAATGTGGACAAATACGTGAAAACAAAATGTCAAAAGTGGAAATCAGGTAAATTACAACATCAAAGTCCGGCTGTGGCATTACCCAAACGGCCATGGCAAGGTGCAAGTCCAAAGCAAATTTGGCAGAAGACATACCCCACAGTCATCACAGCTAAACCGAATGTTAACCATGCCAAAGAGGGCTAAAATGTAAAGTTTCACACCATAAGCCAAGCTTCAAATCTCATAGGTGAACTTTTAAGTTTTTTCCCATGGGCGAACCTAAACATTTAAACCCAAATGGTTTGGGGCAAGCAGTTGGAAGTGAAGAGTTTCACATGATAGACCAAGGTTCCACTCCCTTCGGTGAAACCTAACATTTTATCAAATTGTAGAAGCTCAACTAGTTAAATATGTGAACTATTACAACGGAGACCAGGGTTCAGATCTTGCCAAGAGATATAAGCATATATGTCAAAATGATGTTCTAATACCACGGTAATGCAGTCAATAGATAGGTAGGTAGATAGATAGATAGATAGGTTGCATTTGAGAGATAAAACTCATATTGCTTATTGTTTAAGGAGCAAAGTGAAGAAATGCAAACACGTTTGTATATAGTGTTTTCCACATGCAATATACTAGCCATGAACCATGAGCCTGGATAATCTACATTACTCCTCCCATGTCAGACAACTCTTTTAATATACAGAGCGCAATTAAAATCAGGCAAATTACACCATTTTTAATACTAAGAACATTACCAACTAATGCCTTTAACTAGAGGATGACTATCTGTAGATCATGCTCAATTTTCTACTTTTAAGTGTTAAAGAACCGATTGAATACTTTCAAAATTGGCAGCAACAACAACTCTGAGCATGAAGCATTGTAATTTGAACCACTATAAATAATAGATTAAAAGTTCCATGTAACAAATTAAACTCGATATGGTAGAAATTCAACTAACTCTATCGATCAACACAATTTTCCCATTGTCTCCTCAATTTGCTGAGATGACTATTTTAACCAGCATCTATAACAAATTAGAGCAATTCAACTTGAAAAGTTACCTTTAATGCCAAACAATCTTGATGGAAAGTTGAAGGACAGTTGTCACAGCAAATTAAGTCTCCACCATCACCACAAATTCCACATGCATCATCATTTTGGTCATTCTCGTCAACATCAACGAATCGCATGCCACCATTTCTTTGCTTGTAATGCATAGACCATACCTCAATTTGACAAATTGCGAGTGACTTACCAGACTGAAGCAATATATTTTGAAGGGGCCTTTTGGTTTTGCTACCAGCATGAATACTAAATTTTGATGTTGTAAGAACCTTGTTACAGCACGTGCAAAGAATTCCATCCCTAGTAATCCAGCCATGCTTTGTTATCCTATTGCTTTTTGTATTCAAATATTGTACCCGTTCGTTCTCATAAATAACACCAGACTTTATCAACCAAGTGAGTGCAGTCCGTTTGCTTGTAGAGGAAAAGCCTCCGTCACCTTTAGAATGGTTATCCCTTTTGCTAGAGCTGCGAACTGACAACGCACAACCTCCTTTGCGCTTTTTACTCTTTTCTCCAGTAGAAAAACTGATTTCCCTAGTGACCGGTTTACTTTTAGCACATGAGCCACCTGAAGCTTTTGTAATTGACGATAATTGTTTTCTATTTTTCAGAATTGATGCTAGTGTAACATTGTCGTCATCAATAATAATTTCATTCATTTTCATTTTAGGCTCATTCTCAATCCTCACTTCACTGCTTTCTGTGCAGCTTTTAGGACAGTTTCCCACTTGTGCCTTATTGAACTGCCTTCCTGCTTGCAATTTTTTTGACTTTCTTTTCAATTTGCTTGCCTGCAATTCATTAGACTGTTTTCCAGTTTTGCTATCCCATGGACAGGGAAATTCAGACTTTCTGCCTGCATGTGATACATATGAAATTTTGCCTGTTTTGCTTGCTTGTTCCCCATGTAACGCTACAAGGCCATTACAGTCTTCAGTTGTCAGGCTTACTCGTGGACCATTTAAGCCTCTTCCTAGTCTCCTTGCTTGATCCTCATCAAACTGGCTCCCTCTTTCTAGATTGTTAGTCAGTCTGCCTACCAGTGACACCATGGATTTTCTGAAAGCTCCATTTTCTCCTTTGCATGGATTCTTGTCAAGTTCTAGCTCGCTTAGCTGCCTGCTTAGCTCACGTTCAATAATATTATTGTTTATTTTGCTTCCTCCTAGGTCATTCAATGTTCTTCGTACTTGTTGCTTAGAATTACTCCATGCTAAGCATGCTAGCTCCTCTTCTGACATTTGGCCTGCTTCAGATTCATTCAGATTTCTTTTTCTTTTTCTGTCATTCACATTTCGGCCAACTTGTTTGATTTGCCCCTTTGGCTTTCTGCCTGTTTGGAATACTCGGGCATTGTTAGACCGTGAAGCTCTTAAAGGCATGATGGAGTTTAGTTCCTCAGTTTTCTGCAACCCTTTAACTACGTCAGATGTCTTCGAAACAGTAATACTATTCAATGGAAACTGTTCTTCTGTTTTGGTTGAAGATAGCAAGGCATCTTCACGGTCTGCAATTTCTTCCTGAATGATGCCAAGCCCCTTTAAGATACTTTTATTGCGAAGTGCATAATAGTGTGATTCTCCACAACTATGCTGCTGTAAAAATTTATCATTTACTTTTCTGTGAAAACATGATTCTTCCTTTAGATCACCAGCACAAAACACCTTTGCACAGACACTCCTATGAGTGGCAGCATGTGACTGGTCATTACTTATATCCCTTTTCTCCCCCGCATACAACGTACTGTGTGCATATTCTTGCTCAACTGAATTCAGCCGCTTCTCACTCATGATCTTTATATTACAAGCAGACAGATAACTGTCTATGAGATTTTGCTTTCCACCATTTGACAGTTTTTCACTCATACTTTCTGTTTCACCAGCACGCAACATCTCCTGACTACTTTCTGAATTCAGCAGCTTTTCACTCATGCTCTTTATATTACGAGCAGACAGATAATTGTCTATGAGATTTTGCTTTCCACCATTTGACAGTTTTTCACACATACTTTCTGTTTCACCAACATGCAACATCTCCTGCCTACTTTGCAGTTCCCTGGGAGTTGGGAGCTTCTCCTCAATGCATCTTTTCTTACCAAGATATAAACAGATTTCATCTGTGCTACTACATTGCCCAGCATGAGAGATCTTCCCACATATCTTGCTTCTTTCAGTAGCAGATAACAACATTTCATGCATGCACCTTTGACCACCCAAATGGCACGCTTTCCCACACATGTGACTTTGGTTACTAATCCTGGGCATGATCCTTTGCTCCCTTACTTCTGAGTGCTTCCTACACATGCTATTATGGTTACTGATCTGACACACGCTCCTTTGCTCTCTCTCTTCCAACAGTTCACCATGCATTCCACATTGCTTGTTAGACCCACGCACGGACCTGTGCTCCTTGCCATCTAAATGTTTTCCATGCATGCAACTTAAGTTACTAGTCCCATTTGTGCTTCTTTGCTCCCTGCTAACTAAGACCTTCCTGTGCAAACAAGTTTGGTTGCTAATTTCACGTTTGCTCCTTTGCTCACTTATATCAAAGGTTTTCCCAGGCTTACCCCTTTCATTAACCACTTCATGTATACCACTTTGATCCAGATCACTTGAAAGCTTCTCATGTATGTTCCGCAGATTGACAGGTATAAATAGCCCCCCATGCTTGGCCCTTGGTTCCACAACACTCAAGTGCTTGCCATGACTCCCTTGATTACCAGATTGTGTAAGACCCGCACATAAGCCACTTTCTCCCTCAGTGATTAAGAGCTGATGATGTACGCTCCTGTCACCAGCATGAAGCAGCTTCTCACAGATGCAGCATTGGTCATTAATATTAGTTAAATTTCCATGTATTTTTTGTTTCTTCTGGGCATCCACAAGAATCCCATTCATGCCCCTTTGGTTACCAGCATACATCTGTTGCCCATCTATGTTCCTCTCCCGAATATCATCTTGAAGCTTTTCATTGCTGCTTCTCAAGTCCCCAGAACGAAACACCTTCCTATACATGTTTCTTTCCTCACCACCATCCAGCAGCTTCCCGTGTGTGTTGCTTACTTCTCTCAAATAAGATAGCTTTGCAGTGGTACACAAATCCCCAGAATTTGATAGCTTCCCATTCGTACTCTTTTGCTTCTCAGAAAATAACTCTCTTCCAAGGTTGTCCCTTTCCTTACAGACTACCATTTGCAACTCCGGTCCACAAAGCTCATCAGGATTCACCCCCATCTTTTCTACTGTGACTGGCTGCAGAGACTCAAGTATCTTTGAGGAATGTCCATTGTATCCTTTCATGGAATGATTAGTGTGTTCATTTTTCTCATCTATAAATTTCTTCTGCTCATCTTCCTTACATCTATCCTTTTTCCTCTTTTTAAATAAACTAGGATCCTCTCTGAATACCATGCTCATTAAAGGATTCACTTCATTAACTCTATCATGAGTAGAGGCATTCCAATTCTGCTCACCACTCTGTAACTGCAGTAATGTTTCATTCAATTCAGACCAAAAATCCCCACCTCTCTCCAGTGGCCTTTTTTTGTCTATTGACTGTGTTGTGGTGGAAACTTCATTCTTTGTGGCATTTGCATCCAAACTCTTCCTCAAGGCATTCCAGGCTTTTGGAAGGGACCAAAATGATGAGCCCTAGAGTAATATAGATTGAATCTTAATAGTCTTTGTGAGCCCTCTGTTTTAACTCAATCTTCCAACCAGCAGCCAGAAGCCGTAACTTTGCCCGCTCTCGGAGATTCTTCCGTTGCTCTGTTGTTGGCGCTTCCTTCCCAGTTTGATTTTCCTCTAACAATATGGGTAAGCTAAGTCTCCTGCAATTTTCCACCAAGTCTTTATGCTTGCTCTTGTCATCTATTACCATTTTTGTAAAAGAGGAATTCCTATGTCCTGAATTCTTGTTGGCCCTATCAGCACTAAAACTATTGCTATTATTTTCTTGAGGATGAAATCTCACATGTCTTCTTAATACCATACCTTCTCCAGAAGATTCAACAATGGGGTATGATGCCCTTCTCTGTTTAGTTATCTTTGACTGAGATGCAGATAGACAGCTATCCACTGTATTCTCATTACCACTTGTTTTCCTGTTCTGTTCACCTTGAACAACATTATTGAGGCATCTTCTCCCTTTCAATTTCTCAAATTCATCCTGGAGTTTATTATCAAAAACATCATGGTTTTCTTGTGAATCACAGCCATGGTGATTGGCAAAAAGAATCTTATTTGCATACATTTTAATTAACTTGCCACATTCTTGGCAGTCGTCGTCTTGATTATTATTCTGTGAAGTAGAACGAATCCCCCCATTCCATTTCCCTTCATACTCTTGCCGCGGCGTAATTTCTTCAGATGCATTTTCTGAAGTCTTTAACTTTTTTTGCATTCGTGTGCTGCTCCTTGTAGAGCCACTGTATTTAGAGACTCAAGTATCCCTCAATTCAGCCTTTCCAGCTTTGACTTCTCCTTTCCTTAGGCTTGTCCCTGGTGCACAGATGGTTGTAATCTCATTTTTTTTCCGTAACACACAAACTTCAATTCTGGGAAGAACAGGACCCTTTTCCCCTCCCCTTATTCCACAGCTTCTAAGGGCTCTACATCTATCGCATCCATCTGGCGAGACATCTGTTGTGCTTGTATTCTCCATTGAACTCTCTGAGTGTTCTTCTGTAGGAAAAACAGATGTAAAAATTTTTCGCTCCTCACTGGATCCCTCAAAGCTGTCATCACTGCTAAGACCCAACATTTCAGAACCAATTACAGCCTTGATCAGCTCATTTGCCTCCTCTGCGCATTTCCTCTTAACTCCTCGCTGTCTTGACAACTCCCCCTCGCCATTTTGGCCCCTTGAGGGCCTGCTCTCCTCCTTTCTTATCCGCATTGTCCTTTTCCCTAATTCAAGAAAAACTCCACAGCTCGCTAAAATAATTCTTCCAGAAATCCTCAAAATTTAAGCTTAAATAAAAATAAAAAAAATTAAAAATTAAAAACTTGGATCTTTGACACAAATTCCAGGACTCAAATCGTCTGCATTCTTTACGGCAACAAAATCAAAGTCTCCACTCTCTTTCTTTTTCCGTTATTTACCCCAACAACAACAACAAAAAAACCAAAAAAACTCAAGAAGATTCAAACCAAAAAATAAAACAAAATCCCATTTTTCCCCTGATTGAAAACACGGAAAAATATATAAAAACTTCCCTGCATTCAAGCCAGAACTCAAAAAAATTCAAAAAGATTCAACATACCTGAAAAATTAGCAGTCTGTCCTCACAATTGAGCCAAAACAAACGCTATACCTGCCTTCAAGACGCCGCTCCCTTATTCGCGGAACTGCAAGATTTCTTCCTCTCCTCTTCTTGAAATCTCTCCATACCTTACTCCATATTAAGGCTTAATATATGCTCGTGGGAGTTTGGATTTGGTGATGATAGCCACAATCAACCTTAGCTGTGAAAAAATGCGGGGTGGTTTATATGGAGTTGGGACTGAGTAAGGTACAGGAAGAGGTGGTTGTCTTTCTCTTGTTCAAGATTTAAACGTCCATATGCTTACATTTCCCTCCTTTATCCTTCTATGGATGGGACCAACTAAAGACCTGGGACATTCCATGAATAGATGGTGAAGTACTAGCAACTTTTGGATATCTTAAACAGGTAAAAGGTGGTTTAGGAAAAGGAATGATTGAGTGAATGATGTAGGATGATGGGTAATTTCTATTTTTTATATTTAGAAATATAGTAAATGGTTTATGGAGGTGGGGTAGGTGGTTATAGTGGTAGTTTTTTCCCTTCCGTTTATGGAGATAAAATGATGAATATAAATTAAACATTGATTTACATCTACCAAACTTAAAGTTTTTTTAATTAAAAGTTAAAGACATATTAATATATTAATACAATGTTCCAACATGGTTTTTTTTTTTAATTAATTTTTCTTTTGATGTGTAAGGAACTTTATAAACCCTAACCCACCAGGTTAAAAATAAAGTCAACGAGTCCCAGAAAATTGAAACCAAGCAACCCCAACAAGCACTGGACGGCTACTTAATGATGAAATTTAAGAAAATGGCACTAATGACGGGACCTGGGACTAGTAGGGTGGATATTACATTTTGGAAAAGTTTTTTTTGTTTTTTTCTCACTTTTAGGACGAGGACCCTCATAAAAACTTGTGTAAAGTTATCGAAACTCAAGGTTTGAATTGATTTTATAAAATTTTATGAAAATTATTAAAGTTTGAATTGATTTTATAAATTTTTATGAAAATATGTTCGTGGGTCCCATTGACTGACTTTACTAGAGATTATAAAGATTCCCTACACAACAAATATATATTTATATAATATATGGTTCTATCTTATTAGATTTAAACCTTAAATCTCTTCTCTTTCGAAGTTCTATTGTTAAATCTACTTAAATTATACTAAAGGATGCCTATAAAATTTAAATAAATAATAGTTTGCAATTTTTTTAACTATTTATCTATATTTAAATTTTAAAAAAAAATTAAATAGTTTTAGTATCTACTAGGTTATAGGTTGTATGGGATTATATAGTTTATATGGTTATCAAGGGTTTAGTATACAACCCTTTTTCCTTTAGGATTGGATCCCTTAGATATATTTGAATCATTTTTAAAGATTTAACTATTAAACTCACTTAAATAACGGTTCTTTATTTAATATATAGAACTATCAATTTATAATCTTTATATTATTAAACCTATTTAAATAACTGTTATTTATTTAATATATAGAATTATTAATTTATAATATTTTATTTATGGAGCAAGAAATTGTATTGATTTTACAAAACGAGGTTTTATAATATAAATTTTTAAAAGAATCTTTATAAACCCTAACTTGTTACGTAAATATAAAGTAAAACAATCTAACCTATTAAAAACATGTTAATACTATCAACCAATTTATTTTTTTTGTGTTTGTGTTTTATATCACTTGTACATATGTGCAATTTAAACGAAGATAAAGAAAATGAAAATAATTTTTTTTTTTTTTATTTGGATGAGAGATTATTTGTTTATAAAGAAAAATGAAAATGAAAATGAAAATTTACAAAACAAAGCAATTTTTAATGTTTTATAAAGATTAAATCATTTTGGATGAGAGATTATTTGTTTGTTTATTTATATAAAAATATGGTCTGAGACCTTACTTTTTGGATTTACCTTTAAATTCCAAATTTTTAACAATTAAACTCATTATAATTATATTGTATATCTATACATCGCAAATATTAAATTATAATATTTTTTTATAAGATGAGTTTATTTTATATTATTTAAAATAAATTGTTATAAATTAATTTTTAAAATAATACAAGTTGTAGTATATTTATTTTCTATTAAACTTTTCATGCTAAAAATATAATATAAAATTTTAAAAAAAATTAAAAAATTAATTGAGTTTATAAGTATAATTTGAATGGGTCCAAAGTTCAAATCTAAAAAAAATAGTGTTGTACACATACTTAACTATAGGTGTATCCACATGGTCTCATATAACCTACTTATATTAAAATTTAGGTTACTTTTAATAGAATTTATTTTGTTTTAGTTTGATATAACAAATTTGTAATATAATATTATTGTTTTATATTTTATTAATATAATCAAAATAAATTTAATAATAATTTTTAATTAAGTATAATTATTTTTAAAAAATGGTAAAAGGGAATTTATATTACAAAATTTAAATAGAACAGATAAATCATCTATTTTTCATGTACACAAACTTTTAATTTAGGATTTAGTAAATGATGTAGTGCTACATTCTCTATTAACTTATTTGTTATAGTAATCCATGTGTAAAAAGAATAATTTAATACACTGAATTACATAATTAAATACATCTATTGTTGCTACCATCCAGAGAAAGGATACAAAGAAGATCTTCCCTAGTCCATGTTGCCCACCATCTAGGGGGATAGCCGTAACAAGTGAGGTTGCCTTATGATCTTATGCAAAAATGGTATAAGCCTCTCTATCATGACCTTGGTAATTGTTTTGCGCAAGACATTACATAAAAGCTATTGTTTTAAACCTAGTAATATGCTTTGCATCTTGTGCCTTTAAGATCAATGCTATATATGTTTTGTTAATTTCCTTCAGCACATCTTTAGTTTTCCTAGATTCCTCAACCACATCCAGAAGGTCCTTATGCAGGATATTCTAAAATTCTTTGTCAAATTCAAAGGGGAATTCATTCGGTCCAAGAGTCTTACCTTTATGTATTTTGAAAACCACCTATTGTAACTCTTTGGTAGTTACTGGTGTAGTGAAAACTAAATTGTCCTCCTCTACTATTAGTGTAGGTATCTCCTATAACACTTCTTGTCATGCTTCCATATCAAAATGTTTTGTTGTGAATAGACTTGTAAAATAGTTTAGTGCAATAGACCTCATACCTTTTTATGTGTGGGTAGTATCTTCTACTTTTGTTCTGAAGGAGGGTGTGAAGTTGTGTGATCTATAGGCTAGAAGATATTTGTGGAAGAATCTTGTGTTTGGTCCCCCTCTTAGAGTCATTTGATTCTATATTTTTGTTTTCATAATAGCTCTTTCTTTTTTTCCAATTCCTCTAGTTGAAATGTAAGTTTGATATCTTCCATACTCAAACCCTCTGTGAGGCCACCTATGCAGATTTATTCATTCAAATATTTGAGTTGGGCTATCACTTATAACTTATTCTTTTAGATCCTTATCTTGGATTTGATGTACAAAAAGCCTCCTCACAAATCAATACATATTGGTTTCATGATGAGGTTTGTCTTCCTTCCACCATTGTTACACTCTAGGCCTAAAAGAGTTATCTTTAAACCACATCAGTTGAAATATGAAAAGCGAGTATCTACCCTTGGATTTCCATAGTTATGTCATGATAAACCAATGATAAAAGTGTATATTGTTTAGGATCTTCACCCTAGGAATGTATCCATGAATTATAAAAATATATAATAGCAAGTCGGCCTAATTGTTCTAGAATACAATAGAGCCTTACCCTCTATTAGACCCGATTATTAGACCATTGTTTGGCCTGATATCCACAAGATAGAGGATTTTGATGTATTCCTTCATGAGTTCTATGCTCCCATTTAAGCTACCATTTCCCTCCAACTTCTCTTCCAAAGATAGGATGGTATTGAAATCTCCACCTATCAAAGCCCATGCTTAAGGGAATTGAGTAATAATGCAGTTTATGTTCTTCCACTATCTGTGTTTCTCCTCCAGGCTAGTAGATGCATAAACATTCTTGTAAAACATAACTTGATCTGATTGCCTACTCTAAGCTACTATCGCTAAGATACCCCAACTACCCATCACTTGGAGGATAACTACTTCTTTAGGGTCCCAAAGGCATGCAATACCTCTCGATGCCCCTTAGGAGTTGAGGGATTCCACTTTTCCAGCAAGCCACACTTTTGTTGTAATTGTCTTTATCTCTTCCACTGACACCTTTGTCTCTTGAAGGAAGATAAGTTGTGGTCAATTTGTTTTATCATTCTTCTAATTTCATTATGTTTTGAGGGACTCCCCTTGAGTCCTCTAATGTTCCAAGAAATGATCTTCATTAGTATTAGGGGCTAAATATGTGAGTAAGGACATTGACCTTACCTTTTGCTATTAGCTTTTCTCCTTCTTTTGCCACATGGTGCTGATTAGTTTTGTGTTCTACCTTTTGATTAGTGTCCATTTTCATCTTCTTACTTGTCTCTTGGCTCACCCCTCTTAATTCTAGAATATCATCCAATCCTATCATATGTGTGTACAACACTAGGATATTGTTGGTAGATCTAGTGAGGTCCTCCCTAGACTCTAGGTTTTTTGTGGTTCCTAACTTTAATATACTATTATTGTTATTTTTATTTTCCCCTTGTGTTTTTGGTTGGTGGTCTATTGTTGGTTGGTTTACTACTTCTTGTTTGTTGCTCTACATGGCTAGGGTGGTGTCAGGGGTGTTATTTACCTCTTTTGGCATTGATGTCTTCCTCCCACCATGGAACTATATCTCTAAGATTTTTGTCTCCATTATATCCTCGTCATCATCCAAAATGTCGTCAACGGGGAGATTGCCAAACATATTATTTGACACCACTGTCTAATTCCTCACTGTCGATTTTTTTTTACATTCGTTTTTGTTTTGCACTAGAAACCCTTAAGGATTTTTTTTCTCTCTTCCTTACTCTAGGATTTTATATGTGTAGTATATTTCTAAGTGGTTATATTCATGGAAAATTTTACAATGAAAAGGTATGTTCTCATAATCCACCTCATGCTCCCATGTTTCCTCCCAAAAGTGCAGAGTGATCTTTTTGGGAGAGGTTCGTTAAAACCTATTAGGACACATATTCAAGCATAAATAATTTGTTAAAAATTATGTGATATCAACAACCATCAAGAGTTTTCCTAGGGTATTCCCAATTGCCCAAAAAAATGTCAAATGCTAAAATTCTACTGATAGGTCAAACAACCTCACCCAAATTGGTATTGTGGATGACATCTCTTCCTTCACTTTCAATTTAATATGCCAAAGTTTCATAAAGAGGCTCACCCTTCCAAAAAACCATGGTCCCCCTTGGAATATTTATTTCCTATTTTCTTCAAAAGCAAAAATAACACAGAAATAACCATTGGGGTATGCAGAGATTTAGAATTCACCTTTTGTTTGTCAATGTTTAGCAGTCCATAGTTTAAATGTTGAAAGGGTTGATCTAAAACCCATAAATTGACATATCATCCCTCTCCTCTCCATGTCTTCTATTTCATTATGAATGTCCTCCATACTCATCTTCACTATCAGGGAACCATCTATTACCTTTAAACACCTCGTCACAATTTTCCTGGGATCTATCTTAAGCATCCTCAAAGGTCTTTGTGGTACCCTTAGGTTATTGATCACATTTGGATAGGGTTGTTACCCATGAAGGACATACCTAAAATTCATTTTTTTGGGTAGCTCCCTTGATTCTTTCCCCATAGTGGGTATTGGTATAGTCAACCCCTTTTGGTAGTTTGTCCTCGAAATAAACTTGCTCATGTTCTTGACCATATCAATTGTCCCTGCTTCAGCTTCTTTGATTTGGTCTACGCTATGAATTTTGCTTTTGGTTCTCTTCAACCCTTGTCCTCATTTTCATGGTAGACTATGATCTCCCATT
Organism: Wollemia nobilis; assembly: GCA_028583015.1. Lineage (NCBI taxonomy): Eukaryota > Viridiplantae > Streptophyta > Pinopsida > Araucariales > Araucariaceae > Wollemia > Wollemia nobilis. The sequence goes on from JAQPPZ010001125.1 coordinate 14,516,579, forward strand.
TCTTTTTGCATTGTGAACTTGAAGCACTTGTTGCTTTTTTCTTCACTTTGTGTGGCTTGTAAAAACTAGTTCTACTACATTTTGAATACATTGTATTTCCTTGAACTGCATATTTTCCTTACTATAGTCATGCTCATTGGAAAATTTGTATTGGCCACTAGGGCCAACAATCCCTGTCCCTTGTATCTTCTCTGCAATTTTATCGAAAACCCTTCAAAACCCTTCTCCCAACTCTCTCAATTTTCTATCAACAATAGACACGCCCTTCTTTAAAGAAATGTTGTAAAATTAAATTTTTATTCCTATTTTTAAATTAAAAACAAAAGAGAATTAAAATTTAAAAAAAAATTGAATTTGTTATAATCTTCTTAAATATAAAATTTTTCATATTAAAAATATATAAAACTTTTGTTCGACAAGGACAACACAATGGTTAGGGTTTTAGCCTCTCTTTGGGGAAGTCTAAGGTTCAAACCACAACGTGCCCAAAAAGGGATAGGCTAGATGGTAGCGACCAAGTGTTTGTCAGTTGGTTGCCCCAGTTCGATGCCCTGGAGGATTGAGGGTCTCGTTGACTTTATTAAACCCAACCCAACAAGCTAGGGTTTATAGTGGCAACATTTAATGATGTTACTGATTCCCCCTATGTATTAAAAAATGTATTTGGTTCCAAAAGCATTTTCATTGTTTACAATATTTTTTTTAATGTAAAAGGTATTTATATTAAAGAATACATTTTTATAAATTAAAAAAAAGACATATAAATACGTCACGTGGCCAACGCCATCAACCAAAAAAACATTGTTGTAAAAATAACGCAGGAAACCAAGAAACCAATTAACAACTAATAAAAACTACCTTAGAGAAATGGTAGGTAAACACAATCAAATAGCTAACATAACGATTACATACTAAAAAAAATGACTGAGTGCACATCACAAGAGCAAAAGCAAAAAATGGGAAATCTCTACAATGGTGAAGAACCATTACGTGAGTTTAGCCACCATTGGAACCGAATCCCACCTAGCATTATCATCATGAGACTTTGGTGTCGAACCCCATCCTTGTCGAGAAGAAGTGCCCAAAACATCCTCCCAGCTATGAACAAATAGATCCTCATTGGAAGCAAACACCAGAACAACTAACATGATCTAAGAGTCGAGATAAGGAGCTAAGGGAGAGAGAGGAGCAGTCATGTTACTAGTGCTAACTCTCTAAGGAGAGGGACCTTAAGCTAGGGTAGGAGTGCAATTTGGGACTGAGCAACGACATTGCTTGGACCTGGATCGACTTCAAGGATAATCCTACTTAAGAGGAATTTGACTAATTATGCATGAAGTGTTCCCCCAATGGTCAACAAGCTTTTGAAAGTGAGAAAGCTCCATAGTCATCTTACTGGTCTGAACTGCACTCTAAAAATACATAGATGAAATAATATTATATTTCTCAAAAGCAGAGATGTGAAGAGAGGAATAACACTTACCAAAGGTATATTCATTTCTAGCTTTTCATATGTTGTACAGAGTCACCATACAAAACAAGTGCCACAATTCAAAGAAAATAGCCAACAAGGGCAAGGGATATTCTAGAATGATATGCTTCCACTTAAGCATGGCACAGGAATAGGGTCTAAAAAAGGAAAAAATACCACTCCCAAAGAGAATGAGCATGAACACAAATCCAAAAAATATGGATAAAGTCCTTAGATTGAAGTCAGGATGGGGATGCCTAAATATCAAATATGCTCCCCAATAGGAAGCCCTTGGTGAAGAAAACTCTAGGCAAAAGAGAAAATCTTGGGCTCCAAGAAAGGAGCGTAGGCAATCTGGAACTTGCACATCCAAACAGGTCAAGGGAGAGAGGCATTCCATCATTGATTGAGCTTATAAATCATGGAGGGGTAAGGAGAGAGCCATCCATACCCAAAATGGGCCTTGTTTATAATATTTTTATTGATTATATGATATTGAAATAAGCACCACCTGTATTAGATCAATGACCACTTAGTGGTATTATAATGACATGATAATAATACATTGTATCATTTGGCAAGATACTTGGACCTCCTCTTTCAAAGGTGAGGGATATAATTAGTCAAGTTAAATTACATGTTGAAAATTTTATATTTTAACTTCTTCATTAAGAGATATTTAATTTTTGTTTAAGTTATTTAATGTTTTAAAATGTTCTTTAAAAGCTCATAAATTTATTCAATAATTTGTTTCTTTAATATTTGTTTTCAATGATTATTAATATTCTTTAACTATCATACTTTTTTTATCAATTATGTGTGGCTTCTACTGGGGGCCACTCCCATTAAAATAATAAAACATTATATTGTTCTTGTTACATTGTTATCAGGTTATTAAAACCATATCCAATTATCTTTTTATTAAAGATATTCTTCATTTTTCCTTCTATCAAAGATATTTTTCATCTTCCTCAAACTATTAGGTTTATGCTATCAATTCCTTGATATCATTTTTATTAAGATATAAGATCTCACTCATCCAATTGCCTTATAAGTTTTGAATTTTATCAAGATAAAAAATCAACAATGCAAATGGCTAAAATATTTGCAACCCAGTTTCAATTTCTATAAATATGTTGTCTATAGCCTATCTTGTTGGTCCAAAAGCAACCTATCGAATACCACTTCTTGAAAATCAATTGTTTCATTGCCTAACTCTTAATGTAGTTGAACATCACATCACAGTATGAAACCCCATACTTTGTAAAGAAGTATTTATTGTTGTTACAAGTATTTGTTGTAGTAGTGAATATTCCACCTTCTCACTTGAAAGTGCTAAAGCATGGAGTTCTATACGAGCATATCTATTGGGATTCATGGCAATAAAACATGTTTAGGGGATATGCAAGAGGTGACAAAGGTCTTGTTTCCCCCATTGATTGATTTAAGAGTTTTTATCACAATCAACAATAGGGCTTGTGCAAAGTTTACAAAGTTTTATGGGTACTATTGTACCATTTTGGAAGGGTGGCCATGTCGTAGGAGACCAACCTACATGAAGGTCGTTAAGGAGGCAAAAGTGTAGGAGATTTGAGAAAAAAAATGTTTAGCTTCAATTCTACACTTCTTGTTTATCAAACCCTCCAAAAGCCTAAGGATTGAAGCCTTTTGCTAGATCTTGAATGCTCGAGTAATAGTTCTATGAATTTATGGTAAACTACGGTGCACTCAAGTAATAATTCTAAGGCTTCCTGGTGGACTATGGTGCAAAATCTTTAATGGTATAAAAAGGTGCCATCCTAGTGGCATATTTGAAGGTGCACAACAAGAGGAATTTAAATGGAGGTGTGAAGGTAGTGTCAATGGTGGCATATGAGGTGGTTTGGATGGATGTATGGATGTCAACAATAATGTGAGAGGTGTTGTAGGTAACATAGGTGGATATCTTGAGGAAGGTGTTGGTGGTAGAGTTGGAAAAGTCCCAAGTCAAGATTTAGTTGATTTGTCTCCCTTGTAAAGCTTGGTCCCTGAGTTGAAAAGATGTTAGGTGGTTGACCATGCACCCCAAAAAATTATCATTCAAAGCTTCATCACTTGAACATTGAGCAACAAAAGGTAATGGTCATCCAAATTGATGATCTTTGACAATACACAACTTTTTGTAGACATTGCATTTGCAATCATCACTTTTTAAAATCTTAAAGGAGACATTTTTTTATTTTTACCCAGGTGTTGTAGGTGATTTGGAGAGGAGAGGGCAATCCTCCAAGGGAGGTCCCAGGTTCAAATATCCACCCTACCAAAAAGCTGAATTGGGTATCCAAAATCTAATTGATAATGTTGGTACGGGAAGGGTCGGGTGCGACTCCCAAGTGACTTTGATGGTGTAGAACCCCCTGTTTGTGGTCTCTCAGACCAATGGGGCCCCGCAAGGGGTTTTTTGCTTAAAACAAAAGGAGACGTTTTTTAATGTAGTGGGTCAACAACATAGTCATAATTTTTGTGAGGATCTCTAAAAGGAGTCATTTTTTAATGTAGTGGGTGAACATCTGTAAATTAAGGATGAAAAGTTTGATCTATTATGGTTGAGACAAATGAGTTGGGAATATAGTGTATTATCTATCTAGACAAATTATTTTTTTAATTTTTCTTAGTAAATGGAAAAATTGAGAGGTTGGTGTTAGCATCATTTACCAATGAAAAAGGATTGATTGAAAACAAAGGCAAACTTGTCTAAGAAAATAATTGACTAAGAACATAGACAAAAGAGTTAAGGGTGAAAAATTAAAAATAAAAACTTTAAATTAGTTGTCAAATAAAGTTGGAGAAAAGTAAGGTTATATGTCATTTAACACTTCAATAAATAATATTTAATTTTATTGTTAAATGTTTTAAAATAGTTTCCACCTAGATGACTTAAGACGACATGATTAGATGACTCTTCCATGAGATAACTTTACATGGATATTATTGCCAACACATTCAAACTCTAGTGCAATGCTCTAGACAAATCATTCTTTTCTTCAAACAACGCATTTCTTGCACCAAACAACAACACATTTTTAAGACAATAGTAATCAATTTTGTAATGGCAACTCTTCTAACACAAACTATTTTTTCTCAAAAGGCTTTGTAACTCCTTTGAGATGAACTCTCAAAAGACGTCAACTTCAAGTGTTGGAAGATCCTCTCCAAATGCAAAAGGAATGCTTGCAAACCTACAAACACAAACAAAGATAGGTAAGAAGAGTCTTCTTCAATTAATTCTACAAATTCTTCTATTTTCAAACTCTTGCATTGTCAAATTTGACACAATAATTCTTGGGATTTTCCTTCTTATCTATGTTAATCCTCTTGAATCTACTTGTTCCCATTCATGTATCCTACTTTGATACCAATGTTGGAGAACAATGAATGAAACACTTTGTTCATTGATGTAATAGGTTATATATAAGAGAGGACATATGTAGTAACCGTCTTGATTACAACTACCTTCAATTACCTAATATTAATATTAAAAATTCATAACAAAATTACTAAGAAGCAATCATGAGGTCACTTCTAAGTTAACTTAAGTAGATAAGCATCATTCATTTTCCTTGGATTGATAGAAGTAATCCTTTCCTATAAATGATTTTTATATCAAATTATTATGAATAAAAGACTTGAGAGTGAAATTACCACCTCTTTTAGCATCCATGAAGAGAAACACTTGTTTCTCATTTATAAGCTTTGACATTGTTCAACTCAAAAGTTATTAGTTTTCGAACAAGTTATACCCATTCATTATCCTTCATTAAGATATCATATAGACCTTGCACTAGATCTATGTCAACATTACAATCCATAATTCTTCTCTTTTTACCCAATAAAAGGTATCTTACTCGTCTATAATTCTCACCTTTAAATAAATTGAAACTAAAAAGGAGACCATACTTAATGTGATGTCAAGCAACAAAAACATCAAGTCACTATTGTAGGAAGGTTCTAAGTATATTAATTACTAAGGGCCTATAAATGACTTGAATAAATACACCCATGGAGTTATATGTTTATCCTCTCTTAGGGTTATCATTCCAAATTTAAAAATAACAATTAAAATTTAATAAGCAACTACTTTCAATCTTTCAATATGTATATAGTACCATAAAATATGATTAAATTCCATTTTAGCAATACATACAAACTATCTACAAATCAAATTTTATCTTAATTCTCAAATATGCATCAAAATCTCTTAATATCTCATCAAATAAACTATAACATGACATTATTCTTACTTAATTTGGCTCGATCGAATGTAGGTCTCCAAAACCTCATGTTGTCCATCTACATATTTTAAAGGATACAAAGGACAACGTGTAGCACTCACATAAAACTACAATAGGTTGTACTTATTATTAAAAACAATACAAACATGACTTGGGTCTAATCCTAAGTGATATTCACTAAATAGTTTTATGTAAATTATAAAACTATTTTAGTACAATGTTTATTTTTTCATAAAATTATTATGAATACCATCGATAACAAAGGTGATTGTAACAGGTCTTATCAATATATACTCAATATCATAGGTACAATAATAATTTTAGGCTTTTTCTAAATCTATAGATATATTAGATAATACAATTATATTAAGTTTTATACATGAGAGGTTAAACATTTTATTAGTTGCCTATTACAATACATAAGATCTATATATAAATATTTATATTTAAGAAGTACAATATCATGTATGCTCAAGATTTCATGTCATAGGTCTTTAATCACAAGATATTTCACTGTGCTAAGATGAAATACATCTCTAGTTTATGATATTTACAAATTCATTTACGAGTTTCTAGGCAGTGATATCTTGCATTCATAAAAATTTAATCATTCTAAATAGACTAGATGTCAAAACAAGTTAGAACGTTAGAACATATCTAGTTAGGCAAATCCCCTCTCGAATCATCTTGAACCTGATGAGACTAAAAAAGATGTCATTATTTCAAATAATTTTGCTCATTTTGCCTAAATACTATAGTTTATGCCAAGTACTTTAATTAATATTTATGTTAATGTTGATGTTAATGTGGTAAATTGGAAGAAATGATATATTGTTGTTAGGACAAGTTTTTTCTACATTTTTTTATGGTTAATTTACATGATTTTAACATTAAATAAGCATGTAATAAAGTAGAATAAAATGCATCATAAATGGAGGACTTGGTCATAGGTTTAAAAATATATTGTGTTCACAAGTTTGAAAGTGTTTTTTGCCCATATTTTATGCTTTTAAGACAATTTGGAGCTAGTCTGTGCATACTGGACATGTGCTGAAAATTGCAAGTTTATCATAACAAAAAACTATAGGTTTTGCTCTGAAACATTCGAGCAAAAAATTGCAGTCTTCTAAAAAATGAGGACAGTGCTCCAAATAACCAGTCAAATCATCTTTTTAGTGCATGGGAAACAAGGAAGAATCATATTCTTACACTTGAGATCAGCCAATCAACCAACAACCAGAGATTTTGCACGAATTGAACAATCAACCGCATGATTCAGAGCACTACAATTTTTTCTGCATTAAAAACAGAACAAATTTCGATTGATTTCAAAGTGAAATTAATGAGGTGGAGCATCAATATTCGATATGAATCTTCCTTAGGTCTATTTTATGTCAATCCACAACTAATGGATGTACAAAAATAGGGAAATATATTTGATCTAATTTGTTGTTCTAAATTTGAAATAGATAGATTTGACCATAACATTTTGTAATCAATAAAACAATGAACTGTTTCCTATTTTTTATCGTTGTTTGTACGCAATTAAGTTAGGATATTGTTATAAATATCCTTGTCTACCCCTTTGACAAAAATTAGTAGGAAATAGTTGGTAGGCTTAGTAAGAAGAAAAATATATATTGTATGAAGTTTGAAGTATTTATTAAAAAGTGCAATAATTTCCAGATTTGATTGTTTCAAATTCATGCATGATTTATTGATTTTGTAAGTTAGCTTAGCTTTTGTTGAAATGTTCACCTTTTGTTGGACCTCAGAGTAAGCGCCCACTCTCGGGATCAACGAAAGGTCAATTAGCTATAATTACAGGTTTTTCTTGATGTTTTTTAAATTTAATTTTAGTAGCATAATTTTAGCATAGAAATCTATTATTTTCTATGTTCTTCAACTATGTTTTCTTCCCCTGTTGTCCCTTGTTTTTAATCATATTATGTTTTGTTCTATCATAGTCAATTGGTCTTAGTTAATTCCTACATTTTCATTATGTTTCAACATTTTAAATTATAGTATTTAATTATTGTTTTCTCTATTTTAAACTCTATTTTATCTTGTTTCATTTCAATAGTTCAATTTCAATACTTTCCATTATGAGAAAGCAATTTCAATTACAATATTTATTTTTTATTTTCTGTTATTTCAATTCAATCAAAATTAGCATAATATCTTTCAATTTTGGTTTGTTTAATTCTGTAAATTAGCTAGCATTTGTTTTCGTACGAAGTGTGCAATTTAGTGTAGTTTTTTTATTATTTTGTAAATACATTGTGATTCTCAGTTTTCTTAGGATAGTCTAGAGTCTTGATATTTAAGTTATCATTCCAACGACCTCTATCGCATACAGCCTTAGGACACCGTCTTGGAATTGACAAATGAATTAAAGTGAGAGCATTAATGCCACTCATCAATTTTGACATCATTGTCAGAGAACAAATTGACATTATTAGAGAACAAATAAGTCATTCAATGTTAATTGTTGTCTTGTGAAGTTAAAACAAAAATTAAACAAAACAAAAACAAAAACAACTTTGCATAAAAATAGTTGCATTGCTTGGGATTGCATCTTAGATATTAGGACACTAGAATAGGAGTTTCTTTTAAAACTAGGATGTATGAATAGGATTAGAGATGAAAGAGGTAGATTTATTAGATCAAACTTTCCACAAGCCACAGGAAGATGATATTTACAATGAGAGGTTGAACCTATACGTGATTTATTTGAATTTGAGATTCCTACAAATGTTGAACTAGAATCATAATCATCTTTAGGAAGTGTAAGATCTCCCGAGGAAGAATTGCAAGAGGAACAAATTGTTAGTTCAACACCAACTACCCCTAGAAAATCTATATAATCAAACCATTTTAAAAGAATTTATACTTGGTGTTGGAAATATATAATGGCGTATTTACAAGAAAATCTAGAGAGAGGTAGTATCTTCATCTGGGCGACACCAATATTCCTACCAAAAACTTTTAATATCTTATTCTATTAAATCCTACTCAAAACTCTTATGAAAATCATTTCACTATCTATATTACCAACTTTTATGAGAGTTACATTTGAGGATCCTTATCAGTTTCTATTTGAGTTTAAGATTGTATGTCAAACTTATGACTATATGAATGATAATAAGAAACTCAAATTATTTACTTCCATGTTAAAATACTCTGTCCTACGATGGTTTATGAGCTTATAACCAAATTCAATTCAAACCTAGGATGATATGAAAATAATATTTTTGGAGAAATACCAAGAATATTGTCGAGTAAAGACTTAGAAAGATAAATTGTTTAGGATGAAATAAGAGGAAGATAAAACTTTAGAATATTATATAGATAGATTTTTCCTTGTTCATAAGAGATGTGGAGGTATAGAACTAAAACTCGGTAAAACCATATTCTTGAGAGGATCAAGGAAGAATCAAAAGGTATATTGGATCTTATGAGAAAAGGAGATGCAAAAAAACTTGAATTTCAAGAAATCATTGAACTTTGTAAGAATTATTTTCATACAAAAAACATAAAAATGGTAACAATAGAAACACTTTAAAAAAATAATGAAAGAGTTTGCTAATCCAAGAGATGATATTTTAGTGCATCTTAACACAAAATTAGATGAAATGAATGCAAAACCTTTAGTAGTCTATTATCAAAGATGTAAGAAGAAGCATGCTCTTTATGAGTGTCCTTTGAACAAGACTTCTATATTTACCATATGTATTATTTGTGAAAAGGGATATCCTACAAAAAAATACCATTTGTTAGCTAGTCCTAACCATAATTTTCCTTAAGGACAACAATAACAAGCAAACAACCTCCACTTTTGGCTCAACCTATGGCCAATCCCAATAATACTAGACATGCAACCCTTGTCTATATGGTTGAATTATAAGATATAGCCATGCTAAATATCATTTATTATGAAAACATTCAATTATGTTAAGAAAGAACACTTCTTAATCCTACTACACCTATTATTGTAGAAATGAAAGATGATGAGAATAAACAAGAAGACCCATCTACATTGAAACAAAAACAACAACAACAAGAAAAATAAAATCTCCCTCAAGATGATTTAACGAAGAAAATACCATAGCCTAAATGATTTGAGATATAAAAACTAACATCACTACACCAAAAAGGGTCTTTAAGGGTGGTTATTCAGCTATCATCTATGAGGGCATCATAAAAAGTTTGCGTCATACGACGATGATTAAAAACCACCTCAAAAAACCACCCTCTTAGGGTCTATTAGGGTGGTTAAAAACCACCTCAAAAACTGCCTTAGTTTATCACTATGAGGGCGGTTAAAAACTACCCTCTTAGGGTCTATTAGGGTGGTTAAAAACCACCCTCTTAGGGTCTTTTAGGGCGGTTTATAACCACCCTCTTAGGGTATATTAGGGTGGTTATAAACCACCCTATTAGAACCTAAGAGGGTGGTTTATAACCACCCTAATATTATTACTTTAAAAATAAAATAAAAATCTTAAGATACAACATTGTATTCAAGATGCATTCATTGGATTCATCAGATATTGGAGAGAGGGAATCACCCCCAATCATAGATATTGGAGAGGGAATCACCCCCTCTTTTTTATAGGAAGACATCCAATGGTGGTTTCATGGGAATATCAAATTTATTACATGCTAACAGAGATAAGTTTGGTTGTAAGGAAACAAGCACCCATGCATTTATCAGTCATAAATGCTTACAGTTCAGGTTTACCTCATTAACCAATACCTAATAGTTACAAGAATTCAATATTATTTGAAACTTTGAAATCATAAGTATTCCTTCTACTTTCTGAAGTTTAGAAGATAACTTATCTATCGTAATGAATCATACTTAAATGCCTTTTTGACCAAGGTAATTATCAATTTCAAACTAAACATCAGATGAATACAAGAGAATAGGTACACAAGCATACATATGATCAATTCAAATATCTTCATATAAACTTCAACATAACAGTCATGTCAATCAGCACCCAAAACTCATGGTTTAATGACATTTCCAATATCTATACAACATAGTTATCTTTGTTCTTGAGCTTCAACCCCTACCACAATAGTACGCTCCTTCCATGACATTCACAAAAACTCGGAGACAATGTTGACCAAGTACAAAATAATATGAATTTTAAGAATATGCAGGTGGGTGCATACAAATACATAAAGTTATAACCTGAGCATGAACTCTATTAATCAAAAACTTCACTACAATGAGGGAAGATCTTTACTCTAGTTCTTTGTTGGTTTAACCCACCACTAGCTGCAATCTTCAAATAACCATTGCCACTGGTCTCAGGTGTTGCAGCTGCATAGAAAATAAATATTATGTAGCACAAGTCATTTAATACACTTACAAGGAAATATTCCTTGTATGTATTATACACAATAAATTCGATAATTCTATTATAGTTCTCAAAAAATTTAGGAGCCATGGAAATGCAAAACTTGCTAGACAAGGATATTTCATGGTAGATAGTCACAACAATTTACACATTTACATGAGGGTAACATTTCCCCCAAGACCAGAAAAGAAACCCTGAACAACATACTTACATGCAAAATGATTGCTTGGCTCACTACACCCATAATAAAACTCTGAATACTTTGAATGCCAGATATCATTTATCACACCACTACCTTGCCTCTGCAACAAACATGGAATGATGAATGATAATGTGCATTAGCACCTAACCTATCCTATTCAATTGGTGTTTGAAAAATATGCACCATAAGTTGTTTAAGACAAATCATTCACATTAAGCTGGTTAATAACTATTAGCATGAACAACTATACGAGGAAATGAGAACATATCGATGTATCACTTAAATTACTCAAATTCCTTTGAAAATGATTAGCTCGCTCCTTCCACTAAATCATGTTAAGAAATTAAGATATGTGTGGTTAGAATTGTTGTCCCTTCTTACTCAAAGTCAGCCCTCACAAACATGATATCACTATTGTTAAATACGATCTTATTAGAGTTAAAACAGATTAATTATAGGATAGCCACTATAAGGTAAACATAAAGGTAAATTAAGACCTAAAAGTAGGTGTGCTTGCTAAATTAAGACCTAAAATATTAAGGAGGTAAGGCAAAAGATCCCTGGTTAGACCAAAGGGATTTAGACTGAGATCAAAAAACATAGCTTAGAAAGTATATAACTTGAAACAATATAAAAGGTAAAGTGAAATATCCATCATTGCAACAAAGGAATCTCATAGCCCTAGTAGGCTTGTTGGCTAGACTGAGATCTTCAAAGTCACCAATAGAGGCATCCAATTTGGAACACAAAATTACATAAAGTGAAAGATCCCTTATTCCAACCAAGGGGTCTCATACACTAGGTAGACATCCTGGCCAGAGTAAGACCTAAAAAATCACCTCATTACCTATTACTTGAAGTAAGGGTTCCAGTCTCGCTACCATGAGTTTGGCTCCAAAGGAAAAAAAGTACACCTATCATTTCATAAGATAGTTGGTCTCCAATTTCTAACTTCATGTCTATCTCAATGGTTATGTCTCTTAGACCTGTATCTAATGCATAAGCACACCACTGCAAGCAAACTTCCAACTAAAGACCCACTCTTATTATGTTATCTCTAAAGTTGACCAACAACAAGAATAAGCATAGAGGACAACATTGCCCACCTGATTGTTTATTCAAATTTGAAAGGAATTGCACAAAAAATCTCTAGATTATAACATTGAAGAGTCACCCAACATTTTAAAAAAATTGGCACCCAATATGGGAAATCTAAAGAACTCAATGCAAACAAAGTTGGTGTGAATTTTCCATAAGCAAGAAAGCCCAAAAGAAAATTGGGTATGAAGAGGGACTTACAATATTTAAGGCTTGAGATGGGTTTCCTTCATTGATCTTCTACCTAGCTAGAGCTATGAGAGATTGAATGGTTTGCATTTGGTTTTGATGGCCACCGTTACTGCTCGATTCTGAGAGATTCTCATCTATATCCATGGCTGCCTCTCAAATATCCTCCTGGTATTGAATATATATCTTGGTCTGAACATTGAATATAACACCATCAAATATAAAATATTGTCATGATACCATGTACCACTAAGAGAATGCAAAATGAATACGATATAAATATCCTCACCTTTGACTATAGGGTCCCTGCATAGGGCTAGTGCCAAGGTGGTCTTGCCACTTTGGGTATTCTGAAATGCAACACAAGGCTTCAATCCTCATTTGGGCAACCTGAGCCCTCCATATAATGGGCAGATGTCTAAACATCCCTACCCACCCCAACCATCAGAGATGAGGCGAGAGGGTATCCTGAGACTTTCGTCAGATACATAAATATCTGACTAGCCAACCTCATGCTCAAGATACCTACTCACCTCACTCCTAGCTTGGCTACCCATTGTACCTACAAGATGCCACAAGATCTCAATAATACCAGTTTAACACAAGAGGAAACCACATGTATGCTTATGAATCACAACAATATACAAAAACACAAACAGATTGCATACATATGCTAAAATAAAAAGTGTGCAGTGTATTATTTATCCACTTACTTATATTTAATTTAATTTAAATATTAATGTCCATTAGCTGCCAAGATGGCTAATAGGACTGCAAAATTATAGTGAATAGAGTGTATGATAGTAACAACTGATGCACCCCTAAAGAGTAATATTGGACAAGCAAATAATAGACACAAAAATGTGAGCTATACAAGAAATATAAAGAAGCAAAAATACAAAAAATTCAAAATAAAAAGTGAAACTAGTACAAAGAGTTGCCAAAAAGAAAGGACATACAAAGAAGCTCTAAAAGAGTTAACATGTAGCAATGATTTGCATAGCATCAACCAACAACACTCCTAACACCCAACTCTAGAAAATATTAGTGAAGAGATTCAACTCTAGAAAATATCAGTGAAGAGATTCATGTTGTCCACTGGTTGAGGCCTTTAAAGTCTATGTTGTCATTTCCTCACCAAATATTATAGGGGTGACATGGTCTACATATTGACATAACTACTCACATATCCTGAATATAAAATAGGCCAATATATCCTAAAGTTTCCCTTTACTCATAATTATATATGCATAAATAGTAAATGTAAGAAATGTCCACATCCTAACATAGCATTCCTCCTTTTAAATATAAAATTGATGCAGATGCACTGGATGTCTGGGTTCAACAACATGAATCATAATCCTTCATCAAGAAGTTTAAGGAGGATAAAATCATCTTATTATTGCCCTCTTATTATAAAATATATAAAAACACCCTGTTATTATTGCTTGAGGGTTACTTTTAACCTGCAAAACAAATGATAGGGTTACTAATAATTTTGATGTCAACCTAAAACATACAAACATTGGTCCAAGCATCCAAGGAAAATAAATAGTGATGACAAAGCTCTCTAAGCATCCATAGAGTTATGACAAATAACTACTTAAATGCAATGTCTGATATAGGCCAGGCAATGAAGGAGCCCACAACATCCTTCATTGTGGCCATCTCATCATTCCTTCTAAACAAGATTGTTTCCTCTTTATGGGCGACATGCACATTGACTTTCTAGTAACCTTCACCCAAACATTCACCATGTACAAGGTCTTAGGGTCAGTACTAATCACCATGCCTTTGACCACTATGTTATCCTTATGGATCTAAGTCAAGTAGCATTCCCTTCTCTCAGTTTGCATGATCAGTGTCATTTTTAGTCCCTACATGGAAAATTAATAGCCCAGATAAATTCATTGCATAGCATACAATACAAACTAAGTCAACCATTTTATATTTGAAATAATAGTCATACCATTGATGACTTTGGCCTAGAAGGTATTGAGCAACTGCTTGTGCCTTGATCACCACCACCAATATTATGTCCAATTGTAGGGGTAGCATGTAGTGATGCTACCTATGGAATTATATGCAAGGGATCATTACAACTTTAGGGGTGCAACATGTAAACATTTCAAATATGAAATCATGAAAAAACTGACACACCTCTATCTGTGAAAGCCGTGTCAAAATCTCTTCAATATTTTTATCTTTCTTTGCAAGCTTCTCTTCCAACTTTTTTTCATTCTCTACAAGCTTCTCTTCCAACTTTTGCTCTTTCTCTATCATATGCTCTTGCATCTAGTGCAACTTCTGTATGTAACCCTCACCAACAAATAGAGCAGTCAATGATACTCCTTTGTCGATACCCCAAATTTGACCCGGTCTTTTGGGTCCTAAAACCTTGGTGAGGGCATCATCCTTAATATATTGATTTACGGAGCTTGCAAATGACATTGCATCGTTCAATTTTTGTTGGCAACACCACATGCATAGTTAACTGGGAATATGTTAAAAAAATAATCGATATAACAATGGTTTGAAGTTCAACGTATTGCTATTTCCAAGGGAATGTCACTTACGATTGTCTTCACAACTTCTGGTGAAATAGGAGCCCCATCCTTCTTTTTATGAGCTGCCATCCACATAGTTGCCCTTGGTAGTGGAATTTTCAGCATTTGTATGGCTCTTCCTTTGCAAGATATATAGTTGGAGAGACATGGGGATAAGTCATACGACAAAACAATATAGCTATGTTTGTCACATATAATGGATGAGTATGATAGAATACCATTTTGTGCTCTAGTTGAGCATATCCTCTTTGACTGCAAGTGTGCATGATGGATTGGTGAGATCTATTTTGTTTATTCCTTTGCCTCACCGCCTACAACACAATGAAGAAAATAATATATAAATTCATTAGGGAGAGCAAGGTCCACAAAATTCACATGAACATAACAATGATATGAACTACCATAGCAAATTGGTTGGTACTTACCTTAAAGTTAGTGTTGCTCCTACCATTCACAAAGGCTTCCCAATATTTTTGTGATACACGAGGTGGGGGATTAGAAATTCTATCTATGTCATTATCATACTTATCATAGTGGTTTTTCACAAGTCGATGCTTATGATCATACCATTGCTTGTCCATGGTCGCAAAGACCCATTTCTTCATTGCATATGAAATGATATATTTTTGCTACATCAAACCAGTATCTTATTAGATGCAACATTTATATAAGTATTCAAAAATGGACACTATGAACTCCATTGGCTAGAAAGTTATCGTAATGAGTGTCCATAACTGGTTTTTAACTTCCACTAGGACTGCTCTCCAGTTTGTATGGGTGATAGGGATAATCTCCCTCACAATCACCCCTAAGTAAGATGTAAACTTAGTAGAATTTTCTCCTATGGGTTGTTCGTTTAGATTGCAAATGATCTCCACCTTATCTATGCTACTTGACTCTACTACACATCTTGTTGGACCTCTCTTTCTATGATATTTAGTGTTTGAAGTGTGTGATGACCTAGCATCAACATTATACATTAGGCACCATCCAAACATCATTATCTCATATAGTATGACAACAATGAGTAACCACCATCATAGCAAATTGGTTGGTACTTACCTTAAAGTTGGTGTTGTTCCTGCCATTCACAAAGGCTTCCCAATATTTTTGTAATACCCAAGGTGGGGGATTAGCAATTCTATCTACGTCATTATCATACTTATCATAGTGGGTTTTCACAAGTCGATGCTTATGATCATGCCATTGCTTGTCCATGGTCGCAAAGACCCATTTCTTTATTGCATATGAAATGATATATTTTTACCACATCAAACCAGTATCTTATTAGATGCAACATTTATATAAGTATTCAAATATGGACACTATAAACTCCATTGACTAGAAAGTTACTGTAATGAGTGTCCATAACTTATTTTTAACTTCCACTAGGAATGCTCTTTAGTTTGTATAGGTGATAGGGATGGTCTCCATCACAATCACCTCTAAGTAAGATGTAAACTTAGTAGAATTTTATCTTATAGGTTGTTTTTTTAGATTGCAAATGATCTCCATCTTAACTATGCTACTTGACTCTACTGCACATCTTGTTGGACCTCTCTTTCTATGATATTTAGTGTTTGAAGTGTGTGATGACCTAGCATCAACATTATACCTTAGGCACCATCCAAACATCATTATCTCATATAGTATGACAACAATGAGTAACCACCATCATAGCAAATTGGTTGGTACTTACCTTAAAGTTGGTGTTGCTCCTGCCATTCACAAAGGCTTCCCAATATTTTTGTAATACACAAGATTGGGGATTAGCAATTCTATCTACGTCAATATCATACTTATCATAGTGGGTTTTCACAAGTCGATGCTTATGATCATGCCATTGCTTGTCCATGGTCGCAAAGACCCATTTCTTTATTGCATATGAAATGATATATTTTTACCACATCAAACCAGTATCTTATTAGATACAACATTTATATAAGTATTCAAGATGGACACTATAAACTCCATTGACTAGAAAGTTACTGTAATGAGTGTCCATAACTGATTTTTAACTTCCACTAGGAATGCTTTTTAGTTTGTATGGGTGATAGGGATGGTCTCCATCACAATCACCTCTAAGTAAGATGTAAACTTAGTAGAATTTTATCTTATAGGTTGTTTGTTTAGATTGCAAATGATCTCCATCTTAACTATGCTACTTGACTCTACTGCACATCTTGTTGGACCTCTCTTTCTATGATATTTAGTGTTTGAAGTGTGTGATGACCTAGCATCAACATTATACATTAGGCACCATCCAAACATCATCATCTCATATAGTATGACAACAATGAGTAACCAACATCACAAGTAAATTTTTTGTATGGTCTGCGTACCTTCGTCATTAGCCAAAGCATCATAAACCTCAATTTGAGTATTCTCACCATTGGATTCATTTATGTTATGGGTGACCTCATTATCTTACTCATTCATGGAACTTCATAGCTGGTATCTTCTACTAGTTGCTATAATACACCATAGTCAATTACAAAACCATGATCAATTATAATATGCCCAGGTCAACCACTATTGAATAACACTATCAAATTTCAAGTACTTACTAGTGTGTGAGGCCTCTATTGCTAACTCTTGATTTATTGTGATAACCTCAACTACTGAGACCTCTATCACTAACTCTTGATTTATTGTGCAACCTGAACTACTGAGACCTCTTTTTTTAGATATATTACCACTTTGAATATTGTATAGACACACTGCAAACCAAAATAGACATAAATAACCCATAATGAAAGACTATATATATGAAAATGTAACCAAAATAGATACAAGTTTGAATTAGTTTTTCATATTTAAAGGATATGTGATGTTCATGTAGGGTTCACCAAAATTTAATCGTAGCTTGCCACATAGGATGATAACCGAAATCTCTTTCCAAAAAAACCTAAAAATCTAACCTAAGATGCAACTAGATAATTTTTGATTCCTTGCCTAAGTGCTTTTGAAAAATATTAAGCATTGATAGTTGAAAAAAACTTTGTTTAAGTGTCAACTATACATATATTCAAAGTTTCACATAGGATTAGAGCTATCCCACGACATGAAAACATGTTTTGCAACTTAAAAAATGAAGTTACCATGTTGGACAAAACTTTGTTTAAAACCCGACAATATGTCTATGTGTGCACGTTCACAGTTTCATAAAGGATTAAAAATTTCCCAATCTCTAGCAAATCCACTTCACAAGCATCTAAAAGGACATACCCATAAAACTAAATACTAAATAGTCAAATGTATATCAAAGATTAAAACTTAAAAAAATATTCACATTATGCAATTAGAGAGTCCAAATTCTATTTAACATGGACTGTGGCCTAAAATAGAGTCAAACAAAAAAGAGTGACATTCTAAAACATTTTATTGTAAAATAGAAGATAGGTTTGATCTGAAAGTTAATTTCATATAGATACTAAAGAGACCAATTTAAATAAAAAAACATGCCTCTAAACATTCTTGTGTTGCTCTATTATTTAGGAAACATAATTTAATTGCATGAATATTTGTAAAAATTGCAAAACAAAATTTAATGTCCAAGACAAGATAAAAATTGAACTGCAAAATAAAAATAAAAAAAAATATATTGATCCTAGAAGATTAGCTTTTATATGTGTTTAAAGAAATAAAATTGGATATAATTCTAAAAGGTAATGTTACACTAAGTTCGTAGAAAGTTGAACAAGTACACATGGATAAGATAATCGATGAGATTATGATCACAAAATCTTATCCTTTCTAGCATATCAAGCCAGACCTCTTTGTTTTGAATAAACAATGGAGGTTGACATTAAAGGAAACACCTTATTAGATCTACATGTCTTAAAGTGCTACATTCCAAGTCAGAAAGGCCTATGAGGACTAGCTAATAATGTTGAAGATCAATGCAATGTCATTCACTATGTCTATGTGCACTCTCATCCCATCTTCTAGAAAAAACATTGTCTACCACCATCTTCAGCATAGGGTAGTCCATGACTTAATGTTTTCCATTGAAAATTTACCAGTTTCATTTGCTGACTTCTATTACAACATTATATGTTAATATATCTAATATAATGCTTTAGGACTTTTCCTTTTACAAGGTACCCTAGTAATAAGATCTGCTATCAAGAAAAGTAATAATAGCCAATCTTGACATTGTTACTGATTTATACATTTGTGACAAATTTTGGTTTTCCAAGTTGAGAAGGGCTAATATTCATAATTTACCCATGTACAAAATAATGGTGTGTGATATTTCTATATAGGAAACAATGATCTATATATTATATTTACACAAAATAATTATCCAGGGTGAATTGTTTTACCTAGAAACTTGAATGAATAGTGGAACACTTTAAAAGAAATAAAGTTGATTACATGAACACCATGTTTCTTTCTAAGAAGCCAATATTAAGCTTATACATCCATATTATATGAATCAGTACACTGAAATTGAATAAACAAAGAAACATATAAAACTTTAGCATCCCAAGTAAATGTTCCTGAGTAATTGAATGCATACTAGAGGCCATACCCTCTCTATGAATTTCATATTAATTAATTAATGTTTCCCAACATAACATCCACTTGAAATGCTATCATGAAAAATAATGACAACCATCAAGAAATTACCTTTACCTCAACTATAAGAAGCACTTCAAACAAAGAGCTCAACATGTCACCATGAAGATTTTGCAGATCACTTGATATAAGATATTGGTGGCAATTGAATTTAACCATGTGGTAAACGACAATGTTTAAATATTATGAAAGACTATTTGCTCAAGATCCATCAAAAGTTTCGACAATATCAAGTAGAAATTTTAGAACTCATAATAATAACTTGAAAATCTACTTGTGCATCAAGAATTACCATACCCCTAGGAAGAGAATGAAAATTTGAATATACATAGAAATCTTGGTTATACACTGCAAAAAATTGCTATGCTTAACAATATCTAGGAAGCACCAATCAAAGAAGGGCTAGATAGAAAAGGCTTCTATGCAAGAATACCAAAATACCGAACATGATTGATATTCATTGAATTGTTGCAACTATCTAAAGAGTTATCTCAAAATATTTCAAAATTTGAGAAAGGGGAACAATTCCAAAATAGCTAGGTTGCATTCTTAGGAATATATAACCGATCGAGTCTGGTGGTCTTAATATGGACATATATCTAGCTTGGATATACCTAGGAATTCCAAGTAATCTAATAAAACTATGCTTATCATGTCGTTATCCTTCAAAAATCATTTAGATACAACTTTTTGTTTGATTCATTGCAAACAAAAAGTTGTATCTGAACAAATTTTTGTTTGCAATGAGATTCTTGGTGTTACACTAGCAAAGTTTTTGAAGCTATTTTTAGATTCAAAAGGAGATACCCCAAGGGAGAAAAAGGACTTGCTTATTAGTTATATTCTTGTTCTCACACTTATTGCAGATAATTTTGAAACTGACACAACAAACATTGCAAAGGATTTGAAAATGATTATGCATGATGTGGTATCTCACTATAAAGAATTTGGGCTATCAAACAAAGAATTCAGGAGCTAGCTATAGAGTAACTCTTCCACTTCCTCTCACTTTCCCAAAATTAAAAGTACAATCACTTGAATGGCATACAATTCATTGATTCAAAAGGGTTACAAAATGGTAAAGTTTCTTAAATTTAAAAAACAAGACCCCCAAATTCTTGAAGTTAAAGAACCATGAAAGCAATGGACAAAGAACAACCAAGGCACTAAAAGACAAAATCCATAGCCAAGAAGGATGTATAAGGCAATCGTATCCACAAATGTGTGTGACAACAAAAAAATGACACAATTTTGACCATAAAGGCAAAGCTTTCATAGATTTCACAAAAAATTCCAAAAACCCTAAATCTTACATGCAACTCACTTCTTGCCGCCTCAACACTCCCAAGCCTTATGCCACTTTTGCAATTATATTTTATGGCATACAGTTCATTGATTCAAAAGGGTTATAGAATGGCAAAGTTTCTTGAATTTAAAAAATAAGACCCCCAAATTCTTGAAGTTAAAGAACCATGAAAGCAATGGATAAAGAACAACCAAGGCACTAAAAGACAAAAGTCATAGCCAAGAAGGATGTATAAGGCAATCGTGTCCACAAATGTGTGACAAAAATAAAAATTGATACAATTTTGACCATAAAGGCAAAGCTTTTGCAGATTTCACAAAAAATTCCAAAAACCCTAAATCTTACATGTAGCTCACTTCTTGCCGCCTCAGCACTCCCAAGCCTTATGCCACTTTTATAGCTATCTTTTATGATATACAATTCATTGATTCATAGGGGTTATAGAATGACACGATTTCTTGAATTTAAAAATTAAGAACCCTAAATTCTTGAAGTTAAAGAACCATGAAAGCAATGGACAAAGAAAAACCAAGGTACTAAAAGACAAAAGCCATAACCAAGAAGGATGTATAAGATAATTATTGAACCCGAATGCAGTCAAAACATAGAAAAATGCAGGACCAATTAAAATTAACAACTTTATTAAAAATTGAAGCATTCAACCTTACAATATATTCAAATTACATAATATATAGAAAGGGAATAGGAGGAAAGTCGGCAAAGGAGAGATAAGGGGAAATAGGAGATAAGGAGGGAGAAGATAGGGGAAAGAAAGGCGCGGAGGGATAAGGAAGTTGGAGGGATAAGGGGAAAGAAGAATTCACGGAGGGATAAGGAGGAGGGAAAATAGGAAGAAGTTAGGAGGGATATTAGGAGAGAAGGTACGAGAATTTGCCGACGTAAAATTGCCGACAAATGTAGGGTGTGTTCACACTTAGGCTTAGGAAAGGGATCTTTCTAAGCCTAGTTATGTGAATCCCTGTTCACATTTACAACATTCTCCCCCTTAAAGTTGAGAGAACTGACTACACAGTCTCTCAGCTTTACAAATTGAGCTTTTGTCATCGCCTTGGTGAAGATGTCAGCAACGTTCTCCAAAGTGTGACAAGATTGAAGCTCAACAATTTCTTGTTCCACCATATCTCTGATGAAGTGATACTTCATATCAAAATGCTTGGTTCCGCTATGGTGGACCGGATTATATGCCAACCGGATGGCACCGATGTTGTCGCAGTAGATTCTGGTTGGACCACTTTGCTGTTCTCCAATCTCTTCCAGTACTTTCCTTAACCACAAGGCTTGAGTACTAGCATAAGTAACCGCTATATACTCTGCTTCTGTTGAAGATAGCGCTACTACTGTCTGCTTTTTTGAACTCCAAGTTATTAGTCCTGATCCAAGACTAAAACAATTTCCTGATGTTGACTTTCTGTCATCAATATTGCTACCCCAATCACTATCACTAAAGCCTACAAGCTTGATAGTGTTACATTGATGGTACTGGATTCCAAAATCCAATGTACCCTTCACATATCTCAAAATTCTTTTAGCTGCCTTCAAATGCAGCTCTGAGGGGTTAGACATAAATCTAGAAACAAGAGATACAACATACTGAATATCTGGTCTGGTGTTGGCGAGAAACATCAAACTCCCAACCATGCTTCGAAAAGTGGTCACATCAACTTTCTGTGCTCCATCATCTTTGCTTAATTGGATCCCATGTCCAACTCGGAGTTGCAACTCGGTTTGCAATGCTCCATAGCAAACTTCTTGATCATGTCCTTGAGCATACTTATGTTGACAGATGAAGATCCCTGTATCTGATTGATGAACTTCCATTCCCAGATAGTAGTGCATTAGTCCAAGATCCTTCATCTCAAACTGCGTCATCATGGAGTGTTTGAACTCCCTATTCATTTTTCCATTACTACCCATAAAAATGAGATCATCCACATACAAACAAACTATGAGAATGTCTTTACCTTGCTTGAGGTAGTAAAGTGTGGGTTCATTTTTGCTTCTTGTGAACCCATATTCTTTGAAGTACCCATCAATGCGTGAGTACCAAGCTCTAGGTGCCTGCTTGAGGCCATAGAGTGCCTTCTTCAATCTGTAAACAAGGTGTTCCTTACCTTGCACTTCAAATCCCCGTGGCTGCTCAACATACACTTCTTCTGTCAAGTAACCGTTGAGAAATGCACTCTTCACATCCATGTGTTGGACTTTCCACCCTTTATGTGCAGCTAAGGCAAGAACTGTTTCGATTGTCTCCTCGTCTGGCTACAGGAGCAAATGTCTCTTCATAATCTATTCCATACTTCTGAGTAAAACCCTTTGCCACTAACCTTGCCTTATGCTTCTCAATGCTTCCATCAGCATTAAACTTGGTCTTAAAGATCCATTTACAGCCAACACATTTCTTTCCTTTAGGAAGCTTCACGAGCTCCCAAGTGTCGTTGTTTTTTATAGAGGTTATCTCCTCTTCCATGGCATCTTGCCAAATCTTCTGAGTACATGCCTTCTCAAAACTAGAAGGTTCAAGTTGTGCACTAGTTAACAATGCATAGTTAACTTGATCTCCTCTGGGTTCTTGTTGTGATTCATCATCACCATACAAGTGCATACTTTCTAATCTATGTAAAACAGATTCCATTTCACTAGCCTGACTTCTAGTATATCTTCTTGAAAAATTCTTATCCAACATCTGAGAGGATGGATGATACTGTAAAGTTCTCTTACCTTTGGATGGAACATCAATATCCATTGGTGAGGAACTAACTGATCGTTGAGGAGAAGGACTTGGAGAAGCAGTTGAATCTGAAGATGGACTTGGTGGATGTGAGGGCGGAGACTGCTTTCCTTTCTGTGGTAGCTGTGGCTGCACCTGCTGAGCAACTACATCAGTGGCTTCAACATCACTGAATATTTGGGGCTTACCCCACTCTCCCCCTTCATCAAAAATCACATCCCTTGACACCACAATCTTTCGAGTTGTAGGATTGTAGAGTCTATAACCCTTTGTGTTTTCACAATATCCTACAAAAATGCAAGCCTGACTCTTTGGATCCAACTTCTTTCTCAGCTCATCAAGAATGTGAGCATATGCCAATGAACCAAATACTCTGAAATACTTCACATTTGGTTTCTTACCATACCAGGCTTGATAAGGTGTCTTCCCTTTCAAACTCGAAGTAGGACTTCTGTTCAAGATGTGAACACTAGTCCTTGTTGCATCTCCCCAATATGCATTACTCAAATGCTTTGTCTGAAGCATTGATCTCGCCATCTCCACAATGGTGCGATTCTTTCTTTCTCGCTACACCATTCTGTTGTGGAGTGTAGGCAGCTGTGAACTCGCCTCTTGATGCCATGATGTTTACAAAAATTCAAAACCGATTAGAGGAGTATTCTCCTCCTCTATCTGATCTAAGACATTTTATTGAATATCCACTCTCACTTTCAACTTTTGCTTTAAAATCAACAAAGCATGCAAATGCTTCATCCTTATGCTTCAAAAAGTATATCCAACACATTCTTGTGCAATCATCAATGAAAAGTAGGAAGTAAGAGTGATTACCTAGACTCTTGGTCTGCATCGGACCACAGATGTCTGAATGTACTAACTGAAGAGGATAGTTGGCCCTCCATGCTTGTCCACGAGGAAATTTCGATCTGGCATGCTTGCCCAAGGCACACCCTTCACAGACTTCCTTACTATCTTGAACTTTGGGAAGTCCAGTCACCATTGCTTGTGAAGTTAGCAATTTCAAACTTGCAGAATTCAAGTGACCATATCTCAAGTGCCACAGGACACTTGGATTGGTAATAGCTACATTTGCTAATTTATTTCCTCCCGGTCGGCCAAACTTCAAAGGAAATAATCTATTTTTTGACATTGGCACTTGTGTAATGATTCTATTACTATTGTTTTTGTCAAAAATGGTGCATTTACCCTCATCAAAAATCAACTTATAATTCTTTTCAAGCATTTGACCAACACTTAACAGATTGTGTTGAAGATGAGGAGTGTAATAGATATCACTTACATGTTTTATGCCTTCTTTTGTTGGAACCGCCATAGCTCCAATGCCTTCAACCGCCAATGACTTGTCATCTCCCAACCGGATGTCGGATTTGTATGAGGAGTCTATCTTAGCAAAGAGTTCTTCTTTGCCACTCATGTGATTTGAACACCCCGTGTCCAAAATCCATGTATCATTCAAATTTTGCTCTGTCTGGCCATAAGAGAGAAAGAGATTTGAGGACTCTTCCTCTTCTCCAAAATTCCCAAACCGACCATCGCTCTCGGTTGTCGTCGCTTCCTTGTGAAGTCTTTGACCAACAATCACGAGCATAATGGCCGTGTTTGCCACAATTGTAGCAAACTTGCTTTGACTTGTCTCCTCCTTTTCCTTTTCCGGATTGTTTCCCTCTCGTATTGTCGTTGTCCTCCTCTATTCTCGGTTTCCACCTCTATTGGATGAACCTCCTCCGTTAGGAGTTCCCCCTCTTTGATTGTTCCCGCCTCGCCTCTCTGTTGACCTCCGCCTCGGCCTCTACCTCTTCCTTCATGTGTGGCAAAAGCTTTGTCATCTCCTCCATAACTCGGTGGTAGGAGTTTCCCGCAACCTCTCTTCATGTGAGAGAAGTGATCCAGTTAATGCATCAAAAGACAATGTGGATAAGTCTTTTGATTCTTCAATAATTATTGCAACAGAATTCCATTTTGGAAGAAGTGTTCTCAACACTTTCTTCACCATCATCTCTGGTTTGATATCCTCTCCTAGTGTGACCATTTTGTCGACTATTGCTTTCACTCTCACACAAGTAATCACCGACTCTTTCATTCTCCTCGCATCTTGAGATTCTCAAAATCTCGTTTCAAGGTTTGCGCTTTACCTGCTTCACCTGGTCACTGCCTCTATAGCTCTCTTTTAAGGAATTCCATGCATCTTGTGCAATGACATATGATGCAACCCTAGGAAAGATAGTTTTGTCTAAAGCAACATGAATGTGATATAAAGCAAAAGCATTATTCTTTTGTGCTTCTTTTCTTGTCTTTTTATCAACATTCGAAAATGCTGCCCATTCAGTAGCAGTTGGTTCTGTATAACCTTCCTCAACTACATCCCAAAGACCTTTTCCTATCAACAAAGTCTTCATTTTTATTGACCAGTATTCATAGTCACTACCATTAAATTCAGGGATAGGTAGACTAGTGTTTGCAGCCATTGCAGAATAAACAACTTTTATTCAAAGCAAACAAGTACTTTTATTGAGGCAAACTGGAAATACAAAGCAGTACAATATGATTTAATAATTTAAATCAAATCTCGCCTTCTTAGTGCATCTATGTTCTCCTTCGTAACTCGTCGCTAATGATGACAATCTCAGATTTCACTTCCACTGGATCTTCGTCGTCGTCTGCTTCTTCTTCTTCTTCTTCTTCCTCTTCCTCTTCTTCTTCTGCTTCCGCTGGGTCAGGATCAGGCTCAGGAGAGCGTGGTGTATAGCCCACACTCACTTCATCTGTTGGTACACCCGGTGTACAACTGGCACCAGTTTGAACATCCGAAACAAATTGCACAGTATCGGATTCTTCAATTCTCTGTCCGAAGATATTGTCTTCGAAATCGGCCTCGTATCCTGAATCTGGCTTTCTCAGGTGAGAAATTACCTGATTCTCCAACTGACTCAACACAGTGTGCAGACTAGTTCGGCGAACCCTTTCATCAAAGGATTCCGGCGATTCTCTCTTCAAAAGAGAGATAAGAGCATGATAACTTCCTTCAGATCGGAACATCTACCATTTTCACAAGCACATTAATTCTCCTTTCTCAAAGTCTCTTTAAAGGTTTTCTAAAGTTTTTTTTAAATAAATTTAATAACCTTTTTTTATTTTTAAATTACCTTTTTTAAAAAATGAATTTATTTAAAAAAGATAAATTTAAAAATAAATAATATAAAAATTATTAAATAAATTAAAAAAACTTTAAAAACAAAAAAAAAATAAAATGTTTACCTTTTCTCCTCAGCGGGGATTGAACGCGCAACGTGCTTGTTACCTTGCGAACACCTTAGCCACCGTACCAACCAGGCCGACGGAAACAACCTAGGGCCACCGCCCTTTTATTCTACGACGGCCGAAATTTAAAAAAAAAAAAATTTTTTTTTTCGTTCGCGTGGCGCTCGCGGGAGTCGACCCGCGTACCTCCACACAGCAAGGGAACAACTCTGACCGTCACGCCAAGCGTGCTCGGATGAAATAAAAGAGAAGGCGGGCGATTTAATATCGTCTGCGGATGAATTTAAAAAAAAAAAAATTGTGGGTTTATCCCACATGCGCCCGGCTGCAGGCGCGCGAGGGTTTTTAAACTGAAACCCTCGCTATCACTTTCGACTGCCTTCGGGCAGTCGATCGATGACCAAATTTTGCCGCCGACCTCTTGACAAGACGCTGCTTGCCACGTGGGCCAATTGCCTTCCGTCGCTTGGCGAAAAATTTTCGACCAACCAGATGATGCTGCCACGTCACCGTGTTTCGAACTGCGTGTCACACCTCGATCTGCGTGCTGCTACCTCGTGCTGCCACGTGTTGCGACCTCACTGCCTCGACTGCCGCGTCGCTGCCACCTCCGCCTCGGGATCCGTGCCCGAACTGCCTCGGGATGCGTGCCCGAGCCTGCTCGTGATCCGCCTCGAGATCCGAGCCCTACTGCGAACTGCTTCGGGATGCGCGCCTGGTCGTGCCTCGGGAACCGTGCCCGCGTTGACCTCACTTCGCCTCGGGAACCGTGCCCGTCAGACGACGAAGTCTGGCTCTGATACCAGATATTGAACCCGAACGCAGTCAAAACACAGAAAAATGCAGGACAAATAAAAATTAACAACTTTATTAGAAATTGAAGCATTCAACCTTACAATATATTCAAACTGCATAATATATAGAAAGGGAATAGGAGGAAAGTCGGCAAAGGAGAGATAAGGGGAAATAGGAGATAAGGAGGGAGAAGATAGGGGAAAGAAAGGCGCGGAGGGATAAGGAAGTTGGAGGGATAAGGGGAAAGAAGAATTCACGGAGGGATAAGGAGGAGGGAAAATAGGAAGATGTTAGGAGGGATATTAGGAGAGAAGGTACGAGAATTTGCCGACAAAAAATTGCCGACAAATGTAGGGTGTGTTCACACTTAGGCTTAGGAAAGGGATCTTTCTAAGCCTAGTTATGTGAATCCCTGTTCACATTTACAACAATAATTGTGTCCACAAATGTGTGTGACAAAAAAAAAATTGATACAATTTTGACCATAAAGGTAAAGCTTTCATAGATTTCACAAAAAAATCCAAAAACCCTAAATCTTACATACAAATCGCTTCTTGCCACCTTAGAACTCCCAAGCCTT
The DNA here is from genome assembly GCA_028583015.1 of Wollemia nobilis. Taxonomy (NCBI): domain Eukaryota; kingdom Viridiplantae; phylum Streptophyta; class Pinopsida; order Araucariales; family Araucariaceae; genus Wollemia; species Wollemia nobilis. Next base: position 14,545,039 of record JAQPPZ010001125.1, read on the forward strand.
ATACCACTTGAACTCTCTAATGGATAAAAAATCACCCTGATACTGAACTCTCCAAAGGAATGTGCACTTGTTTATGCGATCTCACTCGCCCTCTTTTTTAAGAGGTCAAGAAAGAGGAATAACCACTCTCGCCTCTCCCCTAAGGTCGAGAAAAGATAATCACTATCGCCTCTCAAGCCCCTCTCTTTTAATTAAAAAGGTTGATCGAGTGCTGAGCATTCCTAATTTAAAAACGTCGAGGTCATGGGAAGCTTAGAATAGAGAGCTTGACAAGGTTAACGCAACCATCGAGTGCTAAGCATTCCTAGTTTGAAAATGTCGAGGTCGTGGGAAGCTTAGAATAAAGAGCTTGGCAAGGTTAAGACAACCAAAAGTTTCGTGCACTAAAATATTCATGAATCCTTTATATATATTGGTTGATTTTTAAGGGTGGTTTTAAACCGTCCTTGTAGGGTCTATTAGGGAAATTTTTAACTATCATAAAAAACTACCGTATTTAGCTACCCTTAAATGCCTTTTTTGGTGAAGAGTTTTAAGGGCAGTTTTAAACTACCCTCTTAGGGTCTATTAGGGTGGTTTTTTACCACTATAAAAAACCGTCATCTTCTAGTCGCCCTTAAAAGCCTTTTTTGGTGTAGTGCATCTTCAAAATTAAATTTGGTAAAAGAATTAAAATATTTAAATATTATGATTCTTTTGCTACAAGCTATTAAAGATGTATCAATGATTTACAAGATTGTTCAAGAGATGTGTATTATGAAAAAAATTAAGAAGAAAATATATCCTAAAACCATACAAGTAGATGGAAAATTAGTGCTTACTTGTAGAAAAACTATTCCACCTAAGTATGGTAATTCAAGAATCCCAGTAGTTATAGTAACCATAAGATCAATACAGATTGACGTAGGGGCAGCTATTTATAATATGAAAAAGGATACAATGTAGAAGTTACAATTAAACAATCTAACTCCCACGTCTATGATATTGGAAATGGCTAATAGATCGATTGCTAAACTAGAAGGAATCATATAAAATATTCCTGTGATGGTTTCATCATGGGAATATCCAGTCAATTTTATGGTATTACAACCTCTAAATACTATGAATGGTTATCCAATAATTCTAGGAAGGTCTTGGCTTGCTATGATAGTCACTTTCATCAATTGTAGGTCAGGATATATGACCATTTCTAATGGAATTGACTCAAATAAAATCTCTATATCCTCTTGTAAAACCTTCAATCAATTTTCTAGTAACTTATGGTTTCCTGGATCGATGAGAAAAATGAAGAGAACATTTCAACTTTGGCTACCATAGTTGTAAAGGATCATGCAAAAGAGTTGAATCCATCCAAAAGGGTTATTTTTGAAGAAAAGACTGTTCTAATCAATAATTTGTATGATTTAGGACTTGAAGATGAACCAATTATTTCTAGTCAATTACTATGGAATGATAAAGGACAAGAACCTGAATATTTGCCATCCATTTCAATACAAGATAATTCCTTTAAGCTACCACATGGATGGGAATGTCATCTTCTCTCATCTTTTCATTGCCCTGTATGAATTTAATTTTTTAGGAATAATTTTTGATAAAGATACTCAAATTTTCCATTCTCATTTGCCACATCATTGTCCACTCAATTCATTGATAAGATATTTTGAAGGAATCAATTCCATAAAACCTAGTAAAAAAAATTGAAATACAACCAAGGAAATTTTTAAATATCAATAGTTGGTTGACAAACGACTAGAGGTAAAATTGTTTAATGTATTAAGTCAACATACCAATACTTTTGCATGAGAATATGTTAGGATCCTCAATCCTAACATTATTAGTTAGTATTAGTTAGTATTATTAATCATTTAATTATTATATTATTAACTTATAAAGTGAACCATCAAAACCCTTCATAACGTGAACCATCATGTCTCTTCATACATGAACCATCATGTCTCTTCACCAACGTAGCTTTAGGGTAGATATATATATTAGGTTGGCCATCCATATCAAATCATCCAAGAAGAAGAATAATAAGAATAGATTCTAAGGAGGGAGCCCCCTATAGTGGCAAAGCGATTATAAGGGAGCCCCCTTTGAGTGGCCTGTGATTACATTTACATTAATTTGTTAATAATTTTATATGAAGACCTTGGGGTCTTACCATTTGGTATCAGAGCCATGTGGGACCCAATCATGTGGGAATTGCTCAAAGATCTTCATCAAATCACTTCTGTGCATGAGTATCAAACTCGGTTTGAGGATATCACCAAATACAACACAAGATTGGATGAATCAATTCTCATCAATACCTTCATTAGGGGATTAAAAGAGGAAATTAGAATGGAGGTGATAAGGTTCAATCCCTATACCATGATGGAGACCTATGGATTGGCAAAATTAGCTGAAGATAAAATCAATGCACAACAACGATTAGGGAAACCACTTATGGAAAAATTGTTGACCACTTACATCGCTCCAAAACCTATGCATAATGGAAGGGCACAAAGCACTTACACAACCCCCAAATCTAACCGAACTTTACGAATTAAACATCTTAGCTTTGAGGAGATGAAGGAACGATGAGCAAAAGGACTCTGTGATAATTGTGATGAACAATTTGGACCCCACCATAAATGTGCTACACTAACATTGTATTTATTGAAGGAAGTTGATCCCCTGTCTCTCCATAGAGCAAGTAGATGAGGTAGTTGTGTCCGAAGCGACCAGTGTACCTACTCACCGCAATGAAGACAATGAGGTTTATGTGCAAGAAGTGATTGATGTACCAAGCAAGGATGAAGTAGACATACCCAAAGTGATCAATGCTAGTCAAACATGCACTCTACAAGACCTACACATACCTTCCTCACCAATAGTGAGTTCTTGTCATATGACCAAACCTATTCGAAACCAACGCAGAGTGACTACACACTCCTCCGTTGGCTCTACCAAGGAACCAAAAAAGGATATGAAATCATTACCATCACTTTTGATGCATCATTCTAAAGTATTTGAGGAACCCCAAGGGTTGCCCTCCCATCGTCATCATGATTTTCTTAAGGAAGATTCTATTATTGTTCTTGGAAACCCCCCGCTAATGCTTCATCCTTCTCGATATCCCTGCCTATGAAAGGATGCCATTAAAAGAGTCCAAGAACTTACACAAATCCTTCTTGGAAAACAAAGGACAAAGCTCTTTTTAAGGAGGGTGGCATGTTAGGATCCTCAATCCTAACATTATTAGTTAGTATTACTAATCATTTAATTATTATATTATTAACTTATAAAGTGAACCATCACAACCCTTCATAACGTGAACCATCACGTCTCTTCATACGTGAACCATCATGTCTCTTCACCAACGTAGCTTTAGGGTAGATATATATATTAGGTTGGCCATCCATATCAAATCATCCAAGAAGAAGAATAATAAGAATAGATTCTAAGGAGGGAGCCCCCTATAGTGGCAAAGTGATTACAAGGGAGCCCCCTTTGAGTGGCCTGCGATTACATTTACATTAATTTGTTAATAATTTTATAGTAAGACCTTGGGGTCTTACCAAATACAAATATATAATAGTAATTCATTCACATATATATATATATATATATATATATATATATATATATATATATATATATATATATATATATGCACTAACTATATTTATATAGAGGATGTTAAACCTATAAGACAACCACAAAGAAGATTGAATCTTGCTTTACATGATATCATTAAAGATGAAATTGAGAAATTGTTAGAAGTAGGATTCATCTATCCTATTTTTGATAACCAATGGGTTTCTCCATTGGTTATCATTCCAAAGAAAAATGAAAAAATACGAGTGTGTGTCGATTATCATGAACTAAAAAAAGCTACACACAAATACCATTTTCTATTACCATTCATAGATCAAGTGTTAGATACACTCATTGAGAAGAAGTATTTTTGTTTTCTCGACAAACTTAGTGTATATAATCAAATTTAGGTAGAACTTGAAGACCAGAAGAAAACAAATTTCACTTACCCATGGGGAACTTTTACTTATAGAGTTTTACCTTTCAGACTTTGTAATGCCCCAACAACTTTTCAACGAGCTGTTCTTTCTATATTCTCTGACTTGATCAATGTTTGTGTTGAAATCTACGTAGATGATTTCATAGTGTGTGGTAAATTTTTTGACGAAACTTTAAAAAATATTGACAAAGTTTTAACCTATTGTGAAACTTACAATTTGGCCCTAAACCCTGAGAAATGTTTTATAATAATGAAAGAAGCCATTATTTTTGGACATCATATCTCATCTAGAGGAATACAAGTAGATCCTAAGAAGATAGAGGTTATAAAAAACTTGCCTCCTCCCCAAACTCAAATAGATATTAATAGTTTCTTAGGTCATGTTGGTTCCTATCATCATTTCATTAAGAAATTTAGTACAGTTGTGAGCCCCATGTTTATCTTGTTAACTAAAGATTCTGAATTCAATTGGACCAAAAAGTGTTAAATTGCATTTGACACCTTAAAAGAAAAATTGACTACTCCACTTGGGTCATAAGGTCCATATTGAAAACATTCATTTCACATCCAAATCGATGCATCTAACACTACAATCAGGGAAGCCTTAGGCCAAGTAGAAAATGGAGAGCAATATGCTATCTATCACATCAGTAAAAACCTAACAAGAGCTGAAAAAATTATACTACTATTGAGAAAGAATTTTTGGTAGCAGTATATTCTATTAATAAATTTCGTTACTACATTATTGGATATCAAGTTTTTATTCATATTGATCATGATCCAATTAAATATCTCATGAATAAACCATTATTTAGTGGAATAATAATAAAATGGTTTCTACTACTACAAGATTTTGACATTACTATAGTCAACAAACTAAGAAAAACTAATGCAGTAGTTGACTTCTTGTTAAGACTAAACATCACAAGTGAGGATGAACTAGTAGAGGTTTCTTTTCTTGATGAAATATTATTTATAACAAAGTAAATATAGTTGGAAATATCAGTAAATATTGGAAATATCATGATTTACTGATATTTCCAACTATCTAGCAGCAATAAAAGTTTCCTCTCACTTCACTCCTTGGAAAAAATGATGATTAGTTAAACAAAGCTCATCATTCAAGTAGATCAATAGTCTACTATTCAAGTGTGGACTTGATTATATTTTACATCGATGTATTCAACAAGATGAGGAGTATGTTATTATTTGTGCATGTCATGACAAACCAACAAGAGGACACTATTTAATAAAACACACCATTAGAAAAGTTTTAAGAATAGGTTATTATTGGCCATCACTTCATAGGGATTTTAAAAAGTATGTATGACATTATGATTCATGTCAACAAATGGGTAAGCCAACTACAATAAATAAAATACCTCTACAATCTCAAGTGGTTTTATAACCATTTGAGAGATGGGGGACGTTGGGCTTTATTGGATCCATTGACCCACCTTCTCAAGAAAAATAACACATTCTTGTGTGCACTGATTATGCGACCAAGTGAGTTGAATATGTGCTTTTAAACATGCTCGAGAAGAGAAGGTGGTTGCTTTTATATATGCCCAAATATTTCAAATATTTGATGCTTCATGGTCTATTGTTATAGATAATGGGCCCCAATTTGCATATAAGGATATAGAAACATTTATTGCATTATATGAAATCAAACATAAGAAATCATCACCATATCACCTTAAAGCAAATGGTCAGGAAGAAGTCACAAATAAAGAACTAGAGAATATTCTAAAAAAATTATGGCTTCTCACAAAAATCTTGGATGAACAGGTTACTAGAGGTTGTTTGGGTATACAATACTATATGGAAATCCACTACAGGATTTACACGTTATGAATTGGTCTATGGTAAGAAACCTCTTTTTTTAATTGAATTTGATTACTAACACTTCATACATCTTTGAAAGTTGACATTGAGTTATCGTAGGTACAACAAGAGAGAATTCTGATTGCATTGGATGAAATTCAATTAGAGGTACTTCAAACAAAAATAATTCAATAACAACAAAAATTATGGTATGATAGTCACATTAGGAGCATCAAGTATGAACCTAGTGATTGGGCATTGTTGTTTGATTTTCACTATGCTGATGTTTTTGGTAAGATACAAACTAGATGGCTAGGACCATACCAAATTGAAGAAGTGTTTGAGAATGAATTTGGTCAAATTTCTCCTATTAATGATTCAAGGGGAAATTTGGTGGTCAATGGACATCATTTGTTAGCTTTTGAGGATATATGTAGTGGAGATATCTAACACAGGTCCTAATAAAATACAATAAATATGAAAGGAAGTGAGACTGCATTATGACTGAAATATACTATAAATAGAAATGATGAAAATACAATGCAATATGGAGGAAATGGTCACTCCATTAATATGAACTCAAGAGCTACATTGTACTCCATACAAAAGTACTACTACAAAGAGATTGACATGAACTTATAATGATCTTGATATGAGCTTCCTATATGATCTATTTCTATCTATCACTATGAGGTATTTTATATAGGAAGATAAATTCCTTGGACAACACTCTACCTAGCTATACAAGTGGACACTTTGCACATTACAACTTGCACATTGACACTTGTGCATTTATTACATTGCTTGAAGTAACTAGCTAACTTCCCCCTAAAGTAATCTCCTATTCTAACTATGTACCAAAGGTGGTATATTTACATGACCTATATGATGTAATATACTCTAAATATAACACCCCCTTGTACTACATTATTTGGGTATTGAATATTTCAATCTTCAATATGGATCTCCTTCTTGAGGATGCTCTTTTACTTGATCTGGTTCTTTCATCAACTGACTTTTGATCTGGAGTCCTCTTTTTTTGGACCTTCTTCTTCTTATTCTTTAGATTTTCCTTTGAATTTGGTTTCTTCATTCCTGTAGGTTGTAGTACTGCTGCTAGATTTATGCAAATATGTTTCTCCTTTGTTCTTACTCTATACAGAAGCTTCCAAAAAACCTCTCAAGACATCAAGATAAGATCTTGAATTAGTAGAACTTGAAGTACCAATGTTGCATGAGGATTGAAATATCTTTTCTAGATATGATTCACTTAGTTCTATTTTCTTTATATGGGCTTCTATCAATCCTTTTAGTTATGTATTCTCATTCTTGTAGCATTTGTGTGTAAGTACTACCATATACAATATGCTTACAAAATCTAAAGGAAGTGGAATGTCATCATTTCCATTCTCAATTGCTTCTTTGAGTTGAGCTTGTAGATAATATTTCATGGTAACAAAGTTGTCATCTAAGGCTTCACTATGAATTAATTTTGAAGTAAGATCTAATTATAAGTAGATTCATGATTCCAATTTTTATGGCACTTGCTTTCTCCTTTCTAGAGAGAGTATTCATGTATTTGTTTGTTGTATTACTTGAGGTAGTCATTCTTATAGCTCTATGGAGAAATGCTTTGATAGAGATAGGATATTCTCAAGTGGTCTATTAATGCGTTGTCGTTAAGCACATAATTAATTCTCAATGAATTTGTCAATCCAGGGCAGTGTACAAGGCTATCTGCGAAAGGAGTGAACAGGGCTATAATTTAAGGTCAATTGAGAGTAGCAAGTCTTATTGGTGGAACTGATTGTGTGGGGGTTTTTAGGTCTCTTCTACCTCTAAATTGCATAAATTGAACTTTAATATAATTGCAAGAATGAAAACTAATTGTTGATTACATAAATGAAACCTTAGTTACAGTTGCAATAATGAAATCTGATTAAATTGCAGAATTAAAACCCTAGTTACAGTTGTAGAATTGGAAACCTGATTACAGTTGTAAAATGAAAGTCTATTTACTATTGCAATAATGAAAACTAAAATTAAGTCCCTTCAATACTTTGTAATAGAAGGTTGTCAATCTTCTGTGCAAGGGTTGACAGCAAAAACAATAATGCAAGAAAATTATAGAAAACTGTAAATTGCTGAAAATGAAAATTACAGTAAATTGGAAAGTTTTTGGAAAGCAAAAAGACTAATAAGATCTATTTCTAATCACATCACAAAAGTATCTTGAACAGAAAATAAATTATTAGGACTAAAATTGATGTTAACTACTACAAAAGAATGAAATTGACAAGTTTCAGAGCTTATTCTATTGCAATAAAATTAGATTAAAACTTGTCTGTTAGTCCTCCTCCTAGGTCTGGAAGTGGCCAACCTCCTTTTATAGAAGAAGATATGAGTTCCTATCTCTAAATCTTACTCACACTCAAACATAACAGAATGAATAGAAAAAATTGTACTTTATTGATTCAGAACATGATTACAAATATGCTGCTAAAACCTGTTATAGAACTGTAATAGTCTTAGTTTTCTTGCTTATTCTCTATCTATATTTTCTCTAATACTATTTCTATTGTTATTATTATTAGCTCAACCTAGACGAGAGCTATCTTTTATAGATGCCTAAAATCTAATTACAACAGAAAATATACTCTGCAAATCAATTCCTATTATTATGTAGTATTCCCTGGGTTTATCCTAGAAGAGGATCTTTTCCATAAATTGTGGCTTTGGACGACAAGGATGACAAAGTTAGATGGGAGATATTTTCCTTTAACCTCCTCAACCTTCTTTCCCTTTTTCCACCGTTAGAAATTAGTCAACAGGTCAAAAAGTGCTTTTTGTTCTCAATCCGAAACTAAGTGGCTCAATTCGAAGATATTCGCTCAATCCAAAGAGATTGTATTTCTCAATCCAAAGATCTTCGGAATGACCAACTATGTACTCTTCAATTGATTTCAATTGCATTTCTCAGGTGGATTAGTCCTCAGGATCAGATTGCAATAGCCTTCATTCCTCTTCATGTGTGAATTTCATACCTTGCCATTCATTGGTAGTTGGCTGGAATTTACACAGGAAACCGATTTCTCGCACGATAATGCATTCTTTGCACTATTTGCTAAATTCAAAGAAATTAATGCTTGAGAAACATCAAAATAAGAATAGTAAAGTGTTGCTATCAACCTAAGTATATCCCTTATGTAACAGGTCATGGCAAAGTGACATAAAACTACACAAAAACTATAAAAATAAGCATATAATATTTCAAACACATCAATCATGCAAACAATTAATACATAGCATATTAGATCAACTTAACTAGTGTTGTGGTTGCTCCACAATGTACCCCAAAATTGGGGACCCACCTTTTTTGCATGTGTTCCAAGAAGACCGAAGTGGCCCATAGGCTAAAGATCAAAGAAAAAAGCAAAACACCACAAGGAGAAAAAGTGTCGCGATATCGCGACATGTTGCATTGTCGCAGCCAAAAATGAAAAAGTATCGCGATATTGTGACATGTTGCACTGTCGTGGCCAAAAGAGAAAAATTGTCGTAATATCGCGACATGTTGCAGTTTCATGGCCAAAAGAGAAAAAGTGTCGTGATATCGCGACATGTTGCACTATCGTGGCCAAAAGAGAAAAAGTGTCGCGATATCGCGACATGTTGCACTATCACGGCCAAAGGAAGAAAAAGTGTCGCGATATCGCGACATGTTGTACTGTCGTGGCCAAAAGAGAAAAAGTATCGCGATATCGCGACATGTTGCACTGTCGCGGCAAAAGGAAGAAAAAGTGTTGTGATATTGCGACATGTTGCATCATCGCGGCCAAAGGAGAAAAAGTGTCGTGATATCACATGTTGCACCGTCGCGACTAAAAGAGAAAAAGTGTCACGATATCGTGACATGTTGCATCATCGCGGCCAAAAGAGAAAAAGTGTCGCGATATCTCAACATGTTGCATCGTTGCGGCCAAAAGAGAAAAAGTGTCGCGATATCGTGACATGTTGCATCATTGCGACCAAAGGAGGGAAAGTGTCACGAGATCGCGACATATTGCATCATCACGGCCAAAAGGGAAAAAGTGTCGCGATATCGTGACATGTTGCATCATCACGACCAAAAGAGAAAAAGTGTCACGATATCGCGACATGTTGCACTGTCACGACCAAAAGGGAAAAAGTGTCACGATATCATGACATGTTGCATTTTCGCGGCCAAAACAGGAGAAAGAAAAGAAAGAAAAAGTGTCGCGATATCGCGACATGTTACATTTTCGTGGCTAAAAGCAACAAAAGAGAGCAAGGAGGCAAAAGTGTCGTGATATCGCGACATGTTCCATTTTCGCCAAGGTAACGGACCTGCATAGTGACGTGGACATAAGGACAAAATCTAGTGAATAAGACAAGCATTACATAAGGAATATTTAATGATTTGAAATCATTTAAGATAGTCGTTACGCACGGAGGGAAACAGACGGAAGCCCATGTGGAGAAAATGAAACGAAGGGCCACAAAATAGAAGCAAAAAGTCTTTTGGAAACCACCACACACATGCACAAGGGAACGTGAAGCAAACAATCAGGGAAGGTGAAATGAACAACCATTGGAAAATGAAACGAATAAATCATAGAAGGAGAAACAATTTTTTTCAGAAGTTTAAATACGCCATTCAAAGAGGCCAGAAGGGGGTGGGAAATTGCTGCAAGTAGTGTTGCATATTTGAAGGCAAGATAGCCATTCTGGACCTAGTTGGGCTGTTTTTCTTTCGTAGACTGGTTTTTATTCTTCATGGACATGTGTTGGAAATTGCTGCAAGCAGTGTTGCAGACTTGAAGGCGAGAGGGTCATTTTGGACCTGTTTGAGTCGTTTTTCTTCCAAGGACTGGTTTGGGAAAACCAAAAATTCTGCTATTGTAAAATGACACATTTTTAATGCAGAAGTTTTCAGAATTTTACATCTTGTGGACAAGAAAGGAGGAGTCATTTTCTACATGCAAGATTAAATGTCTATTTTTCCCCTTTTCAGATTTTAGGCTTGTAAATGGAGTTTATGCAAGTTTTCTTGGTTGCTTCATGCGAATGTTTAAATCTGAAAAATCTCATTTAAAACCCTAGGAGCTAGCACCTAGCTTATCCGAATTGTGCTTGTTTTGCAGGTCCAATAGGTTAGGTTGCATGCATGGAAACCTCACATATTTGGTTTTTTCGAAATAGGATAGCATCATACTGAATGCATTTTATTTTCAGTTTTTGCATTTCATTTTCATTTTTTGCATTTTATTTTTCCAAAAATTTTAACTTATGTTAAATTTTCAGGCATTAAAATAAACATTTAAAAAATTTCAAAATCCAAAAAAAACAATGAACAATCATTAAAGTTTCATGGTGAAATAAACCGACATTGCCCCTTGTTTACAATTACTTGCAATCACTAAGGTGTTCCAAGCATTTAAATTGAATATCTTTAGTTGAGATTACTAATACACATATGCAAATGCTAATACAGTGGAGACCTTGGAGAAGTTGTTTGTTTAACTTCTTTGCAAGAGGGGATTTGGAACCCAAATCCTAAAGGAAAGTGTACTTTCACAACTAGGTGAAAATACCACTCAACAGATTGGCGTTAGAAGGAGGGCCTGAACCGGTTTATTTTAGTGTGATTTAAATGCTATAGGGATTTAAATTTTGAATATTTCATGCCCTATTGATTATTATCTTTAGCCCTCTTTTAACAATACAACCTTGTAGTGTTAAAAGGAGGACATGAATTGCTATGCTTTGTTCTAATGCGTTTGATTGTTCATACAGGAATAATGTGTTTTGATTTTATTTTGAAAAATTTTGGTCTTGACTAACGAGGTTGTCTCCATGCAATTACTTTCATTCGCTTTTAATGGATACACCTCTTGGTTGATGCTAACATGATTATTCATACGTTACATGTTTGATATTTTCTAGTCATTTCATGCTTATTTATAAGGAAATATTTTGTCTGAAAATGTATTTGTTGTCGGTATTATGCTCTTCACCTGCGCGTAATGCGATCTTGTGAATCATAAAGCCTACAAAACTAGGAGTATGCTCTTCAATTGCGCATATGCGATCTGGTGAATCAGAAACTAATTTACGTTTTTAGAATATTGCTTTGTCAATGTTCCTTCTTTCATGACTAACAAATTGATTTTGAGGTTATTATTTAAATTTCATTAATTGCAGGATTTTCTATGTGTCGCAGGTTTTCTTTGAGGTACTGAGAGTTTTCCACGGTTCTTGTAGGGTTATCATCATTGATTTTGAATCAAATGGCCCAACCTCCACCACATCCTTGGTACGGAGCCCATAACATTCCTTTGAATATTGCAGGGGATATTCACGAGATCCCTAAGAATATAGAGAGATTTTTGACCAAATACAAACCGGATGGCCCAAGGACCACAGAAGAACATATTCAGGCCAATAGGGATGTTTTGATAAGGTTGCAAGTTCAGCATGAATATGTGGCTTGTAGACTCTTTCCCATGAGCCTAGACCCAGTGGCTTACGAATGGTATATTTGCTTATCTACTAGTTCCATTACATCATGGACGCAAATGGAGAATGCTTTTGTCAACCAATTCAGGTCACCATTAGATCCCACAATCATCTATGATTAGTTTATTACATGCAAAAGAGGCCAGGGTGAGCCAATCCAAACTTTTAATCAGAGATTTCAGAAGTGCTATAATAGAGCAATTCGACATTTTGCCATTGATCCCGCAGTAGCTTTGCAAATATATTTTGGGGCATTGGATCCTATGATGGCAATGTTTTCAAGGCGACATCCTCAAGTTACCACGCTTGCTCTAGCCTACAATGAAGCTATGACCATTGAACAACAAATAACACCATAGAGTTATGGGTTTTCCCAGATGTCTATGGTAGGACAATATGGTCCATATGGTCAAGTTCCTATGATGAATCAGATCATGGCACCGCAAATATCAGGCATAAATGCTTTGCCTTATCAAAAACCATATTCATCAACACCCACTTACGCACCCAATCCAATTTCGATTCAAAGTGTGAATCCCTACGCAAATCAAGTGGCTCAAAATCCAACTCAAATGTTAAGTCAAGATTTCACCAATTACGCAAACCCTACTGGAACTAGCAATAACATAGCTCAACCAAAAGAGATTTATTCAGAGGTTGAAGAGCTCAAAAATATGGTTCACAAATTGAGTAATGATTTGGTTCAAAAATAGAAGTATGAATCCCATGCCCCTCACCCAAATCGAAACTCCAACAATAGAGGGAGACAATGGAATACGAAGCCAAACAATGGGGGTGTGCCTTCCCCTATCGCTAATCAGATAGATACTTCTACAGGACCAAGTCACTCTAGTTCCATTCTTAATATTTTTGATTTTGCATGGGAAAAGGGGTGTAGATTGCATAATACAAAGGAGCATAATGAAAGGAATTGTCCCAAAATTGCTATATATACCCATTGTATCCAATCTCAAGTGGATGATTTGGAACTTGTGCCAAATAAGGGTCCACCCTAACATCAAAAAGGAGAGGACAACATTTTGGTGGTGGAAACTCTATATCGTCAAGAGAGTGAGAGTGATGACCAAGAGGATACACACCTTCCAAATTGTGATAAAATTGAATCATGGGTTACAAATTTGGATTATGATAGCTTTACCAATTTGAATTCAAGATATAACCCACTTTTGGAAATAACTGGACCATTTAAGGAAGGTGAAGATGAATGGGGTGAGAAACATGCTGATGAATCAGAAGATGAAGAAGAAGTACTTGAGCGTCATAGCTTGAACTTGGAGGATGATTACTATGATACGTGGAAGAAATGGGAAGAATATTATCAATCTAAATCTTCTAATAAACTTGTTGTGTCAATTAATATGCAGGATAACTCAATTGCTTCCTCTCATGAGGATACTATAAATCCTGTACAATTTGAGAATGTTTTGGAAGAGGAATTCGAATCTCATCAAATTTTGGAACATGATAAGGATTCTACAACCATGAATCAAGAAAAAGATTTATTTGCTTTAGATTCCTTCAGAGGAAAAGAAATTGAAAATCTTGATCCACTTACTTGTGCTACAATGATTATGCTATTTCAAAATGAGAAAATTACAAAGCCCGAATCATTTGGGTTTGATATCATTGATGATTCAATTGAAAATCTCACGTTGCCCAAAACAACCCAAGTGATTGATCATGAAAATGTGTTAGTTAAACCACCCCTAGATAGACAAGACTTATGGTTTGAAAGGGATGGGCATATTTTCAATTGGGTATCTAAGTTTGGTGCCTTTGATAAACGAGTCATGGAGAAAGAACAAGTGCTACATGATGATGAATGTCATGAGAGAAAAGAGGAATTTTCAAATCCTCTTCAAGTAAGGTCAAATGAAAACATGCCAAAGGTAAAATCTCATATTTTTTGTTTCACCATGCAAAATTCGAATGAAGGTTTGCCTAATGAATGGTTTGATTCAAATATTATTAATGTTATGGCTTTATTAAAGGAAAATGAAAGCTTATTTCTACACCATGAATCAAAGTGCGAAATGAACATCTTAAAGAATAGACATAAACGAATTGAATATCAATCATTGTCTAATCAATTTGAAAACTTGAAACTCCACCATAGGATTATTAATGAAACTAAATCAAATTGGTATGGTGAGAGGGGCAAGTGGAAGTTTGTTTCTTTTTTTGGTTTGATCTTGTTTTTGTTGGATTCCTGCAAAACTTGGTATGCGTATCACGTCATACGTCTTTTAAAGAATTCTAATCAGGTTTGGGATCCGGGAAAATGATAATCCAAACTTTTTGTACATTTGTATATACTTTGGTTTTCATGTTTTGGTTTTGGATTGGATCTCATTTTGGTTTTAAGTTTTGTGTGTTGGTCCTTTGGACACTTTTGGTTTGTTAACTTAAGTCCTTATGAATGTTGACTAAGACTAGGAGAATATGAAACATCGAAATTGTATTGCAGAAAGCTCCACGAATTTCGCAAACACATTAAAGAGTATTGTTTGGAACTTGTGATGCAGGAAGTTGTCAGTTTTATAAATTATGGCAAAGTAGGTGGTATACTCCATCCGCATTTCAAAGGAAACAATGCATTCATATCTCATGTACATTCTACATTGCATATACATTCCATCTCAGTTGCATATTCATTTCATGTGCAATCATTGAAAAGGCATCGAATCCTCTTAGGGTTATTACATAACATATATTAAAAAGATCCTAAGGTTAGGAACTAATGACCAAACTATCTTGAACCAAGCACGTTCTATGCATATTAAAGAGGATCTTGAGCAAAATGGTCAAAACCATACTTAGAAGAAAAGGTGAGGTGAAAGGAGTATTTCGTGTCTGTCCTATTATGCAACATAATCCTTAAAACAATGGTTTTTACCACTCCCATAGTGCTTCAAGCCTAAAATCAGAGTAGTAAGGATAGGGTCTAATTCTCATCTCGCTTAGGTTGAGAATCCGATTCCCCAAAGCTCTGATTTGACCTTCATGAAGTAGTAAGGATAGGGTCTAATTCTCATCTCGCCTATGTTGAGAATCTGATTCCCCAAAACTTCTATTTTGCCCACTCAAGAACTTGAAATCCCAAAGAAAATATTTTTCATTCTATTTTTTCATTTCTTTATTAATATTGGATTGGAAGGATCGTACTACATGTCCCTTGCAAGGATGGGTAGTCATCCCCAAGGTCCAAGAAATCAAAAGTAGATCCAAATCATGGATTATGGGGTTAATCTCCACCAAGGCTATAGACGTCTGGCTGGTAGTGGAGTATGCGTGGCAACATGTCTTGTCTAAAAGCAAGACTACTAACTGCTCAAACAGACAGGCTAGCCTAACAGTTTCATCCATAACAGGTTAAATCATTTTGTTCAAGATGAGGTAAGGAACTCCGGATCGAGTAGTAAGGATAGGGTTAAATTCCCATCTCACTTAGGTTGGGAATCCTATTCCCCAAAGCTCTAATTTCACTTACACTTGCACATGGGTTCAAGATGGTAGTGACACATAACCAACTTTGGGATCTAGTAAATTAATTCAAGTATACATATATTTGGTCCTAAGAGGGTTTGACAGTTTTAATATGTTTGTTCATGATACTAGAAAATCTGAGCCTTTGCAAAGCAGGTTGTCATACGTCAAATCCTGCACAAATCATTCATAGCCTTACATACGAATCATAAGTGAAACTGACAATGGAAAGTTGAACGAGTTTCAAATGATAGGGAATGAAGCACATTGCACACATCGAGCTGATGCTTAATAATTCTAATGCTTCATGTATTTCTCATCTAGTTTCATTCTTGGGATATTTGCTAACGCTTATATTTGAGTCTATGTGTTTTCAGGTTGAGTTCTCATCGAAATGCTCGGATGCATTTTCCAGCAGAGTCGCCATTTGTTGTGGTTGCTCCACAACGTACCCCAAAATTGGGGACCCACCTTTTTTGCATGTGTTCCAAGAAGACCGAAGTGGCCCATAGGCTAAAGATCAAAGAAAAAAGCAAAACACCACAAGGAGAAAAAGTGTCACGATATCGCGACATGTTGCACTATCGTGGCCAAAAAAGAAAAAGTGTCGCAATATCGCGACATGTTGCAGTTTCGCGGCCAAAAGAGAAAAAGTGTCACAATATCGTGACATGTTGCACTGTCGCGGCCAAAAGAGAAAAAGTGTCGCGATATCGCGACATGTTGTAGTTTCACGGCCAAAAGAGAAAAAGTGTCATGATATCACGACATGTTGCATTGTCACGGCCAAAGGAAGAAAAAGTGTCACGATATCGCGACATGTTGCACTGTTGCGGCCAAAAGAGAAAAAGTGTCACGATATCGCGACATGTTGCACTATCGTGGTCGAAGGAAGAAAAAGTGTCGCGATATCACGACATGTTGCATCGTCGCAGCCAAAGGAGGATATCGTGACATGTTGCACCGTCACGGCCAAAAGAGAAAAAGTGTCACGATATCACAACATGTTGCATTGTCGCGACCAAAAGAGAAAAAGTGTCGCGATATAACGACATTTTGCATCGTCGCGGCCAAAAGAGAAAAAGTGTCGTGATATCGCGACATGTTGCATCATTGCGGCCAAAGGAGGAAAAGTGTCACGATATCATGACATATTGCATCGTCACGGCCAAAAGGGAAAAAGTGTCGCGATATCGTGACATGTTGCATCGTCACGGCCAAAAGAGAAAAAGTGTCAAGATATCGCGACATGTTGCATCGTCGCGGCCAAAAGGGAAAAAGTGTCGCGATATCGCGACATGTTGCATTTTCGCGGCCAAAACAGGAGAAAGAAAAAGTGTCGTGATATCGCGACATGTTACATTTTCGTGGCTAAAAGCAACAAAAGAGAGCAAGGAGGCAAAAGTGTCGCGATATCGCAACATGTTCCATTTTCGCCAAGGTAACGAACCTGCATAGTGACATGGACATAAGGACAAAATCCAGTGAATAAGACAAGCATTACATAAGGAATATTTAATGATTTGAAATCATTTAAGATGGTCGTTACACAGGGAGGGTAATGGACGCAAGCCCATGTGGAGAAAATGAAATGAAGGGCCACAAAATAGAAGTGAAAAGTCTTTTGGAAACCACCGCACGCATGCACAAGGGAAGGTGAAACGAACAGTCAGGGAAGGTGAAACGAACAACCATTGGAAAATGAAACGAACAGTCATGGAAGGAGAAATTTTTTTTTTAGAAGTTTAAATATGCCATTCAAAGAGGCCAGAAGGGGGTGGGAAACTGCTACAAGTAGCATTGCAGATTTGAAGGCAAGATAGTCATTATGGACCTAGTTGGGCTGTTTTTCTTTCGTAGACTGATTTTTCTTCTTCATGGACATGTGTTGGAAATTGTTGCGAGCAGAGTTGTAGAATTGAAGGCGAGAGGGCCATTATGGACCTGTTTGAGTCATTTTTCTTCCATGGACTAGTTTGGGAAAACCAGAATTTTTGCTATTGTAAAATGACACATTTTTAATGCAAAAGTTTCCAGAAATTTGCATCTTGTGGACAAGAAAGGAGGAGTCATTTTCTGCATGCAAGATTAAATGTCTATTTTTCCCCTTTTCAGATTTTAGGCTTGTAAATGGAGTTTATGCAAGTTTTCTTGGTTTCTTCATGCGAATGTTTAAATATGAAAAACCTCATTTAAAACCCTAGGAGCCAGCACCTAGCTTATTTGGATTATGCTTGTTTTGCAGGTCCAATAGGTTAGGTTGCATGCATGGAAACCTCACATCTTCAATTTTGTCGAAATAGGATAGCATCATACTGAATGCATTTTATTTTCAGTTTCTGCATTTCATTTTCAATTTTTTGCATTTTATTTTTCCAAAAATTTTAACTTATGTTAAATTTTCAGGCATTAAAATAAACATTTAAAAAATTTCAAAAAACAAAAACAATGAACAATCATTAAAGTTTCATGGTGAAATAAACCAACATTGCCCCTTGTTTACAGTTACTTGCAATCACTAAGGTGTTCCAAGCATTTAAATTGAATATCTTTATTTGAGATTACTAATACACATATGCAAATGCTAATACAACGGAGACCTTGGAGAAGTTGTTTGTTTAACTTCTTTGCAAGAGGGGATTTGGAACCCAAATCTTAAAGGAGAGTGTACTTTCACAACTGGATGAAAATACCACTCAATAACTAGTATATAAAGTAAATCACAGAGTTTTAGGCAAGTTTTAGTTGTTCAAAATATGCTATGATGGAGGTATTTCTAGGCCTCATCATTTTCCCCCCAACTTATATTAATGCATGTCCTCATGCATTCTGTTGGGCTATAGAATCATAGATATCCATATTCAAGTTCCATGATCTGTAGAACAACTTTTTGCCTATATAGTATCCTCTGTTCTCCTGAAGGTTTTTGAGCCAATTTTCAAACTGCTCATCTAGTTGAGGATCCTCTTCAAAATAGTAGGGAACTGGAGTAATGATGGTTGGAGGCCCAAATATGAGACCTACCCAGTTATGCTGCATAATTTCAATAAGCTGTATCACCCCTTCTGCTCTTCTTTTGGACCATTCTAGATTAATGGGGGAGATAGGATCCCTTTTCTGTAAAGACATGGAAAGTTTTGCCCATCTATTTTTGCAATGTGATAATGTTGGAACAAAATTGTCATTACAAAAATTCTGGAATTTAGTTACACAGTACCTCAAATTTATCAAATACATCCTTTTGATATCGTCCCTATTCATCATGAGAAAATGTTGTCTGGTGATAATCAGATGATTTGGCTAAATTTCTCTGACTAACAATTCAGCTTTTAATTCAATTTCCTTATTTTACCTTTTTTCTCGGTCCCAGTAAAACTGATTTTGTAAGGTAGACATAAAAGCTCTCAATTGCACATCTCCTATGCAAATCTAGGGGTGGAAATATACATCCTTTGGAATGAAAAAGTTATGCAGAAATAACTCACATAGCAAGTTTTTCTGCTTTGTAGGACTGTTGAAGTAAGCTTCCAAAAACTCTTCAGCTTTTTCCAGTTTATAGGGGAGACCTAAGCTAATTCTCATAACCTACCATCTCAGATATCTCTCCTTCATAATGAGACTATAAAACCTAGCAGGTCTTCTGAATTGAACCAAAAATTCAGCAATTTGACATAGGTCAGTTACTTTTTCATTCAATGCACTGATTTCTGTGTTCTTTGTCTCCAGCTATTTTTCTAACAGTTTCAATTTCTCAACCTGTGTGGCAAGATTTTCATATTTGATCATCCAGTTAGTAATGTCTGTATTATACTGCTCTAGGGATACAGTATTGGGTGGTCTAATTACAAATTGAAACTTAGGCAACAGTTCCACTTGTACCTCTTTTTTTGCCACTTCTACTGGTTGGACATCTGACAACAATTCTACTTTTATCCCTACTTCTACATAAATCTTATTCAGAGGAGCACTTACTTGATTATTTACATTTTGCTATTCAAAATACTCCTATGTTGGTGTTTCTTGTAGACATAACTGTTGTGACTCTCCACATATATTCTTTTCTAGGCTCCTGATCGATTATGGAGCATCTCCGGATTGAGAAGGTGTTGCTTCAGAACGGAAGGGCACTGCTTCGGAATGAGCTCTTGTGTTTTCATCCAAAGATGCCTCTATCAAGGGGGAAGAATTTTTTGCCCTAGATAGTCCAAATTGTAATTGAGCCAACTCTTCCTCATTATCTGCTGTAGTTGACTACTTTTAAAATTGTAACAGTCTGCTCTTTAGTTCCTCCACTTCCTACTGCAACTCTGCAATTCTTTTTTCATATTTTTCAATGATATTTTCCTTCTCCTCAACCCATCTGGTTTGTGTTTTAATCACACTCTTGGCTGTTCTCAATTGGTCTACAATGTCCACCTCCTCTTCTTCTGATTCAGAATCTAATGCAGACAAATTATCTATAGTTTGTTGCTCAACCATTATCTCACTTTCTATTTCAACAGTTCGATTCTGTTCATAAGGTTCCATAAGGTTATCTATGATTGCATCCAAGTTTGCATCAATTTCAAAATTGTCTTGTCCAGACTCTTCCTCAACCAACTGTTCAAGAAATTCTAAAAAATCCTCCAAGGTGGTATTTACAGTGGTCGGTTGTATTTTTGTGACATCAAGACTGCCTTGGTTGTTTTCCTCTTCAATTGTCTATTTTTCTGTTTCTTTCAGGTGGAGTCTTGTAGACCTCCTGGTTCTTGGTGTATACTTTCTCTTCTTACTATGTTTTCTTGTGTCAACAGGGGATGTAGGAATTGTGTCAGGTTATGGTGGAATTTCCTCTACTTCCACTTCTGTCTCTTCTCTAGTTTTACTGAGAAATTCACTCCCTTGTTATGTCAAATAAACAATATTCTCAGAAAAATGGACCCTCTTCTATTTTTCTTTTCTATTGCCAGTTCTAGACCCTCTCTTAGTTTATGAGGTTGAAGGTTTTGGGGAAAAATACTCTATTGCTTTTACAACAATATCTCATAGAGCATCTGTTTCCTCCTCTGCAGCAACATTTCTTTCCTCCTCTACAACAACATCTGTGTCTTCTTCCTCCTCATACTTTTTTTTTAAGACTACATCGACGTAGAGCAGTAAAACCTATCAAAGCTTCTTAGGTTTCCTCTCGAAACAATGCTTGCGGACTAATTTGATAAGACCATGGTGGCGAGGGTTCCCTTTTTCCTCCCCGATAGCATTTTGCCATGTTTTACAGCCTCCCGGTGCGGATATAGGGGAAGATTTACCCTAACCTCAAGTTGTTGCCTACCATGTCTAAGGTGGTTCAAAATTTTAAAATGATGCCCTGATAAAACTACATACTGCCATTCACAGGTTAAAAACTTGATTAACCATGTGGCTACTTCATCCTAGGGTTTTTGCAAGCTGGTCCTCTTTACACCCTTACACATGTTATTTATCAAGTATTATGGTTCTTTATCATCTTCTTCAAGAAATTGACTAACTATGTTTGCTAGTGTACTCTTGCCAGTTCTAGAAATTTGAAGACCCTCTAATGGAAGTTCAGCAATTTGACTAAGAACTTCAGGGGTTACCTCAATTCTCATGTTGTTGATGTGCACCCTATTGTTTTTAAATGTGCGAGCAAATTTGGTAGCCAAATATTTAGAGCTTCCATCGAATTTGTCTAAAAATGGCATAAACCCTCCATCTTCAAAAATTTGCAACACTTCTGGAATCTCTCGAAGGATGGTAGTATCTACTGGTTCTATTTTTATCTTTCATCCCATTTTTCTATTCTTGCTGTGCTAAAAATACTGCTCACCTCTACTGCTACAATCATCTGCTAGATCACTGGTTTCTGGTTTCTATAGAATTACAGAGTTTTCTCTTTGGATTTGCAATGTTCTGTTCTTCTTCGAAAATAAATTCTTGTAATCATGTTGCATTAGTGATTATGTATTCAGAATGAAGAGTGGCACGCTTCCTTGTTTCTGACTTGGACACCTGTCCATCAATCATTGGACAGACGTCCTTGCCATCAAATCTCCTTAGCTCATCCGATTTGTGCATGATTTTCCCACATGTGTGGTTATAAAAAATGAACGGTGGTGGCATATTATTAGTTATTTTCCCCATGATTTTGTACTTCCTCGAGATGAGATAAATCTCATCGCGAACTAGCTGACATGTGTCAATGATCACATGGAGTCAAAAATTTTGATGATCGTGTCTTTTCTACCTCCTTGGATTCCACGTGGAAACATAACATTAAGTGCTCATTCCGAAGATTAAATTTCATTTCAAAGATGATTTTTATTTCGAATACAAAGGTTCAGTCTGAAGACAAAGCAGGACTTGTCATTCCGAAGACAGTTTTCAATCTGAAGATAAGGCTGGAATTGTCATTCCAAATATAATTTTCAATTTGAAGACAAGGCTAGACTTGTCATTTCGAAGACAATTTTTAATCCGAAGACAAAGCTTCATTCCGAAGATACAATGCAACAGTCATTCTGTAGATACAATGCAACAGTCATTCCGAAGATATAGCAGAAACCAACATTTTTCTTTTAAAACATGTTTTGCTTATGCCAACTCTTATGAATACTTTTATACTAATGGTTAATTGTCATATACTATATATCAAATATTTACAATGAGAAAAGTGCAAGAAACATATACTTGGTTAAAACAAGTTAATGCAAGTTTTTGAAAGATGACTGCTTTTGTTGATGCTCTGCTGAGGCTTACTGCAATACTTCAAAAATAAATGTAGTTGGTGAATTTGTACAATGGTGACTCAAACTTTTTCAAGGTTATGCATGCTAAAAAACTGATTTTCATGCATACCAACTCAGTAGTGCCTTAGAAAAAGGTTTTCACTGCTGAGTTATTCATTTTTCTCTTCTTTTTTTCTTTTACCTCTCATTTTCTCTCTCTTTTTTTTCTTTTTTTTTTTTCTAATTATGCCCATGAAGGAATTCACAACCAGAATTTATTCATCTTTTTGTTTTCTTATTTTTCTATTTTTTTTTTTGTATTTTTCTATTTTCTTGAAATCCATGATTATGCTCAATCTGTGGCAATTATGGTGGAAGAGGGAATCTCTTCTACCTGTTGTGCATCCAAGCTATCAAGTTGTTGCAATAACTCATCCTTAGTCAGATGTGTATGGTACACTCGAATGCGATGTCCATTCACTACCAACTTTCTCCATGAATCATCAATGGGAGAGAGGTAAGCTGCTCCGTTGTCAAATACTTCTTCAATCTGGTACGGTCCAAGCCATCTAGTCCTTAATTTTCTCTGTTGTAGGTGGCCATCATGCCACAACTTCCTCTTCTTGAATTACTTCAGTTTGGTGCTGAGCATCCAACCGAAGTTCATCCAATGCATTCAGCTATAGAATCTTGTTCGCTTGTGCTTGTGACAATTCAATTCCAATTTCCAATGCTGTGCGCAATGTTAGTAGCTCAAGTTCAATAGGTAGGAGGGGCCTTTTACCAAAAACCAGTTCATAAGGTGTGAATCCAATAGTGGATTTTTGAGTAGTATTGTAAGCCCAAACTGCTTTAGGTAATTTATCTATCCAATTTCTCCTATGAACAACTACTATTTTCGTCAAGATCCGTTCCAATTCTCTGTTTGTTACCTCAACTTGGCCATTTGCTTGTGGGTAAGATGATTTTATATGTTTTATTTCATACAAATCTATAAAAGCCTCAATAAATTTAGATGCAAATTGGGGTTCTTGGTCTGTGGTGATAGACCGTGGAGCTCCAAATCTCTAAAAAAATTGGTTATACAAGAAATCAACGACCTTTTCTTCATGAGCATGTTTGAAAGCATGCACCTCTACCCACTTTGTTAGGTAATCAGTACATACCAGAATATGCACCTTTCCTTGAGAAGGTGGATCAATAGGTCCCACAAAATCAAGCCCCCACCTCTCAAATGGTTCTAAAACCACTTGAGGCTGTAGTGGCATTTCATTTGTGTGAGTAGGTTTCCTGTAGACACCAAAATCCAGCCACTTGTAAGTCATCTATACATTCCTGTTAGCCACGTGTCAATCATCCACCTTCCCGCCATTATTTGGCCCAAATCCACACCTTCCCGCCATTATTTGGCCCAATTTCACCTTTTCCCGCCATTATTTGGCCCAATTTCACCTTTCCCGCCATTTTTCATTCCCAAATTTATTTAAATTAATATTTATATATATATTTTAATATATATATAAAGATACTTTAAGTGATTTAATCTGAGCCGTCCATCCTTCATTTAATCTCATCCGTCCATCCATCTTAATCCGTTTCACAACCTAGATTTATTCTCTACCCTTGGATCCACTTTAATCTTAGCCACACGTTCAAAGTGTCGTTAAAACCCTAAAGTGTGCCCTAAGAGTAGATTATAAATTGAGTCACCTTGATGGCTCAAACCCTATGTCTTTTACTATCTCTCTTTTTTTATCTATCGCTATCTATCTCTTGTTCAGCTAAACCTACCCATCCATCGTCGTCCCTTTTTGTCGCATCCATCGTCGCATCCGTCGCCAACTTCGTCGCCATCCCTTCTGCAGCATTCTGCAGAATCCCCCATTCTTGTCGCAAGTGCCCACGGGTGTTTACCCGTAGCCACAGACGTAGACCGACGTCTGCAACCCCGATCCAGAAGCATGCGGGCATTCAGCGATCGCACCAGGGCGCCTTCCGCAGCCGATTTGACAGTTACATCACTTCCAGGTGCCACCTGGTCTCGCCGCGTTAACAAAAAAAGAGGTATAGATTCTAAAGCAAGTAATCTTTTTATGTATTAATCCGCCGTTAGATTTTGCATTCTATTTATTTCATTTCTAGGGTTTTAGACTGTTTTTGAGGGCTCACACAGTGGAGCCCTCTTACTAGTTTCTAACCTTTTTGTAGTTTTAATGTGTGCAAGATTTTAATGGCAGATTTGATTGGATGATAGCAGCTGCTTAAGCTGGAGTGGTCCGAGCCAAAGGATACAACGAAGCCCACTCATTTTGTTGAGGTTAAGGATACATTCTTCAGAGACGCCACCATATTGTTCCAGCTAGGGTTTCAGAGAACCCTAGCACAAATTGTAATCTTGTATCACAAAAAGGGTTACAGGCCCTGTTGTACTCAAAAGGAGTTTCTAAACTCCATTGATTAATAAAAATCGTTTGTTTTGTACAACTATGTTCTGCATTACTTTTTATCATGATTTCTTTATCTTTTGTTTGGCGTTGTATCTTTAATCTACAAATGGCGATCAAGGAGTTGGTAGCGGTGGAGGCTCTGATGATGTTCGTGTTGGCCAACATTGTGGCCCCGAACAGCACCGGGTGCAGGTTCCCATGGAACCTGATGGGTGTAGTGAGCGAGATGCTCACTAATAGGGTAGTGTATGCCTGGGCACCCGCTTTATTGGCGTAGGTGTACCGGGAGTTGTATGAGGTTTGAAGACGGGGCCAGAAGGGCCTAGGTTGCAGTGTGGTTCTCCAGTGCTGGGGCTGGGAGCACTTCAGATTGGCTCGACCGGAGGGGTTGCCATGGGCTCACCGGGGACATGAGCCAGGGCTTATGGTAGGAGATGGCCAGTGGCGAAGGAGAGACAGCCTAGCCGCCCCGTGAGATCGGGGCAATGGTATAGGAGATTATGGGCAGACTTGATAGATGCCCAAGTCATTTGGAGGCCCTGGCGAGAGCCGAGGTGGATCGGGGATGGAGAGCACTTGAGACGGGTGTGACAGGCCAGATGGATAGTGGGGCAGGGCCATAGCGAGGCGGAGTACATACAGATGTCTCGAGTACTCTGCCAGGTCGAATTGAGGCAGGATGTCCCCGGTGAGCCCATGCGCTATCGGAGGCACAGATCAGAGGGTGATTTGTCGTGTGTCGAGCCGTGGAGGGAGGCGATAGAGGACGATGAGGACATGGAGATCCTCGACGTGGACGACGTCGGGGTGACAGCTGAGTATGCAGCATGGATGGCCGCAGAGCCGAGGTGGGAGCCACCATTGGTGGTTGAGTCACCTTGATTGCTCAAACCCTATCTCTTTTACTATCTCTCTTTTGTTATCTATCGCTATCTATCTCTTCTTCAGCTAAACCTACCCATCCATCATCGTCCCTTTTCGTCGCATCCATCGTCGCATCCGTCGCCAACTTCGTCGCCATCCCTTCTGCAGCATTCTGCAGAATTCCCCATTCTTGTCGCAAGTGCTCGCGGGCGTTTACCCGCAACCACAAACGTAGACTGACGTCTGCAACCCCAATCCAGAAGCATGCAGGCGTTCAACGATCGCACCAGGGCACCTTCCACAGTCGATTTGATAGTTACATCACTTCCAGGTGCCGCCTGGTCTTGTTGCGTTAACAGAAAAAGAGGTATAGATTCTAAAGCAAGTAATCTTTTTATGTATTAATCCGCCGTTAGATTCTGCATTCTATTTATTTCATTTCTAGGGTTTTAGACTATTTTTGAGGGCTCACACAGTGGAGCCCTCTTACTAGTTTCTAACCTTTTTGTAGTTTTAATGTGTGTAGGATTTTAATGGCGGATTTGATTGGATGATAGCAATTGCTTAAGCCGGAGTGGTCCGAGCCAAAGGATACAACGAAGCCCACTCATTCTCGTTGAGGTTAAGGATACATTCTTCGGAGACGCCACCATATTATGCCAGCTAGGGTTTCGGAGAACCCTAGCACAAATTGTAATCTTGTATCACGAAAAGGGTTACAGGCCCTGTTGTACTCAAAAGGAGTTTCTAAACTCCATTGATTAATAAAAATCGTTTGTTTTGTACAACTGTGTTCTGCATTACTTTTTATCGTGATTTATTTATCTTTTGTTTGGCGTTGTATCTTTAATCTACAAATGGCGATCACGGTGGGACCCCCTAGGGTTTCATGTTTTTAATACTAGCTTTACTGATCTATTCTTGTTTTCTGTTTTTATTTTGCAGGTTCCAGAAATCGTGAAATCCGCTGTTCCAACGAACTAGGGTTTCTGAGGAGTTTGCAGAAAACGCAGCAGACGCAGAGCGGCGTCTGGAAGTCCGATCCGAAATGCAGAGGTGCGTTTCAGCCTGCACAGACTCCCTTGGGCGTTTGAAGGCAGTTTCATAGAGAAAGCGTAGGCTTCCGAGTAAGTGCATTTTTTTTTCTTTGTTAAACTGTACTTTTTACGTTTTTGGTTTTTCTGCTGTATTCTGTTTCTTTTTCAGATCATTGCTTTAAAATGAACAAAAACTAAGTAATCTAAAAAGAACAGTTAAGCTGTATATACATTTTTTTTTTTTGTTACATTTTTAGTTACATTTTTTTGCATTGCATTATTGGTTGTTGCTTGCATAAAAAAAAAATTGCATACCTAGCTGCATATTAGAATAGCTACGAATTATCTGTTTTAGTTATCTAAGTAGGACTATTGATTGGATGTCAATAGTAATCCTGCCATTGGGTGATTCCAGGCAGAGAAGTGGACGAACCTTCCGGTTGATCCTTTGATATATGATATCATTGGTAGGCAGGGGGTTTTAAACGGTGTACTCCACTTCTTCAGAGGAAATGGCATATTTTCAGTGGCCTCTTGCTTAGATCATTAGAACTTTTGATTTATAGCTTTGTATGTATACATTAGACAACTAAAACACTTAAAATAAAATTCATCGCATTTCATATTGCATTTAAAACAAGTAATATCTGGATTTCATCACTAGGTATTGCTTGAAGTTTAGTGACGGTGGAATTCATCTCCATCCATTAAACTTCCGCCTCAGACACCATAGGTCACCCCCGAGCAAACTTGCTGGATTTCATCACCAGTATGAATCTCATTGTCCTTTCCTAACCATAGTTTTTATCTTTTTTTGTGAATAATTCAATATTAGATCACATGCAAAACTCATAAACCGGACACTTAAAATTTACTGCAGATTAAGATCAAAAAATAATTAATTAACCGCAGGTAAGACATATTGGTTGAAACCTAGGTTGTGACTATTTTCTGATAATTTCTTTAGTGTAAATTTATCATTTAAGTTTTGCATTCTTCTTTTCTGAATTTGTTTAGATTTATTGCTTCATGGTCTTAACAAGGAATCAATCTAAAATGTTAAATCTAAATAATAAAATGGGTAATTCATAGAACATCCCCACCACCAACATGACCACTTATCCTAGTGAATTTCAGGCAGGTTCGCTTGCAGGTCTTTCACGTCCTTCTACCGTCTATCGCATGGCCATGCCCATGGAGGAAGACAATTCCCGTCATATTACCCACATTGATATGGCCCAAGTGCAAAATCACTTAAGAGATGGCACTGGTTATGTCCTTGAGCCAATCCAAGATTCCCCTATGCAAGATTCTATTTTTCAGCAGGATATTGCATCAACCATACCCGCTGGTTTCACTCAAGTCTACACTAACCCTTTTTTTGAGGCTAATGTTGTATCTTCTCAGCCGGCTTCATCTCCAACATCTTCCCAGATGCTCAATTGTCCTCCTTTGGAGACAAATGTAGTGTCTTCCCAACCACTTTCTCCTCCATTTACCCGAGTGTACACCAATTCTCTCTATGAGGCTGGTGGAACCTCCTCTAGCCATGACCAATTTCAACACTCTTCTTCCCAAACCATTTATGGTTTCACCCTACCTGGGGCACAGTCTACTGTTTCTTCCTAGGTACCGCCTACTTCAGCCACCTTCATTGCCCCTGCTATGCAGTCTTTTGTGACTACCATGGCAGCCTGCCCACCACCTTCATCCAATCATCCCACCTCCCTTGGGTTAGAGATTAATAAGGTTAGGGAGTACCTCGACAAGTTGCTTCAGCAACAACAACAACAAAATGCTCAGCCACCTATCGTAGTAAATCCTACACCTCAACCAATTTCTATCCAGCCATCTTTTCTTAGCTCAGGCCCCACCTGGGTACCCCAATCTTCGGTGGTGTCCATTCCTACCCCACCTTTCTCCCAACCCAGTCCAGTTCATCATTCAAACCAATCACCTTCTTTTCGGTATCATCCATACCAACAACCTGTCCATTCCACACCGCCTAATCCAGGTAATTTCATCCCATCTCATCATTTTTCAACTCCTCCATTGCATCCTCATAATCATCAAACAAGTCAAAATTTTCATGAAGATTATTGACTCCATGCGATACAACAACAGATTGACAACCTTATGCTCAACATGCCTGGCTCATCTAGTCAGAAACCTACGCTAAGGTCATTGATCAATCAACCAATTCATCCTTCGATACCTTCACCGCCATATTCGACTGATTTCACATTACCGAAGTTTGACAAATTTCGAGGAACTGAGGATCCTCATGAACATGTGAGCTCATTCATGCATGCCTGCTTTAGAATCCAAAATAATGATGCTCTTATGCTCAGAATTTTTCCTCAGACATTAGGAGGAGATGCTGTACAATGGTATAATCATTTACCTCACCATAGCATTTATGCTTACGAGCAATTGATTAATCTGTTTTTAGAACGATTCTCCCTAAATGTACAAAGGAAAATCTCATTGTCCGACTTATACAAGCTCAAGCAACATGACGATGAGACTATTTATGACTTTGGAAACCGTTGGAGGGCTATCATTAATAAATTGCCATTCTCCCTACCAATGGAGGAGTTAACCAAAATGTTCACCCATAGTTGTCTAAAACCTATCTCTTGGTTACTCCAATTACAACAATACAGGACTTTTGAAGAGGCTTTGGCCCAAGCAAGTATCATAGAAGACATTAAAGTCCAAGAGGGTGTTTTAAAACCCCGTAGAAAAGAATGGCAACAAAAGGGCCAACAACAAAATAATAATTATGGCCAAAACAAACAAGCACAGGCTAGTTCAGCCTCAAATGTTAACCAAGTTAATCAAGTGGTGGCGAGCCAGCCTGTAATGGCTCAACAACAACAAGTAATGCAAAGTCAACCGCAACCAATTGCTTATCATGCGGTACCCGCCCCTCCTCAACCAGCTCACAATACTGGGCCAACCATGGAAACTTGACCTTGGCAAAATAATCATCCCAAGCGACAATTCACACCTTTAGATGAACCATATGCGGTCATATTCAACAAGTTATATAGCACAAATCAGTTATCTTTACCTGAGTTTAAACCTTTAGAACCATCTAGAAGGGGGAAGTATTACAAAGAGTACTTATTTTGTCCTTATCATAGGCAAAATGGGCACGATATCAATAATTGTATAGCTTTCAAACATGTGATCCAAGATCTTATTGAGATTGGAGCCATTAAATTGGATAGCCCCTTAGCCCAACAAAATCAAAATCTTGGTATATTTCAAACACCCTTTCCATATCGTGAGGAAGCTCCAACAACTTCAGGGGGAGTAACTCAGGTAACTCCTCCTAATCAAGTCAACCATGTACAACAATACCAAGGTTTTGTGGGTACTATTAACGTAGTAACCCGGGGTCAAAGGGTGAACCAACCAAATCAGGTCGAACCACGACCACTGTACAAACCCCCAGTCCACCTCAGGTAACAGTGACCCAACGACGTGCTAGTACTTCTCAACAACCGCTAAATCATTCTACTCAATGCCAACGACCCATCATGTCATTGAGTAGCCGATTATGTTACACTTCAAACATGAAGAGTCGGCTATATTATCCAATTGTGTAAAATTCATTATATATAGGTTCATAATAATTTAATTGAAGAATCATCTTATCTTTTTATATTTTCTCATCTGCCTCTGCGCAAGGGTGTGCCCACCTTAAGTGGCCTTTGATTTGTTCCATTCGTTTACTGAAAATATTTCCGTATTACATATTCTTCGATTTCGTCCTTTCGATTCTGCATTGTACATTTATCTGTGAAGTTCATAAGCCAAGGTAGAAATACCTTAGTAAGTGGTATCAGATTCCGGTTCGGTTCCCGCAAGCTACTCCGAATTCGCGTCACAACAGCGTACGGTTCGTGGCCAGTCCAGTAACGTTTCGTCTTCTCCCAGCCGCGTTACCAACAGAGTCCTCACAGCTAATTCTTTCGTTCGATCCTAGCCAAACATCGTCCTTGCGCATCTTCGGTTCCCATCCGAGCTTTAGAAACATCGCAGTCGTCCGCACCGAGGTTGAAATCATGCCCAGGATCGAAATTGCAGTCGCCGCGCAGCAAAGTCTCGCGTAAAACCAGTGCAGTATTCACATTAATTCCGGCCAATCGCAGCGCACGATTTAAGTTTAATTTAAGGCTGGCCTAAGGTTCAAATTTTTTTTTTTTTTTTGGGATATTTATCCCACATTCGCTGTGGGACAGCGATTCAGACGTTTTTAAGAGCTTCAGCGCAATTGTAAGTTTGTGACTTCGGTCACATCCTCCGTTGTCTCTCCTCGCGCGTGCCGTGAACGTGTCGTCAGTGGGTTTTTTCTGTCAGTTGTCGTGTCGTGGGTAGTCGTCGTGTCGTTCGATCTCCTCCATCAGTTGTCGTGTCGTGGGTAATCATCGTGTCGTTCGATCTCCTCCGTCAGTTGTCGTGTCGTGGGTAGTCGTCGTGTCGTTCGATCTCCTCCGTCGTGTCGTGGGTAGTCGTCGTGTCGTTCGATCTCCGCGTCCTCCATTCGCTTGTCCTCCGTGTCGCATCGTAGTATCGCGTCCACGTGGGTTTTCATCCGCGCGTCTCACTGTCCGATGTCCGCGGTCAAACAACATTAATAAGTTGTCATAAGTTTCGGTTCCATAGTTGGCAGGTCGAGGTCAAAAAGTATAAGTTGTCATAACTTGAGTTATCATAAACTGTCCAAGTTGCTGTCAAGGAGGAGCCAAAGACCACATTCAATTCCGCGTCGCAGTTGGAGCGAAACTTCAAGCGGAATCCCAAATTTTTGCTAAAGTCAACCAAAATTGGTGACAGTTGAAGCGAAATCCTGAGCTGGCTATGTTAACAAGTGCATGAGCAAAAAGTGGAGCAAAGGTGCTGACGGTCGATTATCAAGCTCGAAAACGACCAATACCAACATAAGAAGAGCTAACCGCAGCCCAGGTACTAAAAATTCTCTTTCTCCTTTTAAAATTGGTAGTTATAATCCACATCATCCCCTAGTAGATCCTATGGCTACTAATCCTTCCCCAACTCACGAAAACATCACGCAAGGAAACTCAAGTAATTCAGCCATATCTGATAGGGAGTCTCTTCAAGGCATACTAGAGAGTATAAACGAAATGAGTATCATCCTAAAAGACTTTGTGAAAGCACAAAAACAACCTAATCCCAATACTAATCCCCAAAATCACTCCCATGCCCAACGGAATGAAGAAACTGTTGATCCTAATGATGATTGGAAACAAAAATAGGGTGATTGGGATAATTACAAGGATCCCTATCAAAGACAGCGGTATAACCAAAATCAAGAAAGGGACACGGGTTATCACCAACCAAGAGGCCCTAATATTAATTTTCCACGAATTGATATGCCCACTTTTGAAGGTCATGATCCTCGTGGTTGGTTAGCCAAAATGGAAGGTATCCTTGACTTATATCAAATTAAGGAAATTGATAGAGTTCCTTTCGCTGCATCAAAATTAGGCACTGAGGCCTACCAATGGTTTGTATGGTTTAAACAAGAGAATGCAGCTATTATTACTTGGAGAAAATTCACTACCTCTTTTTTAGAAAGATTTGACGATGGAGCTACATCATCCTACACAATAAGATTGTTATCTCTTAAACAAAAAGGGTCGCTTAGTGAATTCGTTTCAGAGTTTACCAGTTTACTACCATACACTTCGGACCTTAGTCCTGACACAGTGGTAGGTGCCTTTCGCAATGGTTTGAAAGAAAGTATTCGAGTGGAGGTAGACATGCACGATCCAACCTTGTTGAACAGTTGTATAAGAATAGCCAAGTTGGCCGAGAAGAGACATCAGTTGTCTGCATAGCGGGAAACATATAGTCGTCCCTCATATCGCAACAATTCCTTTCGTAGAAATGATCAACCCTCGAGATATTTTTGCTATAAATGTCGCACTCATCACCCCAGGGAACAAGCTTGTGCCCAAAAACAAAACTTTCATATTGAAGGTGATCATTGTGAAGGAGAAGAAGAGGAACCTTACCAATCAGAAGAACCTATGCCAGAAGACCTACCGTGTACTATAGACAAAAAAGAAGAGGATACAATGGCAATTTCAGTGCATGCTCTCATGGGTTTAACCGCCCACCATACCATCAAGGTACCAGGCTTTCTCCGTCAGAAAAAGGTGAATGTGCTAATTGATTCTGGTAGCACCCACAATTTTATCGACATCAAAACAACAAAAGCTTTGAATTTATTCATTAACTCTTCCAACAAAGACAAATTCCAGGTTCTAGTAGCCAATGGGGTGAACGCACAATGTGTTGGTCGCACATCTCAAGTTTCCATAAATATGGGAACTTATACCTGGTTAGGATCCCTTTTTGTCATGAATTTAGGGAACTCTGATGTCATTTTGGGTGTTGAATGGTTGGAAACATTAGACACGGTTAGTTTCAACTTCAAAAAATTATTTGTGGAATGGAAGGAAAATGGACGAGTCATTCGCTTACAAGGCATTACTACTCCTCCATCACAAATGGTGAGCTCTCATAGTATGGAGAAGATGTTAAAAAAGGGTGGATATGGTTTTATAGCTCAAATTAATTGTTTGGAAAAACAATCTTCAACAACTTCGGATATTATTGCACCTGAGTTACAAGATATTATAACACATTACGAAGAGGTTTTCCAAGAACCTCAAGGATTACCACCTAAACGATCTCATGATCATGCCATCCATTTGATACCAGGGAGTGTCCCACCTAACAATCGTCCTTATCGCTATCCTCAACCACAAAAGACAGAAATCGAACAGATCGTTCAAGATTTGTTGGATCATGGAGTCATTCGTCACAACACTAGTCCTTATTCCTCACCGGTAGTCCTGGCTAGACGAAAAGATAACTCTTGGCGTATGTGTCCTGACTTTCGTTCTCTCAATAAACTCACTATCAAGGACAAATTTCCTATCCCCGTCATAGATGACCTATTAGATGAGTTGCATGGGGCAAAATTTTTTACAAAATTAGACCTTCGCTCGGGCTTTCACCAAATCCGTGTTAGAGAAGAAGATATTCCCAAAACGGCCTTTCGTACTCATGAAGGTCATTACGAATTTTTGGTCATGCCTTTCGGTCTCACTAATGCACCATCCACATTCCAAAGTCTCATGAACCAAGTGTTTCGTCCACTCCTCCGTAAGTTTGTGTTAGTTTTTTTTGATGATATTCTCATATACAGCAAAACATGGATGGACCATTTACATCATGTGGATAAAGCCCTTCACATCCTACACAAAGAAAAATTATTTGTTAAACGCTCCAAATGTTCATTTGGTGTTCAAGAAGTCGAGTATCTTGGTCATATAGTTTCACATGAGGGTGTCAAAGTCGATCCCAATAAGATTAAGGCAATTCAAGAGTGGCCTTTACCTAAAACCATCAAGAAACTTCATGGTTTTTTGGGTCTCACGGGCTACTATCGCAAGTTTGTACATAATTATGGTAAGATTGCAGCACCTCTCACGGCACTCACAAAAAAGGATGCTTTTCGTTGGTCGGAAGAGGCTACTCTAGCTTTTGAAGCTCTTAAGCAAGCCATGTGTACAACTCCAGTATTAGCAACTCCCAATTTTCACAAACCATTTATTATCGAATGTGATGCATCGAGAATAGGAATTGGGGCTATATTAATGCAAGAAGGTCATCCATTGGCATTTGAAAGTAAACAACTTTCCGGAAAATTTTTGGGAAGATCAACATATGAAAAAGAAATGTTGGCTATTCTTCATGCAGTAGAAAAATGGAGACACTACCTAATCGAAGAGCCGCTTCATTATCAAAACAGATCATAGTAGCCTCAAGCATTTTTTGGAGCAAAGGTTTTCTTATCCAGAACAAAATAAGTGGTTAACCAAACTTTTGGGCTATGATTTCGTTATCGAATATAAGAAAGGGAAGGAAAATCTAGCCGCCGATGCGCTGTCCAGAAAATATGAAGATGAAGTAGTCATCAATGCTATTTCAGGTCCTTGCTCCCAATGGGTAACTCAATTACAAATTGAATGGTTGTCCAATAGTGAAACTGCCCCGATAATTCATGAATTATCTATAGGGTCTTCCAAACACCCTTTGTTCTCTTATGAAGATAACATCCTCCGGAAGAAGAACCGCATTTACATTCCACATAATTCAGAACTCAAATCAAAGATCCTCGACGAATCACACGCGTCTCCATCAACAGGACATTCGGGATTTTTGAAGACATATTTAAGGGTCAAACAATCATTTTGTTGGAAAGGATTAAAAGCAGAAGTCAAACAATGGGTAGCAGAATGTGAAGTTTGCCAACGCAATAAAGGAGAAACAGTCAAATCACCAGGATTATTACAACCATTACCCATCCCTGAACGACAGTGGGAACATATATCCATGGATTTCATTGAAGGTCTTCCAAAATCGGAAGGCAGGACAGTAATCTTCGTCGTCGTAGACCGGTTATCCAAATATGCTCACTTTCAGGCTTTACAACATCCATTTTCCGCAAGCAAGGTGGCAAAGGTATTTATGGATTCAATTTTCAAATTACATGGTATGCCAAAAAATATTGTAAGTGATAGAGATCCCATTTTTACTAGTAACTTTTGGAGGGAGTTATTTCGCCTTAGTGGTACCAAATTGAACATGTCTTCACTTACCATCCACAGAGATGATGGTCAAACGTAAGTAGTTAACAAATGTTTGGGTACGTACTTAAGATGTTTTGCTCAAGATAAACAATACCAATGGAGCCATTGGTTAGCATTGGCGGAATGGTGGTACAACACTTCTTACCATTACTCAATTAAGATGTCTCCATTTGAAGCATTGTATGGCACCAAACCTCCAGCCATTGCAGATTACGTCCAGGGATCAGCCAAGGTAGCCAAAGTGGATGATTGGTTCCAACAAAGGCAATCTACACTCACCATCCTCAAAGAGAATTTAGTCCAAGCATAGAATCGTATGAAACAACAACAAGACTTGCACCGATCAGAAAGAACCTTTGATATAGGTGATTGGGTGTTCCTAAAGCTGCAACCTTACAAACAATCCTCGTTAAAGTTAAAGTCCAGCCAAAAGTTGGCTCCACGATTCTATGGTCCCTACAAAATTGTGCGCCGCATTGGAGAAGTAGCCTATCAATTAGAGCTACCTACATCATCACGAATACACCCAGTATTTCATGTTTCATGTCTCAAAAAAGTAATTGGTCAGAAAGTACAAAGTCAATCAGACTTACCAGTGCTCGATGAGGAAGGACGCATACATCTCCAACCTGAAGATATACTACAACATAGAATCCGAAGACTGAGATCACGTCGGATTCAAGAATTTCTCATTAAATGGCAAGATTTACCAGAGGAGGATGCCACATGGGAACCTGAAAGTATCTTCCAGACATTTCCAGCTTTGAGGACAAAGCTTTCCGAGGAGGGGAGTCATGTTACACTCCAAACATGAAGAGTCGGCTATATTATCCAATTGTGTAAAATTCATTATATATAGGTTCATAATAATTTAATTGAAGAATCATCTTATCTTTTTATATTTTCTCATCTGCCTCTGCGCAAGGGTGTGCCCACCTTAAGTGGCCTTTGATTTGTTCCATTCGTTTACTGAAAATATTTCCGTATTACATATTCTTCGATTTCGTCCTTTCGATTCTGCATTGTACATTTATCTGTGAAGTTCATAAGCCAAGGTAGAAATACCTTAGTAGATTAACTACCAGTTTAAAAATGGCTTCTGCCAAGTTATCGATCTATGACCTCATTCAACAATCTCCCCCGCATAGAGAGGCATTAATGGAAATTTTGAAGTCAATCGAGCTTCAAACTCAAGATACTAATGCCTTCAACAACTTTGTGGGGAGTATTCAAACATGCATGGAGCCCTCCATCACTTTCTATGATTTTGAAATCAAACCTATGTCAACGAAAAGTATAGATCCTCCACTGCATATCATGGCCAAGATCGATCACAAGCCATTCAAGAGAGTCTTAATTGACACCGGCTCCTCAATCAATATCATTACAACATCGACGTTGAGTCATCTAGAGTTGTCGCCATCCCTTATCACCAAGTCGACTTTTACTCTTAAAGCATTCAATGATGCTTTATCTTCCACGGTTGGCACGGTTATCTTGCCCATTGAGGTAGGGGCCCGAACTTTGCATACCTTGTTTCACATCTTGGAAGGGACCATGGCATACAATTTATTGCTTGGACGGCCTTGGTTTAGGGAGATGAGATGTGTCCCTTCTATACTGCATCAATGTCTGAAGTATGTATATGAGGGACAGGTTCATTGTGTACTCGTCGACATTGAACCCTTCAAACATTGCAACTATGTCTCAAATCCTTATGAGATTGTGTAGCCATCCACTCATCTTTTCTTGACCCCATCTACTTCTTCTATACCATCTTCTTCTAAAGCTCCCATTCCTAAGTAGCTACCCATCATATCGCAACCATCTTCCTCTTTTGCTATTCCATATCATTCACCACTTTCTTCATCAACTAATCTTCCTTCTTCTTCATCAGTGACCACATGCACATGTGGCCATGACCAATCATCTCTTTCCACGTCATTACCCCATTCTTCTACACCTTCTTCAACATCACCTATTATTCCTCCATCTTCCCAACCATCACCAGCTGATGTTTCACAAGTTAGTGAAGCATCAACCCAACCAAATCCTTCCAATTCTTCTATCCCACATTTTTCTATTCCATCATCTAGTATTTCTCCCTCCCAAGTCAAGGTCCATCTCACTGATGTAGGTATTTGTGAGTATGCCATCCAAGATGTCCACATCACACCGTTCAATGTGTAAACAGTTAAAGATTTTGGTCGTCCACATGACCAACATTTATCCATTGGGTCGGTTTATAACATGGGTTCTATGCCAAATTCCATTAATTTTGTATATGAGGGAATAGAGTCATCTTCTAGTCCTACCACCATACTAGAACCTAAGCATCCAGTCCCTGCCAATATCGAAAGGATGGAGGGTTTTCCCTCTTGCTATTTCCACAGACATAATTGGCAGCAATTTGGCCTAGGTCGATACGAGCAAGGGGTAACTGAACGCATCGATATGCCATATCAGAGACCCACTGAGTGTTTTGGTTTGGGCTACCAACCACTTCCATCCCTTTCTTCTTTTGAACGAGCTTTTCAAAGCATTAATCTTAATTCAGAAGAAGAAATCCTCCACCCCGACGAATCCGAAGATGAAGCCTATGAAGAATTTGACGTCATGTCAAATGGTGATGAATCTGAAGAAGAGTCGGTGCCAATTGTTACCCTCACTGAACAAGACGAGTTTTATCTCCAATTGTTCCCTCTCCAAGAAGCCATATTTCGCTTGTTTCTTCCACAAGAACGAGGTGAACCACCCCCTCCACCACATCCATAAGCCATAATCCAAACCTGTATTATATGTATATACTAAAATAGTGGTTTTCACCACTGCAAAAAAAAAAAAAAAAAAAACTCAAACTAAAAAAAAAAAAAAAAAAAAAAAAAATTGAAAAATTATGTTGTTTTGCATTTCAGGTCTTCCGAGGTCTTCACCGGTATTCCCTTCCATTCCGCCCATCCTTTCTTTCATAAGTCGACAATGAATTTTGAAGACTTATTCACCCCGATCCATAATCCATATGATCCGGATAAGCCAATCCCGATCAACCCAAGCCTGATTGACATGGATCGGATTTCATCCTCTCCATCTATTTCAGAGGTCATCCTTTTCGAGGAATTGTTAAGGGCTTCCGCCAACTACATTCCTCCTTCACCTCCACATTCACCTTCATCTTCTAAGCCAGAGGTCTTCCAGGCAGACATAGACGAGAGCAAGGCACAGGAGCTTGATGACATTTTAGATGACATAAATCCGATCCCTACTCCCCATCGCCTTGAGGAAGGTTCCCACATGTCTATTGAAGAAACTATCGATGTAGACCTTAGTACGGACCAAGATGGCACCCAAATTGTGAAACGGGCTAAAAGTCTATCATCAGAGGAACAAGAGCAAATGATTGCTCTACTCAAGCGGAAGAAGGAGATATTTGCATGGTCTTACAAAGACATGCCAGGCCTAGACCCTAATTTGGTTGTCCATAACCTCACCTTACAAAAAGATGCTAAACTTGTCAAATAGAAACTTAGGAAAATGCATCCTACCGTGGCCCTCATAGTTAAATCGGAGATTCGAAACTTCTGGATGTTAAATTTGTCGTCCCGATTGATTATCCTGAGTGGCTTTCTAACATGGTACCCGTTCGCAAGCCTAACGGGGGATACATGTTTGCACCGATTTTCGAGATCTAAATAAAGCGTGTCCTAAGGATGAATTTCCTCTTCCAAACATTGATACTCTTGTCGATACCTACGCTGGTCATGAAATGCTTTCGTTCATGGATGGATTTTCAGGATACAACCAAATTCGAATAAACCTTGAAGATCAACACAAAACAACATTTACCACACCTTGGGGAACTTTTTGTTACAGGGTGATGCCCTTTGGCCTTAAGAACGCAGGTGCAACCTATCAACGAGCCATGACTTACATTTTCCACAATTATATGCATAAGATTATCGAAGATTATGTGGATGATTTATTGGCAAAATCTAAAACTCGACAAGAGCATTTTGATGTATTGGAAAAAGTTTTTGATAGGCTTCTAGAGCATAAAGTAAGGTTGAACCCTAAGAAATGTGTCTTTGGTGTTACCTCAAGAAAACTCCTAGGTTTTATTATCTCTAAACGAGGTATTGAGGTGGACCCAAACAAGGTCAAAGCCATTATGGAAATGTGTCCCCCAACTAATTTGAAGGAGTTGCGTAGTCTGCAAGGAAATATTAATTCAATCCATCGCTTTATTGCACAACTTTCTGATAAATGTAGGCCATTTTGCCACCTACTACAAAAGGGGGTACAATTTTCATGGACATATGAGTGTCAAAAAGCCTTTGATGACATCAAGCAGTACTTAGCATCTCCGCCAGTCTTAGCTCCGCCTCGTCCAGGGGTCCTTTTCAATATTTATATCTCAGCAACGGACTTTGCCTTAGGGACAATGCTTGCACAAAAGAATGAACAAAATCGTGAGCAAGCTATCTATTATATTAGTCGAACATTGGTAAGCTATGAAACCCGATATGCTTATGTGGAAAATTTGTGCTTAGCAGTGGTTTTTGCCACTAAGAAACTTTGTCATTATATGCTTAGCCATACAACATATGTCATAGCTAGAGAAAACCCTCTGCGTTATATGATGTCTCGCACTTATAATAACACTCGTACCGCTAAATGGATAATGTTGCTTACCGAATTCGATCTTGAATTCATTAGCCAAAAATCTATTAAAGGTCAAGTTATAGCCGATCAACTTACGGAAGCTCCACTACCTAGTGATCATCCTTTGATTATTGAGCTCCCAGATGATTTGGTATTTGATGTCATCGAACAAGAAGAGGACATCATTCCGGAGGAAGATGTTGACATCACGCTATTCTTTGATGGCTCTAAGTGCATGAAAAGTCAAGGTGCTGGAGTTGTGTTTCATACACCTCAAGGGATTCCCATCCCTTTATCATTCAAACTAGACTTCCAATGCACCAATAATACAACAGAGTATGAAGCCTTAATTTTAGGTCTTCAATCAGCCATAGCTATGAGTATTAAGCGTATTCAAATATTTGGGGATTCTCAACTCATGGTTAAACAAATTACAGGAGAATACCAAGCCAAAGAACCTACCATTAAGCTTTATCATGATGTAGCAATGAAGTTGCTCTCTAAGTTTGATTGGTATGAGATCACTAGTTTGCCTCGTTTGACTAATAGATTCGCGGATGCCATGGCATCTCTTGGATCATTGATTCCAAAGGACTCCCTTGGAGAGGTATATCCCCTAATCATTTCCACAATCTCTAAGTCTGCAATTGTCCATGCTGAGTCTAAGGATGAAAAAGATGTTTGCTTTATCCATTCGGATCCATATGAGCCTTGGTCTAGTGAGATAGTAGCCTTCCTCAAGTTTGGAACACTCCCATCTGATTTGTCTCAACCGCCCGCCGTTGTTTTAAGCAAAAGGTAGCTCGTTTTGTTCTTTTGGGGGATGTGTTGTATAAACGTGGATATGATGGAGTACTCCTTCGCTGTCTAGAAGCAGGTGAAACACATAGAGCTATTGCTGAAGCCCATGATGGTACTTGTGGTGGTCATTTTAGTGGAATGGCCATTGTGAAGCGTATTTTACGTATGGGGTATTATTGGCCCACTATGGAACAAGATTGTTGCAAGTATGTTAAACAATGTAAAAAGTGTCAAGAACACGCTAATTTAATCCATATACCATCACAAGCTTTACAGACCATCCAAAGCCTTTGGCCCTTCTCACAATGGGGTCTCGATTTAATTGGCAAGATTTCACCTGCCTCTTCAGGACAACATACTTTCATCATTACAGCCACTGAATACTTCAAAAAGTGGGTTGAAGCTATTCCTCTAACCAGTACGACAGGTCCTAGAATTGTGGAGTTTATACTTCACCGTATCATTTATCGTTTTGGTATTCCCTCTAAAATCATTTCTGATAACGGAAAGTCTTTTAAGAATAAGGATGTTCGAGCTCTTTGCGAAAAGTATAATATCCAACATAGTTTCTCAACTCCTTACTACCCACAAGCCAATGGACAAGTCGAAGCTTCCAATAAGACCATAATTGCTATTATTAAGAAACTTGTTAAAGAAAATCATAAAGATTGGCATACACAAATCCCCTTGGCATTATGGGCTTACAGAACAAGCATCAGAACTCCCATTGAGGCAACGCCATTTTCTTTGGTCTATGGAGCTGAAGCAATCATGCCTCTTGAGCTCGAGATCCCTTCCTTGCGAATTTCTTTGCAAAAATTTATCGATGATGATACTGCTAGACAAGCACGTCTTGATCAACTCACACTCATAGATGAAAAACAAATTAATGCTTTAGAGCATTTGCGAGTTTATCAAGACCGATTGAAACGTGCTTACAATGCCAAAGTTCATCTAAGAGAATTTCAAGTAGGGGATCTTGTCCTTAAAGATAATCAACAAAACACCAATGCATTACCGCATCTTCGAGATAAATTCGCGGCTAATTGGTTAGGTCCATATATGGTCACTGAAAGAGTGGGTAATGGAACTTATAGACTTGCCAGTTTAGAGGGAGAGGAAGAACCCGAACCACTTAATGTTATACACTTGAGGGCATTCTACGCATAGTTTGAATTTTATATATACATATATACATGGCTTGTACAACAAAAAAAAAAAAAAAAAAAAAACAAATAAAATAAAAAGAATTTGCATTTCATTGTTAGTTGCATACATCTCATTCAAAAACATTGCATTTCATGTGCATACATCTCATTGAAAACCATAACATTTCATTTTCAGCCATAGTTGCATATCATGTTAGAGACCATTCTATCTTTTGGATATAAAATTTGGTCAAGCAAAAGTCATGTTGCCTTAATCGGGGGCACCTTCATAAAATCCATCAAACCGAATTGTCATTCGTACACCCATTTTCCATTTGCACATATTTACATTGCCAAAATGTTTTCAATCACTCAACCATTCCTAGTGTTTTAAGCAAACTTCGAAATGCATGTCAGAGTTCTCTAGGGCCATATCACAAATTACACTAAATAAAATCTTGAGTATTGGGAAATGATTTCAAAAGCGGTCTTGAACCTATCACATTTTCACATCTTAAAAACATCTTGTGTAAAAGAGAGATAACACCATCCTTGGGTTGTGCCTTGAAGTGAAAAGGGTAATCCTCGTTTGTCCTATCATGCAAACATAGTCCATAAAACAGTGGTTCTTACCACTATCACAAGCAATCACAAAATATAAATATAAACAAAGTAGTAAGGATAGGGTAAAATTATCATCATGCTTCGGTTGAGAATCCGATTCCCCAAAGCTCTAAGGAAATGAACATTTTTCACACACCATTGATCTCAAATAAGTTGTAAGGATCGTACTACTTGTCCAGTCAGACGGATAGGTAGTCATCCCCAAGGCTTACAAAGGTCAAAAACAACATGGACTATGGAGTTAACCTTCATCGGGGCTATAGACGCTTGACTGGGCAAAGGGAGTATACTCATTGCGTGGCGACATGTCTCTCCTCAAAAAGAGACCTCCGAATGCTCATACGGACAAACTAGCTTCGGGGTCTTCTCCATAACAGAGTTACCTAATTTATGCAAGATGAGGTTAATGAACACACTTGCACACACACAGGTTTTTGATTGCCTAGAGTCACTACCATGCTTCTGATTTGGTTAATGAACTCGCATGCACACACATTTGGTCCTAGTTGAATTAGGCAGTATTAGTAAGTTTGTTTGATACCACTAGCATGTTTGAGTCTTTGTAAAACAATCTTCCTCCATATCTTCTTCCATATCGTCCTCCATATCTTCTTCCATATTCATGTCATTCCATACGTCATCTATTCACAAGCCACCAATTTCG
Organism: Wollemia nobilis; assembly: GCA_028583015.1. Taxonomy (NCBI): domain Eukaryota; kingdom Viridiplantae; phylum Streptophyta; class Pinopsida; order Araucariales; family Araucariaceae; genus Wollemia; species Wollemia nobilis. The sequence continues at coordinate 14,588,602 of JAQPPZ010001125.1, forward strand.
GTGCCCCTGATTAAACAATTATGATAACAATTGGCTAAATCCAACTATCTAAAAGTATGAGTGCTTCTTAGTGCATATTTCATTTACTTAGTCTTGCATTAATCATCCATAGATTTGTATGTTATATACTTAGTCTCGCATTAATCATCTATAAGTTTGCATACCATTCCATCACATATGCATCAAAAACATTAAAACATATAAAAACATGCATCACAAAAACATAGGCATTCACACAAAAGAGAGTAAAACACCAAATAAATAAAAGCCATGTATATATATATGTATAAAGGTCAAACTGTACAATGAATGCCAAAAGGCTACAATATACAATAGGGCACCAAGGCTCATAAAGAGTGCATCTAAGCACTAAGCTAACCATCAAAAGAGGACCCCTGAGACCTAGTAGGAGCCCTAGACCTAGTGGTGTGTCTAGACTCACTACGCCTAGAGACAGAAGAGGATGGAGGATCAGGCAACACAATGTGATGCCTAAACAATGTGTCCTCCAGAGCCTCAATGTAACGAGTCCTCGACCTAAACCTAGCTATGTCTATCCCGTGCCGTCGCTCCCACTCCGCTAGCTCGCTTGGAGTCTCATCACCCTGTCATCCTGGGGCACCCTGGTTGCTCTATCCAAGTCCGCCTATAGCTGGGCCATCCTCTCCTCCTGAGCAGCTAACCGGGCATCCTGCTCTGCCGCCTACTGCTCTAGCCGAGCTATCCTCTCGTCTCGGGCAGCTAACATAGCATCGCGCTCTGCTATCTGCTGCTGCAGCTGCGTCAGCTCATTCTCATGCCTGCTAGGGGGTATCTCCCTAGCCTCTCTTGCAGCCTCTCCTAGGCCCTCTCCGCCATCCTCCCCGTCATATTCGCTACCCGGAGCCTGCTGTGCCATCTTCCCCTTTCGCCTTCGACTGTCAGATCGAAGGCGGGGACCCTCCCTGCGCTTGGGAACCTCCGTGGTTCCTTCGTCCATGGCAACACCTCTGGTCGAGCCACTCTGAAGTGCTCCTAGCCCCAGCACTAGAGAACCACACTACAACCTAGGCCCTTCCGGCCCCGTCTCCGAACCTCATACAACTCCCGGTACACCTACGCCAATAAAGCGGGCGCCCAGGCATACACTACCCTATTAGTGAGCATCTCGCTCACTACACCCATCAGGTTCCATGGGAACCTACACCCGATGCTATTCGGGGCCATAATGTTGGCCAACACGAACATCATCAGAGCCTCCACCGCTACCAACTCCTTGGCCGTATACATGGCCAAGTATGGGATCCCCCCGCTCTTCGTCCGGATCTCCCTCCAGTCATCCCCAAACAACTTGGCCATCTCCGTGGCCCTATCTCGTCCAACCTCCACCTGCGCCCCCTCCACGGGCACCTTGAGGATACGACATACATCCTCAAGCGTCACCGTCATCTCTCCAGTCGGGAGCTGGAACGTCCCCCGATCTCGATCCCACCTCTCGGCCAAAGTTGAGAGGTACCCCTCATCCGCCCGAACTACCTCCAACCGGGCTACCTCCGCTAGCCCCATTGCCTCCAATATCTCCCCGGTCCGCTTGGGACAATGACCTCCTCATCCCCGGAATGATAGGGGAGAACCGGTGTCGTGCCTCTAACACCCTAAGCTGCAAAACAACAAAACAAAAATTTGTTACAAATTTTTCCCAAAAAAAAAAAAAAAACGCAAAAAAAAAAAAAAAAAAACACATAATAAGTACTTGCTTAAATGAACAAATACCTCAGCTGGCTACACTGGCGCATCCGCTCCTATCTCCGCCATAGCTCCCACACAAACCTTTCACTCCACTCCCTCAGACGCACTTCTCTCAAGCTCGAACGCACAAATGAGCGAAATTCTCGCTGAAACTGTTTAAATAGCTGGTTTTGGCGCCCTGAAACGCAGTGGGGCATTTCATGGCGCATTTAGACGCAGTCCTACGTTTGCAGAGTGCCTAAACACTAGTGGGCCTCTCTGCCAACCACAAATGCAGACCGACGTTTGGTGTCAGTATTGAATAAAGGAACAAAACTTGCAAAATTGAAGCTTACCTCCTTCAAATTTCATCAAATTCAATTCATCCATTCTTCTTATCATAATAAAACATTTTGTGAAGGTTACAACAGTTTTGGACACAAATTTTGTCATTTCGCTCAAAAAGCGCATCGTTCATCATTGTTTTACAAATTGGGTTAAAAATATTAAAAAACCTTCACAAAATTAACCACATTCATCAATTCTTCCGATCTATCGTCAATTTCATTCATTCTTCTTTCATCATGCATATTTTTGCCAAATCAAATTAAAGTAAACCTCGTATCTAGTGGTATATTCTATCACCTTGGCGATTGCAGCGATTTGCATCCATGCAATTCGGTAAGAGGATTAAACCACCATAAGGACACCTACCATTTATCATAATCAACTATTTCACTGTTTGAAAATTGGAAATCAATTTTGGATATTCTACTTTTCAAGTGACCTCATACCAAGATTAATTTTCTCAACAGTTGTCATTGATGGCCTAGTTCATGGGGCCTTAAACATGGACAATCTTTAATATCATCATTATTTTGAGTCTTGCTAGAGATTGAGGCTACCTAGGTTGATTGGTTCCGACCCGAGGAATTATCCATACAGCCACTAGGAGCATCTCTGAGTTTTGGACTCTTTTCATGCATCTTTCATCTTTGCATATCAATGGCGCCAACAAGGCAATTTCATTAACAGTATGGACTCACACACAGGAGTTGGGGCATCCGTTATCAATTTCTAATTTTCCTATAGTGGAATTCATCTTACATGATCATGGAACTTACAATTTGGCAAAAATCCCTTTATAACCGTTGGGGCAAAAAACGGTCCATCTTTCACATCACTCATATCATCTTCAATCATATTCTTTTCTGGTTTGTACACCAACCCCTTTCCTATTGGGACATAAACAGATGGTTCATACACCAACCCCTTTTTTCACCGTTGGGGCAAAAACGGTTCATTTTCTTCCAAATTTCTTCCAATTGGCTTGTGAGAACCATTCTCGCTCGCCAATTGAGGGGGTAAGCTGATAAAATTTTAAATATTCTTTTATTCTTTGGTCTTCAAAGTTGTGCTTTAGTCTTGAGAGAGAGTTGCGTCTGATCCAGCTTTTTAGGTGTCTTAAGTTTTTGTGCTGCATTGTGTCTTCACACAAAGCAGCTCAAAAAGGGGCATCTATAGACACCAAAATCCAGCCACTTGTAAGTCATCTATACCTTCCTGTTAGCCACGTGTCAGTCATCCACCTTCCCGCCATTATTTGGCCCAAATCCACACCTTCCCGCCATTATTTGGCCCAATTTCACCTTTTCCCGCCATTATTTGGCCCAATTTCACCTTTCCCGCCATTTTTCATTCCCAAATTTATTTAAATTAATATTTATATATATATATTTTAATATTTTAATATATTTTAATATATATATATAAAGATACTTTAAGTGATTTAATCTGAGTCGTCCATCCTTCATTTAATCTCATCCGTCCATCCATCTTAATCCGTTTCACAACCTAGATTTATTCTCTACCCTTGGATCCACTTTAATCTTAGCCACACGTTCAAAGTGTCATTAAAACCCTAAAGTGTGCCCTAAGAGTAGATTATAAATTGAGTCACCTTGATGGCTCAAACCCTATGTCTTTTACTATCTCTCTTTTGTTATCTATCGCTATCTATCTCTTCTTCAGCTAAACCTACCCATCCATCGCCGTCCCTTTTTGTCGCATCCATCGCCGCATCCGTCGCCAACTTCGCCACCATCCCTTCTGCAACATTCTGTAGAATCCCCCATTCTTGTTGCAAGTGCCCGCGGGCATTTACCCGCAGCCACAGATGCAGATCGGCGTCTGCAACCCCGATCCAGAAGCATGCGGGCGTTCAACGATCGCACCAGGGCGCCTTCCGTAGCTGATTTGACAGTTACATCACTTCCAGGTGCCGCCTGGTCTCGCCGTGTTAACAGAAAAAGAGGTATAGATTCTAAAGCAAGTAATATTTTTATGTATTAATCCGTCGTTAGATTCTGCATTCTATTTATTTCATTTCTAGGGTTTTAGACTGTTTTTGAGGGCTCACACAGTGGAGCCCTCTTACTAGTTTCTAACCTTTTTGTAGTTTTAATGTGTGCAGGATTTTAATGGCAGATTTGATTGGATGATAGCAATCGCTTAAGCCGGAGTGGTCCGAGCCAAAGGATACAACGAAGCCCACTCATTCTGTTGAGGTTAAGGATACATTCTTCGGAGACGCCACCATATTGTGCCGGCTAGGGTTTCGGAGAACCCTAGCACAAATTGTAATCTTGTATCACGGAAAGGGTTACAGTCCCTGTTGTACTCAAAAGGAGTTTCTAAACTCCATTGATTAATAAAAATTGTTTGTTTTGTACAACTGTGTTCTGCATTACTTTTTATCGTGATTTCTTTATCTTTTGTTTGGCGTTGTATCTTTAATCTACATTTCCCTATTCTTTAGCATGCATCACAATGCCTGATGTACTTTTTCACATCCTTGTGAAGAGATGGCCAATAATATTATGTTCCTAAAATTTTCCTAATTGTGCTTTTTATAGAATAGTGTCCACCGGAGGGTTCATCATGACAAGCCCTAAGGATATTATATACCTCATCCTTTTGGATGCACCTCCGTAACACATGGTCAGGACTACTCTTGAAAAGCATACCTTGAATCCATTCAAAAGAAGAGCTCTGTTTGATCAATTGTTTTCTTTGTTTGGAATTAAAATGTGGGGGAACTTTCCCTGTGACCAAATAGTTGGCTATATCTGAAAACCAAGGTGATTGGACAGATATAGCAAATAATTTTTCATTAGGAAAAGTGTCCTCCACTAATTCCCCTTCCTCTGTGTTCTGCAACTTGGACAAAAAATCTGCTACAACATTAGCTTTTCCTGGTTTATTGATTATTATGATATCAAATTCTTGTAGCAACAGTAACCAACGAATAATCCTTACACTCACCATAGGATTATTCATCAAATATTTAATGGTTGTGTGATCTGTGTGAATGAATATTTGATAACCTGTGATGTATTGACTGAATTTATTGATGGCATAGATTACTACAAAGAATTCTTTCTTAGTTGTGGTATAATTTTTTTTAGCTCCTGTCAAGTTCTTGCTAATGTAGTAGATAACATAGTGTTCACCATTGTCGATTTGTCCCAATGCTGCTCCAATTGCCGTATTGGAAGCATCAGTCTGTATGTGGAATGGTAATGTCCAGTTAGGTCCTCTTAACATAGGTGGAGTTACTATTTTTGCTTTCAAAGCTTCAAATGATTCTTGACACTTTGCAGTCTAGGAGAATTCAGAATCTTTAGTCAATAGGGCAAACATGGGATGGCCTATTGTGCTAAAGTTGGGAATAAACCTGTAGTAAAAGCCAATGTGTCCTAGGAAGCTTCTGACATTAGTCTAATTTTTAGGAGGGAGAAGGTTCTTGATAATTTCTACCTTCTTTGGATCAACCTGGATCCCTTGAGGCGAGATGTGATGACCAAAAACTATTCCTTCCTCCATCATCATAAAACATTTGTCTGGATTTAAGGATAACTGGTAGGTTTCACAACGAGTTAAAACTTTATCAAGGTGTTCCAATGTAAAGTCAAAAGTCTGTCCACAGACTGTGAAATCATCCATGTATATTTCAACACTATTGGTAGTCAGATCAGAAAATATGGCTAACATTGCTCGCTGAAATGTTGTTGGGGCATTACAAAAACCAAAAGGTAAGACCCTAGAGGCAAATGTTCCCCATGGACAGGTAAAGGTTGTTTTCTCTTGATCTTCAGGTGCAACCTGAATTGATTATATCCACTAAATCCATCAAGAAAACAAAAATATTTCTTTCCAAAGAAGAGTATCTAACACCTGATCTATGAATGGCAATGGAAAATGATCTTTGTATGTCACTTTGTTCAGTTATCTATATTCTATACATACTCTCATTTTTCCATTTTTCTTAGGCACTATAACCAATGGAGAGACCCATCGACTATCAGAAATTGGGTAAATGAATCCTACTTCTAGAATTTTTTCAATTTCTTCTTTCACAATATCCCTCAAGGCAGGATTCAGTCTTCTCTGAGGCTGTCTTACAGGCTTGACATCCTCAATATAAATTCTAAGAGTACATACATCAGGGTGAATCCCTGACATATCTTTGTAATCCCAAGCAAAAGCATGGATATGCTTCTGCAAAACAACTATCAAATTTTCTTCCTCTTCCCTAGTAAGCTGGCTATTTATGTTCAAAAATTTGCCTGGCTGGACTTTTATTTGTTTTGTATTTGGAAGGACTGAATTTACTTCTTAATTGTTGACTAGGGAATTAAGAGGACAATGATGAGATGAGAGGACATAAGAAGTTTCTATCTCATTGATTTCTAATGGAAGCATATCCTGTATGGAACAATGAGAAGGGAAGATCAAGTGATGGTGCCACCCATGTGGTAGTGAAACAGATGTTTCCTGTGATGGTATAGATGGCCTTTATTCAAAAATTTGACCTTCTTCTCTCACTAGCAATTTATTGATATTGGTTGCTTCCTCTTCTAACCCTTGTTCATGTAGAACATTCATTAGGACTATTTCATTTTCTAAAATTTTTGTGTCATGGAGGTCTTCTATGTGTTCCCTTACTACCAAGGTGGCTAGTGTGGAAATAACCTCTTTTGGTTCTTCATCTGAGTCAGGAAACCATAACTGACCTATGAAATTGCTTAAAGGTCTTGCAGGAGGATATAGAGAAATCTGTTTTAGGTCAATACCATTTGAAATTGTCATTTTTCTAGATCTGTAGTCTATAAATGCTGCTGCAATTGCAAGCCAAGGTCTTATTAGGATAATGGGATAGTCATGTGCTAATTTTATTAGCTGTAAAACCAAAAAATCTATAGGGTATTCCCAAGAAGAAACTTCTATAGGGACATCTTCAATGATACCTTCAGGTTTTGCAACTGACCTATCAACCATTTCTAAAATTGTGAATGTGGGGCTAAGATGTTTGAGCTATAATTATTCCATTGTATCCTTGGTCATGATATTTATTGTAGCTCCTAGATCAACTAAGACATTTGATATTGGTACTGAGCTTATGATCACTATGATAACTGGACTTCCTGGGTCACTATACTTTGGAGGTACTAGTTTTCTTGACAAGAGATCAGCTATCTTTCCTTCAACATGAACAATTTTAGGAAATGCTTTATTTTTTCTTCTTGCTCTTCTGTTGCACAAATCTCAGAAAGTTCTTTTAATCACAGGTATATCCTTAATGGCTTGCAATAAGGGCAGTGATATGGTTAATTTTTTGAGTTCTTTCACTAACTCTGATTTAGAATTTTTTGTTGTAGTGTTAAGTCTCTCAGGGTATGGAATTATCCTTGATGAAGGTAACTATTCTGCCTATGGTTCTATTTTTTCTTCTTCTTATTTCGTTGTTGGTTTGAATTTGCTTGGTTCAATAGGTTCTTGAATTTCATCTTCTTTCACTTCAATTATAACAGGTTCAGGTAAAACTTTCCCTAAACGTAGTTGTATGTTGCTACAATCTAAAATTTGCATATCTAAATTTCCTTCAGAATCAGCCATATAGGCAGGAGTTGCCTGCCTTATGTTATTTGGATTTATTATAGGTTGAGCTGGTAATTGAGGTTGTTTCACCTGTTGCATTTGTTGATTTGGTGCAGGCAACAAATTTTGAGTTTGACCTTGATTTATTTGTTGCCTTGGATAGGACTGGTATTGTTGACCCCACTACTGTTGATTTTGCATCCAAGATGGATTACTTTGATTCTGAGTCCATGGTGGGTTATTTTGATTCCATGATGGGTTATTCTGGTTTTGATTCCAGGATGGATTATTCCAACCTGTCTATGGCTATTCTTAAGAATTTGTCCATTGAGAATAATTCCAAGGATGTTGGGGTGGTTCTGACTGTCCCCAAGACATGTTTCCATGGTTGTTTTCCCAATTTGTAGGAAAACGAGGGGTATTTTGATACTATTGAAAGTTTCCCCCTTGTCTTGGTCCCACATAATTGAGTTCTTCTATTTGAGTTTCTAGGATAGTTTTTAGTTGTGGTAGCAAATGACATTTGTCAGTCAAATGTCCTTTTGAACAAATGCTACAAATGGTTAAAATGGATGTTTTGTTTAGAGGACATTCCTGCAAGGCATGTTTATTCCTGTATCTTGGGCAATAAATTGCTAAAGGTTCTATGGTTTTTGCTTTAGCAGACATTTCTCCCAGAGCTATGTTTAATTGTACCAGGATATCAGTCTTAAAATTTGTAAGTTCCTTTATTAGGTCCTTCACATCAGTGCCATTTGTACTCTTTTTCTTTCTTTTCTGCCTAGTGCGAGAGTAATTTTTGCAAAGATCCACAATCTCATCTATATTACGAGTACTTACATCCCAATTTCCCATCAAATCTAATACCTCTCTGGATTCATCTTGTAATCCTCTTAGAAAAATGGTTTTGCACAATTCTGGTTCTCCTAGTCCACACCTTCTTTGAACAAACACAAATCTATCAAGGTAATCTTCTAATGTTTCATCATCTTCTTGTTTAATTCTGAACAACTCATCTTTCTTGTTCCTTACTCGACAATACTCTTGATACTTGTCTAAAAACATAGTCTCCATTTGATCCCAAGTTTGGATGGAATCTGGTTGTAAGCTCATGAACCAGCGTAATGTTGAGTCCTTGAGTGTTGAAGGAAAAACCTTGAGTTTATGATTATCATTTATATAGTCATAGGTTTGACACACTACTTTGAACTCAAACAAGAACTGATCAGGATCCTCAGATGCAACACCCCAAAAGGTTGGAAGCATCGAAGGTGATATTGTTTTCATGGGAGAGTTCTATGTGGGATTCAGAAGAATAGGATATTCAAATGTTCTAGGAGGTTGGAGCACATCTTGATCATCTTGATCATTTTCATTATGGACACGGCCATGCTGGTCATCCCCATATAGATTGCCTCTTTCTGCCATAATTTCTTGTTCTTTAGAAATAGTTAAACCTATCCAAATTTCTTTCTCAAGAGGTCCAAAACCTTTTGTTGATAATGAGTCTGGTAATTTTTCTTGCTTAGGAGATTCTGATGATGATGAAGCTAGTGGTTTTTGTTTTAGTTTTTCTGGTAGTTCAAACACAGGTGATTCACCCCTTAGGCGTGAAGATATTATTAATGGAATAATCCAGGGATCTCTTTGGATAATTTTACCTTCTTCGTCCCTAGGCCTACTCATTCATGCCTACTCCTTAATGATATAAATTATCAGTCAATAATTGTTACTTAACCAACTGTTATATTCAAATTTTACCTTGAATTTTCACAACTTAGTCTAATTAACAACTATTGAACTGTTGACACCTTCTAACAACACTCTCCTTGAAAACGGTTCCAAAATGATGCGTTGTCATTAAGCACATCATTAATTCTCAATGAATTTGTCAATCCAGGGCAGTGTACAAGGCTATCTACGAAAGGAGTGAACAGGGATATAATTTAAGGTCAATTGGGAGCAACAAGTCTTATTGGTGGAACTGATTATGTGGGGGTTTTTAGGTCTCTTCTACCTCTAAATTGCATAAATTGAACTTTAATCTAATTGCAAGAATGAAAACTAATTGCTAATTATAGAAATGAAACCTTAGTTATAGTTGCAAGAATGAAATCTGATTAAATTGCAGAATTAAAACCCTAGTTACAGTTGCAAAATTGGAAACCTAATTACAGTTGCAAAATGAAAGTCTATTTACTCTTGCAATAATAAAAACTAAAATTAAGTCTTGTCAATACTCAGTAACAGAAATTTGTCAATATTCTATGCAGGGGTTGATAGCAAAAACAATAATGCAAGAAAATTGCAAAAAACTATAAATTGCTAGAAATGGAAATTGCAATAAATTGAAAAGTTGTTGGAAAGCAAAAAGACTAATCAAATCTACTGCTAATCACATCACAAAAGTATCTTGAATAGAAAATAAATGATTAGGACTGAAATGGATGTTAACTACTACAAAAGAATGAAATTGACAAGTTTCACAACTTATTTTGTTGCAGAAAAACTAGAACAAAACATGTCTGTTAGTCCTCCTCCTAGGTCTGGAAGTGGCCAACCTCCTTTTCTAGAAGAAGGTATGAGTTCCTCTCTCTCTAAATCTTACTCACACTCAAACATAACAAAATGAATAGAAAAACTTGTACTTTATTGATTCAGAACATGATTACAAATCTGCTGCTAAAACCTGTTACAGAACTGTAATAGTCTCAGTTTTCTCGCTTATTCTCTATCTATATTTTCTCTACTACTATTTATACTATTATTATTATTAGCTCAACCTAGACGGGAGCTATCTTTTATAGATGCCTAAAATCTAATTACAATAGAAAATATACTCTGCAAATCAATTCCTGTTATTCTATAGTATTCCCTGGGTTTATCCTAGAAGAGGATCTTTTCCATAAATTGTGGCTTTGGATGGCAAGGATGGCAAAGTTATATGGGAGATATTTTTCTTTAACCTCCTCAGCCTTATTTCCCTTTTTCCACCGTCAGAAATCAGTCAACAGGTCAAAAAGTGCTTTATGTTCTCAATCCGGAGCTAAGTGGCTCAATCCAAAGATATTCGCTCAATCCGAAGAGACTGTATTTCTCAATCCGAAGATCTTCGGAATGACCAACTATGTACTCTTCAATTGATTTCAGCTGCATTTATCAGGTGGATTAGTCCTCAGGATTAGATTGCAATAGCCTTCATTTCTCTTCATGTGTGAATTCCATGCCTTGCCATTCATTGGTAGTTGGCTAGAATTTACACAGGAAAACCAGTTTTTGTTGCACAATAACAGTTATTTGCACTATTTGCTAAATTCAAAGAAATTAATGCTTGAGAAACATCAAAATAAGAATAGTAAAGTGTTGCTATCAACCTAAGCATATCCCTTATGTAACAGGTCATGGCAAAGTGACATAAAACTACACAAAAACTGTAAAAATCAGCATATAATATTCCAAACACATCAATCATGCAAACAATTAATACACAACATATTAGATCAACTTAACTAGTATATAAAGTAAATCATAGAGTTTTAGGCAAGTTTTAGTTGTTCAAAACATGCTATGATGGAGGCATTTCCAAACCTCATCATCTATCTTATGACTCCCTAGTAGTATGAGCTTGATTTGATAAGACCTTTTTAGAGCTTTGTAGACTTCCTTACATCTCCCTAGTTAAGATTTGCTTATTGACAAATTATTTTGTAGATGTCCTTATGACTCCTAGATGAATTAAGTACTTGATAATCTTTGATGAATGTTATTATTATCAAGTTTTCTAGAATACCTTATGAATCCCTAGTGGTTTTGGATATGCTTTATGATTAATATAGTGCTTTTGAGAATAGTAGTTCAATTTTTTAGTTGATTTTATAATATTTTGTAAGTAGCAAAAATCAACTTCTATTACACCTTATTACTCCTATTGAACTTAAGCACTTTTTAATTTGATGAGGTCTTAATGGTTGTATTTCCTTTGTCCCCTTAATGTGGTTTTGAGGAAAGTATATCAATAAATTTCTAACTCTTGATATTCCTTAATAAGCCTCCTTTTATAGCCTTTAATAATTTAATATTTAATGTTTCTAAATTCCAATTTCCTACTTTGATGTAGTATTCCTTATAACTCCCTAATTTGGAATATTTTTTTGAAAAATAATTTGAATTTTTTTTATTAAAACAAAGATCATTTACAAGTTGGGATGAGACTTCTCCCAGCCTTAGCCAAAGAGAACACATGTTTATAATAGTAAATGAAGATTTGCATTGGAGCCAAATATCTTAAACCATATTTCTACAATGGTTGTTCACCTATTTACAATTGTAAAAGAAGATCTACATTGGAGCACAAATATCCTAAACCATATTTATGGAATGGTTGTCCAAATTAGCTAAACACTAGATTTTCTCACCAACCTCCCTAATCATCTCATCCTCAATAGCCATTTCACTGTGCCACTGAACCCCAACCTCTTTCTCAGTGCCCATATTAGCCAAGAAGTTTGCCACTTTATTTAGATCTCTACTCACATAAACTAGAATCACATCATCTAATTCTCTCTACAATTCCTTAATTTGAGTGACAGGAATCCTCAACCTCCATGTCTTCAAAGTAAAGTTCCTCATGCAATCTAGAGCTCCAACCATTATTTGAGAATTTGATTCTAGGATTATCCTCCTGTAACCTTGTTTTATTGCCCAAATAGAAGCATATTTGATAACTAAGGCTTCCACTTCATTGTTTATAGCCCTTCCCAAGCCTTGTAGTTTCCAATAGAGCACTGTTCCAACATGATTTCGACAAACCACTCCAATTCCAGCTCTACCCGGATTGCATTTTGCAGCTCCAATATTAATTTTAATCCAACCTTCTAGGGGTGGTTTCCAACTAGCTCTGTCTTTCCCTCTTGCACTTCAAATCCCTTCTCCATTATCCCTATAACAACCCGAGTTTCCTCTTTAACATACACTGTCACAGTTTCTCTGACTTTGCTCCAAATGACCTACCAAACTCCATCTAAAGATGAAAATGTTTCTCTAGAAAATTTGTTATTTCTCTCCAACCACACTTACCACCAAATGAAGTTTAATCCAAGCTCCCAACCAATACAAAGAGCTTTAGATTTAAATCTACCCCTATTTTATATTTCCCAAATATTAATCCAATTCAAATCACCATTAACTCAAATTTTATAATATAAAAACCATCTCTTCCAGATCTGGCATGTGAATGGGCACTCAAACATCAAGTGATCATCTGTTTCCTCACTTTTGTAGAATAAAACACATTGATATGGACCAATGATTCCCCTACATTTGAGATTATAAAAAGTAAGAATTCCATTATGCATGAACTGCCAGGAAAAAAAGTTTACTTTCGACCAACCCTTGCACTGCCAAATATTTCTCCAATCCTCAACCTGATATGCATGAGGAGGAGGCTCTAGAAGAATCTTATCATATCCATCCTTCACGTAGACATCAAGGCTCCCATAGCCCTAAGCTAATTCATCCTCCTAATCTCTACCTGTGAGAAATATTTTTGCCAATATTTTAGTCATGATGGGTGTCAAATCCGGACGGATTGAAATTGGTCACTCATCCAACTTTTTAAATTGCTTAAACTTATAATTCCCCAGTTGACTAGTGTTGAAATAACTTTCAATTTGGACCCAACCCTTGGTTTCCATGGTTGTTTTTATTGATTGTAGTTCACGAAATTCAACAATGATAGGTGGGTATTGATCCCATGAATCTGTCCAAAATTGTGCCTTCTCCCCTCTCCCCACTTTCCAAAATAATCCATATTTCACTACCTGAGATCCTAACTTAAGAGCCTACCACACTAAGGATCCATTACCATCCAAAGGGAAATGATCCACCTCATTTGAGTTTACCTATCCCAAATATTTACTAGTTAAAATTCTACTGAATAAAGAAGTTGGTTGGGAAATCCACCTCTAGTAAAGCTTTCCAGTCAAAGCTTTATTATTTAACTTTGATATTCTTAGTACCAAACCTCCTTTTATCTTGGGTTGGCTTACTTTATCCCAACCTACTAAGGCTCATTTCCTCTCTCCTTTTACTCCTTCCCATAAAAATTTTCTAGCCATCTTGTCCAACTCTTTCCATATGGTATGTGGGGCAACAAGGATAGAATATTTATAAATTGGCATGGCCTGAATGAATGATTGTAAAAAAGTTAATCTACCCCTATAGCTTAACCATTTGTGAGACCAATAATTAAATCTTTCCTTGATACATTCCAAAATATTCCTCTAGATATCTATTTTTAGTTTTTTAAAATGCAAAGGGACCCTCAAGTATACCATTGGGAGAGAAGTCCTTGTGAATCCCAAGATCTCTAAAATTCTGTCATGACGCCTTTGATCAATATTGAAAAAGACCACTTTGGATTTTTTATCATTGATGACTTGGTTTGTAGCCCTAAGGTAGATATTAAATGTATCTCTAATCATTCTTGCTTCCTTGAAGTTGGCCACTCCCACCAATCCTGTGTCCACAAACTATAGGTGAGTCAAAACTTCCTCACCCACCTTGATACCTATTAGCAAACCTTGTTGTCTTCTCCTCAATATGAGTCTACCCAAGCCTTTAGCCAATATGAGAAAAATATAAGGGGAACAAGGATCTCCTTGATGAAGGCCTTAAGTAGCTCCAAATGGTTGTGAGAGAAGACCCTTTATTAACACTGAGTATGTCAAAGTAGAAATACAACTCATAACCCATTCTATCCAATCCTGAGAGAAACCAAAGGCTGCCATCATCTTTGAAAACAAGCTCCACTCCACCCTATCATAATATTTTGACATATCCAATTTTATGAACATTCCTCTATTACCAGATGTTTGCATTGAATGGATTGCCTCCTAAGCTAGAACCACACCATCCAAGATCTGCCTACCCTCTACAAAACCCCCTTGCTTCAAGGAGATAATGCTATATAGAAGAGTTTTTAGCCACTCAACCATTACCTTTGTAATTATTTTATATATGATATTTCATAAGGTAATAGGTCTATAATCTAAAATATGCATCCCCTCCTCCCATTTTGGAATTAAGGCAATGAAAGTATGATTTAATTCTTTAAGCATTATTTTACTATCTTTGGACTCCTCTATAACAACCATTACATCCTCCTCCAAGTTGTCCCAAAAGACCTAAAAAAAATCAATTGGAAAGCCATATGGATTTGGTGTTTTCGGTGCTCATTACAAAGAGTACATTCTTCATTTCATCTCTATCAATGGGTTTAAGTAGGGCCTAATTTTCTTCTTTAGAGATAACAAAGGGTATGACAACAAGAAATTTTTTTTGAGCCTCTTCATCTTGCACCATACTTTCCTTAAATAGTTTAGAAAAATAATCCATTGAATGGAAATGCATACCTGGAATTGTATCAAAAGAGTGTCCGTTCTCATATTGAAGAGCTTCCATGTTGTTCATCTATCTCCTGGCACAGGCAACCCAATGGAAAAATTTGGTATTTTTATCACCTTCTAATAACCAAGTGGTTCTTGCTCTCTGTTTCCAGTAGGTCTCCTCTTGGTTGTCAATGTCCTCAACCGCTTTACACAATGCATCATCCTCTTCTTTGAGCTACTTTGTAATTGTTCCTTCCCTAAAGTGTTTTTGAACCTTATCCCATCTGGCCACCAATGGAGCTCTTTGGACCTGAAAGTTTGTCTTGTTAGCTTACGTCCATTATTTCAGTTGATATTTGACATAATAAAGTTGTTTGTGGAATCTAAATATTGTTGTCCCATATGTTGGGCAGCCTTCTTCCCACCACTGTGGAATTTTATTTCGAAGTTCCTCTTTTTGTAACCAAAAGTTTTTAAATTTAAAGGGTTTGTGATGTTGCACTGTCTTTATCCCCCCTTCCAATAAAATGGAAAAGTGACTTGAAACTGGACCCTCCAATATCTGAAATTTTATATTCCATTTTACAAATACCTCCTTTGAAACCAAAAAATGATCTAACTTCACCTTCTTGCTATGTGGCTCCCTCCTCTTATTAGTCCAAGTATAGTTGGTTCCAGGGCATTTAATATCCACCAAGTGTAATGCCTGGACTTGGGCAATCATAAGTCGATCCCCTGGGTCCAAAATTCGGGTTCCACCTTCCTGATATCTAGAGGATAATTTAGCATTAAAATCCCTAGAAACAATCTAGTCTAACTCTTACCTTGAGACTCTCATGTTATGCACAACTTTCCATTGATGCATCCGACCATCTAGGTTTTGAGCCCCATAAAAATTTATGATTAAAACATGTTAAACTATGATATTGTTCCTAAAATGTGATGTGAGGACACCCCTCCAAGCTATATGTTGTATTGCAGTCCATTCAAGAGAGTTCCAAAAAGTAACTATCCCCCCTAAGGCCCCTTGGGAAACCACTTCCATATGATCAACACCCCTCCAAAGTCTATAAACTATTTTACACATAAGATCCAACAACATTTTTGTCTCCTGGATAAGCAAAAAAAATGTTTTACATTTTTCTAAGAGTTTTGGAACAATAAATTGATGGGTTCTACTATTTAAACCCCTAACTTTCCATGATTGTATAATCATTGGTTACCTTGAGAGCAGTAAAAACCTATTGAACTCACCGATCCTCCAGTGATAATTTTCTCCTTGAAATGCTATCAATTCCTTATTTTATTTTTTACCCACTCCTTGAGAGCTGGTATTTTTTGATCTCTTTTCCACCTGAGTTATCCCTGGAGTTGGCTTATCTGTTCTTTTCTACTATTTCCATGATGACATCCTTAATTATCGGTTGCTCTTAGTTATGCACTATCAATGCCCCTGCACTCTCTGATTGCAGTAACTCACTATACTCAATTACCTGCTCTATGATGGGAGGAGGTGAAAGAGGGGCTTGAACATGGTTGTTATTGTTTTCATTATTCCCATCCACTCCTTCCATGAATTTTTCTTCTTCTTGGTCCATTAGTGTCTTAAATATCTCATACCTATTGGAGGGCCTGAGTTGGGTTTGCTCTTTACCATCTTTTTTCTTTTATCTTATCCTTCTTTTGGGTTGTTCAAAACCATCTCCCTGTGCTTCTTTACCCTGATAAATATTGGTTGTTTCTTTATTGATTATTGACTTACCCTCATTAGGAAGATTTGACATTCCTAGAGGATCCTCCATTTTTATGTTCATATTATTTGGGAAATATTGGGCCAAATGCCCATATTTGTGGTAAAATCTGCATCTAAAGGGCAATGCCTCATAATCCAGTTGTTGAATCTAAAATAGTCCTGCAAGTTTGAGTTCCACCTCTATCGGCAAAGGTTGGCTAAGATCCATTTCCACACATAATATTGCATAAACAATTGTGTTTTCTTCTATTGTGTCTTTGGAAACACCCAAATATCTTCCAAGGGAATTACCGATAATTTCTAATACCTACTCACTCCAGAACTTCATTGGAAGTGCATACAAACAGATCCAAACTAGGATAGTAGTGGGTTCAATTCGAGGATCAAATCCCACTCTCCAAGTTTGAACAAATAATCCTATCGGATCATGATTCCTCTTTTTTGATTCGAAATCCCTATTTCTATTGGCAAGTGAAGAAAAAATAACAATAAAATATCCATTGCTAATAAATCACAAAGAATACTCACCAAGAGACTCCCAATTTTTCTAGACCCAGGAATGCAAAAAATTTAGAATAGGGTGAATACCCATGAATTTATAGATCAAATCATGATTGGATATGTTGGCACAGGTATATCGAGAGCTGCATGGGGTGGTGAGGACTGATAGAACAGGGCTCAGTATTAGTCTATTATTGCATATATGGGCTTGGTAGTACATGAAAATTTTGAGATCTGTTCAACTACCATATGAGGCTCATGAGCTTGAGGGGAAGGATGTACCTTATGTGATGAGGTGGAGAGCAGACATGGAGAAGAAGAAGAGGGTCCACGCCTGTGAGTTGATGTATCACCGAGAGGATTTAGGGTGACTGACAATGGCTAGGAGGGTCTGAGTGGGGTGAGGATGTAGTACACTTGGTGTGCATTCAACATGGTCAGTGTTTGGTGGGGAAGTACTCATCATAGGTTGAGTACTTTTCATTTTTGAGGATACAGTGGTAGTTTGGATTGGTTCAGGGGTGGCCTGAGCCACCTGTATCGATCTACAAGGTAGAGGGTGACACAAGATCATAGCCCATAGTGCCACCTCTATATGTTAATATTGATGAGCCTATTGTTTTCCCTATCATGGATAATACAGGGACCACATCGAAGTATGATGTGTGGTGGTCTAGGTAGACTTGGTAGCCAGGGCAAGGTGTGGTGGATGAGTGGGTGGAGGTAGTAGGATTGTTACTTGATAGGGAGTTGTTAGGAGGGGCGAGAGTAGCATCATCAAGGTATATGCAAGAGCAAGAGGATATAAGGTCACTTGAGCTGGGTGAGGAGGAGGAGGAGGAGTTATATCATTTTATTAGGCAGGTGAGGCCACAACGTGATTACTAGGATAGGCTAGTGAGTGATAGTGGTGCAAGACCATCAGCTGAGGGGGGTGAGGGGATGAGAGTTGGCACAGAGGAGAGGGAGGATATATCGATGATGAATGTAGATGATGAGGTAGATGATTGGTTGGTTAGGTCGGTGGGTGGTGGGGGTGCAGGCCATCAGTGGAGAGGGGTGAGGGGGTGGAGGTTGGCATGGAGGAGAGGGAGGAAATTCCTTTTGTGGATGTGGATGAGGAGTCGGATGATTATGACTTTGGTGGGGATTTGGTAGCGATGATCGAGGTTGAGGGTAAGGTGGTGGTTTTGAGGAGGGAGGTGAAGAAGCTTAGGAATAAGCTTCTTGACACCGAGCTGGATTGGGGGGTTGATCACTTCGTGATAGAAGCATAGAAGAGAGAGATGGAGGTAGACCTGAGGGCTACATTAGAGGAGCATGATGAGGCTAGGGTTCATGTGGAGTAGATGGTGGAGGAGATGGAGGTGCTCAAGATTGAGAAGGATGAGCTTAGACATGAGTGTGACACCATTCGAAGAGAACCGAATGAGATGATTGAGATCGTGAGGCAATTTCAGAGGTTTTTGGATGAGGCGAGGGTAGAGACAGAGGTCGTCAGGGTGAGTCATGCTACAAGGGTGGTAGAGCTAGAGTGGATTGTCTAAGAGGTATTAGCCTTGAAGGCACATGTGGACTAGGAGATTGTTGGGTTGGGGGATGTAGTGCTACGGATAAAGTCAACATAGAATGTGGTGGTCTGATTATGGGTGGGGCATGAGCGGTTGATGACAGCCAACATGAAGGAGGCTACCAGGAGGATGAGAGCAGAGAATGAGCTTATGGTGAATTATTTTTTAGTTTCGACATACTCGAGGTCTCTCTCCTTGTTGTAGCCTCAGGTGGAGCAGAGTATGCCCTTGGTTGGTGGGGTGGGTCAGCAGGGGGTGGCACTAATAATGTCATATGCACTGATGGTGATGGCATTTTTGATGTCGATGGGGGCAGTGTAGGGGATAGAGGCTGGAGAGGCCGAGTCATCACAGGCAGTGGTAGGACGAGCTCTAGTGGATGAGGGGGTTGGCGAGACTCCTGGAGAGCAATAGTCATGATGGGGCTATGGAGGCAAAGCAGCTGGCCCATGATGTTTTATGGATTTTTATAGGTGCTTAGGATGAGCGAATTCTTTTTGGGGAGATGTGAGAATGAGGGTACACTCCCTATTATAGCTCTATGGAATTTTTGATGATGATGTATGTACATGGATATGTGATGATGTGCCTATAAGGGCCCACACATTTTATTGTATCCTGATGGCATCAATTTTGATATATATACATATGATATTCTGTGGTACTTGTGTCTATTTGCATTTGTGTGTTTGCTTATTTCTACTTATGGTGGTGTATTATTAATTTAGAGGTGGTAATAGAAAATTAAATGTGAATGGAATGATGATATGCTTAAATAAATATGAACTAACATGAGGTGTGAGATAAAAAGTAAAATGGCATGCATGAGATTTAAAATATATAAATACATTGCTTAGGGACATCATTTGCATCGTTACAGTATTCAGGTGATGTTATCCATTTCGTTATTCCGAGGACATTGGATATAAATATTGTAGTGAAGAGATTCAAAAACTACAATTTGTATGTAATCAAACCCATTGACTAACTGAGCAAAATTCTTGAACAGGTTCTAGGCTATCTTGGTAAACAAGACCTCAATCCTGGATTTGTGTGTGTAAAGTTATGTTCATTGTACCATATTGGAAAAGGATGGTTTATAACTACATGGTAACTTAGTCGATAAGCTAGCTCACTGGTAAAGACCTGAGGAATACAAGGATTCAAGTTGATGGTACTCTCGAGGCTTTTCCCTTTGTTTTCTACCCCTATATGATAATTTTCTTTTATGGTGTTATTTTCTCTTGTCTTTCTCTTTTCCATTTTCTTTCTTTTTTCTATTTTCTTTTTGTGGGTGTTGGATTTTGTTTTCAGCACTTTTTTTCTCTTTTTTTTTTGTAACTTGTCATTTTTCAATCCTCAGGTTCGAGAGAACTCATGTGAATGATATAATGAGTGAAGTGATTTTTGCTAAGCATCAGTCGTCATGTAGTGTAACCAGTCCTATTTCCAACATATAGTTAATTTTTAGGACGTGTGGGTAAATCTAGGAATGAGAGCAAGGTAACCATGGGAAGCCTAGAATTTTTTTTGAAATATGCCAACTTTGGATGGTGGTTGATTATATAACTGTTGATGGGCAAAGCACTCAAAACATTTCAATAATCTAATTTCCTAAAAAGGGGTTTGGGCATCACACTTGATATGCTAGCATGTGCATGTTTAATTCCCTTCGCATGGTATTTATAATGATTATGTATAGATGCCTATATGAATTCAAAAAGGGCAAGAATTTATGTGCAAGGTTGCCCTAGTTTTATGTACAATGGATTGGGGCATGAGTTAAATTGGTGTGGAAATAGAGAAGGGGATAAATAAAGAAGGAGAAAAAAGAAGGAGATAGGAAGAAAAGAAACTTATCAAAGATATGTAGCCACTCAAAGCGTGACCATACAACATTGATGAGTAACTTAGAAGAGAAAGAACTTAAGAGGAGAAAGGGAATAATAAGGAGCAAGGGATAAAAAAAGAGGGGAAAATTAAAGGTATGTAGCCACTCAAAGCGCGACCATACAACATTCATTACAGAAGAAGGGGGGAGAGAGAAGAGAAGAAAGAGATAAGTGAAGCACATTTTAAATATAAATGCAAGTAGAAGTAGTGCCGCAGAACGTCAAAAAATGATGATGTTTTTTTTGTTTGTGTGTTTTTGAATTATATACATAGATACAAGTGGTGATGAGCTAGAAAGCCTACACCTAAGCGTATAATGCTCACATATGAATAATATTAATGGGCTCAAGTGATGAGTGTCATTTAGTCTCATCATTTAATCTCAATGATTTATCAATTCGGGGTGGTGTCCAAGGCTGTCTACGATTGAAGGTTAGGGCAGAGTACAATTTAGGCATTCAGATTTCAAGCAATTATTGGTGAAGCAAATTTTGGTTTAGCCTTTTGGTGTCACACTAAACCTAGTCTGAAGAATGGAAACTGAAATAATGTACAAGAATTAAAAACTAAATCTAAGTTGCAAGAATTGAAATCTAACTACAATTGCATGAATTGAAATTGCTAAATTGAAATCCTAAGTTACTTTTGTAGAATTGAAATCTAGTTACTCTTGCATAATTGAAATTGCTAAATTTAAATCTAATCTACTTTTGCAGAATTGAAATCTAATTACTCTTGCAGAATTGAAATTATGCTTGTAAATGAAACTTATTCTAAAAACACCTGTCAATGCCCTGCCACAAAAAGTCGTCAAGCTTCTGCTACAGGAATTGATAGCAAAATGAAATATGCTAAAAATGGAAAGTTGCTATAGTAGAGAAAACATGAAAAGCAAAGGAAAAATGCATAATATAATTTGTCAGCTGACATACACACAAATGCTATACACAAACATAATAGAAAACATAAATCACATAATACAAAATAAAAACAATAAAATGAAATCTGGCAAGCAATCTATTAATTCTGCTGCAGCAAAATTATAGATTAAAACCTGCCATAAAATCCCTCCTTCTAGATCTGAAAGTGGGCCCATACTTCCTGATCTAGAATGAGGTGAAAAGCACTTCTTAACTAATTAACACTCATAACATAAAATGATAAAATACTGCACTTTTATTGATGAAAAAACATGCTGAAAACTGTTACAAAAAATTACTGTACAGTCCTAATTGCTGCAATTGAAAACTCTCCTCTGTTCTAATTCCTAACTGACTCAACCAAGGAGGGAGCTATGTTATTTATATAAATATTTACAATATATCCCATGCTCAAATCATCCTATGTGCTATTTTACAGTCATTTGCCAAAAATTTTGGATCTGAAATAAATGCAAATCTGGATGGTTTGTGTTGCAACAGTAGTCATTGGCCCTTAGAAAGCATCTTCAGTGGTGGGAGTACATGGGAGGAGTCTAGAAATATCTCACACATCATTCTCCACTTTAGAATATGCCATTCCTATCTTGAAAACAACTTTCTATTATGCTGCAGTTTTTCTGGGTTTATCCTAGAAGAGGATCTGAATTGATCTTTTCCATGAATGGTGGCTTTGGACGGCAAGGACGACAAAATCATATGGGAGATATTTTCCTTTACCTTTTCCAACCTTTATTTCCATTTTTCTAGCTTCAAAAATTGGTCAATAAGTCAAAAAGCACATTTTGTTTTCATTTCGAAGATAAGTGGCTTCATTCCGAAGACAATGCAATTCTCATTCTAAAGATCGCTCATTCCGAAGATACTGCAATTCTCATTCCAAAGATACTACAATTCTCATTCTGAAGATACTACAATTCTCATTCTGAAGATCTGCTCATTCCGAAGATACTGCATTTCTCATTCCGAAGATGTCTGCTCATTTCGAAGACACTATGTTTTCTCATTTCGAAGATATCTGTTCATTTCGAAGATACTTCGGAATGAATAAATGTGTACTTTTCAAGTGATTTCTTCTACATCTCTCATGTGGGTTATCTCTTAGTATCATATTCCAATGGTCTTCATCTCTTTTCATATGTGAATTCCATGCCTTGTTGTTTATTTGTAGCTTGCTGGAATTTACATGGTAAATTACTGCATTTTCTAGTTCTGCTGCACAGTTGTAAAATATTGGCATTTTTTGCAAATTCAAACAAATTAGAACATGGAAAAATTATTTAAGTATCAACATGAAGGAGTACATCAAGTTGCTATTGAATTTATACACTTCATTCACCAAGTAACCATGCTGAAATAGTGCAACAATGCTGCACAATTGTCCCTACTCTGTTATACCCTGTTGCTGCCTATTTAGATCATGTGGGAATGCTTCTAAATAGGTCAAATGTCTTCTGTAGCCCTTCTAAACTCATTTCATCCATATTCTCATGCTTTGCTTGAAAACTTCAAGGTGTTCCTATAAAGTGACAGCTTGCTGATTTTTATATGGCTGTTTTTCTTAGATTTTCAGATTTATGATAGTCCTAAACTTTTGGCTTAAATGTGGATTTGAAACAAGTTGAAGGGCAAAAAAACATTCAAAAACCATTGAGAAGTTAATGGATATCAACATACCACATTTGGTTAATTGAAATGCATATTATTACTTGCTACTTAATCACGCAAAATCAGTCATAAAATGCTGAAAATAGTCAAAAACAAAGATATAGTATTCCTAACATAAAATCATGCAAACACTTAACAAATAGTATATTCTAGTCAACTATTTGGCAATTAACTTATCATATGGTAGTCAAACATTGTGCAATAATGAGTCAAACATTGTGCAATAATGAGGCATTTTTGGGCCTCATCATCAAGTTTGGAAATACCTTCAAATGTGGCCTGATGATATGCCCCAGATCCAAACTTGTGAGTAACCATGTAAGGGCCTAGCCAATTCGATGTAAATTTATCATGGAGATAGTGCAGTTGGATAGTAATTTTTTGGTTTTATTTGAGGACTAAGTATCCAATTTGGAATTCATATTGGTGTACCTTGGAATTGTAGGCACATCGAAGATGGTCTTGATAAACTCATGTGTATTCAATAACATGAATGCGACGCTCATCTAATAAGGTCAATTGGTTGATTCGGGCCTGACGAGTTGTATCATCATCAATGAATTCTTGCATGGAGACTTGCAAGGATGGTATCTCTAGTTCCAATGGCATGATGGCTTCAACACCATATACAATATAAAATGGAGTTGCCCCAATTGGGGTGCGAATACTGGTATGGTAGGCCCATAGTGCTAGTGGTATTTTATTGTGCCAATCATGAGTGAGTCTGCAACAGTTTTGCGAAGAATAGCGTAAATGATTTTGTTTGTAGCTTCTGCTTGGCCATTACCCTGTGGGTAGTATGGAGTAGAGAAACTATGTTGGATGTTGAATTTTTCACATAGTGCATGAAAATTCTTATTCTTAAATGGAATGCCATTGTATGTGATGATTTTGGATGGGATGCCAAAACAACAAATAATATGTTGAGTGATGAAATCAACAATTTTGGGACCAGTATTTTGGACTAGAGGAATGACCTCGATCCATTTTGTAAAGTATTCAATTGTAGTAATTATGAAATTATGATTGGCAGATGAGGCAGGTGTGATTTTATCAATGAGATCCAAGCCCCATTGTGAAAAGGGCCACATCGACTGAATAGGTTGAAGATCTTGTGAAGGCAAGTGTGTAATATTGGCATGATGTTGGTATTTAACACACTTTTTGACATAGGCACAACAATCATGCTCCATTGTGGGCCAGTAATAGACCATGCATAGAATGCACTTGGTGATGGCCATGCCACTGAAATGGTCGTCACAAGTACCATCATTAGCCTCTTGAGTGATTTTTTGGGCTTCTAATGGTTTTAGACAGCGTAATAAAATGTCGTCATGAATTTGCTTATAAAGGATATTGCCTAGAAATGTATAGCGAATGGCACGCAATTTGAAAGCTTGTTTGTGAGTATGATTTAGATCAGGTGGGAGAATATTGAGCTTAATGTAGTCCTTGACTTGGGAGAACCATGGGTCATGTGGGTAAGCTTTGATGATATTGATGTCATCGTCACGAGAAGATGGATTAGTGGAAATGGCAGAATGGAAAATGGTGTGGATGGACACGTGAGTTGTGTCAGAAAGTAGATCTTGCAGAATGAGTGAGCCTAGTGAGGCCATGGTATCGACAAAATTATTTATGGACCATGGAGTAGCGATAATGTCATACCATTCAAATTGGGCCAACAAATCTTCAACAACTTGTTTGTATTGTTGTAAGACTGGGCAACGACATTTCCATTCTACCTTTATTTAATTCATAATGAGGAGAGAGTCACCAAATATGTCCAGGCGATGAATGTGCATTGAGAGCGCTTTCTTTAGGCCAAGAATAAGAGCTTCATACTCAACATTGTTGTTTATGCAGGGAAAGCCTAACTTGAAGGAAAAGGGGAGAGGCTCCCCATGTGGTGTGAAAAAGACTATTCCTGCACCCCCAATGTGTGTACAATGGGAGCCATCAAAGAACAAGGTTAATTCAGTAGTTGATTTAGGTTCGACAGGTTCTTTGGCTTTGCTTATATGAAAGACGAAGTCGTCTGGAAGTTGAATAAGCAATGGCGCATCACTTGGTAATGGGGCCTCAACCAATTAATAATCAATGACTTGGCCTTTAATGTATTTTTGACTAATGAATTAGAGATCGAATTTCGTGAGGAGCATGATCCATTTAGCTGTTCAACTATTATGGTAGCTCTTACCCATCATGTAGGGAAGTGGGTTATCGAGGGCGACAATATAAGTAGTATGATTAATCATGTAGTATCGTAGATTTTGGGTGGCAAAGACAATGACAAGGTAAATTTTCTCCATGTAAACATACCACGTCTCATAATAAATCAATGTATGAATGATATAGTATATAGTTTTTTCCCAATCTCATTCATTCTTTTGAGCAATAAGCATGCCCAATGCGACATCGGTGGCATAAATGTACAGGTGGAATGGGTGCTCTAGATGGGGTAGAATGAGGATGGGTGGAGATGTGAGGTATGATTTGATGTCATAAAATGCGGCTTGGCATTTGTTAGCCCATTTAAATGGGACTCCCTTTTGTAAAAGATGATTAAATGGTTGGAACTTATCTAAAAGTTGGGCAATGAATCACCGTATGGATTGAATCCTTCCATGCAAGCCGTGTAGCTACTTGAGGTTCGTAGGGGGAGGCATGTCAAGAATGGCTTGGACTTTGGCAGGATCTACTTCAATGCCTTTCTGTGAAATGATGAAACCCAAGATTTTGCCAGTGGTGACACCAAAGACACATTTCTTTGGATTTAATCAAATGTTATGTTCCAAAAGGTGGTCAAAGATTTGATGCAGGTCCTCAAGATGCTAACCACGAGTTTTGGATTTAGCTATGAGGTCATCGATGTAGTCTTTGATATTTTTGTGCATCATATCATGGAATATGTAGGTCATGGTGCGTTGGTAAGTTGCTCCAATATTTTTGAGGCCAAAGGGCATGACCTTATAACAGAAGGTCCTCTAGGGGGTTGTGAAAGAGGTCTTGTGCTGGTCTTTTGGATTGACACAAATTTGATTATAACCTAAAAAATAATCCATGAGTGATAGTATTTTGTGTCTGGCTGTAGCATAGACCAACATGTCAATGTTAGGGAGTGGAAAATTGTCCTTGGGACAAGATTTGTTAAGATCCCTAAAATAGGTACAAATGCGGATACCCCCCTTAAGTTTTTCGATGGGAACCATGTTTGAAACCCACTCAGGATAATCGATAGGCTAGATGAAATTGACATCAAGGATTTTTTGTAACTCGACAACTAACGCGATGGTGGGATGCATGCAACGCAACTTTTTCAAACAGGTTTAGCATTGTCATCGATGATAAGGTTGTGCACGACTAACGATGGGTCAAGGTCAGGCATATCCTTGTAGGACCATGTGAACACCTTAATGTAGTATTTGAGGAATTTGGTATAAAGGACATGCTCTTCTTTAGATAGGCTAACGGTGAGGGAAACGATGTGAGGGTGTTTTGGATCACTGCCAATGTCAACTTCAATAGTGTCCTCAACAAGCATGTGAGAACCATCATGAAGTTGTGCAGGTATGGGGATAAGGTGAAGGTCGTGAATGGAATCTAGGAGCTGGAATTCATCATCTAGATAAATATCTATATGATTAATCCATGGGATGTGAGGTGGGATGGAGGGTAATGGTGCATTGGCGGATCACAACATGTGCGATGTTGGGAGGAACTCAGTAGCGATGGGGGTTTCGAAGATATCATCTAGAGCAATAAAATTAAGTACAAGTGGAGGGACATAATGAGGTTGATTTGGATATCGTAGCAGAGCATATAAGTCAACAAAAATTATGTTGACCAAAGCACTAGATATGGGAGAGGTAGGTGATGAGGGTTGTGATGAATCAGATAGGATAGCAATGAATCCAAAAAAGGTTGGTTGTGACCTAGATTTAACACCATAGGTGGGGAAGGGGATCGAGAATATGGGCCAATAGGTGGTGGTAATTCTTGAGTGGGAAATAATGGAATAGCGGGTGGAGGTGAAGAAGGAGTATCTTCGGACAAAGTTGGATAAACAACAAAATGTGGATCAAGATATAGGTTTGTGAAGTGATGGGGTTTCGACTTCATGGGGTGAGAGAGGCTCATATGATGGGGATGGTGGAAATAATGTATAGGGAAGGTCAATTGTGGAATGTGGGGAAGAACTACGTATTGATAGATTAAGTTCAAATTCCTCGTCAGAAAGAAGGTCGACAGGATCAAGATCCAAAATTTGTAACTCGTGCTCAAGTGTACTGATTATGAGGGGATGGTAACCAATGCCAGATTAGTCAGTAGATTTGCACGAGGGAGGATGGATATAGGTGCAAAACCACTATTCATATCTTCCTAGGCCATACCCATGCCAGTTGTACATACGCAAATAATGCCAGGCAAAATTTGGATTGGACATGTGGTCCAGATTATCGTAGAATCTAGTTTGTGGTGATGGAGGTGCTGGAGGGTATACAGATGAGTCAAGTTACCCATATACAAAGTTCATGTAATTATTAGTAGGACCTAAAGGAACTACCACCCTAATAGTAAAGGGTATATCATGAGGTCAACCATAGTCACAGGTGGATTAGATGTTAGGTGGAAGGATCCAATATTTGCATATGCTATACTCACCAAGACCTAGTGTGGTCATGAGTATTGAGACATGAGGAGGGGCCGTATGCTCAAGTGGAGGGGAGGACCCCCTGGGTGGTGTAGAAGATTGTGGAATTGGTGTAGGTGGAGTAGCGGGTGAAGGGGTGGAAGTAAAGTATTAGATTGAGCTAACTGGTCATCAAGTCGAGAGGTATGTTGTGTCCACTCATAACACTCATTAGGTGTTCCAGTAATAGAATGGTTGGCATGGGTGAATTGAGAAGTCAGAATGGAAGTAGTGGTGGGTCAGCTAGAGATGACTCGTGTCTACATCAAGTGGGGCATAAAGTGATGTGAAGATGCAGGAGGTGTGGGAAGAATTGGTGGGTTGCTAGATGAAGATGGAGTGGAGGGTGTAGCAAAAAAGATAAATGGAGGAGGTGGTGTGAAATGGGAGGAGGGTTGATGGGAGAATGTGGGTGTATCTTGCACGGTGGGAGGTTGAAGTGGATTGGAGGAGGTGGATGCAATGTTCCTTGGATCATGTGTGGGAGGGTGTGATTGTAAATTTGATGGATACATGTTATCAAGGAACTGGTGTGGAGTAGGGGCAAATTGGGTGGATGATAAGGGTGGACCGGGTGGAAGAGTGATGATATTGCAGAATTCGAATGGATCACCGTCGACAGGGATGAAGTGGACTAATCCATTATGGAAATATTTGATATAATGATGGAGCATGGAGGGGATGCATTGCATGTCCCAGATCCAAGGACGTCCCAATATGATGTTATACTGCATCTTACCTTCGATAACATGAAAGAGAGCAGAAATGATTTTGGCACCTGCCTTGATGAGCAAGACTATGGTACCAAGGGTAGGACACAAGGATCCATCAAAGGCTCAGAGGTCCATGGATGGAGTGGAAATATGGGAAGGGGGAAGACAAATATGGCCAAGGGCGATAGTGGAAATGATGCTGATGGATGAACTAGTATCGATGAGAACACGCTTATAGGTGACGACATTGATGGAGGTCTGAATATGTAATGGGGGATCCACTCCCTCACCTACAAATATTGTCGTGGTCATGGAAACTGATAGAAGGTTGTAGGCATATCTGAACATTGCCAAAAAAGTTGGCAAAGGCATCTACATCATGGGTTTCGAGATAGAGAGAGCGAAGGATAGAATCAAGGGCTTCGTGATGAGGTAGGGATTGTTGTAGAAGGTCATAAATGGATAACCTTGCAGGGATGGTGCAGAGCTGATGGGAAATACTACCACGAATGGTGATGACATTCCATAAAATAGGTGGAAGAATTAGTGGTGTGACAATTGAAGTTGTGACTAGTGGTTGTTGAGATGTGAAAGGTTTTTGGGCGGCCGTAGGGGTGGATAGCATTGATTACGGGTTGTAATATTGATCATACCCACAAACCCCTGCTGGGAAGGACCTCGATTGACATGATTAACCTGAAATGGATCAGTTTGAAGTGGATTACCCCCATGCTCAGGTCAAGGATTATGATATATCCCCAAGTTTTAATTTTGTGGTGCGAGGAGATTTGAGACTTGAATAGTGCCTCGATCGATAAGGTCTTGAACGACGTGGCAAAAAATGCAACATGAATTAATAGTATGACCATGCTGTTGATGATAATCATAGAAGGTCTATGGATTATAATATCATAGGAGAGGATGATTTGGATTGAGAGGTTGGACATTTGGCAAAGTGATGATACCTCCCTCAGTTAACCTACAGAATAGTGCGGGCATGGGCTTAGATATAGGCATCCAATTGCATGGAGGGCGAGGGGGCCATGGATTTTGACCTTGGTATGGATTATATTGTGGTGGAATATTGGGTGGAGTGGGAAGAAGTGGAGGATTGGATTGGTATTTTTTTTGAGGAGATCGTGGAGGAGTGGTTTGTGGAGCTTGTGCAGATGCCACTTATGGTGGTGGATATGGATAATTGAGAAGCACCTGATTGGTTTGAAGTGGTCGGGTGGTAGGTGGTACATATGGAGGGTGGTTGTAATGGTAATTGATGGGGTAGGATTATTTTTGACACAACTTGATTTTTTCCATGTGGACCTTGATGTCCTTGATGACCTTGTCTTGGGAAATGGCTTCCTCAAATATCCGAATCTGGTGAATTTGCAATGTTTGGAAAATTTTTTTATGACAACTCCTAGCAAGGAGTTTGATGAGCTCTAAAGGTGGGAGAGGGAAGGCTAGATCATGAATGACCACTCTCAAATGGGCAATAAAATTGATGATAGGCTCATCGTCCCACTGATGTAAAGCATAAACGTCGAACAAGGTAAGCTTGGTTTTGATGTTGATCAAGAAATGCTCTAGAAACAGATTGGCAAATTGTTTGAAAGTGAATAAACTATGGCGAGGCAAATGGTTGTAGCAATCTAATGCTTGTCCCCCAAGGGAAAGTGAAAACATGTGAAGCATAAGGGGATCACTACCGTGTAACTAGTAGCAAGCAAAGCAATAATTATTAAGGTGCTCTCTAGGATCTTCCTTACTTTTAAATTTATAAAATTTAGGAATCTCAAATTGGTAGGGATATGGATGGATAGGAACATATGGTTGAATTGGTTCATTGCACAACTCATCATATGTGGGTTTTTGAGGCCCATAACCAGTTGTGTGTAAATCCAATATACGAAGATGCTCATGCATGGTTTGAAATTCACTAAAGAGCATCATGGTAGTATTTAGTGGATGGTTGTGATGGGGGTTGTGAATAATCCAGGTGTGGTGGATATTGCAACTATTATTCCTCCCACAGATGATAGTAAGCAACCTAGTTTAGATCAGATGCCAAAATAGTCTGATATTGTGGGATAGGAACCTGAGATGGGTGGGGTGAGATGTATGAAGAGTGGTAGGCGGGTGGTGGCTACTGCTGCTGATTATAATACCCAGGGACCTACTGGGTATGCATGGGCATCTACTACTACTGCACATATGGGTAAGTCAGTTGCTCCTAAGAAATAGTGGTAGAAGACCATGTGGGTGGTGAAGTGAAGAAAGTGGGTGGTGTAGAATATGATGGTGGAAGAGATGCTGGTGTGGTAAAAGTGGACGGATGGGAAGATGGAGGTGGAACTTATGAGGATGAAAGGGGTATCGATGGGATGGCGATAAGGGACTCAGGCTAAATCGAATATCAATGGGGGTGACCTTTATAGGTGGGGTTCAGTGATGGGGGATGAAAGGAATGTGGGGGTGGTAAGCAAAATGTTGATGGAGTCAATGAGGGTCCATATGATGAGAATGGTGGGTAGCTAGTGGGTGGATAGGAGGCAAAATGTGGTGTGAAATGAGACAACTAGGAGAATGAAGAAGCCTACTAGGGGTGAATCTATAATAAGGGATGGGATAGATTGGGTGATGTCAGCTAGTAATACTGATATGGGTGTGAATAATGTTGACGTGAGAGAGAAGAAGTGGTTGGGATGAAGTCTGATAACTCGATGAAGCCTGCTGAGATGGTGGGGTTTGCTATGAGGGTATGGTAGGAGGGTCCATGGATGAAGGGGGTGTATGTGGATGGGGGATTGGCAGAGGAAAGATCTTCCAAAGGAGGGGTCTCCTCGAAGATCTCATCCAAGGGTGGGATGGAGTGGAAGATGCCATATGGGATGTGGGACTAGCAGTAGGGGTGAAAGGCCCAGTCAAAATGTTAGGAGGACCTACAATAGTAACCTGGTAAGAATCAAAAAATGGATCAATGGTCTGAGAACTAGAAGCACCTACCATCATGACAGTCCGTTGAGCAGCCTCAATGCCACGATGAAGGGCTTCACGCATATGAATACGCGTAACTAACATGGTAATTTGTGCAAAAGGTATGCCAACAGCCAAAATATGTGAAATCTAAACTCTGGAGATGTCTATGACTGACTAGGACACTATCTATTTTGGAAAATATAGGTTCACACAGGTGGGGTGCAAACCACTCAAAATGAGAAACAAATATTAGATATGTGTTGTGTGGTGTGTCTGTGTCTTGTGTGTGCAATCTGGAACCCAAAAAATAGGTTTGCACTCTAGGGGTGCGGACCACCCAAAATCGTGATAGAGTGAAATTTATGTTGTGTATACCCTTTGTGTGTTGTGGAGATCTGTGTAATGCAATTTTGTAGCCTGAAAGCTAGATTTTCACACAAAATCATGTGAAATAAGGCCGAGTGTAGGGGAACCGCACTATGGTGTGCAAATCACCTAAAAATAGACTATGTAGTGTAAAGCATGGAGGTGAAACTGTGGAACAACTGATAAGTGTGTTATAGCACGTTTGATATGTTGTTGTAACCACTTTTTTGAGACTCAACAATAAGCAAATGTTCTTTCTTTTTTGTTTTCATGTATTTTGATGAAACTATGTATCCTCCCTAGGAACAAATCATGGTAATGGGTGAAATTCTACTTTGAATTAGGTATGTCGTAGCATATAACCTTTTGCAACGCCCAAGAGCACACAAAATAGAACTATATTTCCAATGGGAGAGTGAAAACCTAGATGGAATCAGGTACAAAAAAATGGTATCCAAAGGGGGAAGACTCAAAATGCTCTGATGAGTCAAATAAACTCTCACGAAGAGAGTTCGCGCTGTCAATGTGGTGCTACCGACATACCCATGATTTTGCTTAACCCTCACATTTAAGGCATCCATAGTAATGATCAACTACACTCACTAATTATTTGAAAAACCCTGTGGTAAAGGGTCTTTCTAAAACTACCCACTCCAAAGGTACCTTCCAATGATAAATTCTAGATAACCAACACCCAAAGTGGGAAGGACCAGTCGGGTATTAATACCGAAATGATCCACCTAGGGGGCTGTTATGGTGACTAATCGAAAGGTGAGCCAGTGGAGAGTAAACCCAGACCTCATTGATCTCTGGTGGTGAATTGGTGATGAAATCCAATTTGGGTTGGAGATGAAACCCAGCTCCTTACACCGTTTAAATAGGACGTGAGTGTGTGGTGTTTGTTTGTGTGGTACGTTTTTAGAAGCAAATCTACTCTAAATAGCTTTTCGAAATAAACTATGCTATGATGCATTTTCAAAACAAATCTATTTACTTGGTTTGGTACAAAAACAAATTTAATCTATATATTTTCAAAAGGGAAATCTAATTAAGTGGTTTTCACAAAAACAAATTTATGCTATTGATTTTTGAAAAAGGAAATCTAATTAATTGGTTTTCACAAAAGCAAATTTATGCTATTGATTTTTGAAAAAGGAAATCTAATTAATTGCTTTGGAAATGAAATGACTTAAAAGAAAATTACTGGAATTGGAAGCTATGCTAGAAAACAACTAAAAATTTAGCTACAGCAAATAGGAATGTGCGATGTTGTAGAATTCGTAGCTCAATGTAAAATATTAGCTTAAAAACAGAGGAAAACTAAATATTTTCACACAAAACCTGCGTCCAAGTGGGTGTAAATGTCTCCAATGTGCCCTCTGGTCCAAAACTATGTAAATTTGGGAGGTTCGCACTCCTAGTATGCGAACTTGTCTTCTACTAGTAGTTCGCACTCTTAAGGTATGAACCAGGATCCATAGACTAAGTTGACTGATTTTGGGGTCCTGGTGATGATTTTGATGTCTCTAGAGTGTTTTTAGCACATGTACTTGCATAAAAAGTTCCAAAAACTTAAGTTATGTGTAGCAAGAAGACCAAAAACATGCAATGATATCGCATATACCTAAAGTAAATAGATGACATAAAAGTAAATTAACTACTGATTTGGTACCCAAAAATACAAGGATTCTTTAACCTTGCATACGTCGTGGCAAGAGACAATTTGTGGTCTAGGTATGGGGGCACGCAATCCCTAGGAACATGAGGCTCTTAACCTCCCCTGACTTACCTTGTCATTGGTTATGGGTGTTTGAACCAATACCTGGGTATCAAGTATCAAGTTTGAGGTAGATTGGGGAATGCACACGCCCAAGTGTTTACTCACTACTCTCTTTGAAGGCTCATCGGTGCACTAGCAAACATGTTGTTATTTGGCCTGAGATGTATTTCAAGGCATTTTTTATTTGGTTTAGGGTTTCTTCAAAGATGTCAACTACCTGCCATATAGAAACAGACCATAATTTTTTGTTAGAAGGTGATTAAGCTAATGCTTGGTGGGGGTCCCACCAGGCGTGCAAGAATAAAACTACCAAAAAGACGCTAAGACATTCATTCAATATCAAAGAATCTACTGTATTTGTATTAATAATCATAAAAGGGGTTACAAGAATTTATATCCTTTTACAATCTTGCCCTAAAAGCTACAATGGGGTCTTCCCTAAGGAAGCCCTCTCAGATGTGGTACAAAGACAACATGATTCATCTTCTTGGGTTCCTCGATGTAGGTGGGATTCTTTCTCATGAGACACCGCTTGTTGGAGATGTTTCCTTGTGCTTTGTTGGACTTGTGAAACCTGCAAAATCCTATTAGTGTGTTGGGGGGTTTGCCTCAGTCAAACCCTGTAGTTATGAAGATAAAAGACTCATAAAAAGTATTCAAAACATAAAATAACTTGCTAAAAACAACATAAAACACTAAATTATGCTATTATTACCTATCTGGGTGATCCTGGTGCTTGTTGTAGAGGTTCGCACTTCTAGGGTATGAACCGAGGGGTCCACATGTGTGAGGTAGTCCTTTTTTGACCAGATTTCTTAGATAGCTTCTCATGATGCTCAGGATTGGTTGTTGACTTGAAATTTTTCCGGTTCAGCTTCTGAAAGTGCACTCTTGGTAGGATTACCAACCTATCTCATTCACCAAAAAGTATTATGAAAGAGATAAATTTATTGTGATGTTCATATGATGGTTGTGTAATGGATGTGTGATGGATGCAATGGTAGTAGTGATTTTGACAGAGTTTCGGTATGCAAAATTTGGTTGTTGTTAAAAGGTGAAAATGACCTTCTATTTATAAAGTGAGAGAAAGGGGATGAGGTGTCCCCTGTGAGGTGTCCACCAAAGAGGTGTCCTGGGTCAGAAGTGGGGTTGGGTGAGAGAATTCCTCACCCATCCACAAATAATGATGATTTACCAAAAATATCAACTTGTCATTAATAATAACCTTTATTAAAATATCTTAGGATTAAAATTGTCTTTTTAAGTGCAAAAGTCTCCATCTTGCATTAATGACCCAGAGGGATGTGAGGTGGAGAAATATCTAGGTGAGAGGTGGCAGGGCTAGGCTAGGCTAGGCTAGGTGAGGTTGAAGGCTAGGCTAGTCAAAGTAGACTAGGTGAGGTGGAGGCTTTAATTAAATCAAGATTAGATCTAATTAAGTATGTAATTAGCCATAAAGCATATTTAGACCAAAATGTTGACTTTTTGACCATGGTAAAGGTTTCAACCTTAGTTGAGTTTGCATGAGGTTGCATGAGGACCTATGGTTAAGCGTAGGAAAGGGCTTAGCTAGCCCAAAGGGGCTAATGATGATGAATAGTGATTTTGATTAATGAATAGTTTTTTTAGCCAATTTATGCAATTTTCGAGGGTTTTGCAAATTGATTGACCTTGGAAATGAGGAGAGGGACAATGTGCGACTTTTAGGTGTCTACAGATTTTACCTTGAAAACAGAAATAAAATGGCAAATCTTCTTTGTGGGGCAAAAATATAAGTTTTTATCTTTTAATTTGGATTTTTTGCTTTTCTCTTATTTCCCCCTTTTTTTTTATCTCTTATCTCCTTTTTCGGTAATTTAAAAATGGGGGTGCTTTTGTTTTAAAAGCAATTTTTTTTCTAAAAAATCTAACTTTGGCTTTGCCTCTAAAATAAATTGCTAAAGACTATTATTCTTTTTCTTTTCAATTCCTTTCCTTTTTTTTTTAAATTTATATTTATATAAAACACTTTCGGGGTGAAATTATATTTTACTTAGTAAAGACATGATTTCGGGGTGAAAACACTTGCTCGAGATAGAATTAAATTCTCCCGGTGAAAACATTTCATCCATTTTTTTTGTTTTATATCATTTTTTTTAATACTTGACTAAAAATAAAATAACATAACAACTTATGTACATATATACATACTTGATCAGAATTCTGTCACTGATGGTAGGCTTTCAAATGAAGACCATTAATGGAATTGGCAACACACAGTTGTCCATGTCCTACAAATAAAATGAGTTGACCTAATTCACACCTGATATCTGGAACAAGCCCTCCCATATCGCTTTAAACTTGTGATGCTTTTCGAGTTTAGCCTTGTTTTCATTCTATTTCAGCACTAGATCACCTACTTCGAACAATTTCTTAGAATTTTTATTGCCAAACCATTTCTGCATCATCCGAGCATTTTCCATGAAGGTATTGTATGATTTCTCTATTTCTTCCTCCAACTGTAAAAGTTGTGCTAATCTCGTGCTCATGGGGTCAGATTCATCATCTTCATCATACAAGTGCCATGACTGAAGAGTCAGTAATTCAATATGAATGGATAACACTACTTATTTATTGTATACCAAGGAATAAGCGGACGTCTTGATGGATTTATTCATAGAGATACAATCACCCCATAATGCCTAGTTTGGGAGCAAATGGCAACTGCACTTGTTATCACCAAGGGTTCTCTTTAGAATTATTAGAAAATTCTTATTTGTGGACTCAACCAAGTTGTTCCCCTACAAATAGTAGTTAGATGATATATTCAGATAAATTCCATACTTACCCATGAATTCGTTGATCTTGGAATTGATAAAAAAAAGTCACATTGTTTGTTATGATTACATCGGGTATGCCAAAGCGGGTGATTAATCCCTCAAGAAAAGCGATAACTATTTCTTGATCTACCTTTTTGGTTGGGATTGCTTCTGATCATCGGGTGAAATAGTTAATTGTAGTCAAAATATATTTGTGTTTGGTAGAGAAATTGGGATCAATAACCCCAATAAAGTCTAAGCCCCATTGGTGAAATGATGCTTCTACTTGAATCAGATGAAGGGGTAATAATACATTCTTGATCCTATCGACATATCTCTGGCACTTGTCACAATTATGATTGAATTTGAAAGCATCTACAAAGAGAGTAGGCCAAAAATATCTTGCTTTGATGATCTTCAATGCCATTGGCCTCCCTACATAATGGCCTTTTGATAGACCAGAGTGAAATTCCTCTAGGATTCTTTGTTTTCTGACTCTTGAACACACCTGAGAAGAACTCCATCAATATTCTTATGGAATAGTCCATTCAGCATCATCACATACCCAAGGACCTCAAGTCTGAATCTCCTTCTCTGTGAGGCATTAAGGTGTGGAGGATATCCAACTTGGTTGGTCAAATTTGAATGTCATACTCCTGGATTTTAGAGACCCATCCAACTCTCTTGTCTCCAAGCTCTCCATGGATGATGAAACTTTAGACATCTGGATGAACAACATAAACTATTATTTTGCTTTGAGAAATAAAATGTCAAAACTTCTTCAAGGACTTCATCATTGCATATACTTGATTTTCAATAAAATTATATTTTTCTTCATGTAGTTGGATGACTTGACTCAAGAAAGCAATCAGTTGCTCATCTCCATCATCTCCCTTCTGTGTAAGAACCGATGCATAGCTCTCTTGCTCACCAATGACATACAAGATAAAATATTTTGAGTAATCAGGGTTCACTAGGACCAAGGCTTGAGAAATCCTTTCTTTGATTTCCTTGAATGCTTTCTTCCTTTGCTCAGTCCATTTGAACTCAATATTTTTCTTTAATAGCCCAGTCATCGGCTTTACCACTTGGGTGAAGTCTGCAACAAAATTTCAAACAAAGTTGATCTACCCAAAAAATGATTGTAAATCCTTCTTATTAGTTGGAAAGGAAAGCTTTAGGAGAGCCTCAACTCTAGCTGGATTTATAGTTAAATATTCTTTCAAAATAATGTGGCCCAAGAACTTTCCTTATTTTACCACAAATATGGATTTTTTTAGGTTGATTGATATTATGAACTTGCAGCACTTTTCAAACACTTGTCTTAAATGTAGACTATGCTTCCCCCTACCATGAGAAAATATAGTCATGTCATCCAAATAAATTACAATAACATGATTTAACAAATCCTCGAAAGCTACATCCATTGCTCTTTGAAAAGTTGCACCAGAGTTTGAGAGACCAAATGACATCTACTGATAAGAAAAAGTACTTCATTTCATGGTGAACATCATTTTATATTGGTCTTCATCCTTGATCTAGATTTGGTTATAGTCGAAGAATCTATCTAAAAAAGAGAATCTCTGAGCACCAAAAACTACATGCAAAATATGATCAATTTGTGGTAGCATATAGTGATCCTTCAGAGATACCTAGTTTAAATTTTGAAAATCCATGCACAAGAAAATATCTCCATTCTTCTTTCTCATGAGGATTAGATTTGCTACCCAGGTAGAGTGCTTAATTGGATAGATGATTTTGGCTTCTAGTATCTTTAGCAGTTCTACTTTCATTAGAGTTTCAATCTTGGGATTAACCGGTCTCTGCTTTTGCTTGAAGGGTTTCACTCCTTCCTACAATTCAATGGTATGTTGGATCACATATTTGTTGTAGCCTTTCAAATCTTGGTAGCTCCAAGTGATGATATTTGGGTACTCATGGTACAATTCTTTAATTTACTTCAACTCTTCCTGAGTGCAATCAGTGCTAACTTTGATCAACTTCTTGGGTCCCAAATATAGTTCAGTGTACTTCTTTTTGTCCACTTTGATCTTATGCTTTTCTGCTCTATCATTTTGATAAAATAGATTCTCAAATGTAATCAATCCCTTTGAGATATGATTATTCTACAACTGGATCAACCCCTCAACTTCTTCCTTATCAAGTGTTCTTTCTTCTGCATTACTAGCTTTTCTTATCAAGAAATTTACGATTTGTTCATCACTGTCAAAAACTTTTCAAAAGATATTTTTATTAGGGACTGAAGGTTTGTAAAATAACCTCATAGTCTTGGGCTTTCTCACCACATGCTCAAATGGGGAAAAATTATCGCCAAGGTTTTCCAGGAGATCGACATGCTTGTTCTACTCCTGTGAGATTGCTTGGATTTTCAACACTGTATAAGCCTCAAAGAGGTACCAAAATTTATTATGGTATGCCTTCAAGTAATGTTGCTTGAAAACACACTTACTGGTTACCTGGTTGAGTATTAGCTTAGAATCTTCAAAAATCTATAGTTTTTTTATCCCAAGATTTTCTACCTTTTTTAGACCCAACCAGAATGCTTCATACTCAGTAGAGTTGTTTGTACAGCTCCAGGTCAATTGATAAGAGTACACATTTTGTATGCCATAGGAATAAATGAGAATGATCCCCGCTCCTACACCATTCTTGCATCTAGCACCATCGAAGTACAACTTCCATAATTGATCAAAAATAGGATCTTCATCATCGGACATCTTTGCTTCAATTTTTTCATATTTAATGATTGTGTAGCAACTAATTTCGGTCTTCATAATGGAATTAAAATCGAGCATTGAAAAATCATCTTCTATTCGAAATTCATCTAGAAATTCTTTCATAAAATCTAATTCCTCCAGTTCTTCGATCATCAAGTTGACAATATTTATGGATTTATCTTCTTCAATTTTCTCTATGTGATAAGTTGAAGGCTTCTCATTATAAATATAGATTCTCCTCCCTTTGACAAGGAATATCCAAAGGATAATAGTCCAGAGAAAGGTATCCTCCCAAATTGGTAGTGAATTCCTGTGACAGACACATGCTAAAGTAAGGCTTCAGATCAACCTCAACCACCTCTTGGATCATAGCGATCTGAGGTATTTTATGCAACACTATGGGGATATCTTTGATGATCTCCACTATCCTCACAGGAGTTTCATCTTATTGCAAAATGCTAGGGCTACTCCTTGTATATTCCATACCCATAATGTTGCAAACTACCTTTGGCATGACAATCATTGCAGCATCGGAATCAATCATGCAATTGTGCACAATCTAGCCATCCATCTTGAGAGAAAAGTAGAAAGGAGGTGGTATATTCTTCCCAGTGGTAGAAGTTGTTAGTGTTTGAGATAACACTATCTGAATCATATTCTTCCCCTTATATTTCATAAATTTTAGTTATTCTTGCAAAAATTCCACTTGTCCAGGCAATTGTAGTGCATCGTAGAGACTCACCTTGGCTAGAATCCTCTTCAGTTCTTCAACGATGTTGTACAAAGATAAACTGGACTCTTTTCCTTCATTGGAAATCTCATATTTTTTTCTGATACTACTGTGTAAATTCTACCCTTTGACACTTGTTCAAGGATGGGTGTTTGAGCTTTTATTTGGCCCGTTCTTCCATTTTAGCTTTCGCTTACAAAGTTGAAGCCTTTTCTTGCACTCTTTCTTTTGCTTGCAAAGGTAAAATATCTTTTAACAGGATAGGTGCATCTGGCTTGGGCACAAAATAGCTACCTTTACTTGCACTTATTTTTTCTCACTTTGCACCTTTGAGTCAGCAGGTACCTTCAGGGGCTCCATCTTAGTTGAATCCATAGTAACGGATTTTCTTCTAGCTCTTGTGAGAACTGAAACTTGCTCTTAAGA
Source organism: Wollemia nobilis (assembly GCA_028583015.1). Classification (NCBI taxonomy): domain Eukaryota; kingdom Viridiplantae; phylum Streptophyta; class Pinopsida; order Araucariales; family Araucariaceae; genus Wollemia; species Wollemia nobilis. The sequence continues at coordinate 14,629,181 of JAQPPZ010001125.1, forward strand.
AGGGACCATTAAATTATGATTGAATTCTATGATTATGTTGATTTTACCATTAGAAGAACCCTCCACCAATATCTGCATGTAGTTTAGGTAAACCATGCAAGTTTCCTCGCCATGCAGATCATTGTATATAGAGCACCACCATGCTTTTTCTGATGTGCCAAATTCTTTGTTTGTTAACACAGTCATATTTCTCTCAAGCACCTTGCTTTTTGAAGTTACTTGCTCCCTAGTGATCGACTATGGTTGAAATCTCCTAGGTTGTAAATCTCTTTCAGCCTACTTTCTTTTAATAATTGTGATCTCATTACCCATCACTCTTATGGCTAAATTCATTGACTGCAACTCTTTCAACACCTTTTCTTGTGGATCAGGATTTGAGGGCACTAGAGGATCTGGTAATGGAAGAGGTACATGTGGAGATGGTAGTGTTGGGAATGGAACCGAAGCGGGTAACTATAAAATGATTGGAGTGAGCGGTTGTGGGACAGAAATTGTCATCATTATTCAAGATGAACTTGGACTCCATGAAGAAATTAGGTACATGGGGGACATGGGCAAGGGTTGAGAAGATGCATTAGCGTACAAATACTATGGAATATCAAGAAAAATAGGCATTGCAATTTTTTGTGGAATCTTACCAATATCAATCAGGTCAGCTTCGGTATTTTGTGCAACAGAATACAAATAAAGAAATATGTTGACATTGGACTGTTGGATGGCCATACTAATATCGAAGTTGAAAGCTTAGAGGTAATAAAATGTTGCTTGTTCAGGAGTCAACCAGAGACCATCAGGAACTCTATGCCAAGTTTAGGTGAACCTACCATTGAAGTCCATGATTTTGATTTTCTCCTATGGATGCATTTGAATGGTGGTAAATTAGTGCAACAAAGACAACAAATCTGCTTGTTCGTTGAAACCTTTGATCAATAATTCAGCCAACTAGTCCTAGGTGGTAATGGTGGTAGGTTGTAATGATCAATACCTAAAAATTAACTGACCTTTGAGAGAGCATGAGTAATCTTACCATTATATCCTTGTCTGTAGTACTATGGATCATCGCCAAGGCAACCACATCTTGGACATGCTCATAAGTCATCTTAACTGTACCATCATAAGTAGGCAAAGCCTTCATTGCTACTTGTAGAATTGGGTTATGAGCTTACAAATTTAGAGGTCCAGAGTGGTTCCATGCTGGGAATTACCTTGGTGGCTATGGTGGTAGATTTTGAGCCATTTGGACTAGAGTGTTTGGTTGGGGAGGAGGGAAACTAGTGGTTGTGCTAACAAGACTCGAAGGGACAAAGAGCACACCAGCTAATTGTAAATATGTTACACTTGATGGAACAATCAGAGTGACTAACTTAGGATGTTATCCTAAAACTCGGGTGTCAAGTTCATAAAACTCAATGGGATATTTTGGAATTTTGGCCTTCGATCTTGTGATCATGAAGAAATATTTCTCTCACTTCACATTCAGAGGTTTCTGGGTAAAGCTGAGTCACCAGATGTTCTAACCATACGATACAAAGGTGAACATCAAACCTCAACACTATTCAAAGTGTATCGATACTATCAAAACCTATGGTAATATTTCCATATAAAAATAAGCTAGAGATTCACCAACTCAGGTTCCTTTAAACTATGGAGATGATTGTCCCACCGGGCATGCCAAAAACTATTGGTCACGAATCTACCTAAGTATAAAATACTTTTTCACCCTAGACCTAGTCAACATTGAAAGGCTGAAGGAGAGAGATGTCCTTCGGGCCAATCTCCAGAGAGGGTTGGTTACCTTACTAATCTAATTTGGTTAAATATTAGGGTAACAAGAAAGAGATGAAAAATGATAGAAAGAAATAGGAAATATGGCTATAAGCCAGATTTGTTAAGAAGGGATAAACTAACAACCAAAATTCACATCAAGTGTTAATTAACATTCAATCAAAATGAAGGCTTATGAACCACTCATAGTTTGCAGAGATAACCTCCAAGAAGCATTTTAGTATGCATTCCCTCACCAACAGTAGTTAAATTTAGATGTAGAATTAAAAATTAACTAATAATGGACATGAATGTAATAAAAAATGATAAGCAGAAAGTGAACAAATACAAAACTACTAAAGGGACCAAAAGCCAAATGTCTTCCTATTGATGCATAAAACTTAAAGTGTTTTTATAGAATATCTATCCTCCTTAATTACATCAAAATGCTTAGTATTTATAGCGAATTTCACCTCTGAAATTAAATGTGAATTAAAACAAAATATCGACTAGCCAAAGACCAACCAGAGTTGAAGACCATAAGCTTATACTAAGAGGGGGAGGCTGAATAGTATAAGATAAAACTTCTACTTTTATTTCCAAAGCAATATCATACAACATTATCAATTGCAATAATGAAACAATGCACAAATCACCATACACATAAGAGACATAGATTTAACGTGGTTCACCCAATGTGGGCTACATCCACAAAGATATTTTTCTTATAAATTTTGTCAACAAATTTTATGGAAATAAATTCCCTATTACAATGTTTGTGGACCCCAATCCAATCCCCTCTACTCTTGTTCGTGGAAATTTATCCACAAAAGATGCCAATCCCATCTACTCTAGTTCGTGGAACTCTATTCACAGGAAACACCAATCTCCTCTACTCTGGTCTACTCCAAAGATTGCTCACAACTCTGCTCAAATATGCTCCAATATTGCTCATAAATATGCTCAAATCTACTCACAAAACTTGCTCAATCCTGCTCACAAACACTGCTCAAACCTACTCACAACTCTATGAAGAACATGGACTTATACTGAGAGGGGGGGTGAACAGTATAAGACTTAAACAATTAATAATTTTAACTTTAGATAGCAGTGGTTTCAACACAACATTAATCAAGATAGAAAGCATCACACATTGAAGACCCATTTTTAACGTGGTTCACCCAAAATGCTTGGGCTACGTTCACAAAAACTTTTCTCTAAAAGTTATCTCAAAGTTATTTGGGAATCCTTCTCAATTACAATGTTTATGAGCCTTGGACCAAAGGAGATACCTTCCCCTCTACTCTGGAAATGATCCCTCAGAAGATCAATTGCCTCTACCTCTTGCCAGCACGTGGAACTCCTTTCCACTGAAGACCTCCTGTCCTCAATGTTTAGCCTAAGATACCTCTGCCTTCTATGATCACATCCACATCAGCTCAGCAACCTATACCAAACACAGTCAGTCGATCTAGTACAAGTCTTCCTCTCGTCCGTCGGATCTGTCCAACTCTTGAACAAATCAATCCTCTGCATACAAGCCTTCTCAAAGACTTGCCAACTGTCCTCAGGTTCTTCTCATAGAACCAATGCACCTCTGTCCTCAAGTTCTCTGATAGAACTATCAAACTCAGCTCATAAGTCCTTTGCTAGGACCTGTCCAAATCTGCTGACAAGTCCCCACCGAAACCTGTCCAAAACTGCTCACAAGTCCCCACCGAAACCTGTCCAAAAACTGCTCACAAGTCCCCACTGGAACCTGTCCAAAAACTGCTCACAAGTCCCCACTAGAACCTGTCCAAGAACTGCTCACAAGTCCCCACTAGAACCTATCCAAAAACTCAGCAAGCTCACCAAGAAAACTTTCTTAGTAGGAAATCACAAAGTGAATTGTTAGAGACCCAATGTGATTTTTCAAACTCATAGAAGCATAAAGAGAATTGTTAGAGAATCAATATGTTCTATAATCAAATCCCAATCTCAAAACTCAACTCAAATCAACTCAGCTCAATCTCAATCTCAAATCTGAAAACTCAACTCAATATCTAAAATGGATAGGATAGAATGTTTTATTTCAAGAACATGAAACCCCAACAATTGCAAACTATGCAAAGAATCACATAACAATGATACTCATGTTCTTTTCACCATCAATTAGGGTTTCAACAACAATGCTCATCAAACAAGGTTTAGTCAACCAACACCATTCAACTCAACATCAACCTTGAAGCATTCAACCAATCATCACAAGAAAAGGAAACAAGTAGAAATCCTTTTCCCTCCAAAGATATTTGAACAAAACAACCACCAACACAATATCACCAAATGCAAAGAATAACTTGCTCAAATCAACTCAATGGAGTAAGCCCAATATCATGAATCAAGTAAAGCAATAACTTGATCAAACAACCTCTATGGAAGTAACTCAACCATCAAACTCAAAACAGCCAACCAAGGGTTCCACCAACTCAATGCAAGTAGCTAGACTCACAAATATAAACCCTAGTGCACAAAGCTTCCACTATCTCAAACCAAAAATTATGCATTCACCAAAAACTCTCCTTAAGGATAACAATGCATAAGTAGTCTTCAACAAACCAGAAAATAGGATTTACACCTAGCCAAAGGATACCTAGTAGAATACCTTTTCACTCCAACCTTATTTTAGAAAACATACACCAATCATACTCATAAGAAGAATGTGCCCATACCTTATTGGAGTAGAAGATAATTGAACCTTCAAGTTGTCACCACACACAACTCTCAAACTTCCAACCAAGTTAGGGTTAGAATAAAAAGAAATGAGCAATAATATAAACTTCCTTTATTACACCTTTTAGCTCCACTTCTTTAAACACAACCACCATAACATGCCAATAAATCAACAATCACAGACTCACACCTTATACCTCCATTTTTAATTTTAGCATAGCAAAGAATAATCTTAAAAATACATCCAAAGAAATATGCCCTTATTTCTCCTAAGCTTTTATTCAATGCTAATCACAAAAGCCAAAACTCATAAAATTTAATCACACCTTATAAATCGTTGTCCAAGAAACTCCGAATTTCATGACATAAAGACGTTTTAATAAAAACGTGTGTTACTCTAGCAAAGCACCCCTGCGAGACTCGAAACGATGACCTCTGCCAATGCAGTGCCCAACAACAGCCTTCACTACCACTAGCCCATGCGGGCTACGAAGTTCACAAGTGAACTTCCCTCCACTTCACCCTCGAAATAACTCCCGAAGACTTTTCAACCGCACATGCTTCTAAGTCTTCCTTCGATCGCAGCGAATACAGAGCACAAACACCGCAAATTGCATTCGAGGAATTTCAAATTAATTAGCCTTCCAACCTTAGGAGTTGGAGAATAAATAGTCTCTTCGAAGACACCTTGACGTTGGCAAAAATAAAGACCATTTCAAAATTAATCAAAAGTCTTTTCAAAAAGGGTTTAAAAACCCTTAAATAATTTTAACTTGGTTTTAATAAAAACCCTATCCAACTTGGTTTTAATAAAAACCGGTTTGGTTTTAATGAAAAACCCTTGCCAATGGAATCTCTCCGGATTCTCTTAAAAATATTCTCTTGGAATATTCCACCTTTGAAGCCAACACATCCTCTTAACATTAATGCCATTTCATTTTGACATCAATGACAACTCATAGACAAGAAGCTAGGATCTCAAACCCAAAATTGCCAACACTCTACTCAAATCTGCTCATAAGCCTACTCAAAAGGCCTACTCAAATCTGCTCCAAAACCTGCTCAAATTTTCTCATAAAAACCTGCTCAACTCTACTCACAAAATCTTCTCAAATCTGCTCACAATCCTGCTAAGAATGCCTACTCAAATCTGCTCTAAAATCATGCTCATCCACTCATACAAACAATGCTCATCAATTCTCAAATATTGCATATAAAAAATGCTCATAACTTTCTCAATGTGCTTTCCTTTACTCTAGCAATTCAGACATATTCTACCAAGTATTATTGTATCTTCATGACCATATAAAGAATGATATGCAATAATAATTACCCAATATGTTCTTCTTCTCTATTGAATCTTTTCAAACTATCCTTGCACTATGTGACACTTTGACTTGCTTTAAAACAATCCTTCTATATGTGTAAGACTATTTGCTTATTTCCTTATGCACTTCAAAGCTAATAACAATGCTCAAATCTACCCTCTAGATCTACTCCTAAAATTAATCATGAATAATGCACAACTTTTTATTTCAAATCTGTTCTATAACCCTTGCATATTTTACTTCCAATATCAATCAAAACCAATGCACAAGTTTACTCATAAATCTGACCTATAATCTTTGCACATTTACTCTCAATTTCAATCAAGACCAATGCACAAGTTTACTCATAAATTTAACCTATAATCTTTGCACATTTATTACCAATTTCAATCAACACTAATGCACATCAAATCAATCGTTATACCTCCAACCATAGACATAAAAAATATTTTCCTCAAACAAAATCACCCTTGAGAAAGAAAATAAATCACCATACCTCTAAATCTACCTCAATGATGATAGTCTTCTTTTGCATGTGCCTATATTGGAATAAATAATTTTTTTTTCTTTGCACATCTTAGAATCAAACCCCTGACCTCATGAAATGTAACACTTTCCCAAGTGCTTTGTGACCAGCTATGCTGCCATGATAGCTAAGACCAAAAGGGTCTCCTCAAACAAAATCACCCTTGAGAAAGGAATTAAATCACCATACCTCTAAATATACCTCAATTATGATAGTCTTCTTTTGCATGTGCCTATCTTGACAAAAATAAATTTCTTTTCTTTGCACATCTGAGAATCGAACCCCTGAACTCACAAAATGTAGCACTTTCCCAAACACTTTCTAACCAGCTGTGCTGCCACGATATCTAAGACCAAAAGGGAGGTACCCAATATATATTAGTGTCCTTGTGCTTTTATGAACAATAAAACGTCATAAAAAATGGTGTCAACCTGATTTGGCCCCGTGACCTCCTGTCCAACAACGCTCCATGCAAATCCAACAACCAACTGTACTACCTTAGCAATCAAAATTAAAGGTGCTCGCAGTGATATTTATCCATGTCTTCCTTGTTCAACAAAACTCAACAAAAAATGGTGTTGATCAAATTTTACCCCATGACCTCCTGCCCAACAATGCTCCATGCAAAGCTACACTGCCAACTAGGCTATCCTAGCAAACGAAACCTCAGACACACATAGTGATATTTATTTTTGTCTGTCTCTACCTCGATTTTCACTATCTTCTCCTCTGCATTTTCTTCCTATCGTTCACATGCATGATGATGGATTTTCAATTGTGATTTTCATTCCACTCCAAGGTTTAATAATGCCATATATATATATATATATATATATATGCATTTTATTTCCTTTGATTTCATTTTGAAAGGTCGACTTAATTTATTTTCAATTTTTGGTGCCTTTTTATTTTTCAAACTCTTTTGTTTATAATATTTAAATTTAGAATTTAAATATTATAAATATTTATCTTTTTAAAACTTTGTCCATCTCTTGTGATATTTAAACCTTTTTGTCCCAAGCAACTTTTTAAACCTTTATCCTTCTTTTTGTCCAAGAAACTTTTAAACCTTTGTCCCTCTTATAATATTTAAACCTTTTTGTCCCACACAACTTTTTGAACCTTTATCTTTCTTTTTATCCAAGCAAATTTTAAACCTTTGTCCCTCTTATAATATTCTATTTATAATATTTAAATATGATATTTAAATATTATAATCCTTTGCTTGAAAAACATTTGCCTTTGCTTTCAGATATAACTTGCCTTGAATAATTGTCCATTGTTTGCTATTCACAATAGTCCATTATTGACACAATTGATATATTGTCCAACCTTGTAAACTTCACACCCTTGAAGAATATTTTTGCCTTGAATACCATGCACCCTTTGACATCAATGACAACTCAATATTTCCAACAATATTCCCCTTTGTCATTGATGGCAACCCTACAAAAAATTTCTTCTACTTTAACTGGATTCCAAATCAGCTCCCCTTGACAAGCTGCCCCCCCTTACCAAAATTCTCTGCCTTTGACATCAAAGGAAAAGGGCTCATTAGGAATAAAAATAAGACACTTAGCATAGCCCCCTTGTTGGACATTTTGAGTAGATAAGTTGTCATTGATGTCAAGAGTGAGTGGTCATTGATGTCAAGATTTCAGCACTAGTCAATGGCAGTTTTAGTGGGCAACATCGGTTTCAGGTTCTCCAATTTCAGTTGTTCAAGACCCGGTTTCAGGACATCAGATATGGTCTAAAGTGCAAAAAGCCCAAGTGAATAATATTATAATATATTTTATAATATTATAAAGGGAAGTTTTAAATTAATTATAAATTAATTAATATAATTTTTATTATAAATTAATTTATAATTTAATTTACTTAACTTAAAGTTATTTAAATTAATTATTAATTAATTTTGATATTAATTATAAGATTAATTTATATTAATCTTTAACTAACCCTAAGGAGGGTTATTAAAATTAATTCGAAATTTAAAATCGAATTTCTAAGCACCGACGTGGGAAGAACATTTACCATGTGTATAAAAGGAGGATTACCCACCTTACCATAAGCTCCCGAATGTTTTTGAATTAAATCTTATGCTATGTGTTTATGTGAATCATGGGTGCAACAGAGAGTTTTGTGTTTTATTTAAAGTGCTAAGAGAAGGCGAGATTACATCATACACCAAGGAGGGAGCCTTGGTCACCAACTTCTGGTAGCATAGTTGGCAAGCGCGGTAGTGGCAAGTCGTTAGGGCAGCAATAGGCACAAGTTTGAATCCCCCATGGAGGATCTTTCATTTTACATTTTGGTTGGAAATCATGATGGACGTTGGTAGAAAGGGGAGGAAGATTTGCTTCCTTCACGTGGGTGCTTCTAGCCCATGCGGTGGGCTCCAAGGTGCTAAGGCGCTTGGCGCTTGGGGAGACGGTGGATCGAATCACGTCGAAACCCTTTTGAGGGATAATAAGGTATGCATTAAAGTTTGAGCGTCGGATTTGTCGAAAAAGGTTGTTGAGGTATTAAAAATTAATTTTTGCATATTTCATGTGGTATATGAGGTTTTAGGGAGTTATAAGGATATTGCAAAATAAATTTTTGATATTATTTGTTTTAGGGTTTGAAAAAGAAATAAAGGTGTTTTAGAAAGATTGGTTGTGATTTTTGTGGTGTTGGATATTATTTTAAGTTGGAGTTGATAAGGTGTATCCAAGTAATTGTTTTTATGTATGGTTTGAGGAGTGTTAATTTTAAAAGGGAGAAATAAGGTATATTTGAGCATTGATTATTTTTGTGTCCAAGGAATATTTTTGAGAGAATATTGGAGTAATATTTTGACATCTAACCTCCTTGAGTTTGGCAAAGAAGTGTTTATGATTGTGGCAGATTTGTGTGGTCTACTTCTCATCAAGCAAAAAGGTATGGGCACATTCTTCCTTGATTGAGTTGATTGGTTGGTTTTCTAAAAAACAACTTTGGAGTGAAAAGGACTTGATTAGGTTTCCTTATTGATTTGTTGAGCTATTGTAAATATTGTTTTATAAGCATTGGTGTTGAAGTGATTGATTGAGTGAAGAACTTGAACTAGGGTTTGCAAAGAACATGAGTATCATTGTTATGTGAGATTGGTTGATAAGCATTGTTGGAAACATTTGAGTGAATGATCATAAGTTTGGACTAGGGTTTGTGAGCAAGGATTATTTCATTGAGTGATTGATTGAGTAGAGTTGGTTGAGCCTAGTCAAGTGGATGTGTGAAGTGATAGTTCAAGTTCTATGAAACAAATTATTTTATATTCTGAATTGATTTGAGAAAGAGGTTGAGTATTGATGAGTGTGAAACATATTGAGTCTCTAACAATTCTCTGTATGTTTCTAAAAGAGTGATTGAAAGTGATTGAGCATTGTGATGAATGTGAAGCATATTGAGTCTCTAACAATTCTCTTTATGTTTCTATGAGATTGGACAAGTTCTAGTGTTGACTTGTTGAACAGATTTGAGGAAAGTCTTAGAGAAGACTTGTGGACAATTTTGGGTGAGCTTTTGGAAGCTTACAATACAGATTAAAGATATATTTGAGGATAGATATTGAGGACAAGTTGAGGATAAATTTGAGGATAGATTTGAGGACAAAATTTGGTACATATTTGAGGACAGGTTTGTGCTAGATCAGAGATAGAGATTGAGGATAGATTTGTGCTAGATCGAAGGATTGTGTTTAGTGCAAATTTGAGATAGATCTTTGGAGGTGACAGAGTATAGAGGATGACAGTCTCTAGTGGATAGAGATCCATTAGCCAAGGTAGTGAGGATAGGTGTCTTCAGTGGATAGAGATCCATTAGCTAGAGTAGTGGGGGTAATAGTTCTTCTAGAAGATCATCAACCAGAGCAGAGGAGAAAGGAGTTCTCCTATGGATAGATATCCACGAAATTGATTAGGGGATTGGTGTCTCCTTTGGACAGAGGTCCATAAACATTGTAGGGAAAGGATTCCCAAGAGAATTTATTTGAGAAAAATTTATAAGAAATATTTTCTCCGTGGAGTAGCCCACATTGGGTGAACCACATAAAATCATGTCTCTCATGTGTGTGATGCTTTGTGTGATGTTTACTACTTTAATATTGTTGATGTTATCATTTGGATTAAAAAGAAAAAATTTTTATCTTATACTATTCACCCCCCTCTCAATATAAGCACATGTTCTTCAATTGGTATCAGAGCAGGTCACTCCGTGAAAAGACTAACAACTTGGAGGAGGATCCATTAGAAACACACATGACTTCAGATAATGAAGAAGAGACCATGTTTGATATAAAAGAGGAATTATTTGTTGCTCTCAAAAAATTGAAAATAATTAGAGAAAATAATTCAAGCTTGAAGGAACAAATTCAAGAGGATGAAGAAGCAAGGATAGAACTTCTACAAAATCTCACAGAACTCAAGATAAAGGTAGAAGAAGGAAAGAAAATTGAGCAGGATATGACAGATCTGTTAAGAACAAGAGAAATAGAATGTGAAATATTGGAAGCAAAAATTATTTATCTAAGAAATGAGGTTGAAAGGACCAAGGTACTACAAGATGTAGAGTATGAGAAACAAAAAAAGGGATCAAGTCTTCAAGAAGCATAAACTTCAAACAAATATAGGCAAGCAAAGGATATCAGAAAGGAAGAAATCAAAGAAGAACCTTGGATGAGAGTTAATCACAAGAGGAGAAGCGCTCCACCACAATCTCAAAGGCATCAAAACAGGTTACATAATTTCTTCCATGGTCATTGCTTTTCTTGTAATAAATATGGTCATAAAGCTATACACTGTATTGGTCATGCAAGAAACAATGTCAATAGAAATTTCAATTCTTTTGCACCTCTTATGGATGATGATATTATATGTTACAAATGCAATAATTTTGGGCACAAGGCTAGATGGTGTAAAATGATACTTCTTGAGTCTAGAAAAATAATTTCAACAACTAGGAAAAATGAAAGGGAAAATGTAAAGGCTAGATCAATGTTAGTTCAAATAGCCCTTCATGCTCAGGATAAAGAAGAACAATGGTATCTTGATAGTGGTTTCTCTAGTCACATGACAGGAGACAAAGACAAATTCATTTCATTAAAATAAACCAATAGAGGATCAATAAGTTTTGGTGATAATGGATCAGCAAGGATTGGTGGAAGAGGAACTCTAAGTTTAGATAATGGGAAAACAAGAACAGAAAATGTGTTGTATGTTAAAGGGTTAAAACATAATCTGCTAAGTGTAAGTCAACTTTGTGATCAAGGGCATATGGTTACTTTCCATCCAGATAGATGTGAGATAAGAAAATCAGAAACTGGAAAAGTCATTGCCAATGCAAGAAGAACCCCAAACAATCTATACATGCTTAGTGAGATCAAAGGGGAAAAGTGCTTTCTATCACAAGAAGATGAGAGTTGGTTGTGGCATAGAATATTGGGTCACTTGAATTTTGACAACATAGTCAACATAAGCAATAAGCAGGTTGTCAGAGATCTACCCAAAATAAAAAGACCACAAAACACAATTTGTGCACCTTGTCAACATGGAAAGCAAACTAGAACAAGATTTAAGTCAAAAGGATATATGTCATCTGAGCCATTAAGTCTAATACATACTGATCTATGTGGTCCTACCAGAACATAGAGTATTCAGGGTGAGAGTTACTTTATATTGTTTATAGATGACTACTCCATAATGGTTTGGGTAGCTTTCCTGAAAGAGAAGTCAGATGCTTTTGAAAAATTCAAAGCATTTAAAGAACTGGTTGAAAATGAAACCGACAAGAGAATTAAGTGTTTGAGATCTAATAGAGGAGGAGAATTTACCTCAAATGAATTTGTAGAATTTTGTGAACAACATGGGATCAAGAGAGAATACTTAGCAGCAAGAACTCCTCAACAAAATGGAGTAGTTGAAAGGAAAAATAGGATTGTTGAGAACATGGCTAGAGCTATGTTAAATGAGTCTAAGCTCTCAGATGGATTTTGGAGAGAAGTAGTCAACACAACAGTATACATAATCACTAGGGCTCAAATGAGGGTAAACCATCACAAGACTCCATATGAGCTATGGAAAGGAAGACCGACTACTATAAAACACTTCAAGGTTTTTGGAAGCAAGTGCTACATAAGATGAGAAGATCAAAACTTAGGCAAGTTTGACCCAAGATGTGATGAGGGAATTTTCCTTGGTTATTCCTCTAAGAGTAAAGCCTATAGATGCTTCAACAAGAGAACTCGCACAATTGTAGAAAGTATAAATGTAACAATTGATGAGAAGATAGATTCAAGAGAACCAGTTCAACAAACTATGTATCAGGAAGATGGAAGTTGTCAAGAAGAGTTTTGAGAGGAATCAGATGAAGAAGAAGAAGAAACACAAAAAATTCTTCCTAAAACCCCATCCAGATATGTACAAAAGCATCATCCAAAATATCTAATCATTGGGAATCCAGATGAAAGGCAGACAAGGAGAAGGATAATAACACCATCTCAACAAGTAAACTTCTCTTTGTTATCTAATATTGAGCCAAAGGACTTCAATCAGGCAAGTGGAGATGAGTTCTGGATCAAGGCAATGGATGAGGAATTAGATCAGATAGAGAAAAGCAAGACTTGGGAGCTTGTTCCATGACCAAAGGACAAGAATGTGATCGACACAAAATGGGTATTCAGAAACAAGCTAAATGAAGATGGATAGGTAGTAAGGAATAAAGCAAGGCTAGTATGCAAAGGTTATGCACAGGTAGAGGGAATTGACTTTGATGAAATATTTGCTCTAGTTGCATGACTTGAAGCCATAAGAATGTTTTTAGCCTTCTCAAGTTTTAAGAACTTCAAGGTATACTAGATGGATGTTAAGTCAACATTTCTAAATGGTGTTCTAGAAGAAGAAGTCTACATTGAACAACCAGAGGGATTCATATTAACAGATCAACCAGATCATGTATGCAGATTGAAAAAGGCACTGTATGGTCTAAAGTAGGCTCCTAGAGCATGGTACTCAAGACTGGATAAGTATCTTAAGGAATAGGGATTCAGAAAAGGAATAGCATACAACAACTTATATATCAAAAATGAAGGGAATAATCTACTAATTGTGGTTGTTTATGTTGATGACATCATTTTTGGGGGAAACAATGATAAGATGTGTAAAGAATTTTCTAAGAACATGCAGAATGAATTTGAGATGTCAATGCTTGGTGAGTTGTCTTTCTTTCTTGGAATTTAGATTTCACAATCAGAGAAAGGGGTATTTCTCTCACAAACCAAGTATATAAAAGAAATGTTAAAGAAATTCAGGTTAGAATATTGCAAACCGATAAGTACCCCCATGGTCACAGGATGTAAGTTAAGTAAGGATGATGAATCTCTAGAGGTAGATCAGAGATTATACAGATCTATGATTGGCAACTTGTTGTATGTTACAGCTACAAGACCAGACATAGTACAGTCAGTGGGATTAGTGGCAAGGTTTCAGGTAGCACCTAAAGAAACACATGTGGTAACAGTAAAGAGAATTCTTAGGTATCTAAAAGGGACTATGGATTTTGGGCTTTGGTATCCCAAAAGTGATAGTTTTACACTCACAACATATACAAATGCATATTGGGTTGGCAACATTGATGATAGGAAAAGCACAAGTGGAGGAACATTATTTCTTAGAGACTGTTTATGAAGAACACAAGATTATACTAAGAGGGGGGTGAACAATATAGCACCCACTTTTTACTTTCTTTCCAAACCAATATCAATTAGTGTCCTTAATTGCAATAACCAAATATAGCAGTGTGCATTAATAACATAGATAACAATAGTAAGCAAGAGCACAAATCACCACACACAATTGAGACACAAGATTTAACGTGGTTCCCCCAATGTGGGATAGTCCACAAGATAATATCCTTATAATATTTCACAAAGAAGTAGGGATCCTTATCCCAATACAAATGATTAATTTGATTTGCTCAAAGCTAGGCTATCCATTGATCTGCTCAGGTGGGCAATCCACTGATCTGCTCAACAAGGCAATCTACTGATCTACTCAGTTAGGCAATCCACTAATCTGCTCAGCTAGGCAATCCACTGATCTGCTTAGCTAGGTAATCATGATCTGCTCAGGTAGGCTATCCACTGATCTACTCAACAAGGTAATCCATTGATCTGATCAGCTAGGAAATCTATTGATCTACTTTAGCAAGCTCACCAAGAACCTGCTCAAAATCTGCTCCAACAAGATCACCAAGAACTTGCTCAAATCTACTCCAACAAGCTCACCAAGAACTTGCTCAAAATCTGCTCCAACAATATCACCAAGAACTTGCTCAAATATGCTCCAACAAGCTCACCAAGAACTTGCTCAAAATTTGCTCCAGCAAGCTCACCAAGAACTTGCTCAAATATGCTCCAACAAGCTCACCAAGAACTTGCTCAAATCTACTTAGCAAGCTCACAAAGAACTTGCTCAAATCTATCCCAAATCTATCCACAAATCTATCCCAAAAGCCTTCTCAAAGGCTCAATCAATCATGCACAAAAGCTGCCTCAAATCTATCCCAAAAGCCTTCTCAAAGGCTCAATCAATCATGCACAAAAGCTGCCTCAAATCTGTCTAGAAATATGTCCCAAAAGCCTTCTCAAAGGCTCAATCAATCATGCTCAAGTAGCACTCAAATATCATCCACAAATATATGAAGGCAAGGCTTAATGATGAACTCAACAATGAATTAAAATGAACTCTTCAATGGATGACAACAATGATCCACAATGATCTCAACTCAAATAAATCTCAACTCAACTCAAATCAAATCAATCTCAACTCAGCTCAATATTATAGAAGCATAAATATAATTGTTAGAGACTTAATATGTTCTATTCACAAACTCAATTTCTTTCTCAACTCAAACTCAACTCAAATCATAATATAGAAGTTTGTTTCATGGAACTTGAACAACCACCTCACACAATCACTTGACTAGGCTCAATCAAATCAACTCAACCTATCACCTTAAAGAACAAATTTTTCTCACAAACCCTAGTTCAACCATGAATCAATCAACTCAAAATGTTTCCAACAATACTCAACAATAACTCTCACATAACAATGATACTCATGTTCTCCTCTAACTTCAAGTTCAAGTTCTTTGTACAAGCAATGGGCTTCAACAACAATGCTTATAAAACAAGGTTTAATCACAACTCTCAAACCAGAAAACCTTGAAGCATTCAACCAACCACTTTTGAAAAGGAAACCATAATCAATCCTTTTCTCTCCAATGATATTTCAGAAATCAACCACCATAAACAAAGTCAATGGAGAATATTGTTCATACCTTTTTGATGCCTTATTAGTTGTCCACTAAATCTACCACACTCAACAAATTTTCTTTTTCAACTTTCAATAGGGGTTAGAGATCTTTATTAATAACACAAAAATAATATCCAAATAACACCTTATTACTCCTACTCAATAAAATACACCATGTCCCCTCATGAAAGAATTAATCCCCTTTGAAAAATAACAAAGCAACCTTCACTTTTTAACCCCTTTACAAAATCAGAAATATCTCTTTACACATACCTTATTTCTCCCTCTAAGAAACTTAATCAAATAGCCCTCGAAATAAGATTTCCAACGATATATAATATGATATACTTCCAAAAGAAAAATCACCAAAAATCTCTCTTTTTCCTAAAGTGCATCACAACCCTTATTTCTCCTAGGGCAACTTTAGAAAAATAAAATATTAAAAAAATATATTAACTTACCTTTGTCCTTGACGGTATTCAATCCCTCGATGCCTCCTTCCTCAGCATCTTAACTGTGACCAAGCTACCACATGAGCTACAGGCTCGTTTGGGAGGGAAAGGCACCACATGCTTCAAAACACTCCTCCCTCTCACGCAAACCAAAAACGCTTCACGTGCTCTTTCTTCCAATGCCTTCTAACACAGCCAAGGGGATTTGAAACCTTGATGTTTGTTCTGCTACTTGCCTTAGCCAAAAGCCAATTGCCAATGTGCCACACTGCCTAAGGTGACTAGGGTTTCACACGTCGTCCAATTTATTCTTCTCTTCCATCACTTAACCCTCTTTTGTATGAGCTCTTTTCGCTTTCCAACAATCGCATTAATTCATGAGCGCAAGCCAAGGATTAATAAACCTTAGGCATCCTTTTATATAGTTTTCTCTGTCATATTCGATGACGTCGACGGATTACTTTTATTTTTAATTTTAAAATTAAAATTTAAATTTTAAATAATTTAAAATTTAAACTAAATATTTAAAATTAAATATCTCCATCACCGGGGCACCTTTTTAGATGAAACAAAAATCCAACATGGGTTTTAAGAAAAACCCATTTCAAATCTGCCATCCATGGTTTTAAATAAAACCTTTTATTTTGCCTACCTTGGTTTTCACAAAAACCCTGTATATATCCATGCTCTCCAAACTATCATAAATGATTATTTATGAAGTGCTTTTGCCACCAAAACTCAATGTGATCCATGTGACATCAATGACATCATAAAATAATTCAAATTGCCAATAATTTAGAATCTTGGTTAAGTAAGAAGCAAGTTTTAGTATCCTTATCTACAACAGAAGCATAATATATTGCAACAATATCCAGTTGTACACAGGTATTATGGATGAAGCGAACTCTAGAAGAGTTCAAGATAAAACATGATAATTCTATTCCCATACTATGTGATAATACAAGTGCTATAAGTATCTCAAAAAATCTAGTGATGCACTCCAAGACAAAGCACATTTCGATTAAGTATCATTTTTTGAGAGAATAGGTGACAAATAAATAGGTCAGGTTGGAATATGTTACTACAAAGGAATAGATAGTAGATATTTTCACTAAGCCACTTTCAAAGGAGACCTTTGAGTATCTTCAAGGAAAAATGGGAGTAAGACTCCCACCCCAGAATTAACCACCTCAAGAGGAGGTGGGGGAGGGGCTAAGCTAAGAGACTCATTCTTAGCCCCAAGCCCCAAAGGTGACCCTTTGCCATTGATGTCAAAGGGGGAGAGATTTGAGTAAGGGGGAGAGATTTGGTTTAAGGAGAGAGCATTGAGTTAGGGGGAGCAGTTTTCCAGGGGGAGTAGAATAGGAAAAATATCAAGTTTATGAAAAGCAAATTCTCATTAAATTGGAATAATTGAATTACAAGGTTTATATAGTGCCCATAAAGTGGTTGGAGAAAATTAAGGGCATAAACACAATTTTTAATCAAATTCTCCAACTCAAATGCCGACTCCTTGCCGACAAGTCATCTGTCGTCCACCCTAGCTGTCTGTCGTCCAACCTAGCTGTCTGACGTCCAACATAGGTGAAAGGTGAGGTGAAAACATGGTTAAATGCCAACATTCTCCCCCTTAAAGTTGAGAGGACTGACTATACAGTCTCTCAGCTTTATATATTGAGCTTTAGCCATGCCTTTGGTGAAGATGTCTGCAATGTTGTCCAAAGTGCTGTAATGTTTAAGCTCAACAATCTGATGCTCCACCATGTCTCGGATGAAGTGATACTTCATATCAAAATATTTTGATCTGCTATGGTGGATTGGATTATATGCCAACTGAATGGCACTCATGTTATCACAATACAATCTGGTAGGACCACTTTGTCTTTCTCCAATCTCTTCAAGGACTTTTCTCAACCATAGAGCTTGAGTACTAGCATATGTGATGGCTATATACTCAGCCTCAGTAGATGACAATGCTACAACAATCTACTTCTTGGAACTCCATGTAATTAGTCCTGACCCTAGGCTAAAATAGTTCCCTGATGTAGATTTTCTATCATCTATATTGCTGCCCCAATCACTATCACTGAAGCCAACTAGCTTGACAAAATTACATTTGTGGTAATGGATTCCAAAATCCAATGTACCCTTTACATATCTTAGAATTCTTTTAGTTGCTTGTAGATGCAGCTCGGATGGATTAGCCATAAACCTTGAAACTAGAGAAACAACATATTGTATATCAGGTCTTGTGTTGGTGAGAAACATCAAACTCCCAACCATGCTCCTGTAAGTGGTCATGTCAACCTTCGGTGCTCCATCATCCTTGCTCAATTGGATCCCATGTCCAGTTGGAGTTGCAACTGATTTGCACTGCTCCATGGCAAATTTCTTGATCATATCACGAGCATACTTGTGTTGACATATGAAGATCCCTCTGTTTGTTTGATGAACTTCCATGCCTAGGAAGTAATGCATTAAGCCAAGATCTTTCATCTCAAATTGTTTCATCATGGAGTGTTTGAACTCCATATTCATCTTATTATTACTACCCATAAATATTAGATCATCCACATATAAACAAACTATGAGAATGTCTACACCATGCTTTAGGTAGTAAAGAGTAGGTTCACTTTTGCTCCTAGTGAAACCATACTCCTTGAAATAGCCATCAATGCGAGAGTACCATGCTCTTGGTGCTTGCTTGAGGCCATAAAGCATTTTTTTCAATTTATAAACAAGGTTCTCCTTACCTTGTTCTTGAAAGCCTTGAGGTTGTTGAACATAAACCTCCTCAGTCAAGTACCCATTGAGAAAGGCACTTTTCACATCCATGTGATGAATGTTCCATCCTTTGTGGGCAGCCAAGGAAAGTATTGATCTGATTGTTTCCTGTCTTGCAACAGGAGCAAAGGTTTCCTCATAGTCAATGCCATATTTTTGAGTGAAACCTTTTGCTACAAGTCTTGCCTTGTGCCTTTCAATGCTTCCATCAGCATTGAATTTGGTCTTGTAGACCCATTTACATCCAACACATTTTTTTCCTTTAGGAAGCTTTACTAGCTCCCAAGTATCATTATTTTTTATAGAGGTTATTTCCTCTTTCATGGCTTCCTGCCATACATTATGTGTACATGCCTTCTCATAGCTAGATGGTTCTAGTTGTGCACTAGTTAATAAAGCATAATTAACTACATCTCCCTTAGGATCTTGGGAGTCATCATCCCCATACATATGCAGATTTTCAAGTTTCTACAAAACTGAATTCATTTCACTAGCTTGGCTTCTAGTGTATCTTTTCTGGAAATTCTGATCCAACATTTGAAAATATGGATGATGTTGTAATGTTCTTTTACCTCTTGATGGAGAATCAATATCCATAGGTGAAGAACTTATAGATATCTGTGGAGAAGGACTTGGAGTGGTTGCTGATGTACTCGAAGTAGTACTTATGCTTGGGCTTGGAGGAGGTGTGCCTTTGCTCTTCTTAGGTGTCACCTGTTGTATTTGAGAAGAACTTGCATCATGGGATTCATCATCAACAAAATTTTTTTGATGACCCCATTCTCCCCCTTCATCAAAAATTACATCCCTGGAAAGTACAATTTTGTGCGTCTTTGGATTGTAGAGTCTATATGCTTTTGTAGACTCACAATATCCTACAAAAATACATGCTTGACTCTTGGGATCAAGATTTTTCCTTTTCTCCTCAGGAATGTGTGCATATGCTAAAGAACCAAAGACTTTGAAATGTTTTACATTCGACTTCTTGCCATACCACCCCTCGTAAGGAGTGATCCCATCCAAACTAGAAGTAGGACTCCTATTTAGAATGTAAACACTGGTTCTAACAACATCGGCCCAATACATGTTACTGAGATGCTTAGTTTGAAGCATCGATCTGGCCATCTCGACTATGGTGTGGTTCTTTCTTTCTACCACACCATTCTGTTGTGGAGTATAGGCAGTGGTGAATTGCCTTTTTATCCCACATGCTTTACAATATTTCAAAAATTCTTTTGAAGAGTACTCGCCTCCTCGATCTGTCCTAAGACATTTTACATGGAACTCACTTTGTTTCTCTACATTGTTCTTGAAATCTATGAAGCAATCAAAAGCTTCATCTTTGTGTTTCAAGAAATAAATCCAACACATCCTAGAGAAATCATCTATAAAAGTGAGAAAATAGGAATTATTACCTATGTTTTTTGTCTGCATTGGACCACAAATGTCTGAATGTACCATTTGAAGTGGATGGCTGGCCCTCCATGCTTGTCCTTTCAAAAACTTGGACCTGGAGTGCTTTCCCAAAGCACATCCTTCACAGATCTCCTTGTGTTCATTCATTTTAGGAAGTCCTGTCACCATAGCTTGAGAAATTAACAATTTCAAGCTAGCAAAATTTAGGTGACCATATCTCAAGTGCCAAAGCACACTTGGATTTACAATAGCAATATTTGCAAGTTGAGCTCCCCCTGGTTCTCCAAACTTAAGGGGAAATAACCTATTTTTGGTCATAGGTACCTGTGTGATGACTCGATTACAATTGTTTTTATCAAAAATGACACATTTTCCTTCATCAAAAACAAGTTTGTAATTCTTCTCCATCATTTGCCCAATGCTTAGCAGATTATGTTGGAGCTTTGGAGTGTAGTAGATGTCATTCACCTTCTTTATGCCTTCTTTCGTTGGAACCTCCATGGCTCCAATGCCTTCAACTTGCAAAGCTTTGTCATCCCCTAACTTGATTCGGGATTTATAGGTGGAATCCATTGTAGCAAAGAGTCCTTCTTTGCCACTCATATGGTTGGAGCAACCAGTATCCAAAATCCAAGTATCATTCAGATTTTGTTCTGATTGCCCATAAGAAAGAAATAGATTAGATGTTCCATCTTCCTCACCATAATTTCCATATTGACTGTTGCTTCCCTGAGAATATTTGGACCAACAGTCATGAGCAAAGTGACCTGGTTTACCACAATTAAAACAAGCCTTTTTGGATTTGTCACCTCCTCATCCTTGATTGCCAGTTCGGCCTTGATTTCCACCTCTATTTTGATTTTCGCCTCTGTTCTGATTTCCACCTCTGCTAGGATTTCCTCCTCTGTAGCTGCTTCTGCCTCTACTTCTTCATTGTCCTCTGCCTTGACCTCTTCCTTGTCCTCTTCCAACACCCTCATTGGATGCGAAGGCTTTATCATCACCTCCATAACTTGTTGAAGGAGATCCCTGTAATCTCTCTTCATGAGACATTAACGAACCGATTAATGCATCAAAAGTTAGAGTGGAAAGGTCTTTTGATTCTTCAATGATTATGGCTATGTGATTCCATTTTTGAAGAAGTGTTCACAACACTTTCTTCACAACTATTTCAGGTTTGATTTCTTCGCCAAGTGTAACCATCTTATTGACAACTGCTTTGACTCTGATGCAGTAGTCACCAAATTTTTCATCTTCATTCATTTTGAGATTTTCAAAATCTCATTTCAGGGTTTGAAGCCTCACTTGCTTCACCTGATCGCTTCCCTGGAAACCGTCTTTTAAAGCTTTCCATGCATCTTGTGCAGTTGAACAAGCGACAATTCTAGGGAAAATACTTTTCTCTAATGCTGCTTGGAGATGATAAAGAGCAGAGGAGTTGCTCTTTTGTGCATCTTTCTTTGTCTTCTTATCAGCTGCACTCAAAGTATTCCAATCTGTGGGTTCTATGTAACCCTCTTCTATTATGTCCCATAATCCCTTACCAATGAGTAATGTCCTCATTTTGATGGACCAGTACTCATAATCGTACCCATTAAATTTTGGAATAGGTAGATTGTTATTTGAGGCCATAGCTGCTAGAAATAAACTTAGAAACTCACTTTTATTTCTCTATTACAATCAAAGCACTCTGCTTTTCAAAGAAGGAAAGAAAAAGAAGTTACAAATTTAGATCAAATCTAGCTTGATTCACTCTTTCACTGATGGCCTGTTCTTCTTGCTGAGGTTCTTCTATTACTTGATTCACAAAGTTGTCTGCTACTTGTTCTTCGTTGTCACTGATAAGGATTATCTCTGGTGAATAAGGTTTTGGCTCTAATATTTCAATTGAGTCACTATTGCTGAATTATGGATTTGTTGGTTCCTGTGGTGCTGCTTCTATAGATTCTGACTGCTCAAATCTACTCCCAAAAGAGTTGTCTTTTGAATCTGCTTCATATCCTGAATCTGGATGTCTTTGATGGGCTATTACTGCATTCTGCAATTGACTAAACACAATATGTAGTCCATAAGTGCGAACCTTTTCATCAAAATATTCGGTGTTTTCTCTTACTAAAAGAGAACAAAGGGTATGATAACACCCTGTGGATCGTATCATGGATTTTTGCCCTTCGATGCACCTTTACACAAATTTCAAGTCTTCTAGTCTCTCAGACTTTTACAAGAAAATTTTATCACTTTTAAGCCTCTTAGGCTTTTACACAATATTTCCTCTTAGGAAATCTCTATGCCTTCCCTTAAAAGTTGCAAAAAAAAAGTGTTTTTTTTTAACTTTATTAAAATATTAATTAATAATAAAGTAAATATTTAATTAAAACATTAAAAAAATATTTTAATTAATATTTTAAACTAAATTATTAATTAATTTAATAAGTTAATTAATTTTTTTTGCAAATATAAGGTATAAACTTGGGGGGGCATAAAAAAATTTAACAACTTTTAGAGCCATCGGGACTCGAACCCGTGACCTATTCCGCAGCAAAGAACCTCCTTACCACCTCGAAAACCTTTGCCGATGGCACATGAGAAGCATACACCGTATTTTCTAGCTTTTGGGGCAAGATTTAATTAAAAATAAATAAAACTATGCACTTCGTCGTCGTCGGGTTTCGAACCCGCGACCAGGAGGAGGAGTAAAGCCCTAAGGCTGGCTCCTTGAGCCAGTCGGGCTAAAGCACCCGATGGAAAGGTGCTTGGAATACCTTAAATTTAAAGGCGTCGCGTTCATGCGACTTTTAAAAAAAATAAAAGGGACTTTAGTCCCACATTCGCTAGAATGGAATGCAATGAGGTATATAAAAACCTCAACGGGCGCGTTTACAATCGATTGCCTTCGGGAAATCAACCGCCCCTCTTTTGCCACCTCTCGAGCCAATAAATGCCCGCCACGTGTCGCTTTCCTCCTTACTGCCACATCACGCCTACGTGTCCTGTGTCCAATCAGCTTGCCTCATCAGCTGCGCCCTGTGTTGTGTCCAGTCAGCCTGCCTCGTCAACCGCGCCCTGTGTCCAGTCAGCTTGGGTCCACCCACCATGTGTCCTTCATAGCCTCCACTGTTAGCACTCCACCTTGACTTTTGTGATTACTGTGACTACGCTTCACCTTGGATTTCATGCTTAATTAGTGCTTGCCTTCACCTCATTTTCTGTGCCACCTCTAATGGTTGTTGTGTCCAATGCGCTTCACCTTAGGATCTACCACCTCAAAACTCGTGCTTGGATCTGCCTGATCCACCTTGAGATCAACGTTGTGCGGGCCTCCTCGCCTTGCCATAGGATCCATGTTGGACTACGGACTCCTTTCCTCACCTCGGGATCCATGTTGGTCTCTCCTCGGGTTCTATGGGCCCTTGCTTGCCTCGCCTCCCTGCCTCGCTCTGATACCAAATATGAAAAGCAAATTCTCATTAAATTGGAATAATTGAATTACAAGGTTTATATAGTGCCCATAAAGTGGTTGGAGAAAATTAAGGGCATAAACACAATTTTTAATCAAATTCTCCAACTCAAATGCCGACTCCTTGCCGACAAGTCATTTGCCATCCACCCTAGTTGTTTGTCGTCCAACCTAGTTGTCTGACGTCCAACATAGGTGAAAGGTGAGGTGAAAACGTGGTTAAATGCCAACAAAGTTTTGGTAAAATTAATTTGCATTGCAATCAATGACAAAGGGGGATATTGTTGGAAATTTTGATTATATAAGTTATCATTAATGTCAAGAGTGAGTGGTCATTGATATCAAGATTTCAGCACCAGTCAATGGCAGTTTCAATGGGCAGCATCGGTTTCAGGTTCTCCAGTTTCAATTGTTCAAGACCCAGTTTTAGGACGTCAGATATGGTCTAAAGTGCAAAAAGCCCAAGTGAATAATATTATAATATCTTTTATAATATTATAAAGGGAAGTTTTAAATAAATTATAAATTAATTAATATAAGTTTTATTATAAATTAATTTATAATTTAATTTACTTAACTTAAAGTTATTTAAATTAATTATTAATTAATTTTGATATTAATTATAATATTAATTTATATTAATCTTTAACTAACCCTAAGGAAGGTTATTAAAATTAATTCAAAATTCAAAATCGAATTTCTAAGTACCGACGTGGGAAGAACATTTACCATGTGTATAAAAGGAGGATTACCCACCTGTTGTGGCTGCTCCACAACGTACCCCAAAATTGGGGACCCACCTTTTTTGCATGTGTTCCAAGAAGACCGAAGTGGCCCATAGGCTAAAGATCAAAGAAAAAAGCAAAACACCACAAGGAGAAAAAGTGTCGCGATATCGCGACATGTTGCACTCATCGCGGCAAAAAGAAAAAGTGTCGCGATATCGCGACATGTTGCACCATCGCGGCCAAAAGAGAAAAAGTGTCGCGATATCGCGACATGTTGCACCATCGCGGCCAAAAAGAAAAAGTGTCGCGATATCGCGACATGTTGCACCATCGCAGCCAAAAAAGAAAAAGTGTCGCGATATCGCGACATGTTGCATCCTCGCGGCCAAGAAAAAGTGTCACGATATCGCGACATGTTGCATCATCGCGGCCAAAAAGAAAAAGTGTCGCGATATCGCGACATGTTGCATCATCGCGGCCAAAAAGAAAAAGTGTCGCGATATCGCGACATGTTGCATTCATCGCAACCAAAAAACAAAAAGTGTCGCGATATCGCGACATGTTGCATCATCGCGACCAAAAAGAAAAAGTGTCACGATATCGCGACATGTTGCATTCATGAGCCAAAAAGAAAAGTGTCGCGATATCGCGACATGTTGCATCATCGTGGTCTAAAAGAGAAAAGTGTCACGATATCGCGACATGTTGCATTTTCACGCGAAAAAAAAAGTGTCACGATATCGCGACATGTTATCGTGATCAAAAGAGAAAAAGTGTCACGATATCGCGACATGTTCCATTTTTCGCCAAGGTAAACATAGTGACGGGACATAAGGACAAAATCAATGAATAAGCAAAGCGTTACATAAGGAATCTTTAATGATTTGAAATCATTTAAGATGGTCGTCACAGGAGGAAACGGACGCAAGCCCATGTGGGAAAAGAACGAAGGGCCACAAAATGGAAACCAAAGCAAAAAGGAAGGTGAAACGAACGATCAAGGAAGGTGAAACGAACAACCATCGAAAAATGAAACAAACCGTCATGGAAGGAGAAACAATTTTTTTCAGAAGTTTAAATACGCCATTCAAAGAGGCCAGAAGGGGGGAAAACTGCAAGTAGCGTTGCAGATTTGAAGGCAAGATAGCCATTCGGGACCTAGTTGGGCTATTTTTCTTTCGTAAGCTAGTTTTTCTTCTTCATGGACATGGGTTGGAAATGCCGCGAGAGTTGCGGACTTGAAGGCGATGAGGCCATTCTGGACCTGTTTGAGTCGTTTTTCTTCCATGGACTGGTTTGGGAAAACCAAAAATTTTGCTATTGTAAAATGACATATTTTTAATGCAGAAGTTTTCAGAAATTTGCATCTTGTGGGCAAGAAAGAAGGAGATTTTCTTTGCATGCTATGGATTTAATGTTTATTCTTTCATTTTTTCAGATTTCGAATTTATAGATAATGTTAATGCCATTTTTTTGGGTTACATTAGGCGAATATTTGAAATCTGAATTTTATTTCGTACCCTAGGAACCAACACTTAGTCTATGGGGATTGTGCTTGTTTTGCAAGTCCAATAGGTTAGGTTGCATGCATGGAGACCTCACATCTTCGGTTTTGTCGAAATAGGATAGCATCATACTGAATGCATTTTATTTTCAGTTTTCTGCATTTTATTTTATTTTTCCAGAAATTTTAACTTATTTTCAGGCATTAAAATAAACATTTAAAAAATTTCAAAATCCAAAAAAAACAATGAACAATCACTAAAGTTTCATGGTGAAATAAACCAACATTGCCCCTTGTTTACAGTTACTTGCAATCACTAAGGTGTTCCAAGCATTTAAATTGAATATCTTTATTTGAGATTACTAATACACATATGCAAATGCTAATACAACGGAGACCTTGGAGAAGTTGTTTGTTTAACTTCTTTGCAAGAGGGGATTTGGAACCCAAATCCTAAAGGAGAGTGTACTTTCACAACTGGGTGAAAATACCACTCAACAGATTGGCGCTAGAAGGAGGGCCCGAATTGTTTTATTTCGAGTGATTTAAATGCTATAGGGATTTAAATTTTGAATATTTCATGCCCTATTGATTATTATCTTTAGCCCTCTTTTAACAATACAACCTTGTAGTGTTAAAAGGAGGACATGAATTGCTATGCATTGTTCTAACGCTTTTTGATTGTTCATACAGGAATAATGTGTTTTGATTTGATTTAAAAAAAAAAATGTCTTGACTAACGAGGTTGTCTCCATGCAATTACTTTCATTCGATTTTAATGGATACATCTCTTGGTTGATGCTAACATGATTATTCATACGTTACATGTTTGATATTTGCTAGTCATTTCATGCTTATTTGTAAGGAATTATTTTGTCTAAAAATGTATTTGTTGTCGGTATTATGCTCTTCACCTACGCGTAATGCGATCTTGTGAATCAGAAAGCCTACAACACTAGGAGTATGCTCTTCACTTGCGCATATGCGATCTGGTGAATCAGAAACTAATTTACATTTTTAGAATACTGCTTTGTCAAGGTTCCTTCTTTCATGACTAACAAATTGATTTTGAGGTTATTCTTTGAATTTCATTAATTGCAAGATTTTTTGTGTGTCGCAGGTTTTCTTTGAGGTATTGAGAGTTTTGTCAAGTTCTTGTAGGGTTATCATCATCGATTTTGAATCAAATGGCCCAACCTCCACCACCTCCTTGGTACGGAGCCCATAACATTCCTTTGAATATTGCAGGGGATATTCACGAGATCCCTAAGAATATAGAGAGATTTTTGCCCAAATACAAACCGGATGGCCCAAGGACCGTAGAAGAACATATTCAGGCCTATAGGGATGTTTTGATAAGATTGCAAGTTCAACATGAAGATGTGGCTTGTAGACTCTTCCCCATGAGCCTAGACCAAGTGGCTTACGAATGGTATATTTGCTTACCTACTGGTTCCATTACGTCATGGATGCAAATGGAGAATGCTTTTGTCAACCAATTCAGGTCACCATTAGATCCCACAATCATCTATAATCAGTTCATTACATGCAAAAGAGGCCAGGGTGAGCCAATCCAAACTTTTAATCAGAGATTTCAGAAGTGCTATAATAGAGCAATTCGGCATTTTGCCATTGATCCCGTAGTAGCTTTGCAAATATATTTTGGGGCATTGGATCCTATGACGACAATGTTTGCAAGGCGAAATCCTCAAGTTACCACGCTTGCTCTAGCCTACAATGAAGCTATGACCATTGAACAACAAATGACACCACGGAGTTATGGGTTTTCCCGGATGCCTATGGTAGGACAATATGGTCCATATGGTCAAGCTCCTATGATGAATCAGATCATGGCACCACAAATATCAGGCATAAATGCTTTGCCTTATCAACAACCATATTCATCAACACCCGCTTACGCACCCAATCCAATTCCGATTCAAAGTGTGAATCCCTACGCAAATCAAGTGGCTCAAAATCCAACTCAAATGTTAAGTCAAGATCTCACCAATTACGCAAATCCTATTGGAACTAGCAATAACATAGCTCAACCAAAAGAGATTTATTCGAGAGGTTGAAGAACTCAAAAAGATAGTTCACAAATTGAGTAATGATTTGGTTCAAAAATAGAAGTATGAATCCCATGCCCCTCACCCAAATCAAAATTTCAACAATAGAGGGAGACAAGTGGAATACGAAGCCAAACAATGGGGGTGTGCCTTCCCCTATTGCTAATCGGATAGATACTTCTGCAGGACCAAGTCACTCTAGTTCCATTCTTAATATTTCTGATTTTGCATGGGAAAAGGGGTGTAGATTGCATAATACAAAGGAGCATAATGAAAGGAATTGTCCCGAAATTGCTATGTATACCCATTGTCTCCAAGCTCAAGTGGATGATTTGGAACTTGTGCCAAATAAGGGTCCACCCCAACATCAACAAGGAGTGGACAACATTTTGGTGGTGGAAACTCTATATCGTCAAGAGAGTGAGAATGAGGAAGGTGAAGATGAATTGGATGAGAAACATGTTGATGAATCAGAAGATGAAGAAGAAGTACTTGAGCGTCACAACTTGAACTTGGAGGATGATTACTATGATTCGTGGAAGAAATGGGAAGAATATTATCAATCTAAATCTTCTAATAAACTTGTTGTGTCAATTAATATGCGGGATAACTCAATTGCTTCCTCGCATGAGGATACTATAAATCCTGTACAATTTGAGAAAGTTTTGGAAGAGGAATTCGAATCTCATCAAATTTTGGAACATGATAAGGATTCTACAACCATGAATCAAGAAAGAGAGTCATTTGCTTTAGATTCCTTTGGAAGGAAAAGAAATTGAAAATCTTGATCCACTTACTTGTGCTACAATGATTATGCCATTTCAAAATGAGAAAATTACAAAACCTGAATCATTTGGGTTTGATATCATTGATGATCCAATTGAAAATCTCACGTTACCCAAAACAACCCAAGTGATTGATCACGGAAATGTGTTAGTTAACCCACCCCTAGATAGACAAGACTTATGGTTTGAAAGGGATGGGCATATTTTCAATTGGGTACCTAAGTTTGGTGCCTTTGATAAACAAGTCATGGAGAAAGAACAAGTGCTACATGATGATGAATGTCATGAGAGAAAAGAGGAATTTTCAAATCCTCTTCAAGTAAGGTCAAATGAAAACATGCCAAAGGTAAAATCTCATCTTTTTGGTTTCACCATGCAAAATTCGAATGAAGGTTTGCCTAATGAATGGTTTGATTCAAATATTATTAATGTTATGGCTTTATTGAATGAAAATGAAAGCTTATTTCTACACCATGAATCAAAGTGCGGAATGGACATCTTAAAGAATAGACATAAAGGAATTGAATATCAATCATTGTCTAATCAATTTGAAAACTTGAAACTCCACCATAGGATTATTAATGAAACTAAATCAAATTGGTATGGTGAGAGGGGCAAGTGGAAGTTTGTTTCTTTGTTTGGTTTGATCTTGTTTTTGTTGGATTCCTGCAAAACTTGGTATGCGTATCACGTCATATGTCTTTTAAAGAATTCTAATCAGGTTTGGGATCCGGGAAAATGATAATCCAAACTTTTTGTACATTTGTATATACTTTTGGTTTTCGTGTTTTGGTTTTGGATTGGATCTCATTTTGGTTTTAAGTTTTGTGTGTTGGTCCTTTGGACACTTTTGGTTTGTTAACTTAGGTCCTTATGAATGTTGACTAAGACTAGGAGAATATGAAACATCGGAATTGTATTGCAGAAAGCTCCACGAATATCGCAAACACATTAAAGAATATCGTTTGGAACTTGTGATGCATGAAGTTGTCAGTTTTATAAATTATGGCAAAGTAGGTGGTATACTCCATCCGCATTTCAAAAGGAGCAATGCATTCATATCTCATGTACATTCCGCATTGCATATACATTTCATCTCGGTTGCATTTTCATTTCATGTACAATCATTGAAAAGGTGTCGAATCCTCTTAGGGTTATTACATAACATATATTAAAAGGATCCTAAGGTTGGGAACTGATGCCCGAACTATCTTGAACCAAGCACGTTCTACACATTTTAAAAAAGGATCTTGAGCAAAATGGTCAAAACCATACTTGGAAGAAAAGGTGAGGCGAAAGGAGTATTTCGTGTCTGTCCTATTATGCAACATAATCCTTAAAATAGTGGTTTTTACCACTCCCATAGTGCTTAAAGCCTAAAATTAGAGTAGTAAGGATAGGGTTAAATCCTCATCGAACTTAGGTTGAGGATCCAACTCCCCAAAGCTCTGATTTGACCTTCATGGAGTAGTAAGGATAGGGTCTAATTCTCATCTCGCTTAGGTTGAGAATCCGATTCCCCAAAGCTTCTATTTTGCCCACTCAAGAACTTGAAATTCCAAAGCAAATATTTTTCATTTCTTTATTAATATTGGATTGGAAGGATCGTACTACATGTCCCTTGCAAGGATGGGTAGTCATCCCCAAGGTCCAAGAAATCAAAAGTAGAGCCAAACCATGGATTATGGGGTTAATCTCCACCGGGGCTATAGACGCCTGGTTGGCAGTGGAGTATGCTCATGCGTGGCAACATGTCTTGTCTAAAAGCAAGACCACTGACTGCTCAAACGGACAGGCTAGCTTGACAGTTTCATCCATAACGAGGTTAAATCATTTTGTTCAAGATGAGGTAATGAACTCCGGATCAGAGTAGTAAGGATAGGGTTAAATTCCCATCTCGCTTAGGTTGGGAATCCTATTCCCCAAAGCTCCGATTTCACTTACACTTGCACATGGGTTCAAGATGGTAGTGACACATAACCAACTTTGGGATCTAGTAAATTAATTCAGTATACATATATTTGGTCCTAAGAGGGTTTGACAGTTTTAATATGTTTGTTCATGATACTAGAAGGTCTGAGCCTTTGCAAAGCAGGTTGTTATATCTCTAACATAGTTGTCATACATCAAATCCTGCACAAATCATTCATAGCCTTGCATACGAATCATAAGTGAAGCTGACAATGGAAAGTTGAACGAGTTTCAAATGATAGGGAATGAAGCACATTGCACACACCGAGCTGATGCTTAATAATTCTAATGCTTCATGTATTTCTCATCTAGTTTCATTCTTGGGATATTTGCTGACGCTTGTATTTGAGTCTGTGTGTTTTTAGGTTGAGTTCTCACCGAAATGCTCGGGAGCATTTCCCAGCAGAGTCGCCATTTGTTGTGGCTGCTCCACAACGTACCCCAAAATTGGGGACCCACCTTTTTTGCATGTGTTCCAAGAAGACCGAAGTGGCCCATATGCTAAAGATCAAAGAAAAAAGCAAAACACCACAAGGAGAAAAAGTGTCGCGATATCGCGACATGTTGCACCATCACGGCCAAAAGAGAAAAAGTGTCGCGATATCGCGACATGTTGCACCATCGCGGCCAAAAAGAAAAAGTGTCGCGATATCGCGACATGTTGCACCATCACGGCCAAAAAGAAAAAGTGTCACGATATCGCGACATGTTGCACCATCGCGGCCAAAAAGAAAAAGTGTCGCGATATCGCGACATGTTGCATCCATCTCGCCAAAAAAAAGTGTCACGATATCGCGACATGTTGCTCATCACGCAAAAAGAAAAGTGTCACGATATCGCGACATGTTGCATCGGCAAAAGAAAAAGTGTCACGATATCTGACATGTTGCACTATCCGCCAAAAGAAAAGTGTCGCGATATCACGACATGTTGCATTCATCGCGGCCAAAAGAAAAAGTGTCGCGATATCGTGACATGTTGCATCGTCACGACCAAAAAGAAAAAGTGTCACGATATCGCGACATGTTGCATCATCGGCAAAAGAGAAAAAGTGTCGCGATATCGCGACATGTTGCATTTTACGCAAAAGAAAAAAGTGTCGCGATATCGCGACATGTTGCATTTTCGTAAAGCAGCAAAGAGAGAAAAAAAGTGTCGCGATATCGCGACATGTTCCATTTTGCCAAGGTAAGACCACATAGTGACGTGGACATAAGGACAAAATCCAATAAATAAGACAAAGCGTTACATAAGGAATATTTAATGATTTGAAATCATTTAAGATGGTCATTACACACAGAGGGAAACAGACGCAAGCCCATGTGGAGAAAATGCAACGAAGGGCCACAAAATGGAAACCAAAGCACACGCATACAAGGGAAGGTGAAACGAACAACCATCGAAAAATGAAACGAACCATCATGGAAGGAGAAACAATTTTTCAGAAGTTTAAATACGCCATTCAAAGAGGCCAGAAAGGGGTGGAAAACTACTGCAAGTAGCGTTGCAGGTTTGAAGGCAAGATAGCCATTCTGGACCTAGTTGGTCTGTTTTTCTTTCGTAGACTAGTTTTTCTTCTTCATGGACATGGGTTGGAAATTGCTGCGAGCAGAGTTGCAGACTTGAAGGCGAGGAGGCCATTCTGGACCTGTTTGAGTTGTTTTTCTTCCATGGACTAGTTTGGGAAAACCAGAAATTCTGCTATTGTAAAATGACATATTTTTAATGCAGAAGTTTTCAGAAATTTGCATCTTGTGGGCAAGAAAGAAGGAGATTTTCTTTGCATGCTATGGATTTAATGTTTATTCTTTCATTTTTTAGATTTCGAATTTATAGATAATGTTAATGCCATTTTTTTTGGGTTACATTAGGCGAATATTTGAAATCTGAATTTTATTTCGTACCCTAGGAACCAACACTTAGTCTATGGGGATTGTGCTTGTTTTGCAAGTCCAATAGGTTAGGTTGCATGCATGGAGACCTCACATCTTCGGTTTTGTCGAAATAGGATAGCATCATACTGAATGCATTTTATTTTCAGTTTTCTGCATTTCATTTTCATTTTTCTGCATTTTATTTTTTCAAAATTTTATTTTCAGGCATTAAAATAAACATTTAAAAAATTTCAAAATCCAAAAAAACAATGAACAATCACTAAAGTTTCATGGTGAAATAAACCAACATTGCCCCTTGTTTACAATTACTTGCAATCACTAAGGTGTTCCAAGCATTTAAATTGAATATCTTTATTTGAGATTACTAATACACATATGCAAATGCTAATACAAGCGGAGACCTTGGAGAAGTTGTTTGTTTAACTTCTTTGCAAGAGGGGATTTGGAACCCAAATCCTAAAGGAGAGTGTACTTTCACAACTGGGTGAAAATACCACTCAACACCACCTTACCATAAGCTCCTGAATGTTTTGAATTAAATATTATGCTATGTGTTTATTTGAATCGTGGGTGCAACAGAGAGCTTTGTGTGTTTTGTTTAAAGTGCTAAGAGAAGACGAGATTACATCATACACCAAGGAGGGAGCCCTGGTCACCAACTACCAGTAGCACAGTTGGCAAGCATGGTAGTGGCAAGTCATTAGGGTAGTGACAGGCGTAGGTTCGAATCCCCCGTGGAGGATCTTTTGTTTTGCATTTTGGTTAGAAATTGCGACGAATGTTGGTAGAAAGGGGAGGATGTTTTGCTTCCTTCATGTGGGTTCTTCTAGCCCATGCGATGGGCTCCAAGGCATTAAGACGCTTGGAGCTTGGGGATACGGTGGATCGAATCACACTGAAATCCTTTTGAGGGATAATAAGGTATGCATTAAATTTTGAGCACCGGATTCGTCGAAAAAGGTTGTTGAGGTATTAAAAATTAATTTTTGCATATTTCATATGGTATATGAGGTTTTAGGGAGTTATAAGGATATTGCAAAATAAATTTTTGATATTATTTGTTTTAGGGTTTGAAAAAGAAATAAAGGTTTTTTAGAAAGATTGGTTGTGATTTTTGTGGTGTTGGATATTATTTTAAGTTGGAGTTGATAAGTTATATCGAAGTAATTGTTTTTATGTATGGTTTTAGGAGTGTTAATTTTAAAAGGGATAAATAAGGTATATTTGAGCATTGATTATTTTTGTGTCCAAGGAATATTTGAGAGAATATTGGAGTAATAGTTTGACATCTAACCTCCTTGAGTTTGGCAAAGAAGTGTTTATGATTGTGGCAGATTTTTGTGGTCTACTTCTCATAAAGCGAAAATGTATGGGCACATTCTTCCTTGATTGATTTGATTGGTTGGTTTTCTAAAAAACAACTTTGGAGTGAAAAGGACTTGATTAGGTTTCCTTATTGATTTGTTGAGCTATTTTCAAGATTGTTTTATAAGAAATGGTGTTGAAGTGATTGATTGAGTGAAGAACTTGAACTAGGATTTGCAAAGAACATGAGTATCATTGTTATGTGAGATTGGTTGATAAGCATTGTTGGAAATATTTGAGTGAATGATCATAAGTTTGGACTAGGTTTTGTGAGCAAGGATTATTTCATTGAGTGATTAAATGAGAATAGTTGGTTGAGCCTAGTCAAGTGGATGTGTGAAGTGATAATTCAAGTTCTATGAAACAAATTATTGTATATTCTGAATTGATTTGAGAAAGAGGTTGAGTATTGATGAGTGTGAAACATATTGAGTCTCTAAAAATTCTCTGTATGTTTCTAAAAGAGTGATTAAAAGTGATTGAGCATTGTGATGAATGTGAAGCATATTGAGTCTCTAACAATTCTCTTTATGTTTCTATGAGATTGGACAAGTTCTAGTGTTGACTTGTTGAACAAATTTGAGGTAAGTCTTAGAGAATACTTGTGGATAGTTTTGGGTGAGATTTTGGAAGCTTACAATACAAATTAAAGATAGATTTGAGGACAAATTTGAGGATAGATATTGAGGATATATTGAGAACAAATTTGAAGACAGAGATTAAGGATAGATTTGAGGACAAAATTTGGTACATATTTGAGGACAGGTTTATGCCAGATCAGAGACAGAGATTGAGGATAGATTTGTGCTACACTGAAGGATTATGTTTAGTGCAGATTTGAGATAGAACTTTGGAGATGATAGAGTATAGAGGATGACAGTCTCTAGTGGATAGAGATCCATTAGCCAGGGTAGTAAGGACATGTGTCTTTAGTGGATAGAGATCCATTAGCCAGAGCAGTGGGGGCAACAATTCTTTTGGAATATCATCAGCCAGAGTAGAGGATAAAGGAGTTCTCCTATGGATAGAGATCCACAAACTTGATTAGGGGATTGGTGTCTCCTTTGGATAGAGGTCCATAAACATTGCAGGGAAAGGATTCCCAAGAAAATTTATTTGAGAAAAATTTATAAGAAATGTTTTCTTCGTGGAGTAGCCCACATTGGGTGAACCATGTAAAATCATTTCTCTCATGTGTGTGATGCTTTGTGTGATGTTTACTGCTTTAATATTGCTTATGTTATAATTTGGATTAAAAATCAAAAAGTTTTATCTTATACTATTCACCTCCCCCCTCTCAGTATAAGCACATGTTCTTTACCCCTCACCACCTCCTTTACTTAAGGTGATCAATTTTGATATGGAAGTAAAACTACTCCCAACTTACAATGCTCTTTTTCTTTTTCCACACATTTTTAGTCATACCCTTTTGAACATTTTGAGCATCCTTTTTCTTGTTTGTCTTTGGAAGTTTCAAAAACTTTGTTCTACACAATTTAGCTTTATGCCCAAAAGTATTGCAATTGAAACACATGATGTTATAGTCCTGTTGGATATTTTGAGTGATAAGATGTAATTGATGTCAAGAGTAAGTGGTCATTGATGTTGAACTAACAACACTAGTCAGTGGCAGTTTCATTCGGTAGCATCCGTTTCGGTTTCAGTTTCAAGACCCGGTTCCAGGAAGTCAGATGCGGTCCAAAGTGCAAGAAAAAGCCCAAATAAATAATATTATAACATTATTTTATAATATTATACAAATGAAGTTTAAAATTAATTATAAATTAATTTATTAGTTAATTTATTTAACTTATAAAGTTATTTAAATTAATTATTAATTATAAATTAATTTAAGCTAAGGTTAAATAACCCTAAGGTGGGTTATTAAAAATAAAATTCGAAATTAGATTTTGAATGACATAGTGCCAACATGAGTGAAGTTTAAAAATGTGTATATAAGGAGGAACTCCAACACTACCAAAGATTACCATGCCTTTGAAAATACATTGCGAGCTTTGTAAATTGTGATGCGTCCAAGGAAGAAAGAATGTACGAATTTGTGGAAAGACAAACGATAATGAAGGAATAAGAGGAAGGGGTTCTACATTCCTTCATGTGGTCCTTAGTAGCCCATGCGATGGGCTTCCAAGCGATAAGGCGCTTAGGATAGAGGAGACGGTGGATCGAATCTCATCGAATCCTCTTTTTGGGGAAGTAAGAGGTATGCTTTGATATTGGTCACCAAAAATTTCAAGAATATAGTTTGGGCATTTAAAAATTAATTTTTACATATTTTTAGTTGGTTCTAAGGTTGCAAGGGAGTTATAAGGGTTTTGCAAAATTAAAATTTTAATGTTATTTGCTCAAAGGTGTTGAAAGGATTGTAAGGTGTTTAATTGATATTTTATGGTGTTGGATATTATTTTAAGTTGGAGTTTATAAGATGTATCAAAGAAATTATTTTTATGTATGTTATGATGAGTGTTATTTTTAAAAGGGATAAATAAGGTATAAATAGTTGTGATTATTTTGTGTCTAAGGGAATATTTTTAGAAAGTATTGAAGTGATATTGTTGTGTTTAACCATTGAAATTGGAAATAAGGAAATTGTGATTAAGACATGTTTTTCCAAAGGCACTTTGACATCCAACAAAAGGTATGGGCATATTCTTCCTAGTGAGTGATTGTTGAAATTTGTGTATGAAAATTTGGAGTGAAAATGATTGTTTGGTTAGCATTGTTGAGAGTGTTTTGATTTATTGCTTCAAGGTTTTCTAGAATTAAGAGTTGTTGATAAAACCTTGTTTTATAAGCATTGTTGTTGAAGTGAGTTGTTGAGTGAAGAACTTGAACTAGGGTTTGCAAAGAACATGAGTATCATTGTTATGTGAGAGTGGTTTATAAAGCATTGTTGGAAATATTTGAGTGAGTATTCATATGCTTGGACTAGGGTTTGTGAGCAAGGATTATTTCATTGAGTTATTGGTTGAGTAGAGTTGGTTGAGCCTAGTCAAGTGAATGTGTGAAGTGATTTTTCAAGTTCTGTGAAAAAATTATTCTATATTCTGAATTGAGTTGAGAGAGTGTTTGAGTATTGAGGTGAATGTGAAGCATATTGAGTCTCTAACAATTCTCTATATGTTTCTAAGAGAGTGATTGAAATTGATTGAGTATTGAGGTGAATGTGAAGCATATTGAGTCTCTAACAATTCTCTATATGTTTCTAAGAGAGTGATTGAAAGTAATTGAGTATTGTGATGAATGTGAAGCATATTGAGTCTCTAAAAATTCTCTGTATGTTTATTAAGAGAGTGATTAAAAGTGATCAAGCATTGTGATGAATGTAGAGCATATTGAGTCTCTAAAAATTCTCTTTATATTTCTATGAGATTTGACAAGTTCTAGTGAGGACTTGTTGAGCAGATTTAAGGCAAGTCTTTGAGAAGACTTGTGGAAAAATTTGTGTGAGCTTTTGTGAAGGCTTAAAATACATATTAAGAGCAGATTTGAATAAGTTCTAGTGAGGACTTATTAAGCATATTGGACAAGTTCCAGAGAGGACTTGTGGATAGATTAGTGTGAGATTTTGTGGAAGCTTACAAGGTAGATTTGAGACAAGTCTTTGAGAAGACTTGAGTGCAGAGTTGATTGATTGATTTGTTCAAACCTTGAGTTAAGTTTTGGCTTAGATCCAACAGAGTTGAGTTGAGATTGAGTCAAGATTTGTGTTAATGCTTGAGACAGATATTGAGGATAGATTTGTGCTAGACCGAAGGACTATGTTTAGTGCATATTATAGGACATATTTTGAGGACGGATTTGTGCTAGACCAAAGGACTGTGTTTAGTGTAGATTAGAGGATAGACTTTGAGGATAGATTTGTGCTAGACCGAAGGACTGTGTTTACTGCAGAGGACAAATATTGAGGAAATATTTGTGCTAGATCGAAGGACTGTTTTTAGTGCAGATTTGAGATAAAGCTTTGAAGGTGATAGAATATAGAGGATGACAATCTCCAATGGATAGATATCCATTAGCTAGGGTAGTGAGGATATGAGCCTTCAGTGGATAAATATCCATTAGCCAGAGCAATGGGGGTAACAGTTCTTTTAGAAGATCAACAATCAGAGCTAAGGAGAAAGGAGTTCTCTTGTGGATAGATATCCATGAACTTGATTAGGGGATTGGTGTCTCCTTTGGATAGAGATCCATAAACATTGTAATAGGGAAAGGATTCCCAAGAGATTGATTGAGAAAATTTTAGTGAAATATTTTCTCCGTGGAGTAGCCCACATTGGGTGAACCATGTAAATTTGGTGTCTCTATTGTGTGTGGTGATTTATGCATTTATTTGATTATTGTTGTTGATATTGCTATCTATACATTGCATAATATTGATTGGGAAAGAAAAGTAAAAAGTGGTCTTATCTTGTTCACCCCCCTCTCAGTATAATCTCGTGTTATTCAAGTCCTTGAAAGGTGCAAATGAATTAAAGTTTCTCTTGGTGAAGTCATAATTATCCTTACCATGAACCCTGCAATGTATAGCTTTGTAACCAACATGATTACATGAGAAGAAATAATACTGGAAGAAGTATTCATCTTGCATTGGAGGATATGGTTGCATGATTCTTTATTTGCTTTTTTTGTGTTGGTCCTTGTTCCTTGATGGTGCATTGTTTTATTCCTCATTAATGTTTCCACTTCTCAACTCATCAATACAGGTCTTAGATTCTTCTTCAAATACCTTCTTTGATGCTTCTATTTATTTTGAGCTTGACTCCTCTTTTTGTACTTCTTGACCTTCCTCAAATCCAAGTTCGATCTTCATAAATGGATATCTCTGTGTTTTGATAATATCATCCAAATATTTTGAGCTTTTCCTAAATTGATATATCTTATTATTAAATTTTTCAAGTCCCTTCCTTAGAATGTCAGCTTCATGTTCTAGTCTTTCATATTCTAGCTCTTTTGCCTTTAACTGTTCAGCCATACCTTCTTCAACTTTCCTTACCTCTTCAACCTTAAATTTTAATTCAATGATATCTTGTAGAAGCTTTACCTTTGTTTTCTCATCCTATTGTACTTGAGCCTTCAATCTTAAGTTATCCCTTTTCAACTCTTCAAGATCAATAACAAGTTCCTTTTCCATATCAATTGTGGATTCCTATTCATATTCTAAAACTTTCTCTTCTTCTTGGTCTTCAATAACAGGGGCATCTTCTTTTTATTTTTCTTGGTCTTTGACAATAGGTGCATCTTCTTTCTCTTCTACTTGGTATTTGACAATAGGAGCATCTTATTTCTCTTCTATTTCCAAAAATAGAATTTTTTCTTTTTCACTATCGAAGAGACTTTCATCGTTGTCATTGGAAGCACTACTTGCTTCTTCAACATAAAAACTTTTCTTGTGCCTTTGAAATATATTCTTCTCATGCTTGCCTTGACCATACCTATTTTTCTTTTCATGATAAAATTTTCTTTCTTTCTTTTTCTTGTATTCATTTTCCTCTTCATTGCTACTATTTTTAGCTTATGGACAATTAGCTGCATAGTGACCAATGTTACCACAACTAAAGCATTTCATAGTCTGCATATTTTTATGTTTTCTTGGACCCTTCTTATTTCTTCTCAAAAAGTTAACCTCCTCTTCACTACTTGATTCATCACTTGATTCTGGTACTTTATCCTTTGCCTTCTTTGAAGCTTTGAATGCTGCCTCTCGTTTGGATGTTTGATATTTTTCTGTCCTCATCTCATATGTTGTGAGAATCCCATGTAGCTCATCTATACTTAAGGTGTTTAGATCCTTCATCTCTTCTATTGCTAAAAAATTTGCATCAAATCTCATAGGAAGTGACCTTAATATTTTCTAAATAATCTTAGAGTATTCAATATTTTCTCCAAGTCCACGAATGGTGTTGACAACCTCATCAACACGAAGTAGATACCTAACAATATCTTCATCATATTTCATCTTCAAGTCTTCAAACTTCCTCCCGTGGGTTTGAATTTTTTCCATTTTAACCTTGTTGTCTCCTTCATATGTTCTCTGTAATGTGTCCCATATTTCTTTTGTTGAAGTGCATTGCATGACTTTCACAAACTCTAGTTCACATAACCCACTTAAAATTACATTCATTGCCTTGGCATTATTTTTATGTGGTTTCTTACCACTTGCATCTATAGAAGGAGTTGTAGATGGTGTGAACCCTAAAGTTTTGAAGGCTCCAAATGAAGATTTGAAGGCTGAAACAGAGCACCAAAGTTCAACAATAGAGCACTGTAGTCACAATATGAAGGTCCAAACGAGATCAAAATGAGGTAAATGTTATATGGATAGAAATATTATTCTGAGATCTTTCCAACGGTGTAA
This sequence comes from Wollemia nobilis, assembly GCA_028583015.1. Taxonomy (NCBI): domain Eukaryota; kingdom Viridiplantae; phylum Streptophyta; class Pinopsida; order Araucariales; family Araucariaceae; genus Wollemia; species Wollemia nobilis. Next base: position 14,669,648 of record JAQPPZ010001125.1, read on the forward strand.
AGAACATGCAAAACAGAGTTGTGAGTCAAAAGTTATGAGCTCTGCAAGGTAGCTATACAGGGTCTACCCAGGGCCTGGAAAAAGTGGACAAAACATGATTTTCAGAGGTGAAAGTAAGAACGAATACTGAATGAAATATGGAGTGTGATATATGGTTGGAAATATCTTGGAAAGGGCTTTCCAATGGTGTATTACTTGTAGAAAATGGATAAATGCAGCAGAAGTTATACACCTCCAAATTAGGTAGTTCAGGCTTTTCTGTAAAATCTGGACTGCAACATACAAGAAAATGCAGCAAGCTGAAAAAATGGATTTTTCTCCTTCAATTCATGTTTTCTCACACACCAAACTTGTACAATGCAATAGTAATCATCTTAATCTATCTTGGAACTCAAACCTAAAGAATCTATGGTAGTTACAAACAAGGTAACAGTTCAAGACTGTTACAACTACAATATTCCTACACCTACACTTGTACAAAACTGTTACAAAGTGGTTACATATTCTCTTGTGCCTTCTAATCCGAAAATGCACACATGTCAGCATCATTTTCCAACATTCTCCCCCTTGATGTTGAAAGGGATCACAAGACTATTTCTCAGTTTAAGAAATTGAGCCTTAGCAACACCTTTAGTGAAAACATCAACCAACTGATCATGGGTGTTGCAATACCTCAACTCAACTAATTTCTTTTCCACCATATCACGGATGAAATGGTACTTCATGTCAAAATTCTTAGATCTTCTATGGTGGATAGGGTTCTTTTCCAACTGTATGGCACTCATATTGTCACAAAAAATTGTAGTAGGACCACTTGGTTTCTCACCTATCTCCTCCAACACTTTCCTGAGCCATAAGGCCTGAGCACTGGCTGAAGTAACAACAATATATTCAGCCTCTATTGAAGAGAGTGCTACTGATCCTTGCTTCCTTGAGCTCCAAGTGATCAGCCCAGATCCAAGAGAAAAATAATTACCGGATGTAGACTTTCGGTCATCCAAGTTGTTGCCCCAATCTGAGTCACTGAAACCAACTAGCTCCATCTCTTCAGTAGGATAGTAATGTATGCCAAAGTCAACAGTACCTTTAACATACCTCAAAATTTGCTTTGCAGCATTCAAATGCAAGAGAGATGGCTCACTCATATACCTAGAAACAAGTGAGACAACATATGCAATATCTGGTCTGGTATTTGTGAGAAACATCAAGCTCCCAACAATGCTCCTATAATTGGTCACATTCACCTTTTCAGCCCCATCATCTTTGCATAGCAATTCACCATGAGCAATGGGAGTAGGGACTGGTTTGCAACTATCCATGTCATACTTTTTCAGCATATCCTTGGCATATTTAGTTTGACAAATGAAGATTTTATCCTTACTTTGATGCACCTCCATGCCAAGAAAATAGTGCATCAATCCTAAATCCTTCATTTCAAACTCACTCATCATGGCAGCCTTAAATTCATCTTTCAACTTGGAACTACTACCCATATAAATCAAATCATCAACATACAAACAAACAAGCAAAATATCATTACCTTCTTTCTTGAAGTATAGGGTAGGTTCACTTTTGCTTCTCTTGAAGCCACTCTGCTGAAAGTATCCATCAATCCTAGAGTACCATGCTCTAGGTGCTTGTTTAAGGCCATACAATGCCTTCTTCAACCTGTAGACATGTTCTTCTTTACCTTTCACCTCAAATCCTTGAGGTTGTTGTACATACACTTCCTCATCTAAGTACCCATTCAAGAAGGCACTTTTTACATCTAAGTGATGTACAATCCACTACTTTTGGGCAGCCAAAGCAAGTACCATCCTTACTATTTCTTGTCTAGCTACAGGAGCAAAAGTTTCTTCATAGTCAATTCCATACCTTTGTGTGAAGCCTTTAGCCACAAGTCTAGCCTTGTGTCTTTCAATGCTGCCATCACTATTATACTTAGTCTTATAGACCCACTTAGAACCCACACGTTTCTTTCCCTTGGGCAGTTCTACAAGCTCCCAAGTGTCATTCTTCTCAATGGAATTGATCTCCTCTTGCATTGCTTGCATCCAAACACCATTAGTACAAGCTTCTTCATAACAAGAAGGTTCAAAATCAGCAACAGTCATCAAAGCATAATTAACAACATCTCCTTTTGGCTCACCTTCATCTTCATCACCATACATGTGCATCTTCTCAAGCCTTTGAACAACTTGGTCAATTTCTTGAGCTTGGCTTCTAGTAAGTCTTCTATGGAAATTGTTGTCCAAAACCTGAGTAGGAGGATGAATTTGAAGTGCCTTTTTCCCCCTTTTTGTCTTCATAACATCTAAAAATATGTTTGGAGAATCATCACTTGAAGAGGGACTAGAACTGCTTTGTTTGGGACTATTTGAAGAGTTGGTTGGTGGACTTGGTGGGACTGATTTTAAACTGGGCTGCACATTAGAAGAACTAGGCTGCACATTAGAAGAACTTCCACCACTACTGCCATCATCAACATAAAGTTTTTGATGACCATATACTCCCCCTTCATCAAAAATCACATCTCTAGACACCACCACTTTGTGAGTTTTTGGGTTATAAAGCCTATAGGCCTTAGTATTTTCATAGTAGCCAATAAATATACATGCTTCACTCTTAGGATCAAGCTTCTTCCTAAGTTCATCAGCCACATGAGCATAAGCCAAACAACCAAAAACTTTGAAGTGGTTAACATTGGGCCTCTTTTCATACCATACCTCATAAGGAGTCATCTTCTCCAATGAGCTAGTGGGACTCCTATTCAGTATGTAGACTATTGTATGGACTGCATCAGCCCAATACATATTGGTAAGTCTCTTAGTTTACAACATACTTCTTGCCATCTCAACAACTATCCTATTTTTCCTTTCTGCTACTCCATTCTGTTGTGGAGTATAGGAAGTTGTGAATTACCTTTTAATACCAATATTCTTGCAAAATTGTTTAAACTCATTAGAACAAAATTCACCACCATTATCTATCCTTAAACATTTAATGTTGTAGCCACTCTGATTCTCAACAAGATTCTTAAAATCTTTGAAACAAGAAAATGCTTCATCCTTATGCTTCAAAAAATACACCCAACACATTCTAGAAAAATCATCAATAAAGGTAAGAAAGTAAGAGTTGTTACCCAAGATTTTGGTTTGCATAGGCCCAAAAATATCAGAATGGACCAATTGGAGTGGGTATGAGGCCCTCCATGCTTTCCCTTTAGGAAAATTCTATCTTGCATGCTTGCCCAATGCACACCCCTCACAAACACCTTTATGCTCCTCTACCTTTGGCAAACCATAAACCATCTCTTGAGAAGTTAGCAACCTCAAACTTACAAAATTCAAATGACCATACCTGAGATGCCACAACCAACTCTTGTTTTCAACAACAACATTAGCAAGGCTGCCCCCTTGTCCTCCAAAATTCAAAGGAAATAATATATTGTTGGTCATAGGAATTGTAGTAACAATCCTATTGCTATTGTTCTTATCATAGATGGTGCATTTCTTATCATCAAAGACTACCTTGTAGTTCTTTTCACATAGCTGCCCTACACTTAACAAATTATGTTTCAAATTTGGTGTGTAATAGATATCATGAACATGTTTCTTACCTTCTTTTGTGTTCACTTCCATTACACCTTTGGCAGCCACCTCCAAAGCCTTGTCATCTCCAAGTTTGATCTTGGACTTGAAGGACTCATCCATGGAAGCAAGAAGCTCCCCATTTCCTGTCATATGATTTGAGCAACCAGAATCAAGTATCCAAGTCTCTTGAAGGTTTTGATCAGCCTTGTTGTAGGTCAAGAAGAGGTTGCTTGTAGTAGCCTCATTCTCATCAGCATAGTTGGCCCTCTTGCCTTCATTTCCTACCTTCAACCTACACTCCTCATAATGTCCATACTTTTTGCAATGATAGCATTGTATGTTTCTTTTATCAAATTTACCTCTTCCTCTACCTACTGCTCCTCCTCTTCTACCACCTCTTCCTCTTGAAGAATTCTGATTTTGGCCTCTTCCTTGGCCATTTCCATGTCCACTAGAGCTTGCTCCATCACCCTTTGAAATTGTAGCTTTAGAAGCAAATGCCTTCTCATCAACTGTAGTAATAGTTTCCCTTAGCCTCTCCTCATGAGACATAAGAGATCCTATCAAATTATCAAACTCAAGAGTAGACAAATATTTACTCTCCTCAATAATAATGGCTACATGATTCCACTTTGGGGTGAGAGTCCTCAAAACCTTCTTCACAATGACCTCTTTTTCTATCTTAACTCCAAGAGTTGCCATTTTATTGACAACTGCCTTCACCCTCACACAATAGTCACCAACATTCTCAGTTTCTTGCATTATGAGATTCTCAAACTCTCTCCTTAGAGTTTGCAATTTGACCTCTTTAACCTTGTCACTACCTTGGTAGCCTTCTTTTAAATACTTCCATGCATATTCAGTTGTCTTACAGTCAGCTATCCTTGGGAACAAACTCTTGTCCAAGGCTGATTGTATGTGGTAAAGGGCTAAGGAGTTTTTCATCTGTGCATCCTTCTTTGTTGTTTTATCTGCTACTGCAAGTGTGGTCCAATATACTGGTTCTATGTACCCATCTTCTATAATATCCCATAGACCTTTTCCCATCAGCAAGGTCTTCATCTTGATGCTCCAATATTCATAGTCATCTCCATTAAACTCAGGGATTGGCAATGAGTTAGTGTTGTTGGCCATTACACCCACACAACTATGAACCTATAATAAACCTCACAAAACAACTTAAAAATTGTTAGCAAGACCACAGGTGATTCTAACCCTCCAACCGAACAAATCTCTGATACCAAATGAAGTTTTGAAGGCTCCAAATGAAGATTTGAAGGCTGAAACAGAGCACCAAAGTTCAACAATAGAACACTGCAGTCACAATATGAAGGTCCAAACGAGATCAAAATGAGGTAAATGATATATGGATAGAAATATTATTCTGAGATATTTCCAACGGTGTAAAGAACATGCAAAATAGAGTTGTGAGTCAAAATTTATGAGCTCTGCAAGGTAGCTATACAGGGTCTGCCCAGAGCCTGGAAAAAGTGGACAAAACATGATTTTCAGAGGTGAAAGTAAGAACGAATACTGAATGAAATATGGAGTGTGATATATGGTTGGAAATATCTTGGAAAGGGCTTTCCAATGGTGTATTACTTGCAGCAAATGGATAAATGCAGCAGAAGTTATACACCTCCAAATTAGGCAGTTCAGGCTTTTCTGTAAAATCTGGACTGCAACATACAAGAAAATGCAGCAGGCTGAAAAATGGATTTTTCTCCTTCAATTCATGTTTTCTCACACACCAAACTTGTACAATGCAATAGTAATCATCTTAATCTATCTTGGAACTCAAACCTAAAGAATCTATGGCAGTTACAAACAAGGTAACAGTTCAAGACTATTACAACTACAATATTCCTACACCTACACTTGTACAAAACTGTTACAAAGTGGTTACATATTCTCTTGTGCCTTCTAATCCAAAAATGCACACATGTCAGCATCATTTTCCAATAAAACCATTATCAATGGATTACCATATATCATATCCATGTGCCATCAAATAAGTCTTCATACTCACACTCCATAAAGTATAGTTAGTCCCATAAAACAATGGAGCTCTATTTGATGAAAACCCTTCCTGATGTGCCATTTGTGTTCCTGTAAGATCTTCCTTCAAGTTGTTAGGCTCTCATGAAGGAACCTAGATCTGGTACCAATTGAAGAACACAATATTATACTGAGAGGGGGGTGAACAGTATAAGATAAAACTTTTACTTTTCTTTTCAAAGCAATATCATCCAATATTATCAATTGCAATAATGAAACAATGCATAAATCACCACACACATAAAAGACAGATTTAATGCGGTTCACCCAATGTGGGCTACATCCACAAAACAAAATTCTTATAAATTTCTTCAACAAATTTTGTGGGAATCAAATCCCTATTAAAATGTTTGTGGACCTCAATCCATGGGAGACACCAATACCCTTTGCTCTAATTCGTGGACCTCTATCCATAGGAGACACCAATACCCTTTGCTCTAGTTCCTAGATCTCTATCCACAAGAGACACCAATATCCTCTACTCTGGTCTGCTCTAAAGCTTGCTCACAACTCTACTCAAATCTTCTCCAAGCCTACTCATAACTCTGCTCAAATATGCTCATGAAACCTGCTCAATCCTACTCACAACTTTGCTCAAATATACTCACAAGCCTACTCAAATATGCTCCAAAACCTGCTCAAATTTACTCATAAAAATCCGCTCAACTCTACTCACAAAATTTGCTCAAATTTGCTCACAAGCCTGCTAAGAAGGCCTACTCAAATCTACTCCAAAATTGTGCTCATCCACTCATACAATTAATGCTCATCAATTCTCAAATATTGCATATAAATAATTATCATAAATTTATCAACGTGCTTTCTTCTACTCTAGCAATTCAAACATATTCTACCATTATTATTTTATATTCATGAACATATAGAGAATGATATGCAATAATAATTATCCAATATATTCTTCTTCTCAATTGAATCTTTTCAAACTATCCTTGCACTATGTGACACTTTGACTTGCTTTAAAATAATCCTTCTATATGTGTAATACTATTTTCTTATTTCCTTATGCACTTCAAAGCCAATCACAATGCTCAAATTTTCCCTCTAGATCTACTCCCAAAATTAATCATGAACAATGCACAACCTTTTCTTTCAAATCTATTCTATAACCCTTGCATATTTACTCCCAATATCAATCAAAACCAATGCACAAGTTTACTCACAAATTTGACCTATAACCTTTGCACATTTACTCTTAATTTTAATCAAGATCAATGCACAAGTTTACTCACAAATTTGACCTATAATATTTGCACATTTATTCCCAATTTTAATCAACACTAATGCACATCAAATCAATCCTTATATCTTCAACCATACGACATCAAAAATATGTTCCTCAAACAAAACCACCCTTGAGAAAGGAACTAAATCACCATACCTCTAAATTTGCCTCAATGATGATAGTCTTCTTTTGCATGTGCTTGTCTTGACAAAAATATTTTTATTTTCTTTGCACAATTGAGAATCGAATCCCTGACCTCACAAAATATAGCACTTTTCCAATTGCTTTATAACCAGCTGTGCTACCATGGTAGCTAAGACTAAAAGGGAGGCATTCAATATATATTCGTGTCCTTGTGCTTTTATCAACAACAAAAGCTCATAAAAAAAGACATTGACCTGATTTGACCCTATGAGCTCCTGCCCAGTAGCGCTCCATGCAAAGCCAAAAAATAGTTGTACTACCTTATCAATAAAAACCAAAGGTTTTCGTAGTGATATTTTTCCAAGTCTTCCTTGTTCAACAACATTCAACAAAAAATGGTGTCGACCAGATTTGACCCCGTGATCTCCTGCCCAGCAACGCTCCATGCAAAGCCACACTGTCAGTTGGGCTATCCCAGTGAATGAAACCTCATGTACACACAGTGATATTTATTTTTGTCTATCTTTGCATCAATTTTTGCTTTCTCCTCTACGTTTTCTTCCTACTGTTCATACGCACGATGGTGGATTTTCTGTTGAGCACAGTGCAGTAATAGTATTGTCATTTTTGTCAACATAGTCAGATAGATCTGTTGATACAATGGACAGGAAGTTCAAAAGCTATTCAGATGCAGAAGACAGGAGTTCAAAGGTTATTCAGAGTATGTACAGTGATTTTCTAAGAAGACCAAAGTGGTCCATATGCAAAATATCAAAGAAAAAAGACAAGTAAGAAAAGTGTCGCGATATCGCGACATATACAACAGGCAAGAAAAACTGTCACGATTTTGCGACATGTTGGAAGAGAGAAAAAATAGGAAAAATAGTCACGATTTCACGACATGTTGAAAAAGAGAGAAAAAGCAGGAAAAACTATCGTGATTTCATGACATGTTGGAAGAGAGAGAAAAAGGCAAGTGGAAAAACTGTCACGATTTCATGACATGTTGGAAGAGAAAGAAAAAACAAGAAAAAATGTCACGATTTCATGACATGTTGGAAGAGAAAAAGGCAAGTGGAAAAACTGTCGCGATTTCACGACATGTTGGAAGAGAAAGAGAAAGCAAGAAAAAGTGTCACGATTTCGGGACAAGTTCGAAGAAAGAGAACAAGTAAGAAAAGTGTCGCGATTTCACGACATGTCGCATTTTCGCGACTAAAATAGGAGAGAGAAAGTAAGTTTGAAAAGTGTTGCGATATCACGACATGTCACATTTTTGTGACAAAAGAAAGAGAGGAAGTGTACGGAAGTAGAACTGTCATGATTTCGTGACAAAAGCAAAAAGCAAGACTTCGAAAGCAGAAGTGTCACGATTTCATGACAAAAGCAAAGAAGTAAAGTACGAAGCAGAAGTGTCATGATTTCACGACAAAAGTAGAAAGCAAGACTTTGAAAGCAAAAGTGTCGTGATTTCGTGACAAAAGCAAAGAAGTAAAGTTCAAAAGCAGAAGTGTTACGATTTCATGACAAAAGCGGAGAAGAAGAATTCGAAAGCAAAAGTGTCGTGATTTCACAACAAAAGCTAAGTTGAAGACTATGGAGGTAGAAGTGTCGTGATATCACGACAAAAGCAAAGTCGAAGTCTATGGAAGCAGAAGTGTCGTGATATCGCGACAAAAGCAAAGACAAAGTATACGGAGGCGAAAATGTTGTGATATCACAACAAAAGAAAATATGAAGTCTGCAGAGGCAGAAATGTCACGATATCATGACAAAAGAATAAAGAAAGCGTACAAAGGTGAAAGTGTCACGATATTGTGACATGTATTTTCATGGAAACAACAACAAAAGAAGCTACAGAGGCAAAAATGTCACAATTTCACGACAAGTCGTAAGTACGCAAGTCAAGAAGGAGAACCCAACTAAAATGAGAAGTATGATAGTGGACCGACATCACTACGGCATTTACAGGGGCAGTTACAGAGTGATTTCATATTGCTGAAATACGAAGAGTGATCAAAAGTCAGTATGGCGGTTACAGGGTTTGTTCAGAATAAAATCATCAAGCGATGGATAAATCGAACATCTTCTTGAGTTGAAGCCGATGAAGACCGATGACAGCTGACTAAAATTAGGGTTTACAGTTGTTATGAAATCCAACTAATATTAGGATTTACAACCGACTAATATTAGGGTTTTCATCATAAAAATATTGTTATAAAAGGAGGGTTGTTTGGAGAATTGAAAAAGTGTCGAAGTAGTGTGAAATACGGTCGTTGTGCGCAGAGAGCAAGTCATGTCGAATTGTGCTAAGTGCAAAATTTGCAAAGAGAGCAAAGTGCACAAAAGGGAGAAGACGATCGTGAAGTTCGACTATAACAAAGCCGAGTGTACGAAGTGATTGCACAGAGAGAGCAGAGTGCGTAGAGAACGCAAAGGTGAAGAAGACCAGTCAGGGTCTTACAAAAGCAAAGATAAATTAGGGGTTGGTGCTCCTTTCTATTGGTGTAGATAAATCAGGGGTTGGTGCTCCTTCCAGTTGGTGTTGATAAATTAGGGGTTGGTGCTCCTTTCTGTTGGTGTAGATAAATCAGGGGTTGGTGCTCCTTCCAGTTGGTGCTGGTAAATCAAGGGTTGGTGCTCCTTTCTGTTGGTGCAAATAAATAAGGGGTTGGTGCTCCTTACAGTGGGTGCTGGTAAATTGATTGTAAATTTAGTGCTTTGCAAATGCTGGATTTGGATGGTAGTCCAAGCAATAAATTTTTGAGGAGTAGCCACAATGGTGAACCTCATTAAATCTTGTGTTGTGTGATGCTTTTTTGTTATACTTGTTGTATCTAGTAATAAGTTTTAATTGTTGTGGTATTAAGAGCTATAAATTTAAGTTTAAAGAGCTGCACTGATTCACCCCCCCTCTCAGTGTCATTGTAAGACTAACAATTGATACCAGATCTAAGTTCCTGTATAAGCTTAACCAGCTAGGGTGATCTTGGAAGTAACACAATGGCAGGTGGTGAAGGCTTCTCATCAAACAAAGTACCATTGTTTGACGAATTAAATTATGTGTTCTAGAGAATCAGGATGTAGACATATCTCTATTCTTTGGGATACGACATTTGGGATTCAGCAGTTAGTGGATACACAATACCCATCACTCCTCCAAAAGAGGCTGACGAAAAGAAACTGTTTGAAAATAACTCAAAAGCAAAGAATGCTATCATGTGTGGATTAGCAGATAGTGAACTAGTAAAGATCACGAGCTTTAAAATGATAAAATAAATATGGGACAAACTAAGGATTATTCATGAAGGAGATGATAAGATCAAGGAGGCCAAGTTATAGACACATCGATCTCAGTTCGAAGCATTAAAGATGAATGACGATGAAAATATTGAGGCATATATGCTGAGAGTTAATGGAATCATTAATGCGATCAGAGGACTCGACGAGGATATCGAAGACTCTGTCGTCATGCAAAAGGAAAATCTAAACCCATAGATAGAGAAGCGGATTTTAAAGCCCTTAAAAATAAAAACGCAAAACAAGAGTCCGAGGAAGAAGAGACATCAGATGAAATGGAAGCAAACTTTGTTAGAAAACTAAAAAGGGGAAAAGGAAAATATAGAGGAAAGCTATCGTTTAAATGTTTCAACTATGGAGGCGTTGGGAATTTTGTGATTAAATGTCCACTTAATGAGAAGAACAAAAATTATGAAGGATCACACCAAGAAAGAAGTGACTGGAAGAAGAAAATGAATTTCAGAAAAGGCAACTTCAAGAAGAAAAGTTTCATCTCCAGGAATGTCAGTTCATCGAAGATAGACTCCGGTGAGGATTCTAAAGAGGAAACAGGTGAAGCTCTTTTCATGGCATTTGAAGAAGTAAAATCAGAAAAGAAAGAAGGAGTGAACTCTGAAGTATGTGGTGAAAACCCTGAGGCTGAAGTAGATCTAGAAGGTGAGTTGATCTTTGCACTTGAAGAGTGGAAAATAGAGAGGAAAAAGAATAAGAAATTTTCAAAAAATCTTGAGGATGCAAACGAAATCATAACCAGTCTGAAAGTACAGAAATAATAATATAAGAAAATATTTGAAGATCTCGAAGTACAAATTACCATGAAAATAGATTATTGTTGCAAACTAGAAGAAGAGAATGTTGGTTTACGAACGCAGATAGAAGAGATGAATCACAAAATTAGTTGCTATCACAAATGCGAAGAAAGTTCTATGAAGCTAGATAATATTATAAATGACCAAAGGCCTGTAGGCATCAAATTTGGTCTAGATTTCGTCGAAGGAGAACCATCAAATGGATCAAAGGCCAGAAATGTAGAATCCATAAAGAATGAAGATAAGAAACAGGTTGATCAAGAAAAAATGTCTCATGCAAAAGAAAGCAATAATGCCAGGCACGAAAGGAGAATTGACAATGATGGATTCACCAATGTCACACATCAAAGAAGAAGAAGACCTATGGCTCCTATGGCAACATGGCAAAGACCATCACCCAGGTTCAATTATACCTTTTTTGGTTTCTATTTTATATGCAATGGCTATGGTAATAAAATCTCAAACTGCAAATATAATGTAAGACCAAGGAATTTCACCAGTAGAAATGCTTTTTCTCCTTTGATGAATTATATAGTAGAATGTTATAAATGTCATAATTTTGGGCACATTGCAAGAAACTGTAGAAGTACATTTGCATCAAATCAGTTTCAGGGAAGAAAATTTCAACCAAATAGGATGAGACAAAATAGAAAACTTCTCGAAAAACATGCACAAGCTATTGATAAGGGAAAGGCAAAACAAGAGCCCAAAACTACTATCAAAACAAAGTGGAAAGAAAAAGAGCAACTTAAGGAAGAAAAGGAATCCTTAATCATACAAACAACATTTAAAGCACAAAATAAATATGTACCATGGATACTTGATAGTGGATGCTCCAGTCATATGACAGGTGACAAACAAAAATTTGAGAAGTTATAGAAATATGAAGGTGGTTCAGTAAAGTTTGGAAATAATGATGGAGCTAAGATAGTTGGCAAAGGTTCAGTTAAAATTAGTGACAAAAAAATTAAGTCAGAAGAAGTCTTGTTTGTCGATGGTTTGAAACATAACTTGTTGAGTGTAAGTCAAATTTGTGATAAAGGTCACGAAGTAGTTTTTAAGAAGCAGGGTTGTGAAGTCAGAAAAACAAATAGTGGAAAATTGATAGCAACTCGGATCAAGGACATCCGGCAACTCTGTACACGCTCTCAAAGACTTGCGAAGGAGCTTGTTTTATTGGATAGGAAGAAGAAAATTGGTTGTGGCACAAGAGACTCGATCATATCAGTTTTGATAATCTAGTAAAAATCAACTCAAAAAGGACAGTGAGAGATATTCCCACCATCAGCAAACCTGCAAATAGCATTTGTGCTTCATGCCAAAAGGGGAAGCAAACTAGAGTCACATTCAAAACAAAAGAGTACTATACAAGCAAACCTTTGGAACTAATACACACCGATTTATGTGGACCCATGAGAACACAAAGCATAAATGGTGACAAATATTTTATGTTTTGCATTGATGACTATTCCAGAATAACATGGATATTTTTCTTGAAGAATAAATCAGAAGCTTTTGAAATGTTCAAGACTTTCAAAAAACATGTTGAGAATGAAATAGGAAAGAGGATCAAATGTTTAAGATCGGATAGAGGAGGAGAATTCATTTCAGAGGAGTTTATAGAGTACTATGAAAAATACGGTATTAGGAGATAGTTTTCAGCATCCAGGACACCTCAGCAGAATGGAGAGGTAGAAAGAAAGAACAGGACAATGCAAGAAATAGCACGAACTATGTTGGCTGAAAGCAGAATAGCAGAAAGATTTTGGAAAGAAGCAGTCCATACTGCGATGTATATCCAAAATAGGTGCATGCTGAGAACACATGAAAGCAAAACTCCTTATGAGTTGTGGTTCGGTAAAAGGGCAACAACAAAATACCTCAAAGTTTTTGGCAGCAAGTGCTACATCAAAAGAACTGAAGACAATCTGGTAAGTTTGAAGATAGAGTGGATGAAGGTATTTTTGTTGGTTATTCATCAAAAATCAAAGCTTACAAATGCTACAACAAGAGGCTAAAGAAAATTGTGGACAGTGCTGATGTTAAATTTGATGAAGGTAGAGAACGAGTAATTAGCTATGAAAATAACTACCCAATTTATGAAGAGGTTATTGAAGGAGATGAGAAAAACAAAATGAAAAAGATATAGAAAATTGACTCAGATGATTTAAGTTGTGATTCATAAGTGGAAGAAAATAAGAAATTCAAAACAGGCAGCTGGTAGAAAAATCATCCTAGAGAGCAAATAATTGGAGACCCCAAAGTTGGTGTTCAGACAAGAAGAAGAGTAGTAAGTAACTACTCTCTATTATCCAACATTGAGCCCAAAAATGTTGCTGACGCAAGCAAAGATGAAATTTGGATGAAGGCAATAAATGAAGAATTAGATCAGATCGAGAAAAATAAAACTTGGGAGTTAGTACCTAGACCTACAAATAAAAATATAATCGAGACTAAATGGATTTTTTGAAACAAATTGAATGAAGACGGATAGGTAGTCAGAAATAAAGCAAGATTGGTATGTAAGGGTTATGCACAAGTTGAAGGCATTGACTTTGAGGAAACTTTTGCACTAGTAGCTAGACTAGAGGCAATTAGAATGTTTTTGGCTTTAGCAGTCTACAAGAATTTCAAAGTTTATCAAATGGATGTGAAATCAGCATTTTTGAATGGGAAACTTGAAGAAGAGGTTTATATTGAGCAACCAGATGTTTTCCAACTTGGTGATGATCCCAATTTGGTTTGCAAGTTGAAGAAAGCATTATATGGCTTAAAACAGGCACCCCGAGCATGGTATGCAAGGCTAGACAACTATCTCACTCAACAAGGGTTTAAAAAAGGTATGGTGGATAATAATTTGTATGTCAAAATAGAAAATGGGCATCTTATTGTTCTTGTTGTATATGTATATGATATCATATTTGGTAGCAACAAAGATGAGTCATGTAAAGATTTAGCAAATAAGATGCAGAAAGAATTTGAAATGTCAATGATTGGTGAACTTTCGTATTTCCTCGGGTTGCAAGTTAATCAAAATAAGGACATATTTATTTCTCAAATTAAATATGTGAAAGAGATGTTAAAAAAGTTCCCAATGGAGAACTGTAAGCCAGTTAGCACTCCTATGATGACAGGTTGCAAGTTGAGCAAGGATGAAAAATCTCCACTTGTTGATCAAACCATGTACAGATCTATGATTGGGAGCTTACTGTACCTGACAGCTACCAGACGAGATATTTTGCAGGTAGTATGCATGGTAGCATGATTTCAGGCTAATCCCAAGGAGACTCATGTGACAGCAATGAAGAGGATTCTTCGGTACCTCAAGGGTACTATGGAGTATGGGTTATGGTATCCGAAAGGTAAAGACTTCACCCTTATTTTATATTTAGATGCAGATTAGGTAGGAGGTGTCGATGACAGAAAGAGTACCAGTGGAGGTGTATTCTATCTTGGAGATAGATTAGTCGCGTGGCACAGTAAGAAACAAGAGTCAGTTTCTTTATCGACAGTAGAGGCAGAATATATTGCAACGATAACATGTTGTACATAGGTATTGTGGATGAAACAAACCTTGAAAGATCTTGGTATTAGCTTCAGTGAGCCAATATCAGTTAAGTGTGATAACACCAGTGCCATTAACATCTCCAAGAATCCGGTTATGCATTCATGCACAAAACACATTGCTATCAGGTATCACTTTTTGAAGGAGAAAGTTGCGAAAGGTGAGGTTAAGTTGGATTTTGTTCCAACTACAGAGCAAGTAGCAGATATCTTCATAAAACCATTGCCCAAGGAAGTTTTTGAGTACCTTCGCAATAAATTGAGAGTGGTCACACTTCCCAAGAATTGACTAGCTATAGGGATCACATTCTCAAGGGGAGCATTTAAGTATTTGATTATCTTTTTGCTCATGTTCATGATTTTTGCTAAGTGTAATAAATTTTGCCTGAGAATGTTGTGCATGGACTTAGGGGGAGTCTGTAGTAGCCCTTTGGTATTATTGTCAAAGGGGGAGAAGAGTTATAGGAAATTGCACATGTGTTGCCAAAAATTCCAAAGGGGGAGATTGTCGAGCACAGTGCAGCAACAGTATTGTCATTTTTGTCAACACAGTTAGATAGATCTGTTGATGCAGTGGATAGGAAGTTCAAAAGCTATTCAGATGTAGAAGACAGGATTTCAAAGGTTATTCAGAGTATGTACAGTGATTTTCTAAGAAGACCGAAGTGGCCCATATGCAAAAGATCAAAGAAAAAAGACAAGTAAGAAAAGTGTCGTGATATCACGACATATACAGTAGGCAAGAAAAACTGTCGTGATTTCGGGACATGTTGGAAGAGAGAAAAAGCAGGAAAAACTGTCGCGATTTCGTGACATGTTGGAAGAGAGAGAAAAAGTAGGAAAAATTGTCGCGATTTCGTGACATGTTGGAAGAGAAAAAGGAAAGTGGAAAAACTATCGCGATTTCGTGACATGTTGGAAGAGAAAGAAAAAGCAGGAAAAACTGTCATGATTTCACGACATGTTGGAAGATAAAAAGGCAAGTGGAAAAATTGTCGTGATTTCGTGACATGTTGGAAGAGAAAGAGAAAGCAGGAAAAAGTGTCACAATTTCGCGACAAGTTTGAAGAAAGAGAACAAGTAAGAAAAGTGTCACGATTTCGTGACATGTCGCATTTTCGTGACTAAAATAGGAGAGAGAAAGTAAGTTTGAAAAGTGTCGCGATATCGCGACATGTCACATTTTTGTGACAAAAGAAAGAGAGGAAGCGTACGGAAGCAGAACTGTCACAATTTCATGATAAAAGCAGAAAGCAAGACTTTGAAAGCAAAAGTGTCACGATTTCACGACAAAAGCAAATAAGTAAAGTACAGAAGTAGAAGTGTCACGATTTCATAACAAAAGCAGAAGTGTCACGATTTCATGACAAAAGCAAAGAAGTAAAGTTCGAAAGCAGAAGTGTCATGATTTCACGATAAAAGCAGAGAAGAAGACTTTGAAGGTAGAAGTGTCACGATTTCATGATAAAAGCTAAGTTGAAGACTACGGAGGCAAAATTGTCATGATATCGTGACAAAAGCAAAGTTGAAGTCTATGGAAGCATAGGTGTCGCGATATCATGAAAAAAGCAAAGATGAAGTATACGGAGGCGAAAATGTCACGATATTGTGATAAAAGAAAAGACGAAGTTTGCGGAGGCAAAAACATCACGATATCATGACAAAAGAATAGAGAAAGCATACAGAGACGAAAGTGTTGCGATATCGTGACATGTTGTTAGTATTACAATGGCACTGAGAGGGGGGGGTGAATCAGTGTAGCTATTTAAATTCAAATCTACAACTCTTAAAGCTAAAGCAAGGAGAACTTAAAACAAATAAAGCAAATATGACAAGATGGCATTCCACAACATATGATTTAACGAGGTTCACCAGTTTTTGCTACTCCTCAAAAATAGACTACTTGGACTCCCATCCAAATCCAACCTTTGCAAAGCACCAACTTTACAAACAGTTTACCAGCACACACTGGAAGGAGCACCAACCCCTAATTTATCTGCACCAAGTGAAAGGAGCACCAACCCCTAATTTACCAACACCAACTGGAAGGAGCACCAACCCCTGATTCCAAGCACCAACTTGGATTTCTATTTTGAATCTTAGATTGACATAAATATGCCTTCACTTTTACAAGACCCATACTGGTCTATTGCTCATCCAATATCTATTTCAATTCATGAAACACATATTCCTTCTATGCACTTTCAGCCACACTCTCTCAGTCACTCTCTATCAGTTGTGCTCTTTCTCCACCCCTCTTGTCTCAACAGTGCTCTCACTCGGCTCTGCTCAACGCTCTCTTATAGCCTTGATCTAACCCTATTTTTTTTAGCTAACTTCCTCTTGTGGTAGCGACACCCTTTTATATCTTACTGTATTGAGCTCAAACCCTAAATTCTTAACTTACTGTCCATGAAACATACACATTCTTGTGGCTCTACTTACTATGCTTTGACAGCCTTCTCTGCTCACTTATCGCTCTATTTACTGTGCTCTGACAACCCTCTTTGCTCACTAGCGGCTCTTCTTTCTATAGCACATTTACTCTTTTAGCAGTGACACTTTAACTCTTTACGGCGACACTCTTTTCAATTTTGAGCCGCACTTTATTTCTACACGCAACTGCCCTTTTATAACAATATTCTCATCTTAAAACCCTATGTCTTTTGTAACTGCCATAAACTCGCATGCAGCCTATTCATAGCTACTCCTGTGAGTAACTCCTTTCTGACACACTATTCTTATACACAACCTATTAATGGATTTGTCTCTTGTTTTAGACTGACAGTATAACTGCCGCTCGATGGTTTCACTGCGACATGTGCCCTGTAACTGTCGTTCTTCCTTTAATGCTTTGTTCTTATTTTAGCTTGCATGATTTCTATCTGTCACTGCACCTATAACTGTCGCACTAACTTCAGTTAACTTTTCTTATTTTGGCTACAAGATTTTCCTCTGCAACTGCCCCTATAACTATTGTTCTACTTCGGTTAACTTTACTTCGGCTTTTGGTCATGAAAGACAACCTGTCACGATATCGCGACATTTCTGCCACTTTGACTTTTTCTTGTCGTTCGACCACGAAAACAAGACATGTCGCGATATCGCGACACTTTCGCCTTCTTGCTTCATTATTCGGCTTGCACCCACGAAAACACATGTCGTGATATCATGACACTTTTTGCTTCCTTGCACTCTTCTTGGCTTGCACCCGCGAAAACATAACATGTCGCAAAATCATGAAATTTTTTGCTTCCTTGCACTCTTCTCGGCTTGCATCCGCGAAAACAGAACATGTCGTGAAATCGTGACACTTTCGCTACCTTGAGCTCTTCTCTGTCTCTTGCCTGTGAAAATAGAACATATCGTGAAATCGTGACACTTTTGCTTCCTTGCACTCTTCTCTGCTTGCACTAGCGAAAACATGACATGTCAAGAAATTGCGACACCTTTCACTTTCGTACACTCTTCTCTGCAAGCACTAGCGAAAACATGACATGTCGCAAAATCGTGACACTTTCGCTGCCTTGTGCCTTTCTCTGCCTTTCGCCCGCGAAAACGGAACATGTCGCGAAATCGTGACACTTTCGTTGCCTTGTGCTTTTCTTCTCATCGGGTCGCGAAAACCCGACATGTCACGATATCACGACATATTTTCTCCTTAGCACTTCCTCTTGCAAATTGTCATGAAATCGTGACACTTTTCTTTGCGAGCTCTTTCTCTCGAACCTATCATGAAATCGTGACACTTTTTCGTCTGTACTGTCTCTATTGCAAATTGTCGCGAAATCGCGACACTTTTCTTTGTGAGCTCCTTCTCCCCAAACATGTCGTGAAATCATGACAGTTTTCTTTCCTTGCACCTTTTCTCCGAACATGTCACGAAATCGTGACATTTTTCTTTGCTTACGCCTTCTCTCCGAACATGTCGTGAAATCGTGACAGTTTTCTTTGCTTGCGCCTTTTCTCTGAACATGTCGCGAAATTGTGACAGTTTTCTTTGCTTGCGCCTTCTCTTCGAACATGTCACGAAATCGTGACAGTTTTCTTTGCTTGCATCTTTTCTCCGAACATGTCACGAAATCATGACAGTTTTCTTTGCTTGTGCCTTCTCTCCGAACATGTCACGAAATCGTGACAGTTTTCTTGCATGTGCCTTCTCATCGAACATGTCACGAAATCACGACAGTTTTTCCTGTATGCGCTGCTTCTTCGAACATGTCACAAAATCGTGACAGTTTTCTTACTTGCCTTCTTTGCTTCCAACATGTCACGAAATCACGATAGTTTTTCTTGTGCTTTCTCTCTCTTCCAACATGTCGCGAAATCGTGATAGTTTTTCTTGCGCTTTCTCTCTCTTCCAACATGTCGTGAAATCACGATAGTTTTCCTTGTGCTTTCTCTCTCTTCTAGCATGTCGCGAAATCACGACAGTTTTTCTACTTGGCTTCTTTGCCTCCAACATGTCACGAAATCGCGACAATTTTCTACTTGGCTTCTTTGCCTCCAACATGTCGCAAAATCGTGATAGTTTTTCTTTCTGGCCAAACATGTTGCGATATCGCGATAGTTTTTATTTTTGGCCAAACATGTCGTGATATCGCGACAGTTTTTCTTTTTGTCTTCTTTCTTCTCAACATGTCGCGATATCGCGATAGTTTCTCATGCTTGCTCAACATGTCGCGATATCGTGACACTTTTCTTACTTGTCTTTTTCTTTGAGCTTTTGCATATGGGCCACTACGTTCTTCTTGGAGAATCATTGTACATGCTCTGTATGACCATTGAACTCCTATCCATTGCCCTAACTGATCTATTGTCCACCGCATCAACCGATCTCCCTGACTGTGTCCATTGCATCAACCGATCCTCTGTCTGTGTTGACAACAATGACAATACTTTTGCTGCACCTTGCTCATCAATGAACTCCTGTCCATTACATCAATCGATCCTCTGTCTATGTTGACAACAATGACAATACTTTGGCTGCACCTTGCTCATTAATATCCCCCTTTGGAATTGTTGGCAACACACGTAATTGCATGCAATTACCTATAACTCTTCTCCCCCTTTGACAATAATACCAAAGGGCTACTACAGACTCCCCCTGAGTCTATGCACAACATTCTCAGGAAAAAATTATTACAGTTAGCAAAAAGCATAAACATGAGCAATATGATAAACAGATGCATAAATGCTCCCCCTGAGACTTTGATCCCGATGGCTAGTCAATTCTTAGTCTATTATTGGGAATATGTGACCACTTCATTTCACTATTTGACAACATCATGATAAGCATAATAGGCATCAAAAAAATCAATAATGTGAGTAGCAGCAATAACCAGTGAATGACATCATCACTGTCAACTTCACCAATATAATATGTGTAAGAACATGGCTGGACTACTATCTTTTGAGTACCAACCCTCTGTTGCTCTACAATCTCAAACTTGTCCACTATTAGTGAAGGCATACACTGATTGTATATATCGAACTGTTTGTTCTGCAATGCTAGCAGCATCTGCAAATGCATCTTGGATATTCTCAATAATCTTGAACCTAATGTCAGTTGTTTGTCTCTCTCTTCAGTGAGAGTCCAGCAGGCTACCTCAATCCACTTTCAACTCTGTGTAAGCATCAAATACTATACTGTAGCACAACCAAATTCCTTTTTATATTTACAACCTGATCTATATTTTCTACAGTCATCGCTGGTCACACTTTACTTTCAATTGAGCAAATCAAGAGAAGATATTTTGTCAAACACTTTATTGCCAACCATAGTGCACCTTACTTAGCCTCATACTTCATAATCTTGGATTGGCATTTTATCAATAGTTAAAATGAAACTGTTTGTTATAATCTGACGCTTTGAACAGTGGCAGTAAGAACTATCAACAGAACAACAATGATGTATGGCAATACTACCAATGGTGACAATTCTTAATTTAATCATCACCCTTCACAACACTTCCACACACAACTACATTAACTGACAACACACTTGACAACTATACAACAATAACCCGACTGCTGGTCTTTCATCCTCAGATACCCAGAAAAATACATAGGAGCATTAAAATAAAACTTTAATATTGCTCCCCCTGAGGATGTGCCACTTGGAGTTTCTTAGAGCAATGGTGGAGTAGCCTCCTTCAGTCCAAGGAGACATGATTTCCTTTCTTCTACCTTTCTCCAGACTTTCCTGAACTTGGGCTTGAGTTTTTCAATTACTTCCCTATTTTGCCCCTGTTCGTGAACTTGAACATTTCTCTTGCGGGGTTGTCTCTTGTGCATTCTTGATGGATGATTATTTTCTTTTCTTTTATGCACATGATACGTTCCCTATCTGTGTTGCCCTCTTTGTGTCTGATGAAATCTAGGGATTTTCCTTAGATTAGATACAGAAGTGCTTGGATAGAACCTTCTTATGTGCCCTTGACCATTACATTTAAAACATTGCACATGCTTTATTCTTTGTCTGCATTGCATTCTGTGTGTATAATGAAATCTATGGTCTTGCCTTAGATTGGAAACAGAAGTGCTTGGACAAAACCTTGCTATGTGCCCATGGCCATTACATTTAAAACATTGCACAAGGTGTTCACTCAAGAAAGCAGATGTGTTTTTATTAGCATAACTTTTTGATCTATTGTTCAGTCCACAATAAATTGCCTTGTGACCATAGCAGTTGCATTTAGAACAATAGCCATTAAAAGCATTATTATTAAAAGAGTGAGAGTGATAGAACCTCTTTTGTTGTGGTTGCTTTGTTGTAGATTGTCTTTGATATTTTCTTCCTTTTGAAGATTCAACTTCAGACTTTTCTTGCTTCGATCCTTCAACAGTGGACTTCTTCTTCTCTGCATATTTGGAAGATGAAGGTTGTTCAGCTTCATATCCAAGACCAAACTTAGCCGTGGAGCTTCTTTGTTGCTTTATCATTGTATCTAGAAACTTTGTGCTCTTCTCAAATTTGAGACTTATATTGGCCTCTTCTAGTTGTTTCTTCAATGAAACAATCTCTCCTTCTTGCTGGTAGTAAACAGTCTCTTTCTCATTGATCTATGACCAGAGACTTTCTTCAATCCTTTTGGACTCTTCTACTTGCAGCTTCATATTACTAACAACTTTGTTAGATTCTTCTTCACGTTTGCTATAGACATCAACCTTATCATCCAGTTGTGTCTTCAAGGCTTCTTCTATTTTCTTGGCCTTTTGAAATTGTAAGAAAAGATCTTCAATCTCATTCCCATATTCTTTCAGCTTCTTGGACAGTCTTTTGTTCTTTTTTTGTTCTATACTCAACTCTTCAAGTGCAGAGATCAACTCACCTTCTAAATCTACTTCAATCTCAATATTTTCATCACAAACTTCAAGATTCACTTCTACCTTTTTTGGTTCAATTTTCTCTTCTATAGAAACTGAAACTGATTGAGATGCCCTTTTGAAGGAGGATCTATTCTTCTTACCCATTGTGTACTAATCCAATATCAACCTTAGCTGATTTAGCCTATTCAAAAACTTGGCTCTGATACCAATTGTTAGTCTTACAATGGCACTGAGAGGGGGGGTGAATTAGTGTAGCTATTTAAATTCAAATCTACAACTCTTAAAGCTGAAGCAAGGAGAACTTAAAACAGATAAAGCAAATATAACAAGAGAGCATTCCATAACACATGATTTAACAAGGTTCACCAGTTTTGGCTACTCCTCAAAAATAGACTGCTTGGACTCCCATCCAAATCCAGCCTTTGCAAAGCACCAACTTTACAAATAGTTTACCAACACACACTAGAAGGAGCACCAACCCCTAATTTATCTGCACCAACAAAAAAGAGCACCAACCCTTGATTTACCAGCACCAACTGGAAGGAGCACCAACCCCTGATTCCAAGCACCAACTTGGATTTCTATTTTGAATCTTAGATTGACATAAATATGCCTTCACTTTTACAAGACCCTCACTGGTCTATTGCTCATCCAATCTCTGTTTCAATTCATGAAACACATATTCCTTCTACGCACTTTCAGCCACACTCTCTCAGTCACTCTCTATCAGCTGCACTCTTTCTCCATTGCTCGTCTCAGCAGTGCTCTCACTCGGCTCTACTCAATGCTCTCTTACAACCTTGATCTAACCCTACTTTTTTTAGCTAACTTCCTCTTGCAGTAGCGACACCCTTTTATATCTTACTGTACTGAGCTCAAACCCTAAATTCTTAACTTACTGTCCATGAAACATACACATTCTTGTGGCTCTTCTTACTGCGCTCTCACAGCCTTCTCTACTCACTAGCGGCTCTTCTTTCTGCAGCACATTTACTCTTTTAGCAATGACACTTTAACTCTTTACGGTGGCACTCTTTTCAATTTTGAGCCGCACTTTACTTCTGCATGCAACTGCCCTTTTATAACAATATTTTCATCTTGAAACCCTAAGTCTTCTGTAACTGCCATAAACCCGCATGCAGCCTATTCATAGCTACTCCTGTGAGTAACTCCTTTTTGACACACTATTCTTATACGCAACCTATTAATGGATTTGTCTCTTGTTTTGGACTGACAGTATAACCGTTGCTCGATGGTTTCACTATGACACGTGCCCTGTAACTGTCGTTCTTCCTTTAATGCTTTGTTCTTATTTTAGCTTGCATGATTTCTATCTGTCACTGCACCTATAACTATCACACTAACTCCAGTTAACTCTTCTTATTTTGGCTACATGATTTTCCTCTACAACTGCCCCTGTAACTGTTGTTCTACTTCGGTTAACTTTACTTCGGCTTTTGGTCACGAAAGACAACCTGTCGTGATATCACGACATTTTTGCCACTTTGACTTTTTCTTGTCGTTCGACCGCGAAAACAAGACATGTCACAATATCGCGACACTTTTGCCTTCTTGCTTCATTATTTGGCTTGCACCCGCCAAAACACAACATGTCGCGATATTGCGACACTTTTCGCTTCCTTGCACTCTTCTTGGCTTGCACCCGTGAAAACATAACTTGTCGCAAAATCGTGACACTTTTTGCTTCCTTGCACTCCTCGCCTTGCATCCGTGAAAATGAAACATGTCGTGAAATCGTGACACTTTTGTTGCCTTGAGCTCTTCTTTGTCTCTTGCCCACGAAAATAGAACATGTCGTGAAATTGTGACACTTTCGCTTCCTTGCACTCTTCTCTGCTTGCACTAGCGAAAACATGACATGTCACGAAATCACGACACCTTTCGCTTTTGTACACTCTTCTCTGCAAGCACTAGCGAAAACATGACATGTCACAAAATTGTGACACTTTCGCTGCCTTGTGCCTTTCTCTACCTTTCGCCCATGAAAACAAAACATGTCGCGAAATCGCGACACTTTCGCTGCCTTGTGCTTTTCTTCTCATCGGGTCATGAAAACCCGACATGTCACGATATCGCGACATATTTTCTCCTTAGCACTTCCTCTTGCAAATTGTCGCGAAATCGTGACACTTTTCCTTGCAAGCTCTTTCTCTCGAACCTGTCGTGAAATCGTGACACATTTTTGTTCGTACTATCTCTCTTGCAAATTGTCGCAAAATCGTGACACTTTTCTTTGCGAGCTCCTTCTCCCCGAACATGTCACAAAATTGTGACAGTTTTATTTGCTTGTGCCTTTTCTCTGAACATGTCGCAAAATCATGATAGTTTTCTTTGCTTGTGCCTTCTCTCCAAACATGTCGCAAAATCGTGATAGTTTTCTTTGCTTACGCCTTTTCTCCGAACATGTCGCGAAATCGTGACAGTTTTCTTTGCTTGCACATTCTCTCCGAACATGTCATGAAATCGCGATAGTTTTCTTGCATGTGCCTTCTCATCGAACATGTCACGAAATCATGATAGTTTTTCCTGTATGCGCTGCTTCTTCGAACATGTCACGAAATCATGACAGTTTTCTTACTTGCCTTCTTTGCTTCCAACATGTCACGAAATCGTGACAGTTTTTCTTGCGCTTTCTCTCTCTTCCAACATGTTGCGAAATCGCGACAGTTTTTCTTGCAGTTTCTCTCTCTTTCAACATGTCGCAAAATCACGACATTTTTCCTTGCGCTTTCTCTCTCTTCTAGCATGTCGCGAAATCAAGACAGTTTTTCTACTTGTCTTCTTTGCCTCCAACATGTCACAAAATTGTGACAGTTTTTCTTTCTAGCCAAACATGTCGTGATATTGTGATAGTTTTTCTTTCTGGCCAAACATGTTGCAATATCACGATAATTTTTCTTTCTGCCTTCTTTCTTCTCAACATGTCACGATATTGCGACAGTTTCTCATGCTTGCTCAACATGTCGCGATATCGCGACACTTTTCTTACTTGTCTTTTTCTTTGAGCTTTTGCATATGGGCCACTACGTTCTTCTTGGAGAATCATTGTACATGCTCTGTATGACCACTGAACTCCTGTCCATTGCATTAACCGATCTATTGTCCATTGCATCAATCGATCTCCCTGACTGTGTCCATTATATCAACCGATCCTCTATTTGTGTTGACAACAATGACAATACTTTTGCTGCACCTTGCTCATCAATGAACTCCTGTCCATTGCATCAACCGATCCTCTATCTGTGTTGACAACAATGACAATACTTTGGCTGCACCTTGCTCATCACATGTATTTTTGCGACAACAACAAAAGAAGCTATAGAGGTAGAAATGATGCGATTTCACGACAGGTCATAAATACACAAGTCAAGAATGAGAACCCGACTGAAATGAGAAGTATGACAGTGGACCGACATCACTATGGCATTTACAAGGGCAGTTACAAAGTGATTTCATACTGTTGAAATACGAAGAGTGATCAAAAGTCAATATGGCAGTTACAAGGTCTGTCGAGAATGAAATAATCAAGCGATGGATAAATCAAACATCTTCTTGAGTTGAAGCCGACGAAGACCGATGACAGCTGACTAAAATTAGGGTTTATAGTTGTTATGAAAGCTGACTAAGATTAGGATTTACAGCCGACTAAGATTAGGGTTTTTATCATAAAAAATATTGTTATAAAAGGAGGGTTGTTTGGAGAATTAAAAAAGTGTTGAAGGTGTGTGAAATACGATCATTGTGCACAGAGAGCAAGTCGTGTCGAATCGTGCTAAGTGCAAAATTTGCAAAGAGAGCAGAGTGCACAAAAGGGAGAAGACAATCATGAAGTTTAACTGTAACGAAGCAGAGTGTGCGAAGTGATTGCGCAAAGAGAGCAGAGTGCACAGAGAACACAAAGGTGAAGAAGACCAGTCAGGATCTTACAAAAGCAAAGATAAATCAAGGGTTGGTGCTCCTTTCTGTTGGTGCAGATAAATTAGGGGTTGGTGCTCCTTCCAGTTGGTGCTGGTAAATCAGGGGTTGGCGCTCCTTTCTGTTGGTGCAGATAAATCAGGGGTTGGTGCTCCTTCTAGTTGGTGTTGGTAAATCTGGGGTTGGTGCTCCTTTCTGTTGGTGCATATAAATAAGGGGTTGGTGCTCCTTACAATGGGTGCTGGTAAATTGATTGTAAAGTTGGTGCTTTACAAAGGCTAGATTTGGATGGTAGTCCAAGCAGTCAATTTTTGAGGAGTAGCTACATTGGTGAACCTCGTTAAATCTTGTGTTGTGTGATGATCTTTTGTTATACTTGTTGTATCTAGTAATAATTTTTAATTGTTGTGGTATTAAGAGCTGTAAATTTAAGTTTAAAGAGCTACACTGATTCACCCCCCCCTCTCAGTGTCATTGTAAGACTAACATTTTCAATTGTGATTTTTTATTCTGCTCCAAGGTTTAATAATGCCATGTATATATATGCTTTCCATTTTCTTCGATTTCATTTGTTGGAAATTTGAGTTAATTTGAGGCATTTTATGTTGTCATTGATATCACATGGATCACATTTTGTTTTGGTGGCCAAAATATTTCATAAATAAGCATTTATGATATTTTGGAAAGCATGGCTATTTACAAGGTTTTTATGAAAACCAAGGCAGGAAAAATAAAATGTTTTATTTAAAACCATGGTGGGCTTATGTGGAAAGGGATTTTCTTAAAAGCCTCCGGTGATGAAGATATTAAAGTTTAAAGTTTAAGTTTAAATTAATGGAGGGTCGACCTATGTGCAATTAATGGAGGTTGGCATATATATGTAAAGTTTTCAATTTATTTCGAGAAGTGGGCATATTATATATCGTTGAAAAGCTTATTTCGAGGGCTATTTGACTAACTTATTTAGAAGGAGAAATAAGGTGTGTGTAAAGAGATATCTTTTTTTTTTGGCAAAGGGGTTCCAAAAGTGAAGTTTGCCTTGTTCTTTTTCAAGAGGATTAATTATTTCATGAGGTGACAAGGTATGCAATATTGTGATTTATTTTATTTTATGGTATAAGTGGTTTTGGGAGTGAAAAGGTTATGCAATGTTTTGATTTATTTTATTTTATGGTACAGGTGGTTTTAGGAGAGATAAGGAAGTTGTGAAATTAAAGGCCTTGGTGATGATTATTGAAAAGTGGAGTAATATTGATTATTTTGTGATCTACTAACCCTTGTGAATATTGGCAAAAGAATTTTGTGATTGTGGCAGATTTACAAAGAGGTTTTTTCATTTTCATAAAAGGTATGGGCACATTCTCCTATTGATTTTTTATGGTGGTTGATTTCTGAAATATCATTGGAGGGAAAAGGATTGTTTGTGGTTTCCTTTTCGAAAGTGGTTGGATGAATGCTTCAAGGTTTTCTGAATTGAGAGTTGTGTCTAAACCTTGTTTGCTAAGCATAGTTGTTGAAGCCCATTGGTTGTGAAAGAACTTGAGTTAGAAAAGAACACAAGTATCATTGTTATGTGATATTTGTGATTGAGCATTGTTGGAAACATTTGAGTTGGTTGATACATACTTGGACTAGGGTTGTGTGAGAAAGAGTTGTTTCTTGCGATGATTGGTTGAGTTGAGTTGATTGAGCCTATTCAAGTGATGTGTGAAGTGATTGTTCAAGTTCTATGAAATAAACTATTCCAGCATTCTATGTTGATTTGAGATTAAGGTTAGAACATATTGAGTCTCTAACAATTTTATTTATGGTTCTATAAGACTTGAATTGAGTTGAGGTTGATTTGAGTTGAGAGTGAGATTAGAACATATTGAGTCTCTAACAATTCTCTTTATGCTTCTATGAGTTGATTTGAGTTGATTTGAGATTGATTTGGGTTGAGAGTGAGTTTAGAACATATTGAGTCTCTAACAATTCTCTTTATGCTTCTATGATTTGAGTTGAGAGTGAGATTAGAACATATTGAGTCTCTAACAATTCTCTTTATGCTTTTATGAAGTTAATTTGAGTTGAGATTGCCATTCATTATTGAGTTCATTTTGAGTACTACTTGAGCATGATTGATTGAGCCTTTGAGAAGACCTTTGGGATAGATTTGAGGATAGCTTTGGGACAGATTTGAGGATAGTGTTTGGACAAGTTCTTAGTGAGCTTTTTGGAGCAAATTTGGGTAAGTTCTTGGTGAGCTTGCTAGAGCAGATTTGGGCAAGTTCTTGGTGAGCTTGCTAGAGCATATTTGGGCAAGTTATTGGTGAGCTTGCTAGAGCAGATTTGGGAAAGTTCTTGGTGAGCTTGCTAGAGCAGATTTGGGTAAGCTCTTGGTGAGCTTGCTAGAGCAAATTTGGGCAAGTTCTTGGTGAGCTTGCTAGAGCATATTTGGGCAAGTTCTTGGTGAGCTTACTAGCACATATTTGACAAGTTCTGTGTGAGATTTTTAAGCAAGTTATGTGTGAGTCTATTGATTAGGTTCTTAGTGAGCCTATTGACAGAGCTTTGGATGTGATAGAGTACAAAGGACAGAGTCTCATTGGATAGAGATCCAGCAACCATCACAGTTGAAGACAAATCTGAGTGAGGAGTCTTCAAGTGGAGAGAGTTCCACCAATTAGTGCAGCAGAGAGACAGAGTCTTCTAGAAGATCACATAGCCAAAGTAGTAGGGGAAAGAGTTCTCCTGTGGAAGATATCCACGAACTTGAGATTAGGGGATCATCATCTCCTTTGGACAGATATCCATAAATATTGTAATTGGGAGTGATTCCCAAAGAGATTGATTGAGAAAGTTTTAGTAAAATATTTTCTCCGTGGAGTAGCCCACATTGGGTGAACCACGTAAATTGTGGTGTCTCCATTGTGTATGGTTTTTGTGCATTGCTTTGATTACTGCTATTTATACTACTACCTTTACACAACATAATATTGAATTGGAAGAAAAAAGTAAAAAGTGGTCTTATACTGTTCACCCCCCTCTTAGTATAATCTTGTGTTCTTCATCATTTTGAAAGGTCGGCTTAATTTATTTTCAATTTTTGGTGCCTTTTTATTTTTCAAAGTCTTTTTTTTATAATATTTAAGTTTAAAATTTAAATATTATAAATATTTATCTTTTTAAAACTTTGTCCTGTCTTGTGATATTTAAACATTTTTGTCCCAAGTAACTTTTTAAACCTTTATCCTTCTTTTTGTCCAAACAACTTTTAAACCTTTGTCCCTCTTATAATATTTAAACCTTTTTTTCCCAAGCAACTTTTTAAATCTTTGTCCTTCTTTTTGTCCAAGCAACTTTTAAACCTTCGTCCCTCTTATAATATTCTCTTTATAATATTTAAATATTATAATCCTTTGCTTGAAAAATATTTGCCTTTGCTTTGAGATATACCTTGCCTTGAATAATTGTCCATTGTTTGCTATTCACAATAGTCCATTCTTGACACAATTGATATATTGTCCAACCTTGTAAACTTCACACCCTTAAAGAATATTTTTACCTTGAATACCATGCACCCTTTGACATCAATGACAACTCAATATTTCCAACAATGGACATGAACGTAATAAAAAATGATAAGAAAAAAGTGATCAAACACAACACTACTCAAGGGACCAGAAGCCAAATGTCTTTCTATTGATGTAGAAAACTTAAAGTATTTTTTTGCAGAATGTCTATCCTCCTTCATTACATCAAAATACTTAGTATTTATAGAGGATTTTGCCTCTAAAACTAAATGTGAATTAAAACAAAATATTAGCTAATCAAAGACCATCTAGAGCAATTCTCCTCAACAACAACAATGATCGAATCAAAATATTCTTCAGGAAGCAATGATCTGGTTTTTATAGAATGCGCATGGGAAATAAATAGAGATGGATGATAGGAAAAATGTTCCAAGTTTTGATGCATCAAAATTTAGCAACATCACACAACAAACAAGAGCTTGGATATTAAATTTTGGACACCATTCCATCCCTTTAAGCCTCAAAATCTTACCTTCACCAATGGAGATCCAACAAACATTAACTCTGCTTCAAAAAGGAACAAAATCCATGGAGGGCACCTCAAAAAATACCAGGATCACATCGGATTGTAGCATTTAATCCTAGCATCTCCTCAGCAAGAATCCTAGAAAAATTGATCTTATTGCTTCAAAAATAAAAATTTTCTAGTCTTCGATCTTTCTCAAAAAATATCAGCAACAGGGGTGCATTGAAAGAAATATTTGCTGAGGGGAGAGAGCAAGAATTGATTTTGCCTAAATAAATGGTGTTTTCGCCCTTTAGTATCCTTTCGCCCTTCTCCCAAGTACTTTCACCCAAAAAATAAGGAATTCGAAAATGGGATGAAAACGTCTTCTCCTAAAAAATGGGTGAAAATGATTTTCGCCCTTTGCCTGAGGTGACTTTGACTTTGACCAATAGGAAGAGATGTTGTTTTCGAGATTTTTGCCCCAAATTGGGTGAAATCTATGTTCTACCCAAAGTGGGGCGAATTCACATGGGCAAGCACCTTCACTAAATTCTCTGACTTTGACTTGAGCAATCTTCACCTGGATTGTTGCCCCTCCTTAGGGGCGAATTTGACTTTGACTTCTCTAGGCATGTGTTTCACTTGATTTTCGCCCCAGATTGCCTTCAACTAGAAATTTACCCTGAAGAGGGATGAAAATGATTTTTTCTCCCTTCTAGGGATGCTTTTGACTTTGACTAGTTTATGTTCATTATTTTCACCCTTTTATACTTGTAAAAATTTTCCTTCTTACTTGGACGAAATCTTCTTATGATGGTATTTTCACCCCAAAATAAGGGTAAAAATAATTTTTACCCCTCCCTGGGATGAAAACGTCTTGCACTTATCTTTCATTGGCACTTTTCTTAAATAAAAACTGCTAAAGCCTTAGTCCATTTCTATTGCTCCTTCGATCCTGAGACATTCGTTACCATCTATTTTTCCCTTTTACAGTTTGCCCATGATTTTCATTAATTTTTAATGGCAAAATTTATTGTGCATATTCAGGGATGAAATCAACCTTCTTTATTTAATGAAATTGCTCAAAGGAGGGAAACAAGAACATTACATTAAAACAGTAAAATCAGAACAACTGCATCATTTATCTTATATTTTTCAAAATTTTACAATCAAAATTTAGTGTGGCAAAATTGCCAACACAATGACAATTTAGGTATCATTGTTCATGTTGTTACCAATTCAACACTTTCCTCACAAGATCTCATAATATATCGAGATAAAATATTCATACAATTACAGATATTCGGTCCATAATTATAACAATGAACAATAACTCACTAAAAATATTATTGAGAAATATATCTACTTAAGCAATGCAAATACAATGTATTGCAAAGCTTATTCGATTCAATCCATTACAATGCTTTATATTCAATATATACATATTGGACATGAGACTCTTCACATTCATAAAATTGTTGATCTTTTGAATTTCACTAACTCTCCATCTCCTCAAACTTATAGGAGATATGACTCTTCATATTTCTCATAAGAGATATATTTTATTCACTCTTAATAAAGATAAACCTATATTGATTAAACACACTAAAAAACAACATTTACATGACTCTTTTCACACCACATATTTACAAACTTTAGACTCAAATATTTACAAATTCAACAAATTAATAGGAAAAAAAAAATTAACTTTATACTTTAGATGAGATGTGGCTTCAAGCATTGAATTGAACCGAATTTGTCCAATTACAGGGAAAGGAGTGGTATGGCAAGCACATCATACCACATACATTTTAGCTAGGAGATTAAGCATTGTTGCATGACTTCAAGTTTCAAGATTTCAAAGGTGAACTATGTACATGGTGATTAGGTCCATATAAAATTGATAAAGTCTTTGATAATGGTGCAGTTAAGCTAAAGACTATTAATGACTCAACTTGAGTATTAATGGCCAATAGTCATTGAATCAAGTTGTATCAAAAGCCAATATCAAAGAATGATTTTATTTAGCAAGTTATTAAGCAAGTTGAGTTGTAGCTAATTGAAGAGTTGCGTCCTTCTACAGTCAATTGACATCTTATTCAAAAAAAATAAAAATAACAATGTTCTACAATGAAAACCTTCATTAACATTGGAAATGAAAACCAAATTTCTAGCTTTCCATAGTTGACCTTGTATTTTTTACTGTAGATTTCAATAGGGTAACCTTTAGCCCTAGGGTAACATTGATTTAAAAATGGCTTGAGGTATTCCATGGAGATGAAATATAAAGTCTAGAAATTTTTGAGTAACAACAAAGGTGGTGTAAGGGTGGGATAGGGAACATAAATGAGCATACTTTGTAAGATGATCCACTACCACTAGAATAATTGATTTTCTTCCAAATTTAGGGAACCCTTTAATGAAATCCATAGAGATATCTATCCAGACTTGTTCAATAACCGACAATGATTGAAGGGTACTAGGGGAACACACATTTTCACCTTTCATACATTGGCAACGATTATATTCAACCATAAAAGTATGAATATTATTTTTCATTCCCTTTTAAAAAAAGGTGCGCTTAGTTCCTATAAAGGTTTTGAGAAACCCTAAATGACCAGCTATTGGGGAATCGTGCATCTCTTGTGAATATTAGGGCACAATAAGACGATCGTGGTACCATAAATATTGACCATCCCAAGTATATCCAGGACATGAAGAAGGATTGACTTGGATTTTATGGACTAACATTTATAAAGAGGAGTCCTTGATCAATTCTTCCTAGATATGATAGACCCATTACGAAAGAGGTGTGGATATAGCATGAAACATTTTCTATTCTTTACGACGTATGGACAAGGTATCCACCACAATGTTCTCCTCACCCTTCTTATAGGTGATGTCATAGTCATAACCCAATAATTTAGAAATCCATTTTTATTGTTCTAGGGTGGCCATCCTTTGTTCTAAGAAGTATTTGAGACTCTGGTGATCAATATTGATGGAAAAATATCTCCTGATGAGATACAATCATTGATGAATTACAACATGTAAAATGGTAAGCATTTACTTCTCATAAGTAGACTTACCCAAATTCTTGCCTAAGAGTGCTCAACTCATGAAGGCCAAAGATCTACCTTCTTGCGTTAAAACCACCCTAATACCATTCTAGATGCATCACTTTCAATGATAAATTTTTTAGAGAAATCAAACATTGCTAAGATGGGAGTAGTGGTCAGAGCCTGCTTCAACTCTACAAAAGCCTCCTCTATAGGTTCTATCCACATAAAGAAAGTCTTCCTCGGCATATTTGTTAAGAGGGCTGCTATCTCCCATAATTCTTCACAAATTTATTGTAATATCCAATGAGTCCCAAAAAACCATGAAGGCCCATTATGGTACTAGGCTTAGGCTAGTTTTGAACAACTTAAATCTTCTTAGGATCAATGTGAAATCTATCCTTAGTGATAATATGACCTAAGTATTCAACCTCTTGTTGTCCAAAAGAACATTTGGACCGCTTTGCATGGATATAATTGGTATGCAAAATTTGGAGTGCTTGATCCAAGTGCTAAATATGCTCTTCCCATGAACAATTGTAAATCAATATATCATAAAAAAAACTAAAATAAATTAGCAAAGGAAAGGTTGAAGAATGGAATTCATAAAACTTTAGAAGGTAGAAAGTGCACTAGTTAATCCAAATGGTATAACCAATAATTCATAATGCCCTTCATGATATTTGAAAGTCATTTTGGAAATTTCCTTATCCTTGATTCAAATTTGATGATACCCTAATTGCAAATTCAACTTGTAAAAGTATTGAGCCCCATGCAACTCATCAAATAATTCATCAATCACTAGAATAGGAAATTTAGATTTAATAGTGATCTTATTGAGGTCCTGATAATCCACACACAAGTACCAAGTTCCATAATTTTTTTGTACTAATAACACTAGAGAATAATAGGGACTAACACTCATATGGATAACCCTGACAACATGAAGCTCTTGAACTATTTTCTCAATTTTAATTTTTTTAGCATAAGGATACCTGTAGGGATGAATATTTAGGGTAATATTACTAGGTAAAAGCTTAATTGCATGATCATGAGAGCTATGGGGAGGTAACCTTATTTCTCCTGATGATTTGACACGAGCAAGTGCCTTGGTGAAAATATCTACAACTTGTTGATCAGTGAGAATGTAATGGAGTTGTATGTGATGCTTTGGAACTTCATCACGAATGAAATGACATCGAGTGTCAATGTGTTTGGTATGATCATGAAAGATTGGATTCTTGACAAGATTCAACATACCTTGATTATCGTAAAACAATGTAGAGGAAGTGTCTTTGGAAGACCCATGTGTGTAAGAATGTGACTTAACCATATTATCTCGTAGACTGCTCCACTACCTGTGATATATTCTGACTTTGTAGAAGATATAGCAACCACCTGCTGCTTCTTACTATGCCAAGATACAGGACCAGATCCAAGATGAAAAATATATCCAAAATTCAACTTACGATCATCAATAGATCCAACATAATCTGAGTTCGTGTATCCCTATAGATATAACTTGCTATTTTATTGTATTCCAAGCAAAAATCTGTAGTACCACGGACGTATTGAAGAACTTTCTTTGCTACTTTCCATGACTCACCTTAGGTTCCTGCATGAACCTTGAAAGATAACCCACAATAAAACTGAGATCAGGCCTGCTATTTGTCAGATATATGAGACTCCCAATTAGTTGGCGATAGAGAGTACCATCTACCTATGGTGATTTATCATATCGTGATAGCTTAAGTCCAGGCTCCATTGGAGTTGCCTTAGACTTGCAGTCAATCATACGATATTTATTAATCAATGTCTTGGCATATTTATTTTTTGTGACTTGGATATGATTCGTTTTCTGAGTCACTTCCAAACCAAGACAATAGTGAAGAAGTTCTAGATCTGTCATTTCAAAAGATTGTTTCAATCCATCTTTTATTGTATCAATCGTACTCTCTAAGCTCCCTATTATGATCAAATTATCTACATAGAGCACCAAAATCACTATGTCAAAACCATTTTTCTTGATATAGAGATTTGCGTCTGAAGGACTTCATTGGAAACCATTTTGCACTAGGTGACTATCGATTTTGATGTACCAAGCTCGAGGAGCTTGTTTCATCCCATACAAGGATTTAATCAACTTACAAACTTTTTGTTCTTGCCCTTCAACAACAAACCCTTCTAGTAGGGTCATGTACACTTCTTCTTGTAGGTCACCATTCAAGAAAGCACTTTTTACATCCATATGATGTAACTTCCACCCAAACTGAGCTGCCATGGCACAAAGTACTCGAATGGTAGTAATTTTTACAGTAGGGACAAAAGTCTCTTCATAATCTATGCCTTTTTTCTGAGCATAGCCCTTTGCAACAAGATGAGATTTATGCTTATCAATAGTACCATATGCCTTATACTTTACTTTGAACATCCATTTGCATCCGATGGGCTTCTTTCTTGAAGGTAGATTTACTAGCTTCCATGTATGGTTTTTCATGAGATGTATGTTATATTTCCATAGCAGTCTTCCACTGAGACTTACTAAGTGCATACTAAACTATTGTGGGTCAATTTCATACAATACTATCATATAAACCCTCTCATCCTCCATATTTCTCCCTATCTTCCTATGCATCTATAGATAGTTCATCAAATTATTGGCAAAGCTTGTCAACCTCTAAAGTTGATGCTTCTGCTCTCATATGCTAAGTCATACTACGGGTACAAGGTTGATCTAGATTTAGATCTAGAAGTGATGTCAACTTGGAATCTCTCAATGTACTTGTATACCATTTTGGAATCTTGTTCTGTGGGAGAGGAACCTCTTTCTTAGGCTCATCATCCTCAAGGTATATAGTTGTAGAAGTGGTATTTGATGTGAAAGCTTCATCAAATACTACATATTGACTTATATGTATCTTCTTGGTCATAGGATATATCAATAAATATCCCTTTGAATTCTCATCATAACCAAGAAAGATAGATTGCAGTGTCTTCTCATCTAACTTCTTCCTTTTCTATTTTGGTATGTGCATGAATACCTTACATCCAAAAACCCTTAGATGAGAAATGGAGGGTTTTTTACCACTCCATGCTTCTTGTGGAGTTTTACCCTGTAGATCTCATGTGGGTGCTCTATTCAAGAGGTATGATGTTGTGTTTACTACTTTCGCCTAATATGCATGCTCAAGATATGCTCCTTTTAGCATACATTGAACCATTTCCACAATGCAACGATTTCTCCTCTCTGCAACTCCATTTTGTTGTGGAGTATAGGTTGTAGTCAGTTGCCTCTTAATGCCATGTTCTTTTAGAAATGATGAAAAATCTTTGGAAGTATATTCCCCCCTCGATCTGAGTGGAGGGTTTTGATTGAACATCTTGACTCCTTCTCAACAAGATTTTTGAACTGTTAAAAGTACATAAATGCTTCTGAATTCAATTAAAGAAAGAAAACCCACATCTTGCAGGAATAATCATAAAAAAACAATTGAAAATACTTATTTCCACCATAGTTTATTGGAATAGGACCAAACAGATCGATGTGTACCAACTCTAAAGGTTTCTTAGCTCAGGAAGATCTAACTTCAAATGGTACTCGATGTTGCTTCCCTGCTAAGCAATCCGAGCAAACTGACAACATGGATGAAAGGTTGCGAAGTCCTCTCACCATCTCATATTTTCTCAACTCGAGCAAATATCCTAAACTTAGATGCCCATATCTCTTGTGCCACAGATAATTAGCCTCCTTTGTATTTTCTACCAAGGCAACATGAGGCATTAAAATGACATCTAAAATAAACAAGTCATGCTTGTAGGATCTGGTTGCTACATGTTTCCCTTTTTTGGTTATAAAACATCTCTTTTTTCCTTTGGCAACATGGAATACAACATCCATATCTCGATCCAACATCTGAGGGACTGACAAAAAATTATTAGTCAATCCAGGAACATAGAGTACCTTTTCAATCTGACATTTTCCATCTAGAAGAGTGATAGAAACATCACCTTCACCCTTCACTTGGTAGACTTGATTATCAACAATTATTACTGGCTTACCTTCTTTTGCCTCAAATGTCTCAAACCATGATTTATCACCAGTCATGTGCTTACTAGCACCTAAATCAATATACCATACAACATCTATCTGCAAAGATGAAGTATGAGTCATGAGCACCTTGTGTGCTCTCTTCGATGTGAAGTCCGAGTATGATTCTGTAGAATCTGAGTCTGAATTTGATTTGGCATAAGCAACATGCCCCTTGGGTTGCTTATTCTTTTTTTGTGGTTTATATTTCCCTTTACCCTTCTTCTTATGATCATGATCATTATGTTGCTTGTTCTTAAACCAACAACTGTTGGTGTCATGGTTATTCATATCATAAATCTTGCAATATTTTTTGTCTTTCTATTGATGTTGTTTCCCTTTTCCCTTGGATGAAGATCCTCCTTTTTGAAACTGACCTTGTTTCTTACCCCCTTGTTTGGTGTAGAGGGCATTATCTAGAACTTCATCCTTCTAAAATTGATTTGCCTCCTCAGTTTGAAGCAAATTCACAAATTCCACAAAAGATACTTGTCTACCAGATATATTAAGAGAGGTTATCAACATCTTATAGGACTCTGGAAATGCTCTCAAGATGACTGAGGTCAAGAGAGTATCATCCACTAGTTGTCCCATAGCATTTAATTTTACCTTTAATTCCACCACTCTGCATAGGAATAGGTCAACTGTCTCACCAAATTTCATACTAAGTGTATGTAGTTGAGTTTGAAGGTGTAGAATAGTTGACTAATTCTTACCTTCATAAATAGTAATCAAAGCATCCCAAGCTTCCTTACTAGTTTTGGCATCACAGATATGAGGTTGGACCTCATATGTAGTAGCAAGTAGAATAAACATGAGATATATTTTTTCCTTCTTATCAAAAGCATCTTGATCTGCTCCTACTATTCCAGGTCATTTTGTAGTGGATGTCACTACATCCCATAAATATTCCATTTGAAGAATAACACGCATCTTATTCTTCTATGGTGCAAAGTTAGAACCTTTCAAAAACTGTGAATCTGAGAGATATTTGTGAATAGTGGCCATTATGAAGGTTCCTTATAACACCAATTGGTCTCCCTTTCATTATACCTACAGACCTTTATACCAAAACTACTCTATATATACCTGCCCTTATGTGAGGAAGACTATAAGTATATACGAGTAGAACAATACGTGGAACTTAGGCGATACTGAAAGGGCATCATTTTGTTTATGAAACCTACCATAGAAGGTATTTTACTCATGTGTGTGACATAACTTCCCCTAAACACTTCGAAAAGACCTTCGTTAGAATTTACGTCTAACAACAATAATGATGGGGGTAAGCATGGAGTGAATATCAGAACTGGTTTACCTTATTTCTCCTGATGATTGATAGAGAACAAGCTCAGACATCATTTTTGAAACTATATTAGGTGTTATATACAATAGTACAAGCATGATAACATCACCTGTAAGTGTGGACGAGACGTATTGTATATACCGAATGTTGTTGTGCAATAATTTGCACAAATAAGTGTAGAAATTTGGGGTCTTTTTATTTTCTTTTTTGCTTTATTTGTATGATTGTAAATACAAGAAAAATAGAAAAATTAAATGCAAAATACAATCACAAATACCCACAAATATAACTACTTTTGGTTGCAGTTTCCATTGAAAATGCACCTATTACAATGCCAATTTTTTTCAAGTCAATTCCCCCCTTTGTCTTAGAATTTTGTAAAACAAAGAAATGCTTAAAATCCCTCCTTTTTGTTGCAAAAGAAACAATGAGGAAATAAATGGTTATGGGTCCTTCCTAATTCTAAAAAAAACTTCTCTCTAAAAATGCTTAGAAAGGAAGAAAACAAAGTATGGAAGAATACCTCGAAAAAAATACGTCTTGCCTAGTTGTATGCAGAAGAAAAAAATGCTTTGTGGCCTTGTTTGGATAGAAAAAATGCTCCTGGTGTGAAAAAAATGACCCGCCAAGATCCAAATTGGTTAGGCAAAAAATTGCAAAAATTTGAAAAAAATTTGTTAAGTGTCAAAATTTCTTGTTAAATGTCACAATTTGTTGCTAGGGTCGTCAAAATATATATTTTTTATGCAGGGCATCAATAACCATCGTGGGGCATCAATAGCCATCGTGGGACATCAAATATCCTCGAGGGGCATCATCGACCAACGTGGGATGTCATTTTACATGAGGGACATCAAAAACACATGAGCAACACCAATCATATGTGGAGAACCCCTTTGTGGGATTCGAACAGCGGACCTCATCCACAACAAGCAAACAACTCAACCACCCACACCAACTGATGCTCTTGAATGGAGAGGATGGCACCTTGGCTTTATCCCAAAGTTAGATTTGCTTTTTTTTAAAACAAACCAAACACCATTATCCCACATGTAGCAGGATGATGCATTGCAAGTGGGATATAGGGGCAAAGACACATCTACTATGGTGACTGCCTTCAGGTGGTCACCCCCAGTCTTTTGCCCCTTCCAACTACCACATCACCTTCGATAATCGTGCCTTCTACTGACCTGGAACTGCCATGTCACCTTTAAAAATTGTACCTTCTATTGACCTGGAACTACCATGTCACCTCCGAGAACCATACCTCCTATTGACCTAGAACTGTCACGTAACCTACTAGCAGCCTGTTGATGTAAGACTAGATGATGTCAAAAGCACGTCATTTGGAATTGCCACCCTCTATTTGCATGTCCACCATGTCAAATTATATCCATGTCACCCTTGCCATGTCATCACTCGCCTATAGTGGGGTTTGTCATATTTCTTGCCCAGTTAGCGTCGAGCCTGGTCTCGATCTACGATCTTGCATCAGCGTCGACCAATTTGTTTCTAGTGTGTGTGCTTTAAAGGTTATTGGTTTGTCTGCGGTCTTGCATCAGTGTCAGCCAGTCTACGTCTAGTGTGCGTGCTTCGAGAATTATCGCCTGTTTGCGATCTTGTGTTGTCACCAAGAATGTTGTCCAATGAGCAGTTATGGTGGTTATGGAATGTAACCACCATCACCATCGTCGCCAACCTCAAACTACGAATTGCTAGTGCCTTAACCTTAGCTCTGATACCATGTGGAAATTAGAGCAATCATCAAAGTATTGCATTCATGTTGATGGAAATAAATACAATGCTAAAGTAGTTGGGTAGTTGCATAACTACCCAACCTAACTTGGAGAGCATGAATGTGCTATTTTACCAAGTTGATTAATAATGTAATAAATGCAATATAGCCACATAAATTTGCTTATAATTGCTAACAAACATATTTATTCAATAAATCTTACAATTACATGGGATGGTCCCTTTTCCCTAAGCATCAATAGAAAAAAATGTGCCACCACTCCATGAGAGGACTTTTTGAATAATGTTTCCATATTATGGGTAGATATAAACTAAGCCACACTAGCTTTCATGCCTCGTAAAGTATATTTGTTTCCCTATTGATTAAACTTCATCTACAACTCAGAA
Organism: Wollemia nobilis; assembly: GCA_028583015.1. NCBI lineage: Eukaryota > Viridiplantae > Streptophyta > Pinopsida > Araucariales > Araucariaceae > Wollemia > Wollemia nobilis. The sequence goes on from JAQPPZ010001125.1 coordinate 14,710,244, forward strand.
AATCCCATAAATTTGGACCTAACATCCGCAACCATTGTGCTCCCAAAACTATATCACACTCACCTAATGGTAAGGCAAACATGTCTATCTTGAGATTATATTCCCAAATTTGGAGTTTGACATTATGACATTTTCATTTGCATGGTAGGGTGTCTCCATTAGAAATCATGACTTTAAAGGAATTGCACGTAGTAATGTAATAGTTTCCCTATTTGATCATATGTGGATTAATAAAATTATGTGTACTGCCAGAGTCAATAATAATGATGACCCTTTTTCCTTTGAAGTATCCAATTACTTTTATTGTTTAGGGAGTTGATACTCCTGCGAAAGCATGTACTAAGATTTTCAGTTGGGATTCCTCTAGAACATCGATCTCTTCTATGGTTTTTACCTCTTGAGGATCTTCTTCTTCCTCTAAGTATTTTCAGTTGGTGTCTTATCCATATCCAATAGATATAATTTTTTCCACACACACTTGTGCCCTAAGGAATAATTTACATCACAATTATAACATAGCCCTTGGGCCCTTCTATTCTCCATCTCTTTGTGAGTCAATTTTTTGATGGTTGAATATTTAGTGGTAGGACTTGTTGTAGGATTGGATGTGGTCGAGATTGAGGAAATTTAGAGGTGCATGCTTGAGCCTTAAATTTATATTTTGCCAATCTAGCCAAATTTATTGCTTGTTGTAATGTTTGGGGTATCAACATTTTAACCTCAACCCTAATTTCATCCTTTAACTCGCTCATAAAACTTGAAAGAAATCAATATTTAAACCAGTAGTATGATTGGCTAATTTTTCAAATTGAGTTTGATACTCTTGAATGGTTGAAGTTTGTCTAAGTTTAGAAAGAGCTCTTGTAAAATATTCAAACTCACTAGGACCAAAGTAAGTGAATAGATGTTGCTTAAATTCTTGCCAAGAGAGATCAGGTTCGGCCTTCCTAAGCCACTGAAACTAAAGTAGTGCATCTGATTCAAAATTGAAATAGGCAATTATCAAATACATGTAGAATGGGATATTATGAAGAATGAAATATTATTTTTCCTTAAGGATCCACCCCTCAGGATCTTTTCCATCAAATTTTGGGAAGTCTAATCTAGGCAACTTAAATACATTATTATTTGATACATTTTTCTGGTCATGACTCGTACCTACATCTTGTTGATCCTGATGACCCAATTTATCATGTGAGAAGGAATCAATAGAGATATGACTATCCAATTTTATCTTCATTTCATTTTGTGTCTTGGTGACCAAATTCATAAAATCCTAAAAACAATTAAGTTATATATTTAACTATTCTAATTTGTTGCCTAATTGGACCCCTAATTGTTTTCCCATATAATCCATGTGCTTAGCAATTTGTGCCTCTAATTCTTGTTGATTTTATTGTTCCCAAGTACCTGAAGCCATTTTCTAAGATTTATGACCTATTGGTAATGCTTACTAATAATTTTATTTGATTTTAGCGGTTACTATTTTTAGGAAGGAGCCCAAAAAGTGGTTTGGGTGCTATATATCAAAATCATCAGCTCATAAAGGTGATTGTAATGGACTAGGTCCCACGATAATATTTTTTAGCATCCCTAAAAAAGTGCATGAAGGCTATATACCAAATTGATCAGCTTGACGAGGCAATCACAATGAGCTATATATCACAACACTAGTTTTGGTCACCCTAAACTTTTTTCTAGGGGGGTGTTGTCTTTGAGTGTTGTTGGTTTTCTTCCTGGAGGCTTGGTTCTCTTAGAAAATTTGGTTTTTGTCAATTGACCTCTTATGATACTTTGTACTATTTGTTTTGACTACTGATACTATGTTGTCAACTATCTGATCTAACTCTACTCTCACTACTAACATTGTCAACCAATCCTGACATTGTTTCTATCAACTATCTAGTCTGATATTATCATGGACTATTCCCTATTTATTTTAAATTTTGATTATCACATGTCATTATTACTGACATTGACAACTAATAACCCTGTATTGACTATTACTGATTGAATATCTTGACTATTATTGACACTAACAACCTTGTTCCCACTATTTTTGACTCTGGTTTTTTTTGTCTTGACTATTATATTCCTCTATAATTTCTTTTATTTATTCATGCAGTAATTCTAGGATAGTGATATCTTCTTCATATGCTCAATTTATATGGTAGGGTTATGGTGACAGGTTCAACATTCATAGAACAAGATTTTTGTTGCAGACTTGGTATTCAACATAATAGTGTTCTCTAATCCAAGGTGTATGTACTACCTATACTTATTTTGTTATAGCGTAATGATGAACAATAGTGCTTAGACCAATATTTTAGGCCACTACTCAAGGAGTACTCCACGCATACCCTTGAGCACACTACATGTCTGTCTATTAGTATGGGAGGGTGATATTTTTGAATGTTGTGTTTGGTGTACTATGGATAATGCAAGGTCAAAAATATTCCTAAGGGCTAAAGGTTTCTCTAAATCATAGGGGTTTCCTAATATACCCAAAGATACATGGGAGCTCAATTCCATAGATAGGTGTTGTCTGAGACCTAGGTATTAGATCATGATTACCCCTCACTTCACTAGACACTTTTCGAGTAATCTAACTTAGCCAATAATTACAACTCCTTCGTGATATTTTAAAACCCCTAACACAAGGTTTCTAACCTAAAAAAACTAATGTAGAAAACAAAAAACTATTTTTTTAATAAGGAAACTGGAAAAATATAAAAACACAAAATATTATACTTAATAGTCGAAATGATAATACTATCGTAGTCGCAACAAATCAGGGCCTTGGAAAGTGCTTTGATACCACTTGTTAGGAACCTTCTCATTAAAATTAGCACATTCACAAATATATTGTAATAAGCATAAATGCTTGAAACATAAGATACTACAATATGAAATATAAGTGCAAAAATAAAATAATCTCATAAAGTAACACAAGATCATAGGTCACTTTGAGGGGGCAACATCCTTCAATACTTTGATTCAATTATGAAAAAATATCCATTTATTCCTACTCCTCATAGTTTTAAAGACTTCATCTCTCTCCTTAATGCTCAAGGTTGGCTTACATGAAAAATGCCACCCGAGCTAGAATATTCTACCAACAAAATAATTACATTCTTGACAATAGTTACATATAATGGTATCACTTGCGTAGGCGCTTCTAACGCCATAAACTATTACAAAAAATTATCATGGATTTCTTCCCATGTTAAGTAAGGGTTATTAAAACATAGTGTTAGGATGGGATCCTAACAAGATAATGCATAAGATTTTATAATCCATAGTATGCATGACATTCACGAATTGTTTTTACTAGGAATGCATGGAATTCAAATAAAATGCATTCACTTGCATGCATAGCCTACATCTTTCACAAATTTCTATAGTTTAGTACTTTTCCCATGCTACATTTCAATTCTATTTCATTTCTACTTGGTAACATGTGTTCTTATGACACTCTATTTTTTTCCTCATTTCTACCTATAAAAGACTATCTCTATCTATAGAAGCTTTGTCTCTACATATAGATGCATCATATCCACTTGCATAAGCTTCATTTCCACTTATAGAACCCAATATTTTAAAAAATAGTTGGAACTTGCAAGCATAACAAACCAGAAACTATCCAATATTTGTGTTTGTCTATAGTTGCTAGCCATAAATTGAGTGTGGTGGGATGGTATCAGGCCTTTGAGAAGTTCTAGGGAGGTGATGACGTCTTAAATCTATATTTTACACATAAACTCAACACAAAATCAATATAGGCTCAAATACACTATGATATCACTGTTTAAGTCTCTTCTATCACCATTGGTAGGGTTCCTGAACCTTCCTTTGATCGAGAAACAATGGTATCAAACTGAAGAACACAAGCTTATACCGAGAGGGGGGGGTGAACAGTATAAGACCACTTTTAACTTTATCTATCAATACAGCTTTCAAACCATTAACATGCAGAATAAAGATAGCAATAATAATAGCAGTAAAACAATGCACAAAATGCAATCCACAAAGAGACACAAACAATTTACGTGGTTCACCCAAGGTGGGCTACTCCACGGATAAAACTTTTCTTCTAAAAGTTGTATCAAAGTCCTCTGGGAATCCTTCCCGATTACAATGTTTATGAGCCTCAACTCAAAGGAGACACCTTCCCCTAATTCTGCTTTGGCTGGTGATCCTCTAGAAGACCTCTACCTCCTCTGCCCTTAGCAAGTGGAATTCTGTCCACAGAAGACACCTGTCTTCCCTGCTCCGGCTGGAGATCTCTCGTCCTCAATTCTGTCACAGCAAAGCTGGTCCTCTTCTCTGCACCAAACACAGTCCTTCGGTCTGGCACAATACTGTTCCTCTTCCTCTGTTCTTTTTCTGCACTTGGTTGAAACCAATATTTTACTGTCTGCGCAAATACTGCAGTCCTCGATCAAAAACACAGTAGCACATATTTCGCGTATTCTGTGTATACACAGCAATACAGTCTTCGCAAAATACAGCAGCACTATCTTCGCAAATACAACAACACTTCCTTTTCACTTTTTGTCTAAGTCACGATAGCACTGTCTTCGCAACCTCTGTCTAAACACAGCAGACGCTCAGGCTTCTACTTATGCACTTCTGCGATCGATCTTCTCCCCGCACTCTCTCTACGCAATTCGCACTTCGAACGCACACTTAATCGATGCCCAAACTATCCAAACATCCCTCCTTTTATAGAGTAAGATCCATGGTCATTACATCCAAACTTAGTCGGTTGTTATACTTCCACTGCGTCGGCTGCAAAACCTTGTGCTATGTCGGCCCAGATTTTAACTTTGTCGGCTCAAAGTTAACTCTGTCCTCAACCGCCTCCCTGTAGCTTCTGGCGTGAAACTTCAACATGTCGCGATATCGCGACACCTTTGCCTGTCGTACACCTTCTATAGCTTGTTGTAGCGATATCGTGACGCTTTTGCTTTTGTCTACTTCCCTTGGCACTTCTATCACGAAATCGTGACACTTTTGCCTTTCACTGACGTCATCTCACTTTTGTCATGAAATCATGATGCTTTAGACTTCAAAGCCTTCTTCTCCGCTTCTGTCATGAAATCGTGACACCTTTGCCTCTTGTTGACGTCATCAGCAACTCTGTCATGAAATCGCGACGCTTTAGACTTCAAAGCCTTCTTCTCAGCTTCTATCACGAAATCGTGACACCTTTGCCTCTTGCTGACGTCATCTGCAACTTTGTCACGAAATCGTGACACTTCTTGCTTCTTCAACCTTTTCTTGGTTTGCACTAGCAAAAATGGAACATGTCACGAAATCGCGACGCTTTCGCTGCCTTAAGCTCTTTTCTGCCAACTACTCGCGAAACTGGAGCATGTCGCGAAATCGTGACGCTTTCGCTGCCTTAAGCTCTTTTCTGCCAACTGCTCGCGAAATTGGAACATGTCGCGAAATCGTGATGCTTTCCTGCCTTAAGCTCTTTTCTGGCCAACTATGCCCAGAACCTGGAACATGTCACGAAATCGCGACACTTTCTGCATCCGTACAACTTCTTTGAAACCTGTCGTGAAATCGTGACGCTTTTGCCAACTGCAAGCTGCCAACTCAACCTGTCACGAAATCGTGACACTTTCTGCAACTCAACCCTGCCTACTCAACTTGTCGCGAAATCGTGACACTTCCTGCAATTCAACACTGCCAACTCAACTTGTCACGAAATCGTGACACTTTCTGCAACTCAACCCTGCCAACTCAACTTGTCACGAAATCGTGACACTTCCTGCAACTCAACGCTGCCAACTCAACTTGTCGCGAAATCGTGACACTTTTTCCTAAACTTTCTCTCTCCTAAAACATGTCGCGAAATCGCGACAGTTTTTCCAGCCGCCTGCAAACTTTTACTAACTTATCTTTTTCTTGATCTTTTGCAACTGGATTTTCTAGGAGACTTACTGACCAGCTGAAACCTTCATCAAAACACATACTTAGACATAAAAACAAATTGCTCCAAGAACTCCTTGACATCAAAGACAACAACTACCAAGAGCTTCTTGACATCAATGACAACAACTAAACTTAGGCAAATGCAATGTACTCAAGGTACCCAAAATTGCCAACAATCTCCCCCTTTGTCATTGATGGCAACCCTTTACTAAAAACACATCTTCAAGAGCCAAAACTAAAATCAATCTCTTGAAGTTTTGCTCCCCCTGACTTGAAGCTTTCCTCTTCACTTGAAACTCTCCCCCTTACTCATATCTCTCCCCCTTTGTCATCAATGGCAAAGGGTCACCTTTGGGGCTTGGGACTAAGAATGAGCCTCTTAGCTTAGTCCCTCCCCCACTTCCTAATGAGGTGATTTAAAACAGAGTTGGGAGTGAAACTCCCATTAGACACTCATCATCATCAGTGTCTACAATTTCTTTGTCGGGCCTTTTCTTGAGCTCTTTGTTAATGTTTCTGTTCTTGGCACTTTTCTTGTTCTTGTTCTCATCTCTTTTCTTGTCCACACCTTGATCCTTGGACCTGTTTATACCACTATTTTTGTTCCTGTACCTTGGAAGATCAGCTCTGCACTTTCTGGCTGAGTGACCTGTATTGTTGCACTTGTAACAAACAACATTATTTCTTTCAAGCATAGCTGTTCTTTGAATCCGCCTGTTCTGACTGACCCGGTTCCTGTTATTTGAATTGCAAAAAATTGCCTTGTGCCCGAACTGATTACAAGAGTAGCAATACCCTTGAAATAAATTACGACTTCTGAATTTATTGTTAACCTTCTTCATTTGAGACATGCAATGTGCAGCCATGTGTCCAAACCTGTAACACACAAAACATCTGCCAAAAAATATTCTTTTAATCGATCTCTTGGGTCCCGAGAACTTCTGTTTCACATTCAAAAATCTGTTTTCTATTTCTGCGCATTCATCACTCACGGACTCATGATCTGAAGTACTTTCTTCATCAGAACTTTCTTCTTTTTGAAATCTCTTGCTAGATTCCCCAACCTATTTCTTGTGCGGCTCAACAAAACCGAGACCTATTTTATCTGTTGGATTTCTTTGATTTTTGATGAGAGACTTAACCTTCTTGGAGCTATCCTAAAATCTGTAGAGTTTATCCTTGTAATCCTTATTTTCTTCTTTCAAAGAAACCATTTTCTGCTCTAACTCATTATACTCAAGAATCTTAGACTCTAACTCATCCTTGAGTTCCTGTGTTTTGGCTATAGAGAAGTCGAGACTTTCTATAAGATCGTCTCTCTCCATACAACATTCATCTAACTTAACCTTGAGTCTATCATTCTTCTTTCTTTCCTTTTCCAAAACACCGAGAGCATTATTGAGTTCACATTCAAGATTCTCTATTTGATTGCACTTTGAATTATCAAGACCTTTTTCTGATTTCTTATTACTAGATGTGCTACCCTTTTCAAAAACCATACATGCATCTTCCTTATCATTTTTTGAAGCATCCTCATACATACTAGCAATCAATTCATTATTTGTGCAATCATCCTCAAGGTGCCCAAAATTTCCACATCTAAAGCATTTCATGACCGTGAATTTATGTTTCGGTTCTTCCTCTTTTTTGAAATGAACAAGCATCTCATTTTCATTATCACTGGAAGAGCTTTCACTATCACTCGCTAGAACACTTACTTACTTTGTCCAAATAGAAGCTCTTCTTGTTCTTGTGTGAATACCTCTTTCCTTGATTGTTGTGATCATCTTTGTTCTTTCCGTAATACCTGTGCTTTTCGGAATCCTTGCTCTTAACATCCTGTATATCTTCATCACTTTCATCTTTGGAAACAGTACGATCAGTAGCATAATGACCATACTTTCCACAGCTTGAAACATCTTATATTTTTCTTGCTTTTGTGCTTTCTAGAGAATTTGCCTTTCTTGTTGTAATATGCTTCTTCCTCACTAGAAGACTCATCACTCTCTTGAATCTAGTTTGCCTTTTGATTTCTTGGTAGCTTTGAAAGTCGCCTCTTTCTTTATATCAATATTCACTTGAGTTCTCAGCTCAAAAGCTGCAAGAATACTATGGAGCTCATCCTTTTTCAACTTATCTAAATCTTTGGCTTCCTCAATAGCAGAAATATTTTCACTAAATCTATTAGGAAGAGATCTTAAAATCTTATCACACACATCATTTTCAGCAAGTTCAAGACCTAAGTCTTTCATGGAGTTCACAATCTCATCCATCCGAAGCATGTAGTCACTAATATTTTCATCATCATTCATCTTGAGTTGTTCAAACATACCTTTAAAATGTCTCAATTTGGCCTTTCGGACATTTGCATCACCTGTATGAACAACCTGCAATTGTTTCCACATTTCACTAGTTGTCTTGCAGTGAATAACTTTGGTAAGATCAACCTTCTATAAACCTTTCAGGATTGCATTCATGGCTTTTGAGTTGTTGTGATGTAGGAGCCTGTCTTCTTTAGTATAAGGACCATTTGCAAGAATGGTGTACCCATCTTCAATAACTTCCCATACCTCATTACCAAGAGCCATTAGATAGACTTTCATTCTTGCACTCCACAGACCGAAATCTGATCCATCAAGAATAGGTGCTGCATTGCCACTTGAGAAGTCCATTGTGTTCTTAACCAGTTCTTCCTTCCGGCTGTAAAACCTTTTCGAAGGAACCGCTCTGATACCAATTGAAGAACACAAGCTTATACTGAGAGGGGGGGTGAATAGTATAAGACCACTTTTAACTTTATCTATCAATACAGCTTTCAAACCAATAACATGCAGAATAAAGATAGCGATAATAACAGTAGTAAAACAATGCACAAAATGCAATCCACAAAGAGACACAACAATTTACGTGGTTCACCCAAGGTGGGCTACTCCACGGATAAAACTTTTCTTCTAAAAGTTGTATCAAAGTCCTCTGGGAATCCTTCCCGATTACAATGTTTATGAGCCTCAACTCAAAGGAGACACCTTCCCCTAATTCTGCTTTGGTTGGTGATCCTCTAGAAGACCTCTACCTCCTCTGCCCTTAGCAAGTGGAATTCTATCCACAGAAGACACCTGTCTTCCCTGCTCTGGCTGGAGATCTCTGTCCTCAATTCTGTCACAACAAAGCTGGTCCTCTTCTCTGCACCAAACACAGTCCTTCGGTCTGGCACAATACTGTTCCTCTTCCTCTTGTTCTTTTTTTGCACTTGGTTGAAACCAATATTTTACTATCTGCGCAAATACTGTAGTCCTCGATCAGAAACACAGTAGCACAGATTTCACGTATTCTACGTATACACAGCAATACAGTCTTCGCAAAATACAATAGCACTATCTTCGCAAATACAACAGCACTTCCTTTTCACTTTTTGTCTAAGTCACGATAGCACTGTCTTTGCAACCTCTGTCTAAACACAGCAGACGCTCAGGCTTCTACTTATGCACTTCTACGATCGATCTTCTCCCCGCACTCTCTCTGCGCAATTCGCACTTCGAACGCACACTTAATCGATGCCCAAACTATCCAAACATCCCTCCTTTTATAGAGTAAGATCCATGGTCATTACATCCAAACTTAGTCGGCTGTTATACTTCCACTGCATCGGCTGCAAAACCCTATGCTACGTCGGCCTAGATTTTAACTTTGTCGGCTCAAAGTTAACTCTGTCCTCAACCGCCTCCCTGTAGCTTCTGGCACGAAACTTCAACATGTCGTGATATCGTGACACCTTTGCCTGTCGTACACCTTCTATAGCTTGTTGTAGCGATATCGCGACGCTTTTGCTTTTGTCTGCTTCCCTTGGCACTTCTGTCGCAAAATCGTGACACTTTTGCCTTTCGCTGACGTCATCTCACTTTTGTCATGAAATCATGACGCTTTAGACTTCAAAGCCTTCTTCTTCGCTTCTGTCGTGAAATCGTGACACCTTTGCCTCTTGTTGACGTCATCAACAACTCTGTCACGAAATCGTGACGCTTTAGACTTCAAAGCCTTCTTCTCAGCTTCTGTCATGAAATCGTGACACCTTTGCCTCTTGCTGACGTCATCTGCAACTTTGTCACGAAATCGTGACACTTCTTGCTTCTTCAACCTTTTCTTGGTTTGCACTAGCGAAAATGGAACATGTCACGAAATCGCGACGCTTTCGCTGCCTTAAGCTCTTTTCTGCCAACTGCTCACGAAACTGGAGCATGTCACGAAATCGTGACACTTTCGCTGCCTTAAGCTCTTTTCTGCCAATTGCTCACGAAACTGGAACATGTCACGAAATCGTGACGCTTTCGTTGCCTTAAGCACTTTTCTTCCATATGCCCGCGAAATCGGAACATGTCGTGAAATCGTGACACTTTCTGCATCCGTACAACTTCTTTGAAACTTGTCACGAAATCGTGACGCTTTTGCCAACTGCAAGCTGCCAACTCAACCTGTCATGAAATCGTGACACTTCTGCAACTCAACCCTGCCAACTCAACTTGTCGCGAAATCGTGACACTTCCTGCAACTCAACGCCGCCAACTCAACTTGTCACGAAATCGCGACACTTTTTGCAACTCAACCTCGCCAACTCAACTTGTCGCGAAATCGTGACACTTCCTGCAACTCATCTCTCCCAATCAACATGTCGCGAAATCGCGACAGCTTTTTCCGACTCACTGTAAACTTTTACTAACTTATCTTTTTCTTGATCTTTTGCAACTCGGATTTTCTAGGAGACTTACTGACCAGCTGAAACCTTCATCAAAACACATACTTAGACATAAAAACAAATTGCTCCAAGAACTCCTTGACATCAAAGACAACAACTACCAAGAGCTTCTTGACATCAATGACAACAACTAAACTTAGGCAAATGCAATGTACTCAAGGTACCCAAAATTGCCAACACAAACATCAAGGTTAAAGGTAAAGTAAATTGCAAAAAAAATTGGAGAACCCTATATTTCTGATGAAGATAGGAAATATAATATCAAAGGTACATAAAATCTTCTTTACTTTTGGTATAGCGAGAAATAGTTACTACTATCATGCACTATTTTACACAAGAAGGAATATTTACACATTTATATGGATACCATTTCCAATTCATTTTACCTGTCAAGTTTCCTCACAATAATGAATACCATATCAATGTTTCCTTCTATTTGGTGGATTCAATTGAAGTTATGACAAGAAAAGTATAAAATAAACAAAAAGATGTCATTGTTCATCATGGGCTTTTTAAGTTACCAATTTTAGAAAGTTTGCAACACACTCATCCTAGGGTTTCATAAAAAAATTTGATTTCTCCAGCTATAATTCCCTTTGACAAATAAGAGGATGATGAGGAAGATAAAACTTCAAAAGCTAAATAAGATAAGGACCTGGACCTATTACACATGCCTCAACCAAAAAAAGGGTAAAAGAGTCCAAATAGATCCACCTATGTCAAACACTAGAAAAGGAAAAAGAGCATTTGTCAAAATCTCTAGTTATGAAGATGACATGAATTTGCCCTAAGCACATGTATAATTTTGGAGTACTACAAAAGTTGTATTCATAGGCAAAAGGGTTATCATTAAAGAAATCTAAAAACCTCAGCATTCATCTCTTGTAGAAAAGTCTCCTCTTAAAGCCAGTATAAGCAATATAAAATAGAGATTGAAAGTAGTGGAGGAATTGAAACAAAATCAAAAGAAAGTGATATAATCAAAAAATAGTTGGAAAAGTGAGTTAAGGCACCGATCTCTAAGAAAAGCTCAAACGATAAGAAAGTGTAAGCAAGGCTTGGTGCTCTAGAAACTCCAATAATGCAAAGACTAAGGGGAACCACTCGAAGGTGACCCCTACTCCAAATTTTGATGATGAAAACATGCTAGAGCTGAATTCTGCTATTATGCTTCAAAATTCTATTCTTACTCATGTAGAAAACACTACGGTCAACCTCTCCACTGTTTCCAATACCGTTAGGGCTACTTGGACGATCTATCATCAAACCGCTAAAACCATGGAGGAGCTTCATGTCTAGCTCAAATAACTTTTCAAGAATGAAGGTGACAACCTTAAAGACAATTGTGGAGATCACTAAAGGTTGATTTCTTGTTCTCATTGTGAATGAATCTCTAGTTTTTGTTATCCTTGTTCAAGGTTTTTTCTATGTTTTTTTTTGCCTTCATGACTGGGATATTCCCTTTGGGATTACCATTTTGAAACCTTTACTAGTTTTTCGGTTGTAATTTTGCACCTTTTGTAAAAAGGTCTTGGGACCCTTTTAAAATCCATTTTTCAATCTACCAAAAAAAAAGTAGCTGAAAAACTTGGAAGTTGTTGCCTTACTCCAAAACATGCTGATGGGGAGCCAAATCGCTCACGCCAATTCTATATTCTCATTCAACAAATTGGAAAATGATTACAGTAATGGTAGCAGTCTGCCATTAAAACTCCTTTATCCCGAAAGATAGTTTCTATTACAACATCTTCCGCCTGGAAGAAAAATAGCCTAACAGGTCCAGAATGGCCCTCTTGCCTTCACGTCTGCAACTCTGTCTCCATAGTTTTCCGACCCCTTTGCATGCCTTTACTTCCCTCTTTTAAATCTCTGGCGTGACTCTCTGTTTCCCTTTTTGGACCCTTCGTTTCATCTCCCGTGCCTCTTCATTGCCTTGGCTTTCGAAATGTCTTTCTTTTGACTCTTGATCTTCATCTGCTTTCACTGCACCTTGGTGCCACGTGCTTGTCCAGTGTCGCCACGGTAGACTCTGTCCTCCTGTCAACCAATGATGACGTTCGGTATACCCATCGCTCGATAACTTCCTCTGTAATGGCTCTTGTAACCGCCTGCTCTTTTGTCTCTTCGGTCGCGAAAATGCGACATGTCGTGATATCGCGACATTTTTGCTTCATCGCCTTCTTCCCCCTTTTGAGTCACGAAAATGCGACATGTCGCGATATCGTGACACTTTTTCTTTTCGGCCTTCCTGCCTTTCGAGTCACGAAAATGCGACATGTCGCGATATCGTGACACTTTTGCTTTTCGGCCTTCCTGCCCTTTGCGAGTCGCGAAAATGCGACATGTCGCGATATCGCGACACTTTTGCTTTTTGGCCTTCCTGCCCTTTGCAAGTCGTGAAAATGCGACATGTCGCGATATCGTGACACTTTTTCTCTCCTGCGCCTCCTCTCATCTTTTGGTCGCGAAAATGCGACATGTCGCGATATCGCGACACTTTTCTCTCTTGTGCCTTCCCTCGCCTTTTGGTCGTGAAAATGCGACATGTCGCGATATCATGACACTTTTCTCCTCTTGCCTTCTCTCTCCTCCCTTGGTCGCGAAAATGCGACATGTCGCGATATCGTGACACTTTTTGCTCTACGTCTTCTCTCTCCTTTCTGAGTCGCAAAAATGCGACATGTCGCGATATCGCGACACTTTTTCCTCCGCACCTTCTCTCTCCTTCTTGAGTCGCGAAATGCGACATGTCGCGATATCGCGACACTTTTTGCTCCGTGCCTTCTCTCTCCTTCTTGGGTCACGATAATGTGACATGTCGCGATATCGTGACACTTTTTCCTTCGTGCCTTCTCTCTCCTTCTTGAGTCGCGATAATGCGACATGTCACGATATCGTGACACTTTTTTCTTCGTGCCTTCTCTCTCCTTCTTGAGTCGCGATAATGTGACATGTCGCGATATCGTGACACTTTTTGCTCCGTGCCTTCTCTCTCCTTCCTGAGTCACGATAATGCGACATGTCGCGATATCGCGACACTTTTTCCTGTCGCGATATCGCGACATCAAGGCAAACACTTAGAAAAATATTTTGTTGATGCAAGATTGCTCTGCTGCCACCGGATGCTCCTGCATCAGACACCCGGGGTGGATTGAGAAGTGTCCTTTACTTCTGTACTGTTGGAGGAAGACCCAGGCGGTCGACCTCTATTTTTGACAACCAAGTTGCATCTTCGATAGGCCTGCCTTTCCACTTGACCAAATATTCTGAATACTACCTGTTCCTGGTACTTCTGCCTTCTCGAGTGTCTAGTATTTCCTCTATCTCATCTGTGGCTGGCGCAGTCATCGGGATACTCCACAAATCTGTTCTTGGTGCCTCACTACTACCTCCTTCATGGTATTCTACCAAGTCTAAAATATTAAAAATAGGTGATATATTCAGCTCGCTTGGCAGTTCCACTTCATAGGCATTTCTTGAATCTCTTTTACCTATGATCCTGCATGGTCCAAACCTCTTCATCTTCAGTTTGTTGTAGGTTTTGTTAGGAAACCTTTCCTTTCTCAAATGAACCATGACCTCATCTCCCACTTGGAACTCCTTGAAATGTCTCTTTTGATCTACTTTGGCCTTGTACTGAGTATTCATCTTACTGATATGTTGTTTTACCTCCTCATGTAAACTCTTTATGTGTTCTACAAAATCTTCAGCCTCAACACTGCTCTTTTCTCCTTTACCCATTGTTCTCAACTCAGAAGCATTCCTTGGGTTGTTCCCATACACAATCTGGAATGGTGATTTACCAGTACTTCTGTTGATAGAATTGTTGTAAGCAAATTCTGCCTGTGGCAAAATCAAATCCCATCCCTTGGGCTTATCTCCTACCAGGCATCTTAGAAGATTACCCAAACTTCTGTTCACCACCTCTGTTTTTCCATCAGTCTACGGGTGGTATGCAAAACTGAACTTCAAATCCATTTTTAGTCTGCTTCCACAAAGTCCTCCAGAAATAACCCACAAATTTGGTATCTCCGTCGGATACTATACTCTTGGGTAGACCATGAAGGCGTACCACCTCCTTGAAAAACAAGCCTGCAATATGAACTGCATCACTCATTTTTTGACATGGAATAAAATGAGCCATCTTCGAAAACCTGTCAACCACAACAAAAATGGAGTCATTTCCTCGTTGTGTCCTTGGTAGGCCAAGAACAAAATCCATACTGATGTCCTCCCATGGTCTTTCTGGTATAGGTAATGGCTGATACAATCCTGTATTCTGTCTCACTCCCTTAGCCATCTGACACACTCTGCAACCCTGCACAAATTTCATCACATTCTGCTACAACTGTGGCCAATGGTAGTTTTCACTAACAAGGGCAATGGTCTTATCTCGACCAAAATGCCCAACTAGTCCTCCACTATGCTTCTCCTTTATCAGATTCTCCCTCATTGAACTTCTAGGAATGCACAATTGGTTCCTTCGGAATAGCATCCCATCTTGGATTATAAAATCCAACCACTTAGTTCTATCCAAAGTAATAGGAGACAAACATGCCTTCCAAGCCTCTGCAAAATCTGGATCCTCTGGATACAAACTCCTGAGTTCTTCAAACCCAACGACTTCCACTTTCATCTCTAACAACAAATTTTGCCTTCTACTCAAGGCATCTACAACTCTATTAGACTTCCCACTCCTATGCTTCAAAACAAAGGTATAACTCTGTAGGAATTCAACCCACTTCAAATGTCTTTGATTCAGTTTTCCTTGACTATTAATATACTGCAAAGCTTGATGGTCAGTATATAAAACAAACTCTTTTGCTAACAAATAGTGTCTCCATTTCTTAAGAGCCTGAACTATAGCATAAAATTCTTGATCATAAACAGAGTATTTCTTCCTAGCATCATTTAACTTCTCACTAAAATATGCAACAGGTTTACCTTCTTGACTCAACACAACTCCAATGGCACTGCCGCTAGCATCACAATCAACCTGAAATACTTTATTAAAATCTGGAAGTATCAAAATGGGTTGTTCCATCACCTTCCTTTTCAACATCTCAAAACTTGCACCTGCCTTTGTAGTCCACTTAAACTCCTTCTTATCCCCTCTCATGGTTTCTGTCAGGGGTGCGCAAATACTGCTAAAGTTTCTAATGAACTTTTTGTAGAAACTTGCAAGACCATGGAATGATCTTACCTCCGTTATGTTCCTTGGAGTAGGCCACTCAATGATAGCCTTCACCTTTTTTGGATCCATTTTTAGACCCTCATCCGAGATGACAAATCCCAGATACACCAACTCCTTCTTCACAAAACTGCACTTCTTCAAATTAATCAGCAACTGCTCCTCCCTCAGCTTTTCAAAAACTATCCGAACTTGCATCAAATGTTCTTCCAATGTCTTACTAAAAATCAGAATATCATCCAAATAAACAATAACAAACTTCTCTAAGAATTCTCTCAACACCTCATTCATTAACCTCATGAATGTACTAGGTGCATTGGTTAAACCAAATGGCATAACCAACCACTCGTACAAACCCTCTTTGGTTTTGAAGGCAGTCTTCCACTCATCACCTTCTCTGATGCGAATCTGATGATACCCACTCTTTAAATCAATCTTTGTGAAGTATTTAGCTCCACTCAAATAGTCCATTATATCGTCCATTCTAGGTAATGGAAATCTATACTTAATGGTAATCTTATTTATGGTTCTGGAATCAGTACACATTCTCCATTCTCCATCCTTCTTCGGTGCTAGTACTGTAGGTACTGCATAGGGACTCAAACTTTCTCTAATCAATCCCTTCCTCAACAACTCTTGAACCTATCTGTTCAACTCCTCGTTCTCCATGGGAGACATTCTATGGGCTGCTTTATTGGGTAAACTGGCCCCTGGAATCAAATCAATTTGATGGCTAATATTTCTCACTGGTGGCAAACCCTCAGGCACATTATCTGACACAATATCAGGAAATTCTTCTAACAGACTTTCAACCTCTACTGGAATATCCATACATTGTTCCTTCTTAACAGTAGGAATTAATGCGTAACACATAGAATCCCTCTTCAGGCCATCCAAAAAATTTCTACCATCTACCAAACAGATTCTAGCACTACTGCATACCTTTTCATCCACTTCCTTCGATGGCTTCAACTTGTGACGCACTCCACATTTCGTCAGAGAGTAAGTATTCGCATGCCCATCATGCACCGCACGTCTGTCAAATTGCCATGGCCTCCCCAACAACAAATGGCAAGCATCCATAGGCAAAACATCACACAGAACCTCATCTTGATAAGTTCCAATATGAAATTTAACTAAACACTGCTCACTGACTAATGCTCTATGATCTTTCTGCAACCATGCAATCCGATATGGATGCGGGTGCGCCCTCTTCTCCAGTTTCAACTTAGCAACCATTTCTCCTGAAACCAAATTATTTGTGCTACCATTATCTATGATAACATTATAGGTCTTACCTGCACATTTGCATCTCGTGCGAAATAAGCTCTTCCTTTGATCCACATCTTTCCCTCCATTCATCAATGCTCTTCTTGTCATCAACACTTCTCCTTCTTCTGCTTCTTCAGAATGTTCTGATTCAGCACCTTCATCTGCTACAGCAGCTCTGGCATGATCCTCAGGTCTCTTATTCGTCCTCTCTTGGTGTTGGGGACACTCATATGCCCGATGTCCCTCTTCCCCACAATGGAAACAGGTTCCACGAAATCCTCCTCTTCCATACCCACGTCCAGATCTACCTCTTCCTCTTTGGTAACCATTGTTCTGATTACGAGGGTGGTAGGTATTCTCCTCTTTCTGATCCTGGTTATTACTCGTTTCACCAGTCTTATTCCGATCATCATATTTTCCTCCATTGGTTCTTCCACCAGTTCTTCCACCTCGACCTCTTCCTCTTTGTTTGCCTTCAAATCTTCTGTTCAGCTTCTCTTCAACCTTCAAGGCAAACTGATATGTATCCTCAATGGTGGTTATTCTGACCAAACTGAGTTCTTCTTGGATATTCATTCTTAACCCATTTATGTAACGAGCTACTTTCTCCTTACTATCCTCTGAATGTCCAGTTCTTATTAAAATCTGGTAAAACTCCTCGGTATATTCTTTGATAGTTTTGCTTGACTGTCTCAAGCTCTGCATTTTCCTCAACAGCTCCAATTCGTAATCTACAGGAATAAACTGCCTCTTCAACTTCTCAACCATTCGATCCCATCTGGTTATCCTTTCCTTTCCTCTCCTATTTCTTTCTAGCTGTACTTCTTTCCACCATATGCTAGCATGGCCTTTCAACTTTGTTTTTGCCAATTTGATCCGATCTGGATCTACAACCTCCTCATACTCAAAATACTCCTCCATATCATTGATCCAATCAATCAACTCCTCTGGATTGAGTTTCCCAGAGTACGTGGAGACATCAAACTTTGGCTTCTTCCCAATCTGAGATATGGCCTTAACTAATCTGACTTCTACAGGATTCATTGCTTCCTCTTCCTCCGATGGATCATCAACCTCCCAAGCTTCATCTTCACTACGGTCTTCTCCCCTTGGCTCAACCCCTCTTCGCAACTCCTCTTGTAGGGCTTGCACTTGCCTCTGCAAAGCTCTGAAATCTTCTTCAGGTACCACATTCCTCCCACCACCATGGTTTCTTCATGGAGGCATTCTTCCTCACTCTCTTCTCACAACCCTTCCACAGATCCTGGTGCAAACTGCCTCACTTTCGATGATCTGCTCACACACTCAGGAACTCCCGCTCTGATACCACTTGATGGGGAGCCAAATCGCTCATGCCAATTCTATATTCTCATTCAACAAATTGGAAAATGATTACAGTAATGGCAGCAGTCTGCCATTAAAACTCCTTTATCCCGAAAGATAGTTTCTATTACAACATCTTCCGCCTGGAAGAAAAACAGCCTAACAGGTCCAGAATGGCCCTCTTGCCTTCACGTCTGCAACTCTGTCTCCATAGTTTTCTGACCCCTCTGCATGCCTTTACTTCCCCTTTTAAAATCTCTGGCGTGACTCTCTGTTTCCCTTTTCTGACCCTTCGTTTCATCTCCCGTGCCTCTTCGTTGCCTTGGCTTTCGAAACGTCTTTCTTTCCGACTCTTGGTCTTCGTCTGCTTTCATTGCACCTTGGTGCCACGTGCTTGTCCAGTGCCGCCACGGTAGACTCTGTCTGCCTATCAACCAATGATGACGTTCGGTATACCCATCGCTCGATAACTTCCTCTGTAACGGCTCCTGTAACCGCTTGCTCTTTTGTCTCTGTTTGGTCACGAAAATGCGACATGTCGCGATATCGTGACATTTTTGCTTCACTGCCTTCTTGCCCCTTTTGAGTCACGAAAATGCGACATGTCGCGATATCGTGACACTTTTTCTTTCGTGCCTTCCCTTTGCGAGTCGTGAAAATGCGACATGTCACGATATCGTGACACTTTTGCTTTCTGGCCTTCTTGCCCTTTGTGAGTCGTGAAAATGCGACATGTCGCGATATCGTGACACTTTTTCTCTTCGGCCTTCCTCTCACTTTTTGGTCGTGAAAATGCGACATGTCGCGATATCGCGACACTTTTTCTCTCCTGTGCCTCCTCTCGTCTTTTGGTCGCGAAAATGCGACATGTCGCGATATCGCGACACTTTTCCTCTTGCGCCTTCTCTTGCCTTTTGGTCACGAAAATGCGACATGTCGCGATATCGTGACACTTTTTTCCTCCGTGCCTTCTCTCTCCTTCCTGAGTCACGAAAATGTGACATGTCGCGATATCGCGACACTTTTTGCTCCACATCTTCTCTCTCCTTCCTGAGTCGCGAAAATGCGACATGTCACGATATCGTGACACTTTTTGCTCCGTGCCTTCTCTCTCCTTCCTGAGTCGCGATAATGTGACATGTCATGATATCGTGACACTTTTTGCTTCGTGCCTTCTCTCTCCTTCCTGAGTCGCGATAATGTGACATGTCGCGATATCGCGACACTTTTTGCTCTGTGCCTTCTCTCTCCTTCCTGAGTCGCGATAATGCGACATGTCGCGATATCATGACACTTTTTGCTCCGCGCCTTCTCTCTCCTTCCTGAGTCGTGACAATGCGACATGTCGCGATATCGCGACACTTTTTTCTGTCGCGATATCGCGACACTTTTTTTGTCACGATATCGCGACATCAAGGCAAACACTTAGAAAAAAAAATTGTTGATGCAAGATTGCTCTGCTACCACCGGATGCTCCTGCATCACATGCCCAAATCAATGTTCAATGGTCAATCCTCTAAAGTTGTAGAATAAGAAACTAAATAAGACAAACAAAACAAAAAGGGTAAGTTTGCTTCAGTATTTATTTCTACACCAAAAGATGTTAAACTTAAGCCAAAATGTATTTTGCATCAAAAGTTTGATGGTTCAATGAAACAAGCCAAATATGACATAATGAAATATAATTAGAGGCTTTGACATAGGGAATAGGTGAACTACAAAAGACTAGGATTATCAATAATTTTGAATGATATTCCTTAGTTTTGGTTGTATAAGGGTCATGCAACTAGGTTAGTTGGGGGTAAAATGACGAGGCATTTTATTGCCTATATTTTATCATACTATTCATCTTATTCCACCCCAAAAATAATTACCTTTTGATAAATTTATGTGGATTTAGAAGTATATTTTGCATATGTATGAACTAAAAAACTTTGTTTGAATGGAAAGCAAAATAGATGTTACTTGTTTAAATTAAGTTGTGTATTTTTACTAAAGAAATGAAGCAATTAGCAAATGACATATTCCTTGTTTATTGGGTACATTTTGCCTTTGATTTACTATAGAAATAAAGTATCAAGACTGAGATAATACAAGTCTTTTTCTAATTAGAAATTCCATTTGCAATGATAAAAACTCTTTTAATTCAACCATAAAAACTAGTACTGGTTCTTTATTTTTTAATTGTCAAACAATATCTATAGGATGTTCTTGCAAAAAATAGTTGTACCAATACCAAAAAATACAATTTACTACAAAAATAATTAGTTATTAACAAAAGTGACAACTGGTACAAGATATATTGACAGTAGACAAGGACAAAATACCCTAGATCTAGGATGCTATCTACATCAAATTCATGCAACAACCAATTTCCTTGCCAACAGATCATACAATTACTATTTTCCTGATATACCTAAGAAATAGTAGGGTTGATTATTATAATAAGAAGGAAGTTATTAAATTTTATTTAGTATGTAGTTCTATTTTTTGAATAAGTTTCTAAAAAATACAATTGTTGTGAACATAATAAAGAAAGTATAAA
Organism: Wollemia nobilis; assembly: GCA_028583015.1. Taxonomy (NCBI): domain Eukaryota; kingdom Viridiplantae; phylum Streptophyta; class Pinopsida; order Araucariales; family Araucariaceae; genus Wollemia; species Wollemia nobilis. Next base: position 14,731,271 of record JAQPPZ010001125.1, read on the forward strand.
TTGGACTTCCCAACATGTAATGAGGGGTTAGAGAGTTAGAAGTGTTAGAAAGTTAGACTTAGAGAGATAGTTTTAGTATTCTAAATTTATATTGTTGTAAGGCATTTCTACTTGATTTAAGTGATGAATAAATTACTATTTTGATATATGATCTGTTATCTTTAATTATATGTATGACTTAATAATAGTTTAATATTATTTTTTGTTAAGTATTGTAGTTAGATAGTAAACAATTGAGGAAGAGATCTAAATCTTGGATGTCTAGGTAGGGCCCACCTTGTCTTAGCAAAGAACCTTGGATTTCTATCCTTCGGAAGTAGAATTAGCTTGTAGCTTTGGTAAGTTGTTTTATGTAGTAGTAATAATTTTCTTCGGTTCTAGATTTGAACTATAAAAAAAAGAACTACTCAATTGTAACTTACTCATTTCATTGGCTCTTATAGAGAAATACCTCTTTTAGATTAGTAGCCCTAGGTTAATAATTAAAGTGTATAGCTAAAACCTATCACTTTTTGGTGTTATTGCTAGGGAAGAGGTGCCATAATGATAGGAATTATTTCAATTAAGGATTTACATTGTTGAAATGCTTGGAGGGGCTACTTAGTTCTCAAGATAGAAAGCAACATAAGAGCTTGTGTTTCATATATTGGAAGTATTACATAGTTCTCAATATAAGAAGAACCATTTAAAATCATGTTCTATAGTTTGGATTTTAGAATTAGTTTTCTTTATTTCTTATTCTAATTTATTTTATTTATTTATTTTTTTGCAATGATATTTGTTTGAGGTAGAATGAGTGAATGTCTCATCCATGGGATAACCATGGTAGATTCATTGTTGTAACCTCAACCCCCAAACCAAGTGTGTCAAGTATAGGTAAGAAAGAAGAGAGGTTGGCGAGGGATGCCTCTAAAACACAATTTATTGAGTCCATAATTGCACAACAAGATCCTATCTCTTTTGTTACTACTATGTTTTATCAGCAAAAAATAAAGATACAAGTACACATTCAACTGTATTCTCAAGATATAAAATCTAGGTACTCCTCTAATGCAAAGACTATGAAAGAAAACCACAAAACTAGATGTAGGCTATTATTTCCTTTTCATCCACTCTTACTCCATCACCATCTCTAAAACCTTTATACAAATACAAGTGGTGGACTTCATGGGTATTCAAAATGGTAGCTTTGGATCAACAAGATCTCTACACCACATTTAAATTCTCAATCTGCCTTTCATAGGATAATTCCAATGTCGATGCTCTAGTTAAAAATCTCTCCTTTAGCCCTACTTACTTTTTAGGGATTGATAATAGAAGATATAAATATTTTTATTTTTAAATTTTAAATAATTTGTAGGATTTATTACTATATGATAGATTCTCAAAAGCTTAAGTTATTTCCATCAACACTAAAATATGCAATCTTAAGATGGTTCATGGGTTTGGAGGAAAATTGTGTCACTGCATAGGAGAACCATGGAGGTATAAAAGAAGTATTCCTACATAAGTATCAATACTACTGTAGAGTATGAGAGAAAAAAATATTGGATTTTTTTAATGGTGCAAAAAGAAGATAAGCCTTTAGAGGATTACATTGAGTGGTTCAAAATTATGCAAAAAAGAGGAGATATTGACTTCGAATAAGACCTGCTCAAAACTATGTTTATAAAAGGGCTACAAGAAGAATCACTTGATATTCTCAATTTAATGGGAGGAGATATTTCTATCCTACCAATTGACAGAATTGTGGAACTATGTATAAATTACTCTTGTACAAGGTCAACTATAAGGAGTAATCGAGCTATTGTAAAATCTTGAGGAGTCATAGATGGGAAATTAGGAGTTTTGCTGGACAATATCAAAACTAAAATTATTTAGATGTTTTCTAATTCCATGGACACACTAAAGAAGAATTTTGTAGAACAAAATGAACCTTTGGTTGTTTATTGTTCTTGATGCAAATAAAAACATGCACTTCATGAATGCCCATTGGACAAGACTACAAATTGTACTATTTATGATAAAAATATATTCAAAAAATAGCTATAAACATATTTCTATAGTAAAATCAGCCTTGAAAGGACTAGCTCTTGAAGATATTGAAAAAAATTCTTCATTGCTCAAAGGTAACTGTTGTGACTATTTCACAACTAGCCCCAAAGCTTGGGGACCCACATTTTTTTGATAAATTTTTGGTGTGGTTTTTTTTTGTCTATTAATGTGTTTGTAATTCAAACATTAACTTTTGGGTTAATTCATGTTTAAAAAAAATAAATAAACTAAAAAAAAAAAAAATAAAAAAAATAATAATAAATAAATTAATAGAACAAAAGAAAGAAAAAAGAAAAAGGGAATAAATAAAAATAATATATATATATATATATATATATATATATATATATATATATATATATATAAACAAATGAACATAAAATAAAAACAAAAAACAAAAAAATAATAATAAAAATAAAATAGGATTATTTTTAGCTTTTTTGTTTTTTTGTTAGTTTTTAATTTTTTCATGTTGGTTTAAGTAAAGTTTAGTTTTTTGTTTTTTTTGCAAGGTATTGCATATGGAAGAAAGGAAGAGAGAAACGAAAAGCCATGGAGGAGAAACGAAAAGTCATGGAGGAGAAAACGAAAAGCCATGGAGGAAAATCTTTAAATACCCATTGAAATGCATGCACAGAGGAGGAACTTTTGGCATGGCCAAATGCGGCAAAATTTGATGTGTAAAAGAGGAATATAATTTGAATGGGAAAGCTTCTTTTTAGAAATTTTAGGCCTTGTTAGCAAGAAAGAATGAGAAATTTTCTGCATGCTCTATTTTAATTGTTTTATTTTTCCCCTTCCAAATTTCAGATTTGTATGTGAAATTTACGCCATGGGATGGGTTATTTCATGTGAATGTTTGCAATTTGGAAATTATTTAAAACCCTAGGAGTCAAGCACTTAGTTTACTTTGATTGTGTGTAGTACAGATCAAATAGGCTAGGTTGCATGTATGAAACTCTCACGTATTCGGTTTTGCAAGACGGGGTGCTATCAAACTGAAGGAGCTTTTGCATTGCTTGCATTTCCAGCAATTATCTTGATGCAAAATTTTAATTTTCTGTTCTGAAAATTTTTAATTTTCAGAATTTTTTCCTATTTTCGGGCATTAAAATAAACATTAAAAAAATTTCAAAATCCAAAAATAATTTCACCATTGCGTAGATTATAATTCATACTTCCATTACGCACTTTGAAATTTCATTTTCGGAGTTGTTTAGTATTTTTTAAAATTCACCGAAGTTGCTGTTTTGTCACAGATTTCAAAAATCCGAAAATAGAAATTTTCCATTTTAAGGTCAAATTTCATTTTTCCAGTTTTGTTTTGCATTCATGAGCCTATGATGACATTCCCTTCATGGAAATTCCAATTTCATTGAAGGAGTGATGTTTTATGGCATTTACATAAATTTCCATTTTTGGCCTAAAATTACCCTTTCTTCATAAAAACTCCAATTTTACGAAAGAGGGGTAATTTGAGCATCAAAATGAAGGAGCTTTTGCATTGCTGCATTTCCAGAAATTATTTTGATGCAAAATTTGAATTTTCTGTTTTCAGAAATTTTAATTTTAGAATTTTTTCCTATTTTCAGGCATTAAAATAAACATCAAAAAAATTTCAAAATCCAAAAATAATTTCACCATTGCGTAGATTATAATTCAGACTTCCATTACGCACTTTGAAATTTCATTTTCGGAGTTGTTTAGTATTTTTAAAAATTTACCGAAGTTGCTGCTTTGTCACAGATTTTAAAAATCCGAAAATAGAAATTTTCCATTTTAAGGTCAAATTTCATTTTTCCAGCTTTTGTTTTGCATTCATGAGCCTATGATGACATTCCCTTCATGAAAATTCCAATTTCATTGAAGGAGTTATGTTTTACGGCATTTTCGCAAATTTCCATTTCGGGCCTAAAATTATCCTTTCTTCATAAAAATTCCAATTTTACGAAAGGGGGATAATTTGAGTATTATATTGAAGGTCTTTGCCTTAAAGCACTTAATTGTTCATCTTGATGAAAATTTGATTTCATTTAAGAGGGATAAGTTAAAGTGACATTTTGAAGATTCTATTCATCATGGAGGATTTAATGCAAGATAAAATCCATTTTAAAACCATCAAGATAAAAGGAATTAAAGCACTACATCGTGGTCATATGAGGGCCAACTCACATTTGATTTATTTTGGTTCAATGAACAATCACTAAAGTTTCATGGTAAAATAAACCAACATTGCCCCTTGTTTACAGTTACTTGCAATCACTAAGGTGTTCCAAGCATTTAAATTGAATATCTTTATTTGAGATTACTAATGCACATATGCAAATGCTAATATAACGGAGACCTTGGAGAAGTTGTTTGTTTAACTTCTTTGCAAGAGGGGATTTGGAATCCAAATCCTAAGGGAGAGTGTACTTTCACAATTGGGTGAAAATACCACTCAACAAGTAACCATAATAATTCTTCACACAATGATTCTATTCTCTAGGTATGCCTAGAAATTATATTCCTTTTAATTATAATGTTACACAAGAATGGATGCCTCCACCATTTGTATTATCTCAAAAAAATTAATGGTCGCAACAAAATCCATGGCTCCAACCAAATCAATGTCCATAATAGAAGTAAATTTAGCCACAACCAGACTAGCAAAACTAGCAATGGTCATACTAGGGTTGGCAAACCTAGTAATACCCACAACAAGGTTTCTAGCCCAATCAAAACCAAAATCAAGGACAAATTTCTCAACAACCATAATGGGCACTTTTACCTACCCCTATAAATAATTTTTAACAACCTAAACAACCACCTCTTCCTATCCAACCTGTATCAAACCTGAATAATCGACTTGCTCAATCGGTTTATTCCAAAGAGGCTAAAGGAAAATATTCCATTAAATTGCTACCTTATAATAAGATTCAATTATAATAAAAATAATAGTTCCTAATCCTAATTCACCAATCATCATTGAAGAAGTAGATGCTGAGCATATTGTACCTTCCAAATCATAAAATTCTAGGGAACTTTCTTTAGTTATAAAATGGTAGTCTTATTTAGTTGGAGAAAACTCTGTTGTTCCTAGAGAAAAACCATGTTCATGAGTTTAAAACTTTAGCTAAACCTCCTTCCTTAGAGATTGGCATTGACAAAAGAGGTTTCTAATACTTAGTTTGACTTAGTGGAAGATCTTAGAAACATTAATATCAAAATACCTTTACTTCAAGCTCTAAAAGATGTTCCCATCTATGCAAAAGCTATTAAGGATATTTGCATTAAACTTCCAGGAAGGAAAATAAAATACTCCAATACTATTCAACTAATAGGACAACCTTTTGATCTTATGTCTAGGAATATTATTCTTACTAAAATATGGAGATCGTGGAATTCCAACACTGAGCATTTATATAGGAAAAAAATCCACAAGATGTTTTGATTTACCTAGGAGCTACAATAAATGTAATGACAAAGGAAATAATGGATAAGTTAGGACCACAAAATATATAAACAACACCTATGGTTTTATATTTGGGTGATCAATCTACTGTCTGACCAAAAACACTTGAAAATAATTTGGTTAGTGTAACTTCATGGGAATATGCCATAGATTTTGTAGTTCTACAAACCAAAATCAAAACCAAACTAGGACATCCTTTAATACTTTGGAGGTCTTGATTAGCCATCACAAATGCCCGTGTTAGTTGTAGGTCTGGTAGTATGACCATTTTTGATGGAGTGAGTACCAAGAAACTCACTCTTTATTCACCTATTGAACCATTTGATTCATATGATAGAAATATTTGGATTTATGAACTTGAAGATGGATAAATCATCCAATCTTTGGCTATGCTTAGTTCTTATGAACATACTACTAAAAAGAGTCCAATGATACATTCATAATTGATGAAGATGTAAGCTCCTCCTTGGTTTGTGATCAAGCTTCTATTCATTTTAAATATGTACCAAATTTACAAAATAAGCAACATCATTAGCAAGTTCCTTGTTTGTAGAAACCTTATATTGGAGAAACTTGTCCTTTGAAATCTATTATTCCTCATCATCCTCATAATTCTCAAAATTTTGTCATATTTTACCAACTATCGCCACATAAATATCTACTCAATTAATTTACAAATGAAATTTATGGTATTTATACCGATGGTTTAGCTTGTAAACAAGTTAAAGTGTGTTCTTGAAAATTTCATAACATCAATAACAAATTGGAGCCACTTCAAGAAAAAATATTGTTGGATTTTTTTATTACTCCACACGATGCCTTTGCATGGGATTACAATGATATGAAGGGAATACATTCCTCCGTATGTACCTATCAAATTTTTATTAAGGAAGAATATGATCGAGTACAATTGCCATCTTGTAGAGTTAGCCCAATCCTGAAAGAAGTTGTTAAATAGGAAATTTAGAAACTTTTAAATGTTAGATTTATTTACCCAATTTTGGATAGTCAATGGTTATCTCCATTGGTCACTATCCCTAAAAATAATCATAAATGGTGTATTTGTGTTGATTACAAAGAATTAAATAAAACCACAAAGAAGGATAATTTTCCTTTACCATTTATTGATTAGGCCTTAAATACTTTAGCTAGAAAGTGTTGAGGAATATTACATTATTTGGCACATGCTAATGTACCTCCATGGTGCCTTCATGGTACAATTGTAAATATGTAATAGATTAGGTTTGAGTATTTAGTTTAGATGTGTGATTTATAATTCTCCTTTCATATAAGTGTTAATGTGCAGAGAATGCACAAGTGTCATGTAAGAGTGCAATGTGCAGGAAATGCACAAGTTTCATGTAAGTTAGAGTGTTAGTGTATATTGAGAGAATGTGCACAAGTGTCATGTATGTAAGTGTGCAATTATATAATGTGAGAATGTGTACAATTTTATTAGAATAGGAGTGCATGTAGAAGTGTAAGAGTCATGTAAAAGTGTGAAGGTGTCATAGAGTTAAGTGTGCATGCAAGAAGAAAGTGAAGAATCTAATATGAAAGTGGCAAGATGATAAACCAAAGGTTATGGGACTTGTCATATGGAGAGCAATAGTTGAGTGCTTTAAGATTCACATTACTATGGATATATTATGGAGACAATTCTCCATGAGAAAGAAATCAAATCCCATCCAATGAGTATCTGAGTATACGTTTGTAAGAAGAAGAAAGTAAATAAATCTTGTCTATAGATTTTGAGCAATTAATATTGTAAGTTTTCTTCATGCATAGTTCATGAATTATTTAGGCCATTTACATTCATATTTGATTATATAAGTGAATATTATTTTTAGTATTATATGGGCCTTGATATACATATTAAATAGTTCATATATTACTATACGTATTGTGGCTAATTATATTGGGACCTATGATATTTTGTGGTAGTAAGGCTTAAAAAACCAACATAAAGTGATATATGTGCTTTCTAGATGGATTCAACAACTATAATCAAATACAAGTAGTTGAAGAAGACTAGGACAAAACAACTTTTACTTGTATCTAGGGTACTTATACCTATAAAGTCTTATCTTTTGGACTTTGCAATGTTCTATATACATTCCAACAAGCCATTATATCTATTTTTGTTGACCTAACTCATGACTATGTTGAATTTTATATGGACAATTTTACTATGGTGATACATTTAAACACACTCTTAAAATTTTGAATAAAGTCCTTCAACATTGTCATCTAAGTAATCTCTCTCTCAGTCATGAAAAATATTTCATGATGATGACTATGGGTGTAGTTTTGGGACATTACATTTTTGTAGATGGTGTTAAAGTTGATCTAGCCAAAATTAAAATTATTTTCTCTTTACCTCAATCATAAAAACCATCATATGTGTGTAGTTTCTAGGTCATGTTGGTTACTATAGTCAGTTCATTAAATATTTTAGTAAGATAACTACTCCTTTATTTCAATTAATTACAAAAGATGTTGATTTTAAATGGACAAATGCATGTCAATAGGTATTTAACACCCTTAAGGATAATCTCACTACTACTCCTTGTTAGATTTTTGAATAGGGTAGGTTAAATCATAGAAAGCTCTATCCAAGATCAAGAATAAATAAAATCAATGCTACTAATAAAAATAACAATGAAACACAATATTGAAATTACAACAATATCTCACAAATAAAACTTATATGTTCACAATATCATAAGATTACATGAATGGTACAAATTGATTACATTGCATGGAGCTTTACCTCCAATATATCAATTTACATGACTTTTTAGTACTTTAACTATTGCTCTCCTCTTTCATCTAGGATATGCAACCTTTCATATTCCTCTCATAAAGACAAAGCTCTCATCTTACCACATATCATGTGACTCTTCATTATCTATCTTGACACCTTGCACTTTCTCTCATATTGATACATACATTATAAATATATATCATCTACCAAACTAATATCACAAGGGGGTCAAATAATGTAATATCTCCAACACCACCTCGTATTACATTATTTGGTAGGAAGGATTTTACCTTCAATATCTTATTCTTCTTCAATATTCATTCTTTAGCTCTAACTCTATCATTGCATGCAATCTTCATTAGGTCTTCCTTTATAAACTATTTGCTTTTGGATCAATGTAACTAAGTTGCCTAAAGATCTCTATCTTTGGGTCATTACCTCTAGGGCACTACCAATGGATCTACCTCTAGGACACTACCTCTGTGTCACTATCTCTAGGCCATTGCCTCTAGATCACTACCATTGGAACACTGCCTCTAGGTCATCCACTAGAACATGTATAAGATCATCATATTAATAGGATCATCACTACATATGCTTTCTATCTCTATAGAACAAGCTATATTAATGGTCTCTTTTCTTACTAAGGACCAATAAATATTTTATCAAGGACCTAAGTCTCTTTAATCTGCCTTCAATGATACCTTTTCTAATAGGTCTCCTTTGTCTACTTCTATGGGACCTCACTTATGGAGTCTCCTTTCTCTATCAATATCAAGATCTATCTTCAAGACCTGAATATATACTATAGATTGCCTTCTATTCCAAATATATTCTTGGAATAGGTAAACTCAATCTACCTTCTCAAGGTCTATCTTTGAGACTTGAAAATTTTATCAATATCTATATTTGAAACTTAACTACAACTCAAACTAATTCCTGCATGAGGAAAGATCACGGTCTTCAAGCAATTGAAGATGAAAGTCTTCTCTATTTTTTGTAGGAATCTTCTCAACTTCTAAATATTAATTTTTATTGCAACAAAATCTTAGATAACTTTCTCTAGCATTAATATGAAACTTCTATAAATATTTTCAATAGCCTAGAGCAGAATGGTAATGAACAAATTTTCTTCTTGATTTGGTTCTTTGTAAAATCCGAATCTTAATCTTCATTGGTTATTATTTAACCTAGTGGTAATAATATTAGCTTCACTAGTTTTTATTTAACTTAGTGGAAATACTTTAACTTCATTGGTCTTTTCTACCTAGTGGTAATATCCTTAACAAAATTTGATCATACTCGGTTTTCTTTTGTATAAATCATACAACATTCATTTTATCTTATCTCATTCATTCATGTTTATCCACCCACAATCCATTTTTAATCTGTAGTCTTTCTTTTCCTTTTGTAGATAAAATATTTGTGAATGATTATGTCCTCCACAAATTTTACAACTATGGAGATTCCAACATCTCTCTATCTTATGTCCATATCTACCACAATGATTGCATATATTTTTTGTTATAAAATTTATTTTGCTATTTTATCCTTCATTATACTGGTTCTATCAATCCCTTTCATAGATTTGATGTTACTATTTCCTATCACAAATTTAGTTCTTGATTCCTTGCTACTCATTTATCCTGTATATCCAAGATCTTCATATTTTGGTTTTATTTTTGGTACAATTGGCTCTTTCATTCCTTATTTATGTTTTCCTAATATTTTATCTTTATATTCCATTGTATTTAAAAACTTTGAACCAATTTCCTTTGTATTTTACTTAAAATACCCAAAAATATCATTAGACTAATATTTATTAATATCAATACAACTCTCAGCATCACTATTTCTATCATCATTTGAATCCATGTCAACATCAATTCTGATAGCATAAGCCTTTTTTGAACAGTTAAGAACTATATTTAAATCACTTGTATCACATTAACATCTATTCTTGTAACATGTTTTTCTATCATTGTCTTAAATTCTAGATCACAAAGTATCATTGCTTGCATCACAATTTTTTATTTCATTTTGATGATAATCGCAACATGTATCTTTTTTATTTTGATGGAGATCACTAGTATCACAACACACATCTATCATCAATGGTTTTAATTCTATAGTATCACAACATGAATCTATCATCATGGATCTTAAATCATTTGTATCACAATAAACATCTTTCATCATTGGTTTATTTTCTAATTCTTCAACCTTTTTCTTGCTTTCGTATCTTAGAAACATTTAGATTAATAATTCCCTTGTATATTTTTTCCATAAACTAACATGTATAGTAACAAAGTTTTCATAACAATCATTAGCATCATTAAGAACACTTTGCATGCATTTTTGAAGCACTAGAAATTCTCCCTATTTTGCTTCACTAGTGATATCAACAAGTTTTTTTTCCAAATATATAGTCATTTCCTCTTATTTTCTATCATTGCCTTTGAGAGCTTCCTATTGGAATATATTACATTATTTGGTACTTGCTAATGTACCATCATGGGTACATGTTTATATTAGGAGTTTATCTTAAATTAGGATTTAATTATTTGTTTAAAGCAATGTAATAAATGCACAAGTATCATTAGAATGTGCAATGATGTAAATGTGCATGTAGTCCACATGTACATGAGTCCTAAGAATAGAATAGTGAGGTGTCATAGGAATATGGAATACCAAGAGTCATGTATCACTATAAATAGGTCTTCTTAGAGTAGAAGAAAAAGAGGATTTTGGAGTGCATAGGTTAGAGTAGTAGTAGATACAATGTAGAGCATTTTTACAAATATGGAGTGTTAGAGACCTCCATTGCATAACATTGTACATTTTCATGAGCTTTCATTAATGGCTATTGCATGAGTATTTTTTGAATTTTCTTATCATATTTACATGCTTATTAGTTAGCCATTATCATAGTTATAACATTGCTTGCTTATTTCATTACTTGTGGTTACATTTCTTTTAAGTTTATAACATCAAAAGCTAACAGTGGTATTAGAGAACTAGGTAGATTGATAGTAAATAGAGAGAGCCACAAGAGAGATTGAGAATAGATAGCAAATATCATTTTCAAAATTTTTTAAATTGCTATTTTGCTAGAGTATTTCCACAAAGTTGCAAAAAAACTCATGAACACTAGAACTCAACATTGGTTCTACTAGATTGACAAATCGACTAGTGAAGATTAATTATCTCTAGATTTAGAGATTTCTCCATTACAATTTTTTCTGCTTTGTTGCATAAAAAGGAGATTCAAATAAATTTGGGGAGATTCCTACAAGAGTTAGGAAGAATATCTTCTTTGGAATCAATCTAATACCTAAAGCAACAAGTTGGAGATTAAATATTTGGAGGCCTAAGTAAAAAGGTCTCATTACAAGATTTATAGATTGAAGACTCCAAGTTGGAGGTTGAGAAGAGATATAGAGGTCAAGGAAGCCACATTGAAGACTGCAAATCAAGGAGGAGGTCCTAGAAAGAAGACCCCATTGAAGAAAGAAGAGACTCAAGGAAAAGAGTCCTGAAGAAGATTGGAGATTGGAGATCTCCATTGAATATTGAAGACTTTAGATTGAAGAAGAAGACCTAAAGGAGATCTCATTTAAGAACTTCCATATTTGGAATATTGAAGATAGATAAGGACTAGCAAAGGTCCTATCGAATATTTTAGAAGCAACATATTTCAGAGATACAAGAAAGAGATCTTATTGCAAAAATTACATAGTTAAAGATATAAGAGATCAAAGAAGGTCTCATTGAATTTTTTAAATAGTAGGAGAGAAGCTATAGAATTTGAACGCCCTAGGAGAAGGCCTCAAGCTACTTGGAAGGAGATATAATGAGAAGGCTAGGAAAGCCTCATTGAAGGAGACTTGAAGAAGTACATTGGAGAATATTTTAGGAGAACTCAAGGAGAAGTTCTTGATAAAGAATAATTTGGGATAATTATCGCCATCCGATACCAATCCCAAAAGAAAGAAAGATTTAGGCAAGAAGTTTACCAAATTCTTGAAAGAAATTCCAAAGACCTCAAGAATTTCAGATTCTTGAGAAGAAGGCCAATATATAGGTCAAGATTGAAGTTTTATTTCAATAAGGGCAAGGAGCTAGAAGAAACCACCAAACCTAAAAGGTTTGAAGATTACATTTGAAGGATTTTAAGGCTTACTTGAAGGAGATTAGCTAATTTTACAGTAGAAAATTGAAGGTTTCTTGAAGAAAAATCTCAACTACGAATTAGAGGAGTTTACTACCGAATTTGTGAGATTCAAGGATAGCATTTTAGAGGATAAATTGACTGCTTTGCAATCTAAAAAATTTATATTTGAGGACAGCAAGAAAGCAATAGTTTGGGCAACATTAATACTTCTAAGTTTGATATTTTTAGGGTATATCTTGAAGGAGAGTTGAAGCCACCAAACTACATTTTTGGGTAGCAAGTTAGAGGAGTTTAACAACTACAAATAGGTGGATTAAAGAGTTGTTTTGGATAGCAAGGAAGAGCTACAAATTCATCTAGCAAAGGGTAGCTTTTAGGTGATCCAAGTCACCAAAACATCTATCATCAAACAAAGGTTAAAAAGGTATGCAACTTAATTGTAAAATATTCATTAATTGAACATCCATATTTGAGTTATCATTAAGTTTATTAAGCACCACATTTTGAGGATTAGAGTTCCAAGAGAAGTTTTCTAGTTTAAAGTCTTCAATATAGTGCAAAAGTTAATTTCTACAAGGTTCAAACCTGCACATAAAAATAGTAGTTAGATATATTTCAAGAGAAAGAAAAATATCAACATCCTACTATCTATTGAAAGTAAATAAGACTCTATTCTAAAGTATAGGTTTGCATATACTATAGTGCAAAGCATTATCATTGAAAATCTTGGAATCATCATTTAAAAGTAACCAAGCAAGGAGAGAGTTGCCAAATATTAGAAGGTAATATTGAATCCAAAATTATCACAACTTGCAAAGAAAGTAGAAGCCACCATTTCATGAAGTCAAGGAAGTCAATTTAAAGTATAGGGGACAAGCATTTAAATAAGTGCATCTTAAGGTTTAAAGAGCACCATATTAGAGCCATTAAATAGAGCTCTAAGATTTAGTATCTCCAAGGTGAAAAGGAGACATATTGGATATCATCAACATGCATATTTACATACAAGCAAATCAGATATTTCTTAGAGAAGAAGTCATAAACAAAGAGAAAGCAAAAGATTGCTTTAGACTTCTCAGAAATACGTATTCATCTAAGGACTATTGAGATAAAAGTAGAACTCAATAGCAAGACTAAAAGCATTCAAAATCCTTTGGTGAAGGCGAGGTAAGGTACATCTAGCATTCAAGAGCCTTTGGTGAAGGTAAAGAAATGAATAGTAGTTAGTTTTACCCCAAGCAATGCAACCAAAGGCAACAACACTTTAGAGAAAGCATCATTGGGAACTAACACAGTATCTCCATTTTTCCCACATAACATTAATGACTTGCACCAAGGTAAGGTTATGCACAGTGATGAATATTTGTTAATAAGAGAATATTAACATTTTTAAAAAAACAAATTGGTGAATTTGGGGACCTTGGACATTAACCCATTCGTCCAAAAATTTTAGGGGCAATTTTTTTGGGGGGTTGGTTCACTTGAAAATTCTAATACTTTTACTTTTAAATTTTAAATCACTAGCTTTCTCACCTAGATTTTGGACTGATTTACCTTAAAATTATATATAATTTTATTAACCTAGACAAATTTACCCCACTATATATACCTAAACATACATGTTAAACATTGGTTCTCCTCGACTAGAAAAGAGAAGCCAAAATATGAGTGGAAGTAGAGAAGCTAAAAAAAAAAAGAACCCAATAAGTCAAAAAAGAGCGATTGGCAATAAATAAAAGACTATAGATCATAGAGAAAAAACTACAGACAAAATACTATAGACCACAGACAAAAGACTATAGACTGTAGAGGAAAGACTACAGGCAAAAGACTATAGACTGTACAAAAAATACTACAAGCAAAATACTATAGACCACAAAGGAAAATACTATAGACCGTAGAGAAAATACTACAGGCAAAAGACTATAGACTGTAGAGAAAAGACTATAGACCGTAGAGAAAAGACTCTCCTCGATTGGCTTGTGTCTCATGTCTCAACAGGTACACAATTTATTTCAATGCCTTATTTGATTACTTGTTTGTTTATTTTTGTTTATCTATAGACCACAAGAAAAATATTGAGGTCTATAGTCTTTTCCTGTAGTCTTTTCATATTTTCATACAGTCTACAGTATTTTTGTGCAGTCTATAGTATTTTCCTGCAGTCTATAGACATTTTCTATAGTCTATAGTCTTTTATTTTTCCTAAAGTCTATAGAATTTTCTTGTAGTTCCTACATTCTATAGAATTTTCCTACATTCTAGAGCCTTTTCCTACAGTCTATAGACTTTTCCTACAATTCCTGCAATCTATAGTTTTTTCTGCAATCTATATACTTTTCTTGTAGTCCATAGTATGTTCCTCCAGTCTATAGATTTTTCATGTAGTTCATAGACTTTTCTTATAGTATATAGACTTTTCCTATAGTCTATTTAGTCTATAGACTTTTCCTAAAGTCTATATACTTTTCTTGTAGTCTATAGATTTCTTGCAGTCTATTTTCTTTTTCCTGTAGTCTATAGACTTTTCCTGCAATTCCTACAATTTATAGTTTTTTCTTGCATTCTATAGACTTTTCCTGCAATTCCTACAATTTATAGTTTTTTCTTGCATTCTATAGACTTTTCCTATAGTCTATAGACTTTTCCTGCAGTCCATAGTCTTTAGTATATAGTATTTTCCTGTCTGTAGTCTAAATATTTTTCTTGCAGTCTATAGACTTTTCTTGTGGTCTATAGACTTTTCCTGCAGTCTATTTAGTCTATAGACTTTTCTTGCAATCCATAGTCTTTAGTCTATAATATTTTCTTGTCTACAGTCTATATATTTCTCTTGGCCATCCCTTGTTTGGTGTCTATAGACCCTCTTGTGGTCATCCTTTTTAGGTGCCTATAGGCTTTCTCTGGTCATATTTTGGTTGGTTTCTATAGCTACCTTCTTGGTCATCCCTTGTTTGGTGCTTGTAGACCCTCTCTGATCGTGCTTGCCTTACCTTTCCTTTGAAAATTTTCTCCTTTCAATGTAAGTTATAGAAGTTACATGTTGTTAAAAGTTACATTGCAATAATTCAAAGTGTCATTTATGCTATAAAACAATGAAATTACAACTACACAATTAACACCATGTGATTGAAATTAAATTTTCTAACATTTTTCTTTATAGGTACAATGGCTCCAACTCGCAATGGAAATAAGGGAGAAAAATATTCTGGAAAAAAGAGTATCCTAAAATATTTTAGCCATATCTCAAAATCCAATGAGGCACCAAAACCTGCACAATTACAAGGTACATACTTGTTTTACCTACTTAATAGTAATTTTAAGAAGTAATTTCAAAATATGATATAGAACATCTTTGAATGTAGAATACCCAATTGATCCTGATATGCCTCCACTAGAAGATATTCCCTAGGATGAAATACATCACAAAAATTTGATCAACAATGACATGCAACAACTTGAACAATTACAAGGTACATACCTGTTTTACCTACTTAATAGTAATTTTAATACGTAATTTCAAAAAATGATATAGAACATCTTTGAATGCATAATACCCAATTGATCCTGATATGCCTCCACTAGAAGATATTCCCCAAGATGAAATACATCATGAAAATTTAATCAACAATGACATGCAACAACTTGAGCAATTACAAGGTACATACCCATTTTACCTACTTAATAGTAATTTTAATAAGTAATTTCAAAAAATGATATAGAACATCTTTGAATGCAAAATACCCAATTGATCCTGATATGCCTCCACTAGAAGATATTCCCTAGGATGAAATACATCATGAAAATTTAATCAACAATGACATGCAATAACTTGAACAAAATCCTAAAACTAGCATACAAATTCAAAATGAAAATGATCATTCCAACCAAATGCACACTTCAGGGTAATCTTCGACTAAGAAACGTAGATGTAGGAACTCAACAAACTGGACTATTGGAAGGTCATTTCAGTTTCAATGGGCATCAAAATATTCATTTATTGAACCAGTGCTGCAAGAAGACAGTAATGCAGAGCCAAAAGAAGCTAGATGTATTATTTGCAGTTGGAAACTAGGAAAAGAGAAAAAGATGCAACCTAATATAGATACAATAGAAAAATATTGTGGGAAAGTTTATGTTAAAGTAAAACAAGCTGATGGAAAAATTAAGAAAACCCATAGGTGGAAGAATGCATCAGAATGCACACATGTCAGATATGCACTAGACTATGACAAAGAGATGAAATAAAAACAAATACTAGCTCAGAATGGTGGAACGATTCCAACATAGTTTCAAAAAATTCATAAAACCACCTTAGTTTCGAAAAGCTTGCAGTTTCCTATCATATTTACTATTCTTAAAAAAGGTAGACCTATGTCAGACTTTATTTATTTTAAGCATCTCTTTCAACTAGTTGATGTACAGAACCTCCCCAATGCCCATTGGTCAGATCGAAGTGGTTGGGAAATGGTAAAATATCTATCTTTGGTTGAGAAGGACTTGAAAGAGAATGTTAAAAATTCTAATTTCATTTCACTTTCTATTGATGAGGTGACTATTTTTGACAATACATCTTGGATTTGCATGCATGTTTACACCTTTCAAAATCATGTAAGGCAACCTCATTTTCTAGCAATACATAATATGGTGGAAAACTGTAATGCTAAAAATATTTACAATGTTGTTGTTACTAGCTTAAAGAATATTTTTGGAATGGATGATGCAACAATAGCCAGTAAATTAATATGTGTCAGATTTGATGGTGCTGCTATAATGTAAGGTAACAGAAATGGTCTTTGTGTTTGACTTCAAATATCTGTTACCCCATATTTGATCTCGATTCATTGCATGGCTCATAGAATGAATCTTGCATACAAAATTGTGAGCACATTTGAAAATGTTGCAAAATTTGAAGAACTTGTTCTTGAAGTACATTCTTATTTTTTGTGTAGTCCAAAAAGGTTTGCAGAGTTTCAACTATTTGCACTAGGACTTACAAAAGGTAAAAAATTATTGAAAGATGTAGATACTAGGTGGATTTCATTGTTTCAACCTACAACAAGAGTTTTCAAACAATATAAATCCTTAGTAGGATTTATGTATGATAATCGAAGGGCAGTTGATAAAGCAAAATATTTGTTATATCGTATGAGAGACCTGGAAACACTACTCACTTTATGTGGTATTCTTCCAATGTTGCATGAAATGAATACATTGATAAAACTTGCACAACAAAGATCCATTTATATAGTTGATTTCATTAGGATTAGAAAACAAATTTGTATGCATATTGATATGTTATACTTGTCAAGTGAGAATTTTATGGATCCTTTGTTTGATGATTGGAGAACTTTAACAAAAGTCAATGAACAAAATAGTTTGTTGAAGTTCAACATCAACGATCATCTTTGTATTAATGTTCATGGAAAAGAGATACCTTTATATTATTTTGATAAGTGATTGGATATAGTTAGTGAAGATGTTGAACATATGCCAATCACATACAACAGATTTGATGAAGTTTTACTGAATACAAGGATTAAGTTGAGAAAAATAGCAGAAACATTGACAAAAGAAATCAGAAATCATTTTCAAAGAGATGAGTTGCTTGAAGCAATGGGTGTGGTTAACCCTGTGTTTTGGGATTTAGGAATAGACTATAATAGTAAAAATACCTTTTTAGTAAAAATACCTTTTTTATAAAATATATGGGTACACTTATCAATCATTTTTCTAAAAGTGTGGAAGTCAATGGTACTGAAATCAATGGTATTCTGAATAAAGAACTTTTGCACAAACAATCCTCATATTTTGGAAATACAATGGTTGATCAAATTTCACATTTGACTAATCCTAGTGAACCAGGTTCTATTATACGTTTGTGGAAAAATTTGTACCCTAGTAGTGTTTTATAGGAAATGATGAGTGAATATTTCCACTTATATGAATTGTGTCAAACAATGGTTTTGGGATCAGTGGAAGATGAAAGGGTTTTTAGTGCATTGTCTTTTGTGAAATCTAAAGTTCGTAACCGACTGGATAAAAATTTAGAAAACTGCTTGAGAATATGTCAGGATGGTTTTTTGGGAACCTTTATTAATGAAATTTTATTTTACCGATCAAAAAAAATATGTCTCATCTTATAAGGTGGATAATTTTCCTTATGAGAGAGCTCTGGCATATTGGAAATCTATAGCAGACATAAGATGTATCACGAATATTGATGATGATAACGAAAAATGAGAATTGTAGTGATCAGATTGTGGAGACACAAAGATCAACTATGCCTACAAGTGATGTTGCAGAAGATGGGAATTGTTTGTTTCAACTTCCTCCAATGTAATATTTACATCATTTTTGCAACAAATGTCTTTAGGATAATGGATTTTATTGGATAGATGAATTTTATACATATTGCATGATATTTATATAATCCTGATGTTGCGAATCAGGATTATGAATTTTTATTTGGATTGATGAGTTTTGCAAATAATATCTTACCCTTTGTTTAGAATTATGAATTTTTCCTTGGATTGATGTGTTTTTCTACTTCTTCCAATGTAATATTTGCATTTTTTTGGCAACAAATGTCGTTAAGATAATGGTTTTTATTGGATAGATGTATTTTACACACATTGCATGATTTTTATATTATCCTAATGTTGCGGATTAGGATTATGAATTTTGTTTTGGATTGATGAGTTTTGCAAATAATGTCATACATGTACATTGTTTAAGATTATGAATTTTGAATTGGATTGATGTGTTTTTCAATTAATATGTCAAACTTTTAATGATATTTTTATTTTATATCACACCCTTAGTTCACAAAAATATGTGTTATATTATAGCCTTGCTTTGCTTTATTTGAGTATTTTAAACATAGGATGGCTTATTGATAATAAAGTGAAAATTAAACTTCTTAATGTCAGATTAATTTATGTTGAATTGATAGAATATTTTAGCATTACATTAAACATATAAGAAATTGTATCTTATTCAATCAATAACTTTTTAGAAAACAATAAGCAAATGAACTATTTGACTCTCAACACTTATTTCGATAGTTGCAATAGCAAGAAATTGTAAATATTTACAAATATTTAATAAAACAAAACAATGATACAAAAATATCACACATTTAGAAAAAGTTTTTTATTTATTTTGAATAAATTTTCATTACAAAACAAGTGAATTGTGCGTCCACTTTCATACTATTTGGTTCCAAGGCTCGTTTTAGGTGTTTGCCCAATTGAAGGATCCATTTGCTTTTCCTCATGACCTTGCCCAGATGCTCCCTCTAATGTAGGTTGAGCCAAAATTTCTTCATGGCCCCCTATTCCAGAAGTTTCTCCTTGTAGCACGCCAACTCTCCTTAGGTTTGCCTCACCAATATTCAAACTATCTACCAATGCCCTCTCCTCTTTAGTTGGATCTTCTTTCAGAGGTATTTCTTTCTCTTGTTCCTTGAGAAATATATCTAGATCCATATTATGTTTAATAATTATTGATATGACACCAATGGGTGCCATACAATGTAGAAGAAAGACAAGAATGAAACTGCAAGACTAATCTGAAAATGCATTACCAAGGGGGTGCTTAAATAAGCATATTATAGAATCAAGAAGTTGCAACAACCCACATGCTTCCAAATGCACAGTTTAGAAGGAGAAAAAAGGGGTTGCAAAAATAGCTAACAACCAGCTATCTAAGGCATCACTTAGTTAGCTACAAGACAAGGCATGCTAACTAAGTGTTAACCAAAAGCCTACAAAACTAGTTGACTTAACAAACTCAAACCATAAGCCAACTAGAATCCTACATGAGCAATGGAGGCTCACAATTATTAGCACACACATGATAATAGAAAATAATATGCCTAAGTTAATACTTAGGCTAATTGATGTCCTCATCATACCTCCCCATAATAGAAGCATTGGACTCCAATACTTTTACAATAGAAGTGGAAGTGCGAGACACCAAACGAAAAAATCCTATTGACTGGATGGAGGTCAACATCATTGGCCTGGACAAGGTCGATGAAGCCCATCGGTGCCTGTGCTGGGATGCCACGCTTGGTCAGAACTCTATCACCATCCTTAGAAGGAGGAGGAGGCTGACAAGAACCAATACCCTATTGTTGAGGCTACTGAATCTTTTGCAAAGTTGGAGGAGCAGGAGGAGCAACAGGAGGAGGAGTCGATGAAGAAGAAATTGACTCCTTAGGAGGAAGAGATGATTCAACTAGTGCTAGTGTAGCCCGAGATTGGTCGAAGATTGAGGTAACCTTCTTAGGTTGTGGTTGAATATGTGCTCCATACTTTATGCTTTCAACAAGAAAAATCTTGTTGTCATGGTGCAATGTATATGTATTTTTATAAGCATTGTAGATAGCTCTTTTGTCAAATTGATAAGACTTACCCAAAATCAAACCATAAAAATCCATGGGAGTCACGTCACATGCGACTCTATCCACATAATATGGACCAAAGGTAAAAGACATTGTACACCTTTCATTGATGTATGAGGATGAATCCTTGTCCTTCCACCCAAGCGAGAAAGGATGGGGATGGGATTACACTTGTAGTTTCAACCTGTCAACAACAATAGACTTCATAATTAAATTATTTTGTGAGCCATTGTCAAAGATACAATGCATAGAAAAGTCGTGCATCAAGTGGGCCCTCGTGACAAATAAATTTTCATGAGTAACCTCATACAATGGATGTGACAACAAGTTTACATTATTGAGATTACCTCTAAGCTCATAGTAAGGTCTATCCTCTCTTGTAGTATGAATGGGACCATCTTGTGGTTCCTCATTCATTTGTACAAGTAAATTTTTCTTCTTCCTAAAATAATCTCTTTCTACATGGTCTTTCCTTTTACAATGATTACAAAATTTTATTCCATTGAAATAAGGAGAATAGAAAGAAGAAGGAGAGAAAGAAGAGGGAGGAGAAGAAGAAGAAGAAGAAGAGTAATATGTCTTCACCTGATGTGATTGTTATGGAATCGATGCCTTGGAATGGCTTACATTTTACATAGCCACCTTCTCCTCTATGAGAAGTGCATGTTTGAATGCCTCATCCAAAGTAGCAAAGGGAGTGAATTTCACTTCCCTAAACACCTGTTCTTGCAACCCACTATTGAATTTATCAATTAGCTCCACCTCTACATTTTTGACCCCAAGAAGAACCCTTAACCTGTTAAATTGACAAATGTAGTCTGAAACTGACATCTTATATTCTTGCCTTAACCTGTACCATTTGATCTTCAAATCATTTTGGTAGTTTGGTGGGTAGAAGGTGTTCTTCAAAATTTGGACAAGCTCTTTCCAAGTTGTGAGGGGATTTTGACTTTGTTGTCATTCTATGACCAAGATTTAGCCAATCCTGTAAGTTTGATGTTAGCAAAAGCAATTTGCTCATCTACTAGAATTTCGGCATAGGAGAATCAAGTCTCCATGTCTAGAATCCAACTAGATAATACATCTAGATCCCTTCGATCCTTCATAAGGCTTGACATCACACTTTGCCTTATGGGTAAATTGATTGTTGTATATCTTGACATTACTAGGATTTGGCTAAACTTGCATGTCTTGTATTTTATCCATCAACTTGTCCACTACCATGGCAAGTTTTACCATTTGGTCGACGATATCAGAAGCCATTTGATGTCTTGTATAGGCCAGTCTAGGAGAGGGCTAAAATGGTTGCAAGACTTATCTAGGTAGCTATTAGGAACAAATTTCAAGGTTTCCTAATGCACAATTTACCTAGATTACAAAAATAAAATTTGCCTTTTACCTTCCAAATTACAACAAAGGGTTAAATTTTAGTGCTTAATCACAATTTGTGTAATTACAAAAATAATTTACCCTTCAACTTGAAGTGGCCAAAATAATTTAGCGCTAAAAATTGAAATTTACCCCTTATAAATAGCAACAATTTAATTTTGGATGCAAAAATAAAATGAATTTGAGGGCAAACACTAGTTTCACCTTCTTGCTTTTCGGTGCCAAAAATTAAATTTAAAATTTGGCAAGAATTTTGTATTTGAAAATTGGTAGGAACAGTAATATTTGGTAAAAAGTTTGAACCACAATATGTAGTCAGCTATGGTCAAGTGTTGGCATAAACTCCAATGTCAATAGCAGACTTTTGAACCACGATCTATAGTTAGCTATGATCCAGTGTTGGTGTCAACCCTTATGTCAATAGTGGATAGAACAAGTCAATGATCACTTGTAGCGGTAACAAGAGGTAACGTACTGCCTCCCACCTACGCACACGCGCAAAATCTTAGATGACCAATGAAGGTGGTCACTTATTTATCTGCTTCTTAACAAATATAAAATGTAGTAGTACCAGGACATAATGGATGTAGGACAAAAATCCCAAAGCAAAAATGAACACTACAATTTAGCAGTGCCCAAAAAACCCTTGATGCCACGTCATCTCACAGGATCACTTCACCTACCAATCCTTCTATGCTACATGTGCAATTGTGATTGGTAGGTTTGGTTTGGTGCATTTTTAATTGGGTGTTTCCAACCTTAGGATTTTTATTTTGATTTTCTTTCATCTCTTCGTTTGTTGCTTGCGAATTGATTCTTGTCTGTGATCTGCAACTCTATAACTATGATAGTCTCCTATCATTCATGGAATTAAACTCTACCAAAGATCACGTTCTAGGGTCTATGATGATTTTGTCCAACCTACAATGGTGTTAACTAAAGAAACTTCCACCACACCACATTTCACTACATAGAGATCCCTAGGAGGCGAGTGCAAGAGCCATGCATTGTACAAATATTGTTTGCTAGTAACGGCTATGTTTTTAACGTCATTGTGAAAGATATTATGTGATCCAACGAGTAGCTTCACTAATAATAATAGGCTTTATCCAAAGTCACAAGGCTTCATAAAAAAGAATAGACTCTATCCAAAGTCACAAAACTTGATTTTTGTTTGCTCAAGATAATTGAAATCGCATGCCTATGCATATGAATAATGTTGCGTTTGTCAAAAATTTATAGTTCGCATCTATTTGCACACAGTGATGAGGGCATACCACAAACGAGTAAGGTAGATGTTGATATTCCATGAACATAAAATCCACCAGCAGTCAGGCAACATTCTCTCATTAAATGACCAACCCTTCTATTCTAGCCACATCAGATAGCTAGCCATAACAGTACTCAATATTTTTTTCTTTAGACTTGGCAGAATAGATGCTTTGGGAATATTTTATTTGGCTGGCAGAGGTGTCTAGGAACATTTTATCATGAAATATAATGTCAAGTTAGATTTCATTGTCATCTAGTTAGAATGCCTTAGTTGGAAAATATCCTCAATCCAATAAAATCCATTTAAGGAGTCCACGTAACGACAAGTCTCCTAGTTAACTTACACTGGCGATCTTAAACCACATGCACAGAATAATGCAAGCGTTGGTTGAACTAGAAAAATAACTAGATGGCAGAGTCTACAACATGAGGACTCCTTCTAACCAGTGAAAACAATGTATTCTTCTAAGACATTATGTTGGCCTCATGGAAAACCAAATCAGACTATAGCCTTTTTATCTTAACGTCCTCGCAGAAAGTCAACCTATAAAAAAAATTTAAGCATATAGTTTTGGATGTCAAGCTTCACAACCTAATCTAATCCAATGCAAGTGACCTAAACTTGGCCTCTGATACCAGTGATATGGCACCAATGGGTTCCATACAATACGAAAGAAAGACAAGATTGAAACTGCAAGACTAGTATGAAAATGCATTACCAATGGGGTGCTTAAATAAGCACATTATAGAATCAAGAAGTTACAACAACGCACATGCTTCCAAATACACAGTTTGGAAGGAGATAAAAGGGGTTGCAACAATAGCTAACAATCAACTATCTAAGGCATCACTTAGTTAGCTACAAGACAAGGTATGTTAACTAAGTGTTAACCAAAAGCCAACAAAACTAGTTGACTTAACAAACTCAAACCATAAGCTAACTAGAATCCTACGTGAGTAATGGAGGCTCATAATTATTAATACACACATGATAATAGAAAATAATATGCCTAGGTTAATACTTAGGCTAATTGATGTTCTCATCAATTATTCTTCTGAGGGTATTGTTTCATTTGATGGTCTCATAAAATTATTGTTTGAATTCGATAGTGTTTAGTAGACTCTGCTTTGTTGTAGCTAAAAACACCTTCATGCTTTCCACCTGATTTTTGATATTCTTAAAATTGCACTACACAACATAAATTTTAAAATATGTTAGTCAAAAAAGGTCAAAATATGTTAAAAAATAAATTAATTTAAATAATATTGAACACTTATATCTGCAACTACTTGGGCAACCTTTGCCACTTTAACTTATTTCTTATCAATTGTCCACTTATTGAAATACGCTTGAGCTTTAGCATTTAAATTATCCAACCTATTTAAAAGGAGGTCTATAATTACATCACCATAAACATTAGTGGTCTTTACATTTCTTGAAGTTTCTTTATGTAATAAAGCATCAAGCTTTTAAGGGTGTTGTTGAACCAAAGAAAATAAATTCTGTCTATTTGAAAAATTGTTGTATCGAGCATTAATTTCTTTGATTAGAACTTTGGCCCAATACTCCCAATATTTGAGTTTTGAAATATTCGCAAGCACACTATCCTTTACTATGGTTTCCAATATTTTTTCTACTAAAATTGATTCTAAAAAAATTAAATTTTCATCCTCAGTATGAGGAGCATCTTGATCAGTTTGATGAGGGGGAGAGGAGTTGTGAGTAGTGGTTGCTCTTCCTCCAGTTTTCAATGCTTTCGTTTGAAGCAAATCAAAAGCTTTAAAACTCTCATGAAACAAACCTTTGAAAATATAATCTTGGTCTAGGGGAGGATTAGGTAACCCAAGAAACTCATGCATAATATTGGAAACATTCCCCACTGGAAAAGTTGGAAAGTCTAAAATGGTTTGTGTCTGGTCTCCTGAAGTCCTTGTAGAAAATAATTGTTTTCCATGCATTTGATGACCCCTCATCAACTGTTGTCGTTGTGGAGGTGGTGGTGGCATCCTATGTTGCTTCAGCCATTGTGATAGACCTAAGGCCAAATAAATAAAATAAAATAAATATTTTAAGAAAATATTGTTATAAGTTGTTCAGAACTTTAATTATGCATAATGTGTGCTAATCTGATCTCTTGCCCTGATTCGGTCGGTTGTTCAGAAAGTTTTATGTATTGTAGCAGAAGTGCCATCATTCATTGTTTGTGATGAGATTGAGTTGACCCTACAAAAAATTATAATAATATTTATTATAAAAAATTATTATAATAATATTTATTATCAAATGAATAATTAACTATAATTACCCATACAAGATGTCATTGTGGCTTGTTTGGATTGGGTCGGTTGTAAAGTATGTTTGGAATGTTGCCCTGAATACATTTAAAAAATAGTAATTAAAAAATACTAAATTAAAGAGAAATAAATTATAGAACCCAATTCTAGAAAAAGAAACTTTACCTGTAATGGATTGGCTAACTTTGTCAACATCGATGAACTCTTCATATGGAATAGAAGAGGCGGTTGCATGAACAAGAGGAGTAGACCTAATGTGTTTCACAAGCCTTGTTAGTGAAGGTTGTGGTGACACTGTCTCTGAATCTCCACTAGCCTTTGGGTGTATTTCTCTAATTGCAACCTCACTTTTTTCAAAGCTGATATTGCTCTTTTTGCATTAAAATGAGTTTTAAAATTAAAAACATAAAATATAACAAAAATAAATTTATTGCAAATTTGGAAGTAGAAAAAAATTTACCTGCACCTCTTTGGCGATTAAGCCAATTGAATTAAATTTTGCATGGAGTGAGATGGGGATGGGGGTATTGTTTACATTATAATATGCTTCATAAGAAAAAGCAATCAAGTAATTGGTAGTAGCAACAATGGCAGGATAGGTAGCGGTATTTGTGCATGTGTGGTGAAGATCACTTTTATTTTTCCAGAAACATATGAGGATCAATCATATTTGTTATTTCCAACACAAAGCATAATATATGCCAAAGCCCAAAAATAAATGTTTGTTGTTCTCCCCTAAAAACAATACGTGCTTGGAAGAACTCCATGACCACGCAAAGGAAGTTGTGGGAAACAACTAAAAAACTGAGGCCCCTTCTCACTACATTTGATTGCACTGCAAAAAGTTTATAACACAATTAATAATTATATTTAAATATTGTACAAGAAAGAGAAAACTTACAATATGAAAGACTTACCTTGTAACGTAGTCAGTGAGAGATTGTAATGAGTCTCCAGATATATTTTTTCTCTTTAGTTAAGCTGAATTTTGATGAGACAGGTTCATAATTTTGGTAGGGAAGGCTTGTCAATTGATGTACGTCAGAGGTGTTAATAAAGAAGGATAGGGTTTGGTTTTCGATCATAATTGTAACGATCGGCCCATCATTATCATAGGATTGAACAATTGTATCCAATAATTTAACATCCATCTTGAATTGGGGCATTAGTGCTAGCCCCAAAAGCCCAAATTTTTCATCCATATTGAATCATAATGGGTATCGTTGAGAATATCAAATATGAGCGGGCAAATAAGATTTTTGAAATTAACATTATGTTGAATGGAAGACATTGTGGCCATTGCTACAAGGTTTGGAAGGTTTTCAAGGGTTTTGGAGGTTTTTTGGGCTTTGCGCAGAATAAGAAAAATGAGTGTTGATGACCTTTTATAGGTATTTGCTTGCAAAGTTTTGAATGAGATGTTAACACGTGGTATTGGTCATCGACATAATAGCATGTGGCAGGGAAGTGACGGTGTGAATGAAACCATCACACTGGCATTTTGATGGGAGCCTTTTTTTGGAGTCGATAGACTGCAGTTGTGGGTCGTCTTGCACATGGGATCGATAGGCTTTCAGGATTGTAAAAAATAAGGGAAAAAGCCATACTTTGTTGGGTCGATAGACTATAGTTTTAAGGGCTATTTTTAGAGTCGATAGACTACAGTTGTAGGTTGTGTTACACATGGGATCGATAGGTTTTCTAGGCTATTAAAAAATAAGGGGAAAAGATGCACTTTGTGGGGGTCGATAGACTATAGTTTGTGGGCTACTTTTTAGAGTCGATAGACTGTAATTGTGGGTCAACTTGCACATGGGGTCGATAGGCTTTTTGGGATGTAACAAAATGAGGGGAAAAAGGCACAGTTTGTGGGGTCGATAGACTGCAATTTCTGGATTTGTTTGAAGAAAAAAAGAGCGTGGAAAGTTCAAAAAGGTCAGGTCAAAGAAAAGAAAAAAAAAAGGAATAAAAAGCGTGGAAAAACTAGAAAAGGGCAAGCTTTTCAGGAGGTAAAAAATGAGGGAAAAAAGGCACATGTAGGGGGGGTTTACGGGCCATTTTTGAAAAAAAAAGGAAAAAAAAAAGGAAAAAGCACGAAAAGCTGGAGAAGACAGGACACAGGTAAGCAAAAAAGAAAAGAAAAAAAATATGGGAAACTGAAAAATGGCAGGTCAAATGTAAGCAAAAGAATGATACCAAAAAAATGGGAGGGGAGGGGAGAGGGGGGGAAAAGTCCTCCTCACAACCACAAAAAACAATTCAAAAAAATAGCATGATTAGATTTTTGCCAACACATTAAAAACTCCACAGTTAAGAATGCTCGATTGGGTAGAACTTGAATGGTGACCTCCTGGGAAGTCTTGGTTTTGCACCCTCTAAATTGAATTTTTTCCTAGGTTATAAACCAAGTTCGTCTAGATCATGTTTTACACCCGATCTGCATTCAGACTCTTTTTTGCACGTGATATACGATCTATTTATAGTCGAGGCTTGTTTTGCACCCACTTTAGTCAAAATTGTCAAATTTACCACTTTTGTATCATTTTTTATGAAAAAATAAGGTAATTCACCATGTCTTCTACATGAATTTGAACCATATTCACCTTGGTTTCGAAACTTATTTGACCCATTATTATATATATACATTTTTGGGCCTACCCCTTATGCATAACCCTGCACCAAGGAGAGCATCCTTATTTGACCTACATAACAATGTTGAATATTATTAAAAGATTGTAAGTTAATCTAGCAAGTTTACACCATTCAAGAAATAATGAGAGTTATTCGTTGCCAGTATCCACCCTACACAATAGGCACCTAAAAGAAGAATTAAAATCAGAGGATATTTGCATCCTATAACATCATCAAGAACTTGGAAGGATTGCCACCAACTCAGTAAAATCCTCTGCCATAAAAGAATATGAAGATATTCATGAGCGCTAAGGAGTTACAAGAAGTGCACTAAGACACTTTGAAGAAAAATGTTGAGATGAGATTAGGGCACATGAAGAGAAGGCCAAGTGTTTTTAGAGCATTCACCATGTGGAGAAGACATTATACGCTAGTAGAGAGCGTATCATCATCAATAGTAAAAAGTCTACAATCAAGTAAAATAATGCTCTCAAGAAGCATTAGGCAAGGAGAACACTTCAAATGATGTTAAAGAAAGAAGTGAAGACCTTGGTGCTACTTGGCATAGATATTGGAGAAGTGAAAGTTGTTATATGATACATTAAGTAGAAGACTCTTAGTGCCTCTTGGCATTAGCCACCTTGTATGTCAATTAGAATAAAGAAGGAGAAGCACGTCCAAAGGATGCTTATATAGTGCGTGCATTATTAGGTAAAGGAAGCATGTAATTAGAGTGAGGAGCATGTAAATATACTGCATAGAGCAACGAGGAGTCAAATACCAGAGCACATTGAGGAGTTATTATAGTCAAAGACCATTAATACACAGAGATCGAGTTGATTGTAGGTCATTTGAGCGTAGAACACAATGATAGTGCATATATATTTTTGGTGCCTGGAAGGTA
Source organism: Wollemia nobilis (assembly GCA_028583015.1). NCBI lineage: Eukaryota > Viridiplantae > Streptophyta > Pinopsida > Araucariales > Araucariaceae > Wollemia > Wollemia nobilis. Next base: position 14,760,622 of record JAQPPZ010001125.1, read on the forward strand.
ATATTTATCCTCATAAACATTGCAAATATCAAAGGAGAAATTAAGGCATATATTGAAGTTGAAATTAACCAAGTTTTATACTCTAAGATTATTTAATAGTAGGAGTAATAAGGTGTTAAAAGATATCCTAGAAAGTATATTGATTGCCTTAAGAAAGGAGTAGAAAATAGAAGCATTAAAATCATTACTATTATTGCTTCAAATATTTGCAAATCATAAAACAAGGAGACTTACAAATTGAAGTGAAGTTTAATTTGTAAATACATAGTTTTTCTAAATTTCTAAACTAGGGAGATATAAGGAATCCTACACCAAATTGAAATTATAGAAATTTAGAAACTACTTTATTCAAAGGGTGAAAGAATCCAATTTTGAAATTGATTAAAAGTTGGAAGATTATTTTTATTAGTCTCATTTACAAATTTAAGGGACAGAAAATCCAACTTAAATATCTTAAAGATATTAAGTCTTTTTCCATTGAAATTGCATCTTTAAGCTTTCTACAAGGGGAGATAAAACAATTGATTTTAAAGAATATGAGTTGAATATTATATTAAGATTACCATCTAAACACTAGGGAGACAAAAGGAATTCAACTCAAAGCAAAACCTAGAAATCTAAGTCTATTATCAAGACTATAGTATATTCAAATATTTGTGAGAGATAAGGTATACTACAAAACTCTAAAATTGAAAAGATATTATCAAAGACTAGGTAGGCAAAAGGAATACTATCTAGATAAATTACAAATAATAATTTACAAAGCATACTACAAAACTCTAGAATTGAAAGATAGTAGTTGATCATATTATCAACCACTAGGGAGTCATAAGGTAGACAACTTCACAAGTATTTGAAATACAAAACTTTCATCAAAATTGTTCTCAATACTTGGGAGTTAAAAGGTATTCTGCCTAGAGAGTTGAAAAATTAGATTCTTATCATAACCATTGATTGAACATTAAGATTCTCAAAGCATTCTCAAAACACTAGGGAGCTATAAGGAATTCCATATCAAAGAGTTATTTAGAAGAAACATGGATGAAATAGTAAGGAATGCATTCAATAATGAGAAACTATTTCATGAGTTGGAATTTTATTCTCAATATCTAATAGATACTTTTGAAGGATACAAATACTTATCCACTAGTAAAAAGGAAAGATTCTCAATATTTCTCAAGGAAGCAAAGGAAGGAAATTTTATGATATTAATTTGTTATCTTCATGAAGTACTCTTCAAAGCTTGGTGGAATACTCAAAATATAGTTATATTTACTTTGGAAGAATGTTTGATGATATATATTTCATTGATTGTTTTTGAAAAATTTTAAAACAAAAAGCAAAACAACAATCCTAGTCAATTCTATTGTGATGATATACTAACTCATCATGAAGAAGATATATCACTAACAAAATTGTAGAAATGAAGAATAAGAAGGAAAATGAAGCATGACAGAAAAGAAAAGATAAATATGAAAGAAAATACTTTCAAGTTGAATCCAAATCAAAGCAAGCTAAAGAAACAAGATGAAGAAACCCATCCAGATACAGACAAAGGGTAAAATTAAGAAAGTAGGAAAGATCTCAAATTTCAAAATAAAAATAAAGACCATATTGAAGACTAAAAATCTTCAACACCCAAATAATGTAATACAGGGGGGTGTTGGAATATATTATATTATTTGGTACTTGCTAATGTACCATCATGGATACATGTTTAGATACGAACTTATCTTAGATTAGGATTTAAGTATTTGCTTAAAGCAATGTAATAAATGCACAAGTATCATTAGAATATGCATTGATGTAAATGTGCATGTAGTCCACATGTACATGATTCCTAAGAATAGAATAGTGAGGTGTCATAGGAATATGGAATGCCAAGAGTCATGTCTCACTATAAATAGGTCTTCTTAGAGTAGAAGAAAAAGAGGATTTTGGAGTGCAAATATGGAGTGTTAGAGACTTCCATTGCATAGCATTGTACATTTTCGTGAGATTTCATTAATGGCTATTGCATGAGTATTTTTTGAAGTTTCTTATCATATTTACATGCTTATTAGTTAGTCATTATCATAGTTATAACATTGCTTGCTTATTTCATTACTTGTGGTTGCATTTCCTTTAAGTTTATAGCATCAAAATTTAACACTTCATTAGAAAGTAATGCAATATTCATTATTGTTCCTATATCATTGGGTAATGTAAAAATAAATTTAGAGTCTTCAACTGCTTCTTCAAGCTTTGATCTTAGATAATTTTGAAATATTGAAAAGTTTTCATTTTTAGCTTCTACCATGATTGATTATAGGAATTTTTTTTCCTTCATTGATGTATCCTTTTGTCCTTCAATATTTGGTATCATGTATTTAATACAATATTTCCTTAGTTTATTCTAAAGAGTCATCTTGAATGTATATTTGTTCTTCTTGAAAACATAAGTTTCCTATTGTTTTTGACAAGTCTTGTATTTCCAATTTTTGTGTTTCTATTTTTTGATCATTTAATTTATGTTTCACTTGCATTTTCTTTATCATGTTTCTTTGAATTTGACTACCTTATGACTCCCTAGGTTTTGAATGATAGATTCTAAGTTTCTAAATTTCAAAAACCTATGATGTTGAATTCCTTATTTCTCCCAAATTGTTAGAAACTAAGTTTTGAAAATTTGATTTCCTAAGTTTGATGTTGTAAACCTTTTGACTTCCAAATAATTAATTTGCAAAAATTCACTAAAACCTTCTATCAAAAAAAAATTTAGGAGTAGATATAATAATTTCCAAATAATTTTAACCTTTGTTGTTGAAAACCTTTTAACTCCATAATTTATTTTTTATTAGATAAAAGAAGGGGTTTTGAAAGGATATCCAAACCTTATTACAAAAATAAACTAATAGAGCTCAAGTCATAGCCCAAGAGACTCTAACTAAAATATATGACCCAACTAGAACAACATACTATCATAAAAAAACCATCTGAATGCCCAAAACCACCATCGAACTAGAGAACTAAATCCTGCAAGGGAACAAAAATAGGATCACCATCCTACATAGGAAGGACCCAAGGAGAAAAAATAGCTATGCCTTGAAAAACATCTTCCCGAGTTCCCCACTCCCTAATTTGATTTCCAAATATTCTACACTTTAAATACTTCAATCAAATTTAATAAAAATTAAAGTATACAGTTTTTCAAAAAAAAAACTTTAAATAAATCACTTTACTCAAAAAGAAATTAATTCCATTTGAAAAATTAACCTATCTCTCCACTTACGTTAAATTTTTAATAAATCACATTATCACTCCAAATTAAAATTAAATCAACTTGATAAAAATTGAACCTTAATACTTTCAAACCCTAATTTGAAATTTGAATTTGAACAGTTTTGAAATGTTTATACCTCCTTTGAATTCACACTAGCTTTCTGACTCCTTTGAATCCTCCTTGGAATAGGTGCTAGTCACCCTCTCCCTAATACATGTGCATTAGGGTGACACTATGGATTCCTGAAACTCCTTATCATTAGGGAGGACTCGCAGGTAAATTCTTGAAATATGTAATGCGTGTGCATCAGGGTGGATGTAGGCAAATTCTTGCAACTTTTTGTCCATGCTTGAGTTACAAAATGTAACTTTTTTTCCAAACGTTCAAACGAGGATGTTTCAACTTAAGTTACGGTGTTGGAGTTACATTTGATGAGTATTATATTCTTCTAATGCTTAGCTTCAACTATGGTGCGACATTGGAACGTTATAGTTCTTCAAGAATTATGATGCTCGAATATATCCCATATCTAGTTTATATTTGATAATGTCAAATGGTGTTATCCAATGTTCTACCTATGTTGTATTTCTCAGTATTGCATTTTCTTTGATCTATTTGTAGTTGCACTAACAATCAACCGATGCTTCTGCCTTTTAATTCCTATTGACCGTGATGGGATATGGATATCGAAAACATGAAAATTATGTGTGTGAGAGATCCCTAGATAAGCCAATGTTTTTCCTTCTTATCATCTCCCTTCTAATGAGTAAAGTGAGAAATGGCTCATGTCTGCAGTTCCAAGTTGTAAGGAGGCCAACAATGAGTGCATGATCGTGAAGATTTATCAATATGCTTACAAAAAATAATTACCTATTCTTGAAACCAACATTTGCCTACATGATTCTCACCTTGGCATCAATTGTTGTGCAACTTTGATTCATGTTCTATTCATGTCTAAGTGGCACCACCAATATTGTAGTGCAAAAACATGTTTTTGATTCAAAGTGTTAGAGACCCAAATGGCCTTTGCAGTGATACAAGGAGGAGAGCTCGGATAAGAAGATACCACTAAACTCTTCAGGTTATTTTTTATTTTCTCAGTTAAATTTCTTGGAATGCATCTTTATATTCACCCTCCAAATGGACTGAAATTACATGTGACAAGTCTCAACATGTCACGATGATCAATTTTTACTATACTCACAAATGTTCAACTTGGGATTCTAACATAGGATACAGGTGTTCATAGCTCTCTTCGCTTGAACCCTTTAACAATCACTCATAGCTCACATGCTTGTATTTCCAACTTGATGCATCTTTCTTTTACTATGCACCATTCATATTATCTCTTTGTGGCTCTGATACCATTGTTAGCTTTCTAAATAGGTTAACTCATAGAAAGCTCTATCCAAAATAAATCAAATTAATACTACTAATTAGAAATAACAATGAAATACAATATTGGAATTACAATAATATCTCACAAATAAAACTCAGATGTACACAATATCATAAGATTACATAAATAGTATAGATTGATTACATTGCATGGAGCTTTACCTCCAATATATCAATTTACATGACTTTTCAGTACTTTGACTATTGCTCTCCTCTTTCATCTAGGAGATGCAACCTTTCATATTCCTATCATAAACACAAAGCTCTCATCTTACCACATATCATGTGACTTTTCATTCTTTATCTTGACACCTTGCACTTTCTCTCATATTGACATATACATTATACAAATATAAATCATCTACCAAACTAATATTTCAAAGAGGCCAAATAATATAATATTTCCAACACTCCTATCTTAAGAGGATTGAATTAGGCCTTACCTTTTCATATTCACATAGATGCTTCTGATCAAAATTAGGGGTTGTTTTAAGTCAAATTGAAGAAAAACAATCTTGTACAATCTATTACATTAGTAAAAACTTAAATGGAGTATAATCAAACTATATTGTTGCTAAAAATAAAATTTTCCTTTTTTTATGTAATTAATAAATTTAGACACTGTATTACTGGTTATCAAGTTTTTATTTCCAAATATCACTTTGTTATTCATTATCTTATGAATAAAGCTGATATTAGTGGTAGAATTATCCATTAGTTATTGCTTTTGTAGGAATTTGACATTACTATTATAGATAAAATTGGTAAGGAGAATGTGGTTTTTGATCATTATCATGCTTGTAATTGATTGATGATCTTGAATCAATAGAAGATAAATTTCCTGGTGAGCATTTTTTACACTTTTATTACATACTCCATGGTATGTTGATTTGCTAACTATCTTGTTTCAAGGAAAATTCCTACCCACATCTCTCCAAAAGAATGATGAAGACTCGTTCACAAGATTTAAACTTACACTTGGATTGATGGTCATTTGTTTAAATTATGTCATAATCATGCTTTACAAAGATGTATGCAAGAAGATGAAATTTATGACATTCTTCGCACATGCTATGATGAGCCTCGCGGTGGACACTGAGTAGTCAAAAGAACTATTCACAAAATTTTGTAAGTAGAACCATTTGAGAAATGAGGGCTTGATTTTGTAGGTCCCATTAGCCCTCATTGCCAATATAATGAATATATTTTGATATGCACATATTGTGACAAAATAGGAAGAAGTAAAGCCATTAGAAAGCATGGGATGAGAAAGTCACTGACTTTCTCTACGACAACATATTTCAATAATTTGGAACACCAAGAGAAATTATTACAGATCAAGGTCCTCACTACCTTAATTAACAAGTACACAATCAATCATAAAAAACCTCTTCTTACCATCCATGGTTGGATGGACAAGTGAAGGTTACCAATCGAGAACTTGAAAATATTTTGACAAAAATAATTGCATCTCATAGAGTAGATTGTACACACCACCTTAAGGAAGCAACATGGGCTTATAATACTACTTGGAAGACAACAACGAGTCTCACTCCGCTTGGATTTGATGAGTGTCATTAATGCTCATCATTTAATTTAATTTAATTTGTCAAATCTAGGGAGGTGTCTTAGGGTTGTATACATTAGAGACCTTGAAACTACAATTTAGGTATTAGGACACTAGATTGTTCTATGCAAGCTAGAAATATTTGCATAAGTAAACAATGTTAATTTTCACACTTGCATGAAAAGAAAGCTAATTAAGCTTTAGAAATTAAAAATTCTGAAATTGAAAGTCACTAAACTATATTTGCTGAAATTGAAATTGCAAAAATTAAATGTTGAAATTGAAACTAGCTAAAACAAAAATTAAATGCAAAAATTTAAATGTTGAAACAAACATGACAATTTCAAAAATTAACTGTGACCAACCGAATGCAACAAAACAAAACATAACATGTTGATAAAACAGGGGAAAAACATGGGAAAACACAACAAAAATAGAGGAATGACATATTTAACATTAAGGATAAAACTGTTGAAATTAAATAACATAAAAGAAAATACTGAAAATAACTAAGTTAGTACACCTTCCACTGATCCTTAGAGTGGGCCCAAGCTCTAGGCTTAGTGAAAGGTGAAAGATTGCAAAAGAAAAGAAGTTAACCTATGAAATTAATCAAATGCATATAGAAAATAGAAAATAGTCAAGTTTATGATAGTGTACCAAAAATATGCTTTTTCCAAATTCATACGTGTCTTCTTATTTTATTTCTACCTTGTTAAAGGGGAAGATAAAAATTATTTATAATTAAATACTCAACTTGTTCTACCTACAATTAGGGGTAAAATTAGAAAACAATTTGCTATCAAAAATTGATTGTTGATTTGTTGTGTTGTTGCAACAGACTTAGTCTAAAATTAGAACATAATCTATTTGCAGTCAATTGTACATTTGTTCTCACCTCTAATTTTATGGGAAATTAGCTAGGAATATATGGAATATTATTAGTTACATCCATCCATGTATTATCCTCATTTTTCTCCTTGAAAATATGCCAAAAAGTTATTTTTCAGCAAATTCTACAGTTTAATTGACTTTGCCAACTTAGGACAGTGAGCTGAGAATTAGAGATTTTCTCCTTTTTTGTGTGTCCAATCTGTTGTGGTAGGCTTAAACATAATTTTAGGGATGTTTGTGCAATATTTCACCTTTCTAGCTCATCATTTGCACTTTTCAAAATAGTCAAATAAATGTTGTTTTTGTGTAGGAAATTTTGCAACAGTTTCGTGAAAATGTGCTTGGTGTAAAATGAGTTGGCAAATGGTGTTGAGTCACTTCCAAGTGATTGGTTGGACCATCCTAAGTCTGTTTCATTCTCCCAAGACCATTTCAAATCAAAATTGAGCACTCAAACTCATCCTCCTTTAAACCTACAGGTTGTTGCCCTATCATTCTAGAGCTACTCCGGAATGTTTTGGAGTTGAGCCTGCAAATTCATTTTTAGAAGGTTTTCTTGTCTTATTTTTGCTGCAGTATGGTTTTATGGTGCCACATCATCCTCTAAGGCAAAAAACACTTCAAATTTTTTCAGCCAATCAAATTTCATCAACACCTTATTCAATAGCTATTTTCCATTATGCTTAATTCCTACTATTTAATTGCTAAAATCATGCAAAATAACTATAAAAAAACTACATAAAACCTATCCCAACAACAACATGTCATTTTCTACAACTACTATGTTAACTTCAACATAAGGATAAATAATACTTAAAATATTTGACATTTACTATAGTATTTTAAGCAAAATAGGCAGTTTTTATGTGTAAAAATATTAAAATAATAAAGCATAATTAAATTATTTGGCATTTACTATAGTATTTTAGGCAAAACAGACAGTTTTTATATGCAAAAATATTGAAATAATGAAGCACTTTATTGCCTCACCATTCCCCCCTGCTTATCCTGATGCATGTTCTCATGCATCCTAGTGGGCCATAGTAATATTCAGGTCTAGCCTTCTGAACGACATCCTCTATCAACAAAATGTAAAATTGGTGAAAAGAAATGCTAAAATTGCTACAATTTTGGAAAATATTCCAATTGCTACAATTTTTGAAAAATGTTGAAGTTGCTACAATTTTTTTTAAACTACTAAAATTGCTACAATTTTTTTTAAACTACTAAAATTGCTACAATCGCTGAAATTGCTAAAAATTCTAAAATTTTTGAAATTACTAAAAATTTGTTGAAAAATACTAAGATTGATGAAAATCTAAAAATTGCTGCAATTTTTTAAAAATGTGGGAATTCTGAAATTGCTAAAAATCTAAAACTACTGCGATTTCTAAAAAATGTTGAAATTTTAAAATTGTTAAACAGTTCATATTCTGTTGAGGTACTACAATAGGTGGGGCATTTAGGATTGGAAGGATGTCAGTGTACACTCCTACTTATGTAGTTTGAACTCTACTAACAGATTCGATAAGAACATGTTTTACCTCTTCTTTATTTGGTATTTCAATTTTCACAGGTTCAATCTACATGCTAAAAGTTCCCTCTATCAAAAATTTTTGCTTAAGAACTCTAATTTGACCATTTTGTTGTTTCGAAGCTTCAATTTGCACTTGATTTGGTTATTCTAGAGTCACTTCTCTATGTTTTGAAGTTGCTTCAAAATGTTTTGAAATGTTTCGAAGCTGCTTTGAAATGTTCTAGAACTACTTCTATATGTTCTGAAATTGCTTCTACTGCAAGCTACTCCTACAAAATCTATTGTTGTTCATGCTTTGTAATATTTTTGCCTTGCCAGGAGCTCTCCCTAATCTCCATTGGCTCTTTTCTAGCCCTCTATATAAATGCAACTCCTTATGCCTGTTGTTGTTTTGATAAAACAACCATGGCAAAAGCAGAAAAATGAGGCTCTTGCTCTAAGGTGATTTTCTCAACTTTATTAGACAATGTTGGAGTGTCCTCTAGTGCCTTCTATTTCAAAATTTGCCTTGCTAAATCAAGCAAAATTTTAGTTGCTTCTTCCCCTAAAATAGAGTGCAAACAAAATTTTCAGTTGTTTTATTTTCTCTTGTGCCCTAGTTTTAGCAGATGACAATGCATGGGAGGATGATGGGGTTTTCTTAGGCTCGAAAGTAGCCTTATCATCAATGTTTACTCTAGAAGTCTCTGCCTTATTGGTGGTTACCCCATATCCTTGTTCTGGCTCATTCTTAGCACAAATCTGTTCAAACTGCATTTTTTCCTACATTATTTCGGTTGCACTCTTGTAATTTTCCAGCTTGTTATTTTGAAACCAACTGCATTATTTTCCAATAATTTTATGATTCTACATGTTTTGAAGCACTTTACCTATCATGTTTCAAAGCTCTTCTTGTAACTCTATTTTCATATTTGTATGTATCGAAGTTGCGTTGCAATGTTTTGGAACTTTGCCTGCAAGTTTATTTTCATACTTGTATGTTTCAGAGCTAGATAGTATACACCTACAATGTTTCAAAGCTCTACCTTCAAGTCTATTTTAAGACATGTATGTTCTAAATTTGGATAGAATACGCCTGTAATATTTAGAAACATAGGCAAGATACACTGTTTTGTGCTAGATTTCTATAGGAACATAGAAAATGGCCTAGAAAGTTCTGTAGTTTAATTTTTATCTTTTTGTTTATTTATTTATTTATTTTCTCTCTCTCTCTCTCTCTCTCTCTCTCTCTCTCTCTCTCTCTTATATATATATATATATATATATATATATATATATATATATATATCTTTTCACACTTTATTCCTACACAACTATGCTAATATGTTTGCATGATTTGGCTACACCCTATTTTCACATAACTGTTATGTTGGAGCACTCAAAGCAACTTTTTCTCATTTTCAAACCTTTCAAACATGAATCTCCCATAACCAAAGGTATACCAAAATAGCTTTTGGGAGTACTTAGTAGGGTGTTTAATTTTACCATTTATATACATAAATGTGTTAAGCATTTAATTATTGTTTATGCAATTCTAAGACTAACTAATAGTAAAATTGAAGAAAATGCATACCTTGTTATTGAAGAGATTTCATGCACCCTCTTGGATTACTTGTTGATCACACACTTATGAATTTTGAAACCTGAAAAGTACATAGATGCAGTAATTAAACTTTTTACAAATGCTAAAAAAATATTCAAGGTAAACATGTCAGAAACTAGTTTTCATATAAGCCTTATTCAATAGTGCCTCAAATAAGTTTTCACCATTGAATTATTTATTTATTTTTCCTTTTTTTTTCATCAGAAGAGTCCACCATTTCTGGTTTTGAACCAACTTCTATCTTGATTGTGTCCATAAAGGATTTTCACAATCGAGACTATTTTCTCTTTTTTTTTTCTTTTTTTTCAGGAGCTTCAATGAGATAGAATGTCTCTCATTTTTATTTGGGTAAGAACAATCCTATCTTTTTTACATGAAAACAACAATAGTGAAGCATCAACCTTTATTTCCATATGAGCAATAAGAATCCTCTCATATCATCATTTCCTCTTTATTGCTCAAAATGAAGTATTGACTCATTTTTCCTCCTCCTTATTGAAATTGATGCATGTCCTCATGCATCCTTATGTTGTGGAACATGCCTTATGCTACAACTTTTATTTTAATGATTTAAATATATGATCATTCAAAATCTCTATTAGAATAAGAAGCCTCTACAAGTTTGACTATGAGAAATATCAAGGAAATTTCACCTTTGGTAGTGGCTTATGGTACAATTGTAAACAATGCCCATTCACCACCAATGTCCTCCTCATTAACTGAAGAAATTTGAATGAATTTACTCTTGAACACTTCTTAAATTTGGTATAGTCCTAGCTACCAAGTTTATAGCTTGCTAGAAACATTAGCATAGCAAGAACCAAACAATAATGCCCAATCACTTGGTTCTCTTTGGTGAAATGCCTTCAACCAAAGTTCATCCAATGCATTCAAATGCAAAATCCTTTCTTGTTGTACTTGCAACAACTCAATACCATATTTCAAAGATGTATGAAGTGTTAAGAAATCAAACTCAATTAGAATAAGAGGTTTCCATGTAGTGTTATATGCCCAAATGGCCTTTGGTAACCTATTCATCCAATCTTTCCTATGAGAAGCATTGAAATATCGGCTAAGTACATCAAACAATTTTACCTCTTGGTCATTTGTCAACCAACTATTGATATTCAAAAGTGTTTTGGTTGTGTTTCAATTTGCTTTATACCAGGGTGTATTGAATTGATTCTTTGAAAATTATGCATTAATGAATTGAGAGGGCAATAGTGTGGCAAAAGAGAATGGAAACTGTGTATCTTTATTAAAAGTAATTCTTGAAGGAATTAAACTTGATATAGGGTAATGAAAAGATGAAATAAGATGATGTCATCCATGTGGCAAATGAAAATAACTGACTTGTGTTGAAATGAGTGATAAATATTTAGGCTTTTATTCATCATTCTATAGTAATCGACAAATAGTAACTAGTTCATATTTAAGTTCTAAATCATTCAATTTGTTGATTAGAACATTTTCATCTTCAAAAATAACCCTTTTAGATAGATTCAATTCTTCTACATGATTCTTTACAACTATGGTGGCCAAAGTTGAAATGTTCTTTTTATTTTCCTCATTCGATTCAAGAAACCATAGACTTCCTAGATTACCATACTTAGGTGGAGTAAGTTTTCCTGCAAGTAAGTCTACTAATTTTCCACCTACTTATATGTTTTTAGGATATACTTTTTTTTTCTTGGTTTCTTAATACCTATTTTTTTAACAATCTGGTTAATCACAAGTACATCTTTAACAACATATAGTAAAGGGACTGTAATATTTAAATATTTTAATTCCTTTACCAAATTTAATTTTGAAGATATTATTTTTGATATCTCAAATTGTTTAAGATATGGTACTTTCTCCATTAAATCATCTTGAGAGAGGTTTTCTTCTTTTTTTCATGTTTTTGTTGTGGTTTTAGTGTAGATTGGTTTTCTTGTTTATTCCCTTTAATTCTCATTTCTACAATAATAGGTCGAATAGGTTCAAGAAGTGTTCTTCTTGAATGCAATTGAATATTGTCATGGTCAATAACATTTATTATGGTTAGATCTTTCAATTCAACCATATAGATAGGGGTTGTTTGCTTAACATTATTGGAATTGACCACAGGTTGAGCCAAAAGCGGAGGTTGTGTTTCCTTTTGTTGTTGTTCTTGAGGTAGATCTAATACATCTCTTGATTTATCTTGTAATCCTCTCAAGAATATGGTTTTGTTAAGTTTTGGTTCTACACCTCCACATCTCTTGTTAACAAGGGAAAATCTATCTAGATAATCTTCTAAAGTTTCATTTTCCTCTTGTTTCATCTTAGATAATTCATCTTTTTAATTTTTTACTCGATAGTATTCTTGGTATTTCTACAAAAATATTCTTTCCATTTCATCCCAGGTTTGGTTTGGATTCGATGTTAAGTTCATGAATCATTGTAGGGTTGAGTCTTTAAGACTAAAAGGAAATAATTTAAGTTTTTTATTATCATTGATATAGTTATAAACTTGGCATACAATCTTCAACTTAAATATAAACTAATCAAGGTACTTTGATGCAACTCCCCTAAAAGTTGATAATTTAGAAGGTGAAATGACTTCCATAGGAGAGCTTTGATCTAATTGAATAGGATATTGGAAATTTTTGACATGTGTACTAGTTTTACAAAGATGAAACACATTGTTAGCTTTTCGTGGATTTTCATGTAAGCCTACCATTATACGTTGCCAACACCAATCATAAATCTATTTAAATTGTTCTAGTAGCATAGATTTGTCAGGGGAGGGTGGTGTTGGACTAACACTTTGTTCTCCTTGTAATTTTTCTCAAAGAATTTTTCACTTCCTAAAGCAGATGATTGTAATTCTTTTAAAATTCTAATGTTTTCAAGAATCACTAATTCAGACAACTTTGACATAGGTTCAACCTTGTATCATGAATGTTTGTTTTTTGTCGTTTGTGGAAAGTTCTTTCGGTCTATCTCTTTTGTTTCTAAACTTATTCATACATCCTATTAAAGCAAGAAATCTTATTCTAGTATCCTAATGTCCAAAATACAATCTCAAGCAATGCAACTATTTTTATGTGAAGTTGTCAATTTCACAAGAAAACAATTAACATTGTTTGTTCTCTAACAACACCAATTTGCTCCTCGACAACGGTGCCAAAAATTATGAGTGTTTTTAATACTCATCATTTAATTTAATTTAATTTGTCAAATTCGGGAAGGCATCCTAGGGTTGTATACATTAGAGACCTTGAAACTGCAATTTAGGTATCAGGACACTAGATTGTTCTATGAAAGTTGGAAATATTTGCAAAAAGTAAACTATGCTAATTTTCACACTTGCATGAAAAGAAAGCTAACTAAGTTGCAGAAATAAAAAATGCTAAAATTGAAAGTCACTAAACTACATTTGCTGAAATTGAAATTGTAGAAATGAAATGTTAAAATTGAAACTAGCTAAAACATAAATTAAATGTAGAATTTTTTTTTTTGAAAAAAACATGACAATTTCATAAATTAACGGTGACCAGCCAAGTGCAACAAAATAAAACATTAATGTGTTGACAAAATAGGGGAAAAACAAGGGAAACACAACAAAAACAGAGGAATGACATATTTAACATTAAGGACAAAACTGCTGAAATTAAATAACATAAAACAAAATACTAAAAATAACTTAGCACACCTTCCACTGATCCTTAGAGTGGGCCCAAGCTCCAGGTGAAAGGTGAAAGGTGAAATATTGCATAATAAAATAAGTGAACCTATGAAATTAATTAAATGCACACAAAAATAGAAAATAGTCAAGTTTATGACAGTATACCAAAAATACGCTTTTCCAAATTTATATGTGTCTTCTTATTTTCTTTCTAACTTGTCAAAGGGGTAGACAAGGAGTATTTATAATTAAATACTCAACTTGTTCTACCTACAATTAGGGGTAAAATTAGAAAATAATGTGTTGTCAAAAACTGATTGCTGATTTGTTGTGCTGCTGCAATAGGCTTAGTCCAAAATTAGGACATAATCTATTTGCAACCAACTGTACATTTGTTCTCACCTCCAATTTGATGGAAAATTAGTGAGGAATAGATGGAATTTTATTATTTACATCCATCCACATGTTATCCTCATTTACCTCCCTAAAAATCTACCAAAAATTTATTTTTAGCAAATTTTGCAGTTTATTTGACTTTGCCAACTTTAGGATAGTGAGCTGAAAATTAGAGATTCTCTCCTTTTTTCATATCCAAACTATTGTGGGATGCTTGGAAATAATTTTACGTATGTCTATGCAATATTTCACCTTTCTAGCTCATCATTTGCACTTTTCAAAATAATCAAATAAGTATTGTTTTGTGTAGGAAATTCTGCAGTAGTTTCGTGAAAATGTGTTTGGTGTAAAATGAGTTGGTAAATGGTGTTGAGGCACTTCCAAGTGATTGGTTGGACCCTTCTAATTATATTTCATGCTCCAAAGACCATTTCAAATCAAAATTGAGTGCTCAAACTCGTCCTCCTTTAAACTTGTAGATTGTTGTCTTGTCATTTCGAAGCTACTTAAGAATATTTCAGAGTTGAGCCTGCAGATTTATTTTCAACAAGTTTTCTTCCCTTATTTTTGCTACAACATGATTTTATGGTGACACATCATCCTCTAATATGGAAAACACTTCAAATTTATTCATATAATCAGATTTTATCAGTACCTTATTCAGTAGTTATTTTTCATTATGCTTAATTCTTATTATTTAACTGCTAAAAGCATGCAAAATAATCATAAAACCTATTCAAATAGCAACACGTCATTTTCTACAATTACCACGTTAACTTCAACATAAACATAAATAATAATTAAAAAACTTGGCATTTACTGTAGTATTTTAGGTGAAATAGGTAGTTTTATGTATACAAACATTGAAATAATAAGGCATTTTATTACCTCATCAGGATTTTCTTAGGATAAACCTAAATGTCCTCCTTAGTGACTATATATCCCAAATATTCAACCTCCTACTGGACAAAGGAGCATTTGGATTACTTTGCATAAATTTAATGGTTAGACAAGAGCTTGAGGGTTTGATCTAAATGGTGAAGATGATATTCTCATGTACGACTATAGATCAATATGTCATCAAAAAAGACTAAATAAATTTACAAATATGAGTATGGAAGACTGAATTCATCAAACTTTGAAAGGTGGAAGGGGCATTGGTCACCCCAAAAGGCATAACCAAAAACTCGTAATGCCCTTCATGAGTTCAAAAAGCTATTTTGAGAATATCCTCATTCTTAATGCAGATTTGGTGATAGCTCGACTTCAAATCCAACTTTAAAAAATATTGAGCCCCATACAACTTATCAAGTAATTCATCAATGACAGGAATAGGAAACTTTCATTAATTATAATTTTATTAAGATCGCGATAATCCACACACAAGCACCAAGTGCCATTCTTTTTACTTACTGACAACAGTAGTGAGGAATAGGGGCTAACACTAGAGTGGATAATTCGAGAAGCTTGAAGTTCCTACACAATATTCTCAATTTTTTTTTTCTGTGCATTAGCATACATGTAGGGACGAATATTAGGAGGTAGACTACCAAGAAAAATTTGTATTGCATGATCATGTGAGTGTTGAGGAGGAAGTCCTTTGGGTTCCTCAAAGATATAAGCATACTTGTTTAATATACCCTGTAATTATTGTGGATGATTAGACTCCTCTTGATCAAGGGCGGTGATAGCAAAAAGTTGAGCTACCACGCCATGGGAAGATTTCTTTAACAATTGTTTCATCTTATGAGAAGAAATACATTGGACTGCTCCAACTTTTGTGCCATGGAAGGTATATTTCTATCCATCCTGACTAAATTCCATCCATAATTCTACAAAATCCCATAATATTGGTCCTAACATTCTCAACCATTACGCTTCCAACACTATATCACAACCTCCTAAAGGTAAGATAAACATGTCAAACTTGAGATTATAGTCCTCAATTTTTAGTTTGATATTATAACATTTGCCCTTGCATGGTAGGGTGCCACCATCAGCGATCATGACTTCAAAGGAGTTACATGGGGTGAAGTAATAATTTCCTTATTTTGCTATACATTGATCAATAAAATTATGTGTACTACCAAATTCAATCAGAATGATGACCCTTTGTCCCTTGAAATGGCCAATCACCTTCATGGTTTGGGGAGTGGATACCCCCACTAAAGCATGCACCAAAATTTTAGGTTGGGTTTCCTCCTATTCAATCGGTTGGTCTGTAGTATCTATTTCTTGAGGATCTTCCTCATCCTCAAAAGATTTTGTAGTGGGAACTTCATCCATATCGATCAAGTATAATTTTTGTTGCACACACCTATGCCCTCTAGAATATTTTTCATCATAATTTTAACATAACTTATGCCTTTTTGTTCTCCATCTCCTCATGAATCAATATTTTTAGAGGTGGGGATCTAGTAGTAGTGTTTGGTATTGGCTTGGTCGAAAAAGACGGCTTAGATTGAGGAAATTTAGAAGTGCGACCTAGAGCCTTGAATTTATCTTCTGCTAATTTGACCAATTGTATGGTCTGTGGTAGTGAGATAGGTCTCAGCAATTTAACCTCTACCCTGATGTCATCCTTCAATCCACTCACAAAACAACTTTGAAAAGAGTCAGCACTTAGACTCATGGTTCTATTAGAAATTTTTTCAAATTGAATTTGATATTATCACATAGTTGATATTTGTTTGAGTTTGAAAAGAGCTCTTATAAAATATTCAAACTCGTAAAGGCCAAAACGAATGAGTAGGCGTTGCCCAAATTCAAACCAAGATAGATCAGGTTCAACCTTTTTGAGCCATAAAAACCAATGAAGTGCATCTAATTCAAAATTAAAAGCAATGGTCAACCATAGGAAATAATCAATACTATGAAGAGTGAAATATTGTTCTGCCTTACCAATCCACCCCTCAGGATCCTTTTCATCAAACTTGGGAAAGTCTAATTTTGGTAATCTCATTTCATTGTGAGTTGGTATACTTCGATGGTAGTTGTTTGTACCAATTTCTTCTTGGTCTTGGTTACATGGAGAACTAGTAGAGGTACGACTATCCAACTTGACCTTAATTTTCTATTGTGCAAGGGAGATTCCACTTATAGCTTCCTGGATAGTTAGGAGTTGTGACTGTATTGACTATAGGATTTGGTCAAATGAATGCCATACTTTTATGCTTGCAACTTCCACTTGGGTTTGAATGTCCCTGTCTAATGCTTTTTGAGTACCCTCAACCATGTTTGGAAGTTGGTAACCTTTTTGAGGACTTACTAAAAATAGAAAGGTGATTTTTAGGAGTTACTATTTTTAGTAAGGGTCCACTTTTTGTTTGGGAATTAGGTTGAAACACTTATTTTAGGATAGGGACCACTTTGATGGCCACTTGATCTAAGCGCTCAATGAGGAGATATACTAACTTCTTTGACTTTTTATGATCTCCTAGTTGGGTGCAAGTCGATGTTGGTGCAATTTCTTCAACTTGGACTTAAAAATTCATAATTTTGTCCTTGAGGGTCTTTGGTGCAGAATAATGAGTTGCTTCTAGTCGACAAAAAATTGGATTAAATTAACTGACCATTGAGAATTTATGGCCTTAACAAGAAAAATAAAAATTTGCCAATTTTGGAAAATCGGTGCAAACTTTGACCAGGAGCTGCAAAGGAAAATTTTGCTTGAAATAAGATGTAGAGGTGTTTGCTAAATTTTGGAGTCAATTTGAGCTTTGAGTGAAGGGATATCCCTATTTGAGTAAAATTTCAATGCCTTTTTTTACTGTTATTTGATGAGTCAATAGTTGGGTACTATATAAATTGTCTTTACCTTGTATGTCTTTTTTACTGACCATTGACTGACTTCTGACATTGTTTTGTTCTCTTTTTAAGCTTTCTAACCACTAACTGATTCTTGACACTTTTTTTCCATGTTCGATTTTGACTCGATCACATATATTTCCTGATTGTTCTGACTATTACAAGTAATTGTTATGTAGGTGACTGCTCTAATACCACTTATTAGGAACCTACAATTAAAATTAAACACACGTGCAAATATGTAAAAATAACATAAATGCTCACAACACACTGGAAATAAATGCACACTATGAAAGTAATTTTAGAAATGGATCAATCTCACAATAACACTGGATCACAAGCTTCTTTTAGGGGGCAACCTCCTTCAATACTTCATTTAATTATGCAAAAAGATATATACAATATTATCTTTCGTAGTTTTAAGGAATTCCTATAGCACTTAACTGCCAACATTGGCTTACATGCAAAATGCCACTCGGGCTAGAATCTCCTACCTACAATCAGTTACATTCTTGAAAAATGGTTACATAGAAGAGCGCCATTTGGCATAAGGTACTTCTCAATCCAAAAATATAATAAAGCATTACAAAATTATTGTGGGTACTACCCACGTTCCATAAGGACTATTACATCAAGTGTTAGGATGGAGTCTTAACAGTACTCCAAAAAATAAATTTAAGATCTTGGTGTAGCCAAATGTCAATAAATAGCTCAAGATAGCAGTAATTTTGTTGTGGTGCACTCAAGAGATCAAGGGCAAATATGGTGTCACATGGAGGAATCTGTTGAGCACAACTGTAATACAACATAATACCCTAAAAGTTATATAAAGTGCCATAACAGCCAAGATAAGGATCAAGAATTGCTTAGCCATTTTTCACCTAAAGGTATCCCTAAGTGTCCTTACTTTATCTTTTGTATTCTCATTTGTGTTTTGTTTACCCTATTATCTCTTATTCCTCCACATTATTGTGCAGGATTTTTCAAGGAAGTATCTAGGAAGCTGAGATCATTTTTTACCATTGGATCTAAGGCTTGGAGATCTTTATCACTATTTTTAGGATGAAGAATTGAGTCTCTTTGTTACATTAATTGAACAGATAATGACTCTTTGTATTCGTTTAATGAGATCTGAGCACTATGTCAGATTCTGAATTGTAGTACTTTTTGAAATATTAATACAAATCCAACTTCTTCCTTTGGGGAATTTTATGTGTATACTTTTGTGTGTGTGTCACATTTATATATTACATGATTTGAATGTATAAATATTTTATTCTTTCATCGGCTAATAAACTATGCTTGTTACATAATTTGAATGAATGTAATTGACCCAATACTTTATTTCTCTTCTTTATTTCACAATAATGTGTTCACAATCTTGCTACAATTGCACAATGGACAAGGCATCAGTCTATTAATAGGGTATAATTAGAGATTTTTTGTAAATTTTGGTCAAAGAACATCGACTATTTTACATTTTTTTATCTAGATGAGCATGCGCTTAAAAATGACAATTAAAGCTCTTTCTCTTTGGTTTCCTAACCAACCATGGTTTGTCTAAAGTCTTCTTGATTATTCATTCTCGTGTAAAGAGGTGGATTGACTAGAGTCCACAATACTAGTTGGAATTAAGAATTTATTGCAGCATGACAAACAATAAGGGACATAATAAAATTCCTCAATAGAGAGCTTGGATAGGTCTATAAAAGGTTGATTATTAGTGTTGATATTGGTTAGATTATAAATTTTAAGCTTTGGATTCCTTATTAGGTTCATTATTTAAGGTTAGAGGCCTAATGCATCAATGATGGGAAGCTTATAATAAGAAGAAGAACAAGAACAAGATAAATGAGGTGATGGGTTAAGATAAGGGAAAAGTTAAGCCTTCACGTTTTTAATATTGATTGCTTGACAATAAGCGAGAGGCTTGGGGTTGACTAGAATGTGAATAGTCTTGCCCTAATATTCATATTTTAGGCACTAATGAAGAGTTGAAAGGATGACTTGCATCGTGTGGATCCATGGCCTTCCAAGAAGAATGTTGTAAGTTAGGCCACAAGGCATGACATAAAAAAGGGTGTTGAGAATGTAGGGTTTAACTGTGAGGGGCAAGACTATCATACCACTAGCCTCACACTTCCCATTATCAAATGCCTTGATAATAAGTTGGATTTCTCCAAATCTTGTTTGGTTAGCACAAAATAATAATTAATTTTAGGTTGTAAATATTGAGACTAGAACCATTATTGACTAGGATTCTCTTGATGAAGGTGTCATCGATATCATCCATGATATGCAAAGGGAGATCTCCAACCATATAGGGTGGTGGAATGTCATCCTTTTAGAATGATACAGTTGCATGATTAACTCCAATGGATCTCACAACATAAGTGAGTCCATTAGGATTTAGATCTCTAGGAACAACTTGTTCACTCAACAATTTGAGCAAGATGTCCCTATGTTAGATAGGTCTTGAAAAGCTTAGGAAGATAGATTTTTGTTGGGGTACTCTCAAGTTATTTATGCAAATTGAAAACAACTCTTGGTTGCCTACCTGTATGATTAACGGTAGTCCTTCAGAGGAAGAATTTATCTTTGAGCAAAGGACCAAAGAAATTTGAGAGGATTGATCAGATGATGAATTATTGTGTTGTTAACTTGTCACAACACAGATGGAAGAGGAATGATTGTAATAATGGAGTGTTCCCACCATGTTTTGATTTGGGGATGGAACATTCTTATAATAAACATTATTTTCTACCTTTTGGTTATGATTTGGCAACAAATCTTAGAAAATCCCAAGATCTTGGTTAGAAAAACATTAAGAGTTAGAGTTGCTAAAAATGACTTTACCTTTAACTATAAAGTCTTGGATGAGGTTCCTAAATTTCATGCCCCTATTTGTCAAATAATAATTAATATAGTGGAAGGCACAATGCTTATAAAGTCATAACCAATAAGCCTTTTCCTTTTCAAGATCTAAAGGATTAATAGGTAGAAACTCCACCATTTTGGCTTAAAGGAGTTAGTCTAGGATGGTTGAAGGAGGTTGATCTAATTGGGAGAACTTCCTTTTGGGTTTTGATTGTTGGGTCTTCCCAAGGATAAGCTTTTGAAGGGTCACCATAGTACTTACATTGTTGGTTTGGCATGAGTCCATCAACATGCTTGTTCTTGTACTACCCCTTGGGGTCAAAGGAAGACTTGTCTTCCTCATTATAAATTTGGCTTTTAAATGTCATATTTTAAGGAGGGTGGTCTCTACTCTCTTGGTCATGTCAACTACACCCTCAAAATAAGATACATTGGTCATATCTAAATAGAGGGATAATTGATCATTTAAGTTTCCTATGAATATATCTATATGTTCTCTTAGTGGAGGGACATATTGGAGTCTCCCAACTAGGGTTCACCATCTTGCTAAGAATTCAACATAATTCTTGTCATTGGATTGCTTGAGCTTATATGGGTCACTAATCGTAACATTTTCTTTGATATAAACATAGTAGTCCTTGATGAACATCTCAACAAGATCCCTAAAGCTTTTAAGGGTGGTATTTGGTACCACCATTCCAAGGTTAGGCCACTAAGGCTTTTGGAAAAGATTTTAGGTAGCAATATATTTTTTTAAGAAACATTACTACACCTAAATAGTCTAAGTGGTTAATGGGATCTTCTTTCCCTTTATACATTTAAAACTTAGGAGTTTCAAAGTTGGGAGGAAAAGAATGACTAGTTATGAAAGGATCTAAGGACTAGTTACACAAGTCCTCATAGGAGAACCTATGACTAGAAGACCCTTAAATGGAGGTCAGTTATTACTTCAATAGCTCTAACTAGGAGGTTAAAGATTGAAGCTTAGAAGAAAAAGTATTTGATTGCACATGAGACATGTGCCAAGAGATAAAAGGGCCTTAATAATTAATGAAAGGATAAAGTTCATGCATTAGGGCATACAATGTTGAGGTTTTTATTATATGGATTATCCCCAAACTATTCAAAATAAAAGGATTAGAACATGAAATATAGGAGATTACAAGAATAGGATTTTGAGTGAAACCCATACTCATGCTTGTGAGGATAGGAGGAAAATTATTGACAAGAGGACTAGAGATTAGAACACTAGGAGGTATATCCAGGTTAGGAATGTAACTCGTGTTCACTTGTTGATATATAGGACAACTTACATTAATCCATAATAGTTATTCAATGAGAGATAAATATGAATGATATCCCAAGGAGGATGGGATGTTTTGCATCCTAACATCTATGGAAGTGGTGGTGAGAGGAGGATTAGAATCAACAATATTAGAGGTTGGCGCACCGTATTAAGAATCCACAAGATGGATCTTCTTGATTAAAAGACAAAGGATTTGAGTTTGGTTGTTTGGGATTGTCCAAGAGTGAACCCTCCCTTGTAGAAGCACCTACATTATCATGACCTTCCTTAAGGATGAATCCCACAACCTCCCTATGTTTATACAATAAGTAAGCCATGCAATCAAAGGCGTTGAAAACCACTCTCCCCTAATCATCCTAGATGGTATTTAGATAACCTGAGAGGGGAACCACCCTCATCTTATTCTATGAATATTAGGTTATCAAAGGTAGATGGTTCCTTAGGATCATGCATTGAAGGGTTAGTGTTAAAGACCAATTATGCATCACTATGAGTGAAACAGTGTCTCTTAGTCATGGTTTGGATGGAAAGGGAGATTTAATTTATTAAGTTTTAAGGTTTATAGAGTTTATTATAGAAGAAAGAGAAGATGTTTTAACAAACTTATATATTCTCCCCGCAATATACCTAATCTAACCTATATACCTCAAGGGCCTCCCTATATACTTGAAAGTCCCTATATACTTGACCACTCTATATATACCCATCGATATATGAGAGATAATCAATACAGGGGATAATAATGATATGTGAAAGTGATCCTTTGGGTATGTTTTCCAATATGGTATGTGAGAGATAATGATGCATATCCTTATGACTCCCACTAGCCCACTACAATATACTTTGTATTAAGTGTAAGTATGTGTGAGACCCTATGTGGAAAACTCGTGTTAGGAATAATAAAATGATCAATAATATAAACACATAAATATAACATAGAAGAACACAATACAAGAGAGACACAAATATACATGGTTCACCCAATATGGGCTACATCCACAAAGAAAATAACCAAGCCTTTGTTTATTCCATCCATCAAAATGAAGGGATACAAACTATAACACATTCGTTGTAACCCCCTCTTCTTTCTATCACAATCTATTACCACCTCCAATCGCCATACTTCGTCCTCTTACAAAAAAGGGTTACATTTTAGGGCAAAAACACCAACATAAAATCCTACCATCCGATATGTGACCTAATAATGAATGGTCCAGATTTACAAAGAAGGAAAATACATCTATTTTTGGCTTTGGGGGTGCTACCCCTAAACCCCCACCAGGGGGGGCTCCTAGACCCCCTTGGTGACAATAGTAGGGGGAAAGCCCCCCCTACACCCCCCCTTCATGGAGTGGGTCCAAGTGCGATTGAAAATAAGACCTCCAAATTAGAGAGAGAATCAGGCTCCACAACCAACAACTAGCAAGCCAGGCTCACAATATACCTAATATAGCTTAATGATCCATACAAAAGTTACTCAATGGACTATAAACAATCCTTAGTATGACTATCCTTTGGTTATGTTATTATTACCTTGATTTAATGTGATTTAAGATAAACACATAAAATTAAGTGATCTTGCTCAAGTTTGATAAATTTTAGTCTTGATTAAGGTTTGGCTAGGACAAAGAGGGATCTTGGGAACCATGTTGGTGTTCATATCGAGTTCACCAAAGTGTGATAAGGGAAAAAGGAGGATCACAAAGGGCATTTGAGTGGATCCAATACATCTCTTCCCTCTCTTATCACTTTGAGATTAGAGGATATTGTGAGAGCCTAATGGCTAGTTTGATGTGTAGATTAAATAACACCTACATTTCCAAAGAAAGCTACATTCTTTTTAAGATGTACTTTTGTGAAGCCTAAAATTTAATCTGATCTATATGATCATATAACAATGCAACACCCAAAACCTATACTAAAATGATCTTTTGAATTAAATAAGAAAATTGAATAAATAATTTTTCTTTAGAGTAAGGGTGCCAAAAAGTATGCAACTTACAAGGTTTAGCCTAGGATGAGAACTACATGCACTTTTTTATTTTGGTTCTTGTACTAAAAAGAATTCATTTATGCCCTATGTGACTATGATTAGCCTAGGTTCGACATTCCTCCTTTATCAAATTAACAATAAAGCAAAAATAGAAGGCTAATTAAATATAAAATAAACAAAAATAATCCAAAATGATAAAAATAATAGGAACAAGGAACATAATGACTTGTTTCTATTGATTTGAAAAAAATTTACCTTCTTGTAGACGTGTCATTGATGCTATCACTTAGACTTGCAAATAAATAAAAACCTACAAAACAAACAACAAAAAAATATTTAGTGCAAAGGGGTCTATTTGATCTAGTAGAAGAGCAACAAACTTCTTTGCTATGATGATCAAACCCCTGTTTTAGACAAGAAAAAGTGATAAAATGATAGAAAATGACAAAATGCTGAAGTAAATTCTAAGATAGCATAAGTGCCAGTAGGAAATAGTGACATTAGTACTATTTTTGCTTGCACTTTTGCTTTGTGTAAAACAAAGAACAATAGCACCATCGATCCATAATTTAGCAACGCTGCTACTTTTGTGAGTAGAACATAGAAATTAAAGCAAACTAACAATAAGATGATGGTAATTTTGATGAAGGGCTCTAACCCAGGAGGATAGATACCTTGTTATACAACTGAATGATGATGATCAAATTATTTAAAGATGAGATTAAGATGATTCAAATGACGAAATATTAGCTACGTAAACACGATATGCAAAGGTATAAGATATAAGATTAATCTAAAATAAAATGAGATCAAAGATTAGCTAAAATTTTAAAGATAAAAGCTATAAAATACAAAAAAGCCAATAAGACAATTTAAAGGGAAAGGGCACAACTCAAGACAAAATGTTGTTTCCCCTTTGTTGAAGCTTGTGGAAAACTTGTTGATGGCATTCAAGTGATTGAGCTTGATGATGATCGCTTGAAGCCTTGCTTAATGACTTGGATGCTTGGAGACTTGATCAAATAGTTGTAGAGGGATTTTGGCAGAGTTTGGCTACTATTTTTTTTTTATGAAATGGTCACCCCCAAGGGATGAATTTATAGGCATCCATGGCCCCTTGGAGGAAAAAGATGGTGACAAGAGTGAAGAAGGTGAAAAATTGAAAAGGTGTCAAAAGACAGATCTTAAAAGTGGACAACTAGACTTGGGATCTACCATAGAGGTTGTGAATTATATTTTGGGAGATTTGGTGGATAAAGAAGACAAAAGCCCAAAAATATCGGTTTTGAGACAACAATCCAAAGCATCAGGAGGTAATAGTGTCATTGGCACTATTACCTCATGATTATTGGAAGCCAAAAATGGGTGGGAAAATGCCAATGGTAAAATTTTAGCAAGAGCATCACTAGGGTCATGGTAGCGCAGTTGGCGCTACCACTCATGCCCCAATGCTATTGCTCTTAGAGCATTAAATGCTCTAAATTTGGGCACAAGGAAAGTGGAGTCAATTTAGATGCTTTTAACCACTAGATTTAGGTCATCTCTCCACTATCCCTATAAATACTCTCATGTTAACCTACACTAATTGCATGATAAATAAAGTGAACAAAAACGTATATAAGAGATTAAGGTTGCAAGGGATTCAAATTAAATATGAGGTTTAACCATAGCAAGGAAGTGTGCATGATCAATCAACACATGAAAAATTAACTAACATCAACTGACTCCTATTCGATAAGTATGAAATTGCTAAGTTAATGATAAGATGGGCAAAAGAGCAATGTCTCAATCACCATGCACTTAGCAAACCAGAGGGTGGTGCTATTGATTAAATGTTTAGGACTTATCAAATTATCAACAATTTCATGAGGCCAAAGCACAATGTGGATTTCAAAGAGAGTAACTATTAATTTTTGCCACCAAAAGATGTTTACAATGGAGCCCATGGCTTCTATTTATAGCTAGATTTTATCCCAAAACTACCTAGGGTAAGAAACTATTACTCCTAGTAAGAGTATAGATTTGATGGCATCTTTAGAAAAATGATGCCCCACCAAATGTTACATGCCACTAATTATGCCTCTAAAAGGATTATAAGACTTCTAAAATGAATTAGTACACCACTACATACCAAATGTTGCCCTTAAAATATTCTCCTCGAGATAGGTCCCTTTAATTTTATCCATTTGCTAAATGTTTGAGTGATTTGATCTAGTTGATGAGTGAATCCCTAGATAACCCTAAGCAGTTTACTTCTACAAGCCATTAGGGTCAATTTGTAAGTGAATCAAGCCTGAGCCAATCAAGTTCTTTTGCAAGCCAAACGATCTTCAGCTAATCAACATCTATGCTAAACTTAGAGAAATCTTGGAGGGCTTTGTGAGGTATCTGCTACTAGATTTCATTGTTTTGTGCTTCAAATTATGAACTCCAAGGTAGTGTTGAGGCACTACAAGTACCGTGCAAATATGACATAAACATAACTAAAATCACTTAGATGTTTTTTTAGAACATTTGGGTTCACTTAAGTATCCCCAAATTAATTAGATAAATTCTCTAGGTTTAATAGTTTACTTTCATAATTTCCATGGGATTTGCTTGATACATGCACGGAAAACTTAGCTACTTTCCATCCCCAAATAGATGGATAAAACAAAGTGGTTACTAGGATGCTTATATTTTTGTGTTGCATGTACAACCATGATGATCATCGCACTTAGGATAACAATTTGCATTATATTTAAATTCCATATAAATCAACCTTATATAGTTTTATAGGTCACATTCCCTTCCAAATATGGATTTAGTTTTGATCTAACACTCTCGTAGACATCACCTTTCAAGTACCTATCAATACATAAATAACAACTTAAACCAAGAAAGGCGACGAAGTTGAGATCTTCATGTAATACATCTAACATATGCATCACCAAGACCAAAACATAATAAATAAATAAAATTGAAGTGTAAGGAATACCATGTTCAACACCCCATCCTTCATAACTTTTAAACTATGCATTCGTTTGGAGCCATATTTAGAAGCACAAACATTTTTTAGACTCTACTAAAATAATTAAATCCGTGTCATGGTCCATACACTATTCTATGCAATTGGTAATAACATATTTGTTTTTAATGTATTGTCTTACTTGGGAATGCATTCAATCTTCAACAAAAAGCTTCTCAACCCTCATATTCCACATTAACTTTAATTGACAACTACGTAATATCCAACATAGTTGGATCTAGAGTTGTTGATTTAGCCTCATATCAATAATTGATCAATGTCACTACCCAAAGTTCTTAGTTTGCTGCTTATATAAAGTGTTGCATATTTTAATAGAAAAATGGTAAATTTAAATTGAATCTAGATGCAATAAGGACCATTGGTTCTCAAGGGAGGATGAATGATGTGACAAGAGAAATAGTGACATGATTATTTGTTAGCATAGGCACCCAACATCCAATAAATGCTAGTATAGAGATAAACCTTTGCATGCTAGAACCACTTTAAAGATCAATGCCAAAGCTTGTTGCTTAGCAACATCGCCTCTTATATTCATTATTTGGTGCCAAATGCCTATCTAGTAGCAATATCAACACTTTTCCAAGCTCTATGTTCTAGACTTAATTTCAACTCTAGATGTCAATGTTCCAAGAGAAGTATCTCTACCCATCTAGTTCCAAAAACATGTGCATTAGTTGTTACTGCATATTGGCAACTAACTCTTCCACCTAGCACCATAGCAAAACATGCAAAATCTTATAGTATGATTCATCATATCCATATTGTTGTAATTATTAAGATTTGAATAATATCTTCTTTTATAAAATCTTATAGCTATATTGAATAATCCTATATGTAGCTTAGTTTTTAGTACATATGGATTCTCTTTTCTATTTAGTATTCTTCATCAACCAAGGATCAATATCAAGGTTTCATTAGGAAAGATAAATGTAAATCAATGTTTTGAACTTTGTGTCTTAAAATTCCCATTATAGCCAAGCATTCACATTGTATACTCTAAGTTTTGGTATTGTTGCTAACTTGCGAGTTGAGTGCCTTGTATTTTCCTTCTCATTTGTATTTTTTAATACATAAACAAATTTTTTTATTTGTTTACATACTTCCTCGTTTTCTTGCATGGTGAAAGAAAACATCAATTATTGCATCTTTGATTAGTTATATTCTTGTTATGCATGAACCTATAATCATGTCTAGTTGAGTCAACATGCTTGGAGGTGTATTACTTTGTATAGCCAATATCTTTGATCCCTTCATGATTAGTGTAATGAACTCATGTAAGATTTCCTAATTGATGGATATGCTTGTTAGATGGATGTATTTACCATGTTCTAAGGAGATACACACACACACACACACAATATATATATATATATATATATATATATATATATATATATATATATGAGTATTATTATTTTTCTAGCAAAGTTTCAATCTTAGTTACTTTTGTTATTAGGCATCCTAGTGCATCAATATTGTTATATTGTTTTCCTTTCATCTTTGTTATTATCCATGTAACACTATGATATATTGTAAAATAGGTCTTAATATTCACTTAAGGCCATGATTTGCCTCATGTTGTAATCATTTGTATATTGCATTATGGGCCATAAGGACCTTGATATACAAATTTATTGTATTCTTTTATTATTGTCCATTTTATCAGTTCTTTAACCTTCAACTTGGGTAACATATATTATTGTGGTGCTTATACCCTGTCTTGTCTAACCATTTGCTAATTAATTGGAGAAGATTATTCATTAATGAGGTTATTAGTGTCTCTTTCATATCTATGTTCTTTTTGTTCAAGATTTAAATTTGCTTTCTTAAGTAACAAATTGATTATATTTGTTCTTGAATATTTTATAAATTATAACATAGTATCAAAGAAAATGGGAATATTAATTGTTCAATTTAGAAGACCAACCTTATATTCTTTATGGTGGTTCTAAAAGAAGTATGAATTTTGAAAGTAGTTATGGAATAAGTGATGTGATTGACAATATTTTTTAGGGTTTTATAAAAAATCTAGTTGAAGTTGGGGTCACAAAAATCTCTCCATGTTGCCCAACAAATCATTTATTGTTTATAGCAAAGGAGAAACATCCACCAATAGGATTCATTATATCCCTCTCTTTTGACATTCAATCTAGGTCGTCAATTGACTCTACTGACTTTCATTATGCTTCAACAAAGGAGGATTAGTTGATGTATGTTGCTCAAAAAATGGTTGTATTATGCTGACCATGAGTTATGGACAAATCATAATTTTTTTTGGATTTCTTGTTAAATTTTATGGGGGATCTACTTTACCCTTATGATGGACTATCTCATCCATCCATTCAAATAGTCCTTCCAAATAACATGTGTTGTTCCCTCCATTTGGTTTTAATTTGTATTTGAATTTTTTAATATAGAATATTCAATAGAATGTTCCTTCTTGAATTTGAAAAATTGGTGGTTATAAGAAGAACACATCATTATCAACAAGGTAAATGGTTGAGGTAGGAAAACTTGATTTTGTATTCCCTTATGTGCATCAAAGATGTGTTGTAAGGTGGTTGGGAGTTTAACTCCCCTCTATGCTTGGTTCATGCTCTTTCCAACCTTAGTTGGCATCTATGGCATGTTGGAAGACTCATTGGATTAGCAAAGCTAACATTTATTCCCAAGATCAAAGCCCTTTGCTATTTTGTGTGACTTGTCCATGCAAGAAATTGGATTTTTCCTTAGTAAGATGTATATGAAGCAGAATGGATAAGTTGCACAAGGCTAAGGATTTGGACAACCCATTACAAAGGTTATAATATTGACCCTACCCTTTGTCTTTCCACTTGAGATAAAAGGCATGCATAAAGTAGTGGCTTTCCATCCCTATTCACGAAGGACTGATGAGTCCCTTGTCTAGTCATGATATGTTGGGCATCGATTAGTAAGAGGTTGGTAATTCAAACCTCTTGCCCTTCTCTTTTCGTTACATTTGGTCCATTCTTTCTTTGGATTGCTCTCGATAGTCGACATGGAAAATTCAACCCATGATGTAACACTTACATGGTCATACAATAATATTTTTTTAGCTATACGTATGGTGTTATACCCAATCATTCAATATTTACAAACATAATCCACCCTTCTTTTAATCAGTAATACGTGCAACATATAGGTGGAAATACCTAATTTTCCAAATTGCTAGGGTTTTAATGCCACATTGTAGCATGAGATTGAAAAAATTATTCTAAAATTTTGAGGGCTTTGGCTATATTTTTTGTTATTTGAGGGGTAAAATTTTGGAGGTTATAACTCACTTATATGAAAATATTTTGAGCCTTCTTTTCAAATTCAACATTTTTTTGATCTCTTCACAATTGTAATGGTATTTTTATCCAACATTGTCAATGAGATAAATAATTTATGTAAGAGACTTATGGATCATTTGCTACAAGTGCCAACACTTAATGGGTAAAATTATCTCTCATGAAAAAACAAGATCGAAAATCCTTTCCATAATAAGGGATTATGGGGGTTTATTAACACACAACTTGTAGATAGAGATTCTGAAGAATAGAAATAACTCTTTTGGTACAACAAAAAAAACACATCGTGTGATCACCTCGAATGTGGACAAGAACCTAGAAAATCATTTCATCAATAATCAAGATCCTACAATACTTTTAGAATCCTTAAAGCAAATGGTTGATAAAGTGTATGTCAGACAAATAAGTTGCCTAGAAGCCATGCCTGCTACCTTGAAGATGGATGAATTTGGGATGGTTTAGGAGTATGTTAGTCATTTCAATAAAATGCAAGAGGATATTTACGTTATCATTGGAACTCAAAATGATCCTAAGGATTACTTCAACATGGTACTCAACAATAGACGATGACTATGTAGCCACATTGTTTGAAATGTTTAGGATGGTTTTCCCTATGTATCCTATTCCTTTACTAGACATTGCTTTTGCTTATCTCATTCATCACAATTCATGCTTGAGGTAAAAAAAATGAAGTGATCCCTGTATTTTGGTTCATCCAAAAAAAGCTTCATAATATGAACATGAAAAGACATAAAAGAAGGAGATCCAAAATGAGAGGAGAAAAGATTATCTAAGAAGCAATTCAAGAAACCTATGTGGATTTTACAAGAAAAAAAGTTATAAGACAAAGTTTTGTAATGTTTGGATCAAGAATACTGAGGGGGCGACTAAAAAGGGTAGAGTTGATGCTTCTCTTTTCTTTACATAGGATGATGATGAGCATGAGGATTTGACTTTATCAATAGATGTGGCGGTTCATTTAGCTTGTTGGACCTCCACATCTTTAGAGGAATAAATTGTTGATTTTGGATCAACATTGCATATGATGAAGCATTGTTATCTCTTGGTTGATTACAAAAAAACAACATTGTTTTGTGTTTAGAACATAGTTGTTGGAACATTTTTCTTTATAGGTGTTTAGATGGGGTGACATAACTTGGATCCTCATCTTTGAGGAAAGTTCTTTATGTTCTAGGTGTTGGCCTTAACCTTGTTTTTGTTTTTACATTATTGACACTAACAAAAAGGTGAAATTTTGGCTTGATAGATGGGTGATAATTAATATTGATGATGGTTTTAGGACAGTGGGTTCGAGATATTATGATCATTTTGATCATATATATATAAGTTTGGTGTGCCTTGCTTCTCTTTCTCTTTATCTTCTTCAATTGGAAAGGGTTTATTATTATGAGTGCTAAGGCATATAAATTTAGTCAACAATGACATCATTGGCTTAGACACACCAATCATGGTTGCTTGACACACATGAGTTGTCTTCATATGGTAGATGACCTTCAATCCATTACTCCACTTAGTGGTGTTTGCAAGGGATGCATCTTGAGGAGGCAACAATGAGAAGCCTTCTTAAAAGGAAAAGTTAACCATATTTGCTAACCTTTGGAGCTTATTTACAATAATATATTTGGTCCTATGGTTGATCATTTTCTCACTTACATTAATGGTTTCTCCTTGTTTTTGTGGATCATTACTATTAAAATCAAGAATAAAACTTTTTGGAAGTTCAAAACTTTCAAAGATTTGGTGGAGAATCAATATAAAAAAAGATCAAGTGGCTTTAGGTCAATAGTTGTAGTGAGTTCACTACTTATATATTTAAGGATTATTTGACACTTTATGAATCAAGAACATAGTTGTTTTAAAGATGACTTTCACACCAAATTTTCGGAGGAAATAATAACTTGTGTTATACATATTCCAAGAGAGAAGCAAAATGAGTTGCACAATCCTATTACTTAAAAATTATTATTCAACTTAATTTTTCAAACCAAATATCTAAATTCAAATTTTATCAAATTATAAATATACATATAATACAAATAAAACGTATTCACACATTTTTCTTTTTCTCACAAAAATTACCTATTTTAATTTCTTAATCTTCTTTTCTATGCAATAATAACAAATAAACTGCATATGGATAATACCAATATTTTAACATTAACCAGACAGATAAGATATAAGCCAAAATATTAAACCTATACATTTTATAAAACAGTAAGTACTCATACTGTAGTATACCGAAACTAAAAGTTGTTTTTCTCCCACCAAAAGAAATGTATTAAAAAATAAAATAAAAACGCCTCCTCTTCCCTCGCCCGCCCACTCCACATTTGTCTGAACTCAATTACATACACATTCAAACCCCAATAGAAACCCCTGTGGGCGGTCTTTCCAATCTGCCGCCAATATCCATTGAATGTAATGTGGGTGTGCTTCTGCAAATGGCAGACCTCGATTCCAAGGACACCTAGATGCTCTAATGGACCTCCCCTTCCTCAGGCATCAAATATCTGTAAGTTTAATGCATACCCACACGCTCAATTTCATCCTCATTCAGTTCCCATGGTCCAGTCCTGTTATTGATTTACGTATCCTTTTTCGTAGTAGCTTAGTTGAGCTTATCATGTTTAGTTAATCCTTATGCCTGCAATGGTGAAATGTTTTATTTTCTTTGCTGGACTTAAATAAATCCTTTGCTATCTAGGGGCTTTTGATTTCCTTTGAGCTGGTTTTTTAAAGGTAAGGCGTCACTTATCAGGGCTTGGTATGGTCTGTAGTCATTTGTTGGCATTTAGGCTTCTTTAGGATTCCCCACAGGGAGCCATGGTAAGGTGAAGCCCAATGGGAAGGAATTTCATTGGGATTGTAATGGTTTATAGCTATAGTTGGCATTTAGGCTTCTCACAGAGAGCTATGGTAAGGTGAAGCCCAATGGCAGAGAATTCTATTGGGTCCACACAAGCGCTGGCATGAAAGGAGAATCTGATTCAAATGGGTTTGAGGGGGTCTCTGTTTGGTGTAAGGTTGAACTTGAATGTTTTTTTTTTTTTTTTTTAATGAAATTGGTTTTTTTGGGATTAAAATGGGTTCTATATGGTGGTATTGTAACAACATTTGGCAATTACAAATATATTGTTTGGCAAGATTTAAACCCTGGACTCCATTTTAAAAAGTTGATGCTTTTAACCAGTTAACTATCAGTAAATTTAAATGTTAAGGTTCACCCGTAGGATTATGGTGTGGAACTCCTCGCTTCCTACTTTTGGCCAAGACGCTACGGGTTAGTTAAAGTTGAATGTCATGTAAGGCTACTTTGTACTTTAAGAGATCTCATTTGAATCAGCTTGAATCAAATCCTTTGACATATTTAGACTGGATTTGATTGGAGGATGATTGAGCTGAATGACTCATTGATATACACTTGATTTTTTTGTCAACTGTTCGGTAATGTTTTATCTTGTCTTTTCTGTCTATATGTATAGACATTCACATCCAGTGGGTTGTTGAGCACTGCCAAGCTTAAGATACTGTTGTGCTAAGAAGCTCCCAGTGGTATCTATTTATTTATTTTTTAACTGGTTAAATGGAATTGAAATGTGCGCCTTATCTATATTACATAGCACACAGTATGATGACGTCTTGGCAATTACACATGTCACTTGGCAAGATTCGAAGTCTATCTCCGCTTTGAAAGTCAATGTGTTTAACCTGTGGAGCTCCCACTGTTTGATTCCTAGCGGTAATTACTGTTTCAAAATTTCCAAAGGATTTGCATTTAATCTTGGCTGTTTTTGGCCCACATCATCAGGACTAGTGTCACCATATGGCATTGCTCTACCTTGCCACTAAATCATGGTATGCCTGATGGACAGTTCAAAATTTTTGTGGATAGACTTTTTTTAACAATAATTGCTGATCACTTGCCATGTTCTCGACCAAGTGCTGGGAAGTATATGTTAAATGATAGTGGAAATATACGCAGTTTTATTGGCTAGCAAGCAGTCCACTAGAACCATGCAAGCTTAGTTTAGTATGTCTCTGGGCCTTCTTTTCATTTTGATTGACGTTGGAACTGTGGGGAATGATCTCTATGTGTGTTGAGTGACTCCAATCATAACAGTATACATGTATTTAGCCTAGACTAAACAACCCTTCTGTTGAATGAATTTTTTTGATTAAGCTCACAATTTAAAGATCTCCATTTGAAATGCAGATTTGTCTGGTCACAACTATTGTGTTTGAACATTGAAGCAATTGAGCACTTGATTTATTTATTTGTAAATCACTGAATTTGTTGAAAAATGATCAATCTCTAATGTGTGGAAGCTTAGTTTGGGTTCTCAAAAATGACTGCCTTTGCCATCAGATGGAATGCCATGGAAACATATATAGTTGCACAAATGTTGACACTGCATTGTACATAGGCACTTTAGCGTTATGTAGGTTTCTAGAAGCAATATTTATTTATAAGTATACCTGCATTGTTCTTGTCCTCCATGTGTATGTGGATTCCCTCTTGAGAGCTTCTATTGCTTGCTACTCTACAGAAATAGGTGCATTTCCAATCATGAGAATATTATGCAAAACCTCATGACTTACACATCTAATGGGATTGTAGAGTGGGTGTCACGAGACAATTGATCATCTAGCCTTGTACTTTTAGGGTGAAGTGGCTTACTTTTCTGTTAGGCATTACATGTTTTATTTGGAATAAGCATTGTTTCTTCTGCCAAGTTGGTACATAAGTCTTGAGTTGGCCATCAGTTCTCTTTGAACAATTACACCTTTTGTCATCCAAATTTATTTGCAATTGTTCTATATTCATCCGTAGTGGAGTTATATTTTCTTCTTCAAAGATTGTACCTTATTTTTAGAAACCTATAGTTCCATGTTATTGGAAGTGCTATGAATTGTCCTTGTTTCTAAAAAAACTTATCCAAAGATGGTGAGATAAAAAAAGACAATGTTTTGAACAAATTCCATCTTGTTTCTGGCCAGCTTGATCTTGGTTCATTGGGCTGTTTCTTGATTTTCGAAAAGAAGTGATTTCTCAGCACAAGAAACACTATTGCTTCTCCTAAGAGATGGTATTTTATTTTTCTTTTCTTGGCTGGCTTGAGACTATTGTTCTAGCATTCGTCTCGTAGGGTTTTTTTGGTTTCTTGAAAATGAGTGTTTTCTTAGCATGGGAAACTCTATTGTTTGTTGGAATTCACAATATTTTCTAGAGACAAACAAAAACATTCCATCCACTCAAATCTTATACAAAAAGTGAAAAGAATGAAAAAGTGAGAGATATGGTGGACACCTTTATGCACTATAAATAATCACTATATCCATAGATAAAATTACACAACACTGTGATAATCAAATGAGGAGTGGGAGGGGGTATTTATACCAATACCAAAAACCCAATTACATAATAAAGTTTAATCTAAGCCGACATAAAAAAAAAGGCTTAAAGTTAATTACATGTTATAATGTGGGTTTATTCATAACAAGGTTAACTGCGGCCTATAGGGCTTACATAATAAAATATTACAATAAATTCAATACAATGTACACTAAATGCCCTTAGGCCTATCCAATATTACATCATATAATGTCGACCTTGGCCATGAATCAGATTACAATTTCAACACCCCCCCATAATTTGAACTGAGGGGCCAAGGAGAGAAGGCATTAGTGACAATAATATCTTCCCCTCCATAATGGATGCTCTAGTGGGCCTCTGCAATTGAGGCAAATCCTTTAGAATCTCCCTCATCATCTGGAAGACGTCCATTGCTCTTCAGGAACTTAGCTAAAACCCTTTGCAATTTCATCAAGCAATATTTTGTTGGATGTCCCACCCTCTTACAATATCCGCATGTGGTCTTTAACTTCTTTGAAGACTTAGTTTTGTCCTTGAGCCCATGGGTATTAGTCTCCTTAGATTTGAATTCCTTTGCATGAGCTTGTATTTGTGGAGTCTCATCACAATTTCACATTGCCACCTAAAAATGAACTAGGGGGGACATGCACAAACCATCGTGTGCGTGCCAAAACGAAGGTGCGAAAACTCATCTTGAATTTCAAACTGTTCTCCTTGCTTTTGTTGCGACATTGGTCTTGGAGAAGATTCAAGAAGGATTTGAAAGATGAAAACAAGTTTGGCAATACCTTGAATTGAGAGAGAAAAAAGAAGATTCTTTCCACTTCTTATGTCGAAAATATTTATGAAGCTTTGAAGATAAATTTGTCCAAGGTTTAGAAGAAAAATTGGAGGCTTTGAATAAACTCCCTTTATGACCAAGTGAAGTTGCTCCATATTCGCTTTGATACCATGTTGGAATTCACAATATTTTCCAGAAATGAATAGAAGCAATCCATCCACTCATCTATATAGCAAGTGAAAAGGAGGACAAAAAGAGAGAGATTTGGTGGGCACCCGTAGGCACCATAAATAATCACTATATCCTTAGATAAAATTACAGAACACTCCGCTAATTAAATGAGGAGTGGGAGGGGGGTATTAATACCAATCTCAAAACCCCAATTACATAATAAAGTTTAACCTAAGTCGACATAACAAGAGGGCTTAAGGTTAATTACAAGCTATAAATTGAGTTTAAACATAACAAGGTTAATCGCGGCCCATAGGGCTTACATAATAAAATATAACTATGAATTCAATATATTGTACAATGAATTCCCTTAGGCTTATCCAATATTATATCATACAATGTTGGCTTTGTCCATGAATCAAATTACAATTTCAATATTGTTGCTCCTAAGAGAGTAATTTCTTCTTCACTTCTAGGCATTTTGATGCTTATTAAGAGAAAAACCTTTTGATGCTCATTAAGAGAACAATTCTTAGCAAGTTCAAAACTAATGAAACAAAGATAAACTAACATAAAGATTGCCAACCAACCCTAGGAGGTCAATAAAGATAACAGTCAAATTGCATTTTTCACTTGCAAAGCAAAAATCCAAGGATAATGGGAGAGAACATGGAGTATTTGTGGGTTTGAAATTTGGAAGCAAATCATGGAGGGTGCACTTGCATTATGGAACTGGAGACACTAGCATTTTGCATTTGAAATTTATTCGTTTTCTAGTGAGTTAATGTTCATTTTGGGTTTCCACTTATTAGGGATTTTTTTTAATTGCTTTGTTGTTTGAAAATATTCTCAATTCTGTGTTAAGTCTTCTTTCCAATCATATTGACAAGCTTTAGTACCTCATCCACAATGTTACATAATTGAAGTTTGCACCATTCTAGAACAAACACAATAAAAAAACTTTACGACATTTAAAAGGGCTATTAAAGCTAGGTTGTAGACATTAAAAAATTCATTGTATGTTAAGGAAGAAAGTGTGCCTATTAGAACAATAGTTTGAGTTTTTCCTTGTTGTAACATTAAAAAAATTGGCAATGGGATAACTAAGGTGACACCCATGCAGGTTTTGCAAGAACTAGGTATTAAAGTGGAACGAAATTTCATCATAGGAATATGCCACTAGAAATAATGACTTGTACAAAGAAGAGCATCATAATGACTGGTTAGAAATCAAGAGGGCCAACTACGCCGCCCCCCTCCCCCCCCACACACATGCTGCAACTCAATGTTAACAGGGGTTTTGCAAGAGAACACAAAAGTATGCAACAAACCCTTAAGAAGCTATCCATCTCATAGAGCTTGAAATAGACCCAAG
This sequence comes from Wollemia nobilis, assembly GCA_028583015.1. NCBI lineage: Eukaryota > Viridiplantae > Streptophyta > Pinopsida > Araucariales > Araucariaceae > Wollemia > Wollemia nobilis. Next base: position 14,798,978 of record JAQPPZ010001125.1, read on the forward strand.
CTAGCATGCACTAACCCATTAACCACGTAATTTGTCCTTGACCTTGTAAAATTACTTCTTGCCCACTTGACCACCTTTAGGATGTATATGATAGGCACAACATTGATATATCAATTGTCTAGTGTTTCTTTGCAAGTGGGCTTACATCATGCAATGTATTTAGATCTTCAATATTATAAGGAAATGGTTAATAATTTAGTAAGTTGTACCTGCAAAAAGATATAGGCCATGTTTTGAAAAGGAAGGACTATTCAAATTGAAACAAGAACTCATGTCTCCAGAAAGAATAAAGAATAATTACAATAATCTCCATGAATGACCAAAGTTGGTTTATGTGACTCAAAGGTACAAGTTGCATTAGCTGTTGAAATGCGTAATATTTTACATTTTAGCCACAATTGATATTTTATATTGTAATATATTGCATATGCCTATAGGCCCATGTGACACCTTATAAAGTGAACAATGTGATATTGTATTAACCAATAATATGTCAATTTCACATTTATTAGAATATGTGCTATTGTATTAAAGCAATATTTATGCCCCACCCCCAACCACCAATCATTGTATCCACGGAGATCATTTCATTGTTAGAGAAGGAGATAATTGGTGCCTAAGGGCATCTTCGTCATTTTTGTAGTTGCCTCTTCTTTTTGTTCTTTCTATGTGGTTATTTGGATAATGTGTTGATGTCGTTTGTTTGTCTCCAAGTATTGTAAATTTTTACATGGTATTAGAGCTAAAGCTTTACCATGAATTTCTACATGGTATCGGAGCAAGTGCAAGTTGCTATTACTCAATATTGTATTGTTCACCCAAGGGTTCTTTTTTAGTGTTGCTTCATATTGGAGTTGTGCTTTTGAGTGAGTGGCAACATAATATCACATGGATCTCCATTGTTCAATCCAAAAGTTGAGTTTGCGTTCTCTTGCAACAACAATTTTAGAGGAGTTGTGTTTTCTAGAGGAGTGGTTGTGACGTGAGGTTTTTGGACAAACATTCTTTTTCTAGGGTTTAAAA